>JAWNMK010000317.1:0-2906586 GCA_035044105.1 Drosophila nr. perissopoda 5 BK-2023a
CAATAAATATAATAATAAATTGACTTTTTAGTCATTTATTGTTTAAAGTTAAACCTGTAAATAAAGGGTATCAATGTACAAATCCTGCTATAATTGCAAATAAAGCTCCTATTGATAAAACATAATGGAAATGAGCAACTACATAATATGTGTCATGTAAAATAATATCAACTGATAAATTAGCTAAAACAACTACTGTTAATCCTCCAACAGTAAATAAAAATACAAATCCTAAGGCTCATAAAATTGCTGGAGAGTAAGAAAGTTGAATTACGTGTAATGTAGCAAGTCAACTAAAAATTTTAATTCCTGTTAAAACTGCAATAATTATAGTTGCAGATGTAAAGTAAGCTCGTGTATCAACGTCTATTCCTACTGTAAATATATGATACAATAAATCCTAATAAACCAATTGCTAGTATAGAATAAATTATTCCTAAAGATCCAAAAGTTTCCTTTTTACCAGATTGTTGACTATTAATATGAGAAATTATTCCAAATCCAGCCAGGTTGGTTTCTATCATTAAAAAATTAAAATAATTTAGTATGAAAGGACCAAATATTAAAATAATTATATTTTAAATAAGAATATTATTAATTTAAAAACTATTTTGGCAGATTAGTGCACTAAATTTAGAATTTATTTATGTAATTTATATTACAAATAGTACATGTTTTATATAGAATTAATTGTGTCATTAATTGAAAGTTTATTATTAATTATTTGTGTATTAGTTAGAGTAGCTTTTTTAACATTGTTAGAAAGTAAAGTTTTAGGTTATATTCAGATTCGAAAGGGTCCTAATAAAGTTGGTTTAATAGGAATTCCTCAATTTTTTTGTGATGCAATTAAATTATTTACAAAAGAACAAACTTATCCTTTATTATCTAATTATTTAAGATATTATATTTCTCCAATTTTATCGTTATTTTTATCCTTAATTGTTTGAAAATGTATGCCTTTTTTTGTTAAATTATATTCATTTAATTTAGAAGGGTTATTTTTGTTATGCTGTACAAGTTTAGGTGTTTATACTGTTTTAGTAGCAGTTTGATCATCTAATTATAATTATGCTTTATTAGGAGGTTTACGGAATTAGTTTCAGGGTTTAATGTAGAATATAGAAGAGGAGGATTTGCTTTAATTTTTTCAGCTGAATATGCAAGAATTTTATTTATAAGAATGTTATTTTGCGTAATTTTTATGTTGTGATGTTTTTAATTTATTATTTTATTTAAAATTAATATTTATTTCTTTTGTATTAATTTGAGTTCGAGGGACTTTACCTCGATTTCGTTATGATAAATTAATATATTTGGCTTGAAAATGTTTTTTACCTTTTTCATTAAATTATTTATTATTTCTATTTTCTATCTTCTGTTTTCAAAACATAAGCTTATTCAAGCTCATTAACTAATTTAATAAACTATCTCATCATTTATTTACTAAAGGGTTAATTATATAATAAACAAAATAAATAACTGTTAAAATTTATCCTAATAAAACATAAGGTTCTTCAACTGGGCGAGCTCCAATTCACGCTAATAAAATTACTGTAACTACTATAATTCAAAATAAGATTTGATTAATTGGATAAAATTGAATTCCTCGAAATTTTCTTAAATTATAAAATGGCAAAATTGCTAAAATTGCAATCGAAAGAACTAAAGCAATTACTCCACCTAATTTATTTGGAATTGATCGTAAAATTGCATAAGCAATTAAAAAGTACGACTATATTGTCATGCTCTCATTTCAAAACGCGTATACAAATTTAAAATTAAAAACTTAGAAAGAAATATATACATACGCATGTTTATTCGATTCCGTTGTCAATAAATAAAAGAGACGCCTGCTCTCTTTTGGATAATTTGATGGAAGATGGATAATTTAGTTTTGACTGCTGCACAATCAAACCATATTTAGAGAACGTTTTATTTTTCCGGATACTCACGCGAAACCACACTGCACCAATGTGTTAGCACACACACTATTTCATTCTAATTGTTTTTGCTCCTGATCTTGTCACTGTCGCTGCTTGCCAATTGCATTAAAAGAAATAATTTAAATTCAATCCATAAATAACAGAAAATAACACACTGCAGTTAATTAAAAAAATACATATTTTGTTCTACATTTTACATGTGTGACACACGACGTTTAAAATCGAACTGCCTGCCCTGTCGAGCAGGCTCTTTATTTATATAAAATGCTTAAACCTTAAACCTAAATAATAAGGCACCTAACAGCGGCAGACGGTTGAAAATAACGGCAAACGTCATTAAGGTGTCCGCATCGGCGCCTAACAGCTGCAGAAGGTTGAAAATAACGGCAAACGTCATTAAGACGTCCGCATCGGCGCCTAACAGCTGCAGACGGTTGAAAATAACGGCAAACGACAGCCAGCTATCTGCATCTCAGAGCGTCACATGTTCATACTCGAACACCCATCGACCATATGTATATTGTTGAAAGAAAAAACATCTAAATTGTAAAACGCCAACTGTTGGGTACTTTCATCTTTATTATAAATATAATGTAATATCGGAATTGTATATATATATATTTACTTGCAGTAGTTATTAATGTTGTTGAATTATTAATTTTTGTTTATGTTTAATTTGATTTTGACTTTATCTTAATAGCTTAGTTCCTATAGTTAGAAAATTGTAAAGTACATATATACTCATACGAGCAATTTGAAAGGCAAACGCAAAAATATTTTACAATGTAGTATTTTTAATAATGGATACTTATACATATTTGCAATTTGGATTTTTCTTCAGATAAAAATGTAACTACTGTGGTGGTGTGTGTGGTTCTAATTAGGAATAAAACCTATTAAGTATGCGAATTTTGTTTAAATAAATTCATAGGTAAATAGGTTTAGCACAATTATTGTTTAGTTTCTAGACAGTTATAGCATGAAAGTATGAACGATAATTTGCACTTGTAATACTTTATTTAAAAATTAATATGCGTGTCAATGTGCAATTTGATAATTAAAGTAATAGGTCTTAATTATATACAAGTCGCTGATTATTATAATTGGTAAATGTAATGCAAGACCGATACCGGAGGAGTAGATAATTAGTCACAAACATTTAGACTTAAACTTAAAAGCTAGACAACATTTACTTTAGCTTAAGAGAATATAATTTAATAATGAAAGTGCCAACACGCAGAATAATCTATACTTTATAACATATATACATATATATGTATATATCATATTTTGTTTTTAATTAAAGTCAGTCCATAGTTTTGGTTCATCAGATCGGCACGTTTACTCAGTAGATGATTTAACAATCCATTCGTTTAGATTTTCATAAAAAACCGTTCTCACAATATGCCATTGGTGTAATATTGATAGCCGTCGTAGAGTTTTGTTGACAGGCTTTTGAGCGAGTCCTGCACAAGTTGTTCAACCTTGCGCTCCATTTCTTGGTCAGTTAAATTCATATGAAATCGTTTTCGGAGATTCTGTACTGTATCGGAACAGCCATTCTTAAAACAGGGTAAATGTGCATCTGGAATAAGAGAGTACAAAAATTCGATTTCAAAAATATTAGTTCTATGCTGAGTTATATGTGTACTTACTACTGCGCATGATTCCCATGTGTAGATGTCTGGTACCTCAACTACCTCTACGTACATGATATACGGCGTTTTATCCTTGGAGTTAAGCACAGCAATTTTTCTCTTCTGTGATGCGGACCACATGATATGGAATATCCGAGTTAAGCGGCATTTCATGAATTCCTTTTGTGGCGCCGTCTTTGGGGCTCCACAATTGCAAAGCGTTCGATGTCCCAGCAGTCCATTAACCTGTCCCCGTACCGATTCGAAACAGCAGCAGCCATTGTCGAAAGCTCGTCCCGAGGTTAGATCGCCCAGACAAAGCTGGTGAAATATCCTATGCGTTATGCTGAGTGGGTGAGGGCTGCGAGAGTCGGCCAGCAGCACTGTGACATCAGATTGGGAACGATGATGCGTTTTCTTTACCAGAGCAATAGCTGGGCTTTGGATAACATGAGATTTGGATTTTTCTTTTTTGGAGAATATCTCTTTCATAAGCGCCAGCTTGGACTTACGGCTGTTACTACTGTTGCCCAACGAGTCCACCTGATAGTTGTACGCGTCCAGTAACCACAGACACTTAAGCTAGAAATCCACGGACTTACGACAACGTGTAGTAAGATATGGGTCCAATACTTCAGCTAATTCTTCCATTTGAATATACATTACAATTAGTTGCGGTATATAGAGATCCACATCCTGGTCTTGAAAGCCAAAAATCTTATTGCCTATAAAGCTCAGTACGCCTGGCTCCTTCGAGTAAAACAAATAATGCACAGCGAAGTGAATATTAAAAACGGGCGATTCAAAAAACCTCAGCAAGCCACTAGGTCCATAGCTCTGCGCTGAACACACAGAAGGCACTCGGTCGCTGATAAAATATTTCACCACACCTGGCACTGGCATCTTCATTGTTTTTTAAATAATTGTTTTCTCAATTAATAAAAACAATTCCATTGAATTAATATTAGTACAAAAAACGATAATTATAATATTATTTAAATATTGTTTTCTAACTACAAAATGCCCGTTAAGAAAGTATGAATAAATCTGTCAAATTTAGAAAAATGGATTCGTAAAGTGATGGTATTTCTTACTGGCCGAAATTGAATTTATTCTGAACGACAAAATTTTCTATTGGGAACTTTCCATAATAAAAAAAATTTCAGCGCAGGAGTCCAATTGGATGGGTGAGTGAACAGCGCTTTATCGGGGTAAAAAACAAATAGCACCCCGAAATCATATTCCAGATCCTTATGATGAACTCCACCTTTTGGTGGGAAGTTGTATAATTTTGTTTGAATTTGTTGCATCGGAGTTAGACTCCAATAACCGGGACTCTAAAGTAAATAAAATGTTGACAGGAAAGGAATTCCAGGATGGCAGCAACAACACACACCCACCTCGCGGCATGAGCTGGATTCCGCTAGCACAATTAACACCCCAATTCGTTTGTGTGTCGAGTTTGGTCTCCGTTAATAGTTACACGAGCATAGCATGCACTTCTACTTTTTAACATTTAACAGCCCAGCCCAGACAGAGTAATACGCTATCATGTTAGGGTTGCCTGCGAATGATAACATTGAGTTACAGGGTGTAAGTGTAAACATAAAAGGCCTTAAGGCGTCACAATACCTTATGCTATGGATCACGCTGTAAAATTCGTTGCATTGTATTTTACTAAAATGTATTATGATTGGGTAATAGCAATTTAATAGTCGCTTATTTGGCAATGGCGACATGACAAGTGAAATTTTATTCGCTCATGATGGCTGGTGCTCGTAAGTAAAAGTCTTACAATGGATTTACACAGTAAATTACCTATAGAATCAGTTTTAAATCTATTGTTTTAGTAAAACATCATGCAAAGAATAACCAGGCAACTAAATATATGCATTTGCCTAGCAACCACTGGATTGCAATGGCTGGTAACATGACTGAGGACTCTAACAGCGTCTGTTAAAATTTAAGCGAGCATAACAGAGCTGGTCTGAGCGTAGCATGCTGTAAGCAAGGTCTTCGACAAGTGGGGAAATGTTCGAAAAGGGGAAATTGAGGTGGGGATTGATGTGACGACTAACAGTAACAGCCCAGCCCAGACAGCGTAATACGCTATCATGTTATGGTTGCCTGCGAATGATAACATTGAGTTACAGGGTGTAAGTGTAAACATAAAAGGCCTTAAGGCGTCACAATACCTTATGCTATGGATCACGCTGTAAAATTCGTTGCATTGTATTTTACTAAAATGTATTATGATTGGGTAATAGCAATTTAATAGTCGCTTATTTGGCAATGGCGACATGACAAGTGAAATTTTATTCGCTCATGATGGCTGGTGCTCGTAAGTAAAAGTCTTACAATGGATTTACACAGTAAATTACCTATAGAATCAGTTTTAAATCTATTGTTTTAGTAAAACATCATGCAAAGAATAACCAGGCAACTAAATATATGCATTTGCCTAGCAACCACTGGATTGCAATGGCTGGTAACATGACTCAGAACTCTAACAGCGTCTGTTAAAATTTAAGCGAGCATAACAGAGCTGGTCTGAGCGTAGCATGCTGTAAGCAAGGTCTTCGACAAGTGGGGAAATGTTCGAAAAGGGGAAATTGAGGTGGGGATTGATGTGACGACTAACAGTAACAGCCCAGCCCAGACAGCGTAATACGCTATCATGTTATGGTTGCCTGCGAATGATAACATTGAGTTACAGGGTGTAAGTGTAAACATAAAAGGCCTTAAGGCGTCACAATACCTTATGCTATGGATCACGCTGTAAAATTCGTTGCATTGTATTTTACTAATATGTATTATGATTGGGTAATAGCAATTTAATAGTCGCTTATTTGGCAATGGCGACATGACAAGTGAAATTTTATTCGCTCATGATGGCTGGTGCTCGTAAGTAAAAGTCTTACAATAGATTTACACAGTAAATTACCTATGGAATTAGGCCCTATTGATGCAGCAAAGAATTACAAGCGCAACCGTGGCTGAGCATATTTGTGTTAAATTATAAATTATTTCGCTATTTGCAACAAAACAAACGATGCAGTCTCAGGTGAGGAGGAGAAGGGCGGAACTTTTTTAGATGCTGTCCTGCCTGCAATTAATTTTGTACAGCGCCAATTCAATGCAGAGAGTGCACTCGATCACCAATTCTACGGTCAAAGCGCATAATTTATATTTTTAATAACAGTCAAATAAATTGAGCCCACTGCCAGTGCAGTCTAAGCAATTTTATATCTAAAAGGGAGATAATTTTGGCGCTGCTGTTGATCCTGTGGAAATAACCCACATAATTATCAAATTGATTCTCATACCATCATCATTCGCAACCAATTTCTGTATACATACTGTAGCAGGCCACTAGCATAGCACTATGACTCTGACATAACATCTGCAACTTAACATGCAACTATGTACATAATATTGCTATCGAAGTCGATCGATATTAATTATGTGAACTTGAAGAAGAAGAAGAAATCAATCGTTATGAATAAAGTTAAGTTAGCAGACATGTTTTAGGAAGAATATAATTTAGTTTTGACTGCCACAATACATAATAGATGCGTGCATGTGTGAAAAAGGATAACATTATTATTGGCTCTCCAAGATAACACTTTATTCGTGCGCACACCTCTACATTTGAGTGTTGAAAACTTTTTAAGGACAAATTTGGCTATAATGACTAGAATGATAGATTTATATCCCGTAATCGAGCAGACTCGAAGATAGCATGCACTGTTACTTTTTTAACATTGTGTTTTAAATCTTTTGTTTTAGTAGAGCGTCATGCTAAGAATAACCAGGCAACTAAATATAATATTTGCATTTGCCTAACATCCACTGATGGGCTAATAACAATTTAATAGTCGTTTATTTGGCAATGGCGGCATGACAAGTGAAAGTCTTACAAAGCAAATTACCTATAGAATCAAGCCCTACTGATGCAGCCAACCACTCATTGGGCAAGGAGTTACAAGCGCAACCGTGGCTGAGCGTATTTGTGTTAAATTATAAATTATTTCGATATTTACAACAAACGCTGCAGCTTCCGGCGAGGGGGGTGAAGGGGAGATTTAAGATGCTGTTCTGCCTGCAATAATTATGTACAGCGCCAATTCATTGCAGAGCACTCAATCACCAACTCTACGGTTAAATCACATAATTTAAATTTATAATTAACAGTCGAATAAATTGTGCCCTCTGCCAGTGCCGTCTAAGCAATTTAACCGTTCAAACTGATTTTATATCCAAAATGACCATTAATTTAATAACAATTGCTTGCCAGAGACATTAAGGTGTAGCAAAAGAGTGAAAGAGAGGGTTAGCTAAGTGTAAGCTGAACTCATATCAGTTAAAACAAGAAGGCAAGGAGTATATCTGTTATCTGTTAAACAAATTTACTAATGTTGTATTGTAAATCAGTATCACTCCGGCAGGACCAGTGTCAAAAGTTTGCTTATACCTAAGGTACGAGAACTTATAACGTCACTTTATCAACTACATTAGATAATTCAAATTAAATGAAATTAAATTAGTTACATGTACTATATGACATAAGTGCAGATAAGATTTTTTGCAAGCCACTAATGTGATTCTGAATGTGGGGTTAGCTGCAAGAATCTTTTGATCAACTTAAGTAGCAACACAAATCATACAATACATGTATAATCTGCTTAGTGGTAGTAAGAAAAAAAAGATTGTATACTGATCCGAATCATTTCGAATAAACCAGAATTAATTGAAAATTTTTGGAAATAATATGAAAAAAATATTTAAAATAATTGGAAAAAATCTGGGAAATTTTTGAATAACTCAAAGAATCTTAAAAATGTTTGTAAAAATGAACAGTAATTCGGAATGTTTCGGAATGAACTGTCTCAATGAATAAAAGATTAAATAAAATATTATCAGATTGCTTAACTAATTTGAATTTTTCCAAGGTTCCAATAGCTAATCTTCTTATCTTATGTGCGATTTGAAATTGAAATTAACAACGCTTGTGTGTGATAGTACTCCAAATCATAAGTACAACATCAAAGCGCCAACTGTGTGAAGCTGTAATCATATCCACAAATGGAATTGAATTTCTTATCACTAGACGCATTCGTTTCTTCGCCGCTCACGGTTTCAGTTATTTCACTGTCACGAGCAATGCGGTAACGCCATCTGTCTGCCTGGCAGCTGCTGTGCTGCTTTGGCAAAAAAACATTCAATTAGTTTGATTTACACATCTGAAGCTATGCACTCTATCTTTGTCTCTCTCTCTCTCTATCTTTATCTGGTTCTCGGTCTCTTTCGTTCATTCGCTTCGTCCCTTTGTGAAACTGTTGGCATTTCCGTTTCCTCTGTTTAACAAGCAACTTTTGGCATAAAGAGAAATAACAACAACAGCAGCAGATGAAGCAGCCGTTGCCAAAAACTTGTTCGCCTTTGCGTGCCAAAAAATGCGGCGCTTGAAGCCGCTTAAGGCAGTCAATATAGGGCATGGGCGGTGGTGCCTCTACATTTGCCACCCCTGCTGCTGCTGCTGTTGCTGTTGCTGCTGCTGCTCCACTGATGCTGACGCCTGCCGGAAACAGTTTGCTGCGCGCTGTCTCAATATTAGTTTGGGCGGTAGCAAAACGCTTCCGGCAGCCAAATGGCAACGTTGCATGTTGTTGATTTCGTTTGCCGTTACTGTGATGCCGCTCCAGTCGTCTGATGATTTTTCAATTTGCATTTGACACAGAGGCAAAATGTCAAAGACTAAATTGAAATGGCAAAGGCTGCGAAAGCGAAAGCCAGGCTAGCATTGAAACTTAGAATTGCATGCGGTGCACAGCCTTACCAGACTAGAACGAAAACTAACATGGTAGCATCTTAGACTAGATTTTCAATTAGGTAATTGGCAGACAAACGTTTGAGTCTACTTTAAAGTCATGTTTCTCAGCATGTTCCGAAATGCAACGTTGCTGAAATGCAATCGTCATGACGTGTGATATATATATGTAAATGGCTTATTTAATATGGTCAAAGCTATTTCCAAAATTAAATCCATACTATAGTGTGCAGCAGTGTTCAAGTCGTAAGTGCTGGGTAGCGGGTAATGGGAAACGGGGAGGAAATGGGATAGGAACGAGGGTGCATGTCAGCATAATTTTTTAAATTATATAAGTTATCAACGAACTAGAAGAAAAACTGACCCCTAGCAAATTGGTCTGGCACCCTTTTATCTTCCGCACGGTAAGTCTCACTTACACTTACGAAACCCACACATACGCAAGTAATAAGAAGAACGAAACGATTCATTCCATTCCATTTCACTTTCATACAGTCAACCAATAAGCTGCATGTCTGTCACCGTGTGTATGTGAATATGGTTTCACTTCAATCTTTTCCCATTCAACAAATGCGCATCAGTGTTTCCGGCAAACATTCCAGGAAAGCATATATGTTTAATTTTATTATTCTTAAACAATCTAATAACTAAAGTCAAAACTCTTTTCTACAAACCACAATAGTGCATATATCAATGCATACATATGCGTTCACCGTTATATATACACATAATTCCAGGTCTTGTACCTATTTTTGTCACTGAACTCCTTCTAAACGGCTGAACCAATATAAATGTAATAATATGGAAAAGACAGATTATGGCTATTTCACCGATTTACGTAGGTTTGGTGCTCCAAAAAGTCAGTTTTAAGCCCAATTTATTGGATGTTGTTGGGGAATGTAATTTATAGTTCTTACAGTCATTAAATTTATTTAATTTTGTCGTTGCCTATGCTATCGAAATGTATCGATATTCCTGAAACGGTGGCATTTATCGATAAAACAAAGCAAACATGATCTGCACCTGGTATTCCGGAACCTATATTCCAAATTTGAAGTCTCTAGCTCTTATAGTGATGGACAGACGGACAGATGGAATGACGGACATGGCTATGTCGACTCGGCTGTTGATATATACTTTATGGGGTCGGAGATGCTTCCTTTTGCCTGTTATATACATTCGGGCAAAACCATATTACCCTTTTTACCCATTTTTAAAGTGTTCAGGGTAGGAAAATTTACTGAGCATCTCCGAAAACTTAAGACCTGGATTCACCAAACTTCGAGCGCATGCTTTTGGTGACATCCTTCATAGATTTACATATTTCCGGCCCACGCCCAACCGTCACTTCAGTACTCCACCTCTATAAAATAAAAAATTTCCTATATCTTTTACTGTTTTACAGATAGGGAGTCCAAATGTCACCGAAGGTATATTACCGGGAACATTCTCGCCCCCAAACCCGATATACCTGATGGTGAAAGCAAACAACATCTCACACATTTTGAAAGCCAGTCATTAAATTTGAAATATGTATACATACATTGATAGTAGCCCACCTCGTACCCTAAGATATTGAGGTGTGTCCAAAAAGCCATTTCCTGACTATGCACAGGGTACATTCTCATATTTGGAGCTCGTATTGCACCATGAATGAATTTTTTTAATTGAGTCGCGTCGGTTTTGGACGCCATTCACAACGGTCACATATCCAGACAAAGCAACTGCAAAATTCATCGCAAATGTCATCACATTTTAATTATATTAACATTTTGTTGAAATACCTAGGTGAATGTGGCACCAACTATGCTTTCGATGGCGACGTGCGGAGTAATGTGATGCAAGAACTTCACGCTTTCTTTCAGCCCCGTACTCAATTTCATACTAAAATTCATATATGTTTTGGTGAGTCTCTTAGATGTGCTTGATGTGCCATCAAGCATACATGCAAATGTATTTAAATCGGCCAGACAAATTGAAAACTTCTGATGTACATGCTTTTAGAATATAGTAATGTACTTGTGGCTACGAGACTTTTTAAATTATTGTATATTTAAGGTTATTCCGCAGTCGGATGCGCCCGACTATATCGTTCTCACTTGTTACATTTGCGTGTGCAGAACTGGTGTTTTAATTGATTAAATATGTTAAGCAGCAATTTTCAGGGTCGAGAACTCTAGGCTAGAGCTTTCTTAGGTTGTATTGTAATATCTGTGCACTTGTGTATAATTTTACAAGATATTTTATATTGTCAATGCAATTGTCTGCCATTCAGAGTTAAATCATAGTTTACTATATATAGTTTACTATCTTGCCTTGCCGACGGCAACTGACATTGAAAAACAACAGGAACAGCAGTACCAACAATAACTAAATTAGCTTGGCTCAGCTTGGTGGCGAATCCAATGTTTGCTTTTGGATATTTTTCGCTTTCACTACACCGAAAGCACCTGACCGCGGGGCGAGATTTTGTATAAGCTCTGTCAGTTTTAGCAATTTGAAGTTTACAGGGTCACTGGGGAGCTCAGCAGCACATAAGGGAAGAAAACTGCAAAAAAAAACTTTAAGACGATTCTGAATACTACAAAAACCTAATCTGCTCAACAACTTACTTTCGTTAACACTAGGGACATGTGGCAATGGGCTTGGAGGAGGTGTGGTGGTGTATGTGCGTGTGTTTATTTGTTGAGTATTGTCCTGGGCACCGCTGAATAGCTTCGATTGAAAGACGGCAGCCGACAAGTTTGCCAATAAAACCAATGCAGTCGACACATTTAAGTATGAACAAATAACAAACTAAATAAAATGTCAAAGATAGCAGCTTGGGGTGCAGTTCAGTGGGCGTAGCTCAGCACAACATCAGCAACAACAACAGCCACAACACCAATAACGATTAGAGTGGAATCTGGCTGTATGAAAATCAACTTTTGCTTGGCATGCCAAATTTTTTACTTAATGTTTGCTCCCTTTTTATTTTTTAGCATACAGCATCAAAGTTTTTGCTACTTGAAAATGTGAAGGAGATAAAAATAATGGAAAAGTTTGGTTTTTTTTTTGTTCATATCCGATGAGGATTGCAGGCGGCAAGGGGCGCAATACGAATACGAAGACTAGTATAATGCTATTGTTTGCTGCGGCCTTTGCTGTAAAGTGTATCAGTTGCAGCGAGTTAAGGTAGTAACGATTGAAAGTTTGTCACATTTTTAAGCTTCTACTTCTGTATATTTGTAAGCAGAAAATTGAGTACGGACGGAGCTGCAGCCAGACACGCCTTGATAACAACCACATTTTATTTATTAAAACACAAATTCTTGAAAGTTAGTATTGTCTCTCAGTTGAAAGCCCTCTATACTCATACTCTTACAGTGTGCAACGTATTAACAATATATTTATTTATATATATTTAACTGGATATATATTGAATTTCTGTTTCTCACAGTCAACTGGTATAGCAAGTTTGTAGTCACGTGTTTGATGCAAAAAAAAAATGATTTTGATGCCTTAGTTATTTTAAACCGTTAAAAACTTGCAAACATTTTAGTAAGCAGAACCTTTTAAAGGGAAATGTGGCAAAATACCTAATATGTTGCATATTAATCGAGCTCACTGATGCATTTTTACTTTTTTTATGTTGGCCAAGTTTGTCAGCTGATATACAATCTTTAAGAACATGTAAAGTAAATCCGGAATTAGTCTGGAAGGCTATATCAAAGCACTCAATTGCGAAGCCTGCATCAAACGCATCAGTCAATCGAGCTCAATACAATGCTGACTGACTGTATATTCTGACAAATTCATTTAACGCTTATCCCTTGGTGTTCGTGCATAAGAGCAGACAATGCGTTGCAATGTGAATACTGTTCAATCCAGTGCCATAAAACAGTGTTCAGGCTTTTTGGCAGACAATTGAAAGGGAATACTGGCAAAACTGTAAGTGCATATCCCTGTGATACACTCTGTCTTTGTGTGTGTGTGTGTGTCTATGTGTGAGTGAGTGTGTATCTAATAGCCTTTAACAATTCGCACACGAGGTGCTAATACTGCTGTGTTGACTACGGTTACGTCTGAGGCACCGAGTTCGTTGTCTACTTCTTTTGGGAGTTGCACTAACTCAGCACCCCCACGCCTATCTGCCCGTCTAGTCGTTGTGTTAGCTGTGATTTATTTACCGTTGAAATTATCTTGTTTTGCGGTTTGATGCATCGCATTGCCAAAGTAACTTTATTTTGCTCTCGAAACCTTTTTGGTCTCTGCACCGCGCAGCTATAAAAAAATTTACGTTTCGCCTAGTCGCTTTTAGGTTTTCTTTTTTTTTTTTTTGAATTGCTAACTTTTTAACTAACGCAGACTTGAGTGAAATTTACTCAACGGTTTGCGAGCTGTGACGTAGTTGGTCGGTTTTAGCCGTTTAGTTGAGTTCTGATGTAGGCGTTTTTTCCCTCCCGTGCATCAACGTTTTTTTTTGTTAGACAATCAATATTTGCGCCTGTGTTAGCTTACTGTTTATCTATCCAGTTACAGTTTTGAAGTTTGTGTGCAGGCTTTGCAAGCCAAGGATCGAGCTTTAGATGAGCGCTAAGCACCACACTTTAGCTTAATTGGCAACCACACGAATTGTGTACATTTTTAAGTAAGAGTTAATATTGGGGAGTAGCAACCGCGGTTTCAACTTTTCTGGCTCAAGTTTATTGCAATTTTAACACTGAGTTTTAAGTTTGCCCGTCAGCTGCCCAACAGTCTGATTTCAATCCACCTGAGTGCTAGGCAAATAGATACGCGGCCACTAAAGCTTTTTCGCTTCTGTTTGTGTTGTACGTGGCGTGGTTGCAAGTTGGTTGCAAGTTAGGCTGCTGGGCAATGCCACATACATGGAAAACCAATCTCAAAGCCAACCACATGTCACACTCACAGCACTTTTATACATAAGCACACATAATCAAACAAATGCAACGCTTGGTTCGATTTTCCCAGTAAAATATTGGAGACCAAGCCAGCACTGCTTAATTTTTTGATTTGAGTGCTAATAGTTCACAGCCTATGTACGCACAGGTTAAAAGTTGAATGTCGCCAGTAAAAAAAAAAAATAATCAGCAATGTAGTCATACTATATTTGTGTATAAAATAGTAGAATAATATATATCTATGTAAATATTTGTTTATGTCTCTGAACGACGTCTGTTTATTTTAATTAAAATTACAGGTCTTGGCAGTTATTTTTAGTATATATTATATATATACATTTATACATATATATATATATGTATATACATATATATACAATTATAAATATATTACAAACAAAGGTGTTTAATTTAATCCAATTACAAAAATTGAAAAACTATGTAGTTCGACTACTGACCCTGATTAAGAATACATATACTTTATAAGCTCGGAAATGCTTTCTTTTGGTTGTTGCATTCTACTAAAACTTCAGTGTGCTCTTATCTATTTTCGATTGACTCAGGACATACAAATAAAAGCTGGCAATATTCAACGAAATGTTAGAAAATTAGTTTGTTAATTAAGAAGGAAACTTTAATTAATTAAATTAAAAATATACTAAAGGTATTTGTCTTTTGAATTTTAATATCAATTAAATAATTGAAATAAAAAATAATTAAATTGTGATTAAAGGTCTTTGACTTCTGAATTGAATATTAATAACCCCTCAATAATGGAAGTTTGACAAAGCTGGAGATATTCATGATTCTTATTTATAGTCTATAATAAAAATTAAAAATTTGTATTGCTATGTAAGTCATTGTTGTTTCAATGAGCAACAGCACACAATCAAAATTAACAAAAGACTGCAAATTAGGCAAACAGCAGATAAAAGCGTGTGCCCGTGTGCAACTACTGCTAATTTGGCGGGGTATCGATGATGTCGTCTTTTCACTAGGCGAGACGATTAAAACTCAAACAACGAAAGCAAGTCAAACCAAACTAAGCAACAGCACAACAGCGAGAACGGAAACAACTTTAATAAAATGTGCAGAAATTCCATCAAAGCGACTTTTCACGGATAAAGCATTTGCATATTTTGATTGGACACGCCCAGTTCGGTTTAAGGCAAGTGGGTGATCAAACAATGAGGCATTCAATGCCAAAGCCAAAGCAGAAGTCGATGCCATATTCGGCACTCACCGCGTACCCCGCAAACTGACCAGATAACTGGCTGGCTGGACGGCTCGCCCATCATCCAGTTGACATGACGTGGCAACGATGTTTACACTTTGCAAAGTGCTCCTGACGTGTCAATTGTCGATGCCACACCTATTTGTACTTAGTTATTTGCTGAGTAGAAATACCGAATTTTAATCACTGTAGCTTATATTAGTGAGAGCCAATGGATTCTTCGTATTATGTTATAACAACATCTAATATAGAATTAAATTTATTTGTTAAATGCAGTTTAGAATAACAACTAAGTACAGGGCATTTTCATTAGGTCTGATGATGTACGTTTTTAGAAACCACTTTTTAGTTAAGCTTGAGTTTTTGTGTTACAGTTTGCCGCCTTGTCGTTGTGGACAATAAGTCTTTATTTTCGGTATTGAAATGTTTTTAATATTTTGGGATTGCTTTTTTGTTTTTTTTTTTTAATGCCTTGACGCGTGTTCCGGACGCTGTGAGGTGTCTAAATTGCCCTACATTTTAAATTTAAAATTACCATAAATAAAAAAGAATAAAAATGAAAAGTATATCGCTTACATGCCCATATAGATTTATTTTCGTGGTACGGACTTGTAGATTTGTGTTTTTCAATCACTGGTTTAGGGTATAGCAAACACGCTTTAATTAAGCTTTTGTGATATATGAGCTATCTGCTAAGAGGACATTTAAAGTTTATTGCACTTCTCCAGCCAGGTGACTTTTAAATGGTTTAAATTGCACAACAAATGCTCACGACAGTGCACAGAGCATAAGTTGCGTATGCGCAACATGCCATATCTCGTAGCATTGCGAGTTTTCAATACATTCGCCAAAAAGCATTTGACAATATTTGTATTGTGATAACGTGAGCAGTCAGTTTATTAAATTAAAATATGTCACACCCCTGAAAGCTGAATGGCAATTCAAAAATTGCATTTCCAGCTGCTGGAAGTTGAGCCCAGGTGTACCAAGCACCGCATTGGATGATAACTATGTAGCTGACAAACATGTTGTCGCTCTATATGATTGTGTTTCCAACTGTGACGTGCCTGACAAAATATTCCGTTTGCATGCATCTAATTTAGTCAATTCAGATAGTAGACGTCACAGCTTACAAATGTTGTAAAATATTAAGTTAAATTGACTACCATTAAATTAATTTCCATATTTCATGTATTGAAGAAAAAAGAAATAATTATTGAAGCCAGGCTAAATAATATAACAAACAAAACAAAAATTCATTAAATCGCTTTATAAATAAAATCAATAAATCAAACAATGTAGAATAGCATTTATAAACATTCATATTTATAGAGACATTTACGGCGAAATATATCCTATAAGCTATATGCACATCTTATCTGCGACTGATGCTCACGTACACGACGCTTTCGTACTATTTCGCTGGCTATCTTTATTAATGGATGCTGATTTTCACATAATGTCATATATAGTTGCATACGTCCCAAGCAAAGATTTGACCATACCTCATTTTGATGGAAGAGGAGCGGAGAGTTGTTTTTGATCTATCGCTGGCCAGACTATTGTTGTAGGTTCGTTTAGGTGTAAATAACATTTTGAATTCGTCATTAAAACGCATCAACCGGCAGGTAGTAGTCAATTTAGTCAACACACTCCATGTGTGAGCATGCCCTTGGCATTGAACTGTGCAAATGTTATGAACTTAATGAGCAAAGATAATGTGAAATTAAAATGTATATTAAGGAAACTCAAACTTGAAGCATTTATTTTAGATGATGATTTACATACAGAAACACACTTACTTTTATTTGCAGTTAGTCGTATTTGGTTTGGTTTTTTGCTACGAACTCCATATACAATATTTGTGTGTTTAATATTTGCTAAAATGGCTAATCCGATCTCACAGTAATAATATGTCCCGGTATCGATTGTAGGGTTAACCTTTAAAATTTGATGTTTTATTGCTAAGAAAAATTGATTTGTATACATTTTGCGAAACGGGAGAGTTATATATACAACTAAATAAGCTTGATCGGGCTATGGTATACGATAGCTTATGTTCTGTAGGTCTGTGATTCTGTTCATATTGATGGACATACGGATAGACGGCAATGGCAAGATCAACGTACTTTTGTACTTCATTATAAGCGTTTTACCTATAATTAATTGGTTAAAGGTATACGGCAATGGCAAGATCAACGTACTTTTGTACTTCATTATAAGCGTTTTACCTATAATTAATTGGTTAAGGGTATACAAAATTTTCAATTGCGCTTATGAAACTGTACACAATCCACTACCTATATGGCTGCATACCAAAAACAACAGAAAACAACAGTAACATCGTTAACAAAGCATGTGCATGTGCAAGAAAAATAGCAGAAATATTTATAAAAATAAAAAAAATCGAATTCTTGCAAAATAAATAAAATGAAGAGTTGTGCGCGAGCTGCAGCGCAAGACAGACTGTTGAAGCAGAAAATCGAAAAAATATACAAATAAAATATTGAGAGAATGAGGCGTAGAAAGGGATAGAGATGGTGTATCGGCAAGCTTTTGCTAAGAGAATTCCAGTAACAACGTGGCAAACGCTTTCACAAAATGTGCAGAAGCAACAAAAGGAGCAGCACGTTTCTATTGCCAACATACAAGTGAGTACGGGTTTCAGGGTTCGCCATAGCGAAATTTGCATTTATTTTTTCAGGGCATGCTCAAATGTGCAACGAACTGTGTTTGAGTCTAAGACAACGCTCACCGGGGCCAGGGACAGTGGCTGGGCAAGACTCGGTAGCGGGCCAGATTTAGTCGAGTGATGCAATCAAAGAAGATGGCAATTCCTGTAGCCCTTAGGGCCCATTGCCGTGCGTTTGCTCTCTCGTTGGGTTCATACTCAAATAGCTTAAGACAATAGCACAAACACGCCGGTATGTTCTACGGCATACATATGCATACAATACACAATACCCACAGTAAACTGACCCTGAAGACAAACCTGTAACTAAATTGAGCACGCTGCATGTAATCATTGATTTTACTGTTGTTAACATTTTAAGCAATTTTTCTTTCGATGGGCAAATCGAAATTGTCATTTTGCTATTCATTTCAAAAATGCATGTGAAAGTAAAAATGAGCACAAATGTTCTCGTGCTGCTAATGAGCTGTAAGGCTGCCAAAAGCAGTCCTACAGTACTGACATAATTTTCCATCGCTCGTACGGCGTATGAAAGACATTTAATTTGCTGTCGTCTGTAGTGCATATGTGCATAGATGCTAAGCTTACATACCTTCTTTCGGTAGATTTTCATAACATACAATTACTGATGACCCAAAAATTATGTGTTTCCCAATAAGGCAACTACAACAGCACAGTGTTCATGTGGACGTCCGTTGTCCGAGCCGCCGAGCGCGATTCACATCTAATAATAAATGACCCGGGCTGTCGTTGGGAACTATATGTCAGAGACGGAAGGAAAAGTATGCGATCATATTTAATTATGAGTAAGCAATATATTATATTGTTCTAATAAATAGATATTCGTTTATTGAAAAACGCACAGCTAGATTTCTGTGCCAAGCAATATCATCCAAACAATTATTAAACGAGTTAGTTAGTTATATCAAATGAAAAATATGTGTTTTCAAATTAGACCTAATTAAAATTGTTAGTACAGTTGTCCAATTAAAGTTAAAAATCAAATAATTAGGTATTTGATGGGCAGGGTGCGTAATCATTAAGGAACTGAAATTTGCTGGTTTCATTTCAAATCATGTCAATAGATTAATCCACTGTCTCTTGGCTCGAAGTCTGCTTACAGCGTTTGTTTCATCAACAATAAACCTTGAAAACTCAGAAATGAAAAGGTAGAAACATTAACGACAGCAACGACATGATGGCCATGAGAATAAAGAAAACCTTTTGTATTGTAGCGATAATGTCATTAACTAATGTACTTTGCCAGGCATAGTGAAAAGTTCTAGTCGATCGAAATAAAATACATATTCATATACATTTAAAACAAAGCAAAAAGTGCGCACTTGTGCTCACCAAATATGGCAAAATCATAGCAATCAAAATATCTGAGAAATATGCGGAAGCCCAAAAAATTAAACATTGCGTCAAAAAAAGCATTTATATGTGTGTCCACGATCTTCACATATGTACATATGTATGCGGGTGGATGTGTGCATAAATTTTTACGATAACACAATCAATTTCAAAATGAGCGTGTACCACTGAGCCATGACTTTCAGAATGTTGGAGCTTGAGTGCCAAGAAAGCAATTTGCCCAATATTTTATAAGGACACAGGCGGGAGCTTGAAAAAGGTAAACAAGGGTGAGATATAAGGCAAGAGAAGGGAAAACACTTTCCTTGCTATTCAAAGTTCTATAAGTCCATTTCTAGTAAAAAAAAGTGGAAGGTCGGCTGTTAACATTATCATAACACACAGAGAGGCGCACGCATGTGTAAGCAGCAATAAAATAATAATCAAGACGACAGACACACACAAATGCTCACTTACGAGCCAATACAACATATACGGACGCTAACATTTACATGCCCTCTCGGGACTGTCGACTGTTTCAGGCTTTGACTAGCTTTACCTAAGGCATTATGTATACGCAAGGTTGTTCGTATGGCTTATAATTAATTTACTGGCGTAATTACGTTTTACTTTTATTTGCTTCATGGCATTTTCAATTTCTTTAGATGCGAGTGTGGTTTGGCTCGTCTTTGGGAAATTGAAAACATATCGAATATTGAATTCGCCTCCATTTACTAATCTATTTAATTAGGTAGCTGTGCACGCGACGCAGCATACAATTAGACGTCGATGTTGCTGCATTCTTTATTAAGCACTTTAATCAATGGAACATAAGCACAAACATGAATCATGCGTCTTGACTAATAAATTTAAGTGTGGAGTGAACAAGGGATGACTAAAAAGAAAAGAAAAAAATTGCAAAACGAAATACATGAATCCATTTCTTTGGCACTCGTGTTGGTCTATGTGGTTATGCCTCTTGGCTAACCTGTGGACAAGAAGAAAAGTACGACTGGACCGACTAGTCTTGGGAGCTGTCCGGAATCGGTACGTGACTGGGGAAATGCATTTCCGCTGCACGTAAAGCCTGGACAACAAATTTACAACGACAAACTGAAAACTAAATCGAGGCACACTTAAGTCAATCTGTAACCGGACAGCACCAAGAGCAACTACAAAAGCAACATCGACACGTAACACCTAAACTCTAATGCAATGCGGACGTAACACTCCAATTTAGCAGCTCGCAGAGTGTGTTTGACTATGGCATCTGATCTTGTTGGCAAGTGAATGAGTTACTTCCGGTTTACTTAACAGTTTTAACTAATAATTCATCAGCGAGCAAAGGCCATTCGGAATATGCAGGGTCTCGTTTACTCTCAGATACTATATATTTGGAAATAAGTTTTCGTATACCAAATGCATATGATGTTTATTTTAGTTAGAAAAAAGACACATATGTATGCAAAGATATGGGGTTCAAAGTGACATAAAATATGAACGATAAACTTTAAAAATGTCATTCACATCGGCAAACAAAAACTGAATAACTGCAGTTAACACGTGTTTCCATATTAAGCTATATAATATCAGCAAGTTTGTCGCAACAGTGGATTTCAGTTTTGGGTTGTGCGTATAATTTATTCAATTTTATCGAATTCTGCGGATATCGACAAGAATAGACATTTCCGATGGCAATAAAATCCGTAGTTTTAATTCGGTGGAGTCTAGTTGCATACCATCACTAAGAAATACAACATGAATTGTCCTCCTAGTGATACCATGCGGCAAATAAAATTCGCTTGCTTGCAGTCCATCTCTATAAATTTAAACGTAGAACATCAACAGTTGAACTTTTGAAGTCAATATTGCACCTTTATCACCTTTTTGATCTTTTTGTGTCTTATTTCTTTAATATTATCCATTATAGTGATATGCACCAATTGTAGCTATAATTGGGTATGCCCACTAGGCAAACAATACATTGAGGCGTCAAGTCGCATAAAAAATCAACCTTATTCGCTTTATATATATTTTTGAAAATTAATTAGACAATGTAGATCAAAAAGTAACAGCACAAGCTATTAGCTTCAGAGTCTATCGATTCATACTTAACCAGATAATAACCAAATATTACATAATAAAAAACAAACTGTGACTGCTCTCATTGAATAAGAATCAGATATATATATACATATATATCTGTTTTCTCACTTGTTAGGCTCTCTCTATACCAACCCATACAATAAACAGACCATGAAAGGTAATATATAGATTTGGTGTGTTGGAATTAACACCTTGCGAGCTTGTCGAGCATTTATCAGCAACAAGTTTGACGTAGATAAGGAAGGAAGGAGAGGGACAGAAAGAGTCAGTTTTCAATATTTATGACGACATAATCATAGGTGTGTGTTTAAAAAAATGTGACCGCAACGCATTATTTGAGTTACGCTATTTTTGTTTGCCACAGTTTTACAGAGACAATACAGCTAGTACGTTGCGATGTTTGTCAGATTACACAATCAACTCCGCTGTTGCCTGGTCGTTGTCTTAGTCTTTTTGACCTTACAATTCGCGGTTATTATATTCCAGCAGCGTTATAGCCTCTTCAATGAATCCGCGGCCAGTGGAGTGAGTGAATAGAATTACTATGATGATATGCAGAAATTGATAGAGTGGTTTTCAGTTGATTTTTCATCAAAAGCAGTTGAGTTTGTACAATAAATTTATTGAGCGCACGCCCGATCGGCCGGATTCATTCTTTCAATACAATCGCCAGCTGAGTGACAAAATGAATGCTGTGCGTGCGCTACCAATGACGCGTCATGAGAGGTCTGTGTGGTATCGTTGCATTGATAAGTTTAATTGATTGATTAGATTTTATTTTATTTTGCTTTCTGTATAGTTGTAATACTCGCAAGTATTCACTGCCTCACTCCTCGCGTGCCAGATTGAGCGTTGTTATAAGTTTCTATAATGAGGCACGTTCGATGCTACTACGCACGATCTTAACGCTGATCAACCGTACTCCAGAAGATTATCTACACGAGCTCATCATCATAGACGACTGCAGTGAAGATGGTAAGACATTCGAAAGTTCTGTTGCGTTTAAATATTCCAGAATATGGGATTCATATTTTGCAGTTGGTCTGCTGGACAATCTCAAACATTTAATGCGAAATCTATTCACAACAAAAAGTCGGCTCACTCTTATCCTCAAACGTAACCAACATCGCAAAGGTTTGATTTGGTCACGAAATGAGGGCGTCCGTGTGGCCAGCGGCAATTACTTACTATTTCTCGATAGTCACTGTGAAGTCAACAAAGGCTGGCTGGAACCCCTGCTGGAGAGGCTGGCGCTGAATTCAAGCCTTGCGGTGAGCCCACTGCTTGATCCCATTGAACCAGAGACCCTGAGCTACCGAACCGGCAATGTGCTGTTAAAAGGCGGTTTTGATTGGAGTCTGCATTTCCATTGGCTGCCCCGAGTACTGGCCGAGCTGGAATCACCGGAAACGCAGTATACCAGTCCTGCTTTTGCGGGTGGTATTTTGATGATCTCACGAGAATGGTTTCTTAAGCTGCACGGCTTCAATCCACAACTGCAGGTAAACATAGTTAATTAACTTGTGCCTGTGACTGGTGCGCTAATTAGTTATGTCAAGCAATGACACCCAACGCTGAGCCACTTGACGACAGGCGAATCTGTAGCAATGAGAAAATAAAACAGAAATATCTCATTCCGTTTTTCCCCGTCTGTAGATTTGGGGCGGCGAGTCCATTGAGCTAGCCATTAAATTGTGGCTTTGCGGTGGACAAATTGAGATCGTGCCCTGCAGTCGAATTGGACATATTTTCCGTCCGCGTCATGCCTTTGAGTTTCCTCCTCAATTTGACCAGCAGCTGAACAGTGCTCAGGCGACATACTTGCGGTAAGTTAAAGTGGCAATAGAACATTTTCGAGCTGAGGGGTGAGCGGTTTAAGTGTGAAATGCGCTCTGGCATTAGGCTTTTTTTTTCAATTTATTCCAGTCAGCCGCTTGCATTAGAACTCCACCTTTTTTATATTATCGTTCCCCTCACGCAACACATACTAGTAACCCTCTCTTCTATCCTATAGCAACTCAAAAATCATAGCCGAGTCCTGGCTGGACGAGTACAAATATTTGTTCTATGCTCTTAAACCGGCAGCCAAGCAAATTCCTTTGAATATCCACGAAGTTCAGCCGTACGACCCTATCCTAATAAAGACTGGATATCAGTGCCATCGATTTGATTGGTATTTGCGGCATGTGAGCCCGGAACTAAAGTATGTAGTTCAACGTATGTTGCATTATAATAAACAAATTTAAATACACAATGTAAAAATTCCCTTTAATTTTCGAAAAATTACAGTATCTGAGATTAGTGCTAATATATTATTCTACTATATTATAAATATATATATTATATTTCGAATTCAATTTTCAAGATTAAAATAATTCTATATTGGAGGAAAAAGTGATCAATAATGTATATAATAATAATTTTTTAGCAATTTGAATTTCTGATATTAATATTTAACAACAAATATAAATATATTCTATATTATACTCGCTCTGAGAATGTGTTAAATATTTGACATTTTGTTTTCAGATTGCAGCACTGGAGTTTCAGTGCATTGGGCACCTTACGCAATAAGGGTCGCTGTCTACATGTGGAAAATACTTTTCCCAAACTGGAGCTGTTGCTGACAAGTTGCTTTCGCTTGAAAGTTTCGCAGTGGCATCTGCATCTCGAAACTGGTCAGCTGAGTACAGAGACGAAGCGTTGTCTGAGTGTTAGGAATATGAAGTCACCAGAACGGCCGCAGCTAATGCTGGAACCATGTGTGAGCGGTCAGGTCCCTTCGCAGCGTTGGCAGCGGCGTGACACACAGCTGCTACATGTTGAGACGCATCTTTGCCTAGATAATCCGCTCAAGAACCAGCTAGAGATGAGTAGCTGCCGGCCGCATGCTGCTTCCCAATCATTTCAATTTGCATTGGAACTGGGGGCACAGGCATAAGCATTCCAAGTCATAGTCATAATTCAGTTGTGCTTCTTTGGGAAGTTTGGCCTGCTGGCAACAAATTAAAATTCTCGCATGCTGTGCTGATCTCCGAAATGTTTTCGTTTCTGCAGTCGCCATGTTTATTATCAGGGGAAGTAGTAAATAATAACAATACACGGATAAGAAAAAAGGTATAAAGTATAATTAAGTTGATGGCTGGTCGCCGTGCTTCTGGCGAGATGGCATCCGGATGTTGATGAAGAAAGAACGGCGGCAATTGTACAATAAAAACTAAAGTAATGCAAATTGTGGAGATATTCGCAGACATGCGATTGAGGGCAGTTTGCAATTTGAGCAATGTTTTCTTTGGTCATCATATCTCAGCAGTAACACAACTTGGGTTAGAGTTGACAATATGACGTCAACTTGCGCCAGCAGCGATTACAGTGGACAACTGCATTTATTTTGTGGCATCTCGACCACAGGCAACTATAGCGCAACCCAAATTGCAAAATTGTACTGCGAAAAATTATATTTTAGATGGCAAAAACCATTTTTATAGTGCTAGGCTTCGATATGTCCCACAAATCCCAATCTGTTTACCTAAAATTCACTTTACTCATACAAAGTAACAAATATAAAAAGCAAAGCAGTTAATTGTATAAATATTATTAAGATGATTTTTTCCCAATAATTTAAAGGCTGAGTCAAATACATAGCAAAAATTTATTAATAATTTTCAATCGTGTTTTAATAATTTGTATTACTTTCGTTGATTAATAGATATAAATATAAATTGTAATAAGTAAATAATTAATCGAGTGAGCTCGACTTCAGCATTCTTACTTGTTTATATTAGGTTCTGTTGAGTTAGACCAAGGCTTAAGGCATTTTATTTTTCTGTTGTTTCTTCTTTTAGCTTGTTAATAAGAATTCTTGGTGGCAGTAATAAAATGCATTGAAGCACTTGACATTATGCTGTTGGTCAACTAATTGTTCAATCGATTTAAAGAAATACAGCAATTTTGCGGTCAATAATAATCCTTGCTTATGGTAAGACATCACAAGAATAATCTATGCACAGCACCAAAGAGGTGGCTAATCAAAACTTGATTAAACATTCAAAGACTCATCGTATTATCTGTATAAATCTTTTGCAAAATCCACTACCAAATTTATGTTTACTTTTGTAAAGCAAATTACAAAAGAAGCTACTAAGCTGTCAGTCAACGGCGGTCCGCAGTTAAAATATCTTGATAAAAAAAAACTAAAAAAAGGAGGTGGAAAACGCTATGTGAAATATTTGAAGAAATTCTAACTCTGCGCGAAACAGAAGGTAAATTCGCAAAAAGAAATAAAAAGTAGGTGAAACCTAAAACTGTTATCGGAAAACAAGGTTACGCAACAAAGGAAAGTGGTGCGTATATTAAAAGCGTAATTTATAATGCAATTTTACAAAATAACAGCCATTAGGTACAAAAATTCGATTTGAATTATCAAAAAGCAAGTCATCGATGATAAATTTTAACCCTTTTATCGAGAAAATTTTTGGCCATAATCTTTTACGTCTGTTGATTTAAAATAAAATAAAATATTACTCCAGCAGCACGGGAAAGGAAAATTAAGTCACTCTTGGAATAATGATTATCATTAAATTTCCGTGATATTGGTTTCACCTCAGGAAATACCTGGCATCTAAATCTTATACATTTGCAAACTGTTGTTTCCGACATCACAGCTTACATAGCGTTATTGCTATACCTATCAACTTAGATTCGTAGGGATAGCGACACAGGGAAGTTCACAGAACTCTTGTTTTTCTATGCTCTCAACCTTTAAATAGAATGCTATATAAATTTATTTGAATTTACAATTTGACATCAGGAACTTTTGGCTGCTCAAGGTATGCAGCACAAAGTTAAAAAAGTCATATAATGGGATAGTGCAACGATTTATAGGCATCAGGGATTCAAGAGTTTATTAAATTTGCTGCGCAGTTTAGTTAATATATTTTTAAGCCTTTGCATTCCGTTTATATATTGTGTAGATATTGTTCAGTGTGTTTTCATGCGGTTCTTAATTTGTGTAATCGCGTCAAATTATTTCTGGTGACACTGACGTTGTCAGGGGCGCACTGAGGCGTGGCAGCTTTCATTACGGCAAGCGCTGTGGGACAATTGAGCTTTAGGTGCGACGCCGACGTAGCTGATGACGTTGTGTGAACCGTCAACCTGTAAGTGACAGTTGAATGCCCAAGCATTGCAAATGATAGGCATGTAAATGGGTTGTCGCTGTCGGCAGGCTTAACCAAGACAACAGCTGTTCGACTCCAGACTGCGGTTGCGTAATGTTGTGACTGTGTGCCAAAAGGTGTGCGATAAGACTTTTGAGATAAGCGACCCTAGACAATAAAAGTATGTATGCGTGTGTGTGTGTGTGTAAGGAGGGGGGGGGGGGGGGGGTTAGTGCGGAAAGCGGATAAACCGAAGAGTGGGAATCGAAACGCGTGCCGCTCCCTAAGTGCATTTGTGTTTGTTGTTTTGGCGTTTGCTGGTTTTCACGAATAGTTCGTCATAAAAATTAATCACCAAAACAGCGGCAGGCAGTAATATTATCCAGCTGTGAAACACAGCTCTTTGGCCAGTACTTGCAGTGCGTTCTGAATTTGTCAACCTGGTTAACACAACTAGATAAAAACTAAAAATTTATCAAAGGTGCAGGTCATTTGGCATGTTATTGTGGTTGTTGACATCTATTGTTGCCAACTACCAAAGCGGCTGCTCTGCTGGGTAAAGAAACATCTAACGCTGCCTTAGAAGGCATTGCCTGTCGTTGCTGATGGTGATGATTGAGTGGCGGACGAAGTTGCTGGTGGCGGCAACCAACGCGCCTAATACGCCAACACATACAGCCACAGCTGCTTCTGCTGCTTTGTTGTTGTTACTGTTGCTTCCGCTGTCGACGTCGAATACAGCGAATCTGCTGGGGTACAGGGCAGGCAGTCAGTTGTGCGCTGGAAACGAACGCGTGCAGTTTGTATTTTGGATTAGTCCAAAAAAAAAAAAAAAAGTTGTCAGCAAAATTATCTGATTCTAGTCAATGACGGAATTAGCTAAAAGTAAAGGCAATAACCAAAACTTGAGCAATTTCTTTGCGATGCTTACGCCTGTGATTATACAAATATTTATTTAATCGATTTTGACCGTATAAATGGAACGAGTCGCGTACAAAAACATCATAAGTAATTCGAAGTGTGTGTGCAGCTGTCAGAAAGGGGATTCGAATAAGAATAGCGAATAGCCAGGGCGTGACCTGGTTCACCTTCGTCTACGTCACCGTCAACGTCGTCGACCAAAATAAATACGTAGCCTAACCCATTAGTGAGGGCAAAATAATACACTGTGAATACCGCACGCGGCAGTGTGTCCTTGTATACTATTTTATAGTTTTACCCTGATACACTTACTGTTATTCGGTTCCGTGCAGGTGTGCGTGTGTGTGTGCATGCAAGTGTATCTTTCCACGAATTGTCTTTTACGCAATCCACGGATGCTGATTGGGCTGGCGACGTGTTGGAGTTCTTGCAATGCGCTTGGGTTGATTCCATGTCTCGGACATTGATGTTGGCCTTACGCGCTTTTGTTTATGGCGCTTGAGAATTTAAAAAAAATCCTTTCAGCTTCTGGGGGTTTTCTTTCGAGCTTGCCCTTCTTAGGCCCTTGGCGAAAATTGTTTAATTGAAATTTTACTTTAATTTGAACTATACAAACAGTTAAAATTTAAAGAGAAGACGGTCGCGAAAGAGGCCCTGCAAAAATTGGAAAATTGTGCTGCCAAATATTGTGTGCCAAAAAATGGAAAATGTAATGAGCAACGGGGCTAGTAAGAATCAATAAAAAGTGAACAGAAAAAGCCACAGCATGAACCAAAGCTACATTATGCAAAACACTACACCGTCTATGGCCAACAGCAGCTGGCTGGAATTAAAGCTGACCACAAGCAATAGCAGTGGCAACAGCAGCCTCAGTTTGGATGCTGAGGAGGAGGCAATACGGCAAACGGTGCGCTGGCTGGTGCCTTTATTTTTCGGCATTATTGCCATCTCGGGATTCTTTGGTAACCTGTTGGTCATACTGGTTGTGCTACTGAACAAAAACATGCATTCTACTACAAATCTGTTAATTGTCAATTTGGCCGCTGCCGACCTGCTGTTTGTCATCTTTTGTGTACCCTTTACAGCCGTTGACTATGTGGCGGATCATTGGCCCTTTGGCACCATCTGGTGCCGCATTGTGCAATATTTGATTGTAGTCACTGCCTACGCTTCAATCTATACACTCGTCCTTATGTCAATCGATCGCTTCTTAGCCGTTGTGCATCCCATACGCTCGCGCATGCTGCGCACTGAGCATATAACAAAGATAGCAATTTTTACACTGTGGACCGTCGTGCTGACCGTATCGATGCCGGTCACCTTTACGCATGATCTGGTGGTAAGTTTGTGCGAGTGTGAGTGTGTGTGTGCATACAAGTAATAGAGCCAAGCCTCATGGCTGGCTGATGGTAGCCTGCTGTGCGCGAATGTGTTGCGAATAACGCAGGCCAGCTAAATTTATTGCTACACATCAGCGGCACCTCGTTAGAAGTCTCGAGCCGTTTCTCAACGTCAGTGGATCTGGCTTTGGCCATAGGTGCCCACGTTTTAATTTGTTTTGTTTTCTTTTGATTTTATTTAAGTTTATTCTTTGTTGCGTGTTTATGTTGAGAATTCGCTAGATGCGAGCGCCGGTTTTGTTTTTGTTACTAATTTGCTATTTTAAATGCATAAATTTTAATTATAGAATTGATATAGCGCACCCGTTCGACTGGGGTCATATGGCAAATAACAATTCCGGCAGCCTTTTCCATCTCCAGCTCCCATGTACTTCACCCATTTGTACTTTTCAAAATCTTACTACCTATTCAGTTGCCCCCAACACAAATGGATCATTGATCAAAGGTTGGCAGGCAGGCAGTGAGATCAGTATTTCTTATTTCGATATGGCCTTGAAATTTAGTACACTGCGCATTTACGTTTCACCTCGCTATAGCCACCACTTTTATCCATTTGCCATTAAGGTGTTAATGTTTTTATGATAAATGCGCTGGGTGCGAAGAATAAGTTAATTGTTTAATAAACGCCGCTAAGCATGTTGTTCAAAACAACAAATACTTATGATACAATTTGCAGCATCTCTCTGTGTGGGCTATTAATTTAAATAAAAAGTATGTAAACGTTATGAACTATTTGTTGAAGAAATGTTAAAAAAGGAGGAACGGATATTTTATTCCCGCCGAATATTACATATTTATGGAGACCGGATTTAATTGGCTGACATCATAGCTATTATCCGGAACTAAATATAATATTATTGTTTTTGTACGTTTTAAATAAGTTCAATTTATTAGATTTTTGTTTTACGGCTGGATCCAAACTAAGTATTCCACATATCATACCATATTTAATATCGATTATTCCTATGTGAATGATATGGTAGACCCATAATGACAACATACCGTGAGACGGAGACGTCTCTCCCAATAATGAAATATTTTATTCCGAACAAATCAGCCCAATTAGTTTTGCTCTTCAATTATACGAACTATGCTATTTCGGATATTATGTTTCAACTATCATGATCTTTTCCCATTAATAGTTTACTCTTCTGTCAATTGTTCGTCCGCGGCCTTCGACCCATCAAAAAATTACTTCACTCTTGTTCCTATATTATCACCTACATAAATTTTTTCACTACAAGGCGTTAGCTGCGTCGCTTTTGTTGATTGCTTGTTGTATTTGTTTGTTTTGCTTGGCCTTAGAATTAACCTATCAAAATAAAACCCAAATTTAATATTTATTTGTGTGTGTGTGCCTTATCGTCATTCTCACACACATATACACAGAGGAATTCAAACAAAAGCAAAGTAAAGCGTGCAATAAAAATGCATAATTAACTAATGTTTGATTAATATATTAATTAACAGTTGCCTATTTATTATATTCACACTGTATATAGTTATCAATTATCTAAAAAAAAAAATAGACAAGTAATAATAACCATAGCATCTGCGAATATCATACTGTCTATCTACTTGCCAGATTTCTTATAATTAGTATTATATATTCCTATTATTATATATTACTAAGTTCATGAAGGATGGCATTGATTGACAGTTGCTTATGCCTTATCATACAGCTTCTTGAATATAATTAATTGAATAATCAATTAACCCATATATATGTATAAGGATAAACTATCTACAGCATTGCTCAAGCTCGAAGGCAAATCTCAAATTTGTGTGCTTACAATATTTTGCTGCATTGTTTGTTCTGCTTGTATCAAAAACAAAAGAGGCCATAAATAAGCGCGTTCATGGTATGCAGTTCTGTAGAGTTTTTAATAGTATTTTATATTAACAACATGCTGCGACTGAGTTTGTAAACAAAATTGTAAACAAAAAAACTGATGAATATTTTTACGATATACTAGCTAGTTTATGACCCGACAGAATAAACAGCTTTGACAGGGTCAGGGGGCGCTGTGTGGGTCAGTGCGTCATGTGAAGGGGCAAACATGTTGCTTGCCTCTCAGAGACAGTTATGCTATTTAGTTTATTTATGAATATCAAAGCCATAAAACGGTCCTACAGAGTGACGTATGCGCAAAATAATTTGATTTTTATTGATTTGCTTTGCATAGGTCGACCACAATAACAAGATGAACAGCACCTACGCTAAGTGCCGCTTTATTGAAAACGATTTGCTCGATTGGCTCACCTTCCAGGTGAGTTTCTTCGTTAGCTCCTATCTGCTGCCACTGATGGTCATCAGTGGATTGTACGTGCGCATGATCATGCGTCTCTGGCGTCAGGGAAGCGGCGTGCGCATGTCTAAAGAATCTCAACGAGGTCGCAAGCGAGTGACTCGCTTGGTCGTGGTAGTAGTTATAGCTTTTGCCTCACTCTGGCTGCCCGTGCAGGTGAGTAATCGGTTGAAGTGCATTGGGCTCTAATCATTTCTAATCCCTGATATTTTCAGCTAGTATTACTTCTCAAGGCGCTGGATATATATGTGGCAAACAGCATGTTTAGTGTGATTTTGCAAATAGTGGCACAAACAATGGCGTACACCAGCTCTTGTATCAATCCGCTTCTTTATGCCTTTCTGTCTGACAATTTCCGCAAGGCCTTTCACAAGGTGAGTAAACTCCCCAGCCCCTGAATTTGGACATGATTTCCACGGTCTACTATTAAAAAGAACAATTGAAACATTTAAAGAGAAATTCTTGCTTCTTTTTATACTGTGGAGTATATTGTTTTTGATTTTTGTTAAAATGGTGCTACATCTATTGGAGAACTATAAAATCACATATGACTGTAAAGTTTTAAAGCTGAAGTCAAAAAGTTTAATTAGACGTCCTTCAAAGACTACACTTTCAACCCCACCCTTTACCACTTCCTTGTGGTATAACAAGCTGTTGGTCAATTCATATTAATTTAATTTGTGTACTGATTCCGCTTCGTGATAGTGTGTGATTTTCCACGCTGGTGTAAAAGCCATGGATATTTATTTATATTGATCTGGTCGTAAACATTCTTTTAATTCTTCAAATGCTTTCATAATTTAATTAAATTCTGAATGCTGACAGCAGGCAGCGAAATATTAGACAAACACATCAAATAATATTAGAAAACGTGTGCAATGCCTAAACAATTGCCGGGCCCTAATGATTTAGGTGCGCAAAACACGCATACGCTGCGTTACGCATCTCACAATAACACATTTTACAACATAAGTTCCACAAAACCGGCTCAGTTCCAGAGAACAGGCAATAAAATTAAATCAAATAAAAGCAGGTCAGCCAAATGTGTTTATTTTTGGCAGGAGGATGTGTGATGTAAGAGAGCTGGACAGTATTTTATAATATGTTCAATAATGTTTGGACAATTGCATTGACGATAATTGCTGCTTAGATTTGTTTGTAAGTAGTGAGCACTTGTTAAATTAATGTGCCTCATACAGTTGTTAAATTTTTTAATGCAAATTCAATGGGTTTGTTAACATTTAAAAAATTACCATTCGGCTTGGCGAAGACTAAGTACGCGGCAATTCAATGTAAAACAGCTCAGTCCAAATTAACTCACTTGCTGCGCAGATTTATTCTTTTGGTCAGTGGCCATTTGCATAAGTATACAAAGTAAAGTAAAATCAAAACAATACCAAAATCGTGGCCTCCTGTGCGTCCGGATTGTTTCCTGTGCGTCCATTGCTTTACTTACTTTTAATTACTTTAGGGACAAAGAGTGTGAGCAACAGACCCATTGACTGCAGTGGGCGTTTGGACTAAGGTCTATAGTTTACAGTCCGCCTCGACGGTGCCGTCGATGGCAAACTCGTCACGATCTCTGCAACATTTGCTTTCAATCATTTTGTGGCCTAATTTTAATATTTTAATTTGTTTTGTCGCTGCTGGTGGCGCACTTCTTCCATTGCGGCCCAAAGTCATAGGTACTTTGCATATAAATTGCGCGCTGAACTGAACCTCGTCATCGCCGTTGCCATTGCTATTCGCCTGGCGCTAATTGATGTGTTTGTCAAGTCATTAAATTAGATTAATTACATTAATTAAATGGCTGCGTTGTCGCTAACTTTTATTTTTGTTAATTGTAATAGGCGCATGTGCCAATATTTGTTGATGTGTTTATTTCTATACCCTGAACCCATTAAAATCGGTATAATAAAGTTGTGCATAAGTATGATCAGAATCACCCCCTAGCCGATTTAGCTATGACCATCTTTCTGTCTATCTCAGATTTTCGTAACTATGAAAGCTAAGAACTTCAAACTTGGAATATACTTTCTCTGATAACTTGTGCAGATCAAGATTATTTTATAAAACTATACAAAATGATTTTTATACTTTGATATATTTTTGATGAACTGTAAGAATTTCAACAATTTCGGTCTACAAGGGTATTAAATCATCGGCGTGTAGAAGGCCTACTTTTTCTTTTGTGTTTTAAAATAACTCGATATATAGAAATATGTTTGGCGGGCTCGGTGTACGGATAATTAAAAAAGAATGTTCTAAATTGAAGGATTTGTCTAAATGAGCCATAAAAAAGAACCATAATATGTAAATACAGATGCACAATCACAAACACACACCCATATATATAATATATATAAACCTCACGCACTTACAATGCAAATGGAGTAAAGTCGACAGGGCTCAAAAACCATAACTCATTTCCCTTGAGCGATTGCGTTGAAAAGCCAGACTCTGTGAGATTGTTGTTGTTTCCATGACAGCGCACTAATCAAGAATTTCGGCCGGTTCAATTATAGCACAAATTCATAAATCATTTATATATACATACATACATACATGCAATCGCCCAGCGGAATGAAATGGTTTGGTCATATGAGGGGCACAGTTTATCTTTGGGCATTTCAACACCTCAAACCAGTTTAATAATTAAATATTGAATCAAATCTAATCATTCAAAGGCGAAGCCACACCCCACGCAGCCTGGTTGGGTTGGGTTTGATTGGGGAATTGCCAAAACATCGGCTGGATGTTTTATTGGAGCTCCGGTGTATCCAAGTACATCATTAATCAACCATTTTGCGCCCTCCCTGTCCCAATTTACTGTAGTTATATTTTTTATTTTTAGCATTAACTTTTGCCCGCTATTTCTATTTCATCTTCCATCTCTCTGAAGGCCATTAACTGCTCGAATCGCTACCAGGATTACACATCTGATTTGCCGCCGCCGCGCAAGACGTCCTGCGGCCGTACCTCAACAACGGGCCTTTAAGCGCCAGCTCGACGATATCAAAAAGAGGTGACGACAGCCACAATAGAAACAGACCTAAAAATTTGTATGTATCAAAAAGCGAGCCAAAGTGATTGACGACGATGGAGAAAGTGATAGTAGATTGATTACCACGTGGACACTTAGTGGGCCTGGGACGTTGCCAACCGGCTAAATATCGACAATTATAGGGCTGACCATGTTCCGACAATTAACGTCCAATGCGTAAATCGATAGACCAACAGAACAAAGATATCAGAACAAAACAACAAAGTAAGCCACTGATATCAACAAAAAAAAAAAACGAATAGCATACGCGTCTCAAATTGATGTCAATTATATTGCGGGAATTTGCTAGCGCTAGATGTATTTGAGTATTTTCTGTAAATAAATATTTATGTAAACACATATATAGATATAATGCAATTTCTAGAATTTAACTTTTTTACCGGCTAAGCACCATTAAATGAATTAAGCTGGCATCTAAATATAAAGAAAAGTGATGCAGCATATTTAATATACGAATGATACAAAAAAAAAACTGTTTGCCTAACTTCTTTTAAGTATGAAAATGAATGTATAAATACCATTACTATAACAAATGTGTGTCGAAAATGTTGCATGCTGTCAGTTAGGTATGTATGAAGCAATTCACAGTTACAGGAAAGCAAACCTCAGTTCGAATCGATACAATTTGAAAACTATGAACTTTCTTATGCAAGTCATTAAATGGATGTTACTGTTGCTTCAGGTTGCTCGTAGTTGACACTCGACTTGTCTTTGTTTAAGCCTGGGTTTGGTGTACCTTCAAGTTGCAAGCTGCTTGTTGGTCAAGTAGTGCTAAATTAATTATGCAGCATTCGTTTTGTGTTCCATGTATTGGTCTCAAACAAAGAGGAAATCGAGCTGCTCACAGTTTTGCATAATTTATTCAGATTTAATAAGTGTGCGCGGGTCCAGCAAACGGCAACTTTGGGCGATGATTTTTACACGTGGCAACTGTCTGCGTGGCCGTGGCGTAATTAAGGTGTATAAGTCGCTGACAGGCGTCACTTCATCGTCCTAGCAATGTAATTAAAATTTCAAATTAGTTAGTCAAAGCTGTAGCAGCCGATGTAGAAGGCAGGTGTTGTTCATTAGATAATATTAATGGAACGTTTGACTGAGGGCACATAAGACTGCCACCTACAAGTGTGTGTGTGTGTGCTTAGGTGAGTTTACATGTGACTGTTCAATGTAGGAAAACCATTGGCGCCATAAAAGGACACGCTCCAGTGGGCAGAATGCAAGTGGGGCTTGAACTTGTTGGATATAAGTCATTGGAGCGCCCAAGCAAATAGCTTAACAACAGTAAATACTAACACCAACAAACAATAGCAAAAATGTTATCATCATAACAATAATAATAACCATAACTGAAAGTCACAGCTTGTGTGTGAGACGCTGAGCATTACGAAATTGATGCATACATTTCTGCTACATGTCTGCTGCATACAAAGCAGCTGAAACGATAAGGAATAAAACATTCGCACTACTGACCTAGTCATAACAGTAGAGCACAAGCGAAATACAGAGAGAAAGAGGGAGAGGAGAGCAAAAGAGAGAGAGAGTGCGTACGCCATTTAAGAGCGCTGCTTCTTAGAGAGTACAACTCCGAAAAGTGGTGACTTTCCCTAGTTGAAGTTAACAGCGTTGTAAAGAGCACAACATTTGCGGAACACCAGCATTGGAACGTGAAACAGGACTAACAGCGAAACGCAGCTGTCAAGTGTCAGCAGAGAGATACGCGCAGGTCATGGTGTCGGGCAGACCTGCCTCAGTGCAGTGGGGCGTGTTGCTCGGTCAGTAGTTGCTGTGCGCCACATCAATTGAAAGTGGCGAGAAGCTAGCGACAATCTGTGTCCCGGGCTCGTTATGGCTATTTGGTCAAACGAAGCGTAACCAAATGCTGATATTCAAAATGTTTTAGTTTATGGCCACAGCAACAGCCAAATTACATCTTCGCGTGCCACAATGGACACACACACAGTCTTTACAACACACCCACACCAACTCACTCCGCTAACCCTCTCCTTTGAATATTCTGCGCGAATACATAATGCATTATTTAAATATATATATGGCTTAGTACGTAAAACTTCTGTTAGTGCTTTGAGAGTATATTTCTTGAGCTTGAGCTTAGCTGTCTAATTTCAGATTAGCCTTGTGTGCATGCATAGATACACACACACACACACACACACACATATACACACACACACTCATACACACACGCACAACACAGAAGCGAATGCAAAAAGTTGATCTGTCAATTTTATGTTACAAATACCACGTGAATGTAGAGGCTGCTGCCTTTGACGCATGAAGCACTTCATGTATGCTCTTCGATAAGTCATAAAATAGTCGGAAGCCTTCTACTTAGTTCTATAAAGGTCTATGCACGTATTTCAATTTGAAATCTCATACCTTGCTGAGAATATTATAAATTTGTCGTGAAGTGAGTAACGCACCACTAGACTAGGCTAGAGTCGATATCACTTTGTCAGTATTACTAATCTCTATGTGAACAAGTAAACTATTGAAGTGTATATGCTGTTCGGCTGAGAACTTGTCTTAAAGTAGCCTACATAGCTGCAACTCAAATCCGAGTCAAATTTGAGTTACATCGGAGAAGGACAAAGATGCATCAGCAGTCAAAGGTAAAAGTGCTGAAGTTGCAAACCGATTTGAGAACAGCTTAAGTGATAAGAAATAAGAGTCGTTTACCGTTGTCTGACATAACTGTGACTGGAAAAAAAGTTCATAAGACTCTGAAAAAAATAATAAGTTGTAAAGGTGAGATTTGATAATTATACATTTTTCTCTGCCCAGCTTACTAAAAACACATTTTAACTTTACTTTAAGCACATATTTTTTATTTAGTATTTTTGAAGCCTTTAAACATCAAAATTTAGTTACAATTGAATTTTTATATTGATTGCTAGATATACGATTGGGTACGTTTTAATTAAGGATAATACATTTTTTAATTAAATTAATTAGTAATTGATTAAGCCGGGAAAGGGCTTCCCGCTCCATTTTACTAGCCAAAAAACCAAAAAAAAAACACAGTTTTCTAAAAGGAGGTAAAAGGCGTTTCGGGAATTAATTGTGGGTCGTTGAAGTTTCGGGCAGAGATATGAATGGAGAGTAAGGGGCGGCAACAATTTAAATTTTACTTACACATAATGTAAGCCATAAATTAATTTTATATTCACAAACTATTAAAAAAAAATTTGTCGAGAACGAGAAGAACAACAGCGTCAGCGATGCAGAGCTGAGCAATTAGTTATTCACGCTTGCGCTTGTCCGGAGCCCAAGTTTTCTGGCCAAATCCGCTGCGATTCTTTGTTCCGATTCGGTCGTCTTATCTATCAGAGGCTCTTCAGCATCGAGGCATACACTTGACTTTGGTCGTACTTCCTAAAGGCCTCGCAAAAGCGCAGCTTCTGGTCGGTACTCAATTTCGCATGAAAATCTTGTGCAGCTGTCACGAACAATGCAATTTCGTGTTGACCCAGTTTTCGTGATGCCACTGAAGCTGGAGTCGAGATGCCTCCATTGGACGATGCCGCACCAATGCCGAGCACCAGTGGAAATAGTTTAATCAAATGCAAATTTATGGACGCGGATAAAAAGATGATGCTCAGACCCCAGACACCTTGCTGCTCAGGTTGGGCCAAAAACGTTGGCAGCGTGCAGATCAGCCAGTCCTGCAGCATTTGTAAGAACGATGAGTCAATAGCCGAGCGAAACACCTGCGAAATCATGTAGACAAAATGAAAGAAAGAAGAAAAATGAGTCCACCAGTGTTAGTAAAAACTGAAAATAAGCATTTGATTACTCAAATTAAAAAAAGGGTGTGCAGATTGTGTTGTGGCAAAGCTTTGGTAATGAAATTCCGCTTGGCCTTCAGGTTCGGTTCGAGTTAGGTAACTTCCCCAAATGACAGTGCAATTAGTGCTTTAAGCTGATGCCTTAGCCCAGCCCAAGTTCCAGCCTTCATTGTTATTCATTTCCATGCACGCACACACACACATAGAGTAGTAAGTACAACACTGAGACACGTCCACTGAGCAACCTTGAACGCAATGAAAAAAATGGTATGGCACCGCAGTGGATGCCTCGCACTGGCCCACATAGTTGCGTACGTTTTTGGCCGGTCAGAGGCCAAGTTGTAGCCATGAATTCCATTAATTTTCATGCTGCCAACGAATTCCGCACACATACATGCACATTACAAGCTGGCGTCGGACAACTGGATGAAAGTAATTCACCCTTCTGCAAGCTGTTCCATCCAGATATTAGCGGTGCATTTGCTTCACACTAGTGGCACATGCCACAAAAGCAAACGCCCATGAAACTACCAGGGCAACCAAAGGCGCGACCTCAAAGTCACACAACATCTCACACAGCATCAAACACACAAAGACATGCACGCATGAATGGCTGGTAGAGGATAAGAGGAGGTAAGATGCTGCAACCTCTCTGCTTTTGCTAGCTCAGCTGAGCAGAACGAACAGCTGAGAAGTTTTCCGAGCTGATTTGGCTGCTACTCACCTGATACACAATCGTGGCAATAACATCGCAATGCGGCTGATTTATGGCCAAGAACTCCTTTATGACCTTCGTTAATATTTCATTCGGTGGCACTAAATCACGTATAATTTGGCACAGCACTTGTCCATACGTCCAGGCGGCGTCTCGACTTGATGATTTTATGCAATGCAAAAGTATATCGACTTTATCGCTTTGCAGTGCGATTATCTCAGGATCATCCTGCACAATGCCATTCGACAGCTCTGTACTTTCCAGCTGAGCGGCGGAGCCTACAAAGCACAAGGATACGATAACATAAATATAAATATATATTATGTATACATGAAATAAATAGAATAATAAGTAAGACGCTGAGAACTGTAGAATCAACCAGCTGTCGGTAACCAAATACAATTATTCACATGCTCGCGACGCTTCATCAATCCAAACTGCGTCAGCATCAGCGTCATTGCATAAACTTGCTTCAGGACATACAAAAAGTAAAATAAAAATTTAATGGAGCTTTCACTTGTTCGAGTTGCCTGCTCTTGAGAACCCCTTCTTCTCCTGACGTTTCTGCTTCTTAATATGCCTATCTATGTGTGTGTATGAAAGTGCTATGCTGTTCAGCAAAATTCAGTTGTTTGTTTGCGAGCAAGACAGGAACAAAGTTAATCTCAATGTATGACCAATAATTAGTTTCACCGTGTAAACTGATTGTCTAGTTTAGAATGCACCACTCTAAACAATTAAGATTTCCCTATTGGAGAGGTTTCGACTAGTAGATAACCTGCACACAAATCTCTCCACTTATCGTAAATTGGACAAATCGAAGATAGTCAATCCCAAAACGAGCAAATATTCAAGCATATTGGTCATCAAGCCACTTTCAAATGGCGCTGTATATATCATATTATATGAATGGCGATCATATTAACAACAAAGTCTCAAACCGCATTGATATTTGCGATATTTCTTAAAATTGTCAAATCAAAGATTTATCAGTGAATCTGAGGCACGAAAGTGTGCAGCATTTGAAATAGATTCGAAATTTTTTGTCTGGTTCCTATTGAAAGCTAAAAGCTGTCTGTGATCTTTTGATGTATTTCGCATCATTTGGCTTTGGCTTTCGCGAATTATTTACAATGCGTGGTCCTTGTCATTAATATGGCTGTTACCAATTTGGCCTATGTTGGTGGTTATTAGATATGGTCCAAGTAAGGGACAGAATTATGAACGCCCCAATTGCTGCAAGCAAAGTAAATGTAAAACTAAAAATCCAAACGGTAACTGCTGAATTCGCTTACGGGAGTATGAAGCGTTGTCTTGTCCTCTTTAGCGGACAATATGGCAGCAAATATTTATTATTGCAATGGGTAGGAAAATGGCAAAATTTTTTGTGCAGTTTTGTGATCGTTTAGTGCCGTCTTGTGCCTGACGCACTTGTTAATTTTTTGCGCAGCCAGACACTTTATTAAACTAGGCTAACAAACGAGTAAAAAGTACGCGATGGAATGGCCAACTTCCACTTAGCTACACTTTGGCCACTGCTGCCAAACTGCCATATGGTCAGTCGCCAGCGCAAACAATGTCCATTTCAAAGGATTTACATGCTGCGCGCAATTGCCAAGAGCTGAAGAGCGAATGGCGCATCGTGCACGGAAAACGTGCAAGAAAAATACATGTTGACGCGAAGTGGACCCTAGCATTATTTGCCATACATTTACACACATAGCTGCCACCATTTTGGCCAAAAGCTGCGCCAAGCTGATACACACAGTTACTAACTTTGGCCAAAAATGTAAGCATAAAGTTTAAAATCGAATATAGGGTGAGAAAGCTAAATAGAAAGCTAAAGTAATATGACAAATAAAAAATCGATATACACGAAGTTAAACGGATTATTGCTAAGCCATTTGCCCAGAGAAATAGGCTTTCAAGAAACAACTGCTAGAAAATAAAGTCAAAATTGCCAAAATTTCGAAACACTAGTTAGAAAATATTTTAGAATTAAAGAAAGAAACATTTAGTCAGAATAGTTAAGCCGAGTATGCTGAGAGAGTCAACTACTTCTGAGCGATAATTAAGTGGCACACAATTCCGTTAATAACTTGAAAAAGGGGGAATAATTGTTGTCAGTCAGTAGCAAATGAAAGCGGCCAACATTCGGTATTTAGCAAAAATCAGCAGCAATTACCAAAGCATGTTCTTATACACAAACAACAGTCAGGGCCACAATGGGCAGGCAATTTTAAAAAATTTGCACCTTGGAACATTGACTGTTTGTATTATGTAATTGTAGTGAAGTTGGCATCAGGGAAAATTAGCCCAAACTAATACTGTAGTAAATGCTAGAGATATGATCCAATTGACTGTTCTCTAACTTCACACTCTGGCTTAAGGAGGTTTTATATAAGCCACAATTGGGTAAGATATTTTCTCGCTTTCTTCTAACATATTCATTTCTGACCCTACCACAACAACAACAAAAGCGACAACAATTGGTCTTTGCGGCTATTGTGACATTAAATAAAATTGCTAAATATTTTCGCTTGCCACTACTTACATCTACAAACATCCGTTTGTTATTTTGGTTATGTGGACATTGTTGTTGTGTATATTTTACTTGTTTCTTTTTTCCTTTATCTTACTTACCCACATACATGCAGGACAAAAGCAATTTCAATGCTGGAATTGAAAATTTCTCATTCTCCATTTTCAACAGTTCGAGCGCAAGTTTTTCAATTTTATGTCGCAAATGCGGTGTGACCACAGTTCCGGCTCTACTATCTCCACCAGTTGCGCCCGATCCCACTCCAGTTGCACCACGCCCAGCAGCCCTTCCGGTGGGTTCAGTTGCGGTAGGCGTTGCACTCGCACAGCTACTCTTCACCACAATACGTTCGAGACCCTGGGAAAAGCAGCATTTTATAATAAGCGAAAGAAAGAAGAAAAAAGAAATCAAAATCAACTGACAGCAGATAAGTAGAATACATAATATTAATATTTATATATATAGATTGTATATATGCATCTCATAGACAAGCATTTTGTGGCGATTCGCTTTCTTAAGTCGATTTTTTTCTCTAGTAATGGCCACGCTAATTGAGTGGTTATTTTTATTGACCGCTGTTGTCACTGCGCGCTTTTGCGCTGCCCCAATTTCATTCGCTACCACCAACTTTTGCTACCATCTCAACATTTGTAGCTGTCTCTCTGATGTGCACCATCACAGCTCAAGTAGCAAACAAAAAAATATTACAAAAACCAAAAACACCAATTGAATTGAGCGCAAATGTCATAAATTGCAGTGAGAAAAAAATATTATTGCATATACAGTGGCGGACAGCTTATTAGGCACAGAGTCAAAGAAAACAAGTAATTCCTGCCATAAACTAATCATTAATTATTTTTCAAAAATTCCAAAAACCGATGGTAGGTACAGGTATTAACCACCTAAATTAATATATGACCCCAATACACTGGGGTTTCCCCACCTGCTAGGTAGGATTATGTAAAAAAGTAGCCTTTTTTCTTTGACTCTGTGCCTAATAAGCTGTCTCTCACTGTATATATATATGTATATATGCCAATAGCTATAAAATTAGTGTATATAAATGGAAGCTGCAGATTTGATATTTGAGATACAATCGTATAAAAAAATGTGTTACGATTTTAGATCGTTGACTACTGAAAAACGATTAATAGATTATCGATCTATATTTATTTCAGGATAGAATTACTTGAGGATAGATTGCTGTCCACCTCAATCTAAGATCGGCATTAAATTTAAAGCTTATGTTTGGCTAAAATCGCCATTTAGGTATTATACCACTTAAAATTATAACAAACTATGCACATTTTTAGTTTATTATTGAAACCTAACAATAATAATAATTAAATCGATATACAGTATAAAAACGATTTGTTCGCGGCAAATTTATTCCGTAATTTCTTACAAAATTTAACTAATCCTCAGATGCACATTTATTTGTCAAGAACTGTTGTCGATGGTGCCCCCAATTAGATTGTCCAGAGGCATGCTGGCATCAAAGGCTATTAAAATCACAATTTCTCGATTATTAAATGGGAAAATTATGAGCACTGACTAAGGAATTTGTTATTGATGTGTCATGTCATGTGTATGTCAGATAAACGATGTGTGCACAATGTTTGAGCAACAATTTCATTACATTGGACTTTGAGCTGTGAGCCATTACCAAAACGTCAACTCTTGCGCATATAAACGGACAAATACAAAATAGTATGAGACGACATATGCTTGCAATTTGTGGTGTTCTGACGCTCTGTTTTGGCCAATAAACATTTTCCTGTTGGATTCGCATTTTTTCTGGGTCTGCCAGTTATGAGAACGTGGAATTTTTTTTGTGTATGTCGTAGTTGGCTGGCTGGTGGGCCTCTTGAAAATTGTCAATCAAAAAACCAATTAAGCGCGACGTGGTCGCTGTCTGAGTTGAAATCGGCCACCAGATTGTTTAGGGAAATGGCTGAGCGTTTAGGGCCAGCAATGGAAACGTTTGTCAACTTGAAAGGCACATCAATGTGTGTCTTTGACAAGGTATACTTACATGTAGCACGCACAGATAGAGCTCCTCGTTGTGTGTGTTTTTCAGAATATTACTAGCCGCAATTATTGTGTTCGACAGCAAATGGCATTGAGGTACACATTTCGATGTCCACTCGATCAGGCTAAAATTGAGCGTCCAAACTAGTTTAGAATGCGCATCACTGAAATGCAACGGACTGAAAATTAAGTAAAATGCTAAATTAAATTCGATTACAAATTTTGACGCGATATAAGCCATCCAGAAATTAATGCAACATACTTTGAAACTAAAACAATTTCTAACCGCTGGCCGTCTTCCGTTGGTATTATGCGATATGCCGCAATATTTTCAAGGTTGCCCATCGAAAAACTTGTACAACTCTGAACAGCATAGCTACTGAAGTGCTATCATCAATAGCCACAGCAAGCATAGAGCCAAAACTTATATGAAAACAGTCTACCAGCCTCCGCTGCAATGCCAATAATTACAATTTGACTAGGAGCAGCAGCAGCGATATCTATCGACAGCCGCAAAACAACAACCAACATGGCCATGGAACCCACATCAAGGTATTAGTTATTACTTTGACTTTTGGTATCACGATAAAGTAAAGCGCAGCATGAGTCGCAGTCGCAGTCCTTAAAAAGTATTTAAAACGACAGAAAAGGCAGTTAGGTAGATCCACTGCTGTGCGAAGCAAACTAAGCGAAATGCAAAATACGAACTTTCACCATTATTTGATGAGACGATCAGGCGTTGATAAAGGCCCCCAAGCAATACACCGAGTACACAGAGTTTTGTTAACCCAGCATACTTTGAAAATGGAGTTGCTTAGTAAGCTATTGTTTGTGGTTTTAGCCAAGATGTGGCAATGAGTTTTCATGCTGCAACTGATGCCTAATCACAGGTTGCCTGGCAGCATTAATTGCTGCCAAGAACTTGAGATTTACGCAATGAGCAAACAGACCCCAAAGTTGAACTTCTAAAACTATACATATAAAACTACATGGGTGTGTGTGTGCGTCAGGAATTACCTCTCATCAATGATGCCATGCCGATTGATATAGCCAACAATTAAGTCCCGCAACAATGCGAGCTCATCGCTCAGCTTGCCCATTGCCGTATTAGTCCTGCTGCAGCATTCCAACAGACAGAGTAAGCCCTGAAGGGCCGCAATGCGTATGAAACAGTGTGAGCTCTTCAAATAGACGTTGCCAATCAGCGCCACCAAGTGCTGCAACTCGCTGTGGCTAGGTATCAGCAGTGCCTGTGTGCGGCACAGCAAGTATATTATGTGCTGCAATAAAAAGGAATATAAATAGAAGATTATGCAATTAAAGATGTATTTAATGCTATTTTTAAGTTGTAAGTTTTAAACTTGCCTCATGCGATATGGTATCGTCCATGGGAATTAGCTCCTGAAGCCGCAGCGTGCGCTCCTTAATCCACTTGATTTGATCACGGCTCTGGCAGATTTCACAGAACTTGACCAGGTTAGAAAGCACCAGTATGTGATTTTGCTAAAACAATTGAATTTCTAATTAGTCTAACTGAAAGTTTAGCTTATTTGGCTTGTAATGTCCGCCTCGGGCTATATTGTATTCACGGTGCATGTGACTGACCTTCATGCAGTTAATTCTGCAGTGGCTTTCGGACTTACCTCGATCATCTGCTGTAGAACATCAAACACAAGCTGTGTGCTGCTGCGAAAATCAATGCCCGTCAGCTGTACAAAATGTCTATAGTTGCGCCAAGCGGTGTCACTCATGCAGGATTGAGGCTGCCTGTCCAGTTCGCAGCCTGTGCCAAACGCCTCATCCAGGCCAGTTGCCCCGTCGTCGTAGGGTAACATGTGTGCATATGCTTCCATTTGAGCCCAGCTAAAATCGAGATCGCATTGATTGACCGTAAAGTTACATGTACCAATCACATTGTCCTCCCTTGGCTGGCACTCCAGATTGGCCAGATAGAATACGTTGCATGTATCGACGAGCAATTGGACTTTGTGCAGTTTTTTTAAGCTATAAATGGAAAATTCGATAAATATATACAATAGACGATTTTCTTAATGAAATTAATATAGTAGAAGTTACCCATAAAATTAAGTAAACTTTATCTGTGCTTTGTATACGATAACTAATATTCCCAATTTAAATATTTATGACTTGCACTATACATCCATGTTTTTCATTGTTTCAAGTTGCTTTTGCATATTTAACGTCCAGCACATTAGATTCAAGTTGCAAGCTATTAGGCAATTATTAAAATGTATGTTTAATACACAGTGATGACATGTGGGAAAGCATCTAAAAAGATGGAGTCAAAATTAGTTTAGGTATTTCATGTTAACAAATTAGTTATGCTTTTAAAGTTGCTGAGTTTTGCTAATTACAAAAAAATAACATGCTTCATGGAACAGGGCATGTATGGTTGCGGAGGCATATGGGGTATGATTCGGGAACAGCACGTAGCATGTGTGCAAAAACTTTAGATGCTCGCATCTAATTTAAGCTTTTTGTTATTTACGCATTAAAAACTTTTGTGTCCACTTGCTAAATATTAATTTGAGTTTTCATCATTTCTAGTTTTTCACAATTCTCAGTTTTAGTTGACACTCACCTAATGCTGTCACAATTGATACGTTGCCAGCGAGTCGTATGATAAAACTGACTGTTGCCATGGCCGAGGAAGGGAAAAGTTTTATACGTTGTTAGCAGCTCCATGATGGCCTGCAAGCAGAGCTGCTTGATCTGGAATTGCTCCTGCTGATCGACCATGTGCTCATCGTATAGCTTATTGATTAACAGCAGAAATGTCATGAAGTACTCCTCGAACTGCTGACGCGTAGTGTAACCAAAGATGGAGAGCCTGTGGCAAGAAGTTAGAACATGAGTATGTGTGTTTGGTAGAATAATAAATAAATTGCCACAGCAATTTAAACATTTTGCTTAGGCAATGTTTGTTAACAAAGACCCTACAAATTTAATTCAATTAGTTTCAGTTCTTTAAATATTTAAAAGCTGAAAATCGTAATTAGCAATTGATTAGTTTTATTACGCTCCAAGCAACTAAATTTCTACTTCACAACTGTGTATGCACTCAAATATTTGTATGTGATACCGATGATGTGTGGCACGCTCACCCAGCATTGCAGTTGCCTTTTGACAAAAGTTATCTGAAATTGTTATTGTCTGAGCTCAGCGGTTTGGGCGCAATTAGCTACTATGTGAAAAACCAGCGAACTGAATACTCATATGCCCCATATCGCTGGGTGAGCTCTGATTGTCTACCCTCTCTCAGTCACTATCTGGTACGCACATACGTAGACATGCATTTATCTCACTTTGCTGCTCATAATTTGTTTATATCCCTGCGTGGCTTCTCCTGCTGCTGCTGTTATGTTTTTCACTTCAGGGCATCAACTCGCTCGCTCGCTCGCCTTCGTCTAAAGTGCTACTCTATTCTCCAGCCTCTGGCTGTCACAATGTCATCCTCATCGTCGTCGACGTCGGCACAACTTCATCTAATAGAGCTGTTGATGTTCTGCTCTGTCAGTCCTTTGGGGGATTTTGTCGTTGCCGCGAGCTGGGCGCTTGCTGTCTGGCTACTGTCGTGCTCTGTGTGTGGTGCTGTTGCTCATGCCGCTGATGTGGTTTTGATGTTTGCGCTTTTGCTACGCTACGAAAAATGGGTTGCACGAGTGCCACTTTAAAGTCAAACGTTGAATGTTCGGCTGGTCACAGAAAGACGTGCACAATAAACACACACACACACACACAGTCATATTGTTATACGCCAAGTTCCTGGCTGTCGACAATTCAAGAGTTGGCAGCGTAATGATGACGACTGGTAATGAAACAATAACAACAACAGAGCCAGTGGCAACAACATTTGCATCAGTAGCTGGCAAACGACAAGGACGAGGCAAACAACCCACGCTCAGCCAAGAACCAAACGACAACGGACAACAGACATAAGCACTGTGATGACAATGACAACTTACAAGTCAGCACACACAACACATTTTCAAAATGCATCTAATACTGTTGTGTTCATATACGTTTTAGCCAATACTGTTCTTATCCGTTTCAGACATATCTGACAGAGAATTGTCAGCAACCATTTTCTCTCTTCTTGGAAATATAATAATTCCAATAATGGTGATGTGAGGCAAATCTGATCATCTGAATGCTTATCAGCGTTATGGAGTGAATAACTCACGTGGACCAAGGTCAGCATCTAAAAACAGCTCGAAAGATTCTAGCATTCGTGCAGAAGCTGGGGTTGATGGATAAGCTAGAGGCTCAGAAGGGGGTACAATAAATCTAATAAGTCGCACTGCGGTATTACAATAATAATAATATAATAATATTAAATAGGCTTGATCTGGGCGAAATTCTGTATATAAAATTTGTAGACATTAGTTCTCAGTCTCAGAAATTTGCGTTTTCATACAGGCGGTCATGGCTAGATCGACCTGGTCGTTAATCCTGATCAAGAATGTTAAAACTAAGAGAGGCTTCCTTTTAGTTCTTACGTATATTAGCACTACATTGTACTTTTCTTACCCATTTACAGTGCCAGTATCATATATAATTGCTCACCTCTTGACAAATTGACGCAACACATCCACATCACTCAGGCTATCCACAGGTATGGTGGGCAGCTTGCCCTCGCTGCTGGCAGTGGTTGCCTGCTGCTGCTGCTGTTGAATTAGCTCATAGGGGGTCACTGCGTAGGCATATAACTGATGTGTGCGCAGTAGCGAGGTGCCAATGGATGCAATTAGAGTCTTGAGGAATGGAGATAGACAAATGGATAGACAAAAAGTTGGACGTATTTGTTGGTTGAAAATTGTGCAATTTTGAATATTTCTTACCAGGGGCACTTGAACCGGCACCAACTCATGACCGGCAAACTGCAAGCGGCTAAATTCGTTGACAGGCAGCACTTTACCGTTATGCAAGGACTCAATATCAATTTGCGTTTCAATCAATTTGGCAAGAAAAATAGCCTGAGGTGCCGGCTCTGTGCTCTGCAGACGATGTCGCTGGTAGAAAATTGTATCCTGCAGCATGTGGCGTGCAGCAAGCACCGGTACTTCGAGCAATTCCACACGCAAGGCATCTGTACTGGAATTGATTGCCCCCCATATACGTGGCTGCTGCAACATTGCTTCCAAACAGCCGAGTAGCACACCCAGCCCATCCTGGCCACGATCTGCAGTGAATCCAGCTTGTAATAGTTGTACTGCGGCGCTGGTCAAGCAGCGCATATATGAGAGTAGTGTGGGCAGCTGCTCCGGGCGCAGCAAATGCTCAGCCACAAACTTCTCGATGTGTTTCGCATCGATGTAAATGAGCGCCGTTTGCTCGAGGCGCCCTATGCACACAAGCAACGTGGTTAGCGCACGTGCCACATCCAACTTCTCAACATCGCCGTCCACCTCTTCCTCCATATCCTGCTTTACAGCCAGCCGCGACATGAGCGACGTACAGGCCACTCGCGCCAGCGGCGGCAACTGCATGTAGTTAATGTGGGGCGCATGTTGGATGCACTTTTGCCTAAAGGTAGCCACCATTGATGTAAACGATCCGTCGATTGCATGACGTAGCAGCCGAGCCTCTTGCACTGGACCCAAGCTGCGGAACAGACGCTGCAGCTTTGACTCCGATGGTATTTCGAGTAGCAGCCGCATCAATTGATGTTGCTGCTGCGCTGCGTCCGCATGCTGTGTGGCAAATTTAATAACCTGTGGCATATGGAGAGGGCAAGCGAATTATGAAACAATTATGCAAAAGCAGAGCATGGTGCAAAGCGTGCCATCATTAAGTTGAGTGGGTGAACTCATTTACCTGTGCAAACAGCCAGTTCTCATCAATAATACGCGGAGACACAGCACTGCCATTGTCCTTTGGCCATTCCAAGCCCTTTAGACTGCAAAAATAAATAAAAACTTATAATGACCGACTATTCTTTAATAGGCGCTTAAAACATTGAAAATGAATTTTAAGCTTCATATTAATTAACGCATTAATATCGATCACATTCTATCTTAACGACTATTTACCCAAAAATCTTGACTTGATTTCTTTTTGGGAAGGTAATGGATTTGGCTTACTGTTTAAATTTGTCCTAATTGTTATGCAATTGTCACTTTTTCTAAGGTAATTTGGGGATGCGTGCAAATTGGAAAATTCTGTTTAGTAAATCGCTCAAAGTGAATTAGTCATTGCCTAAATTGGAAGCAGTCAATTGAAAAACGCTATCAGAGTTGAGAAGCATGTGCGAGTGCGGCAACCACTTCTTGAAAAACTAATTTAAATATTTGCCAAGAGTTACTGCTTTCAGCGCATATTTGTACGCATTACTTACAGCATGGTGCGCAATTCGTCTTGATCCTCATCACCGGCCAGTTCGCCATACATCAATCTGTCATAGATGTCGCTCCTAGTGGTTGGAGCACTCTGCGCGAACAGTCGTCGTGCGAGCCGCTCCATAGGTAGCTGCAGTGCACGTTGCCCGTCATGCAGCTGATGAAGTCGACTAAGCAGCTGCAGCGATTGCAAAGTACAAGTTGCATAGTTGCCAGAATCAGCTGAGTGCTCTACCTGGGTCTCACAGATGCGGCAAAGCAGGCGCAAGATGCTGCGAATCGATTGCTGCAAGGAAAATAATGGATGTGAACAAAGGCGCCGCATTGGCACAGGACGCTTCATTGTAATGCAAAATACCGATTCCGACTTACTTTGTTCAAGTAAGGCGCGTTTCTCAACAGCGCCGCCTGCAGCAATGAACCGCATTCGGGACGCACTTGACAGAGCTCGCAAAGGAATTCCAAGTGGTCAGTAATTAGGAAATTCAAATACTTGCCGGCGCACAGGCGGCGCACTTGTTGCGGACTCAAATCCACTACCTGCAATTAGGTGATTATGATTTACATTCAGATGATGATGTAGCCTAGCATCCCCCTGCCTCTGGGCTAAGCCATTAGCCGACAAGTGCCGCACATTCGAGTGGCAATCAATTAAAATCATGTGCAGCTTTAAGTCAGACAATGTACCAGCCCAAAACAAGCCGACAGTTTAAATAAAACCAGAAGCCAAAAACCAAACCTGATGCGGTGAACCACAAAATTACGAGCGCGAAAACTGTCAGCTGGCCAGTCTTTTACTGTTAGTGTTATGTAGCCAGTTTCCGAATCAGCTGCCAAATTCAAATTAAACTAATGTGCGACCAGATACCACCTATACACCCTACCCCGTCCTGCTCTTCATACTTACCGCATTTCCATGGCAAACTTCGTGCAGCATTGCGCGGTGCAGGCTCAATTTCAGCGGCAGCTCCGACGCCTGCGCCAACAGCACCGTTGGATCAATCAAACGCATGGACACCAGCAACTGCAGGCAGGCAAGCAGCATAGGTTCCAGGGACTCGCTGCCGGCAACGCCCTCAACATCGGCATTCATCAAGAGTAAATTGTAGTATTTACAGAGAAATTCAGAATCAGCCAAAACCAAACGAAAAACTGATTGCAGCGCATCCTTGTGCCGTGAGCGAACACAAACATTGTGCAGCGCGTTAACGAAGCGCCTGGCCAGTTGGAAGTAGGCCTGGCTGGCCGTGCAAGAGCCCAAATTGCAGCCAGCACCTAGTGCGAGTAGCGCATCGAGACAGTCAAGAAGCTTCTCGCTCAAAACTTTAGCAAAGTAGTTAATTTCGCTCATGATGGGTGGCGAGGCGCCTCTTTTGGAGGCGGACGCTCTGGCAGCAGCAGCTGCTGAAGACGTCGAAGGTGCTTCATCTTGTAATTGCAGAATTGTTGTTGCTTTTGTTGAAGTGACTGCTTCGGCGGTGGCGATACGCCTCTCGGCCGTTGGATTATTTTTCAAATAAAGTTTTATGTGATTTACCAGATAAATTTCTTCGGTCTTAAGAATTATGTTTTCCAGTGTAATCGTTGCCAGTGCTAAATCACTGAAGCTGCCAACGTCCTGCAAGAAATAGAAATTGCATGAGCGTTAGGTCTGACGAAGACTACCAAAGAAGAAGTACCAAAGCTTCCAGCGACAGCAACAACATATTTTCCGGCAGTAATTACAAAGGATACCCCAAACACATATGCACATTTGCACTCGTATTCACTCTGTGCATTTAAGCAATTAAATTTGTCACATTTCCTGCCAGCGCTTAATATACAAAATAGCATTTTTCTGAAACGCCTCTTGCTCGCATTTTTAGTGTTTACACGCAAAGTTTAAGTTGAGGTGCATTTTCAATCTAAATTAAAATGTTGATAACATAAGTTAAGCCAACCTCCTAAACACACACACAGATGCATTATGCACATCCGTTGGTTAACGATAAGAGGGTTTGAGGTGAAAGGATGTAATAGTAAGGCTGTTTGGCAAGCCGTATTGTGTTATGCACTCATTGCCTTAATTAATGAGACCAACCTGAACCTATAACACAATAATATTTAATTATGTTTTCAAATCATAAAATTATTATATTTGTGTCTTAAGACCTGTATATCGATCAATACGACAAGCAAAGACGGTTTTAACGAATTGCTCGCTGTTGTGAGCAGCATCTTATATATTTTTATTATACCTAAATTTAGTTTTTCATTATACATTTTTATATCAAACTATATTTGGTTAAGGCTGTAAGCTGTGTTTAGTTATAACAAATTAAATAACATCAAACACCCATCACAAAATATAAAGGAAAATATTTTAAAGTAGCCTTGTGACTTCCGAGGCAACGATAAGTTGAATTAATAATTTTGTTTAGACAAATGATGCTTCCGAACGTATCAAAGGATATGAGACGGGCTCAGCTCAGTTAAGCGCTGTATATGCAACACATATGTAAGTACATATAACACTTGTTGAGTAATTAAGTTGGTTTTCGAGCAGCACTACGGTCTGGGTGGCAATCATGTTGCTTTGGCTGCAACTCTGTGATAGCCATGGTGTGGCTGGTCTAATAGCTCGGCAGGTCGACAGTTAATGCATGTGTAGCTTAAGTGCGCATTAATAGTTGAAAATGTGCGGCGTTGAAGCATAGGTATTAAAAATGTCACGTATGCGACATGTGCCACATTAACTACGGCGCCACATGCAACAACAACGAGTGCAAAAACAACAACTATATACATATATTTATATATACATATATTTATATATATATATATATACATATATATATATATGTGGGTCGCTACAGAAAAAAAGTGTGCATGCGGGACAGGCGAAAAGGGAGAAATGACCAATCGTTACCTCTTATAAGAACCACTGATGCATGAGTGTTAAATGAACCTTTGCAAGCGACACTGTGTGACAAATAAGTACAAACAAAATTAAGGAAAATAGAATTGTGTTCCATCATTAAACCGATATACTTGTGAATCTGTTGTAAGCATTTATTAAAATTATGTGATGAAAATTCTAATATTTACAAATAACATTTTCCTTTTCGTTATGTTATCTTCGAACTGAATTTAATGAACGAAGAAAAATTATAATATTTAATTGATACCATATGAAGTCACATAAGTGAGAACGCGTGTGTGTGTTTCATTAAATCAATACTACCAAGTTATTGAATATTACAAACGCATTTGAGTGCTTTGAAAAGTTTCAACTTATTTAGAGGCACTTCATTAAAAAATACATATGTGTGTGTCAGCTGCTCTAAATGCCTGAATTTGCGAATCGAATTAGTTAAGGAGAAGTGAGACAATTGTTGCATTGCTCAATGTCCCCTGGCTATATGAGTTACCAATTGAATTTTGGTAGTTTTAACTTACCTGCTCAATAAAGAGCTGCAATAATTGCAGAAATCCTTTACTGTCGGCCAGCACATAGTTGCCATTGTTACGAAAGCAGCTTTCCAGCAGTCGTAGATCACCGAATGTGTGCACTCGCAGCTGTCCAGTGGCGAGAGAGCGACAAAGCAGGTCATATATGACATTCGCATCCTGGGCGCTGGGGTATGAGGGCGCATCAAGTTGCTGCAGGCTGCGCTCGTAGAGCAGCACAAGCGCCAATAACTGCTGAACGGCGCGTGCATCGATGAACTTTTCTAGCATGCCCAGTACAACTTCTTTTTGTGTGTCCAGCTCGCGCCGCTGCGCCAGCAGCACCTGATTTTTCTCTTGCGTCGGCACAGCAGTCAACTGACTCTGGCAGTGGGCACGCACTTGTGCCGCATCCACATCGAGTGCCTCATCGATCGGGCTGTGCATGAAGAACAGCTCATAGCTAAGCGTCTTAAGCGCCAGAAGCGCCCCATTCCGAACAGTACCATTTGCCAACAAATTATTAGTTATGCTTATAATCTTCGGTATGGTAATCAGCTGACGATCGCTTTTGTGGGTCAGCTGCATGAGGAACTTGACCATTGGTGGCACTATTATGGGTGCATTTCTGGGACGAAAAATCAAAAGTGAAAAAACATTTTGGATTCTTTAAAATTACAAATTACTCTTTAAAAACCTGTCAGCCTCCCATACCTTTAAATTTTAAAGATTTTAATCTCTGGACCATTCAGGTAAAGTATTTAAAATATAAATATAGAAACGAAAATAGTTCTCCCATCTTTGAAGTAGTTTTACGTTGACATTGCGATTGATATATTTAATTTTTTCCATGCTGACCCCAAATGTATTTACCTGTCTATTCCACTTTCAATTAGGTCCAAATTGTTGAGTATTTGCTCGAATATAACGCTTTTGGAGTCCAGTATGCTATATGTAACGTTCAAATCTAGCAGCTGCGATAATAGCTTCAATATCGGCGCCTGTATTAGCGCATTGGACTTCATAAAGAGCTGTGGGTGCGAGATGAATGGAAATGTATAAATACAAGTGGCAGGCAACTGTTTAACATAAGTAAAACATGAAACGTGCACATTGCTGCGCGTGTGGCATGAGCTTTGTGTCTGCGCAGTTGTAATTAATTGATAACTAGTGATCTTAATTAGCAATTGGCGACTCACCGTCAAACAGTAGATGACTAGCGGCTCGAATAGTTTTATAAGCCGGACGCAGTCACCTGCAGGTGGCACGTCTGCCTGCATGCCCTGTACAAAAAGCGATCCCAGAGTGGGGGGCTCTGCAATTGTTGCTGTTGTTGTTGTTGACATAGCTAAGCTCACAGAAGCTGCTGGCAACAATGTAGAGGTGTCTCCAGCGCGTTTTGCAACAAAGTACTGGTGCACAAATGTGGCATGGTAACCAGCGACTTCTCTTTGAACTTGGCCGGCAAAATTTTGGGCAAATAAATATTTTAACAGTTGCCGCAGACATGCAACGCACTCTTCGGGAGCATAGTTTATGAGTTTGGTCAAATACTGTAATATTTCTTCAATTAATTTCAGAGCTGGTGCATTTGAAGTTCCAAGCACTACGGTCGCTGGAGGTGCTGATGCCTCCAGACACAGACTCAGCGCATTGAGGCAGCTCTTCAGCAGGGAAATTAATAAGCCGCCAGCATCGTGATTTATGGTTATCTGGGAGCAGAGACAAAAGGCAGGAGAGATAGAAAAAAATCAGAGATAACGCTAGTCATGCCCAACGGGATGGCGCTTATTGACTAAACTGTAATGCAGCGCGGACATTAATTCTCAACGCACAGCTAAGTCAAAGAGTTGACGACAAGAGTCAAGTACGTTGCCCGCATTTCGTTGCTTAGAGTATTTTTATAACTAATTGCGAGGAGGCGTTGTCCAAAAGTATATTGCATATAAAAAAGCGCATTGCGTCGTACGTGAGCTGCAATTGAAGCTGCGGCTGTAAACTGGATAGAATTGGTAAATCTCAGGCCACGTGCCCGTAGAACTTTTACCATTTACTAGCGCCAACGCCAGCGACAGCGCCAGTTGCGGCTTAATGGCGGTTTGTTCCGACTTCTCTGCTGTCTATACCTGAGGATTTGACTTACCTTGTAGCTGTCATTAGCACCTCTTAAAATGTTGTAAAGTTTCATGTAAACGTAATCGCTGGCAAAGTAACCCATCCCAAGCAATGCCGTACGCTCCCCGCTCCCGCTGCTGTTCAGAGTGAAAAGCTCACTTTTGCCCGCCTTGGACGCTTTGCTAGTGCTGCTTGACTGCACAGGACGCTGATTGCTCACCAGATGATAGTAAATGTTGAGCAGTTTGACGCAGTGGCGCAGCATAAAGTCCAGCTGGGCGGTGGCCAGCACATCGCCAGAGCTGAGCATGCCACCTGCAGGGGGATATAGAGAACGAGGCAAATGTAGAGTATGGAAAGTATTCGCAGTATATGATGGCAAAGTTAGCAATGTACGCAGCACGAGCTAATTGTGTTAAAATACAACACGCGCTTCAAATTATACAAATCCCGAGTAATTGCAGATCGGAAAATTATTAAATAATTTAATAGATTTGCTATGGTGAAATGGAAACTATCCCACTGTATAAACATCAAAATCAAATAAATAATGAGAAATTAAAGCAAAATGTACATAGGTATGCAGCGCAGAACTCCTTAAAGTATGCTATGATGTACGCAAATTCATTTTTTTAGTGTGTGCCTGGATGTGTTCCCGTGCATTCAGGCGTGCAGCATTTCAATTTATATGTCAACAATGCAATAGTAAATAAATTTATATTTGTGCTCGTAAATAAAATGCCAGCACGAAAAATTATTATGAAAATTAATATTTTTCCACAAACAAATTATATTGTAGACGCATAAATATTTATAAAAAAAAAAATTAAGTGTTCGGGAGTCATTATAAATAACAACTCTCAGAGCCGCAAACTGAGCGACAACATAAAGTAAGGGTGATGGGGGTCTGAAGGTTGCATAACATTAACTAATTAATTGAAAATTTCACATAATGGACCGATGGTTCAGCTCCACTGCGAATTTATATTTATTTATGTAGGCGCATTTTCATAACATTCGAAGAGACCCCAGTCAGATTACAACGGCTTCATGGCAATCATAGAGCAGCATGCAACAGCTGCAGCAGAGCATAATTATATTGGAAAACAAAACAAATTGAGGCAAATGCGACTTTAAAATACTTTTTAAGAGAACTACAAACTTTTTATTATTATTAATTGCCCATTACGAATACTCTAATCAGGAAAGACTAGTAATAGCTTTACAGAAATAAGAGTGATTGAAAAGTGCACAAGTGCGATAGGAACATAAATAGAAGGTAGCTCAAGGTAGCTTAGTACTCTCTGAGAGGAGTGTGTAAGGGTTTGCATAATAATCAATCATAGAATAAATCATCTACCCTTCAATAGTTTGAAACGCGATTCTAGATCGAACTTCATGTTCAAATTATAAATTACCTGTAGAGACGGATCAAAACTTAATAGAGCTTTAACCTTTTCAAAACTGGACAGATTTAAAAAAAAAAAAAACAGGACTTGTTAATCATAGATTTACCTTTAGATAAATACTATGTTTATAGTTGAAAATGTAATTCTCACTCAAAACTTTAAAAAATTCATGCAGGGACGAGTTAAAATTTACCAGATCCACAACTTCGCCAGAACTCAACCGAATTTTTAAAATTAAAGTATTAAATTGTGTTAAACGAAAATTGTCCAAAATAATATTTTTAGCCAAACAAAACTTTATTCACTATCAGGTAAGAAATTTAGCAGTTATTTTGGAAACTTTTTTTTTTTTAATATTTGGAACATTTTGTCGTATACATATTTATAGATCAGAGCTGTCAAGTTTTTTATGTGTTTGCTGGGAATCTTCACTGACAAACCAAAATGTGATCTGCATACTGTCAAAATTTACCACAAAATATTTATCCGTAAAGTTTTCACCCTTTTTGTTTTGAAATTGATGCTAAAATTTACTAAACACTGATACACATAGTTATGTAATATATACATATGTATAAATATTTATTCATTATATGGGGACAGTACGGTTGGAGGTGCGAAAGCGCTTACGGCTTAAAAATGAAATTATTTTCGCATACAAAAATACTCAAATGCAAATTGCATCAGGGTTTTGGGTTGTGAGTGGTACATTTACATTTAATGGTTTATAAATAATTTAATTACTTTTTGATTATGGTGGATTACATTAGCGAACGGGAAATGTGCGGCTTCATACCACCCCGAAAAAAAAATTTCATGTGTATTACTCTAACTGTGCAGTTGACAGCATAAACAACAATACCAAAATGGGTGGATGTTGTGTAAATGCCAATAATAAAATTAAGTTGAAGTTTGGTTTTTTGTTTAATGCAGTTTGGTAAATTAAATTAAAATGCTTATTACTGGGCAGTTTGTACGCCTGTTGTTTTGTTCTTTGTTTTGCTTTTGGTGTTACTTTTAGGGCAGTTTGCTAATGAGTCAGTTGAACACTTTTTAATTACAGAAACAAAAATTATATTAAATTGTTAAATGTTTTGAGATTGTAATTTGTCAACGTCTAGCACTGTGAAGTTAGATGCTTTAAATTGCAAATTTATACACGGTGTTAACTATGAAAAATATTTTTGCAGTACCATATTGATATTCCATTTCACCAAAAGTTTCAAATTTTCAACAAAAAAAAAGAACATGAACGTAAATCAAATTAATATGCTGAGTGAAAAATATTTATGCTAATTTGAACTCTGGCTTGTTTAAAATTATAATTTAAGCATTGCAAAAACTAGAAAGAACGTGTATCTCTGAATACCCTTGTAGACCGGAGTTAATCTACTTTAATTCGGAGCTCGAAATATTATTATGTTTTTGTACGCCTTAAGGAAATTTTCTTTTAAGTTTTCTATTCCACAGCTCTGATCAGAATATTCCACATTTGTGTAGTTGACGTCATGACTGACCGACGCAAAAAGGTTAATATATACCAAATGTCATTGAGGTTGCTTTAAAAATGAGGGAGTTTCGTTAAAAAAAAGGATAGACGTGCAGACGGACGTGGCTCTATCTACCCGGCTAGTGGTCCAGCCTATATATACTTTATGGGGTCGGAGATGACACCAGTAATGCGTTACATATGTCACGACAAAATTTAATACACTATATTTAAAAATGTAAGGGATTTGCCCACACCACATATATAATAATATAATATAATATTTATGCAAATTAAATGACAAACAATTAATTAAAATGATTTATATATTAGTTTCAATAGCATTAGTACTATGCAATACAATTAAATAAACATTTATATATGTAATTTTTCCCTCATGAAATGTTGCTTAATTTAAATTAGCTAAGTGATGTTGCATTCCAGACCCAGAGGTCCAAAGGTGCACTAAGCCATTGCATTCGTTACCAATTCAATGAATACCAAGAATGCATGCAGACATGCAAAGGCAGTCAACGATCGAATAAAAGTATTTGAATGGGAATAGCCTAAGATAATAACTACGCACATACTATAAGTATATACAGTGACCGACAGCTTATTAGGCACAGAGTCAAAGAAAACAAGTAATTCCTGCCATAAACTAATCATTAATTATTTTTCAAAAATTCCAATGAGCGATGTAGGTACAGGTATTAACCATCTAAATTAATATATGACCCCAATACACTGGGGTTTCCCCACCTGCTAGGTAGGATTATGTAAAAAAGTAGCCTATTTTCTTTGACTCTGTGCCTAATAAGCTGTCGGTCACTGTATATTATATGTTCATGCTCATGGAAATGGCATTGTGCTTTGCACAAGAGTTAGCTTAAGGGTTTGTTTTGGCGGCGCTCACCTGCCATTAATTTGGCTATTACGTCAATCAAATCTTGCTGACAATTTAAGTCACCAGCTGTTGCACTGTTGTAATAGGCGTAGCTCATGCAGATCTCGATGAAATTGAATTCCATCCAGGCCTGTTGATAGTCAACAAAATTGAAGTGTTTCAGCAACAAGCGCAGCGCGTAAATTATGCCATACTGTCAAATGATAGAATGTGGTTTTTGTTGTTACAGTTACTTACTCTTATGGGAATCGAGCGAACACAAATATTTACCTGAACATTTTTATCATTTAGCGTCATCAACTTATTTGTCATGCGATACAAAACTTTTGCCAAAACTTTTTCTTCTTGTGCAACTTGACGTTGAAATCCAGAAGCAAAAACATGCCCGTCAGCAATACCGACGCCGTAACTGCCATCAAAGTATGCCGACGCCGCAGCGGCTGCACCTTCTATGGTAACACCACCAATCGTGCCAGCATCTGTGGGGCCGGCATACGGCCCGTGACCGTACTCTCCACCATCCAATGTTGCCATCGGCGCCGCAATTGTAGAGCTCGGCCGGAATAAATTTCGCAACGTCACGGACATGCTACCAAATATGCGATAGTCGAAAAAATCCCAAAGCAAATTGAAATTAGTTTTTTGAGTTTCAGCATTCATGTTGCCTTCCTCAAATCGTGTTGCTGTTGCGGTTACTGTTGTGCTTAGTTGCTCCTGTTGGCGACCTGTTTGCATTATGAAGCGGCATAGACAAAAGGCAGCATGTTCCCGTACACGCGCATCATCGTCGCCCAGTAACTGCAGAAGTTCGTCCATCAGTTCAGCCTGCAGTGATCGAAAACCGTTTCGGGTCAGTTGATAGCAGGTTGTAAATCAAAAGCCAGCGCCAAGTTTCCCCGATGCCCCATTATACATGTGAATTTGCATTTATGTTGCACAAATATTTATTTTTTTTGGAGAAGTTGGCCACATTTCTGTGCCGCATTTCCGATGAATCACAGAATATGGCTTAATTTTGACAAAAGCGTTATTTTTAGATGCCAAATTGTAAAAATATCTTGATGCAATACAAATAATGAAGCTGGAAAACAAGCGATATCGTTGCAGTCTGAAGTAACGGCCTACATACGTAATCGTAATCATACGCCCCAAACATTGAGAAATCATTAATGAACTCTTAGAGTGTGTTGATTTTAGCTCTAAGACTTTTTCAAACTTTAGATCTAAAATTAAAAAAGTTATAGGATTTTGGATGGGCGGCAAATTTTCCCACTCTTCGCGGATTTCTCTCAATAATAGACGTTTACATTGTTGAACTTTCAATGAGGTTACTAACAATTTCAATTATAATGAGACTAAGATGTTGAGATATTATCGAATTTACAATTTTAGACCACCATTTTTATTATCCCTTGTTGTTCAACATTTTAGCACTATTAAAAAAAATATTAATTTAACTTACTGCTATCCTTTTGTCAGTTCTAATTTGATAAAAAAAATTTTGTTTGAACATTTTGCTTAACCAAAAGATATTCAATCAAAGGCTTTTTTATTCTACTAAGAAGTTTCATTTCTCCTATCACAGTTTCTGACAGCAGCTCACAATTGTTAGCCAACTCTTTAATCTGTGTACACGTAAGTAGAACTTTCCTTTTACCATTTAGCAAATTGCTTGGCTTTGTCAAAATAATAAATCAACAAATGCGGAGTATATGTATACAAAAAAACGTAAAAGCCAAACCAAACTGTCATTCGGATTGTCTTGTACTGGGGGCAGCCTCCAATTGCAGCACAAAGAGGCACACTTCAGTGAACAAAAGTTCAATAAGAGGATGTTGGCCGAGGCATGCTACAGGGAGGGCCCACTTTAACTGATTTTCAAGAAGCTGCCATTAAAGAGAGGAACGAAAGCAAGAAATAATCTGCACAATAAACAAGTCAAGTTGCTGGGTCTGCACAAGAATTTCTTAAGGTTTTGCAATAAGGCAATTCATCTGCTTACCTCATAAGTGTAGGCAATGTCATTGTTGTAAGTGCCTGGTATCCAGTTGCAGGCGATTGGTGCTCCCTGACACTGATCCTTTAGCTCCTGCACATCATCATTGTCTTTGTTATTGTTATTATTGTCAGATGTACAATCGAAATTTGCGTAGTAGGCACGCAGCAGTACGTAATTTAAATTCGAAATAACTTCAGCATATTTATTTTGGACCAACCAATATTTATTGTGACGACAAAGTCGAAGTTTGCTCAAGAGCAATTTTGGTGAAATGGCAAACACACAGCACGGACCAGGCTCATTATATTGGACGTTGTTGTTGCTCTGATGCTGCTGCTGCGTATGCAGCTGCATGCGATTCGATTGCAATTCAAAATCATTCAAAAGAGCAGCCAGCATCTCATCATTATCAGTGGATGAGGACCTGACACATATCCTGGTCTCGTCTGTCGACGAATTGTCATCGTTAGAGTGCCATTGTTGCTGCTCCTGCTGCTGCTCGTGCTGCTGACTGCTTAAGGCATTATCCAGATTCTTTGCAAAAGTTTGCGGCCCAAATGTTTTGAAATGGCCTGTGCTCCTTTGTTGTCCACTTGGTCCCTCCAACTGCTGTCGCTTCTGATGAGCATGATAATGACATGGCGGCGTTGTCAAATATTTGGACACCACATGCGGAAATATCTTATCGAATGCATTCAACGCTTGTATGACCACTGTGTGTATCTCGTCCTCAAAGCCCTGCAAATGTGCAAAAGCAGAAAAACTTTTTGGTTAAATTTCAGCTTTGCGCTGCTAAGCGAATTTGTGTTGTATTGTTTGCCCAAGCAAAAAATTTTGCACAAGCAGATGTGTGTGTGGCAGGGAGTGTGTGCATTTTTAACGAATCCTAACAAGCTCTTCCTTGGCCTTGTGTAAAGGGCTATTGTTATCACAGTTGCCCTGCTCCAAGGAAGACGATCTCACTCTGCATACTATTCCATATACCATATACTCATATGTATAGCAATACATTCACTGTGGCTGGTAAGAAGTTCCATTGAGACGGATTTGAAGGCATTATAAGGGGTTGGCATCTTATGTGATTTGCAATTCGCACGTTTGCGCTGCGCCGCTTGCAGCTCGTTACATAACAACATTGCATAATCAAATTGCGCTTTTGGGCGGGCCAAGCGCAATTTAAATTTTGGCTGTCCACTAAATTATTGAATTCAATAAGAAACACCCCAATCTGAAAGCACGGCCACATTCCACTATAAGTATATATGCATGTGTGGATGTGTGTGCCTAACGATTCTCAAGAGAGAAATCAATGTGCAAGTTATGCGCACATTCTCCATTTGTCTGCGATTGTTTGTGTGTGTGTCTGTGTGTGGGTGGGTTTGGAATTGGGACTGGCAACGGATGCGCTGTTCCCCTTAGAGGCATTTGCACTTGCATATTGCGAAAGCGATAAGAATTTTCTTTTTTATTTTAAAATGAAAAACATCCTGACACAAAATGCTGCTGGCTAAGTTGCAGCTGCAGCTGCAACGGCAAACTGAGTGCTGGAAAAATATTCAAAACCTTGCAGCAAGCAGCAGTCATTGATATGGACACGTGTCTGTGAAGGTATGTATGTGTTAAAATATGTTAGCTTGTTGGTTTAACATAGAAAAAAGGCGTACAACGAAAAGGTGGAGGCGCATATATGCCACTACTCTGAAAGGGAACACAAACATAGCAGCGTATGCGTTATGCATAAGGGAAGATTCAGGGGCGAGGGAATGTGTGAAATGGCAGATACGAGTGTATATATGAATAGATAAATGCATGTGTAGCATCGTTTGCCACATTAAGTAGTGCCAGATAAGCCGACGCACACAAACATCGAGTTTTCAAAAGACTGCCGCCGGGCGCCTTTGGCTATGCAACACCACTATTGTTGCCAGTGTGCGGTGCATTATAAGAAATGCCTACCTTAAGCAAAATGGCCAGTAGATGCGACAGTTCGAGTCCTCGCTGTAGCTGCATACAGCTACCTGCTCGGCTTGCTTGCACAAAATTGCCTACAATTTGCTGAACGCCACCGCGCAAAATGGGATCACAGTGTGAGTAGAAAAGCAACACATCTGACAACGCTTGACCGCCAGTGGCACTTGTCGGCTTAGCTGTAGGCGTGCTGATGCAACTCGTACGACATCGCATCGATTTTGTGCGCTTAGGCGGTAACGGCGGCAGCGCAAGTGGTGGTGCATCCTCCGCCGCAATCGTAATGCGATATGAGCCGCCAATGATCTCTGATCTGGAGAGTTGGGCATCGGCAGTGCTCGGCTGCTGTTGATTTGGGTTTCGCCCGACCTCCAGTTGGCGCTGAAGCAGCGCGGCATCGGCGCTACGACTAAGCTGGCTGGGCTGCTGCAGATAGGCAGGACAGGTGCTGGGTCCAAAGTGATCGTCCTTAATGTCCAGCAGCAGTTCATTATCATCGTCACCAGTTTCGGCTTCTAACAGCGATCCAGTCATAGATGGGAATAGTTCCGTGCTCTGTTTTGAATTGTTGCTGCTCTGCGGACTGGAAGCTTGTGTACTTTCAGCACTCGTAACACAGTTAAACTCAGCAAGCAGCTCCAGCTCTTGGTCACTGATCTCTAGGGGCAACTGCAGGACACGCGGCGACAGGCGCACACACTGGGCAATCCCAGCCAGCGAAAGGCTCTTAATCGACACACGACTAACACTATCTGGTTGCAAGTTCGATGCCTGGCCACTTAGTAGGAAACGTGCGGCCAGTAAACGTGATGTGTAGTAGAGAAGCGGTTGCTCGAGGATGCTTCCAATTTTAACGCTAATTAGCGCACGGCCCGATACCGTTTGCTTCAGCGGTGAGCTCTCCGCCAGAAAGGGATTAGCTACGCGATGATAAAGAATCTAATTAGTTGCTGCGCAAGGACAGCTGGTAGCTTACCGTTGGGTGTGCGACGCATCTGTGGCTCCATTTCTTCGTCTGCTTTCGTAGGGGTAGCTGCAGCGGCTGGCACATCTATCAGCAACGCCGTGGACGGCGTGTAGGAGGCACTGACCGATGCTGAACCAGACATCTCCTCGACTGGTGTGGGCGTCTCTGTTATGGAAAGCTGACGCTCTGATACACCAGCCACATTGCTGCTGGCCAATGAGCTCAAAGAGAGCGTTAGAGAAGCTGTCGATGCGGCATCCGATTTATCAGTGGCTGGCGTCGACTTGATTGGCGTAGATTTGGGGCCGCTAGATTGACGAAAGAGCTTACTCACCGACTCGGAGGCTGCAAAAAAAAAAAAACTTTTCCAGATAACTTTGCAAGATACACTAGCGTCCTGCAAGAGCTTCGTTCAGGCTAATTGTGGAATGCCTGTCAGCCTGCTTATCCCAGCAGCTACCCGCCATCATCAACAATTTATAGCCAATTACCAGGTACTTTTCTAAACACAAGACGGCAATGAAAATTATCTCCAAGCCCACAAAGTTGTATCCACTGTCAGCGATGCATAAGAGCTGTCTGCTATAAGACTCTTTTATCCAACTTAACAAATTGTATTTTCAAATGTGTTAGCTTCATTCAGCTACCGCAACAATTGACATATGATGATGTATGTATGCCTTATAATTCATGATAATGCTTCAGTTGTAGCTTATGGAATATTTGCCAATCGAGTTGTCAAATTAAAATCCCAATGTTAAAAACTTTTATTATCTTTTACTATGCAGTTAACTTACGTCGTTCTTTTTTAATCCTGCCCCAGCTACTATTAAAAATTAATTAAAAATCCAAATTTTATAGAAAGGCATTGCAGGAAGCGAGACTGTAACCCATTCACCGTAACCGCAATTGAGTTGGCTTACAATTTTGATTTTATTTTGCTGCTGTATCTGTCAGTTACAATTCCTGTTAACGTTGTGGGGGTTTTCTGTATTTTCTAATGGATGTTCTGCCTGCATGCTAGCGATGTAGAAGTTAGAGCAGCACTGAGAAAGGGAAATTCAGAAACCAAACTTCCGTTGGAGATCCGCTGTAAGTGGATAGGAATTTATACCAAACACTTAGTGCATAATATTTCGGCAGCTAATGGCCTTATTCAAACTGGAGACTGCTAAAAATGCAGGTCTAATATTAAAAGCAATAGTTAAAAATTTTTAGGAATATATAAGTGGAGCCCAAGAATTGGTTGGTAAAAGCCCCAAGCAAAACCGTAAACATGTATGCTAAACTTTCCGTTCTGAGTATATACTGATGCTCTTACACTTTGGTATCAAAGTATAACAAGTGAAAATACATAAAAATTAAGTCGTCTCCGAAAAAAGCCATAGGATTGCGAAAAACCCGTGCGAATCGTGGCAGTCACGAACGGACAGCGCGTAAGCCCAAGAAGTGGAACTTTTCAAGGAAATGCTATGGAACTGTGGGCTATCATTTTATGGGTGACACATAACCAAAATATACACTGTCTTATGTCAGAGGCATCTCCATGGACATGTTGTAAACTTAAAAAACAAAATATCCCCTGCAAGGATATCAAAAACCATTTGTAAAATCATCATCAGCCGAATGTCATATAATACTGTTTATTGAAGCGATGAACTGATATTTAAAAATTGCAATGTTATTATACAAGCATACATCGTGATAATATAATCAGCAGTAAGGGCATATAAATTACTTGTTGCTAAAACACAACCATTGTGGGTATGCCATAGCTAGAAAGGGAGCGGTATTCGAGCAGAGTAAAATGGCTGATAGCGCATAAGTACACAGCAAAAAACCAGCAGCAAAAAACCAACAACATCAGCTGTAGTTGCAAGAGCAGCGAAATGAGCGCCAAATCCTCTGGCCTAGCTTACTGTTCAGCCTGCATGGGCTGGCTGTTTGGCAATGCTAAATAAACTAAAACAGCAACACACACAAACACAAGCTCACACATACACACACACAAAGATGTAAACTTGCATACATGCAATTTGAGTAACCGCATTTTATCACGTATCCCATTTGTCTTAACCACTTTGTTGCCAACTTGCAGTGTGATGCTTTGGCCAAGCAGTAGCAATAGATGAGGAGGAAGGCGATGCAGCCAAGGGCTTGGGATTGTTCGCGGCAAATGCATTGCCATGTGTCAAGCTTAATACGAAGCCCGCACGCGGACAGACAGACATACAGAAAGAGACATTTACGTCAAATAGCTGTTTAAACGGTCTTAAATTTTTTTGTGTCCCACATATGAGTGCAACACTTTTTTTTCCCTAATGATACTAACTGTAACACAACCCATTCGCTCTATGTAATGAAGAGCTAATTTTTTACTCTGATACTGACGGTGGAAAAGTATATTGGTTTTGTGCAACGTTTGCCATTATGTCTGTCCGTGATACATCAATTAACATCAATTAATAATAATCGATAAGGCCATATATCTTCCTCAATTTCAATTTGCAGTTTCAGCTACAATATGTACAAATAAATCGAGAGAAGTGCTTAGCGAATAAATAATATGTATGCAGCAACTGTAAAGTTTTCTCAATCAAAATCAATTTTATTTTGGCAAATGGCATTGACTTTAGTATTGTTGTTGCTTACACTGTTATCGCTGCTGTTGTCATATCAATAGACGAGAGCAAAAAAACAACAAAAAGTTGCTAGCAACGCGCGACCAATGGAGCGACAAATGATGCATGCAACTTGCCTGCACTCCCTTCACTTTCCCTCTGTCTCTCTCTCTCTCTATATATATATATATATATATCCCTCTCTCTCTCCATCTCTCTCTCCATCTCTTTCTGGTTTTGTGTTTGTTTGCATCTGTGCGCAGGCAGTTACTTGTGCGAGCATTGCCTAATTTAATTAAGCTGTTTGTTGGTGCTGTTCTTGTTGACTCCATAGAGACTCGGCAACATGGCGAACAACAACAATTACGCTTCATTAAATTGCAAGTGCAATTGGCAAAAGGCAACATGCAAATTTCGTTGCCAACGTGTTGTCTGCCTCTACAGGGTTTCCCTCATTCCGTCTTCTGCCCTCTTTGCCTGTCAACTACAATTATGCAAATAATTTGATTGCTATGCTCAAATATTGTAAATAAATGTGGTGAAATGGAAAACCGAAACGGCAGTCCGCGAAATCTAATAAAATCGTAAATCGTAAAATTGGTTTCAAATTGCGCCTAGTTGCATTTATAAAATATTTGTATACACAACATCAAAGTTATGGTAGTATATTACGGACCACATTTTTTAAAATGTGGGAATAAATACATTTTAACATTTCATTTTTCTATTAAAAAAAATTGTGTCAAACACAAGTGTGAGAAAAATATTCAACTGTTGTATCTGACATATTTAATATTAATATTAAATAACCCACACAATTAAACAACAATTCATTCTAGAGATATTACAAGAAATTAATTTATAAATTGGTTCGAATAACTCACCTGCATTTGAATGTGACAACAAATTGTTAAAGAATGTACCAATTGTTGTTACATCTGGCATTGACCCCGTTGTCTCTGGTGCTGTTACTGAAGCTGCTGCTGCTGGTTTCTGTTCCTCCCTTACGCCAGCAATTGTTATTTCCGCATCAAAATCTATGCTATTGCAGGATTCATTGTCGATGTCACTCAAATGCTGGGATCTATCATCACTAGCAAGCAGATTCTGCAACGACGACTGATGCTGAACGGCCGGAGGTTTAGGCGATTGTGCACTTCTATTCTCGTTGCCAGTTTGTGCAACAATTGTTGCTGCTGTTACGCTAGATGTATTTGACACTTTCAATGCCGCTGGCATAGTCTGTTGTGCTTCATTTAGTTGCGACAGCGTTGTAAAGCCTTCGTACTCATCATCCGCAATGGCGCTTAGCAACTCCATGTCATCGTCACCATCATCATCATCACCATCATCATCACCATGCTCATGCTGCAGAAGCTCCTCGTCATCTGATGCGCTGCTACCAACACATTCGCTAATGCTGCGTGCTGCATTTCTAATATGATGTCGCGTTGTTTTTTTGACTGCCGGTTGTGAATGTGGGAAAAAGCGAGAATGCCCATTGGGTTAGCTTTACAATTTGTGTAAATAGTCGTGGAGCTATATTCCTATACTGGCTGGTGGCGGCGAATGCAAATTTCATTTTGACCTCATTTTACGTGCGCCGCCGCCTAAAAGCATGCACTAATAATTTTCATATGCGCATTGTGTGCGTGGGGTGGGCAAAAAGGAAGATATGAGTGCGACAGTGGCATTGCTCAATTTTCCTGATTTCAGTGCGGTCTATCTGTTAGTTTGTCTGCCTGTCTGTTAGTGTGTCTACTCGTCAGTCTGTCAGCTTGTCCCGCTTGAACATGAGTGCATAGGCAAACACATACTCACCCACACACAGAAAGAAAGAGAGAGAGAGAGAGTAGTTACGCCCAGCATTATTTACTTTACCTTCATCAGGAGCGGAATTCGCAGCAGCATCTTTCTCAGTGTCAGCATCATCAGGCACGGCATTAATTCCCACGACTTGCAGCGAGCTGATGCCAATCTGCAGTTGTTGTTGTTTTTGTTGGCACTTTTGCTGGTGCAGTTTGCTTTTTGAATTCTTTTCCATTTGCATTTGTCGTGTTGGCATTCGCTGCTTTTCTCTTGTCCCCGCCACTTCGTAATTTCTCAATTGGAATATTTGATTTTTTAATGATTTCCTTCGCCGCAAATACTCATTGTGCTCCAGTTGTTGATTGCATAGAAGTTTGCGCAAACTTTGTGCAAGTCCACTTTTGCCGCCTGCTCCCAACTGCATCACCGCTCCACAGCCATCGTGTAGCGCCTGAAGTATGGCATTGATGACCTCTAGTGCGCCATTTATGATGGCGTGATTCGCTGTAAGCTGCGTGCTCAGTAGGTGCAAGCAATAATCATAAATTTCAATAATTTGTCGACAGTCGGACATAGCTGCCACCGGTTGTCCAGCATCCGTCAAAGAATCGCCATCATCCTGGTAATCAGCAGAGTAGCCGCGTATGAGCTGCGGTAACAGTAGGCGCAGGACACCCAAGGATCCCAGCACGGAGCTAGTTTGCTGATCCATCAGCAGCGTTTCTACAGTGAAGCATATGAGTACAGATAATTAGCACCTTCTTTTTTATTTTATATATCCCTTATACTTGTATGTATATAAAGCAATGAGGTCTTTAAGGTTATAAGTCAACTTAATATGCGCTTGAAATTTATATGCTTTGAATAAAAATCGCTGAGTGTAATAGATGTTAAATTATTGAACTATGTATATATCTTGAAAACTCACATTTTGTGCAGCCCGCTCAGCTTATGAATGCCGTTCTCTCAAATTAAAAAGGAAACTTTAAACTTTGCTGCATTGTACGTCTACCTCACTCTTACAAACATACGCTAAAATACCTTTGGCCAATTGCAGTTTATATTTCTTGGAAACTTTTTCGCTCGATCTCGTATGCCTGGCAACAAAGTGCCACCAATTAAATTTATCTCATTGAAAAGTTTTCATCTTATATTTATAGACTTTGCGTCGACACACACGCAGAAATACACACGGGCGGCACATAGGCTGCGCTGAATATTTCTTTGCTTGGTTATTTCTCTCATTTTATTACATGTACGCTGCCAATCACAAAATGCCATGTTGCAACTTTATTACCCAATTAGTTTGTTTTGGGTAGCGTATAATTGAAAACACATTTTGTCCTTCAGCCAAAGTGCAGGAGCAACTTTTATATGACCCTCCAATTGACTTTGGCTAACAGAAAAACTTGTTGCCTATCAATTAATAGCGACATAAGCCGCAAGAACTTTGGTCACGGTGTAAATGGACTCAATCTCAAAGCAAGTTAAAGCCACTCACTCAATGGCTAATAAAGAGCTATGTGTTTAATATCTCAAATTAATATTAAATGCAGCCAATAAGCACTGAATTTTCTATCTTCCCCTGAAACGTTTCTTATGCAACACTTATCAGTTCACTTTTGAAATATTAAAGTTGATTGAATGGCAGGGCGCAGGAGGCTGACTGCCTGCCAATCGCATGCATAAGCAATAATTAAACGTTTCTAACTGAGTCGATGATTTTGACATGCTTAAAGTATGCATAAAACGGCACTGTAGCTTGAAATAAGCAATAAAGTTATCTAATGTACTAATCATGAGTTGCAAATACATACATATATATGAAACTGAGTCAATTATTTATATGAGCATTAATTATTCTACTCAACCTCTTTCACCAATGACCTTGGAATAATTTTGTAATTGCATTCTATTGTCATTTGTGGTACAGTTACTTCAAAATCGGTACACGCATTTAAGCAACAAAAAGTATTAGTGGAATATGATGAAAAAAATACACACACATTTGTGTGAATAAAAATAAATAAAATAATAGAAATAATTAAATAATTGCACCTGTTGGTAGTAATAGTAAGAGAAGAACGAAGAAAGAAATATAACTAGATTGACTCGGTTGTTGATCCTGACCAAGAATAATTATACTTTTTGGGGTGGGAGATGCTACCCATTGCCTGTTAAATACATTTGCACAAATTAACTTAAAAAATTTAAAAGGAAATCAATAATACATATGTTTTTGCAAAAAAAAAACATTAATAAATGGGTAAGAGTACAATTCTGTTGCTTACTTTAACGATACCCAAGAAATCAACCTACTCTGTTTCTCTGAGTTAGCCTCTTTTCGCACATTTATCAAATTATTAAACTTTACTAGTGCAGACAGTATAAAATTGTGAGCCATGACAAAAGCAATTTCTGGTAATTTGGTAGCTTTTTAACTTGGTCACTTGGCTATTTGTGTACAAGTTAAACTTTTTTGTGTTTCCAACGAATAGACGCGACAATTGCTGTCTGCATAAATTTAGGGCAGCTGTTGTTTGGCTAGTTGTTTATAAAGTTGATTATCCTTTTAAAGCTGCACAGGAATGAATATCTGATTCAATTTCGCATGAATTATTACAGGGAAGTGTCCAAGTGCATAAATTTCATTTTGCCTGCCTTACAACCTCAAATAAACAGACAAACAGAAAGAGAAGCAACAGCAATAGCGTTAAGGAGACCTTACTCTGTGAATATTTGCTGGGACATGCCAAGGCGCAACGCACAAGACACAAGGCACCTCCAAGTGGGTGGAGAGGGAGCAAGTGTGGCAAGTACTATACTGATGGTTGCCATAAAAAGAGGCGGCAGACTGTGCGCTGAGTAGTTATTTTTGTTGTGGATGCCAGCTATTGTGGTATTCACTTGCCTAGGAGTGGCTTAAAGTTGACACAGCCACAGTAACACAGAGCAGGAGGACAAGTGTTGAAGGAGTTGATTCGAAGGTAAACAACTAACAGCCGAAAAGCGCAATGTTCTAACGAAAGATGGTATTGCAATAATGTTGGTATTATATACAATATGTACTTTGACAAGCAAAGCTATTATCTTAGTTTAAGCTGAATAGTAATAATATTGCACAACACTTAAAAAATAATACAATCTGTGTGTCAAGACTTGAATAAGGTTTTGATATAACTTAAAGAGTCGACCTGCATTTATGTAGTAGAAATCGGTTCATAGAATTGTAATGTACATATTTGTGCATGCATTTACCTTATAAAAAACCAATAAAAAATGTTTCATGAAAATTCAATAAAATATGATTTACGTTTCAAAAACCTTGTTGACTATGTTTTTTTTTTAACATTTTATGTGTTTAGGTTTTTTACAATGAAGGCTTGCACTTCCCATGTTGCTTTTATTCACATTGTCGGCAGTTATTGCTACAGTTGCCAGCCAACAAATCGCTAAATAAAAACTGCATCGAAAATCGAAACAAATAAAACAAAAACAAAAACAGTAGAAAATAGTTTGCATTTCGGAGTCGAACATTAAACACCCTAAATATAGGTAGTGTGGTTTGTAGACCGCACCACAGGTACTCAACCGCAATAAAGAAATATAAATTATTTCAACTGCCATTTTAGTTTTAGGTGTAGTTGTCCCTCGCGCTAACCGACATAGAGATAAACAAAGGCCATAGAGATGTGTTATGATTGCATGTGATTGCATTTACAGGTAGATTGTACAGACATCAAAGTGAAATAAATAAGAAAACACAGTTTGTATTTATAATGCATTTGTGGATACCATATGAAAAAAAATACTCATATATGTAAATACATATACATACAAGTATTTGGATATATGGGGGTATGTCTATTGCTAATGCATTTGACACTTTACGTCCGTTATACGCTTTTTAAAAAGCTTTCATTATTGTTGCCCATAAGCCAAAGTTAAGCGCTGGTGTCGCGTAAATACAGCAACAAAAACAAACTGCAACAAAATTTGGCGCACAAATTAGCTCAAAAACAAAAGCAATCAATGAGAATAGAAATAATTCTAAATATTCGTAGGAATAAATGAAACAGCCGAGCTGCATTATTGACCATGTACGTGCACATCTCGTATCCTGCAATTGTTGGCTTACCAATCACTTTGTTTAGTCCATGTCTGGCCATAAGGCTTCTATTGCGCGCATGCTCAATCAAAGTCATGCAATTTTGGGCCGAGCAGCGACGCTTAACCGCACAATCAGAGCTGATGTTATCAAGAAACGTCTGCAATGAAAGAAATTGATAAATGAATCAACAACTAACCAAATCTACTAATGCCACGTGCTGCTAGTTGACAGATGGGTTAACACAGCTTGCCAACTTGTCTAAATAAAATAGATTTTCAGTTTTATGTTGAAAACTAAGGAATTTAATTAACTTAACTTACAATTCTTACAGCCAAAAAAAAATCTCCGTGCCATAACTAAGCCAAAACTTGCCTCTAGATTTGCACGCTTACCACTGAATTCAACTATGTGTAAATATTTTTAAATTAAAAACATCTAATAAAAATTTCATTTTTAACTTCTAAAGATTTTGTAAGGCGGTTTTTATGGTAATGTAAAACTTATACTCTGTTTTCAGTTTCATAAGCATTACAAGTGGAAAAAGTCTATATTACATATTCCATATTCCATACTATATTCTATATATATGTGCAATAAGTTAACATTTTTTAAGAAGCTATATCTATGAATATCTCTATTAGCTGATTTACCTCAAAAAGTTTGCACGTTTCACTATCGTTGAGACCCTGCTGCACGTGACGACCAAAATGCTTTAGGAAATCGCAGAGTGTCTCTTGCAACTGCGTCTCCTTCCGCTGCGATATGATGGAGATGCATTTTAACAGGCGCACGGCATACCATTTGATGTGTTTTTCCTTGATTTGCGGTGCATAGTAGGAGAACAAATTCAGGCATATGCGAAGCGAGCTGGTAACACAACAGAAATTAATATTATTTTGGGTGTAATAAAATATGTAAGAGATTATACATACCGCTGATTACCGTTCCGCTTGATCTCCCCGTACAAATCCATCAAAATGCGACTGACCCGTGTTTTTTCCAAAGAACGAAAGGTTTTATTAAGGTTTTCCTCGGCACTCATTCGCACCACCGAGTCAAAATCCTCGCAAAAAAGCAATAGCACATTTGTGGCTGTGCCACAGTGCGCCGCATAATTGATGTGAGCGGCAAGCGCCGGTGACATGATGCACTCGGCAATTTGCTGGAAGCAGGCAATCTTTTGCTTTTGGCTGTGAGATGAGTCAAAATTGTACAGTTAGTGAAGCGAATAATACTTTAAGTTGGTGCATCCAAATTGGATAGGCTTTAAGAGGATTTGTCTTTAGAGCCCCACTAGTTTTTTTTTCGTCATTTACGGAACCAATTATCGGCCTCTGAATTTAGTTTGGACAATTAGTCACCCGCGATGACATCATACCGGATGTGCAATGCATTTCAGTTTTGAAGCTTCTGCAGCAGCTCGTTGCAATGCTGTTCGATCAATAATTATATTAGTGAGCTTTATACACACGTCTTTTGTCCAATGTCCTTTTGCGCTATGACAAACTGTTGCTGGTCTGTTGCAGCCTCGGAAAGAATTAAATCGAATTCAAACCAACGCTCACCTGCATTCTGTGTTACGCAGCTGGTCCACATAGCCTGTGAATTTTTCGTAAACCATAGACTTGTCCATTTCGTAGAGTTAGCTGTAACTTAACAATTGTGTGGTTATCACATTTTGTTTATTTGCAATCGTCCAATGTTTTATCGGTGCAAATTTTCTTTGTTATTATGCTTCCTCTTGCTATTGAGAGCGCACAGCGAACAGCTGTTTTGTGCAACTGCTAGGCAGCACTGGAATCGCGGGGCTGCCAACTCAACTAACTAGCTGTTGGTGCTGTATAATAGCCCAAGCATTTTAAGCGCCAATTAAAATTTAAAATGCGTGCATGCCCCAACACTTAAATTAAGGTATTACATTTTTGAATGGTATTTTATTCATTTCGATTGTTATTTATACATTATTACATAAGTTTTGTTGCTTATATAAGAACAATTTAGTTATATTCGTTTTTCTTGTTGTTCGCCGAGAACTTTTCATTCCGCTTTCATAGAATTCTAATATTTTATATTATTATGTAAGTAGTGTAGTTGACATAAGTGTATTTAATTACGTTTTAACTCAAAAAACTTAAACCCTTACAAAAATGCCTTAAGCTACTTAATTTTAATAACAAACCCACCATTATTTTTTTGTTTTTTATTTGCTTCTTTCTGTTTACGTCTATTCCTCCAAACTTGAATTTGAGTGCAATATCAAAACAAAAAAAAAGTACAATCACAGTCCATTGAAAATATATTAAATTAGTTGTGTGCTTTTAGCCCGTTTGATTTTTTTTTTTGTATTTTTTACTTCTTTTTTTTTTTGATTATTTTTCAAAGAAATACGATTCTGAAAGAAAATTGTGTAATTATTCTACACTTGCTTTGTGTCGATGGTTATTTGATTTTCTTTGTATGCTTTGCGATAAAGTTGCTGTTCTAAATATTTACAACATTTTATTTATATACCTAAACCTTACATTTTACGCAACGAAAGTGTGCAAAACTTAATTTAAGGAAAAGTGTGCAAAAACGGGTGAATACAAGAAAAGAAATTGCGTGTGCTTAAATAATTTATGACATTTTGGGCTGATTAGTAGAAGTAAAAGAAAAAAGAAGATAGTAAAGACCGGAATAATAACAGCAACTGAGAACTCGCTGGGACTTCAGGAATTTGAAGAAGGGAAAGGATATAAGAGGGGAGGTTAGGGGTGTGGGAATGACTACTAAAAGCGGCCAAGTCTAGGCGCAAACTAAATTAGTTTGACGTATTTAAAATTAGTTGATCTATAACTTAAGCTCTGCTTCAGCCGCGCTTGGAGCGCAGCACCAGAAGCGTCAGCACCAGAAAGCCCAAAATCCAGGACAGCGTGCTCACATAACCAATATACACATCCGTCTCGAATATCGCCCAACCACGCGTCAGTATGGAGCGCAGCGAGGATGTGGCCAGTGTCAGCGGCAGGCACAGCGAAATGTATCTGTAAAATAAGTGGAACGCTTGAGGCAATCTCTTAAGAGCATATGACATTTATTTAACTCACCTCAGCACAACAGGCATTCCCTCAATGGGCCAAATAACGCCTGATAGCAGCAATGTGGGATAGAAAGAGCCCAAAGCCAACTGTATGGCATTACGTTCCAGCTCGCAGATAGAGGATATGAGGAAACCGAAACACATGCCGCACATGCCTTGCAGCAGCGTAAGCACAATCACCCAGAATAGATCACCATTATTGGTCACACCAAAGACGACCAGCATGAAGATAAGCACCAACGTCGTCTGGCCACACATGACCACAAACTGGGTGATCACATGCGAGAAAAGAATCTCACCTGGCGAGACGCCAGCAACCCATGACCGATCCAGCAAGCCCTAAGGAATGAGTAAGATTCATAAATTTAATAATAATTTTAATAAAATTAATTCTAAAATTAAATATTCGAATTTATTTTAGCAGGTTGATCAAATGATTGTATTTCAATGATGTTTGATTCTTCAAAAGTGAATATTAATGTTCATCTTCAAAGAAATTCAAATTTTTATTTAAGTAAATTCTGAATGAACATTAACAATTCAATTATTCACTTACAGTAACATACTGTCAGATTTACAATACTTGTGAAGTGCTAGACTATTATATTTATTCTTTACCAACCTCAGTGCGTTCGATAATCAGCGCCGATGACGTCAAAGCCACAGCCAAAAAAAAAACAATGCTAAAAAAAAGTATAAGCAACATATATATTAATTGTTATAATGGAAATGCATTATATTCACACTTACGTCAAAATCACGCCAGGTGCAACGAAATCGGTGAAGGATGGATTCATGGTGCCATAGATGGGCTCCTTAAACTGGATGGGCACATCGCCCAGTTTGGGATTGTTGCCACACTGGCCGAGCAAACCCATGGCAAAGTCACGATAGGCCAATTGAATGTCGCGATTAAGCATGACGCCGATCTGTTGATTGGACATGTCTAGCCACACCTTAACCTCGGACTGCTCAATCGTCTCGTCATCCGAATCGCGCCCCAAAGCAGCGCGTGCCGTGAAGGCGTCCGTAAAGTTCTCCGTTATATAGACAGCGCCCCAAGCATCGCCGCGTCGCACCGCTGCCTTGGCATCCTCAATGTCCGTATAATATGTCTTAACCACGCTGGTGTTCAGATGGTTTAAATAGCGACAACCCAGGTTGGCAAAGTGACAGCCATCCTCCCAATAGCAGGTATCCTACCAGGAGAACACAATATTTATGAGAAAATTCCCAATATATTTAACTATCTTTATCAGTGACATATTAATTAGAATATCACAAAAAAAGAACTAACCGATTCTAATATCATCATAATAATATTCTACTATAAATAATCGTAAATAATCGAAAGTGAAATGGAAATAAATTAAGGTTGTACAGATGGTTAGACAAAAATTGAAGGCACCCACCGTGTTGTTCATTTCGTTGTTGACAATGGCTAAATTGAGGCCCTGCGGATCCCGGCCAATGGCTAAACAGAAGAGTATAACCTGCATCACAGGCAGCGCAAAAATGAAGAGCATAACGCCAACATTGCGCCACATGCGGAGCATATTCTTGGTTAGCAGTGCGCGTATTTTGCCCTTTGAGGTGACCTTGCACAGATCCGCAAAACAATCTTGACAGCTCTCCTCATCGTTGGAATTGTTATATCGCTTAGATGGTGGCGGACTGTACGGCTCCTGGTTCAACTGTGAAGACATGGCGAACATTTGTTAGAAGCCTGATTAAAGGCGCTGTGATGGGGAGTCAACGAACCGTGTATATGGAGCCATTGCTATCATTGACGAGCACTTCCTTGCTCTGGTGGAAATTAAGACCTACAACGCCGCCTTCCTGACTGGAGCTGGGCTTGTCCATCTTGCTGCCAAAGGCCATGGCATGCAATGAGATGTTGTTACTGTCAGCGAAATCAATAACGAGCACACGAACACGAATACAGAGACACACAGATGGATTGTTATACAGATTGCAAGCATGCGAGTGCCGGGTCAAATGATAATCGGAAGAGACAAAGATTAGGTGAGGGTCGGAATTACGTTTTTGTGTTTCAGTTACGGTTAATTGCAACGTGCAGCATGCAGAGCAAAGAGTTGGGACTCACCTGAAGTTCACATAAGTTACATCGCCCTTTTCGCTCTGAATGCGCGAGAGCTTCAGAAACACATCCTCCAGGCTGATGCACTTGTACATGGACAGCAGCATACTGGGCGATTCCTCAGCCAGTAAATGGCCAGACCGCATTAGGCCGATCTTGAAAATACACAACAAATCAAGATCGATAAGTTGATAGCTAATCAAGTAACTTACCGTGTGCGCCTGTCGCGCCTCCTCAATGTAATGAGTGGTTATGATTACTGTCTTTTGACCCGCCTTTGTAATGTGCACTAAATGATTCCAAATGCTCTGACGCAAAAGCGGATCCACGCCCACCGTTGGCTCATCCAGAATCAGCAGCTCCGGATCGTGCATTAGTGCCACAGCGAAACTGACACGTCGCTGCTGTCCACCGCTGAGATTTTTGACCAGACGCTTCTCCGATGGTAGGTCGAGAAAGTTAAGTAGAAACTGCAAGCGCTCCAGTATTTCCTTGGTCTCCATGCCAAAGATCCAGCCAAAGTACATCATCGTCTCCTGAATGGAGAACTCACCATATAGCGCAATTTCCTGCGGCATATATCCCACTCGCTTACCGGGCACACCTGATCCACGTGTACCCGGTTTTCCACCCAGCACGAATATATCTCCGGAGTCCAAGCGACGACGACCCACAATGCACGAGAGCAGAGTGGTTTTGCCGCAACCGGAGGCACCCAACAGGCCATAGCTGAGAGTGCATTCAATTAAATTTTTATAGATTAAGTAATATAAATTATATATATAAATATATAAATAATTCATAAATATTGCGGAATAAATTCAAGGAGCAAACTACAGATGCAATAATGCCATCATCCAAAACTCCATAAATTAAATATTCTGAATATTTGATTTATTACACTGATGCTAATCTTTATAAAAGCTAAAGTCAAACAAATATTTTAAACCGAAATTCTAAAGAGAGCTAATTTCTATCCAAAGTTAGGATGAAATCTGTTCGTAGCAATAAGTTCTTGGTGTAGTATAAAAAGAGAATCTTTAAATTACTAGCTTTGCTGCTAAATAGTTCTGATTTGACGTTTAATTTTCTTTTTTGAGACGTTAACCAAATGCGTTTCTGCTAGTTCAGCGCATAAATGAGATAAATTGAGAAATAAGTGCTGACGAGTACATGAGTACTTATACTTGTACCACTTACAAATTAGTGGGGGCATGTAATATTATTTGTGCCGTCGCAACGGCAGTGTCAATGCTAATTTCAGCGGTTCAAGTTGAATTATTTCAAAATGTTTACCTTGAAAACGGAGACATGTTTACGCAGTCGTCTAACACGACCCCACCTAGCTAGACCCTAGCAATCATCATGAGAATCAGCCGCAACTAACAGAACAACAACAAAGCTATTATTCGTATTATTATTAATAATAATGTTGTTGTTGTCGCTGTTGTTATTGCTTCGCTTTAGAGCCATTAAATTTTCGTCTTTCAGTTTTCGGCCTTTAATAATATTTAGCAGCACGTAGGTCGCTCGTGTCGGCTTGTTATTGGATTTATTATTAAAATTAACACGTTGTAGCATTTTACGAATCGAATTTTTGTTCATGAAAATTTGACTGTCCAACATTTAACTATCGTAGCGACTTTGACACGACCAAACAACCTAAATGTGTTGAACTCTGAGCTCTTCGAGCGGTTCATTGACTGTCAACTGACCTAGGTCAAGACAAAACTGATCGAGCTGAAATGTTGTTTTAGCCGGCTACTACCTTACCTATACAGCAGTCGAGGATTTTGAATACTGGGTCAAGATTGTGGTAATTATATGTGCTCAGCACACTAAACTCAAAATAGTTTAACACTTTTTAATTTTAAGACTTATTTGTCATATAAATTTGGCTATAAGAATGCCTTGTTAACAGTCATGCCACTGCCGAAGCCAAAAATCATAATCATATTTGCTGTGGTATTTTTATGACAACAAAATTATGGTTAAGTTTCAAACAAAAAAAAGAGCGAGAGATAAATAAATTTATATTGGAGAAATGGATATAATGAAAACTCCTTTATGCGAGTATATTATAATATTATATATAAGAAGTCGGCATTGGTATTGGCACCGTTAAGTCTTTCGTCATAAGTCATAAATATTTCTAAATCTTTCAACCCAAAATACTATTATCGACAACTCTGGCAACCCTGCCACATTTCTGTAATCTGTGTATTGCAAAACCTTAAGCTTAACTCGTTTAATTTGCCGCCGCATCAAATTATAATGCAAAAATGTTGTTTCACTTATGATACGTTGAAAACTGGTTGCCTAGTATTGAGATCGTTAATTACGGCGATTAAAGTTGCAAGCGCTCAAATAACCTTTGATACGTCTATACGGAAAATGCTCGCCAGTTAAGCAATCGAATAGCAATTACAAGGAACTTTTTGTAACATTCAATGTTATTCTCAATATACAATTTTATCATTTATCGTTTTAGATATGCCACAAAATTAAATCTGACGTTAAATATGTGTAATGTAGGTATGTACGTATGTACGTATGTATGAATTACTTTCGCCGTTTCTAATTTTGTAGTGGCCTGCTAATGGAATCTTTCAACATTTCTCTTTTATGGTTGAAATCTTGATTAGTATTCAATATATCGAGATATTCGAGTATATACTTATTAATGTACTTACATTGTGCCTTTTGGCACTGTCATGTTCAAATTGTTCAACACCTTATTGGCGTTTTTCTTCTTTCCATATACTTTAAATGCGTGTTGCACTGATACGGCCGCCTGTGTGTTGCGAGCAACCGAAGGGAGTGCATTCCAAACGGCAACCGGGCTCTGTTGTGTGCCACCATCGTTGTTTGTGGCCGTCATAACGGAGTCTGTGGAGACACTGCAATTGATAAAATATAGATTCGAATACATAAATAACATAGCTACTCCGAGTAAAAATTAGTTGTATTTAGAATAAACTTAGAATAGCTTAGAAAAATACTTCAAAATTAGATTCTAATTTTGTAGCAAATTCATAAAAAAATAAAAAAAATTTTATTATTTTAAATATAAGCCCGCTTGATTTCTCAACTGCATCGACAAGTTGGTCAGCCGTTAAGCGAATACTACTACATTCGCCATTGCATTTACATTATTATGTGACGTGCTTATTGCGGAATTGCAATGCAAATCCGATGGTAACTACTCGGCGTCGCCAGCGCATGCCCCAAACTACAATAATGACTACAACAGCAAACATTGGAAACATTTGCATCTCATTTGGGTCAAGGTTAGCTGCACAGATCGCCTTGCCATCGGCTAAATGATTTCCTTTCTTTGAAAAAGAAAGCTACTTATTGGCATACAAGACACATACACATATAAAAATCATACCTTTTTAAATTTGGGGAAAACAATTTTAAATCATTAATAAAACGCAAGTCATACAAACAACCAATTAATGGAAATTAGTTCAAGGTCATTGATCGAACGGCAGCATCGACTTCACTGCTATCAAAAAACGGTTATCGATTCACTTTTTACTTTTTGCACATCGATTGCGCTGCCAGCTCTTGAATAAATTTAATCAGATAGCAAATTTATGCATATTGAATAAGCTTAGATCTCAGACAGCCTGAAAGCCTAATAGATCGACGCATTACACAATTGATGAAGATGGCGCAGAGAGCGAAGAAAACATACTGAATAGCAAAGTCTAATAGAAAATATTTGCATATTGCGGTGACATTAGAGCTTTGTCTAAATGAATTCTTTAAGTGATACGCATTTCAGAAATTTCATGCTGCAATAAGAGCAACCACAACAACAACTGTGCAGCAGCAAGCAGCAAGTCGTTGACGAAACGTATTTCAAGTTCGTTGCTTGAGTCTTTCGATTTGCGTATTGTGTTGATTATCGAGTTAGTCAGAGCCAACATTTATTGTTTGTGTATGCGTAAATTGCGTAAATTTCTGTGTGCTGTGTGCGCGCACATTCAACAATGGACAAGGTCAGTCAAAGTAGTTTTTTACAATGACAACGCGCCAACATTTTTCGATGTATTTTTGATTTTTTGGGTGCGCTCGGCATTTATGGCTGAAAGCTTAGCATATTGTTTGTATGTTGTTGCTGTTGGTATATGCTTATTGATAATTTAATTAACTATTAGAGCGCTATTTAGTCGTCCAGACATGTATTTAGTATATGTTGTCGGGTGACAAAATAAAATTACAAAATATGCCGTAAGAAATCGTTGACACATAAACTGAAAAATTTGGTGGGTTTGCGACTAAAGAAAGATATCTCTTATCGTATTGTCATATTTAAATAAATTTGTTGTAAGCCAAAAACTGTAATTATTCAAAGTGTTCGCTTAAAGGTATACTCTAGGCTCCAGATCAAAGCGACGCGAAGTGCAAAATGCACAGATATACACCCTCTCTGGCAGTTTGCAACACACACACCTATTATCTAGCGCACTTAACTATCCGGAATCTAAAATCTATCTTCCTAGCCCACTGGTTGGCTTGATGATCTATTGTAAATCTGTACGTCAGTCGCTGCTGAGTCAGCATGCAGGAAACGAGTGAATATTTTTCAAATTCAGCAACAATGTACTTGCATAAGCTGAACATCAATTGCACGTGTGTGACAACAAAAACCAATCGCAGCTGGAAAATGATTTATGATTGAACTATCTAATCACATGTAATCAAGTGAATGCAAAGCACGCAACGTAAACAGGTAAACATGCAAACACACTTAACATGCCTCTCAGTCCCATCTCTTTCTCTCTCTCTCACGGAGCGGCCAGTTCATGCTCGACACACTTGAATGATTGGAATTTCAATAAATACGCACGATCTATAGGGAATTTACAATGCCAACACTTGTACTTAACCTGCTCATGTCGGCGAATTCTAAGGAGAAAGATAAAATTTCTTACAAATTTTTCATTCAATACTTAAGTAAGTACTTAAGTTCCTTACATCATTATTTTTTAGGGACTTTTTGCTTATGCAATGGGCCATTTGGGTACGAGTGTTTGCCACGATTACAAACTTGTTCGCCCTGCTCAAAAATGCGGTCGGACTTTTCGCTTGACGCGCAGCTCGCAAATATATGCAAAACAGAGATACATTCAAACATACACACTAACACAAACTGTGGCAAAAAGCAAAAGCTGCAAACAGGGCGAAGCTCAGAAAAAGTCAAACCGCAAGCAACAAGCGTCTCATTCGCGCTCAGCAAGCGAGCAGAGCCAAGAGCTACATAGATTATGCAATTTTCAGCGAGACACGCTGCAAAAGCAATGAGCAACAGCAGCAGGAAGACTTGCTGACCGACTGACTGACTGACAAAGTGATGTGAACTTATTGACTTATTGGCAGATTGACGTAGCCGAAATCGAGTTTTATATCAAAATCCCATCTTCAACTGGGTCAACATTAGTAGGTCAAATATAGAGTTTGTGTTGCTTTTATTGTAATTTTTTTTTTCTTTCGTATTTTGGGCTCTTCATTTTGATTGCAATTAAGGTAATTGATATTGTGGTTGTTGTTTGATGTCTGCTTTTACTTACGTTGATATCAGCATATTGATAGGTTATTTTTTTCAGTTTTGCTGCGCCGCCTGCGGTGGGTGTTTGTTTTGATTATCTTAAGCTTTATTTCGGCCTTTGTTTACCTATTTAAATATTAGTTACTCTGCCTTTACTTTTACCAACAACAAAAAATGAAATTTCGAATCGTAACGTAGCTGTGCGTTGCGGCCGCCAATCTTTTGCAATGTTCAAGTAGCGTTTCGCGTTTTATGCCCACATTTCTGAAATGTACATATATAAATATAAAAAATAAACAATTATAAGGTTTGGAGCGTTAATTGTGAGTTGCCTTATACATGCGCTGACTTGAAGTTTGACGAGCTTAAAGTGCATTTTCTTATTTGAGTCACAGTACGCACGAGCTGATTGTAGACTCGTTTTAAATAAAGTAGACACAGCCATACATAGTATAGTATTGATTGCTTTTCATATATTCCGGATGTTAAATTGAACTAACTAACAAATAGACATGTAAATGAAAACTACAAAAAATGCACATGCAAAGTACGACCCTTCTAGTTTTCTAACTTTTGTCACTCATACAATCAACATCTTGTGATGGCATTTCTGCTAGTGTTTACTGTTACTGCCAACAGTTGTTGCGACATCCACTCTTTTCAACAAATATCATACCTACGTCAAAAAGACGCTATCCACAACAACAATAAAATTTTTTGGTAGCATTAGTCCTCTCTTGAACATTTATCATACAATTCAAAGGCATATCAAACCAGGGTCTAAAAGTCGCTATCCACAAAAACAATAATACTTTTTAATAGTATTATTTATTGATTTGAAATAATTGATATACACATTTGACTTTGACACCTTTTTGGTCGGAATGGCATTAATTGCTCTCCGCTCTCTCTATAGGTGATATTATAACCTTTAAAGGGTATTAAATACCTGCTAATTTTCATCTGTAATGACGTAACAATGGTAACAGCACGAGACATGCAATTGTTTTTCGGGCAACATGAAATGCATTATTAAATGCACTCCAATAATATTATATAAATATAGAATTTCATCATATTAAATTGCGGTCGCCTCGCTGCACTTTGATGCGTGCCGCACTTCAATAAATGGGGTAAGACTCCGTCAAGTGGATTCAATAGCTTTAATGGTTCTGCGGCACAGACAAGCAACAACATCACATCACAGAAAATAAATTAAGTGGCCAAGCCCATACATAGACAGACAATTTACTCAACTGGCTGTAACTAACAAAGAAAAAAGTGTTGAAACTAGTAAGAAACGATGCGCAACCTAAGTTCAACCTATGTATGTCGAAACTTTAAACTCCTCAAAGCACATGTTCACAGTTTACATGGGATATTAAGGATAAATTATATAGTATTAATTTTTATATATAACTACATGTAGAATATACACACAGTAAGTAGTGAAACAGACAACATATCAATAAAATACGTTTAAGACGTATCTCTGGATAAAGATTATGATGTCGGCAGATTGAGTCCGGTGTACAAAGACTTCAAAATATTTCGTTTCTCTTAATTGCATCAGTTAAGCTCAAGAAAAATATGTAATCATTGTGTCTAAGTGTTTCATAGATATTGTAGCATCATATACTCGGTAAGAGTATAAAAATGCGATTGCTAATTATTGAGCAATATCGGCCAGGCAGCTGCTTTTTTTAAGTGGCCAGTGCACACAAAATAAATACAATGATATGGACATATCTACATAATTTCAATTTAGTTTTTTATTTTAATGAGGGAATCGGTAAATTTGCTGCAATCTCCGAGGCGAGTTTCGTGCAACTATACTTAGCCAGATCTGTTTGCGTACCGGAAAATCCAAAATGGATTTTATGAATAGTTGAATATACAATTGCTTATTGCTTAATAATTTATATGCTGATGAGTTGCGTTCGTGGCATTAAAAAGTAAACAGCACTTGCCTGTTTCATATGACAGTCATTAAATTGGTTTTAAGGACAGCCCAAGCCCTAAAGAGCTGACATGTGTAAATGGGCATAGAACTGCTTTGGCTTACGGCCAAGTTGAGGAATCGTTGGCAATATCTTGGCTATACTTTCGCTCTCTATTGGACTTGTGTTAGCTCTTTCTATTTCCATGGCGTTTTTATTTTTATTTTGCTTGATTTTCCGATGACATAATTTCTTGAAGTGTAAGTGTGTGTATCTGTGTGTGGCCAGCATATGAGTGTGTGCGAGCTTGCAGTTGTGTGCGACACAGTTTTGTGTCTGCAACTGCTGCTACTTCTTCGGCTTTGGGTTCGGCAACGGCAGCGGCACTTGGCTATTGCAACAACTTGCAAACCAGTTGAGTTTAATTTACTCATTGCTAAGTTTAGTTGAATTAATTGTTTTTGCAATTGTGGCAACTTGCAACTGGTTGAGCGGCCTGTATTGTATTGTTGTTTTTCTAGCTCACCCGCACCAGCAAACAACAGCACGGCCATATTGTCATCCTTAGATAATCACCATTTTTTGCACAGAATTTGGCAATCATGCTATCCAACTATTTTGCCACTTGCTTTCAGCTGTTTAAAATTAAATCTTAGCTGAGTTTTGCTATGAGCAAAGCACACTTGACAAGCAATGCACGAATAAACCAGTCTATGCTTCATAGCTTGATTTAATAACTCAACCGCTGCGATGAAAGAGAATGTACAATTGCCACAATAAATAAATAATTTTCTCAATTACCATTTGACGTTACATAAACGAATACCGCACAGTAAAGAAACGTTCAGAAACTTGACGATATGAAAAGACAAGAGAACTTTAACAACTGTTCACCATTTATTAACACACATGTGAAAGATATAATTAAATTTGTAATTAGTCAAACGTTGACAAAATTAATTTCTTTAGCGTTTTATTATCAATATTGATTTAAAAGTCAGTGTGTGTACGTATTATGCTGACATTTCAATGATATTATCGCAATAAATACATTGTTAACTTGAAGCTGACAGGTGTCATGTCATTAAGCTCGCTCATTAGGGCTAAGAGTTCAAGCAGGGGCCAAGACATACAGACTTTCAAATTACAAGCGATCTGCTGCCTTAATGCTTGTAACAAAGCGTTTTTAATTGATCCATTAGACTCTGTCATTAAATGGCCACGCTACCAGCTTGAATTCAGCTTAAAAGTGCTTAGCTCATCATAAATGCAGCTATCCTTATGTATTTGTAAAATCTCCGATTGATTATAAAAAAATGTATAAAATCAACTGCAAACTATTTTTAATTTGTTTAATAACTACTTAATCGAAATAAACTAGAATTATGTATTTGACATAATATTAAGTTAATCAGCGCAATTACCTTGGTTTTAATTAAATGTCATCTAGATTTAAGAAACAGCCAAGAGCTAAAGTTAATTTGCATTATACAATACGAAAACACCTTGAACTCTGCTCAAAACAGTTGCTGCGAGTGACAAAGACACAGAGATCTCAGGGAAAAAAATCGGAAAACAAAAGAAGCAAAAGCCAAAACAGAAAATCTAAAAAAAAAAATAATAACGAAACAAAAGTGAAAAAACCCCGAGCCGAAAATACCAGTTCAAGTTGGAGCTTGAAGCGTTGCACACTTCGGAAATGCACGCAGCGAGAGTGGAAAGAAAACCAACCTTGACAATAAATTTTCAGGGCCCCCGACGAAGGTCGTTAGGTGCACAAAATGCGACAATGAATGCAGTTTAACATATATTCAAATACAATATTATTAAAGTTGTTGATTGCTGCTTGTATCTCTGTATCTGTGTATATCTCTATAAGCATTTTCATCTGTGTATTTGTGCCTGTGCAATGAAAATGCAAAAAAGTCACAACAGCTATTTACGCTGAACTTTGCTCGAAATCGTTAGCAATAGCGCATGCACGTAGACTGAGAAATACAACTGGCTTATAGTGTATCTTTAAGCCGCAATGCGGGCCATGCTAGCAAACTAAAGTTGACCTCTTGCCCAGTGCAGTCATCGTCGCCATACTTGTTAATTGTAGCCAATTAGAATCGACCTGGAAACTGAGCTCAACTGAGTTTTCTTGCAAGTGTTTAATATTGTACTGAGATTCGATAATAAAAACTGAATAGATCATTTGAACAACATATCATTAGTAAAGTAAATTGCTGTTGAGTGTTGAGTTGAGCAGCAGTTTTAAATATCTAATATAGATTAGATTGCAAATATATATACTTAACGGGACTTACTAATCAGGAACAATAATAAATACGGACATAAACTCAGACTCTGATTTTTCATGCACGAGTATTAAACGCCTAATGATACTTAATGATGTGACAGATCGAATCTATAATCAGTAATCGTAAGAAGAGCTAAGAACACTAAAGGTTATTATAAAAATGTATAATCTACAAACTAGCTAACAAATACTCCGAACTACGAGCTCAACTTTAAAATGATTAACTTTAATGATAATCAATAAAAAAAAAATCCCTATAGCGAGCAATTCACGTTTTCTTATTTGAATCGCTTATTCGGCAACATTTGAAAATATTCTATAAGCGTTTTAGGTGAGGCAGCAAGCAAAATCTGTCAATTTGTATGCGTAGCGGTTGAGCTGGTAAGTATTTGCACATTTTGAGTAAACAGTAGGCATGGCTGGGCAAGGGGTTTTGCCGGAGGTACAGTCACGTCGAGCAAACGCTAAGCTCGATTTTATTTTATTTTTTAATTTTTAATTTGTTTCTTTTATTTTATTTTTTTGTTGGTCATGTTGACAATGTTGGAATGATTGACAAAGCCGTAGCGCTCACAAAGTAATTGAAAATAGAATGGGACAATAAGCCTGCAACCATTTGTTGTTTGAAGAGAATATTAATTGTTTTATTAATATTCTTATTATAATTCGAATAATTTAGGCAGTTGTTACTGTTCAATGTGTGGACTACGATAATGATGTTTGCGAAATAATTTTCTGCAATAATGTAGCACTTCAAGGTGCCAGCTCGTCAAACTTCAAATCTTAAAAATCCAAATTTTGTTTTGTTGACTCAACAAATTTACACTTACAGTGTGCGTTCTGAATAAGTTTCCTGTCCAACTGTCACTGGGTGTGCGTGTGTGTAAGCCTGTTAATGTGTGTGTGGATTTATTGGAAAGAGTCGTTAAGTGGCGACAACTGTGCGTTTGTTTGCACAAGTCGTTGCAAGGCTGTTGTGTGTGATGATCCTCTTTGTTGTAATCCACTGGCAGATGATTGCTCTTGCACCACAGAAGACTTAAGGCACAAACTCGAATCGTATCTAGCAATATTCAAACACGCGTCGTATAATATCAATGACAAATGTGGTTGTTGTTGTTGCTACTGTATTCATTAATATCAGCACGCTGTATACCGTCGTATCGGTCTTGATGTTGTCACTAAATATCGCGGACCGGAGCGAGTTCGTAATCGCGTGCGTTTCGCTTCAGGCTGCAACTAAGACTGACTTCAAGTCGCTGGCCGATCTGAGACTTGAGCTGCGACGACGACGTTGACGTTGACGTTGACGTCGATGATGCTGCTAGCTTTGCACTTTACACTTTGCCAATGGAAGAGCAAGCGCTCTGTCTCTCTCTCCCTCTCTCTCTCTCTCTCTCTCTTCTCTCTCTCTCTCTCTCTCTCTCTCTGTTGTTGTTGAGTGCTTTTCGAAGCTGCTGCACTTTTCCACGTGCGTAAAGCGCGTGTTAACGATTCGTACGTGCTACCTTGCTGCTGCTTAAAACACAACTGAGCTGAGCTACGCGGCAGTTAAAGTGGCTTTGCAGTGAGAGCGAAAGCACTCAAGAAAAGCTCAAGCTCAAGTTAAACTGGCTTTGCTTTGCCTACGCTCTTTGCGTCTCGTACTTTATATACCCTGAACACATTGCAAATGGGAAAAGAAGATATATATTCTTCTAAGGCTCAACAGTCGAGTCGATACAGCTGTGTCCGTCTGATAAAAAATAAAAATTTTGGTGCATTGGTGTTTTTTTTACTCTTCGGTGCCTGCGTCAACTATAAGAAATGGGTGCACTTGTAGATCTGAGGGGACATTTGTCAATAAAACTATTATATATTTAACAGCTGGGTCCAGGGTATATCATAGTCGAGCTCACTCGACTACAGCCTGCTTACTTGTTTGAGCGTATTTTTGCATGTCGTATTAAAGTTTGATGGATTCGCTTGTTGTTCCTGTGCTTGGAGGCAGTAGCAGCAGCAGCAGCAGCAGCTCGTTCACCTTCAAAGCATTCAGCATGTGCGCGCTTTAAGGGCACATAGCAATAAAGGTCTTGTCAGCTGCGGCAGTTTTTGGGTTTTTTGACGTCGTTGTTGTGACGTTGCCGTTGCGCTGCTTTTATGTAAGTCGGCGACCTTGAGGCAGTCGGCTTACGCGCTGTGCATAAAACCATGCGCTGCGCTCGCTTCTTCTTCTTCTTCTTCTTCTTGGGAGCAACGAGAATTACAACAGACAAACTTAACCACTCACCATTCACTGGCACTCTCTGGCATTGCATCATCAGAGTAAGAGTCAGGTTCTGTCCAGAAAAGCCGACGCAACTGTTGCGTTCCGATAATAAGCTTATTTAAATTCTGACCTGATAAATGCAAACTATTCTGCTTTTTGGCTGGAGGAAACATTAAGAATCATTCAGAAATGGCAATAAAGTGCTATTATTTGTTTAATTTGTTTTTAATGCCAAATATGCGTGAGCATTAAGAAGACACGATCGTCACAATCGCAGTCAAAGACACGTCAATGAGTTTGTTTTATTTTTTGGTATTTTTGTGTTGTTATCTTGCTGAAGTTTTGCGTGTGATCAAGGCGAGATTTAATGCTTGGTTTGAATTACATTTATGTGCCAAAGAATAAGTCAACAATTGAGTGACGGAAAAATGTATGAATGCAGCAAAATCAATAGAAATTCGAAGACAACAACAACGACAAAGCAGAAGAAAACATCAATTTGAAACTGTGTATTGCACAATTTCAATGTCATCTATATGTTAACAGTTTGAGGGCCTTATTTAGGGCATTTCACTTGGGATACACATGAAAAGAGAATAGAGAAAAAAAAACAAACAAGAAATCATGTTTAGTATGCCGAAGCAAGAATACCCTAAACATGTTCATATAATCTATCTTATTAATTTAAAAACATGGGAATTTTTGGTGTAAGGCAAACCATTTGTAAATAGGCCATTATAGGTGTATGTACCAAGCTTGTAGACAGCTATGAGTAACTGCACAAGCGATATTTGAATGTGCCGCGAACGTGGTGACTAAATGAACATACCTTCTTCTGGTGAATATAAATACATAAACCAGCTGGGCGACATTTGCGCAACGCTGACATTGAAAATGCCCAACTGCCTATCATTGTGGGTGTTTGTTGGCCAATGTGCCATCAAATTGAGTGATGTAACAAAGCACGCATGAAATTTAAATTGATATTTGTATTCAAGCGCAAATTGGTCGATGGACGGTGCAAAAATGTTGTTGTTATATGATATCTGGTAAAATTTGAGCCGATATTTTGTTGTATGTAGAAGCAACTAATCGACAAGGTTGTCCCGTTATAAATAAACTAAATGCTGCCCTATATAAAAGCTGCATGTCATGCCCGGCTGGGCCATTAAACTGAGCCTTGTATCGTCTAAAAAAATACATATTTGGGGAGCTGCATTTTATGCTCAACTTTGAAATAAACTTCCTGAATATTTTACGAATACACGGTGTGCAATGTCTGACCAGTAATATCTGTCAAATCAATGTAACTCACAAAACATATCCCTACCCATAAATAAATAAGTAAGCTGAGTAGTCGTTTGCAACGCACTTGACATTGTTTTGAAACTGTCAGCGTGCTAATAAGCCCTGCAAAGTGAGTTCCAAGCTAACCTGACAGCACTCCATCAACGCCGAAATATATTTATATTTATAATATGTATCTATATTTTGTAATGACAGATTCATGAATCATGATGATTCATCATCGGCCTACTTTTCTTTCAATACCAGCTTGTTGTGCTTTAAGTTAGTCAAGTTAGTCGGAAGCTAATTTGCGTTGGCCCACAGCCAAATTTATTATGTGATAGGACATTTCAAGTGGTACTGTACTCTTCAGTTTTCGCCTTTTATATAGGGCAACTTTCGCAAGAGTTAGTTTATATCAATGTGAGGCACCCACACACACTCATGAAAATAAATAAATATGTTTGTAGCATTATTTCGCTTAGATACTCTTACTATTGTGTAAGATCTGATAGTTTCCTTTGAATTGTAAGCAATTCGTGCTAAATTTGCTTACTTCAATAAGAAATATATATAGATGAGCTTGTTAATTTATAAAGCTTTAGTTAATACACTTTACAAACTAAATAGAAGAAAAACAACAGCAAAGAGCACAGTTTGTTTTTTGATTTCAAGCACCAACTAATCGTCTTGGTTTCAGTTTAAACGGCAGTATGAGTTTCTTTTTCTGTTTCTGTTTGTCTGTTTGTCTGTCTCTGCTTGTCTGTCTTCAGCTTTTCTGGCAAGTCATGTGGCGATGGGAGCTGCTCTTTGCCTTGAACAAGTTTATTGACTCGCTGCTTGGTCAGTGCATCAAAAGGCAGCAGTTCCAAATGAACAGAAGTAAAGCTGAAACGTATCAACAACAGCAGCAACAGCAATAACAGCTAACGCAAATGGCAAATGACAGTTAAAGAAATTGGTTGACAATATTATTTGGCTTTTGCCCATGGCATAAATTTAACCACAATTTGTCGCAGGCAGGCAGGCGATGTTAGCAACTGTTTCAGCATTTGGCTTTACGATGTGACAACATTTCAAATCTTCATTTTGTGTTGTTTATTTCATAGCATTTTAGCGTCAGAAAGACGAACAGGCCAAAACTATGCCCATTCATTCATTCATATAAACAATTTAATTTCAGTTTCTTTGCGAGTGCTCTCAAATCGAGCACAAGGCCGCAGCCGTATCATGGCGTTGATAGAGGAAGTCGCTGGGAAGCAGCTGATTCGGCGCTATTGCCTCAATCTGTATGTGCAACTTGAGAGCAGCAAACTGTGCAACGGCAGCTCCACCGTTCACTGTATTTCAGCGCAATTTCAATCTAAAGTCGACTCATAAAAATGCCTTGCTTTGCGCTTGCCGCTTAACGTAATTTCATTTGCGATAAATTTTCCCTTTCGCTTCAAACTTGTTTGCTCTTGCTGTGTCCTAATCACATATATCTTTTATGTATATATATATTTATAAATATGTATATATATATTTTTTTCGTTCGCAATTTTATTGCAGTTGCCACCTGGTCGTAAAGCTTTTAGCGACTGCTGTAAAGCTTTCCATCGTGCCAGAGCACAGAGCTGAACACGTGATGGATTCGTTGGACAATCGAAATCTAAACAAGAAAATGCTACAAAAACAATTGATCCATAGCTAACAAGTAATGAATTGGGGAAGTTAAGCTCAGATACCTGGCAAAGCTTACCCTCTGTTCTTTATTTCCATTATAAGTTAAATTCTTCAAGAAGCTTAACTTTTCTTTCCTTGAAATTTATACAATAAAAATTTAAAAATTTAAAAAAAAAAATAAAATAAATTTTAAGGTAAGACTTTGCGCCAACAACGCTCATCACTAACATGAAAATGAGCTCAATGGTTTGTCCGGTTGTACTGCTTGTTGATGCTTCTGTTGTTTTTGTTGTTGCTGTCTTGCTTGCCAAATATTATGCAATTCTTCAAGCAGCGCTTAAATCGCTGCTGCAGCGCTTAAATCGCTAGGCCAATGCAGAGGAACACAGACGCAAGCACCTTAATTTATTACAATTTGAATTTCTCATAAAAGTCACACGCACTGAGGAAATTACAATAATTTGCTGGATATTGTTTGTTACCATGTTTTTTTTCTTTTATTTATCTGTGGCTCGGTCCATTTGAAATCTGAATTTAACTTTGCTATGCTTATTTTTATTTATTATTTATTTGATTATATTTTTTGTATGGCTTTTGCTCATCGCTTGCACAAAAATGGTAGAGACTTGGGCAAAGGTTCGTATACAACCATACACGCCCCAAATGTGTCAAGGTCTTTTGTAAAATTCGACTGGCAAATGAGCGAAAGATACTTTTATGCGAAGCAGCGACTTGAGCCCAAAAAGCTAGTGGAGCGTAGTCACAATGCGCTCGAGATTCAGACATTATCTCCGTAATTATGCGAGGAAAAACTTTGGCGTATAGTGAGCGCCATTTGACTCAAATATTTGGCATAGGCAAAAAAAAAACACAAATTTGATTGAGCGCCTTGTGCAACGCCTTTTTCAAAAGCCAACACACATCGAACACTCTTAAGCCAATTAGCGTACTAGCTAAATAGGCGTTAATGACAAATGCAAACAAACGCAAAATTGTTTTAGTAGTGGCAAATTCGGTATAATACAATGCACGGTCTTCTTGCACTGAGTGAAAGTATTTAACAATATTGGAAAAAATATGTATTGTAAATGAGAGAAACGCAGAAAAAAAATAAACAATGATGTCATTGAGGAACAAAACCCAAACTAGATCAAACTATCTGTATCTATGTCAATATAAATAAATACATTAATGGATCTCTTTTTCCATTTTATTTTATTAATTTTCTACTATCTGACATTTACCATTTATCAACATATATACTTATAAATGGACCAATACGTATAAAATTAATAATAATAAATAATATCAGCTCTCGAAACCCTCGAATATACCACATTATATGCACATAAATGACTAAAAATGTATGTGACTTGTTTTGTAAAGAATGATAATCGAAATTCTGCATATACATATACATATACATGCTTGGGTTCATTTACTGTTCAAATACGAGTTAGTTCAAGCTCTTTCTTGATTTGGTCAGAAGTTGCTCGAAAACGTTCTGGGACAAGCGAAAATAAATTAAATATTGCTGGGACTTACGACAGTTGCGTGTTTTGACGTTCATATCACCCAGCCAATGCCCGTTGAGTGTTAAGCTGCTCATTTCCTAATAATTTCAATGGCCTTTAAGGCAATAAAGGCTCCAAAAAGCCATCCCAATGGTCAATAAGTTGAGCAAGTTAAAATGTAGTTTCCACAAACTTTGCACAAGCAAAAAATCGTTGGAAAGGCGCAATGAACGTGTTCAGTGTTATTCTTAATGCTACTGTAATTGTTGTTGCTCGAAGATTAATGTAATTTGCTTTAATATTGCTGGGCGACTCTGATCTTTGGAGCCAATTAGAGCGGAGTAGCGTCACGAGTGTGTATGTGTGCTGAATTAAGGTCGAACTTTGCTTTAGTGAAGTTGAGAGCAAAGCTTTTTCAAGCTTTCATTTTGCTCAGCACTTTAGAGCGCCACCTGGTGCTTTCAACTGATAAGCTTACTTAAAGCTTACTAGAAGAAGCGCTTCAAAGCTCGCTGCTATGCAACGCTCTTCAAACTGCAAGCCTTCTTTATTTGTTAGTACCAATTACAATGTAATTTTGAACGAAACGCTAATTTGAAAAAAAACGAACATTTTATTTGCAAATATATTACTAGATCATATAAAACTTGCTATTGGTATTTAGTTGCATGTCAATTGAAGCACCGAAAACAACAACATCAATAATTAAGAGCACGCCATCTCTCGCTGCCTAGTCGAATTCATCGGACAACCCAAAATGATTTTCATATGCAGTTCGGTTTAACTGGTTAATGCGGAAATAAGGTTGTCAATTGTTTACAATCGTTTAATGAGTGCCGCCAAAAAAAACACCGTTATCCCGCCAATCTACATTTAATATTCACAATTTTAAAAGCAAGCTAAGCAATTTAAGAAAATTGCCCAATGTTGATTAATATCCATATTAAACAAAAAAATATAGCACCGCAATATAAATGAATGACAGATTTGCAAAAGCGAGTGTCTTCATTAAAATGAGAATTTCGCACATATATATATATATGCATATGTATATATATATATATATATATATATATATATGTAGATCAGCGTGCCCGAGACCTGCTTAGCAAATCGACGCAATTGATGCAATGAGTCGTTCGCTTCATAATAATAATAGTGTGTTGAGTTGTGCTCCTAGTGAAATTATTTAACTTGAAATTTGTCATACTAAATGCAAACTAACACTTCACGCAATCAGCGATTGATAAACCCAAACGTGAAACGGCCCTTGATTATATTTTAAGGTTCCTCAACTTAAATACAGCTCCAGCTCGCTCATAAGTTAGCTATTAATGTACTCACAAATATCTATATATATATATATATATATATATATATATATGCAAACATATGAGTTTGTACATAGGTAAGTCTACAAATGCTCGTAGAGTTGTAATATGTATTTATATAATTGCAAATTTCACTTCACGTCACTTTTAGTTGTCTAGCTTAAGTGCACTTAAAACATGAAGCTTAATAAGCATGACGTGTAAAAAAATATCTGCAAAATATTGAAAATGACGCGATTTACAAATTACAGGTATTGAAGTTATGTAAGTCCCCATTTCAAAATAGAACAAAAATCGAGTGTAAATTTATAGTATTCAAAAAGTACTAACGAAACAAATTAGTGATCTCATCGGTCGAAAATCATCTACTAATGAGTTTGGGTTTTTTTTGCGATGCATTTCAGACTAGCTAAGTCACTAGCCTCAGATAATCTCAGTTAAAAATACAAGCTTTCGATTTGAGGATCCAACTGAACATAATAACTATGTAAGGCCCATTATTTTTTATTCCGTTCCTCGATTTATACATTTTACAAAACAGTTGAAATAGTTGTTTTTACAATAAGTTTATTTTGTATTAATAAGTGCTTCAAACACTGATGAATTAGCAAACAGCTCCTCAATTACAACGTAAACCAACGGAAATCGATAAGCGAATAATTTACAACAAATTCAAAGTCGACGACTTTTGTTTTGATTGCATTGCTATGAAAAAGAAAAACAATCACTTGGCCAATCTAAACAAGCACATTTAAGTGTAGATATCGCATCTGCATTTCTTCGTTTCACTTAATTGTTGAGTTTTTGGTGTTTTTAACATAGTCATTAAATGGGGTTTGCACCGAGTTCCGTTTTTTGGAGCTTTTCCTATTGGCGTAGCTTTCGAGGTTATTAAGTCGCACCTAAGATTAAAAGTTGTTGGGCATGTTAAACTTGTGACTCACATGGCACTCGGATCCGACCAGCTGAAATGACGTTTTATCCTATCAAAGTCCATGACCGGCTGTTGCTGCTGCTGCTGATGCTGATTTTGCTGCTGTTGGCTCAAGGTTGCCTCTTTCTTGGGCGCCATTTTGAGTACTTCCCCTGACTCAACGCTTAAGGAGCCGGCGCTCTAGTCAATGGTTACTAGAAATAGTTGTACAACTGGTTTTGCCTTTTTTTTAGTTTCGGCAAGTAAACAATCGTGTTTATTTCAATCTTTAGCTCGCACTTTGTTTCGTTTATTATGCGGAGATTCGCGCGCGTTCGAACAGTGCAGAAAGACAGCAAAACAAAAGACTTAAGCAACGAACCTCATGTTCGTATCGAATTTGTTACTCAAAAAAAGATTTTGCTTTTTGTTTTATTATTATTTAATATTGTTGTTGTTTTTGCATTTGTTATTGTTTTTAGTCTATTACTCGCTTGCCTTAGCCAGCTTGCTTTTTTACATCTGCGACTCTAACAGCTGTTTTTGGCACGAGGCACTCACGCTTGTGTAGACGTGGACGAAGACAAATGCAGCCGACAACGGTAACGACGCTGCTCAATAGCGTGAAGGCAACGACAACAATAAACGCTCAAAGGCAAATCACGTAATTGGGCTTAAAAATCAAAATAAATAAAAATTGTTTGCTTAAAATTCTTTATCGCTTATATGTTGACGGTTCTGCTGTTGCCTGTTGCGCTGCCTAACGCGCCGAAGTTGAAAACGAAACTGAAAGCATGCAGAGCCCGCACTATACTCAAGAGCTGCCAAAATGTACGCATAACATAGAGAGAAATATATTTTTAGATGTAGTAAGAGAGAGAGATAGAGAGAGAGAGAGAGAGAGAGAGACAACCAGTATGCGAGAGCATGCCAGCTGTTATAATATGTAATGCTGTGTTGTGGTTTTCTCATCAGTAGTTAAAGGCAATGATCAAATCTTAGGTTGCAGTTGTATGCAAAGGCAACGAACTTATTGCGCCTATACGAAAAATCCGATGAAAACAATTGTACATATAAATTGGCTAATTTTCTTAATTTAACTCATAGAAAATCTAAAGCGTTTACATTTCAAATTATTGTAGATTCAAATAACTTGCGAATCGAACTCAAACTCAAATAACTTAAGAAACAAACTTGATATGTGATTTGCTGCCATCTGCAGAGCAATGAGTCAATATATCGAATTGATGATATTTTGCCTTGCATTTATTGATTTTGAATTGACGCTATACATACTCCCAATGTGCCATCATTTGACAGTAGGCATTTAAACTTCATTAAGACTTCGGTTCAATTCCGCTATATACATAGCTGTGGGCAATCAACTTAGGGTCTTTGGGGAACCGAGTTAGTGTCAAATTAGTAACAAACAGCAAAAGAGCTGTTAATGATTAACAACCATGAACTGCGAAAAACTTTCTTGAGCCGCTTATCGAACGTTGTCCTAGGATGATAATTTTATTTTATTTTCGCTCTATTTGTTGAGCGGTGAAATTGAACCACAAAGAACTACGTTAACTGATTTAACCACAAGATGTTGGGAGGCGGTGAAAATATGCTTTCCATAGGCTTAATTCACACATTTCCGTTAACGGGTGATGGGTGACGGGTGCCGGGTGCCGCGTTTGGTGGCGTTTTAGGCGAAATTCGAAAATCGCATGCTGCGACGATTCAATGATATTGATTACCACTCTATGGCGATGGCGTGTTAAATCTGAGCTTATGTAAGTCCCACTGGGTAGCGCAGCAATTGCTTCTTTTTTTACTCTGCATTTGTAATGCATTTATGCTAATGCCGAGAAGCCAAGCAGCATTGAGAGACGAGCAGTGAAAGCGTTTGCATGCCAAAGTCTTGCGCAAATTGCAGCAGGCCCATCGCTTTGTTCGAATATTGATTTCATTTGTATGCAAATGGTCAAGCAAAACCGAGCAAAACAAAACAACAAACAACAAATGCAAATGCAAATCAATGACGTAGAGGCAAAATAACGCACTCTTTTTTCTTCTTTCTCTTTTGTTTTCTTGGGCCAGGCAAGAAGTCAGGCACATTTTCGGTTGCCTCATCGAAGTCGACGTCGTCGACGGCATCGTTAAATTGCAACAATTATAGTTGCCACTGACGCTGATAGCGACGTCGGCGTCGCTCTCAGCAGCGGTATAAATGAAAAATCAATGAAGCAGCTAACAAACGTTGCCCAGAGACGACGAATGTTGTGGGCAAAGAAAGGCAGCTAAAAGTGCCGCATAAAAAGAAAGTTTGAAGCACAACTTTTTTTTGTTTTTGTTTTATTTGCTCAATTTTATTGCTTGCCTTCACACACACGTTCGTAGTTTGATTTCTGTGTCTCCAAACCATTCGATTTGAGTTCACAAATGTTGCCGGGCTGAGCAAACGCTGACATTTCGGCTTGTCATTTGCCAGATCCAAACGCAAGACACGTCCACATTCACTAAGGAAACGGTAGCAGAAACACAAAAAAAAAACTCATGAGCAAAATTTAAATGGCAGGCAGAGCATTTGATAATTACCTCAACAAATCGAAAAATATACACAAAACTAGTTATTTGTAATTTTCGTTGTGTTGGCTTTCGCGCGAAACAAGTAAACAACCAAAAAAAAATTACAACATTTGCCGACGGCGCCAAAGAATTTGTGTCAGGCGCTTGCACAATGACCATACCAGTCACCATTGCATTGCAGTCTACGCCTTGCACATGGGGCGTATGAGCAACACCAGCCAGCCAGCAAAAATCGGTGACCAGAAGACGTTAAACAGCAATTCGCAAGAGCATTACATAATCTGGCTGGGGCAGCTGGTAAAGCTTCGTAAATGCGCACTTGACGGAAGTTCGGAAAAATACAAAAAATACAGTGCCTATATATGTATGTACATTCCTATATAAATAAAAAACTGGTCGGTTGGAAAAATTATCGTCAAATAGATTTGTTACTTACATTTGTTGTGTGGTGCGACAACGTCGGCGCTATGTGGAGTAAGCCAATAAGTAAATTGGCCAAAAGCGATAGGCAAATAATAACATTGTCAGTAAGCAACAATTTCCACCGACAAATTGTCAACAGACATAACAACAACAACAACAGCAACAACAAGTGGGCAAGTTTGATATCCGGTTTTAAGCGACAATAACATTTTTGATGGAGCAAAATGAGCATTTTCAAAAGATTTCAATTTTTACTTGTCAGCAATAGATAAGATTGGGTTTTCAATATTAACAGCCAATACAGTTCAGTTTTTAAGGAACGATAAAATTAACTTTAATGATATCATAATCTGTTATCTCAACAATTCAAAAATTCGCGCACATCTACGTCGAACAACCATCTCTGTCGCACAGATCAGTGTTGCTTCGCAAGCAGCGTCATCTATGCAACTCGCGCATAGGGTTGTATTTACAACCATCTAGCGGAAAAACTTGTAAATTTTCAGGGTGTCAAGCAAAAAAAAATTTCTTTTATGAATTATATTTTGGCACGCCAAGCGTAAATATTCAGACAAATATTCTAGTTCTTCCCAGAATCGTTTCGGCTTGACACCCTGAAATGATACGTTTATGAAGCCAAAAAAAATAAAAAGTGATATAGCGAAAATCTCTTGCTCTCTTTCTCTCTTTCTCTCTCACACACACTCTCCTTAATATAGAACAACACATGTCAACGATCTGAAGCGATGGCGATAGTTGTACTCCTACATTCAAAACGATAGTTTGCCAGCTGACAAGGCAAGGCAACTCTAGCAAAAGCCGCATTTTTTACGTAAACTTATACAGTTTCTCAAATCAACAAGTTTTTGTTTGTTGTTGTTGAAAACAGTAAAAAGAGGTACAACTTAACGTTTTTAACAGCTTGCAAACGAACTGAAAATATGTTGTACACAACAACGCTGCTCTCACGGGGCTCCATCATCGGTTCGCTAATTAGCAAAGTCAGGCAAGTTGTAGCCAAAAATAAAGACACCTCTACACCGACAAATCCAATCAAATCAAACAATTTTACACCTACGCCCAGACCATTGGCTGCTGCTGGCATTAGCCACAGTTCGGTGCTGCAGTCGCGGACGCTGGAGGAACAGATCGGATTGCCGCCTCGACCAAAAAAGCCGCTGACGCCATATTTTCGCTTCATGCGCGAAATGCGCCCGAAGTTGATTGCCAAAGACCCAAAGATAAGCACCATTGAGGTTGTGCGGCAATTGTCAAAGAACTGGGTGAATGTTGATCTCAAGCTGAAGGAGCGCCTGCAGTCCGAGTACAAAAAAGATCAGGAGATTTACCTGGAGCAGCGCACCAAATATGATGCAAAACTGACCGACGAGCAGCGTGCCGAAATCAAACAGATGAAACAGGACATTAGCGATGCTAAAGAGCGCAAACAGCTCCGCAAACGTGTCAAGGAGCTGGGACGCCCTAAGAAGCCGGCATCCGCCTTTCTGCGTTTTGTAGCCAGCGAGCGAACTAATACGCCGCAAACGCCACAACAAACGTATCGCGAATGGCATCAGAAGGCCACTGCCAAATGGACGCGCCTCTCCGACGATGAGAAGGCAGTCTACTTGCGGGAATCCCGCAATGAACTCGATCGGTACAAGTGCGTAGATCCCCGATTAACTCCATACATAAGCCAACTTGTGTATATATTTCTATTTTTATTTAGATTTATATTGATATATTTATTTATATTTATATTTTTGTATATTTATTTATTGCCTTTGCAGAATTGCTATTTCTATTTGGGAGGAGAAAATGATACGACTGGGCCACATCGATGTGGTGCGTCATGGCAACCTCATCGATCCGCCAGAGCCCAAGGCACGCAAGTCTCAAGCTCAAAAAGAGAAATAGTCTGAACAACAACACGTCATCTATCATCACATGATTTTTTCATAAAAACTACTAATTTCCAAGTTAAAATTGCTAAATTCATAACTCGTCCTTATCAGTATGAAATAAGTTGGTCCCTTCAGTTCTTATTGTTCCTTTTGAATAATGTAAATAGCTTCAGCATCATGCGTTAAATAATTAAAATGTTAATATTTTCTTCGATTTTCGTAGATTAAACTAAATTTCTTAGCTACGACAAAAGTTAACAGTGACTGTAACTCCTATATTGAGAAAGTAATTAACATGATCGTCGCGTGACAAATGTGACTACTTTAAAAAAAAAAAGCTTAAAAAATAAATATTTTTCATTTTATGAAAATGGAAATTGTTAAATTTGTAAATCGAGAAATATTTTGTTCCTTCTGTTCTTAATTTTCTCTGTAAAGAAAGTAAATTGCATCATGTATTAGATTATTAAAAATTTAATATTTCCTAGTTCAGGGTAAATATTTATAGATATTTTTAGATTTCCGTAGATTTTGGATACTTTGAAGTTTCTTACTGAAGTAAAAAATTAACATGGTTGTCTCGTCACAATAGTCGGTTAACTTAAAAAATAAGAATATTAATTTTGTGAAAATTCTGTTAAATTCCAAACTTGTCCTCTTAAGTATCAGTGCATATTGTTATCTTTGAATAATGTAAATAGCTCCACTATCATATACTAAATAATTAAAAAGGTTAATACTTTCATGGATCTACTCTGGATTTTCGTAGATTAGATATTCTGTCTTATTTACGACGGAAGTAAATACAGACACTGTAACGCTGATATTAAGTAAATAATCATCTCGTGACTAAGTTGGGCTAATTTATAGAATTACATTATATATGAACTATTTATTTTCCACACCTAGACGTTTCTTTAATATGTTAACTAAAAGACATTTAACCGACACGTGGTTTAGGCCGGATTCTTATGCGTGTGCCAGGTGGCAAACACGTGTCTGAGTCTTACGGGGTTAAGATCACACTGGATTTTTAGTTGATTTAACACGGTAATCGACACAGTTTTCATCTATCTGCGTAGATCACGGTAAACAAATATGCAGTAAATTTGTCACCTCAAATGCGCAGAACAAAAAGAAACTTTTCAATTAGCATTAGTACAGTCTGAACATATACATATAAATATATGTATATATATGTATATATGCAAAATGAAATGATTGCGCCGTCACAACCGCTCGCTGCTCAAGTCAGTTTCGGAGTGAACGAGGTGCTCAGCGCCGAGAATTGGGATAGGCTTGGCTGGAGAGTGAAGATAGGCTGGAATGCTGCTGACTGGATTGCCATTTCCAATGGTCAGCGCTCTCATTCTCTAAACAACTTTAACAGATACACATGCACAGAGGCATTGTTACCATATTAAGTTTTCGGATGCTCACTCAATGAGCATGAAAAATTGATAGTCTCAGCATTTAATTGCTTTTGCTCTTTTTTGAGTTTTGTTACATATTCAGTTACTCTCTGGTTGTTCATTCTAGTGAGAGTAGCTGCTTTGAATCAGGTCTCTCTTTATTTTTGATTTGGACAGGTAGTAGTAGCAGGTAGTTAAAATTCATGGCTTAACATTTTCATTTTAAGGCTACCTGCGCTTGCTGCAGAACAAATGGCTAACAAACGAACGCTATGCTAATTAAAAAACAGTCAAAAATAATATTGTGTATATTGTGGGGTTCACTGCATGTGTTCTTGCTTGTCGCATGGTCACAGCTAAATGCTTCAATTGGCCGCCACATTCTCAAGCAAGAATTTGTCTTACCTCTGATTTTTGACCAAAAAACACGTTCTCGCAGAGCAGAACTTTAAGCCATGCCGTCGTGCAATTGCGAAAGCCATATTGGCAAAACCTTGAGCCACTCTACAGCCAAAAAATCTAACTGTGTACCCCGGCCAAGCCAGGCCAATAAAATATGTGTGTAATTTTTGGCAGAAAATGACAACTTGAAAAATGCACAAACAAAACGCTGACAAATACACTCATAAAAAGATCGGCCAATTTTTTGATGCCAATGGTCAAAATATTATTTAGAAAGTAAATTTCTAACATTTATGGTTCAGGCTTTGTAAAAATCAGTGTTTGCATTTCTAAGATTCAGGGTGGATTCTTCTTAAATATTGAAATCAAATTTATAATATATAGAAAATATTTTTTTTTTAAATTCAGGTTAGGTAATATGAAAAAAATAAAAATTTATTTTTAAAGCCAAGAAAAACCCTATATTTTTGTTAAAATCTAGAACGACATTTTTTTGAGTGTAGCAAGCAGCTAGTGGTAACAGTTAGTGGCACACGAATCGAATCTGCGACTACTGTGCTGCATTGGAGATCCAGCGTCGCCTTGGGGTCCCAGGGGCATTTGCTGCATACACTTGAATCATTTATGTTTGTAAGTGACAGTAAAAATATTTATACAAACATATAAGTATATACACATGTATGTATATATGCGCTCCATGGAGGCAAATAAAAGTCTTAATGTTCTGTGCTGGGCCAGCCAACTGGAACCATTGTGTATTGTTACTCTGGTAGTAGCTGCTTATTAGCCAGTTTTGCGTTGTCTGTTTGTAGCTTATTATATTTGTTATTAGCCCATAACATTGCCGAGTTGAGCTGCGGCTTCTCCTAGCTCCCTTGTCTCCCCTCGCCAAGTTTCGACGATTTTAGTATGAACTGGAGGCCAACATATTACATTTGGCGGGGTTTGTGCAACCAAAGTTCTTTAACAAAAAAAAAAGTTTTGGATTGATGTTACACTTTTTTATTGAACAGTTTGACTCGATGCAAAAATATATATTTATAAGTTATGTTTGAATTTGTTCATATTGCATTTATAAATTACAAACAAAATTCCCAAATCAAATAATTCTATAATAACCAAAGACTTTTGTATGTCCGGGCTTCGATATTTTTTTTAGGCTTGTTCGATGTAGCCACTACAAAGAAATATACACATATTTATTAACTATCCTATAAACCTAGAAGAATATTTACATACAACAAATTTTGGACAAATATAAAGGCAATAATTTAATACTCTGAAAACTTCAACTAAAATGTGACGTGGTCTTGTTGCTGATGCTGATGTAAACAATTCATATATGATTTAATGAATCAACTCCAAACTGGTGGAGTTCACAATATGTATGTATGTACGCGGATGTCAAAATGAAACAATTCACTAAAATATTAAAACAAAAGTTGGGGTGTTAACCTCGCTTCCCATTGGCCTGAGCATATGTGTGGCTATCCTCCGAGGGCGGACGAACCCAGCCTCCATAACGTCGCTCCATTTCGCGGGCAACGGCCAGACAGAGATGATCTTGGCCCGGATTGGCCACGACTTGTATGCCCATGGGTAGATTACGACGATCCAGGCCAATCATACAATTGGTCACGGGCAGACCCAAAGTATTGAAGATGGCCATATACATCGGTTCCAGCAGCTTGTGATAGATCTGATAATGCTGATGGGCGGTATTGGGGAATGTTGGATAGAGAAAGACGCCATCTGTGCCGAGCAGCTCCTTGAATTCAGTCTTGAGCGCCTCAATGATGCTGGCCAAATGCTTGTGACGCGAATTCGGTATTATTTTCATAAAATTCTGCAAATGACCGAATATCACCGAGGGCAATATGCTGTCCGAGCAGCCAAAGAAATATTTGACGGTCTCCTTGCAGACGGTCTTGGGCTGTTCACCCTCCTCCGTCTTGTGGTAAATGGTCTCAATGTTTTTCATCGTCAGCATGGCCGATAGCGATATATCGAGAGACCATTTCATTTTGCGTATATTCACGCGTTTCGCATTGAAATCGCTGGCCACTCGATTAATGGCCGCGTGCAGATCCCGGCTAAGTGGACGCATCATGCCCGACGGCCCATCATTGTCCATGAAAAAGAAACGTATGCCATGCGCACTGACCGCCTTGTCCAGCGTCAGTCGGGGCCCAGTCGGATCGCTCATGCACTTGAGGAGCAACGGCAAATCCTTGGCATAGCGGGTCATCGGTGCAATGGTGAAGAAATCACCCCATTTGGGAAAATCGCTGGTCGGATGATGGCCACGAAAGGAGACCGCATACGGTGTCGGCTTGTGACCCCAAATACCGCTGAACATGGCGGGCAAACGCGAGGAGCCGCCAATGTCCGAGGTGAGGCCCAACAGGGAGGCGCCGCTAGCCAGCAATGCGGCCTCGCCGCCAGAGGAGCCGCCTGGCGTGCGCTTCAGATCGTAGGGATTTTTTGTTTGGCCCGTCACATTGTTGTACGTCTCCCAAAGCAGGCACAGCTCTGGTGTATTGGACACCAGCAATATGATGCCTCCACAGCGCTTAATCTGCTCGACAACTGGTGCATCTGATTTGGCAATTTGCGGAGTCTTAAAGACGCGACCGGCCTGATTGGTCAGGCCCTTGACAGCGATGCTCTCCTTCACCGTCACCGGTATGCCCAGCAGCGGAGTGTGCTCTTCCATGGACTCAATGCTATTGATTCCCATTGCAATCACATTGTCGATCTCGCGCGCCTCTTCCAGCGCCTCCTCGAATCGATCCTGCACAATGGCATTGATTAGCGGATTTACCTGTGAATAACGTTACAATGTTTACGATATACATATAATATATTAATATAATATATAATAATTCCTAGTTTTTTTACCTGTCGACAGCGTTCTATGTAGGCTTCAACGACTTCTTCGCTTTTGATCTGCAATTAGAAAGAGAGCACAATATAAATCTTTTGATAATTTCCGCTCTTGGTATTATTGATATTATTTCGAGATATTTCATTGTTTCTCTTTGTTTGTCTTACAGCTTAATTGTTTGTGAGAACTAACCAAACGACAAACACACAAAAGCAATTTATGTTAAATTAAAATCAATAAAAAAATTCACATTCATGCACCATGGGCAATTTTGTTCTGTCTGCTGTGCGACGACAAAAAAATGCGATCGCTCCAAGAAGCGTCATGGCGTATGAGTAATCTGCCGATTGCGTTGGCAAAGAGAGAATATAAGACCTAAAAGCTGGACTTTTAGTTATCGTTTAGCATTCGCAGTTGAAATTCTTTTATTTAATCGACAACTTCACCCTGTAAATTTAAGTTATATTAAGTAATTCACTGATGTAACTATTTCAGCTGTAATGCAAAGCACATTCAACCACATAAGTGTAAAGTTAATACTACGTTATATAGAAACCGATGCATATACACATTCATATATTATTCATTTAAGGCTACTTGACTTTTTCAATGACTTCCAGTGCAATCATAAATCAGATGCAGCATCAGCTCAAAACTCAAACTCGAACTTTGTATGTATCTGGGTTCAGATGGGGGAAGAAGGGCGCGCAAATTGCGTGGGGTATTTTGCAAAACCTGCGTTGTGCATAAGGCAGAAACTGACTGATACTCAGACACACCAACTAAATACACAGCAGAGAAGGCAAACGAAAAACAATGGAAAAACCCGTAGCCGCAGAGCAATCGAATTCATCGATAGTGTTCGAATTTTCTAGAATATTATGTGTCACTATATACCCTGTATTAAAAAGTAAGCAAATTAAAGTAACTCACACAAAAACCTTAATCCCATGAAGTTCTTTCCGTGTTCCCACAAACTAGTATTACTTTGTTTGCCTGACTGGACAATACTCATACAATATTTTGTTATTCTTATTATTTGTTACTATTATTATTAAACTATTAAAAATAATACTCTGAGATTGTTTTGTTTATAATTTAATAACAATAGCTTTTTTATAAACATATTTTATTTTACTTTATTTTATTTTGTTTTTGTTTTATTTCAAATAAAGTAAACTTCCTAGACTGCTAATTCAATAAAAGCACGAGGTAATATTCCTTCTAGTTTGGTATTATTTTAAAGATGGCAATTTTAAATTAAAATGATCCGGTATAATTAACATAATTATTTCCTTATACTAAAAACTACATACAAACTCTCACATATAGTCTCTGTATCTTCAAATATCATATCTACTTGCATACATATCTTAATCACACATCATGTCCCCACTTATTGTTTAAATAAATTGTTGTCTCTGTTTTTAAATGAGTTAAAGAGTGAAAAATAGTTTGAATAAACAAAAACAAAAAACTGTTTTCAAAAATTTACGTAAGCAAAATGAGGCAATAGCTATAGCACTGACAATGAAACTGAAATAATAAAAATCATAATTAAAATAATGCTCGCAAAAACCTCAAAATAGTGCAAAAAGAAATCTTAAATGTTATGTGAGAGACGAACCTGCAATAAAATATAAACAAACAAGGCGGCTTATAAGCAATTATAATAAAACAAAACAGACACAAAAAAAGAAGAAAAAACGCAATACATTTTATTATGTTTTTTTGGTCTTTGGTGTGTGTGAGTGTGTGTGCTGGCTCGATAAGGTCTGCCAAGTCATGACCTTAAGTGCTGTGTGCATGCGTGCATGCATGTGTGTGTGTGTGTGTGTGTGTGTGTGTATGTGGACCAATGAACGCAACGAATCTTACGGAGCACAACAAACCAAGCTAAAGAAGCACAACAGAGACAACAACAGCAAACCAACAAATTGTATTTATTTATGAGTATATTTCTCAAGTATTTGTACGTCATGCTCACGCGTTTATTTCAGTGGCTGTGTGCAATTTGAGGCAGCAACCAGATGTTATTGATATGGCCACGATAAAGCACAGCCAGGCAACCAGCCAGACAGATAGACAGCCAGTTAGCCGGGCGGACAGCTCTCTAGGCCGCGGCGGTTAGCTAACCCAATTGCGAATTGCGGCTCTGTTGGGGTTTCTACACATCTACAACTCAAAGAGCAGGTTACACATTGAAGAAATTGCTAAGTCGAATATGCATAGGTAAATGCTTTGTTTAAATCGGTACTCTGACTGACAGTCATCAACGGCAATACTACAAAATAAATTAAATCCCTTATAAAATGCATGTCTATAATAAAGATCATATCAATTTATATAGATTTTTCTTTAATAATTTGAATAATGACAATATAATTATTATTGCTTAATAATTATTATTACTTAAGAAGTTGTTTTGTTTGTTATTTAATTAATTAGTTTTAAGTAAATGTCGAGTTTACTTTAATGATTTGACCAATGATAACATCATTATTTGTACTTAAAAATTTCTTTTGCAAAAAATTTTATTTGATTAACTGATTATTTTTCAAATCACTAAAAGCTGGATTTTGTACACATATTTTTATAAAAAAAATTGCAAGTAAAAAAAACGTCATTATATTATTATACTTGTTGCTTAATGAATTTTTTGGGGAATCCGACTAGTCTTAAACTTTGTTTTCTGGCTATTTAAAACAATGTCTTTATAATAAGGTGAGCAAAGTCAAAACCCAGTCGACATGACCCACTAATGGGCATCTACCTGTCAACAGCCAGTGGTCACCGGCAGCAACGTCTTTATGTATCAAAGTATCTAATGGATGGGGCAACCACAGAGGTGTGGCCTTTGTTGTTGCACTGTGGGTCGTGGCCTGTAAATGATATTGTGGTTCGGTTGAGGTAAGTACACTCATAAAAAATCGCCACAAATTTTAGTAAGTTACCATATTATTCAAAAAGTAAGTTTCTAAAATTGATGGTGTTAGCTTTCCAAAAACCAGGGTTTTTCACTTCTAAATGTCAGGGTGAATTTATAAATTCATTTAAATTAATTAAGCCCAGATGACAGCCAAACTTTAATATAATGGCCAGTAAATTTCATTACTTGTTTCTCCATTTTAGACAGGATTTTTAGAAATGCATTCATTAATAATTGAAAATATTTCTAAAAAATAAAAATAAAATAAAAAAATTAATTTTTTGTTATTGTTGATTTAAAGTAAGACTTTCTCATTTTGAGACTTTGTTTCTTATCTATCTATCTATCTTAATATGTCTAATTTATAGTGTATTTCACATAGTTTATAAATGCAAATGAATTGATTTGGAAAACTGAACTAGCTAAACTCTAATATAAATTTCATTACTTGTTATTTTCTTATTCTCAGAGTTTGTTAGAAATGCATATCGTAATAACAGAAAATATTTCTAAAAAATAAATACTTATTATTAAAACTTTGTGATTGTCGATTTAGAGCCATTTTTTTCTTTGTTATATTTAGAAATAATTTTTAAGAACAAGAAAAATGTTCCATATGGTAGAGCGATTCCAAAATATAGGGCGATTCTTTTTTCGCAGAATTGAATAGTTATAGTTAAATCGAGCATTGGTGTTACCTTTTTGGTGCGAATCAGTTTGGCCAGGTCGACGGCGGGTATCTCCAGCAGATGGCTACGGATGGGCGGCAATTTGCGCCGAATCACCTTGATGTTGGTGTAGCGGCTGTAGGGCACCACAAACCAGCTGAAGACAATCATGGCCGAGCGCAGGAAGCGCCGCATGATGTACCCCAGGATCCTGGAACACAGTAGCACAGCAATTTTGACGACTTTTGTGAAATTAGGTGAAAAAATAAAATAGCCAAAACTAATATTGTAACCAAAAAAAAGATACAACAATGCGGGCCCCAAAGTGGCTGTGGCAGCGGCAACGGCAGCGAACAGGTTGGCCAACAAGCGTCAGGATTGTGCAATATGCAGCTGGCCTGAGCACGGACAGACTGCAATTGCGCAGCGCCAGCAGCGACGTTGACGTCAACGTCAACAACGACAGCGGCTGCTGCGATTTGCGCTTGCACAACTTGCACTCGAGACACGAACACGACACGAACTCGAAATACGAAAACGATTTTAACGATGGCTTAATATATATTTTGGCTTTACTTTTTTTTGTGGTTTTTTTGGTCAGTTGGCTAATAACTAGTGTGGCGATAGTTTGTTGAGAGAGACTGCATCTTGTGCTATGCTGGGCAAAATCTAAACACTTGTTTTAACAAAAAATATGCGTAACTAGTTTATTTGTTGTTGTTGTTGTATACGAATTTGAATGCGCTGCAAGCGCATGCGTATCGTTTCACTGGCTTTCATGTTGCAACACTATTTGTGTATATGAATGTGTGTGTTATCACAATTGTTGCAGTTTGCAGATGAAACGGATCGCAACCAGCAGAGTTTTAATGAACACCAACCGCTTCATACAACGCGCGCTAAGCAAATACATGAGCAGCGAGTGCTGTGCATAACATTTAAAGCTCTGCTCGTCACAGCTCTCTCACGGCTGAACCGAAAGCTCCAATCGGTTCAGCTTAAAGTTGCACTGCGCTCTCCCTCTCTGTCTCTCTCTATCTCACTCTCTGTCTCTCTCTCTCTCTCTCTCTCTCTCTTTGAAAGCGCAATAGATGAGACTTCAAATCGATCAGACCACAGGCCACTTGTAAATAAACAATTGATCTGGAGGAAATAGCTGGCAATACATTTAAATAGTAAACTGGGCCTTGACGTTGTAAGCCAATATCTGCGGTATATATGTGTATTGTTATCTTTGTCTGCCTTAATTCCGGCTAATCTGCAATTACGACCTTACGAACTAAGCTTTGTTGCTCGTGTTGTTAATTATACAAATTGCAATAGATATGTTATGGACATAGATCGGAACAAGATAGTTAAGATGAGATCGAAACTTAGATCTTCGACAGTTGACAAGAATGCAACGTCATCAAATCAAAACATTTACTGAATACGTCATATATTCCAGAATCATTAATCTGCAATTATTAATAAATATGTATACGATTCTATGGTTAATTTTTAGGTATCGTAACATAAATATCGCGGGACATCATTTTGTAAAATAATAATATTATAATAATAATAATAAAATAAATAATAAGATAAAAATATATATGATTCTATTTTAAGATAAGACAAGAGCTCTGATGCCTGACGCCTATTTAAATTGCAATTTGGCATTTATACTGATTTCGTTTTGTAAATACTTAAATGCTTGTCTTTTTTTTTCGATCATTGGGATTGAAATTGTTTTTTAATTGCGGAACTATTAGTGGCTAATGACATCCCACAGATTCACATTTAAGACAGCTAATATATCTGGATATACACACATATATATTAGTACAAGCTGAAAGTACTTAGAGACTCGCTACAATTTTAGGTAATGGCTCAAATTACAGTTGCGGAGCATTAAGTTAATATCACGCAATTTACTCGACAAGCATTAGACCAAAAGTAAGCAACAAATATATACTTTTTTTTAGATGTGAATCTATTTTGCTTATTCCAAAATGCTTTCTGTCTCTAATAATCTGGAGAAAAACACATGGCCGGTTTTTTTCCAGGTTGAATGCCAAGAGATAAAAAAACGGCAACTTACAATGTTTGCAAGCGATCTGCGTGGTCATGTTTTTGCCCCTAGTTTAATATTGTACATACATTTAAAAATAACAATACAATCATAAAATAACGTTAGGTGTTTTAAACTGATCACCTTTACGCTAATATTCAAATATCAATGTTGAAAATATGTTGCTCAGTCTTCTTCAAACATATAACGTTTTAGATAACGATAAACAAGATGTAAAAATAAAATTGAAAATAGAAAATTAATGTAAAAATGTGATTAATGATGAATTTAAATTTAGCAAAAATGTTTTATGACTTTTATGTTTTCTATGTACGTAAACTTTTCGCCCTTAAGCTCATATTCAAATATCAATTAAGAGTAAGCCAGAGATTGTAAAAAAAACAGTATTCCTAAAAAGATAACGCTTTAGATAACAAGCTATGCAAGAAATTTTCTACTTAAGAGAGAGTGAAAGAGAGACTAGCGCTAAGAGAAAATAAACGCAAACTGCTGTTATAAGAAAAGAAAAAGCACGCATATAGTCGTGCGCATAGTTTAGAATTGTGATCGAGTTAGTTGGCTGGAAAACTTTCCATTGTAAACAACACGCAGTGCAGAATCCCACCACAAAAATAATAACAACAGGAAATACCAAAGTGAAATGAAATAATAATAAAACCAAACCAAATTCAAACTGATTGAAACTTGGGAACTAGTCTGCAAAATATATCGATGTGGTTACAACGCTGGCGTCTCTGCCGCGTAACAGCAGCGGCTCGTCAAAGCTTGAGAAGCTTTGCTGCTGCTGGCAGCGAGAGCGAGATCGATAACAACAATAACAACGCTGGCAACTCGCAATCAACTTCAGTTGACGATCGTCATCCGTTGAAGGGTGTGCGGATATTGGACCTCACCCGCATAGTGGCCGGTCCCTATTGCACCATGGTGCTGGCCGATCTGGGTGCAGAAGTGATCAAAGTGGAACGTCCACATTTTGGGGATGAGGCACGCAAATGGGGTCCACCCTTCCTGGAGCACAGTGGCGATGCTACATATTTTCTGTCACAGAATCGCAATAAGCAAAGCATCTGCATTGATATGAAACGCGGCCGGGAACTGATGCAGGAGCTGGTGAAGATCTCTGACGTGCTCGTCGAGAACTATGTGCCGGGCACACTGGAACGCTACGGTTTGGGCTATGAGCAGCTGCGCCAAGTGAATCCCCGACTCGTCTATTGCACAATTAGCGGTTACGGCTCGGTGGGACCGTATGCCAAGCGTCCAGGCTACGATGTGATAGCTTCCTCTATGGGCGGCCTGTTACATATAACGGGCGAACGGGATGGACCGCCCAGCAAGGTGGGCGTCGCTGTGACAGATGTGGCCACCGGCTTGTATGCCCATGGCGCCATTTTGGCCGCTTTGCTGCAACGCCAGCGTACCCAACGTGGCCAAAAGATTGATGTGGATCTGCTGTCCACATGCTGTTCCCTGCTCATCAATGTGGCCAGCAACTATTTGAACGCGGGCACAGAGGCCAAGCGTTGGGGCACAGCCCATTCCAGCATTGTGCCGTATCAGAGCTTCGAGACGTCAGATGGTTATCTGACAATTGGCGCTGGCAGCGATTCGCAATTTGTGGAGCTGTGCCGTCGCCTGGACATTGAGAAGGTGTCCCTCGAGGACAGGTTCAAAACGAACAGGGATCGTGTCGAGCATCGCGAGGAACTGGTCAATCTGCTGGGCCAAATCCTGGCGCGAGACACATCCAAGAATTGGATGCAATGTTTTGACGGCGCCTCCTTTGTCGTAGGGCCTGTCAACAGCATTCGCGAAGTGTTCGAGGATGAGCACATTAGAGCTATTGGCCTGGTCAAAACCCTGCCACATCCGCGTGACATCAGCGTCAAGGTTGTCGGTTCGCCGGTCGTCTACAGTGAAGCACGTAACGATGCCCGCACAGCGCCACCAATGCTCGGCGAGCACACAGACGAAGTGCTCGCCAATCTTCTGGGCTATGGAGCCGATCAAATTGCCGCTCTACGCGAACAGCGCGTTATCCAATGATTCTGACAATATTCTAGACATTTCATCTTAAGTTCAATGGAACCGATTTAAACTGCATTTTAACCAACAAAAAAAATGGTGATATTCCTTAGAGATTTATTCTTGCAAGTTAAAAATTTTAACTAACTTTTATCAACATTTTATAAAAAATTATGTTCTAAAAATAATTAATTTAAAAAAAAAAACAATATATAATCGCCAAATAATTTTTTGTAATATGATTCTAACAATATGCTAGATAATTCATCTTAAATTCAATCATTTAAAGGAACTGAATTAAAAAGCTGATAAACCTCAGAAATATCTGGTGTTAAGTTCACTCTTGAGAACTGTAACTATCTTAAATCGAAATTGTATCATTTTATTCAAAATTTAAGTTTTTCAATATTATAATATTATTAGAATCGAAATGCATAACTGTTGCTTATTTCTTTTTCTTTCTGTGATGCTGACAATAATCTAGATATTTCATCTTAAATTCAACCATCAAATGGAACTGATTTAAAATAAATGGTGATATGACTAGAAATATATTCATCTAGGTCAAAAACTGTAAATGTCTTAAATTCAAATTGTATAAATTGATTGAAAATTGTGTCCATTAAAATATTTATATGCCGCATTTGAATTGTATAAAATATAAAAATAATGTATTTATTTTAAATAAACGCTATTTATATTTCTTTGCAGAACATTTTAATCATAGAATACTGGGAATTTGTATATCAAGCTCAGCCCGAATGCAACTGCACTAAATTTAAAAAATATAAATAAATAAATAGAAAGAAAAGGAACTGAAATTCGAATCAATTTTTAAACTGAGCAGTTTCAAAATTGTTTTACATTATATTTACCAAATGGGCGACACTTTCTTCGCAAAAATAATAGTTGCCGTTGACCGACGTAGAATGCCGGTAAGTTCTAGTCGTAATGATGCCCTCTCAGTCAGAAACCAGAATCCAAATCTCTTTTTGAACCCCAGTTTCAACGGGATCATGTGCCATGGGCGGAGCGATCGCGACGCGATAAAATCATTATAATTATGTTCTATGCAATAATGCTGACGCTGGTTGTCAACATTGTTGTGTGGTTAGCTTTTGCGTGTGTTTTCGTAAATCACCACAAATTTGTGAAGGATATAAGGAAGACGGTGCCAGCCACTTTCAGCCACATGGATAACAAGAACATTTAAAACACTTACTCGCTGATGGGATTCCAGAAGTCCAGGCGCCAGATTATCGATTTTGGCCAAAACGTCACTGTTTTCAGAAATCGCAAATACAAAAAGTAAAAGCGAATGGAAATGATAAAGGATACACATGAAAACAAGGAATGTGTAACAGGGCAACGCGAGTAAAACTAAAACTCGCAACTCACTTTTAAATATCTGAAACTAATAAATTAACTCAAAAAACACACATTCCGTTGTTGCTGATGAGCTGCGAGTGCGAGCGAAACTAATTCTGGGCCGAGTCAGTACAAGTGACGCTGCCTGCATAGCTGATGAGTGGTTTATTTACTCTCTGTCTTGCTATTGCTTTCGCCATTTGTTTGTGTGCAAAGTTCACATGCTGCACGGCTGAGAGTCACACGAACATACACCCGCACACACAGACAGCAAAAAACTCGTTTTGTACTTTGCCCTCAATCGCATTATTATTTATGTTGCATGATCTATGCAAGTGTCAACAGGAAAAGGGAGCGAGAGAAAGAGAGAGCGAAAGGCAAGGAGAGAGGTAGAGAAAAGTGCTGGGAATAAAGGCAGATGTCAATCGACTAACGAATTACAGAAATTATTGTCCCAGCAACTGATAACATTTAAGGCAAAGCTAGTTTTGTACGCAGGTAAACAAATTGTCGGCAGGCCATTATCACGGAACATGTTTATTTATTGATTTATTTAAAGTCGACTAAAACAGTCGACACAGAAAAGTACAAAAGTAGAAAATATATTTTAAATTAAATCAATAATCAAATTAAATATTTAAATTTAAATTTTAAAAAATGAAGCAATATTCATAAGATTTTAATTGTATAGAATGATTTTTATTTTTGAGAGCATTTTAAGACTCGGAAATATATATAATAGAATTTTTTCATTAAAGTCAAAAATAGATTCAATTAAATTAAAAGTACAATTTTATATTCAACTTAAATTAAGAAATGTTTAATAAATATATAAGATTTAAATGCAAAATGGTTCAACATTTGTTGCATGGATTGGGCAATACTCAGAAAAAACCCAATCAGAAAAAAAAAATGGTTTTTAGAATTAGTCAAGACGGCCAACCAAGAATGCAGTCGAAAATGTTATTCACGGAAAACTTTGAATTAAATACTCGAAATTCCATAATAATTATACAGATCCCTCAGCTTTTGGTAATTGCCAAAAATAAACATGTTCCTGTTCTTCTTGTAAGCGCAAGCAAATTCAAATGTCAGCGCCAATGCAAATGTCAAATTGTCCGTGCTGCCAACTCGAATGTGACAATCTTTGACGTTCCGCTTATCGCTAAATAGAAGTTATCGAAAACCAATCGATATGTATAATGCTAAATGATGTTAAATAATAATAGTAACAAATATTCTGATACTGTCAAAACTTGTCAATAATTATGTCTGTGCCACAAAAAGCAACGTTCTTTTCACGTAACCTGGTTGCCATAGTTATGGTGCCCAGTTTAATTGGTATACACTTTGGCTGGAGAATGTTACAAGACAACCGCACTTTGGTTGCCGCCGACGAACAAATTGACTTGCCACCAATTACGGTGAGTTTTCAATTTATTAATAAATGTGTTTGATTTTATATATGTATATACAAATATTTTCCCCTTACAGCTGGCCAAATTCGCGTGGAAGCGACTAACAACTGACAGTAACAATCAGACTCAAGTTGTGGAAAAGGAAAGCTTCAGCCCAAAATGATAATAATATAAAAATGTTACTAGTTAAAAACTATTTATTGCATTAAAGTGTAATGCAGTGATTAAATCTAAAAAAAACGTTAAACTTAAATCTACAGACTAACACATAAACGGACGACAGATATACAGATACAGAGACATATATAGACCTACACGTAAACAGACACATGAAGCGAAACAAATTCGAGTTTTCGGCTGCTTAGAAACTAATTTTTGTACACACTAAATTATTGCGTCAACGAAGAGTTGACGGTGAGATTATCGAGCTGGGCATTGAAGAGCACGTCGCTGATGAGCTTCTCGGCAATAATTCGTTGCGTGTGATTGATGGAGCGCAGTTTGCTTGCCACATTCATCCCAATCGCATCGTACTCGTCCTCGGGCCGATGCGATGACGCCGGCGTCGATGTTGTGGTGTAGGCGGTTGTGCCACCATTACCAAACAGCGGCTGGTAGTGATCCCGCCCAATCTGGATGGTCGGCACGGGCACCGGTCCATGGCCATTTGCCTGATGATGCAGGTGTTGTAGCTGCTGCTGATGGTGCTCCAGTGAATTAACCGCCTGGAAGACATTGATTGAAATGAGTTTGACTCAAGTGGGACGTGTTTTAAATTCAGATGAGATCGACAATTCAATGGGTAGACCAATACATTAATGAGATTGAATAATTATTTTCCCTTTTAAACAATAAATTGCCAAATTTCCCGTTAGAAGCTTTACACAATCAAATGTGAGCATGCTGGAAGTACTCGCATTTCGTCTTACAGAAAATGCTTGCGCCTGCTGATAGTCAGGGTTTCTATTCAATATATATTCTTTTTGGGATCAACCATTATACCCTTTTTAATAATTTGCAATTGATTCATTGCTTAACAACCCATTTTACATAATGGGATTGAAAAGTTATTTAAATAATTATTTTAATATATATTGCCTAAGTTTGTTTACCGCAAGCGCAACTAGAATTTCAGGCTCAACAGATGTAGACACAATTGTTTCACATTTAATACTAGATAGATCCGAAGCGCATCTCAACTTTTGGGTATTTTATTTACTCACCTGTTGTATTTCGCGCTGTGAATTGGAGTCCAGCGATGTAATCTCCAGCACTTTGACCGCATGCCCGCCAGCCGCCGCCGCAGCCAGAGATGCCTGCGCGGATGTGGCCTGGGCAACGAGACGCTGATGCGCCTCCGCCACCTCATTATGGGCCACCTGGTGGGCCTCGTCCTTGACGAGAGTCACACAATCGGCGGGCGTCACCGAAATGGTGCTCAATGTGGCACCCTGACTGCTGACGACAACATTATTATTATTATTATTATTGTTGTTATTATTGGAGGCGACTTCGGTGTCGACTTCATCGACCACATTGGGCACAATTGTCTCGATGTGTGTCTGTGACTGTGAATGGGACTGTGAGTGGGGATTCGTGTGATGCGATTCGTCTTCGTAGTCCATCGAATCCTCATCGTCGAAATTGAGGTGCAGTTCGCGCTTTGGTTTGCCGCCCAAATCATTGGGATGTCGCTTCGGTTTGTGATCGGCGATAAAGAGTAATTTATCATAATACCAGAGCCTCGTCTCGTAATCACTTTTGCTGCTCGACTTGCGAAATTCACGACGGAATGCGGACCGGAGTGAGTTAATTTTCCGTACGACCATAGCCCGATCCGGATTCGGCTCGACTTCTTTCAGTTTTTCGACTAGTTTGTCGTAAGCTTTGTTTCTGGCGGCATGATTGCTGTAGTCGTGATGCTTGGGTTGCCACAGGCACTCTTCCTCCTGGTATTGCTCGATGAATTCGGTTAGCCAGTGGCGGGAATAAGAGCGCAGGTCGTTTAAATTCGACACATTCATTGTAATTGGTATTTTCTATAATTCTATATATTCTTTTGATGCTGTTTGGCTGTTTTGCTCGTAGTGCGTTTCACGTGAAGTTGGCTGCAACAGCAGCACGAAATACAAAATGCAACTCTATTTTGTGTGATCTGGCAACGCCAACAAGTGCGTAGACAGTTACCTCTGCAGCCCTGATTCGCATACCCCTCAGATTCTCCTCGATGCCCTTAGAATAAGCGAGAAGAAGGCAAAGTTGCGCATGTCGTTGCATGTTGTTGTCATTATTATTATGTATTAAAAAAGTATATTAACAATAACGCGTGCTGTGCAAAATAAATAACCAAAATTAAATGAGCCTCAGCTACTGAGTGCAAGTGCGTGCGCTGCTAAACAACAGCATTGTTGTTGCACACATAAAAAAATATATATCCAAAAAATCTGTGTTAAACAAAAAAGGTGCGTTTCTGTTGATTGCTTGCCAACATATTCGAATCTTTAAATTTTCCTGCTTATATAATGACTGTGTGTGTAGATTAAAAAATAAAATTAAAAAAGAGCAGCAGTACAAGATGTGTATTTAAATATATACGAATATGTGTATGTACATTTTGGTCCCATAACAATGGAAACGAATGGTAGTGAAATGCATTTGAGCAACAGCTGTTTGCTGCACTGTCAACGCTGCTACCAGCTCCAGTTAGAATTTGTGTCCCAAAAATCCAAAAAACAAACAACGTAAACAACACCTTATACAAATACATATAAACGGATTACGTATTTGCTCGCCAGGTTTTCTTATTCGACCCTCAGTGCCAAAGTCCATTCCAATTAGAATCAATGTTGTTATTTGCCAACCTAAATATGAGTGAGTCTATTTATAAACACTCAAACATATATATATATATATATGTGTGTGTGTGTGTGTGTGTGTGTGTGTGGATAAGCGACAACCTTGATTGACTGCAACAACAACAAAGAAGGCTTAACGAACTTGTTTACATTCATATTGCCGGCTGCAATTAACCCCCTCTGCAGTTGAAAGCTCATCTGTTTCGTATAAGAGAGAGACAGACTATAAGAGTGTGCTTAAAGCTGCTCGATTATTCCTTGTAGTTCATTTAATATTTCTCAGAAAAATATATATTGTAACATTTGGCATTTGAATTCCCACAAAAATCGTAAACATTTTAAAAATGCTTCTTATTTTTAAATTTAAATTTGATTTACAATTTTATTTTTAATTTAATCTGTTTTTACCTTTTGTATTGTTATAATTTTTGTGTATATACAAAAATTGTAGCTTTGAAATACTCCCAGAAATCTCAGCAGTTTTTTAAAATTTAGTATCAAATTTAATTTTTTAATTTAATAAATACTACTTAATAAATAATAGTTAATAAATAATTAAATATATTTAATAATATTGAAAAGGCAGCTATACATCGCTCCACTTGGATTATTCCTGCAATTATTATTATTATTTTAATATGATATTTTTTAATATGATTTCATATATGACTTACACATGCTTCAGATTAAGACATGCCAAAATGGATACTGATGTATACTAATTTTTAATTTAATTTTTGTAATATGTTGATGTTTTTGGCTGAGTAGTTAAATTTATCTTAGAGAGCTGTTCACACAGTTATCTTATCATTTTTGATACAGGTTTTATCGTGGCTTAAGAGGTTTCTATCGTTTCCATCTGCTACGAAATGTGTCCAATAATATATCCATTTCAAGGTGATACTATTCACTTGTATAATTCGAAAGAAAACCGCTCAAAAAACAAAAAGATAATGAAATCTTATCATGCTGTCTTAATCAGTCCACGCCTTTTAAACGGGAACAGTCCAAGCAAAGTACAAAACCTAACAATATCTCACTGACCACGTTAGCTAATAGTACTTTTTAACACTCATTTCGATTCATTGACATCCAAACTAGATGCGTTAATTGATTTGTTTCTATACCCTGCAGTCTTTAAAAATTGCAAAACGGTTATGATGAGATTGTACAAATGTGTGTAACGGGCAAAAGAAATGAAGTCAAAGTATATATATTCCTGATCAGGATCAGCACACCAAATATCAGAGACTCTAAGAGCTGGCGAGTTTTAGTTTTGACTATAAGTTCTCGTATGCTAAAGAATATATTATTTAATTTTATTGATAACTAGGTCTCTTCCGCTAATCTCGATACAAATCGATTTCCAGTGGCACAAAATGATACTATTGATACTCATAAAATAATATTATATATTTACTAAATACTTAATTTAAAGTTAAATTTAAGTAAAGGTAAATGTTAATCCGGACCACAAGAGTATTTTGTTTTAATTTTTTTCTTGTTCTTTCTGGATTTTGCTGAACAAGTTCGCCCTCTCAAATTGAACCTTAAGAAATGTTCCTTAGCTGGCGTTATCAATATTTGTAACCAGCGATAAAAATACAAAATGAATTCCATTGCGTACTCTTGATAATTCATTGTTATTTCAACTAAAGTGCATCTGTTCCAATCTGTATTGTTGGTAGTCTGCGATGAGCCTTCTAGAGAAACCGAACATTGCCATGTCCATGACATCAACAGGTAGTCAATTAACCACATCAGTTGCCGCCGCCTCAGGCACCAATAGGACGACAATAGAGGGCGCTGCAGCGGAGGACGAAGATGACTATAGTACGGGAAACAAAGGGACAACTGCCGCCTCAACGGATGGCAGTTTCAATCAGAGCGCAAAGGCCCCAGATGGTAAGTTTTTAATTAATATTAAATAATATAATAATATATAACTTACTAATTAGCTGCAGCAGCCGGCCGATCAGCGAACTCCCTTTATATATATAGAGAGAGAGAGAGAGAAGAGATGAGAGCGCTGCTAATTCTGGCTGCTGCAGCTCAAACTGCACTTAACTTAGTGTGGATATACTTACGACTAACAATAAGCTATTTATATTAAGCCACGCAGAGCTCAAAATTCAAGCATTTAAAGTTATTTGCTGCTGCTGTCAACAATTATTATTATTATCATTTATTATATGTTTATTATTATTAACATATCTAAAGTGGAGAACTCTGTGGCTTGGCAAATTGTCGTTGCACGCAAGAAACCGTCTACATCGTAAATATAAATATCACATAATCACAAAGAATATTGTCAATTATTATTAAATATATCCAAATTGCGGTTATAAGCAGAATAATCTAGCTTAATGGAGCTAGAAATGTTATGCTATTTCAGCTAAATATTATTTTATTTTATATTCATTAACTTTATTAATTATTATTTATTCTGATTGACATGAAAAATTACAGTGAAGAATTTTATTTAATGGTCCCCCAATTTGTGTTTGACTTTGCAGTGCGCCACAATCTGGATGGAGTGCTAATCAGTCTGATAGCGGGAGCAGCTGCTGGTGCTCTGGCGAAGACAACAATCGCACCGCTTGATCGCACCAAAATCAATTTCCAGATACGCAAAGATGTGCCATTCTCGTTTCAAGCCTCGCTCAACTACCTGCAACAGACCTACGCCAAAGAAGGAGTCCTCGCCCTGTGGCGCGGCAACTCGGCGACAATGGCACGCATCGTGCCCTATGCGGCCATTCAGTTCACATCCCACGAACAGTGGCGCCGCATCCTTCAAGTGGACCAGAATGGCTCCAAGTAAGCTTTCCTCTTTTATCTATCCACGTACCTTTCCAATATTTACCAATCACTATTTACAATTTGCAATTGACAGCACCAAGGGTCGTCGCTTTGTGGCTGGCTCGCTGGCGGGCATTACATCCCAATCGCTGACGTATCCGCTGGATTTGGCCCGTGCCCGAATGGCCGTCACGGACAGATACACAGGCTATCGAACGTTGCGTCAGGTCTTTGCTAAGATTTGGGTCGAGGAAGGTCCGAGAACGCTTTTCCGAGGTTATTGGGCAACAGTCCTGGGTGTTATACCCTACGCGGGCACTTCATTCTTCACTTACGAAACGCTCAAGCGAGAGTATAATGGTAAAAACAATTAATAAATGGGTTGTCCAGCTTTTAGATCTTATCGTAATTTTTGCAGAAGTCGTTGGCAATACAAAACCGAATGCTTTAATTTCGCTGGCATTTGGCGCTGCAGCGGGGGCGGCGGGTCAAACAGCGAGTTATCCGTTGGATATTGTGCGTCGACGCATGCAGACGATGCGTGTTAATGTTGCGAGTCTGGAGCGTTGTCCCACAATTTTGGAGACCCTCATAAAGATCTATCGGTAAAATAAACCACTCCCTTTAAATAATAAAATATGCTTATATATTTACTTTCCACAGGGAGGAGGGCATTAAGAACGGCTTCTATAAGGGCCTGAGTATGAACTGGATTAAGGGACCCATTGCCGTGGGCATCAGTTTCTCCACGTATGACCTGATCAAGGCTTGGCTTAGGGAGTTGTCTCACCTGAAGCGTGGTCGGGTCGACAAGTAGCCGCTGCCCCCCACCCCCACCCCCAACACACACACACAAAAAGCAGAAAAAACCAAAAAAAAAGCAAAAACAATAAAACCCACTGCTTTTGTTCTTAAGTTAAATGTTCGAAGAGCAGAATTTTGTATTGCATTATTTGAATGCGGCATAAGAATTGTTACATTGATATTTTTAGTTGTTAATTTTTCGGGAAAATGAAATGATGAATAGACAAACGCTTACTCTGGTTATTCAATTAAATTGATTATGTTCGGTAAGCTGAAAGTAATCGCAAACAATAAAAAAAAGGAAAAAAACTAAAATTACAAATACAAAGCTCCTATTGCTGTCGACTTGAGATGGCGCTTAATTTGTAGTTTTGGCCACTACCTGGACAATAAATATTGCGTGTCTACATATATATATATAGCTACTAAAATATGTGCACACAATCGGAAAGCATTTATTCATGTGATGCATAAACTGTATATTATTGTGTTTTTTATTAGTAAAAATAAATGTACAATATTTTCATTAAAAATGTAGTTCACATTTTTTGAATTTGGTGCCAATTTTAAATCCTTAACTGCATTTGTTGTTTAGGTGGCAACGCCTTCGATTTCTGTAACTAGATTTCTGACAGTCTGGCCACGCCGCTTCCTAGCATTAACAGTGTCATTTAGAGTAAAACTAACAAATCAATTTAACATATGTGCCCTTTCAGGCGGTCAAGCGCTCTAGAAATGCTAAGGTAGTACAAATTATTAAAAACGTATTCAATTATTTAATGCAATATGTTATGTCCAGACTAGCGACTCCATTGGAAACGAAGACTTAAGTTAATACAAGCTATCAGTAAGTATACATAGGTGTAAAGTGCACTCTGATTTGAAACTTAATATCATAGTATCAATAGTAAGGTAAAATAAGCTCCATATTAACAGGTAAATTACGTGGAAGGAGCTGTTGCCGGAACGCATGTTCACCTTCTGGGAATGGTTGTTTGTCATTTGGAAACTGGGCAAAGACCATTTCTTAGACTTATGGCAAGCGGGCCCCATAGCTGGCTTCAATAGCAGGGCCAAATGCTAGTATAATTATTATATTATTTATCAGTCTCTTTTAAACTCTCGCTAGGGGGCAATATCCTTGCCCATGTGCATGAATCTGGTGTGGTGAAAACGCTCTTGCCGTGAACTGCACGTAATTTTCAAAACACAGTTTGGCTGATCGCATACGGGACCTGAACATGCGTTACCTGCATCCGAGCAATATTAATGGGCAACCGCTGGAATGCCATCTCGCCTTTGGCAAATTTTATTTGATTTTGTTCGATAGCTGATTTGTTATTAGATTTTTAATTGTATGCTTAAATGCAAATTGGAAATGTCAGAGAAATCAACTTCTCACCATTAACATATTATTATTTACATGATTAAAGAATCATCCAGGTGCTAACCAGTGATACGACGAAAACAGACTCTGTGAATGGCACACCTCACAATAATCCCATGCAATCACCGTCGCAGGATTGCTTATCAATGGGAAAGTAATTTTTCCATAGTGTCTTAACGACTCCTTTTAATTCGTTGATAACTTTAACAAAAAAAAAACAAAAACTCATTTTGCTTGCTGGTTTTCAGTTAACGGTTTAATCAGTATTGCAATTTTTTTTTTAGTTATTTGGCCATATTTGATTTGCAACCAAAGAGTTGATTTAAGTACTTATAACCCAGGCTAATCTTAAAGAACGGTCTCAATTGGCCGCCAAAATACACACTCATTCAAACATCATTAGGCTGTGAGTAAATACAATAATAACAAGAAATAAATGCTTTCTTTCGAAATCCGATTATTACAACCCATAAAACCATACGAAAATTTAATTATGTGCTTTCTGTTCCACGACTGACTGTCGTGGAGATATTGGATAAAATTGGGATGCATTTATTATATGTTAATATTTTAAATAAAATATACTTTTTGAAAATGTTTGCAGTAGGCGCCATTTTTATATCTATGCCCGCAGCATGTGTCCATAGGTATGACAGCGCCTACGATAGGTAGGATATCGATAATGGACTCCTGCACTATTTTATCACATCTGCCATCTCTAGTCGCGTTGAGCTGTGCAAAATTAGTGCGCAAAAACAATTTGCTTATTTTTAATATTTAGTATTATTTCGGCTTCAATCGTGTCAGTAATTCTTCAGTAATTCTCGTGCTATATTTGGAGTATTTACTTTTAAGTACCGGTCTTGTTTATCTTTGTTGTTCTAACCGGACCAAGTCGCAAGGCCTCCCAACACATTTTTAACCAAATATTTGAAAATCGAACAAAAGGACTTCTTGGAAAGGACAGGTGAGTTGTGGCCAATGACTAAAAAGCAAATGTGATTACAAATGAAATACATTAAGAAAGTAATCATTTGTTGTAGTCAGCGCCGCTCCCTTGTAGGCGCTGTTGCTGGCGTACAACAGGTGAACAGCGTTGCCACACTGTCACTAAAACCCTTTCGGCTACTTTGATGTGCGAAAAATCAATTTATAATATAAATAATTAAATTCTTAACTAATAAAAAACATTAGCAGGCCATATAATAATATATAATATATAATACCAATGTCGCTAGTGAAAACTAGATTAGTTAATTCAAAGGCCAACTGATTAAGCTAAACACATAAACATTAATTTATTCGTGAGTATCAGAACGTTATACAGAAGTAGGTGATCCCCCTATTTTTTAAAATTATATTTATTATTTGTTACTAACAAGTACTGAATAGGTCCTTAATCCAAAAATGTAGAAATTGATGTCAACTTCTGACTGTCTGGCTACGCTGCTGTTCTTAGATTAACAGTGCCATTTGGAGCAAACCAGATGTGTATTCAAAGTTAACAGTTGATTCTTACATTTATGTTCGTGCGTTCAATCGCGTTGGTTGTGCATTCGCGGCAAATTTGCGAATCTAAATACGAAGTAGTTAAAACATATTATATATTCTTTAATCAAATTTATATATTGAAATTCGCTCAACTCAAATATTATTGAGGCACCCCCTAGCCACCCCATTTGAAACTAAGACTATTAATTCGATGAAATTCTAGTGAGAGTGTGCGTGTGTGTCTGTGTGCATATAGTTGTGCAGCGCGTGTGCCTATGTGTGTTTGTGTGTGCGCGCGTGTACGATTTAAAAATAAAACGGCAAATACACATAAAAATATTAAAAGCAAAAGAAACAGCAGAGGAAAAGGTCTGCGCTTGTCTCTTGTGGGTGTGCGTGTGTCTGTGTGTGTGTGTGTACGTGCCTGCTCTGCACTTGTGTGCGTGTGCGATTATATGTGCGCTGTTGGGGCCACCGAATCCAATACATTCGTGCATATGCATATGTATGGGTTTACACCTTCTCCTGAGCTGTTTGTGTATTAAAAGGTAAATAGAATATGTATATATATATACACATATATACACATATATATATAGAGAAAAGAGCAAAACACGGGCGGGGGCTTGTGTGCGTGGGCGGGCCATTTAAGCAATATGCCGACGGCAGCGCTGCTGCTGCACTTTTTCCCCCTCGACCACTTTTTTTTGTTTTAGGATTTGTTATGGGAAATTCTGAGAACTAAATTAATAACTTTATTAAATTTAATTTTTTTTCATCCTTATTAGTCAACTAATATTTGGTACATATAAAAAAATTGAATTATTTTTGTTATTAGTCAGCAGTTTTCCTATATTTTTAATAAAATTAACATTCTATTTTTAAATCACATATATGTATAAATATATATATATATCCTTTTTTTTTAATGAAAATTCAAATTCTTTTTATTCTATATATTTTAATCAGAATTTGAATTGCTTTTTTAGGCACGCATACATGTGCATATGTATAAATGTATTTATTTACACACATGTGTGCAGTGTGTGCAAAATCATGTGTTGAATTTTCTGCTGTTTTTTTTTGTTGGCTCCTGTTTCTTATTGTTATTTCTTGCTGGCTGCGCATGTCGCAGTTGCAGTCAGCAGTCATCAGCCACCAGTGTTTTGTTGTTGTTAATTCTTGGAAAAATCATAAAAACAAAAGGCAAAAGAATTTTCGAGTGCAATAGCGAAAGAAACACGAAAAGAAACAACAACAACATGCCACAAAATATATATTAGCTGCCTTTTCCCTCTCACCCCTCTTTCTCTCTCTTCGGTTCATTCTTTCTCACAATCACATTTGCTACTTTTGCTTTCTTGACTTCGTCGCGCGTCTGGAGTTTTGCCCGCTCAACACTTTATCTTCTTCTTCTACTGTTCTACTGTTGTTCTTCTGGTCTGGTCTTGGTTCGTTCCTTCGTTCAGTGTGTTTGTGTTGTTGCGCACACGTTCGCTTTTCTTTCCGTGGCTGCCTTTTTACCATTTTGGACAAATTACTCTTCTCCTCACTCGCCGTGTCGTGTCGTGTCAATGACGTCGCCACAATCGTTGTGTTAACCCTTTTGTGGCCAATGGTTTTTATGTTATTGTTATGAGCTGTCATATTCAAGTACGTAACAGTACGTAAGTAACAGTATGTATGTATCGGTACTGAGTAAGAGTATGTAACATGTGTGATCAGTATTAACAGCCGAATTAACAGCATTCTATCGACAACTTTGCCCAAATTTATTGCCCACAACTACAAGCTTTTGCATATATATATGCCTGTAAGCACAAATATATGTATAGCATAAATATAGATATGTATATGTAATTATCTAAAGGCTATCTGCTAGTATAGCTTATTTTTATTGCATTTTTTGCTGTTAATCGCGTCGTCTATCGATGCAAAGATAGATAAGTTATCTACAGTCAGTCTCTTCCTGCTTGACTATTACACCGTAGTAGCTAAACTGCAACGCAATTTACACAAACACAATCTTACTGTCTCTGTAAAGATGTGAGACATAGCTTATCAAATGTGTGTGTATTTGTGAGCATATACATACTCACATATAGGCTAAGGTATAAGCTCTGTAAAAGTTTGCAGAATATAAAACAATTATAAAATCAATTGCCAGATGTTCAAGTGTGTGCTTGTCTGTGTGTGTGTGGGTTGCCGGACTGATAAAATTCAAGAGTCCAGAATGTTAAATATGAGGTATGTGCTTGTTCGCATATAAAAGTATTCCTACACTCGGTGTCATCCAACATTGAATTTATAAGCTGCAAACTATCAGGATAAAAAACGAGGAGAAACACACATACAACGATGATAATTGATTACTTAGCATAGTAAATATGCTGATAGAGAAGGGGAAGAAGCAGGGAAGGAGACGTTCGCGTGGGTTTGACATTCTATGCTAAGGAATTGCAGCGAATAGCAGCAAATAATACAAGTGAAAGACCAACCAATACACAGAAACACACACAACCCCATATTCACACATACAGACGCAGTGAGCGTTTATTAATCTTTTATAGCACAATAGCGGCAAAGAAAAGAATAAACATTTGGCTGTGTGGCTGACTTTATATGTATGTGTGTGTGTGTTGCTTATCAAAAATTAAAAAGTAAGGAAAACTTTTCTTGACTTTTGACGAACTTTTCATACCCTTTACTTTTTACAAAACGTTATAGAAGAACAAATAATATAATTATTAAAAAATAATTAAGATATAGTATTAACTAAATCACATTCAAATATGTTTGCACTTATTTTGGACAGTGTTGTAGTGCACAACAAATTTGCTATTTAAAAATAAGATATCAAAAGTGATGTGAAATTAGAGAGATAAGTAGGTCAAATGTCGTCGCAACAGCAAAAAAAACCAAAAAGGAGGGAGGGGCAACCACTTTAAGTACCGGATCTTAGTGTATGCACTGTGTACAGACATTGCTATATATACTCACATAGGTACAAATAGTATGTATTTTGCTGACTAGCTTAGAACCCGCGTATATATTTTTTGTATATTTGTATTTGTTAATTGTACTTGCAAATCGAACTTAAATGTATAATGCTGGTCTTAATTGGCATACATGAATTGAAATTGTTTGTAGTCTATTATTAATATTTATGTTTATAAAAAATTAAAATAAAAATACAATTTCTTATCTACATATATACATTGCACGGCGCTTGATTGCAACGTAAGCAGACCCGTCAAATCTGTATACAAAAAAAAGAAGAAAAGAATACAAATACAAATAAACATCATGTATTTCTTGTTATTTGTGCAAAATTTGTTTATCTTTGCCTTATAGCGTCGACTCCGACACCAACGCCGACATATCGCCATATCGCCCCTGTTGCTGTATTTGTTTATTAAGCGAATCTGTTTGCTTAGCTAGCCACAGCTAACAGTCGGACTATGTGTGTATTGATAATTGTTCTCCTCTTGCGGCAATTTGTTTATCTAGAATTGGCGGTGCTTGTATAACAATATATATGTAAATTAAAACAGAGAGAGAGAGAGAGAGAGAAAGAGAGATACAGGTAGACATAAGGAGAGATAATAAGAATAAGGAGAGTTTATTTCCGAGAAGAGAAAGTACTTACCAAAATTTGATATATGTACAGTGAGAGACAGCTTATTAGGCACAGAGTCAAAGAAAATAGGCTACTTTTTTACATAATCCTACCTAGCAGGTGGGGAAACCCCAGTGTATTGGGGTCATATATTAATTTAGGTGGTTAATACCTGTACCTACCATCGGTCTTTGGAATTTTTGAAAAATAATTAATGATTAGTTTATGGCAGGCAATTACTTTTTTTCTTTGACTCTGTGCCTAATAAGCTGTCCGCCACTGTATGTGACTAATTGCCAAACTCCATTACACTTGCGATCTTAATATGTTCTCATTTTCTAGCGAATGTTCTCTCAGTTTGTATTGCATTGCCTGCGGGGGCCTGTGGGACTTCCCCATTTATTAAATATAACTTATCAGCTGCCTGCAGTGTGGAGCTCTTTACCTATGCGATGCTTTCACTCGCATAGTATTATTCATAGGGAAAATTGAGAAGCATTCGCATATTTCACTTGCGAGTCACGTTTTGTTTGCTCTCAGTTTGTGTTGCTTGTTTTAGTTGTCTACAAACAGATACAGATTCAGATATGCATATGAACACATATCTAAAAGATGTGTGAACATTAGTTGCTTGCTTACAATGTGTGGTTAGCACTATTAATTGAATGCTATTCAAATTACTCTGTGTGGTTTCATCGATTGCAAGTCAAAACAAAAAGTCGTGCAACCAGTTTCAACGTTTTCACAACTGCAAATACTACCCACAACAACTTTCTTAGTTTATGCTTCACTTCTAGGTTGAAAATTGTTATATTTTTCCCAAGCAGCAAATTTTACTTTTCAAGGTCAATTATCACATGGCGATTGAGTAATAAATATGGAGAGCACTCTTTGAACAGAATAAAATAGTCCCGGAAAAATGAAAATATAATATAAATATAAAATAAATATATCAGTCAACTCCGATCTAATGGATCAAATTTGGAATTGAAGTTCATCTAAACAAATCCAAATAAAATAAAATCGCAGAATCGCAAGCTTTTTCTGAATACATTTTTACTTGTTTTATATGCATATTCGCTTATCGTTATTGAAATATACGTCATAATCGCAAGACTCACCTTGACAGATATTTGTTTTTGTTAGCTTATCGCCCAAAACTTGTTCACTTTTTATTAAGTAACTGTGTGTTTGTGTTTGTTTCTTAGAAGATCCCAGTTGAATTTCAGCGCCTTGTGTAAATGTGGTGATATTTTAATGCCTAAGCGAACACAATTTCTTTTATTATAAATTTCATGGAATAAAGTAACATAAGTCCATTAAAAAAGTAACGGTGATCTGGTCGGGAATACTAAACAGTCTTAGTAGATACCCTGTTTATAAATGTTACAACCTTTGAGAATTAGCGGCTAATTAATGTTAAATTCGTTTACATCATTTCAATTCAAGACTGAAAATACTGATAAAGCCCTATGTATATTACGTATACATATAAATATATATATAAAACTATTGCTGGTGCATTGTTAGAATATTTGAAACGATGTCGTCCGTCAGTGCTAAATAATTTACATAAATAAGAGGAAATGTAATTCGTCGAAATTGATTCGAAATGCATACGGCAATGCTCTGGGTTTGTTGACGTATTAAAAGATTCAAGTTTCTCTGCTCGATAAATTGATTAAAATTTACCTTTTTTTGTTTTTTTTTGTGCGGGTTTAGGTAAATTTATTTTATAATTTCAAGCAGATTTGAACTCTTTCCAATGTTTTATATAATGTTTTAATCAGTAAAAACATTTTACATTCGATATCTTTCAGTTGTTTTGATATCAGTCTAAACAGACCCCTCTCAATATTTTGGCATCCACCAACCAATAAAAAGCTGCAAAATTTTTTGCTGGCGTCTTTTTGAGTCAGATGTATATTTTTCGTATTTATAGGTCATGTGCTAAATACTGCTTTATCAAGGATAGCAAACCATAGTGATGCATACATCTAATATTAATATGCACATTTAATTATAATGCGTATTTCACTGTTTGTGCTAACTATAAGCTCAACACAATGGCCTGTGGCCTTGGTTTTCATTCAACTAGTTGTGCCAAATAGTAATTTACATAAAACTCACATTACCTATTTTCAGCGAAAAACACAAACAATGCCAAAATATTGGATGCGATTTAAAGAGAATTTCGCAAAATTACCAAAACCCAATTTAGTTGACTTATATCTTCTAAAAGGTTCCAGGCAATTTATTGATAAGGATTAGCTTTAGTCAGCTTATGAGTTAATCATTCATCTTAATCTTTCATAGCAACCGATCAATCATCAAAACTAGATTATTGGCCTCTAAATAGAAGTGGACAAGCAGCTAGTTAATTGTTTGGCACGATTCCTATTAATTTGTAATTCACAGTCAATTTTTGACTTTAACTACATTTTTACGAAAATAATCATAATTTTTAATAAACAAATGAACGCATGTTAAAAAAAACAGGGCTTTAATTTCCTTAGCAGTTTAGTTTCTTATTTTATTTACCTTACATTTCCCTTTGTCATAAATATTGAATGAGACAAATTGACACCCCTGACGAATAGAGTTGCTGTTATTTTAATTCCTATGAAAAGTCTGGCGTATGGGCTGAATTATTGTTCTTTAATGCGTCAAAGGAACCGACGACGCTAATCTCAGCTGGCGTTTGTTTCATGTGTAGTTGCTACGATAAGTAGACAGTTGTGATCAACTCTTAAAAATCTTCAATATGGGGAAAAATTAAATTTAGCAAATTAATAAATGGTTGATTTCTCATCGGGGAATGAATTGACATAATATTACACACAAAACTTCCCCGGAAAATCATTATGAACACAAAAATATCGGTTGACCTTGTCTTTAGCAAACTATTCTTAAATGATCATATTATAAAAATATTTACAATGTGACATAAAGTGCTGAAAGTGCTGGCACACGTCAGAATTTAACCCATACAAGGCAAAAATCAAAATGCAAAAAGTTTAGAGTCTAGAAAAAGAACATATATTTTGACTATTGAAGAAATGGAAAACGAGTTCAAAACTGGTTTATATGGGGATAGATTTATAACCCCAGGAAAAGTTAAGAATTCTGAACTACTATTTGTGATAAATTTAAAGACTTTAATTGGTTTTTTATAATTTAATTATACTAATAACTGCTTTCATTGTTTACTTATCCTCAGTATTGATGGCTTGTTTTGAAGATTTCATAATTTTCGAACTATTAATTAAGTACTTTTTTTAACACTTTCCATTTCTTTTCAATTGCACCCTCTACTTTCCTCAGTCGGTGGTCTTCCTACAGCTGCATTCATAATTTATGCTTATTGCAAATATATATTTTGCAAAGCAGTGCTTCTAATGTTTTCGCTTTCCACTGAGTTGGCGTTTTCTTTTTATTTAGCTCAGCACCAGCAGCAACAGCAGCCTTGAACTACATTTTGTTAGGTGCTACAACACAATCGACAACATTTTATGAATCGTAGAAAAACCTGCACAAACCGTGTTTGTCTACCTAAGCGTTCTAGTGGCGTCGCTAGTGAGCCGCACATCCGATCCGATGACTGCGGCAGACAATAAGCAGCAGCAGGTAACAAAACAGGCCGTGGGGTTTGACCTGTTTTGGATGCTGTCCTTTTCGCTGAGCTGACTGGACGAATAGAGATGAGAGCCGTGGTTCTTGATGTGAAAATATGCTCTAGAGTGAATTCGTTATGAAAGTGATAAAGTGATAACGTCTACCAGCAAATATTATCTAATATTAAAGAGCATAGTACCGCTGTACGCAAGATACTAAGAGTATTCAAAAAAGTTAAATGCTTTAAAGTTGAGCATTTAAGTTTTTGGACAGATCGAATTCATTAATGAGACATGCAACATGATCTGCTCACATCTCTATTGCCTGATTTTATAAAAACAAGAAGAAGATTAGGTGCGACAATTTACAGCTTATTATTAGAACACAAGCATGTCTTATATAAGATTACACTTTACACTGGTCGTCTCCGCAAGATACCAAAAATCTGTAAAAAAGTTAAATGCATTTCATGATTGTTTGAGTCACGGCACACGATACGCACGCATCTCTGTTGTCTGTTGTGCATCTCTTAGTGTTAGTTAGTGTCGTGAGTGTTTTATTCGATTGTTTGGCTCTAACTGCCTGCTCTCTTTTTGAGTCTGGTCTGACTGGTTTGGCTAGCTCACTTCAGCCATTTCTCGTGTAGGCTGTTCGTCTCAGCTCATCGAGGGCCATTCATATTTTGTACGTGCGCTACGTTTTCGTTCTCGTTCTTTATTTTTCCAGAGAACAACACAAATTAGCGTATCTACCACAAAAGCAAACACAAATGGGCATTGGTTGCTCTACGGGTTTTATGGAGTTTGCCGGGCTTATTGTTTGCGTTGTGTTGTGTTTGGGATATGTTGTTTGTTTCTCTACTCTTGCGATCACGTTATGTTGGTGTCGTCCCCCACACGACGACAAGGGACAAAAAGAGAACAAAAACACAAACTGACAATTGCAAAGATCTTTTAAAGTGCGAGTTCAGCTCAATGTGCAATTAATTCTTACACCTGTCCACAGCCAGACAGCCGTCCAGCTGACCCCAACTATCCTCTCGAGGAAGCGCTTCGAATTTACATCTCGTTCTGTTTACTTTCTCACTGATATGCGAGTGGTTTTGGTTGGGTTTGTTTGTCGTTCGCCATTCGCCATTCGCCATTATTTTTATTATGGTAATTAAGGTTTTGTTTTGCTAGCACATGGCTCTTTCGCACTCAGTCACACACCTTACCTTATCCCTATTCTAAAAGTTCAAGGGAATCACCACAAGCGTTCTGTTATTGCAATGTACAAAATGCGTTATGCATTTTTTTATACCTATTTTTGTTTACCTATTGGGGTGGCGTCCCTACCTGCCGCCTCCCCCATTGTTAAATAAGCCAGATTCGTTGCATATTTAACAAGTGGCGTTTAATAATTTAAATTACGCAATTTCTATTTTGTCAAGAAGCTGTAATTTATTTGTAATTCTTGAATTAAAAATCGAGTTTACTCAACAAAATTGTTAAACTAAAACTAGAACTGTGTAATCTTAGCATTTGAAATTAAGCTTTCACTTAAGTGTGTAAAAAAATTGTTAATAAAATCATAGCACGTAATAAAATAAGAGGAAAAATACTATTTGAGATTCGGCGTGGTTTTGAAGGGGGGCAACTTATGTAACTAAAAGTAGCTTGCAATATAAAATCATTTATTATTTGTATACCACACACACATACACACACACAAAACAACACAACACACTTATACACATACAAATATAATACCCTCTCATGTAATCCTTGCCACTTATATGCTTATGTATATGTATATACATATATATTTTATTTATAGTTGTCTATACATAACATTCCGTTTGTGCTTGTGCATTTTATGGACGAATCCAACCAACCTCCCATTCGCTTGTGGAAATCAGCAGCTGGACCTTGGCCAGGTCATCGCCGCCGTCACCACCAAGCCCAGCCAGAGAGCCTCACTAAAATGCATTAAAAAAAAAAAATAATAATACTGCATGGCAAAATAAACCAAAGTTATAAAAAATAATAAATATACACTTAAATAGAAACTGAAAATCCAGCACAGCGCACATTGTCTGTTCAATCAGCAGTATATCCCTGTCATTGCAACCTGCTGCTGCAGCACATGCAACAACAGCAACAGCAGTAGCAGTAGCAGAATCGCTCTCGCTAACCCACATCCGCCACATCCACCACACTCATCCAAAACAAAAATACCACTACCACATGAGCAGCATGAGTCTGTGGAAGCGCATCTCGAGCCATGCCGACTGCGAGCAGCGCATGGCGGCTTACTACAATAAGAGGGGTCTATTCGACCTGCGTCTCTGCTTGGCGCCCTGGATCGAAGAAAGAATAATGTGAGTAGTCTCGTCCTCAAATAGTGCAGTGTGGCCATTTGATGGGGGTGTAAGCTCTAAGGTAGTATTTACACTAAGAGACAGAAAAAAGTACTCCAAAAATACTATTCAAGAATCGACTGATATTTGATATAAAAACTTATCGTGTCTAACCTGAACAGAGATGAGAATATTTGTATGTTATCTTTGGGCATTGAAAGGGGTTGGAAATATTTAGATTAGAGGCGTTTGATCTGTAAAATATTGATTTTTTGATATCGATTGTCGATTTTGTTCTAATTCGAATCCTTCTCTCTCTCTCTATCAAACACAGGTCCGAGCAGATAACACCAAATTCGACAAATCAATTGGAACGTGCGGCGTTCAAGTTCATCGAGGATCTAAAGCAGAAACTGTTATCGACACGTGCCAGTGATCAGGGACTCAAGTATCGGCTGGTTGAGCTCTGTGCACTGATTCAACGGACTCCCGCGCTCGAACTTTACACGCATCTGCGGAGTGGTCTGCAAAGGGAGTTGCAGCTAGCCACCGCCGTGGTGTCATCGATGCCGCTGAATACCTATAATATGAACACTGCGGCTGTTGCTGCTGGCTTGAATGGTATCTGTGTGGACGCCAGTGGGTTATTAGGCGCTGCCGGTCCAGTTTCATCTCCAGTGGCAGCAGCGGGCATGTCGGTTGGTATTATGCACAACATGGCGGGAAATGCAACGCCAGCTGCAATGGTCACCCCCAAGGTCGAACTGTACGGTGTGCATCATCAGATTGTTCAGAGCTACAACGATTTCTCCACATGCTCGGAGAATCTGAAGGTATTGGGTCAAAATTATCGCTATGTGGTCAGCACACAAAACCCCCCGGATGCGGAGCAACTTTTCAAGTTGCTTGAGGATAAGACCGCATTGGTAGCCAGACTACGTCGCAACTTCATGTGCTACGAAGAACTGCAGGACTCGGTCATAACGGAACTTAAGAATTGGAGACGCCACCAGGCGCTGGCTGGCAATGGGGCTCAGTTTAGCGAGAATGTGTTGGATAATATACAGGGTTGTTTTGAAATGCTCGAAACATTCGTCACCCACCTGTTGTCGGCTGTGAAGGAGACACTGTTTGTGCGCCTAACGAACGACGATCCCGATCTTAACTATCTGCTCGATCAGGTGCAGGTGGCACAAAAAAATTTGGTTTGCTCCGCGTTTATTGTGGACAAACAGCCACCGCAGGTGATGAAGACAAATACACGCTTTGCGGCATCAGTCCGTTGGCTGCTGGGCTCCCAGCTGGGCATACACCTAAATCCGCCCACTGTCGAGTGCATTATAATGTCAGGTACGAATTATACAGACTCGGTAAAAAATATTTTCTTTTTAATATGAGAACAAAAAAGGCATTCAGATGTGGTCAAAATAATAGTTTATAGTTAAAAAATTATGAGCATTTAATTTAATTTAATTTATATAAATATATATGGCTATATTTTAATAAGTTTAGTATTTGGGAATAACAGTACTTTAAAATATTTCTAGTTGAGAATCCAAACATTTTTTTGTGTTGCAGAATTGAATTTTTCTTCGTATTGAAGATTTTGAAGAGGCCCAAAAATTAATTAATTCTAAATTCGAGTGTCAGCTTCCACACAAAAAGACTAAGATAGAGTGCTGCTGCGATCTTCACACACTAAGATTAGCTAGTGCAATGTTGCTGCTTTTTCGCACACGTTCTTAACCAATACCCATAAGCCGCTAGTTTACATGTCGCGTCGAAGGCAAGCCAAATAATCATCTACGTTCGCAACTCGACTCGTTGACTTCGGCTTTTCTCTCAGGACCAGAAACCCAGCTAAGCGTGCATGCATCGTCACAGAATTTGTAATCAATATTGTCTGCTTAGGGGCTACACGATCTGTTCCAGAGTAATCCGCGCCATAACTGGCCTTTAGCTAGTAGGCACTCATGTCAACAGACTCCAAGTCCCTATAATGATTTCCGCAGAAGCTGCAAAGCAGTGGGGGAATTTCCCGAGTTAGACATATTTTTGCTTCAGTCTCCCTTTAGTGTCGAGAAGTTCTTCACATAGAAAACAAATTCTGCTGATTAACAATATTTATACTGTATGAATGGGGAGACAAAATTATAATACAGTCTATGAGGGCGCAAAGTAGTTACTGGAACGAAAGTTTAACAACTTTTCCCCAATCTATAGTAAGCAATTTGACCTTTCTTGCAGAGTTGCAGGCGCAGCGCTTCGTATCACGCGGCACACACATGGATGTGACCAATAGCAGCCTAGCTGGACAGTCGTCGGGCGAAATTCAGAACTGCTCCAGCACTATGGAATATCAGCAGAATAACCGTGTCTTCTCCGCAAGCTTTAGGAACATGCAGCTAAAAAAGATTAAGCGTGCCGAGAAGAAGGGCACTGAGAGCGTTATGGATGAGAAGTTTGCACTGTTCTTTTATGCCACGACGACAGTGAATGACTATCAAATACGGGTTTGGACACTTTCGCTGCCCGTGGTGGTCATTGTGCATGGGAATCAGGAGCCGCAGTCTTGGGCCACCATAACCTGGGATAATGCATTCGCAGAGATTGTGCGTGAACCGTTTGCGGTCACCGATCGCGTCACCTGGGGTCAGATATCTGTGGCACTCAACACCAAATTTGGCTCCGCCACCCAGCGCGCCCTCACCGCCGAGAATTTGGAGTTTCTTTGTGAGTAAAGTATACAAAAGCTTTACATTTATAAGTTGATGAATATTCCTCTTTTAATTAGTTGAGAAACTGCAACGTGATAATATCACCGGCGAGCGTAACGAGTGCATTACGTGGAATCAATTCTGTAAGGAGCAGCTGCCGGAACGCATGTTCACCTTTTGGGAATGGTTCTTTGCCATTATGAAACTGACCAAAGACCATTTGCCAGCCATGTGGAAAGCGGGACGCATTACTGGCTTCATTAACAAGGCCAAAGCACAAGATGATCTATTGCGCGCCAATACAGGAATCGGAACATTTTTGTTGCGCTTCTCCGACAGCGAATTGGGTGAGTAATTGGAAGCTACAATCTGTCACCCCAGAACGCGACGTACTCATAGTTTACCCAACGTTTTTAGGTGGCATTACAATTGCCTATGTGAATGAATTTGGTTCGGTGACAATGCTCTCGCCGTGGACTGCACGAGATTTCCAAATACGCACTTTGCCTGATCGCATACGCGACTTGGACATGCTGCGTTGCCTGCATCCGACCGATATCAATGTGCAGCCAATGAATCGCCATATCGCCTTTGAAGAATTTTATACCCAACCTCCTGGTACGACTGTTGCGACAAAATTACTTACTGTGCTATGACAAATGTTGATATTTTCGATAATTCCCATTAATACAACAAACTAGCTCAGAAAAATTGTTACATTTAAACCGTAATTATATTAAAATAAGGGGAATTGTCAGAAAAATCAACTTTTAACCGCTTTCTGCACACCACATACAATAATGCTTGTTTATTTATATAACAGAGAAAACGTCGCGCGGGGATGGATATGTGCCGAGTACGATACGCGTGCAGGTGCCGACCAGTGGGGATACTGGCTCTATGAGTGGAACGCCTCACCATCCTATGCAGTCATCGCCGCAGGATGGCTTGTCAATTGGAAAGTAAGTTTTGCATGGTTGGCATCAATATCAAAAGTCTCTGAACGACTCTTTCTAATGGTTGTTTTTATTTCGTTGTTGCTCCTGTGTTTAATCAGGGTGAGGCTAACTTTGAGAACTTAGATCCAACAAAAACAAAAAAATTAAAAGTCGCATTTTGCTTGGAGGTTTTCAGTTTCTTCACGGTGTAAACTGTACTTTTTAATTTTTAATTTACTTGGCTTTATTTGGTTTATAACCATTTTTAAGAGTTTAATTAGATTGCAATACTTTGAAATGGAAAGGCATATTAAAAACCAAACAAAGCTATTTAAAAAACGATTCTTAAATTCGTGTAATATAAAAACAGATTTTGGTTTGCGTTTGTCTTGTGTTTTGTTTAAATTATTGGTTTTGCCTTTAGTTATTTAGCAGTAATATTAATTAATTAATAAACAAAAAAAACAATTGTGTTAGGAGCAGTGGTAAACTCTTTTACTTACTGTACTCTTTGTTTATTTTCATTTTCCACTTTTATGCGTTTTTAATTTATTGTACAAATTCTTGTTGCGGTGCCATCTAGTTATTCTCCATATAGTGGCATCATGTCTGATAACCCATCGAGCGTCGCAGCCACCTTCTATAACATGGATGATTCAGATTCAGATGATAGCTGTGTGGCTCGTGAGCTCGAGGACTTAGTGAACAATACAGCGCCCGACGATCCCATACTCTATCAAATCAGTCACACCATACTCAATGTGTGCGCCAATGGGCAAGAAGCTCAGTGAATGATGCCCATAGCCGTGCCATCGCCATATAATCAAAAGGTCCAATATAAAACACAGAGTGGTTGTGTTAGTCTTTGGGTATTGTTTGATATACATATATCAATATATTTATATGTACAAATATCGCAATCGCATCAAAATCACACAGTAAATCACACAAACCCAACTCAATTCGATATTACAAATCTCAATCACCAAAATCCAAATGGCGGCCATTTTGTCAGTTCAAAAACCATTGCACACCTACGCCCTCCCGCTCTATGCATAACATCAACATACTTGCAACACACTCGTCACTTGCAACACACTCGTCAGTCACACACTCATTTGTTATTCGCTCTAGCTGTAAACTTTACTAACCACTTTACCTAACTAGGTCGCTCGCTGGGTTACAATCAAATTTAAAGTTCTAGCATTTGATATTTTTTTTGTTCTTCAAAGTATTGATATCTTTTTAAGCTTTTCGGCGGCCTCAAATATGTTATGTTATTTATTGAAATTTTTTTATATGCATATTTGCAAAATGAATATGATATCTAATGAATTTCCATATTTTTCTAACTTTTCATATAATCGTCGCAGTTTGCAGAATAGCACCATCATGCATTTGTAAATGGCAAAGAAAAATACAGAAGAGCAATTTGCAAGCAAATTTTGGGGATTCATTTGAATTAAATATATTCAAAATAAACTAATTTATTGCATGCGCTTTTTTCACAGATTCCTCTTAATGTGTGTTCGTAATTGTAATTAGGTTACCTATGAATTTAATGCTTATTGTTACATTTACTATTACATTGGAACGCACCAAAACACTATAATCACTCAGAGTAGGGGTGTATTCAATTTTGTTACGTGAATTATTATGCATTCCGTAAAAAAATTTGTTAGTTAATTTCATAAAATTCCTTTAATGATGCGAATTTTTCATTTGAGTCTCTACTAACATCATTAGACACATCAAATATTTTTATATGTCCCATACAATCTATTTCTTTTTTATTTGTATTAATTTGTTTTTCTTTTCTATTTTTGTTCCAATTTTAGTGGTAGTGATTTTCCAATGGCGGACTTTGATACGATGCCGAACTTTGATGAATATTAGCTATAAGCATAACAGAATATATACAGATCTATATGTTGCAACTATATATATAGAAATGTGTAATCAAATTACGTCAAATGTTATATATATATCAAGAAATAATGCTATAAATATTTGCATTATTTTGCCGCTATTATCGACGTCCATTAGATGTATCCACCCTACAATATAAATCAATCGGACACGTCGACTTAAAACTTATCTAACGTTTTACCTAAATGTAACTTTTACGTAATTGGAATGCATCGTTGTGGCATGTCTTTTAATTTTGGTATGTATTGAGTTAAGTTATCTCTGATTTGACTTTAATCAATATACAAATTGGTTCAGTACAGTAAACATTTATGGTTGTGATCTTCAATTTGTAGCTAAATAGGTCGACATCATTGTTAGCTTATAATATGTATATACATATATACATACATTGTAGTTAGTAGCAAGAACACAATTGAAGGAAACTAAAAGTTTTTACACATTTTATAAAAACAATTATTTAACAAATTTGTATGTTAATCGAATTTATTGTTATATGAAGTTTTTAAAGTTAATAATCACTTTGTGCATTGTATGTGCTTTAAAACCTACGCACATACATGGAAATATATTGAATGTCGATGAATGCGTTTCTGGTTTCAGTACGTAGAGTAAGTGGTACGGAAGGTGGCTATATATATGCGTCAGCCTTCGAGAGTCTTATGAAATGAATATGAGCTTGAACTGAGGAACGGAAAAGTATGCAAATTTACACATGGGAAGAGTCAGGTATATTTATAAGTATGTTTATCTAGTTGTAAAAAAATATAGGGAAGCAAGTAAATATGTTAAATTTTTGAATTGAAATTTCCTGAATAAACTACAATTCTACGTAGCGAGAGCGTAGCTAGCTTTTCGTTAAGGGAGGCGCCGCATTGTAAGTTTTCATAAATCATTTAATCTATCGATGATTGTAGATAGAGATGTAGCACTCTCCCTGTGTACCTCCTAGGCATTAAGTGATTGTTTGACGTGGTTCACTGTTTAAGCTACTATTTTGTTGTGCTCGTCATTACTAAAAGTTTATTTTACTTATTCTTACAGCATTTGTGAAAACGCCAAATACCAACCTTCTAAAACAACACGAGCAATGCATGCAAATTGCGGCACTTCAACACAAAACACCTCCAGAAAATATACACTAGTAAAATCATTTCTGTTTTTTGCCTGAACAATTTTTAATACGATTTTTTCTATATATATATAAATAATTTGCCGTGCATCGGCATGTGTAATGCTTTCTATGATACGACTTTGATGTTGTCAATGTCTGTTACATAATTATTAATTTTAAATGGACTTCGGAGCTGGAGAAAGTGGATTTAACTTTTACGTACATTTGTTTAATTTAAATTTGTGAGTTTGATTATAATTTTAAACGTTTATTTTAGGCATAAGCTATTTAGATTGGTCACAAATGTAATTCGATTGTGCTTATTTTAGTTATATTTTACATATGTACGTATATTATATGTATATTGATTGCTTTATGTAAAAACCCTTTTTCATTGGCTTCCATGCTGCAATGCAAACAAATTTCATGATTGTACTATATATTATTCGAGTTTGAGTTAGGACAAAATGTGCATTGCATTACAAATGCGTTATTAGTGTTGCTTCTTTCCACCTACCAAGGATACAAAAGCACAATAAGGAAATATATTATGATGGGGAAACTAAAAACTAAACGATAACTATTTTTGTGTAAACGCCTAAGCTTTCAACGTGAACTATAAGAATTTTATTATACTTTTAAGTAACACAACTTATTCAATAAATAAATACATAATATATATATTATATATAAAAAGATACAAAGAAAAAAAACAAAAATAAATGTTAATTACACATTTTTAATGCAGCTGTTAGAAAGCAGTTTCAATTTGAGCAACGACAAACTCTGTGTGTTCGTGTTGATCTAAAGTTTACAAATTTTAAATATTTTAATATAAAACTCATGCACACATTCCCTCCACAAACAACATACACAACCAAGTAGACAACATAATTAAATGCTCTACGAAAAAACGAAGAAAAAACAAACACACACATTGATATTGGGAAGTTTTTTTAGATGTGCAAATTATTTGAAATGAATGGAATTTTATTTTAATGTAAGCAATATACGAATCGAAAGAACTAATAACTATTCTTGTCAAAATGGCCAATAAAGATTTGATTTTGAATATTATATACTTGACTTTTACTCGCGTGGCATATATGGTATACATTAAAAGTTTATTCAAATTACAATTTAATTATTATTTTATTTCAGTATATAGAATTATTTCGATGTCCGCTAAATTATTATCATCTGTTGCTTTGAACCAGCAAGCAAAAATGAAAGAAATAATTTGGTTACACATTTCATATATTCATTTTAAATTGTATTTAAATTTTCATTTATTAATACAGATAGCTTTAATAATTTGAGTTGTCTTCAATTTTTGTTGGCGCAGCATTTGTCCTTTGGCCCATTCTTGCAGGCGCACTGGCATTGCTGACTGCAGGCGCAGTTGTCCCCGCATTTGGTAGCCGAACACTGGCAATCTATTTGGCGAATAGGCATTTAATATGTGTGATATAAGGAGGTAGCTTAGGATATACTCACTTGTTCCACATGCCTTGCAAACCATTGTATGTTTATGTTTAATTATTGATTAAAATTGTGTGTTCAACAAACGTGTTCAACTTGATGTTTTGTTTTTGACTTGGTGTTCGACTCAGTAGCTCGGGCATTTTATAGATTGTGGCTGAATTCAATTTTGCACACCATTGGATGGTAGCTCGCTCAACCAACTCGACTCGTCAATTATACAATATTTATTGTGGTATATCAGGGCGTGCGCAAAATTGCGTAGCCACCTCGTTATCAGCGATTTATTTTGCGCACGCTGTCTGAGCGTAGCTGCGCACGACTTGCATATCTTATCAGTTATTTGAAGGGGCGTTAAACAATTGACAAAAGTGCTAAGGAACAAATATATTTAATATGTTTTGCAAAGGATGGGGAAATACGGAGTTAAGAAATTTCCCACATGGATAATTGATTTATTTTAAATTTTATATTTAATATTATTTTTAATTAAATTTATCCTTTTTGGATTACTTTAGTGTCGACTGATTTTAGTTGACATTAAATAAGTAAATATATAATGAATACATTTTTGAGCAAATATTAAGGCAAGCGTGTGAAATATTCGGCGAGCTGTAAATAACTATTAAGTTGAGTTTGATTTGATGTGCAGCGAAGAAAAAACTCTTACTGTGGTGGTACCATATGTGAGTACTTTATAAACTGAAGTGTCATCATTCAGGCAAAGTACACTTGAAGCACCGCAGCCTTTGGATTGCAACGCTGAACGTTTGCCACGAGTGTGGGCAAATGTCTGAGTGGCCAAGCAAGTCCTCAGTGTGTGTGTGCGTAAGTGTGAGTAGAGTGTATATAAATGTAGTGCATATTTGCTCAAACTGCACTTTGAGATACCAGACTGACTGACTGACAGGTAGACAGACAGGTTGACGGACATTTAGAAGGACAAACATAAAATGACCCTAAATTGGCAGCCAAAAAGTGTATTATACCAACTAATTGCAATTGACAATTTCATTATGAGCCGAACACGAAGTACGGCAGTCCTTGAGCCAGAAAATGGGCGTATTTTGCAAATTTTCAATTTCAGAGTTTTTAATAGCGTTGAAGCGGCGGAAATGGAATCGCGCCTCTAACTGCTTTTTTTGTGCAGAGTCATCACAGTTAATTTGTGTAAGGGGAAATTCGAATTCAAACGTTTTTACAGCTTTTTCCTGAACTCTGGCAGTCGCGATTTCGGCGCGGAAATGTGATCCACATTTGGCAAATAACTAAAACATGCAGCTTAAATAGTGGTAGTTGACTTGGTAAACATTATTTGTGTGTGCATAACCTATACGTTAATATTTAGGGCAACTGAACACAGAGAAAACAGACTCGAATCCCAAACTACGCGATGGACATAGTTCGTAATACGTATATGCAGGTAAATGAAAATAAATATAATACTCTACATAAATATGAATTTCATTTAGAAGTTTTTAACAGTGTACCTCCATGTATCCCGCTTCACTTAATTACATATCTAGTCTTCTTCTTGAGGCTATCTTATGGTCATGAAGCTGTTCACAATTTAGAAGATTTGTTTTAAGAATGGGCATCGAGATTTTCTTGCACATAGTAAGAAAAAACTGAAATGTTCAACGGTTCTCTATATAGAGATATATCCTAAACTTTTCGAAATGGCACGCAGTGTAAAAAATTGCTAAATAAGAAATAGAAATAATAAAATAAGAATAGCAGCAGTGGAAAAAAGAAAAGCGAACCAATGTCTATATATTACTCAAAAAAAATGTTGTTCAATGTAAAATGTAATTCGCCTTAAAAAATGTATTGTTTAATGTTATTGTTATTGCTTTTAGAAATAATTTGTAAAGAATTATACAAATTATTAAGAAAAAAGAAATGCAAGCCCCCAGCTTTATAAAATATTTCCGAAATTCAGAAAGATAAAAACTATTTTTTAGGGCGAAAATGTTGACCAAGTTGGAAACAAAAATTACTCCGTAATAAATATTAAATAACCTGAATTTCAGAAATGTTTTTATTTTTCATAAGTTTTATTTCTAAATATAAAAAAACATCCCTGAAATTATGAAATTCAAACCCAGGTTTTCAGAAATACACAGGGTGAGTGTTTGTTAGAGCTATATATATAAAAGACGGCTACATGGCATCTGCTATTCGAGCTGTCTCGACTTGAACAAGTTTAACTGTTTAACTTATTTTACTTAGGTTTTGGCTTGCCCTTAAATAAAGATATAAGGGGCAAGCCTTGCAAGGCTGACGTGAGATGCTGTGGCTAGTGGGTCACGAGAGATGGCGGGAAGTTGGGGCTTAAGCCGCAGCCGCTGCGTATACGCGATATGCGTGCCATTTTATTTGGAGTCGCCGGGGCCTGTAAGCGGAAACGCAAACACAAACAGTTAATTGCGGCATTAAGTTTTCATGGTGCAGTCAAGGAACGGCAAGTGAAGCAACTGCAATGCGGGCACTTCGTGAGCAGGCTTTGTCCGCCCATCTTAAGTCACATATTGGAATGGGAGAGAATGTGGCGCCGCATCACTTATGCATTAGAACATTTTAACTTTTCGTTAGCCACTTTAAACTTGAGCACGTTTCATAGAGAAGGGATGAATGCTTGAATGGATGTCAAGCATGTTTATCTTTTGCGTGTGGCTTTCGGCTTTTGGCTGGCTCAAGTTGCTGACTCCATTGTTGTTGTTGCTGAAGTGCTGAGAGCAAGCCACCTCATACTCAGGTTGAAGGTGACAATCACAAGCACAATAATTGTGTATAATCATAGTTCCTCGTGCTCGGCGGTCTGAAAATAGTCTTAATAATTTATTGCATTTTGTTTTTCAAAGCGCTTGAAAACTTGCTAAACTTTTCAACATAAATTAACAGATTAGTCCTTTCCTGCCAAATGGCAACAAAAGTGTTTTCAACTTTTAGCAGGTGCCCCTCATGGAAAATCCCATAGTTGCTTTAGTGTCGGCCACAACAGCTGCTAATTTCCACTGTTAAAATGTGGCAAAATAAAGAAGCAAAATAGAGCCAAAATGTGGCCGAAAACTTTTTGAAATGGCACGCGCTGCAAGAACGCTGTGGACCATCGCTCTTGGCCACTATAAATCTTGACTGTTTCGCCAATTTGTAAATCTCTTTGGTATCCCCTTCAAGCTAGCAGCATTGGAAATGGCATTTTGCATGAGCCGACCGATGAGTCGATCGACTTGTTAAAGTTGTAAACACTTAGCATTAAATATTTATTTTTAATTTTTAATTCCTTTTATTACAGATAGCCAGTAGTACGTAGCAAGAGCCTTCCAGTATTCCACTTTTGAGCTTGAAGTGTGAACTATTATTGAGATATGTATCTGAGATTTGTGATTTTCGATGTTAACGTTCCCAAATGAGTAATCAGACTAACGCCTGCACTCATCGTCGCTTAACATTTAACGAAAACTCATTTCGTTTTCGATTTGTCGCTGATTTCCCAAAACACTTTTAAGTCATGACACAAAGTCCCACACACACAGTCACATGTGTTGTCTTTGTGTTGTCTATGGTCTTAGCAAACACATTAAGCGGCACATCCTGGGCGCGTCTTCGTCAGCTGCCCGGATGTCCTGCCTAGCCCATTGACTGGTCCCAGACTGACTAACTCTATTGACGGCAATTTGGGATGCACGACTGCATCAGTTGGCAGGGTCATACGAGTCCAATCCAAGGCAAGACCAGTCCATCAAACCCTAATTATAATTGCTGAATAGTTTAGCAAGAAGATCCAAATGACAAGAAAAACAACGGTTGGCAGGATGAGCAATGCAGCCATGAAGTTAGTTAATATTGCTTGTTTTGAGCTTTAAGTTGCTTTGAGTACGATATTTTGTACACTCAGAGAAAAAATCACTCTGAATTTTAAAAATTCGCCGTCTCTTTGGCGCTTTATAAAGAAAGTAGACTTGTAAAAAACAGCTTTGCATTTCATAATTTCATAGAAGATTTTTCTAAAAATTTCAAAAAATATTTTTAATATCCAGAATGTTTTTTATGTACGCATATAGAACAATATGTGTATTAGCTTAAGAAAACTAATTTCTTATATTTAAAAATTATTTATAAGACCAAGAGAAACTTTGTACTCTTTAGGGATGCATTTTACTAACATTTTGTTTTTAAATAAATGTACGAGTTTAGAGTTGAATATTTTAAAATTTTACTGAGATGCTTGAGGGGTGTAGAGAGAATGGTTTTATGCTTAAATGGACTCAAATACGGTTGCTTTTAAATCATTAGTCATATTTTTATGTCTTAAGCACTTCCTGGTTAATAAAGTGCTTTGTTATGTTCTCTCTAGTCAAACGATTTGTCTTACAATCTTAATGGCCTTACATGCGAAAGGTGGCCAACCCTCGTCCTTTTTCAGGCACTTATGTGTGTTAATGTTAATGCCGTAATGTTGTTAATTAAGCGAACTGGCGCAAACAGCCGTGGTCGTTGTCCTGTCTGTTAGTTATCCTGAGTGCCAGCTCAGCTGCCAACTGTACCGAATGTCAGCGACAATTGTGCAACATCTTCAGTCGCATTTTCTGCGCATCTGCGTCTGTATGTGTGCGTGTGTGTTATTTGCCGTGTTCCCTGGAGCAATGGCCAGCTCGGCTCATTAGCTAACAGTACACGTGCACAAATCAATTTTGCCACGTTGCACGCGCCACTTTAGTGCTCCAGTTGCTGGTCTAGTCCCTAAAGCCAGCAAGGGCAGCAAAAAACAATCATACGACTCGTTGTCCAAAAGTAATCAAAGTGAATGGCTTCACTGGAAAAATCAAATACATACATACCTACTCCTTATTACAAAGCATATGAGCCGCAACTGGATGTTTTTAATAAGCCATCGCGTGCAAGGAAGATGAAGCCATAAGTATCCCAAATGCCACATTGAATGCTGCTGCACTTGCTCCATTTGCGAAACGCAACCAAGAACTTGCAAGGCAACCATAATGCTGTTCTTCAGTTCCTCATGCATGCTGGTGTTTATCCAGTGCAATGGCTGGCTTGCCAAGTGTGTGTGGCATCGCACTGATAAGTGCATCAACATCAACATTATGCTCAAATTATATGGTCTCACTTGCCAGCACACCAAACCAGCCCCATCAGCATTACACAAATACATATGTAACTATAACCCAAGCACAGGAGCGGATTAAATTCATGTTTTAATATTGATATTATGTAATTTTTATAATGTATGTTGGACACTTAATTATTGAGTCAAATTAATGTATTATAAATGTGGGCGGACTCATCAGCAATTCAAGGATACCAAGCAACATTTGCGGTTTTTTTTTTTTATGTGATGCAGCTAACCATATTCGGTACTGATCTACGCATAGATGAATCTACTGGTTTATTTTCTATTATTCTGTGATGTGTCTGATTTATGCATAGATGAAATTACTGGGATGCTTATCGCAACGCCACATCTTTCAAATCAAATAATATATTTGTGTTTTTAGTTGCTTTTAACTCTATTCAGTGGTAATGTGAAACGATATCAAATCTCGTCTATCTCTGACATCGGCATAGGCGATGGCCGACAAACTGATTTTAGCATCAATGGGTAGTTTGTCGTAGAGGCCTGGTCTACTTTTATGAGCCACAAAATTTGTGTAACTATGCCGCACAAAGTTGAAGTTATCGCCCATGCTAGACATGAGTGTTTTGAAATTAATATTCGGACTCTTCCTGTTAACTGGGGCAGGTTCAGGCGGCTTCTGCTCCTCACGCAGATGATGCAACAGGGCCATCGATGCGTCTGGCAGCAAGGAACGCTTGCATCGAGGCTCATCCCTCTGAGCTACTTTGAAGTTTTCTGGCATTGCTATGACTGACGAATGGTATATATATTGCCGGAGACTGATGCCATTGGTTAGCCTATTCGGGCAAAAATTCCTGGGCCAATGCCAACTCGTGCCTGCCTTATGGCAAAAATATTGTTTGCCACGCAAATTGTGTGGATTGGCGCCGAGTGCCAACTCGATGGATGTATCCGATGTATAGAGTATTGTGGCATATTTGTAGTGTTCGGTGCGCTGATGCATTGTGACACGTTTCAGATGGCCAAAGATGCAGAAATGTTCGAAGACCTCGTGACGACCAATCTCCAGACTCAAATCTTTCACATACAAAAGCCGTTGTTTAGTCTCCATTTTCGCGTCGAGGGAAGTTTGCGATTTTTGTCCTGATTATTGAAGAGCTGCAATCAACTGCATCTTGTTGCTCATTGATATAAATACCTACCAATAGTAATATATTGCGGTAATACAATATTGGAGTACTCTATGGATTCCCGCCTTCTCTTAGTAAATTCCGATTTGCTGTTCATTTGTGTATCATTAAATGTTAAATGTTGTTAAATGAGACAAGTATATGAAGACAAATTCATGGATTGCTTTTTTGATTTTTTTGAATTTATGTATATTTAATATAATAAGTGCAATGTCTGAATCTATATCTGTTGGGTTTTAAGCGGCAAAAGTGATGCACTTGGTTTGGCGGTTTGACAAAGAAGAACGGTTATTCAATGTATACTTATATATGGTGGCGGTAGTTGGTATCGAGCGCAGTATCGAAATCCCTGTTATTAACATCAGTAATAGGAATGTTGCATTGATCTTTTACATATTTTCATTAATATCTTTATTCTGTGTGTTTATAATAATAATTATATGAATAGCAATATATAATTTGAAAAACGAATGTTGAACTAAGTATATTTGATTTCGGTACTGTGCTCACACACTTCCGTTCACACACACACACACACACACATACACACTCACACACAAACACACCCAAACTCAAGTGGAGGCAAGCGCATCGCACATTGTTGCAAAGACTATTAAACCAGCTGACGAAGAAGAAGATGAAAATGCCTTTTTAATGCAGCGCAAGTGGGGCAACTGTTTGTGCATCGCATATAGACGGACTCACTGAGATATTTACACTTGACTTACACTGAACACATACCAAAATTTTAAGCAAATTGCTTTCCCAAAAAAAGTTCATAATTTGTTTACTTTTAACCAACGCAAAAGAAAATGAAGTAGACGCAATTTTAACTGTCTACGGCAGCTTAATTATTTAAGTGGCAGCACTTGAACAATCAAATTTTTCAGTTCATCATACACTTTACCAACAAAGTTTATGACATTTTCCAACTTGAGCATTATTGAAATATTATTGACTGCCAGTGACAAACTTTTGAGGGTCAAAATTGAATCAGTGGCAAGAAAGTCCCCTAATGTGGCTGGAAACAATAACGTGACCTGAGTGAACAAGTTAAGCAAATAATGTAGAAAGTTAACATCGACCGGCTGTTGATTAGGTGCTAAAATTGCGGCAGTGGCATGCAACCCTGATTGTAATGCAACGTTTTAAGGTAAAATTATTTAAATCAATACACGAACATCTTAGCGCATAGCTGAAACAAATTGTAAGTGCATAAAATTAGTAATGAAAATTTAAAATGGGCATAGATCGAAACTTCAAAATGCCATAACTTCGTCAAAACTCAACTGATTTTAAAAAGCAAGGGCTTTTTGATCATAGTTTTGCCCCTAAATCAATCGTGCATTTAAAGTTGAAAATGAAATTTGAGGTCGGAAGACAAGTAAAAATTATAGCCTGAAAATCGATGTATCGATATATGGGCATAAATCGAAACTTCAAAACTCAACTGATTTTAAAAAGCAAGGGCTTTTTGATCATAGTTTTGCCCCTAAATCAATCGTACATTTAAAGTTGAAAATGAAATTTGAGGTCGGAAGACAAGTACAAATTATAGCCTGAAAATCGATATATGGGCATAGATCGAAACTTCAAAATGCCATAACTTCGTCAAAACTCAACTGATTTTAAAAAGCAAGGGCTTTTTGATCATAGTTTTGCCCCTAAATCAATCGTACATTTAAAGTTGAAAATGAAATTTGAGGTCGGAAGACAAGTACAAATTATAGCCTGAAAATCGATATATGGGCATAGATCGAAACTTCAAAATGCCATAACTTCGTCAAAACTCAACTGATTTTAAAAAGCAAGGGCTTTTTGATCATAGTTTTGCCCCTAAATCAATCGTACATTTAAAGTTGAAAATGAAATTTGAGGTCGGAAGACAAGTAAAAATTATAGCCTGAAAATCGATGTATCGATATATGGGCATAGATCGAAACTTCAAAATGCCATAACTTCGTCAAAACTCAACTGATTTTAAAAAGCAAGGCTTTTTGATCATAGATTTGCCCCTAAATCAATCGTACATTTAAAGTTGAAAATGAAATTTGAGGTCGGAAGACAAGTAAAAATTATAGCCTGAAAATCGATGTATCGATATATGGGTATAGGCCGAAACTTCAAAATGCCATAACTTCGTCAAAACTCAACTGATTTTAAAAAGCAAGGGCTTTTTGATCATAGTTTTGCCCCTAAATCAATAGTACATTTAAAGTTGAAAATGAAATTTGAGGTCGGAAGACAAGTAAAAATTATAGCCTGAAAATCGATGTATCGATATATGGGCATAGATCGAAACTTCAAAATGCCATAACTTCGTCAAAACTCAACTGATTTTAAAAAGCAAGGGCTTTTTGATCATAGTTTTGCCCCTAAATCAATCGTACATTTAAAGTTGAAAATGAAATTTGAGGTCGGAAGACAAGTAAAAATTATAGCCTGAAAATCGATATATCGGTGTATGGGCATAGGTCGAAACTTCAAAATGCCATAACTTCGTCAAAACTCAACTTATCTTCAAAAGCGATAGCTTTTTGATCATAGTTTTGCCCCTAAGTCAATCGTACATTTAAAGTTGAAAATGAAATTTGAGGTCGGAAGACAAGAAAAAATTATAGCCTGAAAATCGATGTATCGATATATGGCCATAGATCGAAACTTCAAAATGCCATAGCTTCGTCGAAACTCAACTGATTTTAAAAAGCAAGGGCTTTTTGATCATAGTTTTGCCCCTAAATCAATCGTACATTTAAAGTTGAAAATGAAATTTGAGGTCGGAAGACAAGTAAAAATTATAGCCTGAAAATCGATGTATCGATATATGGGTATAGGCCGAAACTTCAAAATGCCATAACTTCGTCAAAACTCAACTGATTTTAAAAAGCAAGGGCTTTTTGATCATAGTTTTGCCCCTAAATCAATAGTACATTTAAAGTTGAAAATGAAATTTGAGGTCGGAAGACAAGTAAAAATTATAGCCTGAAAATCGATGTATCGATATATGGGCATAGATCGAAACTTCAAAATGCCATAACTTCGTCAAAACTCAACTGATTTTAAAAAGCAAGGGCTTTTTGATCATAGTTTTGCCCCTAAATCAATCGTACATTTAAAGTTGAAAATTAAATTTGAGGTCGGAAGACAAGTAAAAATTATAGCCTGAAAATCGTTGTATCGATATATGGGCATAGATCGAAACTTCAAAATGCCATAACTTCGTCAAAACTCAACTGATTTTAAAAAGCAAGGGCTTTTTGATCATAGTTTTGCCCCTAAATCAATCGTACATTTAAAGTTGAAAATTAAATTTGAGGTCGGAAGACAAGTAAAAATTATAGCCTGAAAATCGTTGTATCGATATATGGGCATAGATCGAAACTTCAAAATGCCATAACTTCGTCAAAACTCAACTGATTTTAAAAAGCAAGGGCTTTTTGATCATAGTTTTGCCCCTAAATCAATCGTGCATTTAAAGTTGAAAATGAAATTTGAGGTCGGAAGACAAGTAAAAATTATAGCCTGAAAATCGTTGTATCGATATATGGGCATAGATCGAAACTTCAAAATGCCATAACTTCGTCAAAACTCAACTGATTTTAAAAAGCAAGGGCTTTTTGATCATAGTTTTGCCCCTAAATCAATCGTACACTTAAAGTTGAAAATGAAATTTGAGGTCGGAAGACAAGTAAAAATTATAGCCTGAAAATCGATGTATCGATATATGGGCATAGATCGAAACTTCAAAATGCCATAACTTCGTCAAAACTCAACTGATTTTAAAAAGCAAGGGCTTTTTGATCATAGTTTTGCCCCTAAATCAATCGTACATTTAAAGTTGAAAATGAAATTTGAGGTCGGAAGACAAGTAAAAATTATAGCCTGAAAATCGATGTATCGATATATGGGCATAGATCGAAACTTCAAAATGCCATAACTTCGTCAAAACTCAACTGATTTTAAAAAGCAAGGGCTTTTTGATCATAGTTTTGCCCCTAAATCAATCGTACATTTAAAGTTGAAAATGAAATTTGAGGTCGGAAGACAAGTAAAAATTATAGCCTGAAAATCGATGTATCGATATATGGGCATAGATCGAAACTTCAAAATGCCATAACTTCGTCAAAACTCAACTGATTTTAAAAAGCAAGGGCTTTTTGATCATAGTTTTGCCCCTAAATCAATCGTACACTTAAAGTTGAAAATGAAATTTGAGGTCGGAAGACAAGTACAAATTATAGCCTGAAAATCGTTGTATCGATATATGGGCATAGATCGAAACTTCAAAATGCCATAACTTCGTCAAAACTCAACTGATTTTAAAAAGCAAGGGCTTTTTGATCATAGTTTTGCCCCTAAATCAATCGTACATTTAAAGTTGAAAATGAAATTTGAGGTCGGAAGACAAGTACAAATTATAGCCTGAAAATCGATATATCGGTGTATGGGCATAGGTCGAAACTTCAAAATGCCATAACTTCGTCAAAACTCAACTTATCTTCAAAAGCGATACCTTTTTGATCATAGTTTTGCCCCTAAATCAATCGTACAATTAAAGTTGAAAATGAAATTTGAGGTCGGAAGACAAGAAAAAATTATAGCCTGAAAATCGATGTATCGATATATGGCCATAGATCGAAACTTCAAAATGCCATAGCTTCGTCGAAACTCAACTGATTTTAAAAAGCAAGGGCTTTTTGATCATAGTTTTGCCCCTAAATCAATCGTACATTTAAAGTTGAAAATGAAATTTGAGGTCGGAAGACAAGTAAAAATTATAGCCTGAAAATCGATGTATCGATATATGGGTATAGGCCGAAACTTCAAAATGCCATAACTTCGTCAAAACTCAACTGATTTTAAAAAGCAAGGGCTTTTTGATCATAGTTTTGCCCCTAAATCAATAGTACATTTAAAGTTGAAAATGAAATTTGAGGTCGGAAGACAAGTAAAAATTATAGCCTGAAAATCGATGTATCGATATATGGGCATAGATCGAAACTTCAAAATGCCATAACTTCGTCAAAACTCAACTGATTTTAAAAAGCAAGGGCTTTTTGATCATAGTTTTGCCCCTAAATCAATCGTACATTTAAAGTTGAAAATTAAATTTGAGGTCGGAAGACAAGTAAAAATTATAGCCTGAAAATCGTTGTATCGATATATGGGCATAGATCGAAACTTCAAAATGCCATAACTTCGTCAAAACTCAACTGATTTTAAAAAGCAAGGGCTTTTTGATCATAGTTTTGCCCCTAAATCAATCGTACACTTAAAGTTGAAAATGAAATTTGAGGTCGGAAGACAAGTAAAAATTATAGCCTGAAAATCGATGTATCGATATATGGGCATAGATCGAAACTTCAAAATGCCATAACTTCGTCAAAACTCAACTGATTTTAAAAAGCAAGGGCTTTTTGATCATAGTTTTGCCCCTAAATCAATCGTACATTTAAAGTTGAAAATGAAATTTGAGGTCGGAAGACAAGTGAAAATTATAGCCTGAAAATCGATGTATCGATATATGGGCATAGATCGAAACTTCAAAATGCCATAACTTCGTCAAAACTCAACTGATTTTAAAAAGCAAGGGCTTTTTGATCATAGTTTTGCCCCTAAATCAATCGTACATTTAAAGTTGAAAATGAAATTTGAGGTCGGAAGACAAGTAAAAATTATAGCCTGAAAATCGTTGTATCGATATATGGGCATAGATCGAAACTTCAAAATGCCATAACTTCGTCAAAACTCAACTGATTTTAAAAAGCAAGGGCTTTTTGATCATAGTTTTGCCCCTAAATCAATAGTACATTTAAAGTTGAAAATGAAATTTGAGGTCGGAAGACAAGTAAAAATTATAGCCTGAAAATCGATGTATCGATATATGGGCATAGATCGAAACTTCAAAATGCCATAACTTCGTCAAAACTCAACTGATTTTAAAAAGCAAGGGCTTTTTGATCATAGTTTTGCCCCTAAATCAATCGTACATTTAAAGTTGAAAATGAAATTTGAGGTCGGAAGACAAGTACAAATTATAGCCTGAAAATCGATGTATCGATATATGGGCATAGATCGAAACTTCAAAATGCCATAACTTCGTCAAAACTCAACTGATTTTAAAAAGCAAGGGCTTTTTGATCATAGTTTTGCCCCTAAATCAATCGTACATTTAAAGTTGAAAATGAAATTTGAGGTCGGAAGACAAGTAAAAATTATAGCCTGAAAATCGATGTATCGATATATGGGTATAGGCCGAAACTTCAAAATGCCATAACTTCGTCAAAACTCAACTGATTTTAAAAAGCAAGGGCTTTTTGATCATAGTTTTGCCCCTAAATCAATAGTACATTTAAAGTTGAAAATGAAATTTGAGGTCGGAAGACAAGTAAAAATTATAGCCTGAAAATCGATGTATCGATATATGGGCATAGATCGAAACTTCAAAATGCCATAACTTCGTCAAAACTCAACTGATTTTAAAAAGCAAGGGCTTTTTGATCATAGTTTTGACCCTAAATCAATCGTACATTTAAAGTTGAAAATGAAATTTGAGGTCGGAAGACAAGTAAAAATGATAGCCTGAAAATCGATATATCGGTGTATGGGCATAGGTCGAAACTTCAAAATGCCATAACTTCGTCAAAACTCAACTGATTTTAAAAAGCAAGGGCTTTTTGATCATAGTTTTGCCCCTAAATCAATCGTACATTTAAAGTTGAAAATGAAATTTGAGGTCGGAAGACAAGTAAAAATTATAGCCTGAAAATCGATGTATCGATATATGGGCATAGATCGAAACTTCAAAATGCCATAACTTCGTCAAAACTCAACTGATTTTAAAAAGCAAGGGCTTTTTGATCATAGTTTTGCCCCTAAATCAATCGTACATTTAAAGTTGAAAATGAAATTTGAGGTCGGAAGACAAGTAAAAATTATAGCCTGAAAATCGATGTATCGATATATGGGCATAGATCGAAACTTCAAAATGCCATAACTTCGTCAAAACTCAACTGATTTTAAAAAGCGAAGGCTTTTTGATCATAGTTTTGCCCCTAAATCAATCGTACATTTAAAGTTGAAAATTAAATTTGAGGTCGGAAGACAAGTAAAAATGATAGCCTGAAAATCGATGTATTGATATATGGGCATAGATCGAAACTTCAAAATGCCATAACTTCGTCAAAACTCAACTGATTTTAAAAAGCAAGGGCTTTTTGATCATAGTTTTGCCCCTAAATCAATCGTACATTTAAAGTTGAAAATGAAATTTGAGGTCGGAAGACAAGTAAAAATGATAGCCTGAAAATCGATATATCGGTGTATGGGCATAGGTCGAAACTTCAAAATGCCATAACTTCGTCAAAACTCAACTGATTTTAAAAAGCAAGGGCTTTTTGATCATAGTTTTGCCCCTAAATCAATCGTACACTTAAAGTTGAAAATGAAATTTGAGGTCGGAAGACAAGTAAAAATTATAGCCTGAAAATCGATGTATTGATATATGGGCATAGATCGAAACTTCAAAATGCCATAACTTCGTCAAAACTCAACTGATTTTAAAAAGCAAGGGCTTTTTGATCATAGTTTTGCCCCTAAATCAATCGTACATTTAAAGTTGAAAATGAAATTTGAGGTCGGAAGACAAGTAAAAATTATAGCCTGAAAATCGTTGTATCGATATATGGGCATAGATCGAAACTTCAAAATGCCATAACTTCGTCAAAACTCAACTGATTTTAAAAAGCAAGGGCTTTTTGATCATAGTTTTGCCCCTAAATCAATCGTACATTTAAAGTTGAAAATTAAATTTGAGGTCGGAAGACAAGTAAAAATTATAGCCTGAAAATCGTTGTATCGATATATGGGCATAGATCGAAACTTCAAAATGCCATAACTTCGTCAAAACTCAACTGATTTTAAAAAGCAAGGGCTTTTTGATCATAGTTTTGCCCCTAAATCAATCGTACATTTAAAGTTGAAAATGAAATTTGAGGTCGGAAGACAAGTAAAAATTATAGCCTGAAAATCGATGTATCGATATATGGGCATAGATCGAAACTTCAAAATGTCATAACTTCGTCAAAACTCAACTGATTTTAAAAAGCATGGACTTTTTGATCATAGTTTTGCCCCTAAATCAATCGTACATTTAAAGTTGAAAATGAAATTTTAGGTCGGAAGACAAGTAAAAATTATAGCCTGAAAATCGATATATGGGCATAGATCGAAACTTCAAAATGCCATAACTTCGTCAAAACTCAACTGATTTTAAAAAGCAAGGGCTTTTTGATCATAGTTTTGCCCCTAAATCAATCGTACATTTAAAGTTGAAAATGAAATTTAAGGTCGGAAGACAAGTACAAATTATAGCCTGAAAATCGATGTATCGATATATGGGCATAGATCGAAACTTCAAAATGCCATAACTTCGACAAAACTCAACTGATTTTAAAAAGCAAGGGCTTTTTGATCATAGTTTTGCCCCTAAATCAATCGTACATTTAAAGTTGAAAATGAAATTTGAGGTCGGAAGACAAGTAAAAATTATAGCCTGAAAATCGATGTATCGATATATGGGCATAGATCGAAACTTCAAAATGCCATAACTTCGTCAAAACTCAACTGATTTTAAAAAGCAAGGGCTTTTTGATCATAGTTTTGCCCCTAAATCAATCGTACATTTAAAGTTGAAAATTAAATTTGAGGTCGGAAGACAAGTAAAAATTATAGCCTGAAAATCGTTGTATCGATATATGGGCATAGATCGAAACTTCAAAATGCCATAACTTCGTCAAAACTCAACTGATTTTAAAAAGCAAGGGCTTTTTGATCATAGTTTTGCCCCTAAATCAATCGTACATTTAAAGTTGAAAATGAAATTTGAGGTCGGAAGACAAGTACAAATTATAGCCTGAAAATCTATGTATCGATATATGGGCATAGATCGAAACTTCAAAATGCCATAACTTCGTCAAAACTCAAATGATTTTAAAAAGCAATGGCTTTTTGATCATAGTTTTGCCCCTTAATCAAACGTACATTTAAAGTTGAAAATGAAATTTTGGGTCGGAAGACAAGTAAAAATTATAGCCTGAAAATCGATGTATTGATATATGGGCATAGATCGAAACTTCAAAATGCCATAACTTCGTCAAAACTCAACTGATTTTAAAAAGCAAGGGCTTTTTGATCATAGTTTTGCCCCTAAATCAATCGTACATTTAAAGTTGAAATTTAAATTTGAGGTCGGAAGACAAGTAAAAATTATAGCCTGAAAATCGTTGTATCGATATATGGGCATAGATCGAAACTTCAAAATGCCATAACTTCGTCAAAACTCAACTGATTTTAAAAAGCAAGGGCTTTTTGATCATAGTTTTGCCCCTAAATCAATCGTACATTTAAAGTTGAAAATGAAATTTGAGGTCGGAAGACAAGTACAAATTATAGCCTGAAAATCGATATATGGGCATAGGCCGAAACTTCAAAATGCCATAACTTCGTCAAAACTCAACTGATTTTAAAAAGCAAGGGCTTTTTGATCATAGTTTTGCCCCTAAATCAATAGTACATTTAAAGTTGAAAATGAAATTTGAGGTCGGAAGACAAGTAAAAATTATAGCCTGAAAATCGATATATGTGCATGGGCCGAAACTTCAAAATGCCATAACTTCGTCAAAACTCAACTGATTTTAAAAAGCAAGGGCTTTTTGATCATAGTTTTGCCCCTAAATCAATCGTACATTTAAAGTTGAAAATGAAATTTGAGGTCGGAAGACAAGTAAAAATTATAGCCTGAAAATCGATGTATCGATATATGGGCATAGATCGAAACTTCAAAATGCCATAACTTCGTCAAAACTCAACTGATTTTAAAAAGCAAGGGCTTTTTGATCATAGTTTTGCCCCTAAATCAATCGTACATTTAAAGTTGAAAATGAAATTTGAGGTCGGAAGACAAGTACAAATTATAGCCTGAAAATCGATATATGGGCATAGGCCGAAACTTCAAAATGCCATAACTTCGTCAAAACTCAACTGATTTTAAAAAGCAAGGGCTTTTTGATCATAGTTTTGCCCCTAAATCAATAGTACATTTAAAGTTGAAAATGAAATTTGAGGTCGGAAGACAAGTAAAAATTATAGCCTGAAAATCGATATATGTGCATGGGCCGAAACTTCAAAATGCCATAACTTCGTCAAAACTCAACTGATTTTAAAAAGCAAGGGCTTTTTGATCATAGTTTTGCCCCTAAATCAATCGTACATTTAAAGTTGAAAATGAAATTTGAGGTCGGAAGACAAGTAAAAATTATAGCCTGAAAATCGATGTATCGATATATGGGCATAGATCGAAACTTCGAAATGCCATAACTTCGTCAAAACTCAACTGATTTTAAAAAGCAAGGGCTTTTTGATCATAGTTTTGCCCCTAAATCAATCGTACATTTAAAGTTGAAAATGAAATTTGAGGTCGGAAGACAAGTAAAAATTATAGCCTGAAAATCGTTGTATCGATATATGGGCATAGATCGAAACTTCAAAATGCCATAACTTCGTCAAAACTCAACTGATTTTAAAAAGCAAGGGCTTTTTGATCATAGTTTTGCCCCTAAATCAATAGTACATTTAAAGTTGAAAATGAAATTTGAGGTCGGAAGACAAGTACAAATTATAGCCTGAAAATCGATGTATCGATATATGGGCATAGATCGAAACTTCAAAATGCCATAACTTCGTCAAAACTCAAATGATTTTAAAAAGCAATGGCTTTTTGATCATAGTTTTGCCCCTTAATCAAACGTACATTTAAAGTTGAAAATTAAATTTTGGGTCGGAAGACAAGTAAAAATTATAGCCTGAAAATCGATGTATTGATATATGGGCATAGATCGAAACTTCAAAATGCCATAACTTCGTCAAAACTCAACTGATTTTAAAAAGCAAGGGCTTTTTGATCATAGTTTTGCCCCTAAATCAATCGTACATTTAAAGTTGAAAATTAAATTTGAGGTCGGAAGACAAGTAAAAATTATAGCCTGAAAATCGTTGTATCGATATATGGGCATAGATCGAAACTTCAAAATGCCATAACTTCGTCAAAACTCAACTGATTTTAAAAAGCAAGGGCTTTTTGATCATAGTTTTGCCCCTAAATCAATCGTACATTTAAAGTTGAAAATGAAATTTGAGGTCGGAAGACAAGTAAAAATTATAGCCTGAAAATCGATGTATCGATATATGGGCATAGATCGAAACTTCGAAATGCCATAACTTCGTCAAAACTCAACTGATTTTAAAAAGCAAGGGCTTTTTGATCATAGTTTTGCCCCTAAATCAATCGTACATTTAAAGTTGAAAATGAAATTTGAGGTCGGAAGACAAGTAAAAATTATAGCCTGAAAATCGATGTATCGATATATGGGCATAGATCGAAACTTCAAAATGCCATAACTTCGTCAAAACTCAACTGATTTTAAAAAGCAAGGGCTTTTTGATCATAGTTTTGCCCCTAAATCAATAGTACATTTAAAGTTGAAAATGAAATTTGAGGTCGGAAGACAAGTAAAAATTATAGCCTGAAAATCGATGTATCGATATATGGGCATAGATCGAAACTTCGAAATGCCATAACTTCGTCAAAACTCAACTGATTTTAAAAAGCAAGGGCTTTTTGATCATAGTTTTGCCCCTAAATCAATCGTACATTTAAAGTTGAAAATGAAATTTGAGTTCGGAAGACAAGTAAAAATTATAGCCTGAAAATCGATGTATCGATATATGGGCATAGATCGAAACTTCAAAATGCCATAACTTCGTCAAAACTCAACTGATTTTAAAAAGCAAGGGCTTTTTGATCATAGTTTTGCCCCTAAATCAATCGTACATTTAAAGTTGAAAATGAAATTTGAGGTCGGAAGACAAGTGAAAATTATAGCCTGAAAATCGATGTATCGATATATGGGCATAGATCGAAACTTCAAAATGCCATAACTTCGTCAAAACTCAACTGATTTTAAAAAGCAAGGGCTTTTTGATCATAGTTTTGCCCCTAAATCAATCGTACATTTAAAGTTGAAAATGAAATTTGAGGTCGGAAGACAAGTAAAAATTATAGCCTGAAAATCGATGTATCGATATATGGGCATAGATCGAAACTTCAAAATGCCATAACTTCGTCAAAACTCAACTGATTTTAAAAAGCAAGGGCTTTTTGATCATAGTTTTGCCCCTAAATCAATCGTACATTTAAAGTTGAAAATGAAATTTGAGGTCGGAAGACAAGTAAAAATTATAGCCTGAAAATCGATGTATCGATGATTTTAAAAAGCAAGGGCTTTTTGATCATAGTTTTGCCCCTAAATCAATCGTACATTTAAAGTTGAAAATGAAATTTGAGGTCGGAAGACAAGTAAAAATTATAGCCTGAAAATCGATGTATCGATATATGGGCATAGATCGAAACTTCAAAATGCCATAACTTCGTCAAAACTCAACTGATTTTAAAAAGCAAGGGCTTTTTGATCATAGTTTTGCCCCTAAATCAATCGTACATTTAAAGTTGAAAATGAAATTTGAGGTCGGAAGACAAGTAAAAATTATAGCCTGAAAATCGATGTATCGATATATGGGCATAGATCGAAACTTCAAAATGCCATAACTTCGTCAAAACTCAACTGATTTTAAAAAGCAAGGGCTTTTTGATCATAGTTTTGCCCCTAAATCAATCGTACATTTAAAGTTGAAAATGAAATTTGAGGTCGGAAGACAAGTAAAAATTATAGCCTGAAAATCGATGTATCGATATATGGGCATAGATCGAAACTTCAAAATGCCATAACTTCGTCAAAACTCAACTGATTTTAAAAAGCAAGGGCTTTTTGATCATAGTTTTGCCCCTAAATCAATCGTACATTTAAAGTTGAAAATGAAATTTGAGGTCGGAAGACAAGTAAAAATTGTAGCCTGAAAATCGATGTATCGATATATGGGCATAGATCGAAACTTCAAAATGCCATAGCTTCGTCGAAACTCAACTGATTTTAAAAAGCAAGGGCTTTTTGATCATAATTTTGCCCCTAAATCAATCGTACATTTAAAGTTGAAAATGAAATTTGAGGTCGGAAGACAAGTAAAAATTGTAGCCTGAAAATCGATGTATCGATATATGGGCATAGATCGAAACTTCAAAATGCCATAACTTCGTCGAAACTCAACTGATTTTAAAAAGCAAGGGCTTTTTGATCATAGTTTTGCCCCTAAATCAATCGTACATTTAAAGTTGAAAATGAAATTTGAGGTCGGAAGACAAGTAAAAATTATAGCCTGAAAATCGATATATGGGCATAGGTCGAAACTTCAAAATGCCATAACTTCGTCAAAACTCAACTCATTTTAAAAAGCAAGGGCTTTTTGATCATAATTTTGCCCCTAAATCAATCGTGCATTTAAAGTTGAAAGCGTGATTTGAGGTTGAAAGACAAGTAAAAATTATAGCCTGAAAATCGGTGTATGGGCATAGATCGAAACTTCAAAATGCCATAACTTCGTCAAAACTCAACTGATTTTAAAAAGCAAGGGCTTTTTGATCATAGTTTTGCCCCTAAATCAATCGTACATTTAAAGTTGAAAATGAAATTTGAGGTCGGAAGACAAGTAAAAATGATAGCCTGAAAATCGATATATCGGTGTATGGGCATAGGTCGAAACTTCAAAATGCCATAACTTCGTCAAAACTCAACTTATCTTCAAAAGCGATGGCTTTTTGATCATAGTTTTGCCCCTAAATCAATCGTACATATAAAGTTGAAAGCGTGATTTTAGGTCGGAAGACAAGTAAAAATTATAGCCTGAAAATCGGTATATGGGCATAGATCGAAACTTCAAAATGCCATCACTTCGTCAAAACTCAACTCATTTTAAAAAGCAAGGGCTTTTTGATCATAGTTTTGCCCCTAAATCAATCGTACATTTAAAGTTGAAAATGAAATTTGAGGTCGGAAGACAAGTAAAAATTATAGCCTGAAAATCGATGTATCGATATATGGGCATAGATCGAAACTTCAAAATGCCATCACTTCGTCAAAACTCAACTCATTTTAAAAAGCAAGGGCTTTTTGATCATAGTTTTGCCCCTAAATCAATCGTACATTTAAAGTTGAAAATGAAATTTGAGGTCGGAAGACAAGTAAAAATTATAGCCTGAAAATCGATCTATCGATATATGGGCATAGATCGAAACTTCAAAATGCCATAACTTCGTCAAAGCTCAACTGATTTTAAAAAGCAAGGGCTTTTTGATCATAGTTTTGCCCCTAAATCAATCGTACATTTAAAGTTGAAAATGAAATTTGAGGTCGGAAGACAAGTAAAAATTATAGCCTGAAAATCGATGTATTGATATATGGGCATAGATCGAAACTTCAAAATGCCATAACTTCGTCAAAACTCAACTGATTTTAAAAAGCAAGGGCTTTTTGATCATAGTTTTGCCCCTAAATCAATCGTACATTTAAAGTTGAAAATGAAATTTGAGGTCGGAAGACAAGTACAAATTATAGCCTGAAAATCGATGTATCGATATATGGGCATAGATCGAAACTTCAAAATGCCATAACTTCGACAAAACTCAACTGATTTTAAAAAGCAAGGGCTTTTTGATCATAGTTTTGCCCCTAAATCAATCGTACATTTAAAGTTGAAAATGAAATTTAAGGTCGGAAGACAAGTACAAATTATAGCCTGAAAATCGATGTATCGATATATGGGCATAGATCGAAACTTCAAAATGCCATAACTTCGACAAAACTCAACTGATTTTAAAAAGCAAGGGCTTTTTGATCATAGTTTTGCCCCTAAATCAATCGTACATTTAAAGTTGAAAATGAAATTTGAGGTCGGAAGACAAGTAAAAATTATAGTCCGAAAATCGATATATCGGTGTATGGGCATAGGTCGAAACTTCAAAATGCCATAACTTCGTCAAAACTCAACTCATCTTAAAAAGCGAGAGCTTTTTGATCATAGTTTTGCCCCTAAATCAATCGTACATTTAAAGTTGAAAGCGTGATTTTAGGTTGAAAGACAAGTAAAAATTATAGCCTGAAAATCGGTATATGGGCATAGATCGAAACTTCAAAATGCCATCACTTCGTCAAAACTCAACTCATTTTAAAAAGCAAGGGCTTTTTGATCATAGTTTTGCCCCTAAATCAATCGTGCATTTAAAGTTGAAAATGAAATTTGAGGTCGGAAGACAAGTAAAAATTATAGCCTGAAAATCGATGTATCGATATATGGGCATAGATCGAAACTTCAAAATGCCATCACTTCGTCAAAACTCAACTCATTTTAAAAAGCAAGGGCTTTTTGATCATAATTTTGCCCCTAAATCAATCGTGCATTTAAAGTTGAAAATGAAATTTTGGGTCGGAAGACAAGTAAAAATTATAGCCTGAAAATCGTTGTATCGATATATGGGCATAGATCGAAACTTCAAAATGCCATAACTTCGTCAAAACTCAACTGATTTTAAAAAGCAAGGGCAATAGGTCGAAACTTCAAAATGCCATAACTTCGTCAAAACTCAACTTATCTTCAAAAGCAAGGGCTTTTTGATCATAGTTTTGCCCCTAAATCAATCGTACATTTAAAGTTGAAAATGAAATTTGAGGTCGGAAGACAAGTAAAAATTATAGCCTGCAAATCGATGTATCGATATATGGGCATAGATCGAAACTTCAAAATGCCATCACTTCGTCAAAACTCAACTCATTTTAAAAAGCAAGGGCTTTTTGATCATAATTTTGCCCCTAAATCAATCGTACATTTAAAGTTGAAAATGAAATTTGAGGTCGGAAGACAAGTAAAAATTATAGCCTGCAAATCGATGTATCGATATATGGGCATAGATCGAAACTTCAAAATGCCATCACTTCGTCAAAACTCAACTCATTTTAAAAAGCAAGGGCTTTTTGATCATAATTTTGCCCCTAAATCAATCGTGCATTTAAAGTTGAAAATGAAATTTGAGGTCGGAAGACAAGAAAAAATTATAGCCTGAAAATCGATGTATCGATATATGGCCATAGATCGAAACTTCAAAATGCCATAGCTTCGTCGAAACTCAACTGATTTTAAAAAGCAAGGGCTTTTTGATCATAATTTTGCCCCTAAATCAATCGTGCATTTAAAGTTGAAAATGAAATTTTGGGTCGGAAGACAAGTAAAAATTATAGCCTGAAAATCGTTGTATCGATATATGGGCATAGATCGAAACTTCAAAATGCCATAACTTCGTCAAAACTCAACTGATTTTAAAAAGCAAGGGCAATAGGTCGAAACTTCAAAATGCCATAACTTCGTCAAAACTCAACTTATCTTCAAAAGCAAGGGCTTTTTGATCATAGTTTTGCCCCTAAATCAATCGTACATTTAAAGTTGAAAATGAAATTTAAGGTCGGAAGACAAGTACAAATTATAGCCTAAAAATCGATGTATCGATATATGGGCATAGATCGAAACTTCAAAATGCCATAACTTCGTCAAAACTCAACTGATTTTAAAAAGCAAGGGCTTTTTGATCATAATTTTGCCCCTAAATCAATCGTGCATTTAAAGTTGAAAATGAAATTTTGGGTCGGAAGACAAGTAAAAATTATAGCCTGAAAATCGATATATGGGCATAGATCGAAACTTCAAAATGCCATAACTTCGACAAAACTCAACTGATTTTAAAAAGCAAGGGCTTTTTGATCATAGTTTTGCCCCTAAATCAATCGTACATTTAAAGTTGAAAATGAAATTTGAGGTCGGAAGACAAGTACAAATTATAGCCTGAAAATCGATATATGGGCATAGATCGAAACTTCAAAATGCCATAACTTCGTCAAAACTCAACTGATTTTAAAAAGCAAGGGCTTTTTGATCATAGTTTTGCCCCTAAATCAATCGTACATTTAAAGTTGAAAATGAAATTTGAGGTCGGAAGACAAGTACAAATTATAGCCTGAAAATCGATATATGGGCATAGATCGAAACTTCAAAATGCCATAACTTCGTCAAAACTCAACTGATTTTAAAAAGCAAGGGCTTTTTGATCATAGTTTTGCCCCTAAATCAATCGTACATTTAAAGTTGAAAATTAAATTTGAGGTCGGAAGACAAGTAAAAATTATAGCCTGAAAATCGATGTATCGATATATGGGCATAGATCGAAACTTCAAAATGCCATAACTTCGTCAAAACTCAACTGATTTTAAAAAGCAAGGGCTTTTTGATCATAGTTTTGACCCTAAATCAATCGTACATTTAAAGTTGAAAATGAAATTTGAGGTCGGAAGACAAGTAAAAATGATAGCCTGAAAATCGATATATCGGTGTATGGGCATAGGTCGAAACTTCAAAATGCCATAACTTCGTCAAAACTCAACTGATTTTAAAAAGCAAGGGCTTTTTGATCATAGTTTTGCCCCTAAATCAATCGTACATTTAAAGTTGAAAATGAAATTTGAGGTCGGAAGACAAGAAAAAATTATAGCCTGAAAATCTATGTATCGATATATGGCCATAGATCGAAACTTCAAAATGCCATAACTTCGTCAAAACTCAACTGATTTTAAAAAGCAAGGGCTTTTTGATCATAATTTTGCCCCTAAATCAATCGAACATTTAAAGTTGAAAATGAAATTTGAGGTCGGAAGACAAGTACAAATTATAGCCTGAAAATCGATGTATCGATATATGGGCATAGATCGAAACTTCAAAATGCCATAACTTCGTCAAAACTCAACTGATTTTAAAAAGCAAGGGCTTTTTGATCATAGTTTTGCCCCTAAATCAATCGTACATTTAAAGTTGAAAATGAAATTGGAGGTCGGAAGACAAGTAAAAATTATAGCCCGAAAATCGATGTATCGATATATGGGCATAGATCGAAACTTCAAAATGCCATAACTTCGTCAAAACTCAACTGATTTTAAAAAGCAAGGGCTTTTTGATCATAGTTTTGACCCTAAATCAATCGTACATTTAAAGTTGAAAATGAAATTTGAGGTCGGAAGACAAGTAAAAATGATAGCCTGAAAATCGATATATCGGTGTATGGGCATAGGTCGAAACTTCAAAATGCCATAACTTCGTCAAAACTCAACTGATTTTAAAAAGCAAGGGCTTTTTGATCATAGTTTTGCCCCTAAATCAATCGTACATTTAAAGTTGAAAATGAAATTTAAGGTCGGAAGACAAGTACAAATTATAGCCTGAAAATCGATGTATTGATATATGGGCATAGATCGAAACTTCAAAATGCCATAACTTCGACAAAACTCAACTGATTTTAAAAAGCAAGGGCTTTTTGATCATAGTTTTGCCCCTAAATCAATCGTACATTTAAAGTTGAAAATGAAATTTGAGGTCGGAAGACAAGTAAAAATTATAGTCCGAAAATCGATATATCGGTGTATGGGCATAGGTCGAAACTTCAAAATGCCATAACTTCGTCAAAACTCAACTTATCTTCAAAAGCGATAGCTTTTGATCATAGTTTTGCCCCTAAATCAATCGTACATTTAAAGTTGAAAATGAAATTTGAGGTCGGAAGACAAGTAAAAATGATAGCCTGAAAATCGATATATCGGTGTATGGGCATAGGTCGAAACTTCAAAATGCCATAACTTCGACAAAACTCAACTGATTTTAAAAAGCAAGGGCTTTTTGATCATAGTTTTGCCCCTAAATCAATCGTACATTTAAAGTTGAAAATGAAATTTGAGGTCGGAAGACAAGTAAAAATGATAGCCTGAAAATCGATATATCGGTGTATGGGCATAGGTCGAAACTTCAAAATGCCATAACTTCGACAAAACTCAACTGATTTTAAAAAGCAAGGGCTTTTTGATCATAGTTTTGCCCCTAAATCAATCGTACATTTAAAGTTGAAAATGAAATTTGAGGTCGGAAGACAAGTAAAAATGATAGCCTGAAAATCGATGTATCGATATATGGGCATAGATCGAAACTTCAAAATGCCATAACTTCGACAAAACTCAACTGATTTTAAAAAGCAAGGGCTTTTTGATCATAGTTTTGCCCCTAAATCAATCGTACATTTAAAGTTGAAAATGAAATTTGAGGTCGGAAGACAAGTAAAAATTATAGTCCGAAAATCGATATATCGGTGTATGGGCATAGGTCGAAACTTCAAAATGCCATAACTTCGACAAAACTCAACTGATTTTAAAAAGCAAGGGCTTTTTGATCATAGTTTTGCCCCTAAATCAATCGTACATTTAAAGTTGAAAATGAAATTTGAGGTCGGAAGACAAGTAAAAATGATAGCCTGAAAATCGATATATCGGTGTATGGGCATAGGTCGAAACTTCAAAATGCCATAACTTCGTCAAAACTCAACTGATTTTAAAAAGCAAGGGCTTTTTGATCATAGTTTTGCCCCTAAATCAATCGTACATTTAAAGTTGAAAATGAAATTGGAGGTCGGAAGACAAGTAAAAATTATAGCCTGAAAATCGATGTATCGATATATGGGCATAGATCGAAACTTCAAAATGCCATAACTTCGTCAAAACTCAACTGATTTTAAAAAGCAAGGGCTTTTTGATCATAGTTTTGACCCTAAATCAATCGTACATTTAAAGTTGAAAATGAAATTTGAGGTCGGAAGACAAGTAAAAATGATAGCCTGAAAATCGATATATCGGTGTATGGGCATAGGTCGAAACTTCAAAATGCCATAACTTCGTCAAAACTCAACTGATTTTAAAAAGCAAGGGCTTTTTGATCATAGTTTTGCCCCTAAATCAATCGTACATTTAAAGTTGAAAATGAAATTTAAGGTCGGAAGACAAGTACAAATTATAGCCTGAAAATCGATGTATCGATATATGGGCATAGATCGAAACTTCAAAATGCCATAACTTCGACAAAACTCAACTGATTTTAAAAAGCAAGGGCTTTTTGATCATAGTTTTGCCCCTAAATCAATCGTACATTTAAAGTTGAAAATGAAATTTGAGGTCGGAAGACAAGAAAAAATTATAGCCTGAAAATCGATGTATCGATATATGGCCATAGATCGAAACTTCAAAATGCCATAGCTTCGTCGAAACTCAACTGATTTTAAAAAGCAAGGGCTTTTTGATCATAATTTTGCCCCTAAATCAATCGTGCATTTAAAGTTGAAAATGAAATTTGAGGTCGGAAGACAAGAAAAAATTATAGCCTGAAAATCGATGTATCGATATATGGCCATAGATCGAAACTTCAAAATGCCATAGCTTCGTCGAAACTCAACTGATTTTAAAAAGCAAGGGCTTTTTGATCATAATTTTGCCCCTAAATCAATCGTGCATTTAAAGTTGAAAATGAAATTTTGGGTCGGAAGACAAGTAAAAATTATAGCCTGAAAATCGATGTATCGATATATGGCCATAGATCGAAACTTCAAAATGCCATAGCTTCGTCGAAACTCAACTGATTTTAAAAAGCAAGGGCTTTTTGATCATAATTTTGCCCCTAAATCAATCGTGCATTTAAAGTTCAAAATGAAATTTTGGGTCGGAAGACAAGTAAAAATTATAGCCTGAAAATCGATATATGGGCATAGATCGAAACTTCAAAATGCCATAACTTCGTCAAAACTCAACTGATTTTAAAAAGCAAGGGCTTTTTGATCATAGTTTTGCCCCTAAATCAATCGTACATTTAAAGTGGAAAATGAAATTTGAGGTCGGAAGACAAGTAAAAATTATAGCCTGAAAATCGATATATGGGCATAGATCGAAACTTCAAAATGCCATAACTTCGTCAAAACTCAACTCATTTTAAAAATCGTGATGATAATCTCACGGGTGTCAAAAAGAGAGTGAGAGAGAGTGAGGGAGACTGAGAGAAACTGAGACAGAAAGAGAGAGAGACAGAAAGAGAGAGAGAGACAGAAAGAGAGATAGAGAGAGAGATGGACAGAGAGACAGAGAAAGAGATAGAGAGAGATAAAAGTATATTTTTTCCATAACCCACTGTACTATTATTATAGTTGGGGAGAATCAGCACTGCGACCTATAAGGTTTATTGTGCCCCCTTTCTGAGTCTACAGCTCTTCCATCAACCCTAGCTCCTGCACGAATGCCACAATCTTTGTTTGGTTGAGGGTTTCCATGTCCTTGGGACTCAGGACATGCTTCCCTAGAATGCTGCATCTTTTCCTAATTAAGGCGACGCAGTCTGCTAGGATGTGCATTGAGGATTCCTCCTCATTTCCACAAAACCTGCATACATCGCTACTATAAATTCGTAATTTGGTTAGGTGACTTCTCAGTCTACAATGTCCTGTCAATAGACCGGTGAGTATTCTGAGTCTGTTCTTCCTCATTGATATCATTTGCTTAAAGCGCTTTTGATTGTATCCACCTAGGAGACTTCTGGCTTGTTGGAGACCTGGTGTCTCTGCTCAGCTCCGTTCCCGCATCTGTCTTTCTTCGTCCCTGATTTGCAGACCTGGTGTCTCTGCCCAGCTCCGTTCCCGCATCTGTCTTTCTTCGTCCCTGATTTGCAGCCGTATTGTGTGTCTTCCTACGCCACAATACGGTTCAGGGCCTATCATGGGTCTCTCTGCCCCCATTCTTGCTTGCTCGTTAGCTGTGTGTTCAGAGTTGGTCCACCTTGGATCTTACCTCGTGGACTACTTTAGATGTTATTTTCGTCCCCTTTAAGGCATTTATTACTGCTTAACTATCGGAGAGGATGGATATATCCGCATTCCGATAGTATCGCTTTAAGTTTAACTCCGCACATCTCCCTATCGCACACACCTAAGCTTGAAATATGCTGGTGTGCTTTCCCAGGGACTCATGGTATGATACCCGAGGGCCCATCACTCCAAGACCTGTTGCCTGTGTGGTGAGATATCGGTATACCATTTTATGGTGTGCGGGTTCATAGGGTGGACTTCGTTTAACGTCGTCGATTCCCTCTTACTGCTCATACGAACCTTGAAATTTCGCTCGAATAAATATTCGGCTGCCATTTCGTCCCCAGGTTGCGTAATTAGGGGAAGCTCATCTGAAAGAAGTTGGGCATCCCTATTGCTTAAGATGTGATTGCCCCCAACTCCTTCGGCTGACAATCTTATAAGCGTTGCCTTCTGTTGGAGCCGTATAATGCGATGGAGTGGCGTGAGCTCCATTAAGGCTTCCAAGGCATTGCCCCTGTCATGTACACGCAGGCCATTCTTTGCAGTTTTAACAACTGTCTCTGCACGGTTATAAGCCGTATATGTATATGTATATGGATATGCATTTGTATTGTCGAATGTATTTCTTATTATTATCAGACAGAGGCAAACCAATACAATAAGAAGTGGAAATCCTATCATCGCTAAAGGCATCGAATATATATTTTGTGTTCTTCAAGTAGCACAATAGTAGCGAAGCCCATCTTCTCTCGCTTAATCAGGCACTATGGACATATAGGCCACGTGTTCGGATGCAGTGAAACAAAAAGCAAATCAGCGAAAAGGAGAAAACGAAAGCAACCACAACGAGAAGGAATCAAACTCAAACCCAGCCGATGCATATCTGCGGTGTTGCCAAAAAGACAAACACTGTCCCAATGCGAAATAAGATACTACACTAAGTAAATCGCCATATTTTTGGCGCCAATGTTTGGTTACCATATTATTCAGGATGTTATAAATAAACATTTATATTTTAAGATCTAGCATATGCGAAGATTTTAGTTCATATTATTTAATTTGACATTCTTAAAACAGACCACAATTGAACTCCAATATAAGAGCCAAGCCAAAGTAAGTTTTTCTGAGTGTAGCTAGTGCAGCTGGGAATTGAAGGCTGAAACAAGCAAGTGCAATGGAAACCAAAATCGTGCTCTCTACAAAAGTATATATATACAATGTACATACGAGTATCTTTATATGTAAAGGTATTTGCTCTGGGAGTGCACGCTTGCAGTGCCAGCACATAAAATCAATAACAATATACTAAGCCTTTGGTCAGACACTTAATATTAGTGAAGCTGCAGACATACATGGAGTATAATAACACTACATCATATTTTGTTTATCATTTTGCTTTTTGCCTAGATATCCCCGATGATATATTAAGTGCAATATTTCAGTGACGGGAGAAGCGTAAATATCAACCTTAGCTGAACTGAACACTTTTCGGCGACCTCTCAGGGGCATCATAAGGCCAACTCAAAATGCTGGCTCGTCTGATAAGTGGCACGACTTGCCCAATTTTATTGCAAGACCGCCATGGTGGCATACAAAATTAAGACCGAAAACCTTTCCACTTTTACATACATATGCATGTTGCTTAAATATTCAGCAGTTGAAAATACCGTTTATACAACTCGAAGAACACGAAGAAAATAAATCGCTTAAACTTTATATGCAGCGGCTATCGCAGATAGATTTTATACGCATATTCATAGAGGAAATGTAAACTGTTCTGAAATACAATCATTGTCTGTCGAAAATGATCAGAAATATCATGACCTTAATTAAAACTGTGCCAGGATTCAATCAATTAAACGACTAATTTTCGTATCTTATTAGCTGAGTGGCGACTTCAACTCGAATTTACACTTTGCGATTTCAGTTGCAGGGGCAGGCCAACAACCTTGCCACACACACACACACACAGAGACACAAGTGACCAGGAAATGTGGCTACGTGTCGGTTTCAATGAAATGAAAATATAAAATATGCATTTACTGCAGCACGCCTCCAGTTACTGATAGTTGCCGTTTGCTGGCTGCTGCTGCTATATCTGCTACTTCTGCTGCTGCTGCCCGTATAAGTATGCTATGGGCAACGTGCTCCGCTCCAGGGAATTGTGTCGAATGTCAAATGTGTGCACCTCCCCCTTGTCCTACGCCCGCATTCAAATTGCGGAAAGCAGCAAGTCTGCCCAGGTTCTGAGCCAAAAGAACTGTGAGAGACATAAATTAACCAGCCCAGACAGCTAACGGCTGAGTGCTGCATTGTTCGGCAGCAGAGCAGAGCAAAGCACTCAATAATAAATGTAACGAGCGTATTACAAACACTTATGTGCAGCAAGTTTAAAGTGCCGCCATTACTTGTATAAGCATCTTAGCATAGCTACATGTAGCTACAAACTTACACAAATATAAGTTGAGAATGGCATCATATAGATGTCCAATGAATGTGTGTAGATATTGTTTATTTTATTATTATGAGGCATGGCCCAGCGATATAAATTGACATAAATGAAATATTTCAGCTTCAGCTTATGCACTGTATACTTTCTCTTAAGCACCGTACTAGTAACTATTCGTTGCATGAGTACTCTGTAATGATTGCAATATATTTTATGTTTTTCATACAACAAATGTTGGACCATTTTGCATTTAAATACGCATTTTTTTTAAATACTTAATTAAAAAGTTTAATTTCATTTTTAATTTAATTTAATTTATTTTTTCTTTTTATAGTTTTTGTGTCATCTGATATTATTCTTGAATACGCAAAATAAAATAAATTGAATGTGGATTAAATAAATAAAACATACAAATATTTATAAATAAATTACATGTAGAGATGGGTAAGCTAAAATTAATTTAAAATACAATGCAGTTTTGATTATGGTGTGGCCTCAATATTAATACTCTTACACAAAACACAGTTTGGATCCGAGTGCTTTCTTGATCCTAACATTTTGTTTTTTCAATTTGTAATGGAATTTTTTACATAGGTTCACTCTTTTCAAGACACTCGTTATTTTGTACTTTAGAAAAAAATGTTAGTTAGTTTTAAGCACCTGCCAGTCGAGTATGTTTGACTACTACAATTTATGACTGGTTTAAGTTTCTATGTGTTTGAGTTGAGCACTTTTGCTAACTGCCACATACTCGTACATAATTGCAGAATCAGTCAAAATAAAATGGACATTAAGGCAGCAAGCAACTAAATCAAATGTGAGTCAAGCGAAAACTTCTTCCAACTTCTACGCAGCTATTGTGTGTGTGTGGTAGAGAAGTGTGGGAAAAAGTGGGCACGATGGAAAGGGAGGGGCGGTGGCCTGGTGGCAGTGACGCTTGCACTTGAAGTGCTAAAACTTTGCTGAGCTACGTTAGTAAAACTTTTCTCAACTAGTTCTTCCATGAAAAGCAAAAGTTTGCCGTCAAAGCGAAAGTTAAAGTCAGTGGCAGCAACAATAATTCGAATTCAAGTAAAAAACTGACGAATGAAAAAAAATAAAAAAATTAAAGTCGTTGAATCTCCAGCTCGACTAGGAGATAGCCAGAATTGCCAAGAGTGCAAATGCAAAAAGTTGTTTTCAGAAAAAATCCGTTGTAAAATTCAGAATCCAGAATCTAATTATAAGAATTCTTCTATGTAAACAACAGGCTGGAAATTTCACATATTTTATGTTATATTTCATATTTCCATAAAAAATAAAAGCTAACCCTCGTTCTTAGAAAGCCACAGCCTTTTACAATTTTACAAATTTACATTCTGGATTCTGGTGACAAACCCTTGGCGCCACAAATGTGGATAGTAGATTTTTTTAATGTGTAGTTGGTTAACCAAATATATGTTTTTGATTGAAATTTTGACTTTGATATTATATATTATTTGGGAACCTACATAGTGTCTTTTATTGCTGTGCGAAATCGAATAATAAATATACTTTATGTGGTTTGCCTGTTAAATAATTTTGCAAAACTTCATTCTTCTCCCATTTGGAATGGGTTCACGGTATAAATAGTCAATTTAATACATTTGCCAGAATTAAAGTTGAAGTCTGAAAAGTAGATTTCATATTTCAACAGTAATTTTTTAGTTGCCAGTTACCAGATACCAGTTGCCTGCTTCTTGCTCTGGTAGCAATTAAAATTATTTTTGTATAATTCGTTTTTATTTAAATGTTGGTATGGGCAACGTTGACTGATGTCCTGTCAGCCAAAATACAAATGGACTGGGCAGTAGCATTGGGGAGCGTTGCGGAACATTGGGGAGTGGGGAGCGGGTAGCACACATTCAAAATGGCACAAAACTTTCTGGTATTCTCGTATTCCCCAAGCAAGTTGCACGTAAAATTTTTGCACAATTGGCAATCGAAAATTGGAAAACTTTTTCCTATATTTGTTTTGGCTTCATTGAGTTGACTGTGCCAAATCGCACACACACACACATTCACACACATCCATTGCTTAGACACACACACATACAGACACACTCGTTACGGTTGCTGCTATTAGCAAAGTTTTGTATGCTCTGCTTTAGTAGCAAGTTCCCAAGTTAACCGGTGAAAGCAAAAACTTTAACGCAGCAACAACAACAACAACAGCTGCAACAACAACAATAAGAAAGAGAGCAACAACAACATACCTACGGGCATATCTATTGGCAAATGGCAGCATTTATAATTGCAACTGGCAACTGGCAACTAGCAATTGCCAAATGGTAACGATCAATTTTCAATTTGTTTGCATTGCATTGGCAACTAGTATATGATCGAACTGCACAACTGAACCACTGACCAACCTTGGTCCAAGCACACAACCACTATTCTGTGGCTAAATGCTAGCATAAGAAATTTAAGTAGCTTTATCTAATGACTTAGATTTTTTCTATTTCTTTCAAAATTGTCAATTATTTCATCAGCCATCAGCAGAAGCAATTGAGTCGCTTTATGTAAAGGCATCGATTTTTTATTCAGATTTCATGAGCATTTATTAATGTGGAGTAAAGCGGGATATTTATTTATTATTTCTTAGAAATATAAAAAAGGTTCTATTTGTTATAAGTTTAAAGTGCATCGATTTTTTTTTAAAATTGATAATTATATCAATAGTCAAATTGTTTTCTTAACATGCTACTATTCCTTAATATAACTTAAAATCTATTTAACCGCATCCTAACACAGAATTTGTGTCTTTCTTATCTTATCATCCTTAATATAAGTATTTATCCATGTGCAGTTAAAAGGATGGTTTTTTAATTAAGTGATATTCTTTGAAAGGTGAACAATGTTCTGTCTGCTAACAATTTATGTCTTCTTTAGCTTTGCGTAATAATAATAATAATAATAAATATAGTTGTGTGTAAATGTTAATAAAAGTCATTATAGAAGACTCACAACATATTTAATTGGTCGTCTTAAGTAAAAATAACATTTGTTCCTTTATAATTTTTTATTTTTCTATATATTAAATTCTGTTAAGCACAGTTTCACAAGCTCGAAACTAAAATAATCTGATTTTAGACATGCTTCTTCTAACTGTTAGATACGTTTACCCAACTTCATTATTACCATTTCTCATTCTTAGGTCTTTAAGGATATACAAGAAACTTTCACTATTTTTTCATAGATTTTGATGTACAACAATTGGCAAATAACGCAGTTTGATTTAAAAATTGGTTTGAATTTATTGCAAAATTTGATTTCAGTGATGTAAAAATATTTGGTATTTAGTCACAGCTCTTGTAATAAATGTTTTGCGATTGGTTTGTGCATTGATTTCCAAAAAAAATGGCAAAATATGCTGTGAACTATTTTAGAGAGTAATGTTGCAGTATAGTACACTCAGAGAATGAATCGCCCTAAATTGTAGTAAGTCAGAAAGAATATTTCTAAAATGTTCTTAATAAAAACTAGGACATGTATTTTGAAATATTTATATATATTTAATTTTGTCTAATTTCATTTACTGTTCAGAATTTATTTCAAAGACAACAAAGACTTTATATTTTAATTTGATTTCGATTTATAAAAATTTATTGCGAATTTTTTCTGAGTGTAGAGGTAGTCCCCCTTATGCGACGATTGCGTGTGGCTGTTTTATATTTGTGGCTGTCCCTGTCACTGATTTCCCCAAGCATCGAGAGTGTCAATTTGTTTGGTTTATTGGACGCCGGGTTATGATTTAGGTAAGTGCCCAGGGAGGGTTAGCATGCATATCGATGTCGATGTCGATGCTGACAAAAACTTGAAGTCCACACAGTGCATGTGGTGATTTTAATATTTATGGATTTATGTGTGGCCATTGCGATTGTGATTGCGTTTAGCCTAAACGCAAAAATATTTGTCATACAACAGACTCTTTTCCTGCGCATTTGAAAAATATTTTATTTTCGGACTGCTGTCAAAAGTGCTTGCATTTGCATTATAATCGCCATACACAAAATAAATCTAAAACGTTTGCATATTTTATGAGTGTACACCGTTAGCTGCTTGATTTATATGTAAGAGGGTTAACATGTACATTTTGTACACCGAATATAAAATAAATATATGTATATATAAAAAAAGATAAATTAAATCAATAAATAAATAGAATAAAATTGTTGTTTCTTTATTTCTTTAAATTGTCAGAGCAAAAATTCGCTTAAGTTCTTATCGATATTGCAAAAACTCCATGAAAATTTGCTGGCTTAACTAATGGAGTGGCCCTCTTTGCGGTATATTGTGGCTTAAGCGGATCAAATGTAAAGTGATAAATTCGAATGTTCCCATGGTTGCAAGTTGCATATTTCTATGCCACACGAGTGGTTGCGTTTATGTGCCATAATTGCAAATGGAATTTGTTTGCATTTTCAACAATATTTATAAATCATTTTAATGTTGAGTATACGCAACGTGAGCCGTTTTACCTAAAATAAGCGATAATTGTATAGTTAATCATTTGCATTGAATTAGAGACCGCAATTAAGTAGGCAAGTGTGGAATACCACTAATTATAATAGCGGTCAACTAATTGTCAACTAAATGCCAATTAATTAGACGTGATGGGCATGCAACCGCAGCACGTATGAGAGATAATTTGGTGGATGCTCTCATTTTTGCTTATGAATATTGAATATATTGCGGAACGACCATTAGGTGTTCCTTGGTGATCGTTGATGGTGTATATCCAAAAAGAACTGGCAATATATTTAATCTTTGGCTTTTGTGGTTGATGTACAGCAACTCTATTTTATTATAATTCCATTTGAGGGACTTTTTAATTTCATTAGCGTTTCACGTCCGCGCTCCAAGCTTATAATTAAAATGCCACAAAGCGCCGCCAGACGACGCACTGCGCCATCCCCCCAATACCCCCAATCTCCGGCTATTTCCCCCTCCATATCCCGGGGGAGACTGTGAGTGGATTGTGGACGCGCCCACGCATTTGCCAATTAAAAATTTCAATTGCGGCATAAAAACGCGCGTGTAGAAAATAAACTTGCCTGAAATGGAATAATTAAGCAGCAGCGTTCATTAAATTTGCACAGCCCAAGTTAAATATATATGTATATATATATATATATATATGTATATATTTCAAAGAGCCATACCCTTATAGCACAGAACATTAATCCGCCTCAAAATTTGCCAGTGCATACCCTGGGGCGTCGATTGTATCAAAACTGTATCAAGAATTAATAGAGTTATGCCTGACCATCATACTATCATGCCATACCTGAAACCAGAAATTGTGTCAACAGTCAAATTATATGAAACGCAAATATGCTTTAGTTTTTTTTAAGTTCAATTGCCAGCAGGTACGCATTATGTACATACATATGTATATGGTTATGTGTGCAGTAAACACTCATAAAAGAATTTCCCTAAATTATAGCCTAAAAATGAGGGTTTGCATATAGAATTTTTGAAATTATTTTCCTTAATAACAGCAAATATTTTTAAAAAAAATAATAGAGAAATCATTGACGATTTAGGGCAAGCCATTCAAAATTTTAAGAAAATGTTCTTATGTTCAGGAATTAATTGTTAAATCTGGAAAACGTTATATTCTTCAGAGCTATTTTTATTTTAGAGCGATTTACTAAAATTCTGTCGTTTTTTTTTCCGAGTGTAGGTCGATATCAAGTTGAGCCTGCGGCTTATTTCTGTCGTCAGCCAACACACACAAATAAACAACAGAGAACGTTGCAGTTGGGCGTAACCGACAGCGAAATACTTTGATACCATACGTAATGCCAGCGGATAACAGGTAACAAAGAACAGGTTGGGTGTAGCCAAGAAAGTCCAAGTTTGCTTTTCAAATTGCGGTAGATATAAACTAGTTACTAGCTCCTTTTACATTTGGTGACTCTATGGAAGATGTGCACATTTTAAATTTCTAGGGCCGAGGCTCTCGAGAGCGGTGGGTGCGGGCGTGGCATATGCCGATCTTTTAAGGGCATCGCCAACAATCTACCACCTACCAAATTTGGGGACTGTAGCCTTAATATTGGGGCTTTACCGATTTCCTAACCACCTAGTGGACGTATCACTTTAATTTAAGGGTGTCGAAAAAAGTTGCGTTCATACAGCCGGACAGACAACTTGACGGACATTGCACAAAACCAATATATATAAAGTATAAAAAGTAATAAAAATAATAATAACAGGTTTTAACCTGTGGTAACTACAGCAATTCAAGCGGCAGCTGCTCCACTTGAGAGATGGATAGAAGCAGTGCCTCAAAATGCATTCAAGCTTGTAATAACTTCTCGCTAGCTAAATTCACAAGCATTTTCAGCCAGCGATTAATTTAATGTTTTTTTGCACAGTAAATAATTAAACTTTGTGGTCTCGCCGGCCTCAAAATTAAACAATCAAAATACTTGAAAAAATCCTGTTGGCTTTGCTTATCATAATTCGCTTGACCAGCTTGATCAGTTGTCAAACTGAAGCAGTTAGAAGTAATCAAAGTCGTATTTAGAAATTTAATAGCTCTTTTGCATGTTGCCTGTAACAGGCAAATTATGCACTCAAGTTACTGAGGCAGTCAGCGTCGTGTCCTTTTTGCAGGCAGTGTGTCATTTGTCCGCCAACAGTTGGCACACAGCTCAAGCACCCACTCAACACAAATGTACAAATGCAAAAATGCAGAAATGTCGGAGTCGTCATGCTGCCAACAACAGCAAAGCAGCAGCAGCCAATGCGGAGCAGCAGTAGAGAAACACCAGAGCAGCAACAGCAGCAGTAGCAGAGGAGTAGCAGAGCAGCAGTATCAACAATAGCAGGCGGCTGCAGCAGTAAGACGAGCTGTAGTAGCAGAGCAGAAGCAGCAAATCAACAGCAGCAGTGCAGAGCAGCAGCAGACGAGCAGCAGCATAGCAGCCATTCCAGCGTCAGCAGCGGCTGGTAAGATGAGCGCACTTCAAGCGTCACCACAAGCAACCAAAATAACAGCAACAAAGCGTACGGCAAATCTTACTACAGCAGTAACAGTTCTAACAGCTGAACGAAATGTAGCTGACACACACACGCACACAGACACGTGTACGATTGGTGCAGTGTTACGCACTGAACTGGGTTACGCGGAGGCTGCTTGGACTGGCAAAAAAAAAAACACTCAAAAAAACAACAACGACGAAGGTAAACAAAAACACGTGTGTGTCTGCAGTTATCCGCAGCTGCTTGAGTGACTCTTCAGGCTGCGCAGTTGCGGATAAAATATTCGGTGCTAAGAGCGCGGATAGTGAGCACGAAAGCTGGATACGTGATTTCTTGGCGCTCTTAACTGCAATTGACTGGCAGCCCTTAAGTACGCAGTATGCTTATGCGAAGAGCTCGCCTTTGTTTGTCCAATTGCATGTCGGAAATCAGCATCCGCTTGCAAAAATATATTATTGCTCTCTTTTGGCTGATTAACTTATCTAATTCCTTAAGTGTTTATTTTTGGCTAAGAGCAAACTAATGAAATCTAATTCTTGTCTACACTTGCTTCATGTTTTTTTACGATCTACTTAAACATTTACTAAAAAATCTATTTTGGTCAAAAATATATTTATTTATATATATTTAAATATATGTATTTATTTAAAAAAATTTATTTTTCTAATGTGTTTTTGAAAATCTTCTGAATAAATTAAAGTATTTTCTTAAAAATCCACTAAAAAAAATCTTCCGGATTAAGGGCCAAGTTATTTTTTAATTGTTGATTTTCAGCAAAAAAACAAATTAATGATTCTAGTCTTCACTTACTTCGATTTTTTTACAACTACTTAAGCATTTACTGTAAATTAAGTGATTTTTCTATTGCGAAGGCTAACAAACAGTATATTATTTAAAGAATATTCTTTAAGTATTTTGTAAGAATCTTCCTTCTAGGCACTTTTACTTAAAAAAACCCCATCCATATGTGCGCATGTTTACACGGTACACTTCATTTTTATGTGTGGTATGCGCATATTTACCAAACATAAAATGTATTTTATGCCTTTAATCAACTGATATCAATAAATCATAACGCGTTAAAGATAAATTGATGTCATTGAGACCATACACACATAAACCATACACACGCACCCACACAGCCACACGGGCACGCACAGACACAGACACAAGCTACATAAAAATTCATACAACAAATATTGATTTACATAGGTGTAAACGGTATAAAAATAGTTTCAAAGTGTTCATTGAAAACTTATTGAAGTGTAACGGCATACGAACGAGATACTCGTATTCATTTTAAACACGCCCCTCGCCTCCCTCTCTTCTGCTTAAATGTTGATGATGATGTGTATGTTGTGTTGCCATACACAAATACATTCAAACTCACACTGCTACCCATTTATGTATCAAGTGAGAGAGTCGAATGGAAAACGACAACAGAGCAGCAGCAGCTGGCATCCAGCTGTAAGCCGCAGGCAGCTGCGAAGGGTATTCTAAGCCTCAGCAGGTTTAATAAGCGACGCAAAAAATAAGCAAATGCAATGATTGGATTGGCCAAATATATAAGTACAGTTGCGAACCAAATATTAGCAGCACTGAAATTTTTTTTTACATTTTTTCAAATTTTAGTTTGTATTATTTTGTTTAGTTGAAAGCAGTGATAAAAATGTTTGTATATTTTGTTTGTCACTTTTTTCATTAGATTCATCCACTTCTAAGACTTATTCTTAAGTTCCTTAAGCTTAAAAATGTTATAAAGACATAGTTTTGATAACATTTCTTGTGAGAGTAGTGCTATTATTTCGCTCACATCTGTATTATTTTCGCTATAATAGATAACATTTTGCACATTGAATTTAAATTCATTGTTTTTAATGCAGGATTGGATTTTGCATTTTAGTCGCAAAAATTAAATTTAATTAGGCATTGATTCCAATTCCCTCTAGACTGCATCAGGCATAACGCATTTAATGGTTTATAGCCACTAGTAAATTGGCATCATTTTATTGCTTTTGATGACACAACGTCAATAAGCTGACATTTGATATATTTATTTGGGTAGCAGCCCTTGTAAATGCCCTTATGCTCGTAAATGCCCTGTCATTTCAGCATTTATATACATGCATGTTGCTGTTTTTGTTGCTGTTTCTAATGTTATTTTCATTTGCGCTGACAGTCTATTACATTTTTGATGGCACATCGCATGTGCGAGTTTTTACACGCATACCCGGCGTAGACACATATATTCTTGTGTACACAAATATATATCCAAATATAATATATATGTGTGTGTCTTTACAGAACTACATGCGAATGTTTGATACGCTGAGTTTTATATTTTTGGGTAATTTAATTAGCATTAAATTCAAGCAGGTTTTATGTCACTCTAAGGTTATTATTTTAGATATACCCGTTTATACAGCGGTGAAAATGTTACATTTACATACCCCCAGAAACCTTATAAATATTTCTTATTTTTAAATTTACATATAATATTAAAATTTATTTTGAACGTAATTTAATCAGTTTTGTACTATTTGTATTTTTTTTCGACTATAGTGGACATTAAATAATGAATAATGATAAAAATATCAATTCACACTTCGTCATTTAGATAATAATTGATTTGTATTCAAATTTGACAAATATTGTTTCAATTATTTTATGAGTCTATTTTCCTTATACAATTTAGTTTGACTCTACAGGGTATTGAATAGTTCAGCACATGCTTTCGTCTCGCAAAATTAATATTCGCCCGCAGCCATTCAACATTTATGAGGCAGCTTAATTTTATAATATTAATAACGTCAGTATGTTGAAGTAGCTGCCAAAGCTTCTGCTTTATATTAATATTAATTTACCACATGCCAGTGTCAACTGTGCGTATGATTGATACTTGATTATATAGTATGCCACATGCCTTATATTGCATTGCTGCCAATTTATCTGCACATCCTCTTTATAAGAAAGGAAAATGTAATTTCCTGTTCATTTCATTAGTTTCGTTGGAAGTCCCCAAACTGCCTAAAGCTTCTCTCGAGACTTTCAAATATGCAATGAATGGCGTCTCCCTCAATTGCAACTGGCAATTGCAACGTGCACCTGGCCACTGGCAACAAAAACATTGGACCATTTGCAATGGTCGACAGTTTGTTGACCCACAAAAAAAAGGGAAACAGGGACCAAACAGGGATACACACATCGCAATTGAGAACGCCTTCAACTACACTCTGAAAAACAAATCGTCCTAAATTTAACAAAATATTGCGGAAGTAAAATTCAAAATTCTATTATTGTGACTTCCCAAAAACCAGGCTTTGTATTTCTAAATTTCAGGGTGAGCTTTTCTAAAATTTAGAAAAGATGTATCTAGTTTCCAAGGTGTTGTTTTCTATGTGTGCACCATAGAGTAACTTTTAAATATTAACAAACACTTTTATTTTAATATTTCACACATGCAAAAATTTTACATAGTTTTAAATTCATATAATAGAATTTGGCATCCTTAAGGATTGTTTCTGTATTTTAGGGCGAATTTCATTTTACGGCGATTTTTTTCTGAGTGTACGAACTGTTCTCCTCTTTCAATAGCCATGTCGTTCTCAGTCTGTGTGTCTTTATGTTAGTCTGTCTGTCTATCTCTTTGCTGGGGCCCGTTGCATTGTGTGGCCCATTTTGACGCCAGAGACAACTCGTTGAATGTTTAATGAATTGGTTCTGAGCAACTTTTAGCTTGGCAACTGCTCCCATAGCCACTCTTGACCGCTTCTCCAGTGCTGCTTGCACTCTTGTAAATGTACTTTTAAAGCGTACTCCCCTTAAGCATCTTGCTCTTACCATCCCCATCTCCTTGAATTACCGTAGTCTGCTGGCAAAATGCATTATTTCATTTTAGCAGAACATTATTAAAACTTTACCACAAAGCTGCAGCAAAAGTTATTCTTTGGGGCGCACCTTTGCCTTTGTGTGTTTGGTTTGTGTGGTTTGGTTTTTGTGGGTGTCGAGCTCTAATAAAAGTTGTACTCTAATTAAGCGCTAATAACATTTTAGCACAGTTTGCAAGGCAACGAAGACTTTTGCTGGTATTGCCATGATGTTGCATCCATTGGGGCAGTAGCAATTCAAATATGATAAATTTACATTCTCGCACAATAAGATTGATAAAGTGCAAGCCGCTTGGAAATACCCTGTATTCACTTTGCTCAGATCGATTATTTAAAAATAACTTTTGTCACAGGTTTTTAATGAAGGGTAACATATTTATTATTATTAAAAATAAACTAACATTTTTGTGACAGTTTTTTAATAACAAAATTTTAGATTTTAATAATTGGAGAGCTCCAAATGTATTTGCATATATATATATATTTATTATTAATTTCCTTTATTAAGAAATACTTGTAAATTTTATTTAACGACAACGACAAGCTGGCCAAATTGTAGGGATTGTCGTCTAATTCCCATGGTTCGGCATATTCTGTGCAAATTTTAAGGCAGCTGCCAGCTGTCAGAGTGGACAACAGAGCAAAAACAAACACAAGCACGGGGCATGCCCCAGCAGGCAAGCTGTGCCCCCTGGCAGCTCAGTGAGATGAGAGACGTGAGATGTCTCCAGCTGTATTCCTTCCACGCTAGTCAATTGAGTTCTGTAGCCGAGCTCAAGCTGACAGTTGTCGTTGCTCCAGCTTTTGCTATATTGTTTGCTGCTCTTGTTATTGTTGTTGTTTCGCTTCAGGCGATTTCACTGTACTTTACATGTTGGCAAATAGCTGTCCCCAGCGGTGTCTTTTGAGTTTGTTTGCCTGAGCCTCAGGCCCGCAGTAGCAGGATATTGCTTAACACATGCAGTGCAACTATTTCAATGGCTTGGCACTTGACAAATGTGCACTCGCATGTTGCCTGTTGCAAGTGATTTATCTAAGTGCAACAGCAGACGATCAGTAGCTCTATCAAGCATCGAGAATAGCCACAGGCAAATACTAATGATTTATGGCAATTTTGTAGCACGTGCTCCCAAGAGCTCAGCTCCTGGTCCAAAATTGATGTGAGACTAAATTGAATTTTGATTTGAGCCATGCAGGAAAAAGCAGTTAAGAAATTAAGTCGTCTGACGTTGCAGAGTTGAAACACCTTGACATAAAACGAGGTCAGATATCGTATCGTCTCTTTCTCTTTCTCGCGCTTTTACTCTGTATATCTTTGGCAGTGTTTTTGTTTGCGTAAGGCAAATAAACGCTTATTTGCACACTAATTGCACCTGCGACGTGCTTTGTTATTATAAAATTTTATATTTACACTGCGAGTGGTTCGTCCCTTCTTTGTCTTTCTACGTCTACGTCAAAGTGTGTGTGTGTGTGTGTGTATGTGTGTGTATGTGTGTGTACACTCACAAAAATATTGGCCCTAAAATGAAAGTAAGCCTCAAAAATGGAAAGACTTCCGGACTTATAGAAATAATTTCTAAATACAAAAATAAATATGTACAAATTAGAAAGATTTGCCCTGAATCGACAATCCCATAATTGTGGTGATTGTTTCTAATATTTGGAAATATTTTCTATCATTATGAAAAACATTTCTAAAAAGTAAAAGCCCTTATTTTTAGAAAAAATCAATTCTAAAATTCTTAAAAAGTATTGACATTTACTGGCTCAGCTTTCATATAAGAGTTTAGCTCTCGTCTTATGCAAATCCCCGCAATATTATTTTATAAATTTATGTTCTGAATAATTTGGTGAGCAACCCTTGTCGCGAAAAGTATGGCGATTTACTAACATGTGGGTGGAGTTTTTCATGAGTGTACAAGTGTGTGTGTGTGCAATGGAGTGCCTTGTGTCTTATAGCCTCTTGTTAGTGCTGCATGGATACTTTGTTGAATTCTTTACGGCCTGCCAACATGGTGGATGATTAACCATGCAGATGTTGTTTTCGTACTGCGGTCGCTGCATGTTTGGGGCTTAATGAATCTGCAAGGCTTTTGGCTTATGCTCACCACACATTCAACTGATTTGCAGGACGAAGCGCATCCTTGACACTATGCTATTTTGCATGTGTATGCAAATTGAACATCAGAAGGCTTTTATCGCTAATTGCATACAGTTCTCGCTTTTGAGTTCATCGCTTTTACTGTTGTACACTTTCACTTGCCACCAATTCCCCGGGGCGTGACTAAAGCCGCGTGCGGCATATGACGTTTTAAATAGCATTAATTAGTTCATTATAGTGCGCCCCCATCAATTGGCCAGCTTCCTCAGCTCGACGCTTTTCCTATGTTAGGTCAGTCTTCAATTTTCGGAGCTCTAACTACACTCAGCAAAAAATATCAGCAAAAATATTATTTAATCGCCATATTTTTGGCGCCAACGGTTAGTCACCATATTATGCAGAACGTAAATTCTTAAATTTGATGGCTGTGGCTTTCTAAAAATTAGAGTTTGCAGTTCTAAATTTCAGAGTGAGTTTTTCTTAAATTTAAAAATATATGTAAATTTCATTACTTTTTTCGTTATTTTAGATAGAATGCTTTCTAAAATTGATTATTTGCCTTTTAAATTTTTAGAAAAGTTTTCGTAATAACATAAAATGTTTATTAAAAAAATAGAAAAAATCAACATATTTTTGTTATCGTTAATTTAGGGCAAGAGTTTATTTATTTAGAAATTTGTATGAAAACAATAGGTTTTTTTGGGCGATTTACACAGTTAAGGGAGATTAACAAAATTTTGGACGATTTATTTTTGCTGAGTGTTTGTCATTGCATACTTATGGGCGTGGCGATTAGGCAAACTTTTACCATTTTGTGTATTTGATCAGCTTAAATATTTGAGTAGCGACGAGTTGAATTTTTGTGCTACGTTTGTGGCATCTCTCCTCCTTTCTCCGCCTCTTCCCACTTCCCACTTACCCCAAGTAAGTCCCCTTGTGTCCAAATGCAATGCAAATGTCCAGGTGCAGAGTCAGGTCGCAGCTGAATCTCAAGTAGCTGGCCAACAACTGGGTCGAGTAAATAGCGATGCGGCAAGGCACGCAAAGAAAGAGCAAAATGAGGAAGAGGCTGCTCGGGAAAACTTTCCATTAGAACCTCAGAATCTGAGGCTGTGTACATGCTGAGGCTTTTGTTGTATGCGCTCTACTTGAGGCAAGTTTTGCCAAGTTCCGAAATCAAAGGAGCTGCAGTCAAGCTTCAAGTTTACCCAAAGTTGCGCATAAAATGCCATTAAAGGCTTACGTTGACGAAGTCAAACGACGAATTTCGCACAATGCAATTTCAATCGAAACTGAAGACAATTGACTGGAAAACAAGAATAGAAGAAAAAATACGTCGTCTAGTCAAATAACTTAACGGCTTAAAGCTTATATTGCTAAAAATGTTTTGAGCATTATTTGTTGTGCATTCAGGTGCAATTATTTGCACTCAGTTGAGTTTTCCTTTGAACTGCGCCAACGGTGCGCAATTAAAAAACAATTTGTAGAGCATAAAGAGAAGGACCTCATCGCCCAAGCTACAAAAGAGAGCTGTCGAGAGCGACAGCCCTTTTATAACTGAGGCAAATGAAATCCACAAACAAAGCGCACAACGACACAAAATGAGGAGGAGCCAGAAGTGGGAGCACACAAAAAGCCGGTGTGCCAGTCTAGCATGCACCACAAAAAATATATACAATAAGAAAGCTATAGTCGAGAGAGCTCGACTGGGGAATACCCTGAATCAAAGTCTCCCAATCGGTTAATTAATTGAATACTCGATTTTGACTTAAGCATAATCTCTGGCGGATTAAAAAGTTTTATAATTAAATTTGTAGCTTTCAGTAATCGATTTTTATCAAAATGCGCAAGATGAGGGAAGTTAAGTTATTAACTTGATCTGAGCGTAGTATGCGAAAACTTATATAGTTAAAGTGGATAAACAAATATAAATCTTGTTTATTTATAAATTATAAACTGCCGAGCTGATGCTGCAGATGCTGGCAGATGCTGGTCAAAATTAATATACCTTATGACGTTGGAGGTGTTCCTTCTACCAGTTACATACTTGTGCACAATTCATAATTATATCTTACTTACCCATTTTTAATCGGTTAAGGATATACAAATATTTTGCTGCAAATAAGATTAAATTGTTTCTGTCGATTAAACATAATTCTGAATTTATTGTGATTATTTAAATTAATATGATTTATTTTGGATTTCTCAACTGTTAAGATAAATATGACAATCATTAAAGGGACCATCTGCTTCAAATTATAGATATAATACTAAGAGTAATTTAAAAAGAAATTCTACTTGTTTAAGGGGCATTTATTTACTTTATTTTGGATTTATATATGGCTAAGATAACCAAAATAATCATTAAAGACCGTCTGCTTTGTTATTAATGGCCTATTTTATTTTCTTCAGACTATAGGTCCTATAATAATAATAATAATAACATTAATAATAATAATGATAATAATAGTAATAATAATAGTAATAATAATAATAATAATTAGAGGAGTAGCTACAAAGGGTGAGGTAAAAATTGAAAATAACGATAAATGGACATATTTACTCACAAGTGTGACATGTTTCTCAGAAAAAGCAGATGTTGGTTATTCGTTTGAGTTTCGCCGAGGCCAAAACAATTAACTGGTGCAGCAGACACATGTTACCGTTTGCCTGGAGGCTCGTTTGCAATTGCAAACAATTTGATGACAACGTTGTTTTTATCAATCAATTTCTTTTCACACATGCGATTGTTATTGTTTATATTGTTTCCGGCTTTCGGGCTGAGTTTGTGCGTCCAGCAGTTTCGGCACTTTGTTTATATTGGCGTTGTGCTGTTTTCTCACGTGTTACCTGCGCTGCCAATGCAAATTAAGTTGGTCTGTGCAGAGCACATTGTTTATTTATTTGGTTGCACGTGCGAAACTCTCTCAATTACTTGCGACATGAAGCAAAACAATTTATTGCCACCATAGGGACACAGGTATTCATTTTAGTGCAAACATACGTACATTATTTGCATGTATTAATTACATTTGTTTTTTTATTGGCAGCACCATTTGCAACTATTTTATTTTTATAGGGCTAACATGACGTATATATATTATTTATTATTATTTAACAATTGCGCTGTTAATGTGCGCCAAGCAGGCGCTGGTAAAGCTACGAGTCCGCTGTTAACAGTTGATAGTTGTCAACACTTTGCATATCATTAGAATTCAATGAAGATTTCGTGTCGTGGTATATTAGCCATAATAAAAAATCAAAACAAGCTCGAACATTTACTTTTCCGGTTTCAACTAGAGTGTTATGTGAGTGTCTATTTACATTTGCAATTTTGCTCAAATGCTGTTTAATTTACACTTGCCAATGCAAATTGGGCTGACATGTTGCGGCTTTCGAAAAATGTTTCTTAAGAAAACAAGAAGTGCTTGTTTTAATCTGCGTGCTGTGCAGCACGTGGCATCGGTATAGGTTCAAGTCTGTTAGCTATTTTTGTAAAAAAAAATTATTTTGTACTATTATTATACTATTATCAGCAGTAATTAGTGAAAATTACATTTTTAGAGGGGGATATACAAGTAAAACCAAATTGATCGAGACGTGTGCCACAAGTTTACTGATTGCAAAAACTTTATAATATGCCATTCAGTTTTCCTCCGAAATGTGAATAACACTAGCATTGAACATCATAAGCTTTTTCGCTTTTATCTAACAACTGATGAATTTATATATCACTTTAAATTAGTATTATTATATGTGAATATTATTGCTTTTAGTCAGCATCTAAAGTAATTTTCTTTTTATCACTTAAGAATTTATTGCCTTAAAAAATTTCACTGCAAAAAACTGGAATCTTAATTTAATAAGACGCCAGAAACTCAGATTTAGTATCTTTATTGTGGGCACCTTATGTGCCTAATCAAGCGATAAGCTTTATGTCGATTACCACCACGATTACTCCTCAAAGAGTAAATTGCCCAACGCAATATTTGTGATTAGTTAGGTTCCACTCAAGGTTTGAATCCCAGTTGCCTCTGCCTCTGCCCCTGCCTCAGTATCTGCCTCTCATCTGATGCAGTCTCTGTGTTTCCTCTGCCACTGTGTTGCCTTAATTGAAGTTAACTGAACGCACGATCAACGGCGCCGAGCTCAGCGTGTTAATTGAGAGCGAAACTAAGCCGACCGCGTTTTGCTCGAAGCCGGCAGCAAAGCTGCAGTTTCAGTGCGCTGCGAGCAACCGGCGACTAAACACCTGGCCACGCATCTAACAGTCGGATCGAGATAAAAAGATACAAAGGGAGAGTCTGAAGACCCTTAACAAAGTTTCTTGGTGTGTTCAAATTTTGTGGTTTACTTGAAATATGCTCGTGTGTGTCATGTGTGACTGTAAATGTTACTGTTGGCAATATATAGAAAGTTGTGCGAATTAGCTAAGCTGTTTTGAGAGTTGCTTAGCTATTTGCACAACTGTATCTGTCTAATTAAACAGTCTATTGTTTTCACCGTGAAAAATTAAATTCTGTCGACTAAGTTGAATTCATTATCTTGTAATTGCTATTGTGAATTATTTTTTGTCACACATGCAACTGTTTTCGTTCTCGATAAATTCCCGTTGACCGCTAAAAAAAGCGGTTAAAAATGTTAACGTTGATTCATAAATTTATTGCCGCATCGTAAATGTCAAAAGTTTTGCTCAAGTGCATTTTCAGGCACAACATTTCAGATTTTCAATACAGTTCAAATTAGCTTTAACATGAGCTTACATACTGAATGCATTGATATATTTTTGTTTTTAAAAAGCATATTAGATTCAATTGTAATTGTGTTCAATTCAAATTGTAGCAACTTTAGATTATAATAATAAAAGGAAAAGCCTTCGATTAATTATTTGTCTGCTAAATCAATTTTTTGAAAAGCAATACAAAAATGATATTCTCATAAGATTGCCTGATTAGCTCCATTTAATACTTTTGTGGCATTTCATATTTTTCAGGTAAGTATCAGCTAATAGAAATGAAATCGCTTTATGGCCACGATTGCGATAACCCATTAACCACTTTCATAAAATCTAGACACTGTTGTTAGCATGTTGTTAATATTGGAGCATTCGCTAAAATTTGATTATTTGATGTAGTAGCGATAAGCAGCGCTCTTATCAGTAACTCTTTGAATTTGTTTTGAATTGCAGACAAGCAACTTGCTTAGAATAGATAATTTTAGTGTTTGCTTTGCAAATATTTTTGTATATCTTAATAAATTTGATATTTGAAGAGTGTCATAAAATTTCAGCAATTAAGGCATGTTATAAACTCGTTTCAGAGGGTCTCTAGAGAATTAATAACAAATGAGTTACGCTAGCAACAAAAAACAGTGGCCCCCTTGAAGTACATTTGGGAATGTTTGGTGTGTTTTATTTTTATTATTTGAGAGTATAACAATCATGAAATCTGGTTTCATTGTATGTTATCATGGCTTTATTAACAAAAAGCATTTCTAATAGTAAAATAAACTCTTCACGCTCTGACACACACGTGCAAATAAGTGAACAATATTAAATCACGTATCTGGAGACTGATTGGCTATTTGGATGATATTCATGCATAGCGACAAGCGAATTAAGTGAAAGTCCCCCCTGCTCCTTTGCAGGCACATTTAAATATTTATAGTTGTGTGTTCTATTATATACCACAATGTGTATTTCGCGTGGCACTAATTTGCAAAAGTATTTGCTTAATAAGTTAAATGGATAATTGAGTTACGTGGCGTTGTGTCGTCCAAATGTGTGGCGCGTTGTCGATAAGGCGAGGCAATTGTTTAAGGCAAAGCAAATTTTTTGAGATTTCCGTGCATATCCGGATTAAGATGCTCGGAGCAAATCAGAAGAATGCTGCGTTCTATGTCAATGCCAATGGCAATGGCAATTGTGACCAGCACGCAACAATAAATTGCTGTAGATTTGTTTATTAATAGCTGGGCGCGAACAGAGAAATAGAAAATTGCACATTTATGACACGCGTCCGTGTTTTGTGAGCAATTTTTCTATTGAACTTGCTCTACAGATGAGTTCGTCTCCTCTCCACTTTAATTTAATTTGATTTTAATCTAATGCCAGCACGCACAGTCAGGCAGTGATGGCTGCTTGTTTAGTTTTTGTTATTCAATTGCTTACTTGGATTCGTTTTTATTTTGTGTTTATCCAATTTATTTGCAGGCATTAATGACTAAATAGATTCATCATACACCTCATAAGCAAATCCGCAAAATGACTGACCTGGAGTCACCGAAAAACGACAAACACAATGGTCATCAGCCACATCACAACAAGTAAGTTGGAATTAGTTAAGTAACTACCTCAACTTGTTGCAAAAACTAGCCACACACGTGTAGAAAAAAATAAATCACAAAATAGTTCCGTATTGCTCAAAGCTTAAGCAATGTCAACCACTTGTATCATTTTGCGCAGTACCGTTGCAAAGGCATATCAAAGTATTTCTGAGTGGGATACACTCAAAAAAAATTCGCCCTGCATTTTAGAAATTCGCAATACTGATTGGCGTCAAAATTAACTTATAGGGTTGGCTTTCTAAAAAACTTGGAATTATTTCAGTTTTACTTTTTTTAAAAATTAAGAAAATGTTCCTACAAAGACTGAATACAAATCTTTCTTATTTTAATTAATTCTCGTTTTCTTATATTTTACAAAGACTGAATACAAATCTTTCTTATATTAATTAATTCTCGTTTTCTTATATTTTACAAATATTTTGAAAAACAAGATAATCTTTATAATTTTCTAAATTTCGTGGCGATTTTTTTTCTCAGTACATGCATACGCAAACAAATATGTAAAATAAACGCGAGCTGCAACACCAGCGGCCAAATAACCCGCACCAAAGAAACCAGTTGCTAACAGATTGAAAACTGGTTCCCGTTTACTGCAGAGATCAAAAATAAATAAAAAAATAATTAGTAAATGTTGTTTTAAAAATAAACAACCACAGCCATTAATTTGTGGCCAGCGAAAGTGGCGTTGCCACTGACTAATTTTGCATCGTTATCGGCTCTGGTAGCAACTATGTAACAATATGTGTTCTTGTATTCTTTTGTTTTGGCCACAGCAATGAGATTGTTGAGACCGAACCACTCACATGGAGATTCTGGCGCAAACAGCGTTACATTGTGGTGCTGTTGGCATTCTTTGGATTCTTCAATGTTTACTCGCTGCGCGTGAATCTGTCTGTGGCCATTGTGGCGATGACTGAGAATCGCACCATTGTCGACGGCGATGGCAACGTGTCCTACGAGCAGGACTTTCCCTGGGACTCTAAGCAGAAGGGCTTGATCCTGAGTTCATTTTTCTACGGCTACATTTTCACACAGTTCCTCGGTGGCTACATTGGCACCAAAGTTGGCGGCAATCTCGTAAGTTCCAATTAACACTAAAATAAATAGTAAATCTATATTATAATTAAAATGTTATTTTAATTAATAAACAAAATTATATTATTTTATAACCCATTAATGGGTGAATATGGTTGTGTGCAAAAGTATGTAACAGGCAGAAAGAAGCATCGACCCCATAAAGTCTATATTTTCTTGATCAGGATCAGTCATTTAGCAATGTCCGTTGGTCCGTCTGTTTGAATACTCGGATTTCAGAGACAATAAGAAATATGAATTTCAACTGTAGAATAAAAGTTCGTGCTTACCTCGCGCAGATCAACTTTGCTTCTATTCTCTAAAATCTATTCTCATAATTATCTCAAGCAACCGCAAGCATTTTCAGTGCTGGGCTTAAGAAGATGCGATATTCTATTTTTTCAATACCTGTGCAGAGCACTTTCACGCAGGCTTACATTTGAGTGTGCAAAGCTTTGTAAAGTGAAATTTGGCAATACAACTAGAATATTCAAATAACTAAATATTTATTTGTGTACAACGTAAACGAACTCAATCAAATACAGCATGCCAGCTTTTTTTTTTTTTAATTTTAATCTTTTTTAACTAACAATTTTTTAATATATTAAATTTTAACTTGCAGGTTTTTGGCCTGGGCATTGGTATGACTGCCATCCTGACGCTGTTGACGCCCTTGGCAGCCAACCATAGTTTGGAAATGTTCCTCGCAGTGCGTATTATTGAGGGCGTATTTGAGGGTGTTACATTTCCGGGCATTCATGCCGTGTGGGCGAGATGGTCGCCCCCCTTGGAGCGCTCCCGCATGGCATCGATTGCCTTTGCCGGCAATTATGCTGGCACGGTGGTAGCGATGCCATCGTCTGGGTTGCTCGCAGCCCGCTATGGATGGGAGAGCGTCTTTTATGTCTTCGGTACGATTGGCGTGATCTGGTTGACAGTCTGGCTGCTGTTTGTGCGCGCTGGGCCGGAAATGGATCGGTTCTGCTCGAAGGAGGAGTGCGAGTACATACATAAAACGATTGGCTATACGGGTTCAAAAACCAATATCAAACACCCGTGGAAGGCCATCTTCACCTCGATGGCATTTTATGCAATTGTTGCATCGCATTTCTCGGAGAACTGGGGTTTCTATACGCTGCTCACCCAGCTGCCCAGTTTCCTAAAGGGTAAGTGCTTAGCTACACTCAGAAAAATAATCGGCCTACATTTTAGTAAATCGTCATTTTTTTTGGCGCCAATGATTGATTGCCTGTTATTAAGAAAGTGAATTCCTAAATATCAGAATACATTTTTATAAAATTTAAAAAAAATGTGTTTAATTTCCTGTGTCTTGTTTCTTGTGTTCATTCATTGATAACAAGTTTTCTTTTTGCTAATATTATTAATAAATATTAGTACTTTTAGAACTTACATATACACAAACATTTTACATAGTTTAAAAATGCAAATATACAAATCAAAAAATATTCGACCTCTAACAAAGATGACAGCTAAACTCTGATATAATATTTGTTTCTCAATTTCAGAAAGGATTTATTCTAGAATTTGCTTTTCTATGTTTCTCTTAATACTGGATATTATTTTTAAGAATTATCCCTTCTAAATTATAGACTTTTTTTTCCTAATGTTTGGAATGAAGAACATCCTTTTTTAGGCCGATTTACTAATTTTCTGAGAGTTTTAGCCAATGATGGAATTATTACAAATTACTTTCTTACAACAGATACGCTTAACTTCGATCTGGGCAAAACTGGCTTCCTGTCGGCTGTGCCGTACTTGGCGATGGGCATATTGTTGGGCGTATCCGGTTACCTGGCCGATTGGATGCAAGTGAAGGGCATTTGGACAACGACTCAAGTGCGTCGCAATTTCAACTGTGGCGCTTTTTTGGCTCAAACTGTGTTCATGATGCTCACCGCTTACATTATGGATCCCACTTGGTCCGTCGTATTCATAACAATTGCTGTGGGCCTGGGCGCATTTGCCTGGTCGGGATTCGCGTAAGTTGCAACATGTTGCATACCCCTTACAGAAGGCAGAGGTCTTAATACTTGTAACTTGCAGTGTCAATCATCTGGATATTGCACCGCAGCATGCCAGTGTCCTGATGGGCATTGGCAACACTTTTGCAACAATTCCCGGCATTGTCAGTCCGCTGCTGACTGGTTATATTGTGGGCGATAGCGGGGATCAACATGAATGGCGTTTGGTCTTCTTTATATCGGCTGGCATTTATCTCATTGGATGCGTCGTCTACTGGTTCTATGCCTCCGGAGAGCTTCAGGAGTGGGCCAAGTCGCCCGAGCAAAAGGCAGCGGAGGCCGAGGAGAAACTCCAATTGCAACTGACACAGCGAGCCGGATTTGTGAACACGGCGGCCGACCTAAAGGACTAAAAGGCAGAACGATAAAATTTCTGTTCGAACAGCAACCAAATACCATAGACACATTTTAGTTTAGTTTATACTCGTATTCCATTCACAGTACCATATTGTACTTTAGCTTTTCCTTTGTTAGTGGGCTTTATTCATCTTAGCGCTCATTGACTATTTGTGCTGTTTTTGTGCACTCGCAGCGAGTGCATTTCAGAATAAACAAAGTTTCTTTTATTCAATCTACGATTTTGATATTGATTTCTTTTTGTGTCGTCAAGGATTCAAATTCAGTTCTGGGCTAATTATTTTCCTTAAGGGAGAAGTGCCAAATTTGACCTTTATTGAAAATGTGCTTGTGTGTTTGATACATATAATAATTATCTATTTTTATTTTGTGTCGTGGAGGATACAAAAAATGGAAGTAGTGCCCACGGAAGTACTACTCATTTGAGGAAGAGTTTGTTTTTATTGGAAATATAAATGGTGCTATACAATTTGAATAATGTTTCCCAAGCAATTATCTATTATAACCCAAATAGTATGCCATAGAATTTGTCTAAATGCTTTCGATGAGCAATCAAATGTTTTATGGCAGGCATAGAGTATGCAACAATATTTTTGAAAAGCGTTGAAATGCTTGAGTCAATAACTTTTCAATTATTTTGTACATTAAATACAAAATTGGTTTAGTTGGCATTGCAATTTTCAAAAGTGCTTTAAACATTTAATAGTTCAATTGTTCAATTGATTGAAGTTTTATTTGTTTGGCGAATTCATGCGATTTGAACGGATTCGTTGAGTAACTCAATGACAGTTTCCCAGTTTTCCCTTAAATGACAAAGTTTCCAGTGTACTTACTTATATATATGTAGGTACGAATACGCATAAATATTTAATTACGCGTGGCCTTGCAGCAATGTGTTTTATGCCAACGCCCTCATCTGTTGTTTGAGTTGTGTGTGCACGCTCGGAATAAAATTCATAGAAATAACATCTAAATAGAAGAAAATAAATTTCTAAAAATTAGGAAGACTTGCTTTAAATTGACAATCTCTAAAATTAGAAAGACTTGCTTTAAGTCGACAATCTCTAAAATATGGTGGTTTTTCTTTATTTCTTAAAAATATGTTATTGTTAGATCGACTACGATATACCCTGAGCCCACACTTAAATATATTCTAGTTTTATTGGCAAAAGTCCCTTTACAAAGTCTTGCACCCAAATGTGAGAAGGTCTTTTCTTATGGCAGGGACTGCAGATTAAAAGAAAGACTAATCCATCGCATATTTTTATTCACATGCTCGAACTGACCCGAACTGACTGGCACGTGCACATACATACACACATACACCCAATCGTAGATAACGGGGCTCTCCAGAATACACACACACACAAACATATTGACGCTCGCGGCGATTATCATGCATATTTATACATACAGAAAATCTACATTCGACTATATACATACATATGTATTGTGTATTGATTAGAAGATTCTGCCTTTAAAATTGTGGCATTTGTAAATGTATCGATATTCCAGAAACGGAGGCAGTTATAGATAAGGTAATCAAAACTGGATCTGCGCCCGGTATACGAGAACCTATATTCCAAATTCGAGTATCTACCTCTTATAGTCTCTGAGATCCGCGTGTTCATATAAATAGACGAACAGACGGACATGGCTATATCGACTCGGCAGAAACAAGTAATGAAATTTACTGGCTCAACTTTTGTCTTAGTGTTTGCTGTCGTCTGGTTCGAGTCACTCTAAAATCTGAAGTTTTAATAGCCAATTTTAATGAATTTATAAACTATGTTAAATGTGTGTATGTGGGAATTCTTAATATGCAAACAATTATTTTTAATATAAGCAACAAATTAGCTCATTTTAAAGTGTGTTGATACACATGTGAAAAAGCACCCTAGAAACTTATACACATTTTTTTTTAAATTTTAGAAATCAAATTGAGGTTAAGAAATTAATTTTCGTTAATAATTGGGTGAGTTACCCTTGACGATAAAAGTATGGCGAATTTCCAATAAGCAGTGATATTTTTTTCTGAGTGCAAGCGATAAGCTGATAAGAGCACCGTGTGCAGCACGGCCAATCAAATTGAACTCGAATGCCTGATAAGGCCCTTAGCTGCGCTCGATGTTCATTTGTTATTCAATTTTGCACTCACCTTTACATTTGGAATTACTTTAAATATATTATGTGTGCGCTCTCTTGGCATCAACAGTTAAATGCAGTAAATAAAAGGCTTTAAATTATTTATTAAAATTACTATTTTATTAAAAAAATAAATTAAACATTTTCAGTTTTGCTCGGAAATAGACACAAATTTGTATATTTATAAAGTAATTGTTATTTCGAAGTTGAATTGCAAACAATTATAAATTTAAAATAAAATGTATGTTTGCTAGATTGTCAGTGCTCGGCACAAAAATGCGGCAACTGCGCCTGCAAGAAAAGACCCAAATAACAATGTTGTAGCAGCAAATAATTAAAGGGAAGCAACTATTGTTAAATTGAATTCATTTCATGTTGTCAATTTTATTATGCAACATGCAAGCAGTTAAAATTGAAATTATATTAAAATACGTATCTGCTTGTAATTTATCTACTCAAATAGTTGTAGGTCTTATCATAAACTGAAGGCAATTAAAAAGAAGAAAGGGAAAGAACGGCTATCTTAGTTAAGACAAAGATTACTTACCCTTGTAGATCAGACTTAATCTGTTGACATATAAGTTTATGGGAATTCAGCCTGAAATTTAGAAATACAAATAATAGTTTTTAGAAAGCCACAAAATGTATGGTTGTTTAGTAATTTAATGTTGTGGCTAGGCAAGGACAAGCAACATATTTCAGAAAAATATTATAGATTATCACATATTACCAATATTTGTAATTGGTAAGTCAGTACGTTTATAAATAAATATATAAATATTATAAGTGAAATTTCACATTGAGATTGTCATCCTTACGGACATGCATTTCCGCCGAAATAAAATGAATGATCGTTATTGCAAATCGCAGCATAGAAAAGAAATTCTGCTAAATGTCGTAGATTTTTTTTTAATGATTTGCCATAAACATTTGTATTCAAGTTGCAGTCGAACAATTTCGAAAATTTATATGCCTAACATAAGAAGGTCACAGAATTGGTAATAAAATAAGGGGACACTTCTACGAGCTTTGACACCTGAAGAACATGCCATACTTTTGCATCCGTTTCCGCTCTCCGGGATGTCCGAATATTTATAAGCTGGCCTGGCCAATAACAACTAAAATAGGAACAACGCGTAAATCATTAGCATAATCAAAATGTGCGTGTTTTGCGTTTAGATTTGCGTCAGTTGCGTGTCGCAAGCGTTTTGTTAGCATTTTGTTTCCAACCAGTCCGGGAAGGTTTTTATAGGAGCTGCTGCTGTGTTTTTGGTAAATCAGGTGTAAATGATTTGGCATTCAGGTATTTTGAACTAAGCACAAGCTAATCGAATTATGGCGTGCGTTGAATTCTCATTCAAAAAAGTAAAAAATAATAATAATAATAAAAATACATTATCGAAAATATAAAACTTAGCATTAATATTAGCTGATTATTGAGAAAAAAATGAATAAGTTACCGACATATTCGATTAGTGCCTGCGAACGGGGCATTGACGATAGTAGTTTGGCCTCAGGTGAGTCTCTCTAATTGCATCGCTCCCAACTTAAGTCAATTCAATTACAGAAAACCGGGCAAATTCCGTCTCCACCCTCTACGTTATAAGGGTTGCCACCTGTATCGTTATGCTTAACGTGTGCTTGTCGTCTTTTGGCTACGTCTGTTACAAATTTGTCAGCGATTTGCAAGATGAGCAACGTATTCAAGTTACCGATGCTATTTGTTGCCTCGCTGGCATCACGATTATTATATGGCTAATACGCTGTGGAGTATGTGATAATAACTTAGTCAACCCGTACAATTATATGTTATATTTTCCACAGGACTTGTCAAACAATAATTCAAATCTCTACTATATTTGAATCATTAGTCGGAATCTAATTTGTTTCTTGCAAAGTATGAGTAAATGAATTGTATTAAATTCTCAGTTTAGCAGCTCATGTTGGCCATTAAAATTTAAAGCAGGTATTATTATTATTTTTTCCGAGCAAACGGTTACTAGTAGGTTTTGAAAATAATTTTCCTTATACGAATATACGACATTTTTGAAAACTGGTCGAACTTTCTGGGCTTTGCAATGCTCAACAGTTAGATGTAGTCCAGCCAAGTGGAAAAGAGTCACGCAAGGTCTAACTCTTGGCGGAATGTGCTAGTTTTCATTAGTATTCATTTCGATGACGTCAAGTTGCTTTTCGATTTTCGTCATTTACACACTGCATTTGTTATTCGTATTCAATTTTTTTTTTGTCTTAGTAACAGTTTATTTAGTAATAGACTCTGATTTTGTTTATAATAGATTTGTATAGGTAACACAAAATTCAAAATGTCGATAGACGATCATCGTATTGCCCGTTGGTATTTTGGAGGCGTGGCCAGCTCAATGGCAGCGATGATCACGCATCCGCTTGATTTGATGAAAGTGCTCATCCAGACGCAAAAGGAGAAAGTCTCCATGGCCGAGACAACACGCAAAATAATACGAGAACAGGGCATGTTGGCGATGTACAATGGCATTTCAGCATCACTACTACGCCAGTACACTTATACGTTAACTCGATTTGGATTGTATACGGCTGGTGCTAGGATCGTGGACACGACCACGATGACCAACAAGGTGCTGCTCGCCGCATTTGGGGGCGGAGTTGGGGGTCTTGTCGGTGCACCGGCCGATTTGCTCAATGTGCGGCTGCAGAATGATGTGATATTGCCGCCAGAAAAACGAAGAAAGTAAATACTAGTTTTTAAAGTAGTTTGGTTTTGGAATCAGTAGAAATATATATTACATATATACATTTTATAGCTACAATCATGCATTTGACGGACTGGCGCGAGTCTGTCGCGAGGAGGGTTGTACACATCTCTTCAACGGTGCCTCATTTGCCGCGTTGCGTGGCGCTTTAATGACTGTGGGTCAAATTGCGTTCTATGAGCAGAGCAAGGATTTTCTCGTTGCTGCAGGCTTGCCGAGTCGAATGGACACGTACATTTTGGCATCGGTTATATCGGCGATTGCGGCAACGGCACTTACCCAGCCCATCGATGTGGCCAAAACGCGTCGCATGAACGCACGTCCCGGAGAATACTCCAGCATGACAGATGTATTCTTGAAGACTGCAATGGAGGGACCAATGGCATTTTTTAAGGGTTCCATTCCGTCGTTTGCACGTCTGGGACCGCACACGGTATTATTGTTTTTATCGCTCGAGTTCCTTCGAAAACATTTTGGATATTTGCCCGAAGACAAGTAGTAGTCGGATACCACTTTGTCGTCGATAAACAAAATGCAGTATGCGTGTTAAAAACCTTTTGTGTCAAAATCAAATTTAAAATAATAATAAGTGTATATTTCCAGGGGTTTTACTAATCTTCTAGCAAGCTGTGGATCTTGTTTATTTTTTTGATGAGACCTTTATGATTAATTTAAATTTTGAAAGATAGTATATCTGGTATATCTACTGATGAAATAAACACAACAATAATTCAATACAGTTTCTACGTGACTCAGTTAAGAGAATCCAATTTGAACGAATTAAAAACTTATATATAATTAATATGACAGTTTTCGGCAAGTGGATTTGAGATAATTTGAGTATGCTTGACATTCTTTTGAAAAAAACCTTTTGGAATTATATATATACACATATATATATATATATATATATATATATATTTTGTTTTATTTATTCAGATATATATATATTTATATATTAACGCATTTTTTGTAGCAATGTGTAATGTTGGGCCATTAAGAAGCGAAATCGAAGGATTTCTGTGGCATTGCTAAATTGCCCAACTCATTGCGGTTGCAAGGGTGATGACAATGACAAAGGACGCAGGACGATGCACTGACCATAATTATTTAAAACAACGGTCAAGGACATACAAACAAGCTTATAGAAGGGTGATGCGGGTGCAAAATTACTTAAATTTTTATGACAAAATTGAGCTCTTAAATTGCGACTCGACAAACTGGGGAAAAGTAGCTACATATAGTGCCAAGGTTGGTAATTTAAATGCAGGCCAATAAATTGAAGCACATTTTTAACTGGCGCTTTTATGTCCTGTTGCCGCTCATTTTCCGAGCCGACATTATCCGCTATGCACGGAAGTCCATTCGCAGTTGGAGAGACAATAAAGTGCCAGACTGAAGAAGTGAAGACTAGGGACTGAAGAGGCCCCAGTTGCAGCGCGGCGGAACTCACACTGCGTTTAAATACCTTCGTGTCCGGCGCCATTTCCCTGGCCAATTCGAGCATGGGAAATGCAATAAACTTCTAAATCAGTCGATTAAGCGAGCTGCGAGTTGCGAACGATGCGAATTGCCACTAAAAGCATGCCCAGACAATTTCTACACACGCACACCCGCACACCAGCACACACACCAGCACACACACCCGCACATGCAGTCCAAAAAAGGAGTTGTGATAAATGTTTAGCAATTAAAATAAGTAGCAAGCGTATCACGTAGGAGTGAGTCGAGTCCGGGCATTTTCTTATCTTCGTGTGGATATTACTGTCAGCCCAAAGTACACGGCTCTTTAATGAAAATAAAAACTGTAAATGGCGAAAAAAAACTATGACGCTTAACAAATTCGTTCTCTCAATCCACAATGATAGTGGCTGAAAATGTAGCATAGGCAAAATATATAAATTAAGCATCTTGTTGTTTTTCATTTTATTCACATTAAGCGTCTTATTTATTTATTTTATTTTATTTTGTTATTACAATAAACCAATTTCTGAACCCATAATAAATGGAAGAAGGTTAAAGTTAAATTTCGGGAAAAAACATTAACATAAGTTAAAATTCTCACTCGTAAAAGTATTTAACAGCCAAAAGGATGTATGCCTGAGCCTATATAGTCTATATAGATATCCATTATAATAATAAAAGCTTCCGTAGCGAAGATCAAGCTACTTTATTTTTATCGATAAAAGCCTACGTTTTGCGAAGCTCGATTCAAATCAATCAATATCCGAACGCAAAAAGTGACCCAATTTCAATGCACACATAGTATTAATGAACTGTACAAATTTTAATAAGATTGGAAAATAAATACTGATTTTATTAACCAAAATCATATTTTCATATTTTGTGAACCAATGTCTTAAACAGCTAGGTTCAGGGTATCTTCTAGTCTCTCGATTGACTTGGCCCTATTACGATCATTTCCGCACGCGGCATCTACTAAATAAAAATAAAGTTGTTGTCAGGGGTGAGTTAATTAAGCAAGTGGCTTAATAATAATAACAACGGACTAACAAAGCAATAAAAAATATATTATATTCCAATGGGGGAGAACAGAATTAGAATACTCAGCGGTCTCTAGGCACGACATTCTAGACTAAAATGACACATAAGTAAATTAGGTTTATTCTGAAGCGAATTTGTGTGCCGGTTGAATTCGCAAGGCAATGTTACAAACATGTAAATAAAAATGTTATTATATTATATATATGTATTCTTAAAACAATATCTTTTGATTGGCGTGTAAACTTATGTCATTGATACCATATTTGAGGTCGGCTTAATTACCTTGCACTCATTTTCTTGATTAAATTTCGTTACATATATTTGAATCTAGGTGGCCTTTATATAATGAAAACACTTTTCGTTGACGTCCTTGGCAATACATTTTCGCGAATTGCGAAAACGGCATTTAAATGTCACACACACTGAAGACTATAACTGTTTATCTTTATAATTAGATCTTGGCAACTGTATCTTTGTGCCGACATTCTGTTGATAGCTACGTTGCCAAGTGCTGCCAGAGTAGTTTACAATGTCAAATTTCCGTCATCGCCATCGGCAAAACAGCTCACTAAAATGGCAACACGTACTCAAGAAGCTAAAAACCAAAGGGAAACCAGACAAATACCGCATCCAAAACCAAAAACCGAAACCGAACTTTGGCCAAGACTAGCGAAACTTGGCTCATTAAAGATTAAGGCACATTAACGCCAAATGGTGTGAGGGACAGCAAATTTCAGCACCATCAGCATAAATATTTATGTAAATTGGGATTACAAGTATTTTGTATGTATTTTTGAGTAGAAACTTTAGCAGTGAATGCTTACTGTTCACCATCTTCTTAAATGGCCATTTAATTACTTTAAAGCATGAAATGCAACTGCCCCAAAAAGTATGTTGTTGTTGGCCTCCTCAGAATAATCTTGTCATGGCCAAAACTTTAGATGCTGTGAAGCGTGCGGTCAGCTGCATATTTTAACTTGCTTTTATTTTTATTTTTTAGTTATCTCTGCAGCTGCTTGGTTTTTACATCTGCTGCACTCAAAGCTAGCCAAATGGATGGCCAAAATAAATACATGCCACTGTGAGAGGCAAATATTATTTTGCTTGCCATACCCCAAAAATAAAACAAATGCTATGAAATTTGGCTAAATAAATGCCAAGTTAAGGTATGCGAAATGGCCAAGCCCAGCAGATATGTACCATGCAGACAGATGTTGTAAGTACCACCGATGAAGAGGAGAGATTTGCTAAGAATTTAACGAAATTTAAATTCAAATATTCGCTGCTATAGATAACTCATTAATATGCATTGAATTTCCAAAAGTTTGAATGGCACTTTGATGCTTTCGTAATATTTATTGGCAGCATTGTTGCTTAATGAAATTAGACGCATTTCTGTGAAATTTCCGGCAATATATACGTATATACATATGTCTATGTATACATAGACATATACATATATATATATATAGGAACTTAGATGCTGTTTAAATTTCATTACTTTGTGTAAACAAAGGCACGTGTCAATTGTCGCCATCGAGTAAGTCTAAGACCACCCGCCTATTTTGTTTGGAATTGGAGCATGCGCGGATAATATCTAAAGAGCGTGTCAACAATTCCTTATCCCTTTGGTACGATTTCGAAATATGTACGATTGCCGTAAATCGTTTTCATGCTCGTGTGTTTCATTCAATTATCAAAAATAATTTAAAATAATTTTACCACACAACCAAGCTGTACACTTTTATTTGAGTGTATAAATATTTTGCCGGTTGGCGTTGCGTTGGTCACGTTGTAATCAGCAAAAGGTTTCGCCTAGTTGCGGTTATAAAGCCTCGAACGTGATCCGCATCCCGTATGCGAAAATGTACAAATTTCTAATTTATGTAGTTTACGTTCGGATTTATAGGTATTTGTATATGATTTTTGCCGTAAATGTGCATACACTCAGCAAAATAATCAAAAAAACTCCAGAAAATCGCCCTGAATATTAGAAAGCCTTTTTTGTTTTTAGAAATTTTTATTTATTTATTCAAGTCAATCGACGCGAAAAAAATCGATAGAGTTCAAAATAGATTAAATTGAATTTTAAAAAAATTATGTATTGAATTTATATTTATAAGTTTTATAATTTTCAAAATTGATTTTTTAGTTATAGAAATAGAGGACTCTGAATTGGTTACATTATAAGGTCTATTGCAATCAATGTAGAGGACTCTTCCAGGGGGACCGTCTTTGGATAAGAAACGGAACGCAGAAATGAAAGAATTTTTCCTAAAAACAAACGCATGCTTTAACTCAACGTTGTAAAATATATCGCTTTTTTTATATTTTGCAAATATAGAAAGGCGTTATTAAAGTAATTCTTTTAAAAATCATTTCAGTATCTGAATCTTTCTTATCTGAAATGATTATAAATGTAAAATCTTTAAATACCAATGTTTAACAAAAAGCTAAGACAAGAATTCTTCTATGAACACATATTAAAAACAAACACCCTGGATACAAAACCACCAAAGTCAAGCGAATTTGTGTGTTTTTTCCTGACTGTATATATATATGTATGAATATATATGTATATATATATGGACCACAAACTTATATGTATTGATGGCTCTTTTAAGCCTTTGGGGCTTTGAGTTGAAGTGGCTGTGTGCTTATGCTGCTTATGCATTCAAGTGAGCAACGCTTCGTATGAGTAATATGCTTTTAATGCGTGCGCTAATTTAGCACCTCGAAAGTGGTCTTCAAACGAGTGCAGCTTAGGACAAACCGGGCACTCACATGCTGCGAAAGTGAGTTCATTTTACATTCGAATTATTCATTTGTGTGCCTTTTGTTGGCCGAGTGATTGTGTGCGCTCTGAATTAATCTATTAAACATATAAGGCTTGTAAGCTGCTGCTGCTGCTGCCGCTGCTGCTGGGGCCCTGAGGCAAATCGCTGAAGTTGCCACTTTTTGTATTTAGCTCAAAATACGCCCAGTGGGCGTGTCTGCCTATTGCCTATTGTGACAAAGGCCAATCTCATAATCAGCATAATTTTCAAAGGCAAAACATACAACAGCAAATCTGAGATTTTCGTGCCGAGGTCGAGACATAAAGACAAAAGCCAGTAGCATTGTCCAGGCAAAGATCTGGCCCTGACTGCCACTTTGACTTGGCCTGGGTTGCTTTTGCTTCTGCTGGTTTGCCAAAAACATCAGATTGAGATTATGCGCCAAGATAATTATTTGGCCTGGCGTGTCGTGGCGTGGCCTACTCCGAAGTGGTCGTTGCCTGCCAGTTCCATTTACATATCCACATCCACATTCACATCCACATCTACTTTTACTTTCATGTGGCAGCGCTTTATGCTCCATGCGCCTGTTGGCAAGTTGTGCCCCAGAGACTTGTTGTGCGAGTGTAATTTCTGTGTGTGTGTGCTGGTATGTGTATGTTATTATCTTTGCTGCTGGGCGTTACGTGCAAGTGTCATAAATAAAATGGCAACACTATGTAATGGTGGGGGGGCTCGTCTTTCCTTCTTCTTTCCCTCTGACGGCCTAAACATCATTATTATATATCAGGGACTGCCTGCTGGTCAGGCCTCCTTCAACTTTGACTCAAGTTAACCTCAACTCTGTCGAGTGAATTACACAAGGTTCGAGCTGGTTGGGGGGAGCTGGTTAAATTTGATTTCGTTTGCACTAATTGTTTGCAGTGTTAAAAATATGGCCAGCCATTAATCACAGACACTCGGACACGTTCACAAACGAAGGCTGTTTGCCATGTGGGTGGATTTCTGTTGAATGGATTCATTGTTGATGTTCGTGTAAGCCATAACGATAACACTTATAAACATTTGTACAATTACCAAACGGCCAAAAAAACCAAATTATAATTTCGTATTTGCAGGTGTCATTAATAAGTTCTTATAATTTCAATTTCTAGGCAACGAATATCAATATTACAAAGGTAAATAATGCCCTGTTGGCTGCCTGTCTTTTTTTTTTTTTTTTTTTGTGTTTCCTACATTACTGTCAAAATCATAGAACTCGACTTACACGGTCTTCTACACAAAGAGGAGGAAGTTAATAGGATGTTATATTTAGTAACTTAAGCTCATTTATAAAATCCTTAAAACTTACTTAAGCAATACTTCAAGCAATGTTTCAATGTCTTTTTTTCTCGGATAATATTTCAAGCCTATTTGATTATAAATATTTTATAAATAAGTGGTAGGAAAAGAATAAATAATTTTGGTATTTTTTTATACAGTTGTAAAAAAACACCATCTACAACTTTTTATTACCAAGCAAAACACAAACCAATAATTTTGCAATTTTTTCAAATGTTGATTTGCTGTTCTTAGAAGTAATAATGACTTTGTTGTGTTGTTACGTGACCTTAAAATGTAAGTAAAATTACTTAAAATATATGTATTTTGATCAAATTGAAGACAAAACAACAAGCTAGGTGCAGCTTGTTTCATTACGAATTACTGAGTACTGCTCATAAATTGACCATAAGTCAATGAGCAACTCACTGACTATATACATATGTATATGTGTACATAGTACTCATTTACACATTTACTCACATATCGAGTAATATTATACATATGATAGTCCAAGTCATGCGATGAAAATGTTTTTAATACCGAGTCTGACTGGACTGTGTGCATAGAATTGTTTGTCATGCCAAAGTCTATTTAGTCCGTTCAATGGTATTTTATTGGTAATTTGACAAATGCTAATGCTTGCACCCACACAGACGTACAACACACACACCCACACTCACTGGCACATGGCAAAAGTTGGCATGTCATTCGAGCTGCTTCACTTTAACGCAACCTTTTTTGTATGCCTGGGCCACAAGGTGTGAAACAATGTGGTGGAAGAGGGAGCTATGTGTGTAAGTGTGTGTGCGGGTGGTGTAGCATTTTTATAACAGTAAAAATTATACACACCGGCGGACGTTGCAACATCTACTGCTGGTAAATTTAATACACATCTGTGGCATTCTTGTTTGTTATTTTTGCCTTGATTTATTTTGTTTATCAAAAATGTAATGTTATTTATAAGTTGCTGAAAGTTGAAAATTGTGCTGAAACTGCTGCTACAACTCCTCTTGTTGTGCAGTCAGTGTGGGGAATACTCAAGTCAGCTACATATCCATATGTTCAATTATTTAATACACTAGACGAGTAAGCCAACTTCAGCCATCTGTTTGGTCGGAGTGGGTGGCTTTAATGGCTTTAATGGCTTTAAGCCATTGCCAGACAAAAGCAACTGCAGCAATTAAAAAGCTGACATTGGCATAGCCTTTGAACCGCATGTTGTCTATCAGAGACACGCCTTTGGACTGAACTCTTTTTTTGATAGTGTACTTAATGTTCTGAGGCGTATATTCTTCTATGTACACATGTACTAGGAGCACACTCAGAAAAAATTTAAATTATTCAGCAACTAAATTCCGGAAATTTATGATTGCTTTCTAAAACCATGGTTTGCATTTCTAAATTACAAGGTGAAATTTTCTAATTTCATGACATTTTTATGTGTGCATTATAGAATAATTCTTATATTACCCTTGTTTTGTTTACTTTTTATAAATTCACATGGCTTATAAATAAAAAATAAATAAAAAAACAAAAAAAAAAAAAATTTAGTTTTCTTCTTCTTCTGAATTTTAGAAATTATTTTTTTTTTAAATAGAAAAAATCGGTATTATTGAGATTGCCGACTTAGCGTAAGCAAAGCTAATAGTGAAACATTTTTTTCTAATATTGAATTATAATTTTTAAAAAAAAATAGAAAGACTCTTTAGGGCGTTGTTAGGATGACTTTTTTTTTTGTGCACTCTACTGCCACTGCAGCGTGGCATGCCACAAAGGCGGCAGGTCTGTAGCTTAGGGTGCACAAGGTGCTTCGGCTCATTACCCCATACTTTCCTTTATATTAATGGCCTGCACAGACTTAGTTATTGCTGTTGTTGTTGTTTTGTTTGTTGTTGCTGTCATGAAAGTCACTTTAAGCGCCTCAGTCTCTCCCATTGTGTGTGTGAATTATTGATTTTCATTAGTGTCTCCGATTACAGGTTCAGACCCGCTTTATTTACTTGTCTTGTAGTATTGAAGTAAAAAAAATTATTTAGTTTCCAATCCAGAAGCTTTAAGATGTTCGCTGTTTGGATGCCTTTTGCTGACTGTGGCATTTTTAATTTAATTAAAACGTCGGCACGGCCATCAACTTAGTCACAATGCAATTGTAAGGTTTCCATTTTAATTAAAGTTTTTACGCCCATTCACTTGCCGCCAGTGCGAAGCAAAATCGCAGCACAAACACAGTCAGCGGCAGAAGCATTCAAATTTTCATATTTCGTTGAAGTTGCTGGGAAACCGCTTGGGGGTAGAGTTGTGGGTGGGTGCGACTATTTAAATTGCGAAGAGCAAAATACAGAAATATGAAGCAGAAACAGATAGGTGGAGGATGTGAATGCCCTGAATTTGTTGCCCATTCAAAATGCTCCTCACTCAAAATGCATCCGAAGCGCGAGCCAATTTGTTGAGCCTGATTTTTGTTTTGTTTTTTGGTTTTCTTTCTTTTTTTTGGGTCCCCTGGCACGGAGCCAATCGGCGAGCCTTGAGCATTAAACTTTCAGCTGGTAATTAAACGATTATTTCAGAGCTTGGGCGCAGGTGTTTAACATGTTATTGTTGTGTTTACTTTAAAGCTGGCGCAGCATAAAAAAAGACTGCCTTAAAAATGCCTTAGTCAGTTTAAAACAGGGCTTGTGATATTTTAAAGCATTTCGAATGCTCTGTAATTTGATCTCTACAATTTGATTTTTACTCAACTTAGAATCCTCTATGTCTATAATTAACAACTCAATTTTAAAAGCATTCTCCAGAAATATAATTTCGATTGCAACCAACATACTAACAATATTTATTTTTTGGTCTGATTAGGTTCTTTTCTTCTGGGTTTTATCCAACCCATGCAATAAATGTTGAACTTTTTTGCATTTTCATACTCGCAGAAATCTTGTAGATATGTATTATTTGTGTGGTTTAAATTTAATATTGATTTTGAATTCAATTTGATCTATTTATTACTTATTTTATATTTCTGTATAGTTTGACTTTAGTTGACATTAGATAAATAATTAGAATAAGAAATATAAAGTAGTAATATTTTGCTTGACACCGTCAGCTCTGCAACCTGCATTATTTTGCTACTTTGCGCGTCCTATTAAGGTCTTTTAGCATCTACTTCAATCTGTTGTACGTTTTCTTGCATAAGCCACACAACAACAACAAAAACAATGCAGCTGCCTAATTAATGCAACACAAGGCACCACAAAAGCCTTTGGTCCTTGTGTTGGCAATCTAATTGTACAAATTGGTTAGGCAAATATTGTATTTGACGTCTAGCCCCCCACACGACCAAGGAGTGTTAGCTGTATGACTTGACTGTGCAAAACATACTTCAGTCGATGACCTCCACATTAATGTGGCACATCGCCATTCCGATTTGCACATGTAAATTACTTAAATTAAAACAATTCAAGTTGCCTAAAGCACTCACAATTCCTAATTAAAACGTCAAAATGATACAAATTGGGCCTTTTCTTCTGAGTGCATATTTAAGAATAAAGTGGCTTTGAAATTAGACACGTATTTTTTATACATTTTAGAAAAATGTGTATTGAAATTAATAAAAGACAAACACTGGTTTTAGAAAGACACAACCTTTCCTTTTATAAATACACTTTCTATATAATAATATGAGTAAGCTTTGGCACCAAAAGCATGTTGTTTTGTTTAGGAGTTCAACCACGCAACTTGTAAGGAAAATAAAATACAAAACACAGACGACTGTTGTCCAGGGTCACAAATTACAATTTCACTTCACTCAATGAGCTCACTTTGGGGACCCATGACTGACGCTGAACAGCAGTTCCACTTCTGTTTTCAACTGCCGGATTAGTGTGTGTTAATTTCGGTGCCCGCTCAAAGTATATTGCCATCTCATCAGTGAATAAAGTAAGGCACAGGATGCATACATGTCTGTCTCTCTCTCTTTCTCTCTCTCTCTGGTGTGACAGGAAGTAGCGAACTTTGGTCCACTTAAAATCTTTTTCTCTTTAAATATTGGGTAAGCAATGAGAAAACGCGTGGTGACTATTTGACAAGCATGACTTTTGCTCATCATCTGCTAAGGCTCTAGGGTGCACAATGACGAGGCTATCAAATGTGGAGTACTTTAATTTAAGCCTTGGTCAACATGTAAAAATAAAAAAAATCGAAACTTGCGGAATTTCGCCTAAATTAGGAACTTAACTTTCTTGGTATTCAAATTGCTATTTTACAAATTACCGCGAGCAGTTGTTCACTGACTCGACTTAATTCGATTCAAGCGGATAATGAGCTAAAAATAGGAGTGGACCCCATCGAGGCGGTGCGATGATAGGCATGGGTGAGCACACTTTTCAGTTTGGTGCCAAATTGAAAGGTTAAATCAAGCATAGGTCAGTGCTCAACTGCATTGCTTGGCCACTCAGACATTCTGATAAGTTGCCAGCAAATAAAAAATAAAACATGTTACATCAAATTTGTCCACACATGTAACTTTGTTCTCTACTTTTTCGAGACTGACTAGCTGTACAATTAAATTAGAAACCTGAGCCTTTTGCTCAGTTCAAAACTTTGCCGAAACGTAAAGAAACGAAATACGTGACAGAATTTTGTGCCAGCAGACGAGCAATGAGAGCACAGCAAATGTTTTGTTGCGAACACATATGTCTAGGTTATTGAACTCTCTTTAGTTCATTCAACTTAGACTCCGCTTAATAGTTTATCACTGTACGCTTAAGGATATAATTGAAAATATTGGTTGTATACGTAATGCGAATGCTATAGTAAAATTCAGAAAGTATTCCCCTGATAGTTGAAACTGTCTACTTATTCAGAAATGAGAGATATATATAATATTAGTACATATATGATATATAAAATATAACAGAGAATAGAAGTATAAGTTACAAATCTATACACTACATATAATTTTGTATGTATGTGTAAGTATATTTAAGAATATATATGAGCATGTCGATGGCATAAGTAAAACTAATTGAATTCTTAAAATTAATTAAGAATATGCCTGACAGTTTTATCTGTTTGCTTCTTCAGAAATTAATAAAATATATAATATATATATATATATATATATATAATTAAATATCTTACGTACGCACAGCAAAATGGATTTTTATCATATATTCTTATATTATACAATATAGCTACTAGATATTAAAAAGTAATAAATATATGTAGGCTTAGATACGTAATGTGAAGGCTCTTCCAAGATGAATTAAGTATTCGGCTGAAAGCTGCTCAATTAAATTATTGTTAAATTTATTAAATTTCGTAGTATCCCTTTAAAATATAATATTTTATGTATTTATTGTAGGATTAGTTGAATAACTATATTTCATGGCTAATTGGATTATATTTATGGTAAATCTTAGATAAATCTTTCCGTTAAATTATGGCAAATATTTCTACCAGTTTTCAAATGCGTATGTGTAAGTATAAATATAAATGTATATGAGCAGATGGGTGGTATACGTAATGCAAAAGCTACACCGAAATAAATAAAGTATACGCCTGATAGCTTAGGCTGTTTAGTTGTTCACAAATGAATAAGTGAAATTAGTGTTAAATATATTAAGCTTTGAGGCATACGTCAAAAATATTATATATACATACATATATGGAGTTTACTTGAATAGCTATATATTTTATGGCCAATTGGATTATTATTGGATATTATTCTTTATTAGAGGAAATATATTTACCAGTGTTTATGTGTACTGTTGAAAAGAGAAGTTAATGTTAAACATACTACATTTCGTTGTATGTCTTAAAATTATTTCATTTTGTTTATAGAGCACACGTGAATATTTAGTAGCTAATAATAAATCCACATGTGTTTGTACAAACACATGTGTATTCCTATTAGACGCTTACTCCCATTTTTTTAAAATTCAATTTCTTTCCTCTTTTTTGTTCAGCAACAAATTATTTATTTATATGGTGAATGGTTGTCTCTCGACTCGGCTTTTTTACCTATCTTCGAGGCGGCTTCGCTGGCGCTGCTGCCTTTGAGCTTATTAAAGATTAAGTGCATTGTCTTGCCGAGCCAAGAGCTGGGTATAAAGAGGTCATTTGAGTTAGATGAATTTTTGAGGAAAAGGTTCATGCACCAGGGGCAGCAGTCAAACAGGCATTGCAATGTGAAGCCAAAATATTAGGCAAAAGCGTCTAATGGTCATTACTTGGGTTTGCTGTATGTGTCTGTTTGTATATGTGGGTGTGTGCCACAAAAACACAACTCGCTGCCTTCTAAAATATTTAATAGTTCTCGTTTCTGTTGCTCTCAGTCGCGGCGGATTAAGCAAATCACAAAGTCAGTGGCCCCAGGAGCTGAAACTTTTACAGCCGTCCCTTTGACTGTTTGACGTTTTGACTGTTTGACGTTTTGACTGTTTGGCTGTCAGTACTCATCGCTGGACGCTGCTGCTGTAGCTGTAGATTTTGCTGCAGCTGTAGCGTTGTCTGAATGCAATTAAAATGTCAGCGCTCTTTGGGGCAAAGGACGTGACTCTCCAAATGGCCAAAGCATATGGGACGGACAGGCTTTGTTGGCCAGGATGCGGACACATATCCACACACCACACTCTCTCATTTCACATGCAGAAAGGATGGATAGAACACTCCTCGTACACTTTGAAAAAAACCTTTCTCTAAAATTTCCAGTATGTGATTTCTGTGTATGCAAACATAAAAAAATAATTATATTATCTTTTTGTTACTTTTAATATTAATATATATTTAAATTTTAAGATTTTAAATGTACAAACATTTTACATGGTATAGAATTTCATATAAATTAATTGGAAAGGCTACTTGGTCCATAAAATTATTCCTATGAACTAGAAGAACTTTATATTTATGAGGGCGATTTGCATTTTAGGGTGATTAACTCAAATTTAGCTATATATTTTTCTGAATATAGCTTGAAAAATATGACCGACTTAGATTTCTAAACTCTTTGCGAGTGAATAGCTGCAGTAACCACGCCTCCAAATGTCCTCACTGGCCCATTAAGCGCACTTGTGACGCACGTAAATTAATTTACTGTTAGCCATTTATGCCCCCTTTCTGCCTGCCTTCATGCTGCCGAACAAGCTCCCAACAACAGCAGCCACAGCCACAACAGCAATGAAAGTGAAAAAGAGAGTTGGTTTATTGACAGCCGAAATATGTGGCAAGCAGCACGAAACAAAAAGAAAAAAAATATGGCTGCTAAAAGTTAAATAATAAATAACATTTAGCACAACCCACAGCTGCAGAGACGCATCCTAATCGCTCATTCCCCACCTATCTATCTTAAAGCTGAACTGATCGTGGAAGGAAAATACTTAGTGTATATTTTTTAAAAGCATCAAGCATTTTAATTAATATTTAAATACTTAAGAACTGCAAACTATATTTGCTAACAATATAATTTATAATATTGCATTAGTCAGAATGTAAGTATGTGTGTAATACTTTAATTTAAATTTAAACAAATTAATTCATAAAGATAAAAATATGTATTGTAAAAATATAAAATAATGGACCCTACTACAAACTTGAAAAAAGAAAATGTAATAGAGAGAACCTCCTACAACATATACATGAAAAACATTAACTATTCTATTTAATATTTAAATACTTGAGAAATGCAAATTGAATTTTCCAACAATATGATTTATAATAAAAAAAACTAATTATAAAAGAAATTAAAAAATGGTTCTCGCACTTTTTTGAAATGGCCATTAACCATGCAAATATTTAAATACTTGGGATACGCACGCTGAACTTTCTTACATTATATTTTTTAACATAGGTTCTATCGAAATACATACATAAGCAAACAAACAGAAAAAAAACTATTATTTAAACTGTAAAACACATTTTTAAAAAAAAATTTCAAATAGTTTTCCCAACAAGTAGGTATCTAACAATTTTTACTACTACTATTTCTTAACATAGTATCTATCGAAATGCACTCCATTTGCCTCACAATAACTTGCGTAATACTTTTATTTAAGTTACAAAAAATATTTTTAAACAAAGAGTTCAAATAGTTTTCATTATAAGTTTAAAATTAATAATGACCTTTACTTTGGAAATATTTAATTACTTGAGAAATGCAACTTGAATTTTTTTTACATTTGTGTGCTTAGTGTGCCTAGAATACGTTCATTCATGTTTTAAAAAATATTTAGAGATTAATATTTTCCACAATAAGTTTCTATCAACTCTAAATTACCAACAGAGTATTACATTTGTCTAAAGATTTGATGCAAATTATATGTTGTTGCTGTGACAAATACGTTAAACCCGACAACAGGGCTGCAGCCATTTATAATAGTTGCCTTTGGTTTGCGGTCGAATTAGGGATATTATCACTGACTGGAGTCATTCATTGGCAGGCATTCGTTGGGCCAAAATATATACCTAAGTGCCACAAAACGTGGCACTCGATGCGTGTGTGTGCGGCTTATAAACGGAAGCACGCGACTCTGACGGAAATTGCCACCTGCACATGCAACACACGCAACATTTCCAACAGCCAAACAACAACCGTTATGGAATATGGGACTTTAACAAATTATAAAAAAATGATACAATATCTATGCATGGCAAAAGCTTAACCCTGACCAAATGACCCAATTAAAGCAATTTCAGTGAGCAGCAGGTAATTATATAATTACATACCTTCATCCAGAGAGAGAGCGAGAGAAAGAGAGAGAGAGAGGCAGAGAGACAGAAGGTGGGGTACCAATTTGAATCTTAAGCTGCATTGCAGATCAAAACCAGGGCCTCATCAATGTCGCAGCTGCAGTCTAGTTTAAATGTTTGCGACCAGCATTAAATGCAAGCAAAGAGCGAATAATAATGCTCTTCAGCGCTCTCTCGCTTGCAGTTCTCGCTCTTTGAGTAGGTAGGTGCTAATTATACACTTGCGGTCAAAATAATTTTATTGCGCATTCTTAAAGTATTTAATTTAAATACGACTCATTTAAGGTATTCAAATCGAGACCTCTTCAAAATATTCAATATGAAGGAAAAATTCCATTCTTCACAACAAAACATGCTTGGCTTCTTATCTGTGAAAGTTTTAAAATACTATTATTTTCCACATGTTAAACGTAATAAAATATAACCAGCCAACATATCTAGTTTTTATAAACATTATTAGCCGCAGCGAAAGCTGTGAAAACTTCACTATTATTCCACTACCATTATAATGATAAGCTAAAATAATAATTTAATTAGAATAAATAAAATAATAATCCATTTAAAGACTTTAATTTTTTAGATGTTAAGTTTTGTAGCTATACCAATTTATATTATAATTTACTTATTTAATTGTTGATTGCTTGTGTTTAAGTCAAATTTTTATATTTTTTCTACATTTTCAGTATTTTTTTTTAAACTTTTTCCAAAACGTATGTTCGCAGCAGTAAGCAATTGAATTTCAAGCAGCATTGCAGATCAAAACCAGTCCCTCATTAAATGTCGCAGCTGCAGCCTGGATTAGAATAGATAGCATTAAATGCAAGTAAAGAGAGAAATTCTGTTTTCAGCGCGCTCTCTTAAGCGAAAGCGCTCTCGTCTCACTTTTATCCGGCCTGCGTGAGCCGTTAGCTACTGACAAACGTTGCCTTCCGACGTTGCCTGTTTAGTTTGCCGCAGTCCAGCAGTGAACGCGTATTACGCGGATATTTAAGGATATCATTTGGCGTTTTCCAATACTCTGTGAGCAGTTCAAAAAATAAGTTCAACACAACTCAACGTAATTTTTGTTGAGCTGCCGCAAAAAATAAAAAATAAGGGAAAACAAAAAAGTTGTTGGTGGCATATTCAAGGACACGCAACTTCACACCTTGTGTGTGTTTTTATATGTGTGTGCATTAGTGTCTTATGTGTGTTTGTTTTTCGTAGTATTTGCCCCTGCCCAAAAAATGACCCACGCAATTTAGGCAGCTGAGAGGGGCAACGTTTGCCACAGCTTCAGCTTTAGCTGGTTTTAAAAATTTCGAAATTCACAACGTGCCACTTGCAACGTCCCGCAGCAGCCGCAATAAAACACCTGCCCCAACCATCACGCCTCTCCCCTTTAATCGCATTTCGCATTTTGCGTTTCGCGTCGCGTTTCGTTTGGCGGCCCAAAAATGTCGGTTTAGTTGTGCCATTATCTCCAACCTATATACATATCTATAAGCAACGCGACTGCCCCTCTTCACCTCCACACTTGTCCGTACGTGTCGCCAACTGAAAATGCAGCCAACACACTTGCACACATTTCCAGCCGGGTAAGTGATATCCCAGCACACTTATGTGCACTCAGAGAAACAATTCAAAGTTGTTATTGTTATAATAAATATTTTCTAAATATAAGAAAACAATTTCAGAAATTTAAAAAAATATGGTAATTTTTTAAATTTTTAAAAATTATTTTGTTTCATACAGAAGTGTATTTCCAAAAAGTAGAAAAACAATTGCTAATTGTTAGAATAAAATTCCATTGTAAAATATAAATATGTTGTCCTGTTGGACCCCCGAAAAACCGTAATTTACTATCTGAACAATATTGTGACCAACAATTGGCTCTGAAAAAAGGGCCATTTACTTAAATTTAGTTCGATTTTTTTGTGAGTGTGGAATTTTAGTTTTGGTCGCTGCAATATGTGGCACTGACGTTGCCTGCCACAGCCAATGCACTGTGGGCCACAATATAAATTACCTGGATGGCTGTTCAGCCAGCAGATCCATTCACGGCTATGCAGCATGTCGAGGCTGAGTTGAGCGCTGCGCTGAGCTGACCAGCCATAATTAAATTTCAGATATTTTGTCAAAATTTACGGCAGCATTCTGTGACGCTTTTTGATGCAACGAATCGCTGCAATTGGTGCAGTTGTAGCTGCAGCTTGTGCCACATTTCACTTTGGTTTTCCATCATCCATCCAGTTCAGTTCGATAATAATAACAAAGCTATTTCGACAGGAGCCGCGGGCCGTTTTTCCTCTTTTTCTAGTTGAAAAATTGGCAAAAAGAAAACCTATTAGAACAAATAATGGACGGAGTTGATTTATGTATTTATGGGATATGTATCCTATATATGTACATACATACATATATATCCCAGTTCAAGGCAAACATTTGCTACCATTGCTGTTGACCTCTCTCAATCATTATTACGCCTGTACCGTTGCTCAGTGAACAATATAACTACATATATAAATATGATTGAAATTATTCAAGTTTTGATTACACTTCGAATATAAACAGAAGTTTAATGGGTTGTACTTATTATGTCTTAGACATTCGAGAACTAAATAAAGTCAGAGCTCTTCATAAGCTTTTAGCTCTGGCTGAAAAGGCCTGTGGCGAATGATAAGTTTGGGGTGAGTTAACATTTAATGGATTAAAAAGTTGTTAAGGTGATTTTGTCTGTTTACACTGTATTTTATAAATAAAGCACAAGTAGCGTTAACATTACCAATAATAGTAAGAATTTATCATTTTTCGTTGACTGAAAACAAATTAACAAGTTCATATAATTGAAATTCTACAAGATTTGATTGTAAGCCAAGATAAACAACAGATCGAAATTATTTATCCATTTAAGTGAAATAGGTTGTAGCAGTTCGAATAATCATTATTTTGAAACTATAAGAAGTTAATGTCGCTATGCCGTAACATAGGAAATATTAACCGTATAATAAATAATAACAGTAATAGCTTTAGTGACGTTAACAATAACAGCGTGAAAGGATATGTCTGTACTCATCTCGCCAGTCTTCAATAAACAAGTCAACAAATATTTATGATAGAAAGTAAATAAGATTGGATTGAAAGCTAAGATAAACAACAAATCGAAATACGCTTATTTTGACTGTTAAATAGCTTGTAGCAGATCCATACATATAACACATAATACAATTTTTTACATATTAATGCCACTATACCGAAAAAGACTAAACCATAGCGTTATCGACATTAACTGTCACGGCCACAGCAACAGTAACGTTAACATTGACAATAACATTTCAAGGATTAATTCAATTTTCGTTGCATACTTCAAGGCGCAATAAACAAATAGATGACATCCATTTCGTACTGGCTTTACGCTGCTCTCAATATAAATCAATATTATACTTCCCGCTGCTCAAAATTAGCAAAAAGGAAAATTACATGTCCTTGCTAATCATTTTACCAGAATACGCAAAAAAAGAAATAAATAAACAATCGGCCATAAATGTACGACTCACACATATCTATAAACGCTATAATAAAACATGCTGCATGGCAAAAAGAGTGCGTTTTTTTTTTGGTGTGGAGGATTGTTTATTGTTCGATGTGCCTGTGCCTGAGGGGCATTCGAGTAACGGGAATTGGAGTGGGAAAGAGATTGGGAAGGGGAAGTATCGAATTCCCGGCGTTTTATCAATTGCCACATCGCGTGCTCAGCCGCCCCAAATATTACAAAAAACATCAACAACAACAGAATTTGAGGCAAGCAATAATATATTGTTGTCGTTGTTTCATATTTTTCGTGGAGGCGGAGGTTGGTCGTTGGGGGAGGGGGAGGGGGAGGGGGCTTGACACATACACAGAAAATGTGTAAATTGTTGCTAACAAGAAACTTGATAGGTTTTTGTGTGCGATACTCAGCAAAGAGGTTAGTTTCCAATTGTTTATTGTCGTTTTGCCATATTTGATAGCCGACATTAGGCATGTGAATTGTGTGTACTTTCGGCTAATCGAACTCTGCTGTATATATATATATACAAATATATATATCTGCATATATATACGCATTTTATATAGCACGCCCCTGACGACCATGCCACCTCAATTCTTGTTTGATATAAATGAACTGTTTATGTTAATATATGAGCTCACTCTCAAGAAGGTGGATGATGGGGGAGTAATATTTAAAGGAGGGGAGGGGGTATGGTCTCATTACTAAATTAAGCATGCTGGCATCACCTGCTGTGTGTGTCAATGTCACTTGAGGAACAAGTTGCAGGCAGGCAGGCAAATTACGGCTAATTAACATTTTTTTCAATTTATTCCACACAATTTGCCATTGCGGCGAAGGAGAAAACAAACACTGCAAACAATATATTTGTTATTGTTAAACAATTCAATTGAATTAAGTATTTGCGAATCTAATTATGTTAAAGCTAAATGTTGACCGCCATTGAATTGAATTATGTAATAAAACCAAATATACTGCTGAATATACTTAGTACATAATTATATTGTTAAGGCTGCAAATTATTTGCAGTTCTTCGAATTCTCTTAAAACATATATTTTTTTCAAAAAGAACATTGTAAATAACATATTTGTTTTCATTCAATAATTTAATGGAATTAAGGTAAAACTACATTAGCCCTAAAATGACAATAGCCCTATTAATTATTTTTATTTTTTAGAAATAATTATTCAATATAGGAAAACAAATTTTTGCAAGTTTAGAAAGGCATGCCCTAAGTCTACAATTCCACATAAATGGCGATTATTTATTTTTTTTATAAATATTTTTTATTATTAAGAAATGCAGTTCTAAAATGAGTGCAAATGGCGACTTATTAAAGCACTGAAATGTTGAAAGTGTCTTCAAAATTTTTTTTCAGTTGAGTGCGCTTGACTAAAACAAATCCTGACTTGAATTGAGTTTGGGATTCTTCGAGTGTAGTCGAGTGAAATTGCGTCCTGAAGGCTTTTGCCGCGTTGCTGAGTGTTTAATAGCCGGAAATCTGTCTATTTCCGCCTGCCTTGGCGTTGATTATAGTTAACAGATGACCGACAGAAGCCTTCCACCCATCCCCTCCATACTCCCCCTTCTGGCAGCTAATTCTTTTTCTGCTACTCGAGTATTAGTCGAGCCGTAATTATACTCTAATTATATGACCTCTGTGTGTGTGTGTTTCTCTGTCGAATGGCAATAAAAATCCCGGCGTTGATGTAATTACAACTTAACGTGGCAAAGGCTTGAGTGGCTGGTGGGCAGGTGGGGCGAGGCTTAATTCTAGTTGTAAGCCCAAGTGGCAGGTAAAAACTTTGCAGACGCAGCCAGATAATGTAGCAGCTCCAAAATGGAGACACAAACGTAGGCAAATTACAATTAAGCGAAGCCACAAAAAGTTGAACATTTAACGCACATACTAACAGTTGGGAATGAGATAATATCACCAATATGAATAAAAGCCAAGCCATTAGTCATCCAATTAATCAAATGTTGATTTTTAATATATTGTTTAGTATGACCCTTATAAGTTAAAGCTAGTACTTTCCTTTGAATTCTTTTCAATATTAATTTATTTATAGGGTTTTTCTTTTTTAGTGAAATTTGCCAAAAGGTGGCGAAGACAATAGCACCACTTATGCATTCCTTATAGAAATCTAATTGATTTCCAATTATTATAATTATAAGTGCATATTTGAAGAGTGGTGCTATTATTTTTTCATACATTTTCTTTCTTTTTCAAAAGACAACATAAATTTAAATTAAATTTCAATAAGTTGAGAATGCTGAATTAAATTCTGGTTATTTCTTCCTTATTTTATTTTTAAAAGTCTTCGTCAACTTGGAAAAACGTATTCAAATTCAAGCCTACAAATTTAACAAAGGGAGACCTTTCAAAACATTTCTTGTGAGACTTGTATTATTACATGAATATAATTTATAAATTTGATATGCCTTTTATGCTAATTAATGTATGAATTTTCTTTTCTATTTTGCAGAATGCCAAATTAAATCTCTGAAATTTTGAATTGAAGCGGAATGTGATGCAACACAGTAGCATCAAAAATTTAAACTCACAAAACATAATATAAGAATACTCAATTTGTAAACGATACATATCAATTTTAGTCTGATTTTGATTTACAAAAAAACCAATAGCAAAATTAGCCTAAGCTAAGCTAATATTATCGAAAATCATATCAGCAAAAACAAAATAATATTTCGAGTGTTTATTAAATCCATGAGATTCAAATATATGCCACATTCTTAACGATCTCTTTAATAAACTAAGAAAATTTAAATAAAGCCATTATAATACCGGAGGATTATTCGAATAAAAAAATAAATATATTAATAATAATAAATAACAATATCGAAGGGTCGTTCAAGTTAATTACATCCAAAACAGCGCTTCGAAATCAGTCGTTAAAATCGCAACACACGAAACTTTCTGCAACGTGAAAGTGAATTTTACTTCTTGAAGAGTGTGTGTACATGTGTGTGTATGTATGTGTATTTGTGTGTAAATCGCTTTGTCATGTAAAATGTTTATGTCGCAGAACGGATCAAGTGCTTAAGTGCAAAGTAAAAGCCTACTATAGAATTATATGCATAAGGCAAAACACACACACACACACGCGCATAAGTTGAACCGAGGCGAACAAGAAGAAGCAGAAGAAGCCGCAGAAGCGTAGCCGCGTATACGCAAACGGATTAGCCGCCAAACATAAAAAATAAATAAATAAAACCTAACAAGAAAAAATAACACACACTCCTACAACCTCACAGTAAACATTCCAAGAAGAAGCAGCAGACGAGAGCAGAGAAGAGAAAAAGGTAGCTTCCTGTTTTGGAATTCAGCTTTGCCCACCTATCGTGACGTCAGCGCGCTGTGCAAATGGCCAAACAATTAAGCTGTTAACGATGACGCGTACTTAAAGGCCGCTCTCACACACACATACACACTTATAGACACATATAGACACAAGTACAGTTACAGCTACAGCTACAGCTACGCTAAGGATACCTCTGAGAAACCCATGCAGCCAATGTTGCTGATTAATTTCAAGTAAGTTTTTGCCTTTCTCTTTTATGTTTATCTTTTGTATTTTTTCCCCCCTTAAGTACACATTGCTCTCAGCTGATTGAGCACCGTAACGGTGCAACTTATTATCACGACTTAAATCATTCTTACTTGAAATTACGGGAAGGGTATAAATCGGTATATGTAACAGCTTGAACAATTTTAAATTCACATAAAAATTCTTACTTAAAATCTTGGGGAGGCTTTAAATCGGTATGTATATGAGTTTGAAAAACTTAAAATTTACAAAAGAGAATGAAGGAAACTTGAAGTCAGCTAATGTTTTAGATTTTGTATAAATTGATCTGGCTTTATAAAAAATAGTTTTGCTATGCATCTTATTATCATAACTCAAATCATACTTACTTTAAGTCTCAGGCAGGGTATAATAATAATGTAAATTTTTTATAAATTAATCTAGCATCATTAACTTACAACTGACAAAATCCAATTTTATCAAGGTGAGTTCATTAAGAAGTAAATTTTAAGCCAATTGGCAATATATCGCTTTTTTTCGTTTATTTTCTACGTTTCTGATTTTCATGAATCGAAATATAAATACACAAATAAATATACTGACAGGAAAGTAGTTGGGCAAGGTCCAATGCAGAAAACCTTACTTATTCTAGTACGTTTTTTTATTCAACACAGAAAAATTGTATTTTTCGTTTGCTGCAACAAAGTCTCTGAAAGTTTATTTTTTTAATAGGTCAAGCAATTCTTGTTATTTTTAATTAAATGAGAGTTGCTTTTGCTGTTCAATAATTCCGGCAATAAATTTTCCGGAGAATTATCTATGCTTCTATGCATGTATTTAATCACTTTGTTTAATATTGGATTGAGACCATTTCCCGAAGGGCTTTTCATTTAAAAGCAAAACGCGTAATTTTCTGCTCCTGCTTGTCAAATACAAAATGCTTATGTTATGAAAAGGCAAATATAGACAATCAGTGGATTCAATACCTGCGGCTTATGCAATTTTCTTTGCAAAGCAGGTGATGCCTGTCATGGAAATTGGACAGTCTAAAACAAAAATAAGTTGAAAGCTGAAACCTTGGCAAATAGCAGCGTGTGAAAGACATATTCAATTCTCTACTAATTCACATGCTTCTTCTGCTAAAAACAAAATCTACACACACGCTTTTCAAAAATTCTGTGAAATAAATGTGTTGAACAGGCTCAAGTAAACAGACGAGACGAGGCTTAAAAATAAGCAATTCATAAGCATAGGCATCGGTTTATTCCATGGTGATGCCAACCAATGAGCGGCTTAAATACACACACACACACACAAACTAAGCAAGCGAATATGTGGCATAAATCAAGCACACACATACACGCACGCATGAACACACAGCTGCCACAAGCCAATGGCGCTTAAAGGCATTTCGCAAAGTTTTTGACTTGGGCATTTCAATCGTATGTTTTATTGCGCACATATTTTATGCCGTTTATGTTCAAAATTTAGCTCAACATGCTGCTTTCTGCCACGCGTCCTCCTCCTCCATACACTCTGAGAAAAAAAATGACCTGGATGTAGAAATTCGCCAAGGGTAACTTTGCTTTTTATTCAGAAAGGATATTTCTATAATTGAAGGTTGTTAGTTTCTTAACCTTTAACACAACTTGTTAAAATATAACCGATAAAAATTAGTAGTGAAATGTGTATTTATGAAAGATTAAGTACTGCTTATGGATAAATATTAAATTGTTGGTCTTGACAGCAGCACTTCGTTTGGGCACTAAAATATACGGGCGTCGAATCTTTTCTTTTTTAAGTCAAATTTCACGACTTTGATATAAAAGCCGGTCAAGAGATGTTTCTGAATTTTAGAATGGAATTTTTCTAAAAATGTGGATTTTCATTTGAACTTTTTAGAAAATTCTAATAGATAATATTAGAAAAATAGGAAAAACATCCATATTTTCGGGATTATCAGTTTATACAAGCCTAGTTTTTAGAAATTTCATTTCATATATTCAGAAATTATTTCGATTATTTTCTGAGTGTATGTATGGGTGACTAGCGCAAAAACTTGAAATTTCACTTGAGCCAAATGTCTTTGAGTCTATGAGTGTGTGTGTGTGTGTCTTGTGGCGCAGCGTCGTCTTTAGCGCGACTTCAGGAAAAACCGCAATGCGGCACATTATGCGCGTTGAAAATCCCGGGCTTGAAGCCACACAGCAAAAGGCAGTCTGGGAAAACGCAGCCGCAAAAGAAATGCGCAATGTTTGCACTCGACTGATATATCAGGGAGGGGTCAAGGGAGTGGGCGGGAACGGGGGTTACACACTGGACACAGGCATTTGACTATCTTTTACTTAGCATTGTGGTGCAGTTAATAAACTCTCGAATATTCGAATGCGTAGCATAGTTCGTCTACCAGCCAAACACTGTGCAACATAATTAATTAATAATTTTGCCATAGCGGAATGCAAGTATTTGCCGTCGTTGCGACAAATGTAAATGTTGACTATGTTTGAGATTGTGTAATATGATATTGCGCATAAGTCAAAAAAATTAAGAAATGCATTTTATAAAAAGAAGATAAGCAAACACTCGTTTTTTGAAATTAACAACCATCAATTTTAGAAATTTAGTTTCTGAATTGTTGGAAATAACTGAATTTGCCTATATGAACCGCAGCTTGTCTTGCATTCTCGTTTCGTTGCCTTAATCTGATGTTGCTTGCGAGCAACGGTAATTGTAAATTCCTTATGATCCAGACGTTCTTCGATGGTTGGCTTCAGCTACTTGCAAAGCAGTCGATTTTGGTCGCTTGAATAGCGTAGTTTAAGTCACATGAAGTGGACTGTATTAAACCTGTCAATACATAAACCCCAAGTTTTAATATGAATAATATATATATTATTAAAATTAATGGAAGTTTTTTTTGTGAGTGTAGTGTAGCCAAGCAACAAATTTAATTTGAAAAGCCAACAGTCACATTGTGTTAAGGTCTCTCGATTTTAATGTTGTTATAAATTCATGTTTGCCCAAGGCGTCAGTCGCAAGCAGAAATCATGAAGTCATGAAATATAACAAACATAAAAAACAAATGTCAACAGATGTCAACTGAGCCATGACTTTAGTTCACCCTAATAATAATAATCTTAGGCATACAAAGAACAATCAGCAAGATGACCAATTCAGCCAAAGGCAATGACCATAATGATGATTTAGTTTTATAAATATACAAATACATACTCTGTTATTAGCAACCACCATGTAAATATGTTAACATTAAAATCAATTGTAATACAAGTACAAACCTACCAAGAGTTAGAGAATATTTTCAAGTGAAAGTGAGCAAAAACACCCCAACTGCCTTTTTTACTGGAGGAAGAAAGATGGAAAGGAAGAATACACCCCCCACATTTTCAGCGGCAAACTGAATTTATTAGGGAATTTATATTTTTTTCAATAAACCAATTAACTAAACTTGTAAAAATGTAAACGATTATTATTATTTTTAAATACGCAAATAAATCCAGACGAAATTGATGATTTACGATTTATAAATATAAATACTATGTATTCAAAACAAAATGCGGGCCAAATTAAAATGTTTTTCGCTCGTTTTCCGTTCAATAATCAAAATATCAAAATTTGTAAGAACTAAAACTAAAACCATGATTATTTTGATTATTGTTATAATTATATATATATATACACTTTGAAAGAAAAGCTTTCGATCATATTATCCAGATATACATAATTCTGAGAATAAGAAAATATCTGAGTCTTAAGAGCTTGAATATATTAGATGATTTCTCCTTCCAATAAACCAATAAAAACAACTTATAAACGATGATGATACTATTATTATTATTGTAATTATTTTTATTTATTATTTTTAATAAGTATTATTTTCATTATTAATATTTTAATAATTATTATTTTCATTATTATTATTATTATTATTATCGCTATTTCTATTATTTTAATTATTATAATTATTATTTGGCAATGATTAATACTTATGTATCGCAACATCCATTAATATTGAAGCCCTGGTCACACATGTATTGTGTAAAGTAAAGACGCGCTCGCGCATAATAAAGATAAGACTCAATTATAAACTGCGTTCGACTCTTAATTTTCCACGTTATTTACAACATTATTATAATTATTATTTTTATTAATTGATTTGGCTTGCCATACTGGTCAATTATCAATTGTTGATTGGTTCCATGACGATAGCCAATTTATGGTTTTATTTTTACTGGTATTATCTTACTGTTTGAATACTCTAAATAAAAATATACAATTGTCTGCCTAAGACAACAACACATTACATCACATCATTCTATATTGATTCAATACTGATTTTACCCAATCTATTAGTCCTGCTCCATAAAAAGAAATTCAAACCCATAGCTTTATGCTTTAACCTGCGTATTTAATCGTTTTACAAGCGATTTTAGTATTTTTTTTTGTATTCCGTAATCACTTTACATAAGAGACACAAGAGCCTTTTTCAAAAACACATAAAACATTGGAGCAATGCTAAGAGGCTTTTAAGCTCTGAATTAATAATAATGATATTTTTGGTTATTTTTTGGCGGCTTTGTATGCACAAATACACGAGAGCACTTCAACCTTTATGCTTTAGTAAAGAAATTGATTGGAATTTATAGATTTTTGTTGATACTCGAGTATTGAATTATAAATTTTTCTTCTTTTATGTTTATTTAGAAAATAACACAAAATTTCTTCTGTCAGGAACGTTGATACCTTCCTTCTTTCTGTGCTGTCGTCTTTCTTGCTGCATCGCTTATTGATTTTTATTTACTAATGAAAAGTGAACATAAGGAAGAGTGAAGGAGACTGCCACTTAACCCTTTTACATGCTATCTGCCGATGACGTCAGATAGTCAGCGACAGTCGACTTAACAACTGCCAGCGTCTACACCCAAAAAAATAATCATCCTAAATTTAAGTAAATCGCTATACTTTTGGCGACAATTATTGGTCACCATATAATTGAGAAAGAAAATTTATAAAATGTATGGTTATTTCTTTCTAAAACTCAGGGCTTATACATCTTAATTTCAGGGTGAATTTTTGTAAAGTATAAAAAAATATATATATTCTGGCTGTTGTTACCATAGAAGAATTCGTGTATTAGCTTTTTCGAATTAAAAATCTTGCTAACTAAAATTTAAAAGCCGAGTCAGTAAATTTCGTTACCTTATTTCTGAATTTTTTAAAGGATTTTTTTTCCAAAATGTATTTATACTTTTTAGAAATGAATTTCTTAATACTAAAAAATGTGTTTAGAAAAAGTCACCCTATTTTTGGAGTTGTCTATTTGGAGCAAGCATTTCTAAATTTAAGAAAATTTTTTTTAATAAAAAGAAATTATTTCTAAAATCAAGAAAACCTTTCTATTTCTTCGGGCGATTTATTTCCGAGTGTACGTAAGAGCTAGGAAGCCAGGAAATGGAATTACATTTTAAAAAGAAAACACTGTCCCTGTGTCCCAGGTCATAATACGCTTGTATGTAGCTAGTTGTCTTTTATGTGTGTGTTTGTTTTGTGTGTGTCTTGTGTTTGTTCTTGTAGAGCACACATCACACACATCACACGCCTCTGCCATTGGGGAAGCATTTAGTGTAACCCACATAATTATTAGTGTGCGAGCGCACCCACAAAATAATGCGTAAAGTCGAAGCTGTAAATTATTGTTAAATATTTATGAAATGTGCTTGGACTGCTGTTGTGTAATCATAAATGTTAATTGCATTTACAGTTGTAAACAAAATAATATCACTACTGTCACAAGAAATGTTTTCAAATATAAATACCACAATTATAAATAAACAAGCGATTTCTATAAGGAATGCGTAAGAGGTGATATTATTTATTCGCTACCTTAGGCACTTTTCACTCCAAATAAAAAAATAAATATTAAAAACAATTCCATAAGCAGTACTAACTTAATTTGCAGGGGGAATACTAAGCAATATGTTACAAATCAACATTTGTACAAATGGCAAAACTAATGATTTGTTTTTTGATTCGTAATAAAAAATGTCGTTGTGATGTTATTTTTTTGTTCGCAAGTATGCATTACACTTTCGCACACACACACAGTGTGTTGGGGTGGAAACTATTCAGGCATAATTGCCGCGTTATGGGCCAACGGATGTGAATTCTTTTTAGTTTTCGGATTCGTATTCACAAACACATTCGCAATTGAATGAGCAGGCAACTTGGAGCGTGACATGTGCCACTTCCGCCTGATAGCGTCACCGTCATGGATCCGTATCCGGATCAAGTGGGTATAAGTATGTGTGTATCTCTCTTCCCTTCTTCTCTCCCCCACTCACTTTCTCCCTCTCTGCGGTTTGAAGTAAAACAAAGTTCGCGTGCTATTGGAGCGTTTGTTCTGAAATGCGCTGCTTGAAGAGACGACCAAAAATGAAACGTATTATTAAGAATTGTTTTTTATTTTAATATCTTTCATTCGCTTCTCTGTTTTTAGCGCTTGATTAGTTGTTTGTTGTTTTTTTTTATTTTATTTTTTTTTGAGAACACGCCATTTTTATATTGTGAATGAAAACTTGGCACAGCAATTTGTTTAATTTATAAAATTTTCCAACATTTGCTTTATTCGGCTGTCAGCAAATAAAATAAAGCTGCATCTAAAGTAACAACACTTTTTTTCATTTTGTGCTGAGCTTTTAATGTAACATTTTCTTTACTCTACTTTACTTAATTCTGTTGCGGTCTCCACTTTGTAGGACCGTCGTAGGGGCCTTAACGCGTTTTGTCTTAAAGTGCAGAAGTGCATTTTGAATGCACACAGAATGGGAAAATGGGAACAAGACTGCCGTTATTTATGCAAACGTAACTTCTGCTCTTTAGAAATTATTATTTTGCCTTTTAGCATTCGCCTATTCCACAATCCAAGGCACGGCTCTTTTTATACCGTCAACCCATTGAAAACGGCTGAAAATGGGTATAATGGTTTTGGGCAAATGTACGTAACTGGCAGAGGAGGCATTTTTGATTTTCAAGCTTATATTATATTTATCGATAACTGCCTTTGATTCTTGAACGGTGACTTTTAATTGATATTTAATATACATTGACACATTTTTGACCAAGTGGAAAAATCTCGTCGGATAAGAAATAACATATCAGTCGATAAAATACATTGGGGGATTTTATAACAAAGAGTTACAAAGAGAAAAACGTTTGTCGCAAATGAATGACTTATATCGACCTTCTGAAATTATTTATTAATAAAAACTATATAAATATATACAACAAATTTCCAAAAAGGCATAGTTTTCTTTAATTCTTCAGTGCGTGTGGCTGCCATAAGAATTGAGAGAAATAGGCAATAAAACTGGGTATCTCATAGTCCAGCTAACTTGACTTCATCCGTACTTGTTATTTTTTGTTGTTGCTGTTGTGTAACCGCTGCTGCCATTTGTCTTAATGTTTTGAGTTGTTCTTGTTGCAGCTGCAACTGCAACTGCAACTGCTGTTTGCTGGTTACTCTTGCAGTAGTTGTAGTTGGCAGTTGGTGCGTTTTGCATTTCCGTCATCATGTTTCGCCATATAAGCGGTCCTAGCATTTGGCCAGCATCCTTCCGCTTTGTGTTGTTGTTGTTCTTGTTATTGTTGGGGAATTTAGCATTTTCCCGCTGCATGCATTGTATTAAAGAGCTGAACTGAACTGGAATGCGTATGTTAATATCAGCTCAAGCACACATTAATCATCAGACAAATGAAAGTCAGACTATAATGGCCATACCAACGGCTAATTAAAGCTAAAAGTTTTCTATCGCATGTGGATTTAATAAAACAGTCCAAAAGAAGGGGACACTAGACAAATGGTCACATGACAGGCATCCGTTGAAGCGCCATAGAGTTTGTCAATTTGTCGTTGAGCTAGGCCAGATTTGGGGACACACTCAGCAAAAAAATCGACACCCCTCAAAAATTTGGAATATCGCCCTAAAATTAGGAAGATTTTCTTATTTTTAGAAATAATTGCTAAATATAAGAAATCATTTTTCTAGATATCGAATTTTTTCGGGGTTATAATATATAGTTGATTGTGTAAAATGGTAAAATTCTTTTGTTTAATGTAAGTAAAAAAAAAAACATGTTTAAGAATTTTTTAAGGTCGAGTGTAGCGATGTTAATTTGGGTTTTGGACCCTTGTTACTCCTGATTCTCTAATTATATGTTGAGGCATCATCAACGATCCGCTATCTTAACAATCACTTCCAAATAAGTCAACATAATTAATTTTCAATTACCCGTGTGACATTTGGCCCACATTTGACACACACTATAGGGGAACGATGGTGTGTCTACCATTATTATTAATTGTAGTCCTGTTTTGGCCATCAACGTCATCATCAGAGAAAGCGGAATTTCTGTTGAATGTAATGATTCTGATAAATTAATCAAACAAATATTCATCATGGCATTACTATTACATTATACTCCCCCCTTTCATAGGCTTACAGAATTGAGGCCTAGATTTATTCATAGCAGAAATGTTAAATTGGTTCTGTAACATGTTTATTTTTAGTAAATTTATATTCAATTGTTCTTTTTTAGTTAAGTAGACCTTTTATTTACCATATTTCTAATTTTAGGCTAAAGTTATTGCTAGCAGAATTGCCAAATTATTGATTTTCCTAGATTATTTTTAATAAATTCATAAATACTGGTTATTTTTTAGATAAATAGCCTTTGATTTGTATAATTTGCCCCAATTGCAGACTAAAGTTATTTATAGCAAAATTGTTAAATTTGATTTTTTTATATTTATATTCAATAGTTGCTTTAGATAAGTATCCTTTTAGTTGTGACATTGCTCTGTAAAATAAAAGTATCCTCTGCAGGCGGTTGTCAAGGATTGCCTATGGCCCATATATCAACATTTAACAACACTTACATACACTTAATACACATATTTGCCATCAATGTTTGCTCATGTTGTCGGACAGCCCAAGAGAGTGGTTGATAGAGCATTGGTCACGCAACTTTATTGTGTGGTGTGATTTAATGGTTGGTCATTAGTTCGAAGATACGAGGTGTCGCATTCAAGTCCTCAATAAGAGTGAGACAACGATTTCAAATTATTCCACTCAGTGAAGTGCACAAATAGCTTTTATTAGCATCAACTGCATTGAAATATGGCGGAAATTATGAAAAGTGCATGTGTTCCGCTCTTCGTCGGGTCAGTTAGCTCAATCAGAGCAGGTGGAGAAGAGGACGGCCTTGGGATCTTCGATTGAACTTGTGTCAATCCGGCGTAGTCAGATACAGTTATGAAAAAAATAATAGCCATACCACCACATTTTTTCTTACCATTAGTTTTGCAATTTTTCAGGTTTTGATTTTTAATATACTGTTTAGTATTCCCCAAATAAAGTTAGTACTGCTCCTGAAATGATCTTCAATATATGTCATGTGAAGGAAAAGGCAAAAAAAAGCTTAAACATTCATTTATTTCTAAGTGCACATTTGAAAAGTGTTAATATTATTTCTTCTCCCTAATTTTCTTCCTTTTTCATAAAATATCTTAAGTAAAAACTGTTAAAAATTGTGATTAAAATATTGTTTTTCTTACTTTTTAAGAGTCCTCTATAAACATATTTATTAGTTTCTTAAACTTAGTAATTTAAAAAAAGGCAAATTTGAAAACATTTACTGTGGGAGTGTTGCTAATATTTTTAACGCAACTGTAATTTTGTTCTGCTCCTGCTATGCCACGTTTTGCATAATAAACGCTGACGTTCATGTCAAGCAGAGCGAATGAACTACAATGGCAATGAAAGTGTGCTTGACAGAAGGACAGCAAAAAGAGCTAAATGCGAAGAAGGGGAAAGCAAGTCGCATAAAAAGCAAAAAACAACAACTACTTATGCACAGGTAGGAAACAGACAATGAAAATGAGAATAAGAATAAATGGCAAATGACAGAAATGGAATCTTAACCGGAATTATTCATAATGTTCAAGAGGCACGCATTCATTTGCATTTCACGGATACGAGTGCCACTATCGAAGAGCAGACAGAGGCAAGACACAGACAGGACAGGTACAAGTGCGGAGACAGTGACAACATATATTAACATACATGTGCCATTGGAAGGATAATATGTGGCCTAACTCCAACCCCAATACAAAACATGTGGGAAACCGCTAGTAGAGAGAGATCGACTAGAAAACACCCTAGCAAGTGGGAGTGTTCTCAATTTAAAAATTTAAAAATCAGCAGCTTGAGATTATTAATTGACACAGAAAAGTACAGAAATTTAAAATATAAATTAAATTAATTTCAAAATAAAATGTGATATGTAGTTGGTTTAATATTACAAACAGACAGATCTGATCGAGAACATATATACTATATGGAGTTGCTCCCTTTTGTCTGTATCTTAATATCGCACAACTTCATTATAACCTTTTAGCCAATTTTCATTGGGTTCAATGGGTATAAACACAAAGCCAGTGAAGCGAGTCATTCATTTTGGCAACCACACACACGCACACACACACACACATAAACATACACACACACACACAAACACGTATAGTCATAAAAATGAAAAATACGTGAAAAACGCTTGCTGAATTTCAAACATTCTTCGACTGTTGCGTCTTCTTCACCAAACATCGAACGTTGAATGGAAATTTTTGCCAACGACAGATGAAAAAAGTAACCAAACAGCAAAATCAACAATGTAAACACAAAAAAAAAAAAATTTCTTTACGTACGACAACAGATAAAAACGAAATAAGAAAAAGGAATCAGAAAACATGGATACAAATAATTAAAGCGAAAAAAAGTTTCCTTCTTTCGATTTTGATTATGTTTGATATGCTTTTTTCTTGCTTTATTCATTGTACGTTGATTCGGTAAGTCCGCCTTATCACTTGAAAATTGAGGAGTTGGTGGGTGATTGGGGAGGGGGCATTACTCAAAGTTGGTTCAAGGCCAGAAATGTTGACACTAGATTGGACGAGTCACAGTCCTGGCTATAAGGTCAAGTTTCAGTTAACTGGGCCCCGCTACCTCAGCTACTGACAGCTGCCTAAAGTTGACAGGCGACACAAGCACAGGGAAACCAGTCAAACTAAGACGACGACGCACCAAAAACAAACAAACAGGCAGACAGAGGGACGGATGGATGGACAGATACAGCTCTGCGTATATCTGCAACCGAAAAAGTAATTTCTTAGAAAGTTCATAGCGGTTGGACAACCCTGCTCCGAATCCGAAACGAGTGTCAAGTGTTATTGACGATTTGTTGATGGTGTTGGCGCAAAGGTTTCTTGACTAGGTGAACCGGGAGCTGGAGCTGGAGCTGGAGCAGGACGGAGTAAGGCAGGCAAAGGGCAAACAGACGGCACAGAGGATTTACGTATGGAAATCGGGCAAAAGACTCGTCCAACGACATCTTCAATATCCTTTTGTTTTCAGCTTGAGTAGAGCAGCAAGGCAACGCTACTGGACGCGAAGACTTTCTACACTCAGCAAAAAATTCGCATTAAATTTTAGAAATGAAGTCGCAAAGTTTATGTTTCTTAATTTCAGTGTAAGTTTTTCTTTTGTTTTTATTTTTTTTTTTACCTGGAACACTTACTTTTTAGTTATATTATTATTAATCAGGTCGAGTTTTTCCTAGTGTGTGGACATAGTCATATCTACAGTTTTATCTTGGTTTTCATTTAAGTAGCAGCTGCTATTTCCGGCATATCCTCTGCACAAAGGAATTTCATTTGCTTTTAAAGCGCTCGAGCTTTGTGCATTCGGATGCTATAGAATTTATCAAGGTTGTTCCTGAGTTGCTTTGGTGCCTTGTTCCCAAAATTTCAGATACTTTGACGTTGCCTGTCAAAACCAACACAGCAACAAGCAACAGCAACAACATAAAAACGAGTAGCCGCAAAAGCAACAAAAATAATAAACAGCATTAACAACAATGGCAAAGCAAAAACACGCAGAGACCGAAACATCTTTTTACAGCGATGATAACAGAAATATTCCTTCATTCTACTTGACAACAAAACACTGAAAGCTAAATAGAAGGAAGCCCAGGCACGTAACATTTTTATCTGTTATTCAAAGTTGGGCTTACGCCCCTTTTCCTGGTACACTCACAAAAAAAATTCGCTCTTAATATTAGTAAATCGCCCTAAAAAATATAAATTTTTTCTGATATTTATAAATAATTTGTATATACTGAGAAGTGTTTTGTATTTTTGAATTATTTAAATACAAATGTTTAATAATAATATAAGTAACAAAATATGGAATTCACTAATTCTTCAATATACACAAAAAAAAAAACATTCTGGAAAATAGACATATTTTTGTAAGACCTAGTTTTTAGAAAGACAAACTCATACAATTTAGAGATTTACCATTGGCGCCAAACGTATGGCGCTTTACTATAATTTGTGGCGATGATTTTTTATGAGTGTAGGCCTTGTGCCGTATTCCGTGACAGCATGTGAAAGGTAAGTAGTAACTAAGCTGTGGCAAATTAAACTCACTCCTTCCGCCCCTTATAGCCCCAGCCGACCAAAAGGGCAAGAAAAGTTTTCAAGTGTTGAGCAATAATCAGAAAGGCTGGACGCTCGTTTTGCCCGGGAAGTTGTCGCGAAAGTTTTCGTGTTTTTTTTTTGACATTGCTTAAATGGGTTTACGGGTTCATTTTCAGTTGTAATGGGTGTTAAAATGTGAGGGATTTAGGCCATCTTCATTGCGGCATTTTCACTTCCTTTTCTTTTTGACTTAGCCCCGCGTCTCGTTTATGAACTGTAAATTTAGCTAACGACAAGGCGTAATTCAAGAATGATCCCAAAAAAGGCATACATTTTATATAGTCTCTTTCAAATTCCATAGTATATGGATTTTTTTTTTTCATTTCAATAAGTTGTTCTGTTATTGTTTAAATTTGATTTGGGCCAACAGTTCAGCTGATTGGGCATACGGAAAGACACTAAAGATTCGAATATATCAATTACCTTAGTGGACAAGGCACGAAATCCATTGGAATCAATGATGAGTGGCAAGACACACATAAATACAGGGGGTGTGTGTGTATATTGAAGTGTCGTACTGTGAAATGAATCAAATCAAATATTTATTGTTTTCGATTCAATAAATTTTTATCACGCATCCACACCAGAGTGACAAACATAAAGTCGGGCGTCGTCAAGGGATATGACATGGGCGTGGCAGTTGCAAAATATCCCGCAACAAGGTGAGAAATTGATGCTGACAGCAAAAGCACATGAGCAACAAAATAAAAAATAAAAACAAAAAACATAAGCACAAAAAAATTGATGAAAGATGAATAAATAAATAGAAAAACAAACACATATGTGAACACAAAAGTCAAGGCGAGTGGGGCACTCAAACACATACATTGAATGGATTAGGTTTGCTGTTTAGGGGATGTCGGGGTTAGGAATGGGCGTTGCCCAAAATTCGAACATAAAGAATTTGCAATTTAAAGGGGATTTACTGCGGCTCGTAAAACCAACGCAATAAAAGATCAAACGACATCAGAGGACGACGTCGACGAGATAAGGATGAGGACGAGGACGAGGTTGAGGACTTTGTCCTGCCCTGCGACAACTTTTAGCCTGCGGCTGTGACAAAATGTCAAAAAGGCTGTCATATACATACATATACATATAACCTCTGCTGGGGGTCTAGCTACGGCCTAAAAGTGCGTTGCAAAACGAGAGAAAATCAACAAAAATATACGGAAACCCAAAAAAAAATAATGGTTAATCAAGTCACGCCGAAGATTGTATATCCTTGAAGAATGATTTATGAAATTCCAAATTTTATTAGCAGAATAACACGTGTAGCTGGAGCGTCTGATTAGGATAACTGGTTAGACAAAAGGAACCAAACCACCACATAAAACAAGTTGGTTTGGTTAGGCAAACTTAATAACAAAAAAGTGTTTTTCAAAAAGGAACTCATATTTCTACTGAATCTTCTTATATGGTAGTCCGATCTGAGTAATTATTTGTCAAAATTTAATAACACTTATAATTCGTAGATTCGATTAAAAAGAACGTTTCTTACACAAAAACTTATGATTCGGCCGATTGTTCCGAAGACAAATGTTGCTAATGCTGACGCCTATAAATATATTACTTGCTCCAAAAGGATAGATATATGTCAAGTTTCATTAAAATAGCTGCAACAATGAGGGACTAGAAACATGTGGCTATATAGACTCGAATACCTATGCTGATCAGGAAAATATGTACCTATATATCGTCGGAGAAGTGTGTTTCGTTAAGTTACAAGCTCCTCAACAAAATTTAAATACACGTCTGCAAGGGTATAATGATGGGAAAATATAAGTTAAATAAAATGTGGTGTGACAACATTGCGACGCATCAAGATGGATATGACAAGGCCAACAGCGCGAAAAACGCGCGAACACACACACACATACACACACATACATACGCGCAAAACACCCACACACATAGGCAGCTGCCCTTATATGCTTTTGATAATAAAGTCAAATTGAGGGCGTCTGTGAATTGTTTTTGCTGCCATTTGCTGTTTTAGCTGTTGTTGCTGCTACTCTCGTTGCCACTGTTGACGTTTTAATCGAATCAACACAGCAAAGGACCGTGCCAAAAGGCACAGAAGAAATACAAAAAAATACAAAAACAAGTTGTAAAGTTCCTGACAGTTGTTCAGCAAGGGGTAAGGGGCAAGAGGCGGTTCACCATACGCCCTGTTGTTTATGGGCTGCTATTTGAGTAACCGAAACACACACACCCAAACACCCACGTACACTCAAACACACTTGTATTTGGCCAGAATATGACATTCTGCTTGCTTCCAGCTTCGCAGGCTAATTTTCGCCACAATGCTCATAAAAGTTGCTGGCCAATGTTTCTACTTTAATTCCCATTTAAAATTGCAAAGAAGGGTTGGATGCAGTTAAACAAGGCAGACGTATTTGTACTTTTCGGGTACATTACATACTTTTTGCTTCCTTCAATATGTAAGATTTGACTTTTGTCATTCTTATGTCACATATTAGTCGAACTTAAATGAAACTGTTTATTTTCAACACCTCCGTTTTTGGATTATCTTCCCTGTTCGAGGTGGCTCGATAGATGTTGAATATGAACCTGTCACATTTTGCACATTTGGCTATCCAGGAAATTGGAAGAAACTTAAATTATCTTTTAACTTAAGGCTTTTTGCAGGGTGTGTCATTATTTGGCAAGTGCACATGCCCAAATCACTTTTACTTTGCTTTATCCCAAACATGCTGTTGTACATTTTCCACAATTTCATTTTGGGGGCATGTGAAAATGGCAGGCAATCGTTTTAACTATTTGGAAACACTGCGAATATAATACTAAGCACATGTGAGATTGACGCATTAAAGGTTTCGCTTATAAAGTTTTAATTTAAAATGTTTTTTTATTTTGTAGTATAACAAAGATTGTACAGGTTTTATAAACAGATATTTAATGAGAACACATCTCCAATTCATTTGAATAAAAGATCATTTATCAAATATATCTTTGCTCACAATCTAATAAGCAATGATTCAATTATGCAAACCAAATGAATATAACGTGCTCAGAGCATGTATGAATATACATTTTTGTGTGCAACTTAGTGCACTTTTAACTGCGTACCTTGCCCTTTTGGCTGGGTGAACGAGCTACAGACTTAATCCAATTAATGTTGAATTTAAATGCTTGACTTGGTTTGCCAGATATGCTTCTCATCACAGTCACACAAAATATGATAGCACACTGACAGCCCCAGACAGCGAGTTGAGCAGACGAGGCATTAAGTCATGAATACTCTCAGTTGCACGTAGTCTCTACACAAAAAACAAAAGCAACATGAACAACTATAACTACAAATACACTGAGAGAAAAATATCCCCAAATTTTAGTAAAGACATTTTAATTTTCAGAAATAAATTCCTATTATTTTGAAAAAGTCTAACAATTCTAAATGAATTTTGTTTCTGAGTGTACCAAAAACAACAGCAACAACTACAAATACAACTACAGCAACAACTACAGCTACAATTACAACCACTTCATCTACAGTATCTAACTATCTGCCCACGCTGGTTTTGTGGGCAAAGAAGTTTTTCTGCGGCAGGGATAGTTTTCTGCTGACGTCTTTTGCATTCTGGAGGGCGTGAATGCCGCACGTATCTGCTGGGCAACATAGGACGTAATGTGCACGGCGTTCAACTTTAATACTGCCCCGCTGCCACATTCCGAATTGCCATAAGGGAAGCGTATTTGTGGGCCGCCGGAATGGCATTGGCGACGTGAGTGTTCCGCTGATGCTTATGGTGTACAATGTGGCTTTATAGACTCAAAAAAAAGTGACCTGTAATTTAGATGATAGGCCTAAAACGAAAATCACTCTGAAAACTATAAAGCTTGTACTTGTTTTTACAAATAGTTTCTAGATATAAGAAAAGTATTGTACAAATTAGAAAAGCTTGCACTACATCAACAATCCCAAAAATGTGGTGTTTCTTATTTATTTTTTTTTAGAAATGTTTTCTATTATTATGAATTTTATTTCTAAAAGGTAGAACTGGCCTCTTCTTGGAAAAAATCCTTTCAGAAATATAGACAATAGATTCAGGTAATGGTAAGAAATATATCGGGTTCACATTCCAAATTAAATTGTTTGGTTTTATATGCTATTTAAAGTGGTTATATATGTGAAATCTCAAAATACGATAGTTTAATAACAATATAAGAATATAAATAGCTACCATAAGTATTCTTCTTCTTTATACATACATGGAGAGCAACACCCTGGAAATTATACATATTTTTTTTTAAATTTTTAGAAAAATCAACCCACAATTTCAAAAATGCTAACGTTGGCCACAAATTTTCGAAAAATTCTTTCTGCATAAGAAAATGCTCTTAAACTATGGTGAATTTCTAAAATAGAGTGTGATTTTTTTCTGAGTGTAGGTGGAGAACTTTGCTTCATATTGTCGCTGGCATTGGCAGGTAAAATTGCATGGTCCGATTGTAGCCGATGAGCATGTGCCAATGTTTTTCGTAGTGGAACCGCAAATTGGACCGAAATAATTAAAAGCCGTGAGATGTAGAGAAATACTCACTATAGAGAATTTCCATGATGCGTTAATCATTTCTATGAATTGAAAATATCAACTGCTGGCAATTAAAACGTTTGCTAACATGGCTTATGCATTAGTCAGTATTTACAACAAAATGGATTTAGGCAGACATTTAAATGCATTTCGGTTGAATTGTATAAGCACACACATACACACGCTGTCACGGCTACTCGCACAAATACTCACAGAGCTACTCACACATTTGATGCATTCATGCAAGGACAGTTTGAAATCAATTTGCGCTCATTTGAATTCGGCAAAAATCAAAGTGCAAACCGAGCGTGATAATTGAAAAAGGTCGACCGCACAACACACAAAAAAACACACAAACACAAAATGGTGTTGTGTGCGTGTAACGGTGTGTAACAAAGTGTTCATGTCTCTCACTGCAGCATCCGTTCACAGCTTAAATGCATTTTATTCTGGTTATTGTCATTTAGTAGTTAAGCTGTATTTATAACTATTTACAATTCAATAATTATTTTTGGACATCTTCTTCTTTGCTGGAAGGTAGTTATTATTTACATATTCACAAGTGTAAATATTGCCTTTTAACGTTTAACACAAGTCATTATATCTATAGAGCTTAAAGGAGTTTCGATTCCATGGTCTACGATTGGAATTACCTTAATTATTTATTTATTTAGTGACTGATATCAGTTGACACATAAAAATAGAAAGAGAAGAAGATAAATGGAACGAAATTAAAAATAAAATTAAATATTTAAATCTTTCCATCATATCTAGATTTAAATTTATATTAAACAAAAAATACCAAACAAAAAATACTTTTAAGAATTAGTTAAGATGTCCCACCACAATTACACCATTTTGTAATTTATCTATAAACATAAAACCTAGCATAACATGACGATTAGTTAAGTGGAAGGTCAAGAGGGGGGAATATTTGTATCTACATATTTACATAATTTTTATTATTACATCTTGAACTTAATATCAATAAATTCTTTATGAATTCTTTAGCAGAGTCGATTTAGCCAAGTCTTTAAGCCAGTCGATCTCATAAAGCTCTCGTTTACCATATGTAAATCGAATTTATTTATTTTTGTGCTTTGTGGTTTTGATTGTCGATTGTCTCGTTTCGTCTCGGATCTTCGGATTAAGTGCCAATTTATAAGACGCCAATGTTAGACTTGTTGAACTTAATAACTTGAAATGTTTGCACAACATATTATCTGCTAGTTTCTTCTCTTTACCGAACTGTCCATCAACAATAAGTTGTGGTAAAAAGGGGTAAATGGGGGAGTGAAAGGGGGGGTGAAATAAGGTGAGTTGAGTTGAGCTGGTTGTAAATGTGTTAAGAGTCAAGATAAATTGAGTGTTATTATAAACTCAACCTCATTGGGCGTGGACAAAACCACGTCAAGCTGTGCAAACTAATGTACCCAGCTATGGGGATATTCTCACGAAATTAAAGACGGTCAGTTTTAAAGCATGACATAGTGCAAAAATCTATTTACAAATAATTTCTTTATTTCACTCCAGGCTTATTTACATTTACATTAATTTGAAACATGTAAGAATGCTGCATTATGGAAGTTGGAGATCTTCATCTGTTATAGCCACCAAGAAAGCGATAGTCACAAAGGCATGAATAGATCGACTACTGATTCTTTTCAAGAATATACTATGGAATATGACTTCATTATACTCATTTTAAAGGTTTGAGGGATATATGTAAAACATTCTACTTTGACGTCATATTGAATATAGGAAAGAATGGTTTTAAAAGCAATGGTTTATACCTTTTGCATAAAACAGAGAATATTTCTGAAATATATAAACATAAATTGAATTTAAGGTAAGCGTTTCTAGTTAAAATTATTTTTATGAAGTGTGACTTTTTAAATTCGGCGTTTTATTTTTCTGAGTGTAGAACACAAATTGAAAATGGGCATCAATTATAGACATGTTGTTTTTTTTACTGTAACTTTACTGTTGGCATTATTTAGATTTTTTTTATTTTTTTCCGTTTTTATATGTGCATTAATAACCATTAGCAAGGATAATAGGATTTCAAGAATTTTAATCAATAACTGAGCACATTAATTTTTCCCAGCTTATAAATCTCTCGTTGTGAATTTATTATGTAAACGGTAATTAACAAGTGAGAATGCTGTATTCATAATAGCTCGAATATTAAATACTTTGAAATATATTAAATACATCTTATATTTATATTGACACATTTTTCTCTAAAATGTTCAAATTTAAAACAGTGTATAAAAATTGTAGGATGAATGTCAGCTTTCGTATATTTGATTGATGCATAAAAAACGTAAATATTTCATTTTCATCCGAAAATTAAATTTATCTTATTATTAATCTTATTTTCAAGGTAGTGTCGAGAAGCATAGGGTATTCAATTATCAGACGCTCTAATTGAAACACAGCTATTAATTATTCATATATGTATTTCCGGGCTGAAGAGCATTTAGATTGGACGAAATACATATACATTTTTTTGGATGGATTGTAATTTTATCATGTCTCCAATTGTAGTCCAAAGTGCATCGTGGCTCAACTGGTTTCCATTTGACTGCTAAAAATGCGCATAATTTTTCTGCATTTTACCACAAGAGTCAAACATTTGTTTGAATCTACAACCAAATGGATTGAAATTGGCCCAAAAAAAAACAAAAACAAAATAACATGCAGTTTATTTTGCATACTTCTCATTTGGTTGCGTAAAATGTAAATTGTAAATTGGATTTGATTGCGTCTGTATATTAAGGGTGTACTCAGTTAAGGGTTGGGGTGGGGAATTCGAATTGTAATTTTTCATAAATATTAATTTATCAAGCGTATCAAGCTTTTTCATTTTATTTTTTGCAAATGTCGATTTTAATTTTTTCAAACGAATGCGAAATTAAACTCTCCTCTTATTTTTTTATTTTATTTTTAGGTGAAGTCTGCTGTGGAAGATTTCTACATTTTACTCGTGAAACTACTGATGACAACATGCTGAAGCCGTTAGCCCTGATTATTGGAATTTTTTATTTAGGTGAGTCGTTGTCGGCTTTGGTGTGTTTTTTCGCCACAACCAAATCGAGAAGCATTATTAATGACACTTCTTTAATTGAAATGCGGCATGCGAAAAATGCCCAAAAAGAGGGACCAATGAATTAATCACATTCGCCATTAAGCGAACTTTTTTTTTCCTAACGAAACAAAATGGAATCTGTGGCAAATGCATATTTGATTGTATTTGTGCCGATGACATCCTTTTTACTTCATTACTTTTACTTTTTTAATGGTCATTTGTAAATTGAGTTTGAAATTCAATTAACCGTTCAGGTATTAAAGTCATAATGAACCGCGAACTGTGTGTAAAGTTAGACAACAACCACAGACCTTTTACTTTTTGAAACAACCCTAAAGGTTTTCACTTTTCAGCCAGCCCAACATCCAAATTACTTGACGAACCGAAAAAGAACGAAAAATTAAAACGATTAAAAGCACAATGATTGTCGAACGGTGCATCTAGTTAGACCACAACCCTAATATGCGTATAAGAGCATTTAGTCAAAGAAACAACCCTTATGGATTAACTTTCCAGCCGGAGCAACCAATTACTAAACAAAAATGTCCTAGTGTGTCATGGATAAGCATTGAACGAAATGCGTTCCACACTTAACGAATTGTAATTGTAAGCCAAAGGAATTTACTCTATGGATTCCGAACTCATCGAAATCCATTTATTTAACGTATCTATGTATTCAACGAAGGCAACTTATTTGACGAAGCTAACCCACATAAAAAATTTCCCATCGGCTTGTGTCTTGGCTACGCAAGGAAAACAATTTTTTTCAAGCCAAACCAATACGCAAACCACTCATCGATTAAGGCTAACAGTCGAAATATGAATTTGATTTTAATGTTATTTCCATATTTGTGAGGAATAAAATGGGAGACTAAAATGAAAATACTAATATCTGATGACATAGCTACATAAGAATGTATATTAATTTACTTTGTAATAAGCCCATAACTAAATTCTCTTTTAACTAAACATAACTTGGGCAACGCCGCCATTAAAAATTAGAAATGGAAAATAGCGAACAGCAAACGGCAAACTATAATTATGTTTATCTTAATTATATTGCGTGACGTAAGTTTCTTATTAGGCAGCAAAGGCAACATCAACAAAAGCAACAAAGTCAACTGCCACAACAATGAGCCAGCGAGCAGCCCTTACGAAATTATTATTACATGGGAAACGGGAGTGCGGAGCGAGGATAGAGGCAGTCGGAGTCGCGTGAGGAACCCTGAGGCACCACACAGTGGTCAAGTGGCGCTTTCGTTCTTAGCTTTATTTGCATTTAGAACGTGTGTCGGCGCCAAAAGTGAGTTTGTTTTTGATTTCTTGCTGCCCCAAAAAGTATGCTACAAAAAATTAAGCACACGAGCCATTTGCGTGCAATGCATGGAAATATGTACATACATATGTGTAATATATGTATATATATATATATATATATACTCTTGCGGATAAAATAATAGAACTACTATGAGATTTTTTCTTTCAACTCAAAAAACAAACAATTAAATTTAAAAGTTTTCCAATTGTGGATTTTTTATATATTACTTAGTAATCCACCTATAAATTAAAATTGGTACTGCTTCATAGAATGGAAATATTCAATATTTTCCTTCTATTCCTTATATTTAATCTATTCCTTTTGTTTATCTTCTGTTTTCCGCTGGCGAAAACAGTCGAAATACTTAAAACTGCACGAATTTATTATGAGTTCACTGAGTAAAATAATACAATAGTAACTTATTTGCTTATTTAAAAGCAATCCATATAAATACGGAAAAAACATTGGTTTCGAATCCAGACTGATTTAAAGTGCAAATATAATCGAAATCGGGTAAAAGACATCTCGGATCGCAGCATATGTATTATAATAATGAATTAAATTATGCTACCATAAGTCCCACTGATTTGGACATTCTAACAGGAAAACGGATCCCAGCCCGCCAGCAAAGTCTCTACAGAATCAAGATCAATGGAATCAAGATTTGGCTTAAACACAATTGAGAACATGTAGGGCAGAGTTCCAAGACTAATTTTAACGTTAATCCAACATGTACGTTCGAAACTGTGAAGAGGTTATTTATTTCCATGGTTTCCATATAATAAACGTAATCTAATACATCCATTAAGTATATCTGGCTTTTCCAAATTATATTATATAATACATTATATTTATGCATACGTACACATATTTATATGTATGTATATGTGTATGTATAACTCTTGTGACACAAACAAATCAAAGTGCAAGTCATTACCTTGATTCACTGTGAGCAGCTCTCATAGTTCTCCCTCTGCCTCGCTGCCATAACTTAAAGGAAGTAAAGTAAAGAGTCGAGATTTGGTTCGACAAATGGATTGTCAGCACTTGTCGTATGTAAATATAATCCAAGTACAATTAGAGAGGAAGGCAATCTCTCTTGAGACTTGATCGATCCAATTCATTTAGGCTAATCAAAAGCCGAGCACAAATCAATTTCTGAGCAGCAGCAGGCGGTCAATTTTCTGGCTATGATAAATCAAAACAATTAAGCCGCTTTAAATTGAGACGGAATCAAGGAGAAGCCGCTCTCCATAAAGTTGAGTAGCATTAACCAGAGATCCAAGTGGAGGAGGCTAATAAGCTTGAGACAGCGCTAATTTTACCCTCATTAAACAAACTGACATCGTAGACAAGAGTTGAGGCTGACAGCGAGGCAAACCAGCCAAGAGTCGCTTAACTGCCAAAATGGTAACTGGTAATGTTTTAGAGGCCCAATAAACCCAAAGACTGGCCGAGAGACTCAACTACCCCCAACACACAAAGGCTACCAGACTGGCAGGCTGGAAAGCAAGCGTTGCCATTGCCATTTTGGCAGTCATTAACGGCAAACTGCTTCATCATTTAATAACCCAAAAGTGAGCTGGTTAAATGCCGACGCTGTACTTCGCCCCCAAAACAGGCAATGCCTTTACTCAAACACACAGACACACACACACATACCCAAACAGAGCCACAACAGCTTGAGCAAGACACACACAAAAAAGAAAGAAGCAAAAACAAGTAAAAATGCTGTTATGGAGTGAGCCCGAGTACGAAATACCCTGCACACGCTAATTGCCGAATTTCCCTTTCCAAATGTAAGCTGGTTCAAGAGTGCTCTGTTTTCGTGTTGTTGGCAATATTAAAACTGCAGAGTGCAAATAATTTAAGCAGCGCATACGAAACAAATAAAAAAATCATAATTGAAAAAATGTACTTTGCTATTTTCTTATATGCTACGATTTAACGGAATTGTTACAACTGGTTAAAAAAATCTAACATGATTCATTAAGTTAAGCTAGTTTGAAAATATAAAATTTTTTTCGATCAACAGAGGTTTGATGAGATTAATGTTTCATTTGAATAGATGCGAAGACCTGGGCAAACTTACACTATTTATATTTGTCTGTGCAAGATCAATGAATATATGAGAAAATATGAGAATACATTTTCGACTATGACTTGGGTGTTTATTATCCGATCTTTATGAATAATAAAATGTCAATGTATTTTTATATACAAATAAGAAGCCATTGCTTTTAAAATATTGGCTTTTTTTACTATCCGAAAACGATGAATATCGATATTTGCTAAAAGGCAGGAAGTTATCGGAAAAGTGAAGCACACTTGATCTGCGCGTGGTAAAGGAGAGCCTATATTGCAAATCTGAAGTCTCTAGCCCTTGTAGTCTCTGACATTGACTCGTCTGTCGCTGCGGATCAGGAGGTGCGTAGCTGCTGCCTACTGCCTGTTACATACATTTGCATATAACTTTCATAGCCCTCTTTAGCCATTTTCATTGGGTTGAGGGTATACAGCAAAAAATGGCGTAGAACATGCCACACTTATTTTTATAGATTTCATTTTAACGCCCAAAAGGCAAACGCATCACGGCTGTAGTAAGCTCCCCCCTCTGCTTCCCTCTGCTCCCCTCTGCTTCCCCTCGGCTTCTCATTGCTTCCCACTGTTCACCCTCGACATCTCCTTTACACTACCACTCGCGCTTTATGCTTGTGTTTTTCTTGCTGGGCTACGTTTCCTTGGCAAGCGCATAGCTGGCATGCCTACATCAAATTGGCAAGGCGTCAAGTCAGCCAGTCAGCCATTCAAGCAGCCATCCAGTCAACCAGTCAGCCAGTCAGCCAGCTAGTCAGACCCACAAAAGAGTGGGCCAAAACAGAAGAAAAGGGTTCATTATGGCAATTTGCTTAAACTCGTGTGGCCGCCCCCAAAGGGATATGGCAACTTCAAGTTTTGTGTCTTTTCTTTTCTTTTTTCTTTTTTTTTTTTTGATTTTTTTTTTGTTATTTTATATTGGCATCTTTGGCCTTTAAAGCCTACGCAGAGAAAAGCGCGGCAAATTTTTTGGCGGATCCTTTGGGTTGCCTGTGTTAGTTTAAGGACTCGTCTCCCTTCTGCTGCTTCTGCTCCTCATCGTTGGCCATTTGGAACACATTGCGCTGGCAAAGTTCATAAAATATAATGATAAGCAGCATTTGTTTAGCCTGGCAGAGTTTTAAAGCGATACGCTTCTTTAAGTCCGCTCTCCTGCCTCTCCCCCTTGCTGCAGTTCAATGCACCGCCATAAAAACTACCCCTATATGATTTTAATAAAAAATTATTTATAAGGCCACGTTAGGTGGTTGATTTTGCAGTCAGTTTCTGTTTCTGTTTACCTATTGATATTTATGACATAATTTCAGCGTGGTGCATACACACATGCACTCATTTTTAATTGCCCATTTCTTGGGTGCATACTATACAGTCAAGCACTTTAAAAATGCACTCAAGTGCTTCGTGCTTCAGGGCGGCAAGTGCCACGCAATTACAGACGGACTTGAATAATATACGTAATACACGCGATTTGGCAAACACCCGCTTCTAAATGTCCAAGTCCTCAAAATGCCTTATTACATTTGCTGAAAATTGTCAACTTTCTCAAAGCAGTTTATGCAAATGAAGAAATGGCTTGTCAAAAAATATTCCCTGTATGTTGCAGATAAGGTATAAAATGGGATTAGCAGTGATCAATCTGCCTAATATCATTACCAGCCCAATAAAGCCTATAAATTCAAATAATTTTAATCAAATTAGGATCTGCAAATTACTGGAAATAATTAAATTACTTCAGGCAAAGTACTTTAGGCATTGTGTTTATAGGAAAGAATATATTTTTGGTATAATATTGGAATAATATCAAACTGAAATTGGATTGAAGTTCCGTGTGCTCTTCAAGTTAGTATGTCAGAGTTTGAAAATCATTCAAGCAACAATAGAAACTAGCAGATTACTTACTTTAATCTTGTAAATATTCATATTATCAGCCAAATATTCATATTATCAGCTCAATAAAGCTAAATGCCTTATTATAGCCTAGAAAATCAAATCAGCTTAATCAGCTCAGAATTAGATCACTTATATAGTTTGTTATTAATCTAATCTGAAAATTGTTTAAAATTATTAACTTACTTAAATCAAAGTGTTTAACAAGAATGAGCTTTTCTTTGATTTTAAAAAAAACCTTTAAGTAACAAAGCAACAGCCAGTGGATTACAAATTAAATATAATTCTCAGCTCAATTGTTGAACGGTTTATTACAACCTATGAAATCAAATCTAATTTATCAGCTCAGAGCTTGATTACTTTTTATTATTCAATAATTCAACCTATAAGCGCCAAATAACAATAGCAATTAACAGAATACGTACTTTAATCTAGTACATATATGTAATTGTCAATGAAGTGAAATTGCCTGTAATCAAACTGAAAGTGCTTTAATGAGTTTTTCATTTTTTCATTTTTAAACACATTTAAATAACAATGGCAATCAATAAATCGAATGCCAAAATACAACCTATAAAAATAATAATCAAATCAGATTTATCGGCTCAGAACTTGATCGTTTGTATTATGCATTATTAATCTAATCTGTAAGGGTCACTTTCACCCACTTTCAGCTAATGTCATTCGAGTCAATCAATAAAAGTCGACTCCGCCCAGTTGTCGCCTGCGGTCACCGGAAGTCGGCTGCAAGCACTTGGATTGAGTTGGCGTGTTGTGTTTCCAGCTTTTCTGCTTTTCTGATTTTATATTTTTCTTCTGTTTTTTGCTGCTTTTCTTTTTTATATTTGTCGTGAGTTTTTGGCTGTGCTTAATTATAATTGCGTGTGCTCGAACAATTCCAGGCTGGCTTGGATATGCATGCGATTGCGACTTGAAATTCGTTTGGAGCTACGCATTTAAAATATTATATTATGACCATCAGGCAGTCAGTCCGTCAGTCTGTCAGTCTGTTAGTCGGGCAGTTTGTCAGACATGGGCATCGCTTTATTTCAATGTCCTTGCGTCATTGTTGACTGTTGTCCTGAACGAGTATTGTCAACGACATGATTTGTCATCCTCAGTCGCGTTTAATGAAGCGCCCGATTTGGTATTCGGCCTCCAGCTCAGTGGCTCTGTGGATTGCGGCTTTGATCGATTGCCCAACACGTTTTCTGACAATGTCAACCAGCTGGCGGTGGAGTAGTACAAGTGGAGGTGGTGGTGCAAACAAGTCCTGCTACACTCAGCAACAAATTTGCCAAGGGTTTCTCACCTTATTATTCAGGAAGTATTTTTCTTAAAAACAGGATTTTTCTTTTCTTAATATTAGGTTATATTTTCTAAAATTTAGGTTTTTAGTTTTTTTTTAAATTCCAAAATTATCTTTTTTGTAGGATTTGTAAAGATTAGTATTTTGAGATTTCACAAATACAAATATTTTAGATAATATATTTTATAAACACATATCATTTAAATTTAAAAAACTTACGATTTTAATTCGATTTGATTCAAATTCTAATATAAAAGAGAGCCAGAAAATATAATTACTTATTTCTGAATTTTGGAAATTGTTTCTAAAATCATATTAATAACATCTAATAAAATAGGCATATTTTCGGAATTGTCTAAGTAGATCAACCTTTCTAAATTTTACAAATTGATTTGCTTATATTTTGAAACTATTTTTAAAGGCGAGAAAAACGTTGTAATATTCGGCGCGATTTTTTTGTGAGTGCAGAGAAGTCCTCTTTGCCCTGGAATCGTTGTTGTTTGGCCATTAATGGGTAATAAGTAAATTGCGTGCTTGTCGGTGGCCGCGTCACATTCGCAGTGATTGCTCACTTTTCGACACTCTCGTCTTTCGACGAGACATTCGACATTTGACGTCTGTCCATTGAGGACACAACCCGGCTGACCTGCCCCACTCCACACTCCCCATCCCCAGTCCCGACTCCCGATGTCCGACTCCCATTTCCAGAAGTGTGCGATCATTAATCAAAGCAGACAGAGAAACAGACGGAGCGGGGCAGGCTGGGCGTGTTTTAGTTTTACGTGTATTCTGTTTGCATTTTCTATTTTCCATTTTCTATTATTGTGTTATAAAGATATTCCGTGTCGATTGCTGCATAGCTGGAGCCAATGCTAAGCCACACGGCGTATGCGTAACGCATTGTTTAGTCGACATTTGCGTTTTGTTTGGGCCAAGTAATTAGTGGCAATGGCAACGAGAAGGAGGCATATGGCAGTGGCAGTGGCACGGGTAAGGTTGCAATCAACGACCAATATGGTAATAATATTTGGAAATAGCTTCCTGCCACACACAAGCCTTGGAGTCCACGAACTACTCAAAAAGTTACGAAACTACACTTGAAAAAAAACATTTCTAAAGAAAAAAATCGTTTCTGAAAAATAGGAATAACATTTACTGACTCGGCTTTAATATTAGAGTTTAGTTCGAATCGCTGTAAAATCGTTTTATAAATTTTGTAAATTGTAAACTGAAATTAAGAATAGAAAAACATTGATTCTTACAAATACACTTTCAGAATTATAAAGTGTTACTCGTGGCAATTTTCTTAAATTCAGAACGCATTTTTTTCTGAGTGTACGATTCAACGATTCACTCACTATTCGCCGATTCAGTTTGGCAGCCGCCTAATCTCTGCGTGTCGAGTATGTTTGGGTATTTATTCAAATTAAGGTCAAAAGCGGCTTAGCCACACTGAGGGTTGGAGTGAGTTTAGAAGCGAGTGTTGGAGTGAGTGTTGGAGTGAGTGTTGGAGTGAGTGTTGGAATGAGTGTTGAGCCTCGTGTTGAGCCTCGTATCCCGTCCTTCTGTTAATGTTGTTGTTCTTCAGTGGCAATTTATGTTTTCAGTGGCATTTAATCAGGCGGGAGCCTTGAGAAAATTTGCACATTTATAGCCCCTTTGGCCTCCATTTGGCAAATGCATATCGTGTACTCATATATTGGATATTCCTCGCCATATCCTTTGGCTATATCCAACGCATATCCCTCGAATTGAATCTAAATTGTTTCATGCCTTTTCACCCAGGCATCCCTTGGTAGTCGTTTCTTGTATCCGTTGTTTTTGTTGTTGTCGCCAAATATGCTAAACAGATAAAATTCGATTCGATTTCGCTTCTTTTAACATTCACTTAAGAGTTTAGTGTAAGGAGTAGGGTGTTTAATTTATCTATATCCCATTCCATGATGCGCATTCTTTAGCTGCAAATATTTTCGTCTACTTTTCACAATTTCTTTCAGCAACAACGCTGAGAACGGTATTTAGTTTAGTCTTATATGCGACTGAATAAGTTTGAATTAAGGTTATCTGAAACAATAGAGGTTTTTCTAAGTTATCCACTATCACTAATCACTCTTTGTTAATTCATTAACTGTTTTAATACAGAGAGTATTGTATATGACCTCTCAACTATGGGGTCATCTGCATAAAATGAAAACTGTACAAAAACAATTTCTGCTTTTTGCTGTTCAGGCTCTTAACTCGAACACTAATTTTGGAAATAAATCTTCCTTGTCTTTCTGTGTAATATTCGAATTAATCACCAAAGTTATTTTTCAGCTCCGATTAGGAGTTGAAGGAATTGTTTACCTCTATCTATTTCCATTTCCCTTACGGATCTTATCCTCCGGCCTATATGTAAATGATTTTTATCCCATAAATTGTTCACGTCTAATAGTCCCATAAAATTTTTCAACTTCTTCAAGTCTAAGCCGACTTTCAAGAGCAATGACTCCTAATCATGTGTTTGCCTTATATATATAAGTTGTGTCAGTTCCCTTAAAAATATAAAGTTAAGTTCCTTTAAAATATACATATTGTGTTAAGCCAGTTTGTGCCTTATAAATAATAAATAATAAATTCTGATGTTTGAACAATTATGTATTTATAATGACACGCACAGTCATACATGCGTGTCCTTTAAATACCAGCCACATATCAAATGAGATCAGATTGGAATTCCAAATGGGTTGATTCATGAATGTCCGATTTGCTTAACTAACATTTATGGTTGCTATTAGGGCAGACCAGACAAGTACACAAATATATGTTGTGTTGTTGGAGCCAAAGTGTCAAAACTGTGTGTTTTCGTGCTCTACCGCATGCCAATGACAGAGTTGCCACCTTTGGTTTGCAGCGCGCCAAGCTGGCAACACTAATGAGCCAGTACCTGCTGCTGTTTGTTGCTGTTGTTCTTGTTGTTTTTGCAACTTTATGGCATTTGTTTTATGCAGTTTTTACATACACCGGAAAGAAAATCAACCTTAATTTTGCCATGGGTAACCTATCTTATTATTTAAAAAGTATATTTAAAAAAACAAGCGTTTAACATTTCTTAATATCAGGGCACATTAATAAAAAAAGTAGGAAAAATACGTTTAATTTGCAATGTTTGTGTTTTAATATATTGTAAACTATTCAAAAAGACAGCAACTTTTGAAAATTTCAGGACGATTCTTTCTTTCGATTTTTCCGAGTGTAGCCTTCTGTTTCCACTCATTTTTCGTTTGCCGCAACTTTGACATAATTCTGGACAGGGCTGACAGTTGCTGGCCCAAAGCCAACAAGTAACCAAAAAAATACTGTATATACATATATAAATAACTATATATGTATATACATATATATATGTTTATAGAGAGAGAAGAAAGTTTTTGGTGTTGCAACTGGTTTTTCATTTTTATTTCATATTTTTGCTTTGCAACGGGATTTTGTTTTTGCCAGCAAAAGTTGATAACGAGCAGGTGTTAAAATGTGACCAAGCGTAGGCTGCTGCTTCCCCTCACCCCTTACCCCTTACCCCTTACCACATTCCACTGCCCAACCCATGCCGATGCCCACCCTGGTGATTACAAGTTGTTGACACTTTACAGTTTGTGGCGTCAAACTCAAAGCAAAAACAAAGTTGTCACCCCGCTGAATGCGGCGGCTGCTGCTGCTGGCCATGGGCAACATTTCTCTCCCTCTCCCTTCCTCCCCTCTGTTCTTGCAGCCTTATGCTCGTCTTAAGCGCATTTGAGCTGCCAGCTTGGTTGTGGCTGTGTCACGCAGCGTTGCCAGAGTGCCGGGCACTATGCAGGCATAGCAATGCATATTTGCTGTCACGTCTATCACCCCCTTTCCCCTTCTTCCTTCCCCCGCTCACCCTCTCCTCCATCTGCTATATGGCATTACAAGTTTAAGAGCCTCAACGCCATACGTTGACTTTTTAATGAGCTTTCGGTGCGGGCAATTTGCCGAAAGGTGAAATTACACTACGCACACACATGTGTGTACACAAAAAAAAAAAAAATGGCTCAATGGCCCTAAAAACAAATTTCTAAATTTTTCTAAAATTTTGGTAAAATGTCTAATTTTCTGGTTGTGTTTCTTATATTACTATTAGGCATTTGTATTTTTAAATTTCATATATACACAAACATTTAGATTCATTTAAATCAATTAATTTGAAAATTCTTAGGTTCGGTTTAACGGTTGCCGACCATGGTAAATAGACAAAATCTGCATATTTTTGCGATGTCGATTTAGGGCAAGCCTTTGTAAATTTTATAAATATTTTTCCCAATATTCGCAAATTATATATAATAAATAGAAAACCTTACTGTAATTTAGTGCTATTTACTAAAATTTTGGTAAATTTATTTATCTTAGTGCATATATGTATATGTATGTGTGTGACCTAAGCCACAATACGAAGGCATTTTTGATCAGTGCCCAAGTCGAATATCATTTCACATATCGTTAAAATTCGTTTAGGCGCAGCATACAAATTGCCACATTTCCGCTAAAAAAACTTTATCCCCATCGCAGACCGCAACCACTTTAAAAATTTCCGGCGTGTGTGTTTCGATGGCGTCATCGTCGTTGATTCTAAATTGAATGAAATTGAAAAATTCAACAGCAACAGCAATTCCATTACACGTTTTTTCTCAAGGCTCATTTACACGGCATTTGCCCCCTTACTCTCCTCCCCCTAATCCCCTCTAGCCTCCCACTAGTCCCTGCTGCTTTAGTCGAAATTTATTCATTACATGCAATTTTTTTTCGCTGCTTTCACTTTCGTTTATCTGGTTTCTGGTATTTCTCGAGATGTTCGCTTTCATTGAGCCCACCTCTCCACTGCTCCTCCTCACCCCGGCTCCTCCTTGTCATCGCTCTTGTCTGGCGCATTAGGCTGGCAATCAGAAATCATGTGTGAAATGAAAAAAAATTTTTTGTGCGAAATAAAATGGAAATCGCGGTGCGAACAAAAAAAAAAAAAACAATAACATGGCTATTGCCACAGCCTGAAGGCAAAACACAGGCATTTATCTTCAAGTGCTTGGCTACATTCAAAAAAAAATCGAGCAGCATTTTGGAAAAAATTTCGAAAAATAGCGAAAACCAGAAAGTTTTTCTGGTTTCGGAAATAATTTCTAAATATAAGAAAAAAATGGGACTAAAAACTGGAAAGCCGTGCGCAAAATCGATTGTACATTTTATTTTTCAGTCATTTTTTCTATTATTAAGAAATACATTTTTAAAAAGTAGAAAGGTTAGACCGGCTTCCTAGAGAAATCTCCAAATGAAATTAAAAAAATACTAAATAACACAAAGAACTCCTTACTTAGTTAGCGTTTAGCTGCTATCTTTTTCATTAATATAATTATAATTTTTTTTTTTCATTATCTTAAATGTTTTGCGAATGTAAAAAACACGCCTTGGATATCCGACAATTTTTTTCTGATTTATAATATAATGGTATGACTCATGACTACAACTATGTCGAATTTCTTATATTCAGTGCGAATTTTTCCAAGGTGTATCTGTATTTGCGTGGATGCGACGTGTGTGTGCTTTCAATTACATTGGCAATTGCTGCGGTAGCAACACCGGAAAAAATCGCTTGGCCCCTGGGCATGGCTAACAATTCGATACCGATGTCCATTACGAGGGACACAACTAATCAATATGCATAAATAAATAAACGCTCACAAATACAAAACAGAAGAAGAAGTTGTTCGTGATGGATAAACTTATGTGTATGCTTGTGTGTGGCTGCTTATATGTGGCAGCTGCAGAACATTGTATATTTTCAATCTGCATTTTATAAATATTTTTATGCGCAATCAACAATGGCAGCAGTCGGTTAGCTATCCAACTATTCAGCTTCAGCTGCAGATCCAACTTCAGCTTCAATCCTACACTCTGAAAAAAATCGACATCAATTTTAGTTGGGTTGGTCTTCATATTATTCAGAACGTAAATTCCTAAACTTTGGTTGTGGCTTTCTAAAAACCAGGGTTTGCTTTTCTTAATTTCAAGCGGTGCTTTTCTAAAATTTAAGAAAAATATGTTTAATTTCCTGGTTGCTGCTTTGTATGTGTGTACCATAAAAGAATTCTTAAATTGGTTTTTTTTTTTTTGGTTTTGTTATTGTTAAAACAATTATTTGCAAACATTATTAAAAATTTTTAGATATATTTAAAAATCACATAGCTTACACTGCAAATCTCTTATATAAAAGCTGAGCCAGTAAAGTAGTTGCTCGAATTTTAAAAAGGATTTTGAATGTATGTTATATATTTTTGCTGAGTGTAGCCAGCCCTTGAGGTTCAGCTGGCAGTGGTGCATCCGCTCCAGCTGTGCGACATGTTGAGCATTTGAAATGGATATGCGTTGTTGCTGGCAGAGTTTCCTTTTAATGTCTAATATAAATGCCCGCTGTCACGCATTGGCTTTGAGCTTGTGGGCTGTCCTTCGCTAGGCGTTCGATATTGTGGCAGTCCTGTCACAGGATCTGGCACTGCCTTTGACATTGCCGATTGTAATTGCCGACTTATGTTTATCGCATAAGCAAATAGAAACAGAAATTACCAACGTCTGTCATCCGTTGCAACTGCTACAGCGGCAGCAGTAACTGTTGCCATATCCTTTGAGCCGCACTGACCACATCCATTATGTGTTTGCTTGCTGTCAGCAAATACTATTTATTGTCCGTGTTTTATATTTCAAATATAAGAAGAAATAAGAATAGCAAATAAAAAACAAATTGTTAAATCCTTTCTTCTTGATTTTGTCTCAGCATGAGAAACCAATTTGTATGCGTTGCGGAGAGGTAAAGTTTGTAAGGTACTGAAAGTGATATCTTCGAGTCCATAAAGTAAATATATATTCTGGATCCGTCCGTCTGTCTACTAGTAGTCTACCGATTGTGTATCTATCTATATCAACATGTTATAGCTGCCTTATACCCAGTAAGGTATATTTCAAATAATCAGGGGTATCATTTTCATAATTTCATAAACAAAAATTTCTCTTTTCTTAATTTTAGAAAGGATTTATTCAAAGAATCAGGGCTTGCATTTTGTTTCTAATACTTACAAATTATTTGTAAAAAACATGCAATACATTCTAGTTTACAGGGTATCTTTCAGTTCGTGCGATTTAAAAAAAATCCAGGGCAATTTTTTTCTGAGTGCATGAACTATCAGTCGAAGGATGACTTTTGGCGAAAGCCAAAATTAAACCAGGTACTTGTGTTTTAGGATTCAAAAGACTTCAACTGCATCGGGCTAGAAACAATCGATCGATGCTTGCCTGCCCCTGCAGGTGTGATTAAAAATGTTGAAACGATGTTGTGCACTCGACCACTTAAGTTTCAAATTGCAAGTGGTATTCAAATGGAGCATGCCACAATCTGCCGAACATAATAATATAAATAAGATATAAAAGTATGTTTGTGTTTGTGTCCACATATATGCATATGCATAAGTATATGTGTGTATGTAATTTTGGTTAGTTGATGTCGCCCACACACACTTTCATACTAAATAAGCCCCCAGCTCGTCGTCGTATTCCTTGGTGGGGGGGGGGGGGGAGAAACCTAAACCGCATGCATTTCACATTTGCAGTCGACAGCCGCCACTCATTTGTTTTCTTTGGCGCCCAAAGGCGATCCAGAACAAGTACACCAAGAAGAAGAAGAAGTATTCGATGCCAGAACATGTTCGCAGACACACCCACACCGACACACTTAGAAAAATTCAGAAAACATATTTTTAAAAGAGAAAGTGGTGTGTTTATTAAAACCAGTATTTTGATTTTTATTTTAAGATTTAGAAAAAAATATGTCTAATTCTAAATGTGTGTTTTGTTTTAAATATTAATTGCATTAGCATATTATTTAAAATATTTAAAAAATATTTTTATTGTATTTATATTTTATCATATAAAGAAAAAAGACAGCAGCTAAGCTCTAAGTCGAGAGAGCAAAATTCATTTACATATTCTTAATTTCAGAATTCTTGTAGATTTCAGATTTCTTCTAAGAACCAATAACGTTGTTTCTACTTTTTTAGAAATGCATTTTATGATTAAAAAATATTTTCTAAAAAATTTAAGAACTTTATATACTTTTTAGAAAAGTTTTCACCGTGAATTTCAAATTTATTGTCTCTATTATTTCAGAGTGTACACACACACACACAGAGAGAGGGGAAGAGAGGCAGAGACACGCAATTACAAGAGCGCACAGAGCATTGTTGCAATTGCACGGGAAATAGACTTTTTGAATGCGAATGCGTTGCACATGAATACGCTTAGAAAAAGTTGTGCTACAAATTAAAGCAAGGAAGAAAAAAAGACTCCTGCAGCAAAACGTTTTTTTTTTCTCACTTTCTTCTCAGCTTGGTTCTGGTTTCTTGTGTCTAGTTTTTGTGTTTTTGCTATTACTCTTGGCAGTTTTTCTTGTTTTTGCTTTCGGCCTGAAAACACGAATCCAGTGGGACACAGAAGAGACGCAAGCAAGACAAGAACTGCTTGCTATTCTACGTGCAACATGTCGCATCCTCCACCTTTTGCGGTTGCTTCTCTCTTGTTCTGCTAGTTGCATTTGTTGCCGCCGTTGTTGTTGTTGTTGCACTGCCTTCATGTTCTCAGAATTGTCATTGTTGTAATTTCTGTTGTTGTTGTTGTTGTTTGCGGGCGCTGATGCTGTCTCTAAATCCGTGCTACTTAAATTGTCCCTAAAATCCTCGTGGCAATTCTTTTGCCATGAAGCACATGCAGCTTTTGTATGCTGTATGAGAATTTAATGACATTCTTAAGTTGTCATCAGTGGTTCACTGGCTTCAGTGCCTTCAGTGTCTGCCTGCTAGCCCAGTCGCCAGGAGTCATCGTCTCCAGACGAGCCGAGTCGAGTCGAGTCGAGTCTGAAAACTGGAACTTAAAATAGTCTCGTGGTATTGGCTTTTGACACCGCCACACTCAGAAAAAAAAGTACGCCTGAATTTTAGGAATTTTCCCTACTTTTGGCGACAAGGATTCCAATCGATTATTCAAAAAATAAATTTCTATTCTAATTTTCGATAATTTCAACTTTACATTTTATTTAAATGCATTTCTTAATAATAGAAAATATTAAAAAAAAAAATTCAAAAAAAATGTAGTTTCAATTTTCGATATACGGCAAGCATTTTCAATTTTTCAACATTTTTGTCTTATATTTAGAATTTATTGCCAAAAACAAGAAGAATGTTATCATTTTCACGGCAATTTTCTATCTTTTCAGGCACCATTTCTTTTTCGCTAGTGTAGACAGCCAGCTATCTAGCTTCAGACTCAGCCTGTTTGGGTTCTCGACGTTGTTATCCTTGTCGCAGTTGTTGCCTTAGCGATGGGAATATTAAATTGACTGGTAGCAGCAAAATGAGTAGAATCATTAGCGTACACTGCATGCAGCAGCTGCTCTTAAGAAGGAGGCTCCCACACACATTGCGCAATCGCTCTTCCTGCTCCACACGCTCCGCTTGCTGCACCTGCTGCACCTGCTTCTTCTATTTGTGCACTTTGCACCGCCGGCAGGTCGCTTTTTGAAGATGAAGTCATATCAGCATTAGTGTCTTCTGTCTTCTGTCTTCCGTCTGTTGGTCGCTTTCGGCAATGTTGAGCTGTCGGCTTTCTTGTTCTCTTATACCCTGCGCCCATTAAGAATGACTAAAAAGGAGTAGAATGGTTGTGTGCAAAGCTTGTAAAAGGCAGAAGGAAGCTTCTCCGCACCCGTAAGGTACATATGATAGTCGAGTCGATATAGCCCTGTCTGTCGCATCTCAGCGACTAAGAGCCAAGACTTCAAATTGGAATATCGGTTCTTTAATAGCGATAAATGCCTCTGTTTAGTAAAGTTTGATACATATCGTTTTCCGAAAGCAATAAAAGCCACCCTTTTAAAAGAAGATACTACTTATTAATATATTCAAGTTATAGTCCAAAATATATTCTAATATTGATCTCATTGTTATCAGCAGGAAAGCGCAATCTCAGTATAAGTATAAGTATAGCACTTCTTACTTATTGCCTGCTTGCACACCTGCTTATATTTGAGTGTGCAAAATCTTAAAGAGAGCTTTGCCAATAAAACTAAAATACATTTAACAGCTGACTGCAGGGTATATCGTGGTCGTGCTACTCGAGTACAGCGTGCTTACTTGTTTTTTTCTCGGGCACATTTCATTCTTAGACAGGAGCTGGGCGACGTTTGCATGCACTTGTATTTTTGGGGTCAGATCTGCAGATATGAGGCATGTAAGTAGTTGCATATGATCCGGCGCAGCGTTGCACAGCGGAGTGAATTTAATTTCAATTTAGGAGCAAAACATTTGCGCTGCGCGCCTGTCAAGCTCCCTTTTAATATATTTTTTTTTTTGCCATTTTCCATTTGCATTTATTTTTGCGCTGCATGCGCAAATCTTTCGCTATTTGTACAAAAGACAGCCGCAGACGGGCAAAAAAAAAATAAAAAAGGAGGGAAAAAAGCCGCCGCGCATTTGAATATGCAATTTGCAATTTGACTTGACGAGGCCAAAAACCGCGCTTCCGAGCCCGAGTTAATCTGCCAGCTTAAGAAATGCCAGTAGTTGCAAGCGCTACAGTTCCATGCCACAATGCTGCAGTTGCTGCCACAGTGCCACATTTTATCACAGCGCCCCGGCTGACATTTCAGGCGCAAGATTTATGCACTGGGTTTGCCGTTGAAGACAGCTGTCGTTTGCTGTGGCGATGTCTGTCTTTTTTCTCCTTTTTTGAGTAAGTTTTTTGAGTCCTAATAGCTTTTTATCCGCGGGCATGAAATGTGCCGCGAAAATGTGAAATAGAACCAAGAGCATATGGAATGTGTCAATCCAATTTTTTGTCAATTGCCAGTGGCAACTAAATTGCAATAGACTTAAAAAGTAAAAACCACCCCGGAGAGGGAGAGATAGGCAGAGTGCTCGGAGACTGTTAGCTGGCAGATTGAAAGCGAAAGCGGCAAACTTAAAAGTGCAACAAACTACACTCTAACAAAATCACATTGCATTTTAGAAATTCGTCAAGCTTTTGGCGCCCAGGAGTATCTCATCTTATCATTCAGAAAGTATTTTGCTAAAGCAAAGTAGTAATTCAAGTAGTAATAAAAAACAGGATATTTTTAGTTCCGATTTTATATGTTTTATTACATTTAGAAATTATTTCTTTAGTCCAAAAAAAAACTAGCAGATTGAGAAAAATATTGAGAAAGTTGTAATTGAATGTGGATTTGAGGCAAAATCATCTTCACGTTTCACTTTTAGACAGTTAGTCTGAAATTCAGGGCGATTATTTTTTGCTGAGTGTAAGAGTACACTTAAGTTTTCTTGACACGCCGCTGACAAAACCATTGCACACACCAACACACTGCATACACACACAATTAAGTCATGATAAATTGGTGTTGTGTGTGTTTGCAGTCATAAGCTCAGGCGGCAGCCCAAAATGAAACAATAAGCCAAGTCCGTCAAGTCAACTTGAGGCGACAAGAGTCGAGTCGAGTCGAGAGTCGAGTCAAGTTATGAACGGAAGCAGACAAGCTCACACACACACACACACACTTGCACACACAGACAAACACTTCGTCACAGTCACAGGCAATGAGAGTATACCGAGTGTGTGTATGTGTGTTAGTGTATGTGTGTTAGAGTTGCCCTGTCATGGGGCCTGGCATATCGTGGCTGGCCTGAAACTGACGGCTTTCGGTGTTGGCGAATGTTTTGAATTCATGCGTTCTGTCAAGTAATTTACCCCCACCCACTCCGGTCCGATCCACACAGACTCGACTCAAGTGGCTATTGGTGTGTGTCTGTGTGTGTGTGTGAGTGGGAAGTGTTGTAAAGGTACAAATAGCTATTTTTGTACCGTTTCTCCAACCACTTTCCGAACAGCCAAATGACACTGGCATATTAGGCAAAGCAATAATAAAGGCATCAAATACCCTGCTAAACTGACATTTCAATTTTATTTATATGTTTTCTGTTTCTGACATTATAAATTTTAATTTAATTTTCAATAAAGTTAATGAAATTTAATTAAAGCAATCACATTTAAACACTTCACTGTAAGACTTAAAGTTCTTGTTAAGAGCAGCTGCTAAATTACAAGTTACGAATTATAGCAATACAAGGTAAAGTAATATCTACAAAAGTTTTCTTCACCTTAAACTTCATCTTCATCATCATCCCCGGACTAACAGGAGACATATATTTCTACGACTATTCCCATGCCGCAACATTAAACTAATCTTTCGACTGATTGCTCCTATGACAGCTATATGATATAGGCCGGTCAGCTTGCCTGCGACATCATAAGTGACTGAAGCCAAAATTCTGATTTCTAAAATTGAGGAACAAAAATAATAATAATTTATAAAATCGCACAGAAAACTGGAAATTAATACTTTTCACTTCAAATTAAAAAAAAAGTTATATATATTCATATATATAAATATATGGAAAATAATTCCAGGAGCAGTGCTAACTTTAATTTATAGAGGGAATACCAAGCAATATATTAATATTAAACATCTGAAAAATGTTAAGACTAATGGTTTATTTTTTCATTCGTCCTAAAACGTGTTTTATATTTTCAACTTTATATACCATTTGGTGTTGGAGACTTCTTTATCAATGCTTTACGCTTGTCACAACATAAGCTAGAGAATAAGTTGAAAAAATAGCAACACGTTAAGTTAACAGTTATGCACATGTTTTACAATAGTTTAATTCAATTAAGCTAGCTTGAAGCAATAAAATATGTTCTCTCCCAAACTTTCACCAATATATTAAAAGTTTAATCCGTTTTTATGAAAGTTTGCTAATAAAGTTTTGCTTGAGACGTTTATCTCAGCAAGTGTCATTAGTCTGGTCACGTTGGCTAATTGCGAACGTGTGTGTTTACACTTGAATAGAGCGCTAGCTCATTAGGATATCAAAATTATTCAATAGTCCTTTTTTGCCCCCAAAGTGCATTGAACCTTTTTTGGGCAACAAATTTTACTATGAAATTGTATTTAAATGAATTTTCTATCCGGTACGGTTGCGTGTGTATGTGAGACACTTTCATTGTATTAACATTGCATATACGCAAGGTAGTCCATGCTCGGTGTTAACTATTCAGTGTGCGCCCTTTTTTTGGGGCCAACCAACTTCCATTCTATTATACGTGTCCTTTGACCGTAACCATTCAAAAGAAATTGTCCAATGTTACCTGAATACAACCACGAGGACTAGCAACGCTCCCGATGAGTTGCCCTTATTGAAAGGTGCTCATTTGACTACCATTTGTACACTTAGAAAAAAATCTCTTAAAAATGGAAATCGCGAAACAAAAATTAAACTTACGTAATACTTATAGAAGTCTTTTATTTATTCAAAATTTTCTAATTATATGCGCACGTTTGAAATGCGTGGAGGTATAATTTATTTCATTAAAACAATTTAAGTTTTTTTATACAAATTTGAAAAAAATTTTTGTAAGTGCACACAATTTGCTTTGAATATGGTTTTGATGGGGACTCGTGTGTGTTTATAGCTGCAAATTAACATTTTGAGCATGGGCCACACACAATTTGATGCATTACTCGAACGAAAGAGATGATTGCGCCCAGCTTTTGGGTTTGGCATTGTGCTTTTGGGCCCGAGATTGAGTTTGGGCTTGGATTGGGGGATGGGGCCTGAGCAGGGAGTTGGGTACGCGTCAATTAGCTTAGGCCCGGATGGCTTGGCAAACTTTAAGTTTTTGCATCACTTGACAAGGCGACTGAGTGCAATTGTCCTGACTGACGCTGACATGGATACGCATTGTTGTCACTGTTTCCTGGTTCTTTTGCCCACCACAGCTCCAAGTGCTCCCAGTTCGTGTTGTTGTTGTTCCTGTTACTTTTGTTGCTGCTTCTAATTATGCGCCTTCTGCAGGGCAACAAACCGCTCTTATCTATTGCCGACACTCAGAAAAAAATCTTTTTTCTATTTTCAGAATTATATTTTTAATAAGTATACAATATTTGTACACAGTTGAAATGCAAAACCTGATTCTTAGTAAAATTGCCAACTGCAATTACGATAAGAAATATGAAATTTGCACTCTCGGCTGCTATGCTTTTGCTTAAATTATATTTATTTTTCAAACTATCTAAAATGCTTTATTAATGCTAATAATATTAAAAAAACGGCTTGGTAATTGGACATTATTTTTCTTAATTTTATAAAAAGCTGGAATTAAGAAAATAAAAAAGCATTAGTTTTTAGAAATACAAATTAAGCGTAATTGTTTTTCTGAGTGCAGTGGTGCCAGTGGGTGGGGTAAGTGGGGCAAGTTAAGTGCCTGCAACTGTCACAGTCGTACCGTTGAGATTTCAACTCCAAGCTTGAAGACATGCAGCTGCGCCTAATTGTATATATACATATATATATATATATATATATATATATATATTTTTATTCTGGAACCGTAGAAAAGTGTGAGTCTTGCTCGTCTCTGATGTTTTTTAATGTTTTCGTAAAATAAGCAATTCTCACGTATTTATCTCGCACCTGGCGTCCTGTGGTTTCTGTTTCGTGTTTTATGCCCAGCCCGGCTTCAAATTCAATTCAATTCCAGCACCTGTTTGCCGCGAGTTGCCATAGGGCCTTGGTGGTGCCACCACCAACACCACCAGTACCACAAAAAACTTACAAAAACGCTTTGTACTTCAAAGCCAGCAACATTTGCAGTTACTGCTGTCTGTACTTGTCTTTGTGTGTGGTTTGTCCGTGTGTGGTTTGTGAGTGTTCTGAGTACACTCGAGAAAAAGAACTGATTTTTAAAATTTCGCCAAGGCTAACTCGTCTTATTGTTCAGAAAGCATATTTCTAAAATTCAGAGTTTTTCTTTCCTTAAAACTATGCCTAATATTCAGATTGTTCTTTTTATACAACTCAAAAGTTTTCTTTTTTATAGCTTACATTATTAATAATGATCAATATTTTAAATTTTCACTTCTACGAACATTTTAAATACTTTTGCAAATTCATATATTTTAATTTGAAATAACTTTTTTTCGAACTTAATTCTAATGTAAAAGACGAGCCAGTTCATTTCATTACTTATTTTTCAATTTTAGATTACGATTTTTCTAAAAAACAATTTTAAAAAATAATTTATAATTTGTGGAAATTATTTGCTTATATTTACAAATTATTGCTAAAAACAAAAAAAAACTTTCCAGTTTTCAGGCCGATTTTCTAAAAATCAGCAGGACCTTTCTTCTGTGTGTATTTTGTGAGTGTGATTCACTTCTCTCTTGTTTACGGGGATGTCTGCTTCAGTTTCTGTTGCTGTTTTGCAATGTGTCTTTGCATTCGTGTTGTTCACTTTGTTTATTACGAAAATTTATTTTATTTTTGCCATACAATCGATTGAAGTTCTTTTCGCCTTTGTTTCATATTCTCCCGCTGCTTTTACTACTCCGTGTGTGTGGGTGAGTGTGTATGTTTGGGAGTGTGTGTAAGTGTGTGTGATTCTTATTTTGTTAGCGTGCCTTTGATGTTTCTTGCAAATGGAATAGTAATCCGACTTTAATAAGTGCACAGAAATCTGCTTGATACATCAAACTATGAATGTATGTATATTTTTTGAATAAAAACAGATAAAATCTGTATTTAATTCTTGCAAATTAATACTTGCTCTTAAAATAATACTTTGATTGTTCTCTATTGCTTAATCAGTCTTTTGGAATGTGATCAATGTGAATATCTAAACAAGTCACAGTGCCCAACCAGGATTCAACTTTGCCCAAATCACTGTTTTAAGATCGCTTGTGGAACTTAACAACAAAATAGACAGCTGCGAGACAAAGAATTGCCTAAATAATACCAAAATATTGCTTGGTATTTGAGCCACTTATCTATTCAATATTTTACACTTTATAAATTAGTCTAAAAAACCCAAAGTTCATACTTTGTGAAATAAAAAAAATAAAAGGGTATCTCCTAGTTGAATAACCCAATAAAAGTGCTTGTTATATATTTTGTAATTAAGAATTATTTTCCATTGCTTATTTGCAGGTAAGTCTTGAATGCGATCTCTGAAGCGAGCTGAAAGTGAGTACAAATAAATTAGCCAAGTTAGTTGGCTCACAATCTAATTATATCTTTATTATTATTGTATTAAAATAATTGTGGCTGATATTTGTGTGTGGTCAAAATCGTAAATGGCCAAATGTATTCAAAAAAAGGTACTCTCGTTAATGTTTAAGCCGTTGCTATTTCATAAGGACTAAGGGCGGTTGAAGGGGGTTTAAGTTGGGTTGGGCAACACTTTGATTTCGTGTGATAATTATAACGTGCAGCTATGCGTCATCCAGTGTGTTGAGTGGGTGGTTTGGGTGGATGGTGGGTGACTCCAGCTATTGCTGGTCAGTCGTGCGTTCAACGGTCTAGCTTTGTGGATTTATTGCGTTCGCGACGCGTTGACATGCCGCATGCCCCAATCCAAATCCAACTTGTATGTGCCTCAAGCAAAGCAAGCCTTATGTCTTTGCCGGCGCCAATTTCTGGAGGCCGGTTCGACGCCCTTCGGCAATTTCGTGTTCTTTGTTTTATGGCTCGTTGTTGTTGATGCTTCTGCTAAAACTTGACCTGCACTCAGCAAAAAATTTACCTACATTTTAGTAAATTGCCCCAAAAAACAACTAAATTGTTCTAGATCTTCGAAAAAATTTCTAGATCTCAGAAAATATGTTTAAAATTATAAAGATTTTTTATCAATTTTTTCGAAATATATTTCTTACATTTTTTTTTAATGCAATTTGTTAAATACTCAATTTTGTAAATGTTTGTAATGTTTGTAAAATACACAATTTGATTGAAGTATTTATTGAATGCAAAATGATAAAGTAGAAATTGAACTCCGTCTGACTTCAATACATACTAATGGTCGGAAATGTAACAGTGCGACTTGAGATCATAATAATTTCTAAATGATAGATGGGCCTAAACAAAAAAAAAAAAATTATTATTAATAAAAGATAAGTAATATAAGCCGATAAGAGAATTCTTGTATGTTACGCACATAGAAAGCAACACACTGGAAATTTTTTAATTTTTCCTAAATTCTAGAAAAACTCAACCGTATATTATATTTACTTTATAAATACAATTTTACAAATTTTATTAATTTATTTTCTGAATAGTATTTACCCAAATTCTTTTTTTTGGAGTGTGTGCATGCACTGGTTGTAGGCAGTTGGCAACCGGTGGCAGTTACAACTCTTACCAATTACCGCAAGGGTCGTGCGCCACACGCACACATGGATAAAGTTATCGCTTCGGGCGCTCGGGGTATATGCGTAATTTTTATTGGACACCGCCGTCGTCTCTGTTGGCATCGTTGGAGCTTTACTCGCTTTACTCATACGCAAAGTCGTGCTAAGGTCCTAGGCCAACATGCAAAGCTTTTCTTCCACGCTACGAATGCGATATCAAAACAAAACGAATAATTGCAGTACTGTACGCGCTCTCTCTCTCTCTCTCTGCCACACTCTCCCACACACACGCGCTCTCTCCAGCTCTCTCTCTCCATGAGTTAAACTTCCACTTCGCTTGCATAGTCTCCACTTTTGGCCACCTGTGCTGTGGCAGGTTGGGCAACCACTTGACACACTTTTGAGAGTGCAGCGAACGATAATTGCAATTGATGCATCATCAGCAGCAAAGCAAATTAGTTCAATTTTTGCTGTTGTTCACTTGTATTTTTGATACAGAAATGAAAAACGCGCTCGAAAGTATGCTAGGCAAAATGGTAAGCTGAGACAAAAAGGACCGTTTGAGAGTATGCTAGTTATAATTTTAATCACATGGACCAACACTGCTAGAAGGTATGCTACATCTTAATGTAATATCATCACAAAAATACCTCCGGAAAGTATGTTAGACAATTTTGTATGATCATAGAAAAGTATAGTCTGAACGGATGCCAAATCAAACTTAAATCACATGTTTAAAAGAACACCTGCAAGCGAGCTGCAACTAATTGCAATCAGAAAGAAAAACAGCACCTGAAAGTATGTTAAACATCATTGTGAGCTATATTTGTCCTGAGTACAGTTTGAGAGTCACTCCTAGCGCCCAACTCTACACACAACACAATTTTGGCGCCAAACAAGCAACGAGCGAAATTCTCTCGCACGAAGCTGGCCAAAGTGCCGAGACACGAGCGACACTCTGTCGAAGCTGTGCCTGAGCCGAGCGACGACGGACGACGACCGACAACAGAGCCGACCGTGCCGACCAAGCCGAAGGAGGCATAAGGACAAAACAGTTTGCGACCAAGACTCGTGTGGAACGGACGCTCGCTTGCGCGTGCAACCAATCGCAAGAAACGCGTGCGAGTCGCGCGAATCGAAATTACGAATTACGAATTGCGAATGTATTCGTTGCTCGTGTTCGAATCAGAAGTGAGTGTATTCAGAGATCATCGCCTTGACTCCGACTCTGATTGGTGTTGATTGTTGACCAACAACAAGTCCGAAATGGAAGATCGCAGTGCAAAAGTGAAAATCAACACGATTAATAAGAAAAAAATAAAAAATTCACTCAAGTGTGTTTTTCAAATGATTTAAGCCAGAAGGAAAGAAAAAAGGCAGAGATTTTAGTGCTTGATGCTGATGCTGATGTTGCCGTTTCTGCTGCTTCTGCATATGCCATATAATTTAATTTGGCAAATGCTTTGGAAAATTGTAGAGCAATGCGGAAAGTCTGCCACACAGAAAAACTCAGTCAAGCAAAAGAAAATCAAGAAAACCAAGAAAGGCTTTTCGCCACTCCAATTGTTGCCACCACTTACGTACTTAGCTTAAGCCTAATGGGTTAATGCTGCAAACTAAATATATACATATATATACATATAGGACATATATAGGAGGTGTGCCACACACTCATTAATTGTATGCATACAACTTGCCAACAATCGCTGTTTGCCACACTCAGCAAAAAAAATATGCCACTGAATTTTAGAAATACTTTTGGCGCCGATTCAGCAAGTAAATTTCAAAATTTCATGTTTGTAGATTTCCGAAAAGAAGGGTTTGCATTTACATTTTACATTTTAGGGTGGAGTTTTTTAGAAAAATAAGAAGAACCCGTGTATTAGGTACAACAGATGAACTCCAATATAAAAGTCGAGACAATATTTTTCTAAAAAATAGTATTTGCATTTCCACTCTGAAATATTTTCTATTTTTAAGAAATAAAATTCTGAAAAATATAAAAACAGTCTTTCTAATTTTTTATAAATTTTTTTCTTACATCTAGAAAATAATTCTTAAAACAAGAAACATAGCCAGTTTTCAAGACGATTTTCTAAAATTCCGTCCAAGTTTCTAAGTTTGAGTGTTTTAATACTTTTTTTTTTAAATTATCTCAAGTCGTTTTATAATTTAGGTCATTAGAATTATTGGAATTGTGGCCTTTCTAAAGCTTAGGAAAATTTATTTCTGAAACAAATATCAAAAACTACAAAATTCAAATTCGTATAAATAAATTTAACAAATCTTACGATGGTCGATTTCCTGCAAGCCTTACAATCTTTTACAACATTTTTTCTTCCTGTATTTACAAATTGGATATAAAAACAAGACAAATTTGGGGAGATGTTTTTTAAAGTGTACTTGAATTTGTTTTGTATTTTGAGGCACATGCTTCGCAACAACTTTTTGGTGGCTGCTTCAATTACTGCCTTGCAACAACAACAGTAGCAACTATTTCCGCTCTAAAATTTGAGGCAAGTTTTTGAGCCAGCTGTGCTTCGCTTCTGGCCACCTTTTGACACCTGGTCCGCCTGCCTGCCGTTGCAGCCTGTCTGCCTCTTCAGCCTGCCTGCCTTTCCTGCTAGTTCACTTAGTAAATAAATTGGCAATCGCATTTAATGTGAGTTTATGTGCGTCGACGGCAGCCAGCCTGGCTAGAAACTGAAACTGAAACTAAGACTGAGACTCAGAATACACGTTAGTAGTTTTATTCGCATATATTTTTATTTTTACATGGCACTTTCTGCTTTTTCATACGGCTCTGTCTTGCGCTCTGTCGTGCTCATGTGCAAATCGTAAATTTTCGTTAATGCCGAAATTTCACGTGATAATGACGTGATTACCCCCTGGCAAAAAGTCCAAAATAAATACACTCTAAACAAAAATATACTTGAATTTAACAAATTCGGATAATTCACCTAATTATTTAGAAATAATATAAAATTGTTCGAAAATTTTGGAAAAATATGTTTAATTTTTAGGGTGCCTCCCACTCTAAAACGAATTATTTTGTTGGTTGTCAATAAAAATGAGTATAGTTATAAAAGTTAGTTATAAAAACATTTCATATAAATTAAATTGAAAAAATGTTACGATTTTACTGAGCTAACTAATTGAGGAAAAGTAAAGTCTAATATTCATTTCAATACTTGTTTCTGAATTTAAAAAAAGATTTCTTCTAAAAATGGGGATTTGAATTTTCACTTTTTTATTTCTAAAATTATTGTTGTTGATTGTCGATTAACGACAATCCTTTCGAATTTTCTTATTATTTCAAAAAACGAGAGCAACTTCCCGGTTTTCGGGATGATTTTTTTCTAAGTGTATACCCGTATATATGGTCGTAATTGTGCTGATTTGGCGGTCGACTCATAGGCTGCCAGCTTTTTTTCTGGTAAATATTTGCGCCACTAAATATGGCTTGCCACATTGCACATGCAACATACCGCCGCCTGTCTCTGTTGCTGCCTACCCGTTCTTGCCACGATTTGTTAGAATTTTAACAGAAACTACTCCACCATACAACTAATACAATACGAAATGATACACAAGAAATGCATTTTAAATATATGAAGCTATTCTCGTTGGCGCAATTCACTTTTTGTTTGCTTTCGAATTTGGATGCTCTAAATAAAAGCAAATTATTTTTAATTTTTGTATTGCCTTTTGAGATCGTCTTTTAACTTCTTCCCCAGAGTATCCCAAGCACTGCTCTAATAATTATCACTTACATAAACGAGTACAATATACTTTACCAATCAATTCAGAGTCCCCTATTTATATTATTGTTATTATATATAATAATTCATACTAACTATTTTCTGATATGGGCTGATTGGTTTTTACGGGGTTTCTCCAATTTACGTAATATTATTGGAGCATTTTGCATTTAAATACCTCCAAAAAGTCTTCTAAATATTCATAATTTAAGAAAAGAATTAAATTTAATATTTAATTTAATTGAATGGAATTCTTACTTTTTGTATTTTTCTGTGTCGACTGATTTTAGTTGACACTAAATAAGTAAATGAATAAATAAGAAATGCATTCAACTCTTGCTGCGGACCTAGATAAATCTGTTAAAAAAAACTTTGTATGCTTGCAATCGGGGAAATGTCGCCTCATTCTGCGAACTTTATAATTACTTTTGAACGACAATTTGAAACTTGTGCTTGACGCTCTTTTACACTCTAATTACAAGAACATTTTTTTTTTGTTCTTTTTTTGTATTTAATTTTATTTGAGTGTGCCTTGCTTATCAATGAAAACTCTTACAAGGATAGAACAACTCCCAATATAGTTGTTGTTGTTGTTTTATTTTTTATTTAAACGTTCATTCTGCGTTGCCATTTCCGTTTCCGCCTCGACAGCCGCCAGTTTGTTAGTTTTACCTTGACATTTTTTTCCTGGCGTTTCTTTAACTGTTCTTCTATTTCTTTTGGCTGTTGTTTTGCAGTTTGTGCTTAGTTACCTGCGCATTTTTTCTATGTCTCTGTTGCAACATTTACAACACAACTCTAACAATATTTGTTTTTCTGCTCGGGCACCCCACATCCGTATCCTTCGCAGCTTTTGTTGTTGAGTGCGGCGCTCAAAGGTCCTTTCACTTTGCATTCCATCGTCTAGCACACAAATCATGAATCATTTCTGCTGCACCTAGTCCAGCTTAACTTGCCACCTTGCAACACCCCTCCCAGCACCATGTTGCAGCTAAGCAGATTTAACAAAGCAATGTGTAGATAAGTCCAGCTGCAATGAATTCCACTTTCAAAGGACTTGCATTCCTCGAGCCGATCGATTGCCGCACTCAGCAAAAAAATCGCCATACATTTTAGAAACTCGAAATACTATTGGCGATATGGGTTGGGGTTAACATATTATTCAGAAGGTAAGCCAGGGTTTTCTAAATTTCAGGTTGGAATTGTCAAAAATTCAGGAAAAATGTGAAATTTGCAGTTTGTTTGTTTTCTATGTATGTAACTTTGAAGAATTCCTATATTGTGTTTTGTGTTACTTATGTTATTAATAAACTAAACTAGAAATCATTTTAAAAACCTAGAAACATTTCCGATTTACTAAAATTTAGACCGATTTTTTTTTTCTAAGTGCACCTAAAAGCGAGTGATGTCATTGCAATGTTGGGCTGCAGCTTAAAGTCGGATTGAGTTGTCCTCTTTCAAACAGTTTTAAATAATTACGTGCACACTGAATTATTAAATCAACAATTATTCAAGCGATCAATCTGAAATGATATCAATCAATCAATCAATCAATCAGTGCGCCGGCCAGTATTGTGGCTTGTGGATTGAGTCGAATAATGTCCGACTGTGTATTGTAAAACTTTCCATGAGTGCAATTATGTGCCTCGTGCACTGTCACCGCCTACCACGCCTCAATTCAGCCACTTTATTAAAACGTATACGCAGCGTTGCCCAACTGCAATAAAAAAAAACAACACGGCATTTGTTCTCAAGCGGCTGAAGTTGCATCGTAACTCTGTGTGTGTAGTCTACTTATACACGCATTTATATATACATATATATATATATATATACATGTATGTATGTATGAGTTGAGTGCTTCGTAATCGATATTACAATGTATGAATTGTGCGGCCATATTGAAGCTACAACTAAGCGCATTGTGTTGCATACTCGTTACTGGCTTCTGCTTCTTCTTTTTTATCGTCGCTTGCATCGCATTCAGGTGGGGCCAGAGGCATACGGCATGAGGCTTGTGGCACGAGGCTAGTCGCTGCAAGTCGTTGCCAACTGTGTTTGCACGGCAAAGTTGCTGAAAAGTTGCTGACTTTGCATAATGTTGAACATGCTGCGCTTGTAATTTGTATGCGCCTTTGTTGCCCCTGAATGCTTTATGAACTCTAGACAATGAGTCTCATAGTTCGATTTCTAAAAGGCAATCCATCTACGGAATACTGACTACTTCGTGCACTCGCAAAAGTACACTAAAAACAGAGGAGTATTCTGATTAATAATATTAATTATGCACACAATGAGTCACTTAGTTCGATTTATAATATGGAATGGATGAAATCATACACTCATTGACGTATTTCATTCTTTTAGTAAGTCTGAAAATAATCTGTAAGAATAGAGGATTATCCATGGAATTAATGCAAATTTAACTGATCGTTTTGACAAACTACAAAAATATTTATATATATGTATATCAAGGTGACTTCCAGAGAGCATAGATGGTTCATATTAAGGTGTAAAATAATAATAATATCAAATCAAAAATAGATTCTAAAATTCAAATTTAATTAAAGAATATGTAAAAAATTGTATGGTATTTAAAATGTAATTGTTTGTTATAATCGCGAAATAATTTTGATTAATTTCAATCACAAAGCAAGGCATATATAAGCCGATCCTCTTTTCTGTTCCTGTTAGATTTTTCAAAATATAAAAGTAAATTGGAAGTTATCATCAAAATACCAGTAGCAACTTTATAAAGCGTAATATTGCTACGCAAATCTCTAGTTAAATAATCTCCATTTAATTTCATCACCACAGATATAAATCTCATAATTGAGAATTAAAAAAAATTCCGAGACACTCAAGAACAAATAACGATGTGTTCAATCACTATAAAGAAACTAGATATGTTGACCTATTTTTTTGTTGAATAATAACACAATTTATTCTTCCATCCAAAATCGATACTTTAGTAAGGGTCTAGTTTGCAATTGTGACAGTTTAATAGAATGCCGACAAACACCAAAATCACAAGAAAAACAAAAGTAAATAATTTAGTTTCATGACTAGTCGTTAGATGTTAGCACGTGGCACCTACTTCGATATGATTTCGTGTGTGGTTTGTTTTGTATCTTTTTGTCTGTCTATCTGTCTGGCTGTCGCATTTTGGGTTGTTCGTCTCGTGATCGTCAAATAAAAGAATGGAAGGCAGAACGTAACACAAAAAAATGCAAGCAAAAGCTAGCTCAGTAAGTCAAATTTTCCATTTGTCTGATTCTCTTGTCAGTTGTCATTTTCTATGAATACATTATTACTCACATATGTATTGTGAATGTGTGTGGGCATGTGTGTGTGTGTGTTTCGATTTGAGCTGCAATGCTGCCACCAGTATTATTTGAGCAGCAACAGAAACAGCAGCCCCCATTTCGAATTACACGCTTCAATGTTTTTGTAAAATGTGTAAATGAACTCACAATAAGAAACTGCCAGACACACACACACACACACAACTCACACACACACAGACAGATGAGTAAGCATATATGTATATATATATATATATACATATATATGAACAATGACAGGCCATAAAATATGTATGGAGACCGAGATACAATATAATATCTATGCAGCCCCAAGGTGGCTCTCAGTTTGTGATTGTTGATGTTAATGTCATAATAAATAATAAATACAATTTCACATTAGCCGAGGCTGTCAGCCCAGAAAATAGCAGCAATGTGAATGAGTTTTAATATGGCTTTAATATAATTCAATACCGCATAATGAGAGAGACTGTATATATGTATATATATATTGATATTGGATAATTGGGGCTCAGGCGCCGTGTTAATTGATAGTCCAATTAGCCCGTGGATCGTCATTAATTCACTTCATTATATGCGCATAACATTTTTATCGCATTATAGCTATAAAGTTGATTGAATGGCAGGAAGAAAAACACAGACACTTAAAAGCACTTTAGCTATTAGTTGATGTATGTCTGTTTTCCACTCGTACATCCATTTAAGAACAGGTGTGTATTCATTCACTCATTCATTCGGGGTACACATATCAACTGGGAGAGACAGATTCGGACAGATAGTCGCTTAGACATCCTTCGTCCTCATCATCATCATCCCCCGTTGGCCAATGGCATTCAATACTGCACTCATTTATTCATATCTGCGCTTATTGCAATGTTCATTGCTTTATATTCATTACGTCAATGGCACTCGATGCGTTAGGACCCAGCCAACAAGCACCCAACCAGAAGCCGTAGGAGAAAGAAGAAACGTACACTCAGAAGAAAAATCGAACTGCAATTTCGAAATTCGACAGGAGTGACTCAGATAATTTTCAAGAAAGCTTATTTAATAAAATCGATCATTTTCTTTTCTCAGGGTGGATATTTTTAAAATTTAAAGTAAATACATTTTTAAAAATAAAAGTTTGCATTTCTGCCTTTTAGAAATGAATTGCTTAAGAATAGAAAATATATAAAAAAATCCCAACATTTTTTGGGTATTGTCCGCTAAGAGCTAGTCTATATATATAGAAAACATTTCTAAAAACAAGAATAACTTGCCAGTTTTCGATTTGTTGTCTAAATTTCAGAGTTATTTGATCCATATTTTTTTTGAGTGTACGGGCGTGCGTCCGTTACGTTCGATAATCCAATAAATATTTATGAAGCACTTTATTGGAGCAACACTGAATTACGTTGAATGTGTACGTATTTATGCAGGTGTGAGTGGGGGGGGTTGGATATTTGTATGCAACAGCAGTGTGCAGCTTGACCGTGTCAAGATGAAACATGCGCATAAAAAATATAAAATAAAACAAATTTGTGGCATTTTGAGAAGCTCCTCATCATATTGCTCATACGCACCGTCGTCCAAAAGAGGGGTGCTTTTATGCGGTCCGTTTGGCCTGAATAAAAGCTTCACTGGATTTTGGAATTCTTGAATTGTTTTTTTATATATTAATTGAACTTCTTTGTTTTTTTTTTAATATTTTTAACAGCTCTGTCTGACGCTAATTTCTTCAGTGTGTGTTTTGTGTGTGAGGAAATAATGAGAATCTAAAATTTTTTTTTTTAAACCAAATACACAATCTGATATTATTTTCGTATCAACACCAAAACATCGTAGCGGAATGTGAATACTTGTTGATCATCCTGCAATAAGATTAGATAATTATTTATAAGCATTTAACCATTTATTTATTTTAATAATTCTATCACACATGCCTCCTTTCAACTGTCATACTCTGAATGATCTTATTGCAACGGTATTTTTCCACTTAACAAACCAGAATCGGAAGCGGAATAAAAAACTCGTTACGGGTTGCCACCCTGGCTTAAATTATAGACAAGTGATTACGTAATCAAAACGGCAGTTTGTTGACCCAATCAGTTGCGCTGAGAAATGGCAACAAACTTCTTAAGCAACTAACACCTGACCAAATGCAACTGGCCCCATTTGAAACAGCCTACTGACTACCATATCAGTGCACAATTGGCATGGTTAATGCGTGGCATGTGATGATGCAATTGCAGTTGGCCTATTTATTAGCAGCCCACTCAGCTACAACCGAGCTGACAACAGCGCCTAATTTTCTCTCAGTGTGTGTGTGCTCATTAACTAAAATAGCTTGTAGCAGGCAGCATATGTAATAACAGCTGTGACATAACAGAGTTGAACTCTGTACATAACATACAATATCAATATCAATCAGCAGCTTGAAAGAGAAGAAAAGCTTAATCGAAAAGTGGGCAGCAATGTTTGAAAGACTTACACTTATGGGACAACTCTCACATGAAATGTTTTCAAAGGTGCATTTATTACATATGTAAGTTTAAGTAACTTATAAATACGTTTTTAAGAGTTTACGTTAATTTGTTCATGTTAGAAAATATCTTCCTCAATATAAAGTTCACGTTCTATTATCTGGCGCTTGACAATGACATCAATTTCTGCCTAAGGCAAACATTTGCACTTAAACTCATTCATACGCAGATTGATCTTTTTTAATTATATTAATTACAGCTGCTGTCAATCGAGTTATAGATCTGGTATCAATACTTTGCCAATGTTATGGATACTTGGCCTACCCCATGAGGAAGTTTGTTTCTCAACTTTCTCACAATATACGTTATTTTGTCATGTTGAAAAATATCTTCTTCAATATTTTACATTTATTTTCTCGTGCTTGACAATGACATAAATTGCCGCTTTAAGTAAACATTTGCATTTTAAATCGTTTTTATTATATAGGCAAGCGATTTAAAGGCGCATGCATTTTAATTAGCAATTATTTCAATGTTGGCGCGAATGTAAACAATAAATGCTGTTAACCAAATGTAAACACAAATAGTGCATGGCAAAAAAAGAATTAAATGTAAAATCAATGCAATTGCAGAGACACTAAAAAACACGAACAGCAAAACAAAAAGCAACAGAGAGAAGAACAAGAACAATTACTGTAAACATGATTGAAGAACGAGGGGGATGGGCGTTCCCTCTCACTCTCTCACTCTCGCTTATGGCGCAGTCTTGCAAATTATTTACCAAATTTTCATGCAGATACACCGCAAAATGAGTGCAAGAGCAGCCAGCTGATGAGTGGGTTGCGGTGCTGCTCTGCGTGGCGGGTGGCAACGCTGCAAAAGTGGGTCGATTTGACATGCAGTTGTCGCAGCAACGCTTGACAGTATGTGGGGGAGGGGCGAATGTCAATGCATAAAATTTATTTTGTAATGTTTGCAACAATTTTTCTTGTTGCTGGGTGGTGAAAAGCGGGCTGCCAGACAAATAAATTGCAAGGCATGCAATAAGACGAAACGAAATGTGTGTCTAAGTGGCGTCTATCTCTGTGTGTGTGTGTGTGTGTGTGTTGGTGTGTGTGTGTGTCTTTCACTCGTATGTAAATAAAATTGTACACGAAATTGACTTTTGGAGTGTGCTTGTGTTTGTGTGTGTGTGTTGCAACCCTAAACCGACTTCTGACTTTGACTAACGTTGCTGCTGCTGCTGCTGCATATACATATATGTATGTGTGTGTGTGTGTACACCATGCCGCATGCCACACGTTTGCCAGTAATCATCCATTATCCTAATGCCAGCCATGTCCATGCCCCAAGAGAGTTGACCATGTGTGCGTGTTCCTCGATTCGATTGGATTATAAGCTCCAACCTGCGCAACCTTGCTTCAACTACAACTGCGATTACACTCAGAAAAAGCCTTAAAAATGGGAGGTTTCCATTGGGGAAAATATGTCATTAATTTAGAAACGTTTGCCATAATCCCAAAAAATGTAATTTTTTTCAACTACGTGAAAATATTCTCTATTAGCAACATTTTTAAAAACTAGAAATGCAAGCAGTCCTTTTTAGAAAAGAATCCTTTCTAAAAAAAGATATAAAAATATTGTATTCAGAAATAAATCACCCTAAATTTTAGCAAGTCGCCCTAAAATATAGAAAGTGTCACTTTTTATTAGAAATATCTTTTAAAAAATACATTCACTTAATATTTTCCAAAAATTACAGAAAATATTTTAAATATTTAGAAAGGCTGGCCAGAAATCGACATTCCCACAAATAATGGGAGTTTTGTATTTTTTAAAAACATTTTCCATTGTTCGAAAAACCATTTCTCAAAAGTATCAATGCAATACCTGGTTTAAAAAACAAACCTTTCTAAAATTCAGAAACATGTAATAAAATTTACTGACTTGGGTTTTATACTCGAGTTTAATTCGAATCCCAGTTGGAGTGGTTTTTAAAATTAAATTATTTGAACTTATAAGCTATAAACTATATAAAAATAAAATAAATACATTTAAGAAATTTACTTTCCACTTTCCGAGAAACCTTTGGCGACATACTAAAAATTTAGTGGGACTTTTGTATGAGTGTAGAACTATAGCCTGGTCTGAACTGGCCTGGTCGCTGCCTTGCTGCGACATTTATTAATGATACGACCGAAAGACCGAAATTCGTCGCAAACAGACTAACTTGCAGGGGTAGCCCGAAAAAAAATTAAAAATACGATTTGCGTAATCGCAGCTTGAAATCATATTAATTGGCCCGTGCCTCTTGGCATTTACTTCGAATCGATAATGAAAAGTTCAAACTGTGAAACCTTTAAAAGGTTTCCAGTGGCAATTAAAATAGTTTATTTCGTTTACAAATCGATCGATTGCTCCACTAAATGCCAGCTGCCTCAATTCGCACGGATTGAAAGTAGCGTCATAGCGTCTGAAAGCGATACTCATAAATTATTTCCGTTCAATGACATCGGACTGTCAAAAAGAGTATTCTATTTAGGAAGTGAGATCCAGTTGCTTAATTTCATTTTAAAAATATATATATTATTTATATATGTAAAAAAAAAACTCATACTAACATGGAAATAAAATTACTCATAAACTCTTAACTTTCAATAGTTTCGAATAAAATATCAAACCATTCTATCAAAAAGAGAGTATTCTGTTTCTGATAGGCATTTCACTTGCTATATTTAATTTTCAAAAATCTATATATATACATATGTAATAAATAATAATAAAATAATAAATAAATCACAATCAAATGACAGCATAGCTACAATTGAAATAAGACATCAGACTATCAAGCTGCATTTCTAAAACTAAAACAAAAAACTAAAATGAATCTTCTATTCATGGAGTGAGATTTTATTTGATGCATTTAATTGTCAAGGCGCATTGCTTGATTTGTTATTGTAATGTTTTCTTTTACAGTGTAATGTGTTTTTCATTGAATTAAGTTAATTAATAACGGAAGCAAGATACTGACTGAAAGTGTCGGGATGATGCTGGTGCAGGTTCTGCCTGTGGCAAGGGGAGATGGGTAAAGGCAACCCTCAAATGATTCATTTGCAGATTTCAGAAACAATAAAACTCGCACTGCATTATGTACGAGACAGTGATTGCGAAACCTTGACAGACAGCAACAAACATTACCTGCCAGTAACTAATGTTGAGTATTTAGCCAGTTCCTGTTTAAGCAGAGTTCCCTGTATTTCAAGCGGTGACTTGAATGCCAAAAACTGACAGCCTTCAACTTCAACTCTTTAAGGGGCGTTCTCACTTCCGAATTGCCTTGTCTAAGTGTTTGTTTCGCTGTGAGTTTATTACAAATTTTTTAGATGTGCAAAATGCAGTTATATGCTTTCGGAAAGTGTCTGACAAATTTACAAGAAGAAGTTTTTTGTTTTGGTGGCAATTTTAATATTATTGTGATTTTTTAAGATCTGGGCGCCTTGTTTTAAAGATTGTAATATTAGCAAATAGTTAAGTGCATCCAAATGGATAGACAGCCAGACGGACATTTTACAAGACCAATATACTCTTTTAATTTTGTTATCAATCAGCTGAACTACCACAACTAATTTGATTGATTCTTAATTTAACAACAATGAAATTTGAAATGAAGTTTATTTTTATTGTTGAAAAGTCCTTAAAATATAATAAATTAAATCAATCACATGAGTCTGACTGATCTTTAACAAAATATCTTTAACAAAGTCGTAATATTTATTCAAATACGGTATTCTTCAAACTTTATATTAAAAATTCGTTTTCTATCATAAATTCTTTGGTCATTTAATGTGAGTATATATGTATATATGTATATAAATATGTAAATTATTATTAAAAGCTGATATTCTTTATTAAACGTCGCACAAATTGTGTTAAATATAAACACAATGAGCATCTAGAAGAGTTGGTGGTTGGGGCTTGGGGCCTTTGGCTGATAGTCATGAGTAGAGCGCAGTTAATTAGGTAAAAGTCAGTGCAATGTGAGCTGTTCTGGTTTTCTTGTAATTTGTTGGCACTCAGTCAGTCAGTCAGTCAGTCAATTAATGCGACAACAAGTTTTATGAGACGCTGACAGGGGCTTAATTAGATCTTGCAAGTGCAACTGCAACAGCGACAACGACAACTATATTTATGTACAGAGAGCGTTGCCATTGTTTGCTGCATTTCTTTAGTGTGTTGAAGTTTTCTGAAGAAGAATTTCAATTTCCATTTCAATTCCAAATTCAATTGAAATTGAATTTTGGTCGGCATGTAAATGGCATGTGGTTTTGCCATTTTATCTTTGCACCCAAAACTTCGGAGCCAAACTCAATAACAATGTCCGATGCAGTTGCTAATTCCCCACCAGACACTGAGCTGCATTACAATTTGTGGCATATTTATTGGCCTTGTTTCTGGCCAGAGAAATTGGGCAGAAATGGGCAGAGAAAGAGACTGTTATTTGAATTCACAGCTGGAATTCGCTCTCAAAAGCTAGACTCAATTGACACAGCTGCCGAGTTGAGTTGATTTCTGTTGTCCAATTTCACATTTCAATGTGCTTAAAATCATACCATATTTGTGGCAAATGTAAAGTTGCTTTGGCAACAATTACTCTGGCAATGACTTTTCAGTTCAGTTGCATCAACTTATGCAACAACTGGCAACTTTAAATAAATACAGTTTCAGTCAAAGGTGCACACGTCTAGGTAAGGTTGGGGTTTTGGGGGCATGTAACAATTTGTGAGGCAAACATGGCTTTATTTTAGTTTCAATTTTTACTTCGTTATTTTTTTCCATATGGGTTGGGAGCAACGTTAGCAACGATGGACCGTGTTTGTTTTAGAACGCGACGCTTGTTGTCTTTGCCACTGTGCCACACGTACCCCTCCCTCTCGCTCTCTCCCTCCTGATGCTCAACGTTCTTTTGCCGCCATTTTACGCTCGTTATGGCAACACTTTTGGCTCAAAAGCAAACGACGCTCTGACAACGTGCGCAACTCAAACGGCCGACATGATGTTCAAAAAAATAATAAAAAAGCGAAAAAAAACTAAAAAATAAAAAAATGTTATTGCGTTGTGTGTGCGGCTCGTTATGTTCTATGGGGCAACATAGAGAGGCAGCAGCAGCGAAAAAATCATTTCGAGCAGAAACAACAAGGGAAATGCACAAAACGCTTCGCGCCTTGCAGTTTCCTTCCTCTCAACTACGCCCGGTGTTTGTCTGGCTTACTCTGTGTATGTGTATGTGTGTGTGTGTGTGTGTCTGTGACTGTGTCTATATACACTCAGAAAACAAATGTAGCTGATTCTTAATAAAACGCTAAGGGTTACCCACCTCATCATACAGAATACATATTGTATCTAAAATAAAAGCAACTTTAAAATTACTTTTCTCGTGGGTTATATTATTAATAAGCATTAGATAGATTTTAGATAGATTATAAATTCACATCAATTGTTTTCAAAAACTTACGAATCGAACTAAATTTTAATGTAAAAAACGAGCCAGTAAATTTCATTACGGCTTTCAGAATTTTAGAAAGGAAATTTTTTTAAAAATTATTGTTTGTATTTCTTCTTCTTAGAAATGCATTTTGGATTTAGATTTTTAGAAATCTGATTCTTATGGTTACCAATTATTTCTAAGACCAAGAAAAGCAGCTCAGTTTTCGGGAAATTTTCTAAAGTGTTTTGAAATTTGTGTTGTATGTGTGTATGCGTGTGTGTGTGTCTGTGTGTGTGTGCGTGCGTGTGGCACTGTGCTTGACTGCGTTCGCTTCGTTGACTGGGAACTTTCGTCGCCTGTGCACTCGCACCCGCTCGTGATTGACTGCAGCATGTCTGTATCCGTATGTTCAACGTTGTTTGTTGTCGTTGTTGTTGCTGTTTTTGTTTGGCAATAATTTTTAACGCTCTACGAGACGCATGCCGCATGCCGCATGCCGCATTTGCTTGTTGTCTGTCGTCCCCGTCTGCCTCCTTTCGTCTGTTTGTTTACATGATTGTGCAGAGAAGTGTTTGCTTCCCCTGCCTGCTCTGCCTGAGTTGTTCGCCTTCCCTTGAGCCAAATCACAGCAAATTATATTTTTATTGATTCTGTCAACATTTGCGAGCGATTTGCTCGATAAAAAAGCGCAGCAAAGTGAATTAATTTGATTGCGTTTAGGACACAGATGCATATTGCACATACGCCATGCTGTCACTATTTGCTACGCATCTCCTAACTCATTTTTTCGACTGCACTCAGACATAAGAGTCGCCCTTAATCGTAGTACGTCGCCATAGCTTGTTTGTGGCATAAAAAACTAAGTTTTTCGGGTGCATTTAAATAGTTTATAAAAATGCAAATAATGGGAAAAGCTTAATCAAAGAATTTTAGAGGAAAATCAATTAAATTTCATTACGTGTTTCTGAATTTTAAAAAAGATTTATTCTCAGAATTTGGGTATTTCACTTCTACTTTTCAAAATGCAAATAATAAAAGAAAATATTAAAAAAATAGAAAAAGTCTCAAAATCTTGGGATTTCTCGATTTAGGGCAAGCCTTTTTAAATTTTACAAATCGTTTTCTGACATTTAGAAATTATTTCTAAAATGGAGAAAAGATTTCTATTTATAATGTCTATTTGCTAAAATTTGTAGTCCATTTTTTTTGTGAGTGTGGCTAACAACAACTGCAACAACTACAGCAATGCGAACAATATTTAAATCTTGCCACAACACAATAACCGCAGCAAGTCGCGACGACAAAAAAGCAACAACAAAAAAAGCGACAACTTTTCGCATTCACTAAAACTTTTCAACATTTTCTTGGTAGTCGTTGTAGTTGCAGCTGTTGTTGTTGTTGTTGCTGTTGTTATTGTTGTTGCTGCTGTTGCTGGTGTGGTTGCCTCGTTGGCTGCATGTCCATGGACCCAGTGAGCAAATTGTAAATGAAAAAGTTTTTTATGTTATTCAGTGTTTGCTGTGGGCGTCGCTTCCATCATTTCCGCCCATCATTTTCCCTCTCACTCTCTGCCCGATCTATCTATCTATCCATCTCTTTTTGGCGCCATGACGCCTCGTTTTTGAATTGAAGTATTTGTGTTTGTGTAGTCGTTATTGCTGCATTATGTCTATTGTTGTCTATAGAACTTTTTTCGAAAGTAATTGTAAATACTGCTCATAGTTGCTATGTCTGTCTGACTGACTGACTATGTCTGTCCGTCTGTCTCTCTGTCTATCTGCCCGTCTGTCTCTTTTCGGCTTGCCGTCAATTTTTGATTGAGCTTCTCAACAATTTAGTCCATTGTTTAAAGTACAATTTTTTAATACAACAGCAAAAAGCGAACCTTAATTCTGCATTTACCTTTTTTATGGCTTGATTCTTTTGATTACACAACAATATTGTTGAAATGCTGAGCAGACTGAGTCGCCAGGTGTAAATACAAAATGTGTACAAATTAAAACAATATAGTGCAGCTCAGATTGGGACTAAGTCAACATTGTAAATGAGAAATTCAAGAAGGAAAAGAGAAGCAACAGCAAAGCTGAAATATCACTGGTACTAAAGGAACACTAAATAATATAGAGTTGAGAAAGTGTGAATGGATTTGCGGACAACAAAAATATTGAAAGAACAAAATAAAAAGAAAGTGATATTAAAATCAGCAACCTGTCGGGCAAACCACCACCACCGTCGCCTCCTGCTGCTCCAGTACTGACCAGGACAACAACAAGAAACGGAAACGGAAACAGAATCGGAGACGAGACACCAACATGACCCGATTTCGCATCAAAAATCTGAAAATTCTCTCATGCTGCCTCAGTGTTTGGGTCACTCTGCTCGGTGGCGCCCTTCATCTGGCCAGGTGCAGTGAGTTTCCCGAGCGGGAATGCTGCGATTTGACGACCACCTCGACAGTGGGTCCGCTGCCATTGCCACCACCGGCGCTGCCCACCGACAAGTCATTATCATCGGCCACCACAGCCCTGGAGACAGATCTCAATCTAACAATTGGACGATCCGGTAAGTGGGGTTTCTATAGTGACTGATTTCTATTGCAATTATAAAAAAGAACTGTCAACTTGAATAGATGACTGTTGAAAATTAAGATTGCTTCAGGAAATCGACTATTATCAATAAATAAAATTCAAGGTTTGGTGCGGGATCGAGAGAAAGTATGAAAGCCGGCAAGTCCACTAATTCCTTGGCCTGTATAGTTTTGTGTTTAGTAAGAAAAAAAAATAGAATTGAAAAAAAAAATGAATTATTGTCCATTTGACTTGTTGAATAAAAAAAACATACAACATGCATTCAGCACTCTTGGTGGATTCGGGCAACATTATTTTGAATATTATCTTATTGTTGCAGCAACTATACATAATTTTTACAGAATAGGAAATCAAATACTTAAAAAACTTAACTTCTTACCAACTAATTAGTACAAAAGCTGACAAGTCCACTCACTACTATTATCTAACTTTAATTGAACTGAACTAAGTTTCTATTAAAGTAATATCAGTTTGCATTATGTTGACCTCTGTTATTTAGAGTGTTGCTAAAAATATAACAGTGCACAATGTTGTTGTCGATGCAGAATATTAGTAAGCAATGCTTAACGCTTCAGTAGTTGCACTAACAAGCCATTTGCCACGCCCACATATGCCAAGTAATACGTATAGGTATCAGGTGGAAAGCAGATAGCGCCAGATGCCATCATTTATGCTCCAATTAACACCGTGACCTTTCAGGCCAGAGACGGGAACTGGGAACAGACGAAACCCAGTTTGACATGCACTGGGTACGTGGCTGGGTTGCAAGAATTTCTCGAGCAGTGACAGTGTCGCCTACATCTGTCTGTCTGTCTGTCTGTCTATCTGTGTGTCTGTCTGAAGTCTCCGAACTATTTGAAATGCAAAGCAAATGTCAGCTATAAAACAATTTATATTCAGTTTGAATTGAGGTTTTGTTTCCTTACTTTTATTGTGTGACAGCAGACAAGGATGAGATGTGTGTGTGTGTGTGTTTGAATAAGTTTGTTATCCTGCACACGGCAAGTTGGCTTGTTTTAAATGTTTGCTGAGCGTTGCTACGTGCCGTAAACAGAACACAGAAAACAGAAAATAGCGAACACAATTTTTTTACAATTGGCCACGGAGACTCACAGTAAATAAACATGCCACTCCATCGAGTTTCTGCAACATTTGTGTTGTATTGTGGCATAGCTAACGAGCTCTGCTACATCCATCGAGACTATATCTAAAGAGATGCATTCAAATTAAATATGCAACTCAAAATTCATCGATTATGGCTGGGCTGTATTGCAATGCAATTAAATGCATTTTTTTTGTATTCTCCTCTTTGGCTCGACAAATATTTTAAGCCTGCGAAAAGTTTTTGACCATAGTGCAGGAAACTTTGAGATGGATAAGAAGTTGGGAAAAACAGATACCCTGTAACCAGCTGCTGATAGAAATGAGATCAATGTGAGACAAAATATATGTAAATAAATAATAAATGAAATATATAAATAAATATGAATTGATTGTTCTTAATTAATTAATTAATAAATAAAATAAATAAATAAAACTTCTTATTTCTGCATACATATAATAAATTAAATTAAATAAATGATAAATAAAAGAAATAAATTAATTAAACTTGTGTGTTTCTCATTTGATTTTGCTTACATTTTTGCAGTTGATGCAAAATATGTCGATGTATATAATATATTAATCAGAAGTGTTTGCCCCTAAAATTTTGGCTTGTATTGCAATCGGAAATCGATATCTATAGGTATTTACGAAGCAGAGGCAATTATTGACAAAATTAAATAAGTTTGCCTCTTAATTTAATTTCATTATTTATTTAATGTCAAATAAAGGCCGTCGATACAGAAAAATAAAAAAGGAATTAATTGCTTAAATTATATTTATTGTTAAGTAGGTAAATTTAAATAAAGGAATAGGAAATATTTATAATATTTATTTTATAAGATTCTGATTTGCAGTCTATGGCTCTTATAATCTCTGATATTGGATTAACATATTTTTAAATATGTGGTTGGAGATTCTGCATCAGGCCTGCCACAGACTTTATATATATTGTACTCCATTATATTTCTCGTATTTTAATGGGTATCATAAATATATATAAAACTGTAAAATGAGGAATTTTCATTGAATGGGGTTTTTATTGAGTTTTTGTACACTTATAAATGTCAAATTAGCAACAAATTAAAAATGCCAGCTAACTCTCGGAATGGGGCCAGAGCTCAGCAAGCCACTACAGAGGAGTTGCGAGGGCAATAACCAGAAACACATTCACACATACATACACAGTTAGAGAGGAGGCAATGGCTGAACATATAATTGAGTTTATTAAATAATCATAAATATCGATTCGCTTCCGTTTCGGCTTCGTTTTTGTCGCTGTAAAAATAGAAAATGGACAACGGGGAATGCAAAATGCTTGCAAGTTGTGACAAGCACCAGAAAGTAAGTGTGATTGATTGATTGATTGAATGGGAGCAGGAGCGGGGCAAACAGAAATAAGCCAATTAAATTGGCCAGCAAAATTAGTTATTAAAAAATGAATTGAAGACGTTGTACTTTGATGGCACTACTATATCGATTGATTGTTCCGGTAAGAAAACTGCAAAAGTGCCGTAAAAGTATACACACACTCACACACACAAACAACATACCCGACATACATAACAATTTGCAATGAGGTTGACGTTGAGGGACATAAAAATTTCCGTATGCCTTTTTATCGACATATGGCAAAAGTCCACAACACAACGTCGTCCGTTCAAGTCTTACACTCAGAAAACCAGTTTCAGTGCAGTTTAGATATTCGCCAAAAGCACCTATCCCTATTATTAGTAAGTAAATTGCAATAATGAATGTTAAAAAATATTTTCTTATATTTAGAGATTATACCTAAAAACAAGAAGACTTTCTAGTTTTTATAACGATTTTTTGCTGAGTGTAGTCCTATGCGACGACTTGCCAGACTCGTCTCGACGAGGACGATGTCGACGACAACGCTGAGTACGTCTTGCAGTTTATAGCATTTAGATTGAGTTTGCTCACATCTACACACACAGAAGTTGCTTGAATTCGCATTCGCATTCGCATTTGGATTGAAAATTTTTTCATTGACTGGCCAAGGAAGGGGAAGCACCTTTGACCAACCTCACCCTCCCCATCTCCCCACCTATGCTGCCTCTCACAGATCCAGTTTGAATCGAACTATGCTCGTATGATTTTAATCAGAATAAAATTTTCATTCAGTTGCAAATGTTTACATTTCTTGCCCCTTTTATTTATTTTTTATTTGCGAATGTTTATTCTCTAGTATTTATCTAGCATTATCAATTTTGCTTCATATGCACTTAACTCAACTTTAAGTGCCTTGCAACCAAATCACATCAATTTTCAACTTAATAGACACTGCACGTTGCACACACACAGATACACACACACACACACACTCTAACACACTTGCAACACACACTTGCCACACAATGCTCTTATGTTATTCAACCTTAATTATATTGCAACACCCGATTCCGACCCAAGCTCGAATGATGCGTCGCGAGTCCTGGCTATGTGTGTGTGTGTGTGTGCGTGTGTGCACAGGTGCCAGAAGGCACTGTGTGTGTAACCAGGATGCTTTATGTACCTCGACCGTAGTCCAAGCCGAGTTTATATGTGTATGTTTTTGGACGTGAATTAGTTATGAAGCCAAAGTCAAACTGGGTCAGCTTTACTTCTTCGCGTCTGCCCCCCCTTGCATTACTGCAATCTCCTTCTCACCCCTACCTCTCCCACCCCCCTCTCTCTCTATCTCTCTCTCTCTCTCTTATGGTGCCACACTATTATTGCACCACTCACTGTTGCCACGTATACATATTTCGCGTATATGCCACTCTCGTGTTATTGCGTATACGTGCCGTTGGCCAAGCATTCCACACACACACACACACCACTTCTCATGCTGTGTCAATAGTTGAGCCCGTTGTGCGTTTATAACTATAAAACTGTAATTAAATTCAAGTAATGTAAATTATATTTATGTAGATTTGTTTAGCGGTTGTAGAAAATATAGCAACATAATACAAATATAAGAATTGGAAAATAAATTAAATTAAATCCGAAATAAAATGTAAAATTTGAATTTAAATTAAAAAATTAAGCAATTTATAAGTTCCATAATATTTCAGGGGTATGTAATTGCCAAATAGTCAAAAATTTATTGCATAAATTGCAAAAAATTATGCTTGATTTATTGCTTTTTCAAAAATATATTTGCCGAAATTTGGGGCAACTGGGCAGCAACCAAAAATAGCACTAGAACTAACATATTATGAAAAATAAAAACAATTAGTCAATAATATTTTTTATCTTTAGCTGATGAGATTTTCTTATTCATAAAAATCTTCTTTTTTTACCCATTATCTATTACATCTTTTATTATTTTATTATCAATGTTGACTAATTATACTTCTTTTTTATTGCTAATGTTTTTTTTATTTATTTATTTATATTTTATTATTATCAATTTATTTTTACTGTTGATAATAGTGCTACTTTATTTTGCCGGCACCGTATAAAAAAAGATGCAATCGCAATGCCATATCAGTTGAAGCAGCCTCAGCCGCCGCAGCAGCCGCCTCAGCGTAATATTTCAATTTGTGGCACAATTGAGCAGGCAGCACGCAGGCAGGCAGACAGGCAGGCAGGCAGTTATGCCAGTGGCATCCACCAAGTAACGCTCGGCACTTATCCTTCGACTGAATCACATGGGCATGACCTTCATCAAACGTAGAAATGTAGAAAAAGGTGAAAACAGACTCTTAGCCTAAACTCATAGCTAGTGGTTGTTTCTTCTTCAGTTTCTGTTTTCTTGCGATGGCAAATTATAAATTCAGCACAAGACAAAATACTGCAGCGTTGGCAATGAGTGCCATAGCCATACTCATAGCTATATCCTTTGCCAGCGCCACAGTCCTTGCCACAGCCACGATGGCATTGGAGGCACCACATGAATTGTGAGGCAACCGCTGCTTATGGGTCTCTAGCTGTCTCGAATTCACTTCGAATGAGAAAAAATGGGCAAAGCGAAGCGCGTAAAAAGTAAATTAAAATTGTGTGTGTATGTTTATTTGCACAAAATTCCAGCAGCACAAACCTGCCACACAGAAACGAGAACCAGCGGGTGTTGTTGCCACTGGTAACTAACTGGCTTGCCACATTCCCATTTCGCATTTCCACCCTTTAAAGCCAGCTGCCACATTTGTAGCTGCTTTTTAAATTTGAGAAACAGCTCAAAAGTCAAGGTTGATAATTAAATTCCCCACTTTTTGTCGTCTTATTTTCATATATGTGATTTTTTTTGTATACAGGTGTTTAAAAAATAATAGTACCAATATCATAAGAAATGTTTCCAAAGCGAAATAAATAAGTAAGATTAGGGAACTTATGGATACGTTTGTGGAAGTGGAAGAAGACTCTTAAGAAAAGTGAGAAAGAAACAAGCATTTATTTTGTTCACTGTTTGCAACTTATTTAAATTTTATTAAAATTAAAAAATTATGTTTAATGAAAAATTTAGAAAAATAACAACTGATAAATAATAAGATTAATATATGCATCTATCATTATGAAACTTAGAAATAAATAACATATTATAAAAAAAATTCATTTATTAAAAATAATTCCAGGAGCAGTACTAAGTTTTATTTATAGGGGAACACCAAACAATATATTAAAAATTATCATATAAAAAAATTTCACATCTAATGGATTGCTTTTCATTCGTAAACAAATGTCGTACTAGTGCCATTATTTTTATCCCAACTGTATAAATGTTTAGATATATACTTTGTTCTCTTTTTCTGGTAGAAGAGTACAAAAATAAAGACATGAAGCCGTTGCCCACAGATTTCTGTCTGTCTGCTGTGCGTCACATTAAAAGTGTCCTGAAAGTGCTTTAAGCCTACATGTGCGTCTGTCCCTCCGTCTGTCAGTTTGCCCTCTGACTCTCCGTCTGTCTGGGTGTCTAACTTGCTGCGTGTTTGTGACACTTTAAGTCCTTAGCTTACCATCAATTTTTGAGGGATTTACGGTTTTTATTTGGCCACCAAGTACCAGAGCCCGATGTGGTCTTATTCCGTGGCAAATATGCAATCAACAACGTTGATTTTGTTCGTTTCCCTTTCACCTTCAGCTCGCTCAAAACCACCTTAGCAAATTTCATGTAATTAAACACTTAAACACACCCCCAGAAATCTTCTAAATATTAAACTTTAATTCTAATTCCTCTTTTAATTTTTGTATATTTTTGTGTTGACTGATATTACTCGACATTAAAAAAATAAATAATTATGCAAATTTTTAGAAATAAAACAATTAGAATTTACAAGTCGGGATCGCTTAAGAGATTTGTGAGATTTTTCCCCACCAAATCTTACAAATATGCATATATTTTTTCATTTAAATTGAAATATTGAATTTTAATTCTAATATAATTCCATTCATTTATTACTCCCTGTTGATTCATAAGTAAATAAATTACGAAATAAATCACGATTTTTGCGCAAGCATAAAGAGTTCAGCAGCAGGGCACATTTATGTACTACTTATATGTATGCTAAACAACCCCGAGTACATCATCTATCAAAATTCACTTTTCATAATGCTGCCTTAAAGCAGTTCTCTGTCTATCTGTCCGCTGTCTGGCTGTCTGGCAGTATACATTTTAACCCGCACGTAGTCGCAGTTTTAATATAATGGCGGGCCCAACACAACCCTAGGTATGAGAAGGCATATCAACGAGCTAGTAAGCATCTTTATATAATTTCATGAGTCTGTCAGCAGCTCTTACACATTTTTTATATTTATTTTTCAAAAAAACACACACAAGCACAACCAGAGCGGGATAGAGAGAGAGAGAGAGAGAGACAAGGGACACCTGGCGATCGTTCGCCTTGCGCATTTTGCATAAATTTGTTATGAATATAAAATTAAAAGCATATTTTGAGGCGTCGGCAAGGAGTTTACTTTAGATTGCTGCTGTTGTTGATATTTGTAATTTGTACTTCTTTTAACTGACAACAGCAGCAGCAGCATCACTTTTAAGAGATACAAAGATATACTTACACACACACACACACAAATGTGTATTTTTGAAATACGCAGCCAGTAAATGGGCAAAGTTTCGTTTCGTGCTCGTATTTGATTTTTGGGCCCTGCTGCTCGCGACCTTTACGACTGCCAAAAATATCCGTTTCTTAGCTGTTTTTCTGTTCTTGCTGGCAAAAGCAAAAAGCTAACTTCAAATGGCAACCAACAAAAAATGTATATGAAATATATGCTGAAGAAATAAACAGAGGCTAACGGTGTTGATGGCAATTATTATGTGTATTTGTGTGTGAGTGTGTGTGTGTAAGACTGTGTATGTGTAAGAGTGTGTTGGCCTCTCATTGCATGTATGTTTGTGATATTCAAATAAACCAACTAACACACACCCATACACACTCTGGAAAAATTCTGACCTGAAGCTTAGAAATTCGCCAAGTGAAACTCATCAATTATTCAGAATGTTTAAAAAAAAGATTTTTTTTCTTAATTTCAGGGTACATTTTATGTAAATGAGAAAAAAATTGTGTAATTTCAGAGTGTTTTTATATGTGTACAAACGGAAGAAATGTAACATTAGCTTTATTATTGCTTATATGATCAATAACAACCACTATATTTTGAGAGTTCACATAATCAGACATATTATATGTATATTGAATAAAGTCTATCATTTTTATTTTTAAAACCTTGCGAATAGGCAGCGATTTTAATATAAAAGCCGAGTCAGTAAATTTTCTTACTTTTTGTTTCTGAATTTTAAAATACATTTTTTTTTTTTAATTATTTATAAAAATAAAAAAACTTCTCTGGATTTCACGAGGATTTTCTAAAATTGGGGCCAATTTTTTTGCTGAGTGCATACAGTTCTCGCAGTTAGGCAAATTTTGATGGCAGGTGCTGAGACTAAAATCAAAAAGCGTCCACACGTTGCGTGTCGTTGCCTGGGCGTGTTTGCTTAATGTGTGTGTGTGTGTCCGGGTGTATGTTTGTTGTGCACCTGTGTGTGTCTGTGAATGTGTGTGTGTGTGGCAAGTAGCGAAACACACTCGACATTCATTTTGCCAGCACTCTCCGCCCGCAGCTTAAGTTTGCGTTTTTATTTAATTGCGGAAATTGTGGCATCACACACGCACTCACACACACACAGACACACACTCATACACACACAGTCAGATTGGGTGAATTTTCCCTTATAATTTCTTTGAGCGCAGCATTGTAACATATTTTTATGGCCTCACATTTTTAAGGTTTTATGTATATGTATTGCTATCTCTCTCTCTCTCTCTCTGTGAAGCATTCCTAAAATTCAAAAGCCAGAAGCAGATATGCGATTTTTATACACTGGCGTATGTTATTCGTGTAAATTGAGTCAAGTGTGTCATCTTCATCTTTGGTCTTTTCGCTTGACAAACCAAACTAATTAGAAAGTCACTTTGGTTGCCAGTCTCAGTCTCAGCCTCAAAGCTTGAAAAATCGTTGGGCATAAAATTAAAAAATTGTTGAGCTTCCAACTCTCTCGCTTTCTCTCTTTCTCTCTCCCCCTCTCTCTCTCTCTCTCGCTCTTTCTCTGGGATTGTGTCATTTGATTTTTTATTCTTCCTTATTTTGCGCTGAAATTATCACAAACGTGAGTTTGAGTCAGACATTTGAATGCCTTATCCAATTAATTATCTCATTTGGTTTTGTGCTTTGTTTAGCACTTGCCGCAACAATCCGAAATTCAATTCAACAACTCCCAATTCTCATTATATCTATTTATGTAATTATGTAATTATGCTGAATCGAACGTAACATGAGCAGCAATAAGCCCATTTGTTGATTTAAATTAATTGCCAACGATTTTTTGAAGTGAATTTGAAGCAATCAGCTTATGAGTGGCTTATGTGAACCACCGATGCCAAATATCGATACTCCACAAATACTCCGCTGATTCCTGCAAGAGTTTTAATGTGTTTGCTCGCGACCCTATCAAACCATTACGATCTAAATGACACTTTGACAGGGGCATGGCAATCGGGCTGGGCACGGGCAGTGGCACGGTTGGAGGGGCAGCAGGGCGAGGACGTTACCTTGTGCTGTGCTCGGAGTTTCGGGGGCGGTTCCCGTTTGCTTCACGCAGTTGATGACGGGCAGCGATAAGCGCAAGAAAAATCGAAGTAGCGTTCCAAAAAACACTCACTCACACACATGCACATACACCTACAATATACACTCCGGAAAAAAATCGATCAGCATTTTAGAAAGTCGCCCTGAAACTATAACGATTTTCATGTTTTGTTAATTATATCTACATGTAAGAAAACATTTTTCTTAGAAAGCCTTGCCCCAAAAGACAAACCTCAAAAATTTAGAGATTTCTTTTTTTGTATATTAATATAAGAAATGAATAAGAATTTGAAAAACACCCTGCCAAATTTATATATTTTTTTTAAGAACATTTTTTTTTTCGCGATTTGCTAAAATTATTGCCAATTTTTTTTCGAGTGTACAATACACACTCGCGGTTTGCGCAACACACGCCACTTGGCTGTTAATATTTGAAGTTGCAGCTATGGCAGAAGCAGCAGCAGCAGCTACCTTGCTGTGCCACACACACAACCGGAAGCGGAAAGCTCTTCGCCTGCGGAAGTGTTTCGTGCGCGCAACTTTATATAAGTTGTCGATGTTGATGTTGTGCAGTCGATGTGTGTGTGTTGTGTGTGGTGTGGGTGGTGTGTGTGCTGCATTCTTGTCGCTAAATATTGCACGGATTTCTTGTAATAGCGAAGCAGCAAACATCCAAGCAAGAAATACCTTCAAAAAAGAGATGAAGAAATGAACACAATTCGCTGAAGCAGGCGACAATCGAGCGATTTTTTATAGTCTAAGCCGATCCACTGAAAAGAGGCAACTAAAGTCAGGTGGTGCAGACTGGATCAATTTTCACAAAACCCACATAAAGGAAGACTGTTATTTCTTAAAATCCTCGTTACCTATAGAAACTAATATTGGGTCTTGTTTTGTTTACTGAATGCCGACTAATATGAGTCGACAAAATAAAAAATAAATGAATGTAATTTCAAATCAACTTTACTATTGAAATTTAAATTTAAAAAAAATAAATATTTACAACGGAATATTTAAATGCAAAGTGCAACAAAGAAAAACCCCAGTCAGACAAACAGAAAAAAAATAGTTAATAGTTAGTTGGAATTAGTTATGATGTCGACCTGCAAAATTGTTATTCACAAGACAAGACAAGAAATTGAGTTTTAAATTATAGAAATAGAGGACTCTAAATTAATTACATAATAAAAGTCTATTCTAATCAGCATAACTAATCGTGATGATACCATGTAAATATTGTACGAATATTTTTTTTCAATATTATATTTATTCATTTATTCTTTTTTTTTATCTATTTTTATCTTTATTGTGACAGAGGTTAGATTATTTTAAGCAGGAAGTTGCTTTCCAAAAATTTATGATTACAGGCAGTGAATATAAAAAAATATCCTCAAAATTTTTCAGGTGTTCAGATTACTTAAAATTTGATACGTTTCATTTGCAGTGTGCAACATTGTCACTGCCAGGAGGTGGCATTTAGTATTTGCACCATTTGTGCAGCGATTTAATAGCAAATCTGGGGACTTAGTTGAAAGTTGTCCTTTGTTCCATTTGTTGCCAGTGTTGTTGCTGCTGCTACAATGGTGCAGTTATTGTTGGTGTTCGCTTTCCGATTCATTTGCGTGCCACGCAAGTCGATGATTTTTGTTGACATCTTGTTGGACTGCATCCATCTGGCGCTTGCCACTTACCACTTGCTACTTGCCGCCTGCATCAGCATGCTTCCTGCGGCACAATCAGCGTTGCTGCTTTGCATATTTTTACTGGGTGTCGCGTGTTTCTCTGCAGATGGCAAAATATTTTTGCAGCATTTATTTACGTTTTATTTTTCTATTTTTCCTGCCCCACTTTTCACTTAATATTTTTACATTTTGTATGCATCCCTTTGTTGACACATCGAAGTAATCTTTGTGAACCATGAAGAGCAAATAAAGTGTATGCTGTAGGAATCTACATAAGAACTCTATGCCAATTTAAAAAAGTCTTCGCAAAGAACGCATATGAACAGTTCATTGTTGTACATTCGCAGTCAAAACGACAATCAAAATGGCAATTACGTATATAAAATATAATTTAACATATAATGGTTTGTGGTGTTAATTGTTCAAATAATACATATTGTTATTTTTATTGTTCAGCTGCTCAAACAAACAATATTTTGGACACATAATAAACAAATGACAGTTTAACTGCCAATGTGTGAAAAATAAATTATTAGACAGTGCAAGCAAAGTGTTGGCTGACAATAAAAAAAATACGCTGTCAATTACACAGTTGAAAGACAGTAAAATCTCTGTGCTGTTTTCGTGCTTACATGTTAATAACTGACAGCAAGAACAACAAAATGCAGATTCCACAAAAAGTTGCAAATACAAATAATCCTGAATTCAATTCTGGCTCTTTTTCGCAGTTTGCCGAAAGCCTAATAGCCTAGGCAATATATTCAACCATTTGGTAAATGGCCAATTCCAAGTTGCATTGACTTGAGTGTAAATTGACTATTGACACATTTGGGTTAGCATTACAGAAACCTATCTAATTAGTACATGATCTGAAGCGAATTCAAATTTGAAGGCAGCAGTTCTGCGACTATTAGATACCCTCAGCCAATCCACAACTAAAAAAGAATAGCTAAGGTCAAAAGTTTTGAGAATAGGAGAATTGCAAGAAAGTTGTATTGATTGTGTTTACTTGCGTCCACTTCTGTATAGTGCAGAAGTAACGCATTCATTAATGACTATGCTTATGTTATTATTAAATAATATGTATATTATATATGAGAAACTATATTTAACAATGGTTACTGTTCATTTCAGCTAAGATATGAAAATTAATTTACCCAAGTCTGAGTCTTTATTTTTGGCCAATTCAATCATCTGAGATGTTCGGTTGGTATTTGAGATATATATACCTTCCCAAACTTATAATAATGGCATGTGAACAAAATTGTTATATAATTATTATAGATAGGTGCCGTGTAAAATTGACTGAGTATGTTCTATTATGTGTTACACATTCGGATTAGAATCCAATGTTCTGGATATTGGAACCTTAAAACAAACTTTTTTTCGGCTCCTGGAAATTCATTGTTATTTATTTAAATATTACTTATTTAATGAGCGCTTATTAGCTGCAAGCATTAATGTCGTTAAAATAATTTGTTATTATGTATTATTATTATTATTACTTATTAAATGACAACATTTAATCCTGTCCATTTGGACAATTCATGTTAGGTTTGCGGTTTGGAATTTTAAATAAGTATTCTTTCTGAAACTTATAATGGCACAGGAAACAAACTTGTTATATAAAATATAGGAAAGTTTCTGTTAAGGTTGTTAAAATTGTATTATACATATTATTAATAAATAAGTAATATGTTAAAGATACTACTCGATATGTTTTATTAAATGATACACTTTCAGTTACATTGCCTATTTTTGACCTGAAAAATAATAAATAATAATTACTATTCGTTATATCAAAGGTTTCTTAAAATTTGTTATTATTTTCGTTTTATATTCCGTTCGATGGTCATGTGCAGGGTATCAATTTACAGGAAATCATTTTACCGAAATTGAAGTGAACCAGTTGAATGATGACCTCCTCTCGCACAGTCCACCCAAACTCGCCGATGTGTACAGCACACACGGACACACACACACACCCACACACACACATACACACACACACACACACACATGCATATAACTGTGTGTGTAGGATTTGTGTGCACTTATAAATAATAACAATTCCGCTAAGCCGGAAGCCGAAATAACAACTTCCTTTTGTGTAAATGTTCAACGGTTGGTCATATGCCTGAGTGTGTGTGTGCGTTCATTTATGATTGAGTGCGTTCTATAGTGGTAGCATATCCTGCAAGTGTGTGTGCGAGTGAGCCTAGTAATGAGTGTGGCACACACAACATGCACACATGAAATCAAAATGTCAAAAACAACTACAACAAATTGCGTGTCAGCTTTTTATTTTTCGTACAAAATTTTTTTTTTTTTCGTTTTTAATTTCATTTTTGTTTTTGCTTTTGAATAGGTCTACACATCATCCAAATGTTCTTGTTGCCGGAGTTGCCAACCTTTTTTTTGTCGTTTGTATTTTTGAACTTCCTGCCCGCCATGAAATATGTAACTTTATTTTGCCCACATCCCTCTGCTTGTGTGCGTACTGTGTGTGTGTCTGTGTGTGTGCCTTTCAATTGTCGCAAAGTCATGCGGAGTGTGTGTGTGAGTGTGTGTGCATACAGCGAAAATTTAATTTAAATTTGCACATCAAATTCGCTCATACATTTTTAAACATGCGCATATCAAAAAGCAAAAAACAAAACAACATAAAAAATAAATACATAAAAATATAAAAACGAAAACACACATTTTACAATTCGTGTGGCCATATAAAACAAATGTTATTTATTAAAGTAGAATGAAGAGTTACCTGCGCCATGCAGAAATGATTTAATACCCTTAAGAGCATTGCTCTTCTATATAACGATTTGTTGTTAGTCATATATTATTATTACTAAATATCTAGTCATAGGGTGAAGTGGTCAGCAAAATAAGGGATTGATTTTTTTGATAGTGAATTTGATTTACATATTTTATTTATTTATTAATTTTTTATAATTTATAGCCACAACTAAATGCATGTCGTTCTCTTTTAATGTTTGTGGTAGGTTTTTTGTCAATTTGATATTTTTATAAGAACAGTCTCCTTTAACATTCATACTCACAATTTATGTTAGGCTCATGTTAGTGACAGTTGTTAATTTAGTTGATCTCTTTTACCAATGAGTTAGTCACATTCTTTATATTGCATTGAATGCTACAAAAAGAAACTGAGAAGTTGCTCAACTTTTCTCACAATGTACGTTAATTTGTAATGTTGAAAAATATCTTCTTCAATATTTTCTATTTAATTTCTTGCGCTGTGTTAAGTTAATGTTAATTACGCAGATAAATATCTCTTAGCAACTTGTTATCCATGTTATAATGTATTGTGTCATTTGATGAATGCTATGAATAATTTGTAAGATGTGAAATCTTCAAAATTAAATTATTTTTCAAGCCAATAAATTGCAAGCTTAGTTATGCCAAAAATAAATATAATGTTATGGAAATTGTTCCTACTACATGTCTGATGTGAGATCCTAAAAATCAACCCAATAAATTTTAAGTCTAGTTAAACTACACATAAAAATGACAGCAGGACTTGCTCAAATATTTTTAAGGGTATACAAATTGCATGGTTAAATCATTCATGTAGCCATTTATGTGGTGTGACATTCTCGTGATGCCCATACAAGAATATGACATAATAAACGCACACATTTGACAGGCGACATATGTGAAAATCTCAGCTAACTTTACGACACATGTATTAATTGAGGTTGAGGTTGGATTCGGATACGGACGCGGTTGTTAACTGGTCTGCAAACTGGTTGCTGGACAGATAGGCCGCAAAAAGTTTGTCCTTGGTCCTTGTTGGGTTGCAGTAATTTTGGCCAAAGTTTTTGGTGTCACCGAATTGGTAGCTATGACGGCTTAGGCAAAACTTTCACAAAGTGATTATTATTGTATGAAAAGTTTACGAACGAAGACCCCATATATATATATATATATACTAGGTAGGTGTATGTTTGTAAATTGTGGTTACATATGTAATAGCTGAAAAACAACAACAAAAAAAAACTTGCTGGGCTTGCAAAGTTTTTGGAAATTGCCATGGAAACTGTCGGCCAGCAAGGCAACACACGATGTTGACAAGGACATGAAACAACTCAGGGCAGTGACGAAATAATGCACTAGCACACAAATTAAAAGTCGTTTAACATGTGTTTGAGAACTAGCAACTCTCTACGTGGTGTAGAAAATGGGTTTCAGTGTTTGATAACTTAAAAGTGTTTGCCAAAAATACGCACGTGTTGGGTTTGAAATAACCAGCAGAGTTGGGTCAAAAGTTTAAAACATAATTAAGTCGATTAGAGTCCGAAAAATAAACATCCAGAATCGAAAATTAGAAAACCGTTTTAAGAATTAGAAAGTTTTCATTTATTTTCAGAAGTAATTTTCTTATTTGAATGATTGAAAATAAGAGATGTCTAGACAGTCAATAAATCGCTTCTTTTTTATTTAAAGAAATAATTCATTGCTAAAAGGAAGAAATGCAAACCCTCACTATAAAAAAGCATCTTTTGTAAAATTAAGAAACAACTAATTTAATTTACTTTCTCCGTTTTTGTATTACAGCTTAGGTCAAATCGAGGTAAATTAGGTTTTTTTTTTCAAATTAATTTACATGAATTTATGCAAACTATCTAAAATACTTGTATAAGTGAAACCTTAAAATATTAATGTTTATTAATAATAATATTTGCAACCAACAAGCTAATGTTTAGAGTGATTGAAAAAATACTTTCAAAACTTGACATGTTTTTCTAAATCTTAGAAAAATGTACCTTGACATTAAGAAAAGAAAAAACACTGGTATTTAGAAATATACCTGATGAATAATACGCTGAGTTAACCTTGTCAAACATCTAAAATAAAGGTCGGTTTATTTTCTGAGTGTGCTTAAAAAGCTTGTGTGCAAAAATCAGCTACCATTTCAAAGCGATTCTTCCCACTTCTGTTTTCCAAAAAGGAAGCAACCTTGACCGCTATAAGAAGAGCTGGGAAGCAGCCGTTCAAAAATTCCAACCAAGTTTTTGGCTTTGTTATGAAATTGAAATGTCTTTATTGACAGGCAACACCACAGTAGAAAGTCGGGTCCGTTGTAAAGTGGCCATTACTCTAATTAACCTTATTTCATTCTCAATTACAAGTGTAAGAAAAAAGCCAAGCAAACCAGAAACTGGGGAATGCGAAATGGGAAATGGAAATGGGAAATGGGGGGAATAACAACAGTCTGGGCTAAGAAAACAAAGCAATACAATTGCTTTGAAACATAATTGTTATTTTGCGCCCATTTCCCTTTTGATTCCTGCTGCCTTTTTCTGCTGTTTTTGTTTTCCGTTGCCTACTTTTGGGCGCAGCCGAAAGGCAAATTAAGTTTTTGCTCTAATTTAGTCTGAGGCACGCTGCGTCTTTGCCTTCTTTGGAGCCGCTTTTCCTTAGCTTAATTTACCATTTTTCACTCTTATCGCGCAAACCAAAAAATAGAGAGTGTGAAAGAGAAGGAGTGAGACAGAGAGAGTGGGAAAAACGCGCACTGGGCCATAAAAGTCAAAGCAGCAGCAGGCAAATGAAAAACATTTCGAACTGGCAAATGGCAGCAGCCTTAAAGCTTAAGCTGCAAGCGTAACAATAATTTAATGCGACGCTTAAATTGTTTGTAAAATGTTCAACAACCGCGCAACGTTGCACGCTTGCCGCATGCCGCATGCCACATACCGCTTGCCACTTGCCTCTTGCCACTTTGCTTCACTCAGAAAAAATCCTTTAATAATTAGATTTTTTTTTGCTGTTTTGGACATGATTATTAAAAAAAATTTAAACAAATAAATAATAAATAAATATCCAAAAAACCTACACTAAATATTTGTACATATGAAATATTAAAGGAATATTTTTTAATACTTTTTATTTTAATATAAGTAACAAAAAAGCTAATATACACAAAGAAAACCACACACTGGAAATTAAAAATATTTATTTTAAATTTTAAGAAAAACTCATTAAGAAATTAAGAAATGCAAGCGCTGGTTTTAAGAAAGCCACAAGCATACATTTAAGAAATGTACTTTCTGAATTATAACGTGAGGAACACTTGGCACCAAAATTATGGCGATTTACTAAAATTTAGGTAGATTTTTTTCTGAGTGTGATTGCCACTTTGCCGCTTGACGCTTGCTGCTGGTTGCTGGTTGGCAACTCTGAGTCATACGCCAAAGTTAAAAAGTGGAAAAGTTTTCTTTTCTATTTAACGTAATTTCCCTTCATTTGCGTTACGCACCCTCAATCGTTCTCCGTCCCCCTTCTTCAGTCGACAAGCTTGCTGGCGAGGCCAGCTTATATTTTGCACGCATATTTTGCGCTCCTCTCTCTTTGCCCAGCTTCGTTCTTGAACGTTTCTCTGCCACCGCTTTAGGAGATGCCTGGCATATGTTGCTCTTGTCTCATAATCTGGCATATTTCCGTGGCATGTGCTTTTCCGCCTCTGTTGTTCATGTCACTCCCCTTGTGTGACAAAACCTAGAGACTTGAGCTACTTTTTTTGTGTTCTCTGTTTTTTTTTTTCTGTTTTTTTTTTCTGTTGTTTTTTCTGTGTCCCAGCTTTCATTTTTGTGGTTAAGCAAATGTTTAACAAACCAAATCGGAGATTTGCATTTTATGTTTGCCTTCTTTTAGCTGGGGCAAATCAGGCACTACCAGTTTTATAGCCTCGACTGCTCGACTGCTCTGCTGGTTGCTGTTGCCATTGTTTATTGTTGGTGGTTTTTCTGCTCGGATAAGCGCTGCTTTACTGCTTTTAATCGGGCTTAGAATCAAAAGATGCTTAACGCTCTCAAAGCCAAATAAAACAAAGACAGAAACAAAAAACAAGCCAAATGCCCCCGCCGACTCCGACCAAGTCGTCATGAATTGTCTGTCGGCGTCAGACAGACGGAGAATAGAGAGATTGTGATAGCAATGGAGGAGTTTAGCTGGTAAGCCGCTTAACGCAGGACTAAGGACTAAGGCACTAAGTAACTAAGGATATCACTCACATCAGCTTCAAGTTCAGCGCCTGCCGCAGCTTCTGTAATTGTATCGCAATCCTTTCAACTGTTCTCATTCATTGGATTTGCTGATATTTGCCCATTTCTATATCGACTCGACGGTTATTTACACTAAGCTTGGAATACACTTAGAAAAAAATTCCCAATGATTGTTAGAAATTATGTCAAGTGTAACTCATCTTATTATTTAGAAAGTAAATATCTCAAATTTAAGGTTGCCGTTTATTTAAAAATAGGAATTGAATTCCTTAATTCCAGGTGATTTTTACAAAATTTAGTATAAGCATAATTTTTTTTTGGAAATGCTGCTTTTATTTTAGGACTAAATTTCAATTGGATTTTTTTGGCTGAGTGCATTTCTATAACGACGTCGGCTGTTATTTACACCGAGCGACAGTCGATAGAGCAGTAGACAAATTATTGACACGCTCGGCACTCACACACACACACACAGGCACGTTTGCAGAATATTCATTGTGTTGATGCCTGGGAGGCATAAGTAGGAAAACATTTTCAGTTATTTGCTCAGAAATTGGATAACAATCGAACACAGAAATTGGATCTCACTCATTTTTTTGATGATTTTTTTTTTTTTGTACACACTTCAAGTGGCGACCAATGCATTGTTTTGCTTTTAACTGCCTTTTGTTGTTGTTGTTGCCAGCACATAAAGCATTTTCCGGCTATTTGCTGCGCTCTTTCCCCAATTGGTGGCATTTCCCAACTTTCCCCCTCTGTTATTCTCTTATTATCGTAATAGAATTTGCCAAATTGAGGTTGAAATGCTTTCGGCCTTCCTGCCTGTCCCTCTCTTGTTTGCCCCACGCCTCAACCATTCTCTTGCCACTTGGCATCCGTTTATCGTTTGATTGTTTGTTTGCCTTCTCAACTCACTCCTCAGTCTCCCTCCATTTCCCCCTTCGAACATTCCTTTATGGTTTCGGTTTTCGGTTTCGGTTTTCCGGATTTTTTTGGCTTTCGTCTTTTTTGGCCGTTCGCAGTTTACTTGATTGTTTGCTTATTTGGCGGGCTTGCCGCTTATCAATTGCCGTTTTTATTGCCGTTTTGGCTTCAACATCGTCGTCGTCGTCATTTATTGAGTACGAAAAAATTCATTGCCTGCTTTTAGGCTGCAGTGGAAAAAATTTCCGGCAAGCACAAAGCAACGACGGGGTCTCCCCCGTTTTAGAGATTTTGGCATTGTCCTTTTGCAATTCGCCTAATCTACACTTAATTGTTTATCTTGTGTTTATTGTTTGCCCAGCGGTGATTGGATCGCTCTTAGTCTGATATGCCAGAATTATGATTGATTTGGCAGCTGATTAGTTGGAATATCTACTCAGGTCCTCAAGTCGATTGAGCTGCATTCAAAATCATCCACTTTTAGCCAATTAAATTTATATCTGCTAGCGGGCTTAAGACCTTATAATTTACTTATTTATAGTTTAATAACTATAATGTAAGTAACTTAAGAAGTGTAAAATAGTATTATTAACTATGTAATTATTTGATTAGGTGTTAAGTATAAATTGTTACATCAATTTTAAATAAATTAAGTAAATTTACTTAATTGTAATTTACTGAAATAAAAATAAATAAAATTTCATAAACTAATTGTATAAATTATATATGTAATAATTTACTTATAAATACAAAAACAAACAATCTGGGCAGTGTTAAATTGGTTAGAAAAGAAAAGTAGTAACTGGTTTGAGAGTGGTTTTACGTGAAATCGCTCAAGTCTGCTTCTAAAAAGTTAATTAACATGTGGAAGGACTTTGAGTGAGTTGGAATCGAGTTGAAGTTTAACAATATGTTTGGTATAATACTAATTTCATGGTTTACATGATAATAATTAAAAAATCTTTCAATAGGAGAAGAATGTGAAAGTTTGTGATCCTTACGAATGAAGTGTTTTTGAATGTGCTCAATTTGCAAGAAGTGTTGAATTTGTAAACTTAGATTTGATTTAACTCACTTTATGAAGTTGATTAGTATAAATTCAGGCTTTAAATAGAAAATGTTTATTTGGGAATAGTGAACACTTTTAATGACGTTTAATTAAATTTATTATAATTTTTAGTATTTACTTTTATAATTTATTAATTTTATTAATAGATGAAATATTTGGCGAAAGTTTGTTGTTTATTTGTAGATACTTGATTAAAAATTTCTTATAAGATTTGAGAGGGGTTCAATTGGTCAAGCCATCAATGCACACGTATGCGTAAAGGAACAACGAAAAAAAGCCAGACTAAGCCAGAGGGAGAGAAAGAGACAGATGGAGAGAAAGAGAGAGGTGCAAAGCTAACATGACCTTTTTACACCACAGCATTGTTTCACTGTGGCTTTTGGTTCGCAAAGAATTTGCCACACACAACACCAAACACACGCACACACACTAAGGGCAATGGCAACTGGCTGCTTGTTTGGTTTCTAGGTGATTTCAGCTACTTAATGTTGCACTGAGAAAAAAAATTGAACAACTAATTTTAAGAGTCATGCATTTCATTAAAAAAAATATTTATTAAAAATAAATTTTGTTTGAAAATTTGATCTTATTTTATTTACAAATAACATTAAGAGTAAAAATATACATAAAATTGATCAATTCATTTTTTATTAAGCAAATTAAGATTTGTTTTTTGTTCTGTGAATATTAAAGAAACTATGAACAAATTGTTTTTATTTTTATGAAATAAATGAATATTTCTTGTGTCAATATACTTTACACATTTCATACTGTTTAAAAATAGTTTTTTAATATTGAAAAATTTATGTTAAATAGATGTAGCAAAGATTATTATTGAATTTCAGATTTTGTGATGTACAGTTCGTATTTGGAGTGCTTCCCAAATGAAATCCCTATTTCTCCGAGTGTAACTGTACTGTAGCCGTAGCCATTGCGTTGTCTCCGGCCATAAAACTGTTCTGTTGACTTGCTGGCTCATTGTTCTAGTTGTTGTTGTAGTTGCTGATGTTCATGTTGTTGTTGGCATTTGTGTTCTGCGTTCCATTTGGTTGCATACATTTATATTCACCTTGTTCGGGTGTCGTGTTGTCTGTCTGTCTGTCTGTCTGTTGTCTCTGCCACCAGAATAAGGAGCTATGCAACACACATACACAGCAGTGGCAACTGGCTGGGCCCGTCCCTCTACCAAGTCAAACAAATGAGAGCCGATTCACCTTGAGCCTTGTCATTGCCAGTTATCCGTAAAACTCTCCGGCACCTCTCCGACACCCGGACACCTGTCCGACTCTAATTAGAACGCCAATAAAGTACTAACTGAATGCATTCCATACGAGGAGAACGAGCAATTAAGCAACTCTTTGTACGCAGTAATTCTTGGCTGGTTTACAAAATCGAATGGAGCATAATTTGTGTCAATTTGCAGTTTGCAAAATATTTTCGAATTGAGTTGTACTTCATTAGTAAAGGATCTCAGACTCCGTTAGCAGATTGGACTGCTTAAAGGTAGAAATCTGTGGCACTCAGTTGTGACAGTTGGCAAATACAGACGCAGACACAACCATACTTTTCTGGCTGACATTGACATTATGTCTAATGCGCTGCTGAGCTTAAATTGAGTCATACTTTGCGCACTGACAAGACCAAGACAGACAGACAGACAGGCAGCAGCAGCTCAAGAAGTACACTTAGATTGTTTATAAAATTCATATACATTTAATTTGAACAACTTTGGGTTTTACGGGATGTTAATTTTCCAATAGCTGCTAAACTAAAGCAAGTGTGAAGAGTAAAAATTTCATTGCAAATTTCTGAAATTCAGAAAGTAAATTTTTCGATTTCATTTATCTTTAAGAAATGTACTTTTTTAATAATAAGAAATATTTGTAAAAAATATAAAAATTGTACCATATTTTTGGGACTGTCGATTAAGATCGAGAATTTCTAATTTCAAGAAGAAAAAAAAGTTTCTTATATTTACAAGTAATTTTTAATAACAAGAAAAACTTTCCAGTTGTAAGGCGATTTTGCAAAATTCATGTTGATTTTTTTTTTGAGTGTAGAGAGATAGTGAGAGAGCGAGGGGAGTGGTAAACAATAGGTATAAATTATTATGTCAGCTCGTGACAGCGCTGGCAACTGCTGCCCCAATGCCAGCTAGCCAAAGACAGGCGGGCCACAAAGCTTAGCGGGGCAGGATTTAGTTTTGACACGCATCAAAGGCAGATCAGGGTAGGGGCAGGGGCGTGGGCAGCCGCAGAGGGGTAGGCGGAGGGCTGGGGGTAGACAAGGGCAGACACCTCTGGCTGTGGTGTGCCGGACAGCTGTGTGTATCGATCTATAATTAAGATAAGCTGCAGTTGGTGTTTGTATGTGGGCCGCGCCTTCATTATGGCGGTTACTCGTATGCAAAACGAATGGGGTAGTTGCACGTGTGGTCAGAGATATCAATTGTGTTATTTGTTTTTGAAATTGACCTGCGATTATCGCTGCATACAGAACAGCGCACCATAAATTCCTCGCCAAACTGAATCAAAAGCAGTTTTAAATCATTTTGTGGCACTTTTGTTCAGAATCGAACACACTCACGTGCTAAGGCTTTTCTCCATCGACTTTTCGCCAAAGCCCGCAGGAAAAATCCGTTTACACAATTTTCCTACGCACTAGCTGATGTAAAAAAAAAACAGAAAAAGTTGTAGAAATGTTTAAAAGTTTGGTATTGGACAATAAACGCTTGCAAAACTGCAGTTGCAACGTAGAGCGGTGGCATGTGGCATGCAAATAGAGTCAGGCATATGCAGAGGACGATAGGACTTCAGATAAAGCCCGCAGCTCAGCAGCAGCAGAGAGAGAAATGCTGCAAAATAGTTTTCTTTGGCACTTAGTTGCTTCGAAGTTGGCCAAAGAAATGGTTGAGGTTGAGTGCATATACACTTTTATGGCAATGCCAGACAGAAGCACACCAAATTCAATGAGCTGCAAAAAAGCAGCTAAACTTGCTGCTGCCAGATTTACGCCAAGAAAAATGTCAGACAGGCAGGCAAACCTGCATTCTGCATTCTGCACCAGCACAAGAAAAAAAAAATGTATTGTAGGTAAATACAGATGGGCAAAAATATTAGCCCCACTGCGACATTATTTCCTACGTATAAAAAGTACATAATTAATTTCTCAAGTTTTTCATATTTTACTATTTAATTTTTTGCAAAATTTATATTTTAATTTTCAATGAAATTTATGGATGTTTAATACTATGAATAAAATTTTGGTTTTTTTTCTCTTTTTTCTCTTCCACTTCTAAAAAAAAGAATTCTAATGTTGCTTAAACTACAAATTTAATAAAAGTCACCTTTGAAAATGTTTTGTGTGAGGGTAGTGCTATTATTTTTTTTGCAACTGTATATATTTTTAAACTTCAATTGCAACTTGACTTGACTGCGCTTGTGGTCTTTTGGCAACTTTGGCGCTGCAGACAAATTGCGCTCGTAAATGCTTTAAATTGTACACTCTGCTCTCTCTCCAAATTGAAGTTGAGCAAGAAAAACGCGTCGCTTAAAGCCAAAGTTGCGAAAAACTACAAGAAGCGTGCAAAAAATGGCGAAGCGTGTTAAGAAAAATGTTTTCGTAAGCTGCGAACAAATGCGCGACAATATTTTTCAGCCACTTGCCAACCCGCCCCCAAATCTCCCAATTGCCTCTGGCGCAAGCATCAGTCGCCTGAAAGTAGGCAATGGAAAATGAAACTAACTGATATATGTGCAATTGCCGTTGTTATACCGTGGAAAAGTTACTAACTGAAATATGAGCTATTGATGTTTATATACCCTGTGAACAGCGACTTAGAGATGATCATGTGCTGCTTAAAAATTAATATATAAATATATTTATATTAGATAATATACAATTTAATATATATATATAAGGTAACATAATATAAAATAATTGATCAAATTGTCTACTTGACAAAGGAAACTATAAATTTAATATTAAAAAAATATGTTATTTATTAGAACAGATAAGAGTAGCATCGAATAAAATAGAACGTATAATTGCCATTTTCTGGTAGTTAATCACAAGATTCAAGTTTCCCAAAAAATACAATACTCTATTTAATATAGATAATGACATAAAATGTCGGATTAAAATTCGATAAGAATACAAAAGAATATCTCTATTGTTACTTTTAGGTAGATGATTACAATATTGAAATTGCCCTCGGTATTGACAAAAAAAAAGAAAAAATATAGTCCTGCAATTTTGAAAATCGCTCAACAATTTGAAAGTCTTTCTTGTTTTAAGAAATTATTTCTAAATATAAGAAAATATATTTATTAAAAATAGAAATATTTGCCATAAGGCAACAATCCCAAAAATATGTTTAATTTCATTTCCTACAAATATTTTCTATTATTAATAAATGCATTTATATAAAAAATGCGAGCCCTGATATAAGAAACAATTATTAAAAAATACAGTAAATGGTTTATGCTTCCTCAACTGTTATATTAAAGTTCAGCTGTGATTTTACAATCGCAAGTTTCTCAAAATATTTATGTAAATTTTAAAAACTATTTAAAATGTCTGGAAAATTTAAAATACTAATGTTTAATAATAAAAATAAATAATATCATCTGAATAATAAGGTGAGTAGGAAGGCGAATAGTGCTGTTTTTTCTGAGAGTAGCGAATGTAGCAATAATGCCAGCAACTAGCGACTCTATGTAGTAGGTTGCTTATACTCGGAGTCGGATTCAATGCAAACACCTTCTGGCAGTGGTGGCAAAGGAAGGCAAGCAGGCCAGCGCCTTTGTTGCAGAGAACAAAAAACGGAGAAATGCTGCAAGCAACGGCAACAACGGGTTGTTTTTGTGGCAGCAGCCGCGGCTCTTTGGAGGTTGTCCTGATAACCCAAGCGAAAAGCGATTGCCACTTAAAACCTTATGGCCACACTCTTGAACCATGCACCACTCGTGTGTGAATGGTTGTGTGTGTATGTGTGTGAGTGTCTGTGTGTGTGTGGGAGGGTGGTTGTGTGTTCGTTCGTTCGCAGGTGTCAAAATGTTAAGTTAATACAAAGACCTGACTTTGGTGTCGACTTTTAACTTTCAACAGTTCCCATTGCAGTTGTTGGCGAATGCAATTTTTTCTTCTTATTTTTTTTTGCGCACACATGTGTAGAATTTTTCAATTTGTAATGTAACTTTTTCCTTACTGTGACCTGCTCTAATGACCTGTTTCATTAAATATTTGTTGGGTAAGTTGTTTAAGACTTTTTGGTGACTTTAATCCGGGGCCAGCTGCAAATTGTCTGATAACGAAGCAAACACGGAAATTCAAAATATTCGACGAGGCAAATTGAAATGGCAAGGTGTGCAAATGAAAATAAGCCGAGCAAAGCACTTTAATTAATTAAAAAAGACCCCCTGAAAAAGGTGTCAAAATAAACAGTCTACGAATGCGAATGCGAATCCTTTACCGGCAAATCGAAACGACAAAGTCCTGAATTAGACTCTTTGGTATTATTGTCAAATTTCGCTTTTCAATTTTTTTTTTTTTTTACTTTTTTTTTTTTTTTGTCTGGCTTGTGAATGATTTATGCAGACTTGGCAGCCAGGATTGCGGGGGTTGGCTTGGATTGGGGGTGGTAGGCTGGGCAAATGGCTGTGGGAATTGTCGCATACTCCCTTACACTTTAATGCTGCTGTGTTATGAATAATAACTTGGACTGCTTTTTTTTGTTGGCTGCCTTTCTGCTTCTCTCGGGTTTTTTTTTACAGACTGTAGTGCGTTTTTCCCAGCTCTTTCGCAATTCGCGTCACTGCGCTGAGCTTTGAATATTTTACGCAGGCATAAATAATTTACAACAATGAGCGAAACACACGTTAAAAAAAGGATAAAGCAGCAGCGTAAAAACGGAACAAAAGTGAGAGCAAGAATGCCAAAGATAAGAATAAAAATTTATATTTTCTACAAGGAAAAAGAGGAGACTCACTGACAGGGTCGCCTGGTCACAAAACGCTGTCCTCTTTTCTGCTGCTATTCTTTGCCAACACTTGACATATGTATGTGCCGGCTTTTGACCTCTTTCCTTCCGGTAACGCGGGAGTGCCTCCAACACCGCCACCATGATATGTTTGCCTCGTAAATGAGACGAATTGCGAGAGAGATAGGGGGAAATGTAAATGCTCAAATGTTGTCTTTGGATTTGAACACAAGCATTCGCATTCGCTTGTTTTTTTTATTTGTATTGCACTGAGTGATGGCGGCTCAAAGAAATGTCAACACTCAAAGCCTACACTCAGAAAAAGAAAGTCATACATTTTTGGAAGTTGACATATTATTGAGACTCCTTACATAAACTTATAAGCAATGCATATTTCTTAAATTGAAGGTTGTCGCTCTCTAAGAACCAGTGTTTGCACAGCTATATTTCAGTGAGGATTTTTGTAAAACTTAGAACAAATATTTCAAGAAATGTAACAGAGACCTAATGTCATTACTGCATTACGAATTTTAGAAAGAATGAAAAAATTCCCTCTTATTTATAAAAATAATTTCGTAAAATGCAAGAAAACTTTCTAGTTTTTAAGGTAATTATGTAATTTTCAGAAAGATAGAATAAAAACAAGACATATTTTTCGGATTGTCGATTTATAATGTTAATAATAATGTATTTTTATATTAAAAAATTATTTCTAAAAACAAGAAAAACATTGTAAGTCTTAGATTATTTTTTTCTAAGTGTTGGCACACGCACACACGTACAGGTTAAGAATTAAGCTTTGACTAAACAAATAGAAAATCATTTATTCTGCATGCGCCGCCTGACAGCTTTTCAGCCACCCCGCAGCCTACACCTCCAGTGATGAAAATTGTTTTCCCGCTGACGCGTTTCGATTTCGAGAGACCTTCTGTAATTTCAGACATCGACTCAGCCATCGAGCTGTGAGATTTATGCGCGTTTTGCATATTTTTCTTTGTGTGCGGCTTTCAAAGCCGGCAAAAATGGCCCATCAAGTCATGCCAAGGCGGTAAAAAAAAAACAAGAAAATCTCGCTCGATTTTCATTGCGCGAGACTTTTATGACTTTGTCGGCTGCTGCTGTCTTTGGCTTTTATGGAATGCAAATTGTTTTATAATAATGTAATCAAATCATTTGTGAACTCTGTGTTTATTGATGTGTTTATTCTGTTTCTGCCATCGATAATTGCGACAAACAACTTCTGGTGACAGCTACAATGGTACCAGATTTATTAGATTTGTTCTTACTGATTGCTTCTGTGATGAAATCGTAAGTTGAATTATCTTAAGAATTCTTAAAAATCCCACATGTTAAGCATACATATTTAGCTCTATCTATATCTGCCTCTAATGAAAAATAATTTTATTTATATGCAACGAAGAGGAAGTTAAACATCTTTCACCTTAAGCTAGGCCAAATAAAATGTATAATTTAATATAATTCTCCTGCTTAGTTAAGCAGACTCCAACACTTGAAGAAGTACGCTAAAAGCAAAAGAGAATAAAGAAATAGAGAAAGTATAGAAAAATCCAGGTACTGCTCTAAAAATCAAGCTGAGCCTGCTTTCTGAAAGTTCCTTTGACAGCAAAGGAACTCAACTGTAATGGAAATTACAGCGTTCAGTTTAGCTCGTAAAAAGAAAAACAGGAGATGCTGTGAAAACAAACGGATAACAGAGAGAGATAAAATATGCCAGTCAAGTGGATTTTCAAGTAGTTTTTTGTTTCACAGTGAGCAATCTACAATTCGCAGAATTTGTACCTACATTTATTGAAGCAGTAAAATTACGAAAACGAACAATAACAGAAAAAAAACAAGCATAATAATAACAATAAGAATAACAACGGACAACAGTCCTGACGACAATAACAATAATGGTATTTTCACTTAATTGACCATAATACGCAGCACCGAGCCAACACAGAGCCCTCCCCAACACACACTCAGCCACACACACAACAATTATACGGCCTTGAGTTGAAAAAAACAACAACAACACGCTATTTCTGGCAACTTTGACACCCAATTCATGGGATTGCCCATGGCGACACTTTACTTACTGGTTGTTGCTGCTGTTGTCCAAAAAGAAATCGCTGTTCGAGTATTTAAATTTTAATGTCTGCTGTCACAAGATAATCGCCTATAAATTAAATCAAATGAAATAATTTGCTCACGAGCTTTACACAATTAAACTACCTGTAGACCCGTGCGATTGTCAGCAACTCAACTTGAAGCAGAGAATGCTGTTTCACTCGTATAAATACCTTAAATCCAGTCAGCTTTACTATGCTAATGAAGTGCATGTGAATGAGGCCAATTGCCAAGTGCTGAGTCTCAGTCTGAGGCTAAGGCTAAAGCAGGGCTAGTTAGTTGCCAGTTTTGTTGAATATTTATCCGAACCGGACCAGACCGGACCGGATCGGACCGAAATTGTCAACAGCAGCCAGAAAGTCAGCGCGGCAACAGCGAAAAGGGACTCACACAACCCAGAAAATCCACTTCATGACCGCAAATTAGTTTTAAACCCACAAAATAATCCCGAATGACATAAGATGACTACACTCAGCACACTGAGAAAAAGAATCGCACTCATTTATGAAGAGCCAAGGTGTACATATCATCTCATGGTGGATTTTTTTAAATCTAGTGAAAATATTTATAGCGTTCTGTGAGTTTTTTTTCTACTTGCGTAACTTGCATTTTTAAAATGCATAACAATGTTTTCTTATATTTAGAAATTATTTTTAAGAATCAGAAATACATTCGAATTCTCAGGAATATTTAATAAATTAAGGATCTTTTTTTTCCACATAAAATATTTCTACGAAATAGAAAAGTTTCAATATTTTTGTGATTGTCAATTTGGGGCTAACCTTTCTTAATGTAAGCGGAATGATTTCTTATATTTAGAAATTAATTCGAAATACAAGCGAAACTTTCTCTTTTTCAGGGCGATATTATATATTTTTAATAGGTATAATTTCTAAAAAATATAAAAAAAAATATTTTTGGGATTGTCGATTTGTGGCAAGACTTCATCGATTAAGAATTGTATTTTCTTACATTTAGTAATTATTTTATAAACAAGCAATGTGCGATTTTTTTTGGAGTGCACTCAGCACCAAAAAAAAACATTTCGAATACTATAACGTAAATTTTACCAGTTACCAGTTACTACTAGTCCCGACTCCCGGCTCCCTCTGCTCCTGCCCCTGCTCCTCCTTCTGCTCTTACTCGTCGTGCTCGTCCACGTCCTTGTCCATGACTACTAGCCGCAGTCGCTCGGCGGAAGTTGTAAAGCTGCCATTTCTTGGTCATGTTTTTGTTGGTGTTGTTGTTGTTGCTGTTGCTGTTGCTGTTGCTGTTGCTGTTGCTGTTGCTGTTGCCGCAACTTGGACTTGGGCTCCTCTTTTTGGCTTACGGGGAAAATGCGAAGCGCTAGTAATTCGCGAGCTCGTAATGCGGTCGTTTTACAACATTGTTGTTATTGGCCTTGTTGAGTGTTATTGTTGTTTTTGTTTCTGAGAATCGCATTTTGTTGTATTAACTTTTTTCAAGTGACGTGAGTGGCACTGGCCACTGGCAGGCTGGCTGCAAGCCCTGCAACCCCCTCGGCACCCATAATTTATTAAAGCCTGCACCAGAGTGCTCTCCAAGGCACACAATTGAAATTTAAGCAGCAACAGCAGCAGACGCAGCACAGGCCAAAAACTAACTTGCAGAAAATGTGAAACAACTGCTTGGAGTTCACTTCGGCTCCTCCAGAGTTCGATCGGACCAAGTAAAAATGGTAATCGAAATATGCAGCAGGCCAAGAAAGCGCAGCAAAAAGAACCCCGAACCAGGCCAAGGAACAGTTCTTGCTGTATTTCTTACCAATTTTATTCCTCTGTTGTCTTTCTTTTCTTTCCTTTTTGCTGGCAAAGTTTGGACAACTTTTTGGGCTGGAAAATAATTCATGAAACATGGCGGCGGCAACATGCGAACACGAAACGCGAAACGCAAATGTGAAACGCGAAACGCAAACGTGAACTCGAAATTTTTGTGCCCAATCCGAATCTGATTGTGACAGAAACGAATTGTTCTGGCTACCGTATGCCGGTGGCTACACTAAGAAAAAAGTCCCTACACATATTAATAAATCGCCAAGGCTTCCTCACCTAATTATTCAAAAGTAAACTACAATTTATAATTGTGGCTTTCTAAAAACGAGGGTTTTCATTCTTATTGAGAAAGTTACTCGGTCTCTAAGCCGCAGGCATCTAAACGGGTATGTAAAAGTCTAGACAATACATTGCACTGGTTGTCTCTGAATATTAGAATGGATTTTCTATACAAATTAAAGCTTACATTTCTACTTTTCTTAATAGTAGAGAATACTTTTGGAATTGAGGATTAATTTTGAAAATCAAGGTAAATGTTTTATTTTTTAGAGATTTTCATTAAAGAGCGATTCTCTAGATTTGCGAATTTGTTTAATAGAAAAATGTAGACAGTTATTTGATATTTTCGATTTAGGGCAATCCAATCTTATTTTCATTTGAGAGCAATTTGCTTTCGGATTTTTTCCAAGTGTAGTCGCTAGCTGAGGCCGCTGCTTTTGGTGGCCTTTCGTATATTTATGTGCCTAATATTTTTTTTACGTCTGTTTTTTTTTTTCTTCTGTTTTCCATGTAGAGCCAGTGTTGTCGTTTTGTTGCGCAGTTCCTCCCTCGCAGTTGGCATGCAAATTTATGGTGTGTCCCGAAACAATTGTTATTGTGTGTTTTTCAACTTTTGCTTGATTTGTGTTTTTAAGTGATTTCGAATGGGTCGCATGGGGCCCGGATAATCGGGCCGCGGACGACTATTTGTGTTCTGTGTGTGTGTGGGTTTTGAGTGTTGGCCAGCTGGCGTTGATAACTTCTAGCTTGTCATCAGCCATGCTCGGGCTAGATCCATGGCTCTATGCAGAACTACTTACTAAGCGGCCAACAAACATAAAACATTCGAGAGTTCCGAGGAGAGACCACCCACAAACAAGTTGCAATTTTCGCTCAGTATTTATTTTATTTGTGTTTCCGCGACTGCCACAAAACTTTTGACTGCTGCAGTTGCTGCAACTGCAACTGTGCAACAGCCATTGTTGTTGCAGTTACCGCTAGCAGTAGGCCACTTCCTGCAGACGGGGTAACTCGTGAATTTTTGAAGGCATTTCTTTTGCTTTTGCCTCCTGCTTGCAATATGCAAACGGTCATTTCGTTAATGAGCGCAGGGCAGAACGAGTTGCAGCAGCATGAAGCAAAGAGACAGCTGCAACTTTTGCGGAGCATCTGCCGGATGGGGCAGTGGAAAGTGAACAGCTTGCAACACTCGTCGCACATCCTACAGAGATGGACAGCAGCCGAGCAAAGCGAAGCGCCAACTCTGCACTCAGAAAAATAATCGCCTTATTATGCGAAACTAAATTTTTGTAAAATTAAAAGTTGTGACTTTAATTTTCAGTTTGTTGATCTGTGTGCGTACCGAAAGGAAGAATTCTTATATTGGCATATTTTTCCCTTTTTATTCTAATACATTAGCATTTTAAGATTTTACATATACACATATTTTACATATCTTAAACAAATAGTGATTGTAGCAGCAATTTTTAGCACTTGACTAGTAGTCCAGTGAACAAATTTCAGTATTTTTTTCTGGATATCAGAAAAGATTTTGCACGGTTTGTTAATATTGGAAAATATGACTTATAAATAGCAAAAAACTACACATCTTAAAAATGTGGATTGGGGTAAGCCTTCACAATTCTTAAAATTTCTTTTCATTGAATTTAGAAATTATTTCTTAGAACATGAAAAGCTTTCTTAAGTTTAGGGCGATTTTCCTTTTACGGAAATTTTAAGAGGTTTTTTTTCTCAGTGTGGCCAGCAAAAACTCTTCATCTGCCTGGCTGTCTATCTGTCTCTCCATCGGTCTATCTGCTTGGCTGGGTGACTTGGTTTATTTCTACGTAATGAAATGAAATTGAAATGAATGTTTTATAGACCGTTGCCCAGTTAGAATCTGTCTGGATTATTCCTCCTCCTCTTATAACTGTGGCAGCACTTATAAAATTATTATAATCTATTTGTGGTTGCAGCAACCGCATGTTGCAAAAATGCAGCAAACGAACTTTTCTTAAAGTTACCCAAATCTTACAGATGCCAAAAATAATAGCATCAGTACGATATTTTTTGTTACGAACCAATTTAGCTTTGCAATTTATTATTGTTTAGTATTCTCACTATAAATTAAAATTAGTACTGCTCCTGGAACCAGATTAGCTATTATGGTGAAATAAATAATAGCACAACTTATACTGTATATAAATTGTTTATTTATTTCTTATTTTAATAATTATAAGAGTGTGTTTGGAAAATGCTGCTCTTATTTTTTCGTTAATTTAAGCAAACTTGATGCAATGAATTGAATTTACAAAAAATGGTCGACAATCAAGATAAATAATGACAAAATATCATACTCAAGAATATTATATATATTGATCCGAATTTAAGAAAATAAAACACCATCAAGAGTTTCAAGTACAGTACAGGTTATTTTAAAGAAGGTTGGTGTAGCTGTTGCGTGAGACACATTCACTTAATTTCATAAATAATATTCATGAATAATGTGATTAATTATTAAAAATTTGCAATGTTTCTATTTACATTATTTTTAGCCACTTCAGGTTAACCAAATCTATGAATACTAAAACACTCGCGATGCTTCCGTAGCTCCTACGATTGTTCAATTATCAATTATTTTTAAAAATTTCAAATTCTGTGCACATTTCGCTATAATTAGTCGAAAATTTAAAAACATTCTAGCAAATTGGACATAACGCTTGTGCTCAATTGCTCATAATACTTAGATGGCCTGGTCGAGTTTTCAATTGTCAAAGCCATGGCCAGAAGCAGTTGCCTGCTTTATAGGAATTTCTCTGTATTTATTCTGAACGTTGTTTGTTTGCTGTGAATTTTAATTAAATTTCGTTTAATGTTGTTGCTGCTTTTGGTGTTGCTGCTGCTGCCATTTTGTGGCATGTGCCCATTAAGCATCCTGCGGATTGTCGTCGCGGTTCTCGTAAGACCAGAATTTATGAAATTCAATTAATATGGATACCACAGTCTCGGCTTGACGGCTGCACATTATTAAGGCATGCAATGAACGTTATCGGTTAAAACTGGATACTTTTCTTTGTGAAACACAAGAAAAATTAAAATTATATTTTGGGCCTACCAAGTGCTCAGATCCTGTAATGTTATCTTGCACGGATCCTTGGGATTAACCATGTCAAATATTTGATTGTTGATGTCCTCAAACCGGATAAGCTCCACATTAAACTCCACCATCTGCTCCTGCAACCCCTTAAACAAATATTGCAGTGTCTGAGTCGTCAAATATCCAGTCTGGTGCACGTCCAGCATACGAAACAAAAAGTGAAGCGATGACGATGTCTGTGTATCAAAAAGGTGATGCATGATTAGGAAACAAGATAAACAAAATAAGCAATTTGTGAAAAAGAAACCTAAGTGCTGATTTTTTTCTAAATTGGGCTTTAATATGTTAAACGCTAATATTGTTACGACTTTCATCTTTATTCAAGTTTTTATTCAAAATACAATAAAAAATCCACTTAAAGCGAAAATTGCCCTAAACACTAGAACTAGAATGTGTTTATTGGATATCGTAATATAAGAAAAAAAATGTCTGTCAAAAGATCTTGCTGGCCGCGGTGCATATAACCCATATATTCCAACAATGAAATTAATAATAATAAAAAAAAAAAATTGCATTAATCGACCATCCAAAAAATGAGCTTTTTATATTTAATTTATTTTTATATATTGTGTATTATAAAAAATGTATTGTAAGAATTAGAGATGCAGTCATATTTTTAGAAAACCTCCTTTCTAAAATCAGGAAAAAGTAATGAAACTTGCTGGCACGAGTTTTATATTAGAGCTTACTTCAAATCGCCGTAAAATTATAAGTTTCTACAATTTAAATTACATTAAATTTATAAATCATCTCCAATTTTTGAATATGTGATTTCTCAAATAAGATATTTTAATAAGCAAAATAAACAATAAGAAAAAGCTAATGTTAGAGTTGCTTGTACACATATAAAAACAACCTGAAAATGTTACACAATTTTTCTAAATTTTATAAAAGTGTTACCTGAAATCAAGATGAGAAGAATAATTGAGTTACCATAGGCGCCAAAAGTATGTTGAATTGTCGAAAAGTGTAAATAAATACATTGCGTTTAAGACTAATCCTAAAAAAATGAGATTTTATAGCAGTTTTGAATACTGAATACTCTATTAATAGGACCAACTTGATTCATGTTTCAATTCGTGTCACTAACACTTACATTCCTCACTAAATACCTACCTGACGATTTTCCATAACCAGTGCGAATTCCAAAAATGTTTCATAGTTCATTTCGCCATCGTAGGTGGGGCACTCTTCGAAAATTCGATCAAGAAAGACAGTGGTAAGCGTGCCAGAGCCGTAAGCAGCCAACTCCTCCTTGCTCAGCAGACCATTGTGATTCAAGTCGAGGGTTAGAAATTTACCATAGAGGCTAAGAACTGCAGGCATGGAGAATTCATAAGGTGCCACAACCTTAACTGGATCAAGAAGCTGCATCGGCTTTGGCTCGTTAGCCAACGCCATTAGCTGGCTGATCATACCCGAAGCCAACAATTCCCGAATACGTATACGACCTGTGCGCAGATGATCGAGAAAGAAGAAAATTTGCATCACTACTGTGCAAGCGTAGATCTTCTCAAAAGCAGGCGGCATACGATCGCGTATCTGAATCAATGTGGGAATTTTATGAAGAACATAGTTGTTCAAATCTGACTCCCGCAAATAGCCCTGACCAATCTCATCATAGAAACTGAGTCCGATGCGATATTGAGTTAGCAAAACTTTTCGCATTGTGTAATTCAAAATTGAGGCAATCTCAACACTGCTCGAATATTGTGATTCACCCAACAGCTGAGCAAACAGCTGAGCCGTAAGATATTTCCGGCATTTTTGGCCAATTACCGATTGCAATTTGCAATAGTCATCGTAGCTGATTAGTTGCTCTTGCTCGGTTGTGATTTCACTGATATGATCCTTTAGCTTTGTCCACAACTCACTTAGTTCATCGTTGGTCAATAGATCCTCGGATTTCTGATACAGCAGCAGCAAATTCGCCTCGCGTCGCAACAAGTGCCGTAATCCATCGTCTGGCGGCGGTGGCAAACAGAAAAATTGTGGCACATGCTTGAAGGATGGATGCTTCACCTGAGTACGCGGCTTGAGTGGCGAATTCTCATCGAATTCGTTCAATTCCTTGGCACTTATGCCTGAGGTGGAAACCTGCAGGGTTGCGAATGCCTCAACAAAAGCGGGATCCAATTCCATTTTCTCTTAACTCAACTAATTCAATGGAGAAAATTTAACTGAAAGTAGATCTGTTTTCAATTGCAATGACATTAGAGGCATAGATATATATTATTATTATCGTCAGGCAAACTGGAACTAGGCAAACTAGCTAATATTAGGTTTTTAGCCACAGCTAATGCTAATTTTGGGGTGAGTTAACATCTAGTGAAATTCGAATTGTTTCAGGTCTTAGTGAATGTGTAAATTTAAAATACATTTTAAATAGTTGTATGGTTTAATTTTTGTAGATAATATTAGATATTTGTGAAATTTAAGCTTTTGGCATATCTAAGAAATCGTATTATTTTTATAACCTGAACCCATTAAAAATGGGTAAAAAGGGTATAATGGTTTTGTACAAATGTATGTAACAGGCAGACGGGATCTTCTTATAGACCGGATCTTCTTATTCACAAGCTCGAACTGACCCGAACTGGCTAGCTACAAATTGAAGCTCGCGGCGATTATCATGCCATTTTTTTCTCACACATGCGCTCGCATATTTATGCATGCAGAAAATGCGTGCGGCTGCTGATTGAAAGGAGTTCAATATAAGAATCTACTTTCGACTGTAACTTGGGTGTTTCTTATCCGATCTTGATGAAATATGGGCAGTGGATCACTAACATGCATTTGAATATTATGTATTAATGAGAAGATTCTGTCTTTAAAACTGTAACATTAATCGCTTTCGGAAATCGACATTTATCGATATTCCTGAAACAGTGGCAGTTATTGATAAAAAATAAAGCAAACTTGATCTGCGCTGGTATTCGAGAGCCTATATTCAAAATTTGAAGTCTCTAGCTATATCTATCTATCTAATATATAATAGTCTCTGAGATCCGCATGTTCATACAGACGGACGGACGGACGGACAGACAGACATGGCTATATCGACTCGGCTGTTGATCCTGATCAAGAAAATATATACTTTTTGGGGTCATAGATGCTTCCTTCTGCCTGTAACATACACTTGCACAAAACCTTTTACCCATTTTTAATGGGTTCAGGGTATAAAAACGATTTCTGTATAGAATGTGTAAATGGTGCTAATATTTCTTTCGCTACTTTTTGGCACTATTTCCTTCAAACGACGAATATGTATTATATATATCGTATATAGGATTTGGTTCTTGGAAAAACTTTCATTGATCTGGTATATTTTTGTCCATACAATGCTTCTGGTTCAAGTCTGTAAAATTATTTTAACTTGGTCTAGTCGATGGACATATAAATGTTTATATATAATAATACCAACAATATATAATATAATAATAATATGTATATTATTTTTTGCATTTGCAGGTTCGACCATCAAAGGTGTCGTTGCCATTTTGAATTGCATTTTGGCGCGTCAATTATGCTTTGAGGATCCCTCATGTTCTGCAATATTGGAAATTATACCCCGTGTCTGTGGACCCATACCAGGTATGCATATGTACTCAGTGAATTAAGTGGTAAGCGTTGTCTTCCCTTTTCAACTTTTGCCAATAATTTGATTGGTCTGCGAGTGGAATAAAATAATGTTCGAATGTACATATACTACGTGTTTTGGTAGAGGAAGCATTTGGCTTGTAAGCCAAGCCGCGCTTCAGGCGCAGTTTAGCGTCCATTTGAGAATTTATTTTATTTAGTTGCTGCACTCAGAAAACAGATCGCCTTGAAATTTACAAAAGTGTCCTAAAAACTAGGAAAAGCTTTTCGTTTTTTTACGAGTAACTGTAGAAAAATAGAAAGAAAAAAATTTTTCTTAACATTAAAAATGTTTGCCCTAAATCGACTATCCCAAATATATGCCGATGTTTTTTAGAAACATTTTCTTTTATTAAGAAAAGCATTTCTGTAAAGTAGAAATGCAATGCTGATTCTTAGAAAAAATCATCAGATATTCTTCATAAAATCGTAAGCTTTTTATGTTTTATATTATATAAATTGGATAAGCTATGTAAAAGTGTGTAATTTGTAAAATCTCAATACAAATTTTTAATAGTAATATAAGTAACAAACGAGCCATTATAAGAATTCTTCTATTTACACACTTACAAAACAACACCCTGAAAATTGTTAATATTAGAAAAATCCACCCTGAAATTAAGAAATGCAAATCTTGCGTTTTATAAAGCCATACCCTTCAGTTTTTTAAATTTAGTTTCCTTTTATTGTCGCTGAAAGAATGTAGAATTTCTAAAATGCGAGTCGACTTTTTGTGAGTGTAGTTGTTGCTTTTCGATGTTGATATTTGCCCGCGGGCCGTGGAAGGCCGTGTGTTGAGCCGACAACTGTGTAATTATTTTAACAATTTTTTGTGTGCGCCCGCGTGCTATAAAACATTAAATAACAGTCATATGCTTAAAGCGCAGCATAACAACAACTACAATAAGAACAACGGCAACAACAACAACAGGAATGAAACACCATTTGAATATTCAAATGCCCCTGAGAGCTGACCCAGCCGACTCAGGCGACTGGCCAACTGCCATTGTGGTTGATGGTGGCGGTGCGGTGGGTGAATGTGCGTGCCAGTCGCACCACTATAAGCAAACACCCATATAGTGGGATGTAGAAAAATAACAAGCAAAGAATACTGCAGTAGAGTGAGCTCGACCACGATACACCCTGTATGCAAATGCATGCACTTGTTGATAGAAATGCGAACTATGTAAAACTAAGTAACTATAAATAAATAATAAGCAGATATTAAACAAACTAACAAAATTCAAAATAATTACCTATACAATCACATTTTAAAAAGATTATAAATTCCTATATCTTAATTTTTTTTTAAATAAATAATTTTTTTGGAAATTACATATAAACTATCAATTTATATAAAGTGTGCGTTTTTTTTTAAGCTTTTTCCTGTAAATATATATGTATTTATACTTTCGTCTGCCTGTTATACCAATTTTCAATGGTTACAGGGTATATCACAAAAAACAAACAAAGCAAATGGAAAGCTGGACTGTTACGTCCACCATTCAACCATTCCACCATTCCACCATCATTGCCAGCATTGTCATCGCGCACAAAAGCGAGCCAAAGAAAAGTTAATTTATAAATTATTCAGTAATTTGTTTGAGACTTTGCTTTTGTCGAACACCAACAACAAACAAGGCTTGTAGCTGCAGGTATACATTTCTTATGTATGTGGGTTTCACTTTGATCCGCCTCCAATCCACACACAAACCCCCTCCCCAATAGCCCAATCCCCCATCCCCAAGCCGAGCCGAGCCGAGCTGAGCCATTCAAATGTGTATTTAAGTTCAGTTTGCCATGCACTATTCCACCCCGAACACTACTGAGGTTGAGGGTGGCAGAAGGGGGTGGGGATGGGGGCGTGAGGGGTGTCGTGGCATTGGTGCAGGTTGGCAGTCAGTCGTGGCCCTTGTGTGTCCGTGCATAAGACTCTCTTCTCTCTGCTCTACAATTTAATTATTAATGCTCAAGTCAGCCAATGTGTGGTCTTTCTCTTTCTCCTCGTCTGCCTTTTTTTCAAGAAGTGTGTGTGAGAATTTCTTTTGTGCTGTCACGTGTAAAAAATTCGTATTTAAAAATAAGGCATTAACCAATTTACTTAAAACTTTGTAGTTGGTTTTAAGCTTGTTCTTAGCAGTTTTTGTTCTTGTTTTAGCTGCCTCAAGTTTAGATGTGAAGTGTTTTTTATACTCTGTTAACGAAGGCATAAATGAGTACATTGGTTCTCTGCAATATCCGCTTACTTGTCTGTGCTTGCGTCCGACAAAGTGTCAAAGTTGGGTTGCTATGCCCATATCCATCAAAAAGACCGCATATCTCCCATAATTTTTAAAGATAGAGTTACCAAACTTAAAAGGCTGTTTTCATGTAAACTTCATCAAATATGGGCATATTCATTTTCAGAGCAGACCACACCCACCCATACTGGCAGCTCCCTTTGGAGGTCGATACAACAAATAAATAAAAATAATAATCATCCATTCCGCGCTGTAGCCACCCTGATCTGTGGCAACTGGTGTCAGCTGGTATTACTTGATAATAGCAGAGCATTTGTATTTGTTTTAGTTTGATTTTAGCTGCTCTTAGTAGCCTTTTTTTATATTTATTTTTAATTCTGCGGCTTGGACCATTCAACGCTGAGGATCAAGTGATCGTAGCCATGGCCGTTGAGCACCTCAATGGCCTCAGCGGCATCCTTGCGATACTTGAAGTGAACATAGGCGAATCCCTTGCAGAGACCCGAGTTCTTTTCCCGTGCCAAAAACATTTTGGTGAAGGGGCCAATTTTCTTGACCAACTCCTCGAGATCATCCTCGGTCATCGACTCGGATAAATTGGAAATACGCACAGCACAGGAATCATCTCGTTCGCGTCCCTTGGCGCCATCTTTGAGAAATGGTGGCACATATTTACCAGACTTATTGGTGTCGCCAACAGCAGCAGCTGTGGCAGCTGCAATTACCTTGCTATCGATGTCCATGGAGGTGCCTTTGTAGGGACACTTGACAGACCAATGGTCTCCATTGCAGATGCGACACTTGGCGATCGGCTTATTTCCATCCAATAGATCGGGGGCATGCTCAAAGTCCTTGGAGCCAATGTAATTCATGAGGATGTCATCGGCCACTTTGGTTGTGTAAGAATTGGGACCGGGCACATCGTGCTGGGAATCTCCGAACTTAATCCAAGTGCGTCGCTTGGCCACCGCCCGGGATACGATCTTCTTCTCCACCTTGAAAGTGCGCACCATTTTGATCTTCTTCCCCTCATCGTTAAATTTATATTGGGTGACGTGCTTGTAATCTCCATCGACGACCTCCTTGGATGGCGGCAGTCCATCCACATAGTCGTCGTTCACCTCATCGGCCCAGGATGTCGTGGCTGGTTTCATCTTAAACCTGTTTTATCTGCATTTCATTCCAACGAAGCTTATCAATTGTTTTACTTTTGCTACTTACCTACAAGTTTTTTTTTTTAAATTTCGGATTTTCAAACTGTCTACGGTTCAGCGCAGTTAGTGAGTAGAAATTATAAAACTCGAGAATTTATTTTGTCTGCTACTCTGATGAAGCTTGAAAATTGAACATTTGATCAAAATATTCTAGTAAAATTTGTAAAACATATCGATATTACAGATTTGAAATAATGGGGTTTTATTTTAAATTCATAAAGATTCAAATATTTGTATAGACATAATAGTTTTTCTAATCTCCAGCACTATCATTGTAATTCCTCCAACATATTACAAAACGTTCACTATTTAATGTTAATGAAGATAATTTCTCCATTAATCGATCCCAAACATCAAACTTATATTTCTATTAAAAAATTAGTATTAAAATATAATAAAATATACTGTAGAATCTTAATCGCTAAATATTTATATATCTCCTGAATATTTCATTCTAGACTTAAGAAAAATCGCATAATATAAAAATATTCTTCCAATAATGTAGCTGATGGCTGGATGGCCATGGTATTAGCCGCCCTTTAAGCCAGATTGCTCAGATTATTTAAATAAATATTTATTAATATATAAAATTAAAATGCAATCCCTTATTTTTGGATTAGAAACCTTTTTAAATGTTAAAACCAGTTGTTTATGTTATTTAATTTAAATTCCCTCTTATTATTTATACTTTCTACAAAACAATATTTTATAGACTTTCAATAGGTTGATCAATAGTAAATAAAATTGATACATTAAAAAAAAGGAACCTTTCTAAAATTCAGAAATAAGTAACGAAATATACTGACTTAACTTTTATATTCGAGCTTGGTTCGAATCGCCGTAAAATCGTAAGTTAATTTAAATTAATTTATATAAATTTATAAGCTACTTTAAGTATTTGTATATGTGAAATCAGAATTGCTCTTACACTCTGAAAATTAAACTTCATTTTTCTAAATTAAAAAAATTGTCGAAAAGTAAAATAATGCATTTAAGAATATTGTTCTAAAATTAATATTGATCTGTTTTTCTGAGTGCAGTCTCGTATCAGAGCCGCTCTGAGCACTTGATTATAGAAGTAAATAAATATGTGCCACAAACTGTTCCCATTATTGCTCGTTAGTGATAAGAACATGCGATGAGGTATAGAAGCGATAAGCAACCTCGCATTCAGTTGAGCTGCTCGCTTCGCCAGAGATTGGTCTAGAAAACACAATAGAAATGTTGCACTTGAAGCATAGAAAGACAGGCAAGAGCCTGGAAGTAAACGAGTTCTGGCTGAGGGACCATTGCCGTTGCGTGGAATGCCTCAACACGGAGACCAAACAGAGGAGATATGATCTCTTGGAGATACCAGCGGATGTTCATGCAGTAAACAAAAGTTGGGTAACAGATGAGCAGCTTGTCGTTGAATGTAAGTAAGAATGGAGAAAATACGTATTTTTTAAAAGATACTTATAAACCATACTCAAAAAGGGAGCGATGGACATCACTCGAGCTACGACTGGAGTTTTGTAAATGCCTCGCAGTTGGATCAACTGATAAGCAAAGTGCGTGCAAAGTCCACCGAATTGACTGCTTGGAATCGTGAAACTGTGCTGCAACATGAGAAACAGTTGCGTTTCCCTTTCTCTGAGTTAATCTGCCAAGATGAGCAGGTGAAGCAGCTGGTTGCCTCTCTGGTGCGTTACGGCATTGCCTTCATCGATGGAGTGAGAGCAACTCCAACCGCAACCGAGTTGGCCTTGCGTCGTTGCTTTCCGCTGATGAAGACCTTCTTTGGCGAGCTGTGGACATTCTCCGATCAGCCGGATCACGCGGATACGGCATATACCCAGATCTACCTGGGATCTCACACAGACAACACTTATTTCTGTGATGCAGCCGGTCTGCAGGCGTTGCACTGCATCGAACACTCCGCGGATGGCACCGGCGGCGAGAATTTCTTTGTCGATGGTCTGCATGTGGTAAATGAACTGAGGCGCCTTCATCCTGAGGCTTATGCGCTGCTCTGCCGTGTCCAAGTGCCCTCTGAGTATGTTGAGCCGGGCGAACATCATCGTCATACGGCGCCAATTATACGCATCGATCCACTTACTGGGGAGTTGATGCAGCTGCGTCTCAATATCTACGATCGTGCCACATTCAACACGTTACCCCAATCCGATATGGCCAACTTCTATGCGAGTCTGCGCCAGGTGATGCAACTGGTGCGTGATGAGCAACAGCAGTGGTGCCTCAAGCTGAGGCCGGGCAGCATTGCCATCTTTGACAACTGGCGCGTACTGCATGGGCGCCACGCCTACTCAGGGCGGCGCACCATGAGCGGAGCGTACGTGCAACGCACAGACTTCCGCAGCAAGGCACGAACTCTGGGCATCATAGAGTAGCAGTATCTACACTCGCAAAAAAACACTCTCAGTTTTAGAAAATCGACCTAAAACTCAAAACTTGTTTATGTTTGAAGAAATTGGTTAGAGAAACTTTTCTTATTTTTCAGAAATATATTTCTTATTAATAAAAAATATAAAATAAAAATTGGACTGAAAACTTAAAATTGCAAATCGTTTATTTAGAAAAAATCTAATAGCCGTAAAATCTAAAGTGTTTGAAAATTAAAATTACAAATGGAATTTATTAACTACATAAAATATTTATTTATTCGAAATCTTAAAATACCAATACTTATTAATAGTATATGCAACAAAAAGGAACTTATCTTAATGTCTTGGAAGAACACTATGGAAATTAAACATAATTTTTCTAAACTTAAAATAAACATACCTTAGAATTAAGAAAAGATTTGTTTCCTGAGTGTATGTTTGTCTAAACGGCAAATGGCAAATGGCAGATGGCAAATGCCAGAAGGGCAATTTCCAATAGCCAATTGCAATTCAGTTGTGAATACAGGATAATAAAACATTAAGATTACAATCGCTGGACGAACTCATCTAATTCCTGGCCGAAACAGGAGCAAACAAATATCGCTTGGCAATTGTTTTTATTGCAAATGTTTCTCATACGAGAAATCCTTGTGTGTGTGTGTGTGCGTGTGTTGGGAGCGCACAAAATGGCGGCTGGCGTCACCAAAATAAACGTAAAACGCACTTTCAACTTTTTCATTTAAAAACTGAAATTACTTTTTTGCTTCTTGCTGGCTGGTGGCTGGGGGGAGGGGCAACGGGTAGTGAGGGGCTTGGCAGTTTAATGGCTGTCGTATTGTCCTTTAAATGTCCTCAAAATATGTACATATATTGCACACGTGAAAGAAAAGCAGAAGAGTAGAAGGAGAACACACTTTAAGCCAACACGCTCCAAGGCGGCCAGAATATTTATGATAATTGCATTTTATGCAGCATTTTCTGTTCTTATGCTCTTATGCGGCATCATGACCATATCGAATCCCTTAAAAGCACACACTTGCCACCATCTCTCTCTCTTTGTGTGTCGTCGATAAATATTTTGAGAGGCAAGCGCTGTGATGCTTGCCTGCTTGCAACTGCAACTGCAACCTTTGACACGTGTGGCCTGCTCTCGCATTTTTGTGTTTTTTTGTTCACTTTGTGCGTTTGCCGATGGTTCATTGTAATCAGCAAGGAACCGACTGCACATAAGGCAAACAACCACACACATACACACACACACAGCATACCTTGATTGCACTCAGAAAAAAGATCACACCTGAATTTTGTAAGCTCAGCATACTTTGGCACTAAAGTTAACTCACCTCATTATTCAGAAAATAAATTTCTTGGAGATTTTATATATCTTAACTTAAGATTACCTATTTCTCAAATATAGAAAAATATGTCTAAATTTGAGGATCTTGTTATCTAAGTATGTGTACATAGAAGATGTGTTTTATGCTTTTTTGATAGTTAAATTATTATTAAAAAAAAGTTGCGAAAGAAATAGATGCACTATTTACACCTTCTTTTTAGAAATCATTTATTTATTTGTACATTTTAATATTATAAGAGCGCATTTGAAAAGTGATCCTATAATTTTTAATTCATTTTCTTACTTTTTTGTTAAATGCAATTTTTAAATTGGAATTTGAATTAAATGAACTAAATTTTATAATTAACTTATTTCTTCTTTGAGATTGTTGATTTATAGCATAACTTTCTAATTATACGAAAATTTGTTTTCTTATATTTAGAAATTATTTCTAAAAGCAAGAAAATCGTTTTAATTTTTAAGCCGATTTTTTAAGAAACAATGCCGATTTTTTCTAAGTGTAGTCCTTGTACTTACGGCATGCGCGTTTACTATGACAAAGGACATGAGTTGCATCGGGTGGAAATGTTCCGCTAGGCCCTCGACCAGCATTGCAAAATACGTGATACACAAAGCGCCGGCGAAGACAAAAGCTTACTTAATTTAATTAATTGCATGCTTGAGCTGTGCAAATAAAACGTATCATGTACATATAAATATATATAATTATATATATATTTATAGTTATTTTTTTACACAAACGTGGACGTGAACATAACTCGATTGAGCTTTTCGCTTGATGGCAAACTAAATAAATGCCACATAAATTTCAGCTAGTGCTCAAAATTTATGGCAATAACTGGGGCTATCAATAGAATGCCAGAACGAAAACAAATAACAAACTGAAATCAAATAAAAATCGAGCCAAAAGGTCGTCTGGCAAACACACAAATACACCCACTTTTTCTTTCTTTTTTTGGCCATGTTAGCAGCAACAAAGAAATCGTTGAACCAATTCAGCGACCAACTCAACAACCGGAAACGCGTTTCGTATAAAAACGAATTGAGGACTTAACGTTAGAACTAAAAAAAGCAAAAATAAAAGAAAGGAAAAAAAATATAAAGGACGTCAAAAACAATGGAAGGTTAACAGTTACTGCAAATGGCGTCAGTCGATGACGGCGTCGAAGCATAAAAACCACTTGACTCCTTTTATGACTCCCCTCCAGCCCTTACCTGAATACACACACATCGGTAAAAAGCGTGCAACACAAAACAAGAAAAACAAGTGCTTAAAATAAAAAAATATATTGCACTCTGTTGAGGAGGCCAAATCAAAAGTTGTGTTTCACTTTGCAGCTGCTGCTGTTGCAAGCTGCTTCTAATTGTGGCAAGCAAGTGTTGTGTTGCAAGTGTCTCAGCATGCCATAAATATGATTAATGCCTGCGAAAAGTGTCACTTGTTGCGTAGTTCAAATGACCCGCCCCACAGCTTAATGTTCGAGTAGCAAATAATCATGTCCGGGATTGGTCAGGTCGGCCAGTGGGTCGTATGAGTGACATGCTCAATGGGGCATTCAGCTCATATATGCTGACCATATTGGCCCATTGTCCTTTGAATGTGGGACGTTGCTTTGCTTTTTGGCGATTTTACGGCTTATGTCGAGCCACAGTTTCGTGTCATTGGATTTTTGCACACTCAGCAAAAAAGTCGACGAATTTCTCCAATTTTTGCTTGTGAATTTCCAAAATCTAGCATTTGCATTTCTAAACTTCAATTGTATTATTCTAAAATTTTAAAATATAATTCCCAATTTACAGGGTATTGTTTTTTTTGTATGTGGTAAATTATAGAAATCCTATATTATTATAAAATATAATATTTATTTATTTATATTTATTATTAAATATTTATATAAATTAAATTTTAAAATTTAATAAATTTTAATAATAATAAAATAACGACATATTTTTGTGATTGTTGATTTAGGACAAGCATTTCTAATGTTTAAAATGTTTCCCTAATATTTTGAAATTACTTATAAGTCCCGGAAAAATTTGCTATTTTTTTTGGGGCAATCGGAATATTTTTATTGCTGAGTGTAAGAGCTGTGTGTGTGTGCTTGTGTGTGTATGAAGTGTGGCCATAGTCGAGTTTATTAGTAGGGCTTATGTTTTATGGCCAGAAGGACAATGGATGGCCAGCAGATGCTTGCTGGCCTTTTGTTTGTCTTTCCCTCCCAACTCCCATTCATACTCAACGAAGTGTGTTTGTGTGTGTGTGTGTGCGAATATTTGTGTATGTGTATGTGTGTGTAGTAGTAGTTGTCATATGCTCGAATAAGCTGTCATATATGAAACATAATTTATTATGTTATAAAATATTATCGGATCTTTCCACCCCTCTCTCTCTCTCTCTCTCTCTGTCTGCCCCGCTTCATTGGGCGCTTAAATCGAGCGTTTTGTTGTAGACTCAATTATTCATATTGTTGCAGCAACTGTTGGTGCTGTTGTTATTGTTGTTGTTGCTGGGTATTATGGCATGTGTTTGGTTTGTAGTTGTCCGTTCGTTGTTTGTTCTTGCCTGGCTGCCTCGCTGCCTGCCCTCCATTTATAACAACTGTCAACTGGCTACAACTCGGGGTAATCGATGTGAGCAGCGATTCCAAAATTGGACAGCGAGCACGTCCAGAGAAATGTCAAAGTTTAAGCGCTGCTGCCATTTACAGATCATTAAACATAAATGTGTTTAACTACACTCAGCAAAAGAATCGCCCTATTAAAATGCAAGTTTTTCTATTCTTTAGAAATCATTTTTAGATATCAGATTCAATTTATGAATTATACTATAGCCAACCATCGGCGCCAAAAGTAATATACTTACGACTTACTATAACTTTTATAAGTGTATATATTTATTTGTGTGGTCGTCTTCTTTATTGTCCTTGCAGTGTCTTGCAGCACGGTGACGGTAACAAAATGCCAAGCCGCACTCCGCACCCTGCAGGCGTTCCAATTCTTTCGCCCCACCTGCCTGTGCAAGGAGCCCGGCATGGATCCCGATTGCAATCATTTTCGGGATTTCCTGTTCGACCATCCGTGCGGATTTGTGCTCAAGAAAGGTAAGTGGCGAAGACGTCTATAAAACTTTAGTTGAGTCTTGTGCATCATGCAGGCTTTCTAATTGTTAAAATGAACTCTTGTTTTATTCCCTCAGCCGAAAAGGATCCGTATCCCATTGATGCTCTGCCCACTTGTAATCATGCTCTCTCCGTTTGCCAGCAGGAACGCAAGTGCTTGAAGCTCTTCGAGGATTTCAAGACGCACTGCAAGGTGCGCGACAATAAATGCAAAATGGAAAACAGGTGAATAAATAAATTAAAATTAAAATAAAATCGATGCAAGCAATACAGACAAATTTTATATGCACACAAAGCACGAGGGTACACAAGGAGGCGAAGAAATATTTTCCATATGAGTAAATGCTGCCATAAATAATAACAGAAAGGTATAAGAACAATGTGCAAAATGATATAAGGTAAAAATGGAAGCATCTCCGAAAATAAAATTACAAACTTTCTTAATCAGGATCAATAATAATAAATTATGTTAAATTATATATAAAGTGTTGTATTTAAATTTAAGTATGAAAAATATGAAGTATTTATAAGAAACATCAGTTTTAATTATAACGGGCATTTGACTTTGTCTGAGTCTTGGTGTTCAATGTGCTTTTCTGCCACATAAAAATTGAAATAAATTTAAGATAATAATGGAAATTAGAAATACACTGAGAGTTAAAGAAACCATTTCGAAACAAACGCAAATAACTACTGAACGATTTTTCTCTAGTTAACTATAGTCGAACACATTTGCAGAAGTACTTTTATAAGAATTCAAAGTCGTTAAGAAATTATAATACATAGTATAATATTAAAAATAAAGCGAAATAGAGCATTCTAAAGTAAAGCACAGTACTTAAGTAACGTGTTTTTTTTTTAAATTTCGTAGTAAAAAATGCTGGTATAAATTCATAATCATTAATTTATAATTTTGCATGGTATAGTCTTATTGTCATTATTCACAAAAATAGATATTATGAAAAAATGAAAACATATTAACAAAAAAGCAACCACTGAAATAAGGATTTTTTGTATCTAACTTTAATACTCTTATGAATTTATAATCATTAATTGATAAGAATATATTGGGACAAACGAGACGGCAAGGAGTCGAGCCAGCAAATTGGAATATTAGCAAACGCTGATTGGAACAACGGAACAAAAAGTGCAAGAAAGCGGTCTATGAAATCGGCTAAAAAAGTATTCAATTAAACTGTTTGGCTTAATGAGAAAATTGATTTTGTTGCTTGAGTCTGCTTGAGTATATCCTTGCTTGTTGCCATAAAAACTTTGAAACGGCAACGGCAAAAGCAACATTTAATTTCGATATTCGACTTTATTGGCAAAACAAGCGCACACACGCAACTTGCCGCCAAACTTGGAGTAACAGCAGCGAAATGAAATTTCCTGCTCGTTGAGCTCTTGCTGCTTCATGCCTTCCAGCTTTCACATGTTTGTACACTCAGAAAAAATATCGAGCTGAATTTTAGAATACTTTTGGTGCCAAGGATACCTCATCTTAATATTTAGAAACTAAATTTCATCTAAAAAATAAGAATTTGTAAATGGCAAAAAGCAACCAGTTTTATAATATTTAGAACTTACTTCGAAAAACAAAAAAAACTTGCTAATCTTTTGAGCGATTTAAAAATTGAAGCTTGGATTTTTTGAGTGTACGCCACATGATCTCGGGCCTGTGCTGGCCTGTGCTGGCTCAATACCCTCCTCGAATACAAACGTTGTGAATGTTTTAATAACTCGAAATGACTTTCTGCGGTAGCCTGTGCGCCGTCTTGGGCCTGGCTTAAAGTTTCACTGGCGCCGTCTAAACTTTCAAAGGGGCGACTGCTGCCGGCCCACCACTAAAAACCACCCAACCACCACCGCACCACCCGGCAACTGGTGCCACGTAGTCGATAAAATATTAATTGAACTGCCGTATGTATGCATTTTTGATGCAGTTGCCAATTTTAAAGTTTGCTGCGGAAGTCGAGTTCGGGTTCTGGTTCTAGTTCGGGTTGGGGTTGGGGTTGGGGTTTGGGTTCGAGCTTAGGTTTAGTTGGGGGTGCTTTGGCTTAATATGAATTCAATTAGCAGTGGCTTTTTGGAGTAAACAACTTTTGTGCTGAATGCAAAACTTTTACATTTTTAGGGATGCCTGTCATGATGCCTGGACCAATTTACGCTTGTCGCCCATGTTTGGCTGCATCTGTCCAAATAACCATATGAAAAAGCGCTGTGATCGTATCTTTAATATTGTTAATCACAATCCGTGTGTGGGTAAGTGCTACAGCTACAATAAATAAATAAATACAACAACTACAACAACAACAACTACAACTACAACAGCAACAAGTATAACACAGAAACTGCGTCCGAAATAAAATTCGTGGATTTTGTGTTGTTATCTTAATATATTAAAAGCTATTTTTTAAAACAATTAATGAGTACCTTTCTTATTAACTGGCTTCAGTTGTTTCTTCACCACAAGTGAATTTCGCTTCAGTTCTGTCTTCTTTTCATTTCCATTTTAATTCTGTTTTTCTTTTCTTTTTCTTTAGTCTTTTCTGGTACTTTAAACCGCTAAAAACTGAAACTTGCCCAATAATTTAAGTAAACTTAAAACAAAAAACCAAAAACCTGAAACTAAAAATCGCACGCTTTGCATCAAAACCAAAACAATAATAATAATACCAAAAAAACAAAAAATCAAATTAGTCGAAAAGTAAATCCACATTTGCGTGATATGCGATCAGTAAGCAACTTTAATTAGAAACATATGCCTATATGAAGTAAATGAATAATATATATATGGGTAGACAATACGTATTAGCAATGCTCAGTAATATCGTAAAATATCACGTATACGTACAACAACTTAAATCAATGTATATCCAACAAGCTGCCGTGTTTACTGTCACCACTCTATCTCTATCTCTCGCTCTCGCCTCTATCTCTCTCTCTCTCTCTCTCTATATCTATCTCACACACACAACATCCAACCTATCAAAAGTAAAATCGTATTTTATAATACATAAATAGAAGTAAGCGTTTAACCGAACCATTCACCAAATCTAAACCAAGTCCATTGATTATTGCTGATATGACACACGCCAACTGGTTATGTTATTGTGCTTTATACGATACCGATATTAATATTTGATTGAACTGCACCCGATAATAAACAAATAAATAATTAATGAACACCCCTAGAACTACTACTATGCTGTCCAAAACTGCTAAACTGTATGTCTTATTGTAGTTGCTGTACTAACTAACTTACTCTCGCTCTCGCTCTCTCGCTCTCTGTGCCCACATATATATTTTTTAATTTAGTTTTATCTGATTTTATTTTTATGACTCAGGGCAGGTTAAGCGGGGCTGCTTGCATATGTTACACCTGACTACCTCCTCCACAACTACTACTACTCTATTAGCTAACTCGTTGCTTTACCACGCTAAACCAAAAAAAAATTAAATAAAAAACAATTTCCATTATCTCACATTTCACAAACTAAACCGAAAACTAACCTCGAGCTAAATTTAACTTAATGCCTGGGTTCATTTCTGCACAAATTCATCTGGAGCTGTTTAAACTGCACCTCGCACCAGCGACCCTTCGCGCAATCGATCCCTCCCACGCCCCTTTCCCACCTGGCACCATGGATCCCTTGCACAATCAACCCATTACACTGTAGGTCCCTTAACACCCCGCACCCGCAACCAATCGCACCATCAGCGACCCATCAAACCCCTCACATCATAGACACCTCCTACCGTAGACCCCTTAAACCTCAACCCCTCGCACTATAGATCTCTCACACCCTCAACGCGTCGCACCCTCGCCTCGTTGGATTAAATGCACCTTTGGGCACTAATAGCACTAATTAAATAAGCGCAACACTTGCACCACGCACATAGACTCACGCAAACAGACACCAAACTTTACTCTATGAAATGTTGCACCTTTTTGTGGCACTAAACTTTTTATGCACATCACGCATTGCACCCCACCCACTATTTCCCCCTGTCCCCCACCCACTCTTGGCTCTTTGCAGATAGAATAATATTTTTTCCCAACGGTTTGCCCAAACTGAAGCCAAAGCCAAAAACGAAGCTGAAATCGAGGCGCAAGCAGAAACAAAAGCACGCAGGACACCGCACCGGGCAGCATCCTTTCAATGGCACCGAGCTGCTGTCCAACAACATCGAGTACCAGTACCATGATGAGCCCAACAATGAGCACAGATTGGATCGGGTGGAGGAGCAGGAGCAGGAGGAGGCAGAGCAGGAAGATGCTGATGATGATGACGACACGGATGATGATGACTATGATGATCGCATAAGGGCAGAAATTTATTCAAACTATCCGCATTACTTGCATCCACCATCGTGGGGCATTAACAATCCCCTGGTGCTTGCCTCGCACAGTCCGCACACCTCTGAAGATGACGATGATGTGATTGTCGAGTTGCCCCCCTCGCTGCACCATGGACACAAGAAGCAGCAGCACGCAGCTGCAGATGTGGCTGATGATGTTGTTGTTGTGGTCGATGCGGGTCCAGCCCAAAATCAGCACACACACTCGCACCCACACACGCACACCTACTACACGCATGGCGTGGAGCCATCGTCCACTATGGCAACAACAACGACAAGTCGCGCCTCCACTTCACCTAAGTATGCAAACGCATTTGACTCGGCACAGTCCGAGTCCAAGTCCGAGTCCGAGTCGGCATCCTTAAGCTGGGAACGTTCTGCTCAAACTGACCCAAGAACTACACTCAGAAAAATATCGCACTGACTTTCTTAAATTTCACTGTGAATTTTTCTAAATTTTAGAAAGAACTTTTCTTAAAATCGTTTTTTGCCTTTTTACAGTGCATTTTATAATAATAGAGACCGTAAACTGAAAATAGAAGAAAACAAAATAGATATTTCCTTAAATTTAGAAAATTGTTCTAAAACGATGAAAACCTTTCTAGTATTCAGGACACTTTTCTAAATTTCTGATTGATTTTTTTATTAGACAGGCTTTTACAATTAAAAAAAAAAATCTTTTCTAATACTTAGAAATAATTTCTAAAAACAAGCAAGACTTTCTAGATGTCAGGGAGATTACCTAAAAGTCGAGGCGATTTTTTGCTGCGTGTATGGATTGCCTGACCAAGGACTTAGCGCTACCCACGCAAGTCTGGCATTCAAGCACTTCAATTAACTCAACCAAATACGCTTTTAACCACAGCAGCGGCAACGGCACAGCTGCAGCTGTAAACTTTATGCAGCAAAGCTTTTAAAATAATTGACTCACTTGGGTATACCACAATTTCCGGTTAACAGCAGCAGCAGCAACAGCCAACTAATGAATAAGTCCAACAAACAACAACAGAAACAAGCAAATTGAGCTATTGCCCAGATCCCTGGGCATTTGTAAAGCATTTAAATACTTAATCGACTCCTGGATGCATGCCATCTTAATGAATATTCAAATGGTGTCCGCAATGAGCATAAACTGATTTTAGGGACAATGCACTTTGTTCCCATATCTACATATATGCATATATGATCCCGGCATGAGTGTCCCCTGTGGCTGCCATTTATTTATTTATAATGCCAGCGGCTTGGACCAATTGTCATTTAGAAGCGGAAGTGGAAAGCCAAGCCGACTCTTGATGCTTCATCAACTTTTGATGATGGACAAACCGTCTCCTCTCTCTCTCTTTCTACCTGTATCTGCCCGTAAATGTTCTTAATGCTTTAAGCCGATTTGCGTCAACATAAAGCCATTTTTCCTATGAGTTAACATGGCAAGCATTTCAATTAGCAAAATTCCCCACACATTTGCACAAATGCACAAGCACCAATGCACAATTTGCACTTTCGACTTTTGATTTTTGAGTTTTGACTTTTGAGTACATTACTGGGCTAATTAGCTCAGTTCGCAGCACACTCTCTTTCGATGTACTAACTCTATGATGCACTTAAGTAATTTTGCAAATTTCCAAAACACTTGCAACTCCATTTAGCACTGGCACCAACTTGCACCAAACAGCATATCTAGGCGATTTAGTCGCCGGTAGCGACATAACCCACCGCACCCACTCCGCACCCACCGGAACCATGGATGAGAGGGGTAAGTAAATAGTAAATAGTAAACAGTAAATAGTTGCCTTTATATCTACTAAACTGCGATTAAGCCTCGAGTTACGCCTCGCATCGAATGCGAATCATTTTATGATGCAAATTGAACTTGGTCCGTCTTTCTTGGCTTATCAATGCACTATTCCTAATAATATTGAGATTGGGTTGCTTATATTTATTATGAGGTAATAATGCTTTCCACGATGATGTTTACCAATATTCATTTAATTAAAAAATACAATTTTAATTTTAATATTAAAATTTATTTGAAAAATTTAAATATTTGATTTTAAAATCTTATCTTTTATTTTGAAATCCTGTAATCTTTTTGATCAATTTCATTTTTAATGTTTAGCCTACATTTTATTTTAAGTTCCTTGAGATTGATCTCATCACTGCAGTATAATTTGCAAATTGTAAATATCTATTTGAGGGCAGTAATATTTATAAGCGAGTAGAGGCAATAAATAAGAGCACTTGGGCTTTTGGCACTCTCATTTTTGGAGGGTAAGGTGGGGTTGGTGGGTAGCCTAAGAGCACATTAGACAATTGATGCACACACACAGCACACCACTGCACCAGAGGCACACTCGTTAGCAGTAACACAGTAACTCACAGTCTCCTCACTCCAACTATTTATCCATCTGGCATCTCTTGTGGCACCAAGTATATATTACACAAACATGCTGCAGCCAACAACAAACAACAAACGAAGCGGCAAATGGCGGTCAGTGTACAGATAACTGTATCTGTAGCCCAATGCGGCATACTGCACTCAGAATAAAAATTGTTCCTTAAATTTGAGTAGTTATTTAATTATCTTAGGAATTATTCGTATTATTCAGAATGTACTTTTCTAGAAGCTCTGGTTCGCATTTTTAAATTTCTTGTTTTTTAATTTTTGAAAGAACTTTTTCTAACTTTTTCTAATAAATAAAAAAAAATAAATTTTATTATTTTCGATTTAGGGCAAACTTTTACAATTGATTGTTCAATTATTTCGAAATTGTTTCAATAAAATAGAAAAATGTTATATTTTTGCGGCAAAGTACTAAAATGTAGTGATATCTTTTTTCGAGTGTGTATTTTGTTGTCGGTTTGCCACTCGCTGTCTTGTATTGGCTAGTTGTCTAGTTGTGGCTATCTGCCACTGCAATAAGCTGCACTTACACACACACACAATTCACACTCGTGCCATAAATAAGCATTTTGCTGGCCACAGCGCCAAATACCTGCCCCAAAAACTTAACCAAGTATAATATTGATATGAAGTGCACTCAGTTGACTTTGCTCCATTATGTTGGTTAAGTTCAGTTAGCTGCTGCTTATTTACAGCTCTCTCAGTCACACATACACACAATACTCACAATGCGTTCATGCAACTTTACTGCAGTCTCTCGCTTGTCGCATGCCACCAATGCATGCAACCAATCGATTGCGTATTCTGTGCTTTACACGATTGTTTGGCATTTTGATTGTTACGCATTTTGTGCATTTTCGCTAAAATTTATTGCCGCCAATTTGACTAGTCATTGCCATTGGTCGTACATCATCATCATCATCGTCATGATTATCATCGTCATCATCATCATCATCATCATCATCATCAGTGATCCTTTTGTTTTTGCATGTGTTGTGGCATTTGTTAGGCATCTGCTGACAGAGGTTATAAATTTGAAGCTGGCTTGCATTGTGACTTCATTTGCCAATGCAGCTCTGGGACACACACACACACACACTCACTCACACACACACACACGCACACATTGAGTAACACAGATATTGTGAATATTGGCAAATATTAATGCACGTCACATTCAACAACGACTCACAGATATTTATGTGCACTCGACGCATACGCATTTATTCACAGAAGAGAGTCAGCCACAGTCAACCGCTACACTCACAAAAAAATCACACTGAACTTTAGAAATTCTCCATAGTTTTGGCTAACCTTATTACGCAGAAAGAATTTAATTGTTTACTTATTTAATTTCGCCACAGAAATATACAAAAAATAGAAAATAAATTAAGTGTAATCAAAAATAGATTATAATCTTTAAATGTAAACTAAATAAAAGAAAATATTTACAAGAATTTTGGGTACATTCAAATTGGGAAAAACCCATAAGCCCCAATCTGACAAACAAAAAATCAGCGCATAACATATTAAAAGTAATCACACGCAGTTGCAATAGAGCAAAAAGCAAATCACCAAACTGAATCTGTTCGTTAAAAGGCGGCAGAAATAATGAGCGATTTCGGGAAGAACGCTTTACTAATTTATACTAATTGTTAAATTTGACTAGTTTTGAAAGTTGCATTTCGTTTATGAAATTAACATAGAAAAATAATCGAGTAAATCACATAATGCTAATCACACACTCAGTTGGCGCATTTAATTAAGCACCAGTGTAAACAGTTGAAGCAATTTGCCAACAACAACAACAACAATAGTAAATTCCAAATTCGGAGTAAAAATATGTGGACTCCTCCTAGTTTGTGTTTCTGCATGCAATAAATATTTTCATAATATTGCAGGGCTTTTGGCAGGCCCCTAAGGCCTGGGCCACACGAGACACGAGACACAAATTATGACATGGAAGGCAGCAATTTCCGTACGCATACGGTTGGTACGCACTGTGTGCACTGTGTGCTAACGTTATTTTCAAATTATAGCCCATTCTGAATTTTATCTCAGTTGCTTATGAGTTTTGTACAATAATTACGCGCCATTTTCTACACGACCTTTGTTCGCAGCTAAACTTGTCTGTGTGAATGTTGCAGTTGTGTATTTATGTGCACTTTCCATTGATGTGACAGGCCAACAAACACCAGCATAAATTGACTTCAGTGTGCTTTACCAAAAAATAATTAAAGCTTTTGTTTCATTTTGTGCTACACTGTTAAAAAAGCAGATCACTCTATTTTCGTAATTAGCCAAGGGTAAATCACCTAATTATTTTGAAGGTATATTTCTAAAACCATATTCAAGGTGCTTTAAGTCAACTCTAAAATAAATTTTATTTTGTAATATAAATGAATTGACATTGGTATTTTAGGATTTCATATTGATAAACATTGTAGATGGTTTACAAATTAAATTATTTGCATTTATATTTTTCAACGAATCGAATTCTGTAATATAAATGTCGGGGCAGTAAATTCCAACACTTCTTTCTGATTAAAACGAAGAATGCTTCAAAAAAAATCACAGTTTACATATCTATATAAAATGAATTTATTTCCCAATAATAAAAATATTTCTAGCCTCTCTAATCTGAAGAAAAATGTTTTCTTATATTTGGAAATTATTTCTAAAAACATGAACCACTTTCAAATATTCAGGGCGAATTCACTTCGAATTTTTATATGATGTTGGCATGCCTGTAACATCTGAAATGACTACATAAGTATAAGCAAGTATTGTTTGAATATAATTTATATAAATCAAATTAAAAGTGTTGCTTTCCTTTAGTGTTAGATTGCATTATGCGCTGCCTATTCCCGAATGATTTAAAATGACTAAATTGCGTGTAGGCAAAGATTGTTTTGTCGAAATGCTTTTATGCTAGGTTGCAGTCCTAGTGGAACTGACAACATTGCGTATACGCAACAATTGTTTGACAGAGATCCAATCCAGTCGTCGACAAGTGCTAACATGGGCGATAACACTTAACAAACAGCACTAATCTCATTTCCAGCTGGTTCGCCCAGCTCAAAGAGGGGCAGTTAGGATTACGATTCCACGATTCACCGTGCTCGATTCAAGTTGCTGGATTCTTGCCCCACACGCAGTGTTTGTTGCGCAAATATTTGTTCAACAAAATAAGCGGCAAACATAAATAGGAAACGCAGACAGGCAAGTTGCCTGGCCTGGCATGGCAAATCCCTGCCATTTAGCACCAACTCCCCCTTTCGCCGCACATTGACCGTCTCGTGGCTCGTGCAGCTTCCTTTGAGTATCCTTTGAGCAGTGCTGCTGCCACAAATGAAGCGCACTTTAGTGTCTGCTCGGCGAGATAAGCAAATGCTGCTTGCTACTTGCTGCCGCTGTGGTTGCAAATGCGGCTCCATTGAATCGTTTACCATTTGCTCGCTCTAACAGCGCATGACATTTCAAAGATACCCAAAGTTACACACACACACACACACAGCACACTTACACACGCACACACACACCTACACTCGCACAGTCAGCACGTCTCTGTTAGCGCTGTGTTTGCCTGTGCCATTGACATTGATAGCAGATAGATCCGTAGCTCTGCCGTGGCAATTGGTGTGTGGCATGCCACACAATAAGCCATTGGCCAAATTGAACTGAAATATGCCACTTAGACTACACTCAGGAAAACAAGCTCCCTAATTGTTAGAAAATTGCCATATTTTTGGTACCAATTGTAACTTATTATTTAGTGAATAAATTTCTAAATTTATATTTTTTATTTATTTATTTATTTAAGGTCAACTAAGTTCAATTGAAGACAAAATAATTCAAAGTTAATTTCAGAAAATAAATAATTAAAATTTATGCTTGTGACTTTCTAAAAATCAGGGTTTGCATTCATAAATTTCAGGGTGGATTATCCTTAAGCAATTTTATTTGTTAATTTACCATGAAAAACTTTATATTTTTAGGGTAATTTTTGTTGATTGTTTTTCCTGAATGTAACCACCAATGGCACTTGCCTAAATTAACATTCAAGCACTCGATTAATATGTGCACATGACACAAGTGGCAAGTGCAAGACAGTTAACTGTTTTGCTTTGAACAGTTGCAAAATAAATATAATGTTAACAATTTCTCTTATTTGCCCGATTTTTTTGTTTATTCGCACTGCATGTTGATATTACAAACTGCATTTTATGTAAATAGAATATATACACGGGCCTTATCGCACAGCGCACATGAAAGATTATATTTAACTTTTAAAACTGAGAACTCAAATAAGTAAATCAACTCGGCCTAAATCTTTTCCTCAATCACATTAGTATTATAATTGTTAAACAAAATATGTTAACATAAAAGGCACGCTTTCAGTCAGTTTGATTTCGCCATAGCAGATAATTTTAAACTGCGATTGAAAGAGCGCTTCAGGGAAACCTTCTTGTAATTAATTCAATAATGTAGATATGTTCTATACGTCTGCCTAATTCTACTTTTGCTCCACTCTCTCACAAAAATGTTCTCCTTTTCTTAACTGCACCAAATAGATGCACTCAGTTATCCCAAACTTTCCATGTAAATTAAAAATTTTGTTTTTCTAACTTGATGATCAGTTCAATTTATCTAATTTGATTTTGTGGAGAAGGTCTTCTAAAAAAATATATTAACCCATACAATTTCGATGGGTACATATAAACATGTAAATTTTTTTCATTTGTTAGCCAATAAATTTGAAAAAAAAAATCCAAAAAAAACAAATCGATTGAAAATTATGCAAATTGATTGGATGTGGAAATATTGCTGAGTTCTAATCCTGTGTAGCAATAATAACAACAACAATAAAATACCAACAACTACTCGTATCTACAAAAAAACAACAACATAAGTAAAAAAAAAAGCCACTGTACAACAACAAACTACAACAAACAATTCTACCCTCTCTCTTCTTGATACTTAAAATTCCAGTAAGAATATTGGGCATGGACGAGAAATTACATCAGAGAATCTTCGATGATAATTTGTCGCTGATTGATACGCCACTGATAGCGGCGATGGGCGGCGCGGCAAGCGGCAGCTATAATTATCCGGGCTCGGTGTCCAACACTCAGCTGCACGGCGTACTCAGCTATCCGTTCAATATAAGCGGCTTTCATCAGCGCCACATGGCAGCGGCAGCCGGCGCCGGAAATGAGTCGCCATTTGATATCGTTGATACGGGCTACGGCTACGCCGGCAATGCCAATGCCAATGGCAACGGAAACGGAAATACCGGTGTTTACTATCAAAGTATGTGCACATGTTTAAGCATGAACGTAATCAATAAACAATGAATAACTGACCACAAACTAGGCAAACTATAAAAAAATAACAATTCTATGATCAGCTGAAGACCTAAAAAATACGGATTTTTTCCACTTGATAGGTAGCCTTATGTAACTATTTTTAATAGCGTTCTTTTTTTAATATTAAACGTTTTTTGCGCGTTTTGTGTCGTCCCTTGTAACTAATTAACTAACACAACCAGTTGCAGGTAAATTACTAACTACCAAATTTTTACTGTTTAGCTTTTTATTTACATAAAAAAATAAATAATAAACAAAAAAAATATAAAAAAAAGTGGTGCGCTCCGAGCTCGCCTTTGCTTTGTGCATAATTTTTGGCATTTGCTCAATTTTTATAAATATCGAAACAGTAAAAAAAAACAAGAACTGCCTTACATACTCGTATATACATTATTCTAAATATACATATATATATACATATATGTAAAGATTGATTTTATATATGAATCAGCCTTTACTTTAACTATTTCTTATAAGTTCAATTTTTTCTTACGTAGCTTGCCGTTTGTTTTCAAAATGTTTTGGAAATTTTTTTCGATTTAAAAACAAAAACATTTGCTTCAACTTCGTTATGAAAATTTCTGACAATGAATTTTGTTTGCCATATTTTTAAAATTCAACCAAATGGAGAACAGGTGTATAAACTTTTTTATATAATTAAATAAGACTTTAATGTTATCTTATTTGCATAAATAAAAAACATATAAAATTAAAAATGTCGTGACAACAAAATTCATTAAAAATCGAATTTAAAGCTGAAAAATAAATTTTTGTTACATTTAATTCAAGCACAATATTTTTTACAAAATTTTTAAATGCACTCGTTTTTTGAAAAAAAAAAACAGTTACAATCACATATAATTCAATTACTAAGTACAAAGAAAATGCGTTACATACATTTCTTTTTAAAACTCAAAAATTTTGTTCAAATGCAAATTTTTTTCCAATATGTTTCATATGTTGCGTGTTCCATTTAAATAACAACAAAAACAACATCAATATTTACACCAACAAACAACAAGAATTACTCATTAACTCAAACCATTCAATTTGATATCGTCAGATAAACTCAAGAAAAACGAACCTTCATTTAACAGTAAGAAAAGTAAACATTTTTTAAAGACACAATTCAACTCTAATAACATTTTGATATTTTGAAAATAACGCGCTTCAAAAAAAATGTATCTTATTAATTTTATACATTTTCTCATATCAGCCGCTCAAATTTAAATTATGTTTTTTTTTTATATGTGTGAGAAATTATTTTTCGTGCGCCCTTATAAAATTTATAATTTTTCTTAATCCCCTTTTGGCTTTGCGTGCATTGTCCGATTTTTTACTTACACACAGAACAATTAATTCTAATACTTATTCAGAATAAACTTCAGTCAGTTATCGTATTAAACACATTAATTTCATTGACTAAAGTGTTCCCAACTCAGAACAAAAATACAAAAGAAAAACACAAAACACCTACATGAAACAGATTTTCATCGTTAGTAAATAATATCGCCACTCCGGGCGATCCCCAAATATATAATTTACGAGTAGGTTGTAGTTTTTAAAGGCCGACAAATCTATTTATCTACTATTAAATATCTAATAAATAAAATACATATAGAATTTAGTTGTGTTTTATATAAGCCCCAGCAGCCCCGCTGCACCTGTAGCCCTGCTCCACCCCCTCCCCTGCAGTTAAAAGTAATGAGAATCGATAAACCCAATTGTAGGCAACGAATTTGGAAAATATATATATATATATATATGGATACAACTATATATATGATTGCTTTTAATTTCGTTATTTATGCTTTACGTTTTTATTATTCGATTATTTCGATAATTTATGGGATGCGAACTATGTGTCTGGGTCATGGAAATATCAATATGAATATGAATGTGAATATGAATAGAAATGAAAGCCAACAGCAAGTTGGTTAATTAAAATGTAATCCATAACTGGCACCAGCTGCTGCCCCCAACATGATGCGACGGTACCCTTCTCCACCCGTACCCCTTAGCCCATCGTTGATAATCATTTCTAATTAGGATTATTTACAGTCAATCCCATGACGCAATTGAGTTATAAACAATTACTGCTGTGCTAATATTAATTAATAAGTCTTAAATGCAATAAAATAAACATAAACAATTGCACAATAATATAATAAATAATAGCTGCTGGAAATGTATAAATGTTGCATAAATCATAACATTTTTAATTAGACCAAGTATTTTCCAATTTTAAGCAACAATTCAACTTAAATTGGCGCACTGTCCAATTTTATTTGTCATGTTGGTCGTTCATGTTGGTGGACGCAGACTGAGTACAGTCTAAGCTAATTGTAAATTAATTCGAGTGTTATGCATTCAAAAAGACGATAACTAATGGATAAATCTTTTCAACGTTTTTCTACAATTACTGCGGTCTCAACCATTATGGCACAAAACTGAAACTCTGAACATTCATTCATTCTGTCGAAATGCAATTTGAACTCGAAACCCAAAACGCATTGGTCACTTGGGCACGTCTGATGCTTCAGGTGGTCAGGATGTTGAAGTTGACCTCTCAACGGAAATAATCAAGCAACACTTTCAGGTAAGTTGAGACCAGATGCCAATGCATAATTTTTGCTCTCTACGGAGACAGACAGACACACAACGCAAAGTACTGACACTACACTCAGAAAATACGAGAATTCTTATGGGAGCTTTTTTCTGACCTAAATTTTATTAATAAACATTTGTCTTTTAAGATTTATAAAATACAATTTAGATTTTACGGCGATTCGAATTAAACTCTAATGTAAAAGCCGATTCAATTCATTACTTACATCTGAATTTTATAAACTATTTTTTCTAAAAACTAGGATACCATTTCTTTTTATTTTTTTTAGAATAATACATAAAATAACATAAAATACATTATATTCTTTTGGGGGCACTGAATAAAAAATTATTCTTTTATTTTGCAATAATTTCAAAAAATTATAAGCTTTCTAGTATGAGTGTGATTTTCATTTTAAGGCGACTTACTAAAATTTAGGGCAATTTATTTTCTGAGTGTACTGAATATATGTTTGTTGCGCAAAACGTTTTTACATTTTTCGTTTACAACAAAAAAAAAAAAAAATGTGGTGCAGAGTACCTGCCACACAGCCCTGGATAGCTGTCGTGAGGATCCCGGCTGCTCGACATCGCTGCAACCGATGCTGATGCATTGTGAGCTGCATCGCTGTAATCGCAATGCGTGCATGACATCATTGCAGTCATTCTACAAAGGACCGCACGAGGACCTCAATCTGGACATTGCCTTTTGTCTATGCAAGTAAGTGGCAGCAGCTGCAGCAGCAGCAGCAACAATAGCAATAACTACAACTACAGCACACAACTTTCCACCCCCTTTCCAGAAAATCCACCAGCAACAGCAACAACAACAACAACTACAACAATAGTCCCAGCCAGCAGAATGGCAATCGGCATGACATGTGCATGATTGCACAGGAAAAACTGCATCCCGTCTGCGCACAGAGGCCACCCGATAGCAATAATCCCGCCAGCTCCAATGGCATTTATTACCATCCGCCGCCAGCTTGCCACGTTGTGGCAGACAGCTGCAAGGAGGATCGCGAGTGCAGGTGAGTCCTCTCACATATTCAGATAGTCATAGTTATATGCCCCGTGCTCTCTCCATAATTCAAATGCTCGCTAAGCGGAAGCGGAAATATGCGCATCGCATGTCATATCCGCTCTGCTTGTTTTAATCTCTGTCTGTGTGTGTGTACGGGTGTGTGTAAATCGTTTTTGGGCCCGCAATTCAATTAAACAAAATTTAATTTCGTGTACTTATTGAATTATTTGAAGAGAGTGCGGCCGAAACTGCTCTGATGACATTTTTGTCAACTTAATTAAGCTGAGCACAGCCGAAAAGGCAAAACTTACATGCAATAACTCAAGTTCTACACTCATAAAAAATCGAGTTGAAATTTTGAAAATCGTTCTGAAAACTGGAAATTTTCCTTGTTTTTATAAATAATTCTGAACATTGCAAAACATATTTTTAATTTAAATTATAAAGGCTTAACTAAGGGCAATAGCCCCAAAAACATGTTTTTTTATTGACATTAATCGCCCTGAAACTTAGAAAATCGCCTGGAATATTAAAAAGTTTGTCGTGTTTTTAAAATTAATATCTAAATATAGCAAACATATTTCTTAAGCCCCTAAAATATGGTGTGTTTTTTTTCGATATTTTCGAAATATTTTCTTTAGTTAAGAAATGTTGTACTTGAATGAAGTAAATGATTTAGGTTTACTTCTTGAGCATAAATTAAAGTTCGATAGCCATAATAAGCTCCTTGCCAACAAAGCCTTTCGTATTATTGATTTTTTTTTATATTAAGTTGATGACCCTTACAAGACAAAGATTTTTCATTTTAATTCTTCATTTTCTCTTTCGTTTCATTTTTCTCTTACATCCAATTCTGGATTATGAATCTTGTTTGTGCTCTCCTCAATATTCGATTCACCAAAGCATATTGGAATCTGTATAGAAGAATTACTTACTTCTTCCCACTAGACTCCTTACTAAGGCTTTCCTCCCTAAGTGATAGTCGTGTTATGCTAGGTGTTAATTCTTATACTTAAATTACACAACATAATAAATCGATTTCACTGCATTGTTGAGCAATTTTATTATTTCTCTGTTCCCTATAGTTCCTTCTACTCATTTTCACTTTCTTATATCTTTTCGAGTTATCTGTGATGATTGCAATAAACATACCATTGTTTCAATTTAGAGTCTACTATTTCTATAATTAAAAACTCAAATCTTAACTAATTCACCGCAACTATTTTTTTTTTTTGTCTGATGGGGTTTTGTTATTTTATTGAAGTTTATTATTACATTTTATTTGTATTTTTATTTGTTTATTTTCTACTTTTTATATATTTCTGATTTGAGTCGACACTAAATAAATAAATCAAATTCGGAGTGAGCTTTTGCTGAGTGTGAGCAAAGCCGATAAGCCCAACACACAGGCAACAGCTCAAGTTGTGTGCGGCTTGCTAGCCAAAATGCGCGTCATCGTCAAACGGGGCGTTAAATTACCACTTTGTACACGGCTCTTCATTAAACACGCCACGACGTGGCACGAGGCAATAACACACCGCCCACCACCCACCACACACACACACATATACACACAAACAGGAAGAGGAAGCAGGCAACACTTTGAGCCACTCCAGCAAAGCAGCCAAAACTTGAAGCCTGGCCGCGAATGTGTCAAATACAAAGTAAAGTGATAAATACGATGCATGTCATGCCTGGTTTGTCTGTTTGTGTGTATGTGTGTGTGTGTGTGTGTGTGTTTGTGTGTGTGCAGGTGTGTGTGGGGGTGTTTGTGTTTGTTGTCATGTTACAGCTGAACAAGCGCAGCGAACTTGGCGTCGACTGTGGCTGTGAAAATTAATTGCCTTTTAAGTGAATCTCACTTGCTTTAGTAAACAACTAAATTGGACTAATGACGCTCATTTTGTATGCTGCGCTGCTCTCATTTAAACGAGGGTGTGGGTGTGTGTGTGTGTGTGTGTGTGTGTGTTTCTGGTGCGTTAAAGGAAAATCAAACTGCAGTCGGTGTTTCGCTATTCGAGTGCTTACACTCAGCAAAAATAAATTGGCATGAATTTTTGGATTATCTTATTAATCAGAAAGTAAATTTAAATAATTTTTAATTGTGACCTACAAAAAAACAAGGCCTAGCATTTCTTAATTTTAATTTAACTTGGTCTATTTTAAATTTCTTGTATTTTTTTGTCTCGACTGACTTCAGTTGACAAATACTGAATAAATAACAGAATTTGAAAATAACTTACGATTTTAATAAAGGTTGGCTGCCTGGCCGATGTTGGCAACTTGGCTTTATTTTACCTCTTAGATGGCTGCCTCAACGTGCCACGTGAGGCAAGAAGAAAACCTCAATTGCATCGCAAGCATTTACGTAATCGAATCCTCATTTATATAAGCATTCTAATTGGCAAATGTCCAGTGAAAAGAAAGGTTTTAAAATTATGCAACAATATTGGGCAATTTGTCTGCTTGAAATTATAATTATGAGGCTAATGCGTACTGCTTAGTTTCAGTAGTCTGCTGCTTGTCGATAAACTTGCAACAACTATTGAGATGGCAACATGTATGTTATAGTCTTCATTTGTCTGCACTGCATTGTTTTATGCATATCACGCATACGCCGAGTTGCAACTAAAGCCACAGCATCAAAGATTTTACAAGCAGAGATAGAGAGAGCTGAGTCGTAAACCTGATGCCATAAATTGTGTAGCTATTTTGCGGTGCTGTGGCTGAAACATCTGCAGTCCCAAGAAGTGCAGTAGAATATGCCAAGAGTAATGCCACATAAATTGCAGCCCATCAATCTCAGACTCAGACTCAGACTCAAGCTAGCTACATCGAGAGACTGCAGGTAACGTGGCTATACTTACTCACAGCCGTACTGGAGCGCAGACGTTAACTGCAACTTACACTCAGAAGAAACATCGCCACTCATTTTAGAGCCAACCGTATCTAACATTATTATACAGAAATTAAAATTTCCAATATTAAATCTTGTGTCTTTTTGAAACCAGGGTTTGCAATTCTTAACTTCAGGTTGTGTTTTCTGAAACTTGGAAAAAAAAAGATGTATTGCAGCTTTGCACTAAAATCGCCATATATTTGGAATTGTTTTAGCGCAAACCTTTAGGAAGAATGTTTTCTTATCTTCTGAAATTTTTTCTGAGTAAAGAACAACTTTCTAATATTTAGGGCAATTTCATTTTATGGTGATTTAGTCATATTTAGCGCGATTTTTTTTAGAATGTTTAAGTTAGGAATAAACCGAAAATGTTGTGTTATTCATTCGAGAATGTAGTTTTCAACTGTTTTCAGAATAATTTAGTACATATTGTTAAATCAGCACAAGCCTTTGTAATTTTTAGACAAATAATTTATCATATTTAGAGTTTATTTCTAAGAACAAGAAGTTTTTTCTGAGCGTACAGAAGGACAGACGTGAAGTGGATACCAAGCAAGCACACACATACGTTAAGACTCTTATTTTTATTTTTCGTAGGCTTGCTCTAATCGCCAAACACTGAAGTCGAGTAGGCCTGTGCAGGTTAACAAAAATAAATAAATAAATAAAAATGAAGCACAGACTTAAGTTGGAGTACTAAATGACAAAAAAAAAGGAATTAAAAAAGGAATTTTTCTTTTCTGACCAGTCACCACAAAAAAATCTAAGCTCGAGTAAAAAAAAATAAACACAAGTTGGCCTTCAGTTTTTGAGTTTTGATTCTACTAATCGCCACAGACTTAAATTGGATTAGCACAGAAATAAGTAAATAAAAAACACATATTAACAAACAGAGGCTTATCTTTTGTTTTATGTTTAAAGACTTAAGTTGGTTATTAAAAAAAAAATACATACACATTTATATAAAGGATATGTTAACACTCCAATTGCTTTCCTTACATACTAGTCGCCACAGTCTTAAATTGAAGTATTAGAAAAAAACACTTGTTAAAGTTTATTTTCTTCTCTTTTGTTCTTATCGCTGCAGACTTAAGTTGGAGTACTACGAGCAGGCCTGTGCCGTGGACAGTGTGACGAAGAAGTGCGCCGGCCGTCCGAGTGGCTGTCGGAGTGCCATGATTGGCATATTGGGCACCATGCTGCGCACCACATGCGCCTGCCAGAACACGGATACCCAGCATCTCTACCAGTGCGTTGGCTGGCGACGCCTCCTCTGGATGAATCCCTGTGTGGGTGAGTAGAGGAGAGAGAGAGATTGAGAGGGAGAACTTGACTTGGGAGGGAGAGGACACTAACTGGGGAAATAAATGTTGCATGCTTTGCAGTTGAGGCACAAAAGGATTTCCATATGAAGCGTTTGGCCGAATTGGGTTTCCTAACAACAACGACGACGACGACAACAACAACAACAACAACGACGACGACGACAACAACACGTGCACCACCAGTAACAACACCACCTGCACCACCACCGAAACCGACGACAACAACAACAACAACAACAAGCAGCCTGCAAGCGAAGCATTCGCCAAGAAAACCTGCAACGCACATCTTCAAGGTAAGTGCCACAGAGTGAAGCTAATTATGTGTCGCAAGAACTGCTGTGTGGCAACAGCATATCAGGCCATCCGATTAACAGGATTCAACAACAGTTACCACCACCAGTTAGTTCGACCTTTGCCCACTCAGTTATCCTTCAATCCATGCTTCAGTCCATCTGTTTTCCAATCAGCACTCAATCAGTGGCATGAAAGCCAAGCGCACAATGCTGTTGTTATATATTGTGGCACACAGCATCGAGCATCGAGTCTGAATGCTAACCAACAAAGCAATCAATTCCTGACCTGCTACAATGGAAAGGGACAGCTGCAGCAGCTGCTGCAAAAAGATTAAATGCAATGTACAAAAATATAAAAAAGATAAATAAAAATATTCTCGAATCCGCATTGAAAACTTTAAAAATAATTTGTTCTCCTCTTTTCATATATCAACTCTACGCATAATAACAATCGCAAAAACCACAAACAAAAAATGCAAATAAATAAAAAATGAAAAATCGCATAACTGTGCAACAAAATTGAAAAACCACCGAAAACCACCACCGGGGGCAGGCAAAGGAGAAATCGGAGCCGGCATCTGTGGAACACAATTATCTCGATCCTCCCGATTCGGTGCCGTTGCACAGCGGAAACGATGCCAGCGGAAATGGCGGAAATGACGATTATCATGGCGGCAATGAACACGACAATAATCACGGCAAGACTCATCCACATGGACACGGAAAGGGAAATGGCAATGGCAATGTGGGGAATGGGGGGAATGGAAATCGACGCCAGAACACCAACAACAACAACAACAAAAATGGTGGCCTTGGCAGGCAGGGCGTAGATTTCGATGATCCGGTAATTTTTGTTGACCAAATGGAAACAACGGAATTTGTGCACAGCATCAGCCACACAGAGCCGACAACCACAACGACCACAACAATGCTGACCACGACAACAACCCAGCCGCCAAGTAAGTAAATGCAACTCAGCCCAAGCCCTATTCGAGTCGAGTGCGTTTGGGTTATCACATATACACATAGACAGAGCCGCAGGCTGTCGACGGCAGTTAGCTGCACTCAGAAAAATGCGCACTGTGTTTTTTAAAACCGCACTGAAAGCTAACAAGTTTTTCTTGTTTTTAGAAATCATTTATTAATATAAGAAACAAATTTTCTACAAAGTAGAAAAACATTTTCTATCGGAAATATATTGCTTATAGTATGTAAATAGTATCAAAAATGCTATAATTTAGAAAGGCTCTAATAATATTAAAGAAAATATTTCTGAAAGGTTGAAAGGCAAATACTTAATCTATGGAAAAAAACCCCTAATAATATATGCTTGAAAAAAGTGATAATAATGTTAAAAAAAAAACTTCAAATTAGGCATTACTCTTCTTAAATTTTAGGAAAATGTTAAAATGGTTAAAGTTGCAATTGAGAGAACTAATGCAGTAATTGCCCCTAACTTATGAGTATTTGAATTGCGCGTGCGAATAAAAAATATCGTTCAGTTGAATATATTAGCTGGTGTAAATAAAAGGTTAGCGGGGATAAAATGATCTGAGTTTGGGCTAATTATAACTACAAAAAATAATAATAAAAAAAAATTATAATAATTAAACCGACAATATCCTCTTATAAGTTAAATAAGGATGAAATGTAATTATATCAATAATTGTTATAATTAATTAAATAGTATTAAAATAAATAATAAATTAAGAATGGAAAGGAATTTTATCTATATTTGGGTTTAATCCAATTGGGTTATTATCCTCAAATGAAGAAAAGAAAAACAAACATTTTTAGAAATACACCTTCAAAAAAAAGTAAATTTGAGAGATTTTCTTCTTTTTTTTTTGAAGGGGGAGTCCACTTTTCCGGTAAAAAAAAGTAAATAATCACCTTCATTTTACAGAGAGACAGAATGAATTGCTTAATGTATTGTCATTTAAAGTTCAGCCTTTTATCATACTTAGCGTGTATCATGGGACGAGACAGGCCTGATAAGCACCACCACCACCCACTTCTTAACCGAAACCACCTCTGCCCTCATCCACGTTAAAAATGGGTACGCATTTGAGTTTTTAAAAATTGCATAATTGATGTGGTCGATGTGGTTCTGTGGCTAATTAAAGCAACAACTCAGCGCAGCATGAATGCCACATTTCTCTTGCAACATAACTGTATGTTAAAGTGCAGCATTACACGCATGACTGTGTATATGTGTGTGGATGTGGGTGTGTGGGCGTTTGTGCGTGCAACCATTAACCGGAAATGAGTTTGTTTTTGGCTCTTATGGCAATTTCTCGCATATTGCACAACTCCCAAATATGGCCATGGTCAACGAGCGTGTATTTAAAATCCGATTTAGCCATAATATAACTGTTCAAACGAGGAACTGGGGGAAACTTTGCGATATTCATACATTAACACAATACAACAAAGACCCCAAGCTCGGAAATAAAATTTGCCTGAATTTTAGAAATTTTCCAATCTTTTGGCGACAAGGATAACTCAGCTTATTAATCAGAAAGTAATCGTTCAATCCACAGACTTCTTTTCTATGTAAAATATGTTTAATTACTATTGAATTTGAATATGTAAAACAAATAATTAAATGAAAAATATATTAGTAACAAACATTAGTATTTTACGACTTCACATTTATAGAGATTTAGAGATTTTCTATGATAATTTAAAAATGATTTCTAATCTGAAAACAAGCTTTCTAGTTTTCAGTGCGATTTTCTAAATTTGAATTTATTTATTCTTTCTTACTTTTGATCAATTTATTATTTATTATTACACTTAATGTTTATTGCACGTTTTTAATATAAGCCACAAAGAGTTCGAATTGAAAAATTGTCATCTCACGTCGCATTCCAATATTTTCGGGCAATTAGTGTTTATTGTGCTTTTTTAATTGAAGTCACAAGGAGTTGTTGCTTATCTTTCCACATTTAATAAATAGTTTGTCAAATTATGCATTTTACAGACAAACCTGTTTACAAATTGCATTAAAAATGCAAATGAGTCTGTTTGCTTGCCGCTCGTCTATCAACGGAATAATATACACGTACACGAATTATATACATAAATATTTATGTATTTATGTGCATACATATATGGCCATTAGGCATTATTTTGACCTTTGGGACAGTTGCGTGTGCATTCTGTTGAAATTGTTTGTTGTTTAGTCGTCGTGTTGTGCAGTTTGCATGTCTCATGTATAATTAATTTGGGGCCAACATCAGTTGAGCCAGGCATATAAAAGTTTGCTTTAAAGTGTAATGCAAACTAAATAGTTGTCAATTATTTACTTAACGCAATTAAATGATCCACTCAAGCCAACAACCTTGATGACTAATTAAAAATGTAAACAAGATATGAGTTGCTTTGTTGCTGATTTATTGGCAAAGTTTTGAGCTACATTTGGGGGCCAAGTAAATGCCCAGAGCGCTACTAAAAATAGCTTGGGCAAGGCTCGTTAGCTTTTATTGTTAAGGCAACACTTTGCACACCTTCGGTTGCAGGCCAGCAATTAACAGACTCTCTCATCGAAGGGGCACCCTTGTCAACGGCCGACGCACATGCGCAATTTTGTGGCAAGCACATCACTAACTTGCCCCCTGCCCCACCACTCAAAATTATGAATTCTCTGAAAGAGTGACGCACAGCAGTCCAACAATTTTCATGTAAAGGTAAAATGAACATTTTATTTATTTTTTTTATTTATTTAATGTAAATAAGCAACATCGATTTGTATTTAATTGTGAAATCCTGTAATCACAAAGGATATAAATTTAAGCTACTGAATTTCTTATTTACATTCCTTTCTTTATTTTCCAGGAAACTGTGTGGTGCAGCGGCCTCACCAGAGTGATCAATTAATACGCGAAGGCACCAGCAAAAGGGTAAGTGCTAATAATAATGATATCTATGAATTGTCATTATATATAAATTATATTATATATATATAAGTTTATATATATATATAATTATATTATATATACATAAGTTTATATTCTTATACGTCGGCTACAATTGTGTACGCTTATGTAATTGCCACAAATCGTCGACAATTTACAGCAATTAAAATGTTTTTTTTGGAATAAAACGTGTTGCGGGCTTTTTCAAGCAACAAAGCAGCGCATTTTATTTAACCTTGCTTGTTTTCGAGCGAAGTTCAGAAAGTGTTATTAAAATGCATTTGCATAACTGAAAAGTTTCGCAAACAAAACAAACGAAACAACTTTCAGTTGCAGTCCAACAAGTTGAAGCTGTGTGTACGAGTGTGTATGTGTGCGCCTCGCTTACGTGGCGGCACGTGCCCCAACGAAAAGACATTACCACATTTAACAACGCCATAAAAAACAAGCTATGGAAACGCATACACAACACAACAATATGTGCAAAAAAAAATAAATGAATAAATACACGTGAGAACGTTTCAGTCGCAGGGCGTAACCGACAGTGAAATACCCTTACACCAATAAGTAAGGGGAAATATCGCTATTATATTTTCAAAATGTTGTTACTCTAGCTTGCAAATTGTGAAAGACATGCGTAGTTCTATCTGTAACAGTAAGGGACATACAGTTGTCTTGTCACAAGAAATGTTTTCACTGTTATTTTTTCACTACTTTCACACTATTCCCTTCAATTGGAAGAAAAAAATATGTGTATTGAATAGAATTTCAGGAGCCGAACTAACTTTAGTTTATTATTTATTAATAAACAATTTATATTAAAAATAAGCATTTGAAAAATTTGCAAAACTAATGGGCTATTGCCTTCATCGATTGGAAATGATCGATTCATGTCAATTTTATTATTATTATTATTATTTCCGATGCAGGAACTTACAAGCATATATTCGAAGTTTCCGACCAACAAACATTATGACGGCCATGCATAAACCAATATACTCTTTTGTGCCTTCGGTAGCAGAGTATAATAAATAGAAATAGGAGAAATGCACTTGGGCCACTTTTCTTTTCACTAGCCGACAACAGCAGTTTTGTGGCAAGTGCAATGCAATTAGTGCCAAATTGCCGTCTGCCTCCTGCAACATCGGGGCGTATGCGTAATCTAATGCCTGCCACTTGCCACATGCGACGAGCCGTCTTGGCCCGATAAATTTCGAGTACCCGAGCACCCCGAGTAAAACGTCTTACATCTTTACTTTATTTTGCAGATCTACTCGTTGGACGATGCCGAATGCAGCGAACTGTGCAGCTGTGGCGACTCCCTCACCCTCACCTGTCACGCCCTCTGCGTCCCCTTCGCCCCCTGCCGCACAGCACTGGCATTCTACAGTCACGCCTCGCCGGCTTATCAGGCGTTCCGTGGCCGTTGCCTCTGCTACTCGGGACGTTTCATCTGCATGAAGCCGCCGCTCGGGGACTACATTCTGCCAGGTGAGTTGCAACCAACCAGCCACCCACACTCAGAAAAAACATCTGCCATGAATTTAAAAAAATATAGAAAATAGAATATAGAAAATGTGGAAAACATATTTTAGATTATAAATTCATATAATTTATTTTGAAAAAAAGCATTTTCAATTTTTTATTTATATTTTTTATTTACATTTAGTACATTTAGAAATGCATTTCTTAATAATATAAAATATTCGTAAAAAATGAAGATCGTATTTTTAGGAATGGCGAGTTTTTTTGTCTGAGTGAACAAAAAAAACATATTTTTTGGGATAGACTTGACTTTTTGTGTCGACTGACTTTTAGTTGACAATAAATAAAATAAATAAATAAATAAATAAATTGTCAATTTATGACAAGCCTTTATAATTGTTAGACCTTTCTTACTTATATTTCAAAATATTTCTCAAGAAAAACTCACTGGTTATCAGGGTAGTTTTTTAAACTTGGGTCGAGCTTTTTCTGAGTATACCCAGCCAGTCAGACAGCCAGTCAGTTGGCCAGTTACCCACCCAAAGTAGTTACCGTTCGTTTGATGCGTCGTCACTTCCATTATATGCTGAAGTATAAATTTCATTGCTGTGTGTGGTGTGCATGTGTGTGTGTGTGTGTGTCGCCTGGCTAAAAGTAGTCTGTTACCCATTTGCTGTTGAGCACTTTACGATTATCGCTGGCGACAGGAAGAGGAGCGTGGCTGACACAAGTTTGCTCCATTTTGCCAGACAGTTCCCTCCGGTATTGAGGCTTACAATATTTTCACAGAACAGTCCTTGGCTGATGCTATATTCTTGTGCCAGGCCAGCCAGCTGCACTTTGTCGCTACTTTATGTCCGACTCAAAAAATAAGAAAAGAAGTTGTCCAAGGTTGAGTATTGGTATAGTCGCCATGCCGAGCACATCTGTTTCTTCGAGTCTTCGTGTAAATCATACATTTCACATTTCCTGAGATTTATGGCTACCTCTTTCTCTCACTCTATCACCCTCTCTCTCTCACACCCTCCCTCCTTCTTTCTCTCTCTCTCCGTTTGCAGGTGGCATATTTCTGCTGTTGGGTTACAGTGCCGCTGACGAGGCCCTGTTGCGACCCCATACCAATCTGGGGGTCCAGGATGCTGTGCGTGCTTTGCAGCAATACGTGACGACCTACATCAATAATCAGGTGAGCCAGCGGCAGGAGAGTTAAACACTCATTCGATTTGGGCTTATTTGAGATTTAATTGTACATTTTTTGGATACTCTGATGCAGATGGTATAAAAGAGTATATTGGTTTTGAAGCTGGAGCACTGACTCTTGAAACAAATACTTGTGCCCGCGTCAAAGTGTTTGTTTAGTTAAAAATTAATTTAAATAAGTGGAAGACGGTGAATAAAATTATTTTTTTTCTTTCTCACTTTTTTAAGTCTCCCGCTTCTTAAAAAGTAAAAGTTCCATAACCTTACAAATTTAAAAAAAAGAAATACCTTTGAAAACATTTTTTGTCAAAGTGGTTGTATTATTTTTTTCACATCTCTATTTAAGAATAGATTACTAACAAAAAAAAAAACCTCTTCAAATATCTGTATTTCTTGAGTATACCCTGGTGTTTGCCATCCATTATCAGCTCGTATTACTTATTGGCACCAGAATATTTCGAAGTCCACTGCAGCGTCCTGAATTGTTTATTTATTTCAGACCCAATGCACACTGACGCTATTTAATATGACCGAGGAGAACATAATAATTGCCGCAAGGCTGCCACACGATGGCAAATTGAAGGACATTGAACTGCTGCGCAGGGAAAAGGTTCGTATTTGACATTATTATTATTGTTATTGTTATTGCTATTATCATTATAATTATTATTGAATTTAATATTATTATCACTATTATTTGTATAATTATTATTATTATTATTATTATTATCATTTGTAGGACGAATGCACCGCGATACTGAAGACGATCAGTCATCATATCAACACCGAGCACAATGAGCTCCAATCCCACCGACTGTTGAGCATTTTCAAAATGTCCGAGGTGGATGTTGTCTGGCCGGAAAGCACGAGTGCCGCTCGCAGTGGCCAGACAGCGGCAGCCAATCGCCTGGTATCGCTGCTCCTGCTCCTCGCCCTTGCAGTCACCGTCCACAGTGCGTCCACGCTACGTGTGAGTAATGTTCTTGCGATGACGTCGACAACATGACAAAGCAGTTGAAACTGCAACGGAAACTGTATGTAGCTTAACTTGTAAGGTGGTTGCTGGGTCTGGGGTTTTGGGGCACACAAAATGTGACACTTTGGCGCTGTGAGCGGTGCCCACTAAATACGATGATAAACTAACGTAAAAATACTTATACACATAGAACAAATAGGAAAAGCAAAAAAACAAAAAAAAAAAATAATTATAATAATATCTAGTTGTGTATGTAGATACCAGAAGAAAGAAAACCTATTGAATATTCAGCAGCACTAAATGCGAGTTAAGCTGGGCTAACACACGCTGGCAAACATTGGCGAGTAGCGCTGCCAGATACGTGTGAACATCTGACAGATTGCAACGATTTCGCAAAAGATTATTCGCTCGTGTCCAAACACCAAATCTGAAATAAATGGCAATATTATGATAAATTAATTTGAATGACAAACTGCCCTTTCTTTTATTAAATGCATTAAGGACGCAGCGCCAGTTAAAATTTAGAGTACAAACAATTTAACGAATTTTGAGTTACCAGAAAGGGTAAGCCGCTAAAATAATTTATCAACATTGGAGTTGCCAGATAGTGTAAACACCATTGCCAATGTGTGTGAGCATTGGTCTCTGGCTGCACCGTTGCCACTACAACATTTAATACACAAGCTAAGCGTGTGTAAGCCCGTCTTTTTACTCGAATATCCATCAGCATTAAATGTGAGTTAGAGTCTAGAGTTGGGCGTTTACATATATGTATATATATATACATATATATATATAAATAAAATAACAAATTAGCAAAATGTGTTGTATACTTTTAGGAAGATATTGGCAGATATTTGGGGCGCTTTATTGTTAACTTGCAGATGCGATCTTACTTTTTGATACGTACTAAAAGTAATAAGGTACACCAATCGAATAACGACTAACTTTACACATACTCAGAAGTGAATGAAATGAAACTGCTGTCTAAATAATAATTATCTTAAAACTAATGGAATATATGTATGTATCTATTTACCTATAATAATATTAGACCTAAAAATATATTCATAATGAAGACAATTAAGAAATTGAGATAAAAAGAGGTGTGTAAATAGACTTGGTAAGCACTGTAAAGTTGACATTTCATGCATACATCCAGATATGCACAAAAGTAGCTAGTGTTTTATACAATAAAAGGTATTCAATATATTCATCAACTTACTCACATTCCAACACTCCATCGCCAAGCACACAGCTCCGAGTTAATTTATTAAAGTAATTAATTATTTTTGATGTTATTGACCATATTTTTGACAAGTACTTCTGTACATGCATTATTTATATTATTTCTAACTTTTCAAAGTTCGAGACTTAATATTAGATGTAATTAAAACACATTTAAATGTCAAATAAAAACTTTTTTAATTCAGTTTTTAATTTACAAAGAATTTCTTACTTTATTTCAAAAGGCATTCCTTGAAATTAATCCAACACATACGCAGACTTAGCGTTCTCGAATTTCAGTTTTATAATCATTTACTTTTTTAAATTCTTCGCTTAACATTTACGCACAATTAAATGCAAAGTATAAATTTTTTTCAATTTTTCAATTTGTAACGCTGTTGGAAATATTTTTGATAAGTTATTTCTTGCAAGTAATCAAACGATGCTATAATATTTTGTTTTTTTTAAATTTGTTAATGACTTTAAATAATGACTTTTCACTTAATTTTTTAATTTCATTTGCGAATATCTTCGGTGCACATATTGTTTTCACTCCGCATAATTACATTTGCACATGCGAAAAATAATTGTTGATTTATTTGAAAAGTTTTTCATGCGCTTTTCCTCAACCGATGGCGAGGCGAGAAAAGAATTACGGTTTCATTATCAATTATATTTTGCATGGACGCACACTTTTAAATTATTGCGGTTTTTTTGCAAAATTTGCACTTGAGATAAAAAATGAATTCATTGCTTTTTTGTTTGCTTCCGCATTTACCTGTATTCATTTTTAAAGAGGTTTCACATTACGCAGCCCTTTGACTTGCTCTTAAACCTTAAACGCTGTAAATAATAATATTTGAGAATATAATTCGTTTTATAAAATACAAAATAACAGAACATATCAAAATGAACACCTAAAAATGTATACACAGAGAATGAGTACGAGTATGAACTAATCCCATTTGTATATACCTCTATATACATATATATGTGTATGCAAATATACACATCAAATATACACATAAGTATTAAAAGCAAACAAAAAAATAAAAATATATATATGAAATATCCTTACAGCTAAAATCAATAGCGAACTTCAGTTGCGCCTTAAAATTTTTGTAAATACGTATAGTAAAATCATGTTCAGAAATTCTATGAATATATATTATGAGTTTTCGAGTCACTCCCACAAACACGGACTCACACAAACTTTAAGCCTAAGCTTGACCGTTAAGCACACACACATTTCACACAGAGAGACAGTGAGGGGTGTAAAGTGTAAAGAGTGCGCTGACGAAATGGTCACAATCATGAAAAAATGTCTTCCTTAATGCATATATATGACGATATGTGTTACAAATATATACATATATATATACATATTTATATGAATATACTCGTATACCTATATATATACTACCTATATACGTTATAACGCTATTGGTGCACCCTAGCCTACGCTTCAGTTAGTGAATAATAGACAAACAAAAATTATAAATAAAATATGATTACAATTATCGAATAACTTGTTGACACTATTAAAGCAAATAGTAAAAAAAGCAAAAAAAAATTAATACCTTAAAGCAGCAAAAATATAAATGCATATGAGAGGATTAAGCCCTACACAAAAAAAAATATATATATACAACCTATAAGAATATATACTTATGTACCAAAATACAAAATACTCAATTTATGTTCGAGCATTGCACTTGAATAGTTCCCTAAGCGACCTTCAATCGATGAGAGAACCTGCTTATTAAACAGCTAGCAGCCCACTTAAGATTAGACGAATTTAAATAAAATAATAGCAGTTGTCAGTAGTAGCTGCAATCTCAATGATGAAAGTACTTTCAATTTTAAGGAGGTTACACAGATCACTAGCACAACTAATCTTCTAAAATCTGCATATATATCTATATATATATATATATATATATATAGTTGCGAAAAAAAATAATAGCTTACTCTCAAAAGAAATATATTCAAAGTTTTTCTTTTAATTTCTATGTAGCAGTAGAGGGAATACTAAATACAATATGTTAAAAATTATTATTTGAAAAAAAAATTAAAAGTAATAGATTGCTTTTTCATACGTAAAAAAATTTCAGAGTGGTGCAATTTTTTTTTCGGGACTGTATATATATATGTATGTATATATATTAATCTATCCGCTTTAGCCAATCGATTATTGTTTATGTATCTCTTACTTTGTTACTTTGTGCTCATTGAAGCAGCACACCACGAGGCGTAGCTACAATGTAAAGTACCGTTAAAAATAAATAAAAAGTAAAATAATTAAATAAATCTATTCTAACAAGGATGAGAAAATATAAAATGTAGCAAGAATCAATGTTAGAAATTGGGGGTAAAAAAACACATAAAATATGCATGAGGAATATTCCGTAATACTTTGTAAGTTTTCAAATAAGTTGAGGAATTCAAGTTAAGCCTATCGACAGCAAACTAAACACGGAACACCATATAGAAAATAGTGAAAAATATACATACATAAATAAATATATATATGGTATGTACTTAAGTAAGAGATAAACACTCACAGATGTGTGTATGTATTACTATGTGAAGGGCTTTTTGTATTGTACAACTATTTGAACCAAAGTCCAGGATGCAAAACCAACCAGAAGTGAGCCGTGGCACATTTATAATGAAAAATATAAAAAAATAAAACAAACAACGTTGTAAAAGTAACAACAGCAAAAAATAAAAATAAAAAAGGTATGAGAAATAATAAAGCTTATTGTTTATTTCAAGAATTATGGACAAGTAAGTATTAACAAAATCTAAAAAAAATATTTCATTTTTGTTGGGGCATCTAAGTACAATTAATTGATTTATTTATTTAGGTTTTTTGGAGTATCTGCAAGTTGAGAAAAATTTCCAGTTGTTGTAGCATTAACAAGAACAAAAAAAAACAAATACATAAATAAAAACGCAGATTGTTTTTTTTTTGAGAATTGTGCACATGTAAGTACTATCGAAAATAAAAAAATATATTTAAGTGTTGCCGCCTTGAATTGTATATAAGTTATACGTATTATTATTAATACGTAAGTCAATGAGAAACTTATTTATTTATTTCTAAGACATTATTTAGCGTTTTTAGGGAATTTACAAATTGAGAACAATTATCAGTTGTTGTAAAAGCAACAAAAGCAAAGAATCTTAATAAAACAAAAAAAGTACGATATAAAAATTATTTTTTTTTTTTAAATCTTTTTAGAATTATCCACAAATAATTAATAAATAAAAATAATAATAAAAAATATATACCCTGCAATTGAACGAGCAGCCGAGCAAATTTAATTTACATATTTATTAAACAGTATTTAGCATTTTTAGGGTTCCTGCAAGTTTTTTCAATATATTTTTCGTCAGGCTTCATATCTCTCCACGCCATGCTCTTCATTATTGACCCCCAAAAAAACCATACAAAGTTGGGGAAGCTTTGACACAATTGAGTCAAGACGAAGCAACGACGAACAATGGCTAAAAAAAAGTACAATAAAAAACAATTGAAGCGGCATTTTGTTTGGCATAACAGCAAGAAAAGATACACAGCAGAAAAATTGCCACAAACAACAGAAAAACGGAAAGAAAAAAATGCACACAATGCCCGAGCTATGATGGAACAAAAGATGAGATCGAGACAAAGGCAGTTGCTATGCTTTAGGCAAGACCTTAAACTCAAGAGACAGCCACACACATACCGCACACCACATCAGACACACACACACATACCCAGAGTAAGGTCAATCATTGGAATGCTGCCAGTTAATTCACGCACACAAAAGAAGCAAGAAGAAAAACTGGCAGGAAAAAACAAGTAGCCAATTCGACCCTGAATGGCCTGACACGCCCCCTTTTGCACCCCTCTTTCGCCCCTTTTGGGGGGTGGCTGAGCTTGGCATTTATATTTCCACTTAATTAGGTAATAAATGATTGAAGAAATTATGTCTAGACGTGAGTACAATTTCGATGGCAAGCCAAGAAAAACCAGCTAAGAAAACTTGACAAGCAGCCAATTCATTTGGCACGTGAGAGGCTAAAGTGTTACACAAATGAACAGCAGTCACACACACACACCCACACACCAACACACTCACATTTACACATATGTACATTATTATATGTGGTTTGTTCGTTTATTAAAATTTAAATCTCATCTTTCAGCACTTGGCAAATTATTCGATTGCCAACAAAAGCGCAGAAAATTTGTAAACAAATTTGGGGGTGTGGGTGTTTGGGTGAGTGCCTTTGTGGAGCGTAAATGTCAAATTAATGAATGCCAAAGAATGCGGAGGTATTCATATATTGAAATAAAGCAAAATAAATTATACATTCAGAAAAACATCACCATACAATTTACAAAACCTCAAAAAAATTGGAAAGTTTTCTTGTTCTTAGAAGTAATTTCTTTTTCTAAAAATAAGAAATGCAAAATAGGATTTTTATAAAATATCTTTTCTGAAATTCAGAAACAAGTAATGCAATTTGCACAAATCTCATAAAATCGGAAGCTTTTCCAAATCTAATATAATAATTCTATTGTTGTATACAGATTGAAAAACAAAAACACCCTGGAAATAAGTAATATTTTTCTAAATTTTATAAAAATCCACCCTGTTTTGTTGTGAAAGCTACAAGCTAAAATTTAATTAAATAAAATTACAAATTTCTTCTTATAATAGGTTGAGGAATGCTTGTCGATCCACTAAAATTAATTGCAATATTTTTCTTATTTTGTAATTGAAATATATCAAATTTTATTTTAATTTAATATTATCGAATTTTTTTCTTTGTGTATTAATTTTTTGATTTTGTGTCGACTGACTTTAGTTGACATTAAATAAATAACTACAAAGCAAATAATGCTTGTAGGCTGCGGTTTTGTATGTGTTTTCGTTTGCTGTATCTGCAGTTGGGATGAGTTTTAGTTTGAGGACAAAAAAGGACGAGGCGAGGCACGCACATTTGTCTATCTGACTGCCATGATTACTTGTTGTTTGCCATTTCATCACTAAAACTGTTGCATGCCCCTCCCGGTGCCGCTATCCCTCCCGTGGCAACGGTAATGGCAATGTCTGACTGTTTATCTGTCTGTGTGTTGTGCTTTGTTTGGTTTCTGTTGCTGCTGCTGCTCAATGCTTTGTTCTGCTTGGAATTGCCTTTTATTTTCTGTTAATTGAAGTTGCTAGCATCACATTTTTCTTCTTTTTTTCTCTCTCAAGCTCTCTCTTTGGTTTTTGTTGTGTTTTTTGCCACTCACTCCCACACACACGGCTCGTGTGTTGATTTTCCTTTTATTGCCGCGTCTACGTTTTGCCTGTTTTTGCAATTTTAATTAAAAACGTGTTTATAACAGCGCAAAATGCTGATGAGTGAGCAGAATAATTTATTTCAAATATATAAAAGCCAATTGCCAGACTAACACAAATGAGTAGATATGTGAGTGCGAGGTTGTTGTTGTTCAGCCAATTAATGGCAATATGCGTGGCAAGTATTTAAATACCTTTATTGACTTAACTTTTTTTGATACATTCAACATTTTTTTAATTGGAAGTTTTCACTTCACCGCCTGAAAATATGAAGTATGATTTTTAGCAGACTGCTCCAAACGATGAAAGCAACGGAAGCATCCAATTGTCATACTAATACAAATGTCTATAAAAATGTATATACATACGTGTGTGTTTGTAGTCGTTAAGGTAATTAATTCGTGGTAAGTTTTTAAATCCTTTTATTGATTTAACTTGTCAATGCTTTCCAGACAAAACAGGTCGCCTTGCTAAATTTTATTAATTGCAATTTGTCATCAATTAACCTGAAAATATGCAACAGTTTTGGTTAGCTTGCTACTCTAAGAGATGAAGGTATCAAATTGAAAGACTAGTACAAATGACTATACAAATATGAGTGTGTGTTGCTGTTGAGCCATTTAATAACAATAATCGTAGCAAGTATTTAAATCTAGTTATTGACGTACATCATATTAAGGCATTCCACATAAAATAAAACACCTTTCAACATTTTATTAATTGGGAGTTGTATCTAGTCAGCCTGAAAGTCTGCAATATTTTTCAAGCAGGAAGCTTTGAGAGGTGAGTCTGCATCAGAAACTTGCTTCTTGTGAGGCACATTTATCCATTAGGAATTCCTTTGCATAACACAGCGAGAATCTATATTGCCATGCAACCACATTGGCACTGCAAAATATGCGCTGCACCAGCACAAAGAATTCAATTCAATTGATATTCAAATGCGCATTGCAAAAATGCCAAAGCATCGGCAATGGGAAACGGCATCCATTATTTGTCGATTTTATACATGGCAAAAGAAAAAGATATAAAAAACTACAGAAGAAAAAGATGTGCACAAAAAGCAATGGGTGTTCGAGAGAAAAAGAAGGATATGTTTAGGCTGAGCGCAGAGAGCAGAGCCTACTTTTCATTAGACGCAACTGTTGGCCAATGAACAATGGGCCATGGCTGCTAACTTGGCTGCAAGTGTGCAATATTCAATTGCAGCGAATATTACAACGCCATTTGCCAAACTCAGCACCTTTGGCAGAAATACGAGACACGGACAGACTCTTACACAGGCGAAGGCGAAAGCAAAAAACAAAACAACAAAACAACACTCGGAAAAAACTGCACTGACTTTAAGAAAATTGTCAAAAAGAATGCAGATTTCTATAGTGTATGCTTGACTTTCTAATAACTAGGTTCTAATAACTAGGTTCTAACAACTAGGTTCATTAATAAATTTGTATTTATTTTAATTTTTATTTTAAAATTTCACATTTACAAACATTTTAGATAGCTTATAAATTTAATATAAATTAATTTGAAATAAATTGCGATTTTTTGGGTATTGGAGCTAAAGTTTAGGGCAATTTTCAAAAATTTTAGGTTGTTTTTTTTTTTGGAGTGCATTTGCCAAGAGACAGCCATGCATCATTTGCATAGTCCATGGGGCTAGCTGGTTGAAGCTTGGCATAGCTTTGGATACATAGACAGGGGCAACAACGTCAGCAACGGCAACATTCGATGCAATGTTCGGTAAAAAAAGAGAAAAATAGGGGTGGCGAAATGCCAGGGGGATTTCGTAACCGGTAACAGCAACGAAAAAAATACTAAGGAGCCAAATACTTGAACATTTGCAAACGCGGCAAAGTAGTGAAAATTGCAAATTGATTGCATTCCAGTGCCAGAAAGAAGCCGTTGCAACAGCAGCAACAAAAGTAGCATTCGACACCCCAGCGAGATATGAAATCTTCGAATGTAAATTTTTTACACATTCTTTGCCTGCAACTTTGAGAATTTCTGCAAAATATTCAATGGGACATAACAAAAGACAAAGGCCTGCTTTCAAAAAAGAAAAAGTGCAAGCATATATTAAATTTACATATATATATATATATACATATGTATGGCATTGTCTCGCAATCTAAATATTTAAATCTCGAGTCCAATTAATAGATAGAGTCGAAACACAACTTTAAGTGAATTTGCCAAATGATTTAAGCATGTTTTGTGTTTTGTTCTTTTACATCATTTGAGAGCTCATAAAAATTGCAAAAGTGCCATCGGCTGAGTACCCAAAAAATGACAAGAAAAAAAAGAATATGGAAAAATGAGAGATATACGAAGCGATGCTGACCAACAACAAGATGACACCTTGTGTAGAAACATGAAACACACATACCTAATAAATAATTCAGGGCGCAACAAGCGGACAACAAGCCCACTTGTAGTGGCCACTCTCCCCTCCCCTACTCAAACCCGCTAACCTCCGTCGACCCATTCCCATTCCTATTCCCATCTGACCAGCTTTGACAGCCTTGTCAGCCATGTGTCCTGCGTCCTCACCCTACACTGACAAAAAAAAAATTTAAATAAAATTTAGAAAATCGACCTAAAAATTTAAATTTTTTCTTGTCTTTTGAAATAGTTTCAAACTATTAGAAAAAAATTTCAATAAAATATAATCGCTTTCCCTAAATCAGAAATGCATATCTAAAAAGTTGAAATTCTAATTTCTAAATAATAGAAAAATTTTACCCATAGCAAAATATAAAAAAGAAGAAAGGGAAAATCTAATATTTTGAAAATATACTTTCAAATTCATAAATTTACTGGCTAGTCAGTAAATTAGAGTTTGGTTGTCATTTGTCTAACGGACACATAGCTCAGTGCAAAGTCACTACTATTCTCATTAAATCGCAAATTACTTTCAAATAAAATTCTTTATATATATATTTAATTTCAACTAAAGTCAGTCTACACAAAAAACTATAAAAAGTAAATAAGAGATTAAATTAAAATCAAAATTAGGTTTCTGGGTAACTATCAATTTTATAAACAATGTAAAATTTTTAATATAAGTTACAAAAATGATAATATAAGAATCATACAAATTATACATATTTTTTCTAAATTTTATAAATATCCACATTGAAGTTTGCAAATGCAAACTCAATTTTTAGAAAGCCATGAGCATAATGTTACGAAATTTACTTTCTGTAAAGCAATTTACTAAAAATGAGTTCGATTTTTTTTCCAAGTGTAGTCGCTTGTCAATATTAAGAGTAGAATCAAATCATTTGCAGATGTGTCGACAGAAGTGTTTCCTATGAGTATTGGCGCATGTCCTTTCCCAGGATGTCCAATAGAAACTCGGCATATGCGACTCATTTATAACTTTTACGAAAAGGCTTTCAGATCCGGAGTTGCTTTAGAACAAAGCGAAATAAATTGAACACAAGACAATGCAATCAAATGATACGAGAATCTATAAGAGCGACAAGAAAATGCTTTTAGCTAGATAAATTTTGATGAATGAGCCGAAACCCAAAAGTTTACTGAGCACTCTCTTCAAAAATTCGTTAACTTATTAATGTGCGCCAGCAAATATAAGAAAATATATATATGTATATAAGCAAGTAGAAAATTATTTTTTTGTAGAGAAAAATGAGAAATGAGGCGCAAAAAAATCATTTAGCATAATGATTAAAATAAATCATATTATAAAATATTCTCCTACTAAAAATATGAATGAAGGGAAGGGAAGGGAAGACATTACGTATACGCCACGTAGCCGGTCACGTTGAGCACAAACAAAATGCAAACCAGACAGACAAACAAAAACAAAAAAATGATTTATAAATTGGCACAACGTGCATAAAATGCTGAACAGAAGCAGCAGCAAAAAAACATTTCCACTGCATACGAAATGAGGCTGGAGACACCCAACACATAAACCCTAGCACAGACACAAACCCAGCTCGAGCTGGACTTGCGTCGAATCATATGAGTGTGGCAGAAGTGGCATTTAAATTCGCGCATTTATTCACTTATAAATGCTACAAATAAAAATATGCTAAGGGAATATGCTAAAGAGTCAAAAAAAAAAAAAAAAACCAGACCATACCAAACCAGACCAGACCAGAACCCCAAAAAAAATAAGGCCAAGTGTGGCCCACAAAGTGCACCAAAAACTTTTCTACAAATATAGCTGTCTTGTAAGAGTCTGTGTGTGTGTGTGTGTCTGAGTGTGTGCCTGCATGTACTTTAAATCTCATTTGGCCTGCAGCGGCTTAGGAATTTTTAAACAGCCCTTAAAAGAGGAAGGCAGAGCGAGACAGAGGGAGAAATAGTGTAATAAAAGGATATTTGAAGTCTTGCGGCTGTTACGGCAACCATCAGCTAGACACTAACACTATGCAACGCGAGCCACTTTACACCACACACACTCAGTACACTCGGGAAAAAAGAACACCCTGAAATTTATAATATAGGCCAGAAAATTGGCGCGATTTTTTTCGTTTTTTTATATAGATCGAATTATAAGAAAAAAATTTTCCTTCTTCTATTTTTATTTTTATTTTTAAGTTTTTCAAGTTTTTTTAATAAAACAAATTCGAAAAACTTAAAAAAATTTCGACAATCACAAAAGTTTAGAGGTTTTCAAGTTAAATTATATGAACAGTCAGAAAAAATTGTTCTTAAATTGAAAACATCACTATAAAAATTGAAAACCTTTTCTGGTTTTTTTTTTTAATAATTTCTAAATATAAGAAAACATTTTCCTTAAAATCAATCAAAAAATTATCGGGTTTGGAATTTATAAGCCATGTAAAATGTTTGTATATGTGAAATATTAAAATACCAATGTTTATTATTAATAAAATAAAAAACATTCTGCAAGTTGTACATTTTTTTCAAAATTTTGGATCTATTTACCCAAAAATTATGAAAATTTTAGAATATTATTTTGAGTGTACTCACGCACATATGCCATGAATTTCATTTAGTTAGAACGTGTGTGCGTTAGTTAATATTCCACACGTATCTATGCTGAAGTATGTGTGTGTGTGAGGGTGTGTGTGCGCGTTTGTTGCCTTTAAATTACTAAACCATAAAGAAAAGTTATGTGCGCAATATGCTGTTTATGTCACTTTAAATGCGTTGCGTAATTTGCTTTAATTAGGCACAAGCTCAGCTTTAAATATTCAAATTGCACCTCAACAAGAGAGGCAACATTTCTTGTCAAACAGCTGCCCAGTTTTATCAGCACCTTCGCTGCTACTGTTGCTGTTGTTGCGGATGTGGCATGCACCTTTAACAGCCACGATGTTTTCCAGTGGATGGAAATCTGTGGAAAGCGATGACAAAGACAACGTAGGAGAAGAAATTGGCTGTGTTAGGCGCCATGAAATTTGTGTTGCACGGTCGCGAGGCAATGATGATAATGCGGCACACGTGCGCCAAAATGCAAGCACTTAAAATATTTATAAGCTACAGCAAGCTTCAGGTTGCCGGTTGCAAGTTCTGGCAAGTGCAACATTTTGGCAGCGAAAAATAAATCACAGGCGAAGCAAGTCAGGCCAGCAAGCTGCGATGTTGCCTCGTTTAAATGAAGAAAAATGGAACTTGCTCTGCAAGTCAATAGTGGCAATGTGGGGAGGAGGGTGGGGGAAGACTGGCAATCTCTGCAACTGCTGCTTGTCCATAAATAATAGCTACACTCAGAATAAAAATAAATAGAGTTCAGAAAATCCCCTTAAACTGGAAAACATCCTAAAATATAAAAAGTTTTTAGAAAAAGCTTCAGAATATAAAAAAAATAATTATTCTAGAATAATTAAAATGAAGATTAAAAAATTACAAATATTTATAAGATTCATAAGATTTCTGAAGGAACATGAATTTATAAACTATGTAAATATTTGTGTATGTGAAATGCTAAAGTACAAAGGTTTATTAATAAAATAAGTAACAAAGTCAATATAAGAATTCTCATATGGCAAACACATTAAAAACAGCACCCTATAAATTAGACATATTTTTTAAAATTTAAGAAAAATCGGTTCTGAAATATATAAATGCAAACCATAGGTTTTAAAAGATTAAAATCATAAATGTTCGAAATCTGCCTTGGCGATTGATACTAAAATTGGTCGAACTTTTTCCTAGTGTAGGAGTAGAGAGGCAAGTAGTCTGACCTTGTCAGACGAGAACCGACAACAGACCAGAGCCAAAAACAAGAACAAAAAAGCGAAATTGGAGATGCGCTACTTTTGCTGATGATGGAATTGCGCCAAAGGGGGACACGGTGCATGCCACGAGATTGATGTGCCCCCAAAAAAGTATCGCATAGAGGTCAAAAATGTATACTGGCCAGAAGTGTCAAAGGCGGTCTAGCGAAAGTGTTGACAAAGTGCATGATGAAGCGTTTAAATATTTTATGACCCTGCCCCAAAATACTCATTTCGCGCTCCTAAAAGATTTGAGTGCGAAAACGTGTTGGGCTTGATAAGAAAACTGAAGCACATCATTACGATTGTCCGGACAACGCTCAATTAGTGAGGAGCAACAACTGTAACTATCCTTGGTCTAATGATGACTTGCAGGGCTCTCTCCTTGGCTACTCTCGTCAAATCCTGCTCGCCTAAGCAGTTGCCTAGTGAGCTGAGCCCAGAGTTGTTGTGCCACACTTGCTCCATCGTCTTTTTCTTGTTATTTACATGTCAATTGTAAATTGTTTCTCGTGTTTTAGCACACTTATCACTTTAGTGCTGTGTTATTTTTATCTCTCGATTTTTGCGACATTTCCTGTGTTTCCCAGAAATCGAAATCATGTCAAGCGATGCTGTGATATTGATGCACAGGCTCGCGATTGTGCACTCGAAAATATAAAAGACCCCATTTTATTAAGAAAGTATATTTTCCATAAAGAGTGCTTTATATTTTCTTCCTTTTAGGATAATAGCCCAATTTGATTAAACTCAAATATCGATCAAAAATTTCTTTCTTAATTTATTATTATAACTTCTTATTTTGATGTTCTTTACTGTTTATATCTGTATCGATCAAAGTCCTTTTCTTTACAATTTACTTAAAAGGGATTTATTAATATACTTGTTTCTTTTTTTTATTAATTTTTTTAGTTTTAATTAGAACGAACTTGATCTGTGACTCAGATAATTTCATCATAGCCAGCCCTTTAGTTACACCATCTGATAAATTCCTCCCGAATGATATTTTTTTCAATTCCAAATAAATTAGGTGTTTTTTGGGTGTTTTTTTTATATCATTAGCTCTTTTTACGAAAAAATTAGTTTGTAAAGATATCAAATATACAAGAATTTTTCATATAAGAATTAGGAAAAATAAATGTTTATTATTTAAGGTACATATTTTGAAATTTTGAAAAGATATATCTAACTCTAAGGTGATTTTTTTTTAAATATTTGTTCTTCTTTTTGTTACTTATATTACTATGAAACGTTAAAAATGTTAAGATTTCCCATGATAGAAAATATTTTAAATAGTTAAAAGAAGCAACTAAAGTCCAATATAGCAGCCGAGAGAGCAAATTTCATAATTACTTTCTTAATTTCAGATTGGATTTTTTCTAAGAATCATGTTATATAAATTGTTTATAAATTGCTTGATTTCCTAGGCTTAGGGCGACTTACACCTTAGGACTATTTACTTGTTAAGAAATATATTTCTCAAAAACTTTTTTCTTACTTTTAGAAATTATTTTAAAAATCTAGAAAATCTTCCTAATTTTCAGTTTGATTTTTTTTTCTAAGTGTGTGTCAAGTGTGCAAAAGTAAATCCCTGAGGTGCTCCTGCTGTGACAGACTGCCGCAGATTCGAAGTGGCAGCTGACAAGCCGTTGAGGGCGCTGCCAGCTCCGCTGAGTGAGGTGTGGGGCAAATCACTTGCCTGCCATATATATGTATGTATATCGTATATAACGTATATATATCAGATGTCAATCTAATTTCATTTTTACGCCCGAACAAACAGAAGCAATCGAGGTCTACAGTGGGGCAGGCCAAAAGATGCCAGTTGCCAGTTGCCAACATTATTTTTTTTTGTGACAATTTGACAAATCGTGTATAGACACATTCGATCGACGCCTCTCAAAGTGGCACGTGACTATGTGTAGCATGTGTGTGGCAAGTTGGCAGGGAGAGGTGGCGGAATTGTTCTGCCATTTCTATCCAATTGAGGCCAAGGCTTCCAAAAATCAGCGGGGCACAAAGCTAAAGGCAACAACAAGGGCAACTGTAAAATTCAATGAATTGGAAAATGTTTTGTTAGCTGTTGTCATTATTCAGTGGCAGATTCATGCAGGTGTGGCACAGAATGCTGTTGCCTACTTTCCATTGGGGCAGCTGCCACACACACACACACATACACACACACACACACACACACACACAGAAACACGCGCAACACAATTCGTCAGCTAAATCTGGCCTGACATGTTCAGAAAAAACAAAAATGAAACAAAAGCATTCGCCAAATGCTCGCAAATTGAATAATTATGTGCAAACAGTCTCCTATGCAAATAACACTGTTGGAAAAGAAACGAATATGTAATCATACATATATACATATATAAATCTGTAGCATAACTGCGGGCGAGTGTAAATTGAAATTTCATTAAATGCGTGCTGGGCTAGCTTTACAATAAAAAAAACGCGAGTGCTCACTGCAAAAATACCCAGCAAAAATGTTAGCCAATTGAAATTCAAACAGCAGATTTTAATCGGAGAAGAAGCGCTCAAATCTCATCTGGCAACTTTGTCAGCAAGTAATTGATCGTGTCGGATAGCGATATCTGTAGAGTCTCGATAAATGCAGAAAGACGCATTGGGCACAATGATGAATAAGTTTAAAATGAATTGTCTTCAAGCAGAAACAAACCAATTTACAACGCTGTGCCAAACCCTATAATCATACAATAAACTATATAAAATAATATTCATTTATTTAATATCAACTAAAGTCAGTCTACACAAAAATAATACAAAAAGTTTAAAATTGAATAAATTAATTAAAATTATATTAAAAAGCTAAGAAATATTTATTAGATTTATCTACATACATTTAGCGACACTTAATTTAGCTTAATTCGTATCCATTTAATAAATATGAAAGGAGAAATATAAACTTTGAACTTTTTTTTATTATACATATGTATATATATATTTATTGTATTACATTTATTAATATTTCTTCCACTACAAATAATAATTTAAATTGCTCGCCCAAGACACACACCTATTATCAATCGCAAAACTTCCACCGCGACACTCCCAAATCGATCACAAACCGCCACACTCCTTTATCGATATATTTCTCAATCCTACATGCCACACTTCTATATCGGTCATTGCCACATTCCCTATCGATATATGGATCAATTCATGCATTTCGCATGCCTTTGTGTACAGAGTATAAAAGGGGCACCAATATAAAAGGTGACAGGCAACGAAAGACAGACAGGAAGGGTAGGGGAATGGGGATAAGAGAATTATGGTCGGCACACGCTTTATAAAATCATTTCAAACGCCTTTTGCTGAATGCGAGTCGTCGTCGCGACGACGAAGTCACTTTGTTTATTACTTATTTGCCCCCACACACACACACGCACGCCAATACACACACGCACAGGCACAAATTTATGCACACAAATAAAATGAAAGTAAATTGATTTATCTTCCACACAACACAAACACAACACACACACACACAGAGTCGTTTTTGGTGCTGCGGGCATTCATTGGGGACACATTAGCCAGAAGAAAGACGCCGATGCTGTGGCCAACACACACACATACATGAGCACAAATGCAAATACGCTAATACACAAAACACACACATACACACACGCATATATATATATACATATATATATGTGTGCATATATATTTGTGTATTATACACGCATGCTAATATGCTCGTAAAAAGGCAATTTCCACAAATTCGACTCACCTTCAGTTCAGAACGAACACCTCTGAATACTGAATACTGAATACTTAAACATATTTTGAGTGTTTTCATTGTTGTTGTTGTTTTTGCCGACTAACTAAATTTTCTATTGGAGAATCTTGCTCCCTCGCCGTGATAAGATTACTCTTATGCCACAAATATATATACATTTTTGTATATAAGTATACATATGTATAGATAAATAGCCATAGATTTTGGCAAATCGCACTAAAAATATTTAAAAATAATATTTAAATGTTAGGAAAAACATATATAATAATTGTTGTTGTTATTTTGGCAGTATATTTCATTTACTTATTATTGTTTGCGTTTAAATAAATTTTTCATAAATCACGGACTTTATTTTAACTACTTTTTGCTTAACACTTTCACTATAAATTTGCACTATTAAAATGACAATAAAGCTTAATGTGCACGCAAAATAATTATTTAATAATTTTCGATCTATCTTTTAGCATTTATTTTGCTTATTTAGCTTTGTAGATGCTAATTTAAATGAACAAAAAGTTCATTTCGCCCATTTGCATATACGATTAAAGTTTGCTAAAAGTCTTCAAGAACGTTAAATAAACAAGACACCTACTCAGCACAATATATATATGTATATATATATTAATGCATAATCCGAAGAGCAACTGCTTGCCGCAATAATGGGCAGAGATCAACAAAAGTAAAGCCAAGTAAAAATCCAATAATCGAGTCCTTTTTGGCAGCAAGGCAAACAAGGACAACATACTAACAAAAGTCAAAGCTATTGTAATAAATGACAGCAGACATCTGCAAATTTTTAGGCAAAGGGGGACGCAAAGTGGGGTCAAAGGGCAGCCCAGTTGGCAAATGCCAGCAGTGCAAAATCTGCCCAACTCCCACGCACCACCAAGTGATATCCACTCGAAATGGGAAAAATGTTCTCTCTCTAGCATTTTAGCATCATTAGCATTGATTTATGATTAAGTTCAACCTCAATTTTCAGTTAAATCGTTTTCCATGCTCAAGCTCCTCGAAGCCAGCTCTCTGAGAATCTGGGCAAGCCTTGTGTGCCTTTGGATTTGGATTTGGATTAGAGTTGAGAGTGGAATGAGGAGGAGGATGGGGAGTGGGTGTGGTTAGATTTCAAGGGGGCGCAAAAAACGTCGAAAACAAGAAATCAGAAAATCAGAGTAACTGCGATTTTCACAATCGGACGCACTGATGTGTATAATGATCTTTAGCTGGGATTTAAAAACGGATAATAAATAATAAAAATACATGGAGCAGGCAGTCAGGCAGCCTGGCAACAAAGGAGCGTCAAGTGGCCCAAGTGGATGTCTATGCAGACGTCTATGGAATTGGGACTGCGGCTCTGGCTCTGACTCTGACTGGGCTTACCGACTCTAAGTCAGCGAGAAGCTTCATAAAAAATGAATTGTTGGCAGAGGCCACAGCACGACGAAATACTCCTACTTAAAGGAATATAAATGTGCGCTGCCACAACAAATCAAAAATTCGGGCATAAAGCATTTAGTTGTAGTTCGCTTCTACACTCATAGAAATACTGCCCCCACTTATTATTCGGTAAGTAAATTTCTAAAATTTGTGGTTGTGTTTATTTAAAAGTTGGAGATCGCGTTTCTACATTTTATGGTGGATTTCTCTAAAATGTATGATAAATATGTCTAAAATTAGAATTATTATTTTAGCTTTTTTGTTAATTAGATTAATTAATCAACATTTGTATTTTAAAAATTAAGAAGCCAAATTTCATAATCATTCTCTGAATTCTTAAACCAAAAATAAAATGGAGCCTCATATACTTGGAATTCTCAATTTCAAGAGAGACTTTCAAATTGTGAGAAAAATGTTTTCTTGAGAGAGTTTTTTTTTCTTAGTGCACTGCAGGCCTAATATGGATGACAACGATAAGGCCAGCTAATATATGAGCCGAGAATAGAGGTAACTGAGTGATTGTCAAGTGAAATAAATAGAATCTTTAATGGACAGTAAAACGGTGGACAATGCCAAATACCATCTTAATGTAATGAATGAGTTTTGAGTTTGAGTTTGTGGTTTGTGTGGGGGAGGATGGAGGATGAATAGCTTTAAGAGTCGACAAATACTTAACAAATTTGAATGCACAACAAATCAAATGCACAATACAACTTAATAATATTTCCGTTTTGTCAGACTCGGGGGCCTTGGGGACTGGGGACTGGGAACTGCTCCATTTTGAATAATGCTGTTCAATAAATGGAATTGGCTTCATTCGGTTGGCTTCCCGTCGTCGACATCTTCGACCTTTTTGTGGGCGATACGCGATGCGCGATGCCGGCTCACATCCGGATATATCCACATATCCACACATCCACCTTCACATCCACATCCATATATCCACATCCATACATCCACATCCTTGGTTCATAGCAAATGCCAGCAGCAGTTGCAACAACAACAGCAAAACCATTGAAATATGGTACAAGTTAAAAGGATTTATTAACTCTTAAAAGCTCCACACAACAAAGCAAAAAGCCAACACAAACCAACTACAAAATGATGCAACGCAAAACGAAGCAAGTATGAATATAAATAAAAAATAAATAATGAAAAGAGAAGAAGTGGAAAATGTTATATCATACATTGTTACTCAAATACATATATTTAAGCACAGCATTCGTCGTCTCAGTCCCCTTTACGGGCTGTCTTGAAAATCACTCGTGGATAGTTCATGCTGAACCAGAATGTAGTTGATTTAAGTAAAGCGTATATACAAACTGAAATATTTAAGAGGTATTAAGTTAAAGAGTAAACATTCTTGACCTAAAGGTGAGCTTTAATGTCCATTTCCCCAATTAATAATGAAATTAAATGACACTGAAAATTAAAATGTTTTTCTTGAGGTTAAAAAATTATTCTAAAGAAAAGAAACCATTTTTCTTAAAATAAGAAGAGCTTGACCTTAATCGATAATCCCAAAAATATAACGATTTTTTTAATTTTCTATTATTTATAAATGCATTTATATAAAGTAGAAATTAAACAATCCGTTCTGAATTTCAGAAAATATCAATGATATTCGCTCTCGACTGCTTTAATAAAAAATCTTCAAATACTATTGGTCAATTATGTAATTTAAGTAAAATAAACTTATTAAATGTGCGAATTCTTTAGAAACAAAATTTAGATATACTTTTTTGAAATTTTAGAAAAATATACCCTGAAATTAAAATGTTAGAAAGCCACAGCACTAAATTGTACAAATTGAATTTTGCGTTTATTTATTGTTGTTTTTAATTCACCTTTTATTTAACCTCTTTATGTAACCTCTTCTAGGTTCCTTCGGAATGAATATCTGCTTTGCTAAATTTTAAAATTTCCAAAGCACTGAATTACAATTAGTACTTGGGCTGTTCTAGTTGCTCAAACACAAAGCTTAATACGTTGTTACTATAAGCTATCATTGAGAAGTTTGTGCAGACAAAAAGAAAACACATATCATGAATAAATTTGCGCATAAATTGTGCTGCTGTTGGCAACAGAGAATATTGCGCTCTTATAGAAAATGCAAGGAAATCGCATAAATTGGCTTTATGCACATCGCCCAGGCAACAACAGTTGATTCGCTACTTTGACAAAAAATCACAAAAAAATGTACAAGAAAAATATACAAACGATGTTGCACAAACTTCGGCTACGACTCCACCATGTGACAGTATTACAGCTACCAACATGCCCATGGCCCAGGCCAGTCTTTTTCTTTTTCATTTGAGCCAAAAATTTGAATTAAACACTGTTCAACGCTATCAACAGCGTTGCAAGGGTTTTTGCAGCTCAACTCAACTCTTTACAAATGAAAATTAATACACTGCGCACTCCATTGAAGAAGCTGCTGTTTCCGGGTGTTTACTCAGAAAATAAATTCAGATTTAATTTTAGTAAATCGACTTACTCAGAAAGTAAATTTATAATATTACAATTTGTGCCTTTCAAAAAATCATCGTTTACTTTTCTAAAATTCGAAGTGGATTTTTTTAAAATTAGAATATATATATACCTAAATTCCATGGTGTTGATTTATGTGTACGTAAAGATTGAAGAATTTTTATAATAGCTTTTTGTTTATCTAGTTCATATATAGATATCTATAGAATCTAATAAATATTTCTTACTTTTTTAACTTAAATTTAATATTTGGGATTGTGGATTTGGGGCAAGTGTTTCTAAATTTTAGATATGTTTTCCATAATTTTTAGAAATTATTTCCAAGCACATGAAATTCTTAAAATTTTGTTTGGTGTATGTTGCCTGTATTTGCATTTTTTAGTCCGGTTTTTTCCTCCCATCCCTCTGAAAAGTTGGGAAGCTGGTAATAATATAGACAGGCGAACGACACGAACTATTTCATTAGAGGAACTAACCGTGGCAGCTCTTGGACGTCAGCTCGTCATTCGCCATGCGCCAGTCGCCCAATCGCCATTCGCTGCTAATTCCAATTGAATTTGAAAGCTCCATTTTTGGCTGGAGCGCTTCAAACTGCCAAAGTGTTGAAAGCAATTACAATGAATGCCCCGCAAAATGAAAGAAAAACTAATTAAATCCTTTGTGACGCCGACTGTTTGCTAAATGAAACCAAAATGTGTGTACTAAGTTTGATTCGATTGATATATGTATTTTTGAATACAGCTGCGATCAAGATAATAGAAGCGCATACGCATGTTTTTGAAAAGAATAATGAAAATATATTTAAAAAATTCTGAAAACTTGATTTCCATAAGCAATTAAAACACATAAAATTAATTTTTTAACAATAAACAACGTAAAAGTCTAACTGTACGATTTTTACACATTTATTTTTACTCAATTATTGTTTAAATTTATCATTATAATAGCAGTCGAATAATAGTGAAGTGCTCTCAGCCTTTCCTGCGGCATTGCCAGATGAGAAAGCAAAAATTTATGGTTTTGCCGAATTGAATTTTTTCATCATATTGTAGATTTTGAAGTGGTATCGATTTGATCACCTTAAATTAAGTAATATTTTTATTAGCTCGCTCTATGATTGCACTCTTCTTCTTGTTCAAGCTGGCGATCGATCTATGTCGATATTGTATGTTATGGGAAACTGATTAACAGCTTGTTACTTATGTGTTATACCTTAACCTAAAATTGAAGCCACTTGTTCTTCTTCCTTAAAATGGCGATCGATCGAAATGTTATGTTACAGCTGCTATTACAGATGTTAACACTACATCGCTAGAGTATCCTGTTAACTTATATTACTAGTGGCCTACTAAGATATGTATGATTAATGTTATTGCAAGCTGATTAACAGGTCGTTACGTATCTCTTATCTCTTGCTAAAGTAACAGTCGCTTAGCTGTTATCACAATGGCTTTACATAAATAGAAAGAAAACTACAGCTCTTCTTGGCTATAATGGTATGCAAATCAAAGTGTTCTCGTCGTTGTCTCTGCAATGCACCATTCTAAATCATTGCAAATATCGCTTCAGTTATGTAAATGCCAGCAGCGAATCACTGCTTTCGTTTTCAACACAAATGCCACATAAACGATATCCGTCTGGCTGTAAGCTTAAGTTATGCATGCAATGCCCTGTACTTGTCGGTCAAAAGGGTATACATATATTTATGGAACTACTTATTTTATAGGCAAATCTCTGAACTTGTACAGTAAGTAAGAAAAAACTTACATTTTATTTATGTTAAATAATTTTTGTAATTTAGTTGTTCAAAAATTCTAAGAATTTAAATTTGCATTTATTTTCTGACAGAGTTTGATATAAAATAATACCCTGAAAGAACTTCATTGATTTAAGAAAACTGCCATACTTTTGGCACCAAATATAACTTAACTTATTATTCAGAAAGTATATTTCCAAAATGGCAGGTTGTGTCTTTCTAAAAATCAGCGCTTATCTTTTATTTAATTAAATGATCAATTTTTTCTTTGAATTTATAAAAACTATGTTTACTTTCGGGGGTTTTTCTTATTTTTATTTTTAAATAGACTGAATTATAAATTATAATTAATTGTTCTAATGTAAGTAAATCAGGTTGATTTTTTTGCTGAGTGTAGGTAGGGGCTGAACATCCGTCTAACTAGTTTGCAGCTAACGATGTCAAATGAGAAGTGTGGTTGCCCCTTCAGCAAGACCAAAGTGTCGACCAACAATGGCGGTCATAAATATCTGGGGGAAGAGAACTGGCAAGTTGAGTTTGAAGTATGTCAGACCAGGTGCATTTACTTCTCTCTCTCTCTCTCTGTCTCTCTCTCCATTTCTCTTTATGTGTCTATCTCTCTCTGTCTATCTTTGTGTCTGCATTGATTTATGCCAATCACGATTCGCTAATAACTCAGTAGCAAAGAGCGACGAGAGCTGTCCTCAACAATGTTGTTGATGTTGTTGCCGCAGGTCCTGTCATAATGACAGTCATTTGAGGGTTAAATTGGATATGCCGCTTGCGTTGACAAGTCGGTCACGTGCCTTGCCCCAAAGTGGGGCACATAATTGACGTTTCATTAGCAGCATTTTAAAGCGCATTACCATACAAATATCTAAAACGAGTCTTCACATTTTAAACTAACAGTCATAATTAACAGGGTCACAATTTGCTTTGACTTACGCGAATTTCGCTTGGTCAAGTCGATATTACACTCTTTATGCACTCAGAAAAAAAATCGACCTACATTTTAGTAAATCGACAAGGGTTTTAAATAAAAGATATTTCTGAAAAATTTGAAAATTCGCAATTTAAATGGGAATGTCGATTTATTTATTTTTTGTATTTACACTTATTTTTATTTAATGCCAATCACGGTCAATCTACACAAAATTAATGCTTAAATCAAATCCTTCCATTTTTAATTTTAGTGAAATTAACTTAAATTCGGGGCTACTTTCTGCTGAGTGTAGGCTTAACACACGCTGCGCATATCAAATTGGACTTGTTAATGTTTGCTTTCTTACCCCACACACCTACACACTCACACACACATACACTTAATATGGGGACAAATTTCATAAATGATCAAGGATTTAACAACAATTTATGACATAATGATGTTTGAGTGGGGCAACTTGTGGCGGCAACCAATGAAATAGAGACACCAACCCGAGGGGTGTCCTTTTTATTGGCCCTGGTCCTTTGGCCCCATGTCTATATATTATGTAAATTACAGGATTATACTGTGATTTGGAACAACTTACAGCAGCTGGCCATGGTCCAAGTATGGGGGTTGACCAACAAAGCAGAATGCCCCAATTTGTTGGCAACACCCCCAAGCAAAGGTGCTGATGTGTGTAGATATATATGTATATGAATAGGTATAAATATATATGTACAGTAACGGTCATAATAATAGTAATGCTGCTTCTCAAGGCATTAAATGAAGATTTGACCCATTTTACGGTGATCAAATCGAGACCTCTTCAAAATCTTCAGTATTTTCAACTCGGCAAAAGAAAAAATGTTTGGTTTCTCATTTGGGAATGGCTGATTTTCAAATACTAAACGTAGTAAAATATAAGCACCCATCATCTCTAGTTTTTAGAAACATTACTTAGCCGCAGGGAAAGCTGCGAAAACTTCACTATAACTCCAATATTATTACAATGATCAATTTAAAGAATAATTTAATAAAAACAAATATGTAAAAATCATATATTAATAGACTTTAATTTTGTTTTTTAAAAAACGTTATAGCTATGCCAACTTTTAATGTTTACTTATCTTCAGTATTGATTATTTATGCATAAATCGAGTTTTCATAATTATCTTAACAACATTTTTTAAAACATATGTGTTCACTACTATTACTTTGACCCCCGCTGTAAGTGTTTAGTTGTTGTCCGGCCTTAGTCATTAAATTGGACAGTTGTCGGTTGATTGTTATATATTATTTTTATTTGTGTGTGGACTAAGAGAATCCCTTCAATGTGATTAATGGCTTGTAAACTTGTTTTCTAATTATTTAACACCCAAAAACTACGACAATTAATTATGTGGCTCAACAATAAAAGTCGTAGTCGACATTGTGTGTGGGCGACACATAAACAAAATACAACAATTGCAACTACAACGATAAATTTTATTGTTCACACTCACATTTAGTACTTTGTCCCTCTGGGGCGATTTAGTGAATTTTTTTATTTTTCTGCTCTGTTTTTGTGCTTTGTGCAGCCAAAATGAAATTGTTGAAACTGCACAAAAACATATCTATATATTTACATATCTATATACATATATATATATACATATATATACTTTTATATACAATTACAATGTGCATGCGTTTATTGTTTTTAAGGCAATCACACATACAAGCGCACACAAACACACACAATGTCGTAGAAATTCCATTTACACACATAAACGCACACAATATTTGAAAAGTTTTTAATTAAACCGAACTGTGACAATTTATTTAAGCGGGCCTCGCTACAAATTGCGCTTAAGCAACGCATTCAGTTGATTTAAATGTTACCCCTAAGCCCAATGGAAAACTCGACTAAGTTGTACATTCGATACCCTGTTCTTATCACCTAAATGGGGTATAGTTAAATATAAGAATAGGTAGAAATGAAATATCCGGCAGGAGAGAAATTATATGTTCTATAGCTTAAACAGCGGATGAAGAATATTTTATTTAATCATTCACTTACACAAATTTTAGACTTTTCAATAAATAAAAAATTTAAATTGCAATTACAATGAAAGTAAATTATATTTTTAAAATGGAAAAATAATTTAATAATTTAAGTGATACAATAAGTATATTTTATGATAAAATTAAAGTTACGACTTAAATTATATAAAATAAAATTAAATTTAAAATGAAACCATAAATAATTAAATGGATAAAATAACTAAATAGGAAGTATGTTCATAAAAGAATCACCAAAATATAAATATACATATATATCAAGTGCGCGCCTCCCCTAACAAAAAGTGCCACCAAAAAGTCAAAGACTAAGTTAAGCCGACAGCAAACAACAAAAAAAAATTAAAAATAAAAATCTGCTAAAACAATTACATTTCAGCATAATTGGCTTTAATTGTTGGCAGTGCCCACTTGTATTTTTTTTTTGTTGGATGGCAGCTGACAAGAAAGGAGAAAATCTTATGGCTCAAGGGTGGGTCATAATGGCATCTATCAGTGGCGTCGGCCGAGAGCCGTCAAGAAGCGAGAATGCGGAAACGGAAACAAGCAATTTTGCGGCAAAGTTACGAGTGCCACAGAGACAATAGCAACAACAACAACAGCAAGAAAATAAAGTGGTGCCACAACAATAAACCAGACAACAACAACACTTGCCACAGAGTGAAGTAGAACTGAATGCGGGGGATGCTCATTAAACAGTAGGAAAAATGGGGAGAAATGGAGCCAAAGGCAAACTCACAAAAAATTGTTGCAAACTTTATGGTGTTGCACAGCGAAAGTGTTACAAGTGTTTGCTTGGCCAGTTTTAGTTGGGTCAACAAGGCAACAAGCATCAGCACTTAATCGGCTCATAAGTCTATAAGCCATCAGTCTTACTTGATCAGCAAATACTAAAAGATTAATGTCGGCATTAATCACAACACAAAACGAGTAGGAATCTCGAGGTCCTAATTAGAAATGTGCAGACAATTTGAAGAGGCAGCAGCAGAGCAAGTAGCAAGCAGCAAGCAGCACATTTAGCCCACCCAGTTCCCAATGGAACAATGCTCGTTTTTTTAGTGTTCATTATTTTGCGGCTTAAGGAGCAACTGCAGCTTATAATGAGCCAACACCCAGACGGGCCATCCACACAAATACCCCCCTCTCAACACTCAACGAAAAATCGAACTGAATTTTAGAAAGTGAGCAATCATAGCTCAGGTTATTATTCACAAATTGCATAATTCTTTAACCAGAGCTTTATCCTTTATTTATTTTATGATGGATTTTAGAATTTGGAAAAAAATATACATAATTTTTAAGTTACTTATTTAACTCAGCTCTTCTATTTATTTATTACTGTTCTATTTATTAATAGTTAATTTATTAATAAAGATTAGTATATGAAGACTTAACACATAAGAAAAATAATAATAAAAAAGTTCGTACAATATAGCTTGCAAAAATACATTTCTTAATAATGTATATAAAAAAAATCGCAGAAATCTGATTTCTTATTTATAGAAATTATTGTTTAAAAAAAAACACAATATTTTTGAGATTATCGATTTGAAAAAAAAAAATTTGTAGTTTTCAGGGCGGTTTTCTAAAATGCAGTTCGATTCTTTTGCTGAGTGTACTTGTGGGTTGCTCCACTGCAGCGCTGAAGAGGGGGCAAGTTTCACATTTTGTGCGCTGGTGCTAGCGTCTTTTTGTCTAGCCAGGCCTCTCATTGTTTCCCGTTTCCTGCATAAATGTTTAGCTCAAGCAGCGTTAATTAATTGTTTAAGTACTTTACCCTCGAATGGTTACACACTGTCATCCGACGCACACTTACTTACAACAAGCAGTGGCAGCAACAAAAACGTGTCCTCATTCTGTCCACCAAATTATTTTTGCACACTTACAAATGTCATCATTCTTGCGCTGTTGTGTTGCATGTTGTTTTTCAATGATGTTGCAGTCTGTCAGTGCCAGACAAAAAGCAAAACAATCAACAGCAAAAACACATTTCGCATTTAAATGAACCCACTGCGTAGCTACGATGTGGCACCTCACCCAATGCGGCATGCAGCCCCATGCTGCCACACAAATATTTATACCATTTACGCAATCAAATTAAATTTGAAATTTGTAATTACGAGCACATTATTTATGACAGCTGAAAAGGATCAACCGTTTACTTAATATTTATTTTGTTTTTTTTATTTCATTTGCTATTTTGGGAGCACATTATTCATGACACTCCGAAGTGAACCATCTACCTATTAATCATTTCATTTCATTTATTGAATTAATTCTATATATCGATATTAATATATATATGTTATATATATAAATATTACACACATATATATATTTTATATATATTATTCTTAATATGTAATTTATATTTCACTACGGTGCAAATAATTTCAGATCGGATTTTAGTTTTTAAAAAAAACGTAGAGTTTAGGTTCTGATCCCGATTACGATTCTGAACTTCGATTGATAGTTATATGGCTTCCAAATTTCTATAAGTAAATAAGTGGATTCAACAACTTGATCAAGATAGTATAAGTATAAATTTATAACTCAACTGCACATATTTTTCATTGGCTTTTTTAATTTCAAATGATCATATCTCCGTTCTTATACAGTTTGGAATCGTATTACAAAAATTAATTTAGTATACATAACTCTGAAAGAATTTGAATGTTCTTCGTGCTTTTTAAATGAACAAAATCTTTATTTTAAACACCCTGCTTAGATGCGTAAATTTTGAATCATTTTAAAAAAAAATGTTTCATTTAGACGTGGTCTTGGTGCTGCAACATTGATCCTTGCTGCCTGTTTTGCAGACGCACTTGCAGTCCTGATTGCAGCAGCAGTTGTCGCCGCATTTGCTGTCCGAGCATTTGCAGTCTGCAAAAGGAATTCATTTATCAAATTGAATGTCGGAAATTAAATAAGTTCACATTTATACTTACTGTTTCCACAGCCCTTGCAAACCATTTTAATTTTCGATGTTTTTTTTTTTTTGCAAGCTTCAAAGTGTGTTAAGCTGATGCTTTGTTTAGTTTACTGGTCACACAAAAATTTTGCGGTTCGTATTTATAGCTGCAGTATCAATTTTTGCACTCAGATAGAAGTCCGACTTCATCGTGTGCAAAATCAGCAGAAACGTGTGCACCGTTCAATCCGTAAACAAAAGATAAGAACGTTTTGATAACGATGTTGTATGCCGCAACAGCGGTAGGTCGAGTGAGTCCAAAACAAATAATTCCACAAGAATGGCGACATATTCTATTGCTAAGAAATATTTTCTACGATTAAGATATGCATTTCTATAAAATATAAATTTAATTCATTGTGAAATTCAGAGAATAGTAATGAAATTTTATTTATTAGATTGTAACTATAAATATTTCATATGTTTTTATTTAAATTTAATTTAATTTTTATTGTTAATTTAATTTCATCTATTTTTTTACTTTCTGTATTAATTTTGTTTTTTGTGTCTACTGACTTTAGTTGACATTAAAAATAAATCGGAATTAGACATATGTTTTCAAACTTTAGAAAATTCAAAATGAATTTAATAAATGCACAGAAAACCATATATTTTAGTATTAGATATTTGCTTATTTAATAGTAAGGTGAAAAAACCTGAAAAGTGATTTTCTAGGCATCAGATTAATTTTTTGTATGATTGCATAAATGAGTAATCAGTCAGTTGGTCAGTGAGTCAGTCAGTCATTAGTAAGTAGGAGACTATGAATATCATTAAGGTGGCCTAATCATGACATAATAATAATTGTAAGTGGGTCGCAAGCAGTCCCAATATTACTATTCGCTTAGTGGCTGAAGTGAAATTAGCGCAAATTGCGAAAGTTTTTTAATTGTTTATCTCGCCAGACGCCGTTTGGCGTACACAACATTAGTGCAACATGGCTGTTGTTGTGGCATTGTCCTTTGCCATTGCCGCAATCAGTAAGCCAAAATCTTTCTCAGCCGATGCTTTTGTAATTTTGGCTTATGCCTTGAGTGCGGATTGCGGACTGCGGCGAGCTGGGCTGAGGTCAAATTATTTAATTTAATATGTATCCGTGCCGCTTGGACTTTGACTTCCGTTTGTGGCAGCCACAACTCGTTTTGTTGTTAGAAAAGTTGGCATCCAGCTCCGAGCGGCGTCCTCGACACAGTTGCCGCACAAAACTTTGCCACATTTCCGCTGCGGCAGTAGCCACATCCGCTTACCCCGCCCCCCACAGTCCACAGTCTGATTAACGTTTAAACTCATTAAGATAACGCAATTTTTGGCGTTCTGCTTAATTTTGCTGTCGCAGCTGTCACCGACACAGGCCACCAAAGGTCATCCACTTGAAAATCTGAGAAAATCTCAGATCTAAAAACTGAAATTTGTTTTGCCATTGTCTGCGACGCTTTTCCTTTAATTGGATTGTAAACAAATTTCACTTGCTCTTTGACAATTTGCTTGTTGGCCATTTTTGGGCTAATTGCAAAAACCTTTGAAGCCACAAAATGTTTCTCACAAATCCCAATCAGAATTTCGGTTATGGCTCATTAGAACTATTTATCATATGTTCACGCTCAATTAAAGTCGGTGGCCGCCGCCAGTTCTTTGATAAGGGGCTATTCCAATAACTGCGATGGGGACCACAGTTGAGCTCTGTGCTAACTATGTTTGCTTGCCAATCAGTCTTGTTTATATGCCCAAATATTTATTTATGTTTCCATCATGTCAATCTGCACAGATATACAGAAATACAGATATTCGGATATACGGATATACTTTGTGCATGCCTTTCTAAATACCACTTAAACATAAGGGAAATTAGATAAAAGAGGTATAACAATCGTACTGTAATTATTATATTACATCATTACAATTAACATTTATGTTTCGCAAATCCTATTAAGTACAAATAAAAAAAAATAAAAAAAAAAAACTTAAACATTTGTTAAGCTTATTAGATAGATTACAATTGTATTGAAATCAGTATATTAAGTCAATACAATTCACATTTATACCTTAAACATTTGTTAAGCTGATTAGATAAATTACATAGCTGATAGATTACAATCGTGATGAAATCATTACATAAAATCACTGCAATCAACATTTACGTTTCGCCAATCCCATTGAGTAAAAATAAACTAAGAGGTATAAGTGCAATTGATTTGCTTTCTAAATACTTTCAAAATGTTCAATAAAATATTAAAACTTTTTTAAAGTATCTAGGGAACAATTTTATAAATTATAATAATAAGTAAAATTAACAAATAATAATAAAATATAAAAATACTTTTAAAACAAAATATAAATAAATTCATAAATATATATTGACCATTAGAAGCGTACAAATATGAATATATTAGTAAACATATCCAAACTGAAAAACAAACCAACGAGACCTGCTCATTAGTTGTATAATGGTTAATGGTTTATAAGTATAAGTATATATAAGTAAGTATAACTCATCTACTCATGTTACGTCTTTATATTTCAAAACAATTGAATTTTAGCAATAAATACATTAAAAATTAATACATATAATGTAAGTACATAAGTTCATTTTGACATTGACCTTTGGAGACGTATAAATTCATATTTTTAAATCAATTAAATGCATTTATATATAAAAATAGAAACAAATATAATATATAATATAAGGAAAATCAATTCAGCGCCTAGAAAACAGACCACGGCTATAATGATTAACAATTCGTAAGTATAGACAAGTAAGCAAGTAGATATATGTCACATATACACTAAATTTATATTGCCCAAGCTTTGGACGGCATTTAGTGTCACGTATTCTGCTAATGATCAAAATATCAACACAGTTTTGTATTCCAAGTAAAATGGATGGGGACTAACACAATTTCAATTGGATAACACCCAACTGGGAAGGGGACAACTTGCATTGCATTGAAAATGAGGCCGTCATGTGGTCAAACAACCAGCAAACCAACAAAAAAAGAAACCAACAAAAACAACAACTATAAAAGGACAAGCGACATGGGGCATGATGGAATTTCACGCATAAACCGAATAATACGAAAATGTTGAGCGACATCGCAATGGAAGCAGCTGCTGCCCAGCTCAGCTGTGGTTGCACTTCATGGTTGCCAACGTTTCCCCGAGCACACAAAATCCCTATGACACACACACACACACACTTCCACACACACACTCACACACACACACTTCCACACACACTCACACACACACACACACACACACACACACACACATACACACATACACACATGTACGCATAGGCATGTAACGGTCCCAAAAATGTTCTGCAATATGCGTCGGGGGGAAAATTCATCATAAATTTTATGCGGCAGCATGGGAACCAAAGCTAAACGCAAACTTTTCATATGCTCCTCAAAGATGTGGCAACTGCTGCTGCTGGGAGCTGCATATACCGTGTAATTATGCATCGGGTGAAATGGGTATTGGCGATAATACTTTATATTTCAAAACATAAATTAGAATTTTACGTCATCCGCAATAGAATCAATAAGATAGATAGAAGAACGCATCTCGACTTCTGAAAAGCATCCACAACAGCATTTATAAGATGGATAAATAGCAGAAAGCATCTCTCTCCTCTCGTAATATTTTAAATTCAAAAAATGAAGTTATGCCGAGCAGCATCCACAACATAATCAATTTGATTCTTTGAGGTAATATTTTAATTAAAAAAATTGAAATTTATGTTGTGCAGCATCCAGAACGGAATCAATAAGAAATACATTTAATATATTTATTTATTTACTTATTTATTTACAATTAACTGCTTATTAATTTCAAGGAATTTAAATATGTATTTCTAAAGTAATTAATCTGTCTTCATCCGTTAAAACGTGCTCACAATTTAATAAAAAGCATTACATTTATTAGCTGGCCAACATCTTTTATATAAAATATTCCACTTGAACAGATTAGAGGGTATCTGCTAGTTGGGCATTTTTTTGAGTCATCTATTTTTGAATGCTCGACAAAATGTGGCACAAGCATACCGGTTAACTGTGGGCGGATGTCAAATGTAAATTGCAGAAGCGAATGATGACAATATAACTAACAGTTTTTGGCCAAATAAATTGCAGCCACAGCAATGTTGTTAGCCCGATTTGTGATTTACATAAAATGTCAGAGCATTGGCCAAAAACAACCCGAATAAATGTTGTTCTCTATGCGCCAAACGCAGCTGTGCCACTTTTGCACTCAGCTTAAAAATCCCATCTTTTTTTTTTGTGTATGTAGTTGTACAACATTTTATAGCAATCACCAACATCAACACAGCTTCCATCATGATTATTTGCCATTGACAACAATATTCTCGCGACGCGACTCTCGATGCCATATTTGTCAGTATTAAGCCGGCAATTGCCGTTGTCGTCGGGTGCCATCAATTGAAATTGCATCGCATCAAAAGTTATAAGTTTTCATTACGCGCTTCAACGTTCAATATGGCGCGCAACTAATACATCAGTTCACACACACACACTCATACACACACACACATGAAAAAGTTTGTCTTTGTGCGAGCAAATGACATGCATCAGCGTTGACTCTACACTCAGAAAAAAACAAGCACTGAATTTTTGAGAATCTCCATGGGGTAACTCAGCTTGTTACTCAAAAACTAATTATTTATTTTTATTTTATTATCAGAACAAAAATACAAGGAAGTAAAGGTAATAAATTAAATTAAAGTAAAATTAAAGTCATATAACTTGACGATTAGTTAGGAAAGGGAAGGCCATTGAGAAGTCTATCGTGTATGCAGATTATGCACCCCATTCATAGTGTCGAAAAGCAGAAAAGGTAGGCTTTGACTTCCTAAAGCTGGGCTTATCTTAATTCTTAATTTCCGGGTACGATTTGGGGAGATCCGAACCCACTGAGCGACTCGGTTTCTGTCCAGGGAGCAAATCTCATTTTTATTTTCTTATTTTCGGGGAGGCTTTTGCCATGAATCAGTTTTTGCCTCTATACATTTTAGAAACATATTGTTTAACCAAGATATGAAATGTAGATAAAAAAAAACCATTAATAATTTTTAAAAATTAGTTTTCTTACATTTGGAAATTATTTCTAAAAAGATGAATCACTTTCTAGTTTTCGGGACGTTTATCTTAAGTTCAGCTCGATTTGTTTTGCTGAGCTTAAGGATATCGCAGTATGCAATTTTCTATATTCTGTTGTTAAGAAAGATTTTTTTCTGAGTGTAAGGATATCGCACAAGAGTGTGCTCGACACTCGACGACGCTGCCAATGTCACAATTATTTGCTACCCATCGAGGCGTGCAGCAAGGGGCGGAGGGCGAGGGATGTTGCATGCTGCAGCTGCAGCTGTAGCTTAGTGTTCGCGCTAGAGCAGGTTGTCGCTTGGCGGCGCCACCGGAAATCACTAGAGCAACTTTTTTAATGGAATCAAATCAAATTGTTCGGAAGCTGTAAAAAGCGATTGCACGGAAACGTTTTGAGTTGTTGACAGGCGACGACAAGCGATAACCGCTGAGGTGCCAACACACGCCCCAAAGAAAAGTTGCCAAAGTCACTAAAAAGTCGACAAAAAAAAAGAAAAGAAAATAAAAAATGTTATAAGTACACACTTCAAATGCTGACAGCAATACACACACACACGACTCGTCCTCAATAGTCTTCTAGAGTGCTTGTCAGCAGTACGATGTCGATGCCGATGCCTCTCCTGACTGTGGTTACAACGCCCACTTTAAAGCCCACTCTGGCATCTGTGATTGGGCAAAGAGACAGCAGTGCTTTAGGTGCGAAAAGTTGTTTGAACAATCGTTTGCCGGATTGTTTATATGGCCCATAAGTTGGCGCTAGCTGCACTTTGCCAACTTGCCAAGCTGCAAGGCCATAAAAATATATGTATGCCATGAAGCCGGCGATGTCGCCCAATCTGCGACCCCAACACTCAAAAAAAAAATCAATCAATTTTAGACAATTGCCCAAAAAATTAAAGTGAATTAATTTTGGCATGTAAGAAAAAATTTTTCTAAAAATTAGCAATGCTTGGCCTAAATTGACATGCCAAAAAATAAGGTATTCTCTTTTATTTAAGAAAAACACATAAATTAAATATGTTAAATTAATATATTTATATATTTAATATAAATACATGAATAAATTAAGCAATTATAAAAAATATTTCTAATAAGTGGAAATGCCAATGTATATGATATTCATGATATTTATAATGAAATTTACTGGCTCAGCTTTTTTCCATATATGTACATAAAATCTTAAAAATTCTAATAAAATGTACTAGTATATGTATATATATATATATATATATAGCTGTTGTGTTACTTATATTTATTTATTTATTTAATGTCAACCAAAGTCAGTCTACACAAAAAATACAAAAAGTCGAAAATAGATAGATAATACTGATAATGGGGAGATTAAATTTAAAATCTAGTTTAAATTAAATTTAATTGAAATAAATTTAAAAAATTTATACGATTTCTGCGGTTATATAAATGCAAAATGCTGTAACATATGTTGTATGGATTGACGAAACAATAGAATAAACTCAATCAGAGCGACAAATAAAATTAGTTAGGATCAATTAGTCAAGATGCTCACAAAACTTTTATTCACGAGACAAGACGTTTCAAATTGAATTGTAAATGATGGAAATAGAGGACTCTGAATTGATAACAAGATAAAGACAATTGTTATTGTTATTACAGAGTACTCGAAAGCGCTTAAGAGAAAGATGAAAGAAGTAAAGGGTTAGTCTAGAGGGAACAGTTAAATTAAATTAGCTCATTAATGCAATATTTATCATTAACCATACATATTCTTGAATACATATATAACAAAAAAGTATATATGATAACAAAAAAGTTAATGTAACAATTCCTTCTCATATACATAGAAAACAAATACACTGGAAAACTGGACAAACTTTTTAAATTTTAGAAAAATACACCCTAAAATTAAGAAATGCATGCCCTGGTTTTTAGTTAGTCACATCTATAAATATTAGAAATTTTCTTGGTGAGCAATAAGTTGGCGACTACTTTTTCTGTGAGTGCAACACTCAAAGGGCCGTTAATCAAATGAGGCAGGCTGCCAGCAGTCCAATCTGCGACTATAGCCCGGGCATAGTAACTAATAATTCTTTTTGACACCGGCATGAGTTATGCCCATTGAACTTGAGCAGCTGCAAATTAAGCCAATCAATTCATTAGCACCCCGAGTAGCTTGGTGTGCTGAGCATGAAAATTAAATTGTCGCCAAGCAAATGCTGCACAAATGCAACCCAAAATTGCAACAGACACACTGAGCAAAGAGAAGCGGCTTATGGGGGCAGTGTGGCAAGACCCGCAACGTATTACCTTTGTCTTCGCCTGTTGGGGGGGCAGAGCTGATTAATTGACAATGAGTGTGTACAAGTTCGAGTAGAAAACTTTTTCATTGTTTTGCCTTTGTTCCCCCTCGCGTCTCCAGCTCCAGATCCATCTCCTTCTCGGTCTCCATCTCCATCTCCATCCTCGGATTCGGTCTGTGTCACATTCTGAAATCGGGGACCACGTGCATTTTATCTCTCTGCTGTTGAACTCAACACAATTCGAGGTTTTTGAGGTGAAACAAATTTCCGGTGACATAAACTTAATTAGCTTTTGTTCAGGCTTTTGTTTTATGGTTTTGCGGGCACTCTGTGTGTGTGTGTTTGTGTGTGGCATGTAACGCTGAAAGGCGGCATTTAGTTTATACTTAATTGAGGCACTTTATAGATATATCTTAAAGATACTTTGAACCAGAGTTTTTATCACTATCTGCAAGTTGCTTAATTAAAAACGCACAAAAATTTTGCGCCATCAGTTAAGTCAGTCAAGAATCGTGGCAAACAGCAGACAAACTCTTCATACTTACCCAAAAATGTATACGAAGATAAATCTTTACCTCTGAACAAAGAGTCGAAATAATAATGAGCATAACCAGCATGAGCAAAATTATAATAGAATTGAATACTGAACAGCGGCTAAGCTAAGGAGGAACACAAACACTCAAGTGAAAAGCAAAACAAAGTTTGGAAATTCCCAATAAGAATGCCAGCAAAATAAATAATAAATAAATAATAATAATATATATAAAACAGCAAAGAAAACTGCTCACAAACTAAATGCTAGAGTTATCAGAGTCTCTCAGGATTTGCAGAGTTTCTCAAAGTTTATCAGCAATTCTCAATACATTTAATAAGAATTTTTGACTGCGTGCTTTTGCACAACCGACAAAAGTGGTTAATAAGTAATTTTAAATCATTGCAGCCAATTAACTAATCTGCCCATTAAAACCCATTTAAGCAGCTGCGCACTTTTCTTAAGCTGCTCAAATTTTCATTTAAATGATTTTTTGTTTAATTAATTAATTGAGCATTATTATTATATGTTCGCCTGTCTTTCTTAATAAGCTTTAGATATTTGCATGGTACACACGCACACACACACACACTTACACACATACACATTCTAGCATGCGTGCTCATAAATACTTCATCAGCCGCAAAGGGCCAAGAAGTCGAAGTCGGCTGAAAACTTTAACCACCCTTGGCACAGGGATGGGCGCATAGGTTACTGACGATATAATGATCTCCCTTGGGGTGCCAACCAGCCAGCTACTCCGACAAGGCTACACTTAAAAAAATGCAGCCAAATTTTAGAAAATCACCTTCAAATGAAAATCGTCCTGAAAACATGTCTCAGTTTTAGAAATAGTTTCTAAATATAGGAGAAAAATTCATAAAATTAGGAAGGCCCTGTTTTATATTTCAAAATAATTTCAAAATATTAGAAATATACATCTTTAAATTAATAAGTACGTTTTCAATTTTTTAGAAATATGTTTCTTTATAATAAAATACATTTCTTAAGTAAATTTAATTAATTTTTTGTGATTTTAAGAATAGACTTATTCTAAAATTTAGTGTGTACATTTCTATCTTCTAGAATTGTTATTTAATTATAAAAAATTAATTTATTTTTTTTTAATAAAAAACAAAAATTAGAATAATAATAAACATGAAAACTATTCGATTTTTCAGGACAATTTGCATTTTTATGCTATTTTCAAATATGAAGCTCAATTTTTTTCTGAGTGTACTCCTTAGATGAAGTGCATTGAAATTCCAGCGGCATTTCTCAGCATCACCTTAATCGCCTGCCAAAGTTGCTTATGCTTGCCTTTCCAAGCTCACTGGCCTCCGTACGGGCGACGGACTACGGGCCGAGCAATATTAACAGGAAATGAAATCAAAAGGTCGCCTTTTACTTGATTTTCCCCAATTCCGAGTAGCATTGTTACCGCTGCTGCTGCTGCCGATGCTGTTGCTGCCACTTCCTTTAGTTGCCACATTGTTCGTGAGACTTGTAGGTTAGCTTCATCATCATCATCATCATCTGCACTTGGTGGTCGGTAAGTTGCTTAACCTGCTTTGGCTCCATGTGGCTCCATGTGGCTCCATCTCTCCATCTCTGCATCTCTTCAGCTCTGCGTCTGTTGACGCCCATCTCCGTTTCCGTTCGTTTCATTCGTCATGACTGTAAGCCGGCAAGGAATTTGCTCCTCCTCCTCCTCCTCCTTGTTGTTGTTGTTGCTGTTGGCCCTTTGTTGTATAAGTAGCTCATCTGCGGCTGAGCGCGTTTTATTTGTTTCAAATTGAGTTATGCCTAATGAAAATCAAATAAGCCGCAATCCAGCCGGAAATGTCGGTCGTGGATGCCACTCGCCATTTCTCAAGAAACACTCCACTCCATTTGGCTTAGTCTGCTGATATATATATATATATATATATAGATATATTAAGGATACATTTTCGCATTATTCACACGCCTATGATGTGTAAATAATTTCACGTGTTCTCAAACTGTTAACTGTTAAGCCACAAATTGAAAATGCCTTTCGAAACGAGCTTGGAAATCAATTAAATGCGTCGTCGCAAAACTTGAAAGCTCAACTTGAGTATCAAGTATCAAGTATACGCACCGTGCTCCACATACAGTTGCCAAAATAAGAGTAGCATCACTGCGACATTCTCCTTAGGAAAAAAAATCTTCAAATTTATATAATTGAAAACGGAGCGTAAAATTGTGCTTTATTTCCTACTCACTTTTTCAAAGAATCGTCTACCACTTCCAAAAACTTATTCATAAGTTCCATAAACTTTCGAATTTAACATTTCTTGTTATATTATTATTACAAATCGGGGTACCATCACTGCAAACTATAAGGTCTATTGTGCCCCTTCTGAGCCTATAGCTCCTCCATCAACCCCATTTATTGTTAGGGTGTTGATATTCTTTTTTCGTAACTGTATAAATTTAACATTTCATCGAACATGAAGGCAATTTACGTATTTCACATGAACTATTTGCCACAAATTGTAGCGAGTTTTGAAGGTGGCGAGGCCAAAGAAAATACTATAACATTTGCTTGTCTATATATATAACACACTTAATATGATAGCATGTGATATTTGTTTGTGAGTGAGGGCCAACTCGGGACACGTTAAGTGCAAGTGTGGAAAATTATTTAATGACTTTTCTGAATTTGAAACGGAATATGTGAGTGCGATGCTGCCGCAGCGTGGCAGTGGCAAGTATCATGATGATGAGGCCAAATATTTGCATAAGCAAGCGAGCGAGCTTGTTGGTTGAGTTGCTAGTCACTTGCCTTGCAGACGAAGGCATCAAGCACAACTGGCAACTGGCAACTCGCAACTGGCAAGTGGCAAGTCATTTAACACAACCTTAACTTGTGCCCCTTGCGTTGCGCATTTTTCTATTAATTATTTAAGCGTCTCTTACGCGACTTGGAAGTGCCGCTGGGGCATTCAACACACTTGTCCATTTCGCTACCTGGGCAACAACTTCTAATGAAGCCGCAATCCAATTCGCCACTCGAAAAAAAAATTTTTAATTTCCAATACTTAATGTTATTAAAAATAATGTCTCATTTTATTGATTTATTTTCTTTTTCTGCTCAAATTATGTTCCTTCAACAGCGATAACTTTTTCAGGCCGTTTTTTTTTTGAGCGAGGTTCGATTTTTAGGTAAACGCTGTCAGTTGTCACATCTCGTCAATGTCATTAGGCAAGCCGAAGAAAACGTTAAGAATGAAATGCTTCGCATGCATTTGGCTATACTGCTTTCGGTTTTTGCAATGTACAATTTAAAATATTTTGCCACATTTAATATGATTATTAATTACTTTTAGATTTCACAGATACAAGCATTTCACTTTGCTTATCATTTAATATAATTTAATTTGAAACAATATTGATATTACGAGGAATCGAACCCAAGAGGTATTTGGTCTCTAAACTAAAATTTAATATAGCAGTCGAGAGAACAAATTTCATGAATATTTTCTGTATTTATTTTAAGAATCAGCAATTGCAATTCAAGGTTTTAGAAATGCTTTTTTTAATAATTGACAGTATTTCTAAAAAAAATAGGAAAAACTTCGTATATTGTCGATTTACCGCATCCTTATCTAATTTTAAGAAAAATATTTTCTATTATTTAGAATTTCTAAAAACAAATAAAACTCGCACATTTTTGTGTCGATTTTTTCTCTAAGTGCACAGACGATGAAGTCCACTCAATGCGTTTCTGCTGCTGGCAACGAGCATGTTGTCGTCGTCTTCGTCTTCATCATCAGCAGCAGCAGCAGTATTAATTTGTTCAGGCGACACTTACCAGGCAGAGGCAACAACTCCAGCTGCACATAATTTGTAATTAATGACCAGTTAAAGAGCAACCTTGAGGGGCAGTGAGAGACTTGGTTCGACACTGCGATTTACAGGAGACAAACGATTTACAGGCTGACAGCCAAACGCTGATTTATGGCCACAGACCGCAAAATTTATATGCCATCAGAGAAGTGGCGATGCGAGTCGATTCCTCGCCTGAATCAACAGCAGCCAGCTCGGAGGTGCCTGCTAGTCTTTAGTTGCAATCCATATTCAATATGGCTTCTAATCTCTTTGGGCATGTTGCCTTTGTCCCCTGCTTTGCGTACAAGCTAAAAATAAATTATTATAAGAATTGATATTTTTCTGATCGACTTATTTTTTTTTTATCTTTTCTACTCTAAAAGAAGTTTACCGAGCCGAAGAAATAGGTTAGTACTCATTAAAAAAAAACATTATGCTTAGTAATTATGCCAAGTCAAAATATTCTAAAAAATAAAATAAAAGGAGACCATTTCAATTATCAGACTGTCTATTAAAATATGTTCGACAGTTTGGAACCAAATCAAGTAGGTATTGAAAATAAAAAAGATGAAGAAGACAATTTAATTTTTAGGAATGTTCCATTTCTCATTTTAAGGCTCTTTAAAATTTGACCAACTAATTATAGCTGCTATAAGTAATTAAAAAAATATTTAGCATTTAAAAATGGAAGATGGGATGGAAGACAGTAGAAGACTATTTTATTTTCCAGTTTGGCTTTCAATTTTCCATTCCTATTCTATGGCTGTTTAATTTCAAAATTTAATCGACCGATCATAAATTGAATACAACTGCAAATTATATGCACATTTCTAATTCATTTATTTATAATTTGAATCTTTTACAATTTAGTTTGTTTTGTATTTTTTGCTTATTTTTATTTTGGAATTAAAAACCGGTTCAAGTGGGGATTGAAAATAAAAGAAAACCACTCATTAGATTATACAAAATTCTTATCCTACTCCTAGATTGTTAAATTTGGAATTAGCTGGATAAATCACAAATGTAATTTACCTTGATTTCAATTGGCAGGGTATGCACTTTTCTACTTCATTTGATTGTATATATATCCACATTTTCAATTTCATTTTTTTTTTTTTTAGCTCTTGCTTTTGTCACAGCATTTGAATGTGAAATGTCAGTCACATTCCGGTAGAGCTGGGCTTTATGTTCATCTTGGCTGAGTTTCTTTCCCATAGATCAACTCTTTGCAACGGCAGCATAAAGCCAATGAAGGAGGCCAAAAGGAGAAGGGCTCTGTTTCATTTTGTAGTTACTGCTTGTGGCCCATACACTCATAACAAAAATTACGCTGAATTTTACAAAATCGCCCTGAAAACTAGAAAGTTTCTGTTGTAGTTCAAAATAATTTCTAAATATACCAAAAATGTCTAAAAATTTGAAGGCCTTACCTAAAATCGGCAATCCCAAATTAGGGTGTTTTTTTATTTTTTCAACTAAGAAATGTATATCTAAAATATAAAAATGCAAACGCTGAATCTTGGAAAATAAAATCATTTCAATAATTCAGAAACAATTAATGAAATATACTGACTTATTTATGGGTTTATTAATAACATAAGTAACAAAAAATTAATTTTGAAGTTGCTTGAAGAACACCCTAAAAATTAAACATTTTAAATTAATAGAAAAATGTAATCTGAAATTAAGAGAAGAAAAACTCTGATTTTTTGAAATATTTGATGCAAGTAATAATAGTAATTAATTTGCCCTTTGGCAATTTTGAAAATGTAGGCAGTTTTATTTTTCTGAGTGTACATAGGAGGCATAAGAGACCAAGCAAAGAGCAATTTGTCTTCTGCCAGCAGCTTCGATAGTCAATGCTGAGCCCATTTACATTCGCTTTATTGTCAAAGGCGGCTTTTTTTTTCCTTTTCCCATACGCTTTTTGCATGTTGTCAGTTGGATGGCTTACAGCCGAGTTGAAAGCCTAAATAACTGGAGAGTTGCAGGCGCAGTAGCTTCAAATTGTAATTCCTCAATTATAAGAGTGTCGTCTATGGCATTCCAATAAATATTTGTTAGCTGACGACAGTTTAATGCTAGCATTTTGATTAATGGCCTCCGCCTACGACTTAATGCACCGCCAAACATTCCACAAAAACAAAAACATAACATACAAAAAACGAGACTCAACTAAGTAAACCGACGCGAGAGATAACACAAAAAACGGTTTTACACTCTGTTTATTTTGAGACCAACTTTTAGCTAAGTGCAAAACAATTTACCCAAATACGCGTGCACACATTGCCCAAACACACACACACACACATATATATATATGCTTATATATATATATATATATATATATATATACATATATACATTAATTGTTCATCCGACTAATGCCGCTTGGCGTTGCACATGCAACACTTTGTTGTTGCTGTTGTTGTTTTTGTGGCAAGCTTGTAAAATCAGCCAAAGCTGCTAAAAACTTGGCTAGTTGCTTTCCACACCCCTTATGTGAACCTGAGACTAATAGGGTATGCTCGGCTGTATATTTAAGTCACACTATTTTCTTAATTTCAGGTTAAAATTTTTCAAAATATAAGAATAAGAATAAACTCTTTCTAGATTTCATATAAATTTTCATTTTGGGGCAATTTTTTTAAAATTTGGGGTCGAGATTTTTACTTAAGTAATCAAATAATAATTGCAATAATAATGATACAACTTTAATCAATTTCTTTCTTTAAGACTTAAGTACCAAATAATGTCTCCCGCCTCTTTGTTGAGGCTGCATATTTAACACTACTTCAAGCTTATCAATCAAATCCATTTTAAAATCCAGATTTCAAATAATAGTTGATGCTATCGCTTATCGGTTATCGATTACTGCGTCTCCCTTAGTCCAGCAGTCCCCATGTTACATAGTTTATTATGATAAGGACTGTTAAGACTTCTTCAAGCTGATGAAAACATTTCTTTCTGCAAGATTTCATTTAAAAATAATGTCTCCGATGTTATCGGTTCCCGGATGTCTGTTAGTGCTATACTCTTAGTCGAGCACTCCCCATCTCACTTCGTTTATTATGCTAATGCAAAGAGGGACCCCTTCCCGCACTAACCCACCTGCAGTGCTGTGTTGTTATTGTGTAAGTTGATTGGTGGAACCCGTGCTCTGCTGCATGCTTGTTGAACACACATGGGAGGGAGAGTGGGAGAGAGGTGGATCAGGGATGAAGAGCCAGATGAGTGTAAACAACAACCACCAACAACAGCAGAGGAGGAGGCAACAATTGAAAACTGTGTCAGAGGCTTTGGCAAATGCAATGCATTTCTGGAATGCTTTCTAAGAGGCATTACCCCGAACCAAAAGTTGCTCGTTCTATGCATAATAAATACGTGCAACAATTCAGCTTAAAATAAAAGTAAATAAAAAAATGCATAAAATGTTTAGGTAAAAGAAACTTAACATATTCGATATGACACTATCCATATTTTATAAAATTTTCATCATAGCTATTTTTTGATTACCTTCTTGAGCAAAAAAAATTATAGATTATAATTGTCCGAAATATTTAATTTTTATCATTTACATTGCACTTTGCCTAATAAATAGGTGTAACAATTAAGCTTTTAAGAAAATCAGCCGAAAAATTTGAGTCTTAAGACTTAAATCTTTTGGAAAACAGATTTTATAAATTGTAATTATTTGGCTGATATATTTAATTCAAAGAAAAACTCAATATATATAATATTTAAGTGCAACAAAGAATATATTCTGAAGCCGTAAATATTTTTAACACAACATAATATGTTTTTATTATTTGGCTGAAATATTTAACTTATAAAAATAATTGCAAAATACATATTTTCAACGGCCATAATTTTGTTGACTGGAAATTTCCTCATCAATGAGTATTATTTTATTATTAAATTTTTAAAGTGTAAGAGAGCACTTAATACTTTTTTAGTTAACTTCTTTAGCTTTTGCTTTTCTCAGTAGTTCGCCTTAAGGAGCATGGGAGCTCAAGAGTACAAGACGCTGAAGTGTCTGCCTGCTTAGGTCGTTGCCTGCCAACTTCAGCAGACTGTAAAATAAAATAATTATGAGCGATAAATTTTGCAGGCGTGTAAAAAAAAAAACAAAAACTGTCGCGACGCTGATAATGAGCAAAGTGGCAAAGTGGCAGCAGCCAAAGGTTGTTCTGGGCAACCCACTGAAACAGGCTGAAGAACAGAGCCAAAGAGAGCGCAGCAATTATGTGCGAGCAAATATACAGCACCTAATTGGATCGATGCGAATCGCATACAAAAGCGGCAGCAGCAAAGGACTTCGTCCCGATTTCAAAGATAGCCCCATTAAAAATTCATAAGAAACTTCGTTTGGCTAATTCAATTGAGGGCCTCAAGTGGCGGCAGTTGGAAATCTACTCGCAATTGGCCGGGTCGATTCAACTCATATTTTATCGGCTGTTGCAGTTGCACGTGCCACACAGCCACACAGCCACTTTGCCACGACCGCCACCTGCCACTATCTGCCTGCCGCACAGATTTATTTCATTTAGCGGCAGAGCCGAGTAGGTTCCTTTTATATAATTTCAATTATCGCCTGTTGGCAGGCGTTCATAAATCTGAGCCGTGAAAGTTCTTGGCCAGCGATTTAATTAAGTGCAAGCAACGCTCTCTCTCTCTCTCTCTATCTATCTGTTTCTCTCTCGCTCTCTCTCTCTCTCTCTCTCTCTTTCTCTGTGGCATCTATACAGGCAGTATCTGAGAATCACGCCTCTGCGAGCACACAATGCGGAATATCTAATTTTGTTAACTCTCCAACGAGCACTTTGAGTGCACCACAAAAAAAAAAATGAAGATGAAAAAGAAAAAATTAGGAAGGAGAATGCAGTTTGTTGTCAGCAAATGTCAAATGTCGCACACAAAAAGAGAATGTTGTGCAACAGTCGCCGCAACTGTTAAGGCCTGGTCGTGCCACAAAACAGCAACCAACAAGTAAATGCTAACAAACGGAAACAAACAGCTGCATTAGCAGACTCAAATCAGCAGCAACAGCGACAAAATCAGCAACTGCAACATCAATTCCTAATGCAACGTTGAGCGCAGCTGAGTTACTCGCTTAAAAATTCCAAACACATAACGGAAATATGCAAAAGCTCGGGTCGAAAACGGGAAATGACCAAGCTTGCCAGGTTTTCTCACCTAGCTTATGTTTCTAATACCCTATAAAACGACATTACCATCAAGAGTAGCCCCAACCAACTCGAAAATTGAAACGAATCAATTTAAATATTTATGAAATATTCATTAAAACTACTTATTTAAACACAAAATTTAAAAGCCAAAGTTATTTAGGTTATTTTTTTCTAATAATATTTGTTTTATTTATTTATTTTAATATTTTAAGCATACATTTATAAGAAAAGTGAGTTTCTTAAGCAAGATTAATTATCAAATAATATAAATACACTCGAAAATGAACATAATTTGTTTGCTGAGCTGGTACTAATTCGCTATTCAATTTAATTGTTTTATATTTTAATGCAAGCAGTGACTTGCTTAAGCAATTGCCTACAGGGTATAACATCGTCTGGCGGATTTTACAATTTGCGTTGGCAAGCTTGCCGTTTGCCATAGCCTCGCCCGGTTCAAACGGGTCGCTAACGAGCGCAGCAAGGATGCAAAATGATGAGACGCCATCCTTTGCCGGAAGATTTATGAAATTCACTTTGATTGCTAAAGGTGCTAAAGGAGCTGCCAACTAGCCCAACTCAACTGCAAGACGACAGACGGAAGAGAGTGCTATCAGAGCCCGCTACAAATTAGTGATAATGAATAATTTCCCTGGCGGTAATTAAGTGCATCATTAAAACGTGCCTAATTGCCAGGAGCAGCGACAGCATTTCAACTGGTCGAAATTGAAGTGTGTGTGTGTGTGTGGGTGTGTGTGTGTGTGGTTGTGTATGCGTTGCTTCAAACGGTTTTCCAATTACCAAGCAGACAAGTCGAAGGAAAAGTCATTTTCAGCTTAGCATATCCTCTGAAAGCAGCCTCCTCCTTGCCACTTAGCTGCAGAATGCAACCGGGTGGGGGCATGTGCCACCAATAATTGACCTGCAGGCCGGCTATCAAAAATGTTTGCCTGGTGTAATCTCCTACCCACTAAGCCGAGTGCGAGTTAATGTTTGTGCCACACGTTTAAGCCGCAAGCCCTCAAACAATCGGTGATCAGCTGTAGTGGCAGAGGTAGCTGCTGTAAACCGCAAATTAGTTGCCCCGACACTGCATGTAACCGTGTCGAAGCAACTCCACAAGCAGTGCACATCCAGCTATGCCGAGTCCAAAGGCCAGCACAAATAGTGCAGCGGATATGTCATCGACAACAAGCGGCTTCGGCGCCGTCTGGGGCACATACCCAATGGCCTGGTCGAACAGGATCTGCCCCGTATTCCTATCCAGATACTTCACAACATGCTGCAGTGTGAAAAATAGTTTTCATATTAATAATAATATTAATAAATATTTTATTTAGTTAGGAGCTATATATGTATATGTATATATGAATTATTAGTGGTGTGGTAAACCTTTTGTTTCTTTAATTTGTTACTTTAAAATGAATTCAAGCTATGATTTATGTAACTAATTGTTACATAATATTAGTTTACACTCATATAAAAAATCGTGCTAAATAAAGAGTTTTTCTAAAAATCAGATATGCATTTCTAGTTTTTAGAAATGTTTTTCTTAATACAAAAAAAATTAAAAAAAAGGAAAAAGTCGCCATATAATCGGGATATTCGATTTAGCCTGGAACTTAATATTAGTATGTATATATGGAGTACTGAGCTACCTCCAGTTCCCAGTGAACATAGAGACCCGCCTCCTGGCAGCTGCGAATGTGTCTGTTCAGCTGAGGCATCAGCGCCCAGCCTCGAATGGAAACCGCTCGAGTCCAGTCAAAGTAGAGATCATCGCGTAGCACCTGCAAAAGTTCACTTAATGATTCTCAAGCAATTGGGTCAGGTAGGATCTTGCCCACAATTCGATTCTCAACGGCTTGCGAGGTCACATAGTTGCCAAAGTTAAAGGCGCCGGATGCCAACCTCTCGATAGCCAAACCATAATGTGGTCGAAAGCTGGCATTGTACAGGAAGTTATAGTCGCGCACTTCGAATTTATCGGTTAGTATCTGTTCCGTATCCAGGTCGGAATTCTCCACCGTATGCACCCAGACTATCGACGGTGCCGCCCACTTCCACTTGGCCTGCGCCCACTTTTCAATGGTGTCCACAGGTGCATCATACAAGGGCACAGTGAGGAGAGACTTTAGTTGCCCACTGTAAATGTTCTCCAGAGTAATTGTTGCACACAGCAACGAGGCCAGAAAGAAGCGTGTACCAAAGCGATCAAACCTTAAAAAATAAACATTTCTATCGGTAATTTAATTTTGCTGGATAAATTATTTTAATTTTGCGATATCGAGCATAAATCATCAGTTCTGCCTTGCTGAAAATTCAGCCTAATTTCTGCCTCAGTACAATCGAAAAGAAAATCGCACTGCATTTTCGCAATATAAAATAAAGACTAATTTCTAAATATTTGGAAAATATTTCTAAAACTTGGGAAGACTTGACAACCCCAATTTGGCGATTAAATAAATTTAATTTTACACGGTTATTGCGGATGTTGCTTAATCATTTTGTTTCACTCAAGAAAGCATCTGTACAAATAATTGGCATTAACTGCGAAAATACGAAGCAAACCCAGGGCACTGAATTGAAGTTGCAAATTTAAAATGTTCGAGAATTATGATAATTTAAAATAGAATATTATTCTTAAGACTACAACATCATCACTTGAATGAATTTCGTTGTATTCCGTCAACTAATGGCTGCAAATGATGCTAATGCTGACTACGTGAATCATCGAACAAATTCGCATTCGTTCAAATTGTAGCTCTGTGTGATTAGCCGAGAAGGCTGTAACAAAATAAAATATATATAAAAATATCGATGAACAACTCACGACAAGGGCGCTGATGGCTGCTGAATGAAGAGCGCAAAGATATCGATGAGAGACTTTTCCACATTTTCTGCTGGCACAAAGACACCCTTTGGCCTGCCCTGGACAATAAAGTGGCTCGAATATCTCAGCCAAGACAAAACCAGACTGCAGACGATAATCGTTAAGATGAGCAGCAGCCAAGCGCCTCCATTAAAGGGCATAAGATCAGTACGCCAAGCTTGCAAGGGGCTGTGAATTAAAGATTAATATTAAAATCAGTTCTGGGAGTATTGAAAGACGACCTACGCTGGAGCTGGTCCCATTATGGTAACTGCAGATCGGGCTATAGTGTGCGATGTCTCCGTGATGCCATCATACCAGTTGTATATACACCCAATGGCCAACTCCACACGCTGCTTGTAAATGTCTCCCAGCATGCCCTGAGCACTCCCATTCTCATAGATGGCACCCCAGTTGTCGGCTCCATCTGGGAATTACAACTGGCGTCAATAATGAGGCAATGCTTTAAACTAAAACTAGTATGACAAAATATATCTTTTATGAATCACATATAGAAAGCAACACCTTTGAAATTATTCATATTTTTTACACAGATACAAAAAAATCTAAAAAGTGAAAACTAGATTAAATTAAATCAAAAACAAAACAAAATATAAAATAAGACACACATTTTCTGGGGTGTTTAATTGCAAAATGCGCAATATACAGAAAAATATAAAATAGATTAAATTAAAATAAAAATAAAATTTAATATTAATCAATAGTTGAAGTTCTACACTTACAGGCCTCGACACGCAGGTGGCAGTTGTGCACCTCGCAGAAGGTGCTCATAATCTTAGCCTCGGAGCCGTCGTAGGCAATGGAGCGATTGGCGCCACGCGGGTTAATTGGATCCTCATTGCCGGCACCAGCTGCCTGCGATTGGAGTTGCAGAAGTGTGGGAGTTTATTAAGTTTTTGGGGCTGCCCTAATTGGAGTCCATTGTTGGTCATTGAAGTGTCTGTTCTAATTTACTAAATGGCCTCGTAATGGCGATGGCACACAATGTAAGCCACGCCCCCCCCCCCCCACACACACACACACACACACACACACACACACACGCACATATATGTATAGAGACACCCACACATCCACATGGACATCGACACTCAGCGCCAATTAAATGGAAACACGTAATTTAAATCAATGTTGTGCTAAAGCCGACCGTAAACAAAACCACATGCACACGCTTGCGGCCTTCTGCATGTGAGTGTGTGTGAGTGAGTGCGAGTGTGTGTTTCGGTTGTGTGTGTGTTTAGAAATGTGCGAATGTCCTTAAGGCAAACAATTGAGTGCGAACAAAACTTCCACCAAGTGACAACAAAGAATTTTTCTGTTTTTTTTTTTTTTGAGCTGTTGTTTTGTTTGTGTTCCGCGTTCGGTGTCCTTTGGTCTGGGGCTTCCGCACAGTGGTCAGTTTGTGATTTTAAGTATCGGTGAAATTGAAATGTATGTAATTATATTCGTAGTTAAACTAATATCAAGTTTATATAAATTTTACATAAAAAAAATGTATAATATTTAGAAATCCACAATCAGATTGTCTACCAAAAATATATCAAATTTATCTACAAAAAATATTTAGACAACTGAAATTTCAGTAATTAATCTAAGAAATCTATCTAAAAAATATATCAAGCTATCAGATGTAATTAACCGAAAGTCAAGTAATTCATTCATATCATGTTTCTTTATATAATTTACTTTTAAAATGATGCACATTTTTCAATCAGTTTTTCTTAAATTCTTTAATTTCAGTCATACTTACGTCAAATCACACTCTATCTAAAAAATATCATATCTTACCTAATAAACTAAAATTGCAGTTTTACATATCATACATATATTTCTTTGCTTTTACTTTAATTTTAAATTGATGCCCATTTTATAATCGTTTATTTTAATTCCTAAATATATTTATTATACCCACGCCAATGTGCGCTTTGCACAATCGCACAATTGAAGTCAAATACAACTGAAAAGTAAGCGGCGCCACAAAAAAACGGTAAATACATATAACATTTAGATTATATGGATATAGATATAGATATAGCCAACGGCCATAGAATGTAAGTTTTTAGTTACCGAAAACGTTGCCCACAACTAAGTAGTACACAGGAAATAACTTTCTATCAGGTCACCAAGAGCCACACACACACCACCCCCTGATCGGGGGAGGGCGGGTTCAGGGTAAACAACCACTGGCCATTTATTCATGACCATTTCATAGAGCTCTCTAATGCGACAAGAACACAACAACAACTACAACAACAACAATATAGACAACGATGAGGCTGCTGAGGTTGACCAATTGGCTTTGCCTAATGCCGGCGTGCAAATCTCTGCGACATTTGTGCGAGTGCCGACATCAACAACAACAAGAACAAGTAAGAGTAAGCTCGACTTCGATATACCCCGCAGTTATCTATTAAGTATATTCTAGTTGTATTGCCAAATTCCCTTTAAATAGATATACTCACACATATATATAAGAAAATAAATAGTTTCCTAATTTATTCAGAATCTAGAAACTGCAGTGATTTGCTACCAACTGAACAACAGCATTCAGAGCTACATATTTGTGTGGGAATTCATACAGTATATAAGCAAACATGCAACAAAGCTATCTGACAACCTAGTTGCCATTGTCCCGGTACTATCGAGAGCGGGTAATCGAGTCAGTACCGGTACAAGAGAAGTATCGATATCTGATCTGTAGTCATCAGTGTTGAGTTGCAAGCAGGGGTGAATAAAACATTATTTTAAATTCATAATCAAAGCACAAACATACCAATGTATATCATTAAGCTAATCCATTATAATACAATAAATAAATATATACCGTAATATCTAAACAAAGCAAATTGATTGCCCTTCCCTTAATATATGGATTTCTACATAAAAATCTATAGATTAGAAACAAATAAAAATAAAGTGAGCTCGCTACGAATATATCCAGTTAAATGTATTACATTTTTTTTTGCCAAATTGGAATTGGAAATAAATAAACATAAAATGGTGGTATTATTTCTATTATTACAAGAATTCCAGGAGCAGTACTCATTTTAAATTTTAGGGATATTCCCAATTTTATTAAAACTCAACATTTTAAGGAATTGTGCTTTTCGCAACTGTAGACACTTAATGGTGTCGTAGATGCTTTCTTCTGCCTGTTACATACTTGAGCACAAAACCAAATCCACCCCTTTTACGCATTTTCAATGGGTGCAGGGTATAAAAGCAACAACAGCAACAACAGGATGAGGCAGAATAAACACGACACTGTTTGGCGGCAGCATCGGCGATAAATATAAACTTAACCGGCAATTACTTACCACATAATTAGTAACTGTGTATGGCACATAAGTAATGGAGCCCAGGCGCAGGGTGCGCCTCTGAAGATTGAGCAGCTTGTTGGGGTAAAGTTGGTATTGGGATTCGGATTGGGATTGGGATTGGGCGTGGGCTTGGTTGGCAAAAGTTTCGTTCGGCAAGAATGCGTCCAAGAGCTGAGCATCCAAATTTCCACTGGCACCGACAAACTTTTGTGTCCACAGCCCCAAATTGATGTCGCGGTGTGGGTGTGGCAAGCTAGCTGTTGCCTCAACTACTCCAACTCCGACACCAACTCCAACCTCAACACCAGCTCGAATTGCTTTGCCACTTCTGGCATATCCTTTATTTGCCGGTTCTCCTGGCCGCAACATCAGATGGTGTGGGTAGACTAAGTCCGTATTACAGCACATCGAACAAGCCAAAAACACCAAAAACACCAAAAACAACAAAAAACAAATTAAGTTCCAAGCCAAGAACAACCAAGAACAACCGAAAAAACAACTAAGTGAGACATTGCGGTAATTGAGTCGGGCGTAACCGACTTCCACATACCCTGATAACAATTTAAAACCAGCTTACAACAGGACAGAAAATGGGTTTCATACACTCATAAGAAAAGTCACCCATTTTATGGCGATTTACTAAAAACAATAAAATGGTCGTCCAGGCTTCTGAATTCTGAGAGCGGGAGATGGAGGAAGTTGCCAGTAATTTACTTCCCACGAATGCCAAGATATCAGACGAACAGGCAGCATGACGGGCATGGCACAAAACCTATATACTCATTTATAACATCGGTATCAGAGTATAAGAAAAAAAACTTTACAATTGAAGAAGAGGCCGCCAAGCGTGGAAATTATTGGCCAGAGTCTCCAAAGTTGAAAGTTTGATCAACTGATGTGCCCCGCGGCTGTTTGTTGCCCCTCCGAGTGTGTGGCAAAGTTTTTGTTGAGTTTGACTTGACTTTCATCAGTGCCCCTGGGAGATTCACTCAAGTTAACAACGACTATTGTCGACCAAATAAAAACTAACGCCAATTGTGTTGGCAAACATTAAATGCTCGAGTATTAAACTGAGTAAACATCAAAAGGATTAGTGCCAAATTATATGTAAAAGTGACTACGATCTTATGCAATTATTATTATTTTACAATTGACAAAACGTTTCTACTTAGGTTTTGCTGTTAAGCTCTTTACAAATATTTTCTTTTTAGAAATAATTTTTAAATATAGGAAAACAGATTTCCAAAACTGATTAATGGATCTTTTTAGGTTTTCTAAAACATTTTAGAAAATTGAAGAAAAATGTTAAAAGCCTTTTTGTATTTTTAAGAAATATATTTCAGTATAAAATATCTGAAAAATTTAAGAAAGACTTTTTCATTTTGAAGTTTTTTTTCTGACCGTAGCTTAAATCAAGATTCCTTTTAACAAACTCAACTAGTCCAAGGGCTTCTGGCAGCGAAACGTACTTTTCGCAAGTTCAAAACTAGGCCACACTTAAGATAAATACCCAATTAAATGTATATTTGATGTTATGTGACCCCAATCAATAATAATGCATTTCTACTCACATTGCAATATTTCCAAGCTGAGCAATTCGCTGGGATCTTCATGTTCACACAGAAACAAGTAGAGTTTGTCCTTCAGCCTCACATTGGCATTGCGTGTGGCAAAATAGCGAGCATGAAGGAACTGTGTAGTCTGCGGCAATATCGTGATAAAACCCTGCCCAAATAAAGAAAATAAAAGTCACTTTAATGAGATAACAATGAGATAAAAATTAAATTCAGATAACACACCTCCGTCACGCTGGAGTTAACGGCAGCTAAAACTTGCCACTCCAGCGCATTCGGCTGTGTTGCATATTGGGGCAACTTGGCAACATTGATCCACTGCAGCAAGATGGGTTGGCTGAGATTACGCAGAGCCAGTTGCACAGCCTCCAGATAGTCAAGTTGCAGCGGAGTCGCCTCCTGGGTGCCATTGTGAACTATCAGCAGCGATGAGAGTGGCGCAAAATATTGGCTTACTATTGCAAGGATCCAGAAAATTCAAAAATTTTTATATATTTATTTAATGACAACTAATCTGTCATACAAATACCAATGGAAAAACTAAATTGAATTACAAATAAAATTTAATATTAAATTAAAATTAAACAATTTAAAGAAAAATTATAAGGATTCTAGGGGTATTCAAATGCAAAACACTCTTTTAATTTATTTACAATAAATTAAAAATAAAATATAACTCTTAAGAAAGTTGGGTTGACTTAGAATGAAGAAAAAAAACAGTTATTCGCGAGACGGGACTTGTAAAATTGAGCTCTTTATGATAGGAATAAAGGACTTTGAATTGATTACGTGATAAAGTCCATTAGTAATCATTACAGAGTACTCGAAGTGGATTATGCAACAATAATGCCACGAGATTTACCTATTATGTGGATGAGCCTGGTCAAGTGCGTAAACTGCTGTGGCAACAACATCGTGAGGCGTCTCAGACTAGCGCCTGGCAGGAGTGCACTCTTACTTATGGGCACATCTCGGCATATCGCTGGCCAACAATTGGCATTGGCTGGTAAATTGAATTTAATGAGACTCGCTGCTAAACTGCTGTTTGTTCACCCGAGGTAATGTTTGCATTGACATTAGCTTAATTAAAGATACACAAGCGAGTGTTTTCTTAGGCCATCGGCAAACAAATGCAACTAAATAGGCAAGGGCTCCAGCTCAAATCACCAGCAAATTAACCCAAGTCCTTGCGTATCCCCACAAACTGTTTGCAGATCACATATCAGAGGCCATGTCGTAAGGATATTTATGTGTGCTTAGACAGGCATTTATTTATGGCCCAAATACCTGGTCAAATGAACGCTCATTGTAGCAAATATGTAGGTAATTGATAGATATATTAAAGCTTTTTATTTCAACACTTTACAGAAGTTCAAAGCTCCCATGTGCTTTTAAGTATTATTTTCAAAAATATATTTGTTAGCATTGAGTTTTAAATGAAATAATACTTCCTGTACTCAATATTTTTCAGTTCTAAACCGGCAAATCTCAAGCTTACGCTTTCCATTACACTCTACATAAGCATTAAGCTTGACAATCATCTTAAAGCTTAAAATTGTTTTTGATTATGTGTTTTTACATAAATTTGTTTGCACTGAATTTTAAGTGAAATTATATTTCACTAACTAAAAGTTTTGTATTTAAGCTGCGCTTTTAAGTAGTGTTTTCAAAAATTTGTATTTCTTATCACGGAACTTTAATTAATATAATATTTCCTTCACTCAATGCTTAAATATAAACATTTCTTTTAATTGATTTAATTTCAATGTTTTCAGTTCAATTTCACGCACTTTTCAGGATGCCTGTGCATTCAAGAAAATCCAGCTGTAATGCTTATATTGAGATGTTTATATCTCTGGTGTTTACGTATCTTTATCAGCTAGTTGTGTCAGTTGTAGTTTTGCAACTGTCAGCTAAATAGGCGATGTAAGCCACAATTTGCAATGCAAGAGAATTACAAGCAAATCTGGCACTGCAATATTAGTGCAATGCCAATTAACTGACCGAGCAAACAACCCAACTGACAACCACAACCACAACTACAATGTCCGACAGCAGGGCCGAGTAAGGACAAAAGGAATGCTTGTACTTCCCCCTCTTAATACATTGACTTTCATTAAGAATGTTGTGGATAGCCAAGCCAAGCCAAAATGACGGTCTTTGAAAACTGAAACTGAACCCAGGCCAAATTGCAATTGAAACAATTCAATTGCTCAGTTAAAGTGTATCTGTCTATAGGTGGGAGTGTGTAGATGTATGTGCGTGCACTTGGAAAAAAACTTGCCATTCGTCTTAGAAATTTGCCAACGGTAACTCATCTTATTAATCAGAAAATATATATCTAAATAAATAAATTAATAATTAAATTAATAATTTTTTCTAAAAAAGAGGTTTGCATATCTACTTCTTCGAAATGATTTTCTTAAAAATTTAAAATATTTAAAAAATAAAAATAAAAATAAAATAAATAAAAAATAAAAATATTTTGAAACTGTCGATTTAGGCCAAGCCTTTCTGGTATTTAGAATTATTTTGAATACTTAAGAAGTATAGTTAGAAACTATTATTATTATAACTGTTCTTTAATTGTTTTATTGTTTGACATTATTTTTCGATATAATTTTCTTATGTTTCGAAATCATTTCTAAAATAAAGAACAACTTTCTAAAACAGAAATTGGTTTTTTCTCAGTGTGTGTGCGAATCCGTTAGTCCGATTGCGTGTATGGCTAGGACAGATTAAGGGATTTCAACAGGAGCAAAAAAAATATGCGCAGCTAGAAAACCAGAGCTTACCAAAGACCGTTACTTGGTTGAGCAGTATTAGCCATTTGGCGATTTCAGTGCGTATGTATAGACACACTCAGACAGATAGACAGACACTCGCTGGCGCACTCGCACACACACACACAGGAATTGCCATTGGCATTGCCATTGCCAATCCCATGGTCATAGTTAAACTTTCACTCTACGGGACCATGGCAATTAAACAGTCAAGTGCGCTGAACTGAAGCTGCTCTGTTGGCCAAAATGGCGTGCGGCTAACCAAAATGTTTTGGCCAACAGTCAGACATGCTCTCAAATAACTTGCAAGAATTAAGTATGCCAGGCTTCTGTTTGCCTAAGTTTGTTAGCGCATCTATACACCCTGAAAAAAACTACGTACTACGTAATTGAACTACGTAAATTGCAAAATAATATATATGAATTTATAAGCATTGTAAAATATTAGTATATGTGAAATCTTAAAATACTAGTGTTTGTTAATAAAATAAGCAACAAAAACGGTTTTAAAAGCCAAAACATTCAATTTTAAAAATTTACTTTCTGAATTAATTTGGTGGCTAACCATTGATTTAAAAAGTAACCCGATTTACTAAAACTTAAAGCTATTTTTTTCTGAGTGTAGGTTTGTTAGCACATCTATATATTGCCAATAAAGATATGTGTGTGGGTGCGAGTGTTGTGTGTGCTTCCAGAATTTACACACCTCACACACGCAATTATCGAAGAGCATTCGCCATTTGGCCGCAGGCTGACCAACAATTGAATGCCGGCTCTATTCTTGGCCGGCAGCTGCAACATATGGCCAATAATATTGGCTAAGTGCTGCTTGTTTCGAAGTGTCCTTCCTTTTAAAATTTTCCTCACTTCGTTTTTGCGTACTTCTTGTTTCTGGATTTTTAAGCACTTTGCTTTGTTTCTGCTTTGTTCATCTTTGGCAATCTGATGTTCACAAAATGCACTTGCAAGTTAAACCAATTTGTGGAATAACTCTCCACTCACTTTTATGTCTATTCTTATTGAGCCTTTATTTTTTTAACTTTACTTCGGAGACTTAAAGCTTTAACCTCGAATTCCCATCAGCAATATTGCATTCAGCGTCGCGTCAGAATTTTCACAACAATTTCTAAAGCAAACCCATTGAAAATGGGTAAAGGTAAAAGGGTATCCTATTAATTATCTTACATTTGAGTGAATACACTTTTTCGAATGCAAATTTGACAATTTGAACAGGCACAGATAGATTACTAGTTTGAAGTGCATCCTTCGATCAATCGACTGCTATTGGCTAAGAAACGATTCGTTTGAGTAAATGAAGTAATTTCTTCATAATACATATGTCATTTATATGATAAACTTATAAAATAGTGTGTGCTTTTTATACGCTGCAGGTATTCCCATTCATTTGACATTTCTCAGCCATTCCGCGAATGCGAAAGCGACTTATGAATTTAGGGTTTCCATCTACATGTGGGTCTTAATAATTTCACTATTTAGTACTATTTTAATTATTTCCGATGTGGGCACAGACGAGTTTATTTTCCTAACCAAAGTTTCTTTTAAAAAAATGAACTCAGTAAAATATAGGACAATAAAAAGCTTCCCAATTTATGGGCACATAATAATTAAAACAAAGCCAATTTATTGCTCTCAAAACCATTTTACGCTTTTTTGATATTTCCAATGTGCTCAGTGTGTAAAAAAGAAATGCTTTTACTTGTATACAAATTCATTTGTATGATAGCTAAAATTAATAAGTAAATATAAATATATATGACTATTAGTAAATTGAAATTGTAAGCATCTCGACAGATCATATATAACTATATATGTATGTCATTGAAATTTAGTTTACATTTCTCATGTATTTAATTATTTGTGTAGTAAAACTTTTATTTGTTTTCTACACATGCAAAAAAAAAAAATATGTGTGTAATTTGTTTTAATATATATTTGTTTTTTAATATATATGTTTTCCATATAGTCATATGTGTTCCATAAATTATTTATACAGAAAGTAGTACAAGCTGCTGATTATTGTGATATATGTATGTATAAATACTTAATTTATTTCTGATTTGTTGTTGTTTTTTTTCTAATATATATGAAATAGTGCACATCACTGCACAAGCACTCAAAACAATTGCAGTCCATCACATTCAGCAAAAGGGAAGAAGGAAGGTTTACACAATGTGACAGATGTCCTGTGATATGGAAACTGGAAATCATAATGCACACACTCACAATACACACCCAAATAATACTGGCAACGCATAGAACTGCGACACTATTTACATGTTAATTAGCTGGCACATCAAATGTTGCCACAGCCGGCGGCACGTACTGCCGTTTGTCCTTGAAAGGACATCATGAGATCTCTCTCTCTCTCTCTCTCGTTATAGATATATATACATAATATATATGTGTACATATCAGAAAATACATTGCAAGGCCGCAGCCGAAGCATTTTGCCATACAATATTTCCCGCACAATTATGCAGATTGGCTGGGTGTGAAATGAGATACGGAAGCACACTTACAATTTCTATTTCGTATTTCGTACACTCAGAAAACAAAATGGCCCTGTATTTTAGAAAATAATAATAGTGAAAATAAAACACCTTGCAAATTAGATATACTTATTCTACATTTTGGAAACTCCATCTTGGCATTAAGAAAAGAAAAATTATTTTTTTTTACAAATACAAAACTTGCCTTTTATAACAATACTTGCTGAATTATAACGCAAGTTGCTCTTGGTGATTTTCTAAAACTCAGTGTGATTTCTTCTGAGTGTAATATGCACAAATATTTTGTTGGCTGAAGCTGAACGTCATATTTGCTTTTAACTGTCCGACTGCAGTTGGGCAAGTTTTGTTCGCTCCGCCTCTTTTTGCTTTTTTTCGCATTGCAAATTGCATTTTGGCCATGATTTGTAAATAGACTTGAGTTTTACGGGTTGTTGTGTGTTTGTGTTCTGAAGTTTATTTCGTTTTTCAGTTTTTCAGTTTTCGTCGGGGCTCTCGCATTTTGTGGATTCGACGCAAACACTCGAGCGTGTAAATGCACACACAGAAATAAAACTAAAATAGAAACACATTTCATTTCCGCAAGTTCTTTGCACAACTTGCACATTGGTTACAAATCGACTAAAAAGTGCCTCACATTAAGTAGCCATATGTAATTAAGTACTTGGCTTTTCCGTACACTCACCAAAAACAGCACCCTAAATTTTAGTAAATCGCCAGGGTGTTGTTTCCTATGTGTGTAAAATAGAAGAATTCCTTTATTAGTTTTTTGTGTTTCTTATGTTATTATTAAACTTTAATAGACAACGCCACTATTTACCGTATGTTATAAATATTTCTCCTGGTTTTTAATTTATAGAAACATTAAATAAATAAATAAATATTTATATTTTGTAGGTCGATTTTCTAAAATTGTGTTCAATTTGTTTGCCGAGTGTATTACTTTAAAATGCAATGGGGATTGTACCCATAATCTACACATTTAATTGTGTTTGCCACCAGTGTGCACACAATTTGAAGCACTCTGCAACACGAAGTGGCAGTGAGCCAAACAACAACAAAGTGGAAGTAGACTTGGCGTTAAACCAGCAAAATCGATTCGAAATTGTTTAACGAAATTGCAGCTTAAATCCTCAATGCAGTTCATGCCAGTTCTTGATGGGGGGGGGGGGAGGGGCGTGGAGGGAAGTGGAGAGTGATTCTTGCAGCAATGAGTGTGACGCTTCTTGAAATGCAACATAATTTCGATGATTATGACACACAGTCTCAGAGCCATCGACATTTTGGAGTTTCATAGATAATCGCTCCCAGCTCAAGTGTGCGTTGCTACATCAACGGCAACAGCAAACAGCAGATGCAACAAAACGTTGCAACAACAATCAGCAGCAGCAGCAGCAATTTAATGCCAACAATGGCAACAAGCATCGAGCTCAGGGAGCGGTCAAGTGTTTTGCACCGGAAACGAAGTGTAATGAAAGCGTGTAAAGTGCAGATCGAAAATGCAATACAAAAATACTCCTAGCAGCTAAACTAAAGTAGGCAGACATTTGTAATGCTGCTTCCTTTTGCTAACAACCGTTTTTTCACATACACTTGGAAAAACAAAAGTTAACTGAACTTGAAAACTTAAACAAATCGCCAAAAGGGTCCGTCTAATATTATTCCGAGAATATATATAACTTTGCCATACTTTTATAAATTTGCCATTCTGGTAACTCATTTATTATTCAGTCAGTATATTTCATCTTTCTAAAAACCAGACTTCTTCTTTTCTTAATGCCGGTGTACATTTTCTTAACATTTTTGTTTGTTTTCTTTTCATATTTTATCTCTTTTGTTGCTTATATTACTATGAAACATTAGCATGTTGAAAGTTCACAAATATTTTATTAATTTCAGATTTTTCCACTTTTTATATTATATTACTGAAAAATAGAAACATGTCTTTTTAATTTTAGAAAATTTCTGATATTTACAAAGTATTTTTAAAAAATAGCATAACTATGTAGTTTTGAGTACGACTTTTTCTGAGTGTACTTTTTTACTCCCTCAAATCTCTTTCTATCTCTCGCTCATCTGTCTTCTTTGTGTCATTTCTCAAAATTAGAAATGTCTAGAAATAAAAACATTTTCTATCATTAAGAAATATATATTTGAAAAATAGAAAGAAGGATTTCTAATTATTGTATATATTCCGGTCGATCTTATTTGCTGAGTGTACTTTTATGCATTCCCGCTTCGCTCTCTGCTTTTCACTGGATATTGCTGCATTTCTCTAAATTACCAATGTCGACACGGCGATAAGGCGAGTGCCACGAAGCAAGACGAGACACCCACATCCTGAAACTAACTATGCCCTATGACCAGCCCCAGCTCAATTGCTGGCCAAAAGGTGAGGCAACTGTAAACGTGGTCGAAACGAGAATCGAAGGAAATGCAAGACGTTGCTAACTGGCATTCTTGGCTCTGGAAATGGTGTTCTACTTGCTAAATTATTTCTTTAATTAAATGCATTTAATTTTAACGTTGTCGGGCATTCAATGGCTGACTTATCAGTGTTACGTGGGAAAAATTGCACAAAAAGCAAACAAGCAAAAAAATAAAATGAGAGCACAATTTCCGAAATATTTAATAATTTAAAATGTATTCAGTTTTTTGTGTTAGTACAACAGTACAAGCATTTTAGTATTTTTATATTATCTGTCTAAACCACAGCTTCATAAATTATTAATAATTGCATTGCATTCGCAAAACCACCAAATGAGTTAAATATTGATAATTGCTTTTACAAATCACTTTTTTACAAACTCCAGCACATAAATAAATTATTTATTGTATATAAAAAGCATATATATATTTATATATTTACTTATATACATTTGTTTTCGTTGACATTTTGATGCTGTTATGAAATTATTCACTTTGCATATCTTTCATTTTTATGATGCTTTAATTATTTTTATTAATATCATTCCATGACATAAATTTTATGCCTTTAAATGACTTGACTCGTAGCGATGTGATATTAAATATTGTCATGAGTATAAATCTCTATTAAAGTACCTATAAACAAGTACAATTTCAGAACAGCGGCAACGAAATCAACATGCAAATAAATTGAAGAGGAAACACAAACATAAAAACACAAAAACAAAACTATTGAAAAGCATTTGTAAAGCATTTGTCTGTCCCGACCGCTGACCTGTCTGTCTGTCCGTTTTATTCGAACCAGTTTTAATTTAGCAATTTTTTCAACTCATAGATGAATACAAAGCGTAAAGCCTTTTGTTGCAGCAGTACACGCTGTGCAACAATTAAATGCCACCAATTGCATTGCGTGCTGCACTTAGAAAAAATTTTGCAAAGCATTTTAGAAAACTCCCTGAAAAGCTTTCCTTATTTTTCGAAATAATTAGAATTAATTAGAATAATAATAATAATAATATAAGCAAACTAAATTTCTTAAAATTAGAGAGATTTGTATTAAATCGAAAATTCCAAAAATATCCATTTTTTAATATTTCACATTATTAAGAAATAAATTTATAAAAGTAGAAATGCAAACCAAAAAACTTATTTCTAACCATTAGCAGCAATTATATATAGTTAAATGAAAATTCAGAAAAAAGTCGTTCCAAAAATTAGAAAACCGCCATTAAATTAAAATTAGGTTTTCTACTTTTTTGAAATAATATCTAAATATAAATAAATATTTTCGACAAGCCCAAAAATATATGAAATAATAGAAATATTTCATATTTTTGAGAAATGCATTGCTAAAAAGTATAAATGCAAATGCTTATCCCTTATCCATTATCACTTATCCGTAAATTATAAATATTTTTTTCTTAAATGCAACCTAAAATTGAGAAGAGCAAAAGTGTGTTTTTTTAGAAATATACTTGCTGAATAACAAAGCGAGTTACCCTTCTAAAATTCAGTTTGGTTTTTTTTTGCTGAGTGTGTGGACCACCCAGCAACCAGCCAGGAGAGATCAAGCAAACCTGTGTGCTCTGCTCTTGTTGTTGGGTATCCGAACTGGGGGACATTCAAATCTGGCCTTCATTTATTCATATCGGACTCGGCTTTTCCAATCAATGGACAAGCTCTCAACAAACGATGTCAGCGATTTTCCTCAGCAAATCAATGCACATGCGGTCGCTGTGCAGGCCTATGAATGTGTGCGAGTGTGTGCTAGTGTGTGTATGTGTGTGTTTGGTTGTGTCAAACGTGATTGAAATGAACGAAATCAATGCGAATTATTTGGTTTTCCAATTCGTTACACTTCACTGCTGCGCTCAGTTAATTAACGTAGTTTTTTATTATCCTGCCCATTTTTTGGGGGCTGGTCTTTTAATTGTTTTATGTTCGCAACTCAATTGATTTTGCAATTGTTCATCAAATAGCCACAAGCAGAATTTATTTTAGCCGCACTGCTCATTTGTAGCCAGCAAAACCGCCAATTTGGCCATGAGGTTGCAGCCCTAAACACGCCCACCAAAAACACAACCACACACACTCACACACACACTATGAACCCACAATTATCAATAACGAAAAAAAAACAACGCCACAATTGTTAGCCGATTGATTTGATTGTACACTCAGCACATAAATAGTCATAAGTTTTAGTAAGTTGTTGATAGATAGATATAAATTAATTTGATAAAATCGCGATTTTAAATTTAATTATTAGTTTCTGAATTTTGCAATTTATTCTTCTTAGAAAAGTTTTTCTTAATAATAAAAAAATAAAGCCAAAATCGTCATATTTTAGGGATTGTCGATTTGGGGCAAGCCTTTCAAATTTTTACAAATATTTTTCCTAAAATTTAGAAATTATTTTTAGAAGCAAGGAAAAGTTGTAGGGCGTGCAGTTTTTCTGAGTGTATGCCACTTAAAGTTCACATTCCGACAAACTGGACATTTAAGGTGCTTGTAAAACACGAGCCATGAAAATAAACAAAGCTTATCGCACTTTAATTTCTCTATGCAATATGTGAGCAACCCCAGCAACCAACCCCCAACCCCAATTCCCCTTGCCAATCCCCAATCCCCACAGAATCGCACTTGGAGCATTGCGGGCGACGTAAATAAAAATTTATGACCACAAAAGTATGCTACAAAATATGCGCATAAAATGATTATGACGATTACGTTGTTGTTGTTGTTGTTGTTGCTGATATTACACCAACAAAATATCAAGCAGCAGCAAAGATGAAACATCAACACATGTGCAATGCTAAACGCCCACACACACACACACACACACACACACACTCCCACATTTATTGACACAAATTGCTTTTCAGAATGTTTCTTTTTTTCGCCCTGCTTCTTTAGGTTTTCATTTCTTCTTGTTTTTTCTTGTTTTTTTTTTATTAAAGCAATAATAAAATATTCATAAAGATTTCGTTTACGCAGCGATGACGACATTTTACCGCCTATTTCACAATAACGTAAATAATGTAATCTATATATGTGAGATGCTCACATAATCCTAATGTACATTCATGTACATAAATATGTATTTACACGTTCTATTTGCATTGCAGCTCAAGCACATATGTTTATGTGGCCAGAGCTATGTGTACACTTCGAACAAAATCGTCCTTAATTTTAGAAAGTCACCTTGAAAAGTAGCAAATTTTTCACTCAACTCAGACAAATAACACAAGAAAAATAAATTAAATTAAATGAAAAATAAAACTTATATTCCAAATTTTAAATAGAAATATTTATAAGATAACTAGAAATGTATATTTCTTAATTTAGAGGTGCTCTGTCTTTAAATAATATGATTTTTTAACTGTCTTAAATGTTAGAATTTTTTTTAATTTTTAGAAATATTAACGCTGGCACCAAAACAAGAAAAATTTCGCTGTTCGCTGATTCGCCGTTAAAAATATGGTGATTTTCTACAATTCAGGTGTATTTTTTCGGAGAAACAAGTTTTTCTTATTTTTAGAAATAATTTCTAAGAAAACCATTTTTTATATAGATTTGAAAGACTTTTTTTTACTACAAAAACATTAATTTTTCTGAATAATATGCTGAATTTCAACCAGAGATTTTCTAAGATTCTGGACGATTTTTTGCTGAGTGTAAATATGTACTTATGCGTACTATTTGTATTGCAACTCCGGCTTATATATGTATATCTAAATATGTAAATATATATCGCTGCGGTTTTAAAATGCTTGTCTGAGTGTGTGTAACTAGGATATGTTCATTTAAATGGCGGCACGACAAGCTGTGGCCGGGCAATCATGTCAAGAATTCAATATCCAAATACGCGCACAGCTGTCGCTGATGACATCGAGAGGAACGCAACAAACACTCCAATCTCGAACCCGCCCTCCAGTTGTATTTGCCATTGATGAACTGGCTTCCAAGTTATGCCACAAGGGGGTCGAGGGGAGCCGCTGGCATTTGATTACAAATATGAGACACGCTGACACTAAACAAGCACGCCAAGCTAATATTGCACTGTGGTCAAATAATGGCGATATATTGAAATAATTGCATCTAGAATTTCCAATGTGGGTGTGGCATTTTCTCATTGAGAAACTTATATCAGCCGCATATAAAGCATATAAACAGTCTTCAAAAAAATCCAGCTGAACTGCGCTCTGAATTAATTAATATTCTCAAATAATTCAAAACCAATTTATGCCAATTTCCCAACCCACCAAGAAGCTCTTATCTACTCAATTTAACACTATCCAATCCATCCCTCGTTAATTCAGTTTTTCGCTTAGCCTCATCTTCAAAGAAAGCTATTGCTATTTAATTATTCTATAATATTTTTCAAAAATGTTTATACTGTTTTTATAACATTTTAATTTGCTAATTTAATTTGTATATATTATTGCGTTTAAATTATCCTAGGAGTATATATTATCTTAAACAGTTTCATCCCATTGTTGTATATATGTTAAATTAAATATTAAATAAATCTTATTGTAGTGATGTTCGATCCAAACAAATAGCTTTTGGCCCACTGTGGCATGCCTCAAGCATCATCAAGCGCCAGTTCGTGTGTGGAATGCGCTTAATAGTGTTCCAAAAGTGAATTGAGAGGTGACGGGAGGGGCACGGAGAGCGGCAAGTTCAGCAAAGTTGCGGCAAGTTTAGTCATTTGGGTCAATTGATACGTAAATATATCGAATGTATCCGGTTTTGGAGCAGAAATCATAGATGATGATTTTATCAGTCGAGTGACACACGACTTAGTAGGCCGTTAAGAAAATCCATTAGTTTAATTAACCAGCTGGTCTCCACTTACGATTCTGCAACTGCAACTGCAACTACAATTGCAACTGCAACAAATTGCGGCTATCAACATTTCCGATGAGCTTTCCGTTTGTCATTGCTGTTACTGCTGCATCTGATTACTTAATGCATTTGCACATTTGGCCACAAAACACAGAAAGAGAACCAGTGAGAGACAGAGAGAGAGAGGAGAGAGACAGAGAGACAGAGAGAGGCAGAGGGATAGAGAGGGAGAGATGTGGCAAAGTTGACATGTTGCCATTACTCCCGACTGATTTACTATCTGTGGCAGCAGCAGTCGCATTGCTCGATTATTCTGGATCTCTGCTTGGTTTTAATTAGTGCACACGAGTGCTTCTCCTTCTCTTCCTCCGCCTCCCCCTCTTCTTCATCCTCCTAATCCTCCTCCGCTGTTGTTAAAGCCAGTGGCAACTGTATTTTCTATTGGCCAATTCATCGCAGAAAGCAGAAACGGAAGCTGCAGCTGAACCGCAACCTTAAACCGTGCCTCAACTACACTCGCAAAAATAAATCGAACTGAATTTTAGAAAGTCGCACCAAAATGCTTTTCTTGTTTTCAGAAATAATTTCTACATATACACTCAGAAATTAAAATTGCGCTAAAAATTAAAGTCCTTCTAGTTTTCAAAATAATTTATAAATATAATCAGAAAAATAAATGTTATGATTTAGAAAGGCTTGCAGTAAATCGACAATCCCCAGAAATATGTAAATTTTGTCAATTTTATATTAAAGTTTGCCTGCTGTCTGCTTTATAGGCCTTAATGTTTGTTAACAATATAAGCCATCAAAAGCTAATCTTACAATTCCTTGTACACATATGAAAACACACACTGAAATTTTCTGAATTTTAGAAAAATTAATCTTGGAATTAAGAAAGAAAATCCATGTTTTTATAAATATATTTTCAGAAAAATAAGGTGAGTTGAGCTTCAATTTCGAAAGTCAAACTTTCTAGTTTTCACCGTGTTTTTATAACACGCAGGTCCAATATTTTCTGAGTGTACAAGCACATATATGTCACAGATACGCTTGTATGGTTTGATGGCACTGGGGCAGATCGTGTGCCATTAACTTTGATGCACCGGGGCCACAAACAGCTTGCCCCATCCAACGGGCCACAATTGTAGTTGATTGTTGCCCGACGATACTGGCGATACTGGCGATACTGACGATGTGTGCGGTCACAATTCGCAGCCAGAGAGATGAGAAGTTAACCTTTGTTTGGCGGTTAACTGCCACCTCCTCCCCCTTCCCACTTCCCGCTTCCCCCTCTCCACTGCCCAGTGCACCGGAAAGTTTCGCCCAACTGAAAGCAGCTTTTGTGGTTGATGCTTTACAAGAAGGACGCTAATGGCGTCTGAATAATTAACATCAAAAAGTTGTTATTCCGGCAGGCCATACACTGAATTCTCTTACCTTATCTCAGACCTGGACAGTATATAGTACTTAATGTACAATTATGGAGTATGGCTTAAAGTTAAAACTCCACAAATCCGATAAGCACACGCAGTGAAATAATTAAATAAAAAGTAATAATTAAAATAGTTAATCAATCAGTAAACGGCTTAAGTTATTATTATATTACTATTATTATTGTCAATAAAAGTTTGACTTCTATTCAGAAATCTACTGAATTGACTTGAATACATAGCAAATTCAAAACAACTAGGCGAAGGGCTCAGTTAAAAGAAGGCTGAGAGGAAGGATAATCGATAATCGATAATCGATAATCGACAATCTATCGAACTAAGGTAAGTATCCGGTGCCTTTACACATATTCTCTACCTATAGTACGATTCGGTGCCCCAAGTTAGACGCCGTTTAAAATAATATTACTGTGGATGACATATTATCTGGTCGTAGGTTGCAGGAACATTGTTGCTCATAGAAGCCAAGATTCCACAGATATATGAAAACATTGTTGAAACAAGCGATCAATTCTCGATCATTTATCATTTGTAAACCAAGTTTTTATATAACAGCAAACATCCTTTTTGTGGGCGTGCCAAAATTGTGAGATACAGGCTTACTCGGCTTTTAAGCGCAAGGAGTTGACTTCATCTCCACAATTACGAGATGTCGATATCAATCTCAGAAGGATCTCACTATTATTATTATAATTGGGGGAGAATTAGCACTGCGACCTAACAGGTCTATTGTGCCCCGATCTCACTATTACTCTACATCCCAAGTTTCTGATTCAAAAGTGGTCAATTGTGCATCCCAATTTGCATCATTGACATTTGATTTACATTAAGAAATAATGTTGCCAAACTTGCATATTAATATATTTTAATTCGGATATGATACTATTTAAATGTATTTAGAAAATGCGTGAGTTATTTATTATTATTATTTATTATTATTATGTGATTAACCAATACAATATATTCTTCTGTATTGTTGTTCGATGTCGAGCATATCTGATCAGAGTCTGTTCATCGATTTTAATGTATCTACATATACCTCAAGAGATCACCGATGTCATCTTCACATTTCCCGCCAGTCTTACCATAAATAAAACCCATTTTTAGTTGATTTGATTTAACATAAATACGTAGATTCAAATATATATAGTCATTCCTAGGCCTTACACTTGCTATGTAAATATATACATAATGCGCTCTTAATAAAATTTACCAATTAAGCTAAGCATATTTTCACAATCCAAAATCCAAGGTTTTCAAAACCAATCAGTTAACATAGATTTGAAATATAATATATATGGAGTATATAGACATTCCTGGTCGATAAAACTGCTATTTAAATATATAAATACATATTATTACATTAATTTTGAAAACTGAAACATTTTCAATCCAAATCCTAATTCGAATCCTTGGAACTGGCCAACGACTCCGATTCAAAGTCTTCCTCATGCCCCGAATCCGTAGTTTCGTTGTCGGAATTCAGGGGATTTGCCAAAGCGTGTTCTTCCCTGCCACTAGTGACCAGCTGCTGCAGCTCATCCTCCCAGCCGAGAGCTGTGGCCACAGCCAAAACACCCGCATCACAATCCCCGAGGAAGGCAACATCCCGAGTGTTTTTGGACTTTCCATATAGCAAAGATCTCTCGCTGACATCCAACCAAGGAGCGAAACTCGAACGTCCAACGGCATCTCGATTGATTAGCAGGCGAATGCAACGTGGACCCACCCGATGGATGAGTGAGGCAAATGGTTGCACCTCCAGGGATGTGCCCATTATGATCAATAAATCACAATCCTCGAAATCCTCCTCGGGTCGCATGTAAAACGATTCCGGTAAGTTCTCACCAAAGAAGACAATATCCGGCTTAACAAGACCCAAACAACGTTCACAACTGGGTAACTCATCCGCGAAAATCTTGCGCTTCATCCAAGCCATATCGTATTCCTCTCTGCATTTCAGACAGTGATTGGTGTTAAAACTGCCGTGGGCCTCGATAATCTTCTCATCGGGCAGACCCGTCAGACGATCCAGGGTATCTATGTTCTGGGTATAGTGACGCTGGAGCAGACCCTTGTCGTGCAGCAGCCGCACAAAATAATGCGCCGGCGTTGGCACAAATGAACCCGGATACAACTCCTTGGCCAGCACAAAAAATGGCGACGGATTTCGCTCGAAATAGTCGCGATCAAATATCGATGCCGGATGTGGTAAATCAAAGCGTTGTAAATTGTTGTACAAACCGGAACCGGGCGAACGGAAATCCGGAATGCCAGCAGCTACAAATATAAGATTTTGATTAGGAATAGCAATATATAGATATATATATACCCGTGCAGATCGAGATATCAACTCACATGTGGAAATGCCCGCTCCGACCATGGTCACAATTTTCTTGAAGCCATTTTCGCGCCAATGAGACAAAAGACCCTCAAACGTCAATTCGGGTATTACCTAAAAAAAGAGAAATGATAAATTTGTAGTTGGGTGTAACCGAGTGGGGAATGCTCTGTTGGAAAGAAACTTCCGAGTTCATTAAATACATTGAAAAAAAAAAAACAATAATACAAAAAATAGGAATACAAAACAGACTACTAAAAAATTATAAAAAAAAATATTTAAAAATATATTAATAAAAAATAATAATACAAATTGATAACAAGAAATAATAATGAGAAATAAGAGTTAAAATATTTTTTGCGAAAGTGCTGCTATTATTTTTTTCGCAAGTGTATATACTTTTGCGCCCTACACACTAACTGTACATCACAGCGAAAACCTGACATGGCTGCAGTTGCGGCGAATTCGAAATCTCTGACGCAGCTTGTCAGGCAAATGCAACTGGGAAATGCAAGCTGGAAACTGCAGTTTTTATTTGGCCAGCTTTGAGTTGACATAAGCAGGAGCGAGCGGACGATCTTTTATATTTATATATATTTATATATCATTTTTTGTATTCCCGCATTTGAGGTGAGTTGAACTCTCACCTTGTCCACAGTTGCGTCCTCTTTGTCCGAAGGCATGTGTAAGGTCTTTGAGAAAAAACGACGAATCATGTGCATTGTGCCATCTGTAAATTATTTATTAATTTATTATCCGACGGCAAATGCGGCGATATATATATATATATATATATATATACATAATCTGTAACAGCAACAAACCATCTTCGCTGCTACTGTTTTCATCCGAATCAATATCGGTCGCTGTTGATTTTGATTTCGTCGAGGGCTTCTTGGACTCAGTTCCACTCATTATGTGTCTGCCTGTTCGCCAGGTATATAATGTCAATTTATTGAGCAGAGTTAATAATCTATGCGACAGTATTTTGCTTTATTTGCGTTGCAGAAATAGTCTTGTTTTGGTAATGAAAAAACTTCGGCCCACACTATACATGGGGAGTTGCCACGTTGCGGCAGTTTTATGCAATGCAAAGCTGATTACTACAAAACTGTGGCGTTGTACTGAATCGATATATCGATTGAAATTATTAATATCTGAAACAAACACACAAATATTTTCCATTTACTTAAAAAATAGAAGTGAAAAATAGTTTGCTTTTGATACTTAAAGCACCACTTTGCTCGGCTCGTGCTTGCTCTTAAAATAAAAATTCCAGCCACTCTATGAAGTTGCCACACCGCGCAAACCTTATGCACTGCACAGCTGATTGCTACAATATTTTGCCCCTAAATCAATCGTACATTTAAAGTTGAAAACGAAATTTGAGGTCGGAAGACAAGTAAAAATTGTAGCCCGAAAATCGATATATCGGTGTATGGGCATAGGTCTAAACTTCAAAATGCCATAACTTCGTCAAAACTCAACTGATTTTAAAAAGCAAGGGCTTTTTGATCATAGTTTTGCCCCTTAATCAATCGTACATTTAAAGTTGAAAACGAAATTTGAGGTCGGAAGACAAGTAAAAATTATAGCCTGAAAATAGATATATCGGTGTATGGGCATAGGTCGAAACTTCAAAATGGCATTACTTCGTCAAAACTCAACTGATTTTAAAAAGCGAAGGCTTTTTGGTCATAGTTTTGCCCCTAAATCAATCGTACATTTAAAGTTGAAAACGAAATTTGAGGTCGGAAGACAAGTAAAAATTATAACTTGAAAATCCATATGTGGGCATAGGTCTAAACTTCAAAATGCCATAACTTCGTCAAAACTCATCTGATTTTAAAAAGCAAGGGCTTTTTGATCATAGTTTTGCCCCTTAATCAATCGTACATTTAAAGTTGAAAACGAAATTTGAGGTCGGAAGACAAGTAAAAATTATAGCCTGAAAATAGATATATCGGTGTATGGGCATAGGTCTAAACTTCAAAATGCCATAACTTCGTCAAAACTCAACTGATTTTAAAAAGCAAGGGCTTTTTGATCATAGTTTTGCCCCTTAATCAATCGTACATTTAAAGTTGAAAACGAAATTTGAGGTCGGAAGACAAGTAAAAATTATAGCCCGAAAATCGATGTATCGATATATGGGCATAGGTCGAAACTTCAAAATGCCATAACTTCGTAAAAACTCAACTGATTTTAAAAAGCGAGGCCTTTTTGGTCATAGTTTTGCCCCTTAATCAATCGTACATTTAAAGTTGAAAACAAAATTTGAGGTCGGAAGACAAGTAAAAATTATAACCTGAAAATCCATATGTGGGCATAGGTCTAAACTTCGAAATGCCATAACTTCGTCAAAACTCAACTGATTTTAAAAAGCGAAGGCTTTTTGATCATAGTTTTGCCCCTAAATCAATCGTACATTTAAAGTTGAAAACGAAATTTGAGGTCGGAAGACAAGTAAAAATTGTAGCCCGAAAATCGATATATCGGTGTATGGGCATAGGTCGAAACTTCAAAATGCCATAACTTCGTCAAAACTCAACTGATTTTAAAAAGCGAAGGCTTTTTGATCATAGTTTTGCCCCTTAATCAATCGTACATTTAAAGTTGAAAACGAAATTTGAGGTCGGAAGACAAGTAAAAATTATAGCCTGAAAATAGATATATCGGTGTATGGGCATAGGTCGAAACTTCAAAATGCCATAGCTTCGTCAAAACTCAACTGATTTTAAAAAGCGAAGGCTTTTTGATCATAGTTTTGCCCCTAAATCAATCGTACATTTAAAGTTGAAATCGAAATTTGAGGTCGGAAGACAAGTAAAAATTATAACCTGAAAATCCATATGTGGGCATAGGTCGAAACTTCAAAATGCCATAACTTCGTCAAAACTCAACTGATTTTAAAAAGCGAAGGCTTTTTGATCATAGTTTTGCCCCTAAATCAATCGTACATTTAAAGTTGAAAACGAAATTTGAGGTCGGAAGACAAGTAAAAATTATAGCCTGAAAATAGATATATCGGTGTATGGGCATAGGTCGAAACTTCAAAATGCCATAACTTCGTCAAAACTCAACTGATTTTAAAAAGCGAAGGCTTTTTGATCATAGTTTTGCCCCTAAATCAATCGTACATTTAAAGTTGAAATCGAAATTTGAGGTCGGAAGACAAGTAAAAATTATAACCTGAAAATCCATATGTGCGCATAGGTCGAAACTTCAAAATGCCATAACTTCGTCTAAACTCAACTATCTTCAAAAGCGAAGGCTTTTTGATCATAGTTTTGCCCCTAAATCAATCGTACATTTAAAGTTGAAAACGAAATTTGAGGTCGGAAGACAAGTAAAAATTATAACCTGAAAATCCATATGTGGGCATAGGTCTAAACTTCAAAATGCCATAACTTCGTCAAAACTCAACTGATTTTAAAAAGCGAGGCCTTTTTGGTCATAGTTTTGCCCCTAAATCAATCGTACATTTAAAGTTGAAAACGAAATTTGAGGTCGGAAGACAAGTAAAAATTATAGCCTGAAAGTCCATATGTGGACATAGGTCGAAACTTCAAAATGCCATAACTTCGTCTAAACTCAACTTATCTTCAAAAGCGAAGGCTTTTTGATCATAGTTTTGCCCCTAAATCAATCGTACATTTAAAGTTGAAAACGAAATTTGAGGTCGGAAGACAAGTAAAAATTATAGCCTGAAAGTCCATATGTGGACATAGGTCGAAACTTCAAAATGCCATAACTTCGTCCTAAACTCAACTTATCTTCAAAAGCGAAGGCTTTTTGATCATAGTTTTGCCCCTAAATCAATCGTACATTTAAAGTTGAAAACGAAATTTGAGGTCGGAAGACAAGTAAAAATTATAACCTGAAAATCCATATGTGGGCATAGGTCTAAACTTCAAAATGCCATAACTTCGTCAAAACTCAACTGATTTTAAAAAGCGAGGCGTTTTTGATCATAGTTTTGCCCCTAAATCAATCGTACATTTAAAGTTGAAATCGAAATTTGAGGTCGGAAGACAAGTAAAAATTATAACCTGAAAATCCATATGTGGGCATAGGTCGAAACTTCAAAATGCCATAACTTCGTCTAAACTCAACTTATCTTCAAAAGCGAAGGCTTTTTGATCATAGTTTTGCCCCTAAATCAATCGTACATTTAAAGTTGAAAACGAAATTTGAGGTCGGAAGACAAGTAAAAATTATAGCCTGAAAATAGATATATCGGTGTATGGGCATAGGTCGAACGAAACTTCAAAATGCCATAACTTCGTCAAAACTCAACTGATTTTAAAAAGCGAAGGCTTTTTGATCATAGTTTTGCCCCTAAATCAATCGTACATTTAAAGTTGAAAACGAAATTTGAGGTCGGAAGACAAGTAAAAATTATAGCCCGAAAATCGATATATCGGTGTATGGGCATAGATCGAAACTTCAAAATGCCGTAACTTCGTCAAAACTCAACTGATTTTAAAAAGCGAGGCGTTTTTGATCATAGTTTTGCCCCTAAATCAATCGTACATTTAAAGTTGAAAACGAAATTTGAGGTCGGAAGACAAGTAAAAATTATAACCTGAAAATCCATATGTGGGCATAGGTCTAAACTTCAAAATGCCATAACTTCGTCAAAACTCAACTGATTTTAAAAAGCGAGGCGTTTTTGATCATAGTTTTGCCCCTAAATCAATCGTACATTTAAAGTTGAAAACGAAATTTGAGGTCGGAAGACAAGTAAAAATTATAGCCCGAAGATGTATCGATATATGGGCATAGGTCGAAACTTCAAAATGCCATAACTTCGTCAAAACTCAACTGATTTTAAAAAGCGAAGGCTTTTTGATCATAGTTTTGCCCCTAAATCAATCGTACATTTAAAGTTGAAAACGAAATTTGAGGTCGGAAGACAAGTAAAAATTATAGCCTGAAAGTCCATATGTGGACATAGGTCTAAACTTCAAAATGCCATAACTTCGTCAAAACTCAACTGATTTTAAAAAGCGAAGGCTTTTTGATCATAGTTTTGCCCCTAAATCAATCGTACATTTAAAGTTGAAAACGAAATTTGAGGTCGGAAGACAAGTAAAAATTATAGCCCGAAAATCGATGTATCGATATATGGGCATAGGTCGAAACTTCAAAATGCCATAACTTCGTCAAAACTCAACTGATTTTAAAAAGCGAAGGCTTTTTGATCATAGTTTTGCCCCTAAATCAATCGTACATTTAAAGTTGAAATCGAAATTTGAGGTCGGAAGACAAGTAAAAATTATAACCTGAAAATCCATATGTGGGCATAGGTCGAAACTTCAAAATGCCATAACTTCGTCAAAACTCAACTGATTTTAAAAAGCGAAGGCTTTTTGGTCATAGTTTTGCCCCTAAATCAATCGTACATTTAAAGTTGAAAACGAAATTTGAACTTCTATTAATCAACAGATTTTTCGATTCGTGTTGACGAATTTATAAAAGAAACCAAACTTTTCCATTTACCCAAAAATAAGTAAACAAAAAATTATTTCTGAAACTCAAATCATTTTGCTCCGCCAGTGCCTGGTACACACTCCACACTTGGCGCTTCCGCACTGCGCCAGTTTTACGCATCACAAAGCTGCTTGCTACAAAACTGTTATTATCGAACCGATACTTAAGTTACCACATCGTGCTGCAACTCACGAGCTGGAGCATCTAAATATATATTGCATTTAGCCCAAAAACGGAATAAAAGAAAACAAATTATTTTTGATATTTAAAGTATCTTTTTGCTCATTTTTCGTTTGTTTATTATATTATAGAATTTCCATTTCGTTTGGTTAGCTTATTAATGTACTGGTTTTTGTTTAGTATTTTTGTTGTTTTTAATTAGCTTTTTCCAAATTCCTCACATGGTTTTTGTGTTCTTTTGGTTTATTGTTTAAAATTAACATGTACATTTAACATTTAAATGATTTCGAAGAAGTTCGTGTATCTCTATTTTCATCTGCTTAAAATATGCTGATAGTATGTTTTTTTTTGTCATGGTAAATATGAGAATTATGAGAATTATGTTTTTGAGGGGTTTTTTACTATTCGTGGTGGTTTATGGATTATGGATACATTTATACACTTATATGGATACAGTTACATATATCTATGAATAATGTATCTGAATCATGTCAAATACACACAAAAAATCAAAATTTCTATGAAGCAAGAAGCAAACCGATTTTCCAAATATTTTTGAAATGCAACTGTATATTTCTTTTCTTTGTGTGTAAATATATAAATATGTTGTCTGCAAAATATATATGTATATATATGTATATATAGATTGACATATAAAAGATTTACTCTTTTATGCAAATATATTTTTTTATATATTTTGTAGTTTTCGTGTTCGAGTTTGTGATTTTTTTATTTTGTCGCAATTTTATTCAGTTTAAAAATTAGATCATTATAGTCTGTTTTTTCTTTAAAAATCTGTCTGGATTTATACAGTTTGCTGCTGGCTAGTTTCTCAGTTTTTCTGTATTCTTTCTTTACAAGTTTGCTTTGCAAAAAATATAGAATTTATATCTTTTTTTTTTCTTTACTTTACGTTACTTTACGTTACTTTTCTGTGTTTTCTTTTTATTTTTATTTTGTTTATGTTTTTCACTTTGTAGGTACACGATTCTCACGTAAAATGTTCCACTTCAAAACATTTTTACTCTGGTATTTTTCTGTTTTTTTTTTTTTTTTGGTTAAAAAGTTTTGCAAATGCATTTTAAGTATTGGTTTTTTATTTGAATTTTTTCGGTTTGGTTCCACTGTATGTAAATACTATTTGTATGCAAGTGTGTATGTATATATATATCTGCAGTATGTATATACATATATATATATATATATGTATTTTGAAGCATGTCACATTCAATCACTAAGTACATTGATATCAACATTAAGATTCCATAATTAATTTGCTTGCTGTAAACGGTTTTGAAAGTTTTCCCTCCTTTCACTTTATTTTTTAAATGTATTTTATGTATGTATGGTTTATATCCGCATATAAGTATGTAGTAGTATTTCTCGTTATTATTCGTATGTTTATATTTAAGTTTATGTTTTTAATATATATAAGTAAGTTTCGTCGCCGTATTTAACTCTTTATGAAATTGCAACGACATTTAAGTTTTGGGTTTAAACTGTGTTTTAGCCATTTGTGTTTGTTTTTTGTTTTTAATTATTTTATGCTAAATTCAACTTTATAAGTGTGTTTATTTTGTTTGTTGTTGCAATTTTGTCTGTGTGTGTGCATGTTATTTTGTCAGATTTTTTCACCTGTTCCTCAGGCCCAATCCCCTTTCCCTTTTTGTACCTTGTAGTGTGGTGTTTTTCTTCATTTTCATAACATTTTCATGAATTTTTATGAATGTTTATTTCAGTTTTCTGACAATTACATATATATATTTATATTTGTATGTATATATATGACAACCAGTTCAACTAGTTTTGTGGCTTAAGATTAAAGCAGAAATCAGAATTGTTTCATTAACATAATGCATAGATATATAGATCTATATATAGATATATATATATATAATTATTCAAATCGATGAGATATTAACAAAAACATAAACAAAACAGAAAATGCTGCATTTTTCAACATATGTATTTTGTGATCTTTGAAGACATTTTCAAAAAGATGAAGACACAACAACAATTGTATTAATCATATAGTTTAAAAACTACTCGCTCGATATTCATATATATATATAGATTTTGAATGAGTGAGTGAATGAGTGAATGATTCATAGATTAGAGATTATTAGAGCATGTGATTGTAGCTGAAGCTCTTGAGGAGTGCTTAGAAGTCGGCTCTTGAGAAGCCCAGTGATTAACAAGGTTTAAATCTAAGTCTAAATCTTAAGAACATCTTTTTTTGTTAACTTAATTAAATGATCATTGTAAATGTTATTCAATTATATATAATTAAATATATATATGATTTTTTTGACGCACGCTCAGTACAATAGTTTTCAATGTGCAAATTATATTGTGTATATTTTCAAATTTTTTTTCAATTTTTTTTTCCAAAATTTGTTTATTAAATTATTTAACTTGGTTTTCTTTCCAATTTTTTGTTTTTTGCTGGGCTCTATTTATTTGCCAAATCAAGGCCCAAGCGAAAAGTCTTTTGAAAGTAAGGTTTTTGTTTTTTGTTTTAGCCAATTTTGAAGACATCATGTGGTTTTTTTCGCAACTCAATTTAAAAACATCAGTTGTACATCAGATGGAATTTTGCCAATTTATCGTTAAATTTAAATCGTAAAAAAGTTACAAACAACTCTCCTGGGTAGAAAAACTTATTTAAAAACTATTATTGAAATTATTACACATTATTTTTACGTGTTTACTTAAGAGCCCTTGTAAAATGATGTGGCTTTCATAATTAATAAATATTAACTTTAATATTTTCTTCTTTGCATTGGTTTTTTTTTATTCATTAATTTTTAGATCTCTCAGTTGTTTTTTTTTTGGTTTGAAATTTCAGTCAGTTTATTAGAATGCATGAATTTATGACGAATGCACATATGTACTCTTATATATGTACTCTTATACATTTGTATTCTTATTACGCACATATATATTCACACACATGCGCAAATAGATGTGATTGTTTAAACAGCTTATTGCTTCTTCAGTATAAGTAGGTGAGCTAAGCATACAAAATATAAGATGCTTCCAATTGATTTGTGTTGGTGATCGCCTGCAGCAAACCGAGAAAACACATACATACACAATGTAGGTGAAGTCGCGTAAACACAAGCAAACAGTTGCGAACAAAACACTAGCACCACTCTGACATTTTTTTTACTAATGAAAAAATATATTGCTTTATAGAATAAGTTAGTACTGCTTCTGGAATTCTTTTCAATATATATTTTTATTTGAAGGGAAAAGTACCAAAAAGTAGTGAAAAATTAATAATAACAATTATAAAAATAACAAAAATAATATTAAATATAATAATAATAACAATAATATAAATCGATCATTTATTTAGAATTTTCTTAATTAAAAGTCCTCATTTTACTTTTGAGACTTATACTTTTTTGCTGAATAGAATTCCATGTGCAGTACTAACTTTATTCCACAAGGGGCATATTAAACAATGTATCAAAACTCAACATTTGAAAAATTTAAAATCTAATTGTTTCTTTTTCCATTCCTAAAAAAAATGTAGTTGTGCTATTATTTTGTTCGCAACTGTACATGCATACATACAAGAATAAGCAGCGCAACTCAACTTTTCACTTGTCAACTAAACGCAACGAATTTGCGAAAGATCAAAGAGCCGAAGCAGTAAACAAACAATACATAAACATATATAGTACATAGTATATATAACGATGCATTGCCTGCTTAGTGCACGAAGCGAGAGCGCCCGAAGACACACACATACATGCAAACATAATCGACGTAACTCAATCGTCTCAATTGGCCGCTACTCAGCTACTAAACAGAAACGAATTTTCGGCAGATCACAGACACGAAGCAAGAGCGCCCACAACCACGACGCATGCGCGCTCAGTCGGCTCACCAGCCGAACGGCCGAGGAGTTCTCCCAACAGCTCACGCAGAGCGCACAATTAGCGTAACAGTCCATCAACAGCCTGGCAGCGCAATGGATTGTTTTGTTTACGAGGTTCAGAATTTACATATATTATGCTTAGCTTAGTTGTACTCATTTATTATGAAATCGAAGAGTTGAACAAATGCGCGATGAACCAATTGTACACAACATGTTAACTGTATAAGTCATGGGCATGCAGGAGTGTTAACATGGTTCTGTTTCTTTCCTTTTTTGTTGGCAGTGTTAAGCAATTCTCCCTCCTGCCTGCTGCTGCATGCCCTTAAATCATTTACATTGTGAACGATATAGTATATATTGTGAATGCAGCCGAGAATTATATATGAAAAAATGGGCAAGGCTTTTTGCCTGGATACACTAAAATTAATTCAATTTTTTAATTAGCATGAAAAGTGAGAGAGAAATTTTTGTTGTTGTTACTTAAATTTGTATGGAATTTAAAACTTATTTTTTTCTGCTGAACCTGGTTGATATGACACGCAGTGTGTGTGTGTGGCTGGCTAATAATAACTATAATAATTCAAAAACGAACAAGTCAAATAAATCAGCCTTATTTTGAATGCAATTTTTCTTCTTTTTTTGTATTTTAAAAACTAATTTCGCTCTCCAATTGGAAAAGTTCTCCAGCCCAACCACTCACACACACACATTCTTAGATGCGTTTCAGGCCAGCGAATATACTCTTATACAGATTTGAGAATAAACTCTTATACACACATTCACATGTGCATGTGGGAATATACTTATTTACACATATAAGTAAACACGCCAATTTAATGCAATTCAATTCACAACTACATATAAGAATATTGTATAAGTACATGTATAAGTACTGTATAAGAGTGTGCTTACTTATGCACTTATGCACTATTTTACTGTTAATTTAAATATGTGTATTTATGTATGTATTTTTTTCTTTTCTTTTTTCTTAGTTATGCAAAATACCGCGCTTCACTGGCTGGAATTGAGCCGTTAATCAGCTTAACAGCTGCCAGCTTCAGATCTAATTGTTAAGTGTGATCAAATTGTTGCCCGATTTTTTCCCCGCATTTTTGCTTAAGTTTAAACATAATAGAGACTATTTTAAATATCAGAAGTAATATTCATAAGTATCAATCTAACAATTTTTTGCTTCTTTGTTGCTTAATCTTATCTTGTTACACATACAGATTGGCAAATATGGCCGATTTACATATATATAGATATACCGATTGCTATTTGTTACGTTCTGAAAATGAAAAATTACTTCGAAATAAAATATAAATAATAAATCAAATAATATATATATATATATATCTGCTGGAATCGCATAAGTACTCTTATACATATAAGAATTGTATAAGTGGACAAACGGAAGAATATCTAATAGGTTCGTATAAGTACTCTTTTGCATATAAGAATCGTATAAGTGACAATTGCAAAACAACTGCTGGAATCGTATAAGTACTCTTATACATATAAGTAGCATACAATTTTACTCTTATACATATAAGTAGAATTAATTCTATCGTTTTCGTTCAATGCTAGAAGAAACCTTGAAAATTTTTCGAAATGATTTTATACTTATACACAAGGTATAAGGGAGAGAGATATATTTACTTATACAGAGAGATCTACTTATACACAAGGTATTATATTTTGTTGAGGAGTTGCGGAAACCGTTTCAGAAAGAGGCTAACAAAGAAAATCAAAATCAAAATGCAAAACTGAAATAAAAAACAGAAAAAAAATCGAAAATCGAAAATCGAAATAAAAACAAATGGTTTTGTTGTTTGGTTTTTTAATTATAAATAACAATTGTATATTTTTAATAAAACGGGTGTTTTTTTACTTGTTTATTTTGTTTGTTGTTGTTGTTGTTGCTGTGATTTATTTTTATTTGAAGTTGTTTTTTATCGTCGGCCTAAAAAATCACAAAATTATTGACATCGAGCCCTCGATTTGTATTTTTCTTCTCTTTTTTTATATTACACATACTCGTACTTTTTGCACAATTTTTTCATTTTTATTTTTTAAATATATATATTTATTTGTTGCATTTTTTGCTGAACATCAATTGTGCCATAATTACTATTATTTTTTATTTTTTTTAATTGATGCTTGATCAGCGCTCTGGACAACGTTTTGAGGATCCTTTTGATAGAATTTGCATTTCTTGCGTTTTGTATTTTGTTTTTGTTGTTGTTTTTTTGTAATCATAATAATCATAAACATAAAATATAAATGATATATATGCATTATAAGTAATTATACAGTAATGGATAATTTTCTTTAAAGAATATCGCTTAATATTTAAATAATTTCCAGAACGCAACGAAAAAGATCGTGTGTGTGTGTGTGTGTGTGTGTGAATTATCATGTTAAAGTATTAATAAATGTTGACAATTGGAGTTGCAACATTTGAATTGCATTTGAATCATTTTTGAAACATGTTTAAAATTTATTCCCTTTTTTTTTGCTTGTTCATTATGTAAGTATGTAATTATGTATGTAAATTATGTTTAATTGTTGTTGCTTAGTTAAACTTATGCTTAGAATAAAAAACGAGAAATACAATTGTAAAAATCTTGAATAACGGTTTTTAAAAAAAACTTGTCGCATTTCCAAAATTACACAAAAACAAAAATAAAAAGTAAAATAATGGCCACCATTATGAATTTCATTCAAATCACGGCAAACAATTTCAAAGAAATTTCCGCGTCAGCGTGTTAATAAGTTTTTCATCATCATCATCATCATCATTTACATCATCTTCATCTTCATCTTCATCATTTTCATATTTCATATTCCCTTTCCTTTTTTTTACATATTTGCACATTACATTTTTTCGTTTGTTTCCATTTCAAAATCATTTTAAAGCTGATCCTCGCCTAAGCTCGTTTTCACGTCCTTTTCCCCGTACTCCTCTATTTTTCATCAATTCGAAAAATACATGCACATATATAGTCATATATATATATTCATATATGATCATGTGTGTGTGTTTTTTGTTTATAGTTTATACGTATATTCTAGTTTGTAGTTTGTACTTCCAATTTGGTTAAGAATTCCTTGTGTATTTTTCCTTTCCCCATTTTCATTTTCATTTTCTGCTCTTGCTTTTGCCTTCTCTTTCTCTTCTCACAAACCTCTTGGGTTATTTGTGACGTCATAATTATTTTTGTTTTTTTGTTGTTTTTTTACCGTAATTTTAACAATTCACAATAGTCGCATTCAAGTTCTAAATATATATTTATATATATGTAAGATTTATTTTGTTTTTATTTCTTTACAAATTAATTCATAAATTTCAGCGCGAAAATAAAATTTGAACATTTTTTGTTTGTCAAAATAGATAAAATGTTATTCTTCTTGGCTCCAAATTAGATTTTGAATTATTTTTGATGCTTTGTTTTTATTTTGCTGTTCTTCGTCTATTGCATTTCGTTTTGTTTTTTATTTTTTAAAAATTTCTCTACATTTAGCTTAAAGTTGGTTTCTTTATGGTATTTGTTTCGGTTTTTATTTTTGGGCTGGGTTCAGGGATAATTGTTCTATAGATGTGCTATATATATATATATATATATGTAAATGTATATGTATATGTATTTGTATGCGTGTATCCTTAAGTTATCTAGTATATATATATATTTTATTTATTTCTTGCCAGCGTTTTTCGTTATGCACTTTTCATTATCCCTTAAGCAATTTTCATTCTATTTTTTGTTAATTGTATTTTTTGTGTTCAATGAGTATGCGATTTTTGCAGTTGTTTCTTTTTGTCTGCTTTCGGTTGCTTAATACTTAAGATCTTAGCTTTACATATGTCGAACACACACATAGAATTTTTGTTGAAACTGTTTTTTGAAATATGCATTTTTTATACAAGTAATTTCACTATTTATATTTATGTTGATTTCGCTTGTATATATATGTATATAATGTGTTGATGTAACGTTCTCAATATTTATATATATTTTATTTTTCGTGGTTATTTTGAATATTTTCTTTGCAGTGGTATTTTGTTTTTTTTTTAGAGCAAGAAGAAAAACGAAAATTGTACTTAATACTATGAAAAAATTTACTAGTGTCTTATGAACTAAAAAAAATCAGATGTATATTTGTTTAAGATTTGTTTTTTTTTATATTTAGCATTTTTTGTATACACATTTTCTTGATGCATATGCAAATTGCGGGCCAGCTTTGCCGTTTTTTTTCTTTTTCTTTTTTTAACATAAGAATTAACAAAGTCAGGTGTTTTAAAATAAATATGTATAATAATTATGATTTAATGTAGATTATTATTATTATTATTATTATTGCAAATGTTGCCCACGCGCAAAGCAACATTTGCACGGCAGTTGGCAACAACAACAACAACAAATAAGAAGAGACCATTTTATGTATATTAATTAATTTAAACTTGCAGCAACATTGGCTGCTGCAGCTGTTGTTGCTGGCTGGCGGCAGCAGCGCGTCGACTCCATGTTAACAGCCCATTTGCAGCGTCAGCAACATCATCGGTGGGCGTGGTGGCAACATTGTTGGCGGCGGCGGCGACAGCCGTTGGCGATACAATTACTGAGGTGGCAACGCTTTCAATGCGCGCCATTTTATTATTGCCAGTGTTGTTGCTGTTGCTGTTAAAGTTGCTACTGTTGTTGCTGCTGCTGTTAATGTTAAAGTTGCTGCAGTTATTACTGCTGCTGTTGTTGCTGCTGCTATTGTTGCTGCTGCTGTTGTTGTTGCTGCTGTTGATGTTAATGTTAAAATTGTTGTTGCTGCTGCTGCTGCGACGCTTGGCTTTGATTGTGAGTGTTGCAGGCAACATTTTGCAAGCAGCTAAACGCAGAACGCTTGTTGCTGATGCAGATGTTGCTAATGATGCAGTTGTTGCTGTCGCCGTCGACGCCTCTGCCGCCGTCGACGCTTTCAGTCGCTTTCAGTCGCCAAAGCGACTGCAGGCCTTCTTCCACTTGCACTGGGTGCACCACTGATCCCGTCTGTCCATTCCGTACACCTTGCGGCATTTTTTATTTTCGCCACGCGTTCGGCGACTCGGCGAATTTGGCGTTTGGCGAACGGCGGCCGCTGCCTGCTGTATGGCAACATGTTGCAGTGGTGCCGCCATATTGGCTAGCAAACTGTTGCTATTGGCAGTTGGATGATGCTGTTGTTGTTGATGTTGCTGTTGTTGCTGGCAGCGCAATTGTTGTGGCGCATTCTGCGACGCATTTTGCTGGGCATGTTGCGCTGCATGTTGCGGTGCATTTTGCTGTGGTTGATAATTGGGCGTGATGGTCACACTAGAAATATGTTGCTGCTGTTGTTGATTTTGCTGTGGTGTGTTGCTGTTGTTATTGTTGTTGTGTGTGTGATGCGCTGTTACTGTTACATTCTGCTGTGTGAGTTGCTGCAACATGTTGCTGGCACTGCTGTTGCTATGCATAATTGGACTGCTGTTGTTGCTGCTGCTGCTGTTGCAACTGGTGCTACTGTTGCTGCTGCTGTTGCAACTGTTGCTGCTGTAATTGTGATGTTGCTGATGATGTTGGACGTATGTCGGCGATGGATATGGCGCTGTCGAGTGGGACGGACGCGACGATGTTGCACGTGTTGCATGTTTGCTGCTGTTGCAACTGTTGCTGTTGTTGTTATTGTTGCTGCTGCTGCTGCTGCTGCTGCAACTGTTGCTCAGCGTAACCGTTGAGTTTGTTGGCCAATTGTAATTTTGTTGCGCCAACGGGGATGTTGGTATGCAGCTGGTGTTGTTGCTCTGCAACTGTTGCTGCTGGTGGCTGCTGATGTGATTGCTGCTGCTGGTGCTGTTGCTGCTGTGATGTTGCTGATGTGACGGCAACTGTTGCTGCTGCGTCGTTAGGTGGTGATAATTATGCATTGCGCGTCCTTGTCTGTTTTTCCAAATTATAAAAAACCATTATTAGCAATTATGAATTATTTATTTTATACAGTTGCGAACAAAAACAATATTAAAATAATAATAAGCAAAAAATAATAATTAATATTATAAATATTAAGTTGAAAACGCAAAATAAAATTATGATTTTATCTTGCCCTATATTTACAAACTTAAGAAAATTACACTTTGCAAACATTTCTTGTGCAAGTGTTGCTATTATTTTGTTCGCAACTGTGCTATATTTGTATTGCTATCTCGCTCTTACTTGAAGTTGCCAACGATCTGTCTTTGGTATTCGGGATCCTCGTGGGGGGGACGCGCCATGTCCCGATGGCTGAGCGTTGGGGGCGAGGCTGGACTAGGCGTTTTCTTGACCAGTTCATTGTCAACGTCATCGTCATCGTCGTCGTCGTCGTCTTCCGTGTAATAGAATTCCTCCTCGTGGTCATGATCACTGCACGAATCGTAATCGCCCGAGCGTCGAGCCTTCTTCCTGCAAGCGCAAAACATTTTCAATTTTTGATTAAATTGTCATTTATTGTTGTTTTTTTATTTGATTTTTAATTATTGTTAGCTAAGCTAGTAAATTTTACTATAACACATTCCCTCTAATATTTGAAAGTAACGTTCACAACTATCGACGTAGCTAGGCAAGCGCATCTCTAATCACCTATCGATGCTGCCAACTCACGACAGCGTTGCCACTCGCAAATCGTATAGCATCTGGCAACTTCGCCGCCGTGACATTCACTTGCCAACGCCAAATCGCACACACACACAGCTGCAGGGTTGTAGCGACGTTCGCAAAAAAAGACACGTTCTTGTGTCAAAATCAATACGAGAAATCAACAAAAATCGATCGATTTTTGCACAACATCAACGCCAATTGACACATTTCGTTGCAAGCGACACACCAACACGTGCATTGCTCAACGCCAAGTTCGCTGTGGAAAATTTTGTAAAAAAAAAGAAAAAAATTTTTGCGCGTCGCAAGAGTCTCGCGTGCATTGTCTGTCTCTGTCTAATCTTGGTGTGAGTGCGCCCGAATGAGTGTGTGAGTGACTGCCTGTGTGTGTGATTGCTTGTGTGTGTGTTCTATGTGTTTTTAGCGCTAACAAAATTGTCAATTATAACGTAAAATATTGTGATTAAGAAGAACTAGAACAGCAACATACCCCGTCCCCCTCCACCCCCATCAACTCACAAAATGTCCAACAGCCGCAATGCCACCGAGCAAAATAATAAATGCAGCGCTGCTAGCGTCGGCGTCAACAGCGTCGCTGCAGCGCTTTGCCCGCTGAGTAACTGTCAATTTAGTGGCGTAGTCATTAGCGCCATTGCCGATGAGCAAAAATTGGAGTTTAGCAACATATACAAGAGCAGCTGCACACTCAGCTGCAGCTATGATTCCCAAGGGGTCCTGGTACGCATCATGTTGGGTAAGCAAATCCGAGAGAGATAGAGACGCGAAAGTTAACAGATTTAACACTGCTTAATTGATTCTGTTAACTGTTCAATTTAACATTGCTTAATCAATTATGTTAAGTTAACATTGCTTTATCAATTCTGTTGACAGATCACTTTAACTTCGCTTAATAAGTTGCATTTTGACAGAAAAGTTAATATCGATTAATCGATTATGGTTTTTCTTCCATACAGATAACGATCAGGAACATGTGCTGAAGGAATATATGTTATCAGCGGATACGGATGCAGCACAGCTGGGCAAACGTTCCTATGCCGTTTCCCTTGAATCGGATAATCTCGTCTTGCGCTTTGCCAGCGACAAGGATCAGCAGCTGTTTCGGAAAGTTGTCGAGAATGTTAAACATTTGCGTCCGAAATCGGTTTTCTCGCAGCGAACGGAGGAATCGTCTGCCTCGCAATACTTTCAGTTCTACGGCTATCTCAGCCAGCAGCAGAACATGATGCAGGACTATGTGCGGACGAGCACCTATCAGCGGGCCATTTTAGGCAATTCCATTGACTTTCAGGTCAGCCAGCAGCCTGTACATTTCCAAATGGAATTTGAATTTCCTTGTGGAATTTTAATTTGTTCGTAATTGATATGTAGATAACAGGCTACTAGCCTGTAATTAACAGCTGTAACATAACATATGATGTCAATATGCATCGACTAGTAGTTGTAGATTAACAGAATTTAGACTGTAATTAACAGCTGTAACATAATTGAGGAAGAAGAATTGAAGTCACTTCCTCCCCAGATGGTGAGCAACTTTTAGGTGTGCAAAACTTTTAAAGTGAAATTAGGCAATGAAATTTGGGGGAAAAAAGGGGTGTAGTGTGGTTGAGCCAGATCAACTGTGCAGACTATATGTCAATGATATAGGTCAACTCAAATCAATATCTGAAATTACTTTCGAGACATTTTACTAAATTGGTGGTTCATTTGTAGGATGTGTTTTATTTAGTTTTGATTTCTATTGATCAACTCAAAACCATAAATTCGTCAATACATGTTTAAATTTTGCCTTGCAGGATAAAATAGTGCTCGATGTTGGAGCTGGATCTGGTATTCTATCCTTCTTCGCCGTGCAGGCGGGCGCTGCGAAAGTGTATGCGATCGAGGCATCGAATATGGCGCAATATGCGCAGCAATTGGTGGAATCGAATAATGTGCAGCACAAGATATCCGTAATACCCGGCAAAATCGAGGAAATTGAGTTGCCCGAAAAAGTGGATGTTATCATCTCGGAGCCAATGGGTTACATGTTGTACAACGAACGGATGCTCGAAACCTATCTGCATGCCAGGAAGTGGCTAAAGCCCCAGGGGAAAATGTATCCGACTCATGGCGATCTGCACATTGCCCCATTCTCGGATGATTCCCTCTACTCGGAGCAGTACAACAAGGCCAACTTTTGGTATCAGTCCGCCTTTCACGGCGTCGACCTGACCACCCTGCACAAGGAGGGAATGAAGGAGTACTTCCGCCAGCCGATCGTCGACACCTTTGACATACGCATCTGCATGGCCAAATCGGTGCGACATGTCTGCGACTTCCTGAACGACAAGGAGGACGATTTGCATCTCATTGGTGAGTCGGAGTTTAGCTTGGAGCTGAACGTATTAATTATATATGAGTTGAGGCTGGAGTTGAATTTGTATTAACAGCATTTGAGTAGCCATTATTTTATTTATACTTTCTGCAACTACTTATTAATAAGATTTGTATTTTTCTGCTAATATATTTCGGCAAAAGGTATTGATAAGATTTGTACTATTTCCGTTTCTATTTCAGACATTCCGCTCGAGTTTCACATACTGCAGACGGGCATTTGTCACGGATTGGCTTTCTGGTTCGACGTGGAGTTCAGTGGCAGCACGCAAAACGTGTGGTTGTCCACGTCGCCCACGGCACCGCTGACCCACTGGTATCAGGTGCGCTGCCTGCTGCCCATGCCCATCTTTATCAAGCAGGGTCAGACGCTGACGGGTCGCGTGCTGCTCGAGGCGAACCGGCGGCAATCGTACGATGTAACGATTGATCTGCATATCGAAGGCACTCTGATCTCCTCGAGCAATACGCTCGATTTGAAGAATCCGTATTTTCGGTACACGGGGGCGCCGGTTCAGGCGCCGCCGGGGACTAATACGCAGAGTCCGTCGGAGCAGTATTGGACACAGATGGACACGCAGCAGCAGCAGGGCAGCCGTAATTGTAGGTAGCTTAAGATCTCCATTCCCAATCTTAACAATTCTAAAGAAAAACCCCCCCTTTTCCCTCAGCTAATAGCATGTTAAATGGCGGACTTTCTGTCAATGGCATGGCTGATCCCGGCATGGACATCAATCTGGGTCTAATGCATACGCATTGAAGTTGAAGTTGAGGAATTCTTTTCTTTTCCTGGAGGAGAGCATGCAACAAAATGTGGCAACTTTGGCTAGCACAATTATCTTGATTTACTCTGTGTGTGGTTTTTGTTATTTAATGCTTCTATCTAAAAAGTTCACTTATGTATTTTTTACTTTTTTATTATTAATTTTATTTATTACCAAAAAAATGAGCCCAGGCATTTTGTTGTAGCTATTTTTGTGTATATCAAACTAAGTATAAACAAAAATAAACCATCAAATATATATAATAATATCGTATAGATTAAACAATCAAGGCAGACTAAAATACCATTTAAATATGTAGTTGTTTAGAACAGCAAACATTATAAGCGATAAGTTAATTTTTAGCCAGCCCCTAGAATTTTAGAGTTTTTAATATATATATATATTTAAAAAACATAATCATCGTAGTCGAGAATCAAGATCAACTGCAAGCTTCAGGAAATTTCTTAAAAGCTTTGAACAAAAAGTAACTCAATGAATGTCTCCCCAACTATGTTTAAATAATATTTATGTTAAGTATATATTACTATCATTAAATCATCGTATTGTATTTCAATTATTTCATGTACCTCAAAACGAAAAATGAAAAACCTAGTTTCAATTTCATAATTTTAATTGAAAACTCAATGTTTATGCTTAGTTTCTTTGAAATTATTACAAGTTGCTCATAGAATATAGCTGCTAGGCATATAATATATATATATATATAATTAATAACATATTTATCGATTTAGTCGTGCTGAGAGATTACATATGATTCATTTAAATGCATTATTTTTAAAATTGTAATATTTCTTTTTTAATTGGTTTATTTCACTAATGCTCTTTGATTTAGTTAATAAAGTCGCTAAAAGCCTGTCAAGCGCATACATACATATATATATATACATACAGTTGCGAAAGAAAATAATAGCATCACTTTGACATTGTTGATTACGAATAAAAAGGATTGATTTTTTATTTTTAATATTTTGAAGTTTAATATTTTTAATATTTTTGCTCTTGTTTTTTTTCCTTCTCACTTTTTTTAAAGTCTTCTTCCACTGCTAAAAACGAATTCCTTAAAACTACAATTTAAATTTAGTGGTGCTATTATTTTGTTCGGAAATTTATGTATAAATTTAGCATATATACAAGCGTAAATAGTTGTACACACACACACACACACATACACACAGACACGTACATGAATACATTTTTAGCCCTGGAGAGCTGTTCATTTGCCAACAATAACAACAATAAAATCAAGACACACCACCCACCCACACACACACACACACACACACACTCACACACATACAATAAAATATATGCATAAACTATAATTCTATATATACATATAATTCTATATATAAGTACGTACTCCATGCATTTATGCAGCAAAAAAAAGAAGCAAAACAAACAAAATGAATGCAAAACCAAAAAAAAACGAAAAATGAAAAACAAAAACTAAAATTGCCTTTAATTTTTTCTTTCTTTTCAAATGCAGCTTTTCCCCTTGTGTGTGTGTGTGTGTGTGTGAGTGTGGCAAATACATTTAACATTCGCAAATGTCAACGTTTAAAAGAGGCCCGCCATTTTGGACCTTGGCCTCAAAAGTGCAGCCAAGTCGCCTCCAACAAAGCCACGACCCTCCCCCTCCCCACTCTCCCATCCTTCCGCACCACCCACTTGAATTTCAGGTGCTCTAAGTAAATGCAAACTGTGTGTGTGTGTGTGTGTGTGTGCTGTATCTGTGTGACCTGGTTATTGTGGATATGTGTATGTGTTTACAAGTTTTCTAGTTTAGAATAGCTCCAAGTGATTTGCACAGTGCACGGAAGAGATAACGGTTTATTTGGAAAGTTATTTAACTAAGATCGAACAAAATTTCGGAATATATTTCGTCTGTTTTTTATGCGTCAAGTGCAATGTTAATTTTCTAAAATTATTTAATCTAATAGAACAGATTTAATATATTATGATGGTAATTTACAACCGGCAGTGGATCGAATAGAAAAAGTAATTTAATCTAATTTTTCTAATTATTTAATGTATTTTTCATAGATATATAATCTTTTTATCTAATCATTTAAGCCCACGGTCAGAACATATAAATTTTGTGATTTTGACAGAAATTAGCAAATTTGAACAGCTGTTCACAAAATCCACACAGCTTAACAGTCAGTTAACAGTGAGTTAACAGAGTGCATTTCTACGATCTTAAAGAAACTTCTATTAATTACTGGGGAAACTATTTACATCTTTTACATCAATTTTAATAATTAAAATTGCTGTGGTCAAAAATACTTTTTCTTTCCATATTAAATATATAGCTAACAATTTTCAATAGGCTTAGTTGATGGCGATTTGCCACACTGTGCAACACTTGTGAATGTATTGTTTGTCATTGTTTGTGGGGCTGCACTAAGTCAAGGCCCAGCCACTTGCTGCTGTTGGCTTTTGGATGCCGATACCACAACAATTGAAAGGACCCTCTTTTTTTGGTTGATTGTGGGTGTCTTTTTTGTAGCACTTACCCCAAATGTTTGTCCCGCACGTGTCGTTCAATTTTTAGCTGTGTGGGCTCCACAAAACCGCATCCCTTCCAGGTACAACGGAATTTTTTCGACTGCAAATAGAAGAATAATATAAAATTTGTTTATTTACTTAATTGTTTTTTTCTATTAATATGTTGAGAATAATATGTGCATTTATTTATTTCTTATCACTATATATGTGATTAGAAAGCAGTCGGATAAGTTGAAGAACTGGTAAAGTTAAAGGGAAAAATACACTTCATGAAGAAATGTTTTGAAAGCGGTTTTTTTTCTTCAAAATTGTATGTTTGTGGAAGAAGACACTTAAAAAGTGAGAAAGAAAAAAATCAAATTAAAATCACCTTATTTAAATTTAATAAAAATAAATATTTTTTTTTTATATTTTTTAAATTTATTTTTTTATCGTTTGTCGTACTTTGCTAGGATGGAGCGCCCTTAGGTTTAGTGGGCTACCGGCGCGCGCTGAGGTTGGGGCTGGGGCTGGAGCTGGGGGTGAGGAGAGGCAGCCCGGGCTGGCATCACTTTCGCTGCTGGCCCCACTATCGCCGTAGGACTCGTAATCACTGCGCTCCACGTAGTAGTTCAGGGCAGTAGCGTGCATGGCGAGGAGCAGCTGGCAAGGAGCACGGAACAAGGAGCAGCGTAGCACGGAGGAGCAGCCAGTGAACCGGTGCCGGGCCGGTGCGAAATGCGACTGTGTTGGTGCGTGCAATGCAACTGGCTGCTTGGGCCTGTGCCTGGTCAAGATTACTCGCATACACGAGCATTAAAACGAGGATGTGCCGAATGTGCTCCGGTTTCCCGGCAGCTGCACACACTGATAACACGCAGCACACAGCCCACGTTGGCCGCCATTCTCTCCTTGTCCTTGCCGCGCTGCGTTCGGCATTTGCCCATTTACCCATTTACTGGGTCACATTGCCCCACATGCCTTGCCGCTTGCCGCCTGCTGCATGCTGTATGCTGCATGCTGCATTTGCCGCGCTTGCCTTGACACGCTTCTGGCCAGCGTTCGGCATTTTTAGCGGCCGTGCGACTGCATTTATGCTGCGCCGCCTTATGCTGAAGGTTAGACGGGCGACGCAGGCTGCGCTGTTGACCCACTTTTCATTCGACAACGCAAAACGCACTCCTTGCTTTCGACATATATTTCTCTATCTTTTCTTTTCACTTTTCACTTTTCCGTTTTTCGGTTGCCTTTGTTTGTTTGAGTGCGGCCTTGCACACCAGCTTGTCCTTGCTTGCAAGTTTCATTTCAGTTTTCGTGTGATAAACAATTTGTCAAATGGGACAATCGAGTCAAATTTTAGGCATTTTGAGTAAGTAAGATAAAGTATTTTTAAAAACATTCGAAAATCGTTTTAAAGGCTTTCAATTTCCCGTTCATTTCTTGTGTCAAAGAACTATTATTTGAAGTCCATCAGCAAATATAGAAGTGGATTTAAAAACCGGGATAAGGGTGTGTTTCTGTGCCAAATGACGTTTTGAAAGAAATATTTTTTATAGAAACATTTTATAATCCATATGTAAATGTGGCAGAATAATTTTCATCGCTTTAAAGGACATCGTCCTATTTATATATTTTCCGCAACTCTAGTATTAATTAAGTTGACTTAATTTTTTTCGCCCATCTCATTTCGGATCTAATTGAATAACAATAACAATTTTGTGTTCTAATAATAATCAATATTAACCTCTTCAATTTGAGAACCAGGATCTGAGTTCTATTTTGATTTATATATTTGTTGTCTCCCTAATATTAATTAGTTGCCTTTGTTTTTCACTCTTCTCATTCTTGGTATAATTGAGCAACAATTTTAAATGGTTCGCAATAAGGTCTAATGAGGTCTGCTCGAGTTTTGGGCAATGCTTGTTTTGTGCCTCGGGGCTGGAGTTGCCGCCCATAAGTGCAGGCAATTAAAGCCACTTCGGTTGGCTGTTTTTCTTTTCCGCCAAGAAAACCCGCAAAGCGAATGTGGCAACGAAAGTGAAAGGAAAACTGGCAAACCGCAACGTGATCATAAACATAAATAACTTTGGCGTAAATTGTTCACGCACGTGGTTGCCACACTCATTGTGTGTGCGAGTGTGTGTGTGTGTGGGTGTGGGTGTGTGTGTGTGCAACATTAACTGCCTGTTGGGTCTCTACATATTTTTCGTTTTAACTTAGCGCAATTAGTGGGCGTCATAATTCGGTAGCGGCCGAAGCGAAACAGAGCAAAGGATATGCCGCGTATCCTGGCGCCATAAGTACTAACAATTGTTTCCATTTGTGGTGGTACACCCGGAAAAAAATCGCCCAGAGTTTTGTCAAATCGTCCTTAAGAATATATAGCTTTTCTTGATCTAGAAACAATTTTGAAATATTAAAAAGAATTCTAAAAATTAGAAAGAATTGTCCTAAATCGACTATCTCAAAAGTATATGTTTTAAGGTAGAAAAAAATCGTAAATTGCCTTGATATAGAAATCGCTCTAAACAATAAAATCTATAATCCTACAAATATGGCGATTTTGTTTAGTGCGAGTCACCATCAAATCGTACGCTTTTTAAATTAATTTATCTTAATTGTTATAAACTATCTAAAATTTTTGTATCTGTTAAATCTAAAGATTCGAATGTATATTAATAAGAATTAATTTTAGAAAAAATAGAAATAGAAATTCTGATTTTTAGCAAAAATAAATTTTTAGAAATTTACTTTCTGAATAATGGGCGATTTTTCCCGAGTGTAGCCGCATGTACGCCTGTTGTGCGCATGTGTGTGTGAGTGGAAGTAAATATATTAACAAGAAAAGAATAGAAAGCACAACGGTAATCGGCAAAATATTTGATTAAATCCATCAAATACGCAATTCAAAGCACAAGGCGACTGCTGCTGCTGCTGCCTTTAATTATTTTTAATTAATGCGCCAACAAGTCGGAAATGATTTTAGCTTTATCAATTTCTTGGCGTAAGTTAGTAATAGTCAAGGTAACAAGCCGCTTACCTGCTGCTAAATAACGGTAAACGTTCGAGTCTGTTTCATTCTCCTTATGTTAATTATGCTGTCATGGGAGGGAAGAAGGGGGAGTTGTCTAATGAGCGATAGAAACTGAAACTTCAGTTCATTTCGCAATGCTAAAATCTGCTAGCTTTCGAGGGAGAGCAACCCCAATAACAACAAACAGCTCACAGCTACAAGCTAACAGCCTACCGCACTGTGTCCCTGATTTGCCACATAAATGCGTGACGTGAGAGTCAGCTCAAAATGACAGGCATAACACAAATCTTGTGCAAGGCAGTCTGGAGTTGCGAACACGAGAGAGAGAGAGAGAGAGAGAGACCGAAGGAATGAGAGAGTGGGAGTGGAAGTGTATGTGAGTCAGAGGAAATTGATGTGGCATTCCCTGTTCGACTGCGACTCCATCAATTTGTTGTTGTTGTGTTTGTGTGATTTATGAAGCTGAGTGGCATCGTTATGCTTGCTTTAGCCTGGCGCCATTTTCAATTAAGGTTACTTTACATATCTATACATAAACAAATACACATAGCTATACATACACAAATATATTTGGGTATGTAAGCCTAACTACTGATATCGACTGAAAGCTCTCTGCTTTACTTGTCCGAATACATATATGCAGATGGCCTACGACATCACACCAAATGTTAAGCTTATGTCTCTAGTGCAGCTGGCGCTCAGATGCAACAGTGTGTATGTTAAATGGCATTGTGTCATTTGCTTATTGCTATATAAATGCTTTTTTGCCTGCTGCACAAAACAAACTTCACCAATGGGTGGGCATGGTGTGGAGGGGGAGGGGCTGCTGACAGCAACGAATTTCATTCAAATTGTTTTGTTGCACATTACAAAAAATGAGTTGCGCAAAAAGCTGCGTTATCAGCATTTGTTGATGTTGTTGTTGTTGTTGTTGCTATGTAATTTCCTTTAGCTTTCTTTTATTCAATGAACAGCCGAAAAAAAACCAACAGAAGCACACGCATCCATACATACAAATATACATATACATATACACACACATTTACGTGCGCTGTATAAATAACAAGTTTTTTGGTCTTCGCATTTCGCTTTCCATTTTTAGAGCTGGCTGCAAACATAAACAAGCACATTCTCCCCCAAAAAAATACGAATGCGAGGGATGGCAAACGGCGAAATACGAGAACAGCTGTGGAAAGGACAAAACACAAAATTGGGTCAACTGTATATAAAGCTCTATACATATACAAATGTATTTTTGTGTGTGTGAGCATATTTAACTGGGGGTTGGCCCCGTCCTCTGTCTCTGTCTCTCTCTTGTCTCTGTCCCTGTCCCTGTCCCTGCTCCGATTAAAAGTGCTGTTAACTGTGCAAAAGAACTGGGACAAAAAGAGCGGCCGGGCCACTAACATTGCCAAAGCGAGTAAATAGAAGAGATTGCGCGCGCAACGCAACAGTATGACCAAAGAGCGCGTAACTAGGCCATTTAAGCGAAAGAAAGAGTGAGCTAGAGAGCGCTCTTAGCAGAGCAACCAAAAACAAAGAGAGCGCGCCTGGAAGTATGTTTGTTTTGATTTGCAGAACACACGGTGGAATTGGGTCAATGGAAGTGTAGTTAATGCTGTCGCTGCTGCTGCTGGCTGCTGTTATTGGAGCAGTTGTCCCATATGGAATGGGAATGGTAAGGGAAATAGAACATGGCGGAAGCATAAATTATTGACTTTTGTGCATAGGCAGAGAGCAGAGGCAGAGGGGCGGGAAATTGACAGACTATAAATAGTACATCTTGTGTCATTATGTGTGTGGAAAAAAAGAAGCTGGTGCTGATCTGCTCAGCTCAGAAAAAATTAATAAAATAAAATAAATTAGGAAATCTCCACAAAATGAAAATCGCAATAAAAACTAGAACATTTTTCTTCTTTTTAGAATTAACTTCTGAATTTTAGAATTTTAGAGAATCACCCTAAAAATCGCTCTAAAAACTAGAAAGTGTTTCTTCTATTTTCTATATTTTCCAAAAGAAAATTGCCATAAAATGAATAATAATTTAAATATAAATTTTAAATTGTTAAAAATAAATTATAAATACAAGAAAATTTGTCTTCAAATAATTATTTATGCATTTTTTTTGTAACTATTTTAAATATTTGTATACGTGAAATCTTATAGTTTTCCATAATTAAAATTAGACATAAGAAAGGAAAAACCCAGATTTTTGGAAATCTACTTCCTGTATGATAAATTGAGTTACATTTGACGCCAAAAATATGACGCATTTGGAATATTCAGGGAGATTTATTTACTGATCCCTGGTCGACTAATAAGGATTAATGTTTTTGTTTGGCAACATTTAAAAATTGCACTCAAGGAGCTTTTTTTGCGCAGAAAAGTAGGCAACGTTAAATTGTTGTGCTCATTATTTACAGCCCAGCTGGCAATTTGATGCGCACCATTAAAGCTTTAAGCTTAAGCACATAATTTGCATTGCCTGGGCAACCTCGCTGTAAATAAATGTCTATGTATTTAGAAATGTGTGTGTGTGTGTGTGTGTGTCTGTTATCTGTATATGCAATTGATTATGCTACAACATTTTGACAGTTGTAAAGCAGTCAGCTTTTGTGGTTTGGGGTTTGCTATTAAAGCCTTATCACAGCGCCAGCAGGCAACAACAACAAGATCAACAACAACTAAATGGGTCAACAGCGTTGATAACAGCTCGGCAAAAAGGGCTGGTATTTAAAAGGGCGGCTTTCAACAAGATTTTAAGGTGTTTCGGGGCAGGTAAAAGCAGCAAAATTATGTTGGGGGCTATTAAGCGAGGATAATAATTAAACTTGGCTATTTTTTTTATTTGTTATATTTTCAAGAATATACTTAGAAATATATGTTAAGCTTATGTTAATTGCAGTTCTTATCGGTCATAAAGGTGCACCCTGTTTCAGTTAAATTGCATTATGTTATTTACTGAATGCTATAACAAAGATGGCGGCTTGAATAGTTTAATGACTATATCTGTATCTGTGTGTCTGTGTATGTATTTATTTATTTGATTTTCCGCATAAGTCTCACACATGAAAAACATGATTACCTCAATTTGTCGCCCTCGTTTCGGAAATTCGCTTCAAAACTTAATTTGATTGCGTATAAATAAACACGCGACGCGACTGACAAACTGGCACAAATGTGAACAGTACACAAACACACACACATGCATACCAATACATATGCATACATAACTTATGTGACAATCGCACGCGAAATTGTCATTTCAAAAGAGAAAGGGGGGAGGGGCGGTGGTGGTGGTGGTGGGGGCAAATAACATGATTGAGCATGTCGCGCAAAACGACATGGAAGCTGAGTTGAGCTGAATTGAGTTGAGTTTTGAGCGTGTTCATTCATGTTGTTGATTTCAGCGCACAGCTGCGTTTGGCTGTGTGTGTGTGTGTGAGACAATGAAAATGGCGTCAATTTGCAAACATATATACATCTGAGCTTATGTATGTGTGCATGTGAGACAAACAAAAGCTGGTCAGGAAAAAAAAAGTATAAAATTGACTTGAAAGTCAACTTAAGGGTTGCCGCCTCACAAATACAGACATAAGTGTTGGGGCCGTGTTTTGCATTTAATATATACAACATTTATGGGCAAAGTTCGTGAGTTGAAAATTCAGATATAGCTTCAGCTTATACGAATTGCACTGCAAAGGAAGCGGCACAAAGCCCAAAGCAAATATCGACTATGTAATTGTGCACGCCGCCTGAGAGTAGGCAACACTTTTTGAACCTTGCCAATTTCTTGAAGAAAATCACGCACTCTACCGCGCGTCTTCTGCTGTGTGTTGAAAAGACAGCTGAGACATCTATTAAATATTTACAAATCTGACAAAAAAAATATTTATTTGACGAATATTTATGAACTTATATTTGAGTTAAATAAATAATCGAATATCAAAAAGTTGAGTTTATCTTGAGATCCTGTCTAATTTGGATGTTTTGATTTCTAATACTGGAATATGATTATATGTTTATGATTTGGCTAAGCACGCTAAAAAGTTTCTAATTTGTATTTTTATATTAAAAAAGTTGAGTTCACTATTGCGACAACTGATCAAACAAAGTTTAAATTCACTATGAAATGCTTAAATGTAAGTTGCCTTTCATTTATTTGATTTACTTATTTTAAAATTATTTTTCTTTCTTTCAATTTTTCTTTAATTTAAGCTGACCCCAATGGAGCAGAGTTTTTATTCATGGCCGAAGAGTAAACGCTTGCTGATGCTGGGACAAATTAAATATTGAAAAATATATACGGCACCTGTGTGTGCCATATATACTTGCTGTCCAGTGTGTGTGTGTGTAGAGTAAGCGAAAATAATATCCAGCAGGGGCTCAATTTACCACAACATGACAGAAGCGGACCAAATTCCCCATTCCCCATTTTCCATTCCCATTCCCAGTTCGACGCACATTCTCGTAAAATGGCTTATCAGTGAGAAAGGCTCGAATTCCAAGCAGGCAAAAACGTGGCAAACGTGGCAAATGTGGCAAGTGTGGAAATGTGTGGCAGCCATCAGGCAGAGTCCAACCCCAAGTTAATGGACCAGCCACCAGGCACAAGTTAAGAGCCTGTTTTTCCTTTCCGCATCCCCCACCCGCCATCCCCCATCCAGAAACTGGTCTGATTATCAACGCCATTGTCACATCTCCAACAGCAGCAGGGAAGAGCAGCCAACAATGCCTCAAAATCCAATTATGACATAAAAATTTGCGTAAATTGTTAAATGTAAATTTTTGTCAACACTTTCAACTACTGCCACAAAAAGGGGTTATTCCAAAATGCGCCCAGCTGAGAGATAAGCAGCCCGAAAATTATTATTTGACACACGTAAATATCTTTTTTGGGGTAGATAATAAAATACTGAAGAGAAGCGAAGCGAGAAGAGAATAAAGGAAGCTAAAGCTGCATTTGCCGTTGACTTTTATTGCTGCGGTAATTGCCAAATGGGGCTTGAATGACTCCAGTTGGAATCCCCATCCCCCATTTACACTGAGAAAAAATAATTGTCCTGAATTTTTAGAAAAATGTTTTCTTATATTTAGAAATTATTTCTAAAAGCAAAGAAAACTTTCGAATTTTTTATGTTCGATATCTATTTTAAGGCGATTTTTATTTTAGGGAAATTTGTAACTTGGGCTGATTTGTTTTTGCTGAGTGTACAGTATCCTGTGGGGCACTGTGTCCTGGGTTAATCAATGCGCAGCGCAGAGCTCGTTGTGGTTTTGATATCGCTTTAAAGAGTCAACTGGGCAACCCAAGTAATTGGCTTATAAAAAATATGAAATGTTGACAGCAAAAAACTACCGAGCATAACTGTACCCAACCTAACGGAGCTAAGTGTGTGTGTGTGTGTGTGTGTGTGTGTGTGTGTGTGTGTGTGTGACGACAGCTCATCTATTTCAATTAAACTGCGACTGGGGGTCAGCCAGATGGGGGCAATCTGACCCAGAATGCAGCCGAATCCAAGCCGAAGCAGTCGGAGCAGAAACAGTAACTGGGTCACTTTACCAGCACAATTGACGAACAACTGTGCACTTGCCACATGCCGCTTGCCACTTGCCACAAGGCTTTGCGCTTGCGATGACCTTGCCACAGACTGTACCAGCAAGCAGCAAGCAGCAACAAGGCAACGAGGCAACGAGGCATCAAGGACCAACCAAGCTGACAGTGCGCATACATATTGCAGTAACTGTACATGCACTCCCACAAATAAATTAAGTCTTTTCAAATTAATTTTTATGAATTTATGAACTATAAAGAATTATTGTGCAAAGTGATATTTTAAAATGCAAATGTTTATTCATAATAATAATAAAAACAAGGAAGTTAATTTGGGATTTCTTCTATAAGTACACAGCTAGAAAACAACACCCTGCAAATTGGACATATTTTTTCAAAATTTTAGCAAAATCTAAACTGAAATCAAGAAATTCCAAGCCACAAACATAAATTTTAGAAATTTACTCTCTGAATAATACTAAAATTCAAACTTACGGGGCCTTTTTTTCGAGTGTGTAAAAGTAATGTTTACTGAAAAGTGGAATGCGAGGGAAGCTTCCGCTTTTTGCACAGTGTACGACGCATGCAGCCCGAAAGTAAACCAGGGCAAGCGTCAAGCGCAAAACTCTATGCAACAAATGGGGGCACATATGTATTGTACATGTATGTGTATATAAACACAGACTACATAATGTACTCTCTACTTGCTCCGATATGCATGTTTATGTCGACTCTTTCAACATGTTGCAGCGTTTGCTCGCATAGCCTGCTTATTGGGGCACAACTCGAAAGTTGTCTCACATCTCTTAAATAGCCTAATACTCTTCACAAATTGGGGAACAAATTTAAGTGGAACTCCTGCTTCCCCCTCCTACAAATATTTAAAGGAGTCCTCAACTCCCGGGACACATTTCAATTCCAACATCAAATGACAGCAACCAACGGCTTGATGTATGAGGCTGTCCAGACTTGTGGACAGGGTGAGAGGGGGAGAGGGGGGGGGGGGGGCAGAGACACGTGTCTGCCACCGATGTGAAATGTGACTGTGTGCAAAATGGGCAACATAATAATTCAACAAACTGTGGCATAAAACTAGAAAAGCTGCTCAAAGTGCCACAAAAACAAAAAACAACAGCAAAAATGTCTGTGGCAATGGTCAAAAAATAATCAACTTGTGGTGGGAATTCAACTCTACCCAAATCGAGAAAATGGAATACATCGAGTTTGGACACTTTATCGACGAACTACAAAGAGGGTTGCACACGGTCTCTACACTCAGAAAAAAATATGCTTTATTTTTCCTTTTTTTTTTTATTAAGAAATGCAAAGATATATTTCCCGGTATTAGCAAAAGAAAAAGCGCTGATTTCTATAAATGTACTTTCTGAATAATAATTTCGCAAACTCAGTCCCGAATATTCAGATTTCTCTGAGTGTGGTCATTTTGCAGGTATTGGCCCCAAAGGACGGCAAATATTGATAGCGCTCAATGTTGGCGCCATTTTGGGGGGATTAGAGGCGCAGGAGCCGAAAGCGGTTTATGGAGCACCTCAGAAGCACTCTACGGCTTTAAACTGCACCTAAGAGGGGTGTGTGAGTGCTAGTGTGTTGGTGTGTGTGTGTTAGTGTGTTGGTGTGTGTGTACTTTGAAATGCTATTTGATGTGCTTCCAAGCCAGCGAGTGTAAGCCGCTTATGGCCAGCAAATTAGACGCTTTTAAAGGCCATCCACAAAAATGGGGGTCGAGGCAAATGCGTCGCAAGAAGAGCTCTTTGTGCGGGGCGAGTTTCAGATTAGAGTGCTATATTAGCCCAATTTAAAGTTGGCTAATTTACAAATGTTTTAAAGGCGGCATAATTCGGATGGGCAGTTAATAAGCAGCGGCAATAACACTGCCACTCATTATACAAATCCCTAAGTATGAGTACATTTATTATTTAGCAAGTACATTTCTAAAAATGTTAGATTTCACTTTATTTAGCTTTTAAATATTTTATAAATTCATATAACTATTTGTAATAGATTAATAGATTAAATAGCCCGTAAATTTCCTTAGACGCTTCTGAATTTTATAAAGGATTTGTTTTTATTTCTACTTTTTAGAAATGCATTTATTAATAACTGAAAATATTTCTAGGCATTAGAACAAATATTTGACATTGCCGACTTTTTTCTTTAATCTTAGACATTTTCTTCGTAATATTTAGAAATGATCTGTACAAAATATATGCCATTTTCATTTTGGGTTGATTTGATTTCTGAGTGTAGTTTATTGTCGAACTAATATACACAATAAATGAACTTTAGTGTGAAACTTTGCGTTGCGAAAGCGGCCAAGTTGTGAGCATTCAAATGGGAGCTTGTGGCACAACAACTTGTGGCAGTTGCATAAGCAGCAAAGCCATATGAGACTCGCTGGGCATGAAGTTAAGAGTCCATTTCACACACACAAACTGACAGCACTACAAAATTCAATACCAACACACATTTCCAATTAAATTCAAGAACTTTTTAACCGATTTTGAGAAAAACCCAAGAGCAAGAGCAAAGCGTCGTCTGCGTACACTCAGAAAAACGACCGCGCTGGATTTTGATAAAAATGCCAGACAAATAGAAAGTTTTCCGTGTTTTTAGATATAATTGCTAAATATTAGAAAACATTTTTCTACAAATTAGAAAGACTTGCCCTGAATCGATAAACCGAAGAAATATTGTTTTTTTATTTTTTAATTTTTCAGAAATTTTTTGTGTTATTAAGAAATCTTTTTGTTAAAAGTAGAATTGCAAACCTAACACTTACCAAAAAATCCATAGAAGTAATAGAAAACCCTGCTTTATGGAAAGCCACAATATTACATTTTAGAAATTTACTTTCTAAAATTGAGGTTTATTTATTTGTGATTGTAAATATCTACAGTGTGTGCCTCCATCTCTCCCTTCCCTACAGCCTGCATTTTTCATGGGGCCGGGTTTTTTCGGGAACCCTTTTCAATTTGGTGCTACTTTGGATTTAGACTGGGATTTAAATATTCAATTTCTTATATTCCACGGCACTTGCAGCCGCCCTGATGCCATAAGCTGGCAGTCAAGTACCACCGCTGCCCCCCTTTCACTCCTCCCTCCTGACAAACGAGAATTTGTTGGCATAGAATTAGAATTTTTGTGCTTAAACTTTGCACTCTACGTTTTTTGGTTTTGGTTTGGTGAACTTTCTTTTTTTTCGACGCCTTTAATTGCAAATGATAACAGGCCTGGCTTAAAGTTTTCCTTTTCCCTTATTTTTATTTATTTTTTTTCAACTCGGCTGACCCAATTTGCAGATTTTTCATTACTTTTGTAGGGAAAGTGTCGTTGGCATTTCGTTATTTGCTTTTCTGCTCGGCTTCATCTTCCTGTTTAGATAAAATACCAAATACCGGAAGACTTTTAATTAGAATTTTTTCTTGTGGCCCGTGCTCAACTCAATTATTGACTCGTCTCTAAAACAACTTTGGCCCAAAGAGGACTTCAAGTGAAAAATAAAACAATGCTCGAAATTGGCGTTTTTTTTTGCGTTCTCCCCCAAGATCAATGCATATATATATATAAACAACCACAATTATTTAAGCAGTTCGAGCAGCTTAAATCATTTTAATCATCTTTTCCATTACTTGGCAGGGAGTTCTGTTGGCCTTGTTGGCCTTAAGCCCCACTATTATTTTGTCCCTTCGGCAACTCCATTGTTTATTTAACTACCCCGCTGTTTTTGTGCTCGTTTGTTTGTTTTTGTTTCGATTGTAATTTAATACAAAGCATTGCTTAATTAATTCCCTAAAATCATAAATCGTAATTTGATACCACAACGACGATAATGTAAACGTGACGATGGGGAGCCCAAACTGAAGTTATTTTGTAACATATATATAAATATATATATAATGTTGCATTAAACGCTTTTATTTTGAGCAACGTATTATTTTCAGCAAGTGCATAAATAATTCAAACGCTATTTAAAGATCAGCTAAAGTTTTAAAGTTAAATACAATTGAATTTATTTAGTTATATAATGTGCTTTTCCATTGGGCAAATATTATTTACAGACATTCTATAATTGATTCACAAGCAGTCGAAAAGAAAAGCTCTACTTACATATTTTGAAACACATCTGAAAGACTTTCTTATATATTTTTCAAAACACTTAAAACAATTGCTGTTCATTATTGTTCTTTCTTCAAGTAATAATAAAATAATGTACTAGGTGCTGGGATTTATTTCATTTTAAAACTTTGACAATTTCGCTCAAATCGAATGGTGGCGAAACGACTCCAAATGACAACGAAAAACATTTGCATTGATGAAATGACAATTGTTATTTGAGAGAAGCAAAACAGATTGTCAACCAAAAAAAAAAAAACAATGAAATGCAAATAAGTTGCGATAAAAAGAAATATAAAGCCAAAATAATAATAGTGATTGGCCAAAATGGCCATGGGCCAATAGCCAAAATAATTTCGGACAACCAGCGAAAGTGAGTAAAGGCAGAGGAGGAAAAACTGACTCGTTGTCCACCATAATTTTCATAAATTTATCCAGTTTTCGGCTAGCGAAATTTCCGCATTTTTCTTCAACACAAAAATAAAAACAAAGCACAATGAAAAATGCAGTAGTCCAGCCTGAGATCGATGATGTAATGGGCCAGCGCAAATATTTCATTTGAATAACTTCGTAATCACGGACAGCCGGATGGACGGACACACAACCTGGATACGGGCAGACAACAGACAACAACCTGGAACCCAAAAAACTACTACAAAAAAAGAAGAAAAACCATCGAAATCAAATTGCCTTTTTGCTCAATGGGTGATTTTTGTTAGTCGAGCTACGGATTTTTTTTATGGCTAACTGTGTTATGGCAAGTTGGGCGTTAAAGGCCACGCCCCCTTTCCAGCCAAATGGGAGACAACGACAAGGTATTTTTTGCCTTGGGCGTTAAATATTTGTTGCCACAGTTGGTTTTTGGCCGGGCTTTAAATTGTTATTTGCAATTTTGATTTCGCTTCAAATGCGGCACAACAAACAACAAATATACAGCTCCGTTCAAAATAATATGTTTCGCAAAATGTTAAAAAATAATACTTAAAATATAGTTGAAACATTTTGAAACTATGATTTGAACACAAGCGATCATTCTTTTCAACATATGAATTCGATATAGAAAACATTTATTTATTTCTGATTATCATAATTAGATGTGCACATTTGAAAAATTGCTCTTATTTATTCGTTAGTTCCTCGATTGGTCATAAAATTTAATTTTCTAATTTTATTTAAATTTAAATTGGTTGAAAACGATGAATAAAATTATGATTTTCAATTTTCTTTGCAGTCTTCTGTTGCTTCAAAAATCGTATTCATCAATACCTCAAACTTACAAATGTAAGAAAGACACATTTGAAAATATTCCTTGTGAGAGTGGTGCTATTATTTTGTTCGCAACTGTAGGTATGCACAGACATATATACACATATATATACAGATAGAGGTAGTTAAGACACGAGTTGATGTAAGATGTAGGATTTACTTACAGCATTGGGCATTTGGCAGAGTCGAGACGTCGAGCAGGGTGGCAATGCGGTGTGGCAAGCACTCACCTGTAATAGAGGCAAACAAGATAAGGAAATTAGTTAACAACAACCAAATTTGCATAAAACTTTAAACGATTTCCCAATGTGTGCAACAAAGTTTGATGGTTTTGAGGCAATCAAATCGATTTTCACTGGCAATTACACTTGAATTCGATTTGCCCAAGACTCATGGTTTTTTTTTTTTGTCACGATGTCATAAACTGGCACAAACTATAGATACAAATACAGACATACCATACATAAGAGGAAAACCAACCCCAAGGCAGTCAACCCCTCTGCACATAAGATAGAGACAGCCTCGTGTGCCCATATCCAAGTTTACCATGTCGGGGTCAAATAGTTTTTCCGACTTTCCGTGCGCAAACCAATTGGAATTGTGCCTATAAATATGCATGGCGCTCCGATTCGGATAGTTTATTATTTGGTTTTTAGCACCCTATAAAAAGGAATACGAGAAAGTCTACAGTGGCATATACTTTTTCAATTGAAAACGTAAAAATCAGCATAGGAAACGTGATTTTAAATATGTAGTAGATAGATTCATAGCATTCAGCAAATGACACAGTGCAATACAGGGATCGATGGAGATCAATAACAGCTGCAACAAAAATAAGCTTAACATTAAATGTGCAAAAAGCATTCTGTTATACTAATTAAATAAAAGAAAAAGAAAACACATTCGCTACATTATTCTTATAAAATATTTAATGCCACTTAAATTGAGTGCCTGATTTTATAGAGTCATTTCAAGTCGTGCTCGCGGCATGGCGTTTTTCTTTTCGTTTTAAAATCAGATGTTTCGGTTAGTTCTTTTGGCATTTCATGTCGCTGCCCATGTACAGACTGTTAAATGGCAGGCATTGACACGATTCCTCAGCTGACTTGTTTTGCATTTCGTCTAATTGCCATGTTAATTGTGCGCAATTACAGACACTGTAAAAAAGAGGATTGCATGCAGCTGTTAATTTGGATTATTTCCTTTTTTTGTTGCTGTGACTTACATTTCGTGGAAAAACCTTTAATTGACTGATTTAATAACATTACTATATGACTAAAAGCATGCACAAAAAGCGAGACAGAGAGAGAGAGAGAGAGATGTGTCATGAGTCGACAATAAATTTTGGTTAATTAGCAAAAAACGTCCGCCGCTTGGGACAAATTAAAAACCCACAGAGGCAAAAAAAGGAAATAACAAATATTGCGGTGAGCGCATGCAGCAGCAGCAGCAGCAGCAGCAGCAGCAGATAGCAATTTGTCATGTACATGCAATTAATCAAAAGTTGAACGACTTGACAAAGCAAAAAGGCTTCGACTTTTGGTTAAAGTGTAATTTCACTTAATTCGTTTTATTGTTATAAAAGATGCGCTGCGGCAAACAGTTGCATACTCGTCGAGTGCTGAGATAATTGACCTCTAAATACACTTGGCCCACTCGCCCAGTTGACAGCAGACAGACAGACACACACACACACACACAGACGCATGCATGCCAGTGAAAAGTCAAATTCCATTCATCGGGCATTCTGCGCCGCAAAGTAGGCTAAAAATATGGCACACACACAAAAGAAACAAAAACAAGCATGATGATGATGACGACAATGATGATGATGATGGACCAATAACCTTTTGCTTGGCTCAACTTGGGCTCTCTCCCTCTCTCTCCCACTCTCACGCTCTCTCTTGAATGCCATTGACACTGGGCTGCCCCTGTTAGAGATACTTATTGGCTATGGCAGGCAGCCAGGCAGCCAGGCAGGCAGGCAGTCAGCAGCTGCCTGCTGCGTATAAGAAGTCATTGCTCGAGAGGCTCACGCACTTATTGTTGCCCATGCCCGGGCATAGGCCCCCACCCCCTCCCCGAACACCCCTCGCAATGCACACGATTTGTTTTCGAAGGATTTTTCTGCACCCATCGCAAATGTGTATAAGAGGTATATGGTTTTGTACCTTTTACCTCTTAAAAAGGAAGCATCTACAAATCCATATATATTCTCCATATATTCTTGATCAGCAGTAACGGTCGAGTCGATAAGCCTATATTCGTCGGTTCTCGCAGATAATAAGAGCTAGAGACTTCCAATATGGAATCCGAATTACGAAAGGAAAATTTGATAGCTGACTGCTGGGTATTTCCAAGTCGATCACATACACACATGCAGCATTCTTACTTGTTTTTCTTGCTGCTTTTTCACGTTTTTCTTTGCTTTACTTTGCGTTTATTATTCATGTTTTTGTTGTTGCTGTTGTCTTGGGGATTTAATTGCTTTGAGGCAGGCGAGGCGAGGCGAGTTTTGCGTTGGCGTCGTCTGCGTTTTTGGCAGCCACAGTCGCTGCCGACGTCGACGTATGCGTGCGAATGGCCCGTTTCAAGGATATTTTGCGCTGCGGAGTCGGAGAGTTTTGGTTCAGGCTTCTGGCCCCTGGCATTTTATTGTGTCGTTGGCACGCATCGGGCGCAAAAAGTTAAATGTTTAATCATGAAAGAAAACGCAGGTGGCTTAGTGGGTAGGCGAATAGATAGACAAACATTAGCACTGGAAATGGCTCCCAATTGGAAAGGATTGCACTGTCTGCAGACATAATAAAAAAACTAACAAAAAAAATCCTCAAGTGGTGTTTAATTGATTTTTTTTACTTCGCCAGACAACACAAAAAAAAAAATCCTAGGCTGATTTAAAAAATATGGAGCTAAAATCTTATATATTTGAAGCTCTAAATTTAATACCATATTTAATCATGTCAGAAATGAAAGTACGAACAGACTTAACAATTGAAGGGTTACACAGTTTATCGTATAAAAGTTGATCGACACATTCATGTTAAGACCATGCTAATTGCAGTTGTAATCGATCTCTGTTTAATTAAATATTCATTTTGGATTTTTCATTTAATATAATCTATTTTATAGTTTCTGTATTATTTTTATGTCAACTGGCAATACATAAATAAATAAATAAACTCTACTTTGAATTCTAAAATATGATTCTGTTCGCTACTAAAGAATTTAAATTTATTTTCATAATTTCTATCAAAGAACTTTGATTTTTATGGCTCATTCGCTTATCTGGCTATCACTAATTGCCGCCATGGCATAAAAAAGAGAAACCTGGGCTAAAAGTTTTCCGCCGCTTCTGGGCTTTCCATTAAATGAGCTCCTTTCTCTCTCTCTCTCACACTCTCTTTCTCAGGCTTGGTCTCTTTCTCTCTCCCTCTGTGTGCACCTCTCTTATCTGTTCACCGATGTCCTAGACTCAGGATAAGGGGCTGGGTCTTGGATTTCACCAACTTCAACACACATTTTCGCAGTTCGCCGCGCCGCAAGTTGAATAAACTCGATGAGCATTTTTTTTTTCAAAGCCATTCACAATATTTATGTCTGAGAGTGTGCGTGTTTTTTTTTTGGTAAATATATATAATATATATTTAGGGGTATGTAAAATTGTCAAATACGTCTAGACATCGAAGGTCATTGCGAACGTAACGCTTTTGGGGGCATTCCATTGTGCACACATTTAACTGGCACACAATACTCATTTTGGATACCCCAGTTCGACATTCGACCTTTACCAATATATCCATTCACATGCTTAGGGAAATTCCACTGCGTTTGTCATTTGCCTTGGTAATTGACATATTTGTGTCATTCAAATTCGAATTCGAATTCGACTCGAAAACGTGACTAACAACGAACGACTTGTAATTAATCTTTGCACAACGAACCCAAACCCAAACCCGATCTGATCCATTTGCTCCCTAATTATACACTGAACCGATTAAAAATGTGTGTATTGGGTATATAGATTTTGGTCACAAGTATGTACAAGAGGAATGCGGGTTTGGAATATAAATTCTCGTTTACAGCGCACAGCTCAAGTTTATTTAATTTTATGGATAACTGCCTTGATTCACATATCTCGATACATATCGATTTCCGATAGCAATAATATCACAATTTTAAGGGCATATGCTTCTCTTTAATATATTATGACACATTATTTATCAACTGCTCAAACGAAAACAAGATCGGATAAGAAACACACAAGCTATAGTCCAAAGCACCTGATCATATTGATTATCATACTTCTCTCATAGATTTCTCCTGATTATCGATTTCCGACAGTAAAAAACCCAATCAGATTAAAAAAATAATAGCACGAGCACCTCATATTTTTTTTCTTTTTTTTTTATTGTCACTGCAATGTAAACCAGTGTTGAGTAATGAAGTATTCATCGTTGCACGTTCCGTAAATTTTGTAGCGGCCTTTGCTCTTCTCTCTTCACTCTTCTCTCTGACTTTGTTGTTGTTTAAAATTCATTTCCTTAGCTGTCTGTCGGTGCATTGACTTTTGACTGACAACAGCAACAACGATAACAACAGCAACGATAACAACTCGCTTTGAGTTGTTTTTTTATTTTCCAGACTCAGTGTGTGTTTATAATTCAATTAAACTAAATTTAATTAGCATGTTAACACATTTAACTATAATGCAATCTGCATTGACGCCAAGTTCAACGAACTGGGAAATTAAGCTGTGATCCGCTTTGTCTGGCAAATAAAAACATATATACACATATACATACATATACATGATTCCGAAGTATATACGCAAATTGAGTGTTTGTCTTATCAGTCAACAGTCTATTTCAAGGCCAACACAAATCACACATTGCATTGACAAATATCATTTTATAATCTGATTTGCAATCACTGATAACTGATAGCTCGCATTTGCAATCGCCATCGACCTTGATGACAATGAACTCTCCAGTATACTATATATACCCTACATACCCTATATATAGATAATGCACAGACAGTTGCGTCAAAATAAAAGTTGCATATGCTCAATAATCACAATCACAGCCCCTTTTAAATTCCCTTTGATTAGATGGATCACTTTACTCTTCGACTAATGTAAGTAAAACACTAAATGAAAATTACATCTTCTCTACAATTACTTTGATCGTCTCTTTTGTGATCAACTTAAATACTTTAATTTACTTTTTGTTAATAATTGTACAGAGATTCCATCTTTTAATGTGTACTTATCTTCAATATGGATTGCTTGTGCCAAATGCAATTTTCATAGTTTTAAATCTATATTTTAAGTATTTTTTGTAGTTTTCCAAAACTTATGTACTTATTTATTATTATAATAGTATTGACCGCAGCTGTAGTTGACTGCAATCGGGTTGTCAGGTGTCAAAATAAAAACATCTATCTTGTGGCATATCGCTGATGACGATAAGATAGCCAGCCACACTCACATTATGCATCATAAAAATGTTTAAGTAAATAAGACTCTCTGAAAGAGTTTGCTGTTTACCAACCTCAGTTATCGGCTTCTGCTGTTGCCACTAAGTCTGGCCATGCAAGCCCCTTGCGCTTTTTTTACTATACGTCCCTGATATGACAGAGACAGTTCTACGGGTAGTCAAAATCGGGGCTGATAAATGACATGCTGTGACGCATTTGTTTACAAAGGCAAGTTCAAAACAGTGCAATGCGAAGATGGATAAAAAAGAAATAACAAATGTAAACAATGTTTTGAATTTTTAATTAATACGCAACATTGGAAGAGTGTCAATATCTGATAAGCATGTAATAATCCAATGATTCTCCTCTTTTTTACGCATTCATTGAACCCACTTCAAATTACTGAAATGGCTAATGCTTTTTTTTGTAAATGCATGTAACAGGCCTTCGCTAGGCAAATATCGATACTTATCGTTCTCCAGTAGAAATAAAGGCCACAGTTTTCAAGGCTACGTCTTCTCTGTGATATATATTGTACATTGACATATTATTCAAGAACTGCACAAATTTCATCAAGATCGGATAAGGAAAGAAATGAGAGCACTTCCACAACTGCTTACATTTGATTGTGCAAAGCATTTTAAAAGAAAGTTTGGCAATGAAACTGGAATATATTTTATTTACTTTTTTAATGAAGAAAAAACTCAGTCAGACGAACAAATAAACAAAGCTAGTTGCAGGGTATCTCGTAGTCGAGCACTCTCCGCATACGGCATTCAAAATTGGTTTCACAATTTGCAACTTTCACACCGTTATGATTCACGCACAGACGAGCTTTTGTTCGCAATGCAAGCTTTCAAAAGTTGCCTGATACAAAAGGCGCATTGTTTCTTTTTTATTATTATTTTATTGCAAAAGCAGCTCAAAGTGAATTGCATTAGCGGAAACAGTTTTATACACATGATATACATATATATTTATATATATATATGTGTGTGTATATAGTGTGTTTAAGGGTCGTTTTGGTCTGTCATGTTATTAAAATTGCCACACTCATCAAATAAACAGGGCGAGGGGCAGGAGGGGTGTCTCAGTGTGGGTAAAAATTGACTGTACATTGCTTTATGTCATGCCATTAAAATTTAAAAAGCCGTATCGAGCGATGTCGGATAATAACAGCCTAGAAAATTGTGGCAGATGACAACAACAGCAGTCTGAGGGTGGGGCGGTCTGTCGGCCTGTCCGTCTGTCGGCAGCTTGAAATGATTGCAGCAATGGGGAATATAAATATCATGTAGGCGACTCTTGCTCGGCGCACTGGCACCTGGCACTGGCACTGGCTTCTATTACATGCGCACGGCATTATTACAAAGCCACCAACAGCAACAATAACAGCAACAACAGCCACAGCAACAATTGCAAATAAAAGCTAATATTAAAAGCGGCAATTTTCCATTTTTCCATGGCACCGTCAACATAACGTCAAACAACACTCGCAAAAAAATCACCCTAATTTTTTGGTAAACCGACATACTTTTTGGCGACATATTCAGCAAGTAAATTTCTAAAATTTGTGATTGCGCTTGTGGAGCTTTTTCTGCATTTCTGAATTCCAAATATCCCCAATTTCCATTATTTTATATATATATATAATTTTCTTGAATTTTCGAATATGCGAACAATATAGATAGTTCATAAATTAATCGAAGAACAAATTGTTTTTATTTTTCGAATTTTAGAAAGTATTTTTTTCTTAATAGGAGTATTAGCGTTTCTATTTTTTGGAAATGCATTTCGTGATATTTTTATATATTTTTAAATTATTTCTGAAATCTACAAAAAACTTTGCATATTTCTATGGCGAGTTTTTCTCTGAGTGAAGAAACAACAAATAGCGAACAAGAATCGTGTCAAACCCAGTCAACAATGCCTGTTTTGATTTTGCGTGCCATATGCGAGTTCGGAAGGATTTCCGGCTTAGGCTGTTGCTTACCAACTGCCTCCCCCCTCCTCCACTACAGCACCCACCAATCCCCCCCCTTGGATCGTGTACTTCTTTAACCTTTTGTAATTGTTTAGCTTTGAGCGCACATGAAAAATGCAACATCTTCTAAGCTAATAGCCCACTCAATAACTACATATATTATTCAAGAGTGTTCATTTTGAACATTTGTGAATGCAATTTCATTGTGAGTTGTGCTGGGACCAAGTATCCTGCTACGAAAGCAATCCAAGTCCAGGCCAAGTCCAATTGTTTCTCAAAGGCAAATATTTGTTAATAACATTTTATTGTGAAAATTGTCAGCTGTTGGAGATTTTTCATTTACAGCTTTGTGTATGTCAAAGGAAGTGAACAGAAAAGAGATAACTTAATGAAATAACTGCGGTGCGCTCGTATTATTAATATTATTGTTGGCCTGGCCACTGAGTCAGAGTGCACCTGAAACAACAAAAGAAAATTCCGAGCACTGAATCCATGCACAGCAGGGCTCCAGGTACAGGTTGAGGTACAGGTTCAGGTACAGGTTCAGTCCGGCCAGAAACAACTTTCAGCCACTTCAATTCGAAATACTCGAACATATGCGTATGCCAGGCAGGATACACAAAGGACTCACCGCTCACATTGGGTGGCCGGGAGTGGTGACTTCTAGAGTTGCGCCACAAACCGTGCTTATCTCGTGCGTGATGCCACTGGCTAGATTGTGGAACCCTTCATTTTCAAAAAGATAGTCCATTTTTATTTCCAAAATTGGAAAAATAATACCTTTTTTGGGATTTTTGAATTCTAATTTTAAGAAAAATGTTTTCTAATTTTTTGGAATCATTTATAATTGTTTATAAAAACAGGAAAAACTTTACATTTTTTGCCATGACTCATCTCTAGCAGGCAGCAGGCAGAAGGCAGAAGGTGCACTGGTTTTGGTTCTCTTTTTGATTGTTGTTGTTTTGTTGTTGTTGTTGCTGCTGTTGCTGCTGCTGCTGCTTTCCTCCTCAAGTGGAGGCAGCAGGCAAGCGTACGTGATGCCTGCCACATGTAACTGTGGCACCCCCTCGCTCCCTGGCTCCCTTAGTCAGCTCCTTGCCCCGCTGCAATATCAGCAACGCTTTTTCCTACTGGTCGTCGTGGCTTTGTTTTCGATTTGAGCTCTGAGTTTTGCCTTTGCTTAAAACTTTTTTCTTCTTTTTTGTTTGCAACGTTTACGTTTTGTGCCGGTTGTTGTTGAGATTGTTGTTGTTGTCGTTGTTGTTGTGGTAGGCCTGAGTGTTGTTGCTTATCCTGTGTGTCGTTGAACTCGAAACCGGTGCAAAGGAATATGTATGTAATACCTGCAACTATTGGCTACCTCTGCACCTCGATGCTTGTCGCCCCTGTTTGGTAGTGAACTCGGTAATTCTCTGCACTTGACTTTGGTGAACACGGGGGGCAAGGAAGGACATACACTCAGCAACAAAATTGCACTACATTTTTGTAAGCTGCCCCAAATAAAATAATCGTTTTCTAGTCTTAGAAAGGCTCGCCTTAAATCGAAATTCTTAAGAATATTTTCCATTAATAAGAAGTGTATTTCTAAAAAGTAGAAAATCTAATTTTTATTAAAAAATCCTTACAGTAAAATTTTAATGTTTTCATAAATATTGTTTCTAAATTTGCCAAAAATGTAAAAATTTCTGAAAATGTACAATCCGATTAATAAAGTGAGGCATCAAATTTTAGTTGATTTGTTTTCTTCGAGTGCAGCTATGACAACTTTTGCTGAAGCCTGCAAGGGCGCACCAAGGAGCCCTTAAGCTTAAGCATAAAAGCCGAATAAGCGCAACTCACAAAAGGGCCAAGTGAACTGGGCTTAAGAAATGTAAACAAGCTAAAAACAAAATGCAGCGCTGCCAAGTTGTTTGTCCAGGTTTGTCATGGCAACCCTATTTGCAACACTGCATCACACACATACACACACAAACACACACAGTGTGTGTTTGGACATAAAAAAAACTCTATTGAAATTCAGCAGGCGCTTTTGGCATTTCTGGCAGCCAATACCATAAATTGTGAGCATGTGTAAATATTTCAGCAGTTAGGCAGCCGAGGGGAGAGGAGAGTGGGGCACTTGCAATATGCCCCATAAATTCATTTGAATAGCCTGTGTTTCCAATATTTCGTATGCTTTAGACTCAAATAAATGTTACACACAAAATATGCACACATCCGAATGCAGTTAAAAATGCAAATTTCAAAATGAATGCATTTCAAATTTACTTTTTCTTTTTTTTTTGGCAATTGAATGAGTTTTGCATTCTCACTTGAACCGCATCACATTTCCAGTTGTCTTGCTCTGCTTCTACTACAACGAGCCCACACATATGAGAATATATATATATATATATATACATATATATATGTGTATACATATTGTAACCTCTGGGGAATTCGTGCTTTAGTGCACACATCACGATAAAAGTTGAGTCAGAGAACGTCCCTCAGCAAGAATATTTCATAATTTCATAGTTTTGATAGCAGCAGCAGCATCATTTTCGTGCGGAGACTCTATCTAAAGACATACATACACTCAGAAAAATACGTACTGATATTTAGAAAGTTCCTCTAAGAATTAAAAAGATTTTCTTGTTTTTATAAATATTTTCCAAATATAAGAAACCATTTTATAAAATTTAGAAAGGTTTGCTCTAATTAAACAATCCCAAAAATATGGAGCTGTTTTCTATTTTTCAGAAATATTATTTCTTGTAAACAAAAGCATTTCTCAAAAGTATAATTTTCAACAGTGATTCTCAGAAAATACTAAAAATATAAATTAAGAAAATAGTATTGAAATTGGCATTCGTGACTGCTATATTCGAGTTCAGCTGCTTTTTGATTTAATTTTCCTTTTTTATTTTGTGATAAGTTAAGTATAATATATTTTTGCGTGGGTTTAATCTTAATTTGTATTAAACTTTAAACACCCATAAGCTAAGATATACAAATTGTGTTTTTTAGATAAATACAGACATAACTTTGAGAAATGATCTGGTTGAAATGAACATAACATTTGGAAATTTACTTGCTGAATAATTCTAAAACTGCGAAAGTTAAGTTCAAAGGTTTTTTCCGAGTGTAGTCTATCTGAAGAAGAAACACAGCTTACAAAATACGTATATGTATATGTATATACGTATATGGTCAGTTAGAATCGTTGGATGCCGCCACGGGGCAGAGCGGCGTCCTCATCAGTTGGCCGACATGTAAAATGATGCGTAAACAATATTCTGACGCATCATTAAAACGCCTGGAAACAAGGCGCATCCATCGATCAGCTTTTCGCGTTCGGTTGGGAAAGATCATTTTTTTAGCGCAGAACGAACATGATTATGATGACGCATCGTGATGCATGAAAGGCAGCCCAGTTCGCAGTTCCTCAGCTCCCCAATCCCTGGCCTACCACAACAGCAGCAAAAAACAAAAACAACTAATTCAATTTGGCTCGCTTGAAATCGGATTGGGAGCGGGACTGGGTCTGGGATTGGGATCGGGTCGTCTGGGTTCGTCATGTCCACCTTCACGCGCAGAAAGAACAGAGTTCAATTGCCTTGAGTACGCAGCGCGTGTTTCCCCACTGCCCCCCTGGGGCATGCAACGAACGATCAACGTTGCAACTTGCTGCTTGTTTATGCTGATCTCTGTAATGAGATATAATGCCGGCCGGCCGGCTTGCCTCAAGACAACCAAAAAAGAAAAACAAAAACACCAAATAACAACAACAGCAACAATCAACAAGTTGTGGCAGCAGCAGCAGCAGCTTCTTCTTGAGGCACCTGACCTGGCATGCACATTGGCAGCTTTGTACTCCAGAGACGACGACGACTGTTCGGTTCTGCCTCAACATAAAAAGAATTGTGCATAAATTTAAGCAAGGGTTGCTCGAGCACTTTTTAATAACGTATTTGAATATATTATATTATATATTTATTTTAATTTTATTTCATTTATCAAGTGAAGAGCAAAAGAGCTGTTACTATTTATTTTTGTATTTACTTATTTTCCTTATGTATTTATTTACTTACATATTATTTATTATGTACTATTTGTCATTTATTCACTTAATATTTATTTATTTATTTTTTATTTCATTTATCACAGCTGCAAATGTATTTATTATTGATTTATTTATTATATACATAATTTATAAATTATTATTTATTGTTAAGATTCTATTTGATAAAAATTCTATTTTTATATCATTTTCAGTTTGTACATTAAGGAAATCTGCAGCATAATATTTGGCAAACTTTTAAAGCTGCTCGCTAAAGTCCCTATATATATATATCTCTCTGTATATATATATATATATATATATATATATATGTGTGGAAACCATTATGCGAGTATGGACCATTGTGTGTGATCAACAACAAACCTCATTATCAGCATTTGGGCCACATCATTATCATGCTGCATTTGTGATTGTTGTCGCAGCAACAGCAACAACAACATTTACAAGTCGTGAGGCGACATATGCAGCGCAGCCTCGAACTACACGCAAAAAAAAGTCGCTTTGAAAACATGAATGTTTTTTTTATTATTTTCTAAAGAATATTTTTTCTATTTTTTCCATTTTTTAATAAATATTTTCCATTATTAGGAAATGCATTTTCAAAAAGTAGAAAAGCAAAAAAACAAATCTCTTATTTCAAGAAAAGTACTTTCTGAATAATAAAATGAGATAACCTTGCCGAATTTGTAAAATTCTGGTCGAATTTTTGCGCAAGTGTAAGATTCGCTTTCCAAAGCATCTCACGTTTGACAGGCAAAGAGAGAGAGAGAGAGATAGAAAGAGTGAGAGAGGGAGGGAAAGGGGTGGAGATAAAGAGAGAGAGAGAGAGAGAGGCAGCACAAGCAGCACTGACCTGGACAAGTGACCAAAGTGAGCAAAATGACGAAGCGGATCCTCAACATCCACATCCACATCAACATCAACATCAGTGTTGAGTTGACTTGAGTAAATCAACAAACATTATGCATACAGCTGATTCTGATTGGATGTGCTCTTCTCTGAGTGTGTGCGTGTGTGGGTGTGAGCGTGGGTGTGTTGAGGGGCAAGCAGCAGGGGTCGTTGCGCTGAACTCCATGCGTGGATATTAACAACCGGCCTCGACCCCAAACGAAAGGCAAGCAACGTCAACGAACGTGCCCAAGTAATAAAGAAATCTTCAATGTTGGCGGAGGCGCAAGCTCTTTGCGGCTGCCTGCGGACAGTGCTGGAGCAGGCAGCGGCGGGTGAAGGAAGGGGCACTACACTCTGAAACAAAGTTGAACTGAATTTCAGAAATTCGCTATACCTTGGACTCCGAGGTTGGTCACCATACTATTACCATATTATCACGTTTTCTAAACTGCAGGATTTGCATTTCTAATTTTCAAGCTGGATTTGTCTAAATTCTTTGTAATTGTAATAATAATATTGTACTAAAAATTAGATAAGATAAGCATAATCAGTCAGTAATCAATAATCAATCAATTTTTTATTTTATTTTCTATTATCCAAATAGAAAAAAACCTTTTCTAATTTTTAGAAATTTGTTCTCAATATTTACAAATTATTCATAAGAACAAGAGCAACTTTATAGTTTTCAGGGCGGTGTTCAAAAACTCAGTGTGATTTTTTGCCGAGTGTAGGTGGGGGCGCGCATGGATGGGAGCAGAGCTGGCTTCTCGGAATGAAGCAGAAAGCCAAGAAATTGGCAAGCGCGTTCAAGAGGCGCATAAATTACAGCTCAACTCGCTGCTCGCTGCTGCTTTTGCCCCCAACTGGGGCGAGACTCTAGTTGCTGTTGTTGTTGTTTGGCAGGAAGTGCATTGCTACCGCATCGTCGCAACGTCGCATCGTTGACATTGCTACAGCTTTTTCGACACACACACACACACAGGCACACACAGCCACACACACACAACTGCCACACCCATTTTCCACATTCGCAGCAGCCAGCAAAAATGTTTGCTTAATTTTTTAATTGTCGTTGCGGCAATTTGCCCTTTTTGTATTGTTTTGCTGACATCGAAGTTGGTAATTAAAAATGCGTAACGCGCCTTTCTTCTTCTTCCTCTACTTTTTGTTTCACATTAAGTGGTTGTTGTTGTTATTGTTGCAAGTGTGTCGGTCGCCTGCTGCTTTGATCGTGCCACCAACAGCTGGTGGCAAGTCAACTTAAAAACTTTAAACTTGGTAATTCTGCAGCAGCTGCAAAGACGAGCAAGCAGAGGAATCTTCTGAACACCTCCTTCTGCTCCTGCAGCCTCCGAAGTCCCTTTCTAAACGATCTATCGCAGTTAGCAGAATTACAGCCAACTAAAACTGCATTTTCATTTTTAATTTAAGGCCACACACGCCATTATTTAATCTGGAAACTTACCTCTCCATAGATGAATCCAACACCATTTGTTATAGTCAATAAAAGCGCAGAACTCACCTGCAAGGGGAATAGAGAAGGAAATAAATGTTAAAAATATTGAATAAATCTATGGATATATAAATATTTGTGGTTTGGAATCAATATAAGCAAAAGAAAAACAAAAATTAAATTTATTATTAATTTAGAGGTGCATTCATCTTCGCATAGTTATAATAATAGATTTCAGATGAATCCAAATATATGTTAACTTAATATTTATACAATCGAAAACTGTTTTATGAAAAATCGATTGTTTTTTATGGAATAAGTAATATGTAGCTAGGAATCTGTAAATAAAATGCAAAAATAAAAACAAGCAGCACGGACAATTGTTGCTGCTGTTGTTGTTATTGCGATTTAAAGGCAGAATTTGCGAACTGAGCCAGACCAAAAGCAAATGATAATAATGAAGACGACGCTGGTCAGGTTCTGTGGCAAGCGGCAAGGCGCATCCCAAACTGAACCTAACCCAACATTGTTTTTGTTTTGCCCATGCCTCAGCCCCAGTCTCAGTCTCTGCCTGTTGTTGTCGTGGTTGCCGCCTTGTTGCTGCTGCTGCTGCTGTTGATGTTGCCGTTGTTTTCTTTTTCTTTTTGGTTTTTATATCTGCGCCTCAGAATCATGTCGCGGAGCCAGTGAGCAACATGTTTGTGCAACAGCAACAACTAGCGGCGAGTGCTGCGGCACTCGGCACTGGAGACGACGACGACGACGACGACGGAGACGGAGCCAAGCCTCTTGCCAGCTGCTTTTTGTGCCACTTCCAAAGAGCAACGTTGTTGTTGTTGCCACTTGCCGTGGACTTGCTCATCAACTGGATTCGCTACACTCTGCAAAATTTTAGTAAATGGTTGGCCAACCCATTATTCAGAGACAAATGTTCTAAAATTTATATGTTTCTTAAAATCAGGGTTTGCGATTCTACATTTGATTGTGGATTGTTCTAAAAGTTGGGAAAAGTATGTCTAATTTTAGGGTGTTGTGCTTTCTGCGAAGAATTCTCATATTAGCTTAGATTTGATTTTATTCAAACATCATAAATAATTTATAGATTTATATAACTATTTATAATATGGTACAGCAGCTAAGCTCCAACGTAAAAGGCGAGCCAGTAAATTCCATTATTTGTTTCCGAATTTGTTCTAAGAATACTAAGAAATTATTGATAAATACATGAAAAACTTTATATTTTTTAAAGTGTTTTATTTTTTTTTTGCTGAGTGTAGCAGATGTGAGTTGCAAGTTGCAAGCTGCTAGCTGCAAGTCCAAAGTCGCTGCTTGTTGCATTTAGTCATCGTGTTGCTGCTTCGCATTTATCATCATCATCATTATCATTGTTATTGTCCGCTTCTTCGTCGTTGTTGTTGTTGTTGCTGTTGTTGTTGCTGCTGTTGTTGGCTGCCCCATTCGCTTCGGCGTTCCACTTCAACACCCGGTTGCATTGCCCATTCCCACAACACACAGAGTGCAGCAGAGTTCGTTCCACTCTCGGGCCTTTTATTTATTTATGTTGTTTTTTTGTTTTTGTTTTTGTTTCTGTTTTTGTTTTCCTCTTTCTTTCCTCCTTTTGCTTGTTTTGATATCATGCATTTTGTTTTGCTATTCATATTTCTTGTGCATTTTGTATTTTGCTCTCTCCTTCGACTTGTGGCTTGTGGCTTGTGCCTCTCTGCTGATAATTGCAGAGCGCGGCGAGAAACTGGAATTGCACTCGTGACGTCACCGAGGGCATTCACTTTTATGCCCCGGCAATTGCTGTTACTTGCAACTTGCAACATGTTGCTGCTGCTGGTGGTGCTGCCGTCGCCTGGCCAATCACTTATTGTAATGCACAAAATTTGGTTTCATTTACAATTGCTTTCAGCGGAGCTCTTCAAATCCAAATTTACCCATCGATACACTGAGAACAAAATATCGCCCTGAATTGGTAATCGCCATAAAAAGAAAGTTTCTCCAGTTTTAGAAGAAATTTCAAATATGGGAAAATACTGGCAAATATCCTTTCTGTCCTTTATTTAGAAAAAAGTAATGAAATTTACTGAATCGGCTTATATTAGACTTTAATCGTAAATTGCATCAGATTAATTAATTTGAAATTTATTATATTTATTTATTATTGCAAACTTTAAAAAATTCTGGTATATGTGATATCATAAATATTTTTTTCTGAGTGCAGCAGAGCAGCGTAGAGCTGGCTCGAAGCAGTGCGCCCATTGTCACGATAAATCAATTGCACTCTTGGCCTCCACTCCAAAGCGGCTTTCAGCCAACTTGTTTGCGCTCCACGGTAGCCCCAAAAGCCAAACACATGCGATCCCCAACTTGCCTTCTGCTCAAGTTGTCGTCGTCTTGGCCGTCTTGGTCTTGGCCACAGTAGCAACCAGCCTGACTGACACTGACACTTACGTATGTTAATGTTGACAAAAGAGCCAAGACAACAAAAAAGAAGAAAGCAGAAAATGGCAGTCATGAATAAAGTCAGTTGGTTTTTCCAACCAAAATACACGACTACACTCAGGCAAAAACATCATCCTGAATTTTAGAAAAACTACTGAATTTCATTACGAAATTCTTGGAAAAATTAAAAAAATAACAATGTATGCAATGTTGATATTAAAAGGATATTGATTACACAAATTTAATTGTTGGTAAATACCTTAAAAGTGGGTGATTTCTTTTTCTACGTGTATTCACTGTGCTGACATAAAATACTTGACAATTATTTGGTTTTCTGGAAACATTTTGAAAACATGTTCAACGCTTGACCTTTTTTCACAATTTTTTTATTTTAGCAACGCTCGATTTATGAGCTCAACACATGAGCATAGAACATGCAAAGCGCCAAGTCAACAGAGCACTCAACACACACATGGCACACACACAACCCACACCCCCTTTTGAGCTGGCGTGTCAGCAGTGCAATTATTGTGATTTTTGGTTGAGTTGAGAGTGGAGTTTGTTGAGCAGAGTTTGCCTTCAATGGCATGGCATGGCACAAGCAAATAAAAAATGAAAAAAGCCTGCAACTGAATCATTAGGTGCGCCCCGGAGCCATTCATTTCTGCAGCCCGAAAAGTGTTTGCCAATAGACGAGAGAGTGGACGCAACAAAAACACAAAAATAAACGCAGCATTTAAGATAAATTTGCGACGATAGCTGAGTCCACAACAGAAAAAGACCAAGCCACGTTTGCAACATGGGGCAATGAAGTATAAGGGCAGCTGCACCAGCAACAGCGGCAGAGAATGGCAATCAAGTTCAATGCACAGCAAAACTGGCTAAAAGGATGGCCGAGCAACAACTTATTGGCCATTTCGCTTTGTGGCTAAAAGCCCATTGAATCGCGCAGAAACAGACTGAAACAGAGGCTCGAGCAACAATTGCAATTGCAGCCAAAACTACACTCAGCAAAAAAAATCAACCTAATTGGAAAGTTTCTCTTGCTCTTAGAAATAATTTCTAAATGCTGGAAAATAGCTTGCAAATTTAATTTTAATTTGTTATTTTATGTCTTTCAAATTTGAAAATAATTTCTAAACATAGGACAACATTTTTTTTTTTTATTACAAAAGCTTGGCCTGAATAGACAAACCCAAAAATGGGTTGCTTTTTACTCTTTTATAAATAATTTCTATCAAGAAATGCATTTCTGAAAAGTAGAAGCCAAAATATATTTTTTTTAAATTTTGTAAAAATTTCCACCGAAATGAAGAAATTTCTATAATAAAAAGAATTGATTTGCTGAGTGTATGCACAGTCCAAACGAAATTAAAGTCTAACTAATGAAATATGTTAGCTATGAAGTGAGGCTGTCCTTTGATCGTACTTCCTTTCCTTAATTCCTTAATAAGGTGCTGATTATAATTGGAGTTCAATGCTCCACTTGTTTAGGGCCGCCGCGCGGCAGTAAATCAGAAATAAATCAACACATAAAAAAGCTAAACAATCGCCTCATTAATTACAATTAGAAGTGTTTATTGCTGAAGCGCAGCCATAAAACCAGAGTCCCCGATTCCAGCCAATGTGGCTTGCGTCATCATCAAAGAAGAGGCTTTAACGATCTCAGCGAAAAAATGGAAAAATACGAGACTGAAGAGGACTGGAGTTGACGGGCTTTGACAGCCGACTCCAGTCTCCCAGTTTCCCAGTTTCCCCAGGCTGCACCAGTAGATGTTGCCACTCGGGGGCATTGCTGTAGGATTCATCAATCAACAGCTGTCAACTGCAGCAGCCAACAGCCAACAGCCAACAGTCGGCAGTCGGCAGTCCGAAGTCGACAGTAGTTGACCGGTTTCTGTTTGGTCCGAGAATCCACGGGCCCACTCCAAATCAGTCCCGCTGTCCTCCACACTCCACACACAAAAACCATTTTAGTAATTCACCCAAAAAATCGACTTTCAAAATATTAAGTTTTTCTAATTATTAGAAATAATTTCTAAACCTAAATCTTATGTTTCTTATAAAAGCTTTTTTTTTTTATAAAAAAATTAATTAAAATAAAGTAAATTAATTTGATTTGATCTATTTTTTGCTTTTGTAAGATTTGTTTTTTAAACTGTGCCAAAGTAATGTTTATAAATATAATTAACAAAAAAGCTTTCATAAGAACTCTTCTATATTTACACACATAGAAAACAACATTTATTTCTTCTAAATTTTAGATAAAATCCACTAGAAAATGTAGAAATGCTAACCCCGATTTATCGAAAAATACAAACATAAATTCATTTCACACTTGCTGAATAATATAATAATAATATTTACTAAAATTGATTTTTTTTTAGATATTTTTGTAAGTGCATTTATGCGTCTGTCTGTCGCTGGGGCGCATGCGCAACTGACAACACAACGTTTGCCCCACTGTCAATTCCAAGAGGAGACGGGGGATGAGGGAGGGGGAGGGTGTGCACCCCTGCAGCTCAGCTTCCTGTTCGGCTCGACCAACTCTCAGTCTGAGTTGAGCTCAGCTCAGCTCGTAGCTTCCTGCCTCATCTGTCGCATATTTGATTGGCTTTATTCGCTTTGTTTTGTTTTTCTTTGCTTTTCTGGCATTTTCTATTTGGCTGGAAAATGGTTGCTCGCTGAAGCTGCTGTCGTTGCCCCATCCACTTATACAAATAGCGGCGATAATTGTGGCACGAGTATTGCATAATCATGACACATAACAAACGATTCGCTGATTTCCGAAATCAGCATCAATGTCACAGCTTCTTCGAACTGTACACACAATGTTGTACCTCATAAATTGTATTTATTAGTTGCAACTGTGCCCCATTCTAAGCCGAGCAAAGGCTTTCAATGTTTCCAGCTCAATTAATATGCTGCACAAAGGGTTTTGGACGTCGCTTCACCTGGCTGAGGTTGACAGTTTAAAGCCTTAAATGTTTCCAGGCCATTTAGCTTTTGACTATTTTCAGCTGCTCTACACTCTGGAAACGGATCGACCCAAATATAAATATTTATCTTATTAATAGAAATAATTTCTAGATGTACGAAAAAACATTTCTAAAGCTTGACTATGTATTTTCGTTCGATCTTACAAATATTCCCCAATATTAAGAAAACAACACCTCCAAAATGTAATAATGTTTTCTTCTGGTTTTTAGTGCAACCCTTCGATCCGAAAGCATGGCGAATTTCTCAATTTCAGTCTGATTTTTTTTCTAAGTGTAACGTCAACATCAGCACTTATTTACAGATTTTCTATTTTTTTCCTGTTGGTATTTTTATCAAACGCAGTATCTGTTAGCTGGCATGATTTCTCTTCTATTTTTTTAGAGCTAAGCACCTGGCAGGAGCAGCAATATCCGTGCCAGGCAACGCCCCAGCTCTGTGGGCAAGGACTTTGGCTTTGGCTGTGGCTCCTTTGAGTTGCATGCTCCTGAGCTGCTGCCGTCTCTATAGAAATAAATAGCGTTTGTCGAGAGCCAACAACATCGAGTGAATAAAATCTAAAATGTCAGCCTGCTCAGCGATAGCGCCTTTGACAGCCCTTTTCACTTTGACAACACACCCACACACACACACACACACACACACTGGTTTTTCTTTAGAGTTCTTGGCGCTCTCTTGATATCCGTTTCCGTTCAGCGACATTTAGCTTAGCTTTGCAGTGGCTTTAATACGACTGTAATTGAATATCTGTCATTTACAAGCGTCGCTAAGTCCCCCACCGCACTACACTCAAAAATAAATAAATAAAATATCCCTAAATTTTTGTGAAAATGTTGTTCTAATTTTAAGAAAAATGTTTCCTCATATTTAGAAATTACCCTTGAAATAAAGAAAAACTGTCTAGTTTTCAGGGGTATTTTCCAATTATCAGGTATATTTTACTGGCTGAGTTTGCACTCACCTTTAGCCAACAGACATTGCAGCAACATTTCAACGGTGGGCACCACATCATGTTATGGGACTGGTAAAAATATTTGGTTGCTGCTTGGCGGTTGCCTCAAATGTTGGTCAAGAGCGAACTGGCCAAGCAGCCTGCTTTTGGCTGCCTTTGACTACTTTTGGCTGCTTTCGAGCAGTTGTTGCTTTTACTGATGTTTTATTTTTCATTTTGATTTGCGACTTCGGCAATTTGCCGGCCACTTCTCGAGCTCAATTGACGCTTTTGGCCTTTGGGCCAAGCGATAAGCGCAAAGCAGCAACCACTGCAGTGAGCGAGAGGGCAATATATAGATAGAGTAAGGGAGTGAGAGAGAGTGGAGTGAGAGAGAGCGAGTGACTAAGCGATCGAATGGTACTTATAGCTCTGCATTTACTTCGACTTGTGAAATTCCCCCAACGATATTGCAAGCGAATCGACATAAATTGGGTTCGTTATAGGTGAGCGCATAAAATATATAAGTTTGTGTTAATTTGTGTGTGTGTGTGTGTGTTGGTGTGTGTTGGGTGTGTGTCATATCCTGTTGAATGATGAGCCAAGCAACCGTTTTGTAAAATTTATCAAATAGTGACATTTAAATCGAAGCTCTATTAAGACCAATTAGAATAAAAGTTAAAATAATCAGCCTAAGAATATGCAATTATCTATATTTGTATATATTTTCTAATAAATAGAAAAACATATAGCATATATAATATAATAGGAGAATAAGCTCAAAACAATAGTGGTTTCTGGTTCATAAAAAGAAAAACCATATTTTAAATATTTTTTTTTAATTTACTAATATTATTTTGATCGCAGATGCAGATAGCTATTATTTTTTAGGACTTGAGGGGTTTACTGCTCCCTGAACCTAACATATAAATCTATGTTTTCCCGTCATTGCTTTTGTGGAAATCCTAAGCTGGGTAAAAACTTAAATTATCTAACTCATACTAATTTTTTTGTCTGATTGGGTTTTTTTCTGGGTTTTCCCCAACATGCCATGCAACAAACGTTGCAATATTTTACGTTTAAATAACCCAGAAACTGTTGCAAATATGTCACATTTTTTTTAATTAAATTTAATAAAAATTTTATTTTAATTAAATTTATTTGTTTCTTTTTAAATACATATAATTTGCACTTTTTAGGTGTAAATTGCACGCAATGTGACAATGCACACTCAGCCACACACACACACGCACACACAAACACACATGCAGTGGCAAACACGTGAATGTCATTTGGCAATTATTTTGCCAAGTTAATAAGCTGATTTGCAACGCGAGCAACACATGAAAGCCTCACTAATTGAAGGGAATTTGCAACGTGAGTTGCAATTGCTGCACTGCAATAATACACTCAGCAAAAAATCACGCTGAATTTAAGAAATTCACCGATGCTTACCAAATTTATTAAACAGAAACTATAGTTCGGACAAATCTGCGTTTTTCTTTTCTTTTTATTTTAGATCTTTTGGAAATGCACGTTTCGTGTTTTTTTTTTGGTCGATTTTATAAACTTTAGTGCGATTTGTTTTCTGAGTGTACTTGCTTACTAACTTGCCCGTCATTCAGTTAGCCAGTTGGCAGCAATTAGAAGGCCAGAGAGCTGCTTTTGTGTATTGCCAAGTCAAGTTACAGCTAACTTACAAAAAAAAAAAATAATCACAAAGTTGTTGTTAAAACAGTCAAAGCTAAAATCAGTAACGTAATTATGGCAAGAATTTGCCGGTGTGTGTGTGCGTGTGTATGTTGTCAATGCATACAGTTGCGAAACAAATAATAGCATCACTATGACATTATTTGCTAAGGAATAACAACAAAATAAGAAATTAGTCTGGCAATTTTGCACTGATTAGAATTGTGTTTTTTTTTTTCACTTTTCACTTTTTCCAAGAGTTTTCTTGCCGTTTTTGGAAAAACTTATAAATTTAGGAAGACACATTTGCAAACATTTGTTGTGCGGAGTGGTGCTATTATTTTGATCGCAAGTGTATGCATTGATGTCAATTACAAGTGCAAAATGCAAGTGCGCAAAAAATGAATCTGAATGTGAATGTGAATATGATACATGCGAATGCGATTGCGAATGGAAAAGCCACACAACTAAACTAAACTCAACTCAACTCGATTCTCTCGGCTCTCGGCTCAGACAGCTTGACGCCAAAGCAGAACTATGAAAAGTTCCGAGTAATGATGATGAGGCTTTCCATGATGTTATAAAACAACAAACAGCAAGTCAGTCATTCAGTCAGTCAGGCAGTCAGGCAGTCAGGCAGTTAGTCAGCTAGTTGACTAGCCAACGGTTTATAACAGCAATTACGTGGCATAGGAAATTACCATTGTGCTTTTCAGTTTATAAAACATGTTTGCAAATGCACTGCAAAGTTTCTAACCACAAGCCAAGAGCTGAGTATAATTGTGTATAAATTAATAACATAATTTAAAATAAATATGCTGAACACAGCCGGTGTAGGTTACGCCTTTCTAATATAAAACACTTTTTTTCTATTTCATAATAATTTGTAAAATCAAGAAAAACTTGATAGTTTTCAGTGCGACATTTTTCCGAGAGTAAAGGTGGCACCCACGCGGGGCATGCCTCGCGTCGCTCAGTGGGGCAGTTGGCTGGCAACTGGCAACCAGACAGATGGACGGACGGACACGCGGTTGCGTCGCTGAGCTGTCAGAAAAGATTGAATAACAAATGAAAAGCCAAAAAGAATTCAGCTTGACACGCCATCTAGCGTGCAGTGCCGGCAGCAGTGCCGGCAGCAGTGCAAACGTCAGCCGTAAAAATAATAAATAATAAAATAGAATAATGCAAAATAAAACAGCGGCAAAACTAAATGGCCTCTTGTAATCCCTATTAACCTCTTGACAACCAATTAATCACTGGCAAACATACACTTATGGCATATCATAAAAAATAAATGACAAGTATGTACAAAGATTATTATGCATTATATAGAAGAAATCAAACTCAGCATTGGAAGCTTAATAAACTTGTCAGATTTGTGTGCAAAAAAACTTGTTAACAATTGCAGCTTAAAATGTTGTTGGCAACAAAAAGTTGAAAGTTTAACATTCGATTTTTTATAAACCAATTATTCTTATCTTTGGCTTTATTCAAATTGCCAGCTAAACATTTCAGTTAATCATTTTTCGCACTTTTATGCATTCTAATTTTTCAATTTAAGCTTTTTGCTGTTGTTTTTGGCAAATTAGTTTCATTACTGTTTTTTATAATTATTTCATTTTTTTTCAAACATGCCGCATTGTGCGAATTTTTGAGTTTAATTATGTATTTTTTTTTAAAAAATCAAGGCCATGCCTTTTGGCCGGAGTCGACATATTGAGCTTTTATATAATGTTTAACAATTCTCAGCATTTTTTTTATATTGTTGTTGCTTTTGTTGCTGTTGCAACCTGTCGCAAATATTTCGACGCATTTGTTATGCTCAGCTTATTTCTTGATGATGATTGCTGTTGTTTAGAGTGTTATGTCTGTATTTATAGCTGCTGCAGTCATTCATCATGCGAACAAATATATATATAATAAATATATATACATGTATGAAATTAATAAGCCAAAGCAACACACATGTTGCGCCCACATGCGGAGCAGGAAGTGGCCAAGAAGAGAACAGGTTGGCAGCCAGCTCGAAAACTTGGACGCAACTCTGGCCTGTACAACACTTTTTGTTTTGGCTACACTCAGAGAAACAATATTGCTGAACATTTTAGTAACATTTGATTTTTAATTACACATATGATTAGTTTGTAAAAAGTAAATTTTTATATTTGTATTTTGAGAATTAAGATGAATTGATTCTGAATTAAAGAGAGGATATTTTCTGAATATTATGGCGTTCATTTGTCCTTTTAGAAATTCCATTTTTAAATATGTTTTTCATGATTGTCGATTTAAAAATTATTTCCTAAGTCTAGGTAAACTGTATGCATTTTGGGCGATTTGCCAAAATGTAGGTAGATATTTTCTCCGAGTGTACTTGGTACTTAGATGTGTTACATTTCAAATGAACATTTTAGCTGAATTTTATGCAAGCAGCAAGTAGCAAGAAGCAAGCAGCGAAGACTTGCAAGGCCAACATGAGTAAAACAACAACAACAACAACAACAACAACAACAACAACAACAACAACAACAAACAAGATGAAAATAAAGCAGCAAATCAAAATAAATAAAAAGTAGAAGAACAACAGATAAATATTCAATGGAGGTGCGCTGCTGTTAGTATTTTTATATTTTTGGCTTTGACCGATTGGTCTAGGCGTCAAGGTTAGCCAGCCGCAACCAGTTTCACATTTTGTGGAAAATATGTGTGAATATGTATATGTTGATATAAATATATATTATAATTATGACAAGCGCAGCGTTATTAATCAAAGCGAATTTCAATGGCATACAAAAGTTTTCTCTTCACAAAATGACGCCGACTATTTCTTATCGATATAAATATTTTTATCAGCTCGATCAGCAGACTTAATTTTGATTAACAGTGCAACTTAATATAACATTGGATATATGGTCACACATGTAAGGTTGCAAACTAAATAATAATAATAACAGATATTTGTTCATTCATTTCTAATTTTCTTAATTATAAGTGCACATTTGAACAATGATGCTGTTTTTTTCAGTTTAATTTCCATTTTTAATTTGAATTTTAACTAAAATAAAATAAGTTGATAGATTAACAGAGTTGTGTTAATATAATTAGTGCAGTTGGTCACACATCGTAGATTACAGCATTGTGTAAAAACCAGTATTGGAAATCGATTTAATTCAAATGCCAAGTTTAACAGAGTTGAGTTAACATAATTAGATAATAACATAATGACATAATTAACAATTCTGGCGGTTATATGTAAAAGTGAGCTATGTTCACAATTAAAGATTTGTTTGAACTAAAGGCAAGTGGGGATTTCTGTGTTGTGAAATACGTGTGGATGACGTGATCGAGAGAGACTCACTTTATTGAACATAAGACTTAAAAAAGATGACTCATTTTTACTGCTCTTAAAAAAAAATTTGCCAAGTTGGTTTCAGTGGCTAAGTTGAATTTGCTAATCCATTAGATGTGCTTAAAATTTTAAACGATTCTCAAGATAAGCTGATGACGCTTAGCTCTTTAATATGGGCAAAAAAAGAAGAAACAAAAAATAATAATAAAAACAGGAAATATAAACAATGCATAACGCTTAAATAAATAAAATGCAGTATAAAAAGGAAATGTCAATATCAGAAAAATTAAAAGTAAACAGAAAAAAATGAATAAAATAAATAAAAAATATACTAGACGCAAAAATTTAACAATTAAAATTAAACATGCGTTTGCCACTTAAAAGTCACGTTCGAAAATACTTGCGTTTAGTTATTTTAAAAGTGCAAATATTTGCGCAAAAAAAGAAGAGGAAGGATGATAAGGATTTCCAGGATGGAATGGTACACTTGCTCTATTTCGAGCAAGAACATTTTGCAAGTGAAACGAAATGAAACGAAAGAAGCTGAAAGAACTGTCGTCATTGCCAGCAGCAAGCGTCACAAGTTATGCGCTGTTGTCATTGCTTTCCGGCATTGCCAGCTGCGCACGGGCAATGACTATAACACATACAGAGACAGTCACACACACAGACAGAGCTGAAAGCGCATTTTATAAATAGTTGCTGCTTTTTAAACAAGAAGAACAACAATAAAGAAACAACAAGTTGTTTGTGGGCTTTTTTTGTCATTGCAAAAACAAACAATAAATAAAAAAAAAAATACAAAAGCTTTGCGCGTTTTACGATAGCCAGTCACAAATACAACTACAAAAATTGCATATACACTAATAGAAAAACGTGTAAATGTGTGTGTGTGCGTCGCAACGGGATCTCAAGACAGCAGCGGGTGCGAATGCGATGGCGTAAGAGCAGAGTGCGAGCGAGAGTGAGTGCGAAAGGGAGCGGGTGGGAGGCGAGAGATCGTTTTTAATTTTCGTTTGCAGTCGCCGTTGAAGTCGACGTCGACGCTGACGCTGGCGACGGCATTGACCGCTAGAATGCAATCAACCTATTCCAAGGCCAAGTGGCCAGCGGTGTTTTGTTCCAATAGGTGTGTATTTTTGTGCATGCGTGTGAGTACCTGTAGTAACAGCAATAGCTGTATGTATGTATGTATGTATGTATGTATGTATGTATGTGTGCATGTGTGTATGTGTGTGTGTGTGGCTGTGTGTGACTTATTAGCGAAAACATCAGCAAAATCAAATTAATGAAAATGTCGGCTAATTTTTCAGTTGTGGGTGTTTTTATTTTTTGGGCAGGGGTTAAAAGCCAACAAATTCTCATCTCTTATGACTAATTGTCATATGCAAAAAAAACTCTTTTCATTTTGCCTGCAAAATTCGTAGATAAACAAACATTTTTCACAGTGGCAGTTTATTGAATAATATTTTAGTATTGAATTTACCACAAAAGTCAGCAAATATTTTTGCTTTGCTAGCAAAACTACAACAATTTTTGATTTATTTCGGCAATTAATGGGAAAAGAACAGTCAGTGAAAATCCGGTAAGAAAAACCGGAATCGGAAGCAGCGCGTCATCATTTTTTTTGTACTTTTTTCTTTTCTTTTTCTTTCACATTGATGTATGCAATTTAATTTTGTTCCTACAGCTTTCGAAACTGTTATTTATTTGTTGCATCAATTTATTTATTAAATCTAAATAAATAAATAAAAATGTTTTCCATTCTTTGCCAAATCAATGCTCTATAAGATTTTAAAAGGTTAATCAATTAGTATAATAATACTATACCGCTTTAAATAGGAAATTCTTTGTTTTACAATTTTTTAAGCAGCACTCATTTTTTGAAATGTTTTGAAATTATTTTCATTATACAAACACAATATAAAATAAAACGTGACGAATGCCAAAGTATTTAAGACTTGTATTTATTACTCATATTTAAATTGTAAACTTGAACGCAACGAATGCATGAATATTTATGTGTCAGATTAAATATAATTAATGCACAAATACTTAATATCATATGCCAAGTTTTGTGTCCCACTTGTGGCTTATCCTTTGAAGTGAAAATGCAACTGAAACGCTTGTTCCGAGCATAAAAAGGAACGAAAAAGAAAATAAAAAATAGATACAAAGCCAGGGAAAATAAAAACAAACTGAGAACTGAGAGATAAAAAGTATAATGTAAATTGTAGCCGTCTAGACAACTTTAAGGGTCATTATGTTAATGAATAAGATTCTCGCCGAAAAGACCCAAAGTACCAAAAACAGATAAGTATACGCGAAATATGAGTTTTTTGCCGATTTAATTCTCATTATGTTTCACCATAAGCTTTGAAAAGTATGAAAACTAATTCAGACTTTCTAAATGATAGCTGCATCAGACAGACAGAATCAAATAATGCAATATACATATTGTTTGGTATTTCCCCTAAAAATTCAAGTTTGTACTGTACCTGCAATTGTATATTTTATTTATTCCTAATTATTTCCAGTTGTAATAATTATAAGTGCAAATTTGTAAAAGTGTACTATGGTTTTGTTCTTCCACTTTTAAAAATCATATTCCTAAGTTGATTAAGCTTACAATTGAAAGAAAACACAACTTTTAAAACATTTCTTGTGCGATTGCTGTTATTATTTTGTTCGCAATTGTATTTGACATTCATTTAAAAGCCGAGCAATGTGCTCGTATTTCAAGCTTCGCTGCATTGAATTTGCCATTAGCATAAATACACACTTAGGTATATATGTATGTATATATAAACATGAATTGTACATATCGGGGCACAAGGCAAGCCCACACGGAAATGCAAATACAATGACTACAAACTTCTGATAAATCGCGTAAAACTGCGTCATATGCAAAAAATACAACACAAAAAAAAGAAAAAATACTCGCAATACTCACAAAGTAAAAGGCCAATTAAACGCAGACTGACAAGTTTTACTCACCTGAAAAGATACAAAATGAAAAGTTGACTTTTAATGCAAAGACAATTTAAATAAGCCACGATGTGATTAATATGTTAATTATGCATAATCGCAATCAGCAATAATGATCATAATACGTATACGCATTTCAAAAGGTCCGTTGCTAAATGCTGATTCTTAAGCATATATACTTTTTGAAATGGAGAAAATAGTAATACAATTGTCTCTCTCTACTGTTATATTATTATATTAATACCTTTGAGGTTGGATATATTTGATTCTAAATTTTGGAAAAATTTACTCAGCAATTGAGGAGGGAAAAGTTCTGGTTTCTTAGAAACACGAAAATTTCTCTTTTAGAAAAAATTAATAGTATTTAAAATAAATAAATCATAATAAATAAAAATAAGTATGGTGAATTTCTAAAGTTCACTTTGATTATTTTTCTGAGTGTAACTTTGCCCATTTCTCAAATTTACAATTGACGGCTGCAAATTTGTCGATTTGGTCTCCCCAACCCCCAATCCCACCGCCAAGGCGTCAATCAGTTTTTAGCCACTTGGCTGCTAACCTTGAAGAGGAAGGCATTTTTATCGATTGCTGCTACCCTAATAAAAAAATATCATAAAACGTCCAAACAAAATGTGCAGTTTTCATTATTGTGTATGTGTGTGTGGGAGTGTGTGTGCGTGTGTGTGTGTGTGTAATTGAGTGGACTTAATCAAGGGGCAGCACACACACACACACACATACAAACAACCACACAGAAGCAAAGGCCGCAAAATTCAGTGCTGAGCTGGCAGCTATAATTAAATCCAGGCTCCATTTTAAAAAGCGCGTAAATGCGAAATCAGAGGAGTGGGAGAGAGACAGAGACATAGAGTGAGAGAGGAGCATGCGCAGCGCTGGCAAAGAGCATGCAGAGAGAGAGAGAGCAGAAAGCAGGCAGAGCAGAGAGCCGGCAGAGAGAGAGTGCCCAAAAAGAGAGAGCAGAGCGCAAAAAATGCGCGGGAAAATCCAAATAACAGTTGCAGTTGTTATAGTTGTTGTTGTTATCGTTGTTGTTGTTGGCTGCTGTTGCATGCGACCCACTGAACCACTAAAAGCGCTGCTGACGTCGCTGCTAAGGTAAAGATTTTTTGTTGTTGGCCAAATTCGCCGCAACCCTTAAAAGTGTTGCCATATTGATTTTTGCTGCTGACTTTGCTGCTTTGACCTTGAAATATAACTGCAAAAATGACTTCTCTATGCACTAAGCGTGTGTGTGTGTGTGTGTACGACCGTGTGTGTGTGTGTGTGTGTTTTACTTTAGCTGCTGTTGCTTTGACTGTGATTTTAATCATTTTCTGTGCTTTGTTTTATGCAAAACTTTTTTTGTTGCCGGCTGAAAAACCCTGGCAAGAAGAAGAGCAGGAAGAAGAAGAAGAAGGCTGCCAGCCACTTGTGTTTTTCACATTTATTTTAAGTTGTTGGCTGCTGACGTCATATGCAGCAACACTCAGTTGCTGCTTGCTTTGACACGCCTGCTGACAACTCATAATTTCCTTGGCTTTATCTTGGCAACAAAAAAAGTGAAATTCTCTTGTCATGTTTTTTGCTTAGGTGGAAAATTAATTGCTTTCGGCCTCTGGGCAAGCCTTGAAAATGAAAATGTGACTAAAGCCAACAAATTGATACATAATATGATTTTATTTAAAAGAAAAAATGATAAAAATATATAAATACACAACAACAAATAATTTTATTGAAATTCATTCAAAAAAGAAAACCTTAGTTGCTTAGAAACACACAAGCTGCCCACTTGGAAATATACTGCTCAATAATAATAGTAATAAATTCAGGGTCATCTTTTTCCGACTGAAGTGGATCAAGGCTATAGCTATTAAATCTTAGCAGCTGCAGCAAAATTTGCATTAGTTTACAATTAAACTGAGACGCTTATAGATGGACATCTCGGGCAACTAATTCAGCACCTGTTCTCCATGGCTGTAAACACCTAGATTTTATCTTTTGTCAACAGTTTGTTTGAACTGCCTCTGCATTGAAAGCATTATTATTCTCATAGTTGCATCCAGCTGAGGCAAAGCTTCTGTAGGCGTGCCGATGCGCTGTAATTAAGCTGCATGCCACAAGCCCACGCCCACTAAATACAAACATGTCAACGATGAACGACGAAACGCCGCCCACAAGCAGCGCTTGTTGCGCATTTACCATTGCTGCACTCAGAAAAAAAGTCACCCACTTTGTGTGTAAATATAGAATAATTCTTATATTAACTTGTTTCTTACGTATATTATTATAAAATATTTTTAATTTAGATTTCACATACACAAACATATTTTAAATAGTTTACAAATTTATAAAACTATATGTAATAAAATACAACAGTTAAACTGCGATCTAAAAGTCGAGGAAAAAAAACGGTTAATGTTTTAGTCAATTTTTTTTCGAGTGTTGAGACAAAAGTTTTTCACGACACGTGTCGCCCTTCGCTGCTGGCTGGCTGGCCACTTCATTTGTTTATCTACCCGACTGCTTAAATAATCATTGCAAAACAACAACAACAATAATAAAAAAAACTGGCACTCATTTGTTTGCCAAACCCAATTGAGTGATGTAAGTGGATGCGGTGTGTGTGGAATATATATTTATATATATATATATATATATATTTATATATATATATATATATATTTATATATATATATATATGTATCTATTTCATTGCTTTTAAAGCGTAACGCTTATCAGACATAACATCGAATCGCGCACACCACCCATGTGCTCAATTTCCCCAGCACCGCTCAATTTGATATACAGCGGCGGTCAAAATAGTAGTATTAAAATATTAGAAAAAAACAATGAAAAAAATACAGTTAGAAAATACACATTTTTTAATATTTAATCTGTACTATATGTTGGAAAGAATTAAAGGAGCAGTAATAACTTTAAGTTATAGGGACTCCCCCCAAACAACATATTAAAAATCAACATTTGGAACAATTGCACAACTAATGGTTTTTTTTTATTCCTAGGAAAAAATGTCAGAGTGGTGTTATTATTTTTTCGCAACTGTATGTGGAAAAAATACATCGTTGTTGCCTTTTTTCTGTAGTATAATTAACAAGTGGAAGTCCAAGTCGAAAAGCAAAAGTTGCTAATGAAATCACCTGGCTGCTGCTGCTCTTGACGCTGCTGCCGCTTGTTTGGCTTTTAATTATGGCTTGCTGCGCCGATGCCAACAAATAAATTTGGATGTGCATACAGCTACTTATAAATACGTATACACACACATACACACCCATACACACACACAGTGCAATTAAATGTTTGCTTTGCATATTCATTAGTTTGGCATTCGCATTAGCATTAGTATTCATTAATTTTGCGCAATACGAAAATTAATTAGCCATGAAAAGTGAATCGAGCGCAAAACATTTTTCAAGTTTCGCCAATTGCGTGCTGCACTCGCAAACAGTTCACAAATGAGTGGCAAGCACACACCAAACAAACAAACAAGCCAACAACAAATATAACAAAAATGCTCCTTGCATTCGTAGATCGTTTAATTCGTAGTCGGAAATGATTTGCAAAATATATATGCAAATTTAAATATGCGTGCTAGAAATACATGTGTCGCTGTTAGCGTTGATTTATCCACGGGAGATTGTTTATAAAAGAGAAATAAATAATTATTCCTAATGGACAAATTGATTTATAGATTTTTAATCAAGTTTTTATTTATGCCGCTCAATACTGCAGATTTGTTTTAAAATAATTGTCGAGCTAATCTTTTGGGACACATTAGTTTAATGCTGTTTATAGTTATTTAATTAGCAATGAATTTTTTTATTTGATTTACGTATTGATTTAATGTCGACACTAACAAAACTCAATTAAACTAAAAATAAAATTCGGAATAAAATTCAAATTCATGTATTTGGGGAAAACCACAAGGGCAAAAATAGGAGTAGTTAATAGTAGTAACGAAATAGTTAATCCTCCAAAAATTATCATATCAGTAAACCAGTTCCACGAACCGGTTCCCGAAGGCAATGCAAAAACCATTTCATAACAATTGCAAACAAAAAAGTCACTGAAATTTTCGCTTGACGACGTCAGCGACAAATTGCACACATTTTATTATTACTATTTTTTGCTTTGTTTTTTTTTGCAGCAACTGTGTGCAAACACGTGCCGCCGCCGCGAGGGGGTGGTAGGGGGAAAGGGGGAGGGGTTGGGGATGGGTGGTGGCGAAATCGCGGCGAGTTGAACGGAAAACGGAGAACGAAGAAAACGGAGAACGGAAATGAGCTTTTGCGCATGGCCGCCGCAAAGATGGCGACGTCAGAGTGTCAACGAGTGAAAGAGACAGAGAGACAGAGAGAGGGAAAGGGATAGAGAGAGAGAGAGAGAGAGAGAGAGAGCGAGAGACAAGTTGAGTGCATAAGGGAAATGCATTTTTCATTGCGCAACATTCATTTGCCGGCCGGCCGGCGCAAAATCGAGGCTGCTGCAACAGTGTGCCACAGTCGGTGTATGTGTATGTGTGTGTGGGTGTGTGGGTGTGTGTGTGTGTGTATATATAACCTACAAAATAGCTGTGACACAGTTGCAGTTGGCAACGCGCCCGCAATACACTGGCGAAAAAGTACAGCCACACAAAACACAGTTGCAGTCATTTTGGCCGCCATTTTGTTTGTAACAAAAAAAAGCAGAAAAAAGTGAAACTGGGCCAATTCGCCGGCTGGGTACAGTTGTGTGCGTGTCTGTGTGTGTGTGTTGCAAGTGTTTGTAGTTCAAATTGAGTTCTCATCTTGGCAGATTGCAAAAGTTTTGTTGTGTTTGTTTTTATTTTGAAATGCAAATGAAATCGAAAAGCAGAAACATGTGCAGCTTTGCAACACTTGCAACATATTTTGGCTAATGTGTGCCACACCAGCCGGCCCGTGGCATAGTTGGCCGTTAACCAAAAGAAAAGAAAGAAATTAAATATATAAGAATGTCGAGAAAAACATTTATATCCCGACATTGGCCATCACAAGTGTGGCAGCAATGTCGTTGCAGCAACAGCAACTGCAAATGCAGCTGCAACCGCATTTTGAGTGACATTTGTAATTTGCAAATCGCCAAAGACAACAAACAAAAACTATTGCAAATACCGAAAAGGCCAAGCAACAAGATAAGACAGCCAGCTGCTTGGCACCAGGGGACACTGCAACGTGTGGCAAGTGGGCCGCTTGCCAAAGGCAAAAGCGTATGCAAATTTTTCGCCAATGTTGCAACAAGGTGCAAAAAAAAGCCAACAAAAATTTATAGACAGATTTATCTATGTAAAAGAAACAAATATCCATTAAATAAAGTATAATTAAATAATAAGAAAATTATTTATGATTATCAATTGGCATTAAATTGTTTTCATAAAGTTTGCATTTTAATAAATACCAAATAAAGAAGAAGAACTTTGTCGGTCTATAATTTAATGTACAGATTTATTGGCTTAATAAAAAATATCTAATAAAGCAAAAGAAAGTTACTTTAGTTCAATAATAAACCCATAAATTACTCGCAGCTAGCATTACGTTTGTTTTCCACAAATTTTACACATTTATAAATAGCAAATGGATTGGGAGATTTATCGATATAAAACACGGTGTGAGTATGTATTATGTGTTTCGTAATAAAAGTACATCATTAATTACTTTCAGCTTCCACTTAATTTCCGCATTTATAAATTTTGAAAAAATATCAATTTGGCTGTTACTCAGGTGAATTCCGATTACAAAACCGATTCCAACACAAGAACACAGCGCGGAGTAAACAAATCAATCCGCAGCTAGCCACAAAGACAAACAAAATTAGAAAAAGCAACAAACAAAGAAAAAAAGGCAAGTTAGACTGCGAAATACTCTGTTAAGCATGTAACCATAGGTGATAACAGGTAAACAAAATAGGGAGGACATTTTTTTAATTGTAGCTCCATAAACAGTTCTTTTAATATAATTTGAATTTCAAATGTCAACGTAGCACTGCAATTTGCGCCTTTGTGGGGCACAGAGAAATATATTTTGAATGGTGCTCTGTCCACCTGCGTGAACAGAGTTGGCAAAAAACAAAACCAAAAAAATGAGCGAAACGAGGCCAAACGATGAGGCGGCATTTGGCTCAAGTGTCGCTTTTGCATCCGTCGCCGTCTCCGTCTGCGTCTGCGTCCGTCCACAACAAATTTGTTGTCACCTTGAACATGAAAATGTTGCCGCTGCTTTGCACTTGGCACAGATTTTTCTTTTTGCTATTTTTTTTTCTTTTTTCTCTTTGATTTTGTTAAGCGAAATAATTTCCAATAAAGCGAACAGCAAATTAATGAATAATTTAGCTGCTAAGCTCCGGCTTCGCAAAATGGAAACTGCAATTTGTAAATAATGCGCAGCGCCATTAAAATAATGTTTATGGTTATGTTGGCTAAATCATGGAATGTTTGGCTTATTTTTTTGTGTTTGTTTTCTTGTTGTATTTTGCTACCGACTGCTGTGGCAAATTAATTTTATTGCATATTTTCTTTACGACTTCTGCAGTTGTTGCTGTTGCTGCACATTTTCAGTCACATTTCTGTGCCTTTGGCAATTATGATGAATTTATGAGTTCGTTTCTCCCACAACACACAACACACAAAGAGTGCGCTTCACTGACTGTTGCTGCTGTTGTTGTTGTTGTTGTTGTCGTGGCTGCCACTCCTGCTGCAAGTGACGCTGACGAATTGTTGCACACTGCTGCCGCTGCTGCAAGTTGTTCGCCTTCAGCTTTTTTGCTATGCATTTCCGTCGAGACTTGGATTTATTTCTTATTTTCTTAATCTACTTTTTTCGTCTTTTTGTTTTCGTCTTGGTTCTGATAGTGATTTCGAGCTGTGGCTTTTGTGTTTTATTTGTAATGCATTTGACAGGCTCTTTCGCTCAATTTTGCACAACACACAAACCTGCAGCTGAGCAAAGACCAAATTTCCTTTTATGTTGTCTACTTCTGGCCAAATAACACTCATAATGCCATCAGGCAACTGCATGCTGTTTGCGGCTAAGAGGTTATTCAATTTTCAGACACAAAAAACCATCGCAGAAACATAATAATGATAATATCTGATATATATATTATAGCAATAAGATTAAGCTGTTTGCAGTTAGCCAGTGTCAGCTTTGCTGTATGTTTCCTATTTGTACTCTGAGTGAGTGAGTGCTGCGTGGGCAGCCAGCAGACATCGCTTTAAGGTATAATCACTTACTCAATTCGACTGAGCAGTCATTACTCATACGCCCCGTGTGTTGCCCAACCAGTCAGTCAGTCAGTCGTCAGTCCGACAAGACTTGACGACACCTGTGCCCAATGTCATTTGCAATTGTTGCGCTAATGAATCCGGGAAGAGCCTGAGTGTGAGTTTGATAGGGCGATATAAATGGCTTTTTAGCAGCACAATTAACTTATAATAATAATAGCTCAATAGAGCTCAATAACTGAATAAACAGCAGCAGCAGCAGCAGCAGCTGAGAGCGTTGAGCGAATGACTGATAGATAAATTTAAATTGCTTCCTAATCAGAATTCAAGGTTATTTTGCCCATATGAGTGAAATTAAATACGACGTTTGGCTTATGAATCAAGTGCCAAAGGCATTTGCCGAAGCTGTTTGCCAATCTCTGCTCGTGTTTTGTGTTTTGTGTTTTCTGTTTCTCTCTCTCTCTCTCTCTCTCTCTCTCTCTCTGTCTCTATTTCTGCCAAGTGAATGTTGTTTTCAAGGTTGCTGCACATACTCACACACACACACACACACATACACTCTTTTACACACACTCTGACACCGACACTTGAATTGTACAATTTTTAATTAAATTTTGCCATATTTTTGTACGTTCCATTTAAAAATAAATGCAGCTAGTAAAGCCAAATTTTGAGCAACTTGCGGCAGCATTTAATATATATATAGTAAGAGATACAAGTGAGCGACGGTGGTAGAGATAAAGAGCGACAAAGACAGACACAGAGAGAGAGAGAGATAGATAGGTAACATTCGACAATGGTCGATGGTCTGCCGCAAATCATAAAAATAATTTTAAGCTTATATAGAAGTGTTACAACATAAAAACAAAGGCTGGTCTGCAAAATCAATATAAAAACTGATAGAGCACAGAATACCCTGTAAAAGTGACAAGCAAACATTCTTAAGGGTATTAGTTAAGAAACACAATTTAAGTAAGTAAAAAAAACTTGTCATTTTAGTGAGTAAAGACAAAAAATAAAAAAGTTGTATTTTGAAGTAGTCTAAAGTGTTGTAGCTTAAAATACCCTGTATAGATGACAAGCTGTGACTACGAGCGGATTTTGTAAATCTCAAAAGCGAATTGTACCAGCTAAAATATGCAGTTGGTTATAATTTGAAAGATCCGATCTCCGATATATTTTTAATATTCTGCAGGCTTTCCTATTTTTTTTTTTTTTATCAATATTAATGTTGCACTAGCACTAAATATATTTACCTTAAAGCATTTAGTCTACCTATCTATATTAATTCTGCATTCAAACTTTAAAGACCTTGTTTCTGATATATTTCGCGCAAATTCAGTTTTTCAAATTTCATTGCCAAAAATGATCTAATCTGTAATTTATATTTTAGGTTTATGCTGACCTTTTTATTAATCAATGTTTATGCTTAATTTTCATAAAATTTGCATATTTTTACTATTTTAAGAAACGTCTGTTTTATTTTAGAAATAATAAGAAAATACATTAAATTAATTAAGATATTTTGTAGTGCAAAAAAAATAAATATTTAGATATTTATGATACTTATTAAACAATCTACGTTTAAACTTAAGAATATGCGTTTTGTGTCTTAGTAAAGTCTATTGCAATTTAACACAATGAGGAAATATTGGTTTGAAGAATCTGTCAAAAGTAATGCACGAATGGACTGCCACATGCCATATGCCACTCATTCATTTGCTGCGTTTGCCTGCAGCGCATTCGCTCGCAAAATGGCAAATGCAGTTAGGCTGCCAGCAAAATACACACACAGACTGATCACACACACACACGCACACACACATAGACATAGTATTAGTGGCACGTGCGCCGCGCCATGTTGGCTGGCAGCGACGACTGCATTCGCCTTTTAGTTTTAGAGCAGTCACAGTTTGTAGAAGATAAACCGCAAACGCCCAACCAAGTAGCCCCTCCCCACAGCCCCTGCGCTACTCTTCTCCGTTCAACTGCCATTAGACTAAGCCAAAGTCCCCTTCCCAGCCCCCCCTTTAGACCCAATGTCATCGCCTTGCACACGCCGCGTTGTCTGCCTTTTTTTTGTAGTATAATTTGCGTTTGCTTTTGTTAGCTTTTGCCGCTTTTGGTGCCTGTTGTTGATGTTATAAAACAAATTAGTTGGAAAACAGCAAACAAAAACAACAATCAAACAAAAAATAAAAATAGAGAAAAACCGCAAACACGTAAAACAAAATTCGTAAAAGCTTATACATAGAACATGCAATTAGCCAGGTCGACACCGAAGCGCTTTCTGCATTGAAAACTTTTGCTGCACACAAAACGACAACCGGGCCAATTTTAAAGGCCAGGAAATGTGCCACTAAAGTTTTCACGAGCGGCACAAAATTTGTCAATTCGTCCAACTCAGGCTGAATGGAGTGCCCCTGTTTGAAATATGTTCGAGCCACTTAACAACTGCACTCAGCAAAATTTTTTAGAAAATCGCTTTGAAAACTAGAATGTTTTTCTTCTTTTCAGGAATAATGTCTGAATCTTATAAAATCGATCTAAGAATTAGAACATTTTTCTTAATTTCTCAATTTTATAAAATCATCCCAAAAATTAAAGGGAATTTCTAGTTTTTACAAGATATTTCTGAATATAAGAATAAAAAATGCTAAAAATTGGTAATGATTATTTTTCCATTCTTCAGAAATGTATTTCTCAAAATCGTCTCTGAAAAATCTTAAGTTTTTCATTAGTTTTTCATTTAAGTTAAATAAATATTTGATGATGATTTAATGATGTAAAATGTTTGTATAAAGTGAAGCCACAGCCACAAGTTTTAGAAATTTACTTTCTGAGAAGGAACCTTTCGCAAATTCGGGTAAATTGGCTTTTTGCGAGTGTAATAGGTGCATTTGCTATGATTGACACTGTGCGACTGCCAGCCTTGATTGAAAGGCAAAAGTGTCTGTCCGAGTGTCTGTGAGTTGCTGCTGCTGCTGTTGCTGCTGCTGCAGTTGTCATTCTGCTGTTGGCAGTTGTTGTTGTATGCACATAAATCTGCATTTAAAATCGCTCTTAACCACAAATGAACACAACACAAAACAAAGGCCATCATGGCGAATGAGTAATTTACAGCGCGCGTTGAGTAATGAAGGTTAATCATGCGCCATATTGTGCCAAACACTCTGTGGCTGCTCAGCCCAGCAACCAAAGTAAGGAATAGAAAAAAAAACAAAAAGTTGAATTCCGCGATGCCGCTCAACAACACACGTTGCGTATGAGTAATGTGGCTTATTACGTACACGCCATGTGGCCATGGCTGTCAAGCGTTTGCAGCGTTTGCCTTAATTGCGCACAATTACACACATTAAATGCATTCACTGCAACTTCGCTGAGCTCATTCTGCGTGGCACTCATTTACACATCCATCAATCCATCTATCCATCCATCTGTCAATCTATCTATCTATCTTTCTATCTATTCATCTATCTAAACTCGGAAAAAATACCATTGAATTTGAGTAAATCACCGTACTTTTGGCGCCTTATTATTCAGAAAGTAAACTTCCAAAATTGATGGTTCAGTCTTTCTAATAACCATGTTTTGCATTTCTAAATTTAAATTTTGATTTTGAGTTTAAGTTTTTTTCTAAGTGAGTACCGAAGATGTATTCTTATATTTGCTTTCCTATTACTTATATTTAATATTAACCATTTGTAGTTTAAGATTTAATTTTATTCAATCATTTAGATTTATTTAGATTAATTGAAAAAAATTGAAACATATTTTTATATCGTTTCTACATTTTAGAAATTTGTTTGCCTAATGTTTAAAAATGATTTCTAAAAACTAGATACAATTTCTAAGATATATGGATATTTTTTTTGAGTGTATCTAACTACTTGTCTATTCACTCAGATCTGTGGCAAGAGTCGTCTGCTTTGTGTTCGATGCCTGCCACACACTCGAGATTTTGCGGAAATGTTGCAAATGTCTTTCAAAAAGTTTGCTTGAAAATCTATTTGCCTCCCAGTGGGCGTGGCAGTTGCCAGCAGCTGGCTGACATATATGAATCGCAGCCGCTGACAACAACCGGAAACATGACAATTTTTCGGCCACTCTCTGCAGTTGACTTGGCAACAGGTAAAATCAGCCGGACAAGTGAAAGTCTGGTTAGACTAGAGGGAAAGGGGCTAGACACTAAAATTGCCGACAAAAATATGTATTTGAAATTAAAATGCCACCAGCTGAAAGCGGCACTTAAGCACTTAGAGGGGAATTACAAAAAAAAAAACTAGTAAAAAATAATAACAAAACAATTATAGTGAAATTTGCAAAAAGAGCGTTTGTAGAAAACAATTGTAATGCAATTTACAAAAAACAGCAGAAGAAGACGGTGTGTAGAATATATTTTTAAAATGATGCTGAACCGATCGAGCAATCTCTATGGAAACTTAATCATTACTGAAATGGCAAATACCTATTAATCATTTAATGTGAGTTGCCTTTGTGATTCATCATTGCAACTTAATCGCTTTTGATTCTCTACTTTATCATTCTATTGTCTCAGACGGCCGCAAGCCCTTAAAACTAATGTAAATGTTGCCCTAATGTAAATAAAATCCAAACACATATCGAAGGTTAACAAATAGCGCTTCTGAGTCTTGATGACTCTTGATATATATCGCATTCACCACTCGCTTTTGGCCTTGTTGCTGAGAGCTCTTAAGAGCAACTTGCCCAAAAGACGAGCTGCCAAAAGAGACGCAGAAGCAGGTATAAAGAAAATAGCTAAATGGTTGGCCACATACACTCGGAAAAAATCTCCAAAAATATGACGATTTTATTTGTATTATTTTCTGTATATATTCTATTATATTTCTAACAAGTTTAAATGCAAAAAGTCGTAATTTTTTTTAAATTAAATTAATTGAATTCACAAACTATCCAACTTGTTTTTAAACGTCAAATACTAAAATAATAGTGCTTGTTAATAAGATACAGGCAAAAAACAAGTATTAGAAATATCTTATTTAAATTTTCGAAAAAGTTACCCCTAAAATAAAATAAGAAAATCCTTGGTTCTTACCACTCTCAATAATAATAAATTAGGCTGGGCCCTAAAAGTCTGGTGAATTTCTAAAACTCAGAGCAAGAAGTGTAGATGGCGAGTCTTGAGGTTAAAGCCTTATGGCAGAGTAACAGTAAAAATAAGTTGCATAAGCCTCTTACTGCTGAGTGGAGTACACTTTAAGATTGAAGCAAAAAGTGCTACAAGAGCGAAAGAGCGAAAAAGAGACACATTTAATGAGCAAAGCTTTTGCACATTAATTTTTGTCAGAGCACTGAATATATGTGTGTGTGTGTGTATTTATAGACACATAGCTGTATATATAAATATATAGATATATATCATTTTTGGTGTAATGTTAACGAACCACTGCCCTTTGATTGATGTGTTCTTATAATGTGTTCGTTTTCGACATTTATTTAATTTCCTGACTTTCCACAGTTCTTTGCTTGCGTATGAGTAATGAAATCGAGATGCGAACCAAGCATACGCCAAGTGCCACAGCAGCATATACATATGTATTATAAATATATATATATATATAGATATACACTCAAAAAAATCTACATACATTTAAGTCAGCAACAGCCTGGAAATTCGATATATTTTTTCTAAATTTTAGAAAAAGCCAACCTGAATTTTAGGAATGCAAATCTTAATTTTGAGAAAGCCACAACAAATTTTAGAAATTTACCAAAGTATAGCGATTTACTATTGAGGTTGATTTTGTTGATGAGTGTACATAGCTGCTTGGCTGTCTTTGCCAAAATGAGGCACAGGCATTTACATGAATATAATTATAGCAATTAAAATTGCTGCGTACAAAGTTGCAATTAAAATGCAACAAATTTTGTCGCGCTGCGCTCTGTTTGCCGCACTGGCCGCATTCTTTTGATCTAATCAAATACTGTTGAGTGTGTGGCAAAATTGTAAATTTGCGAATTTGTAAAGTTGACCTACCTTCTTCTTGCGCTCCTCCTTGAAGTCGATGACAATGCCCTCATCCGATGTGGACACAGATGTTGTGCGTATGCGTGCATTTGCCGATGCAATTGCCGCATCGTGTGGCAATGGTGTTATGTGACCGTGCAACATTGCATTTCCATCATCGCTCAATGGCGGTGATGCCGAACCGGAACTCCAAGAGGCCGATGAGCTGCTGCCCGGACTGGAGCCCAGCCATTTGTCCGAAACTGATGTGAGAAATGTGTTCAAAATTGTTAGCAAAGTTAGCAAATCAATAAAGCCCATCCAAAGAGTGGATAATTATTTAATTTTAGTATTTAAGCCCTACCAGCATTCGGCGCATTGTGCAGATGCATTAGAATCAATGCTGCGTTGCACTCATTCATCTCGTCCCCTTTGCACTGATCACTGCTGCAATCGTAACTGTCGCTCGGCGGACGCTTCCGAGAACTGCAAGGTACAAGAAAAAAATACAAATCGAGTTAGATATGCGAAGGAATGTGAAAATGTTATGAAATTTAAACTATAGATATCATTAATTTATTATTTATTTATTATTTAATTATTATTTATTTATTTGTTAATTATTTATTTAATTGCTAATTATTATTTATTATATATTTATTTATTTTTTATTTATTTATTATTTATTTATTATTATTATAAATATAAGCTATCGATAGTGTTCATTATTTAAGTTATAAGCTATCGATACTAGTATCTATTCTTTGTATTTATTTTAGTTACTTAACCAATAATGAGAGAGGCTTGTTCGAGTTGTGAGTTGGCAATGCGATTCAAGGAATTTAGAAGGCCAGTAGAAGGCCCAGTTGTTGTGCTGCGTTGAGTTGAGGCTCGGCTCGGCTTGGCTTTAATTAGACGCCCTCGCAGCAAAAACCAAAACTCTGACAAAAACATCAAAGTAGCCGACGGAACATTGCCATTGTTGTTGTTGTTTGTTGTCGTTGTAATTTGTTGCAGCAACAATGTGACGAGGTCTCTTTATGTATAAACGGGCCGTGAGGCATTTCAATGTAAAAACTATTTATCCATTTAGCTCATTTTGTGGCCAGCGATTTTTCAATGCTCATGCATTGTTAATGTTTGTTGTGTTTGTTGTGTTTGTTGTTGTTGTTGCCGTTGTTCATGTTGTTGATTTTGCTCATTCGTCATTAATTGGCAGCTACGATAGATAGCATCACAAATATTTTTGTGGCTAATTTTTATTGTTGCTGTGCAAATTTTTACTGACCTTGCGCAAAATTAATTTTCAAGTTTATTTTATTTTTATTTTTTTTCGACTTGGTTTAACACAAACCCTGCTTGTTTCCAAGCAGCGCTGACATCACCTAAGAGTTTTGACTTTAAGTTCACCTTGAAGACAAAAAAAAAACAAAAACAAAAAAACAACAAGAAACAAAAAGCAAACAACAAGAACAGAAGCAACAAATAGCTAAATCAGATATCCTTTGGCGTTAGCTTTATGAAAAGCGTTTTTACGCGCCAACAACTTGGACAAAGAATGCAGCAAAATTGAGCTGCAAAGGGAAGGGAGGAAAGCAGGGCATTCCGTATAATAAAGACGCGACGCGACTGTCGTAAATTCAAAGCATTTCAACTGATTTGAAATACTCGCCACGAAGTCGAGTGTAAGCAAAACTCAGAGTTGAACATATGCAAAGGCCAAAACATAAAGAAGGAACTCAAATTGCAAACAATTGAGACGTCGTCATTGTCGTGTGGCAATGTGGCATGGGGCAATGTGGCAAGTAGCCAGAATTAATATGTGACTCGCGGCACATCTAAATGGGGTTTCATCTCAGCCCCATTCCATTCACTGAGTGCTGCAATTATTGATAATAGAACTTAAGCGGCTTATTCGCACTGAAGAACGTCGTTCAGATGGAGATGTTTATATTCATTTCGAGTGAAGCCAAAGCCTGCACTTGGCTTACACTCATTGCTCGTTGCCAAGAAGCTGCTGCTTGAAACTGCGGCTACACTCGGTAAAAAGAATTGAGCTACATTTTAAAAAATCGCCTGGAAAACTAGAACGTTTTTCTTGCTCTTAGATATATTTGTTCTGCATTTAAAAGAAATGATCCGAAAAGTAACCAATTTTCTTGTTTTTAGAAATATTTTCTGAATCTTAGAAAAAAGCTTTGAAATAAAAAACCTCCTGAAAACAGGAAAGATTTTCTTGCTTTTACAAATAATTTGTTATAATAAAATGCAAGTTAAAAAATATGCTTCTTTGTAGTTAAATATATTTACAGAAAGTAGAAATTTAAACTTTTATTTTTAGAAAAAATGTTTTTCAAATATTTTGGAGAAAGTGGACAGCAAGCTTATCGGTCGATATGACGAGACAAGATTATCCGGCTTGCCAGGTTTCGGAATCATCGCAATCACAGATATACCAAGGCAGTCAGAACGTATTCCAGCGTACACAGCATAGTCAATTGCTGTCGGCCTATGACTACCGTACGAATAGTGCGTAGCACCTCCCGTGGCAAGTACTTGGAGGGCATAGGTCGAAACTTCAAAATGCCATAACTTCGTCAAAACTCAACTGATTTTAAAAAGCAAGGGCTTTTTGATCATAGTTTTGCCCCTAAATCAATCGTACATTTAAAGCTGAAAATGAAATTTGAGGTCGGAAGACAAGCAAAAATGATAGCCTGAAAATCGATATATCGGTGTATGGGCATAGGTCGAAACTTCAAAATGCCATAACTTCGTCAAAACTCAACTGATTTTAAAAAGCAAGGGCTTTTTGATCATAGTTTTGCCCCTAAATCAATCGTACATTTAAAGTTGAAAATGAAATTTGAGGTCGGAAGACAAGTAAAAATTATAGCCTGAAAATCGATGTATCGATATATGGGCATAGATCGAAACCTCAAAATTCCATAACTTCGTCAAAACTCAACTGATTTTAAAAAGCAAGGGCTTTTTGATCATAGTTTTGCCCCTAAATCAATCGTACATTTAAAGTTGAAAATGAAATTTTAGCTCGGAAGACAAGTAAAAATTATAGCCTGAAAATCGATGTATCGATATATGGGCATAGATCGAAACCTCAAAATTCCATAACTTCGTCAAAACTCAACTGATTTTAAAAAGCAAGGGCTTTTTGATCATAGTTTTGCCCCTAAATCAATCGTACATTTAAAGTTGAAAATGAAATTTGAGGTCGGAAGACAAGTAAAAATTATAGCCCGAAAATCGATATATCGGTGTATGGGCATAGGTCGAAACTTCAAAATGCCATAACTTCGTCAAAACTCAACTGATTTTAAAAAGCAAGGGCTTTTTGATCATAGTTTTGCCCCTAAGTCAATCGTACATATAAAGTTGAAAACGAAATTTGAGGTCGGAAGACAAGTAAAAATTATAGCCCGAAAATCGATATATCGGTGTATGGGCATAGGTCGAAACTTCAAAATGCCATAACTTCGTCAAAACTCAACTGATTTTAAAAGGCAAGGGCTTTTTGATCATAGTTTTGCCCCTAAATCAATCGTACATTTAAAGTTGTAATCGTGGATTAATCAAATTCAAGTTCTGCAGAACAAGGTCCTAAGAGACATCTCTGGTGCTCCACCCTATGTGAGCAATTTGACGCTGCACAACGACTTCTGTGTACCGACAGTTTTTAGTCAAATAACCCGACATACAAGTCGTTACAATGACCGGTTACATAACCATGTTAACCCATTGGCCTGCTCACTAGGGTCGAATACAACCCGTAGACGCTTAAAGCGCCTCCACACCAGCGACCTCTGGACAGTTGGGCGTTAATATTATCGTTAGTGTGCAACAAATGTTACGTAATATTGTAATACGTTAAACCCAATTATATGTTTATGTTATTTAATATAAATTCCCTGTTATTATGTATACAATCTTCCAAACAATATTTTATAACCTTTCAGTAGGTTGATCAATATTAAATTAAATTGCTAAATTAAAAAAAAAATAAATAAAAAAAAAATAAAAATGTTCGAGAAGTATTTTTTCAAAATGATGAAAAGAAATATCTGATTTTTAGAAATATGTTTTCTGAATAATAGATTGAGTTACGCTTGGCGATTTTTGAAAATTCAGTTCCAGTTTTTTGCTTAAGCGAGCAAATATTTGACAGACAGGACAAAAATGAAGTATGGCTACAATTTGAATATATGGAAATATAATGGTAGTTAGTAAGTCCTTGGGTCAAACAAACAATTGTAGTCAGTTTCCAGCTATGAGTGAGCGACAGTCAATCAGCCTTGGGCTAAGCTAACTGAAAGGGGAGAAGCATTGAATTGAGGCGATTTGCGCTTCAAAGTAAACTTTAATGGGTTAGTAACGATTTCAAAGACTACGCAAGAAGAAGACTGACTGACTTTAACCGACGTTGATACCGCATTAAGTCTGCGCCACAAAACGATGCATGCCACACGAATGTACGTGTGTGTGTGTAGCAGTGTTTATAGAGCATTTTAGAAGCTGCTCTTTGTAAAAACATTTCTTATCGCTGGCATCAGCACTTCAGCTACATTTAAGCCGAAACGTGAAATTGCATTCAGCTGCTGTTTGCTGTTTGCTGTTTGTTTTTTATTATTTTACTTTTTTGCTTATTTTCTTTTCTTTTTTTTTTTGTTGTCCGCTAAACCCTTTCGCAAAGCACATTTTGGTCCATTGTGCAAATTCAGAGGCCGCAAGGCAGCGACAATTGAGCTGAGCTGAGCTGAGCCGCTGCAGTTGCAGTTGCAGTTGCACATTGTGGATGCAACAGTGAATGCAGTGAATGCATCCAGCTTGGCTTCCTTCTGAGAACAGCTGCCATAAAATTTTATTACCGTGCTACCAGGTTTGTTTCTTAGCCTTTGTCTAATGCACGCGCTTTGTGCCACATGTTGCAGTTGCTGCTGCTGATGCTGCCGCAACATTTGCTGCTGCTGTTGCTGTTGTTCTAGCTACACTCAGAAAAAAATGTAAGCCTCTCTAATTTTAAGAAAAATGTTTCATTTTTTGTAATTATTTATAAAAATAATGGTTTTTATTTATACTTTTTAGAAATATTTTATATTATTAAGAAATATAATTCTGAAGAAAAAAAGTTTTTCTAATTCTTATTTTCTTTCGTTTATTTACAAAATTTTTCTTAATAATTTTCAAAATCAAGAAAAATTTTACATTTTTTAGTGCGAATTTAAGTCAATTTCTTCTTTCGCCAGTTTTTAATTTTAATTTTGATGCGATTTTCTAAAATTCAGAAATGATTTCTAAAATCAAGAAAACCAATCTAGTTCTTAGGGCAATTTTTGTCCGAGTGTAGCCTGTGAGAAACGGGCAACCGGCAACCGGCAACCAGCAACCGGCAACCAGCAACCAGCAACCGCAACAGGCGGAGAGATTGTCTTTTAGCCATTTTGGCACCTCTTCTTTTGTGGCAAATGTTAGTTGGTTTTCAGTCAGCCTCATCTGCGCCCCAATTAAATTGACTAAACTTGACGATAAATTGTTCTCATTGCTGCTGCTAATCGCATAAAAGTAAATTTGCGCATAAATCGGACAGTTCAAATCTGTGCTGCATTAAGCCAAGTTTAAAGGCTTGCCTGCAAGCGGTCAGCGTTTATTTTGCCGGCCGGCCTGCCTGGCTGCCTGCCTGCTGCCTGACTGTTGCATGAGGCGCGTGCCGTGGGCTGCAAGGGGGAGTGGAGGAGGGGAGGGATGTATTTTAGGCATCACGATGTGGCCATTTTGTGCGCACAATCGGTACCGTTAGGTTCAGCAGCAACAACAATAAACAGGCCCGTTGCTTTCAGCTCGATTGCGCAGCAAACTTTAATAAACTTCAGGCTGCAGTTGCAGTTGTTGCAAGTTGCAGTTGCTGTTGTTGCCGATTTTGCCGATGTTGCAGTTGTAAAATTGCTGGTCGAGTCTCTCAGAGTCTCGGAGAGTCACTGCGTGGCCGCACGTAATTTGCGCCAGGCGCGGATCACAGAAATCGCGGGGAAGGGGGAGGGGGGGGGGAAGCAGAGGCGCAGGGTGGGGGACAATTGGCGCTGCTCTGGCGCGTGATTGAAATGCGATATATTCGCGCCGATTTCGGGGCCTGGGAAATGCGCAGTGATTTTCACTTGGTTGCATTTGTTGTTGTTGTTGCTGCTGCTGCTGCTGCTTGGCCAGGTGATGAGCCTACACTCACCAAAAAATTCAAATGAATGGCGAGTTTGATTTCTGAATTATAAAAAATGAAAATCGCCCAGAAAAATAAAAAGTCTTTCTTGTTTTCAGAAATAATTCTTGAATTTTCAAAAATCCAACTAAAATAAAACTCTCGCTGGGAAGCGAAAAAGTTTTTCTTGTTTTAGAAAATATTTCTCTGAAAACTGGAATTTTTTTTGTTCTTAGATAAATTTCTGAATTGTAGAAAATCGAACTAAAATAAAAATAGCCCGGAAAACTAAACTTTTTCTTGTTTTAAGAAATAATTTCTAAATATTATTAAACAAAATCCAACAAATTTAAAAGACGTTTTTCTGAGTGTAGGCTGAGCCTAGGCAACTTGAACCCGTTTGCTGTTTTGCTGTTTGCTGTTTTGTTGGCAATTATTTGCCCACGCCGCTGGTTGCAATCAGCAGGCGACGACTATGTTGCATGCTGCATGCGGCACAAACGAAACAAAACAACAAAAAAGGTGTTGAAAGCAAAATTACATTGCAATGTGCAGCGGCGGCTGTCGGAAATATGCGCGCTCCTCAGATGCGATATGATATGGCCAAAGGGGCATGAGGTAAGTTGGGGGAGGGGCATGGGGGCATGCGGGGCATGGGACGGGCGAATATTCGTTTGCATGCCGCATACAAATTAGTTGCAACTGCAATTTATACCCTCTTGTCTGTGTCTGTTTTTTTTTTGCTGCTGCTTTGGATTGAGCTGCATTCGTTTTGGGTTTGATTTGTGGTTGTGGAAACACAATTAAAGTCCACTGCGAAAATGAGTTTATTGAATTAGACACGTGCTCGAAAATTGCAACGGGTAATTGTGGTTGTTGTTGTTGTTGTTGTTGTTGTTGCATTTGTTTTGTTTGTTTTTTTCTTCTGTTTATTGTTATTTTTGCACAACTTTCACCCGAATTTAAATTGCAGCCACCCAGAAGAGTGGCCAGCCAGATTTATATAAAAGCAAAAGCGAGCTCAGCGCAATTTCAAAACCCCAATTTGAGGCACAGCTTATTACGATTTTCTTAAAATGAATTTAAATTACAACTGTGAACAACATAATATCACTTTGAAATGTTTTCGAATATGCCACTTTTAAATTTGCAAGTGCAAGGAACTTATGTTTTTAGAAGTGTAGAAGTGGAAGAAGGCTCTTCAAAAATAAGTGAGCAAAAATAATACAAACTTAATTAATTTAATCTTAAGGAGACGGCGAAGAATGACCAAATAGCAGCATTTTCAAATGTGCATTTATAATTATGAAAATTAGAAATAAATAATCGATTTCTTTTACTATTGATGTTAATTATTACTTAAGTCGAAAAGAATTCGAAGCGCAGCACTAACTTTAATTTATAGGGGGATTAGTGAGCAATGTGATTATTTATTAAAATACGATTTTTTCTTTCTAAAAATGAATTTCACTTATATGCGCAATAATGAAGCACTCCCCGATCTGGAGTTCATTGATCCGTGATCGTTGCCAAGGTGGCTAAAGAATACGGCGTATTTCAATGGATTCCGCCGTAGAATCAAAGAGCCACTTTCAGTATCAGCAGCAAAATCTAAAACGCTTATCAAGTGTCAAAAGCAAAGTCTGTGCAAATCGTGATAATAGGCATATGGAACAAACGCGTTCTGTTTTTCTGGCTCAATGGCAAGCAAACTTTCATTGAGGGTTTCTTCTTTACAGCTCGCTTATCAGTTTGTACGATAACGATAACTGAAAGTCATTGGGGAAAACAATAACAAACGGAAATACAACGCTCGTGTTGGGGGAAATCTTAGAAAGTCAACTTGCTTCTAATTGCTTGTTACGTATACGCAATATTTTCATTTGAAATAACTACATTTATCAGCAATTAATCAATAATAACCAAAATTGAAAATAAAAACTAATCACTTTCTTAGGCAGATCGAATGCCATCTATATAATAATTAATATTAAGAATATAAATATATGGTTAATATATATATAATATGTTATATAAATAAATGTCTTTTACATTTAAATTGTAAGTGAATTTATCAACAATTTATTGTAGAAAATAAAATATTTACAAAATTTGCATTTGCTGTCAGAGATGGAATTATCATTTACAAGTACATACGCAAATTAAGATAATATATATAAATATTTATAATATATAATATAATTACTATATATTCACATGTACAGCAATTTCAGCTGCTATTTATATATGATATAAATATTTGTGTGATATTTTTCTAGTGTTTTTTTTAGAGACGAACTCCAATGATAAGTTATTTACGGACCTATGACGTATTTGCTAGTTTCTAGTTTTTGCCGCTTCTAGTTTTTGCCGCTGCTCACAAAACAAGGCAAAGTACTTGTTGGGGGTATTCAAGGCATCATATTTATTGTTGTCGTAGCTTTTGTTGTTGTTACTAGTTGTGTCTGTAGTGTGTGTGTGTATGTTGATTCAAATTTTTAGCCTATGCGTAATTTCCAAAAATTTCGCATGGCTGAATTTGATTTCTGTTTTTTTTTATTTTTTTATTCGTTTTCTTCTTTTTCGTTTCGTTTGCGCTAAAGGCGACCTCTTTTTGTTGCTAATTTGTAAGTTTCTTTTTTTGGTCGGTTTTGTGCCTGTTTGTGTCTGTGACACACATTCGCCAAACTGAAATGAAAACAGCAATAAAATCGAATAAAGCAAATATAAGCCTGACCGGCAACGAGACCGAGTCTGGCTCGAAGTAGCGCCAGACCACAAAAAAGAAGAGAGCGAAACAAGAAGACCAACAAATAAAAATAAAGTAAACAAATATTGAAATTTTGACGTCGGCCTTCGCAGGCAGGTGAGCCAGCCACCAGCCACCAGCCACGCAGACAACTTGGCCAGAAGGCGGAAATTTCACATACCAAAAAAAGAAAAAACAAAAAAAAAACAACAAGGCGGGTAAACAGCAGAAACATAAAAACAAACACACGCCAGTTGAGGTGTGCGTGTGTGTGTGTGCGCGTGTGTATTTAATGCGTAACTGTAAAGTGTGTGTCGTGAGTCGAGTCGTGAGTGTGTGTGTATTTGTGAGTGCGTGCGTGAGTGGCAACATAAATGGGTAGCTGCGTATCCGCAAAACTCAACTCAATGGCAGCTGCCTGCATTTTTGCTCACTTGTTTTTTATTTTCATTTATTTTTATCACGCCATAGTTTTGTATTTATTTATTTACTTTTGCTCATTTTTCGCGGGTTTTTTTCTTTTTATTTTTCTTTTTAATAGATAACAACATTGTGCATAGTAAATACTAGTTTCTATTCATTGTTGTTTTTCTGAGACGTAGTTTTTTTCCGATTCGTCTTTTTTTGCCTGTCATTATCACGGAATTTGGAACACGTGCCACGAGTTGAGCACTAGTTTGATTATGCACCGAGTACGCGTGGAGCCGTTGGCTGTTGTTATGCCACCATTTATGGTACCTTTATGGTTCGGCGCTACTTCAGAGCTTTAAATTTAGTTAACTGTTAATTAATTGTTACCAATATGTTGGGGTTGTCATAACTGTAGTACTTGGGTAGTAATATTTTGGGCTTTAGTTGTGGACTCTCCCGTAAAGAAGGAATAGGACTTTGGCCCCCAGTTATAGTCAGGGACTCTCTCTCTCTCTCTCTCTCTCTCTCTCTCTCTTAATGAGTATTTTACTTCTTAATTTTATTTGCAATTTGCTTACAAATTAATTAATCAATTCGACCCCATTATAATTGTTATAATAATTGTACTATTTAAGTAATAATATTTAGTATTTGACATGCATTGGGCAACTTAACTATTTTTTCTGGCTTTTCCTCAATTCCTGCAACAAATATTGAAGCATTTGGAAATCTTGCAAATATTTCTCCTTTATCGATAGATTAGTAAACAATAAATAATTAGATACCTCTCTCTATCCATGTATTTCTCGTGTTCAGCTTAAATAAACTTTGCTAGAGTAAAAAGCAACAATTGAGCCAATAAACTCAAGGCATTTTGGAAGTAGTATCGTAAGCCATGTAGAATCAGGAGGAAAAAGCAGTTAACGGCTTTCCATTCCATTCCTGGGCTCGCATCGTTTACATAGCCAAAATAGCGCATTTAAATTTGGTTGTTTTTTCTTTGTTGTTTTGTTTTTTGCTGCTCGTGTCTGGGAGCTCTCTCGTTGCCATTTAGGGGCTCATTTGCACAAATTACAAGCATTGCGACAGAGAGGCAACAGCAGAAGACATCGCCGACGACCAAGACGACGACAAACTCGAGTTGCAATTGTTGAAGGCAACATTAGCAAAGCAGGGGAACAAAAAAGAAGCCGAACGAGGCATTGTCACCACATTCCGGCAATGTTTTGCAATTGCCACTAGAAAACCAGGCTGTGCCAGTGGCAGTAGCAGTGCCAATGGCAGTGCCAGTGGCAGATTGGCAATCGCCCCAGGGGGGCGTCCCCAGCAGCAGTCATGAATAAAAAACGTATTAATTTGAGGCAGAGTCGATATGTTTTCTTTTTTCCCTCAAGGGCACCAGGCAACTTGAACTTGAGCCTGTTTTTCTCTGCATACATTTTCCGGCATCGAGTGACAAGCAGCCTGGCTTTTCCTCGCTTTTCCCCAGTGGCAACTGCACCTTGCCACAGCCAGTTGTTCATTTGGCTTGGTGCCTACTGTACCTACTGTACACTCGGTTGGACTGTTGCCGGCCATTGGCCCACTGGCATTGCCACTTTCTATTGCCTCGGCCGCCAAATTGATAAATCACTTCAAATTCAATTCCAAAAAATCAGTAAACAACGCCCCAACCGTGGCTGCTGCCGTGGCTGCAGCTGCTTCTGCTGCTGCTGAGCTGAAGTTCATCATGATCTCCGCTGGGCACACTCAGAAAAGGGGAATATCGGCCGAAAGTTTTGGTAGATTGTCATAAATCAGAAAGTAAATTCCTAAAAACCACGATTCGCATTTATAAATTAAAATATAAAATATTCAAAAGAACCTTTCTAGCTTTTATGACAATTTACCAAGATTTGGATCGTCTTTTCTGCGAGTGCAGAGTAAGTCTGTCACTCGGAGACAGCAGACAACAGACAGCGGCAATAAGCGTGTGGCAGGCAAAAGGGCGTAACAAGCTGGCAGTTGTCACTGGGCGAACGCGAACAAATGGACAAATGGACTTGGACATGGACGTGGCGGACAGACACACCTGCTGCTGTTGCTGCCCCAAAGGTAGCATGTGGGCTGCTGAGGCTGCCACTGTTGCTGCCACAACAGCAACTGCAACTGCAACTGTTGTTGTTGTTGTCAGTCATGTGTCAACAACGCCTCCAGCTGCTTAGCATGCAGCGCAGCATGCGTCAGGAAGCGTTGCTGTTGCAACTGCTGCTGCTGCCACAATTGTCTGCTGCAATTTAGCGGTACTTGGTCGAGCATGCCACCAACTGCACGACAACGACAACGACAACAACCATGGGAATTCCGCATTGTCAACAGCGTTGACTGCTGCGCACAGTGGGCAGAGCCTTAACCCATAACTACCAAAAATATATATTTCGCTTAGCAAAGGAAAAACGCCAACGAATTGCCTACAAAAATTAACAACAAGTTGTGAAGTGTTCTTAGCTCGAACAAAATGAGTTTCGCCGAAAAATTAGCTAAGATAATCAAAAGGTCGCAAAAGCTGTTTTTGGATTAAAGAATTACAATTTTATCGCCTCTGTATAAATATAATTGAAAACATTTTTTCTTTCCCTTTCTTACTTTATGCATTTCGATTTGGAAGAGTTGATTTTGTTTTTGGGCATAAAACACAATTTTATTACCAAATATTTGACTAGTTTTCATTGGCTTTTGTGTGCAAAAGAATTGTAAAGAAAATTATTTTATTTATTTACATTAATATTTCAATCGATAACAATTTTTGTTGGTCTGAAAACAGGCCCTAAAGCGAAGCTAACAGTAGATGCGAGAATTTGTTTTTTGTATAGAATTATTTTCTCGCATTTTATTTGTATGTTATTTTGATATTATTATTATATTATTTATTTATTGGCTAGCTTTTGTGTGTCAATGTGCCTGGCTCCTGCCACGCATTTGGCTCAAACGCCGACAATTGCTGGCTGGCCAAGTAACTGGCCAAGTGTCTGGGCCTCGTTGCGTACGTGCGTTTGCTTTTACAGTTAAGCGATGAGAACTCTGCCGCACACTTTGGCTAAATGGGTTGCACACACACACACACACACACACACACACACACACAGGCACAGTGATCGACAAGTTGCTGGCTGCATTTTGATGACCCGCTGCATTTAATTCAATTAACAAATCGCAACAGCAACTGCCCAGTAAAGAAACTACAACAAAAACGCGCCGGGCACTTTAATTGTGTACACTCTGAAAAATAATCATTTGGAAAACTAGAGAGTTACTGTTTTTCAAAATAATTTCTAAATACAAGAAAACCAGTCGACCATCCCAAATATATGTACTTTTGGATTATTCTATAGTACACACTCAGAAAAAACGATCTGGGAACTATCTGAAATTAAGAAATGCAAAACCCTGCTTAAAAATGTACATGACAACTATACCCAAGGCTCTGCTTCCCCAAACTAGCCTTGATTATTTCAGTTTAGTTAACAGTAATCTTTTTTGTTGGCCATGATTCTGCACTTGGGTCTCAAGGCTGACTGCGAGTCAAGTTTGGACGTGGAAAGTGGAAACTAGATGGAAAATCCCTTCGATTCGACTTGGAGTATTCTTTTTTCGTTTTGGAGAAACACGCGCGAGTCTTCAACATATTTGCATTCAAATTGCCAAATTAAACGTGATACAACAATTTCATGTAAATGTCTCTCATTGTTGCTCGTTGTTGTTGTTGTTGTTGTTGTGGTGGTGGTGGTGGTGGTGGTGGTGGTGGTGGTTGTTGCTGCTCTCGAACAATGACAAAACCCAAAGGCATTAACAGAACTTTTCGACCAGGCTGAACTTTAATTGACAACAGTCTCAAACACAACCAACAACAGCAACAAAAATAGCTGAAATCTAATGCAATTTCCAGCGACCGCAATAGTCGCAAAATAAGCCAAATCAGTTTGTTGCTTTGCTGTTGCTTTGTTGTTGTTGTCTGTTGCTTGTAGTTTGTAACTTGGGCCCGCTGGCTCTTGCCGTTTGCTGTACACTTGGCAAAAAAAACTCAAACTAAAATTGAGTAAATCATTATTAGTCAGTAAGCAAATTTCTAAATTTTTGATTGTGGTTTTTTACAAATTTCAAAATAAAAAGAATAATTTCCAGCGTGGTTTGTTTAACTAGTAAAAATTAGGGTTTGCATTTATTCTCTTAGAAATGCATTTCCCAATAATATAGAACATTTCGAAAAATGGGATTGTTGACTCAGATGTTTTTAGAAAATATTATAATAATATTTCAAAACTATTTCGAACAATAGGAAACACTTTATAACTTTCTAGGGTGATTTTCATTTAACACCGATTTTTTTTCCAAGTGTAGTTGTTTTGCCCGCTGCTGGCTAGAAAATGTGTAACTGTAACTTCGGCTAAAATTATAGTGTGCGGTTTTCTTTTTCTTTTTGCGATTTTGACTTTGCGAAATGACTTTTGTTGCACAGACTGGCGAACAAGCGGACAGACAGACAGACAGACAGACAGACGGACGGACGGACAGTGGGACAGTCGGTCACTCAGTCAGTCAGTTAGTCACTCAGTCAGTCAGTCAGTTGCTGCTCGTCAGTGCCAACACCCGCAGCGTTTGCCATTGCAATTGGCAACGACTCAATCAAATTGCCAGTCCAAATCCACATCCACATCCAGTCGCGAGTTGAAGTCCGAGCTGCAATTATGCCTCATCCCCTCCCCCATGCCCCATGCCACATCTCCATCCCCGACAACAGCAACAATTGCAAACCAAAAACAATTCAATCTAATTTTTGCGCATTTTCCGTTCTTAGAATTTTGCAGACCACAAACAACTGCAAATGTTGCGTGTATTGCTGCATGCCACGCCCACCGATCTTTTTGGACCCACGGGGCACGACTCATAAGTGTGCAACATTAAGTTTTATTGCAAACGATCGAAATCGGCACAAAAAAAACCCAGTGCAACAACAAATAAAATGCTGCAGTCGAGTGTGTTGTTGAGATACCCTGTACAGCCAGCTGTTAAGGGTATTATAATTATACTTTAAATATTATTGAATATATTAATTTAATATTTGTAAAATATTCCAGTTTTGTTGTCAAATTAAATTAATTTAAATAAAAATAAAATTAATTACTTTTAAATACACATTAATATTAATATTAATTATTGTGTAAAGATATCGAATCACATAATTATAGTTTGTATGGGCATATTACACGATATGTATCGATATATATCGATTAAATAAGCCATCAAGAATATATGTGTTGTATGGGGTCGCAGCTGCTTCCTTCTGCCTCTTACATACTTGTGCACAAAACCATTCTACCCTTTTTACACATTTTCCAATGGATGCAGGCAATTAAGAAAACTTTACTTCAATTTGTGAAAAACTTGAAGATTTTTGTAAATTTGTACTTGTATTTTGTTGGGCTTTAAACCTAATCTAAGTGTGCACATGTGTGTGTGTCTGTATGCAAATCGCTGACAGCGGACATTAAAAATTTACTAGCTGTCGGAAAATGGCTCATTTTCATTTCGCTTTTCCTGACGCGCTGTTTCTCAACAGCTTGTTTCTGCCGCTCTTTCGATATTTTCCCATACCTCTCATAAAGATGTGTGTGTGTGATGTGTGTGTGTTGGGTGTGTGGTGTGGATATATTTCTATGGCACTCGTATTTATTTCGACATCTCTGCACCGCGGGCTTATTAATGTATTCGTGCATAAATAATGCAAGACGTTAAGAGCGGAGTTGGCTGCCATTTTCCACTTTCCAGTTTCCAGTTGCCAACTGTTGTTGTTATTGGGCCCAAATGCACTTTTAAATATAGCCACTGGCCCATTGGCCAGTCTCACTGAGAACTTGTTAACAAACTGGCTGCAACTCTAATATAAATGTCCGCTGGTTGAGGTGATCTTGTTTGTATACATATGAAAATGAATTATTTGCTCTAAGCAAGCAAAAGGAAAAAAAAGAATGAATAAATCATTTTTGTAGGTTTAATTTTATTTTAAATCCACTTTTTAAGGAACGCAAAATACAAATTGCTCGAAGAAGGCAGAAACTTGCAAAAGCTGTTTAAGAATCAAAACACAAAAGAAAGAAAATAATTCTTGCAAGTTTAATTTCATTCGAGTTTAAGTTTGCTCGTGAGTTGCAAGAAACTTTTAAAATTAAAAGAATGACGCAAAGGCACTTAAAATAAGTACGGCTCGAAGAAATTATAAACTAGGAACTAAATCCATTTTGTGAGTTTTGTAAGATTAATTTGAGTTTGGTCAAAGCTTGAAATAAGCCTATATAAAGAAATCAATGACTTCAAGGCATTTAAAATACATTTAAAAATAAAACATAAAAAATGCTTAGGAAAAATTAATGATTAATAATGCGAGTAACACTTGGCGGCAAGTTTCTGGCGATCGTCTAAAATGCAGGGCCATTTTGTTCGAGTGCACAATGAATACCCAAAAGGAGAGCCCATCCCGCCCTTGCCCTTCACTCCCCTCAAGAAATGCATCGCAGCAGGGAAGGAATCTTGCATTTGGCATTTCGAGTTTTTATTTGTTGCTGCCGCCGCCGTTTTGAATGCAAAAATAAAATTTTACGATCAAACAAACTATTCGTGCAGAACATTGGGAAAATTCTGTTTACGTTGATTGGAACGGTAAAGGGAAACGGAACATTGGCCACTAGCATTTATGAATGTCTATGCACACACTTGCGGTCAAAATAATAGCATCACAATTTAAAAAAAAAATAAAACCAACAATACAAAGTAATTTTTTTAATGTCGATTTTGAACATATTGTTTTGGTAATCAGCTTATGTAAATTAAACTTGGTACTGCTTTTTGAATTTGAAGGCAAAAAAATAATGATAATAACGGAAATCGTTTATTAATTTCGAGTTTTCATTTTATAAGTGCACATTTGAAAAACGCTGCGTTTATTATTTTTTTCGTTAATTTTCATGCATTTTAAAAAATTAAATTTTCAGATTTTAACATTGTGGAAAACGCAAAGTGTTCCATAACTGTACAAATTAAAAAAACAGCTTTCAAAACATTTCTGTACGAGTGGTGCTATTATTGTGTTCGCAACTGTATTTGTACCAAATCCCCCCTCCCACCCCATAGCCCCGCACAAAAGTATCTTTTGGCTAGCTGCGAATGCGAATCCATTTCAATAATTTGCCGTCGAGGGGCCGCTTTTCCAAGCAATGCTTAGAAAATGATTATAAATTTATTTTTTTCTTTTTCCTTTTTTCCCCCATTTGTGCACTGCGTTTGCCATTATCGTTGTTGTTGTTGTTGTTGTTGTTGTTGTTGTTGTTGTTGCTGTTGTTGCTGGCTTTGTTTTTGTTCTGCTTCAATAATAATTTTGACCCACTTCTGCGCTCGACTTGACTTTTTTTATTGTACTGAATTTAAGTATTATTTGCTCTTGTTGTTGTTGTACTTATTTCTTTTGAGGGCAACTCAAACACAATATTTATACACATAATATTTTCTTGGGCGGCAAAAAACAACGGCAAATATTTTTCAAGACTTGGCTAATTGCCGCTGAATTTGTTTTTTGTTTTGTTTTTGTTTACCTTCTTATTATGATTATTACTCCACTTTTGTTGTTATTCTTGTCGTTTGTTTATTGTTTTGACTACACTGTAAATATTATTGATATTTTTCTCGTTGCTTCTTGTTACATGTACATTTCACATTAAGTGGCTGCTGCTAGGAGAGCTGCTCTTGCAGCGTGCAACGGCTCAGCGAGCCACAAACATGTTTGCCCCATTGCATCCACTCAATCGGCCATGCCACAATGCGAATGACACCAAGCTGAATGTGCGATTTTATGATACATACATTTCAATTCAATAATAAAAATAATAAAAAAAATAATATGAAAGTTGAACTTCCTACGGTTGTTTCATTTACATATTTATATATTTTTTTAAATAAGTTTATTATTTATTTATATTGCTATTTTATTGTTAGCAATATTCCAAAGTCATGCGTCATTCTTCTTCTTCCCTCTTCATCTGCTTGTTATTGCTTGCAACGGTAAACTCGTTTTGTGCATTATTTTAAAATAATAATTTTCTTCTTCTTCTTCGCGGGCTGCGCATTTTTTTTCCTGCTTCACATTTTGTTTGTTTTTGTTTCTTTTGCAATAAACAGCAACAAGAATAATAATAACAGCAGTTGTTGTTGTTGTCGTTGTTTTTGTTTTTATTGCTGTTAATCATGGCAATTACAGCAACAAACAAGATGCCTGGCCAATTGCCGCTTACACGCTTCCATTAATCGAGAGAGCAACGGACTAAAAGTAGGAGAGTGAGAGCAGGAGAGGGGAGAGGGCTGCTGCAGCAGTTTCTCGTTGTTCTGTCTCGGTTCAGTGTAGCGTTGAAAATTGGCACTGACGTAAAGCGCAAATTGACATTTACGCGTAAATTACGCGCTTATTATAATTATTAACAGTTTTTTTCGCATTTAACTATGTTCTTTTTTTTCGCTTTTTATTATATTATTTTATTTTTTTGTTTATTTATTTTGTTTATTATATAACATTCTTTTTGTTAGCTTGTTGTTATATTCATATATAATATGACTTATTTTAAGCTTCACATTAATTTTATTTATATTTTAATTTATTTTTTGTTTTTTTTTTACTTTTATTATAATTAAATTATATATAGTCATTTAAATATATCTCTACATATATATTTTTTTAATATTATTACATTTATTTATTCTTTATAAACCTGGTTACATATTTTGAGCAGAGTATTGAGTTAAGGAATAGCTTTTGCCTATTTACAAATCAGCCCTCGCAAGCCATACGATCTACACTCGCCCAGCTCTCTTCTCTTCTCTATTTTCGGCCAGTGTTAAAATTGGAATGCAGCATAGCTTAAGTCTGTGTCAGCCTGCTTTTCTCATTGAGCAAATAAACTCTAACTCTAATTGGAAACCAATGCACGTCTGATTAGCAAATTGCAAACGATAAAAAGTTAAAGTTAAGATAAAAAGAGTTATATAAAGTACAAGAATATAATATAATAGCAATAATGATAATAATAAAGAAAATTATAATTTTAAAACGAAAAATGATAATAATAATAATATAAAATAATAAATAAAATAATATCATATATATAATATTTCTATGTGTAAATTAACTAAATAGATAATTTTAATAAATACCAATGCGAAAAATGAAATCGTTTACTGATTATTAAAAAAAAAAATCTTCAAAAACACAATAACAAAAACGTAAATTCAAATTAAACGTAATACGCACAACGTAATCAAAGCAGCACACTTGGTACGTAGATAGAGCCGATCGTGGAAACTACTATTACGTCGCACTGGAAGAACACGCGTGCCAAATGTTTACTCGTGTGTGTGTGTGTGTGCGTGTGAGTTTCTGTGCAAGGTGAGCGGGTTTCTTTTACTGCTGCTGTTATCATTACACGCGTACGTCAACAAGCGAGAGAGGTAGATGGAGGGAGGAAGGCAAAGGGGAAAGAGTTGGAGCAAGAGAGGGAGGGAGAGAGAGCTGCGCATATCAAAACACCGCATGAAGAAAATACGACGACAAAATGGCGACGACAGATAGAAACCATAACTAGACCGAGTCTCTCTCTACATATGTGTGTGTGTGTGTGTGTTGCTGTATTTGCGTATGTGTGCGCGAAATAAACACTTCCGCATTCGAGTTCGAATTCAATGAAACAACACCAACAATAAATGACAACAACAAATAACTGGACAGCATTTGCGTCAAATGTGCTTTAAGATAAATGCGGCCGGCAAAAAGTCTCCCCCCACCTGCCCCCTGCCTATCACCGTGGCAAGCCTTGTAAGCGCTTCCATATTGTCATGCTATACTCTAATCCCCCCTTGGCCTCCTCCCCTATCCAATGTGAGAGCATTGGTTGGGTGCCGCGTGTTTCTCTCTCTCTCTTTCTCTCGCAGCATGTGCGTACACTCAGCAAAATAATCGTACTGAATTTTAGTAAATCGCCCTAAAATCACCATCGCCCTGAAAACTAGCGAGTTCTTTGTGCATTTTTTATATTATAGTCTAGTTGAGTTATATGCTAAGTAATAATATAAGGAAAGAAACCTAATATTTGATTTATGAGTGTTCGCCCTGAAAATATATTCAATATATATGTATTATATATGTAATATATACATATACAATATGTCAAACTTTTATAGTTTATATAATATTTGTACCTAATTAGAAATTTATAGCCTGAACGAAGAGAAACAAAAAAACACAGATTTTTAGTAAAACAAACGAAAAATGCTTTCTGCATATCAAGCTAACTTGACGTCAAAAGTAGGTCGACTATTTTTCCAGTGTATGTAAGTAATTAAATTAAACTGGCGCAGAACGCCTCGCGTTGAACTCAATTGAATTTTATTTGAATTTTATTACAGAAATTGTCGGGGATGCTGCTGTTTCTATTATAATTTTATTATTATTATTATTATTATTATTGTTGTATTTTATTGTTAGTGTTTAGCAGAGTTTTGTTTTAGTTTCAGTTCTGATTACGACGCAATTGAGTCCATATTCTCTTTTTTTCGTTTAACCTTTTATTTTTATTATTTTTGTTATTACTTTATCTATCAATTGATAACGTGGCCGGCATTTTTCCCCATTTTTTTTTCGTTCTATTCTTTTTTTTACCGACCGGCACACTTGTTGTTTTGGTTGTTGTTGATCTACTGTTATTTTTTTGTTTTTTGCACACTTGACTTAAATAGTTTTTGCAGTGCTTATCAATTGAAATTGATATGAAATACGCCACAACAAAAATCAAACAAAAACAACAACAAAATCAGACAACAAAAAATTGCAAGTCGAATTTTGTATGCCCTAATTAAAAAAAAAATTGAGGAATTATTTTTCATTGTTCAAAAGTTCTATGAAAAGAGAGAGAATTCTGGACTAATTTTAAAATAATTTTGGACTCAATTAGGCGAACATAATAAAATCAATAGAATAATATAAAATCAAATATATGTTGAACTTCATTTAACGTAACCAAACAAAAAATATAAAATGATTAATCATTAAGATAATTAATATTCTCGCTTGGAATCAAACCAATTTTAAATGATACAAAAATTCTCTAAAAAATTTTTAATATTAAAAAAAAAAATAATTAATGTTCTCAAAATAATCATAAAATGTTGCAAAAAAGTGATTAATAATATAAAAATAAAATAATTAGATTTCAAATGACTCAAAACAGTAGCGCAAAAAAAAAGATTTATTTAAGCAAACTCTATTTAAATCTGGTAATGCCCACAAGTAGTTCAAATATCGCGCGATTTTTATACGTCGTAATCAAATCTTGTTGTTGTTGTCTCCTCGGATTCGAATTCGAATTCGACTTCGACTTTGTTGTCGTCGTCATTGCGTCTGAGCTGCTCAGCAATTGAATATTTGAATTATTTTGCAATCAGTCCCAGTCAAAAGCTGTCTGTCACAGGGGATGGTACTGTTTGGGAGGGGTTGGGGAAGGGGGGAAGAGATATCAGTGGTCACATTTTTTTTATATAAGTTGTGTGTAATTGCAGCAGTTGGCAGACGGGCGTCTATGCTAAATAGCCGGTCGGTGTCTCGTCTAGCCGGCTGTTTTGTAGCTTAGATAAGAACCCAAAGGCGACACACATATTTGTATGCAAGCTAGAGAGCGATAGCTCGGGAGGGGGAGAGTGGAACAGATAGGAAGAGTGAGGGAGTTAGAGGGAGAGGGAGACTGTGTGTGATCGTGACTTGGCTTGTTCCGCTAATTTGTCGCCCCGCTTATGAATTATTAATTCAACCTAGACTCCATTCACACACACACCCAACACACCCATGCACACACAGACACACACACATATGCAAACTACGCGTTGAGCAAATAAAATCGCAGAACGCAGAACGCACAATCAAAACAAAAACAAAAACAACTTGGAAATGAAATATGCAAATTACTTTTCCACTATTCATGTCAACTACAATATATCCATATATTATATTAACTAACTGAATAAAATATGTGCCTAGTACACTAAGAAAAAGATCAAGTGGAAAACTAGAGCCAACTATTTTTGTTGTATTTTTTATTATTCTACTTGTTTTAGTTTTAGTATTACTCACTTGTTTGGCGGCGTCAATGGCACCTCAATACTGTGTGTGGTTCGGCGGCGATCGCCTCCCATGTCGGCCAGGCGGGCAAAGTCCGTGTCTCGATCCTGATCGGCCAGTCGAGCGGAGCGACGGGACTCCAGCAGACGTACCTCCTCCAAACGCTTCTTTAGCTCGATGGGTTCCTGCAAATTAAAAAAAGGAAACAAATTAATAATTTTGCACTTTTCTCTAGATTGTCGAAAAATAAGCCAGGCTGTAAATCTCATATATTATTTCTTACCTTTTAAATTTAAATTTAATATTAAATATTATTTTTAATGGAATTAAATATATTTCTTACTGTTTGTCCCTTTTTTACCTTTTGTATTTTTCTTATATTGAATAAAGAAATAATTTGTGAATATAGGGAACATCATTTTCTAAAAATTGGTAATGCCTTTTGTTACTTCTCAAAACAATATTTGTTAATAATTGGAAATATTTCCAAAAAGTAGATACACTGATTTTTAGAAAGCTATTAAAAAAAAACATTAAGTAAACAAATAGTTTAAATGCGCTTTCAAATTGACAGTTGACAATATTCAATTCAAATAGCAATTGTAAATAACTTCTTTTCGCCTCAGGCTGGGTTTTAATGATTTTGTTTTTGTTTATGTTTTTCTTGGAACCGACTTGGATAACAACAACAAAGTGTGAATCATATTTGTTTGTTTGATTGTAGTTTTGCGCATCGCACAATCTAAATTGTTTACAAATATTTATTTCTTCAATGATTTTCTCATGTAAATTCAATTATTTTGATTTTATTACATAAATACATACTTTTTAGTAGATGTATATTTTTAATTTTATTAATGTTCTGTTTTTTTTTTTATCAGTTTTTTAAATTCTACAAAATGAAGGGCGGTAATTTTTCCCAGAAAATTTGATATCTGTGTTTTTTTTGTAATTTTTTTGCCATTACGATTTTCTGAGAAAACTTAAACAATGTCAAACAAAAAAAACAAAACAAAAAACGAAGTGTTAATTAAGCTAATAACGCACGGAAGAATTACGGAAATAAACAGCTAGATAAATATGTACATAATAATAAATGAAATGCACAATTGACAGTTTGAGGTAGAAGTTGGGTAAATATTTTGCCAGCATTCAAAAGATGGCGGAGGAGGGGAGAGGATGAAGTGGAAGGAGAATTAGCAAACGAAGGCGCCGTGACCTTGAAAAAGCTGCCACTGTGTGTGGAGCAAATGGATCAAATGGAGCAAATGGGGTCAAGTCTGAATTTCAAGGCACACGCCCAAAAAAAACCCTCTCGAGTCTCTGCTGCCGATAAATATAATATACAAACTTATTATGTACACTCCGAAATATATTCACTCATATAGTTATATATTTAGAAGTCATTTCCAAATAGAAGAAAACACTGTTTGTAAAATATATTAGATATTTTCTATTATAGCGAAATGCATTGCCAAAAAGTAGAAATGAAAACTCAAATTTTTAGCAAAATATCCATTCTCAACTTCAGCTACAAGTAAAGAAGTTGATTGGCTTGGCTCAAACATTGCAGTTTAGTTAATGTTTAATAATAATAAAAGTAACGAAATAATTCTTCAAAAAGTCCATTCTAAAATTTAGAAATACAAACAAGCATCAGTTTTCAGTTTTAGAAATATACTTTCTAAATAATAATAAATTTAGTAAAATTTAGTTCGATTTGTTTTATGAGTGTGTAGACGTAAGGCGATTTACATTTTTTGCGAAATATTACAAACTTATTTACATCATTTTTTATTAGCACACTTATTCTAAATTGTCCTAGTTTTTGCTGCATACGTTGTTATTCTTATTACTTACTGTAAGTGTATATTTATGCATTTAGATTTTTATGTAATCACCTTTTCTATTTTTTATTTTTGTTGATTTGCAACCTTGAAAATTCTCTTTGAAAAAAAAAACACTTTATACTTGTTTTAATTATGCAATAAAATAAATGTAATAATTACAAACACGCGATTTGCGATATAACCGATTGATTAGATATATTTGATCAGTAATTAGTTGTAATGAGCACGGCGAATTCCTTTTTGTTATTGCTTTAATTGGGCACAAAACGCCGGCCGGCGACGTCAGCAGCGCTGCTGCTGTTGCTGCTTCTGCTTCTGTCACGGGCAAAATGCGTCAGCGGCGCACACACACACACGCAAAGAGAGAGGAGAGTGAGGGAGATACACGCTTGCACGCACACACGCACTCACACAGATACGCGCAGGCAGCACAGTCAAGAATTCGTTGACGTCGTCGTCGCCGTTGTTGAGTTTATTTTTAATTATTCAAATATTTGCTTGCTTTTATTTTGTTGTTGTTGTTTTCTTTACTTTTGCCTGAATTTGTGCTAGTAGGCCTCGTTCTTAATTTTGCGTATTTTTTTTTGCGACTATTTTCGCTTTTCACTTTTTTTGGCCCGGCCAAAAACAAACACTTTAATTCACTTGCACTTTTTTTTCTGTTGGAGGATTCTTTTTTTGTGTTTTGCCTTTTGCTTGTCTGTTGCTCTTGGCTGGTGCGAAACGTTCGCGCGCGCATTCAAGAATGATTCTGTGCGGCGCGCGTTCGTTTTTCGCTGTGCGTTGCCGGGTGCGCTGTGCTTCGTTAGCCGCTCGGCTTGATTTCGGCTCGGCACACGACCGACTCGCTCTCGTAGTGGCGGTGCGCTCTCTTCCGGTCGCTTGCTCGCTCGCTCGCTCGCTCACTCACAACACATACCGATACATAGATAGAGAGGGAGAAACCGCGCTAGCTACTTTGTGACGTTTGTTTTTGTTTCTATGCTTTGCGCTGGATTTTCGCATGCTTTTTGCCTTTGTTTATGTATCTCTATCTATTATGTGTGTGTGTGTATGCCTGCACTCTCACTGCGCCGTCTCTCTCGCTCGCACTCGCTCTCTTTGAGTGCAATTCAGTTTGGCAAGCGCTTTTTACGTAAGCAACAATAACAACAACAACAATAACAAAGCTGCTGCACTTTATATAATGTTTACCTGTTGTCCGTCTCTCTTCCTCTTACCATTGCCTGCCTTTGTTGTTTCCCGGCTTCATACATACACACACACACACACACACACAGCTGCCGATCGCGACGTTCACTTTGATTTAAGAGCAATTAACTTTGACTTAAGAGAAATGTATTTTTAGTTGTTTATGACGCGCCGGCCGCTGATGATGATGACGATGACTGCTTGATGACGAAACATTTGCCGCCTCATCCTCTTCTTGTTCTTTTGTCTCTTTCTAGCGCTCACCTTTGAGCTGAGCTGGGGGTTTTAGCACTCAGGCAAAGGGAATTTTCTTGAGTATTTTTCCCATTTCGCATTTTGTTTTTATTGAATAAAATTTATAATATAAATGAATAAATATAAAGTGTGAAATACAAGTAAAGTAATAAACAATAAGGAATAAAATCGAATAATTATTTGTACTATGTTATATTTTGAACTATTTATATATTTAATAGTATATTAGTTATCATTTTGTTGGGATGAGATTGCTTCATTGAGTGGCATAAGTAAATATAAATAATTTGTACCATTTGTAGATAGCATAAGCAAATTAAATAATAGTTTGTACTATGTATGTGTATATATATACATATATTTATATTTATATGCTATTTAAGCATAGATTAATTTTCGCTTATCAACGGCCTAATTCATATTATTATAATCGTTTTGCTTGGGTTTTTGGGCTCTGGATTTTTGTTGATTCGGTTTCATTTCCAACACATATCGCTGAGTTTAATTTTTTTTTTTTCGTGATAGTTCTAGTTTCCAAACTAAAACTAACCTCAAAAAAAATGGGCTTTATTATTGCTGGGATTTTTGGTGGTTTTCGTTTCCGATAGGCAAAATAAAAATAAATACCCCAAGAAAAAACGCAAAGGTTTTGCAGCGCTGCCTGCTGATATGCTCCTGCTGCTGCTGCGCTGCTGCTGCTCTTTCCAGTGATAATGGACGTTTTTTTGCGGCGAAGATATCGCCTATCAGTTGTAACGGCTATTCACACGATGGCGAGCGCGACTTATGCTGTGGGCTGGAAATGCTTGGAATACACGCCCAGCTTAGCTCAGCCCAGCAGCAAAGTAAATAAAGCGAATGCAGTCTGGGAAATGTTTGTGTGTGTGCACAGTGTGGCGTGTGTATCTGTATCTGTGTGTGTGTGGTTGTGGCTGTGGCTGTGGCTGATAGATGATAACGCCTTTCCAGCGATAAGATTATTGCAACCACGAGATACAAAACATAGAACACATTTTGCGGCTGTGGGCTTGGGTTTGGGACAAGGCCAAGCGGTCAATTGTTGATAGGCCAAAGAACAAAGTGAAAAGCAACTAATCAGGTGTAGTCGCCTACGAAATACCCTGTAGCCAGCTGTTGAATATTATTATTATTTAATATTGTTTCTGTTTATTATGTATTATTTATTTATATGTTTTACGTATTTTTTTAAATTATTTTTTTTTTATTTCATACATATTATTTATTTTTTTTTTATTTCCTCTTTGATTCTTACTTATTATTTACTATTATTGCTTTTAATTATTTATTATGCGTTTTTTGCTATTTATAGTTTATTATGTATAATTTATTATTTATTATTAGTATTTATTATTATTATTTATTGCTCATTATTTATTATTTTCATTATCAGTTTCTGACTATGACGAAATCAATCAGTACGCTTGCTCTGCGCGTGGCTTATGCCAATTTGGGATCTCTAGCTCTTACAGTCTCTGAGATTGGTTTATTTATTAGATCGCCTTGAATTTTAGAAAAATGCAATCAAATCTCCAGATTCAGTTATTGTTATTTTTCTGGCTTTGTATTTATCAGATACAAAATGCAGTGTTAGCTTTGGCGCCTGCGCAGCATTTGTCACTCTTGTGGCACAGTGAACATTTACCTGCAACATCATTCAATCGATGATGATCACGATGATCATAATGATGGCGCGTGTCAATTGCCAATTTTTCGAAGCTCCCCACTTAAAAGGCGCCCAACGTGTGCCGCAAACACGAGTTGCATGCGTAATCCAAAAAATAACAAATGAGGCATGATTAATGAGTGTGCGCGCGTTTGTGTGGGTGTGTGTGTGTGTGTGTGTGTGTACTCGTAAATACCTTTCCGAGTGGCAACACTTTGCATATTGATTGCAGCCTCGTTGCGATATGAGTCGTGGAATATAATAATAAATTCAAATTAATGAGCACACCTGAAAAGTGGGTCGCGAATGCTTAAATATTGCGGAATTATAAGGGAAGAGGAAATAATCAACGCTACACTGGAATAAAATATGTCTTAAGTTTACAAAGGTGTTTTTCATTTCTAATGTTGCACATACTTTTGCCAAACTTATTTAAGATTCACACTCCCTTTTGAAACTTTGGATTTCTCTCTGGTTTTGTCAGACTTTTGTAATACCGGCAATTACCAATTAGTATGCTATCTATGCTTACCATCTTATTGACCATTTTTACGGAATGGTCAATTTATGTCAACTTGCTTTTTAGTTTTGCTACTTTTCTTTTTCTTTTGTTTATTTTTTTGGTATGCCTTATGCGTTTTCCAATGGATACTTTAGCTGCATGCCTAATTTTGTTGGCCTAGCCCAAAAGGCGCATTTTCGCAACGATCTTTGCCTTTCAAATGGCCAAGAGAGAAACGGCTCAAAGCCAGCTGCTCAGCCAGATGACGTTGTGGCTTATGCAACGATCTCAAACCGTTATTTGCTATTTGTTGCTGTTGTTGTTGTTGTTGTTATTGTCTCTGTTTGTTGTCTGTTGCAAGAATGGGCGCCCAAAATGTGTTGCCCACGTGCTGTGTGCTGAGCTGAGCTGAGCTGCGCTGAGCTGAGCTGTGTGTGCCTGCAATTTGGGTTAATTGTCTACACTCGGAAAAAAATATCCCTTTTGTCGTCAAGCAAGTAAATGTTGCTCGTGGATTTTTAGTATTTAGGGTTTTACAGTAGAATTTCAGTTTGGATTTTTCTAAAATTTAGAAAAACATATATATTTCCAACCAGAAAGGTTTTATTTCTACTTTTTAGAAATGCATTTCTTAAGAATACAAACTGTTTAGTGCAAAAAAATAGAAAAATTCGTCATATTCTTGGGAGTATGGATTTTGCGTAAACCCTTCTAATTTTGAGATAATTTTTGTAATATTCAGAAATTATTTCTAAAAACTGAAAAAATGTACTACTTTTAAGGGCGACTTTAATTTTAAGGCAATTTTCCAAAATTCAGATATTCTTTCTAACAACTGAGTTATAGAGTGTATAGAGTGTATGTTTTCCTGAGTGTATAGATCAATTCGTCGACTGCACAACTCCATTGTGCTGACTGACAAAGGCAGCAAAAACAGTTAAAAAGTAGCAAATAAAAAATAAAAAACACAAATTCGAAAATACGAAAAGTCGAAAATAAGAGCCGCTTAACGCCTTGCAATCTGACACGCGTTCGCTGCCAATTTCGTGAAATATGGCGCATGTTTAAGGTCCGCAAAACTGTCACGATAACAGAGGGGGAGGGGTGGGGGCGAGTGGGGGTGTGGGACATGAGATATGCACATATATACATACGAACACATATATATATATATTTTCCACAAATATTATGCTTGTTGAGTCAGCTCCGCAAAGCTGAACTGAACTTTGCAACTTTGGCGACTTTTTTGACGATAATAAATTTATGGCATCATTTGACGTTTTTCAAAAAATAAATAACAATTGTTGTTGTTTTGATTGTTGCTGTTGTTGTTGTTGTTGTTGGTAGTGTGCGCTTTATTGGCTTGCCAATGCTAAATAATAATCATGTTTTACGTAACATATGACGCTTATTTGCATACCCAGGAATCAGCATTGCTGGTGGGGTATTTTAGGCTAGCAATTAATTAATTAAATATTCATTTGATGATGACTAAATGCAGTCTGCAAAATTTAAAAATTTAGATTTAAATATTTAAAATTAAATTTACAAATATGAAAATAAAGTAAAAGTCTAAGGAAAAGTCTCTACATTTTAAGAGATTAAATTTTAATTATATAATTTATAATGTTAGTCTACATTCAGAATATAAATTCAAATTTATTAAATAAAAATAAAGTAAAATCAATTCAAAATAATTATATTAAAATTGCGCAAATTTGTTTTTAGTTCGTGAAGAAATTTATTTAAATCCAACTATTTCCCCATACTATTTAGAATCTTAATGTTTCTTAATAGTCAATGCAAAAAAAGTGTTTTAATATTCCAATTTTTTAATGAATCTTTCAAAAAAAAATTTTCAGTTTAGTTATAATAAACATTTTTCAGAAACTTTAAAATAAAGATTAAAAAAAACATAATATGCTTTTCAAATGCCTGAAGATATTAGATAAATTTTTAATCTAACAATTCCATTGGAATTCAGATTGAATAACTTTATTTATGTATAATTTAGAGGGTATACCCAAGTCGAGCTTTTCATGGTAGTTAATTGAGCATGTGTTGAGCATTGTCTAGAGAGGATCGCAGTGCATCGATTTCCATGACACATTGTCAATGTGATCGCGTATCGAATTGAGCACTGGGCAGAAAAGAGAAAAAACTGAATCACCTTTATAGGTCAGGAAGTAGAGCTCATGGCAGGGCCTGGAATTGGCTCTTATGATTCATTCGAGGCGCACATGAGGCATGTGCAGAGCACGATATGATTCTCAAAAAAAAAACCCCGTTTTAAATCAGCATATTACTCAGAAAGTAGTTTGCTAAAATCTATGCATGTGGCTTGCTAATAACAACGGTTTGCATTTTCTAAAATTTCGAAAAAAGTCGAGTTTCCAGGGAGTTGTAGATAAGTTTATTTGTTAGTTATACGAAACATTTTAAACAGGCTATAATCTTGTATAAATATATGTAATACACAAGCCAAGCTCTAATAGAAAAGTCGATCTGGTAAATTTCATTGTTTCTAAAATGATTTGTTTTCTAAACTATTTTTAAAAATGATTTTTGTTGAGTGTAGATGATATGATTTTCAGTTAGGTTGAGTTATGCGAACAAATTCGAAATTCTGTTATTGTCTAAATTGAAAAGCACTTAACCCATTTTCAGCATAATGCGAAACATTCGATGCCGGCGACAAGCAGCTGCTCTCAAGGATGGGCAAGTGGGCGTGGCATGGCGGCTACTGAGTGATAGAAGCATCGCTTGCCAGATCACAAATGGTGCCTTGAATATGGCAGAGGCTGCGTTGTTTTTTATCGCCTAATGAAGTCTTAAAAAGTCATTACAGCAACTGTTTTCCATTTGCTTTCTTGTGGGTAATTTTATGGTCCAGCTGTTGGTTGAGGGGAAATAGGTACGCGGGACGGGGGAGCAGGAGGGGAGGGAGTGGGGGGGGGTGTTTGGGGTTTAGAAAGAGGCTGGAAATGGGCACGGGGCCATTCGATCAATCGATCATTTGCTGAGTCGCCTAACTTGCCGCACATGTTTCGCGATTAGCTCTGCTTTCTGCAATAAACTTAGCTGCCCCAGCTGCTTGCCACAATCGAGCCGAGTGGAGTGTTGCAGCGCACTCGAAAATTGTTTGTTAATGTGTCTGAGTGATGCAACTTTTAAGCTGCCATTCACATTGTCAATGTGAATCCAGTGTGGATTGATTGCGACTTGAATTGAATCATTAAACGATTTTTTAAACAACTAAAAATTGCAATTTGGCAGGTTTATGGGTATTTAAAAAAAACATCGAATAAATGCTCACCTTTGCCTGACTGAGAAAAACAAGAAACCAAATTCGTGAAAATGGAATAAAATTTAATTAAAAATAAATATATAAAAATCAATTTACAGCGTCTTTTGTTATTTGGAAAAACGCCAACGGCTAATGCGATACATGGGAAAATGCATGATAATAAAATAAAAATTTTAATATCCACGAATAAATATTGGGAGTTTGGTTTGCATAAATAAATACTTCTTCCGACTATTTCCATTATAAGCTGCCACTTGCAGGCAACAAACCAATTTAGAGGCTTTAAAATGATAGCTAAACAGTTTTGACTTTACCATAAAATTGAATCCTGAATATCACATAAGATATAGAAACTATATGTTTGTAATTAAATTATTAAATGGAGAAATCGACTCGGCTGCGCTGATGAGTCAAATTCATTTTCTGTTCCCTCTTCAGATGTACTTTACCGTTACTTCAATACTTCAATCTGCTTTCTCTTAATCACTCTACTACTAATTATTCCCTGCATGAACCTTTTCGAGTACTCTGTGATGATAACAATAGGCTTAATCATGTGACCAACTCAGAGTCCCCCATTCCTTTCATTAATAACTCAATTATGAACGAGTTTTCGCGTTGATAACGTTTATTTCTTGGTGTCGTAACTAATTTACATAACAGCTCGAAGACAGACACATTTATATATAACTTTATATACTCCCAAGTAACGAGATCTTCGATACGATACAATCTTTTCGAGTCGAATGTATCTAGTTTCTCATTTCGTTTCCGAATGCTGAATTTCAATTTTTGAAATGCGAATGTGATTTTCAATTCAAGTCGAGTTTCAATATCAAATCCAATGCCAAAACGATCCTCAGGTTTTTTTCTCTTTTTGCTCTTTTTGCCCAAAAGTTATAAGCTGTTGGTGGTTGTGGCTATCATCTCTCACCTTGTTTACCACTTGACCCACTCAAGCCACTTGACAGCTAACTGTAAGTGCGAATATATCTATATATACATATACCGTTGCGAAAGTTGAAAAAAATAATAATAAATAATTTAAGTCGTTTCTTTATTTATATTATTACAATTACAAGTGCTAATTTTCTTGCTCTTCATTAAATTTAATTGTGCAAGTAAATTTAAACAAGATTCATTCTCACTTTTTTAAAGAGTCTTCTTCCACTTCTAAAAACACCTTTGCTGATGTTATATATATATATATATATATATACATATATGGATAGATACGTGCGTGTGGCTATCGAATCTTTGGGAATGTGCGAGCAACGTCATCGACTCGAGATTTGTAGTCAATGCCGTTTGGCGTCTGTTGAAAGTTATTTTTCTATTTTGTTGTGTGTTTTTCAGTTTTGCTGTGGTGCTTGCATGACTCGCTGGAGGTGTTGGTGGTGCTGGTGGTGCTGGCGTCTTTCACCCACCTCGCCGACGACGACGATGGTTGACTGACTTGCGTTTCATAATAGCCATGAAAGCCAAGCCAAGCCAAGCCAAGCCAAGTAGTCGAGACTTGGCTTGATTGTTGTTGCTATATTTATTTCACTTTTTAACATTTTTTCGATTTCGGTTTTTTCACTTTTATTTTTTACTTTCACTTGGCGGCTGAGTTGTGGTTGTTGTTGCGGCTTTTCAGATTTTTTGGCGAGCAACAACAGCAACAACAGCAACAATAGCAACAACAACAACTACTCAAAGCAGAAAATCATAAGACTAAAATCAATTTCATTGTTTTCCTTATACTCCCCCCTCACTATTTTAACTGGGGGTGGGTCTCGGGGCGTTTTTGTCTGCCTTTCGAAATCGTAGACAAATTTGATTCGCTTTTGAGCGCAATTGAAACGCGTCAAAAATATTTAAGAAATAAAGCCCTGCCTAATTGTGGCTGCCCCTCCACAAGACACAAGTTTCCAGTTTTTCAAAAACGATTTTTCACTGTGCGCTCTATTTTTTTATTATTTATCTATTTTCCCCCCTCCATTTTGGCTGCACTTTCATTTTCAGCTTCTCTGCTGCAATTATGCCGCAATTATGCTGCCGGCAATTACAGTTATATGTTGGCTGGCTGCTGCCACTGCTGGTGGCACTGTTGATGCTGTTGCTCTGTTGCTCTGTTGCTCTGTTGCTGTATCCCACAAAACCCAAACAAAAATTAACCGTTATGTGTTACGTGCGTAGAGCTTGGAGATTCAGCTTTGCCTCGATTTCCATTGCCACAAACATTTCTTTTTCTTATTTGGAAAGTTGACTTTCTGTCCGAAGCGTGAGAAGACAGCTCCAAAATGCAAATGACCCCATGGAAATGCTCCCAGAGTGCGTCACTCAAGTTATGCAAGAGCAGCAAAAGATGCACCCATTTATCAAAGAAAGCGGTCAATACGGAAGTCGGTTCATAAATGCCCATGTACATACAAGCAAGTTCTCAAAAAATATCTGAATTGCATTTTAAAGATTTGTTTCGTATTAAGTGCAATTTAAAATTGTTTAAGATTTTTTTACTGCAGATAAAATAGCTTGATTTGAAGTTAACAGTTATTTTTTAATTTTTTTTAAACTGGAAAGTACCTAAGACATTCCCCAAATAATTTCAATGTTAATACTCTTATTTAATATAATTTTATATTTTTAACAAAAGTTAAAAATAAATTGTCATAATGGCTTGGCTTCTATTTAACATTTTCTCTTTACGTCTTATTTTAAGTGGAGACTAGCTTAAAGTAAATGGTTTGTATTTTTTTACTGCAAATAAAAAGAAATTGCCGAAATCTGCCTGATTTCAATTTAAAAGAGGCAAACAAATTTAAATTTTAAATTTTACTCAAAATAGATTGAATTTTATTCACAAGATTTTGTTATATTTAATTCGTATTAAATATATTAAGTATTCCTCTATTATATTTTAAGCAAACATTAAATTTTAATTTTCTTTTCTAAAAACCAAATATTTGTAAGAGCCGAAGGGGCCCAAAGCAAACCAGACAAGCCATAGCCATGGCCAACTGTTGCTGGCCAGTCGAGAGAGCAGCCAGCAATGCCTTCGGCGCATTGCTACCAGTTAAGCAATTACCGTTATAACTGGGCAGCTGTCTGTCTGTGGCACATGCAGCACCTGCCACACAGCTCCCGCACTTTGTGGATTACAAAACTCTAACTTCATTTTTGCCAACATTTTTTCCATGATATTTTCTTTTTTTTGCTTTTGCTTTGCGCCTCTGTGAAATTAATTATGCGTTTGCGCTCAATTTGTAGCTCAAGTATTTCAGCGTTGCGGCAGCGAGAGATACACCTATATATATATATATATATATATATATGTGTGTGTGTGTGTGTGTGTGTAGTGTTGTGGGGAGTTGAACTATTTGCGGGTGGCTTGAATCGCACTCAACTCAACTCAGCTCAACTGGACGCCCTCCGCATGGCTTGAAGCGTAGCGAAGTGAACTCGGCTGAAGTGGGGGGAATCGCCTCGCGGATTTCACAATGACTCCAAATTGTTGCTAGGCAGCAGCCAGCAAGTGGCAAGTAGCAGCTACACTCAGAAAAAAACCACAGTGAATTTTAGAAAATCGTCCTAAAAATTAATACATTTTGATTTTGTTTTTGGAAATAATTTCCCTAAATCGAACAATAAAAAATATATAAAAGATCAAATTTCTCAAAAGTGGATATGCAAACAATTATTTTAAGAAAATTAAACATTTTTTTTGCGAGTGCAGCGGCAACTTCACTTCACTTCACTTCACTGGCCCAGATCGCATTTGAAATGTGTTGGCCGGGTTATGCGGCATCCGCCATTGGTTGCACTTGCTGCTGCCATGTGTTGCACTCAGCACTAAACTAAGCTTTGTTAGTTTTGTGTAGGCTCAGCAATAAAGATTTTAATTAAAGCGATTGGAGAACGATTCAAATGAATGGCCAGCAACAAATTAGGTCGTCGCATTTCGAGTGCGCCTTTTGCTTGTTACACTTTTGCCCAGCTAATGACACTTTGTGTATTTTACCCGGCAATTCATTTACCCACGGTGAAAGTGCCAAAATACTTGGATTCATTATGGCTTACAACACACAACGCATGTAGCCCCAGTTTTCGATGTTGTCTTTCGAGGTAGCTGAGGCAGCCTTAATTTAATTACAACAGCAACAACTTTAATTTTCCCACCAAGCAACTTTAATTTGTAGTGAAGGTTGAACTTGCATATCAGGAGTTTAATCAACGCTTTTGAGGTATTTCCCCAATCAACGATGGGAAAGTATATTACATGAAATATACTGTTTACTTTTTAACCGCACTGGAATATGACACTTCATTTAATGTTGTGATAACTTTAACTTTTAATGGAGATTTAATCAACTCTTTTGAGGCTTTTTCACAATTAACTATGAGAAAGTAGACAACAAGAAGTTAATTGTTTAAGTGTTCGCAGAACACACATTCACAGAACACGTGAACACACTTTATTTATTCTTAAAAACAAAAGTAATCTCATATATATATATACTCCCCAGAATCAGCTTTACACAAAAACTTGGCCAAGTTATTTTATGCCAAATATCTTTAAGCCAGAGTAGCACATTTGAAGCATTTCTATAATCAATTATGAGCGAGAATATTAAAAGAAATAAATTGCTTAATTCTGTTTACATTGTTAACAGGGGTTTTTTTCCCCGAAACAACCTTAGCTTTTAGAGGAAGATTAATTATCACGAGTTGAATCGATGCCCTTAAGGTGTTCCTTTCATCAACGATGATAAGTATGCTGAGAGAAATGAATCGCTTAGATCTGAATGAGTTTTACTTGTAATGGTGATCTCCCTCTATATATACATATATGTATATATATATATTTATAATGTAATGCATATTACAAGAGTTTAATCGTTTCATTTATATTTATTTATATTGTTAATTTACTAAAAAATGATTTTCTCAAATCATGTGTTAATTAACTTCAATGTCTCAACTTGCCAATAATAAGCATGTGTGAAAGAGAAACTGCCCAAGCTATTTAACAGCTAAAGCTTATAGCTTTGAAATATAATAGCTTAAATATAGATAAGCCATTCATACGCTCCCTGCAGTATTGAAATTATGCTGTTCAAACTTGACGTAATATAATAGTTATAAATTCAAAAAAATAGATAATAATAGCAGAACTCATATAATTTGAATAATTTTGTTGTGTGTGTGTTGTGTGTGTGTGTGTGTGTGTGTGTTTAAGTAGATGACTCTTAATCAGTGTAATATTTTTTGCACATGCTGGTCGTGTTTTGCACACATCTGCTGGGGGAATAGAAATGCTAATGCCAAGGTGCCCAAGTATCTATTAGATGCCGTTAACTGTAAAGGCAGTCGATTTATTCCCAACCAGCACGCAGTCAGTTAGCCAAGCAGTCAGTTAGCCATTCAGTCTGGCAATCTGGCAAACTGGCAGGCAGTCAGCCAAAAGCGCTTGTCGGCGCTGCATTTTCAAATTGCCTCGCTTCTTTCCTCTTATTGAGGGGGCATTTGTAAAAGGGGGTGGCAGTTGGGTGGGGGGGGTCTGGCATAGAGGGGCGTTCAGATGTAGCTGGCCGTATAATTAGTCGCGAAAGGCGCAGGAAACGGCAAATTAGAAGAGAGCCGAGCTGAGAAACTCGCATTATCCTGCGGGGCCTAAATGTCGACTGCGGCTTTGGCAATAATTTCCGTGTTTGGCATGCGATGTTTTCATTCTTCTACACTCATAAAAATGGACCACATAAAATAAAAAATCTACATCAAAATTGAAATTAAAAACCCTAAAAAGTGTGGCGCTTAGAAGATTCTTTTTTTCTGAGTGTAGTTTGTGACTTGACACGTTGCCTACATTGGAAGCCAGCCATAAAACTTAATGATTTTCGAATTAGCTGAATTTGATAAGCCCCAACATGACATTTTGTGGTTAGCTTTAGCTTGGCTTAATTATGTATTATTATTATTACAACGTATTGTGTGCAGACAGCTGATAACTAACAGTTCAACTCAAACTGGCTCAGTTTCAACAAACTTGGCAGTAATTCGAATTATGCAGCTTCACTTTTGACATTTAGCCAGAGACAAGAGTTGCTGCTTTGGCTGCCTTTGCCATAATTGCATATCTCGGCATTTGCATCCAAGTCGTAAGTGAGGCATTAACCCGGAAACTGTGGCATGCCCAACGGGGCAACACGCAGCAGCAGCAGCTGTGTGGCTGACTCATGACCGCCAATTGCAGGTGTGGCACAACGGACAAGCACAACTTATCCGTCGTTCCACTTGTGAAGTACTCACAACTTGTTTGAATACACTCGCCAAAAATCGCAATTCTAAACTTTAAGGTTGTGGCTTTTATAAAAATGTTTTCTTATATTTAAAAATTATTTCTAAAAACAAAGGAAACAGTTTCTAATTTTAAGAGCTATTTTCTAATCTTTTTCGCTGAGTGTAAGAAACGTCAGGCGGAAATTTATGGATTCTAATTGTACAATATAATTTGACTGTTCTTGCTGGCCAAGTGAAAAAGTGGCCACTTCCAGTTGTCCGAACTGATTCTGCGGCATTCAGAATTCAGCATTCAACATTCTAGGCCAAGTTTTTCACACCATCAGCCTGATGACCCAGTTTTGACCAGCCGAAAGTGAAAACTCCACAGCGTTGACCCTAATTTATAGTTTGATTATTTCGTTATTTGCATTGAAGCCAGGTTCGTCGACTTATTAAATTTACAAAAGCTTTATGTTTTTTTGAGGTGGAATCCGCATGCCAAACAAGTTGGAAAGTGCGAATTTTTGCACGCCTCGAAATTAGCATTAGACAAAAGCACACATAAAGAACGGCAAATATATTTAACTTAAATAAAAACAAAAACAAATTTCAAAAAGCAAAGCGGGACAACTTTGATGAGTTTTTACGCTAAAGCAACAGCAGCTCGGAGACAAAATAGATAAATTTATGGTTCAAGCGGGTTGTTCATTATGAAACCATAACAACAAATATATATATATATATATATATGTCTGACAACTGAATTATCAAGCAACGATTATAAAAATGGAAGCGCTAATTTATTGTTTTTGAAACTGTGATTAGCTTAATTTTCTATTTAAAATTGTGAATATTTGAATGAATAAGATAGAATAAAAATTCCAAATATATTATTGAAATGAAAAGTGAATTTAAGTAACTTATTTAAAAAACAGAAAAAAGCACAGAATGAATTATAAATAATAATTATAGTCTCCACTTCAGACAGAAGAGTCTAAATGCTGCAGGGCATATTTTATTTAAGCTGAGAACTAAACTGACGAGACATCAAATAAATTAAAGACAGACAAATGGCTGAAACTTTGGAGTAAGATATGTTTACCACAGGAATAATAAGCTTAAGTTGATCAACAAATAAATACAAATATTAAATATATTACAAAATATTAAAAATCATCAATATTTAAGAGGAGCGCTAACTGGTATATTTAAGGACTGCTCTACACTCTTCCAAAAACAAAAACCATTAATATTTAGGAGGAATGCCAACTAATACAAGTAATAAACTTATGCAAGCTACATAGCTAGACTGTATTAGCATAAGGCAAAAAAAAAGCTGAAAAAATCATAAACAAATTCCGGCAGCAAACAAGTTTCGCATGCTCCGGCAAAAAAAAACTACATAAGCAGTAAGCAGTCAGCAGTCAGCAGTCAAAACAACAAAAAACAACAACAGCAAGAAACAACAAAGAGGTTTTAAGGTCCGCATAGGTGCCCCCTTACCCACCCCCACCCCTTCCCATCCATAGCCACACCATCGGCTAAGTCCGCAGTCAGCGTCTCAACTTCACACTAGTTTCACACTTTCGCGTGTGTGCGTGTGTGTGTGTGTGTGTGTGAGCACTACGAGTTATGCTCGAGTAAACAGCGACGTCGACGTCAACGAAGACGGCGGCAAAGGCAAACAAATAAGAAATAAAAGTATCTCATTGATGCCAGCGCTGCCAGCATTGCGTGTGTGTAGCGCGTTGCCAACTGCAACGCGCTAATATACAAAACTCACTCACACTCACACACACGCACACACACACATTAATAGACACACAGCTGCTGATGCGCTACGCAAACAATGATTGGCATTTGTTGTAATCGTTTTGTTGTTGCCATTTCAAAGTATTTTTGCACTCGCTGAAATTGCCAAGAAAAGTTTTTGAAATAATTTCCCCTCATTTGCTGTGTGATACGGCGCAATAAATAATTTGCAGCCAGTCGAGGCTCAATTTTAATTAAGGAATCTTTTCAACAATTTAACAGTGTTTTGTATTACTTTCAACAGCCAGCTGAAAGTTATATAATGCTTATTGAGGCGGCTTGAAATATTTGTGGGTGCTTAGCCTCTTTCCCTTGCCTGGTAGCCATAAGGTATTGAATACCTCATTGATTTAATTATTATTAATTATTCATTTAACCACCGATTAAATTTCATTTCATTGTATTTGTGACAGTTCAATGGAAGCCCTCAAAAATTTAATTTTTTGCCAAAAACTGCATTTATTTAAAAAGTTTTAAGTTTATTCAAATTCTTATCACAGTTTAACGGAAATTCTCCTAATATTATTAAATATTAAATATTTAACAAATAACTGCATTTATTAAAAAAAAGTTTAATAAATAAAGTAAAATAACACATTTAAGTCAGTTGAATGGAAGCCCTTCAAGATTTAATTTTTAAGCACTAACTGCGTTTATTTGAAGGGTGTTTTAACAACAGCAAAGTGTCAGTTGAATAAAAGTCCTTATATATATAATTTATTTAAAAACATTTATAAATAATCAATTTGTGATCCTTTTTTTATATACATCACAAAAAGCCAGTCAGTCATTAATTCTGTAAGTTTTACCTGGTTGTCGGACTAGCTTGGTACAATTTTGGTAAACCGTCGTGAAATACGCACCTGCAATGAGACAAAAGAGACAATGTTGTATGAATGTTGTTAATTGTTAAATTATCACAATGCGGCTATATTTAAATGCCGTTAGCAATAACAATAAGATAAAACAATAAATGTGTGTATATATAATGGATAACAATACGAAGTCTTAAATAATGCCAGCCAATTGTAGTTTTTTTTTGTAATATATTGCAAAGCGAGTGCCATAAATTGGCGCAGAGTTTTTCCTCATTTTTTATTTCTTTTAAGTTGATATGGTCTCTTTTTGTAGAGCAAGAGCCAGTTGCAGCCAGTTGTTGCAAGCTGTTGTGTTGTTGCAGACAAACACCTGTAAGCCACAAATCGTTGGGGGCTTTTTCCTCTACTCTTATGTGCATAGATAGAAAAAAAGAAGAAAAACAACAACACCAAAAACGACAATAAGACAGCTGATATGTTTAAGTTGTTGCATAAACCAAACATGCATGTGGCACTTTAAACAAATGCAAACAGGCAACGGATTGTAGAAAGACAGCTGCACTTAAAAGTGGATAGAAGACACCGTTGCTTTGATTTTCGCTGAGCTCGCTGTGTGTGCAACAAATAAAAAAAAGTGAAAGTAACACAACAACAACAACAACAACAACAACAACAACAACAACAAAACAGTAGCCAATAAACAACAACGGGCAACAACTGGAAAACAAGCAACAAAAATATATATAAATTTCCACAGGTGAATGAATTTAAATTTGCAAAACGAAAAGCAGGCAACAACCAGTTGCAAGTGCAACAAGGGGCGGGGGCAGTTAAAAGTTCACAAAACTTGCATCTTGTTATTTGAGTTGTTTTTGCTGCTCCGCACCTGTGTTTTTTTTAATATTATTTTTCTGTAAGCAACTGTGGCTTAAATCTGATGGCAACGATCGCAGCAAGAAACCGCAAACAAAATTCCGCATTTGTCAAACAGCGGCGGCAACAAACAGGCAACAACAACAACTTGCAACGCGTTGAGGCATCTGCACAAATACAAAAACAGTTGACTTATAATTGAGACATACCCAATGCTGATTGTGGCTTTCATTGTGAAGATCCATGTTTAAACTCCTTACTCAGACTGGAAGCTATAAGCTCAAATAACTCACAGATTCATCTACGTTCTCCGTTCTAGGTTCTAAACAGGCAAAATCATAATAAAATTCAAAACAGTTAACTTTAACTTTGAGATACAACCAAGTAGACACCTTTAATCACACACATTATTTATCCAACTATTGTAGCTAATTAACTTATGGAAAAGAGCCAAGTCAGAGACTATTAATATGAAGGCTGAAGCTGTCAATTAAAATGCGGAAATTTGTTTGCCTCTACATAATAGGCTTAAACTGGCAAAGAAAAAAATTATCAATAAATATCAATAGCAATGTTTCTCGAATGAAAAAAAAATAAGTTGTAGAAAAATAAATTGAAAACCGCTTCGACAGACTCAGTTGATCAAGTGTGGTATTCACAATTGACTGTTGTGCCAAAGACTACATAGACTAGATGATAATAATACACATGAGAATGTAATCTGGAATCTAGAACTAGAAGCAATCTAGAATTACACAATAAATGAATTAATTATAAAAAGAGTTAAAATGAAGGCTACAAAGTGCGGAAATGTTTGTCTCGAAATTGAAAAATAAAGCAAATAAAGGCAGGCAAATACAAAAATTACAAATATTCATAATTGACTTTCATTTCATGGCATTACATATAGATAGTAGATATGGCAATCTAATCTGGTATCTACAACTAGACGCAATCTGAAATACAATCGTAATGAGTTACATTTATCTACATTTGCAGTTATCTATCTCTCTCCTAATACTCTCTCTCTCTCTCTCTCTATTAATTTTCAAGTTCGCATCTAAAAAATTGTATATAAAACAACGAACTAAAATAAATGCATTAAAATTGTTTTTTTTTTATTCTATTATCAGTTTCTACTATTCCTAACACCTTTTGAGTTTTCGTTTTCTTTACTTCCCTTTTTGTTGCCTATTTATTTTTGGGTTTTCGAGTTATTTTGGGTTCAGGTGCTTCGGAGAGTCAGGCCTAATTAAGTAGAGGGCTTTTGACTTGCCATCTAATTAAAGGCAAAATGCTTCGAGAAGAGTGCCATACGAAAATCGTTGGTCATTTATTTTCTAAATAATTTATTCAAACTAGCGTCGATGTTTTTTCTTTTTGTTTTCCTCTTTTTTGTTAAGCGGAAATTTTCCAAGACGAATATTTCCCCCCGTTCGACTTTTGTGTGCGCCTTAAAATTAATGGGGTCATTTGCCCACAGCCGCATTGGGAATAGCTATTTGGGAGCTTGTAGAACCTTAAAGTATGCCAAGTAGATTCTCTTTCTGCCTGGGTCGCATCAATTTCCACTGATTGCACTCGGCACATTAATAAATAATATTATTTTTCTTCTTAAAATCATAAATTATATTTTACTTTAAATAAATTATCAGTGTTGGAATTTACATGTTATATTTTATTTTTCCTTATATCAGTCGATATTAAATAAATAAAAAAAATGATCAGCGTTGGAATATGTAAATATTACATTTTATAATTAGTTTAATTTAATCTGTTTTGTACTTTGTGTATTTTTTTGTCTGTGTCGACTGATATCATTCATCAGACACTAAATAAATACATAAAAGTATTATCGGCAGTATCGTTGGCATTGATTTTGTAATCGAGCATTGCATATAAGGCTGTAGATGAACAAATTGCAGCCAGCTGTTTGTCTCTTATCGTTGCGAGCAAGTTTCGTAATGTTGGTTCTTGTGCTTATCACAAGTGGCCGCTGTGTGGCAAGTGCAACAAGAAGAAGCACAAGCACAAGCAGAAGCAGAAGCAGAAGCAGAAACAGAGGCACATCTTCCGTTTCTGTTATCAGTGCTCACGTGTTGGCTTATTGCAGTTGCTGTTTCTTGGCCCGATTAATGCGCAGCTGGCCATAAAGCGAATTGCGATTTCTATTTGCTTTGTTTCACTTTGTCAGTGGCAACTTCAACAACAAAAACAAACCACAACAACAACAACAACAAGATTAACAGCATTGCCAGCTATCAGTGCACACGTGTCATTTGTAAATGGCAACTTTGTCACGTCCCCGTTTTTTTTTTTTCTTTTTTGGTGTTGACAGTTTTGGAGCAGCGGCCTCCAGTGCAATTTCATTGAATTGGATGAGATTGGATTGTCACACACTTAATCTATGAGTGTGTGCTGGTGTGTGTGCGCTGGTATGCGTGCGTGTGTGTGTGTGTGCTTGCAATTGCCGTTGACATTAATCTCAATTTTTGCATATTTTTGCACAGCTGCGTGCACTTGAAGCCACCAGTTATGATAGTTTTACTTATTCTTTTTTATTTAAAATATACAAGTTTTTCCATATATACGCAATATATATTGCTTTGTCTGGCGTTTTATTAATAATTTTTCTTTTTTATGTGCAGCATTCATTTTTTTGTTGAGATTAGCTCATTATTGTGTCCGATTTAATTGCTCATTGTCATTGGAGCAGCTGTAATCACAACACAATTGTCATCTAAATGCGCAGTAAAAAAAAGAAGCGTGGAATGTCCTCGATTCTGAATAATGTACTATATATATATATAAAATTACATATATATAATTTACTTTGATCTCTTGTGGCAACTGTATGAGTTATAGAAATTTGCAATTTAGAAAATCTTAATTTAGCTTTCCCTTTTTTACTTTGCATGCCATTCCTGCTTAACGAAGCTAACTAATTAGTAGTAGATTGAAAAGGTTTTACTTATTAGTTTCGTAAATATAAATTTAAAAGTTAAGTTAAAGTAAAAAATTAAGCGGTTGCAGTAAAAGTCTGGCTAATTAGCAGCCCTTTTGAAGAGGGCCAGCAACATTTCAAACTTGCCTGCCTCGGACTAAACATATTAAAGAATATAGAAGTCTGAACTTATAGAGCTGCTGTTTACTCTTTTTCGCTATTTATGTTCATTATGTGGACAGTCTATACACTCGGAAAAATAATCTATAGATAAGAAATGCTGTATTAGAAAGTAGAAATTTTATATTTATGAAATCTTTAAAAACATTTTTTAATAATATAATGAGATATATTTTTTATTAAATTTTGGCGCCAAAACTATGGTGATTTACTAAAACTGAGGCCTACTTTTTTTTCTGAGTGTACGAACAGATTTTACGCAGTGGCGATGGCAGGCAAGACGCGACAAGTGACACACATTTCCAAAGATTTTATTTTCGAAATTGTTTACATTAGCATGGCGGGCCAGCAGAGAGGAGGGGCAAGTGAGGATGGGTGGGGAGGGGAGAGGAGTGGTGCAAGCGTATAACGTATGCAGAGTTTGGCTAGGTAAAATGCTAAAAATGCTTTTATGCACACGCGCAACAATGAGGAAATCTTTACGAGCACATCTGCCACATAAAGTGTCCATCCCAACTGCGGGCAGATGCCTGTGCGTCGCCTCTGTAACAAGTGGGGCAGGCGGGGCTGTGGCTGTGGCTGAAGCTGAGGCCGAGAGTGCAGTCAAAGATGTGGCCATGGTCAACAGTTGCTGATGTTGTTGTTGTTGTTGTTGACGGTCATGTTGCTGCGGCAATTAATTACGTCGACCAGTTGACAGTTGCAGTTGCCTCTGCAACAGCAGCCAAAGCAGCGGTTGCCTTTGCTTGACTATTTGATCTTTGCACTGTGATAGCGTAACATGAAATTCCATGAGGAGGACGGGGGGCATATACACGTATACGTATATATATATATATAAATATAGATAAGAGTGTGTGTGTGGTCAACAAATGTCAAAGCAACCAGGAAGTGTTTGGCCAGCGGTCAGCGGCAAGTGTTTCAAATTAACAACGACAAGCAATGTCGCATATACACTCTGAGAAAACAATCAATCCACATTTTATACAACGGTTGCTCCCCAAATTATTCGGAACGTAAATTTATTAAATTTAAGCTTGAGGCTTTCTATAAACAATGGTTTGCGTTCCCTAATTTCGGGGTGGATTTTTCTAAAATATAGAATAAGTATGTCTAATTTTGGATGCATCGCAGAATTATTATATATATTTATATTTTACGATTTAATTTTGTACATGCATTTTACATAGTTTTCAAACTCATAGTAATTAGTTTGAAAACATCTTATGTCCAAATTTGAATGCTGTAAATTTCAGTGAAATTATGGTTTGACTTTTTTACTTTTTAGAAATTAATTTCTTAAATATTTTTAAGATATTCTAGATAATAACTATTTCTAAGAAAAAGGAAAACCTTTTATTATTGGGGTGGTTCTGATTTTCGGGTGATTTAGAAAAACTTTTATTTTGTGAGGCGTATTTTCATTTCGCACGAGTTATTTTCTGAGTGTACATTGCCCCAGTTTGGGAAACCGGCCACGCCCCACAACGCCTCAACGCTGTGTGGCATTTTGAATGTGTACAGAGAGAGAAAAAAGAAGCCAACGTGACATTTGTAATTCATGTTAATTGGTTTAGAAATCAGGCAAAGGCAAACTTGACAGCTAAAACAGTTTGCCCTCCGCTCATATTCATTTGTCGCTTTTGTCGTCTGTCTCTTTGTGAATTGTATTCAAGTTTGCTGTTCACCGCTTTGCAGCTAATCGCAGATGGTCATCATAAACACTCGCAGTACATTAATTAGCCGAAATTCTACACTAATTTGATACCTTTTTTTTGGAAGAAATGAGGTCACTATTGTAAAAAGGCCTACAAAATGCAGCAACAGCAGCAAAACGAGAAGAAAACAAACTGACGAAGCGTTAAGCGACTGCTTTAAGAGCAGAAGGTGGGGTGATCATACGAGCCAGCCAGTCAACCAACCACAATAACAACGACACCGAAAACAGCAGCAACCAACAGCAACAACATACAATAAACAACACAGAAAAAAGACCTTGCTTATGCAGCGCACGCACCCAAAAAAAATAGAAAAAAAAATACTAAGTTTATCTTAGGCAAGGCGAAGATTACATACCCTAGTAATTAATCTGCTGATATTTATATTTCAGTTCCGAGTTAATAATTATTTGTAGGCATGATTAAGAAATTTGTTTTCATATCTTAATCTGCAGACAATTAAACTTTATATATATTATTTTATATTTTAAATTTGGGTAGTATTTAAAGAATTTCATTTAAGTTCGTATTAAAAAAAAACTATATTTATATATTTTCTGCTTGACATCTGGCTCATTTCAGTATATTAAAAAGGAGATGTTTTTATGGAATCTGTATGACTTAGAAATATTATAATGCTTTTATTTTATACGATGTAAAAATATTTTACTTAAGTGTTTTCTTTGTCACCATTTTTTTGAAATATAATTTAGAATCATGGAAAGCTGAAGATTTTTTAGTTAATTTGTTTTAAATTTGAAGGGTTTTTTGTTCATAATTTTACAGCTACCTCATCTTTTAATATTTGCTTATCTTCAATATTGATTGTTTGAGTTAATTTTGCACAATTTTTGTAACTCTACTTTTTAGTATTTTTTTTATAACATTTTCCACTACTACTTTATGTGGTCTCCTCCTGTACAAAATTGTGATACCCTCAAAAGTGTATACGAAAAAACCAAAACGAAATGAAAACTAGTCAAAGAAAATTGTATAGACATTTTCAGGTTGTTAGCTGTCAGCTTTAGTTTTGGAACGTTGAAACTGTAGCTGAGTTGGGCGTCGAGCGCTCTCAGCCATAAATATATATAAAATAACCGATCGGGGGAACTACCAAAAATTCACTTGCACTTTTGCAAAGCTCTCGCAGGATTACATTATTTTATTTGTATTTTCGGCAAGTGTCATTAGATTAAATTGTAATCAGTTTTCCGCAGTTAGAAACACTTAAGAAAAGAACACAATTTAAGTGTGTTTGACATTTGCGTGCAACGGCGTTGAGTATGGGTCAATTTTAGAACTTCACGCTTGGTTTTCGTTTTCAATTCCAATTCAATTAACAATCTATTGCCTTCGACTTTGGCCCCCACGCACACACACACACACACACACACAACCACACAGCAATATTATGTAATAAAGAGAACAGAGTGTAAAAATCATAGTCCAAGGTCTTTTTGGCAACACAACAGAGACAAGCATTTAGCAGACAGCAGACAGTCAGAAAACGGTCATCCATTTGCCTGTCAGCATTTGGGCAGCATAGCGAGATACTCGAACAAATAAAAACAAAAAATAAAAAATACAAAACGCTACGCTTAGCCTCGGAATGCCCCCCAAAGCCCGCCCTGCTCGGTTCCGTATTGGCCCCAACAAAGTCAAGTCAAGTCAAGTCAGGCCAAATGGGCACCACTCCCCAGAAATCAGCTGCCTCAGAGAACCCGGGCCAGTATTCAAGCGCAGGCGCGGCTGACTTTTGCCTCAGCGTTTACCGTTTACCGTTTTTCTTTTTATTTTTTATTTGGTGGCTGCTTGCCACATAAATCTGCTGTATGTTTATTTTATGCAAGCCACAAAAGCCAGCCTTGAGCTGGCTAACTGGCGAACTGGCAAACTGGCAAACTGGCAACCAGGAGCCTGCGTATGACACAATCTTGCAAATTTTGCATTTATTTTGTTGTATTTTTTGGTGCAACGCATTGCAAATGGGAAAAGAGGGTATAATGATTTAATGATAAGGTATGTAACGGCCACTAGAAGCCATCTACGATCTATTATAATAAAACACAATAATAATTACATATACAAAAGGCAAAGGCTTCCAATACATAATAATATTATTGACAACTATTATATTTTAATAAGCCAATACAATTTATGATTAATGGATTTAATACGCCTACACAATAATTTCATCGAGATAGGCTAAGAAAGATCTGTAAGCTCAGCAAGCACACGCATTTTCTATAAGTACTTCCACACCCGCTTACATTTGAGTGTGCAAAGCGCTTTTTATATTAATTTTTAATGAAATTTTATCCAATTTAGCTTTGATTAAATTAATTTACTATTTCAATATAACTAGAATTAATTTAAAATATAATCGACGGCAAAGCTGCAGGGTATTTCGTAGTCGATCACACTTGATATCAACAGCATTCTTATTTGTTGGCTTCTTTTTTTTGCGCTCGCGAGAATTTCTGATTAATTTATATGCGATTTTATGGGCCAGCTTTAACGGCGCCTCTTTGTGGCCGCTGACATTTAAGAGCCACGAGTGTGTGTGCGTGTGTGTGTGTGTGATTATGCGTTGTTGTTGTTGTTACTCACAAAAAAAAGGAAAAAGAAAAAACCTGCATTGAAAACTGGAAGCGCTTGTTGCCGGCGTTTTATTAATTTGAGTACATTTGTTTTTGGATGTTTTTTTAACTGGATTTTAATTTGCACTATGCGACGAGTGCCTCATCAACGACGACATTGTTCGCGCCTTTGTCGATTACTATCTTTTTTGCATTAGCCTCACACTCGCGCACACACACACACACACATACACATTTGCTCTTGTTTATAGTGTGCGTGTGTGTGTGTGTGTGTGGGACATGCAATTTTTCAATTGGCTTAATTGCTTCATTTTTTGTCCGCTCAAACTAGGCAATTTTGTTGCAACAGCGTTAAGCAAATAATGTGTTTCACTTTTGAATATAATTAAATGGTAAATATACCTATCTGATGGCATACGAAATGTAAACATAAAGAGATATTGGTCTCATGACAACAGCAGGATTTTCAATTTCATTTTAGTGGTTATAAAATAATTTAAATATATGTAAGTGAATTTTCATTCCGCGTAACTAGTAGAACAAATCGGTGTATTTTATTAAGCGCTTCATAAAAATTATATTTTGAACAAACTTAAACGTTGCGCATGAGAAAAATGTATATATTTATGTATATATATAAACTTTGGTCAGGCTCATAAAACATAAACCAAATTTTCATCTTACGTATTCGCAAATAAATTTAACTACACGCATAATTAAAAAAAAAATCCTGGATTCCTTAAAGCGTTAAATATAAATTAAATAATATGTTAATTTTCAGTGCGCATTTAATAATTTATTGCTGTCAAAAATAATATAAACCCCTGTTTGGACCATAAACATAACCCAATTTTTCATTCGACCTACTCTCAAATCAACAATATTCGCATTTGTTGGCCGTAATTTCGTGGCTGATATTTTTAAGGCTCTTTTTAAAAATAATGTTTTAAACAAATTTTGAATGGTTTTCGGTGCAAAGACGACGGCTGGAAACTCCCACTTTTTGCCTTGGCAACAAATACACAGTCAAAAACACACACACACATACACACTCGCACACAGAAATTGAGCATTTACACCTCACATTTTAGCATTTTGAGGGGGTGTTTCATTTATGACAACTATTAAAGCGATACGTAACAATATTTACATATTTCGGGCGAGTGCAGCTGCAGTCACATGTGTGTGTGTGTGTGTGTGTTTGTCATATGTGTGTTACCTCATAAATGCCAACACCCACACATTAACCTTCTTTTGTGTCAATTTAAGCGACTTAATTAGCCATGAAGGCCGACAACTGGTAGGCATTGCATAAAATGGCTGAATGATTGACTGACTGACTGAATGACTGACTGACTGACTGAATGCCTGACTGACTGAATGACTGCCTTGCCTGACACACTGCCTTCCAATACCCTTGCGCAAAATTATATTATAAATATAATAAAAAGGTAAAAAATAAACCTACAACTTGAGCTGCTCGAATTACGATATTTATAATGAAATTGAAATAAATTTACATACCACAATTAGATGCACTGTCGCTTGTGGCAAAAGCACAAAAGTTAAAGAATTTCAAACATTTTATCAGTACTATTTTTGACAAGTCACAATTTCAGATTGCCATCATTCGTCGTAAAAGTTAAACGGACTTTCTTATGTGCAAAAATAACTATAAATTTTTGCTTACATTACTAGTTATTGTTAATGTTTCACATATACACAATTTTTAGATCTTTCATCAATTAAAAGAGGCAACTTTTTAGAAATACTTTCTATTATTAAGAAATAAATTTCTGAAAAAACAGAAAAGAAGCCTTTCTAATTTAAAAAATTATTTTTCAAATGTTAAATTATTTCCAAAAACAAGAATATTTTTCTAGTCGTCAGGGCGATTTGCTAAAATTCAGGACAATTATTTATTTGAGTGTATGTATTTTGTTTAAAATTAATCTAATGTCACATATGTTTGCAGTTAATCAAATTCAACAAACGGTTTATTTTTACACAATATTATTTAATCACACACACAGAGAGCAAATCTGATTCATTCAAGTGCCGCGAGGCACTCGAAGTTGCCCGATTCGGAATTAATGTGCATCTTAAATTAATTATGCGCTGAAAATAAAAATTCGACTGGCGAACAAAAGACGCACCGAAAGCCGCTGTTCACAAATAAAAAACAGAGAAAAACGCTGCAACACTTTAAGCGGACGACAAGCCGATAAACAGCTACGAAACAGCATCAGCAAAAATTTCAACAACAAAAATAAAAAAGAATAAAAAAAACCAACAATTTAACAAAAAAAAAAGTTTAATGTCATCTGGGGGTACGTGTGTGTATGTGTGCGTGTGTGTATTGCAAACTGGCCGGGCGATGTCTTGGCCTGGTCATTTGCTTAAGTGAGTTGGCAGAATGCAAGTTGGCAAGTCGACGACGACAACAAGCGGATTACATGTAAGTTTAACACACAGGATAAAAAGGGGTTGTTGGGCGGAGGGAGGGGGTAGTGCGGTAAGGGGGGGCTACGCTGCGAGTGGGTGTGGCAAGAGTTAAGAAAAACCAGCCGGTAAGAGTCCAAGCGGATTAAATTTAATTTTATGACTTTCGTTTACTTTGTTATTACTGTCTAAAGTGCGCTGCACTTTTGTTGTGCCTGTGTGTGTTTGTGTGTGTGAGTGTGTGTGTGTGAGTGTGCGTTGCCTGTCATAATAAGAGTGTTTAATTTGCGCATAGCTGTGTGACATTCTGACTGACATGCGTGCAAGCGACACAAACTACACTTGGCAAGCAGAATCAACCATAATTTTAGTAAATCTCTTTTTTTATTATTATTATTATTATTATTATTATTTTGTTCTTGTTAATATTACTAAATACAACATAAAACACATATAAATGCTTGCCTTAAATCGACAATCACAAAAAGATTCAAATTTTGATATTTTGTATTGTATCTTTGTAGTTTACGACTGCCACAAATATAAATTTTAGAAATTTACTGGGTGAATAGTAGGTCGACTTACAAAGATTGTGATCAATTGTTTTTATAAGTGTAGCTATTTGTAAGATGCGAAGCGCCTGGCAATTTCGTTGCATGCAACAAGCTGCGAGTTAACCAATTATGTACATGCCGGCCGGTCTCTCAATAGATGGCAACAATCAGTCGCAACTGCATTGGCCACTTGCCGCTTGCCAAATTTGGGCAGAATTCGAAGTCGCCGTTTCGCTTTGCCAGACAATTTGGCATTTTATGCAGCAGAAATGACAACCAAGCAGTCAGCGGCATTTTGTCATAAGCCTAGATTTGAGTGTTGATGTTTATTTCTTGCTGTTTGTGCTCGAGTCGTGCTCAGTGCATCAAAATGACAGGCACTCCAATTTGGACAAGGCAACAATAAAAATTGCCGGCACTGGCAAGAGGCTAATTGAAGTGGAAACAATGACCTTTCATTGTGTAAATTAGTCAGTTTTGGGGCAACAACAGCATTCGGCCCAAACAGGTGGGGCCTCAATTAAACGCTGCCCAAATACGGTTAGCTCCGACTCTGTTCAATATTTATAAAGCATCAGAAAAATAAATAAAAAACAACTGAAGTGCAGCAGCAAACAGTGCGTTTCAGCGCAGGGTCTCCTTGGCTTATCCAACAGTTGGATTCTTAATCAAACTCTAATTGCTATTCACTCTTAATATTATACACTGAATACAAAAAAATAAACCATTTGTTAAATCGTAAGCTCATACATTTATTTATTTATTTATATATTATTTTACTTATTAATTAATTAATTTATTTATTTATTAATTTATTAAATATTTGTCTATTTCTTTACGTGTGTGTTTATATAACCTTGACTAATATCAGCCGATACAGAAAGAGATACTAAAGAAATTACATGAATTAAAAATAATTTAATATTAAATTTAAATTAAAAAAAAGAGAAATATTTATAAGATTTCGGGGAGTATTTAAGTAATTCATAATATAACTCTGATTGTGCTGATAAGTAGAGTTAATTATAAGCAATCTAGTTTCATCGATGCTTAATTAATTCAGCAAATATAGTGGACTCACAATCTAAATCTGATCTCAGTAAGTATATCCAACTCTATTGCCTAAAAGTAAATTTTAAAATTAATCATTGCATACGATTAAGTCTAATAAATAATAATTAATATTTTAATTAAATGATAGCTAATTATCTCCGATTGTGCAGAAGCCAGTTTTATCTGTTCATAATTATTCAACATTTCTTGCATAATATATGCGCACGGCTCAACCCACTTCTAAGGCTGACCTCAGCCAGCACATTTAACTCTAATCAGCTCAGATCGACAGTCTTAAACAACAACCTGATTTGTTAACTATATATAATAAAGGCACGTATGCTCGAGCTGCATTTGAACCACGACGATCATTGACAGCAATTTAAATTACGGCTAACACACACACACACACACACATGCACACACACACATCAAAGTCAATGGCATGGAGCAGACAGCCGCAGCTCATTAATCAACGACTGGAACAAAACAAAGAAAGCAACAAGTCAAGTGGCGACACTTCCTACACATGCCACACTCACTAAACCCCTCCCCGGCCCATCTCCCTCCCTCTACCCATAAATGATGACAAGGCTGCTTTTAAAAGGAACAACTAATTACGCGTTAATTTTCTGCTTAGTCGCCGCATCTGCGGTCAAAGCAACCCGGCCTGGCTCAGTCTCCCATTCTCCTCTCATTACTCTTTCCTTGCCATTGGCAGTGCAATCTGGAAGCAACAGTTCCAGTTCGGTGTGTGATTCACTTGTCAATTTCTTAAATTATTACCTCATGCTTCATGCGATAAAACGCATTGCCCGAGGAGTCACAAGATGTGGCAACACCAACAAAGTGAATCAAGTTAATTGCCGTTAATTTCATCATGGCGACAAAACAAGGCACCAACTCTGATATCAAATAAAATGCGTAAATTGCCTTGTCTTGCGTCTCTTCACTGGCAGTGAACAAGTGAGACGAGACGCCATGTTATGTGCACTTATTGACCATGTTTGCCATCACAGTGGAAGGACTCTTTGAGGGGGTAGGCAAGGGACTACAATCGGGAAAAACATAAAACTTATAAAGTTTATAAAAATTCACTTAATTTCATTTGAAAAACATACCATATTCCATGTTAATTTTCATATTTTTCTAATATTTTCTTCTTCTTATATTTATTTTCAGTTTTTAGAGCAATTTTGTATATTTCAAGGCGATTTTTTCTGAGTGTATTGGCATCGCAACGTGTACTTGTTTTACTTTCATGAAATCAGCGAAGCCACACACAAAGCCACTTTCCAAAGTTAAATTTATCAATGTCAAGCGTGAACTGGCGAAATGGCGAACTACTCCTGTCCAGTCCAGTGCAGAGCGAATGCTATAAATTTGATGTGAGTGTAAGTGAAAAACAGATCACTTAAGTCACAAAGTTAAGAGAGTTCAACTTCAACTTGAAAAGATTACACAACGACCAAATAAGTTAAACGTAGCGTATCTTAAAGTGCAATTAGATCTCTGTTGAAGTAAGAACTGATAGCAGTAATGATTGATCGATCAAAAAGAAAAAAGAAAAAACCAAAGGCTATAAAAATAACTCCACCAACAAGTTCTTGAGTTGCCGTTTTTACTCAACCTGTGGGCCTTGCCATGCAATTATCGATTGAATTTATTTTTTTTTTCTATTTTTTTCAATGTGCCTTGCAATTTGCCTCAACCCACATTTTAAACTCATATCCAATCAGGCACTTTAATAACCACACACAGAGAGGTAAGCAACAGTAACAAATTACGAACACAAGCCGCAATTATTTGCCACTCATTGAAATAGTACCAGACAACAAACGGTGACGACGCCAATTTGTAGTGGGCAGAGGGGTGCAGAGTTGGGAAGGGGCGATTAGTATTTTATTTCTTGCAATAACAAATTGAGCGCAGCCGAAAGCCGCTTAACCTTGAGCTGCAAAATGTGAATAAAGCGAATCGAAACTAAACGAAACCAAAGCAACGCTTACCGAACTCAACTCAACTCAAGTCAAGTCAAGTCAATTTTTGTAAATCCGCTCACGAAAACAATTGCAAAAAGTCATTAAATAAACCAGAATTCAAATGGCGACAAAAACGCTTCGTCGCTTGCTGCATTCAAAAAATTGCAGCATTAAAAAAATTGGCATGAAGCGGAAACCGCGCCACGCAACCAAAAATTGATGACAAGGACAAATGTCAGGTTTGAGGGGAACTCGAGAGAGAAGACTCCCCACTTTAGCGTCTGTTTCCCGCTTTCTCTTAATAATAATTAATTATTCCTTGCATGATTGCAATAGATTTTATCATCTCTCAAAATGTTTTTCTATTTTGATCTATTTAAATTTTGCCTGTGTTCATTGATATTAGACGTTATTAGGTAAATAAAAATAAATAAAATCATTAGCTGGCCTGGTTCATAGGGAAAGAGAGAGAGGGGGAGAAAGAGAGAGAGTGTGTAAGAGAGAGAGAGAGAGAGAGAGAGAGAGAGAGCATTCAGCTAAGGCACACATATATACTGCCGATTAACTTGTATTATGATTTTACGACTTGGCACAGCCCACAAGCAGCCGCAGCAAGAGGAGCAACAACAATAACAGCAATTGTTGGCTGTGGCATGGAGCATGGGGGTATGGGGCATGGGGGCATGGGGCGTTCTAGCTAGTAAAATGCCAAACAAGTAAAATTTGTACTTAGCCAGCAGCGTAAAATGGCAGTAAAATGGTTCTCCTCTTCCTCAACATCTTTAAGTATGTGGCACGAATCAACGATGATGATGATCATGAGGATGATGATGATGACGATGATGATGATCATGAGAATGATGATGATGACGATGGCAAAGACCAAAAGGAGTTTAGCTGCAGCACCGCTTGACCATCGGTTTGTGCCATTAGAAACGCCCCTTAATGGGTAGTTAACCGCCTTAAAAGGTTGCAGCAACCACAAGCAACAACAACAACAACAGCAGAAACAACAATAATAGTAACAACGGCGAACAACGAACAACAGGCAAGAAAAATCGGAATAAAAATCGGTTTGTAATGTTTTTCACAACGCCATTCAAAATGCTGACCAGTAACATTGTTGGCCACCATATTATGACCTAAAATATAGGTTAGCTGCAGCCATCAACTCACCAAAACTTTTTAATGCTGATCATCAGCGAACAAGGAAAAACTTCATTATTATCATGTTGCCGCTGTTGCGTCTGCAAATGCAACTGCAACAGTTGCAACGTTTAACCTCTAAGATCGAGGAGGCTGAGCCCAACATTGAGGCAGGCATCAAAAACTGCAAGACTTGACCAAATACAATCCACCTGGGCCTGCGACAAGGTGGATCAGCTCGAGCAGGGGAGATGGTGGCGGAGGAGTTCAGGCGAGGGGGATTGGCAAGTTGGGGCTTGGCTGAGGCGAAAGCAAAGGCGGAAAATGCCAAGTGGCTATCAGCAACTGCCAGCAATAAAAACTACACAAAACAGCACGTTTGATGATGCCACACTTGAAAAAAAAATCAAACAGCATTTTAGATTAGTATTCAGCAAGTGCGATTCTAAGATTTATGGTTGTGCCAGGATTTGCTTCTCTTAATTTTAGATTGGATTTTTCTAAAATTTAGAAAATATAGCCCATAAGTCTAAAAACATAATTAGTCTAAAACTTTGATTAATTGCGCTCAGTTCAATTCAAATAACCACTCGCTCGAAACTTTCATTTCCTCCAAAAACTAGTTGTGCTATTGTGCTTATTTATACCTATTTATTTATACCTTGCTGCAGAACAATTCTATAGCATGAAGATTAAGTTGCCGATTAAGTCTAAGAAAAGTTCATGGTTATGTCTTAAAAAAAGAACTGAATCAATTGCACTCATGCTCTAGTTAATGTGTAAGCCTGGATTTTCCGACAATATAGCCAAGCCATATTCAAAGAATTATCAACAGCAACAGCAACAACAACAATTGCTTTTGTGTAGACTTAGACAGTTAATGTAATTTGCAGTGAAATTTTCAACGCTTTGGTTTTGTTTCTGGCGCAAAAAAAAACTTTGTTGCAAAATGATTTTAAATTGCAACAGCTGAGGCAAGAGGTGGAGTTGCTGCTGCTGCCAAAGTGGCAACAACAACAACAACAGAGCTTGCCTCTAACTAGCTACAGGTAGTGGTATAGAGGAAAAAATCTAAATGTGTTTTTCACGGTTAGGTTTTTAGGCCAACGTAACCATACAAGTACCAAGTAATTTGTGTTATCTTGCGCTCATCATTTTATTGCTGCCATGGCAAACTCTGAACTGGTTGCCTCTAAAGTTGTTGCACACGAGCTGAAGTTGAAGTTGGAGATGGAGCTGGAGCTGTAGCTGGAGCTGTAGCTGGAGTTGAGCCCAGCTAGCAATTATTGTGCTGCTCACAAGTCTGAGAACGTAAGCTGCAATCCACATGAGAGAATGACGGACAGAAAAGCCAGCTCCAGTTCTCAAAAACAATGGGAATGCAACTTTTATCGAAAAGGCGTTGCAAATGTTCTTCAATGTGAGTACAGTCAAACTTATGCAATCAATTTATTTTCATACAAATGATTTACGCTCCTTCAGCTCGTTGCATAAAAAGACTGTTGCTGTAACCTGTGCACAGTGTTTTGAAACAACTTAAAATAAAGTGAACCAATATATATACATATATATATATATATAATACTCTACCTGAACATTTCAGTCCTCAAAATCAATTTAATTTCATATAAAATATTTAGTATCTTTCAATTCGTTCTGCAGCAAATATATAATTGCTATTACCTGTAAGAGGTTCTCGCAAACAGCTTAAAACAAATCGTTTTCACTCAGTTCAAGTGCATCGATCAAAATTGTACAGAGTGAATAGCGTGAGCGAAAATGCTCAAAAATATTGATATTTCTCCTCCGTATTTTTTTAGGAGGGCTGTTAGAAAGAGCAGTTGTTGCAGTTGTGTTGTGTCTGGTTTTATCTGTTTGCACATTTTGTGTATTGTGATTGTTGTTGCTGGCAGTTGATGCTGCTGCTGCTGCTGCTGCTGGGTGCAAAAGCAAATTGATATCTCTAACATGATATTTGCTAAGCTAGAACTCTGTACACACATCTGTGTATGTATGTATCTATATACGTATGTATCTTCATGCAACCTACATACAATGCGGACGGTTTAGCAATTGCATGCCGAGGGGGCGTGACAACAACAGCAACTACACCAAAAACAACAACATCTACACTCAGAAAAACAATTCAACTCACATTTTTCATTCGGAACAAATAATTAAGAACTTATTAATAATAATAATAGTTCTAATCATAACAAAAATTTGTGAAAATCAAAAAAAAATCGTTTCAGGGCAAGCCTTTCTAATCATTCGAAAATTTGTTATTATTTATAATTAATTTTTAAATATAAAAATTAAGAAACAACAACTCAACCGCCATTGGAAAATTAGTTTCTTATATTTCGAAATTATTTGTACAAGTATAAAAATCAATTTTAAAATTACAAAATAAAGCAATATACATTAATTTTCCTGATTTTAACAAGTTTCATTTATTATAAATATTATTTAAATTATTATTATTTCTTGGAAAAAAAGGGAAAAACTTTCTAGTTTTCTAGACGATCTTGGGGCGATTTTCTAAAATTGAGTTCCAATTTGTTTGTGAGTGTAAAATGCAGCATATGCTTGCAGTTTGTATCCGTATCATTGTTCAGACAACTTTGCTGCATATCAATGTGGCCTCAGCATGATTGTTGTTATTTGATGTTTGCTGTTGTTGTTGGTTCTATGAAAATCATTAATAATGAGGATGATGATGATGCTGTTGCTTCTGTTGTTGCTGCTGTCGCTCTATTGAGTGTTGATATCGTTTGCAGAATTATAATTTCTGTGTGAGAGCTGCCTTTGCCAATGGTGGAACTCGGAGGGAGGGTTGGCAAGAGGAATGGGGTGGCGGAGATGTATTCTGCTAACTGCCACGCATCGCTGCGTGCAACATTTTTCAGTCAGTCAGTCGCCAATGTGTGTGCGTCTATTTTTTTCCCTATATTAATTAATTAAAATTGACATTGAAGCACAGCAAATTGCAAACAAGCTTCTAATGATTAGTTGCATGCCTCTTTGCCCGCTAACAATGTGCAAAATGCTTTTTGTATTAACATTAGTCTTCACATTGTGTTTGTTGTTGTCAGCTAATCTCTGCGATTTTTTTTTACTTTTATTTTATTTTTTTATTGCCACCTTTTAGACAAGGCTATTCGCATTGAGTGTGTGTTTTGTTATAAGGTTGAGGAAGTAGTCACATAGCTTAAAATCGCTGACATTGCGGCTGCATATTGGATTTAATTTACGGCTGCGGTTTTTAAATCAAGCAACTTGTTATTTCATTTTATTATTATTATGAATATTTGTTATTGAACATAAATAACTTTAGCTGAAACATATGGAATAGTTTGTGATTAAACGTAGAATTTGTGTTTTCAAAAAAAAAGCTACCAAATTAGATTCGTTTTTATTTATTTAAAGTGCTGAGAGATTTATGTGAAATGTATCGAAATTCTCTGAATAAAATGTAAACTTGTTATATGAATTTCATATGTCAAATTCTTAGCATGTGATATAAATCAATTTTGCATTTTCTGATTGCATTCAATATTTATGTGAAACTTTCACCTCTGACTACTAAGTGCATACAAAATTAATACGACAAAACGAATTTTGTTGCCAAGTAATTTATACAAATTCAGAAAACGTAATCAATAAATACATTTTCTATTTATGCAACAGTTCAGTCTGTCGTCTGTCCCTCTCTCCTGCATTGCATGTGGCAACATAACGGGACAAGCAGCTTGACATACGAATATATATGTGCATATATATATGTTGCATGTAAAGTTTATATGAAAATATATATATAAATAAATATGTTTTTAATTTTTTCACTTATTTCGTTTCGCATTTTAATTTATGCAAATAAATTTCCACTTTGCACAGAAATCAAAATGAATTAAGTGCGAGTGATAGAAATGTTGTTGCATATATGCATGTGTGTTGCATGCGTGTGTGCATGTACCGTTTTTTGTGCCACTTTGAACAAGTTGCGTTTTTGTTTTTTGTTTTTTTCTCGTCTTGTTTTCGATTTTTAAAGCAATTTTTATGCGCCGTTTGGCCGGCCGGCATCAAAACGAGCTGCGTGTTGACAACGTGCCCCCTCGTTGCAAGGGGGCAAATAGAGGTGGCGGCGAAGGCGTCTCGAGACTTGGCAAGTGCGTGTGCAACACTGTCGCATGGCAAAAAAAAATAAAATATATACTTGTTTGGCGACGCCTCAAAGTAGTCCAAGGTGCGTGAAATATATTTCGCAGCGCTGTCTGTCTGTCCATTTGTCTGCTCGGATGCCATTGGCCTCGTCGCCGTTCAGTTTTCACAATTTTCCTCAATTTGCCTCAGTTTTCCAATTAAACATGTTGCACAAGTTGAACTTGCATTAAATATAGTATAGTATTTAATATCATGGAACCTTACTCAAGTAAGCCTACGTGCGGCAAAGAAAAAAATTGTCATCAATTTTAGAAAATCGCACTGAAAACAAGAAAGTATTTCTTGCTTTTAGCACTAGTTTGTAAATATACGAAAAATGTTTCTAAAATTTAGAAAGGCTTGCCCTAATGTTTATAAATATTTTATATTATTAAGAAATGCATTTCTAAAAGCCAGAAAACCTAATTTTTAGGCAAAACCTCTTCAAAATTCAGAAATGTAATGAAATTTACTGGCTTGGGTCTTATATTAAAGTTTAGTTCGAATCGAAGTAAATTCGAAAGTATTTTTAAATTAATTAATTAATTTTTTATGAACTATCTAAAATGATTCTTGTATATGTGTAATCTTAAAATACTAATGCTTATATAATATAATATAAGAAGCAAAAAAGCTAACTTTCTTTGAACAAACACGAATAGAACAATTTTCTAAGATTTCTAAAATTCCTGTTGATTTTTTTCCTGCGTGTAGTTGGCGTCGCTTGAGCGTGCCACCCAACGTTGCAGCCAGCAATTGCCACACGGGAAAATTGCGTAAATTAACATAAATTACGACGTGGCTAAGTGGAAGTTGAAAGCGTGTACTCAATCGCCTTGAAAATATATCATACGCAGCGGAAATTTAAGCGTAATTTGCCTGACCATGCAGCAGGCAGGAGACGGCAGGCTCCATGCCTCATGCGGCAGGACCTTCTCAACCCCGTTGCATACCCAGCCCTCACTCGACCCCGCCAATTAAGTGGAAATTTGAGGTATGAAATTGCACTTGGTTGCCTCAGCTGACTTGACTTGACTTCGGCGGAAGCATTACAAGTAAAATATTATTTTAACGTTGCACATTTTCCAGCCCTTCGATGCATTTTGCCAATTTTGCATGCAATTTAAATAAAATTGAATTAAATGCCAGTTGCAGTTTGCCCACAGCACATACACACTCACACACTCACACACACACATACAAATTCATACATGTGGCTTGTGTTTAGTCAATTACTGGGATTTTGGCCACACTACTGGAAAATTGACCGCAATTTGTCGTTGGGCTTAACTGAGTTTAAGGTGTCGACAACAGCAACAGCAACAACAACAAAAAAAGAAGCAATTTTCTTGACATTCTAACAGCCAATTTAAGATAAGAATCAATAAACTTTCTTTAATAACTCTGATAAATAAGCCCAAATTAAAAGCTTACATTTCTACATCAAATATATATAAAGTTATTAGAGAAAGTTTAGCATTTAATTTTTGCTACTGTTGAGGCTTTAAATTTCTCACTTTGTATAAGCCATCGAAAATTTATTTAAAATTAAACTGGCACTCTTGATAAAACAATATTCAATTATATTATTTATGGTTGCTGTTGGCAACATTTCTTAATATCCTAACAGCCAATTAAAGACAAGAAAAGCCTTCACATTTTCTCTAGGCCTAACCCAAAAGGTTACATTAGCTAAATTAAATATTTATTGAGTTCAAAGACTAAGTTAGACATATAACTTTCGATACTATTGCGGATTAAAACTTGTTACTTCATTAAAAAGATATAACAACCACTCTGTTTCAAACATTGTTCAATAACACTCTTAATGTGTGCTGTTGGCGCATAACAACGCTGCTTTAAATCCCGTCCAATGATAGCAGCGAAAAGCCTTTTAATCACCAGCTTTTTTGCAATCATATATGTATTTTTATTGCTACCTTTTTTGATCAGCTTTTGCTGTAGTGCATTTTCCAATAAAATTTCAAATTCAACGAACATCAAAAAAGCTACCTGCAAAAGAGCGTCGACAGTTGCAAAAGTAATATTGCAAAAATACGGCAAATATGCGTTTGTAATTAAGTTGCATCTGAATGCACGAATGCACTTAATATCTTGTACTTATATCGACTATTACTTTCGGCCAGGCCCAAAATACTTTTTTATTTATTTTTTTTTTTAATTTAGCAATTTAATTTAATATTGATCAACCTACTGAAAGGTTATAAAATATTATTTTGAAGATTGAATACATAATAACGGGGAATTTAAATTAATAACATACACAAATAATTGGTTTTAGCATATTACAATATTACGTAACATCAAATGTAAGATTAAATATAACATTTATTGCACATTAACGAAAAATATTAGCGCCCAACAGTCCAGAGGTCGCTGGTGTGGAGGCGCTTTAAGCGTCTACGGGTTGTATTCGACCCTAGTGAGCAGGCCAATGGGTTAACATGGTTATGTAACGGTCATTGTAACGACTTGTGTGGCGGTTTATTTGGCTAAAGACTGTCGCTACGCAGAAGTCGTTGTGCAGCGTCAAATTGCTCACATAGGGTGGAGCACCAGAGATGTCTCTTAGGATCTTGTTCTGCAGAACTTGAATTTGATTAATCCACGATTACAACTTTAAATGTACGATTGATTTAGGGGCAAAACTATGGTCAAAAAGCCTTCGCTTTTTAAGATAAGTTGAGTTTTGACGAAGTTATGGCATTTTGAAGCTTCGACCTATGCCCATACACCGATATATCGATTTTCGGGCTATAATTTTTACTTGTCTTCCGACCTCAAATTTCATTTTCAACTTTAAATGTACGATTGATTTAGGGGCAAAACTATGATCAAAAAGCCCTTGCTTTTTAAAATCAGTTGAGTTTTGACGAAGTTATGGCATTTTGAAGTTTCGACCTATGCCCATACACCGATATATCGATTTTCGGGCTATAATTTTTACTTGTCTTCCGACCTCAAATTTCATTTTCAACTTTAAATGTACGACTGATTTAGGGGCAAAACTATGGTCAAAAAGCCTTCGCTTTTGAAGATAAGTTGAGTTTTGACGAAGTTATGGCATTTTGAAGTTTCGGCCTATGCCCATATATCGATATATCAATTTTCGGGCTATAATTTTTACTTGTCTTCCGACCCAAAATTTCGTTTTCAACTTTAAATGTACGATTGATTTAGGGGCAAAACTATGATCAAAAAGCCCTTGCTTTTTAAAATCAGTTGAGTTTTGACGAAGTTATGGCATTTTGAAGTTTCGACCCATGCCCATACACCGATATATCGATTTTCGGGCTATAATTTTTACTTGTCTTCCGACCTCAAATTTCGTTTTCAACTTTAAATGTACGATGGATTTAGGGGCAAAACTATGATCAAAAAGCCCTTGCTTTTTAAAATCAGTTGAGTTTTGACGAAGTTATGGCATTTTGAAGTTTCGACCTATGCCCATATATCGATATATCAATTTTCGGGCTATAATTTTTACTTGTCTTCCGACCCAAAATTTCGTTTTCAACTTTAAATGTACGATTAAAGTAGGGGCAAAACTATGATCAAAAAGCCCTTGCTTTTTAAAATCAGTTGAGTTTTGACGAAGTTATGGCATTTTGAAGTTTCGACCCATGCCCATACACCGATATATCGATTTTCGGGCTATAATTTTTACTTGTCTTCCGACCTCAAATTTCGTTTTCAACTTTAAATGTACGATGGATTTAGGGGCAAAACTATGATCAAAAAGCCCTTGCTTTTTAAAACCAGTTGAGTTTTGACGAAGTTATGGCATTTTGAAGTTTCGACCTATGCCCATACACCGATATATCGATTTTCGGGCTATAATTTTTACTTGTCTTCCGACCTCAAATTTCATTTTCAACTTTAAATGTACGATTGATTTAGGGGCAAAACTATGATCAAAAAGCCCTTGCTTTTTAAAATCAGTTGAGTTTTGACGAAGTTATGGCATTTTGAAGTTTCGACCTATGCCCATACACCGATATATCGATTTTCGGGCTATAATTTTTACTTGTCTTCCGACCTCAAATTTCGTTTTCAACTTTAAATGTACGATGGATTTAGGGGCAAAACTATGATCAAAAAGCCCTTGCTTTTTAAAATCAGTTGAGTTTTGACGAAGTTATGGCATTTTGAAGTTTCGACCTATGCCCATACACCGATATATCGATTTTCGGGCTATAATTTTTACTTGTCTTCCGACCAAAAATTTCGTTTTCAACTTTAAATGTACGATTGATTTAGGGGCAAAACTATGATCAAAAAGCCCTTGCTTTTTAAAATCAGTTGAGTTTTGACGAAGTTATGGCATTTTGAAGTTTCGACCTATGCCCATACACCGATATATCGATTTTCGGGCTATAATTTTTACTTGTCTTCCGACCAAAAATTTCGTTTTCAACTTTAAATGTACGATTGATTTAGGGGCAAAACTATGATCAAAAAGCCCTTGCTTTTTAAAATCAGTTGAGTTTTGACGAAGTTATGGCATTTTGAAGTTTCGACCTACGCCCATACCCCGATATATCGATTTTCGGGCTATAATTTTTACTTGTCTTCCGACCTCAAATTTCGTTTTCAACTTTAAATGTACGATTGATTTAGGGGCAAAACTATGATCAAAAAGCCCTTGCTTTTTAAAATCAGTTAGTGTTTTGACGAAGTTATGGCATTTTGAAGTTTCGACCTATGCCCATACACCGATATATCGATTTTCGGGCTATAATTTTTACTTGTCTTCCGACCTCAAATTTCGTTTTCAACTTTAAATGTACGATGGATTTAGGGGCAAAACTATGATCAAAAAGCCCTTGCTTTTTAAAATCAGTTGAGTTTTGACGAAGTTATGGCATTTTGAAGTTTCGACCTACGCCCATACCCCGATATATCGATTTTCGGGCTATAATTTTTACTTGTCTTCCGACCTCAAATTTCGTTTTCAACTTTAAATGTACGATTGATTTAGGGGCAAAATTATGATCAAAAAGCCTTCGCTTTTGAAGATAAGTTGAGTTTTGACGAAGTTATGGCATTTTGAAGTTTCGACCTATGCCCATACACCGATATACCGATTTTCAGGCTATAGTTTTTACTTGTCTTCCGACCTCAAATTTCGTTTTCAACTTTAAATGTACGATGGATTTAGGGGCAAAACTATGATCAAAAAGCCCTTGCTTTTTAAAATCAGTTAGTGTTTTGACGAAGTTATGGCATTTTGAAGTTTCGACCTACGCCCATACCCCGATATATCGATTTTCGGGCTATAATTTTTACTTGTCTTCCGACCTCAAATTTCGTTTTCAACATTAAATGTACGATTGATTTAGGGGCAAAACTATGATCAAAAAGCCCTTGCTTTTTAAAATCAGTTGAGTTTTGACGAAGTTATGGCATTTTGAAGTTTTGACCTATGCCCATATTTCGATATATCGATTTTCGGGCTATAATTTTTACTTGTCTTCCGACCTCAAATTTCGTTTTCAACTTTAAATGTACGATTGATTTAGGGGCAAAACTATGATCAAAAAGACCTTGCTTTTTAAAATCAGTTGAGTTTTGACGAAGTTATGGCATTTTGAAGTTTCGACCTATGCCCATATATCGATATATCGATTTTCGGGCTATAATTTTTACTTGTCTTCCGACCTCAAATTTCATTTTCAACTTTAAATGTACGATGGATTAAGGGGCAAAACTATGATCAAAAAGCCCTTGCTTTTTAAAATCAGTTGAGTTTTGACGAAGTTATGGCATTTTGAAGTTTCGACCTATGCCCATATATCGATATATCGATTTTCGGGCTATAATTTTTACTTGTCTTCCGACCTCAAATTTCGTTTTCAACTTTAAATGTACGATTGATTTAGGGGCAAAACTATGATCAAAAAGCCCTTGCTTTTTAAAATCAGTTGAGTTTTGACGAAGTTATGGCATTTTGAAGTTTCGACCTATGCCCATATATCGATATATCGATTTTCGGGCTATAATTTTTACTTGTCTTCCGACCTCAAATTTCATTTTCAACTTTAAATGTACGATGGATTAAGGGGCAAAACTATGATCAAAAAGCCCTTGCTTTTTAAAATCAGTTGAGTTTTGACGAAGTTATGGCATTTTGAAGTTTCGACCTATGCCCGATATATCGATTTTCGGGCTATAATTTTTACTTGTCTTCCGACCTCAAATTTCGTTTTCAACTTTAAATGTACGATTGATTTAGGGGCAAAACTATGATCAAAAAGCCCTTGCTTTTTAAAATCAGTTGAGTTTTGACGAAGTTATGGCATTTTGAAGTTTCGACCCATGCCCATACACCGATATATCGATTTTCGGGCTATAATTTTTACTTGTCTTCCGACCTCAAATTTCGTTTTCAACTTTAAATGTGCGATTGATTTAGGGGCAAAACTATGATCAAAAAGCCTTCGCTTTTGAAGATAAGTTGAGTTTTGACGAAGTTATGGCATTTTGAAGTTTCGACCTATGCCCATATATCGATATATCGATTTTCGGGCTATAATTTTTACTTGTCTTCCGACCTCAAATTTCATTTTCAACTTTAAATGTACGATGGATTTAGGGGCAAAACTATGATCAAAAAGCCCTTGCTTTTTAAAATCAGTTGAGTTTTGACGAAGTTATGGCATTTTGAAGTTTAGACCTTTGCCCATACACCGATATATCAATTTTCGGGCTATAATTTTTACTTGTCTTCCGACCTCAAATTTCGTTTTCAACTTTAAATGTACGATTGATTTAGGGGCAAAACTATGATCAAAAAGACCTTGCTTTTTAAAATCAGTTGAGTTTTGACGAAGTTATGGCATTTTGAAGTTTCGACCCATGCCCATACACCGATATATCAATTTTCGGGCTATAATTTTTACTTGTCTTCCGACCTCAAATTTCGTTTTCAACTTTAAATGTACGATTGATTTAGGGGCAAAACTATGATCAAAAAGACCTTGCTTTTTAAAATCAGTTGAGTTTTGACGAAGTTATGGCATTTTGAAGTTTCGACCCATGCCCATATATCGATATATCAATTTTCGGGCTATAATTTTTACTTGTCTTCCGACCTCAAATTTCATTTTCAACTTTAAATGTACGATTGATTTAGGGGCAAAACTATGATCAAAAAGCCCTTGCTTTTTAAAATCAGTTGAGTTTTGACGAAGTTATGGCATTTTGAAGTTTCGACCTATGCCCATACACCGATATATCGATTTTCGGGCTATAATTTTTACTTGTCTTCCGACCTCAAATTTCGTTTTCAACTTTAAATGTACGATTGATTTAGGGGCAAAACTATGATCAAAAAGCCCTTGCTTTTTAAAATCAGTTGAGTTTTGACGAAGTTATGGCATTTTGAAGTTTCGACCTATGCCCATATATCGATATATCGATTTTCGGGCTATAATTTTTACTTGTCTTCCGACCTCAAATTTCGTTTTCAACTTTAAATGTACGATGGATTTAGGGGCAAAACTATGATCAAAAAGCCCTTGCTTTTTAAAATCAGTTGAGTTTTGACGAAGTTATGGCATTTTGAAGTTTCGACCTATGCCCATACACCGATATATCGATTTTCGGGCTATAATTTTTACTTGTCTTCCGACCTCAAATTTCGTTTTCAACTTTAAATGTACGATTGATTTAGGGGCAAAACTATGATCAAAAAGCCCTTGCTTTTTAAAATCAGTTGAGTTTTGACGAAGTTATGGCATTTTGAAGTTTCGACCTATGCCCATATATCGATATATCGATTTTCGGGCTATAATTTTTACTTGTCTTCCGACCTCAAATTTCGTTTTCAACTTTAAATGTACGATTGATTTAGGGGCAAAACTATGATCAAAAAGCCTTGCTTTTTAAAATCAGTTGAGTTTTGACGAAGTTATGGCATTTTGAAGTTTCGACCTATGCCCATACACCGATATATCGATTTTCGGGCTATAATTTTTACTTGTCTTCCGACCTCAAATTTCGTTTTCAACTTTAAATGTACGATTGATTTAGGGGCAAAACTATGATCAAAAAGCCCTTGCTTTTTAAAATCAGTTGAGTTTTGACGAAGTTATGGCATTTTGAAGTTTCGACCTATGCCCATACACCGATATATCGATTTTCGGGCTATAATTTTTACTTGTCTTCCGACCTCAAATTTCGTTTTCAACTTTAAATGTACGATTGATTTAGGGGCAAAACTATGATCAAAAAGCCCTTGCTTTTTAAAATCAGTTGAGTTTTGACGAAGTTATGGCATTTTGAAGTTTCGACCTATGCCCATACACCGATATATCGATTTTCGGGCTATAATTTTTACTTGTCTTCCGACCTCAAATTTCGTTTTCAACTTTAAATGTACGATTGATTTAGGGGCAAAACTATGATCAAAAAGCCCTTGCTTTTTAAAATCAGTTGAGTTTTGACGAAGTTATGGCATTTTGAAGTTTCGATCTATGCCCATACACCGATATATCGATTTTCGGGCTATAATTTTTACTTGTCTTCCGACCTCAAATTTCGTTTTCAACTTTAAATGTACGATTGATTTAGGGGCAAAACTATGATCAAAAAGCCCTTGCTTTTTAAAATCAGTTGAGTTTTGACGAAGTTATGGCATTTTGAAGTTTCGATCTATGCCCATACACCGATATATCGATTTTCGGGCTATAATTTTTACTTGTCTTCCGACCTCAAATTTCGTTTTCAACTTTAAATGTACGATTGATTTAGGGGCAAAACTATGATCAAAAAGCCCTTCGCTTTTTAAAATCAGTTGAGTTTTGACGAAGTTATGGCATTTTGAAGTTTCGACCTATGCCCATACACCGATATATCGATTTTCGGGCTATAATTTTTACTTGTCTTCCGACCTCAAATTTCGTTTTCAACTTTAAATGTACGATTGATTTAGGGGCAAAACTATGATCAAAAAGCCCTTGCTTTTTAAAATCAGTTGAGTTTTGACGAAGTTATGGCATTTTGAAGTTTCGACCTATGCCCATACACCGATATATCGATTTTCGGGCTATAATTTTTACTTGTCTTCCGACCTCAAATTTCGTTTTCAACTTTAAATGTGCGATTGATTTAGGGGCAAAACTATGATCAAAAAGCCCTTGCTTTTTAAAATCAGTTGAGTTTTGACGAAGTTATGGCATTTTGAAGTTTCGACCTATGCCCATACACCGATATATCGATTTTCGGGCTATAATTTTTACTTGTCTTCCGACCTCAAATTTCGTTTTCAACTTTAAATGTACGATTGATTTAGGGGCAAAACTATGATCAAAAAGCCCTTGCTTTTTAAAATCAGTTGAGTTTTGACGAAGTTATGGCATTTTGAAGTTTCGATCTATGCCCATACACCGATATATCGATTTTCGGGCTATAATTTTTACTTGTCTTCCGACCTCAAATTTCGTTTTCAACTTTAAATGTACGATTGATTTAGGGGCAAAACTATGATCAAAAAGCCCTTGCTTTTTAAAATCAGTTGAGTTTTGACGAAGTTATGGCATTTTGAAGTTTCGACCTATGCCCATACACCGATATATCGATTTTCGGGCTATAATTTTTACTTGTCTTCCGACCTCAAATTTCGTTTTCAACTTTAAATGTACGATTGATTTAGGGGCAAAACTATGATCAAAAAGCCCTTGCTTTTTAAAATCAGTTGAGTTTTGACGAAGTTATGGCATTTTGAAGTTTCGACCCATGCCCATATATCGATATATCGATTTTCGGGCTATAATTTTTACTTGTCTTCCGACCTCAAATTTCGTTTTCAACTTTAAATGTACGATTGATTTAGGGGCAAAACTATGATCAAAAAGCCCTTGCTTTTTAAAATCAGTTGAGTTTTGACGAAGTTATGGCATTTTGAAGTTTCGACCTATGCCCATACACCGATATATCGATTTTCGGGCTATAATTTTTACTTGTCTTCCGACCTCAAATTTCGTTTTCAACTTTAAATGTACGATTGATTTAGGGGCAAAACTATGATCAAAAAGCCCTTGCTTTTTAAAATCAGTTGAGTTTTGACGAAGTTATGGCATTTTGAAGTTTCGACCTATGCCCATATACCGATATATCGATTTTCGGGCTATAATTTTTACTTGTCTTCCGACCTCAAATTTCGTTTTCAACTTTAAATGTACGATTGATTTAGGGGCAAAACTATGATCAAAAAGCCCTTGCTTTTTAAAATCAGTTGAGTTTTGACGAAGTTATGGCATTTTGAAGTTTCGACCTATGCCCATATATCGATATATCAATTTTCGGGCTATAATTTTTACTTGTCTTCCGACCTCAAATTTCGTTTTCAACTTTAAATGTACGATTGATTTAGGGGCAAAACTATGATCAAAAAGCCCTTGCTTTTTAAAATCAGTTGAGTTTTGACGAAGTTATGGCATTTTGAAGTTTCGACCTATGCCCATACACCGATATATCGATTTTCGGGCTATAATTTTTACTTGTCTTCCGACCTCAAATTTCGTTTTCAACTTTAAATGTACGATTGATTTAGGGGCAAAACTATGATCAAAAAGCCCTTGCTTTTTAAAATCAGTTGAGTTTTGACGAAGTTATGGCATTTTGAAGTTTCGACCTATGCCCATATATCGATATATCGATTTTCGGGCTATAATTTTTACTTGTCTTCCGACCTCAAATTTCGTTTTCAACTTTAAATGTACGATTGATTTAGGGGCAAAACTATGATCAAAAAGCCCTTGCTTTTTAAAATCAGTTGAGTTTTGACGAAGTTATGGCATTTTGAAGTTTCGACCTATGCCCATACACCGATATATCGATTTTCGGGCTATAATTTTTACTTGTCTTCCGACCTCAAATTTCATTTTCAACTTTAAATGTACGATTGATTTAGGGGCAAAACTATGATCAAAAAGCCCTTGCTTTTTAAAATCAGTTGAGTTTTGACGAAGTTATGGCATTTTGAAGTTTCGACCTATGCCCATACACCGATATATCGATTTTCGGGCTATAATTTTTACTTGTCTTCCGACCTCAAATTTCGTTTTCAACTTTAAATGTACGATTGATTTAGGGGCAAAACTATGATCAAAAAGCCCTTGCTTTTTAAAATCAGTTGAGTTTTGACGAAGTTATGGCATTTTGAAGTTTCGACCTATGCCCATATATCGATATATCAATTTTCGGGCTATAATTTTTACTTGTCTTCCGACCTCAAATTTCGTTTTCAACTTTAAATGTACGATTGATTTAGGGGCAAAACTATGATCAAAAAGCCCTTGCTTTTTAAAATCAGTTGAGTTTTGACGAAGTTATGGCATTTTGAAGTTTCGACCTATGCCCATATATCGATATATCGATTTTCGGGCTATAATTTTTACTTGTCTTCCGACCTCAAATTTCGTTTTCAACTTTAAATGTACGATTGATTTAGGGGCAAAACTATGATCAAAAAGCCCTTGCTTTTTAAAATCAGTTGAGTTTTGACGAAGTTATGGCATTTTGAAGTTTCGACCCATGCCCATACACCGATATATCGATTTTCGGGCTATAATTTTTACTTGTCTTCCGACCTCAAATTTCGTTTTCAACTTTAAATGTACGATTGATTTAGGGGCAAAACTATGATCAAAAAGCCCTTGCTTTTTAAAATCAGTTGAGTTTTGACGAAGTTATGGCATTTTGAAGTTTCGACCCATGCCCATATATCGATATATCAATTTTCGGGCTATAATTTTTACTTGTCTTCCGACCTCAAATTTCATTTTCAACTTTAAATGTACGATTGATTTAGGGGCAAAACTATGATCAAAAAGCCCTTGCTTTTTAAAATCAGTTGAGTTTTGACGAAGTTATGGCATTTTAAAGTTTCGACCTATGCCCATACACCGATATATCGATTTTCGGGCTATAATTTTTACTTGTCTTCCGACCTCAAATTTAATTTTCAACTTTAAATGTACCATGGATTTAGGGGCAAAACTATGATCAAAAAGCCCTTGCTTTTTAAAATCAGTTGAGTTTTGACGAAGTTATGGCATTTTGAAGTTTCGACCCATGCCCATATATCGATATATCAATTTTCGGGCTATAATTTTTACTTGTCTTCCGACCTCAAATTTCGTTTTCAGCTTTAAATGTACGATTGATTTAGGGGCAAAACTATGATCAAAAAGCCCTTGCTTTTTAAAATCAGTTGAGTTTTGACGAAGTTATGGCATTTTGAAGTTTCGACCCATGCCCATATATCGATATATCAATTTTCGGGCTATAATTTTTACTTGTCTTCCGACCTCAAATTTCGTTTTCAACTTTAAATGTACGATTGATTTAGGGGCAAAATTATGATCAAAAAGCCCTTGCTTTTTAAAATCAGTTGAGTTTTGACGAAGTTATGGCATTTTGAAGTTTCGACCCATGCCCATATATCGATATATCAATTTTCGGGCTATAATTTTTACTTGTCTTCCGACCTCAAATTTCGTTTTCAACTTTAAATGTACGATTGATTTAGGGGCAAAACTATGATCAAAAAGCCCTTGCTTTTTAAAATCAGTTGAGTTTTGACGAAGTTATGGCATTTTGAAGTTTCCACCTATGCCCTCCAAGTACTTGCCACGGGAGGTGCTACGCACTATTCGTACGGTAGTCATAGGCCGACAGCAATTGACTTTGCTGTGTACGCTGGAATACGTTCTGACTGCCTTGGTATATCTGAGCGAATTGAGCTTAACTCCGATCACATCCCTTTCATCGTCGAGTATAGAATGGCTGTTACTCTAAATGCTCCCAAGGCACGTCTTCTGCCGCGCAAGGCAAACATCACCCGATTCCGGCAGAGGTTGGAGCAGCTTGTCAACTTGAACATGGAGCTGAGTTCATCGGCTGATATAGACGACGCAGCGGAGTTATTCCTGCGTAATATTAACGCGGCGGCGGAATACTCCATGCTTGGCCAACTTCCTTGTTCGCCTCGCAGTCCAGCTAAGCCTTTTTTAAAAACTGAGATTTTGGATCTGGTAAGGCACAAGAGAGCACTGCGTCGCCAATATATGCGCTCACGCAATCCTTTGGATCTAAGAGACTTTAGGCGGGCTGCGTACGAGCTGCGAAAGTTGCTTTTTGACACTAAGAGCCAGTACTTCCAGGATATGCTCCGCAATGCCGATCCCAATAAGAATCATGGATTCAATTTGTGGAAGGCAACGCGTTGTGTCAAGCGGCAGCCACTCAGGCGGATCCCCATTATGCGACCGGACAACACTTGGTGTCGATCGGATGCTGAGATTGCATCGGCATTTGCGGATGAGCTGCAAGGCCGGTTCACGCCAAAATACTTTGATAGCAAAATTTCAACATATCAATGCAACGAGTAAGCTTTACGGCCACAAAGCTTAATTAACATTTGATGTTGAAAGGATGCATCTGGCACATACACATATATGTATATACCAGCGATAATCCCTGGCAGTGCTCGAGCTACAAACAATGTCTCAGATAACAATGTAAGCCTTTCTGCCTAAGACCATTCATTAACATAACTGTCGACTGCATTGCATAGATTGTGACAATTGTAATTAAATTTAAGCCAATTAAATGCCCAAGAGCAGCGTAACAAACCATTGCAAATATTTCTGTATTTTAGTAAATTGCACTAAAATTACAATTTTCCTGAGTGAAAATCACATGAAAGCTAGAAAAATATTCTGTCCATTTAAGAAAATAATTTCAAAATATAAGAAAACAAATTTCTAAAATTTAAAAAAACTCTTCTTTTATTTTTCAGAAATCTATATTCTTATAAAAAGTAGAAATGCAAATCTTTATTTAAAAAACCTTTTTGAAATTTAGAAAATATTTGTGACATTTTTTCATTCCAATTAAATTATATTCGTTTTCCATAAGCTATGTAATTTTAAGCAACTAAAACACCTTGGAAATCAGCATATTATTTATAAGACACTAATTTTTGTTAAGATTCAACTTTCCCTCTAAGAAATATACTTTTTGCATAATAAGCAGAGTTGCACTTGTTGCCAAAAGTGGGCCGATTTTCTATAATTTAGGCTAATCTATTTTTATATTGAAGGTTTAAAAACAAACTGGCAGAGATAATAATTATGTGGATCACGAATATAATTCGAAGCAGCTGCTGTTACTTTTGTGAATTGGTCATTTGTTGCGAACGTGTCGATTGCTTTACCTTATTGATTTTGATATTTATATAAATTTGCATACGTTATGGTAATAACTCATTCAAATGGCCAGCGGCCAGCGAAATCAATCTGCTTAGCATTTAAACGGGGCCTTTCGGGCCTATCGAAGAATGGCCAGCAACAGCAAACGGTAACTGGTTTGGGCCAACAGCCAAAAAACACGTTGTAAGTTATACAAAATACAAAAAAATAAATTGAATTACGGTTTGCGGCAAACCAGTTTGCGGCACAAATTAATAATAGGAATATGTGGCACAAGAGGCTGAAAAAAAAAAATAAATAAAAAATAATAACAGCAAAAATCAGCAACAAACATCGAATCTAAAAATACGCCACAGCCCATAACAAATTCTCAATGACAACGCGGCGTATGCTTAATGTGTGTGCATTCTACTCATTTTGCAAGTGAATGGACTCACACAGCATTCACATTGAGTAATCCACAAAAAAAAAATAAAAGAAAAAAGAGACGCAGTGCGGCAAGTGAATTTTCAACTTTTACAAGCAAACATCGCTTGCAAAATGTGCTGTACTTTTTTGGTTTTTTTTTTTGATTGAATTATGTGCCGCAAATGTTGCTGCCACTAACACCAACCGCAACACCTTGCCACCGCCCCCGCTTGCCATTCCTTTTCATAATGATTACCGCACATTTTGCAGTTGGCCTCGTGGCGCCGGCAATTGCACAACAACAACAACAACAATAACACCCAACCAACAAACAACAGCTAGGCAACAACAAAAACAACAACAACAAAATTGAAAGTGAACTTGCGACTTTCATTTTTGGTTGCTTATTTTATTTTTTATTTTGTGATACTTTTAAGCCGCTTTATTATTTTCATGTCACCTTTATTTAGCTCAATTTACCTTGGCTGTTGAGCCAACGATATGCCGAAGGGCAACACCAGCAACACCAGCAACACGAACAACAATAACAAAAACAGCGACAACAACAACAATACTCATCAGTATCTTCATTTATATGAATTTGCAATTTCTATGATTTTTCTCAGCAAGTGAAAGTCAAAAATTTGATGCTATTATGCTTAATGTTGCCAATTTTGCGGAAGCGAAATGTTCAATGATTTCATTCCAATTTGAGTGTCGTGAGTGCTTTGCAAGTGCACATTAATCTGAGTATATGAATAATCAAGGAAACGCTCGCCATGAGCTCTCGGCAAGCATTACACTCGGACAGATTACAATCAGTTGATGACTGCATTTGCGAAAAGGGGAAAATTTAACAAATTGGCTTGCAATGTAATACAGCTCAAATTCGCTTAAGGCTTGCCTGTGTTGCCGACTCTCTCTCTCTCTTGTATACACTCAGAGAAATAGTCCTAAAATAGAATTTTGCCCTGAAAAGCAGAAACTATTTCTAGACAGGAAAGCAAACCTCGAAATATTCGAAATCCCTTTCTCTACTTTTCAAAAATATATTTCTGAGTAAGAGAAAATATTTCAAAAGAGTTGAAATACAAACTTTGATTCTTAGAAAAAATCTGGCTTACAGATATTAAGAAAATAATATTTAAAATTTGTTTTAGTAATAACACATTTCATAATCATAGAAATCGTAGAAATTTAATTAATTTAAATAAAAACTATAAGCCATTTAATATATTTGTATATGCGAAGCTTCAAAACACATTAATATTTATATTAATAATATCAACATCAAAAGAGCTATATTTGATATATTTTAGACATTTTTTCTCTTTTAGAAATTCACTTGCTGAATAATAAATTGCGTTATCCTTAACGTTGGATTTGTTGAAGGCAGCAACAAAATTCTCATATTTGAAGTCAGTGCTCAAAGATATTAATTCTTACTAATTAGAGTGCGCAGGTAATAGGATTTAAAGTATTTTTTCATATACGTTTTTTTTCCGTTTTTTAAACGAAGTCTGGTTTTTTTTTAATACATGTTGCAATTATCAGCATTTTTGTGTGGCGACCACTCACATAAACCTTATTAAATTTGCAATGCAACAGAAAGCAAGCACAAATTTAACAAATAACGAAAAAATGCAGAGTGCAAACACAGCTCGTATGTAAATTAGTGAAAAATTCCTGAGCATATTAACCGGAAGTCGGAAGCACAACAAATGTACCTGAATTATGATTTTTATGTTTGTGGCTGCTTTTCAGCTGTATGTTATTCTTGTTGCCGGTGTTGTTGTTGCTGTGTGAGGGTTTTTCCCTGCTGCCAGTTTTTCCTGGCAACGCCAACTCGAATTCAAATTCCCGCTGCCGTTCTGGATGAGTGCGCGTTAAGTGCGTTACCCGCATGCAACCGCCCCATAAGAGGTAAGCCGCCAGGGCAGTGTGTAGAGGGGGAGGGGAGAAAGCAACGTGTGCTGCCCAGCAGGGGCAAGTCATTAAGTCAGTGGGTTCTGTTCTGTCGCTATGGCAGTGGCCGTGGCTCTGTGGTTTTTGCAGTCAGTCAGCGCTGCTGTACAAAAAAAAAAAATAAAACAAAAAAATACCGTTTTCGATTTTGGTGCACTCAGAAAAAAATCGCACTACATTTTTCGAATTTCCAGGGACTTTCTATCTTCTGCATTTCTAGTTTTTAGAATTGCATTTCTTAAAAAAAAAGAAAACATCCCCCAATTTGTAAGGAAACGTCTGTATAAATTTTAGACAATTATTTCGTAGCATAATGAAATTATTTCCAAAATAAGGAAAAAGTTTGAATTTTGTAGAGCGAATTTCTAAAATTCAAAAATTAATCCTGAAAAGTAGTAAAACTTTATTTTTTAAGGCGATTTACATTTAAGTGTGATTTAGTAAAATTAAGGGAGATTTTATGTTTTTTGGCTGAGTGTGGCAAGTGGCAAGAGTTGGGCGTTGCTTGCATGAGCAGACTTGCTGCTCAGCTCAGCTCAGCTCAGCTCATTTCAAATAAATTACCATAAAAATAGAAAAACACACCAAATAAGAATGCAATGCTCGCCAGAAATATGCGGAAATCTATGTGTGACACTTTGAACCCGGACACGTAATGAGAGACAGCCGCGTTCCCAGTGCCACAGCTCCCCCTCCGCAGAGTGGTGCGATATCAAGCGAAATTATTGAGAAATGTCACGCAAATTTGTGCAGCAGCAGCAACAGCAGCAACAACAGCAACAACAACGAGCAACAATGCGACAATGCGACATAAAATAATATTAATAGCAGTAAAAATATGTATGTGCAATTGAAATTGTTGAGCGATAAACGCATGCAACAGCAAAGCGACAGCGGCCAACGGGGCGTATGAGAAATGATTGTGATTATTTGCTCTATGCGCATGAAATTATGCAAGCTTATGCGTGTCGCTCTATATATCTGTGTGTGCATATATATATATATAATATATCCATTATTTTCTATAAGGCAGAGAGAATATTGAGAGGGGCTTAATGACACATTTCTTTTATGCCTGGATAATTAAGGCATAAATTTCGCAGCAAGATTAAATATTCACTTGGCCCAGCAGTTCGCAATAATACAATTAAATTTCAATTAAAGTGAGTTTTAACTGTCGAAACTTAAAACGCAACCAGTTCATTTTCATTGCTGCGAGCAGATTATTTTTTATTGCACTATGCAGAAAGGGGAGGAAAATCTTGGTACACATTTCACTTATGCCTTCATAATTAAGGCAATAAGTCCCGCAGAAAAATGTAATATTCATTTGGCCTAGCAGTTAGTAAGTAATAATACAATTAAAACACAAACAAAACGCAATCATCAGAATATTTTTCAGAGAATATCTTGAGGGTGGGTCTTGGACTTAATGACGCAAGCATCGTTTATGCTTTGATTGTGAGTTTTCACTCTCAGAACTTATTTTTATTGCACCATGCATCAAGGGGTATTAAATTAAACTCTTATTATTTGATAATATTTGCACAAATATTGAGTTGTAATTTTATATAATATATATGCATACTCACACACATGTGGAGCAATGATTTTCATCTGGAATTTCAATTGAAAGCTTACCTGCAAAGAGAGCAGAGAGAAGATAATGGACATAATTAATTAACGCAATAATTATAAGGTTTTGCATTGTCTGTAATACGAGTAAAATCAGCCTTCTGTGGCTTATATGGCTGCACACATAATGTTTACACGAATACGTATATTATGCAAATTAATGTGGCAACCGCAGTGGCAACAACAAAAACAACTGTAACAAAACGCAGTCTGCAACAGCAGCAACAACAAATGCTGACCATGAAACCATTGTTGTGTTGCTGCCAGCAACAATCAAATTAAAATTCAAATTCGAAAACTTGCTTCAACTTCGGTGCTTTTAATTCTGGCCAGCATGCCTCTAGTTATGGCAGCAACATGCAACTGGTTGAAAAATTATAAAAAAAATAAAAATAAAATGGTTGCGGTGTTCTCAAAGTTTATGGTTATGAAAATATTGTGTGTACATTTTTGTGTACACATGTTTTTTATTATTATTTTTTTGTTTTTGAAGTGTTTGCATACGTTTTACGTAATTAATTAAAAGGCGAGTTGCAACAAGTGAAACTTGAGGCACAAACTGAAGCTAATGCTATTAAACCTGCATAATCAAACAAGCGATTAATTACAAATATTCCGACAAGGTTTGGGCTTATGTTTTTCTTTTTTCAACGAGTCGTCGTTGTACTCTTACAACAAAATATTAGCACCACTTCTATTTGCTTATGAATGAAAAAAAAAAACAATTAGTCTTACAATTTGATCAACATATTTCTAAGTATTATCAAAGGAGTACTCTTTTCAATATATATTTATATATTTATTTTTGTTTTTCGAAAAATAAAAGCAATATAAATCGTTTATTTCTAATTTTCATATTTGTCCTTCTTTTCTTGATTTTTCCATCAGATTTAATTTTAATTTTAATTAATTTTAAATAATTGGATCACGCTGAATAGAATTATGTTTTTTCATCTCACTCACAGTTTTTTTTAAGTCTTCTTCCATTTCCAAAAAAGTATTCATAAGTTCCTTAAATTTACTCAAAAAAGATACGTTTGAAAACATTTCTTGTGCGAGTGTTGCTATTATTTTGTTCACCACTGTATGTTGTCGACCCGGCTAAAAGTCAACTGGCGCCAAGTTGGCCAACAAAGTCTGCGGAGGTTTTTTTTTATTGTTTGTTTGTCTACGCGTTGCAATTAACAACTTAAGTTTAACTTTAGCTGCATTTCGTGTGCCTGGCCATCGAGCGTAATTAAATTTGCACTTTTCGCCATTAACCTCTATAAATTGCTCACCAATATTTAATAAGCCTTTCGAAATGTCAGCATATGCCTTAAATGTCAGCTAAAAGTGGGCGTGGCATCCCATTAAGCTTAAATATCAGCTAGCTGAGCGTTATATAAGGGACTCAACCAATATAATAAGTTGTGCCAAACGGTAACATTTCCACAGCCAGCAAAGGGCATCAAAATCTTTGATTAATATTCAGATTAATAGATTACGACTTTTGCAAAATCAGCTGCATGTAATTTTAACTTCATAATTATTCAGTTCAAAATCAAAAATTATGAAAATTAAAAATAAATTATCTAAATTAGTAATTCCAGCACATGTTAAATCAAATGTCAAATCAAGTTTGGAACATATTTAAATTACCCAAGTAAATATTTAAAACTATGTCGTCAAAAAGGAATTGGAATCGGATCTGATTTACTGAGTCAAATTCAGCATCGAAATCGGAAACTGATCCACATTTTAAAATTGATTTAAAGTGCATTTACCGGAACTGACATTATTTGTCTAGTAAATACCGTATCGGAATCAAAACATTGTACACTCAGAAAAAATCGACATGAATTTTAGAAAATCACCCAGAAATTGTTCTTGTTTTTAGAACAAATTTCTAAACATAATAAAAATTATTATAAAAATTAGAAATGCTTGCCATAAATAGACCATCAACAAATATTGAGATTTTTTCTTTTTTTCTGAAATATTTTCCATAATTAAGAAATGCATTTGTAAAAAAGAGAAATGCAAACAAATAACATAAATGAGTCTGGATTTTTATACATATAATTTCAGGATTGAACTTAAATTCGTTTCGATTTGACATTTAACACCTTAACTCAGAAATATGAATGTTAAATGTTAAATGTCAATCAATATTAGCCATGGCACTCGTATATAATTCGTATAAATTTAAAGTGCTCTCTATAGAATATTTGTCACATTATTTTTTTACAAAGTTGCAGCTCTCTCCATATTATATTTGTCGCATTATGACGTTTAATTTTATTTACGCTTGGCAGCACTTCATTTTCTTTTTGCTCGTTCTTAATTACGTGTCAAATTTTTGTTGCCGTATTATTTTAAGTTGAAGTGGTAAAATCTATTTTTTATCTCTGCTGTTTTTAGTGCGCTTATTATGTCACGTAATGGTTTGCCAAACAGACGAACGTGCGAAACATCTACTTTCATATGCAACCTCCCCAAAAAATAAGCAGAGTTAAGCTAAGTAGACCAGCACGGCGTATGAGTAATTATGCAAGCGAGAGGGAGAGACCGAGTACGTGAAATAAGCATAGTTTTGCAACAAAAGTTTCATGCGCACTCTCGTTAACAGTTACAGACGCATTATAAAATGAAAAAAACTAAACCATAAGCCTTACATTAAAGGAGCTTACTGCAAAAAAAAATATAACTGAACAAAAACTAAAATAGAAATTACAAATGATGACGTAAAGCACGAAATATAAGCTACACATTGAAGCAGCTTACCTATAAAAAAAAAACAATAAGACATAAATCTAAAATAAAGGTTACACTCAGAAAATAATCGACCTGGATTTTAGAAACTGGCGTAAAAATATGTAAAGCTATTAGAAATATTTTTGAATTTTAAAGTTGAAATGCAAACCCTAATTTTTAGATAAGATCGAACATAAGAAATATTCTATGTGTATGTGTATATAGCCACACAGTTAAGAAGCCTTGCAAATTGTTCTACATGCCTCGCTTTGTAATTTCGAATCATAGCCACAAGTTGAATGCAGTCAAGAGAATTTGGAAGCAGCTGCTCCTGTGCTTTATTGACTCCAACAAGAAGTTGGCTAACAGGATGCAGTCAGGGCACGGGCTCTGAGAGTCGATAATTTTTGGGGCATATGAACTGTGGTCAAAGTGGGTGGAGGAGCGGACAAATTTCAGGCTGGCCAGCTGCATTAAAGCCCAGTAGCTGCCACAATGATTTATGTGCCGCGTGCGTTAGAGAGAGAGAAAGAGACAGAAAGTGTGAAAGAGAGAGATAGCGAGAGCAAAAGAGAGAGAGAGACAGAGTGAACTGGCTTCTTTTTGGCTGAGAGTTTCATAAATCAGTTTTGAGCGATAGAGAGACTTCCCGCTGAGTCATTGCTTTGCTGTGGCCATTATGTCAGCTATTGGCATCAATTTGGCAATGGAGATTGAGAGATACAACGGCGCATTTCAATTTGCCCCAACATTTTATAATATACTCATGCTCATATTTATGAAGCTCGAGATTCGCGCTTCGAGATTTTGCCCAACATGTTTATGGTTGTTGTTGCCGCTGGCTGTTGCTGTTGGCTGAGTAGCGAAATTTGTTGCCTGGCCACAGATCAGATAAACATAAGCGATTGATTCATGGCGGTACGCTATCTGAGTAACATTCATTTTGCACTAATCACTAATCTAACCGCGTGTAGTCTTAATGCTGCCTCTCGCATAAATTGGTCGCGTTAACGGGCATCCCATCAATTGCATGTTGGGGCAAGCCGAATTGGGTTGCGGCTATTAAATCAAAAAGAACAGTTAAGTTTAAATTTTGAAACTGAAATTCTTTTGCATGAATGTTGTAGTCGCGAATGCTCCACTAGAAGAAAGAAATAGCTGGTAGGGAAAAGTCGTAAGAGATTACAACACTAAACTTAATCCAAATATATCTTGACCTGGCTGCAGGTGAAGTTTTTTTTTGGGCAATACAGCACCAAGCAGTGAATCTCTTCCAAAAAAAAACGGCCTGATTCAATATATCGTAATAAAAACAATTAAAAACCTGAAAAACCTCCAGCAAAAGACTGATGTAAATTATAAATATGGGTCACTAAGCAACTAAAAAAAAGTTAATCTATTCTTCAGCATTAATGAAATACATTAAATATAAACTTCTCTAATTCATTTACATTTGAAATAATAATAATATAAATATATTTATATAAATAATTATATTTATTACACATTTATATTTAAATTATAAATATGGGTCAGCAAACAATAAACAAAACTTTATTCCTAATTATGAAAAAACATTTAAACGGTATTCAAATACAAACATGCTTAATTCATTTACAATTTAAATATGCACCGGGAATTTCCAACACTTTTCTAGTATTTCCGCTTGATAAATACATTCCAGTAATGTTCATAGCTGATTCCTTTATAATTCATAGAGCTGTCAAAATCAGGGCAACCCTTGCGCGGCTAAAGTACGGAAAATGTTGACAAGTTAATTGAAATTGCGATGCGGCTGCATTTAATTAAGTCTCCTTTGAGAGCAGCATTTGAATACAATTTGCAGCTGCAACTGCAACAGTTAGTTGACACCTGAAGTCGAGTGTGCGAGTTGCATGTTGCATGCCACAAATGCTGTGCCCCATTAAGCATACGAAATCAGGAATGAGACAACAGTCGATGGACGCTGACAGCTGTCAACGGCAACTACACTCAAAGAATAGAAATATACAAAATATATACATAAAAAAAAGGTTTTTCTGGTTTTCAGAAATAATTTCTAAATATTAAGAAGAAAATGTCTACAAATTATAAAGGCTTGCCTTAAATCGATAATGCCCAAATGATTGGCGATTTTTTCTATTCTTAAGATATATATTTCTTATTAATAGAAAATATTTCTATAAATATTAATGTTAGTTCGATTTTTTTTTCTTAGTGTGTCAACTGAAACTGCAACAACAGTTTTGGCTGCGTGGTTTTTCTGACATTGCTTGATGTTTCAGTTGTGCTGTTTTCGTATGATTTGTGCTGAATTATTCAAATGCTCCTCGCGTTATTTTGGCAGTTTTGGCATATTTGGACATGGTCCTGGTTTTGCTTCTTTTTTTATCTGTAAAAGGAGCTGTTTGTTTTTGGTTGGTTTGTTTTCGTTTGTTATTCGAAACGAAAGAGTCAAAATGACAAGATCGAAAATTGCATTGTTCAATGCATTGTGTATGTGTGTGTGTGTGTGTGTGTGTGTTAATGTGCGTTGATGTGTGTTGTATGTGACCCACTTGTTCGAAATTTCATTTCGTCCGTTGCGTACCGTTTATGGGTAAGCCTCATGAATCAACCAGCTTATCTGCATACACACACAGAGACAGAATGCGCTTCAGCTGCTAATCATATAAATTAATGCGGTTGCATTGCTCAGTTACACACACACACACACACGCACACTCTCTCGCACACATACACATACGCATATCTTTACTTTCAAATCTGAAGCGTCTTCGCGCGCGTAAGGGAAAAAAGTAAGAATGCTGTTGGTGTCGAGTGAGCTCGACAACGATATACCCTGCAACCAGCTGTTAAATATATTGTAAATATTATTAAATATATTCATATGATGTTTGATATATATTCTACTTTAATTGTCAAACTTCATTAATATAAGCGCAAATCTATATTCCAATAAGAGCTTAAAGACTATGAGATCGGTTTCCTAATAAAAATCGCCCTGAATTTTAGAAGAAATATATTTCTTATTCTTGTTGGAAATCCGTTTCAAATTGTTTGCTGAAGTGAAATATTAACATACGAATGCTTATTAATAATATAACTATATAATTTATCTCTGAGATCAGAGGGACGTGGCTATCTCAACTGGGCTATTGCTGCTGATGAAGAAAATAAATACTTTATGCGCTCGTAGATACTTCCTTCCGAATGTTACATAACTTGGCACCAAACGATTTTACCTTTTACCAATTTCCAATGGGTTCAGGGTATAAACAAAAATTCGGTCGCGATGCCTTTGACCCACAAATTAAGCGTAATAACTTTCGAATTGTGATTTTCGAATTACACATTGCACATTCGAAGTTTCTCTTGCAATGTTGGCATTTCTTGTGTCCTTAAACTGACCAATCGCAAGGAGTTTGTTGCGTTAATTCTGCGTCTTCCTCTCTGCGCCTCTCTTTGCTTTTCTTCTTGTCTAAGCCAGATCTTAAACCCAGACTGGTTCTGGCGCCTACTTTTGACTCACGCTTATCGTTAGAGGGGCGAGGCGTTCAGTCTGTATTCTATGCATTAAACATAATTTAGGTCTTAAAAATTAATGCCACACTCACGAGTACAGAGTGAATCAACACGACGTTCTTTGCGTATTTCTTTTACATATTTAATACATAGACATAATGCCAACGATGTTAATTTAACGATTTCAAGTTGGTTGTAGTAAGAAATGTATTTTTCTTAATGCGTGAGTAAGAGTTAATCTTGCACTTGAAATATTCGCAAATGAGAAGCTGCATAAATTGATCAAATCAATTTAAAAAAAAGAAAGCAAGTGGGAATACTGGGAATATAAAAAAAAAACAAATAAACTGAGCAATTGTAGACAAACAAATGTATATAATTGCAATCAAGAATCGAATGGCCAACAAATGTATAAAAAAAACTATTTGAAAAACAAGCATTTAAATAAATATAAAAAATAAAAATAAATAAAAAAATAAATTTATAATGTCAACTAACCTAATATTGGTTTTAAAGAAGAAAAAAAAGCTACTCAAAGTTTAAGCAGCTAATGAACAATATTTAACAAAAAAAAATATGTGTAAACTGCAACTAAAATAAAACTAGTCGAACAGAAAGGAAAAAGCTACTCGAAATTTAAGCAGCTAATGAACAAACAGTAAGTAAACAAATATTGGTTTAAGCTGCTGCACTGCAACTCCAGCTTGTTGCACAACAAATGGACGCACACACACACTTAACAGCTGTGCTGCATTTCCGTCTTTGGAATGATACCCAAATATGCATATCACGAGCCTTCGACTGCCATCCAATTTATCAGCGACATTTCCATCGCTCAAAGAAAAACAAAAAAATGCATTTGTTTATGTTTATGTATGCTTTTAAACAAACCTTAAGACCATACACTCAGAGAATTGATTGCCCTGCATTTTACAATATCGCCCTGAACACTAGAAAGTTTTTCATTTATCTTTAAGTTGAGCTACCCTTGCCGGTCAATCTTTTCGCCGAGTGTATGGGCAAACCTTAAGACCATACGCAGTCGAACTTAAATCGAAATAATGAGCAATAGCCGAAGATCACGTTATCCTATTAGCATTTGTGGCTTATGACCATTGTTTTTGGTCAAAAGGAAACTCAGATTGGCAGTGGGACTCTGGCTGACTATGGCAACTGTGTTAGGCCATATCCAAACCGTGTGTTTGCATCTGATGGCATCTATGCCTCGACATCACGTGCGTAAAATCAATAAAAATCCAATTAAAATACGAAAAGTTTCATAATTACGGCAAACACAGCTTCGACTTCGACTTTGACTTCGACTTCGACTTGGAGTTGGAGTTGGAGCTGTGTCTGGAAGGGTTTTCCTTTTTTGCTTGAGCAGTTGTCAGACGTTGGAGAGAAAAGAGTGAAAAGCCCCGCGGGGCATAGAGAAAATGCCAACTGGTATTGCGATGCCAAAATTGCAGTACAATAAAAACAAAAAAAAAAGACAAGCAAGCGCAAGAAAATACAACTTGAAGCGGACTTTGTTGTTTTTAGTCTTCATTGACTTAACACGCAATTTTACTCTGCTTTTCTCTCCTATTTTTGGCCATGTTCTTGTAGTTGTTTTGTGACTTGTTTTAATGCTGCCGATTGCAGTTAAAATAAAAAATGGAAATGGAAATAGCTTGTAAGCGACGTGCTTAAAAAACATTTCCCCTAGTTGCAGATTTCGCAATTTTTGCTCTTTTCGGCGCAATAAGACAGAATGAAAGGGACACAATTAACAACGCTCTAAGACATTTAACGCTTATGGCTTTTTTCTTTGAGTGCCATCAGCATCTGAAAACATGAAGAAATCGTTTTGAAAATCTCGCTATAATTTTTGCACATTTGGCAACTGCTTTGTTGCCGTGTGAGTCAGCAAGGTGATTAAAAGACTGGAAGACTGAAAAACTTGACGTGAACAATGATGTCCAACATTTCCAGCATTCACCATTAAGAGTCTCCCCTGGCCAAGTTAATACTTAATTTGAATAAAAGCGCGAATCGACTAAATTTGATTTGTCTTGGTGAATGAATAATACAAAAATTAATTAAATATAAAGCACATGATAAGCTCGTTTCTGTATAAAACTCATTAAATAAAAATGGTTTCATTTCTATTTTACAATCAGCATTAAATTATAATAAATTATGTTAAAGAAAAATACATTAATTTAATTTTAACGGTTTTTTTTTGAGATATTGAAATTAACTTACTATAAATTAACGCAAAAATACTCGGGGAATAATAATAAAAATGACAGTGATGGCAGAAAAGGTAACACATATTCGATGGTTAAAATAGTACAAATTTATATTAATATTATATTTATATTCTTGTTTTTATATATATTTAATAGCCCCTGCTCTAACAGTAGCTCAAGCTGTACAGTACGAAACTGCTACACTCTCACTCTGCTCTCGTTCTATTTGCTGCAACTAGCAGAAAGGAAGTTTTTTGCTACTGCTATCGCTATTGCTCTGACAAATGAGAGAGCAGATCAGACTACAGCGAAGGCGCATTCATATTAGTTTTCCATTAGAATTCATTTCAGTAGCAGTAGCAATAGCAGAGCAATATTGATATTACACTTGCTGTCACGCAGTAGTAAATTCAAAGTAACAATTCAACATGCTGTGCAGAAATATTGATATTATTACTGCAGCTATGAATATTGGGTTTGCCTGCTTTTATTATCGTGAACATACAACAAATGCAAATCTATTATAGTTAGAAATATTGCAAAGTTTTAGTGTTTAATACAATCTTGTCAACTTTAGTTAGAGCTCATCTTTAGCACAACATTGTTTCCAACTCAATTCAGGCACAAAACTAATTAACTATTTTGTCTCCCCACCTTTCCTTGCCTTAGTTTTTTTAACAAGCTGACACCTAACAAAGTTTGGGGTGACATACAAAGAATAACGTGTTTGTGAAGCGTACACTCAGAAAAAATAGCATAGTAAATCGAAATAGTTACATAGCCAAAGCTTCCTCACTTTATTAATCAAAAAGGAAATCTACAAAATTCATGGCTGTGGCTTCGTTAAAACCTGTGTTTGTATTTCATAATTTCTGTTTGAATTTTTCTAAAATTTAAAAAAATATGTGTCTAATTTGTATGGTGTTGTTTTTCTTTGTGTGTAAATAGAAGAATTGTTATGTTAGTTTCCAGTTGCTTTTATTATTATTGAACATTAGGAGACGACTGTTAAATTCTACTAGCCAATTAATTCATTTGATTGCTTCTAAATTTTAAGAAATACATTTTTCTAAAAAAAAATAATTTTTTTAATATTTGTAAATATTACCAAAAAAAAAAGAAGGAAAACAGAAAAAATAAGGGGTAGCCTTTCTTAATTCTAGAAATTTGGTTGCTAATTTTAAAAATTATGTGAAAAACACGAAAAACTTTTCAGGCTGTGTATACTGACCCCTCGGGATCATGGGACAACAACAACAACAACATTAACGAAAGCATTACGTAAGCACTGAAAAAAGAAAGGAAAAAAACGGCAATCTTATAAATTCTTGACCACTAGCCTGATGCTATTGATTAGCGGCATGCCTTTGTAGCGGCATACTTAGTTAAAGGCGGATAAGCAGAAACCCTTTTGAAATTCAATATATATATTTCAAAGGCGGAGAGTATCCGGTGTCTGAAGAGGTGGAGGGGCACGCTACGGTTCACTAAGCGGAAGCAAGTTGCAATCCTGCCACTGCCACTGCCACTGCCACCTGACAAGATGCAACGAGGCCAGTCTAAAAAGTCTCAGCAGTCTCCATAGTTGTTCGTGGCATGTCATAACAGCAGAAATGCGAAACCAATTTGCGAGTGAGCAGCAAGCCTGATGTTCCAGCTAAATAAACTTAATTAAGTTACGCGTTGCGAGGCAACGAAAACAGCGCAGGTAATGAGCTGCTTTATTAATTACCGACTGACACAGCAAAATTGTGCAAGTGAAAGATTTTTAGCCCTATCAGGGACTTAAGCCCAACCAAATTGCCCTGACAATGAGAAAGTTTTCGGAAGTAATTTACAAATAAATGAAAAAATCCATAAATCAGAAATAAATAGAAAAATTAAGAAAGCAAATGCCCATAAATTATAAAAGTTTTTCTTCTTTCTTTGTTAATAATAGAAAACGCCAATTTCTAGAAAAAATCATTATGAAATTAAGAAAATTTAAATTAAAGTTATTAATAATATTATTTTATACAATATTTAAGTTTCATTTTTAATTTATTTTCAAATTTTTATATTTGTTTTGTGTCGACATTAGTCGACATTAAATAAATAAATAAAATCATTAATTAATAACAAAAGCAACAAAAACAGTCTGTAAATTAGACACATTTGTCCTATATACCCATAAGTTATGAAAGGAAACATTGGTTTTTAGAAATAAACTTTGCGAATAATGAGCTGAGTTAGCATTGCTGCTAAAACTAAAATTCAATTGGATTTCTTGTGATTGCAACAATCAGTTGCAACTTCCAACTGTAACTCACCTACCACATTACCCATAATTACCTGCTGTTTAATACTCTTGCGACACATTCGGCATGTCAAATTAAATGCAAATTACGTATTCGCTTGCCACGAGTGTGATTAATATGAATATGATGAGTCTGTCTCTGGCTTAACCGACCCATTAAAATGTCATTAAAATTGGCTTCACTGAGGCACTAATGTTTTGGTTTACTGTCAAATGCCAGTGATCAGTTAGAAAATTTGTTAATCTGTTAATTTGTTCGTTTCAGTTAATAGCTACAAATATGTTTGACCAAATTGACTAAACAGTTCGTTTTTTTTTTTTTTTTTTGCCACTCAATTAGGCACAAGACTTATCTAAAACAAAACTATGAACTTGCTGCAGCAACTGCCCATGACTCAGGGCTCAAGCAGTAAGTGCTCCTAATTTATGTTAATAGTGGAAATACTTTTTTTTTTGCTAACTAGGTCTTACACCGAAATGCTTTTAAGATTAAAAGCAAAAAGATCCGATAAGCTTAGTTCTTGTCTAGCTACATCAAATGGTTTTGTTCCTCGTTATTATTCTATTCTATTTGAAATTAGTCATTTCCGCATTTGATGTTTCAGATGCTCTGCGTGCTACATTCATTTTTATGGCATTGTTCACTTTTTATTGTCTTCGCATCATAATATCTACAGGTAGTCAACCAAAACACGTACGAATGCATTTCAAAATCTACATCTACAGACTGCCAATTGCATTTTAAACGCTTTGCGAAATCAGCAATAATTGCCAACAGCTTCAATAAAAAAAAGTAAAAAAAATAAAATATAAAAAAAAAACAGTCGAGCTTATTCGACTTTCAAATACTCTGGTAAGAATGGAATAACAGCTGATAAGAGGTGGTAGATTGAAGCGATAAAGATCTAAGAAGTAGGTTACAAGTAAAGCTTGACAGGAATTGCACCAAACCACTATACCCTTTTATCTTCGTTGGCAGAGTATTATACAAATACAAGTACCAAATATAGAAACGTGCAATTCTAAGCGGAATAGCAGTAGAAATTTGTGAAATCGGCGATTTAAACTGAAAATCAACAGAATAAATTTAAATATTCAGTAGATGACCACAGAAATCGTCTACTTGTGTAAAGGTCAATTTGCAATATTTGTGCAAGGTGAGGCATACGAGTGCGATATATATTCTTATATATATATATATATATATATATATATATAACGAATTTATTAACTGCGCAAGTGTAGAATGGCGGCTACACTAAGAAAAACAATCTATATTGTTAAATGTTAAATTGTTAAAACGTAAAGCGTTTTAAAAACTAGAAATATTATTTCTTTTTTTTTAAATAATTGCTAAATAAACGACAAAATAATGCTATAAATTAGATTAGGCTTCGACACAGAAAACATTTCTAAAAAGTAGGAAAATTCCTTACTGAAATTCAGAAAATACCAAAGAAAAGAGCTCTCTCGACTGGTATGTTAGACTTTAGCTAAACTAAACTTTCACAAATATAAGCAACAAGAACAAATTCATTAAAATTATTTGACATTCTGCTAACATTTAAAAAAAAATGTTCACTGGAATTAATAAAATAAATTGGCTGAATTTTCGAAATAAATACTTTCCGAAAAATAATGTGAGTTCACATTGTTGGCAATTGTTAAAATTCATTTCGATTTTTTTTACTGTGCGTACAAACTAATAAATGGTCAGTGAAAATACCTCAAAAAATAGCTGACATGTTTCAGCTTAGATTGCTAAAGTGCACTCCTCTCTTTCTCCCTCTCTCCCTTCCTATCACTCTATCTCTGTCCCTCGCTGTGCGATGACAATGCCACTTACAATTAGACAGCCATTTGGCAGGCAGACTGATGGCCCCGAGCAACCGCAGTTGCAGTTGCAGTTGCTGCCTAAGCTGGCAGGGAAAATGGTATGTGAAAATGACATTAGATGGAATTTCTGCTGACAATGGCCAGCGGATTAGCTGCAACATGGGCAAAAGGCAAAAAAAAAAAAAATTAAACCCAGAAAAAAAACTGAAAAAAGGCAAGGAAAGTACAAAAATTGCGGGTGTGTCGTTGCGGATTGTGAGCTTCCGCTGAGCTGTGTGGCATGCAACACGCCAAATGGCTTTGACTGATCCTTGAGCTGTGTGCCCAAGTAATGCAAAACAAAGCTAAACAACATTAATAGCTGACAGATACTAAAGACACTAACTGTTTTAAATCCATACTGAGTAATCAATAAGCCAGTTCTCAAATTAGCATGCAATTTTTACTCATTTCAATTAGTTTCCAATTGCTCATTTCCCAGCCTCTCGCTATATCACAATCATAACATTATTTTAACACTCTTTATGTACACTCAGAAAAATCGATCCGAATTTTAGAAAATCGCGCTGAAAACTTTAAATGGTTTTTCTGTTTTTAGAAACTGTTTCTAATTATTAGAAAAAAAAATTCTCAATCGACAATACCAAAATAATGACAATTTTTTCCGCATTTTTTTATATTGTTCCTATGATTAAGAAATACCTTCTGTCAGAACAATAGGGTGAGTTACGCTTGGCGAACTATTTACAGGGCAAACACATTGCCAATGTTCGTCGATTTACACAGGCCTTCGTGTGCACCTTCACATATATAGACACATGTATGTATATCTCGATATACGTATACCTGCCTCTATGCTGAGGCCAAGGCTGCCCCTGGCATTTGTTGAGGGCGCATTGTTGCAGTGGCAAAGTCGCCTCTGATAACTAGGGGCATGCATAATACATATGTCTGTCTGTCTACTGGCCATGGGTTTATTGGAAATGGCAATCATTTGCCCCCGTCTCAAGGGCGCGTAGGTCTTGTTGCCTATTAGACAGCGTCAGGTGTTATCAATGGGCCCGTTCGTCTGACTTCTACTACAAAAATACTGGCTTAAGGACGGCCTAAATATTATTTGGAATATTTGTTTGTGGCGTGTCTTTACTCATTTAAACATGGCCCCTATAATATGTGATACGTATTGTTACTCAATGTTATACCTCCATAAGTAATGCCAAGATAAGCAGCGCAGTTAATCAATATTAATATTTAAAAATCGATTTAATATTTAAAAACTTAATTATAAAAACTATCAACATCGTATATATATATATATATTATTCAGCATTAATAAAATGTATAATTCACTATCGGTTCCATTTAAACTAATTTAAATTAATATTGAAAATGAGGTGTCAGCAAAACTTCAAAGGTATTTTATCTTCGTCTAGTTCTTATTTCTTTGCATAGCCTGATCCAATTAAAAACGAGTAAAAAAAAAATGGATAGTGTAGCGAAAGTATGTAAAATGCGAAAGGAGGCATTTCCAAATTAAGAAGGTATATATATTCGTGAACAGTTGATCGAAAAGATCAGCACAGAGCAACAATATAAAAACTTATTACAATATTAAACATGAAAAATGTCACGTTCAGTCTCACCAATAAATTAGAATAAGGAAAAACGACAGCTTACCTGGAAAGAAAAAGAAAATAAAATTAAATGAGCATTATTTTTAGTTTTAAGCATACATAACTTACAAAATACACTTAAATAAAATATAAGCAAGTACATTATTCTACGTTGCTTATACAAAGTATATATATATATATACTTTCGCTAGCCAAACATTTCTAAGCATCCATCGAAGAAATTGATTGTTTTTTCATCTGAACCAGTTCACCTTCTAGTTTTATTCATTTGCTGTTTGGATTGCCCTCAGCAACATATCTCTTTTACCCGTATATTGTAAACTTGTGTTGCTTTATTAATAAATAACAACAAAAAAAAAAACTATGTATTCTTGTGCAAATATGAAAAACAATTTTGAGACTGGTGTAAATGATGTAAATCATCGACAAATACTCTTTCAGAGTTTTTCGCGAATGTACTTGTGTTGTTTAATGAAGGGTGTCAGCTAGTCGATCTCATTCAAAATTACAGTGGAACTTGTTTAATCAAATTCACCTTGGGTAAAAAAGCGCTGACGAAGAAGCGAACAAAAAAATAAACGCGAGCATAAATTTCAAATTACATCGCTATGTTGTAGTTAGAGTGGAGGGGCGAAGGGGCAACTGGGGAGGGGTAGGAAATGGTAGGCAGTTGATAAATAAATTGAAATAAAATATGAACAATTTACTTCCACAGCGGCGCACACACAATATTGTCAAAAAAAAAGTACAATACAAATATTGTTCCACATTTGTTTCATGCAAAGTATTTGCGGCAGACTAAAATATCTTCGCACACTTTGACTGGCATAGATACGTTCAGATGAAAAACGACCTAAAAAATAGACTTTTATTCTTGTTTTAATTAATAATTTCTAATTAAAATAAAAGTATGTTTTTCAAAAATCGACAAGCAAAAATCTATAGATTTACTTTCCAAATCTTTTTTTTTTTTGAGTGTACATAGATAGATGCTACACATAGATATATCAATAAATTCATGTATGTGTCCAGCAATACACGAACGACAGCTGCAAAAAAAAGGCGGCTCAATTTATGAAATTAACAAACCCACAAAAATATTCTCCGCTGGCGAATAAATAATGAACACATAAACTACAACAACAACAACAAAGTGTACTTCGCCGGGGCCCTTTACAGCTAATGGCAGCAACCCACGAGTATTTTTCTTTCTTATTTCATTTCATTTTTTTCATATGTCACCGAAAAAAAAACGAATATAAATACGCATAAATACGGCGCTCAAAAAAAAACATTGAAGGTGATAGTGTTCAAAGTTGACTTGATGGGCGATAGCAGCAGTGAAGGGGAGCAAGGAGGGGCCATGGTTGGTAATCAACCTTGAATTTGTTTATTTACACAGCACACACACACACACAAAACCGTAGACACGCACTCTACACACACATACACTCACACCTACACAAACTATTTTTTGGAAAAAAGAAACGGCCAAGGAATTCACAGAGAAAAAAATGTTCAAAATGCCATAGAAACGCTTTCAATATATAAACGTCAAAAAAATAATATAGATTAACAAGTCAGATACATATGTGATATGTCAGCAAAAGATACACGCTCTGCACTATTTGTATAATAATCCCATAGGCCCTTGTTGGAGGCTACATCTTAAGTGCTGAACGCGAGATTTATGTTAATAAAAATAAAAAGGCTTAGACTTTATTTTAGTGGCTGAGGTGTGTTTTCACTCTAAATATATAGAGAGAAAAAATATATATATCTGTTCATATTTATATTTATATATACATATTTATGCAGCTGAAGTATCTGTTCGAATATTTACAATTTTTGGATTTTATAATTACTTTTAATCACATTTATAAAGTCGTTAAATAAGCATAAACACTTCGCCCTAACTGAAATTGCTATTTTATAGTTCGTAGTCCACTTTAAATATATGCAGCTAATCTAATTATTCAGCTGTATAAATAATGGTTTAATTATTTTTTTTCCTTTAAATATGTGCATTATTCTCCAATTTGAACATTTTCTGCCATTAATTAGTCTTATGTTGCTTCATATTTATGAAGTCATCAAATGAGCATAGGGCTCACATAATATTTAAAAGGCTTGGCATTAGCTCCAAACATGTGCAGATAAACCAAATATTCAGTTGTGTAAAATTGCTAGCACTGTTAGCATTTTCTGTTAATAATTAGTTTTATTTTCTGTAAAACAATCATATTTCGGAAGTCAGCAAGGCATAAATAGCTAAGCAGCTTTGCCTTTATTGAAATTGCTCCATTCTGAATTCTGCCAGTTAAAATGTGTAAATAAGTGCATAAAATTGTTTTTTAGTTTTTGCATTTTCTGTTATTAGTTTTAATCATATTTATGAAGTTAAGGCACATATATTTATTAAAACACTTGGCCTAAGCTGAACCTTCTACTTTAATGCAATTTCCACTGCAAATATGTGCTTGAATGTAATTATTCAGTTAATTCAAATTATTGTCTAATTTTCAGCTTTTTCCGTCATTATTAGATTTACATATATTTTTATGAAGTCATCAAATGAGGCACACATAATTAAAAGTAATAAATTAAAGGGCTTAGACCACCAAACATAAATCGATTTATTCTCGCATTTTTCGCATTTACTTTGTTTTATTTGGCATTAAATAATCATAAATTTATGAAGTCAGCATAAACCAAGACACATGATTATTAAACGTGCCATCATCACGTGATGTCAACATGCAATCGCCAAAAATAATCTCAACGGTTTGTTTATATTTATATATATATGTTTGTATTTATATTTATACTTATATTTATATATATATATGCTCATCAAAACAAGTTCGTGCATGTCACTTCAGGTTTACCTTTAGTTTTTTGCTTCCAAATAACTTGTAGCGCCTAAATTAGACAGCAATCAAGGCTTTCATGCATTTGGATTCAAGGCGCGGATTTATTTTGTATTTCTCATCGAAGTCATAAATTGCTTAGAATAGCGATTTTAGTGTTGAAGTCAAAATCCGGAAAACACTTTTGTTAGCGTAATTATGGCAAACAGTGCTCACTTATTTGCACTGCAATTTCTTAAAAAAAAAATATTCTAAATTTAATTTCCAAATTATTTATAAATCTAACTCAGAAATACATAAAGCAATTGAAGACAAACATTGAAATATAGATAAGGAATAGACCAGAAACTCTATAACTACTGCAAATATTCCAATCAATTAGTTACATAATCATTGTTTTAAGTAGCCTCAACTTGAGAGATTTAATTATAGTTAACTTTTGGTGTTTTAAATTTAAAATAATTATTATATGTAAGACAAAAAGCAATAGCTAACTATATTAATAATTAAATTGAACTCCTATCCTCCCAACTCCCAATAATAAAAAAACGCATTCGAAATTTGAATTACTCATTGTTATGCAATAAAAATTAAATTAAGCTTTTCAAATAATTTTTAGAATAATCCCCAAAAATTACTGCACTCCCCATAGGTCCAAATTGTGCTTCGCATCTGATGAAAGATCACAAATATAGTAAACAATCAACATTTTGAGTGTCATTGCGCTCGGCGACGGTTCAATAGTCGCTTTAATTAAATATATATTTGAAATACATACAGAGGGAACAGAAGAACAGAAGAACAGAGAAAACAGTGAAAACAGTGAAAACAGGTCTCTGGCAGTGGCTAAGTAAATGACTTACTGGATTATTTGCCTTAATTAATGTGAATTAGAAGTGCGTTTCTGAGTTTCGATTGCCTTGCTTAGATCAAGTACAGAGGTCAACAACAAGTATGTGTGTGTGCGAGTGTGCGAGTGTGCGAGTGTGTGTGTGGGGAAGTGAACTGAATGCCTCGACACTTGGCAATCCGCACACTTGAAACACATTTCGATATGCATCTTGAATTGTTTTCGAATAACAAACATTAACTAGGAATGCTGTTGTTGTCGAGTGTGTACGACTACGAGATACCCTGCAGTCAGCTGTTTGTTTACTATAAATTGTGTGTTGCTTATCCGATCTTGGTGAAATTATTGTATAAATATATGAAATCAATTAAATATAATTGGTTGCGGCATATTAAAATAAAGTAGTTGAATAATAATATATATGCATTTAAAAATGCTATCGATAAACGATAAGAATCGATATTGAGGCAGCTTTCGATTAAAATGAAATAAATTTGAGCTGCTCGACATATTCGAGAACTTGTATTTCAAATCTGATGTAACTTGCTCTAATAGTTTTTGAGATTGGCTTACTCATCAGAATCGCAACGGATTTTTGAAAGTCGTACTGAAAACTAAGGAAAATTAAGAAATAGTTTTTTATATTTATCAGAATAGTATTTTGTATAATGCAAACGCAGATTCTAAAATCAAATTCTTTCAAAATTTTTTATAGATGTGATATCTGAAAAGAGTAAGATTTATTTATAATATAGTTATAGTTTCTGAGATCAGATATCGACTAGACTGTTTATCCCGATCGTCTGCCTGTTACATTCCTTGACACAACGCAATTATACCCGCTCTAACCATTTGCAATGGGTTCAAAAAATATAAAAAAAATTTATATATAAATAAGAAATACACTGAAACTAAAAATAGGTTTATTTATTGCCGCTGCTGCTTCTGTCTCTTCCGTTGCAACAGCAGCAGCAGCAGCAGCAGCAGCAGCTGATGAAAATGAATGCATTGCAAATGCCGTTCGAGAAATAAATAAAAATAAATAACAAACAGTGTACACCCCTCCCCCCTTCTTACCCCTCACCAACCCCTTTCCGGCCAGTTGCTGATCAGCCTTAGCTCAATGCCAGCTCAATATGTATCCAAGCTCATGTTTTTTTTGTATCTGTGTGCTACATTTTGCCCCTGTTGACGGGGCCACTTGCAGTTTATCTGTGTGTGTGTGTTTGTCTGTGTGTGTGTTGAGTGTGTGCGAGTGAGCGAGATGGCTGGCGCATTTGGAAAATTGGGTTATTGGGTCATGATTCAGTTGCGACGACGAGCAGCGAGCGACACAAAAGCAACAGCGTCTCGATTTGTAATTCGTTTTTTTTTTCCTCTTTTTTTACCAGCGCCCCATTGCATACACTTGTAGATACTTGTAGAGACTTGTGTGTTTTAGCTACTGTTCGCCAATGCAATACTATATATATATATATATATATATTTATATTCTGCACCCATTTTAAAATGTATACCAAGGGTGTAATGATTTTAGCAGATCATTATTACATAAAAAAAAGTAATATTAATTTTGTTAACTCTGATATTGTTATTATTAATATTTTTTTTTAAATATTATCGATCAGAATTAGAATTAATTGTCGAATAGTCGAAAGTATATTCTCAAAGTGAACTATTTACTATCAGCAGTATGCCCTTCCAAGCATGCTTACATTCGCCATTGCACAGCTCTTCTTAAAAAGTAATGTATTTAACATATTATGATAAGGTATTTGATATTTATAAAAGATTTACAATACAATTAACAGCTGGCTGCAGGGTATATAGCAGTCAATCAAATTTGACTTCAGCATGCTTACTTGTCATTGTTATTTTATTTTTTACTTGGCGCTGTTTACTCTTTTAGTCATGTTGCAATTTAAGCGCAGACTCCAAAGCCGAGCCCGAACCCGAGTTTGAGTTGGGGTTTGCCTTTAAACCCGCTCAGCGCTCTTTGCATTTTTTCTAATTGACTTGCCTCTTTTGTATGGCTGCGAGATGTTGTCATTTTCATTGAAGTTGTGGCTGTTGTTGCTATTATTATTGCTGTTGTTGTTGCTGTTGTAGTTGTTGTCGCTGGGGCAACACTTGACACTAATTAGGCCACTCTTTGTGCTTTGTGGCAGCCACTCGTATAAAGTATAAAGTTTATCGTTTGCAGGCCCAACTAAACATTATCTAGCTGACTGGCTGTCTGTCCGGCCTGTCCGCCTGCCTCTATGCAAATATCTTTTGTCCGCCTTTCAATTAGTGGGTGCATAAATATTTACACCATTGATAAGACCCCAAACAGCTTGCACTGCATTTTTGTATATAGGAAGTCTAATCAATTGCCTCATACCAAAGAACAAATAAATAGGAACCAATTCTAAAAATACGCACTCAAATGTAAACAACAACAAAACTCGTAGACAAAATTTGAAATGCATTCAGTTTGAAAAGCAAACCCGAAAAATAATCGACTTTTCCAAATTGGATTTGTACCTAAGTCATTTTTAATGTGTAATTAGAGCATGTAAAATGGATTGTTTTGTTGTTCCCACATTTTCATTTGTGCGTATTCAAAAATTTCTCAACGCTATCAAAAAACAAAAAAATGTTCGATGCCAAATTCTTTGCGCCATTGACCAACATTTGCCTGAGAAATGAGAAATGAGAAATGAAAAACTAAAACCACAAAAACCACTAAAAAAGAATACAAATCAACAGCGAAAATGCAAACAAAAATGAGGCACTGAGAACTGAGGACACCGCTGGCCATAAATTTCAATCAAAATGCCTGATGTAAGCAATTAAATTGCGAAATTTGTTGGTTTTTTCATGTTCTTAACTCAACGTCAAGTGTAAAACGTTCAGACATTATGTAAATGGCTGCATTTAAGGTCTGCTCAAAGTAAAAATTATTTATTTATTTAATGTCGTCTAAAAACAGTCGACACAGAAACAATCCAAAAATTAGAGAATAAATTAAATTAAATTAAAATTAAAATTGAATAGTTAAATTTAGATTTTCAAAATAAAGAAATGTTTACCAGATTTCTTAGGGTATTTAAGTGGAAAAACAAATGCGAAGAGTAGAAAATAAATACAAATTAAATTCAAAATAAAATTTACTATTTAACTTAAAATCATTAAATATTTGCTAGATATTTTCCTAGGTTATTTAAATAAAAATAAAAAAAGTAAATAAGCCAGATAAAAACCCAATCAGACCAACAAAAAAAATAGTCAGTATGAACTAGCTAAGATATGATGGAAATAGATGGCACTGAATTGATTACATGATAAAGTCTATTGTAATCTTTACAGAATACTCCAGAATTCATGCTAGGAATAATTATTGGAATAGCGATTAATATACAAATTCTCACTCTCCAAATGAGCAATTAGTAGGCTATACAACGACTGTTCCTATGTCAGCTATATATAGCAACATAATAACAACATTTGTGTGTTGCCCAGGCAAGTTTATACTGTGGGTGTCTGAATTGTTATGATTTGTTGCGCAGTGCCCCTAAATTAAAAACGTGCATAATTTTTTGCACAACTCCAATACATGACACGCAACATGGCAATCAGGGGCGTAGGTGGGGAGGGGCAGCTGTCGGCAGCTCAACTTTACAAATTGGTTTTCAATCAAATTTTATAAAAAGAAATTACAATTTTTTTCTCATTTTAAAAAAAACTGTTGAAAGTTGGAAGCGCGATTTTGATTCGATTTACAAAATCTTTCCAAAGTCGTGACTTTCAAAAACTACTTAATTATGGCTTGACCTCTCGATAAATACTTTATTTAATGTTTAAGCAGGGCTTCCTTGTCATGTGTTGACGTCCAGCTTAATACTAAGCTCGCACAGTAGTTGGGTCTACAATTGATAAAAAATTAATAATTCGGCACCCCTAAAAAATCTAGCTACGCCCTTGATTTGCAACAACAGTGACACCAATCACAATTTTTGCAATCAAATTTCAGCCAGCAACAACCAGAACAACAACAACAACAACAGCAAATGCGACAATTGGCATTGCAAATGCATTTTATGTGTTGTTGTTTTTATTGTTGTTGTTTTGAGTTGCTTTGCTTTGAATTTAATTTGTGTGACAAGGCGACGCGCTAAATTTGTTTACGCGCCGACTGCGACTCAATGACTCCCCCAGCCAAAGGGGAAAAGGGGGGAATATTCGGCATACATTTTAACACTTTATGTTTGTTGCGGCTGCCGTTCGTATTTTTTTGTGTGTGCCACACAGCATAAGCAAAACACTGCACAAGTGACACACATTTGCAGTTGCAGTTGCAGTTGCTGTTGTTGTTGCAGCTTCTTACAAAAACCGCAACGCCAAATGCCGGCTAAAAGCATTCAGAGTTTGGCCCCCATGCCGGCTACGACATATACATATATAAATAAATTTATATAAATATATGTATAGCCGGTATCAAAATAGCACTTGTGAAATACTTATATGATATGTACACAGACCGTGTATTTGTGGAGCTAAAAAAAGCCACATATTTACTTAGATTAAGCAATCAAAAAATCTACCTTCGACTGATGGTATGTTAATCAGATCAACTACAACTTAAATATATGTATATCAAAAATTGTAAATTATATATTCTTAAGAGTGACAACTTTTATATTCGATTTCCTATTTATATATTATATTTTTCTTTGAATTTTTTTATCAACAATGTGATTCAGATTTATTTATTTAGCAAACAATGTTTGTTTTTCATTTTTAATCTTCGACACTCGTGGCTGCCACTATTTGAAAATTTCAATGCAACAAAATCAAATTATTTTTCTGAATTATTAACAGTTTTTGAGCATTTATCTGTTCTAGCAATTCAAGTTTTATATTTCATTTTTATTTGAACTTTTAATCACATTATTAGTTTTACGAAACTATGTTAGAGTAATAAAAGTTCAACATTATTTATTTATTTACTCATTTAGATTTTCTTTTAAAATTGGAATTTAACAATACTACTTGCCTTTTTCTTCAAATTATGCTTAGTGGCATTTCCTGTGTTTTTAAGATTTTATTGCATTATATACTTTTTATTCATGCATGTATATTTTTTTATATCTTTCTTCAAAGCTACAATAAAAGCTTTGGGAATCGTTTTTTTTATACGGGATATTACTTTAAGCTTTAAATCGAAATATTTTTCCCAGGAAATTGTTAGAGTATGAAAACTTGGATAGTGGTTGCCATGTTTACTTTTGGAGTGCGCCACGAAACAGAAATGTGTGTCATCATTTTGCCACTGAATTTGATTTCATGTGTTGGTTGTTGTTTTGATGTCTATGATGTTTGGCTGTGTATTTTGTTGTGTTTCCTTTCAATTTGCATTTGCATGTGGCACACGTGGAAGCCAAAACTTAGTCGTAACAAAAAGAAAAAAACAACAACTCAGGCGCAGGTTTCGAATACGAATTTCAAAAAGCACCAAAAAAAAAGACAACAATTTGACCCCATTTTGTGGCCAGAAAAAAGCTGGAAGCGAAGTCAAGTAGAACAGTACAAAAAAAGTAGAACAGGAGCAGATAACTATGTAATAAGTAAATCCGTAGCTCAAATTGGGTCACAGACAGCGTTGACAGATTGTTGGCAGAGTTTGGGATTTTTGGCAGCGAAAGTGCTTTACAAATTTTGTGTTTGGAATTAACCAACACTCGTCTGCGCCTTCATCCGTCGCCAATTGCTTTGATTAGGCCCCCGAGCCTAAATGGACCCAAATGCGTTTTTTTGGGTGAAAGCTTTCTCAGACGGCCCTGTCACGTAGCCAATTAAAGAAACGCTCACGCAAAACTAACAAATATCTAGCCAAAGAGTTCAATAGAAAAAAGGCTGAATACATATAGAAATATGTAAACACTCCGGGACAGTGAAATAGGTATACATATCTATTTATTTGTTTCTATACAAACTATACTTAATTCATTTTATTATTAATATATATCTTATACTATATAATAAAAACAAATTTTGCCGGATACGCAAAACAAAAAGTGTGCAAGTGTGTATCCTTATTTTTAGGATTTTCATTAAGAAAATTTTATTTTATTTCATTTAATTTTTTGTCTTTACACCAAATTTTTCTGTCCATATAAATATATATGTATATGTGCAGTTGTGGAAACAATATATTAACAATAATAATAATAAGTAATAGTGCTATTATTTTGTTCACTACTGTATGTGCGATATTTGCCATTAGTCCATTATTGGTAATGAGCAAAAAGAGAAAAAGACAAAAAGTGGCGTCGACAGTTGGTCAAATTCCAAGCAGCTTCCCAGGTCAAAATGAACAATGGCAACAAATTGCTGGGCCTACAAATTTATCTCTGTATGTGTGAAAGTGTGCATGTGAGTGTGTGTGTGTTTGTGTGTACCTTTGGCATAAATTTTGTCAGTGGTCAATAATCCAGACAGCGCACAACACACAAACAACTCTAACAAAAGCTGTCTCATCAAACTTCTGATTTGGATTTGTACAGTTGTGGTCAAAATCCTAGTAGAGCATTGGAAAATGTAAAACAAACTTAAATTACAGTTTAAATATTTTGAAAATTTTAACTCAATCTATCTTTTACTACTTGTACATTTATTTTCTGTTGTACATTTATTTTTTTGATTCGACTGGCTTTAGTTGACGTTAAGTAATGAAACAAATGTTAATAAACGTAAATGCAGCAGCAACTAATCTCTTGACCGCAGCTGTATTTAAGTAAGTAAGTAAGAATGTGGGTATGTATGTGTGTACTAACTATGTACGTATGTGTGTGTTTTAGGTTTTGGGTTGCTTGACCGACTCCAAAAAGGCAACGGCATATTTTCGGACTCATGACGAAATCCAAGCTGAATCTTCCACCTGCGCTCACCGCGCTCTCTCCCGCTATCCATCTCTCTCTCTCTCGCCCTCTCTCCCGCTATTTCAATTTGTTGATCCCTTTTCTCTTCATTCTCTAACGCTCTATTTGAGATGCATTTAAAAGTCGACTATTAAATACCCTTTTGCTGTGAGTGAGTATTGTTTTTATCTGTTATTTAATTATTTATATTTTTCTATTTATTTATTTATAAATATTTGTTCTGTCAAATTGTGTATGTAAATTGAAATTTTTGTAATATAATTGAATTTAACATTGATTTGCATAAATGATTTAATTAATTTAATATATATATATTAAATAAATATATTAATTATGTAAATTTTATGTTAATTTTAGTAATTGAATATATTTAATGAATATCTACTTTTGTATGTAATTTAAGATTTCATCATTAAATTTATTTTTTATATATCATTTAATTTAATATTTCAATTACTTATTTGATTTAATTTAACCTTTCATAGTGCATCGAAGCTTCTACTTGTTAAACTATGTATTGTCCCTTGAATGTTTTATTTGATGGTTAATTTTCGAGTGAAATTCATTTGAAATTTCGTATGGGTTCTGTTTTGATTGTCGGCATTATTTCGTCGTTGTCTACTTTTTCTTCGACTTGGCATTTTTCGGCTGTGCGTGGAAAAGAGAATCCCCAAAATAAAGATTGGATTCAAATTACGGTTTTTTCAGGCTTCGCTGCACGACAACACCACAAAAGGAATATCACACACACACACACAAACAATTACGAACGAGAGACAGTCGTCGACGTCGCCGTCTTTGAGTTCGTTCGCCTCAGCTCGGCTCACCGCCGCCGCTACACCGACAGCGTCGCTGCCGCCAACAAGTTTGTTGACCTTCAGCCGGCCAAACGGTAGACAACCACAACAACAGACAAGGGCAGGGGCAGCGGCAAAGACGCAGGCAGCGACAGCGACACAGCAAAGGATCACCTGTTGCAGCAGCTGCTCGACGAGACAATGTTTTTGCTGCTGCTCTGCTGCTGCTTCTTCCTCTACTCTTTCTAGTTGTTGTTGTTGTTGAGCGAGCCGTTGAACCCTTAAAAACTCGCTCAGTGAATTTCAGCAGCATGGAATGCAAGAGAGGGAGAGGGAGAGAGAGCAAAGGACTGTGCTGAGCAGTGGAAAACCCCCGCTTTGATTGCAGCAGCACGGAAAAAATATCAGGAAATTTGTTGATTATATGATTATATTTTGATTGTTATGATTATGCATTTTTGTGTAAGCAACTTTAATGTTTAACCAGTAATACCTCTAAAATTGATTAATTATGTGTTTTATTTTTACAATCCTTACATTTGGACAACAAACAGTCAACATCTGATTGCTACCATGTTAGCAATGTATATATTGATTTTTTGAAATTTTGATATTTGGAAATCGTCTTCGCTCTACAATAATATTATTTATTGCTTTTCTTTTTAAGATGCTGAGATGTTGAGCTATATAATAATGGTACATTAAAAATGTCATTATGAATAATATGAAAAAGTCGTGATTTTTGTAAAAGTTGAGATTGTCACTTCGCCAAAATGTATTCGATTTCCAAGTTATAATCAATATATGTTTTATTCATTAAATAATTATAAAATGCCCAATGAACATAAAAAAGAAACATTTTATTCAATAAAAAAACTACCGAATTCATTAATTGGGTAATTAAAACTAACCATTCAAATTTAAGCAGTTTTGTTATATTTTTAATTATATTTTTATTATTATTAAACATGAACGTATTATTAATTATCAATGATTATTACACAATTTGATCACACTTGAATTGGTTATCGATAACAAATCAAATGCATAAATAATAAAAAAAGAACTCATCAGAGACAAGTGCAATTGGAATTGGCATTCTTAAAACCTTAAGCAGCAATTGGCTCGATAAAACACACAGACACACACACACTAACATGCTACACACACACATGCACACATAAATTCTAATGTATGTAAATGCGTTCGTTTCCCCCGCTGAAATATAAATAAAATACCAAAAACAGAACACACAAACACACTGGAAGACAGACTGGAAGAGAAGCGGGAACACACGGGTCGCAAGTACGAATACAAAACATTTGCTTTTTTTGGTTTTTTTTTTGCTTTTTTTTGGAAGCGTCAAACGGGATCAACGACGCTTCGACGCTTCCCGAAAGTTGAATAACCCAAATGGGCGTATAAACAGAGAGAAACGCCGTAAAAATGCCGGCACACAATACTTAGTATTTTCTCTCTCTCTCTCTCTCTCTCCATCATGTATTTGATTCACATTTTAATTCAGCAGTCTTATTGGAAAAGTAACGCAACAATTTAACCTAAAATCACCTTGGTCTGGTGAATAATACAATATTTTATAGAAGACCACAATTGTGGGTTGTTACGCAGGCGCAGCCCCAATTATGGGGGCACTTATTTTTCATAGTTAATAAGTCAATTATGATTTATGTTTTACTTCGAATGAATCAGAGGAAACTAACTTAAGTTTAGAGAATAAATACCCGCAATCTTTGTATATATATAAATAATATATTTGCTAGGGGATTGTGATTATATCATACTTGATTTATGTATATTGATATATACTACAACAACAAAAAACTAAGCTTACACTTCAAGAACCTGAATACCCATTGTATGGATAGATTGTTTGCTACAAAAATAGTGAGAAAAAAAAAAACTTGATTCAAATAAATCATAGTTATGGTAATCTAATAAAACAACAATTATTTATTATGGGTAAACACAATTAATACATAATGTAATATGTATAAGAACTATAGTTATATACTCATAACATAACCTATCTACAATTCTTATCAATAATATTTATGTTTTAATTGTGTTAAGTCAATAATATTTATTCTTCGTCGATCGATTAATAACTTTAACACAAAAGAGAAGAAAATATTAGCTTGCATCACTTTTGCAAAATGAATTTTATTAGACACTATAATTGCGGCAACAAGACAAAATAAACCCCGAAGATCGAATTAAAATTGTAGGCTAACATAATTTAGGAAACTAATTGAATAATATGAACATAACTGAAATGAATTCTTTGTTTAGCTTCTCAGGTCTGTCAATATTTGTACAATTTACTTTGCTTGGGTTTAGAAATTTCTTAAAAGTCACTAATTTGTAGGTATCATATTGCCAACTAGCTGATTAGCTGACTTTATAGTCTTCATTTCATCATGCGCATTTTAGGGGCTGTCAAATCAAGAACTTAAACAGCGTTTCACATTTCAACTAGTCTCCAAAGTGTGTGTGGCATGCCCCTGACCACTGCCCCTGCCCCTGCCAGATACACTCGGATACACTATTGACCATATCCAATTGCATTTCCGATGCGCATAAAGTAAGCAGCAACCCCTGAATTCGACAATGATTTTTCTATTCAGTTTTGGCTGCTGCATTGAATTTCTTCTTAAACGCCCCCCGCCCCCCCTTTTTCATTGTTTGTGTGTGTGTGTGCGTGTGTGTCTGTGTGTGTGTCTCAAATTTATGCGAGAGTTTCCTGTTTCAATTAAATTTTATTCGAGACGATAAAATTTTATGAGCGCTTATTGTAATCGACAAAAATATCAAGAAAATGCCAAATGAAAATGTTAAGCAAAAATATCTTTGCCGAAGTTGAACGCAAAACACAACAAAAATAATGGAAAAAAATCACAACTATTATTTTGTATTTGTTTAATGACGAAATTAAATAAATTAAAATTTATATTTAAGATATAATTGGAATACAGATATTTGGAAAAAATATGTATGTTTTACAGTTATAAAATATTGATAATAATTATTAATTTAAGGTATTCCCAGGATGCTTAAACTCTTGAGGAGATTTCACTTCTTCCTCTACTGTGCAGCTTCTGCAAAATTCAGTTTGGTACAACTTACCCCTCCATGGAGGAACCCAACACAGTTTGTTCAATTACAAATCTGCTCATCAGAACTCACCTGCAAAGAAAAAGAGAATATAATTTCTTAAAATTGTTTCGAATAATATAATTTATTTATTTAATGTGGATTAATATCAATCGAAACAGAAATAATACAAAAAGTAGAAAATAAATCAAAATTCAATTAAAAATAAAATATTTCTTTTAAATACCAGAAAAGGTATTTTTGGACAAATACAACAACTCTTGTTGCATGCATTGGGGAAAACCCAGAAAAAAACCCAATAAGACCAAAAAAAAAAAATTAGTATGAGTATAGATAAGATGCCAAAAATAATGTTATTTAAGAGACAAGACGCTTAAAATTAACTGCTTATATGATGATATATACATTTATATATATATATATATATATATATATACAATGTTTTATTGAAGTGATTTGCACTACCTTTATTGGGGCAGGAACAATTTGAGCAGAGCAATGAGCAGCATTGAGTCCAGAGTACTCGATTTATATTTCCGTGATGACGTCGTACAAAACATTAACACGCCTACACACATCCTACGCCTACGCGTACGCCCCATTTTGGGGCAGACTGCTAATGAAACTCACAGCTGTTCTTGTCGAGTGGAAAGTGGGGAAATGGGAAGCCATAAATATAAGCCTGACTGCAAGGAAGAAAAGCGCATGAAAAGCGAACAAGCGAAAATGACTCAAATAAAATTGAAAAGCCTTTTTTCCGGGCCAAGCTCGCTGAATGCTGAATGGCCCCAAGGAAATGCTGCGTAGGCAAACAAACTGCCAGACAGGGAAGCACACAGAGACAGACAACACTTAAAAAACAATACAGCCGAAAATAACCGACTGCCAAACACTCTGTTAAGTAAATCAACTTACTATTACGTTTTTCTTGTTTTTAGAAAAAATTTGTAAATATTACGAAAAGAATTAATACAATGTAGAGGGGCCTACTCTAAATTGACAATCCCAAAAATATTATTTAGAAATGGTTCTTTTAGATAAATTTCAGTTTAGAGGTAGACATTTTTTTCGCATTTCCATCCTCCTAGTTAACGCCGAACTACATTCGTTACACTTTGTATTCGGTAAGTTTCAAGTTTCTAGCTTTAAGGCTGTCGAAAAAAGTCAAAAGTATGACGATAATTGTGCGCAACCAATATACTACTGCACCTTATGTGAACAGTGTATAAAAATGTCGACTTACATTACGTATACGCAGCATGCGCTGGCGACAGTAAAAAGTTGCGTACCCGATGCTATTAAAACGGAAACGGAGCCCAACGCCTACGCCTTCCAAATATGCCACGCCCAGCTAAGCAGAGAAATATGCAAGGCCAAAAGAAAAGCAAAACAAATCACAAAAATCGAGCTGTGCGTATGTGTGTGTGTGTGTGTGTGTGTGTGTGTGTGTGTGTGTGTGTGTGTGTAGGTGAAAACATCTAAAGCTTAAGGCCGATAAAAAGGGCGAACTCTTTTTGTCTACTTGTCTATGAGGAATGTGGTATGGCAGCATGAATTAATACAGTTTCGGTCAAGATAATAGAGATGCTCCCCAATAAAATGGATATGCGCAATATTTGCATACACCGATATATAGCCTAACATATTTTTTATTTATTTTTTTTTTTTTTGAAATAGATTCTAAATATCAGGAGAACAAATTTGAAAATTGTTAGAAAGGCTTGCCCCAAATCGACATAAACTAAAATATGGCGAAAACAAGATTGAAATTAAAAATACAATTTAAAGAATTTAGGAAAATCCATCCTGAAATACAAAAACTTGGTTTTGAAAAGAAACAACTATGCGCTAAAAGAATTTACTAAAAGAATAATGATGACCAACAATTAAGTACAATTAAAATGTTCATAACTTTTCAACTATCTTTTAAGTACTTGCTTTTAACTATTATTTTGAACGCAGCTGTACATATTTCTATATATTTTAAAGGAAAGAAAAAACGCTATTTAATCGCGTAATTTACGCATGATTGGCATCGGCACCGTTTTACAGCCAATGCGATGACAAAAGCGGCGCGTCTTGAAAACATTTTTTTTATGTTATTCGTATTTTTTCATCATAATTTTTGCTGTCGATTTTTCCGTTTGTAGCGCTTTCTAAATGTAAATACAAAAAACACACAAAAATAGCGCGCGATGCGTAAAATTGCGTTGCGTGATGACGTCGCCGCCTACGCATCCACTGAGAAGAAGAAGAATACGAGCAAGGCGACGAAGAAGAAGAGGCAGGCGAATAATAAGAAGAAGAAGAAGAGGAAGCGACAGCAGCAGTAAAAAGTGCGCGCCAAGGAAACCCAAAAGCGAAACGAAATAAACAAAACAAAATCGAAAAAATCGAAAAATAGACGCGTACAACAACAAAAACAAAGACAACACAGAAAAAACTCAACATAACGGGCAAAAAGCAAAATGGCGGCCATATTGCGTCGCTTGTAGAGCTTGTATCGGCTGCCATTTTGTTTTCCTCATGTTTTTGTGTTTTTTTTTTTGGCGCCATCTCACTCTAGCACATTATCACATCTCGAAAACTTGTTACGGATTTTAGAGGGCTTTATTACCGGCCCGGCCGGCTGATTAGGTAGCTGTAAAAGCTTCCGGATCAGGTAGGCATATACAATCCTCAATCCGATTTGCGTCGACGAAGCGCCGAATGATGTTATACACAGTTGAGTAACTCAGATTGACCATTTCAGCTATTTGGAGATGTGAATATCCGTTTTTGTGGTGTTCCAGGATGAGTTTCCGTTGAGAAATGGTAGTCTGTTTGTCCATAGTCCTTGTTGGCTTATTGCACCCAAGATGCAGGATAAAACTAAACTGACCACGAAGGATTGGTCTATTTATACCGGAAATACTCAACTTTAGGTAAAAAATCCGGGTTTTATGGCACCCAGGTGTCCACAATGTACCTGGTCGAAATAAAATTTCCCCTCAAAATAGGGTACTTTTTTACATAACTCTACCTAGCAGGTGGGGAAACCCCAGTGTATTGGGGTCATATATTAATTTTGGTGGTTAATACATGTACCTACCATCGGTCTTTGGAATTTCTGAAAAATAATGAATGATTAGTTTATGGCAGGCAATTACTTTTTTTCTTTGACACTGATCGGAATAAGCTGTGAGACACTGTATGTATACATAATATATATTTATATACATCTATTTGTGTAAAGGTTTCTATTACTATATTTATTTAATGGAAAATGGAATATTAAATATAAATTAATATAATTAATCTTACAATTTTAGAGGCATTTTTTTATAAAAAAAAACTTATGCTTATTTTGAATTGTTTGATTTCATATTAAAATTAAAAAAGGAATCCTTTTATTTAGAAGAACTTTTGAATGTGATTGTTTATTGTGTGAAAATAATATATTAAAAAGTTTATTAAATTATTTATAGACAAACAATTTTTCAATTTATTGTCAACAAAATGGAATTTGATAAATTTCTTTCATAAATTTTTAGCTAATCAAATAGCTTTTTGGATAATAAATAACCAAAATTATGCTTTATGGCATATCATAATAGGTATAATAAAATAATAATTTATAAATATTTTTCATACATTGGTAAAAATTCATTCAATTATTTATGGATCGTCTTTCAAGTAGATAAAAACTGAAATCTTATTTTCAGCATGTGAAGAGTGTTTCATGAAGTTGTCAAACGGGGCTCAATTCAATTATCGACATATTTTGTGGATGCTGCTGCAGGATTGCAGTGAAATCGCTTGCCACTCAAGTGCTCGACACTTGCCACAAACTGGTTCTCTTTGCTGCCAGCTGCTGTGATAAGCCAGATACGTCAGATAATCAGCCAAGATTGGTAAGATTTACATTCGCAAAGCGTCGCGGGAATTTCTGGATTTAAATTTGGATTTGATATGCGTCTGACACTTGAGCTGCGACGACTGCGGCTGCTGTTGATGCCCCTTGGGTGCAGCATCTTGTAAGTAACTTGCCACACCAATTTTTTGAATTTGGGAATTGTTGCAGTTCTATTTACACAATCAAATTGGATACTACACTCAGAAAAATAAATCGCCATACTCATTTTATTATTTCTAAAATTTATAGTTGTGGTTTTCTAAAAACCAGGGTTTGAATTTCCAAATTTAATGATGATCTCTAAAGTGTAGTGAAATTTCCAAGGTTTGGGTTTCTTTGTTTCTAATTTGAAGAATTCTTATTTTCGATTTTTATTTTAAGATTTCACAAACATAGAAACATTTCACATAGTTTATTATCGATTTATATTTTATTTTAAATTTTAGAAATATTTTCGGTTTCAAAAATCAAGAAAAATATTTAACTTTTTTAGGAGATTTTCATTTCATTACGATTTACAAAATTGTAGAGCGATTTGTTCTCTGAGTGTAGCTTTGGGGCAACTGTTGCAATGCAACATACAAACGCACTTGTTTACACACGCGCACACACACTCGCGAACACACTCGCACACACATTCGCACACGCACACGCACAACTGCACATCAAACAATTGCGTTGTGGCCCCTTTTTCTCGTTTTTGTTTTTTTTCGCTGTCGAACATTTTAATTTGATTAAATTTCATGTGACCCAAATACCGGAAACAGTTATTTTTGGCTGCCCCCAAAAGTGACAATGGCCCCGCCACATTAGGAAGAAAAAAAAGCAACAAGTAAAGTGTGATCGAGTGCGAAATACCCTGCAGACAGCTATTCCATATATATTCCAGTTTTATTGCCAAAATAAGAAATAATTTATAGATCAAATTTCTAAAAATTGCGTTTTTTCAGAAATATATATCTTAATAGTCATATTATATTATTTATAGATACGGACATATCGACTTTTTATTCCAATCAAGAATATAGATTTACCTCCGCATATAACTTACTATCACACAAAACCCATATACCCTTTTTACCAATCTTCAATGGGTACAAAGAGAAGCAGCACGAAAAACGAATGGAGCGCAGAATGAGCAAAATCCATCCAAGGGTGGGGCCCTCGACCAATGGAAGGAGTAGAGTTTACCCCCACACCCCCCTCGCCCACTCGCTATACGGTTATTTGTACAGCCAACAGCGGGAAGACAAAGCACAACAAACAAAGAAGCAAACAAAATAAAGCCTGACATTGTCGATGACGTTGTTGATGTTGATGTTGATGTCTCTCTCTCTCTCTCTCTCGTTCGCACATGAAAAGCAATTTTCATGCGTGGCTTCTTCTTCTTGGGCTGCTTCTTCTTTGTAAAATGCGTCTAATGTGTGTCGCTGTGCGTATGTGCGTATGCGTGTGTGTGTGCGTGCGTGTGTGTGTAACAGCAGGCGGTCAAGATTGCTACGTATTTCCGTCACACACCGCACGAAACGAAAACCCCCAAAGCATAGGCTGCAAAACCCAAGCGTAGGCCACAAAAAGAGAGCCGGTTTTAGTTCAAAGCAAAGCCTACGAGAAAATCAACAACAACAAAGCGAGCGAGAGAGACACGCAACACACACACACACATACATACGCGGAGAGCGTGCGTAAAGTGCGTAGCGTAACTGTCGCTGTGGCTCCGTTTTGGAAACGGGTTTTATTTTCAACAGCAGCAGCTCAATATGTGCCATCTCTATCTCTATGTACGCTCTCTTTCGCACACGCACTTGGTGTGTACAGCTGTTTTCTGTTTATCTCGCACTTTCCGCTTCTTCTTCGCATTCGTGTTTTTGTTTACGTTCTGACAGGCAGCCAGGCAAAGCGACCCAGCAGCACTTGCACACATTCCCCTTCCCCTTTCAATTCTCATTCTCTGTTGCCTAATTTGTTAAATTGAGTGAGTTTTGCTGGCTGCGTCCTCGGCGCTTATTGCGCACTGCACACAAATCCTTTTCACAAATTACTCAATAGCGCATTTGGCACGCATTAAGTTCAGCAACAAAAAGGTCAGTCAACGCTTTCACTTTTATATTAAGTCATAATTTTATACGCGAAATATAACCAAATCACAATAAAGACGCAAACAACCACAAAAAAAGTTAAGTTAACCTACATTTTGCTTAGGCGCATAATAAAAAAAAACTGAGCATTTTATAAAAATGGAAAAATGTTTCGTAAAACTCGCTTGAGACACTGCGACTTTTATCAAGTGGTTTTGTTTTGTTTTTTCATTTGGGTCTATTTTTGGTCTGCTTCTGTTGGCACTCAATAAAAAATAAAAACTGTTCAACTTTTGAGCATGTTGCTCAACTTCCGGCTTGGTTTGGCGACGGATAAAAAATACTTTTTTCTCGAATTACCTTAAAATCATCTTTTTTAGCATATCAAATCATTATCTTTATTTGGATTATCTATGCGATTTAATTTTAATAATGTCAACAATTGTTCTTGTTAATAATTAATTGATAAACTTGGTTGCTGAAATTGTTTAATTAACACTAATTGATTGCATATTTTTCTTTAAATTCAAATTTGTTTCTAATTTATTGGATATATTTTTGAAGTAAAGTGGTCATCAGTTGTCAATAACAAATCAGATAAAATCCGCTCCTTTGTTTAAATCAAGCAGTAATTTTGAAGAATGTAGATCCATAATGGAATCGCAAAATGTTAAGAATGTGAATGTAGGAAATGTTGAGTGTACTGGAAACCGGCTTTTAGAAAACACGACTTGAACAGTACACTCTGAAAAACTGAAAAACTCGACTGAAACTGAATAGTTATTGTGTTTTTACAAATAATTTCTAAATATAAGAAAAAAAATGCCAATAATTATAAAGCCTTTTTTAGCTGAAACGCAAAGACAAAATCCATTTCAAATGGTTTTTATATGTGAAATCTTCAAATACCAAATATTATTTATTTAAAAAGAGAGAAGCATCCTTTTCAGATATATACTTGTTGAACTATAAGGGAAGTGGCACTCGTCGCCAAAAGTGGTCTATTTTTCTGAGTGTATATGTTGTATCTATTTACAACACTCTGTGCACTTATGTTTCAGCAGTTACGCCTGCTGCCAACATAATCGTTTCAATCTGTGCCGTTTATGATACAACATTTGTCCAGCCACTTTGTGAAAATTTCAACTGAATTTCGATAAATACGAAAAGAGAATAAACCGAAACAGAAACCGAAACCGAAACCGAAACGTGTTCATGCTCGTGTCTGAAATATGCTCCTTGTTCCCTTTTCCCGGTTCCCTGCTCAGCGACTGACTGCCTGGCTGACTGACTGCCTGCCTGCCCGTTTAGTCGGGTCTAACGACCTGCCACGATTCCTCCTCCTTCCTTCCTTGCTGCATTGCTATGGTTTTATGATAGCTGCAAACATTATTTTTTTGGCTGTTTTTTTTTGGCCTGTTCATTGCTGAGCTAAAAAACAATGACAGGCTGGCAGGTCACTTCAGCGACGCAGTTGAACCCTCTGCACTGTAATGACTAATCGACCTTGCAGCCCAGTCAGCAGGTAGACTTGTCAGATATCTATCTATACAATTGGAAACGATAAATTAGGGAAAAACATTCTTCTGCAAATGCAAACAAAAATGGTTATAGTATCAATTAATATTGTCAGTACAGAAATCTGATAAAAGCTGTAATTGTTGCACTTATCTATCATATTAATAATTATCATAATTAGTTACATAAATCATAAAAAATAATACAAATAAATATCAATGTAATATGTCATCGATAAATTCCAGAGACTTAATACGTGCGCTCCTAAAACCTGAACTCTCAAATACTATCGTTTTCTAAACTTCAGAATTACATTTAATATTCAATTTAAATTCTTTGTTCCTTTTTTATATTTTTCTGCTCTAGAAATAAGGATTACACATTTAAGAGCAATAAAAATTTAGTTTAATATTTTTAATGATTGTGTTACTTGAAAATCGTTGAACAAGCTGCAATAAACTTGTTGTTGCCAAGTTGAACGACTTCAGTGTTGCCCCTTGCCACCTTGCCACCTAGCCACCTCGTCTCTGGGGTCGAAAGTGTTTAAGTTTCAGTTTACAGATGTCAACTGTGGCGGAAAGGTATAAAAATAATGTTGCCTGCTGTTCATCAAATGTCATTGTTTCATTTTTTCTTTTTCTTCTTTATATTGTTTTCAGTTTTTTAATATTATATTTATTTATTATATTTCTTCCTTTTTGGCGACCCAAACACCTAGTAACAGCCAGCTAGTGACAAGTGAGTCATTTTAGTAATACACTCAGAAAAACAAATCGCACTTAGTTTTAGTATTGTCCTAAACAAGAGAAAGTTTTCCTTGTTTATTTATTGTTAAGAAAAAATAACTAAGCATAAGGAACAAAAATTGCTAAGACATTAGAAATGCTTGCCCTAAAATATGCCGATTTTTCTATTTTGAGAATGATTCAGAAAATTGACAATGTACAATTAGTGTGTATGAGAATAAATTAATATGCGAATGTCAAATAATAATATAAATAGCAAAAAGCTAAAATAAGAATTCTTCTATCAAGGTTACACATATTTTAAACTGAGAAACACAAACACTTTTTTTAACGCAACGTGGGGTAGAACTTAACGTGAAAAGCATGGCAATCTATTCTGAGTGTATGTGGCCAAAAAACAGAAAAAAAAAAAACAAATTAAGCAGACTCTTCCTCAATTGAAACTCAAAACTGGTTTGCCAAGTGAGCAATTTCAAGTGTTGGTTCTAAGCAAAGGGAACGGCTGAAACTGAAGGTGAGCCCAAAACCCAAAAATCTAAACGACTTTCAAATATACAAAAAAAAAAAAACACAAAAAAGAGAAATACATGAAAAATATGGAAAAATGCAGTCAGTTCGATTCAGTTTCGGTTTTATTATTATTTCCGTTTTTTCTCTTTTTTTGCGGCTTTGGTTTTGTGATTTCAAAACGCCTTTTATTTATTGGCTTTAATGATTTGGCTTCAACGGCCTTAAAAAAGCAGCAGCAGACACAACAAAATGCAAACACACCTGACTCACACACACGCACACACACACACACATACCTTGGTATGTGGGTCAATTTGAAATGGTTTTCGATTGAGAGACAGAGAGAGAGATAGAGAAAACATTTCAGTTTCAGATATATTGATAATATTTAATAATACTTGATAAACTGGAAAGTTTTTAAGACGAACTTAAAACACTGTGTGCTAAACTCAAAGGAATTCAAAGGATTGCTAAATTAAATGCACTTTCTGACAAAGGGAAAGGCGAAAGGAAGGGCGAAAGGGCGGAATTGAAGGAGGGGAAAAAAGGCCCTTTCACTCGACAAAAACCAAATGCAATTCCCTTGAGTTGCTGCGTCTGCTGTGAATTTGTTGCAAGTGAAACCTGTCAGAGTGCTACAGATGACAGAGAGAGAGAGAGCAAGAGCTCGACGAGAAGATACCCACTAGTCGACAGTTGTCGGATGCATTTGTGTTATACAAATGTATAGGTCAAATTATTTACTTGATCAATATTATGTCAAGGTGTATTACTGTATTTATTTAACTGTAACTTAATTGCAAGCACTAATCGGCTTTTATCGATATACCGCAAGCAGAGCAAGTGATCGATTTAAAATAAACTTATCTGTCTCCAGGTCTAGTTTATGCAGACGGAATTACCTTTAGATTGTCTCAGCTGATCAAGAATTTATATATATGACTATCATTATACCATCATCAATCGACCCCTTTCGCACATTTTAATGGGTGCATAAGCAAAAAGAAAACCTTTGCCCATAAGCTCAGAGAACTTGTTAAGCTTCAGTTAAAAGCGCTTTTCACTTTCTTTGGGTCAACATTTATTATTATTATTATTTCTCTTTTTTTCTCTTCCTTTTTTTGCAACTGACGACGTGACAGACAGTCAGACAGCCGGACAGAATATCGGGAGTGGGACAGTGCCAATGCCATTGCCATTGACATGGTCAACACAATGTTGCACAGCTTTCAACTGATGGCAAATGCCAAAAAATATACAAGAACAAATAAACCAACAAATAAACCAACATGGAGCAATAAAATATTTAATTATATTCGCTGCCCATTAATTTGATGTGCTTTCAATTTACGGCCAAAATGGGTCGCTACAAACGGATAGAGAGGGAAAGAGAGAGAGAGAGAGATAGGGACAGAGAGAGAAAGAGAGGAAAGCTAATTGCATGTCGTACGCCAAATGAAAGTAAAGAACTCCAAAAGTAAAAAAATATAAAAAATCAACTTTTAACTCAGCTTTTTTTCTTCTGGGGCAAGACGCAAGATTTGAGGCATGAAACTATGCCAGTGTGCCACCTGAGGCGGTTGCGAGCAAAGTGCGTGTCGCATTTTCAATGTCATTAAAATTAATTTGCTTTTAAATGCAGCCCCGCACAGAATTCGGCAAAAGGGAATCTGGATATTGATATCGATCTGGTTTGGGTTTCGAAATTGTTGCCAGATATCAGAAATAAAATCGGCCATCATTTTAGTAAATCGTCCTAATTTTGGCGCTAACGATTGGTCAGCATTTTATTTAGAAAGTGAATTTCCCAAATTTATGAGGATTTGCATATTTAAATTTTAGAAGGGTTTTTTCTAATATGCTCAACTTGCAGAGAGTTGTTCTGTGTAGAAGAATTGTTAAAAAAGAATAAATTTTTTCAATTATTTATTTCTAAAAACTACAAAAATTTCATTTAGTTTAGGATTATTTACACAAATTTTGAGCTATTCTTTTTGTATTTAAATTACATTTGTTTGATGGGCTAACTATTGTGTAATATTTATGAAGGGCTGGCAACGCCTGGCACTGATTCATTGCCTGTTAATTAGGCGTCTGACGGGGCGTATACGTCATCGGCAACGTTATGAAAATGAAATGAATATGCGACAAGCAACAAGTTCGGCTCGCTCAAAAATAACCTTTAAATAAATTGCCTCACGTTTCCGTCATAGATATATATACCTATATATATATATATATATATATATATACTAGCAGACAACCCAACTAGTTTGGCCGGCTTGTGTATGTGCCATAAAAAAGGTTGTTGCTCAAGTCGCACAAAAATTTCAAATCAAATATTATTGTTCGTTCCCCCAACAAAAAAATAACAACAATGGATCATTGTATAAAATTTGAAACTGGCTCGAAGCCGACGCACGTGAGCCTCACATGCCCCGAAACACAGAGCCATCGCAAGGACAAGCAGACGGACAGACATAGACGTAGACAAATTTACTGCTAAAGCTACAGCTACTTAAAAATGTATCTAGCAGCGCATAACTTAGTATTTGCCAAATACTTAAATACAAATATTTATCGACACACAATTTATTTTTATAATATTTTACAATCAATTGTTGACTGACTGGCTAAAATAAAAAAGGCTTGCGTCTAACTTTTTGGCTAGGGTATGTAATTCATAACTGACTAACTGGCCAAATGGCTAACTGGCTAACTCTGGCGATTGATGAAGTCATACACAAATTTAGGCTGTAAGGTCTAAGGGCCTAAATGAAGCTGGCAAAAAAAAAAACCAAAACAGAAAACTAACTTCCGTGTTTATTTCAAATATATTCGATTATTCTAATATAAGAACGAAATTAATAATGAAGCAGATTTACTCCTAGGATAATTCCTATTTTTGAGTTCGAGCTTTAATCTGTTATCCTTTTTTGATAAAGTTATATATACTCACTTTATATATTCAAGTGATTAAATTTAAATTTATTATCTATATAAATGGTGCTAAGCAAAAATATATGTGATAAGAATAATATAATTTATAATATAAGCAACCCAGATTCATTTCTAGATTAATTCAAACTGAGTACGATTGCTATATATAAAAATAGTTAAGAATATAACTTCATAATAACTTTTGATAATCTGAATGTATTTGATGACGTGAATATTTCAAATACTATCGGAAAGAAATAAAATGTTAATATTAAGGCAAAATCAGATTTATATCCATGTTAATTTAATTTCAAATTTTTTATGAATATTTGAATTAAATACAATTTTCAAAATAAGAAAAATCAGATATGTTTTTAGGTTAATTCTTATTTTAGAGTTGTTTTTTAAGTGTTCGCAAAATATTAAAATGCCCGAATATTTCAAATATTAATTTAAGTGAATTCACATTCAGCCGGATTAATTTCTAGCTTATGACCTATTTTGAAATTTGCTTTTAAGCTACTGTTTTTTTTTAAGTGTTTCCATGTTTGTATTTTGTAAATTACACAAAACTCAAACGAAGCAAACTTTGTCAGAACAATGAGATGTTGTCGTTGCGCATCTGTTAGATACATTTGGAGCTGCCACGCTCTTCGAGATACAACAACAACAACACACACACACACATATATTTCCACACACACACAGAGCGTGCTGACTGACAAATGTATTGACAAGCCACACGGAACAGAAACGCGCCGCTGAGTTGGCATTGAGACTGGCTATCTTTGTATCTGTAGCTATCTGTGTGTCTGTATCTGTGTATCTGTAGCTGTATCTATGTATCCGTATCTGTTTGTGTGCGTCTATCTGAGACAAGTTAGCGCACTGCAACAATTGCAAATTGTACGGCTATTTAGCGATTATTAGTTGAAGAGCCACAGCCAGATAGAAAACAACAAAAGTCAGAGAAACAAAACAAGTAGGCAGGCTGTAGTCGAGTGTCATCGACTACGAGATACCCTGCAGCCCGATATCGACAGACAGATATCGCCTCGACTATTTATCCCGATCAAGAATATACATTTACTTTTTGGCCTCTTGCATGCGTCACTCTGCCTGTTACATGCCTGGGCACAAAATCGATATACCCTCCCTAGACATTCTCAGCAGAAACCAAAGAGAAAACACAAGTGTAGGAAGTGGATGCGATAAATGAGCGAATGAATGAGAAAAGGGAGCAAGATGTGGAGATAAATGGCAAAAGCAGTTCGAGGCCGGTCTCAGTTTTTCTCAGTGTGTGTGATACACACACACACACACACACACACAGATATGTGTGAGTTGCAGGCGTCGCTTATCCAACTATCTATGACATCTATCAACAATATTTTTTATGACGCAATAAGGCAACAAAAAAAAGAAGAAAACACAGTTTGAATAATTAGCTCAACAGCGTAAGAAATTTCAATTGAAACATATATATGCATATATATGCATATATACCATATATATATATAAATATATAAATATATATTCATAGTCTGCCTGTTTATTTAACCCTGAACATGCATCGCACATTGCTTCTCGTCTCGTTATTTTTAGTCTATCGAATTCTTGCACGAATCTAATGCTAAACAACATTAAACAACGCACAGATTTCTATTTCTATTACGACATCGGCATCGGCATCGGCATCGTCATTATCGTCATTGCCATTCAAATCGGCCCGTTTCTATAAATTCCTAAAAGCGTTCTCTCTTCTTTGTTTCGGGCAACACGAGACGAGTACGACTTCGAGTAGTGACGTCATTTAACTTGGACTTTGACTGGAAGACGTTTCAGATTTGAGCAGTAAGCGATATGCAAACTAAGACGTAATAGATTCCAATAGTAAGCGATACGTAACTGGCAAGTGACGTTAGAAATATGAACAGTAAGCGAAACGTAAGAGACTCTAAGTGAAACGTAAACTGACCTGAGACGTAAGAGATTTGTATCAGTATATTTTGAGATTCCAATCGTAAACGAAACGTAAGAAACGTTCGAAACGTAAACTAAGAGGCGATGTTAGGGATTCGGAATGCGAAACGAAAACTGGGAAGAGTTTTCACGTTGCTGCCGCAATCAAAAGCTAACGAAATATTGCTCAATAAAACATATACAGTAAAGATCGAAGGGCTGATATGGCGTAGGGCTTAAGAGAAATAGAGATAGAAAGAGAGAGAGAGAGAATAAGAGTAAGAGAAAGTGTAGAAAATAATTGCAAAATCATCCAACAACATTTCAAGATTCTCTTATCAACCTATCAATTGAATTATAAATTATTTAGTATATTACTTTAATTTCTTGATTATGGATTTACTGAAAGAGGAGAGATTGAGAGAGAGACGGAGAGAGAAAGAAATAGAGAGAGAGGCACAGCGAGGAGAATGTTAAATGCTATTTCATGTAACTAAATTTCAAGACACTTGAATACGCAATTATTCAACACAATATTTATGGATTATGAATTTAGAGAGAGAGAATGAGAGACATAAAAAGAAAAAATATTTAAATTATACTTTATCTAACAACATTTCAAGATGCTTAGTAAACTTATGCCCTCAATTATTCAGCATTATATTTATGGATGCAATAATCACAGATGACTAATGGAATTCAAGTATTGACTAATTAAATATTACTGCAACATAGTTTAAATATATATATAATATGTAATATATATAAATAATATTCAATATTATATATATAGATCAAATCTGCGATATTTCTTCATGCATGGCCCCCAGAGTCAGGAATGACTAATGGGAATTAAGTATTCAAGTAATTAAATACCACATTTAATTACTCAAACATAATTTTCACTTAATTTTTTATATATTATATGCATTAGTAATGCATTAAAAATTCAAATTCAAATATATATATGGATATATTATTTAAAAATAAGTTTTCTTTCTTTTCTATGTTTTACAATTGAATGTGTTGATAATTTAATTGAGTAATAATATATTTATAAAGGCTTTAATCACAGAAGACAAAAGCATTTCAAGTCTTAATTATATTAATATTGCTCTAAAATGGTTAACAATTATTTATGTATTCATATGAATAGATTATTAGCGTTTAATTATTATTTAAAAATATATTTAAGGATGACAAATGCAATTCAAGTAAATTAATTCTTAATATACAAATATCACACTAAGATGACAATTTTAGCTATTGTTTGTTTTGGCCATGGATTTAGACCATGTCCGGGACAGCTGAGGAAGATAAAGAAGAAAAAGGCCACATTCTGCCTCTTCTAGCCGCGTTAACCCAGTTACGTGACTCTGAAACGCGAAATGCGACCCTCAAAACGATTTTGCCAGTGGCCAAAGCAGAGTGTGGCACACAAATAAATGCGGCACATACATGAATGCACATAAGTTCACCAAAACATATATAAATATGTATAAATAAATGCATATGTATATAAGACACATAAGGAATGTGTGCCACATGCTCCCCTTGCTAGGCCAAGATACATAGATACATCAACTTGGAGGTACATAGATACATATGTATGTGTAGCATTCCCCCAACATGATAGTTGCTACAACTGAGGCTGGGCAGCGAATGGGGCTGAAGCTGACCTTGACACAGTTGCAATCATGTAGTGGGCGTACTCAATACCCAATGTGCAACATGCAACATGCAACGTGGGTGCGTACAAATAAAAGGAAAACTAAAGCTTCTTTTTCTTGTATATATCTCTCAATTGAGTCAAAGTGCCAAGAATTCAGTAAGAACATCATTTTATTGCCAGCTTTTATCGATTTCAAATCATTTAATTTATTTGATGCGCTTTGAAAATCAATTTATACATTTATATATATATATATATATATATATATACTATTATCTATTATCCAAATTTGATCAAATCTAGGCAATAATTCTGAATACTTTAATAGCTTTATCTGCATGTCCTAAATAGTAAAACTTTATTTCTTTTTTAAATTATTTGCTATGCCAATCCATCCAAATCATTATATAAATTTTGTATTTATTTCCATAATCATTGCTTTCGTTTTTTAGTTTATGTATTATGTTTTTATATGTTATATTTATATATTATGGTTTTTCTGGCTTTTCCCCCACGTATGCTAAAAATGTGGCAGCATATGTAAAACATATCTCCAGAAAATGTTTTGCAAATATTAAATTTGTTTTTTTTCAATATAAATATTAAATTTTTATGTTTAATATAATTTTGATTATTTTTTATTCAATAATAAAAATTGCTCTTTGAAACAAAAGTCTTCACTTGAGCTCTTCCTCTTCCAGCTGCTGATCACATCATTGTAATCGATCAATATCGATTTGATATGTTGAGTACAGAGTTGCATGTTATGTAACAGTCTTACTACGTCACAGGTAGTACTTTAATCTCTCCATCCGTTTGAACTACTTTCGGGAAGTGATCTCTGATTGATTTCAATATTACCTTAAACATATACCCCGATATATGTATTCCCAATGGGAAAATGGGAAAAACACTCACCTCATTTCCAATTGTTGTGATCTTCACGATGACCTCATCCCGCTCGACATCGTGTTGGACAACGTCGCCGCTCTGCTCGCGTCCATTGTAGGTGATAAAGATGCGTTGACCGGGCTGCAGTTGGATGCTGAGTATGGAACGGAAGCCGGGTCCGATGAGATCCGCATCACGGAACTCTTTAGTCATCGCATTACGGCGCAATGCCTGCGCCGGACTGATGTGCAAGGGGGCAGCTGCCGACGTTGTCGTCGTCGCCGTTGCCGGATTCGATTGTGTCTTGAAATCAAAGCGTACAATATATCGAGTATCTGCATTTAATTGGGTGTCTCCGGGTGCTAGGAAACTTGGTGGCGGCATCGGTTCCGACGCGGTGGAGGAGGAGCAGTTGGAGGACATGGAGGGTGTGGTGGAGGGGGGCGTTTTCACGTCTTGAATTACGCCGGAATACCATAGGCCATCGGGGCCAGGGGCACACACCTTGATGCCGATTATCGAGCGTTTGGGCAAGCGGCGGCTGGTGGACATTTTTTTAATTGAATTTTTTATGGATTTTCGAGGGAAAGGGGTGGGAAATTTAGCTTGTTATTTTAGCTTTTTTCTTTGCAACAGTTTTTTTTGCTCTTTAGTTTTACTATGAATTTAACACTTGAATTATGATTTTGTGGCGGGAAACTGCATTTTTAGCATTTGACATTTTTTAGCCTTTTTTCGTTTTTTTTTTTAAATCTTTGTTTTATAGATTTATTTAAGCCTGAAGGGGAATTTAGCTTAGCTCTATTTTGCTGCCTTTCTTGCTGTTTAGGTTTATTACAAGTTTTTTATACTATTTCTTAACGTTTTTTTATTGCAACAGGTTTTTTATCTTTAATTCTGCTGTTTAGTTTTACTGGTTTTAACACTTGAACTTGGCAAAGATCTTTAGCCTTTTTAGAATTTTTAAGCTTTTTTAGCCTTTTTTAAGCACTTGCAAAGGTTTTTTTGCTATTTCGTTTTACCTTGAATGTAGCACTTGAATTTAAGCTTTTTTTAGACTTTTCCTAGACTTTCTTATAGCTTTTTTTAAGACTTTTTTACTGCACTTGCACAAATGTGCAATATATTTTTTTCTTTTATTTATTTTTTATTTTGCACAGAAACTTTTTAGCTGCAATTTGTTGCACACACACCGTTTTTTTTTTGTTTTTTAGTTTTACTGTTTACATTTGCAGCTTTTTTAAAGTTGTTTTTTAGCCTTTTTAGACTTTTCTTTACGACTTTGTGATTTTTATTTTAGTCTTTTCTTAAGACTTTTTAGATTTATTCGCCTTTCGCTTATAAAGAATTTTTTAAAGACTTTTTTGACTTCTTATTAGCCTTTCCTAAGCTTTTTATGATTTTTTGTATACTTTTTGTCGACTTTTTAGCCTTTTTTAACTTTTATTTTAGCCCTTTTCTGATTGCACTTGCGTATTTTTTTTGATGCAATAAATTTGCAACTTGTTGCACACAAACACAGTTTAATTTTATATTTTCAGTAGATTTACAGTTGGGTTTTTAAGTCTGAGCAACGTTTTTGGACAATTTGTAGATGTTGATTTTTTTGCTTTTGTTGTCGCTTTGTTTTTTGATAATGTTCTTGTGATAGAGTTCCAGGCAGAATGTGATGCGCTGCCTTAAATGCTTTCGATTGAGTTCCAGTCGCTGGAAGCAAGCCGTTGATAGATGTGCATTTGGCCCGTACGACGTCGACGTCGCTGTTATTCCAGGCAGAATGATTCTGCTGCTGCGTTTTTGCCTAAGCATAATCCAATTTTCGGCCTTTTTGTGCCACTGTTCCCCAAAAAGAACAACAAGTATAAAAAGAGCAGAAACTAAAGTATAAAAATTTTATTATTTTTATTTTTTATTTGATATGTTTTTTTTTTGTATATGTGTCACATTTATATTTATTGGCTGTTTGCTTTCACACTGCTTTCGCTGCCGGTCGTTTCACTTTTTCTTACGGCTCACACGGAAACACACACATACACAGACACACACACACAAAAACGTAGAGAGCAAACTGAATGCAATCTGCTTTTACTGCTGCTTCTGCTTCTGCCTCAGATGCTGCACAATTTTGTTGATTGATTGAATGGCTGATTGACCGCTTGCTTTTAATTCTTTATTTTTTTTTTATTACCGTATTTTGTTTTTTTTTGTAAATTGTTCAATTTTTGTTGTTTTTTTACGTCGTTGAGCGAATCCACAATCCGCAATCCGTAAATGAGAAGCGCTTATCGGTCTACACACGAGCGTTTGCTATCAAAGACTGAAGCGAGCGCAACGGCGAGTTACAGTTACGACGAGCACACAGCAAACACACACACACACACATGCAGACATAAGTCACTCTCTCTTGCGCGCGTTTCGCTCTCTCTTCATACATACACACACACACATGCATATGCATACCTGCTTGGAAAAGCGACAATTGTGTGTGTGTGTGCAGCCAGCATAATATGTTAAATGTTTGCAGCAGAATGCTCTTGAAAGCGGGCAAAATGCATTCACAACATAAACACACACACATGCATACTAACAAATATGTACACAAACATACGTATGTTAACATATGTAGGCCTCGGCATTGATTTAGCAAATGAAAAAAAAATATTGCTATTAATTTGAAATAATGCATAAAACAAAATACATATACAAAATATAAATAAAATAAGATATTAAGAATAATTACCAATTTGCAAAAATGAATATTTCTCGTTACTACGTAATATATTTGCTACGTATTAATATCAATACACACACACGTGCATAGGCATCTATGACGCCATCAACATAACAGCAAATGTTGACGTCGGCGTCGTCGTCGCTGCTGCTGCCAACCCCAACCCAAAAAAAACTACGCAGTTAACAAAAAAGTTAAACACTTGTCAACATTTTTCACAACGTCAACAGAGCGACGCGCATGAGTGTGCGTGCGTGTGTGTATCTGTGTGCCTTTAGTTGAGAGAGCTATATATAGAGAGAGAGCGGAGCTGGAAACATGATAACAGCTGTTGTTTGGCAGAGCAGCAGCAATGTTGCGAAAACAGCTGTTGAGCTGCGCAGCGAACTCAGCAACAAAAACAGATGAGAGAAACAAATATAACTTTCGCGACGTGCCAATACTCTAAAATGTTGAAGAGATTGTGAAGAAAACAATGAGTTGAAAATAATGGAATAAATGTTAAATTTAAATAAAATAATTATAATTGTTAACATTAATATATATAAATAAAATGCTTATGATTAAATATAAATAAAATGAAAACAAATAATACGTCACATTGTAAGTAAAGAAAATACATTTATATTATAAGTAATTAATATGTAAATCTATATCAATAGAAACTATGTAAGCATATATGAATAAAACATTCATAATTAAACACAAATAAAATATAAATATTTAAAAATAGAGTACTGATATATATAAATAATAATATGTATAAGGAAGAAAACACTTTTAGTTAGATGTATATATATATAAATAAAATACGTACAATTACATATATATATATATATTACATATCAAATAAACAAAGTTTAATGTCCACAGTTCTCAAGCTGCACATGCCATGTTAGCGATACTTCCCGTCTTGCAGGGTATTTGCCATAAAAATCGCCGGCCGGTTTTTCTGTCAACGTCACAAATTTAACAGTTAAAGAGAGCGCTTTGTTTTGCTTGGCTTGTGCGTGTGTGTGTGTGTGTATTCAGTGAGCCCGATCTTGCTCTCTTTCCCCTATCAGCAGCACAGCTGTTATTATGCTTTTGTTTACATCGCTGTTGTTGCTGTGTTTGTTTCTGTTGTTTTTGCTGCTCACACATATTTCTGATTTCTTTAGGAAAGGGTCGTGGGGGGCTTCTCTGTTGCTGTTGTTGCTTTATGCTGGCTTTTGGACTGTTATTGGCATTGTTGTTGCCTTTGGAATGACCTCTGTAGGCACAGCAACAGCAACAGCAACAGCGACGCCAGCAGCAACATCAGTGATGTGGATGGAAGGGGGCATGGGTTGGTGGAGGGGGAACTGGCATTTTCTGGGCGTTTGCTTCGATATCCATCAGCATAAATTTGTGTGTGTGTGTGTGTGTATGTGACAGTATGTGTGTGTGTGCATGTTATGTATAGGCACATAGATTTATGTTGTTGTTGCTCTTGCTTTTGTTGTTAATATATTTTTGGGGTGGATTTCATGCGAGGTCCAAAAAAAATGTTGCGTAGTTTTTCGTGTGTGGGTCATATTGTGGGGAAGTTGTAAGTGTGTGTGTGTGTTTGTTTATGTGTGTGTGTAAGTGTAATTTGTACAAACATACACAATATGTGTATGTGTGTAGGCATTTCTAAGCTAAATAAATATTTACATTCTGCATGAAAATAAATAAGAAATAAAATATATATTTAGTGTGTATAAAAATAATAAAAGAAGTATTAAAATATTATTTAGCTATTTGTGAACTATTTAATTTTATTTAGTATTACATATTGGTTTATAATTTATGTTGTTTTATTTATTACCATTAGTTATATTACTTTATTTGTTCGTATGTATTCCTCTATCTACTATTTCGATTTTCTATTTAGAAGGACAGTCTATGAAAATAAATATTAAATAATGAAATACATACAACACATAAGTAAGATATAAATATTATTTATTATTCAAAATATTATCAGTTATTTTAATTTTATTAGTGTTATTCATTTATTAATTTTTATTTTATTTAATATTATTTTGAATATTACCATTAATTCTGATTAAGGACTATATAATAAACATATTATTATTTTATTCACACATTATATTTTGTTATAATTTGATTATTATTTATTTATGTATTATTTTATTATTTATTTATTAACATATTATATTTATTTCTTTTATATGCTATTTAAAATATTATTATTTATTATTATATATTTTATTAGGAATATTTTTTAGTTTTATATTATATTATTTATTTAGTATTTACTTTTTAGCTGCGTTGATCTGAAACAAATCCAGTTAATCATTTCTCGAGTGAAAATTCCAAGGCGTAAACAACAACAACAACAATAACCATAAATAACAACAACAGCATTGTGCTCAACAGAGCACGTCATCAAGCATTACAACAAATACGCAGTTACAAAAATGAAATGAAGAAGAAGCAGAGAGGAGTATCAGAGAGAAGAGCATCAACAACAAGAACAACAACAACAAAACTGCCGGTGCTGCCAATTTGCCTGTGAGTGCAATCTGTGTGTAACGAAAAGAAACGCAAAAAGTAAAAAGCAAAACCAAAACAAAGCGTTAGATGGAGCAAGACAACAACAACACCGCTTACACACACGCACACACGCAAACTGCAAAATAGGTCAACCAGTTGAGAGAGCAAATCAAGAGGGCGCTCTTCAGGAGAGAGAAATCGAGCTTAGCTTAACATTGTAAGAGAGCACAATTTAAACGGGAACCGCTGTTAGCTAACAGCGCGACCTTATTTCAAATTGGAAGTGGGCTTTTTTCCAGTGGGTGGCTCACAAAGTTTGCCGTAAAAATGTAAAATGAAAGTAAATATACGTATATATATATATATACTCCTCCTTGCCTTGGAGACTTATTGAAATTTTGTTGTGAAATATAAAACTGGTTGTTGATTTCTTTTGTAAACTGTAAATGTGTGTTGTTGTTCATTTATTTTGTATTTACTTTTGATTTGTTTCTTATATGATTCGAATTCGAATTGCCTTCGAAACCGGATTTCGAAAATCACAGTGTGTTTGTCTGGCTGTTAAATTACATTTCAATTACAGTGTTGTTGTTTCATTATGTATACTTACATATGTATATTTACATATGTATATGATTGTATGTGTGCATGTGTAGCAACATTCCGTTATCGCCATCAACAGCTGAGCCTCAAAAGAAAAAGAGAAAAAACTGACCTGCTCTCAATCAAGTTCGTGCATGCACGCCTTGAGGTGAACATGTCTATGCACGATATGACACGTGCAAAACATAATTCTCTTTATATCTGTTGAAATTGCACGATTTATATATTTATGCATTCGATTTATCAATTCACATTCAATGAGAAACATTATTAATATCTAAAAAATATATGAATATTTTTTGGCAATGCCCATCGACGAAAGAAAATTAACAAAAAATGGTTAAAAAATAAAAACAAATTTGTGAAAATGTAAAAAGTTAGTTTCTAAAGGTATCATCTCAAAATGGAGTTGGAAAATCGTAAGGAAAACGGTATTTTTACAGTCAAAAAATGCATTATTTTGGTTTTCCAAATTTCAAAACTAAAGAAGTTTTAATAAAGTATTCAATTAATTTGGTTACTTCCTTTTTTAACTAGATATCCACTTAATAGGATACAAATAAGAATACAAAATTCAAGTTAATTATTTAATAAATATATATTATTATATATATATATATTTTTGTGAATAATAAGCTGAATAAAAAACTCACAAAATAAGATTTAATTTTGAAACAAAAAAAGGGAAACAGGGGAAACAAATAAAAGATCAGAAAAGCGAATTGGGACTATACGACAAAAATATTTAATTTGCATTTGAACGCAATTCGAAAATTTATTTAAAAAAACCAATTCTAACAAATTTGAGTTGAGTGTTGAACAATGCGAAAAAAACCTAGCCTAAGTTTTGTTTAGTTGTGCCACAAAATAATGTTGCTCAGTGAGTCAAATTGCTGCTTTCTGCGCTTGCCTCTTCTGTCCACGCGCATGTCAAGTTGGGTGCGCGTGTATGTGTGTGTGTGCGTGTGTGCGAGTGTGTGTGTGTTGGGCAAGTGTGCTGAGTTGTCCTTCAGTTAGCTGTCAGTGGACAGAGGGGACAGCATGGACAGAGCTGTTGTTCTAGTTGAAGGCTGACTGAGGCACTGACTAAAAAACAGTTGTTGCAAGTTGCGTGCTGGCTCATTAGAGTCTTGTTGTTGTTGCTTCGATTGTTTGCTTGCTGCTTGTTGTTTATATTTGAGGAGGGTGAAACTGAGATCATAATGAAAATCAAGTTAACAAACATTGGGCCATGGGGCAGGGGCGAGTTGGTGGCGACTCAAGTCGTGTGATTGATGTCCACATTTCAGCACCGGGAAGCGCAAATTCTCTATAAAGATACCTTTATATTTATTTATGTATGTATGTACACTTGGAAAAAAGCAGCCCTTTGTCTATTTTTTAGTGTTAAGAAATATATTTCCAAAAAGAAGAAATTAAATTTCTAGAAACGAACGAAAGTGTTTTCAAATTAATTATATCGCAAAATACTAATGCTTTAATAGTTAATATAAGTAATACAAAAATCGAACGTAAATTATTTTTATTTTCTCTCAGTGTATGTAGAAAAGAGCAGAATACGCTTGCTAGCTGGCAGTACAAGACGTCAAATTGGCAGTTTGTAGTTCTCAGTTTGTAGTTCTCAGTTTGATGGATACAAATTTATGTCATGTGCAGCATTTTGACAACCTGTTTAAGGGAGAGGGGCAGTGGAGCAGAGGGGTGCCCCCACTCTACGACAGCTGACAGCGGACATAGACAAAGCCAACAAGATGGAAAGAATATCTTACACTAAGAAAAAAAAGAATGTTATTATTAAGAAATATTCAAATATATTCAAATTGGAAGAAATACTTTATAATATTTTAAATTGACTTTTTCTCATTTCTCCTATTTTAGTTCGATTTTCTTGAAAGATTGATATATATGGAATCGATATTTATCGAAAAATAAACAGAACTCTTCTCTCATTGAACAATCTTTGGAGCTCAATTTGGTGCCTCTGATCCATATATATTGAAAGATATAGAAATTCCCCACGCATAGGATATATGCTAATAGATACGGAAAATGTCTGCTTTTCTTTCCCAATTTGAAATTGGGTTTTCAGTGTATACAAAGAGTATAATACGTATTGTGGCTAACAAATTAATTTCACCGATCATCAAATTGCCGCTCCCTGTGCCACACACACACGCACACACACAATGACGACAGTCGATCGTAAAAATATTTCGTGAAAAGCGTTTGAAAAGCAGAAAATATCAAAACAGACAATTTGATTGTTGCTTAGAAAAGAGCAAGACAATTCTGTGTGTGTGTGTGGGTGGGTGTGTGTGTGTGTGAGTTTAAGCCATGCAACATTGACTGCCCCTTCCATCCACTTCGTATTGTTGATTTGTTAAAGCCCTGTTTTCAGATCGAAAAAAGTCAACTATAAACATAAAATTGTAGAAAACAGCATTTTTAATTTTTTTTTAACTCGAAATAAATATGCAGCATGAATACTTGTAGCTATTTTGGAAAACGCATTTGCCTATTGGGCTTTTTCTCAATTCAATTCAATTTCTCAATTCAAATAAATAATAATTTAAGAATTAATATTATTTTATTTGAGAAGATCTCTCGCACAACAACTAAAGTACGATTTTTGGAATGACTCTTAATAATATTCAATTTTTATTTATCATGGATGTCGACCATTTCTAAATTGTAATTTTAATTCCTTCCTTCTTATTAGATTCCTCAAGCGAAGTACAGTTGGAGTACAAATAATAGCACAAGAATGGTTTTCAACGGGTCTTTTGTTCAATTTATAGCTTAAGCAATTTATGAATAATTATATTAATTATTATTATTAATTATTAATTATTAATTATTAATTTAAAAGCAGCAACTGCGATTTTATGGTCGTATTTATTGAGCTAATATCTTGTCTTTTGGCAGACATATATACATTTTTTGGTACCTGAAAATAGCAACTGCGATATTAGGGTTTTTTGTAGCTTTGTTTGCGCTCAGCTGATGATTTTTCTTTTCCTGAACTGAAAACCGGACTTAAACCAAAATTGCAACCAGCATTGAGTGAGTTTTTTTTTCTTCTTTTTGGCAACCTTCGAATTCGAAGCAAATAGTTCATAAATATGTTGACCTAGTTTCCAGGTCTATACACATACATATATGTATGTGTATGTGTGTCACACCCCTCAGCTGAAAGTCTCCTCTTGCCGATTCGTCCTTTCTCTCAGTATAAATTGTTAACTTCAAAGAAAAATGTGCTTATGCTGAATGCTAAATGCTAAATGCACACACACACACACATATACATATATACATATATATATATATATATATTTATATACACACGGATGAATCCGTTGAGCTGTCGCAACAAGGACGAAAATTGTTGTGCCAAGGGCAAAAGCTTTTGTTACTTGACCCACTTCTCGTGGTTCATTGTTAAACGGTACATGTCAAAAGCTGCCGAGCTTAACTGGGGCAGCGTTTCTATTGGTCGACCACCACCCCTCCCTCCCAAAAATATGTGTGTGTTCAGCAAAGCTTCGACACACGCATACGGAGCTTTTGATATAGCTTTTGCTTTAGCTTCGACGCACTCATTAGGGTGGCTCGCTATTTGGGCGTAGATATTTATTTTTGCGCACACCTCAAAGTATGCCATGTCTTTTGATTGCATGCAAAATATTAGCACGCTTTACAGCTGCGAATAAAAATAAGAAATAAATAATAGAATTAATTTTGCATTTTTTCAAATGTTCTTTCTTAATAGATTGTGTAGTATTCCCCCTATATATTAAGGTTAGTACTGCTGCTGGAATTATTTTCAGCGGGGTGTGTTTAGTCACTATATACAGTGAAAGACACCTTATTAGGTCAAAGCTAACATTTAATTATTAATACAAGTGGATCGTAGGTTATGTTAAGCCAGCTGATAAAGCCTGGCTCAACAAATCCCACATAAACAATGACTATGCACTTCTTTGGGAAGAACAACAAATTGTGAAACACGACAAAATCATAAAAAAAACCACAGCAATGATAATACACGAAGCTATCCATTGATCGTTGAATTTAGTATCCTTTTCGATGTTTCCATAACAAAAGTTGGTGAATGGTACTGATTTGTGGGTCCCCGAATCGTTAGTGGAGCACATCAGTGGACAATTTAAGTCCTACATGAAAGAGTTGAATAATTTGTTAAGATTTGTTATCGATTGATTGCATTTTCCCGCTACAAACCTTCAGATGTGTGCGTAGCTCATCGGAATCGGAATTGCACTCGCACGAAAATTGATTGCGATTTATCGAAACCCTGACTCCTTTGCGTATCTGGAGAAGCTCACGCGGATCGGTCAGTTTGTTCTTGTCCAAGATTAAGGTCTTTAGGCCTGGCAACGATTCGGAAGTACCATTTTGTATGCGGCTTATATTGTTTTTCGAAAGGTTAATAAGTTTTGTGCTGCTGAAGTCGAACTTGAGCAGCCCATCGGGTATTGTTGCGTAATTATTTCCGATGAACAATATCTCCATTGGCTTCTCCCTCGACAGGCACTCAAAGTTCACATTCTCCGCATGCGAACAGTTCCAGGAGCCACCGATTGTTCGAAAACATCCGCATTTAAATTCCGGAGAATCCGTTAAGATGGGCAAAGATAAGGCCGTGTTGATAAAAATTAATACAATCCCCCTGAACACCATTTGGAAACTGATGGATATTTGTCCTTCCTTGGGAATATTAGTTTCTGAAAAAAAAAACATTAAAATTAAAATTATAATCAGCGAAAAACAATAAAAAATCAAGGGAGAATGTTGTACCTTTATACCAAAAGTACCTTCGGTATCAAAGTATAAGAACTGATGGCGTGTATTTATTTACCAACTGTATTTTTGAATAGGTCGTAAGGTAGTTATATTTTACTTGTAGATAACAACCGGACATAAAGCCGCCTGTTTTGCACAAGAAGAAGAAGACAACTGGCTAGTCAGAGCGACCAAGATAAGCGCCTTCTTCCATATACCTTACCTATCGATGACTTTGAATGTCTTAACTGATCAATACTAATCAATACAAACTAATCAATATTGATAAGCATTTGTTGGCGATAATACTAGTTGTTCAATTGTGGCTTGTAAATGATAAACACAAAAACGCATTCAAAGTCTGAACATTTTCACAAATTCTTCCACTTGGACAATCATTCCCGATTTGACGATCATTTGAGGAGTATTGTAAGCTCTGCGATTAAACCAAGTCACAAAATCTCCAAGAAGTATATACATGGATGTGTGAGTATAAGTGCGCAAGCAAATGTATATATATATATACATATGTATTTTAATCATATAAGTGTATATATATATATTTAATATAATTCTATTCAAGAGATTAGCATTTTCTTAAGTCATTTTGCTCGCCTTCAGTTGTGATTTTGAACCGAAGCGGATGCATGTTTAAGCGACGATTTTGAATATGAATAAATATATAATTTTATATATAAGCATGGGATATGTTATGTGTACAACTTTTTTGAAATGTAAATCGTTTTCGTGTCCAGAGGTATGAAATGTATTTCAAAACCTATCATTTAAAAACTTCATTTTAATACTCATTTCAGAACGTGCACTGGATTATTGTACTGAGTTATTCTCAGGTAGTTATCAGTATCAGACCAAATAGCTTGATAAGATAATCTGTTCAGAATTATATATTTTATAGATGTGTGACTAATCCCTTATCAGCCTGAGCTGCCAACTCGTGTGCCTTTTGTGGCAACGGATTCCACACGTAAGAATCGTTGCTTTCGTAAAGCTGATTTTTTTAAACTTGATCAATTATTATTTGAAGCAGATTGGTCAGAGTTTTATTCCTCTACCAATATGGATAATGCAATTTCCTTATTTGAAGCTACCTTGAACTCACATTTGGATGCTTGTGTTCCCCGTACGAATCTTGTGAAGGCTAATAGGCCTGCCTGGTTTTTGCGGGAATATACTAAGTTGAAAAATGAGAAGTCAAGGTATTCTTTATAAGATTAAGAGATCAAGTAATCCCCTTGCTTACTCTAGCTATTTAGTTGCTAGCTTGGAATAGATAGATAGATAAGACTAGACAACTGTTTTAATAGATGAAACGGAGGAAGCATATTATAATTTGTACACAAGATTCTAAATGGGTTATGAAATGCAAAATTGGAGTCTACAAGTTTGAAGAAAAAGAGGCAGAAAACTCCGATGTATTTCTGATCGGAACTGTAAAATTAAGTTGGCTGACTAACTCCGAAGAATCAATTTCATCGTTTATAAGCTTGTGTACAAAAATTACACCAAGCATTGCTCTACGAGCGGAAAGAGAAGGAAGATTTATTAGTAAAAGTATTCCAATTAAGACTCCTAAGCGCAAATAATAGAAATTGTTTTTGTACGGATTCTATTCTATTCTGATGACCTTGTAATTGGGTGACCATATACGCAAATGACGCACAAGTGAGATATAAGGAGCTTTGGTAATGTAGGGATCGTCAAATTCATTTGACCAGCGCTATGTGAAACCCAGGACTCCAAAGGCTCGATTAACAGAGGAAGAAATATGCTTGTCAAACTTAGGCTTGGGATCTAAAAGTATTCCCAAATCATCAAGCTTGCCAAGGAAAAATATGTATTTAAATAGGGCAATCGCCTATAAAAAGACATCAATTTGCATTTGACACAATTAAGACTTACAAAATTTATACGACACCAGGCTTCAAAACTATTTAAGTCAGCCTGAAGCCTCTGTCCAGGAAACGAGTCGGTAGACGACAGACACAGTTTAACATCATCGGCATACATCAGTACCCGAGAATGACTTATAACGGACGGAAGATCATCTATAAACAAAGTGAATAACAAAGGGCCAAGGTGACTTCCTTGGGGTACTCCGGAAGTAACGCGAGCAGGCTTGAGACAGAACCTCTAAGGTAAACTACGCGCTAAGTAGTTTGAGATCCAACAAATTAAGTTATTTGGAAATCCCAGAAGATTAAGTTTGTGAATTAGCAACGGATGAAAACGGAATCAAAACCAGAACCAGTGTAAGCAAAAGTCTGTGTAAGCAACCTCCGTTTGCATCTTGTTTTGAAATCCCTTTAAACCAATAGAAGTGAATTCTAATAGGTTAGTGGTGGTAGATCTATATTTCATAAGCCCGTGCTGGCAAGGAGAAATCAAGGATCTGCCAAGATGTTGTAGTTGAGAAGTTACCAATTTCTCAAAAATCTTGGGAACAGCGGACAACTTAGATATACCTCTATAATTTTGAACATTTCATTTGTTTCCTTTTTTAAGGAGAGGAATAATAAATGATTCTTTCCAAATATCTGAAAAAGATCATAGCTCCACAGATAGTTCAAAAGTTTAAACGAAGGCTTTAAAAGACCATCAGCACAGTACCTAAGCACACAGCCAGATACACCATCAGGTCCTGGTAAAAAAAAACCGGCTCAATGACCGGCTTAAAATTTTTTTCGAGGAAATGACGATTTAAGTTTTTTTTGCACGAATTCAAATTCAATCTGCCATATCTTCGCCAATAATTGTCTAAGGTTTGAAATTAATGATCTCTCCGTTATCAAATTCTAAGGAAGAGCCAGTTTCCTTGAATTTCTTGTCCAATCTTGACTTTTTATTCTTTAACCTGATCAGCTCCCGCTCCCGGGTAAACCACAAAGGTTTGGTAGCCCTATATGGCTCACGAACAGGAACACACAAGTCAAATAAACCGTCCAACGTATTATAAAAGATTTCGATTGCAACATCCATGTCAGCACATTTAGAAATCAACCAACACCTCCAACGTTGGGTGATAGGAATCTTCAGGATAGGATATGGGTTCACAACGGGAGACAGTGAAGAAGGAGGGAACAGTGACAAAAATCAGATCAAGCATCTGATTTAACGAATTTGGGATAGCATTGATTTCACACAATGATATCCCAAAAAAGCCCTCCAAAAACTCACTCTGAGTCGTGGTTGACAAAACACTTGAGTCAGGACATGGTGTCCATGTAGTTCCAGTGAGATTCAAATTCCTCTCCATAAAAATGGTTCAAAGTCTGATGTAAAAAACTACAGCGGTATTTCCAAATTGTCCGCAACGCCTAAGGCTTTTGAGAAAATAGTAGCAACTCAACTGCAACACTTATTTAGGTCTATTATTTCACCTTTCCAGCATGGTTTCGAGAAATGTAGGTTGAATTTACTTCCCTTGTGATTCAAGGATTTCAGAACAAGATGCAAACTGATTTCGTTTATACTGACTTCAGTAAGACTGTCAACCATTGTCTCCTGCTTCATAAACTAAACTTTATGGGATTTCCTACTAACCTTCTTACCTGGAATTCTGAGTTACTCAGATATAACTGAACAGGGGGTATTTATCAATGAACTTCCTTCTGTAATATTGTATTCTAACGTATTCTAATGTATGCTGATGACGTCAAGTTGTGCCTGATGAGTAAAGATTTGACCTCACAGTGCTTCTTGCAGGCGGACTTACTTTAATTTTTATTTTGGTCTAAAGTGAATTTGCTCCATTTGAACTGCTCTAAGTGGAGGGTCATGTCATTTTATCGTATCTCTGCCTATGTTGTTAGTTACATGCTCGATGGGATGCCACTTGGTAGACTGAATCAAGTAAATGATTTAGGCTTACTTCTTGATCATAAGTTAAAGCTCGATAATCATCCGAGATTCACTGTCAACAAAGCCTCTCAAGTCCTTGGTTCTATTAAGTGTTGGTCAAAGGAATTTGATGAGCCCTATACGACCCAGATACTTTTCATTCCTCTTGTACGTCCAATTCTGGAATAGGGATCTTGTGCTTGGTCTCCCCAATATCATATTCATCAAAGTAGATTGGGATCTATGCAGAAGAGGTTCAGCTGGTGATACCGATTCAGCTGCATTGATGAGCCAATTACAATTTTCTATTCCCTCTTGACCGGCTCGATACTTCATCCCACTTTCTCGTAATCGTTGTGCTACGAATTATTCCTTGCAAGGACCGTTTCGAGTACTCTGTAATGATTACAACAGCCTCCATTTCTATAATTATGAAATCAATTTTAAACGTTCTATCTCGTGAATAACCTTTTCGCATGTACTACTTGATCTATATAATTTGGCAACACAAATTCTTAATCTGACGACGACTTCCATTTCATCAAATGTTTATCTTTAGACCTTAAACCTAATGCATTATGTTTTTTTTTATGTATGGTTTATATTCTTGGATTTCTAACTACATGTTTATTATCTTTGGGACTTCCGAAGAGAGAAATTTTTTCAATTAACTGATCTCAACGACAACATGGCAGAATTAAAAAGAAATATTTGAAACTATTTTCTTGATATTATATATATATATTAATTAGCTGAATCGTTTTCTTTATATTTTACAGATCGATATGGAATTGAACAAATCCTTCGGCTACATGCCTCCCACGAAAATGGGAAATTTGGAAGCAACAAATTATTCATATATCCAAAAAGAGATGCAATTACAAATGGCAAATGGTGTAAAATGATACAGCGAGTCGAAGTCCCTAGAACAGGCTATATGAGTTGAATCTAGTGTGAGTAGCTTATATGCCAATAAAATAACCACATAGATCATTAGTGCAACAGGTTATGGGCCCTGTACTACGTAAATCAGATTGAGGCACTGAGTGCGGAGAGCTATGTATGTGCAACTCGTGCATTGCATCGACGTGTATTAAATATGTGTCAGATCGAGCAGTATTATATATATTGTTAATATATACTTATAGTAATGCAAACAGGCCGGTTGCCGGCTTCAATGTAGATACATATATATATATATATATATACTTTGGCGAAAATGGCAATAAATAAATGTAATTCTTCTTACATTCATTTGTTACCATTCTTTTGTCAGCCAATTCGTAGAAATACTTCATTAATAAATTAATAAATTACTTACATTTTTTTCTTTGTAATGACTTTTTCCTCTTATTAGAACTTGCACTTTGAGATGGTTGGATTTCAGTACCTATCGATTATTGCCAAAACCAGGGCTGGCAAACTAACTATTATTTATTTATTTATTTGGATAATATCGATAGATGGCGATGACAACAAGCGACATGGTTTGAATTTTATGAGAGTAGAAAGAGAGGTGAGCTTGTGCACTCAAGAGATGGGCATAAGATAATACCAAATTGTCGGAGTTGGGGTTAAAGAAGGAATAAAACACCAGAAACACAGTGTTCCTCGCCAACTCCAGCACTGTTTGGAGAGCAAGCTCAGCATGAGCAACAAGCTGCTGGTTTCGTGCCAACCTGGACATTTTTGGGATTTCCAAATCTTGGGTAAACAAAATTCGAGTTTAGCAGAACAAGGTGCAAGGAGACATCTCTGGTTTAAATGTGCAACGTTTTATGTAATATATTATTGTTAATTATTACAGAATTTAAATTCCTATTATCATTCGAACCTTGTCAAATTAATGTTTTATACCTTTCAAATATAAATGCTATATAAAAAAAAAAGTTAATTAAACTTTCATTATTATTATTCTATTGACAAATTTCTGCTAAAACTTTAGAGACGATTTTCTAAAGGAAGACGGCAGCTTAACTCTAAAATAAAATAATAATAATAATGACTTCCAAAATGTATAAAACTTATTTCCGTGTTATTTTTTTGGGGGTTTACTAAATTATATTTTTCGGAAATGAGCAGCACTGTTGACGATGAATATTGGTTCTTGTCCCAGCTAATGTGAGCTTAGCCAAGCAAGCAGAGCAATGGCTGCCAGCAACTGTAAGCAAGCATAGCAAGCAGTGCCATTTCGATCTTGGTTTGGCTTTTAAATAAATACTTTTTTATTTGTACACGATCAAGAATATATTTTAATTTATTATACATTTTATCTTAATATATATGTAAGGTTTAATGGGCTGATTGTATTAAATATATTATATACTTTCATTCAATATTCATTTTAAATTTATATTTATTTAACGCATTAATAATAATAATATTAATAAAATGCACATATTTACATTTAAATGAGCACCTGCACATTGGTTGTTGTCCCAGCTGTTATACATGCTAATTTAATATTCACATTAATTTTATATTTATTTAATTCAGTATTAACATGACGACATAATAATAAAATATATTTATATATTTAGTGCTAAATGAGCAGCACTGCTCTCAATGAGCTGCACATTGGTTGTTGTCTCAGCTATTGCAAGCAGAGCATTTCGAACTACACGACGAGTGCATAAGGCCAGACCAAGCAGTGGAAAGCTAAGCTAGCGAGTGCTAATTTTTATTTTTTTTTTGATTTTTTGGTTTTTTTGCAGCCACTGTTAATGCGCATATGCGAAAAGTGCTCACTGTTTGCAGCGCAGCCAGCGTCGGCGACGATGCCAGTGCTGCGCAGTCGGCGGCAGGCAGCCACCCACACACAAACACAAACAGAAACAGGAGCAGCAGCGGCAGTTGGCTGGTTGGAGTCAGTTTTGGACAAACACTCCGAGAGGCACGTCAGGGCCACAGCGTGTCGCGCTTCTCGACTCTCGATTGTTGTTGTTGTGTTGTGTTGTGTTTAGTGTGTGCGTGCGTGTGTGAGTGCGTGTGTGTGCGAGTGAGAGTGTTTGTCTATGCCTCTGTGTGCGTGTGCGTGTGTGCAAAAGACCAGCCAGCAAAAAATTATCCTGCTGCTGCTGTAATCGCCACAAAATCAAAAATAACAACAAATAAATCAAATAAATAATAATTCCAAGTGAAGGTGCAACACAAAAAATATACATAGATAAATAGCAGCAGCAACATATTTGTTGGCGGGGGTGCGTGTTGCAACAACAATGTGCAGGGCAGCCTCGTGTCAACTGTCAAAAGTTAGTTTTATTTTCCTATTTTCTAATTTTCCCACAGGTCTTTTTTTTGTCTACACATATAGAAAATGTGTGTCTTTTTTCCTAATTGTTTTTCTAAGTGTTTTTTTGGCAGTGCTGATAGGCGTGGCGTGGGCCTGAGCTGTTATTATGTCTGTGAAAAAATATATATATATATAAATTATATATACGATAATATATAAATGGTTAACTATTAACATTTAAGTTTGCCAAATATTTAGAATTAGAACATAAAGATAGCGAGAAAGAGAGCGAAAGTGCTGAGTATCTTTTCGTTTACAGTTGCGAATCAAATAATAGCAACACTTTGAAATTATTTCTTTTGAATCGAAATAAGCAAATCAAATTTGTTAAGCAACATTTCAAATGTTTTTTTTTCTTCCCAAAATATATATAATCATTTTTTAAATAAGAAGCTGAAGGTGCCAAAAAAAATAGTGACACAAATTGCATCACTTTGACCTATGCATTTTTGCAAAAGTTTGATTTTGAATATACTGTTTTGTATTTGCCGTACAAAGTTTCAATTTAGATATAAATATACTAATACACGTTATAGAAATAGTTTATTTATTGTAGTTATTGCATTTATTTAAGTGTGCATTTAAAAAATTATTATTTCTTTCGATCATTTTCTTCATATTTCTTAATTTTAACATTTATTAATTTAATTAAAAGGGTTTTCCTCTTTCTGACTTTTTAGCATATTCATAAATATTCCCCAAAAAGATTTAATAAAATACACCTTCGAAAACGCTTACGGTGCGTGTGGTGCTATTATTTTGACCACAACTGTATGACTTTAAGCCTAAGCTTTAATTCACTGGTATTCTAAAAAAAATAAATAAAAAGACATGCTTCGTTTATCAAAAAATTTTAATTTGTTTAATTTCCAGTTTATAAAAAGAAAAAAAAAATTATTTTCTTATATTTTACATTTATTTATTTTTTTCATTCCTAAGTATTATTTATTTGTTTATTTCTTACTTTTCCTATTGACTTTATTTATCAATGAAATTGACTTTAAATTTCTATTCTTTCATTATCTTTTTCCATTTCGTTTCTTATCGATAGAAAGCAAAAGAAAGTTTTGCAAGACTGGTTTTGTCATCAAATATTACTCATACGCCGAGTGTGAGCAGTTTTAGTTTTTCGCATTTAAAGGAATGAAACATACATGAATGAAATCATCCAAACTACACACACACACACCTACACACACACAGGCAAACCACGTGCATGCTTTGCGTGTATATGGGTGTGTGTGAGTGTATGTGTGTGTGTGTATGTGTATGTTTGTGTGTGTGTGTTTGAAATGCGTTCAACTCCCGCAAAAAAACGAAAAAGAAAAGCGAAAAAAGCGAAGAAAAATAACAACAACAAAAAAACTGTGTTGCCAATGTCCAAAGTGACCAGTGTTTAGAGTCACGCAAAGTTACAACAAAAACAACAAGAGCTGCCTCAAATAGAATATGTAGGTAAATAATGAGCGTCATGGAAAAGACTCGAAAGGAACAGAACTGAAAAGAATAGCATAGGATATAGGATATGGAATACAGGAATAGGAACAGCAACAACAAATGTCCTAGCTGGGGGCATACAAAATTGCTGTTACTACGAGTACTTGCAACACCAGCAACCACAACAACAACAACGACAAGCGTAGCAACAGTAGGCAGCACATTAGCATGCCAATTATAGTGGGTTGAGGCATATTATTATTTATCTATGATTTATGTTTATTATCTTCTTTTATATTCTTACTATTTGTATTATCTTATTTATATACTTGATTTTATTAATTTATTTTTATTCATTTTACTTTATATTTGACATATATTTTGTCATCAATTCAAATTCAAGTTAGCAACGTGAAAGCAAAATATAAAATAAAATGGATTTTATTATTTTATTTTATATTATATTACAGTGGTTCAAATCATATTTATAGTTATTTCATATTTATTTCTTTGTAATAAATATTACAAATAATTAAGCTTTAAATATTTTCCAGGGATTTTGAAAGCATTTGGCACATTATTTAAATATTGCCCAGTGGTTCAGAGCACATACACATTTATATTTCATCTATTTTTATTTATTTTATTTTAATTAATTATATTATATTAAATACAAATAATAACTAGCTGAACCTTAAACATTTTAATAGATTTTGATAATTAAATTAAACATTTTTATAGACGCCTAAAGTATTCATCAATAATTTAAACATTTTTCTCAAAGTATTCTTCAATTTATATAAATATTTATTTATTCATGTAGTTGGGTCAAGGTTTTATTTTTATGTAAATGTATTAAGTACTATATAAATATAAATATTATGTTTATATTATATTTTAAAAAAAGTCGTTCTAGTTGGCATTTAGAAATACTTCGAAATATAATACTTATTTTGTATGATATTCTTTTCATAATTAATAAATTATACTTACGAAATAATAGTTGGTCCAACCCTAACAGTATTTCAGAGCAGGCGACCACACTGGTTGACCACACATTGAGCAGATTGTGTTACACTGTAATAAATCATGCATATCTCGTATTTGCTTTTTTGTTCTTTTATTCTTCTTACTTCTTATTTGTTTGTTGAGTGAGCTGCGCAAAAATGCAAATACATTGAGAAATAATCATATAATGCCTTTGACTGACAGAAGGGGCAACAACAACAACAACTATGACAACAACAACAACATTCTGTAGCATAAATAATTCCACCCACAAGCAGCAGCTAGGAAAAAAATGAAAAAGATTACAGCAGTCACTAGGGCGACAAACTAAAAAAAAAAAAAAGAAAAAACGACGTTAGCGTCGCAGTCAGCGTTGACAGCAGAGCAGCGCTGCATTCGTTACACTTTTATCTCTACTCGCTGCTCTCTTTCTCGTTCTCTCTCTCTCTCTCTCGCGTGTCAAACTAACCTACATCAACAGCTGTAAAATGCGGCGCCCACGCAAAAGCGCATTTTTTCATTTTTTTGCTGCCTGCCCTTAACATTGTTGCTCTGCTTTTGCCACTTCTTCTTCTTCCTGCACAGTGATACAGTTAAAAACAAAAACAACAACATCGAATTAATAACGAAAGAGAAAAGAAAAGCGAAGAATGGAAAATAAAATTTAAAAATAAACTTGTGCGCAAAAGTATAAAATGAATAATACCAGTGTTAATAAAATTAAACAAAAAAAATTACAATTAATTACAAAAAAAATATATATTTAAATATTTAAAAAAATCTCATTTCATACACATGAAGACGAATGAAAGTTAAAAATTAAATTAAATTAAAATTAAAAATGATGCAAATGAAGACGAATAAAAATTAAAAATGAATTACAAAATAAAGTCTAGATATGGCCCCATTAAAAGCAACTGAAGACGAGTGAAAATTACAATTTAAAAATTTAATTGAATTAAAAATTAAATGAAAAATAAATTGCAAAAAAAAGTCGAAAATAAAAATCTCCCCATTTAATGCAAATGAAGACGACGCTGGCGAGCGTCTTTCTCTCTCCCTCTGACTGACTAACAGACTATCTTTCTGTCTCTGTCGCTCTCTCTCTTTCTCGCTCTCTCCCTCTGCCTGTCACTCTCACTTTTAATGCTTCGGGCGCGATATCCTTATCTGTTAAATGGTCGCTGTTAAAAAGGCGCTCTCTGTTAACTGCGCTCTCTGTTAACTGCGCTCTCTGTTAACTGCGCTCTCTGTCAACTGCTCTCTCTATATCTCTCTCTGTGCGCTGCTCTATCCGTGTTAAACAGCTGTTTATGCGGTCTCCTTTTCTGCGTCGACGCGTGTCTAACATAACCTCAAACAACAACAACAACAGCAGCAAAAGCTCTTCTGTCGCAGCGACGCCGCTTCACAACGTCGACGTTGACGTCAGCGTGCACTGCAAGCGTTCAACTTTTTTTTGCGCTCTCTGCCGTCGCTCTCTCCCGCTCTTCGCTGCTCTTTCGTTAGACGCTCGCTCAATTTGGCAAAGACGACGACAGCGATTTTACTTCGGTTCAACTCTCGCTTCGGTAGAGACGCCGCAGGCTTTGGCTGCTGTCGACGTCGACGTGACAGTAACAACAACAAAAGAAGCAAAGGCATTAACAGTAGCAGCACCAGCAGCAGGAGCAAGCGCAAAAACAATAACAGCTGCTGGGGACGACGTCGACATTAACAGCAACAACAAAAACAGCAGCAGCAACGTTGACAGCAGCAGCAAAAGTAGTAACAGCTGCTGCTGTCGACGCCGACGTTAACAGCAATAACAACACCAACAGCAACAACAGAAGCAGCTAAAGCAATAAAAGTGCTGCTGTCAACGTCAACAGGAATAACAACAGTGGCTGCCAAAGTAATAACACTACTCGCCGTCTGTTGCCGACGACGACGCCAACGTTAACAGCAACAGCAGCAGCAACGTAGCTGCAAATGCAACGTTAACAGCAAGCACAACAATAACAGCACCTGCAACGTTAACAGCAGTAACAAAACCAATAACAGCAGCTGCTGCTTTGCCAACGCCGACGTCGACTTTAACAGTAAGAACAACAACAGCAACAACATCAACGTCAGCATTAACAGCAATAACAACAACAGCAACGTCAGCAGCAACGTCAGCAGCAGCGTCAGCAGCACTAACAGTTGCTGTTTGTCGCTGTTTTGTGCATTGACAATAATATGAGGAGTGGCAGTTCCGAATTGCTACTCGAGCAGCAGCAGCAGCAGCAACAGCAGCAACAGCAGCCACTGACAGAGGAGCAACAGCGATTACGTAAAATCCGTGAACTGGCACCAAAAAAGAAAAATGGCAATCGTCGGTTTCGTTCGTGGCGCGAACGTGTTCGCTTCTATTCGACGTCGACGTTTGCCTTCCTCTCGGTAACAGCGGGCGCCTCACTGTTATTTCTCGTCCCCCTCTATGTGGATCCGGCGATATCGACGCTGAGTCACGATTTCATTGATCGGCCGACGCTGTGCACGACGACGCGACGCGAAGATCTCGTCGGAATCTTCAACTGTTCGTGGAGTTCGTGTCGCGAGGGCTGCACCTCGGATCTGTATCGGTGTGTGCACATTTATGTTACGTTCATTGAGGAGAATATAACGATACCGCTCAATATGACCGATTACAGTAATTATACGTCGGAGTTGGAACAGTCGAGCGAAGCGACACTGTTAGTGAACATTAAGGGTTGCGGCTATCCGCCGACGGTGACTTGCAAGAAGTTCAATGGCTATTATGGCATCGAGGGCGCCATCTATCCGTGCTTTTATTCGCGCAAGAATAAAACGGTTGTGCTCACCACGTATAATCATGACGATCAGGTGGCGCTAATCATTAATTTCTTCGTCGTCCCCTTTGTGATAACGGTCATCTCGTCGATCGCACTGTGCGTCATGCACTGCGACTGCCGCTGTAAAAAGGATCGCAGCCATCGACGGAACCGACCGCAGTGCCGCAGACCACGCATCGAGAATCTCAGGTGAGTAACGACATCTGATCATCAAACTGCACCAGAAGCTGCAATAACATTGTGGGAACAGTTATAGTGTTAACAGGGTGCAGCTTGATGCAGTCATGTGGAAACACATTCCTTAAGTTAAGGTTATTAAATGTAAAATGGGAACAGATAGATGTGTGTGCAAAATTCAGTGTAATTCAATGCATGATGCAGTCAAGTGGAAACCATTTGTTAAACGATAAATTTAGAATTGGAACAGACCAATGACATTTATATTAAATATAATGCATGATGCTGAAATGGATACAAATGAATATCAAGTGGAAACACAATCGATCAATTTCAAATAGATCAGACTAACTGTACAAATAGTGTCTAATCTACTGATCCATGTTGAAGAAGTGAATGCAAATTAATAAATTAATTAAACGATAGAGCAAGTGTGAAAAGAGTTTCTAATCTAATGCTGCATGTTGCAGATGTGGACGCAAATCAAGTGGAAACACATCTTTTATATTAAGCTTGTTAAAAAATAGTGTGTAATGGTGCATGATGCACAAAATCAAATGGAATCAAATATCTTGCATTAAAATTATTAAAACAATAATTATAAAATATGTTAGATTAAATGTAAAAATTGTGCATAATTTAATCTGATACAGTCATATGGAAACCACTTACTTTGTATTCGTTGACAGAAACTAGTCAAAGAAATAATTAAAACGGAAACATATTAATTTAAACATATATTAATATTAATTTTACACTACTATCACTGACCATCTTACAATTACAAAATAATGAAGATGATACAAAAATAATCGAAAAATTAAGCCATTATTATTAACATATTTCTATGAGTGATAATTGAAAACCCCCAGCAAATAACCAAGTTAAGCAGACATAAACATTTAGTTTTTATTGTATTTAACTGTGTAATTATTATTTCTACTGGTTACTATATTACTATTCCAAATTAATTAATTAATTATTATTAAAAATAAATTATTATAGCTGTGCTTTGTCATATATTTTAAAATTCATAACCCGATGAATAGGTTTTCAGAAGTGGAAAACACTAAGTTAGAAAGAAATATAAATAATTTTATTCAGCGTATTCAGATCATTTAAATTTAATTAAAAAAAAAAAAAATTTAATTTTACGAAAATTTTTTCATTTGTAAGAGATTATTGCTATTCTTTTTGTCGCCAATGTATTTAAAATATTGGTAATCCTAGTGATAAACTTGGCTGTCAACTTTGTCCAGTTTCAGTTAATTTGCATGCATCGTCGCATTCAGATTCAGTTTCAGTTGATTTCAAGTTCCAAGCTCATTTCAATTAATGAAGTTTACAAAACTTTCTCTCAACTTGTGTCCACTTTCTGTAGCTGAACTTGAGGCAGATGCCACCATCAAGTGGGCAACAATTCTGCCCCGCGCCACTTGCAACAATTTGCTGCCCAATATTTGTGTTTGGGTGGCACTTAAATAATTCAATAATGACACACCTCAAATCGCTAGCTATGAAAATTAGAATATATATATATATATATATATATACATACAGCTGAGTTCAAAATAATATGTTTAGGAAAATGTTAACAAAAATACTTAAAATGTTATTAAAATATAATATATATATGCATATTTTATTTGAGAACAAGCTTTCATCAGAATTTCTTCAAAAATTTTGCTTTTTCTATAATTTAAATTTTAATATTTTATTTTATTTTGAATTTTTAATTATTTAAATTAATTTATTTGCTTAATTTTGTATATTTAAATATATGTGTCGACTGATAATAAATAAATAAGCAAGTTAAATTAATAAAACTAAATAAATACTAAATATATTTAAACATTGATAATTATTAACAAACAAATTATGTCAGAGTCGCTTATAGGTGGGATTTGGGAATAGGCGAAATAAAAAATATTATGTTACATAATGAAAAGTAAAATAATCCAAGGAACCTAAGGGATTATAAAAGGAGCAATAAAAAAATATTGAGAAGTTTAATTTTAGAAAGCAGCAGCAACTATTATTTTGGCCGCAACTGTATATGCAATATATATTGTGTGTAGCAATGACTTGCTCTAAATTATTTATAAATCCAAGTGTCAGGAGTGTTCAAGTGCGTGTTCGTGTGTGCGTGTTTGTGTGTGCGTATGTGTGTGTGTGTAAGCAAGGCACGCACCACGCTGCGTATGATTGATTTGTTGAGCTGTTGACAAGCCGACTTTCGATTGAGTCTGTTTTTTTTTTATTTTTGGGCTCCATTCGATATTCATTTGGTTGTCGAAAGTCTACGTGCGACAATAAGAATTACATTTATCGCATGCGCGCAATGAACACAAAAGAATAATTTATATATTATATATATATACATATATATATATATATATATATATTATAATCCGCTCTTAATTATAGTCCCTTTGTGTTCATCGCCCAACTTTATTGCACTCTGAATTACAGCCTATACACTCGTCCTGAAGCAAGATTTTCTTGTTTTCAGACTTTCCAAAAACTATTAAAAAGTAATACAAATTATAATTTTCAGAACAAAATAATTTCAAAATTTAAAAATTAGCAATTACAAAATAGCGATTTATTCTATTTCTTAGACAAATTTTCTATGCATAGAAATGCATTTCTAAAAAGTAGAAATGCAAATGCTGTACATTTTAAAAGAAATTGTTTCTAAAATTCAAAAACATGTTATTTATGAAATTTATTGTTGTAAATTACTAATGTTATATTAACAACATAAGCAACAAGAAACCTAATCTTCAAGTTACATTTTAGAGAAATCCAACAAGAAAAGAAAAACCCTGTTTTTTGTTTAACTGCCTTAATAATAAGGTTAATTACTCATGGCGAGCTTTAAAAAATGAGTGCAATATTTTTTCTGAGTGTAGGTCGTCCCTTTGTTATTTTTTGAGCTATGTATTTCTGGTATTTGTCTGCACACGTGCATTATTTGCATTATTCAATTGGCCAGTTTCTGTTTCCCAGGCACATTTCGTGCACATTTCGGACAATCAATTCAATCCATGCTGCCTTTGTCTTATCTCTCCTCTCTCTCATTGTTTGTGGACCATGTGCCTTATCAATGAGCAGCTGAATGGAGCTCCTTCTCTACGCATTCTCTGTTGTATTTGCAGAAACTTGAACCCTTATTTAAAGGACAACACACGTCAAATAAATTCAAAATTGCCGTTCAAGTAAACTTGTACGCTTTATTGGGAAAAGTCCACTACCATATGTAAGTAAGCTATTATTTGTATCCCCGTTAAGACCTCGAAATATAAAATAACAGCAGAAATTGTTTTTGAATATGACTATTTTTTTATTTTCTTTGAAATATTTTCTATTATTAAAAAACATTTCTGAGAAGTGAAAGTCCAAACCCTGAATATCTTTTCTGAAATTCTAAAAACCATCTATTGTCTGTGCAATTGTAAAATTCTTGGGACCAGATTGCTTTAGTATAAGAAATGCAGAGTTTCTTAGATTTATTTTCCAGTTGAGGCAAAGTTAACGAAAGGTGTCGCCAGGTGAAGCTGTCGCAAACAAAGCTAAATGACAATACCCAAAAAAAGAAGAAGAAACTGAATACGCATAATTTAGCTTGTTTTCAACGGAAATCACTAATAAAAACTGTTGAAAAAGAGCTGTTGAAAAGTTACAAAACAAACTGGCGTCAGCATGTGCTGTGTGTGCTGTGTGTAAATGTACACACACACACACACACCCCCAGTCACAAACACACACACACACATACATGAGTGTACTTGTATTTGTTACATAATCAGCTTACCTTATGTCTCAGCTTGAAATGAATATTATTTCAGCTACATTCCGAGATTATTTAAAGCACATCAAGTGCCACGGAATCCTTGGAATTTAATGGGAAAAGCCTATGGAAAATGAACTGCTTTTTGTAGTTAAATATAACTAAAATGGTTAAATAATTTACCTTATTATATTAAATAATAATGTAATAAATTTATTAACTCGTAAATTGTATATTCATTATTATCATTTATTATTTAAATGTTTAAAGAGGTCGAAATATAAATATGATGAATAGTTTATTTATTTATTTAATGAAATAATCTAATAGTCAATTAACTATGATTATTTGTTATTCAATTATATCTATGGAAATTGAGAAACTTTTTGTATTTCAATTATAACAATTAAATAATAAAGGTGACTTTAGACTTCAAATAAAATATTTATAGCATGTAAATGCCTAATTATTATTTCCATGGCATATATTATTACTTGGTTAAGAGTTCATGCTTTAGGAGGGTCTTTTCAACTTAACTAGTTAAATACTAATTATTATGATTTAATTAATATAGCTGGCTCTTTTTTAAAATAGTTGATAATTATTTCACTTGACGACTTTATACATTCAAAAAAAGCTCCCTAAATTCAAGCGAACAAACGTCTAGTTTGTTGGGGTGATGTTCTTGATGTGTTTGTATACAGAAGAATTTTTAAATTGGCTTTTTTGTTAATCAGATTAGGTAATAACCATTTGTACTTTAAATTTCAGTTATACAAACGTATTTAAGATAGTTTATAAATTCATATATATTTAAATAAATTGATTTTAATTAATAAATTGGATTTTAGCTAAAAAATACAGTTCGCATTGCTTCTTTTCGGATATGTATTTTTTTAATATTAGAAAATATTTCTATAAAATAGAAAATCGATTGGGATTGTGGATTTGGCGCAAGCCTCACTACATTTTAGAAATTTTTTCCTAATACTCAGAAATCATTTCGAAAATCAAGAAAGTGCAATATTTTTTCTGAGTGTATGTAATGGCAGTCATTTAGAGGCTAATTATAAAGCGCTTTTGTGGCGTGTTCTTGTTCGTAGGCGTTGCTATGTGAAGTACTTAAAGTGTGAGACGACTTGAAATGCAACACTTGAAACATGATTGAACTAATTATCGCCTTTGGTTGACTTGCCACAACACGTTGCAAGCGTCACGTCAATCAAATTTGGCTGAACAAAGCAGCTGTGGCAGCAAACTTTAAGTGCAACTTGAGGCAGGAATTGTGGCACAGATGCTGCTTGGCTGCATTTTAAAGTGGCCTACTTATCCGGGCCAACTGCAACTGCTGCTGCTGAGTGTTGCTTGTGCTGCGTGTGTGTGTGCCACATTTCTTTGCAACGTGTATTTCTTTTCAACTCAACAAATAAGAGAAATGAAGAAAAAAATCAATTTATCTTTGCTTATGAACACAGCCCGAGCTAAAGTCACGTCTTTCATTTTCCTCCTAAGCGCTGCTGCTTTTCGAATTCATCAAAAGCACAACTTGACAATTGCGCTTTATTTGCTTCCTAGCTTCTTCTTCTTCATTTTCTTTATGTTTATGAAAATGTGAAGCTTATGTCCCAAAGTTTAAAACAGCATCAGCGCATATTATTATTATTATTATTAACAGTATTATTATTATTATTATATTGTTGTTATAATTAATATCATTGTTATTATCATAATCAGTCTTATCATTATAACTTTAATAATTGTTATTATTGTTTTTAGAACCAAGCATTCAAATGCGGCCTGCTTTTATTTGTTCGTTTGCAAAGCAAGATGGAAAAAGGAAAACAGATATGAAAGTTATAGTCGAGAGAGCTCGACTACGAGTTACCTTGATAGCAAATGGATGTTTTGGATCATAGCTTCTATGTTTTTTCGATCTTGATTAAAACTGTAGACTTGATCGATAATATGTCAAAATATATTATATATCAAAGTCAAATAATATATCAGGTGTACTTTTGATCATTTCTATATATGTCATTTCAAAAATTTGCAATTTAATTAATATTTGCTGAATTCATAATGTCAAAGTCAATAGTCGATATTCCCAACAATATCGATGTTTACTGATGTCGATACTCGACAGCAATCTTAACTCATTCGATTACTTTCTCTCAGCAGGGTTGCCAGAGATCGCTTTAACAGCTTCTTTCTGCTATGTTTCTTTCTTGTATGAAAAAAATACATATATATTATTAGAGTTGCTTCCTTTTGTCGCTCACCGATTTTTCCACTATTTCAATATACCTATTTTACCCCACTTGAATGACTTTAGGGTATAATAATCATAATAATGGCAGCTATTGTTCTTTTTATCATACGCATGGAAACAGACGACTTATACATATATGTGTGTGTGTGTGTGTGTGTGTGTGTGTGTATGTGTGTGTGTGTGTGGGTGGGTGGGAATAAGACTAGGCAACTACTACAAGTGAGAGACACGCCCCCTAAAATCGATATTAATAATGCGCAACATTTGAGCGTCCTTTCAATATACATGCATGCTTCCAATGCACTGGAAATAGAAATAGAAAATCATTTTCATTTTTCTATTTGCCTACTGACCAAAAAAAAAAGAGAATAATAATAATAATAATAATCTAGAACACTAGTCAGGCTCTGAGAGCAGCAGCCATAATAAATATTTTCTTTGACAACAAACACTCTATTGGAGTAAATCCGCCGTCAAATCCAGTGAGAGTTGGCAAGAAAAGTCCGCTAAGTCAGTCAGCAATCTGCGCCAGACAGACAGTTTCATTAATAACATACACACACACACCCAGATTATCATACGTATGAAGACTGACGTACTGGGACTATATACACTCACAAAAAAATCACCATACCTTTTATTAATATAAAGTCTTGACTTAAATCGACAATCCCCAAAATATGATTATTTTTTTTATATATCTTAGAAATATTTTCTGTTATTAAGAAGTGCATTTCAAAAAGGCAGAAATCCAAAATCACATTTTTGGAAAAAATCATTTCCATAAAACCATATTTTCAAATGAAGTTAAGCTTATAAAAGCTATGTACATTTTTTTTTGTGTAAATGTGAATGGTTCCTAAAATTTAGAAATTCAAACTCTGGTTTTTACAAAGACGTAACTTTAAATTTTAGATAAATACCTTTTGAATAATGTTAAGCTTCACCGTTGGATTTTTTCCTGAGTGCAAAAAAGCCCTGAAGTTGTCCAATGTAATTGCTTTAAATGACAGCAGCAGCAAATGTGTCCTAAAGTTAAAGCTTTGAGTTAGTTTTGTCACAAGTACGAACATTTTTAAAGGGAAATATTAACGGAAATAAATGGGTAATAATTTGGAAACCCAAAATTATTGACAACTCCCCAAGGTATGCAATAAAGATGAAATACTAAATTAACATAAGCCTTAAGTTCGATTAAGTTTCAAATATTAATGCTGAAATTAGAATATTATCATAATTAGCTTAAAATTCATAGTCTTCCATAAGCATGTCATGATGCTTAGTTTTGACATGCGCCGTAATATAAAGAAAATACAGGAAATGAAGGAAATTTCGTAAGGACCATTTCGAGAAATACTTGAAAAAATATACCGACTCAAAGATGTTTCGCCGCAGACAGTTTAGGAAAGCCCATAACTCAACAGAGCTGTCAAAACAGCAGGACACTGTTCTCAACAGAGAAAGAGAGAGAGATAGAGAGAGTGAGAAGAGGGCGGGGAGACATACCAAAAACACATATATGCATATACAGTGTCTCACAGCTCAACTAGAGCACTGTCAAAGAAAAAAAGTAATTGCCTGCCATAAACTAATCATTCATTATTTTTCAGAAATTCCAAAGACCGATGGTAGGTATATATATTAACCACCAAAATTTATATATGACCCCAATACACAGGGGTTTCCCCACCTGCTAGGTAGGATTATGTAAAAAAGTACCCTATTTCGAGGGGAAATTTTATTTGGATCAGGTACATTGTGGACACCTGGGTGCCATAAAAGCCGGATTTTTTACCTAAAGTTGAGTATTTCCGGTATAAATATACCAATCCTTCGTAGTCAGTTTAGTTTTATCCTGCATCTTGGGTGCAATAAGCCAACAAGGACTATGGACAAACAGACTACCATTTCTCAACGGAAACTCATCCTGGAACACCACAAAAACGGATATTCACATCTCCAAAAATAGCTGAAATGGTCAATCTGAGTTACTCAACTGTGTATAACATCATTCGGCGCTTCGTCGACGCAAATCGGATTGAGGATTGCACCAAACAAGATTTTCACCGAAGAGGAGGAGCGAAGGATCACCAGGAAAATAAAGGGAAATCCCAAGCTATCGGCTCCAAAAGTGGCTCAACAGGTGGAGGATGAAATGGGGAAAAAGTGCTGTGTGGAAACTGTGTCCAGGTTTTCTGCGCAAACATGACTTTAATGCCCGAGTACCACGAAAAAATATCTTTATAAGCGTACAAAATAGAGGGACTTGGATGACGTTCGCCAAAAACCACTTGGACATGGATTTGGAGATCTGGAACACAGTCATATTTGCATATGAGTCCAAATTAACCGTTTTTGACTCGGACGGACGGAATTATGTGTGGCGACAGTCCAATACTGACCTGAATCCCAAACACGTAAAAACAACAGTCCAGCATGGTGGAGGAAGTGACATGGCATGGGTATGTATCTCGTCAGCTGGATTCGGGAATTTTGTGATTTTTGAAACAACAATGGACAAGAATGTGTACTTCAACATACTAAAGGAAAATTTACTAAAAAGTGCCGAGAAGCTAATAATCCGACGTACTTTCCGGTTCAACCAGGACATCGATCCCAAGCATAAGGCCAAGATAGTGCAGTCCTGGCTCATCAGGAACTGCCCCCACATGATAATTCCACCGGCCCAGTCTCAAGATTTAAATGTTATTGAGAATTTGTGGGCTCTGCTGGAAAATAACATCCGGAAGCACAGCATATCCAGCAAAGAAGACCTCAAAAATGCTCTGCGGGATGAGTGGAACAAATCAGCCCAGAAGCTACCAGGAAGCTGGTATCTTCCATGAATAATAGGTTAAGGGAAGATGTTAAGGCTAAAGGATATAATACTAAGTATTAACATCCTTATTTAAGCTTTTATACGGAAAATATATTACTTTTTTAAGTCTGCTCGAAAAAAGCAGTAAACAAAAAATAGGGTACTTTTTTACATAATCCTACCTAGCACAGGTGGGGAAACCCCAGTGTATTGGGGTCATATATAAATTTTGGTGGTTAATATATGTACCTACCATCGGTCTTTGGAATTTCTGAAAAATAATGAATGATTAGTTTATGGCAGGCAATTACTTTTTTTCTTTGACAGTGCTCTAGTTGAGCTGTGAGACACTGTATGTATATTCGCATAGCCTTATGAATATTGCACATAGATAATATCTATATTTGAGTATGTTATTAAAGCGAATTTATGATCGGCTGCTTTATTTTTAGCGTATGCCAGCGTCAAGCACAAGCGGGCCATAATAAATTAAAACAATACCACCAAATATAAGTATTATAAGGCAGCATACACTCAGACAAAAATCACTCTATATTTAAAAAAATCACCATACTTTTGTGGATTAATAAAAAACGGAATTTTCTTTTTCTTAATTGCAGGTTCAATTTCTGTATTTATTTAGAAAAAAAAAGTCTGATTACCAGAATGCTTTTTGTTTATGTGCACACACGGAATTCTCATACGATTTTTCTTGCTCCTATTATTGTTAATAATAGTCGAGAGAGCAAATTTCACAACTAGTTTCTTAATTTCAGAAGGGATTGCATTTCTAGTTTTTAGAAATATTTTCTTTAATTAAGAGACATATTTCTGGAAAATAGAAAGAAAGAAAATATAATAATGAAAAAAGACTTGTTTTCAGTGTAAAATAAATAAAAATAACTATATGAATGACATATGATATATGTATAAGTATGGAGGTATTAAAGTCGCAAATTAACAGCAATAAACTGAAATTGAGTAATTGCATTAAGATCTGAGCTTCACTCCACTCAGTGTCTGGCTGCAAATGAAGATAATTTTCCTTGGGTCGAAGCACGTTTCGCGCACCTGTTTTTATTTGGCTTAATTTAAGAAAACAATTAAGCTTGAATGTGCACGTGAATTTGCTTAAATGAAGCGGGGCGAATGAGGCGTATGAGTAATGTGGCCAATGCAAGCAAATGCCGTCTAGCATAATTCGTACCCAAAGGTAGAAAGCGCGAGAGAGTAAAAGAGTGAGACACACTCTGCTTGTTTGTTTGCCTGTGCAAAGAGCTCCTCTCTCTTTCCCTGCTGTGCATATAAAGCAGTCAAAGAGCGCTTTTATTCAACGCAATTCACGTACATAAAACATTTATCTTTATGGCCGTCTTCAAGTGTTTTCACATGTGTGTGTGTGGCATGGGTGTGAGGCGTTTGTGAATGTATGCTAACAATGCGGCATTGCTCGTGTCTAATTTGAAAAAAAAAAGAATTGAATTTCAAGTCACTTTTGCTAGACAACCTTGCAAAACTTGAAGAGCTTGTTGCGTTGCGCATACATAAATTTAATTAATAAAACAAATTAAAAATAAATTACATAAAATTAAAAATTTTGCACATCAATATTTGAAAATTCAATTAATAGAAAAAAGAATAAAGTTCAGCTGCAAAGATAATTAAAACGTAAATAATGTGATGCAATATTTATTGCAAGGATTGTAGAATTTAATATGAAAATGTAAATTCAAATTAGGTTTTAATAAATATTCCTTAAACATACAAACTACAAAAAAGACAACTTTGAAACATTTTTTGTGAAAGCGTGATATTACTTTTCTTCACAACTGTTTATAATTATTTAATAATAATTTAACAATACAACAACCAAGAAATACAACTTTCAAACTTTGTCTTATTTGAAAAAAAAAAATTAAATTTCAAGAACCTTGTCCAACTTGAAGTTCTTGATTCGTTGCACATGCACAAATTTAATTATCGCCTCATGTCCTTTTGCCTGCCTGCCAGCGGCAGTTGCACTCACTTCAATCTGAAGTGCTGCAAAGCACAAATATACAAAAAAGAAAAAAAAATAAAAAAATAAAAAAACAACAAAAGCAAAACAATTTTGTTGACAATCAAGTCGTGCAAGGACATTTTGCCGAGCAGCCTGAACAAATGCTCCGAGCCCCAGCATAATGCAACAAATTTCGATAAGAGGCCCAAGCATCAGTCGCCCTGCCACCTGCCCCCTGCCCACTTGCAACTTGCTGCGTCCTCGGTGAGGACACGTCAGGCGTTGCCAATGCCAACATCCGTATCCGCATCCCAGCAGCAGCAGCTCAAGTGGCCCACATTGTTGGAACGCCACGCCTCAAGGCTGATCGCTGTGGCCACATACAGCATGTAGCATGCAGCATGCCTATCAATTCGTCTATGCCACATCCATTCATTTATTTGAGACAAGTCCATCATGCAGCTGTCACAGTTTTAATTTCGTAATTACAATTCCTTTTTTGGCAGCAGCCGCCCCATTTTTTCTGTGGTTTGCCTCTAATATTTTTTTATTTTGTTCATTTTTGTTGGCCATGTGCCAGCTGCCTTTGGACTTGCATTCCACCATTTTTCAATATTTTGCAATGATTTTCGACAGCACTTGCGGTCGGACTGTTGTAATTGCCTTACTCACGGAGCAGAAGTGTAATTTTAAATTAAAATTTCCTAGCCCAAAAGCAAAAGCAAGCCGCCGGTTTGGATGTTTCTTGTTATTAAAATTCGCAGCTTTGTTTATATTTTACTGCAAGGCTGCGCATATCAATGAAATTCCCATTTCCAATAAATATTTTAATTTAAACAGAAGGAAGCACTGGGAATAGAGGATTGAAAAATTGTCCCAAAATAACATTTTTTCATCCAGGTCATCAAGGAGAATTTTGTCCGCTCTTTTTGTGTTGCCCAACGTTTGCAAATCTGCAATTTATAGTCTACTGAGAAACGCCCAAAACATAAATACTTAAATACTTTAATTTCGACAAGATTATTTGAGAAGCATTTGACTAGAAGATAATGTATTAAACTCAAGGGATGCCACACCTCGAAGTGAAAGCCGAGGAAACTTACTTATTTTAAAATAAATATTTAATTGAATTAAATTTAAAGGATAGCAAGTAATTCCATAGTTTCTTATCACGATATAAGCCTAATGGAATTAGGTTCAAAGAACTTACGGAATTATATTTTCCCTTAAATATTCGACAAAATGTTAAGAAAAGATTTGATCAAGGTTGATCTCACCTAGAACTTTATTTTTAATACATAATAATAATAAAACAAATTTATTTATTATTTTTACTAGTAATTGTAAAAAAATGTATTTAATATTCTATTAGCTATATAAATATGATTCTCAAACGTTATTTCTAACACCAAATTATAACATAAACATTTATTTATTATTCATATTTTGTTTATTTTTCAATTATTATTTAATTATATTCAAACAGCTTGGATTTATTTTAGTTTTTAATTATTTTTATGTACAAGCAGCTAATATTTAGAATATAATACGGAAGATTTTGTGTGTGTTTAATTAATATTTAAATATTTGTGAAGTTTCAGAGATTTCTTGCAATCTTAACAGCAGAGTATAAAGCAGTCGCTTATATCCAACTGAAGTGTTCTCATTTGTATTTTTTCCACACAATGTAACAAGACATGTAACGATTGTCCAGACCCCGTGCCGTATATATTTTTATTAAAACTACAATTATGTAAGCCGCTTTTGTTGTTCGTGTTCCTTTGTTTTGGCCTGTCTTATGCAAGGGGGTGTTGAGTGGAGAGGGGTTAAGGGCGAGGGGGATGGTGCATTTTCATGTAGTTCACCTATAGATAGGCGAAAACATTTGTATATTTCACAATTTCCGTTTGTTTTCCGGAACGTTGTCGTTGTCGCTCTGTTCGTGTCACATATTTTTATTTGCCATTGTTTTTGCTCTTGTTTGTTTTTCTGCTCTTTCTCCTCTCTCCCTCACTCCCTCTCTCTCTCTCTCTCTCCACTTTTCGCTCCTCTGCTGGCCTTTTTCGCAGGGCACTCACCAAATGGGGCATTCGGGACCTTTCAACGCAATTCCATGGCCCGGTTTTCTTGTTGTTTTTTTCGGCCGCCCTCACAATTTAAATTGTTTGTTGTCTGTGGCGTTTCGGGCATCCCTCGCTCCCTCTCTCTCTCCCTCTCTCTCTCCCTCTCTCTCTCTCTCTCTCTGTCTCTCTCTCTATGGCAAAACGAGCACACTTGAAAAAATGAAACTTGCGAATTGCTTTAAATTGTCATCGTCATCGTGTTCTGCTGCTGCCAGTTTGTGTTGCCAGCTCACCAACTCCAATCAGTATTAAGTGGAAATGTTTCATATGACAAGTGCACACTTCATTATACTCTGCAAAAACTTTTCAGTTGTTCAGTTGTTCAAGGGTCTCTATTTGTATTAAATAATAATATATGTGTTTTGTTTTCTATATTTTTTCCCAATCCTTATCTTAAATATTGGGCCACTTTACATTTTATTGTCCGCAGAATTATTATATCCTTTATTTAATTTTTTCATTCTGAATTTTAAATATATTATTTGTACTTTGTAAGATTTATATTTTCCCCAAGTGTTGGACCATTTGTCAGATTTATTATGTAATTTATTTTGTTTATTTTTATTTACTTTTGAATTAACATTTTTAAATTTTGTACATACTAAATAGATTTAATACAAAATGTATATATATTTATATCAAAATAAATAAATAAATTAAAAGTTAAAATAAAATGAAGGCATTATTGAGCTGGGGATATTCAAATGAAATGTGGTCCAACATTTAATACATTTAATCTGGAAAAAATACAGAAAAATGCATTTGCATAATTTGTTTATAATAATTTAACAATGTATCAACTGATTTAGTAGCCATAAAAGCCTCACACCTACAAATGTGCTTCGAACAAGGAAAGTTGTATTTCATAATAACTTGGGGCAGGAGAAGTACGAAAGGAGAATGTATATTATGCAGAAGTAAATCAATCAGAGGAGAAAAGTATTCTCTTAATGTCAATTCGAAATAAATTTATAACTCACTAAGCCGGTTATAAATTAAACCTTGGCGAGCATTGTCACTTCTAAAATAAATTAAATTGAATGAAAGAAATCAATATCTAAATTAAAAGTAAAAAAAGAAAAAAAGTTTAATCTAAATTCGAAATAAATTTTGAATTTCCCGAACCTAATTTAATTATTCGAAATAAATCTAGAATTTACTAGACATATTCTAAATGAAACACATAAAAAAATTACCTTCAAATTGCTTTCAAAGACTTTATATTTGCTGTCTGCAGATAGTATTGGGTATATACATATATGTGGATTGTTACTTTTTGTCTAGGCTCTGCTTTTGCAGCATCTTTCTTGTTTTTTTCCGCTTTTCTTTTCCGTGGCACATGATTAATGGAGGCAACTTTGGTGGCTTTTAATTTGCCACCGAACACGAATGCTTGTTAAACATTTCCAGCGCGTCTCGACCTCGTCTGGCTGGCAGGCTGAGCGAACTTTTGTTTACTCTGCGCGCGGTCCTTCACCTTTTTATTTTTCTCTTTGCCTAAATGCATTGTTGTCGCACACCAAGTATTTTTTAATTTATTTAATTTAACTTTTTTTTCCGCCCCGTTTTACAATACAAAAGTTTCCGTAGCGCGCTTTTGAAGTTGCCCGAAATGACAAATTGTAAAGGACAATCAAAATGGATGGCAGGGCACAAGGACTAGAATAACAATACAATAAGCAACAGTGAAAATAAAAGGGTTCACTTGGCAAATACTCGTCTTAAATATAGACACAATTAGATCTATAAGTATGAGAGTAGAAGAGTACTAAATAAATACTGTAAGCAATAGCTATCAGTTTGGAATTAATCAATCAAGAATCGTTTCACGAAACTTGGCCGCAAAGCGAAACGTCGTATAAGGAATCAATTATTCTAATACAAATTCAATGGGATCGGTTCCAAATTAGTTAAATATGTAAAATGGCTTACCATTCAAAATGCTTTTTATCTTTTTATTTAATTAAAATCAAAAATACATACATAACAAGTATATAAATTTTACATAAAACAACAACAGACTCCAAAAACTAACAACAATCTATAAACAAAACTGAAACAACTTCATGTTACATAACATAATACATAATTTCTTTTAAATGGCTTTAATCTCAAGCCGATGAAGGAATGGTGTCCTGTAGATCACTGCCGTCATAATTTTTCGCTCGTAAGGTTGGGTACTGCGAGGTATGGGTGAATATATTTAGAGAAGGATAGAATTAGAGGACTCTGAATTGAAGGCTCAAAGTTCATTAAATATATTCATCAAAATATTAAGATAAAATAAGTTTCAACTTGAATTATATGTATATAATACTTAATAAAACCAAAACTTATAAGTGGTATTTACAAAATACGAGCAAATCAAATTCACTTCAAAACCAACTTAAAAATTGTGTATTTCTTTCTATTTTCAGGTACGTTTACTGCTCTGTAAGGAAATGGCAACCAAAAACTGGGACAGATAATATCCTTTCAGGATTTTGCCAACTACTTTGCACAACTTGTCTAATTTGCTGCCATTTGTCTCATTTCGCGTAAATTCAATAGCACAAATATGGCAAAGATTATTAAAGAGGTTTTTTTTTGCGAAAATTGATTTTGCGCGAAATTCAATGGGGCCAGCGACAACAAAAGGAAATTACAAAAGCAAAGTTGAACAGTGGTCAATTGGGGATCAGGGGTAGTGGAAGGGAAACCGGGGAAAAGCCAGGCAGGAGAGGACAGTATAGGATAGGACAGGACAGGACAGGACAATAAAGTGAATTCGAATGGTGCCCGAGTACAGAAGGCAACGGAAGTGGCGACTGGGAAGTCATTTTACCCGTTTTATGTGGCCAATAAATGCTTTATCTGCGTATCCAAATTGCCGCCAGCTGTTGTGCATGCGTGCCGATAACTTCAAGGCTGCAGCTTCAGCTCCACACTCAGAAAAAAATAGACATTTGCTTACTCTTGCGAATAATTTCTAAATATAAGAAATATTTTTTTTTTAAATTACAAAGTCTTGCCTTAAAGCCACATTCCCAAAAATATGGTGATTTTTAAAAAAATGTCGCCTGAAATCAAGAACACAAAAATCCTTATTTTTAAAAATGTATTTCCTAAATAATAAGTTAAGTAACAAAATGGCGAATTTCAGAAATTCATGGTAGTTTTTTCTGAGTGTAGCTTCCGTTAAGAACACGGATCCAACTTGGGCCGTTGCACTGAGATGGCGGCAACAAATAAACAAAAAAAAAAAGCAAATCGATTTATTGACCGTTAAATTGTGGCATTTGCCTCTAATATTTAGAGCCAGTTGCATTTAGCATTTGGCTTTTTGGTAGCTTTAGCGTTTTAACGGCGTAAAATTACTGCATTGCCTTTGAAAGGACGATTGTGAGTGTGTGTGGCTATTGGCCATTTTAATTTGCCTATTAAATGCACGTATTTTATGACTTGTGTACACAATTTCCATCTTGTCACGTAACTGACTTTCATTTGGCTTTTCACAGCTCGAATTTATACAGCGCCAATGGCAATTTAATGTAGCTAAATTCATTTATATAATGCAGAGTTGTTATTGTTATCAAAAATTTAACTGATGTGTATGCAAAATGCAAACTAAATTGACCTGTAAATGCACAAATGCAATATTTACTTGCAAGCGTTGTGTACTTTTACACTCTGCTACCGATTGTGATATGGAGCTTTACTCACAGAATTTGTTATGTTCATTAATTTTATTCTTTTCATTTGATTTGCTCTTTTGCGCCTGCTTTCGGATGCTATTAGGTAGGGTTTCAATTTACTCATGCGTAGCAACAACTGCTATCAAAATATTGCTCTGTCTTTGCTACTGCTATGAACTTTAGCAGAGAAATAGCGGCGCCAAAAGCAGAAAAACAAATCATTGAGTTTTCGATATGTTTTGGCTTGCTATTTGCAAGAGCGATAGCAACAGCAGTAACAACAAAGTCCTTTCTGCTGTCTGTAGTTGAAGCAATAGCAGAATGGACGGAAGTAGAGCGAGAGCATAGCAGCCTTTACTGTACAGCTTGTGCTACTGCTAGAGCAGATTATTTAATATAATAATAATGATAAATTTATAATCATTTATAATAAAAATGTAATATTATCAAAACGTAATATATTAATAATATAATGTAATAAATAAATATAATATTTAATTCCCCTCGCTGCTATAGTAATCGCATATCTGTTTTGCTTTTTTGCTCCTTAAAAATCTTTATAATTTTTAGGGTGATTTGCTAAAATTTATGCTGATGTCTTTTCTGAGTGTGTATATGCATATGAATATGTAATACTAATTTCTTGGAAGTAGAAATATTAGCTGCTTACGATTTACACGATAAACTTGACAATGAGTTTTACTCAAAATCAATTCCATCAATTTGGAATTCCAATTACATTAAACTGCTTAAGTCCACATCTTTGCCACGAGTTAAACTCTTGGCCTAGCTGAGCCGACAATATTGATGATTGCACATGACACTTGATGTGTATGTGTGTGTGTGTGTGTAAGGCAACCGCATATCAATTATGTTGTCTTCTCTCATTGAATTATAATTGAAGCGCCATTCAGTTGCACTCTGACAAGGACAGCCCAGAGCAATATGCAGTCAACACAAATTAATCGTAATCAAATGAAGCCATAATAGATGAGAATGGCATCGAGACTGGGTGGGGAATCATTTGTTGAACTTTTAATCTCCTTATGCGCACAATTAATTAAAGTCAATAATAAAATAATAAAAATCTGAGAGAGCTGAGAGAGTTGTTCATGCCATTAAATTTTACGCGACAGTATATATAGATTATTCGTCAAACTGGTTTTTCTTCAGAATAGAAATAATTTCTGAAATTGAGAAAAACAATTTTCTAAAAAGTAGCACCGTTTCTGTTAGTAAGAAATGCATTTCTAAAAATCAAAATCGTAAATTTTTTTTAAATTAAATTGTATGAATTTATAAAAAAATACTATGCAATGAAGTAGGATAATTTTAAAGTTGCTTCTAGTATACATATCAAATCGCCAACCGCACTGGAAATTAGGCATTTTTTTAAACATTTTTTTTAAATCCACTCCGAAAATAAGAAAAAAAAATCTGAGTTTTTTTTAAATATACTTTGTGATAAAATGGGCGATTTTTTTTCGAGTATACTGTCCACTCTGCCTATTGTTTCCCTCTAATCTTCTTAAGCGCACAACTCTGATGCTGAGGTAGAAGAACATCAATCTGTATCCGTATCCGCTTCCGTATCACACAACACCGTGGCACGTGTCAAAGCCACATGAATTCACAATTCGCATTTGTCGGCACTCGATTGACGCTAATCCTCTTCTCTCCTCACCTCTGCTCTCCTCTCCCCCCCCTACTCCACTCCACTCCTCTCTACTCCTGCCTTCTGCCTGCTAAGCCGCTAAGTAGCTTTTCCCCCTTGCTCTGCTCTTGGCCAGCTTTTTTTGCCACTTTTTTCCTGGTTCATAATTTATTAGTGCAAAACGAAGACGAAAATTTCACACACAAAAGAAAGTTGCACATAAAAACTGAAGTGACTCGCAGCTGCCTGCAGTTGAAATTAAAATTAGACGACCTTTTGCTCCATCTCTCTATCTTTCTCTCTTTACCTGTCTCGCTCTATAACTCAAACCGTCTGCATGCATAATTATAATAATTGAACCAATAATAAAGCTGAGCCATTGATCGATTTGTTTGCTCAACCAAGAATAGCCATGGGAGGGAAGAGCCTTCGTATACTCAAAGGTCTCTTTAAAGCACACTGTAAGTTAAGTGGTTACTTAACTTAAATAAACATAAAAAAAAAATTTTGGAGTCAATTGTTGGTCACCAACCTGCTCTTTCTCTTCCTGAGTCTTTCTAGAAACTAGCGTTGCATTTTTGAATTTCAGAGTATTTTAAGATTACAAGCATCTAAAAACACTCTATGTAAGCATAGTTAATAAATTAATTCCAACTTAATGAGCTTCTTGGTCTGTAAGTCAGTAAACAGCATAATTGGAATTTTGCTAGACAGCTGCATGAAACACTCTAATAATACATGCACAACATATATATATATTTTTTTTATTGTGGTGTGTTATTTTATTAATAATCCGAAAAGTCGCTTAGACCAATCTTATCAATCAAAAGATTTGACAATCCGTTTGATTTTATTTCTGGAATATATGAATGCTAAAATGTTAAGTTATATAAATGTGTACAAAAACCAAACTCAACTCAACTCAACTGTACCCTTTCAGTCTCTGCTCGTTCTAAGCCTCAATCTTGTGTGGATTAATTTGCTGCTTTCATATGTCAAGGCATCAAGGCTGCGTTCATTTTCAGCTTACATAATTGACACCTGCTGGCATCAGACATCAAGCCTACATCCATCCATACATACATACATACATACAGAAAGACTAAATACAATATCAAACAGAAACTTCGGTTTCTGATGATATTATTATGTACTTGACGTGCCAAATCAGCCACAAGTCAGAGAAATGTGCTCTCAAATGTGCTAGAGATGGGCTTGTTCTGGAAAAGCTCGAAAAACTGTAATCTAGAGAATAATTTTAGAAAATGTGCTTAATTTTATTTTTATATTTTATTGAAATAAAAATATTTTTTGAAGAACAAATAATTTAGAAAATTTTATTTATTCGAGATTTTCAAATGGATATAATAGTTAATAGAAAAAATAACAAAAATTGTAACTTTTGTAACCATACAATATATATTGTAAATATTATTTTACATTTTAAAATATTATATGTATTATATATTTATTAATTATTTATTGGTATCTTAAATGAAATGTTTTCGTGATTTACGCACATTCACGAACCAAATCAAATATCAGTGAACTCAACTCTAAGGCAAACACACATTGGAAATCAACTTGTCGCCTTTTGATCTGTAGGTGTGAGAAAATCAATTTGTGCGGCACATCGAGAGCAAGAGGCTCGATTGCCATGCCAGCTTTTCGGATTTGTTGGCCAGGCCAATAGCAGTCGGCCAGCCAGCCAGCCAGCCAGCCAGCCAGCTACTTAGGCCAGTAAATCGCCAAGCTTCACATGATTTGCTTTGGCTCGTTATTCACATTGTTTGACGCTAGAAATTGCTGCCATTCCTGCCCCATGTGCCCCATGTATTATTGGTTCTTGTTATGAGTAGCAGGTAGAAGCAGGTATCGCCCATTCCCCGACATGTTTGCAGCTCACTCGAATACACTCTGAATAAGTTATGTTCGCATGCCTCTAATATGGCCCACAAAATATGTGAATATTTCATATGGGAATCGCGAAAAAGGGCCACGCCTTCATTTTTCTGACAGATTTATGCGCTTTTTGGCGAGGGAGTGGGCGGTATTTGATTTCATTTCCACAATCAGGCTTTGTACTTAATGATTTTCATTTTAATATTGATGGATTGATTATTCTAATTAGTAGTCTGCACCGTTCTTATTCGAAACTCGTACTCCGATCATTCATTATTCCAAATAAGTTAGAGAAGCTTGAGTGCAAGTCTCATGGGGAGTATTATTTAAATTCATGTCCATAATCAGTCTTTCATCTTAAGGACTTTTGATTTTTTTGTTAGTTATAGATTGACTTAATACTTATTTATTTCATGCAATTAGTAGGCAATACATATATTTGGGAAGTTTAGTTGTGATAAATACAAGCCTTTTGGGGGGCAACATTTTAATTCATGTCCATAATCAGCTTTTCATCTGAAGGACTATTGATTTGTTTGAATTATATTGATTAACTTATTATTTTAATCAATGTATACAATTTGGCTTCATCACTCGGACTTCAAATATGTTCATAATTTCAAATTTGTTGGAAACATTTGGAATTTGCCAATAAACCATTGAATATAATTTGTTTCTGTTCAGCACCTCTATTTTGAAATTGTCTTCGAATTTGTGACTTATTTTTTATTTATTTTACATGCAAAGCTCAAATAGATAAGTTAAAGTTACACAACTAAAAAACATTTCAAGTTTGTCCACACAGATCTTTGAACCTTTACCGTTTGAGCTCAACACTGGCATCGTTAGCACGATTTTGAAATTGTTGCTCATTTGTTTATATGTTGCCTTTATATTTGATTCTGTGTGTGTGTGTGTAAGTGTTTTTATTTTCTTGTTCCCTTTGTTGAACTGACAAGTTTCAGCAGGCAGCTCCAATAATGAAAAGCTCAACATTAAAATAAAACTGTTGTACAATATTTGCCTTTACGAAATAAGTTTTTCTAGCTGCCAGCTGTGACTGTTGTTGCTATTGTTGTTCTTGTTGCGATTCTCTTGTTGTTATTGTTTTTGTTGTTGTTGTTGCAGCTTGTCCCTTTTTGTTGTCCTTATAAATTTCACATAATTTATGCAGATCGACTCTACGTGCAGCCAGCAAACCAAAGAAATCTTTGCAGTCGGTCTGCTCTGTGTATATGTATGTTGGTGTGTGTATGTGTGTGTGTGTGTGTGTGTGTGAGTGTGTGTGTGTGTGCCTGGAGCTCATTGTGTGGGCAGTGTAGCATTTAACATAGAAATAACAATAACAATTTAACAAATTGTCGCCACCGTTCCTGCTCGACTTTCTCTCTCTAACTTTGTCTCTGTCTCTTTCACTTTCTTGATGCCTTTGCTTGAGCTCTCTTTAACATTCATACACACGCACACGCACATACACACACACACACACCGGACTAAACGTCTAGCCAGGCAACAAAAGAAATTTACTTGCAATACATTTATTTTACTTGGCTTCCTGCTCTCTCTTCATATATTTTTATATATACAGCTGCGGTCAAAATAATAGCAACACAAAGTATTGATTCTAAATATATTTTTTAGTATTCCCTCTTAAAATTAAAGTTAGTACTGCTCTTGGAATTCTTTTCAATGTGTGTATGTATTTTTGCAAGCAACAATGGGGGCAAAGAGATCCCAGACAGGACCAGAACGTATTGTGGCATAGACTCAGAAACGAAGAAAGACAGGCTTAGGATACTCCCCGGTCTATTGACAGGACATTGAAGACTAAGAAGTCACCCTACTAAATTAGGTATTTATAGTAGCGATGTATGCAGGTTTTGTGGAAGCGAGGAGGAATCCTCAATGCACATCATAGCAGAATGTGTCACCTTAACTAGGAAAAGATGCAGCATCCATGGGATGCATGTTATGAAATCTCAGATCATAGAAGCCCTCAACCCAACAAAGATTCTAGCATTCCTGCGGGCGCTGGGGTTGATAAAGGAGCTATAGGCTCAGAAGGAGGCACAATAGACCTTATGGCTCAGAGAACTTCATTTAAAAGTCTGCAGAGCACAATGAAGATTCCTCTCCCAGTAAGTTATTTAAACTTACAACGGTAATAAGTACACATTTGAAAACATTTTTTTTTTCGAATCACGACACAAATCGTTAGTTTTTTTCCATTATTGATTTAGAATATATTTCTTTGAATTCTCTCCTACTGCTCCTGGAATTATTTTCATTTTATGTAAATATTTTGTATATTCATTTGAAGGAAAAAGTGGTAAAAACTATCGAAAAAATAATAAAACTACTTATGAATTACATATATATAAATCGCTTACTTATCTCTAATTTGTAAAATTATTCGTGCAGATTTTAGTTTTTACTTTCTCACCTTTTTTAGGAGTCTTTTTCCACTTCTAAAAACGCATAAATATTTCTTGTGAGAGTGATGCTATTATTTTTTTTGCAACTGTGTCTGTATATACTTTTACATTTCATTTGTGAATTATTTGCCAAGTGTGTGTGTGTGTGACTGTGTGTATATGTGTGTGTATATGTGTGTGTTTGGTACTGCGGAAGTGCCAGCAAAGGAAAAGGCGACGCCCACGCGACCCTTGGCAAGAAAAGCTGGTTAGTCAGTCAGCGCTGCTGTGGACACACCACAAACACACACACATGTATATAAACACATAATAATATATATATATATATATATATATATGTATATACATACAGCGCACACAAAAAAGCGATGAACTCATAAAAAACTTATGAAACTAATTTTGTTTTGCTTTTGCTTTGCTTTTGCTTTTACTTTTGGTGTTGTTCGTATTGTTGCTGTTATTGTTATTATTGTTGTTTTTGTATGGCAACCCACTCGCCAAAGGTCGCGACTCACACACCTCCTACATACACCTCCCACCCACACCTACACACTCACCCCTGAACACACAGTGAAACTGTCAGGCGTTTTTATTACTGGACTTGAAATTTAATGTTTGCAGTTGAGTCGCCGTTGTCCCTTATCTGTGTGAGTGCATATGTGTGTGTGTGTGTATATGCGTGTGTGAGTATGTGTTGGCTCATCGTTCACGCTTGCACGACGTGCCTATATTCTGAACAACATCGCACTGCATGTAAGAAATTCATCAAGCCGATCTCAACTTAATATTCACTTAGTTTATTTATAAATCCAGGGTATTTATATTCTTCAGTTCTCAGGGCAATTATTTTCGCTGAGTGTATGGCCAGTGCGTTGGCCAGCTCACGACAATCGACCAAAATAGGCATTAAAGCGAATAATAATAAAATATACAAAAAAAAAAACAAAAAAAGAGACGGAAAAGTAAAATAAAAGTCGAAAGCGTGCTTTGGCTAATTTTCATTTGGCATTCGAGTTGGCCCATTTGCTATTTGCTATTGTTCTCTGTTGGCAGCGAGTGAAACCAAAAATGAAAAATCAATAGCATTGCATTTGGAGAGCTTTTCATTGCTTCAAATGGAAGGATGAATGGATGGGTTTGGGTTTGGGGTTAGAATTGGGTTTGGGGGATTGGGGATTGAAGTCCTTATTGCTTGTCCCAATTGGCATTCTCCATTAGCGTGTGTGTCTGTGTCTATGACTTGAATACTAAGTGGTCTCTATTTGGCCAGCTTCAAAATTCTTCTGCTGCTGCATATCAAAAATGCGATGATGCGGAAATATTGTCATACGCTGCGTATGAGCAATGCGTAATTTTAAACACATTTATGCGCAATATTGTCGATTTACTTCGTCGCCCTCCTTTTTATTATGTCACGCACACTCGATTCCTACCAATACCATACAGCTTATAGTTTTCTTTTTTTTTGTGTAAATTTTATGAACTGAATAAAGCAGTCAAAGGTATTTTAATACTTTCATGTCGAGGTTGGGTTAAGTTATGGAAGGAGAATATCTTAGACATATCTGTAAGGAAGGAAGAATCCAGGAATCGACTCCTTCTCTCCGCTTTAAATAGTTATCAAAGATAATTAGCATTTTCAACTATTGTAAAGGTTTATATATTGTTGTAGTAGTGAAGATTCAGTTTTTAAAAATGACTCAATACATTTTTTGTGTATTTTGCTTCAATCATTTTTAATCAATGCAAAAGAAACCTGTGTAATAATTTAGTATTATTTTTAGCTGGTGTTAAATCAGTTAAATAATGCTCAATATTTATTTTATTATTAAACAGTAATCAATGCTGAGAAATGTCATATTCATAATTTTCAATAATCTTCCAGATTTGGTAGAGCTGATACAAAATCAGTAATCAATGCTCAGTTTTTTTTATTTTCACCCGAAACATTTTTGCTTTTATTTATTTTGAATCAGTAATCAATGCAAAGATAATATAAAATGCTTAATTTAATTTTAAAAAAGACTATAAGTAAGTTGGAAAAGTTCGCCTGCGAATATATTCACAGCCCGTTGATCTTATCTGCTGAGGGAGAAGAGGTCAATAAACAACAAAACCTTCAGTTTTGCATCTCAATTAAATTTTCATATCGTTTTTTTGTCTGTTTTCTGTTTCTTGTTGAAAACTTTTTAATTAGTAAATCCCAATTAAAATGCAAATGGTAATATTATCTGCACATAACGCTGCTCACTTTGCCTTTGCCCTTGTCTTTGCCTGCCTGGCTTTGCCAATTACGAGCATTCTTCAATTTGCTGATTGGATTAAAAGGCAAAATTGAATTAAGTTACACGGCATTAGCAGCAACTTTTGCCAACCCATGGAGTAATATTATTATTGACGCTTCTCCGAACTGCGAATCAGATTAAATAACCCAAGCCGGAGTCGCAGTCGTTGTGGACTGTAAGCGATATCAGTTTTGTGGAAATCAGTGCGGTTAATTATTTGTGAGCTTTTTTTTTATTTAATAATTGGATTAAATTTTGCGAAGCTATGCGGCGAGCAAATGGAAATTTAAAATGGGTGGAATGGAGGTGTCAGTTTCGTTTGCTCTTAAAAATCTGACAGCTCAAATTAAGATAGAAAATCAAAGTGCCAAAAAAAAACTTTCAAGAGAAAATGTCATAGGCCCCTGCCAAATGCGATTGTTTAGATGCTAGATCTGAATATTTCGCACAGCAAAGTGACGCGTAAAAAGCAAAATACAGGCGTTTAAAAATAGCAGTAAGTGCGCTTTAATCATGATGCAGCTCGGCTAAGAGATACCCTGCCTGCCCAGCTGTGCTGTTTAGTAAGCGATTACTACCAGAATTTCGGAAAGATATTCACTGCCTGCAATTTTGTACTATTATTATTTTTAATTATTATATATATTATATCGAAATTGGGCGTATGTATAACACTTCGGAAGACTGTAGAAGACAGACCTTATGGCAATTGGTAATATATTTAAATATATAGTTTTTTAATAAAATGAAAAATGCATTGCTTGAAGCATGAAAGAATTTACCTTCCAAGTTCGAGGACCAGCCTCTGAAATCGACTCGTTCATATCTACTGATGCAGTTTGTATGTATATTCCTTTCAAAGTGGAAGTCTATATCTTCAGATCTTTTTCTGGATCTAAAAAATCACTTATCAGTTTTAATATATATTAGGGAAACGTAGTAAGTTTTTGAAACGAAGAAGAAATGATTGTTTTAGTCATATGAGAAATTCACCTCTAATTTTAAGACCCTAGCTATGAAATCGACTGATTGATGTGCACAGATATATCTCGTAGGTCTATTCCTTTCAAGTTGGAAGACTTTATCTTAAAGATGCAAGTTTTTCATAAAATGAAATTCGTGTGACTTATTTCAGGCATAAAAGAACTGGAATGGTTCGTTACAACGGACAGATCTAGATCATAGATATTATTATATATTTATTATTATATTTAATAGACATTTGCGAAATGGCTTTTGATAAAATAAAGTAAGCTCGAATTGTTTTTGAGACCTACAAGAAACATCGAAATTTGAATTCCTCACTCTAAAATTGACTAGTTCAAACTATCATAGATCTAGGTCAATAAATAAATTTTAATTAAGGTTAGAGAAGCACTGAGAGTTTTTGTTAAAAATAAAAATACTGTTTTTTAAGCATTAGGAAACTCACCTCTTAAATTTGACACCCAAGCTATCAAATTGACTTCCATAAACTTCCTTAAGAGGAACATCTATAGGTTATTCTTCCTTTTGCTTGTTAAATACTCAGGCCCACAAACATCATGCCCACTTTGATAAATTTGTAATGTGTACAGGGTATACACGAAAAAAAATACCCAAGCAAGCCAATAAACACGAGCACAGGACACGGCGGCTGCTTTTAAGCACTTTTATGCTGATGCTGTGATTTTTTACAGCTGCCATTTCGATGAGGGTAGACTCCGTGTATGTAGGGGGTGTGTGTGTGCAGTGGGTGTGTGTGTGTGTGTGTGTGAGAGGGAGGGTGTGTGGAGGTTGTGCCCGCGGTTTGCTGGCAGCTGTGCGTATGAGGTTTGTGCTTGGTGTTTGCATCTTGGCAGGACTTGGCTGAGTCTGTCAGTCGTTAAGGCAAACGAGACAAGTCTCTGCCAAATGATGTTTGTCTATGGCAGCAGCAGAAGTGGCAGCAATAGCAGCTGCCACTGCCACTGGCACTGCCAGTGCCACTGGTTGGTGCCATAACTGGGGGTATGTATATATATTGAATTTTGTGGTAATTACAACTAACTCACTTCAGCTCATTGACAATGTGCTACACTCAGACAAAATTTATAATTTATAAATACTTATAACTTCAATACCAAGAATCAGTGCTTTGTATTTTATTACTAAAATAAAAAAAAAACTAAGCATATTTTCCGGATTGTCGATATGGTGCAAGCCTTTCTAATTAATATAATTTTTTGTATATTTACATATTCTGTCTAACATCAAGAAATACACTCTAGTTGTCAGGTAGTTTTTGTAAGATTCAGATAATTTTATTTTGTGTGTATGTCCCAAAAACGTAGCATACTTTTTGGCGCACAATCTGCTGACGCGCTTTTGTTGACTTTGGTAGTAATTGGCAGCGTTTATCATAGTTGAGCTTGCAGCCCTGTTTGCATGCATTCATAGCGTTGCCAGACAATGCTAAACAAGCACTCGAGATTAACGATAATGGCTTAAAATTGCAAGAGGTTCATTTTTGCAATTATTGCAACTTGTTTGCCACTTATGTTTGTCTAGGCAGAGGGGACTTTCAAAATTGAGTTCAGTCTAATCTTTTTAGCGCAGCATAACTTTGGGTTCACAAAAGATTGCCCCATATTGGAAAAGTTTTAATGGAGGAAGCTAAGCAACTTAGAGCTAAGATTACTTTTAACGGCAGATCTTAAAAATTTCTTAATGCATTTTGCGTTAAAGTGTAAGAGAGCTTTTTTTTGAGTATGAATAAAACATAGTTGAAATACATAGCTAATTCTTAAAACATTAGTCGTAGTTTTTAAATCAATATGGGAGAAACACCTTTTTGTGTATTGGCAGTCACTAACCGAAAAGTGACTCTTAATGTTGTAGAAGTTTAATGTTTTCTTAAAGCATTATTGTTACTTTGATTTATTTAAAGTGAAGGCAATCTTTTTTGAAAATACATTTTTAAATTCATAAATACGTATACTTTTAAGTTTAACATTCTTAAAGACATTTATTAATCAATTGTGTCAAGCCGAAACGAATTTAGGTCCAGCTTCTGATTATTGTTCGAAAAGTATACGAATTCTGGTATTGATCCCAATGTTTTTTTCTGCACATTTATAATATCAGTTCCGGTAAATGAATTTTAATAATATTTGGAGTTGAGGTTTTTATATCGATTCCCAGTCTTAAGCTGAATATCAAACAATTTAAAAAAAAGAGACGCAATAAACGGATTAAAATGAAATGCATTCGCCGACTTTAATCCCTCGAGTAAAGCCACAAATCGCTTGGAAAGCATAACCAGGGAAATTACTACACCAAATGGGAGTCCAGAAGGCATAAGCCGCAATAATTGAGATTAAAGTGTGCAATTAGTGAAGTCGTTTTCGCAGTCGCAGTCGCAGTTGCTCTAAGAGCTGAGCTGCAGTCTGGATTACAAGCTATTTAACTTGGCTTTCTGACAGCATGTGAGTTGGCTTGGGTTGGGCGGGGCATTGTTATGACTTTAACGACTGCCACAGCAATTGACCTCGTCAAAAACCAGAGGCAAAACAGCCAAAACCAGGAAAAATAGCTGCGTGCCCTGCGAGCCAAGAAACTTTTGGCTTAAAAAACAAGTCCAGCCCTCACCTCAACAAATAAAAACACTACCATTTTTTCCGAATTGCTGCACCGAAGTCGAAAAAAAGCTGATTATACCCTGAAAACATTAAAAATGGCTAAAAAGGATATATTGGTCCTGTGTAACGGTTTGTAACAAGCAGAGGGAGACATCACCGAACCCATAGCAGCTACTCGCTACTTTTTGACACTATTGCAAATGAAAAAAAATTTACATATATAAAAATTGAAAAGAAACTTTAACTTAAAAACTAAACAATATATCATGAACAAATTTCAAAACTAATGGTTTGTTTTTACAGTCGTGAGAAAAAATATGAGTGTGGTGCTACTATTTTGACCGTAACTGTATATTCTTGATCAGGATTAACAACCCTGTACGTGGATTTCAAAGACAATAAAAGCTATTTATTTGTGAATACAAGATATTGTACTGCACGCTGATCAAGTGTATTTCGTCGCTAAATTTGTAATTTTGTTTTTAAACTGAAATCCATACTGTTAATGCACTGTTAACTCACTGTTAACTAAATGTTTTGAGAACCGCTGTTCGACGCTGTCAAATGACCAAAACTGGTATATTTTAATTGATTATCGTTATCGGAAATTGACATCTTCCAAATCAAAATGAATAAAGTAACCTGTGTAACCAAAAATAGATTAAAGACCAAAAAGTTGGAGCCCGTAATCTGTTATCATATTGATCTCATTACTATCAGAAGGCAAAAGCTAGATTAATATATTTAATAGCTGGATGCGGGGTATCTCGCAGTCGAGCTCATTGTTTGTGTTTGTGTTTTTGTTAAATTTAAACTTTTGGTGCAGCAGAACGTTAAATTTGCCACAATCCCTGCTGGGGCACCTTTTTCATCGGACAAAACAAACTTTGCTGTGGCTGTTAAGGGTTATTTGGCTCATTGCTAGCCAAGTGAAGTTAACTGTTGCCGCGAGCTGCCAACGATTTTGTGAACTGCGTTTGTTAGTTATTTGCCGCCTGGAAAATTCCCGAATGTATTTGAAAACCTGAAATAAACGACCAAATATTATTGCATTGAGCAGCAAAAATATACCTCTGGGACAGCAAAAACTTAAAGCAGACCATATGAAAAACGTTTATTCATTCAACTATTGTGACAATATATTAAATAATACACTTGAGGTTGACCAATTAATAATAAAAAGAAATATTTATGAACTGAGTAAAAACTTATTGCAGAATTAAAATGGTAGTAGCGGAATAAAGTCACAAATAATAAACAAACAGTCCTCGGGATTTGTATTAAAACAACCTGGTTGCGGCATGTAAGTCAGCATTAAATATGGCCAAACTATGTGGACAGCCAATTAATATGCTAATGTGATTGTAATCAACACATTTGTAATCGCATTACGGAGATGTGATGTGTTATTCACACTCACAATTCGATTCTACAATTAAATATGGGACACACAAAAGGCTTGAATTACACAACGAACGATATCAAAAATGCGAATTGCGAAATGTGAAAATCCAAAAATCTGAAACCCAAACTGAAATCGAGGCCGAAATCAATGCACTGGCAAATAAATCATGCGACTGCGCCTTTTAACCTTTTTTTTTCAACAAACGCGACCAAAATGAAATTGACCATGAACCGCAAACATGGCCAGCAACTGGAAATGGAATTGGACATGGAGCTGGTGTTGAAGCTGAAGCTCAAAAACTGTTCCGGTAGCTGGTAAAAAAAAAAAAAATGGGGAAGCAAAATATGCGCAAAATTGTCGCAGCGTAAAAAAAAAACAAGAAAAAGAAAAAGAAAACGTGATGATTGAGTTGTAAGCGGAAATTAATGAACGGAAAGTAAATGTCTAAGTGTTTAAGGTTCTTCCCTGATTTTTCTGTCGAGCAACACTTTTCCCCCTAATCTACAATGTGTATACATTTATTAGCACAAAAATCTTATTGTCTTGGGCCTGGCCAAATCTACACTCGCACAAAATATCGCCCTAATTCCCTTACCAAATTATTCAGAAAGTAAATTTCTAAAATTTATTTAAAAACCTGGGTTTGTATTTGTGAGTTTGTCAGGGTGATTTTATCGAAAATGTAGATAACAAAAATGTCTAATTTCCAGTGTTTTCTATGTGAATTGTTTGTATATTAGCTTTCTTGCCATTTATATTATTAATTAACAGTTTTATTTAAGATTTCAATCTGTTACAAACATTTTACATAGTTTACAAACTCATATATTATGGTGGAATTTGAGCAAATCTCTCTAATTTAAGGAAACTGGTTATTAAAAACGTTATATTTTTTAGAGTGTACGAACGAATCGAAACGCCTGCGATCGAGTTATTTATGGGGCAGCAACAATCACGTAGCTTGCCTCGTTTTGATTAATGACCGCCTTCGATTTGTTGTGCAACCCTCTGGGGCACATGCATGAGTTTAGCCAAAACAAGAAAAGCAACACACAACTTTTCACAACATTTGCCAGAAAAATTTCAATAAAAAAAGAACAACGAAGACGAATGATAAATTGTCTGTGTGGCACTTATTTAGTATCCCACCGATAGCCATTGTGTTGACACTAACTTGGCCAAGACGCGGCGCTTTGTTTGACTTGAATGCAAGTTGCTCAATTGACAGTTGGCAGTTGGTATTGGTAACGTCCTCGCAAGACAAAACCACACCAGAAAGTTGCCGCCCCAATCATTGGCTGAAGTTCGTCTGCTTAAAAATTAAAGTTTGTTAGCTTATACACTCGGAAAAAAAGTCGCCTTAAATTTTCAGAAAATCGCCCTGAGATCCAAAAAGCTTTTTTTGGCGTTATTGTTGTTCTTCTCTTTTTTTTTAAATTTGCTAGAAATAATAACAAGTACTTTTAAAAAAAAACCATTCTAAAATTTAGATCAGAATAATAATTCCATTGAATTTTGAAATTCGCCTGATTATTCAGAAAGTACATTTTTTAAAACCTTGGTTTTATCTTAATTTGAAAGTACACTTTATATAAAAAAGCAACACCCACATTAGCTTTTTGGTTGCTTATATTATTAGCAAATATTAATATTTTTATATTTGACATATACAAATATTATATATTGCTTATTGATTTATTACGAACCAATATCAAGAATCAGGGTTGCATTTATACTTTTTAGAAATGCATTTCTTTATAATATAAAATAAAACGAAAAAGTATAAAAGATTGCCATATTTTTGGGAGTGTAAAAATGTTTCGTATGCTTAAAAATTATTTCTAAAAACAGGAAACTTTTGCTAGTGTTCAGGAAAATTTGTTTGTCGGAGTGTTTTCTTTTATTTGTATTCTATTGCGGCATTGATTTGAGCGTCTTGCTGCGAACTGTCAGCACAGGGCGACCTTTGAGTAACAGCAGTCATTGAAATGTTCAAGGCAGCTAGTCTGCATGTGTGTGTGCATAGCGTTTCTCAAGTTGCAAGGTTGCGTTCAACAAGTATCTGCTGCAGCTGCCACAAGCGCCTTGACACATAAAAAGCCTAACAACCGCACAGCCCAGAAGACAAAATCATGTGGCCAAAAAGCCTAACCGAATATGCATCCTAGTTTAGAGCTTTATGCAAATTCAGTGTTCCCCAGGCAAACGCCCACACACACTCGCACACACCCCAGCACACACATCAGCACACTCATTCGCACACACAGAACAACAGAAAACACTTTTGCAAAATGTAAGCGACCTCGCCGAGCAGAACTTTCATTTGCATTTAAAGTGCTGCCATATGGCCAACAACGTGGTGTGCCCTTAGTATGTTATCCTCAGAGCGTGGCGCCACCCGAACCACCCACGCAACCACCTACTAAGCCACCCAACCACCATCAAACACACGTATGGAATTCATATAAAAAAAATTGTCAACCTCTGTTTTTTGTTTTTAAAGTTAAAGCATATATTCAATCGATTTTTTGTGTGAAATGTTTGAATTTAATTGCAAGTTGAACTGAAAGTAAGAATTGAGGTCTAGGCAATATAATAATCAAATGCAAAACATGCTTTAGAACCATGAACAAAGTGTAGAGATCTCCAATAAAATAAAAGAGAACAAGTTTGTTGAGCGACATACGACATCTCCCATGGTATAGGGTTTTCTTCTATCGCATATACATATTAATGAGTCACAAAAATTTAGCAGAATTATTAAGCGGATTTCCATCCTTCAATGATAAAATATATTTTCACTAGGTAAGAGGAGTACGATTAGCTCCAGAGTTTAATTCAGTTTCAAATGAATTGGCAAAGTTTTCAAGCAACAATTCCTGAAGTTTTTCTATCCGCTTGAAGGACTTCGAAGCAATTAGATAATTTCGAGTGGCAAAAGCATTCAATTAGTTGAGAACTTCATAAAAACTAGTGAGTTAGTCCCTCTACAAGCCCCATCAAACTTTGGAACTGATTAAGAAGTCCGCTCATCACATGGCCCCATAAAATCAGAAGTAACTTTCGAGCTGAACTTTGTTAAACATAAATGGAGCCCAACGAGCAATTTAGCTATTTTATAAACATGTAAATGGCTACTCCGTTTAATTTGCAAATTTATAAACTTAATTTCGCCAGCTCGCCAGACACAACAACAAGCTGATTACAAATGCCAATAAGAACGGAGAGCCGCAGGCCAAAAAAGTGTCGCAAACAGTGCTGGAAATGGGCCCAAATGTTGAAGATCTGGGTCAAAAAGAACAGGTGTTTAGCAGAGAGAGAGAGAGACAGAGAGATTATTTTGCCAACTTGCCATGTATTTAATTTGAAAATGCGACACAGACACTGCGGCACATTTTGAGTTGAGGTTTTTTTGTGTTGCCGTGTGTAAATTAAATTACAAGCGCGTTGATGCCCGGGTGTCGACTCTGCCCGAAACTGGCCACATTAAATTTTCATGTGAAGCAAATCTCCCTAAAGTTCTCTACACAACCGTACTTGTATAGCCATTTGCCCACACTCATAAAAAATTACGCTCATTTTAGAAATTTTAGAAGTCTTTCACCACATTTTGGCACAAATGAGTTATTTTATTCAGAAAGTTTATTTCTAAGAATTTTATGGCTGTGGCTTTTTAAAAATCAGAAAAATTATATTATATTCTAAAGCGTTGTTTATTATGTGTGTTAATTACATTTTAGGAATTTTTCTTCTTAACAAATAAATATATTTCTAAAAAATAAAATAAATTGCCGAAAATTTGGGATTGTCAATTTAAATTGTAGATATTTTTTTCCTAATATCTAGAAATGATTTCTAAATAAGCAGCAAAACGATTTATTTTAAGATTTACTATAACTTACAGCTATTTTTTCTGAGTGCAGAAATTCCAACAAAAATGTGTAAGTTATGCTTGCCTGGCACACATGGCTCTGACAAGTGTTGCAGATTGTGGTCAGCCCGAAACGGAAGTCGACCCTCCTGTGTGCGATAATGAATCTGTAACACAAATAAGGACACTTTACGACACGGCCAACAGCCAGTCTTGTTAAACACACAATCGTATTTTATTTGTCTTATTATTGCTTTAAATGGTAATTTGTTTTGCAATTAAAGCTGGGCATACTTATTGGCTTTGGCCTTAAAATATTTATTAGCTTACTGAACTTCATTTTTTAGAGTATTATTTATATTTAGAATTTAATTTTAGCAAATCGATTTAGTGTTTTCCACTTTTAGTTTGATTGCATTTGAGAGAAGCACTTAAACACTTTATGCGCAACCTGCGGCTGCTGTCTGCTTCGGTTTGTGTTTGCCGTACACTACACTCCGAAAAATCGACTTGAATTTTAGAAAGTCGCAAATCGCCATTTGAACTTATTATTCAGAAGATGTATTTCTAAAGCGGAAGCCAATGTCAAAATAAGTGTTTTTCTTTTCTAATGTCGAATTTAAAGTGGTTTTTTTATTTAAATGTGTACACAGAGATATTAGTTTTAGGTATCCAAGAAATTAGGATGAAGGGAGCAAATTTCTTACTATTTTCTTAAAATCAGAAAGTACTTTTGTGAAGAACTAGCGTTTGTTTTCTTATTTCTAAAAACATGACATACTTATATAGAAAGTGCAACTTAAAAAAAACCAGGGATATATATTTTTTTTTTTTTTGAGTGTAACCAATTAATTTTCAATTAAGGCACTGTTCGTTAGCTGGCTCATTTGCACTTGTCTAAACAAGAAAGACTGGCTTTCTTAACCATGCTAAAGATAACAACATCCAAACAGACTGGAGTTCAACTTATCACCTTATTATACATTTAACAATCAACCGATAATCAAGTGATATATTGATCAAATGTTTATTATGTATATAGACAATGTGTAAGGTTCGTTAATAGGCAAATTAATCAGAATAATTTGTGTCAGCAAATAGATTCACAATTTAAATATGTATATTTTTTTGGCTCTCCAAAATTTAAACAAATATATGCATTCACTCAACCTTAGAATTTTATGCGGGCATAATAAGTGCCGATAAATAAATATTTAAATCAACATGCGCTGCCAATGCAAAAAACTGGCAACGAGCAGCAATAAAGTGGAGATGGAAACTACATTTAAATATAAATATAAATATAAATAAAACTTGAATAAAATGCCAATAAAGCGCGCAGTAGCTTCCGCTATTCTCTTTATCCATGTACTCACATACGCACACTCTCTCTCACACACACACACACACTTAGACAAACAACAAGTAAAATAGGAAACGGAAATGCGATTTGGGTTTTGCTTCTCGTTCGTTGTTCGTTTGGTTTTTCGCTTTTGCTTTTGCTATCGGCATTTTTGCGCATTTGGCAATTCAAAGTATCGCCTAAATACAATAAATTGCACATTTCATTTAATTCCATTTCATTTACAAAGCGAAACCAAATCCCAACCCCCTAAAACTTGCAACCAAGAGAGTACAAGAGGAAAAAAGCAACAGAGTGTCACTGAATAGAAATAAAAGAAAGAAGCAGCGAACCTAAATATAAATAACAATTGAAACAGGAATAAATGAATCAAATAGAAGCTCATAAACTGTAATCGGATAGTGGGTCAACGATAGGCATACTTGTCGCAATGCAGCCACCTAGATACGAGATACGAGATATGGGATATGGGATGTGTGATGTGGGATGTGTGATATGGGATGTGGGAGATATGGGCAGCAGCTGCTACGAATGTTTTCACGTAACGTATTATACACTCAGAAAAAAATCACCCTGCATATTGAAAAATATATAATAACTCGCCTTATTATTCACTTTTAGTATATTTCATAATTCCGGGAAACATTTTTTTAAAATGTGGATAAATGCCAAATTTTTGCTTTGTTATTTTTAAATAGTTACTAAGCTCTAAAATAATTTAATCAAATTTAATTTCAAATCTCTCAAAATAAGAAAGGATTTTTTGTAACTTATAGAAATATTTTCTACTATTAAAAAATACATTTCACAAAAATATAAAAAATATGTTTTGTAATATTTACAAATTTTTTTCTTATATTTAGAAGCTTGTTCTAAATACAGGGAAACACTTTCTAGTTTTCAGGCCGAATTTCTGAAATGCTGGCTTATATTTTCTGTGAGTGTACTTAGTATTTTGTGTAGACTGACGGTTCACATTCATAACACTTTGATGCGGAAGCTAGAAGCACAAACTGGTTTTGTGGCAGATCCGCAAAGGACAACTGTTTTCCGCAGCATTTTTGAATGGAAGCCCCAATTGCTCATACCACCCCCTCCGCCCCCTTGATGGTGCTCTTCAAAATGATTGCAGTTGGTATTAAACTGGTTTCCAAGAATCACGTAGTCAGTGTGGAGTCGACCACAATTTTCTCACATGATTTTCACATGTTTGCAGTGCACACGGACTTTGCAACTGGCCAAACTTTAGTTTAGTTGAAAATCCCTTGAAGCTATTTTTATTTTATTTTTTCTCTAAAGGTGTTCAACTATTTTGCTTGACATTTTTTAGTGCTCTTGCAGCTGGCATCATTTTTTTTTTTTTTTAGACGCCGTCTTTGATGTGTCACACAACTTTTCGATTGAATACAAAGTTATTGAAATTTTGTTGGCACAAACTTTTTCTTTTTAGCATAATTCAATAATTTCCGCTCTGCTCAACTTTGTGGTAAAGTCACGAACACAATGCAAAATCCGAGTACATTTGCGAGTAATTTTTAAATAAAAAGTTTGGTGAAAAAAATGAGTGTCCAATTGATATTTTCATTTGAATGAAGACAGTTTGTGGCGACAAAAAGATTTTAAAAACGATTGCTCACTTATGGTTTACTTGATATTAAATAAACTCAATGTCGTTTACCTATCCTTTATGAGAAAAAAATAAACTGTATATTAATAAAATATAATATAATAAATTACTGGTATCGGTAATCGATTCATTCTATATATGTACAATTGTATCGTTTATTGCTAAAATTAAATTAACTAATTAAAATTAACTTGTAAATAATAATTAATATTCATGATTGAATTTGCGTTTCTTTCCATGTGCTACAGTGACACCTCGATATCGACGCGAGTGGATATGCTGACGCCAGCAATTGAAGTTTATAAGCCGCCGCTCTGACACAAAGATGACACTGTGGAGAGCAATTTAGGGAATCCATCGACGAGTAGCGATTTCTAGCAGCAGCTAATCATCACTGCGGAACTAAACTACGGATAATCTATTTGTTCTTCCAACAACAGTGTCAATCGAGTCAAGCGAACTGAAATCTCCACAAATAACCCCATTGACCCTTTTGGCGGCCAAAAAAAACCAACTGCTGAGGTGCCCAGAAGCCAGGGACAAGGCCGCCATCAACTACAGTGGACACTAAAAAACACCACAAAGTTTTAGCAAAACTACCAAAAAACACACACACTAACACACAAACAAAGTATAAAAAATAATAATAATAATAATTGATCCAACTGAATAATTCCTAAGATTGATTACATTTAGTTAATTTTTAGCGTAAATGATGATTTTTAAACCTGGCTGCAAGAGAAGCAACACAAAAAACAAAACAAAAATCGAAACTAGTTCTAAGCATAGGGTATTCAATATACATACATACATAAATGCATACTTACATACATACATACATAAATACATATTTGTAAAAGAATGCAGCATCGCATATTTTCATAAGAATTGCATAAGAATTGTGTTTGTAACCGCAACTAAATTGAATACTTATGTAATAATGTAGTAGGTGTATATTAAAAACGAGAGACAAGTTTTTGCAATGTGTATCGAAAATGTAAATTTAGTTATGTACAATTGAACAAAGAAGATGAAAAATCAACAAAAACAAAATTAAACAACAATATTTGTGAGTAAAATAAATGCAATGAATAATTTTTGTACTGCTGAAGAGAATAAAAAAATAAAAACAATTTAACATTAGATGTAAAATTTTGCATAGTTTTTAAATAAGTTTGTAATGCATTAGTAATAAAAAAGAACAAAAGGAAAATTAAAATAAAAGTTCAGCTAAATGTAGGCAACTGATAGCAACAATAAATTGAAGAACCTGCAAAATTTAAAAAACCAATTTTCACACTCACACTTATTTGAAATGAATCGTTTAATGTTTTGAATACAATCACAGTTTTGTATTATACGAGTACATAATATAGTTATTTGTTGTTCATTTTTGGCAAATATTTTAAACTTTGTCCAAGCCGATGAAAATGTTGATGAGAGCCCTTCACAAAGTGCCCCAAGTTAATGTATTTGGTAAAAAAGAAATAATTATGTTAAATATATATTTTTTGTTATAGGTATAAAAATAGAGATTTTTAAGTTCCACACCAACAAATTTTGTTCAATCGAAAGCAGCAAACATCTTTTGTATATATTTATAAATGACATAGTTAATTATTGTTTTTGACTGTGATCAATAATGAATAATATAAATAATTAATATATTGTTACATAGTTAAAAGGGAACCTTTTAAACACATTGAATTGAGTCAAACGAATATAAGCAATTAAATTCACAGTCTTGCTTCAATATTGATTATAAAGTATAATTTTAAAACATTTACATTAAGTCAGAAATGGCGAATAAATTAAAGCAATAAAAACCATATTTAAGCTTATGTGAGATTATTATTTTTCATTTCAAATTTCAATACTCTTTTTTTTCAGACAAAGAACCCTTTTATGGTTTGGGTATGACCATTTTTTTTGTTTTCATTTTCTTATAAATTACAGTTTTTTTTTGAGGGTACGAATATCAAATATGAAGTACTTTAATCTTTAAGCCTATATGAGATTATATTTTATTTTTTATTTATATGTGCTTAAGAAATATAGTCGAAGAGCTATTTCAACCAATTTTATTGGGTATGAAAATTTTTTGTAATTTTCTAATAAATTACAACTTAATTTATTGTTCAAATATAATGTATTTTAATCTTTGAGCTTATTACATTATATCTTATGTTATATTTATATGTGCTTCGAAACTCATTTTCCCAGACAATGTTTCTTTTATTATTATTATTATTTTTTCTGCCACAAATATGGATTAGATGTATGACCAACTTCATACACAATACAAAATTGTGCTTGACAATATATAATTTTGATAAAAGAATAAACAGTTATTTTGGATTAATGTTTGAATTCGTTTTAATCTTTTGTAAGCATTTCACACAATCACAACTCACTAGATCCACTTACTGATGCTCTTGCTGATAAAAGCTATATATATATATCTATCCTGTTCTGTTCAAGCTGACATTGGGATAATAAATGTTAACATTTCGTGTTTTTGGTGAGTGGTGCAGAAATGGATTTAGTTTTGGCAAATTGGCATCGTTTTTTTTTAACATAAATGTGAATGCCACACGTATTAATAATACCAAGCCACATGATAAGGTCAAAACGAAGATATGCTAATGATAATATCAAAATGTTCATAGTTAAGAGACAACAATAATAATAATGAAAAAGAAAAAGAAAAGCAAATGTTAAATGTAAATAAAATTGATCAGAAATATAGATGGAAATGCATAAATATAATTTTTGATAGTTAAGCGAATTGAACTCATTAAAAAAAAAGAGAAAACACAAAGACATTGAGTACTAAAACTAAGCAACACATAGCTAAAAACAATATGCCTCAAAGAAATCGCAGTTAAAAATGGAAAAATTGAAAGAAAAACCAAATATTACAAAATATGCATTTTATACACGCGCTTCATGTTGAACATGCTCGTTATTTATTTTGTTGTTACATTGATACATGAATACATTAATACATAAATGCATTCAAACATTTATTCGAAGAATCATATTTATGCAATTAAGGTATGAATAATGAATTAATAACAAATTTTACACAGTTGCACACAACACATTTTTTTACAATTGGCTTGAAAGACTATGGTTTAAAAACTTTTATAAGAATTTCGTTTGCAAGCAATTTGAATAAAAAATACATTGAAAAAAAGAAATGCAAACGCATAAGGAAAAAGTATAACAAATAATACAAATGGTAAGCATTGAAATGAAAACGCAATGAACAATAACATTTATATAAATATATATAATGAAGAAACAAATAATCGAAATATATAATAATAATAATAATAATACAAATAGAACTAGGCGCATATTGAAAAATAAACATGAAATATTATTGAAAGAAATCACATTTACACAGTTTATTATATTAACATCCGAGTTGAAAACTTTTAGAGTGGGTAAGTTATAAAATGGAAATAGCAAAAAGCAAGTCTAAAAGAGCAGACTGAACCCGACTCTTAGAAACTCTTCTAAGTAGATTAATATTTATTTTTGGTTTGTGTAAAAAACACGCAAATTTAAATATAGAGCTGGTGAAGAGAATTTAATTTCAAGAATTCAGAGAAATATCTGGACGATAATTAAGTAGTTGGGAATTCTTACATTAGCTTCTTTATTACCAACATTACTAATAAAACATTTAAATTAACATAATTCACAAATGCAAATATTTAATTTAGTTTATAAAAATGCATTTAATCTAATTTTAAAATAACTTTCGATTTTACGGGGATGCGAACCCGAGAACATTCGTTCGCCTATACAGAAGATATTTAAACAGTCGAGATAGCAAGTCGCATTACTATTTTAGACGGAATGTTTTCTAAGCATCATATTTCTTAAAAAATATGTATAAAAAATTGCATTAATTTTTAATTGTCGATTCTAAAAAACTTTCTAACTTGCTTTCAGTGAGATTTTTTCCTGAGTGTACAAAGTGCGAACTGTTGCTTAAGCATGTCCTCAGCACTCAGTGTGTTTCGCTCTAGCCAGCAATAATCCAATAATTTGATGCAGCCTTCAGCTGCTGTCATTTTAGGCAGGCAAAAACGCATAAAATAACAACAGCATTAACAACGACAACGACAGTAACGACAGCAACGACAACAACAACTACTATGAAGTGAATTACTGAAATCTCATGAATTTTCCATGCAACAAAATGGCGTACACTTAAATAACACCCGTTTCAACAACAACAACAACCAAAAAGAAGAATAACAAAAACAATAACACAAAATGTATATCGCAAGCCGTCTTCGTCGTCCGCAATTCCGGGCCGTTGATTCCGTTGGCCTGTGGGTGGGTTGGGTGGTTGGGTAAGCCACATGACTTGCCACTTGCCACTTTCCACAACGCAGCAGCAGCAGTAGCAGTCGCGAGTTTGCTCCCTCGACAACAGAATGAAATGAACTGAAATGAAATCAAAGACATCCATCGGAAGGCAACAAAAAGCGACAGTTGCCGGCTAACACACTGCGAACCTCGAATACACTCAGAGAATTTTACAAATTTGGCAAGGGTAATTCAGTAAGCATATTTTTAAAAACTTGGTTTTTCTTTTTTAATTTCGGTATATATTTTTTAAAATTGAAAATAATAATTGTCTCATTCTCAGTTCGTACTTCTTTTAAGATTAGATTATTGCTGCATTTATTTATTTAATTACTTAAAGACTAGAATTTAGTATTGCCACTTAAATGAAGAAAATAATTAATACTTAAAAGTTTTTTGTGGCTATATTTCGAAATAACTTTTCTCATTTGACAGAGCGATTTTCAAAATTTCAGGCTAAATTTTTTTCTTAGTGTCCAGAAATTATTTGCAAACACAAGGAAACTTTAAAATATTTCAAATTATTTCTAAAAACAAGAACCAAATTTCCGTTTTTGTATGGCGATTTTCTAAATTATTTCAGAGACTAGAATAACTTTCGAGTTTTCAGGAAGATTTCTTAAATTTCAGATTAATTTTGTCTGAGTGTAGGCAGCCATTCCACTTCCCCTTCTAGTTCCACTTAAAGTTCCATTGCTGGTGCCACAATGCAGGCACTCAGCGTCGATGATGATGTTTACACTTGAGCTGCACTGCGAAGCATAGCAATAACATTCACTCCCCCCACTGAGCACCCTCCTCTTCCCCCTCTCACTCCAACCCACTAAATGGGTTATGTGTTATGCGCTGATGTGTGTGCACACCTCCTGCACACCTCCTTCACAATTTCAGTTTCATAGAGTTTTGAGCTTGAGTTTTGCTTTTGGGATACGCATTTCAATCTGGAAGTGAGCTTGCCTGACTTTGTGGTGCCCAAAACAAGATTGTGGCTTATTGCTGGTAGATTGCTTGCTTAGTGGTTCCAGCGGAAGCAGACTAAGTTGCGAAAGTTGCAAATATGCCCCAAATATGCCATAACTATTGTACAACATTTCGCTGTGTGCTCAATACCAATATTTTGTGCAAACTACAAAGATGAACGAGAAATAATAGCTAGCCAAAGATTGCATACCTTCAAGAACTTAATTTGAGGTATTATTATATTCTAGACGTTTTACAATAATTGTATTTACATATTTTCTTGACAGACCTCCCTATTCCTTGTCAATATTTTATTTCTTACCGTTCTTAACGTTTTTTATTTTTAATAGACAAAAATTAAATTTGTCTTTTTTCAGGCTTTCAAGAATCCTTGTAATAAATATTGCCCCATTTTAATACCTTAAATTTTATTTATTAAATACATTTGGAGCATGTTTTATTTATTTTCTGTCATATTTAAGGTTGAATTTAATTTTCCCTTTTTATTTTATACAATTTAATTTATGAAATATCCCTGGTAGTTTATATTTCACATTGACTAAATTAAAATAAAAATTTCATCGTATAATGCAGATCAGCAATTTATTTGCAAATATTCAACTATTTTTTGGAATGTTTTCTTTTTATACTATTATAGACAGAATTATAATTTTGTCTCTTTTACTCTTCTAATTATTATTATCAATTCACATCGTTTGAATTTTATAATTATCACTTAAATCACTCTTTTCAATTATTATTTCTGTGTTATAAAACCACAAGCAAAATACTCTTTATGCCATAAATCTATTTCAATGCTTTTTATTATTAGACAAGCAAACTATTTCAAGAATTTGCTTTTCATATATGTATATCAACCAATGAATAATCGCTTACCCAGAACTGTTTTGATTATTGCCAACAAAGTATTCAGGTTATTTGAGTACGTGTGCTTTGTAGGTATTTAAATCCCAACGTTGCTACACAAAATTCGAATACTCCGTTGAGTTAAAGGACTCAACATTAACGGTTCGTTCTCCGAAATTCACCATGGAAGCGAAGTCAGGCCTCAGTTCTGAACTGCACTCAGAAGAAATATTTTTAGTAAATCGCCCTGAATTTTAGAACTATGAATTACAAATTTGCATGGAATAAAAAAATTAGTTTAATTGACTTATTATAGAAATATTATGACATAACTCAAATATTTGTATGTATCTTAAATTACTAATGTTTATTAATATTATAAGCAACAATAAAACCAATAGTAGACTTAAAAAATCACGCTGAGAATTAGTAATATTCTAAGTTTTAAACAACATTTTCCCCTCAAAAAAACCTCAAGTTTGTGGAAATATATTTTCTGAATAATCAGGTGAGTTATCTTGACGAATTTCTGAAATGCTGTCCTGGTTTTTCTGAGTGTTGGGTCGACCACGCCCCCTTATCGTGCAAATCATGCTCAACATGAGTGTAGTGCAACAAGCTGCCTGCTGCTTGCTGCTCTTACAAATCGAAATGTGCCCCCGGGCGTGGCGCCACACACATCTCAACAGGTATCCAAAAGTCGCCCAGTTGTCACACGTTCAACTCCATGGAAAAAGCAAATTGCTTGATAGGATTGCGGTGGGTACGTAGATTTTGGGCTTAGAATAGGGGTTGTGGAGGTGGTTAGAGGTGTGCTGATTACGATTCGAGTAAAACGCCACTAAAGGACGCAATTCGGAGAACAACAAGCTTAACGAGTTGCCTTTTGGCCGGCAGCGCTTTTTGTTTTCCAGCTGTCTGTGCCGAATTTGCCACGGTTATTTAGGCCATGTTGGCTACACTCGGAATAAAAATGAAACTGTATGTTAGAAAATCGGCCTGAAAACTGCAAAGTTATTTTATTTCTTTCAAAAAAAAAGAAAACATTATTCTAAAAATCATAAAGGTTTGCCCTGAATCAACAATCCAAGAAATTTTGTATTTTTTTTTTAAATATCATATTATTAAAAAGAACCATAAAGTAGAAATGCAAACTCTCCATTTGAGAAACAATTCTGTCTTAAATTCAGAAACGAGAAATGAAATTTACTGGCTCTTATACGCATTTCTAAAAAGAAGAAATGCAGAAACCTATTTTTAGAAAAAATACTTTCAAAAATTCAGAAACTAGTAGTGAAACTTACTCGGGTTTTATACTAGAACTTACAGTTTTTACGAAACCCAACTGATTACTTATTTTAAACATGAATGCTACGGAAGGCCTTGATTTGTGTAACTAGTTGATAAATACGATCAGATAAGGGAATCAATTAAACCTGTTGTCCAAATCCCATATCAATAGTTCCAAATTTGCTCTTCTATGCAGGGGGAATGGTGGAATAATTCTAAAGCAGATTAAATTAACTTATATGAATTTATAAGCTATGTAAAATGTTTTTAAATATATATGAAATCTAAGAAAGCTAACATTAAATAAATGAATAAATTTGAAAAGCAAAAGAGCAAATTTTAAAAGAAGAACAACCTGAAAATTAGTCACTTTTTTCAATTATAGAAAAATGTACGCTAAAATTATGAAAAGAAAACGCTGGTTTTTGGAAATATACTTTCTAAATAATAAGTAATAAGTTGAGTGCAGTTTTTTTTGCTGAGTGTACCTAAAATTCTTAGATGCAGCAGACACACATCAATTCTGCCAAAAAAATACGTGATTTTTTTCGGTTCTTGTGGTTTAATAGAGCATGTAGAAAATAAACCAACATTTGATCAATTCGCTTATAAGTACGAGTTATGAGGAGTGAGTAAATATGAGTCAGGTGCGAGTTATTCGAGTCGTTATCGATTGGCTGGACAGCCTTGAAAACTGGCAACTCAATGACGAAATGACGGAATGACTCAATGACGAAAGCCTAGCAACAAAAGCCCCAAACCCATTCATTTATCGGCTGTCAAAACTCAAGTGAAGGAGGAGGCGGAGTAGTCAAAAAGGAGATTGCAGTTCTTGTTTCGCTTTAATCTTATGAACTTGACTTTTGGTTAGCCAACAAACCACTCCCCCCTTCGCCCTCGTCAACCCTCTCAATGCCCCTTTGGCCATCTGATCAGACACGACAAGCGGCTCTGAAGGCTTGCATGACTACAGGAAATTACCATAATTTCAATTTAAGAAATTAAATGAAAATGAATTTTGTTGAAACGAAAAGAGCCACGCAGTTGGCCCCAGCCTCGGCACGCCAACAGAGTTAGCCAAAAACAGCCAAAAGTCAGTGGCCAAGGCTTTAATAATAAAATTGATTCGCAAACCGAAAATGCCAACATTTCAAGCAACAAATTCGTCCTTCGAACACATTTTGAACTCTTTCAAGTTGCTCTAAATTATTAATTATTTACAGCGTTTAATATGGTAAAGTAATGATTCTCTGCAAATTAGCAAACATTCTGACAATATGGTCGTAAATTAGGTCCCCGCTTCTGCAGCTAAACAATGTAAGTCTGCCCAAAAGATCGAGTGTAATAAATTAAAACGTGCAAGCTGTGAATAGATATGTTTAAGTGTCGTATTTGTCTGCACCTATCTCGATCCCATAACTTAAGACTCTTAAGTCACCCTTTCGAATACAATATAATATAACACAAATGTTGAGTATTCGGTTAACAGCTAAAAATATATTTCAAAATATTTATTTTGACAGAAAATTTGTTTAATAATATTAAATAAAAAATTACGAATAAAATTAGCGCACACAAAAAAAGGTTGCCTTGAGCAAACTAACTTCAGTCCACCTAAAATAACCATTCTGTTTCATGCTGCTTAATTTTAATGGTGTGTATTCTATGGAAAAATTCTAGCTCTGCTCCTAGATACGCAATAACAAATGAGAAACGCAATTCTCAATGAATATTTATACAAATTTTTAAAGATTTTGTAGTTTCACACAGGTAACGCAACTAATTTTTATTTTTTCAATGCAAAAAAAAAAGTTTGTAAAAACATTTGAAATTTGACACGTTAAAATTGGCAGCTTTAATCGGTTAACCACAACTGCGAAAGATACCAACACGGGTAATTAAGAAATTATGCAGCACTGCCTTTTAAGAATTGCTGGACGAGTTCAGCAGAAATTGATTCATGTACACAAAATCACACGACACGTTGCAAATCGAATTCTGACACAAATTAAAGGGAAATACGTATAATGAATCTTTATAAGAGCGATCAGATGTGGACTGGGCCCAAGTGTGAGATGTGTGCCAATAAGGTGACGAATTTCGTGTTCGGCCTTTGCCAGCAGTGCTCGGGCATTTGGACAAACAACGGCAGCCTGACTTTGAGGAACATAACCATAGACCAAGTGCAGGCTGTCCTGGTCAGAATGTCGAGTACAAGCAATGCTCCCTACGTCAACATGGATCCCACATTCCAAAGTGCCATTCAACAAACCCAATTGGGACTCAATCGCAAACTTCAATGTTTTCTCAATTTGCGAGAGATGTTCCAAAGCAGTCTTCTTTTGCATGAACTCGATTAGCATTTTGATATTATATATAGACTAATATTTTATGCTCGCAATTACTTTTGTAATCAACAAGTTCCTAACCAAATATACAAAAAATATTTAAAAATATCGAAATTATTAAAAATAACACTTTATACTACATTTTAATAAATCGGCCCAAAATGAAAAAATATAAATAATGTATGTATATATATATATATATATATATCTTATCCGGATTAGTGCTGCTTCTGCTTCAGTGGATAGAAGCGCCTGCGTCTGCGTCGCATTGACATGTTGTACTTGCCCTTGCCGCAGCCGCCCTTATCCCCACCCCCCGCAGTGGCAGCTGCCTTCTTCTTGGCATCGACAGCGGCATGTGCCGCCTGATAAGCAGCCACCTTCACCTGTTGATATTCGCCGCGGTCGCAGGAGATGTCCTTTAGGATGCGATCACTGCGCTCCTTGGCGGCGACAAGCATCTGTTGTTTCTCATTGAGATCGCTCTGGCCGAGATCAGCCAGAGCATCCACATCAGCCAAACTGCCGGCCACTAATTGAACCACATCGTTGAGCCTGCCAAAATGCGATTCCGCTGACTTGGCAGCTAATTCAGCTTTTCTTGCATTCGCCTCGCTCAATTCCAACGAGGCACTTAATTTATTGATCCATTCCTCCAAGTCACTCAATTCCCGCTGGATTTTATCGAACAGAGCTCTTTTGCCCTCGAGCACCGCTTGTGCGGCACGAGAAGCTTGCAACGCTTTGCCGGCAAGTTGAATGCGCACCTCTTTGGCGGCATATTCGGCGGCACTCGCTTGTGCCTCATTTGCCGCTGTGGCAACTTGTGCCGCCTTTGCCGCTATATTCGCTGCCAACTGGGAACAGTTGCGACCCATTGTTGTTTGACTTGCTCCACTTGCCCCGCCATCCACATCCTCATCCGTTGGCCTATCGGGCGTTATTAGGTGCGCCGTGGAACGATCGCATTGCTCACCTTCATCGTCATCGTCATCGGTGCGGAGGCGCCCCATGTTGCGAACTTGAGCGGCACAGAGCAAGTCCAGCAACAGCAACAGCAGCAGCAACTGGAAGCAGTTTTTCCATTTCCATTTCATTCTCAAGCTTTTTATATTCAGTGTGCGAGAATTCCCAAATTTCCGACTGATAAAACTTTGACAGAAGTTAGCTCATTTTTTAAAAACAATGCCTCAAGTGTTATTTATTGATTTTTTTATATTTTATTCAATTTATTTATTTATTTACAAAAATAGAATTTCAATTGTAATGGCTTAAATTAAAATGAATAGTTAAGTTAATCATTTACAAATATAACAAATGAAATCTAATGTAAAATATAAATTGTAAATTGTAAATTTGATTCATTTTTTCTAAACACAAGGAAAAAAAACTATGTCGACTTACTAAAATTCAGGTGGATTTTTTTTAGCGAGTTTAATAATAAAAATATTCCACCGTCATAATTATGTTACAGCTGAGACCATTTTCAAAATAGCTTTTTGGTCATCGTGGAAATATTTGTATGTATTTATTGATCTAACTGTATATATATGTGTATATATATATATATATATATGTAGATATATCAGCCATAAATCAATCATTGAGTGATTAACATTTCCACTGCCATAATCATTAGCCACTAATAATGAACCCTTCTCGAAACACACACACACACACATAAATTACAGTGCAGAGGTGGAATCATCATGCTCGGATGATGACCAGTCAGAAAACCAATTGAAGCAAAGTGATTGCTTCCACACAGCGTACGAGTCCTTTTTTGAGGTCCTTTGGGGCTCATGCACAATTTGGGTAATGAAAATGTTTATTCTAATTTGCGTCAATGCCTGTGTTTATCACAAATAAATATCAATCTACATAAATAAGTTCCACTAAGTACATTTGTAGCCAGTACACACTGTACACACACTGTATATATATATATATATGTATATATATTTATTTATTTATATCGACAATTGCATTTGCATATCCATTGAGCTTGTCATTGTTCGACAATTTGTTTAATGACAAAACTAATAAATCAAATGCTTTGTCTGTCCACTGTCCATTGTCCATTGTCCATTACATTCAATATGGTCAGCTTTATACATTATTCCACGGCAAAGATGACGTCATTTTCCCAATTGTCAATTGTAATAACAAATGTCACAGTGATATAGATCGATAGCGAGAAAATACCCATCAAATTATATGGAGTCTTAACTGAATGCTTAATGTAAAAAAGTAGAGAAATATAAAAAATATAATTAAATTAAATTTTTTAAATCTATCTCGATTTTTACATGGAATTAAGATAAGAAAGCCCTTTTAGAAACTCACAATCTTTATCACACTTTAGAAATATAATTTCAACAAACATATAAGGTTCCTGCATATATTGAAAATTATTATAATGAATTTATTTTATTTTGATTTTATACTTTGATATGGCTTGGCGAGATTGACCAGTATCAAGTTTGTGGGTATAGGGGAAGGTCCAGCCTCCAGGAGTTTCTTCAGTCTTTTGGTATCTGCAGCTATATAAGGGATATCAAAGTCAACTTGATTAGTACTGGCTTCAAGATAGTATTGTGTAAAAGAAGTTCGATCCTCAATGTTGTGATCTTGTACCAAGCTTCTTGTATAGAATTGTAGAATTTTTGTAGAATTATCATCTTGATTTCCTGCGCTGTGTTCCAGATTTGGTTGCCATACATCCATACTGTCTTAATAATTGTCTTTGATATTTATATATATCAATCGATATATGATAAATAAGGGATGGGATAAAGTCTTAGTTTAAATTTTAAATGCTGAGCCAATTTAAAATGCTTCGAGTACCAATTTATAGCATTTGACAGGCAATAAATAAGCACGGAGCATATGGCAAACAGGGTTGCTTTCGAGTTGGCATTTGCCAGTGCCGGTCAACAAGTTCTATCTATCTGCATCTCACGGGACTCTCAAATGAACATAAATTGAGGCATGCAGCAAGTGGCAACAATGCAAAAATGTCTGTTAAATTGCAAGGACAGAGTCGTAATTAAAGCAAACTTGTGTTAACGAAGAGAAATGTGGCAACAAGAAAAAATACAACTGCGGCTGGTGCTTCTGCCACTTTCAACTGTGACAGTTGCAAACTTTTTAAACCCATTAAAAGTGACTAAAAGGCTATATTGGTTTTGTGCATGAGTATGTAACAAGCATAAACAGTACTTAATCTTTATCAGCATATAGCGGTGTCCGTCTGTACACTAAAAGAAAAAATAATATATATAAAATACAACGTTTTTCTTGTTCAAATAATTCTAAAATTTCGAAAAGCTTGCCTTAAATCGACAATATATATTGCGATTTTTCTTTAATATTTTCTGTTCTGGGGATATATATATGTATATGTGTATGTGAATCGCAAACCGTTGATTTCTGTTGGGGCTTGCGAATAAATAAATGCGCTGCTTTCTTTGTTTTTTCACTCTTTCACTTTGTTACTCTTCCATGCCTGTGATTGTCTGCAATAAAAAATAAAATATTTAACAACTGGATGCAGGGTATCGCTTAGTCGATGTCACTCGACTGCAGCATTCTAAGCTGGGTTCGTTTTCGTTTTCGGTTTCGTTTGTGTTTTTGTTTTTGTTTTGCTCTCACTTGACTTCTATTTGAACTTGCATAGATATGTGTAAAAAGGGGGAAATGGCGTAGGGGAGAGGATATAAATGCAGCTGTACAGCTGTCTCCGTCTCTGTCTGCCATTCATTTTGCTTTTCGCTATTCGGTTACCTTTGTGCAAGTTTTTTTGGTTTTATTTTTGTGTTTGTCAGGGCAAACTGCCAAATTGGCCTAATGGCGTTAATGCGAATACGAGTCAGGAGTAAACAGTCACAGTCAGCAGACAGCTGTGTCAGTCAAAGGTCAACATGCCAAGTCATTTCTCAAAAGTTGAGCAGCATGCAAAATGCACTTTAAAAATTTCACACAAAAGATAAAAAAAAAATTAGTTTAGCTTCAGTAAAGTAATTACCATAAATCTTAGAAATATCTCTTTTTTCTTATTTTTAATATAAATTTAATATTAACTTTTACTTGAATTTTAATTTAAACCATATTTATTTTTTGTATTTTTTATTTAAAACCATTTATAGCTGCGTTTACCAACACTGGAATACAGGGCAATAGTCTCACATCAACTGCAACCCTTTTTTGTAGAAATACTTTACAGCACTATTCAAGTTTGCACAAAATATTTTTTGTTGAGTCAGGGCTAAAATGGCTCCATTTTCCAGCTGCTCGATTTGCAATGCAAGCACCAGAAAAGTTACGAAAGATCCGAAAACTTTGAAAAGAATTTACATATGTCCAGTAAGCTGAAAATAAATATTGCAATTATTAAAATCTAAAGGTATTGTTTTTTCCATGCACAGAATTGTTTTAAGGTTAAGGAGAAAACGAAGCAAAAAGTGTCCAATGAGGGGAGAGAGAAAGCAAATCTGAAAAATCAACAAAAATCGTCAAAAACTGTGAAGACTGTAATAAAAACGGATTCATCCACTGGAAAAGAGGCCCCACCGGAAACATTTGCCACCAGTAACTGTGTCGTCGCTAGAAAGCTGACCCCACTGGAAACAGTTGGCAATATCACTGGAAAAGTGACCCAGGCGGGAAAAGCTGCCAATATCAGCAGTGTTCCCACTAGAAAAGTGACCACTCCGGAAATAGTTCCAAATATCAGCATTCCCACTTCCCCACCGGGAGTTGCCAGCATTACCAACGGCGCCACTGGAAGGCTGACTGCTCCAGAATTAGTAGCTAATCTAACCACCGTTCCCACTAAAAAATTAACACCGCCACTTATGCAGACTGTGGTAATCAATGGACGCAAGTATATGGCGATCAGTGCATCAGCCTCTGAAATATAGCTTAATAGTTATCTATCTACAACACACAAAAGAAACTGAAATCTTCCTAGCAGCGAGATGTGGTTTGTGTCTACGCTGCGCTTCTCCAACTGATCTTGACAACAAAAAACCCGTGAAGCCATTAACTTTTCTTGGGTTGTGTCTATGGGTCTGTCTATTTTCTTAAACTTATCCCGAATAAACTTAAAAAAAAAAGAAGGAAATAAATTTATTTATTTGGAAAAAAACAAACTTTGAAGCATTTTGTGCGTATATTTTTCCCATCCAACTGGAATGGTGGTCCTAAATAAACAATATAACTTGTTGAACGAAACAGTTTCATATTTTATTTATTTATTATTATAAATTTTTTTTCATTTGCTGTACACATATGTAAATACATAAATATGTTTATAGCTGGAAACATATTATACATCATTTTAATTTTGAATAAAAAGTAAACTAGATAATATGATACTTTTCATATTCAAACATATTTTTATTATCTTAAGTAATGTATTATGTTTTATTTATACATTAAATTGTTCGCATATTTAAATACATACATTTGTACCTGTAAACAAATTGTGCATTACTTTAACCAATGTGACAATTAGTGCAACCCCTATGAAGCTATTTGTACTAAGCAATTTGCACAGGTTAAATAAAACGCAATGCGTTTTTCTGTATTGTAATTTGCTGTATTTTTAATTTGCATGCAGCAGAATGTGCTGCCGTTGCAATTGCAACTTGTTGTTGCTCTTGTTTTTGTTGCCACTGCTGCATTTATTTACGTCACACTTGCGCTTCCGTTCTTGGCCCAGTCGCCCAGCAGCTAATTCGATTTCCCGCCCACTTTTAAGGGTGCGTGATTTTCAAACATTTTGCCAGGCCCATAAAACTTTTAATGGAATTTTCATAATCAGATTTCCCAAACCCAAGCAAAACTCCAACGACTTGCAACGCCTACGAAAATATAAAGTTCCAATACGTATTTGAATTATTTTTCGAGTACAGTAATTCGTTTTTCGATTTGTTTATTTTATAAATCGCCATTAAAAATTTATTTAAAATTCAAAATATAATAAAAAAAAACTTCTAAAAAATATAAATTAGAATTGGGAATATAAAAATATGGCGACTTTAAAACTTTTTTATATAAATGCAATTCTAAAAAGTAAATATGCAAACCTCATTTTTTCTTGGTTTTCCCCGCAAAAGATAATGAAAACTAAATTTTTCCATTGTCTACTATTTAAAAAAAAACTACCTGGCAACAGCAACGAGAATGTTTGTCAGATCCTTCAAAGTTGAAATGCCAGTGCCACATGTGGCATATGCATGCAAACGCATATTGTCGAAATCAAAATCAATGTTAAGACCTTGCAACCTTCATCGAGCATTTTTTGTTCCTTTTGCTTTTAGTTTTTTTTTTGCGATATGGCATTGGATTTTCGACTTTCGACGACCTACAATGTTAAAGTGCAACTGGCAACCGACAAACAAGTCAGTCAGGCCAATCAACCAAAATGCACGCCAAGACTATCTACACTCAGAGAAAAAATCACCCTACATTTTAGAAAATTGCCCTGATCCATACTAACTTTTACAAATTTTTGTTGACAATATTGATATATTCTCTGAGTGTAGCGACAATTAAGCTCATGCCAAGCCAACAATGTATGTATAAGTTTCGGCTGGTTTTGGCTGGATTTTGGTTCAGCTGTTGGTCGATGTCATTGTCATTGTTTGTCCATGTTGTGACTGCTTTATTAAATTTGAGGCACGCGATTGCAATGGATAGCAATGAATAGCATATTTAAGGCCTACATCGAAATGACCCAGACCCGAACACACAGAAATTTTCACAACAGACCAAACTCGACTAAATGCAAATGTTCACTGTCAACTTTATAAGCTTTTTGAAGCCATTTGCCATAATTGAATTGCTTCACGCGACATTGTCTGACTGTTAACTGACTGATTGACTGACCCACTAGTCAATCCTGCCCCACTTTTTATGTACTTTGCCAGTTCCAAATACTCAAATCCAATCCCAATCCCCATTCCCCGTCTGAGTCCCAATGGCAGCTGTTCCAACATCAAAAATTGTCCATTATGATTCTCATTAACGCCAGCACTTCTTTTTTCTTATATATATATATTTTTATATATAATGGTAAATATATATCGTTATAAATACAGTTACGAACAAAATAATAGAACAACTCTCACAAGAAATTTTTTCAAAGATAATTAGATTCAAATAATCAAAAATATAAAAAAAAATTAATATTTCTGCCGGTATTTCTTTTTTTAATTGGTTAAAATATATATTTATAATATATAAATAATCGAATTACAGATTTTTCCGGATAAGAATTAATAATTAATAAGAATTGGGAAATAATTATTTATAAAGTTATAGAATCAACGCTTTAAAAAAACACAAAAAAAAGTTAACTACTACGAATTACAATTTTGAATATTTTTAAAGTTATAATATGGTTGAATATAGGTAGATTGTATTCCCAATGCTTAAGAAATAATTATAAGAATAAAGCCAAAATCCATCCTACATGAAAACACAACAATCGAAATAAAAATTTAAATATTTTCAAGATCTTATTTGGTTTAATTTAGTTTTTTTTTTTAATGTTAAGATAGATAATAAAGGAAATTTCCCAAACACTACAATTTTTGTAGCTCACATACAGAGTATCAAACTTTCGTTCTCGTTCTTTAGTTGCAGTTGCTATTGTGCTCTTGTTTACGTCTCTGCTTTCTGCTTTTATTCTGCTGGCTATCTCTTCTTCTTTATGCAAGATAATGACGCAGGCATCCCTTTGGCACGCCTGCCAAGCCTGCCTGCCTGCCTGCCTGCCTCGAAAGCAACAGTAAATAGCGAACATCCGCAACATCATCCTCTGTCACACTGGCCATATGTTCTATTACTCCCCTCCCCACACACTCCGTCACTCCTCTCATAGAGTGACCTCAAATAATAATTTCGTCTAATTGCTTCGTAATTATGCCCACCGCACATGTTTTTCCCGATTTGCTTTTACTCTGTGTTGTAGTTAATTCTTCTTCTTCTTGTTCCTTTTACATATATTTCGGTATATGCTTCACTCTCGCTCGCACGCACACGCACAGGCCATAATCCCACTGTAGACCATTTTGCTATATTATTATTATTATTTTTGTCTCTTTTGTTTTTGCGCCATTCTTCGTCATTTGCTTCATTTTGTGTCATTAGGAGCGTTTAACTTTTTGCTGTTTGCCGATTTGCTTACATTATTCATGTGCCTGGCCATTCGCAATTTAAGGCCAAGCCAGCAAAATTGGCCACTAAAAAACCGAAAAACAAAAAAAAATCCTTTGTCTATGCAATTTTTACAGGCTGGCTGTAAATGCCACAAGGCTTGTGGCAATTGTAATGCGCTGTTGCATTTTTCAGCGAGTCTAAAGTTAGAGTTATTTTATAAAAATGCGGACTCGTTCCACGAAACTTGGTCTCAAAGCGAAAAGCCGCATAAGGAATCAATTATTCTATTACAAATCCATACAAATTCAATGGGATCGGTTCCAAATTTGTTGAATATGTAAAATGGTTTATCATTCAAAATGCATTTTATCTTTTTATTTCATTTAAATCCAAAATACATACATATTTTTTTTTAATGGCTTTAATCTGAAGACGATGAAGATCACTGTAGATCACTGTTGTCATCATTTTTCGCAGGTAAGGATGGGCTGTATATACATATATGAAAATTACAATTATGTTAAACAACTCTCTTAATCGAATAATTTTGCTGCTCTGCAGTTAATTACTCATTGTTATATTTGCATGTGTTACCATTTAATAATTATACTCAGTTAAGCAAGTCTGTTATTCAGTATTGACGAACAAATCTGCTTATCTCCTGTTAATTATTCATATTTGTATGTGTTACCATAAACATGTAATTAAGCTAAGCATCTGTGTGGTAACAGTTGGCCGCACTTTTTAAGCGACGATCAATGAATAGAAAAACGCACTTTTTAAAAAGAGAAACTTATAAGTACAATACTTAGAGAGCAATACGCAATAAGAATGTTCTAGTCGAGACAGCTTCACTTAGATACCCACAATCCAGCTGTTAAATATATTATTCTAAGCAGTCAAAGACAGATTAACAAATATGAATATTTCTGGCAATTACTGCAGTTTTTAAAATAAACAAAGTTTTTATACCTAATACCATAGCATTTGAAATAAACTTACTTTTAATCCAATTGCGATTCTGAATTTCAATGAGTAAACATGCAATTCCGGTTTCGGAAATAATCCTTTAGCACTCGAACGCACTTCAATGTCAGTATGTGTCCATATATATTTATACATATATATCTTCAAGTTTCTTAAACGGACTTGAGTAATTTCTTGCCAAGGGGTAACTAAAAAGCGTATCAATTTGTGTCAATGGGTTGTTGCCTTCAATTGAAGAAACTGCTTTGCTCTGCTCGTTGGCCCGAGGACCTCAACACATGGCACACACAGAGCAATGGGTACAGGATGAGAAGGATAGAGGGTGAGAGAGATGAATTGCAATCCGAGTACACTCAGAAAAAATACTGAATTCTAGAACATCGCTGTGAAAACTAGACAGTGTTTCATGTTTTTAGTAATAATTTCTAAATTTAGGAAATCATTTTTCTGAAAATTATAATTAAAATATGATGTTTTCTCAAATCTTCCCAGATTGCACTAAATCAACCATCCCAAACAAATGATTTTTTTATGATAAGCCATTAATTAATGTAAGAGTTACAAAAACACCCTGAAATTGAGACATATTTTTTCAAAAGTTTTAGACAAATGTACCACGAAATCGGGAAAAGAAAAACCTTGATTTTTAGCAATATGCTTTTTGAATACAATGCTGAGTTAACCCTGGCGAATTTTTAAAATTGAGGGTGATTTTTTTGTGAGTGTAGAGAGAGATAGTCTCTTTCAGGGTCTATGTTGGAGTATCGTGTGTAATCTCAAAGCCATGTATGTGAATAAATCGCGCACATTTTTAATGACAACTAAATTCGAATGTCATTTGGGTTTTGCAAATGGCAAGTGCCCCAACCCCAACCATGCCCCCTTGCCCCTTGTAAGTGGGCGTAGTCGTTTCAACAACGTGTCACAACGTGCCACAAGTTTGTCTAATACGCAAACTTTTAATTGAGTTTAAATTTGTATGAGACAAGCATATGAAGAAAATGGGGGTGCAAAAAACCCACAAGTTATGAAGAATGAATAAATTCGAGTGTGTGTGATTGCGTGTGCGTGTATGTATGTGTGTGTGTGTGTGCGTTCGGTATACGCAATTTTTGAAGTGTGTCGGTTTCAATCCGGGCAAATTGCCCATGAAATATTAAATTTACCATAATGAGATGCCATTTTTATACCTCGTAATTTGCCAAACTTTATGCGTATGTGTGATTTAGTGCTTATTAACGTCTCTCTCCGCTCTCTTGAACTCTGTGCCGAATCCAGAGAACAACCCACGGGAAAGTGCACAATAATGTGATGGATTCAACTTATATACACTCAGCAAAAAAAACTCGCTCTCAACTTTAGTACATCGCACTAAGATATATAATGTTTTTCTTGTTTTTAGAAATAATTTGTCAATATAAGACAAACAAATTTTAAAAGTTTAGAAAGCCTTGCTCAAAATCGACCATTCCCTAAATATGTCGATTTTTTTAATTCTTCGAAATATTTTCTTTTGTTATGAAATGCATTTCTAAATGTAGACAAAAGTCTTAGAAAAAATTATTTTTATAAAATCGTTCTGTAAAGTTTCAAAGTTTCTTTAAATTAATATAAATGAAATTTCTAAACTATGCAAAATATATGTATGTGTGAAATCTCAAATTACAAATGTTTATTCAATAAATGAAACAACAAAAAGCTAATATAAGAATTCTTCCAATGGAAAAATAGACATATTTTTATAAATTTTAAAAAAATTCATGCTGAAATTAAAAAATTCAAGCCAGTCTTAGAAAGACAGAAATATGCATTTGAGAAATGTGCCTTTTGAATAATAAGCTGATCAAGATCCTTTTTTTTTTTCTTTTCCTTTTCTTTTTTGCCGAAATTTTCTAAGTTTCAGAGTTATTTTTCCTCTGAGTGTACGCAATGTCCTGTACATGTATTCGAGGGTCGACTGTAGCTGATTTACCTTTCGCTTGCCATTATGAAAATACGATGGATTTTATGGTCATGGCAGCTCGTTTTATGATATTAGTACAACCTTTACATGATATGTACTTATTTTTGGGCAACAGAAAAAAGAGAAAACCTTTACGTCAGACTCTAAGAGCATATTTAACAAGTATGCATGCTGTCGGCGAGTGAGCTCGACTAATTTATACCCTGCACCAACACATAGAAAAAAATAAACGTGCAAATTAGAAAAATTGCATTGACAATTAGAAAGTTATTCTTGTTTTTAGGAATAATTTTTAAAATTATGAAAAACATTTTCTTAAAATCGATAATCCTAAAATCGAATTTCTAAAAATATAAATAAAATGTATATCTTAATGTTTAGAAAAAATCCGTTAAATAATGCAAGCCCTGGTTTTGAGAAAGCTACAACCCTTAATTATATAAATAGACTTGCTGAATAATAAGCTGAGTTACCCATGGCGCCCAAGGTATGGCGATTTGCTAAAATTTATGTAGATTTTTTTCCAAGTGCAGCTGTTAAATATATTGTAGTTTTATGGCCAGATTGCACTGTAAAAAGTTTTGCACACTTAAATATAAGCAGGCGCAGAAGTGCTTTCATTTCTTGAGGCACTCACAGACTCTAAAGAGTAAAAAAATATTAATGCAACGCTTGATTTGATTATCCTGGCATCCCTTTCTCATACATGCACGCTCATAGTTACATAGACAGACAATTATTTTGCCTTCTTAGGCGATAAAATTTGTACAATGGATCAAATATATCAATATATATTATACATCAATAAGAAGCCACTGCTTTTAAAATTGTGGTATTTACTGATATCTGATATCAATCAACGTTAAATTTCGATACTTGCGAAACAGAGGCAGTTATCGATCAAATAAAATAATCTTGATCTGCGAGAGAACTGAGAACTTTTATTAAAAATTGGAAGTCCCTACCTCTACAATCTTTGAGATGGCCATATTGAATCTTTTCACGACGTTTATGGGATCGCAGATGCTTGCATCTGCCTGTTACATACTCTTTCACAAAGCCAATATACTCTTTTTCCATATTTTCAAAAAGGATTAATGGTACAACAATGCCAAACTGCCTTTATTCTGTTCGCAAATTTTTCGCGTTAATAATGCAAATGATGAATTTGCAATTTTAAATTATGTGCATCTACTTACAGAAACTGAAACTTATTATATCCAATAATTTTATTGCGTTGGCTTGCCTCGGGCCCAGCTCATTAGCTTGGCAACAAGTTTGCTACGAAACTTTTATTTTTGCCAAAGTTTTTAAATTCGAAATATTCATTCGCGTTGCTTATCTGAGATGCAATTTACTTTATTTGAGAATATTTCCACAGAAACCTGAGTGACCTAGATAAGGGAAATATTTGCTATAAAAATAGCTCTGTTTGAAAAAATAGCATCACAATAAAAAACTGTCTTTTGTAGGATTTTTCACTCTATGAAGCCAATTCATATAGCTTTGACTTTTGGCTTTTGAAAAATTTATTTGCAAAAAATTAGATCAATGAGAAAATTATGCAATATCTTAAAAAGAACTAGAATTCAAAAATTTAAAAAAAATAAGCAATTTGCCTTACTTTTGTCTGACTATAAGATATGTGTCCATCTTTGTGTCAATTTGAAATGTAGAACTTTTCTTGGGCCCTCCAGGAGATCTTATGGCTTAGGTTTTCTTAACTGAGCCCGCACCGCATATATATCATTTTTAATTCCTAAGATATCGTTAGTCATTAAAATTAAGTATTTTTATTTTATTTCTCCTTTCTTTGAGCACTGCAATGTTTTTGCACAATTATCTATGATGTCTAGGAATTACTTAAGACAAATTTTCGTTCTACATTATGTCTTTAACTAATGAAACTTTTAGTGAAAATTTAATAAAAAATATTACAATTAGTGTTATATTTTTGAACGTTGATAATAGTGCTATTTTTTTTGCCACCACTGTTGGTTTGTATGCACATAACTTGCATAATTAATAAGGCATAGAAGCTGAAGAAGTGTGTCCTTAAAATTATTGTTGTGACAGAAAGCTCTCAGATGTGTATACACTCCGGAAAAAAAATATAATATATTATTATTTCTTATAAATATTTTCTTTTATTATGAATTGCATTTCTAATAAATAGAAAAAATCATTTCGGGACATTCAAAAATAATTTATAAGAATCTTATAAGCTGTGTAAAATGTTTTTGAAAGAGTGAAGTCTCAAGATATTTATTTTTAATAATAATATCAAAATAGAAAATAGAAATCCACACCCTACAATTTAAACAAGTTTTTGTTTCAATTTGAAACTAACCCTGCAATTTAGAAATACAAACTTACTTTCGGAATAAAATGGGGACCAAAAGTACGGCGATTTACTAAAATGTAGGTCAACTTTTTCAGAGTATTTGTAGACAAACTGTGACATATTGAGGGCAAAATAATAGCTCCCGGTTATCTCTCTATCTCTCTCTCTGGTTATTTGTGCTTTCAATGAAAAATGAGTCAATTTGCAATAGCTTTCCTGACGGGTTCTACCTGCTGCCGCTGCTCAGATTTTAATAAGAAATTATTCGCTGTCTCTTGAATAGTTACTGAAAGTCACTTTTGCTTATAGAAAATGTCTTGCAATTCCGCATCGACAAATCAGTCTTGGCTTTGAGGCACGTACGCTGCTGGTGGCAACAACAACAACAATGTGCCGCCAGTGAGAAATGCGCTTTCCAAATGCTACTCTACGCTGAGAGAAAAAATAATATAATAATAATTTTATAAAAAATTTACTTAAAATTAAATAAAAATTTAGGTTTGTGGCTCTCTAAACAACAGAGTTTGCCTTTCTAAATTTCAATGTAGATTTTCTTAAATTTAAAAAAAAAATTGTCTTATCTTCAAAGTGTTGATTTCTAGAATATTTTTATTAGTTGTTTTACTTATATTATTACTATTATTATAAATATATATATTATGACTAAACATTTAGATTTTAAGATTTCACATATACACGCACATTTTACATAGTTAATAAAATTCATTCAAATTAATTTAAAAAGTTTTCGATTTTACGGAAAGAATTTTTCTTCCAATATTTTTGAGGTAGCGGATTTTAGAAATGGTTTCCTAATTTTTATAATTTATTACTTTATTATTACTTATTTTTCCCTAATATTTAGGCATTTATATTTTATAATTTTTTTAAGGCTAATCTGTAGAAATTATTATTTTATTATGCATTATTAATATATAAAAAAAAAGAAAAGAAAAACAATTTTTTTTTTTGGAGTGCACAACAAAGAATATGTTGGAATGAGAACCATATTAAAAGAAAATAAAGGAAACGGCAAATACATAAATAAATAAAAAATAAATATATAAACTGCGCGAGGCGTGCTAAATGCCATTTAAAGCCGCAATTACTCAGCATGGTTTCCCCACTTCTGACACTTTTCCAACACTACGCGACTCTGACTCTGACTCCGATTCAGACTTGGCTTTAATGTCATTGTGTGACCGCAATTATTCTGAATGTGACCGGCTCTGCATGCAATTCCTATGCAAATGCAAATGCAGCTGGTAACGCTGGCATGATGGAGACTCCTTCCGGTGCAATAAATCGCCGGCCTCGTCCGGGCACTTTATTTTATAATTAAGTGCCAGGCGCAAGTAAGCTCAAACACGTACGGGACTGTAAAATGCCGTGCAAGTGGGTCTTAGTTGTGCCAAAACTAAGCATTTGTTGTCGTCTTATTTATAAATAAACTTAATTGTTGGCAAAAAGCACGCGTTTAATAAATTAAACCAATTTTATTTAAAAAATATGTAAGTGGGCTCAACCGGGATTTGAACCCGGGACCTCTCGCACCCAAAGCGAGAATCATACCCCTAGACCATTGAGCCATCTGCCGTGAGCGGCCACAATGTTGGTGATGAATTCAGCACTCTTTTCAAACACTTGCCACAGTTCACCTGGCAGTTAGCACTTAACCATTCACAATAAAAGTAATCGAATTTCAAAATAGCCTTATAAGTTCGCCCAAAATGTTTTATTTTGATTGATTGTGACATTTTTAATAAAACTTGTTATTTATGTAGCGTGTTATATTGATTACAACACTTGCTGCTGCTGACATAGCATTCAGCTTTGAAACATTTGCAATGACACAAATAATCGAACTGCAAAATAGTATTTTATTTTCGCCCAACAAAATATTCCTTATGTAGCACATTTTGTTTAAATGTGGTTTTGTAATACAACTCGTAGTTTATGTTGCGTGTTTGTTTACTTAAATATTTTTTATTTAAAACGACTTGTTTATTATTTTCTTATAATTACTTGTTACTGCAGCTGTAGCATTCAGTTTTGAAACATTAGCAATGACAACAATAACCGAATACAAGATATCGCCTTAAGCTATCGATATCATCGGGTGCTATTTCTCCCGCCAAAATTGCACGCCAACAATTTACACAGCTGAATAATTGAGCAAAAGCAAACGCACAGCGCATAAAAATATTGCAGAGGTTTATTTATATTAAATACAGAAGCAAGCACACAAAATGGTAAGTTGTTGTATGGATTTTACATTTATTGTATTAAGTGAATGCTCATTAGGACAATCCGAGTTCACCGCCGCCAAATACGCCCAGCGATGCCGGCGAGCGACGAGATTTACGGGCTGCGATGACTTCGCCAGTTGCCGATTTTGAGCCCTTCGAGAATGAGGATGAAATACTCGGGGATCAAACGGTGCGCGACGAGGAGGAGGAGGATGGCGAGGAACTCTTCGGTGACAACATGGAGAACGGTGAGCATCCAATCTCAAACTGAAACTAGGTCCAATATACGTAGATACAGTTATGGGCAAAATAAAGGTGTCCTTTTTAAATTGGTAAGTTTAAGGAAAATCCATGAATAGATTTTTTGAAGTGCGAGAGCACTCTTAAAAAAGTGTGCATAATAGCAGCGTTTTTCAAGCGTGCAATTTGAATTATGAATATTAGAAATTATTTGTTACGATACTTTTGTGACACCTTTTCGTTCAAATGATGTATATATAATCAAAGTAATAGTTGTTGCTGCTTCAAGAAATGAATATTCTTAATAAGATTTTGATTATTAATATCCTTAATATAATTTACTATTCTTAGGTATTTTGAACTTTTGAACTGTATTTCATATATTCATTTATAACATACTCATATCAGACTAGTATAACAATAAAACAATATTATATTATTAGATTATCGCGAGATGCCCGAGCTGGATCACTATGATCCGGCCATGCTCGACGATGAGGAGGACTTTTCGGAGATGTCGCAGGGCGAACGCTTCGCCGCTGAAACGGAGATGCGTCGCCGAGATCGTGCCGCTGGCCTGCATCGCGATGATCGCGATTTGGTCTTTGGCCAATCCGATGATGATGAGGATGAGGATGCAATGGGTCCACGTGCCAAGCGACGTGCAGGCGAAAAAGCAGCCATTGGCGAAATGGAAGACACCGAAATGATTGAATCGATTGAGAATCTGGATGACACCAAAGGCCATTCGACCAAGGAGTGGGTTAGCATGCTCGGACCACGCACTGAGATTGCTAATCGTTTTCAGTCTTTTCTGCGCACCTTTGTGGATGAGCGTGGCGCCTACACATATCGGGATAGAATACGCCGGATGTGCGAACAGAATAAATCCTCATTTGTGGTGGCCTACACGGATTTGGCCAACAAGGAGCATGTTTTGGCATACTTTCTGCCAGAGGCGCCTTTCCAAATGCTAGAGATCTTTGACAAGGTGGCTAAGGAGATGGTATTGTCCATATTCCCGACTTATGAGCGGGTTACGACGGAGATTCATGTGCGCATCTCAGAACTGCCTTTGATCGAGGAATTGCGCACCTTTCGCAAGCTGCATCTTAATCAACTTGTGCGCACCTTGGGCGTGGTTACGGCCACAACTGGTGTGCTGCCCCAGCTGTCCGTCATTAAATACGATTGCGTCAAGTGTGGCTATGTCCTGGGACCATTTGTCCAGTCCCAGAATACGGAAGTGAAGCCCGGTTCTTGCCCAGAATGCCAGAGCACGGGTCCCTTCTCCATTAACATGGAGCAGACGTTGTATCGCAATTATCAGAAGATCACGCTGCAGGAGTCACCGGGACGCATACCAGCTGGTCGCATACCTCGCAGCAAGGATGTCATTTTGCTCGCCGATCTCTGCGATCAGTGCAAACCCGGCGATGAACTGGAAGTCACTGGCATCTATACAAATAATTATGATGGCTCCTTGAATACGGATCAAGGGTTTCCCGTCTTTGCCACGGTTATCATAGCGAATCACATTGTTGTCAAGGACTCCAAGCAGGTGGTGCAATCCTTGACGGATGAGGATATAGCCACCATCCAGAAACTGAGCAAAGATCCACGAATTGCCGAGCGTATTGTGGCCTCCATGGCGCCCTCGATTTATGGACATGATTATATCAAGCGTGCCTTGGCCTTGGCTCTCTTTGGCGGGGAGTCCAAAAATCCTGGCGATAAGCACAAGGTGCGAGGAGATATCAATATGTTGATCTGCGGTGATCCCGGCACAGCCAAATCCCAGTTCCTCAAGTACACAGAGAAAATTGCACCCAGAGCGGTGTTCACAACTGGGCAGGGAGCAAGTGCTGTGGGCTTAACGGCCTATGTGCGCAGGAATCCCGTCTCCAAGGAGTGGACACTCGAGGCTGGAGCACTGGTCTTGGCGGATCAGGGAGTGTGTTTAATCGATGAGTTTGATAAGATGAACGATCAGGATCGCACCTCCATCCACGAGGCCATGGAACAGCAATCGATATCCATATCGAAGGCAGGCATTGTTACCTCCTTGCAGGCCAGGTGCACAGTGATTGCTGCCTCGAATCCGATTGGGGGTCGTTATGATCCCTCTATGACCTTCTCGGAGAATGTGAATCTCTCAGAGCCCATCTTATCGCGTTTTGATATCCTGTGTGTGGTTAAAGACGAATTTGATCCGATGCAGGATCAACAGTTGGCCAAATTTGTGGTCCACTCGCACATGAAGCATCATCCCAGCGAGGAGCAACAACCAGAATTGGAGGAACCACAACTCAAGACGGTCGAGGAAATACCACAGGATCTGCTGCGACAGTATATCGTCTATGCCAAGGAGAATATACGACCCAAACTTACGGTAAATTGAACAGAACTTAAATAATTCTTCGTTCTAATACTCTATTAGCGAATAGTAATAGTTTAGGGTGCTATGGCCATAAAAAGGCTACCATCGATAAAAATCAAGAAGAGCAAATCGGTGACGCCCACCTCTAAAAGGTAGCTTACTGGTAATAGCCCCTTTCATATTTTCTTTTTTATATGCATTGCAGAACATTGACGAGGACAAGATTGCCAAGATGTATTCGCAGTTGCGTCAGGAATCGTTTGCAACGGGCTCATTGCCAATCACAGTGCGTCATATTGAGAGTGTGATTCGGATGGCGGAGGCACATGCTCGACTGCATCTGCGCGAGAATGTGCTGGAGGCGGATGTGAGCATGGCGATACGGATGATGCTGGAAAGTTTCATCGAAGCGCAAAAGTTCAGTGTAATGAAGAAGATGCGCAACACATTCCAAAAGTATTTGGCCTACCAGAAGGATCACTCCGAGCTGCTGTTCTTCATCTTGCGTCAGCTCACTCTGGATCAGTTGGCCTACATCCGGTGCAAGGAGGGACCCAGTGCCACCCATGTGGAGATAATGGAAAGGGATTTGATTGAGCGTGCCAAGCAGCTGGATATTGGCAATTTGAAGTCGTTCTACGAATCGGAATTGTTTCGCAGAAATGGCTTCTCCTACGATCCCAAGCGACGCACCATTCTACAGATTGTTGTCGATGGCGCTGCATAATATTCATAACTCAAATATATATTTTCATGTTTTTTCAGCTCATATAATGTTAGTCTCGCCTGCCATTGTTTCCATCCTTTATATATGTCAAATAAAAAACAGATTTTTCGGTAGACAGAAAAGTTGTGATCTTCATATATAATAAATAGCATCATGTTAATTGCATATGCGTACTATGCTAAGTGCGATCCAATTGCAGTTGCCAGTGTTAGCAGCGCTTTCTTTGTGCAGCGCTCATTCTCTCTACAGAGGGCGCTTGCTGATCTGCTGCGGCTAGAATCTTCATTCGTGTCACTAACAGCGCAGTATTAACAGCGCTATCTCGCTGCCCTTTCTATAAAGGGCGCTTTTTGTTTGCTTCAAGCCTTTGGTATAAATACAAATAAACAATTTAATTTTATTATTTGGAAATAAAGCTAATAATAAGCCGAAACACTTTTGACATTTATTTCTCGCAAACGAAGACTAACCTGCATTAACGAAGCACTCGAATTGTATCTTCAAATAATAAGCCTATATATAATATCTAATTTATAGTTAACTTAGTTATTACTTCTGACTACCATAATGAGTGTGTGCACACAAAAGGAATATTTCTTTTATTGAATTCCGCTATAAATCCAATTTCCAGAGTGGCCTTAACCGCATCAGGAAAATCCTGATCGTTCATGAGCCCATCGTAGGCCTTTTCAATTTGCTTATCGGTGAATTCCAGTATTTTCACCACTGATCGACAACCATTTAAATCCCCACATGCAATATAGGGCACTAATCGCTGATTAACCTCCGATCCTGTCTTCATTGCAATCTCTCTAATATTATCTCGAACTGGATTTATAATTTGCGGAATATAGCCGACAGGTAATTGGAAATCCGAGCAGACAACAAACGCTTCATAGCTGGAGGGACGCGAACTGGGCGGTTTATAAATGTGAAAATGTTTGAAAAATGTTCGCATTTGCGTTTCGAGCAAATCATTTTCGGTCACATTGAATATTTTCGCCACAAACTTGCCACCAGGTTCGAGCACACACGTTGCCAGACTCAGTGCGGAGACAATCAACTGATTCTGCATATACTCATCCATTTCATGGAACCCTGTCACATCGGGCGCCCCATCGCAGACGACCAATTGCGCTTTTTGGCCGTCGCCGCTGCCAAAATGAGCAATTATCGCCTCTGCTGTGCTCTCTTGGGTGATGTCACCCTGTATCTGCAGAACACCCGGTATGGGTGCCATTGCCTGCAAGTCGACTGCAATGATTTTTACAGCCAATTTCTCATCATCTGTTTGGCAGGGTTCGAAGAGTTTGCGTGAGAGCACTTGGGACCAGCTGCCGGGTGCGGCACAAAGATCAACGGCTCGTTGCACACCTGCAAAACGAGTCATCCTGTGTAATATGCATGCAACGCACAATTTAACAACACTTACCATCAAAGATGGAGAACTGCTCGTGTATGTGTAATAATTTAAATGCACTGCGTGCACGCCAGCCTTTCTCTTTGGCCTGGCGATAATAAACATCTCGTTTGTCCTTTGACGTTTTTCCCATTTTTCTGCACTTCCTCTGGTCAAATCTTAGTTACGTACAAGATACCGATTAAGACAAGCCGCTAGACCGCACACTTGTTTACAGATCGAAAAAAAGGTATCGATAATTAAAAACTCTACATTAAATTTGGTGAATTGTAAAAAATACCTCTTGAATGAAGTAGGCGACGAAATAAATATTGTCATACACATTTCGAGATATTTAACAATTAAAATCGCAGTTACAAATGTATCAAAATTAATAAAACGCTTATCGACAACAGCCAAAATCGGTGGACATATCGCATAGCGCAACTATCGATAGTTTTTGTAAGCAATAGAATTATCATATGGGCGAAAATAAATGACTTGTTAAAGAAAATAAACGTAGGTAATTAAAGACTAAAAAAAAAAGAATATTTAAAATAAAAAGCAATTACATTTTGCAGCAGACTAACATAATATATAGACAAAAATGTTTTTAAAAATGAGCTACATGGGAATGGTGCTGTTCAGCTTGCTGGCAACTAGTTGGAGTTTCTTGGAGCACGATAGCTGGATAACAATTGATTTGCATCATTCGCTGTCCAGCTCTAAACCGGACCATTTCTCCCATCGCGGAAATATTTCCATACCAAGCTTAAATGCAGGTCTATCCAATGTTGTGCAGAATCCATTAACAGCAGCTGAATTGGATAACATTAAGCTGCTAGCGAAACAAAATGGTTTCTATCGCTTGCGAGCAACTGTCTCGTATCCCAATGGCAACATTCAGCGTTTTTTGACCTCCAGCAAGGCGTGCAATCTGCTCATGGCTCAATTCAATGATGTGCTCTGGATATCCCTGGATCCATATGGCTATGTAACGGGAGTCACTGCCTCACAGGATCTGGCTCCAAAGAGTACAGAATGTACCGCTGACGACATTCAGCAGGTCAAGGAGAATAATTTCAGTTCCGATGTCGTCATTCATCATGCGGAACTGGCTCCCGTTCCGGACACGGGCAGCTTTATACAGAAATTCGAACGGGAGCGTGAGGCGAGAGAGAGGGGCGAAGTGCGCGACACTCGCGGCTTCTTCGCCAAATACTGGATGTACATTGTGCCCGTGGTGCTTCTAGTCTTCATTTCGGGCGCAACCAATCAGGATGCAGCCAAATAAGCATAGACAATTTATATTTGTATTGTAATTGCTAATAAAGAAAGCACGGTATGTGTTCGACTACCAAGTCTACATACAAATTGAGTATAAATTAGGGAAGCGGAGAGAATCCAGCGGACAAATCAGATTCTGACCCAGGTGGAAAGCTGCTTGACATCGTCCCTTAGGGATTTGGCTGATGTGCACCAAACAATTTATATTTGCACAACTTCAATTCTACAAAAATTTAAAATACAAATAATTATATGAGGACAGGGTGGACCGCAAAAATCCCTTCCGGATTTGGCTGATGCCCAACATGTAATCCGTTGGCCTGTAATCACCCTGTGATCTTGACCCTTTTTTTTGTAAGCATTCACTCGTTAGATGACCCCCTCAATCCTTGAATGCAGTTCGGTAGAGTAAATCCTTGTGAATCTAACGTAGCAAATTTCTATCTTTAATATGTACAAAAAATAGATAATAAAAGAGGTAATTTCTCAGTCATCGCTATCGATTCCCATTGCCTTGTCGTAATCCTCCTCAGTGATCTTCTTCTTCTTAAGTCGCTTGAAGAGCCTTATATCGTTGGCCAGCTCATCCAGTTCATCCTGTGTAAATTGCTGTCTCCGCTTGCGCTGGGCTCCCTTCTCCCCTCCCCCCTCCTCCTCCTTCTTCTTCTCCCTTTTCCGTTCCTTTTTGGCCTTGCGCAACTCCTTCTTGGACTTGGCTTCCAACTTGGCGCGCTTGGTTTGATCCCAGGACTCGGTGCGTTTCATGTGCGGCTTCTGTTTGCCCGGCCAGCTGCCCGTCTGCTCCAGGATAAGCTGCTTCTGTTGACGCACTTGCTCCTTCTGCGCATTCTTATAGCTCAGCTCGGCGAGATTCACCTCGAACTTGGGTGCAACGAATCCCGTTCCTTTGTAGTTCTTAAGCTCTGGCATGCGTGGCAGTTGTAGCAGTCCGTAGGCGGTGGCCATCTTGCCCAGATCGAGATCCTTGAGCCGGAGTATGGCGCTGCATTCGTGCTTGGTGTAGGCTCTCACATGGGAGACGAAGGCACGCATTCCCTTGTCATAGATGCCCTTGTCCGCCAGTTGCAGCTGATGCATGCGCTCCAGGGTGGAGTGTAGGGGTGTCGCCCCAGCCATTTGCTCTTTCCTCTGCTCCACCTTCTCCTGATCTTCATCGTCCTCTTGATCCTCCTCTTCCTGCTCCTCTTCGTCCTGCTCCTCCTCATTCTGCTCCTCCTCGTCCTTCTCCTCGGTTACTTCTTTATCATCTTGTTCGTGCTTCTTTAGATCCTCACTCAACTCCACCTTCTGATTGAGCTTAAGGAACTGCACATAGGCATCCTCGCTGGGTAGGAGCAAGACCAAAGCCTTACCCACAACACCCTGGCGCGCTGTTCTTCCCACTCGATGCACAAAACTAGAAGCATTCGCTGGTGGATCCCACTGTACAACCCACTCAATTTCGGGCACATCCAATCCTCGAGCAAGGACATCCGTGCAGAGCAGCACGGCAAGTGGTTCCCGACGGAATCTCTCCACAACCTGGGCACGTTTCGTCTTCATCTTGCCATGGATTCCGAGGACAAGACGCTCTGGCAGCAGACGAGGAATGATTTCCACCCAATACTCCACACAGGCGCAGGTGGGAAAGAAGATCAACACCTTCCCAGAGCGAGATCTGGGCGAACGTAGAAACTGCAACAGTTCCAGGAACTTGTGCTCCGGCTGGACAATTCTATAGAAATTTTGGAGCAACGCTGGCGTATTAAGGGAAGCCTTCTCTTTGACCGAAACCAGGACAGGATTACGCAAACCAGCACGTATCAAATCTGTCACCTCCGTGGTCTGCGTAGCGGAGAAGAGACCCGTGCGACGCTGACGTGGGAGATAAGCCAGGATGTGGCTGATACTCTGCTTGAAGCCCAAGTCGAGCAAACGATCCGCCTCGTCCAGCACCAGGAACTCCAAACTCTTAACACGCGATGCCAACTGGAGATCGTCCGTCTTGCGCTGGAGCAAATCCTCCAGGCGACCCGGTGTACAGACGAGTATACAGGGTGTCTCCCGTCTCAGGGCCGCAATATCCTCTTCGATGTGATTTCCACCAACCAGGAGCTGTTGCCTGAGGTGCTCCAGCTGCGAATGCGCCAAAAACTTGGCCAACACTTCGTGAATTTGACGTGCCAACTCCCGTGTCGGTGATATGATAATGGCACCGATTTCCTTGGGCGTCCAGGGCGACTCCTTGTGCCGTCTCTGGAGCAACTCCAACAGGGGAACGAGAAATGCCAAAGTTTTGCCACTGCCTGTAACGGCCTCGGCGGAGACATCTTTGCGTGCCAGCAGCAGTGGAATGGCTGCTGTTTGCACCGGCGTCATTAGTGGGAAGCCCATATCCTGTAGCACCTCCAGCACGGGCGTAGAGAGCGGCGGTTTTTCCACCGATCGCCATGTTTTGCGGGACATCGCTTTTCTATTTTATTATTTTTGTAAACAAACACACGCGGCGCCGTCGTTGCCACCTGACTTAAAGTGAGTGCAGAGACAAAATATTTATTATCGATACTTATTGCTTATCGGAAAACAGCTGCTGCGCAAATTTAAAAAGATCTCTTTATGATAAAATATGTTTGACAATAGATGAAAACATTGAAGATTTTGATCATGTTCAATTTAATTTAATATACCTGCACAAAATTTAAAAATACTATTTGAATAGAAAGAAAGAGAACTCTGCATTGATAAAATCTATTGTAATCATTGCACAGTACTTGATGCAAGAGATAATTTAATTTAGGTAGAATATTTAGTTGTTTTTAAATAAATGAACACAATTTACATTTAGAACATTTTATGTTTAATTTAAAATGCTTTAAAATATATATGCAGTTTTCACATTTAAATACAATTTCTTTAGACAGAAAATATAAATTAGCTTTTCTTTTTTCGTATCGTAACAGACATACACTTAATTAATTGGAATTCCAGAACGGGACATCCAATGATTTCCATGTTTATAAATAGCTGATGTGAACCTGTTGCGTCGAATTTAAAAAGTCCGTTTTAAAGCCCCGTTCACAGATCGAAAAAAAATTATCAATAGTAAAAAAGACTGAATTAATTGTTTTTGGATCCCAGCCAAGCTTTTTGTTTTTTACTTCACGACTTCTTTTTTGATCTGTAAAGAGGGCTTTAAACTAAATATTGGTTTGTTCTTCAATAAAAGCAGAGCAATCCACATTTCGAGCATTTTATGTTTAATTTAAAATACTGTAAAATATATATATGTATATATATATGCCATTTATGTAAATACACACACATTAAATATAATTTCCATAGACAATAAATACAACTTGACATTTTCTTTTTTCTTTTTAAATATCGTAATGCACACTTAATTAATTGAAAGGAAATACACATATATATGTATACAATATATATATTTGTAATACTTGTGTATTACATATATAAATATATATGTAGGCGTGGCCCCTTAAACAGCTGGCGCTCAATGGGCGATTCAAACGAAATCCAGATGCATTTGAAAAAAATATATATATATGTATATATATCTAGATATATATATATAAAAGAAAACTTGACATTTATAAGTGTAAATCAGAGCTTTTATGACCATAAAATTTTGGACGTGGATTTTCTGTCGTTTTTATCAAAAAGTAATTTTTTGTAAAAATATTATGGAATTTTCGTAAGGACTGCTAATTTTGATTATATGTTTTTTTTGTTTGCATCGCTTATCGTCTAGTTGATTGTTGATTGTTGAATGTGTTTTCTTCTAAATTCCCGCACCATTTGGCCTGGCTCCGAGGGTCTTGTAGGGTCTGCCACCATTTCGTTCCCATTCCCGGTTGAATTCGTGATCGAGAATCTCGGCACCCCGTTTGCGGGTCAAACCCGTCTCCTCCAGGCTAAGTTCGCACATCTGCATATCATCGGTACCGGCAACCAGTAAAATTGGCGGCTTATCCGCATGCAGCTCCATTTGCCGGGCAATCCATTGTCCATCGAAGTGCGCATACCACAAGCCGCGCTTAGCTAAACATCACTTTTGTATTAAAACGGGTTCAATTCAATATATTTATATACTTACTATTATCTGGCGCATTAGCACGCATGAAGGGTATGCGGAAATAGCGATGCTGAGCCAGCACAATTTCCTGTATGGGCTGCACAATTGGCGGCTGTTTGAAAGCTGCAACATACAAGATAAATAGTAAATACAAAATAAATGCAGTTAAAAAGCGGAACCACAAATAAATAAGATATAATAAATCTTTAAGAGTGCTGCTCCCTACACTCAGCAAAAAAATCATAGACATAACCTTACTTTTCTTAATTTTGACCTAAATTTTTCTCAAATTTAGAAAAAATATGTATAATTTACAGGATATTGTGTACACTTCTTATATTAGCTTTTGGTTGCATACATCGACCTCGAAGGCAACTAAACTCTATTATAAAAGCCGACCCAGTAAAATTCATTTTTGATTCTAAATTATATAAATGATTTTTTTTATGCCTTTCTAATTTGTAGACATTTCTTTTCTTATATTTGAAAAAGCAAGAAAAACTTTCAAGTGTTTAGGGGAATTTTCTAAAATTTAAGGAGATTATTTGGTGGTGGGATCGACAAACATAGGTCATATTTGATCCGTTGGGATACCGTGATTTGTTTTCTTCTCAATTTCTTTTAACTAAACTTTAATTTAACTCAAATGTTAATCCTGTCCAAAACGGGTATATTTAAATCATAGACCAAATCTCGCAACTTAATTGACATCGAATCTGTTCAGCAGATATGCCGCACTTTATGTTTTATTCTTTGCGAGAGCACCCAGCACTATGTATTGTGTTTATTTTGGACCAGGTTCCGCCATCTACTGTGTGGTTGTGTTTTGTAGTAGCAATCTTACCGGCCTCCATGATGCTGCGTGGAGCACGCTCATTCTCATCCATTGTGGTGCGTTTGCGATTCTTTGCCTTCCACGCGTGATAGACCTTCAAGCGGCGATGGAACTCCTGGCGACAGGCCTGACAAAAAAAAAGAGGATTATTTTAAGACTGAACAAACTTAAAATAAATTCTAATTGTCACCTCAAGCAGTTCAATATCACAGGACGTGTTGATAGCATCGCGCAGTTCCGAGTACTTCCATTTGGACAAATCGTACTTCTGTTTGCCCAGCGCTTGTTGCTGGGCGCGCACATTCTCCGATCTAAGCCAGAAAATGCCATTAATATATTAATATATAAAATAATAAAAATAAAAATAAAAATAAACAAAAGCAAAACGGACGCATTCAAAATGCGCACGCAAAAGTGAGTTATTGATGGATTTAAATACTTGTTATGAGTAAAAAATTAAGTGGAATTAAGTGAATAGATTTCAAACTAAGAGCCAATCTACGAGATTACAGATGGTTTCTTTTATTATTAGTTTCAAGTGATAACTGCTTGTGTTATTTATATAATTAGTTAGGATTAGTAATTTAAGAAACAATTTCAAAACCAGCACCAACTCACTTATTTAAATATCGCGAAGCAATGTTTGACACAACTTGTGAAAAACTTGTACAAAGAAAAGTAAAGTAGAAGTAAAGATATTGTTTGTTTTTTTTTGTAAAGATTTTCATATAAATATATATATATACATAGTCCAATTAGTTAAAGCATATTAGGAAAAAGCAAGTAAACAATTTGAATTTGATACAAGTACAATAGAAAATAAATTATAAAGCGTGCTATACCTGATCAATTTGTTGGAACCCATGGGGGACGCGTCACTGAGACCACCACTGTGTTCGTTGGTTGTGTTTTTGTTGTGTGTGTGTGTGTGTGGTGTGTGTGGTGTGGTGTGTGTTTGGTTGTGGTGGTTGTGTTTAAGAGAAGGCGTGTAAGGGAGGGGAAAAACATGGTGAGTTTCGGTTCGTTTTTTTTTTTTTTTTAATATATTGTACAATTATTTGATTAATTATTGACTAGCTAAACTCGACTGATATTTACACTGGAAATAATAATAATTAAAAAAAGAACTCCTACTTTGAGCACCTATTTAACAATGCTGCTCTCTACACTCAGCAAAAGATATCACCTTCATTCGTAAGAAAATATGTGTAATGCTGCTATTATTTTGACCGCAATTGTATAAACAAACATTTTAATTACTTGAACTAATTTGAAAAAATTTCTAAAAAAAAAAAGGATATGGAAAAAGTATTTCTAATTTTTTGCAATTTGTTTTTTTTTTCCATTTAAGAGTCATTTCTAAAAACAGAGTAAAACTTCAGATTCTTCAGGGCGATTTACTAAAATTCCGGCGGCTTATTTTTTGCTGAGTGTAGTTAGTGCTACTCTGTGGGAGGAAGAGTCGAACATACTTGCGTATAACTGGTGGACTGTCCTCCACCTGACCGTTGGATTCGCTGGCCAGTCGCATGGCCAATTCGTGATCGCGACGCTCCTGTTCCAGTTGCTGGCGATACTTGGCATCGTCCTTGGCCTCCTTCTCGAGTTGGGCCTGCAGGACGAGAGCAGCTCGTCGATCCTCCTCCTCCTGTCGCAGACGCTGCAATTCAGCAGCTTTGCGTCTCGTTTCCATTTCGGCTTTGCTGTGGGGCAGGCAGGAAGAGATTGGATTAATATTGAGCAATGATCTTTGCCTGATCTCAACTTACAGTCGCTTGTTTTCCGCATCCTCACGCAAACGCTGCTCCTCGGCCTCCTTGGCCCGCCGTTCCGCCTCGAGTGCTTCCTGGATTTTGTGCAGACGTTCCTGTTCCTCAGCCTGCTGCTGCTCCTTCAGTTTGCCATTCAAGTCGACGGTCAGCTTATTCATGTTCGCCATGACCACAGTGTACATCGAGTCGATTTCACGTTGCGTAATCCGTGGATTAAGCTGCGGGCGAGGCGTGTGCAATTAGTGTGAACGAGTTGAAAACATAATTAAGTTTAAAAAAAAATAATTTAAAATAAAATTAAATTGTTGATTCGGGCTTAAGCGACTCCGAAATACTCTGGATACCAATAAGTAATCCCAGCTGGGAACAGGTGTAGGATATCAGAAAACAGGATGCGTGCAGCCAGGCAATGCCCATCTAGCTTTAAGGGGATTGCCTAAGCCGAATACACTCTGGTAATATTTGATAACAGAGTATAACGAATACACTCTGGTAATATTTGATAACAGAGTATAATAATAGGGTAATTGGAACAAACCTTTATCTTCTTGATGGCCTCATCGATCTGCTTGTAAATATCCTGCACACCGCCAACAATTTCATCACGGCCCAGCTTGAGGCCGTTGGCAATTTCGATGGTCTTCAAAGTGTTGGTGCGAATCTTGTTGATCTTGGCAATGCCCTGGTAGCGTGGACGATGATGCTTCCGGGCAAGAAAACCACGAGCGATGCGCTGAGCGGTCAACACGCACTTGTTCCGGTAAATGATGCGATTACGCACTGAAGAAATAAGAATAGATTAATTATTAAATAATTATTACTACTTAAAAAAATAGTTAAGATATAATTAAAAAATTGTAGACATTTTATGCTATCAAGAAGAAATCTTGTTGATATTTAGAATTTTTTAAATTTAATTTTCTTAAGCGCTGCACTCAGAAAAAAATATGCACAGAATTTTAGAACTTTGTCAAACTTTTGGCGTGTGGAGTGGAGAATCTTGCACATTATTCTGAAAGTACATTTCTAAAAATCTGCGTTTTTCTCTTCTCAATTTTAGCTTACATTTTTCAAAAATTGATAAGGAATATGTCTAATTTTCAGGGAGTTTTTCAAGCTACTTTAACTTTGATATATATAAACTGATAAACATTAGTATCTTTCGATATATCGAAAGGATATACTTACATTTAATGACGCATAGGGCGCCCAGCGCCGACTTGACCCAGCGCGAGCGTATTAGCCACTTTTTGACCTTGGCGACAATGGCGAGCATATTCTCCGGATCGGAACGCATGATGCGATCAAATTCGACAAATTTGCCGGGTCGAAAGAAGACCTTGGTGATGCCAAACTTAAAATCCTTGGCGCTCAGATTGAGCGATTGAAACATGGCCTCGCAAAAAGTGCGAGCGGGCAGCGAGACGAGCTCTGGCGGCAATACCGACTTGTACATGCTGTAGAGATCGGCGAAGAGGACCCGGGATGGATAGCCGTGCTCCATGAGCTCGAGCACCGATATTGTGCCGGAGCACTTGAGTTGCGCCAGCGCCAAACTGCCCTCAAATTGACGATCAATCATTTTGCTGTTCGGTTTGATGCAACGTATAAAATTGGTGCCCTGTAAATTAATAATAAAGTTAATTTATTAATTTAATGGCAGTAGACACAACAACACAAATTAATATAATAGAAAAAGTACAAATTAATCAAAATAAAATTAGAAATATAATTTTGATAAATACATTAAAAATTAAAAAAAAAGAAAAATACAAACAGTGAAATTAAAAATACAAATCTTATATTTAAAATATAAAAAAAACAAAACTACAAAAACAAATCATTTTAATTTAAGACTTCGGCTTTTCACATGCAAAATGCTGCAATGCTTGTGGCATGAATTAAGAAAAATCAAGAAAAAACACAACAAAATAATAGTCGATTGTAAACATTACAAAGATCTCGAAACAATCCCCATAATAAAACTAAATTAGAAGTGGTATATCAATATGCTACTATAACAGTTAAGCCAATAAAATAATCCTTTGAAATGAAATTAATATAATTTAACAAAAGAAAAGTTATATTCATAGAATTAAAGAAAAAAGAAACTGATAATAATAATAAAAAAATATATAAATATGTAAATGAGCAAGAAATAATAACAAATTTGATATATCAAGGAAAAATGACTCACATTCTGCTCGAGCTTTTCCATGAGCTCGCCGAGCTGCGTCTTGAATTTGGAGCCGACGGATATAAAAGTCAGCTTGCCACGCACCGAAGTATTGCTGCCCGAGGGAAAGAGGAGTTTCAACAATGGATTCTCGCACTCCTGCACCAGACACTCCAGCGAGGCATGCAACGCATCGTTGTTCTTCTCTATAAACTGTTCCGTGTTGTAGCAAACGGCGCCGGCGAAATGACGCACCAAAAAGCCCTCCTCATCCCGCAGAGTGCGATGCGCCTTGAGGCGCGAGGATCGCGGCAAGCCAAGACGATAATGATTTGCCCAAGATTTATGCACCTCGGCGGTGAAGTGTGCTGGCGATGATTTGGGCAACTTGGATTCCTCATCTAGCAGCGTAAAAATGCCATTCGACTTCGCCTCGATCAACTCAATAATATCCTGATTATCCGTGAATGTTATTTCCGGCACATTGAGACCCTCTCGCTTATACAATTCCTGTTCATTCTTCAGTATATTATCGTTGAAGAACTTTTGCAACTTCTCATTGCAATAGTTGATGCAAAACTGTTCAAACGAATTAACCGTAAAGTATTCAAAGCCGGCTATGTCCAGCACACCAATATAGAAATTGGATGCCTGGAAGGGAATGCTCTGATTGATCAACGCAACAATCCGATCGAAGAGGCGACTGTAGATGGCCTTGGCCAGAGCATCGCGTGCATTGCTCGCCTCGTAGATCTTCAGGGGAACCCTAAATTGGGAAGAGATATCTCAGTTAATTGCGTGTGCATTTGACAAATACAACAAATTAGAAATTCTCTTGATACCCATCTTTGAAGGAGGTTCCTATTTATACTTTAGCCTAGTACATCACCAATAATTTGCCAACCAAATTTTGTTATTCTCTAATAAAATTATATTCTATATCTAATTGCGGTCGATACGTAGCTTTATCGATATGCGATTATCGATTTTACCGATTACCTAGCCTCATAGTGCACATAACATGACAAATAATAAAACTTGGCCTGATGCGGACACAGACCAGAATAAGTGTCCTGTATCTAGCATGACAAACCCGAATATACTCTTCTACCTTCGATGGAAGAGTATAAAAATCAATCGTAGATCGTTCCTTCCGTAAACTTACATAATAACAGTGCCCTTAAAGCCACCGCCCTTGCTCTGCATGACACGCGAAACGAGAGCTGTTCGCAGCTCGGTTTGATCCACGCCCAGCAGTCCACTCGTAATGGTCAAGGATTGCTCCGATGCCTCGGAGACCTGACAACCGCCACGGACATCGTCGGGTATCTCCTCAAAGGTAATGTTACCCAAATGTAACACAGCCGCAACCAAAGTATAAATTCCCATCTTATCCGAGGCAGATAAGCCCAGGCGAGTCAGGGCCTCGTCCAGATTGAGAAAATGCTGATAGTCATCAATAATGGGATCCTTGAGGGGACCCTTCTTCTGATGACTCGCCGATTTCTGGCTGCTCGGTATTAACTTCTCAGTCTTGGCATTAGAAAAATACTGCGTACAGCCGGACAGGTACTGCAAAGTGGATGGGAAATAAATGAATAAGGGATAAATATTAGTGACTTGATACTTACTCGATAGTCATCCGGTTTGCCTAGGTTGAGTTTGTCGCGCAGCTGTTGAGGAGCGCCCGCGAGCAACATGTAGAACACATGATAATTACGCTCCTCAGCACTCTGGGTGCAAATGCGGCTCTTCTCCAGCAGATAATGGGAAATGTAGCCCCCGACAACCTGACACTTGGCATCGTAGTGCACCTCAATGAACTTGCCAAAACGCGATGAGTTATTGTTGCGTGTCGTCTTCGCATTGCCAAAGGCCTCCAGCACGGGATTGGCTAGGGAAGGCAAGCAAATATCAAATTAAATATATAAAAGAATAAATTATGAATAATAAATGGCGAATCAAATAATACCATTTAGAATATATGAAATTATATGTTTTTTTTTATTCTTTATTCATAAGTTCTTTAAATTTAAACTTACAAGTTTAAATAAAAGACCTTTCATTTAATTTCATGTGAGAGTGGTGCTATTATTTTCACCGCAACTGTATATTTATTATTATTCACAAATTTGTAAATGAGTTTGTTTGGAAACTGTAACAAAAGTTGTCTACAAAAGAATTGAAGCAACTTTTGGAGCTGCTTTCATATTCACTGAGCAGCCCATCGAATGGAAACCAATCAAAAAGAATGCTTTAGTCGATCCAGATCGACTACGGGAGATACACTGACACAAAATGCTTGCGTGTTAGATGGATGATATTTTTAGAGTTGATCACTAATATGTCAATGCAGATTATATAGAAAGCGTGAGCTGGACTTCACTGCAGCCAGCTGTTAAATATATTCTATATTGAATGCGACATTTTCTTCAGTGGTTCTCATCCGATATTAATGAAACTTGTACAGCCGATCAATAATATGTCAATATATGTTATATCAATAAGAAATCAGTGCTTTTATTGCTATCGAAAAACGATAAACATCGATATTTGCGAAACGGACTCGGCTATCGATAAAATGAAATAAACTTGATCTCAGCGGAATGAACCAAAAACTGTATTCCACTTTTGAAGTCTCTAGTTTTGGGATGCATTTATCGGACGGACATGGAAATGGCTAGATTAAGTCGGCTATTGCTGCTGACCAAGCAAACTGATACTTTATGGGGCATGAGATAGTTTCGAATGAAATTTTTGAAAACTACATATTTATAACACAAAGGAAGACAACTCTGAGAGTTTTTCACTAAATCAGTTGCAAATAATTTTAGATGGATATTTAAATGAGCTCTTACCATCCAATATTTTGGTCTCTATTGGACCGGCGCTATCATGCGAGTAGCATAAATATTTTAGCAAATATTTGGTTGACTCCGTTTTTCCGGCACCCGATTCGCCCGATACGATTATGGATTGCGATAATTTATAGACGCGCATATCGCGAATAGCCTTGTCCGCTAAAAAGAGTTGAGAATTAGAAAATTGCCACGTACAATTCCCCAGTTTTACTTACCAATGGCAAAAACATGCGGGGGCAATTCTCCCAAGGAGCGTCCATTATATTTCTTGATCGTATCCGGTGCGTAGAGTTCCTTAATCTCACGATAAGGATTAACGGCAATGAGTATATTAGCCACATAGGTCTAGAAGCATTTAATAATTGTTTTAAATTATACAGTTATTCTTTATTTTCAACAACTCACATAGATCTTGTCTTTGTAGTAGCGTATCTTCAGGTTGTCCAGAAATGTGGCCTCGTTGAGCAGCATAAGCTCACCTGGAAATTGAAGTAAAGTAAATAAGTAAGTCGTATATTTTATACTTGTTTCTAAGTTAACTTTCCCCTGGGGTTCGTTTGGGGATCAGGGGTCTGGGTTCATGTTTAAGTGCTTTACCGTTCCACTGTTTCACGCAGCAGCGTAGCTAACGATCCCAAACCAGATTTTATATTGAGGTTTACGATATGTTCAACTAGAGAAATGGAGCATCAAGCAGCACGTGAGATTCTCCTGCTACACTCAACAAACAAAAAATCAAATGGAAAATCACAATTTTTTTTCTTCTTCTAGAAATAATTTCTAAATATAAGAAAACATTTTTCCAAAAAAAATAAATCCCAAAAATATGGCTTTTCTTCAGTTATTGTTTAAGAAAAATGATTCAGAAATGCATTTCTAAAATTATATTATATTATAGTTATAAGTGCAAACCCTAATTTTTAAAAGATATTCTTTCTGTCTTGGCTTTTATATTAAAGTTTAATTCGAATCGCCTTAAATTGTTCAGTTTTCTCAGTTATTCAAAGTACGAATATTTATTAATAACATAACACACAATGCAATGCTTAGGGTAGATAAAAACATCCTGAAAGCTAGACATATGTTTTCTGAATATTAGAAAAATGTACTCTGAAATTAAAAGAAAAACGCTGATTTTTTCAAATATATTTTATGAATAATGAGCTGAATAACTCTTTCTAAAATTGAGTGAGTGTTTTTCTAAGTGTATCGTTGAGCTACAGTAGAAGTGGAGCATTAAAGAGCATGTGATATACTTTCCAGCTCCAGCGGAAAGTTACACAATTACCTGGAACAGATCGCTTAACCGATCTGGCACTGAATTTTTAAGTTTTTACTGTAAACCCATATGGTTTAACTCGTTACGCTACGTTTAGCCATAAAAGTGAGTTATACATTAACAATCTTAGCGGCATTTTTCTAGATAACACAATTGACCAAGTAATTGCAATTTTTTGTTTTTTGACATTATCTATTTAAGCATTTTTGTAATTTTGATATTATCTATTAAAACATTTTAGTCGTTCTGTTCCGATAAGATTCTAGTTACACATTTTCGGTTTAATAATACACGGAAATGGCTAAATGTTTTTGTTAGCAGCGTTTTGTTCACATATAAGGCATATCTACACTCAGCAAAAAAAGTTGGCCTACATTTTAATAAATGGCAATAATTTTGGGGCTAAGAGTTCCTTACCTTAATCATTTCTATCATTTAGGATTTTCAGTATATTTAATCTCTTGTTTATAATTTTAGTAAGTTTTTTCCTAAATGTCAAAGTTTAAATTTTTACGTTTTAAAAGTTTATTTTTTAAAAAGAGAAATCATTTCTAAAAAAAAAATGAAAAACATCGGCATATTTTGAGGATTGTCTATTTTCAATATTTAGTATTTTTTTTTAAATTTTATTTAGAAATTATTGCACAAAACAAGAAAAACTTTCTAGTGATCAGGTTAATTTTTTCCGAGTGTTTAACAACCTTAGCGCCATTTTTTATACAAAAAATTCACATTTTATACCTAAGTAGCTGCAATTTTGTATACTTGATATTATCTATTCAAATATTTTAGTTGATTTGCCTGATAAGATTTTAGTTACACATTTGCGGTTTTAGAATGAACGGAAATGGCAAAAAGTTTCTTTTTCTCATATAGGAAATAAAAAATTGTTTTTTCACATACTTTATGTAACCACGTTCTAAGCACTCACACACATACAAAGAAAAACAAGCTAAACAAAAGATAAAGCCAAAACGGCACACAGACACACACATTACATATATATATTATAAATATATAACTAGATTTATATTTGTATTGATGTATGGTTGTACTCACAGTTATCATCATGATCCTGGGGTCCATCACAGGAGGAGTGGATGTCGTCGCAGTGACAGGTGCGCTTGGGAAACTTCCGATCGATGGGCGTCACTTCGAATTCCTTGGCGCCGATTTCGGTGATGCGACCCTGAATGTAACCTTCGACGGGATCTCGCACCCAAACCAACTGGGTGTCCTCCAACATTTTGCGCACTGAAATAGAGAAATGTATTGAACCATTAGCAATGGAATTAGTTGGGTATTTTCTATAACAAATAATCATGCAAAATCTTATCAGACAGCGCTCGACACTAACATGTTTAAAGAATAACACACACAATCCGTTCTCAGCCGCCTCGTCAGAGTTCACAATGGCAACTGGGCAACTGGGCAAATGAGCAAAGCAAGCAAAGCGGGCGACTAACGCAGCCAGGTGAGCTAGAGCTGCGTTCGCTAGAGCGGAGAGCGTGCTTCGTGTCGTGTCACGAGCACTTGCTAATAATAGTTGGGTTTCTGTTTGGTACTAATAATAAAACATATTTTAATGATAAGAATATGTATGAAAATAGTCAACAGATCGGATATATCAAAAATGTTACTTTAACTAATTAAAATATGTATGTAATACAAACATTTTTCTTCCATTTAATAAAAATTAATCCTGTTTTGGCAAGCTAGTAAACCTTCATAAAATATCTCTCATTCTAATATTCTTATTTTTTTTATACAAATATACAAAATAGTCTGACTTTCTACTAATGTATTTTAATACAATGATAAGAAAAAAATTAAATAAATTTAAATTAGGGCAGTCAAAAATTACTTTCAGTTATTTAAATCTATTATTTTATTTGCTCTATCTCTCATTCGATTTGCAAATAACAGTCCATTTTTTTTACTAATAATTATAACCTAATTTAACGCAATAATTGAAAAAAATAATTAAAATTGTTCGCATTTCTATATGGAGTAAGAAAATAATACTTTTAATTATTGAAATTATTCGTGCCAAGAAACCTTAATTACGAACGATTCGTTCGTTAACGATTCATTCGATTATTGTTATATTCACACACATAACTAAGCAGCAGTGATCGTTGCTCTATCGCTCTCTCTGTCTCTGCTACTTCCTCTCTTCCACTTTCCCACACACACACACACACACGCTCTCTTCTGACTCTGGACACCTTTGGCAATGTGCGTAACACAGTCATTAAGGCCGTTTTGCCGCTCTGCTGGTTCGGGTCGAGAGCCGGTGTTTTATGGCACTTCTTCTTGAGCATTTCTCAGCAATTAAAATTTACCTGCAAGTGAGGCAGAGAGTGAGAGCGAGCTAGACTGTCCCTCAACTCGCTCACTCTTTGTCTACAGTGTTCGTCTATTGTTCTTTGCCTTATGCGCTGACGTTGTCTATTTTTTTTTTTTTGCTTTTTTCTTTTTCTATATGTTGGCTGGTTGGTTACCTTTCTTGGTCATACTGTGTTTGACTGACTCACGGGCGTTGTTGCCGTTGATAAGGTGTTGACAAATCGAAAAAAAAGTCTGAACCTTTTTTTTCTTTTTTTTGTTGTATAAACAAAAACTAATACATTTAAATACTAGATACGTATTTACATATGTGTGTATGAATGAATGTCATTTGCACAAACCGCAAAAGTTCTCATTACAAGCTCTACTTTGCTCTTTCTCTCTCTCTCTCTCTCTATTCCAGTGAGAGAGGAGAGGGGTGGGGGTGTAAAAGAGACAATGACGTTTAGCTTTAAATCAAGGTGAAATTCATTTATTTAGTTCGCTGGGTTAATGGTGCAGTTCGACTGACTTCGGCTGAGTTCGGCTTTTTAGCTCGGCTCAATTAAAGCCCGCTTTTGGTGTGTTTCGTATTTCCATTCTCATTCGGCACTCGGCACAGAACAATGCAAAACAAAATAAAAACAATGAGAGATCTTTCTCTGCTTCTTCTTCCCGCATAAATTTAGTTGACATTTGCAAAAAGTGCTAAATTATTAAATGATTGTTAAGCGAGTTTGTTTGTGTGTGAGAGAGAGGGAGACGAGGGTGATGACGATGATCATGCTGAGTTTTGTGTGGAATTGTTGTAGGTGTCATTCACATGACTTTTTGTTGATTTGCGTTAGAAAAAAAATTAATTTAACTGCTAGATTTTGAGAGAAGTTATTTGATTTCTGAATTAATCAACCATTTACCGTTAAATCATTTAATATTAAGACAAAGCTTTCAAGAGTTTTTGCCATATTATCTTAATAATACAGAAAAAAAAGAACAATTGCTAGTAATTTGAATATTCCAATGGAATATTATTTTATTTATATTATTTTTAATGTATTAATTCAATATTTTATTTATTTTTAAGCCACTAAAAGCATAGGTATTTCGATGTTAGCAGATCGAATGTGATTTCTATTATCTTCCAGTTGTCTCTTTTCTTTTTCTTTAAATGCTGATATCGTCAATTAACCGAGTCGAGTCATTAACTGTAATGCATCCAACGCAATTAGCCCCGATTGTGAGTAGAAAGTGGAACTTTAACTATGCATATGCCTCAAAAAATTGCTTTATAATGTGCAAGCCAAGCCAAGGCAAATTAACAACAATTTTTCCAACAATTTAACATAATCTTGATTACGCAGAGAGACTGAAGAATAAAAAACAGACACAATTGCATGCATATGCAATTTTCAATACCCTGTATATAGAGTAGGGTGGGACAGTGGAGCTTACTCGTTAAGAGGGTAAAAATGATGAATAGTGAGGGACAATACCGAATGCATTCTGTATGCGTCCAATGTAATTCATTATCATCAAAATCTGTGCATATATGTATTGTTTTTTTTTTTTAATTTCAAGTTTCTTTTATGATTTGTAAGCATTTTGTGGTGCTGCTATTATTTTGAGCGCAACTATATGTGCTCGATTCGATTATAATACTATCTTTCTTTCTAAATAGTATTTTATTTTTCAACGGAGCATATGTGGAGCATATTTACAGGGTATGCAAGTAGTCACTTATATTTATTTGCGACCTGCTTTGGTATGCCCGTCAGCAACTTCAGCATGCCCACACTTTGTCTGACACTTGGAATCATGAAACTTTAGCATTCTTTTTTTTCTTTGCACGGGAGAAGTCCGCATAAATTACAAAAGACGGGAAAAAAATAAATATATGAAGTTTGCCTATAAAAAGCCAGCAGAACATTTTTGCTAGAGAAGAGTGTGACTGTCTATATGTGTGTGTGTGTGTGTGAGATGAATACCATATTTGATGGACCGTTTACGTAAAGAGGAGAGGAAAATAAGAAGTTGCCCAGCTGCATTTCTAGCTGAGATTGCAATGCAAACGTCTCAAAGCAACCCTGTCTGTCTCAGGGCAGGCAGCCAAGTGTGGCAACAAAAAAATAAAACATAAATGACTTGATGACGTAGCAAGTGCTTCAAAGCGACATTGACAATGGACAAAGGCAGCAAAGGCAGTAAAGGCGGCAAATGCAGCCAAGGTGTGCAAAATCAACAGAACAAACACAAACACAGACAGAGGCAACGAAACGTTTTTATACCCTGAAATGTGTATAAAGGGTATATTGGTTTTGTGCAAATGTAATTACTGAACATAAATATACATTAAAAAGTGAAAATGCAATCAAATTATACGTTATAGTCACAAAATGTATATAACATATATTTTCTGCATATGTGTGCATATGTGAGAAAATATATATATATATTTATATGGGTGCTGCCTTAGTTTTTTTTTACTCTTCAGTGCCTATGCTGAAAGCCATTTCATGCCAAATTCTTAAATAAAACTAAAATACATTCAACAACTGGCTGCAGGGTATGTCGTAGTCGAGCATTCTCACTTGTCTCTTCTTTTTTGCATGTCGTCAGTCAAACGGGGGAAGACAAACATGACAGTGCATGTCAAGTCGAAGGGCTTATGAAATGTGAGAAGCTCCGTGAATGGAAGTCTCCTGCTGCAACTAGCAGCTAGTAGCTGGTAGCTGACTGCTGACTGGAAAGCGGCTTATTTTGGAATGCGTTGACCAGGTCTCGACAATAACCGTAACCCGAGCAAGCGAAAAGCCACCAATTAGCCCAAGGCGCACCCGGAACAAGCAGACGCGACTGCGGCTCTGTGATTTTGTTTGTTTTTAGCTAGTTAGTTAGTTAGTTACGTGGACTTGGCTTGGCTATCATCGAGTGGTGATATCATCGAGTACATCAGCCGTACATCAGCACACTGTGCTTACCGCCTCCCGCTCACTTTTCAGCTACACTCGCAAAATATTTGAGTGAAGCCTGGGGTCTGTCTAAAAATCAGGGTTTTTCTTTATGCACAATTTTCGCGGTGTGATTTTTTAAATGTGTATACAGAACTCTTAGATTTGCTTTTTTACGTTTATATTATTATTAAAACATTAATATTTCACATATACAAACATTTTATATAGTTGTAAATTATATAATTTAATTTGAAAAAATAAATACTAAAAATTGTACAGAAATATTTGTTCCTTCTAAATTTTAGAAAAAATCATTTCGAAAATTAAGGGTTTTCATTTATACTTGTTAAAAATTGATTGTGGCCTCTTTTTAAGACACATATTTTTTTTTAGAAAATGAATATCTATACAACGAATTTTTTATAATTTTAGAAAATTAATAAATAAAACAATAAAAACTGTATTTTTTGTTTTTATTTATATTGGAAACTGTATTTTTTATTTCTTTATTTATTTTTTATATACACCAAAAAATGAAAATCAAATTTTTGTTCGAGTTAAATACTCGAAATTATTTCTAAAAATCGGAAATTATTTGCTATAATAATAAACTCCGATACAATTCTTAAAAATGTATGAATATTTGTTAATGAAAAACATTTCTGTTAAATAGGAGCATTTTCAATTTTCATTTTCAATATAATATTTCGAAGTTAATTCTTAAAACAAGAAAAGCTTTCTAGTTTTCAGTGAGATGTCTTTTGTGAGTGTAATGAATCAGCTTGGCCAAGTTGCGTGCGTGTTTAGTTTGCCTTGCCGTGCTAGTCACTTATTACTGTAATTGAGGAGCAGGCAATTTGCTTACGCATAAGTAAAAGTGCTGCGTAGAATTGTCTACGACTTTACTTTTTCTTTATAGTCTGTTATTTTGTTCATACATATTAATTTTGGGTGAATGCACCGAAAAAATAGAATATTATTTTCTTATCAAAATGCACCCTAAATTGGGAATTATTTGCCCGTTTATCAAAACGCATTGTTCTTAGTCTTGATCATATTTTATTCCTCTATACATATTGTGAAAAATACACTGTGGGGTTATTAACCTAGATATTTTTAGCAAACGTTCTAGGAATGATTGAATAAATAAGCAGTCTTTAAATGTAAAAATTAAAAAAAAATGTTTAATCAAGTGAAAACGGTATTTTCGGCAACAAATGCAATTCACATATAACTCTTATTGTATTTTCTACATTTTTGCTGGCAGTCCAACGAGATGTTATATTCTGCTTATTCAAAAATGTTTCTATTTGGTATACTAATCTAATAAATCAAATAATAAATAATTTTCTTAGTAATCTTATCTAGTCGAGGCGATTTCCAAAGATTAAAGGCTTAAAGGCTTTATTAACCTGCACATTTTTAAGTAAGTAAGATATTCCTAAGCATAATAAATAATAACTGCATAAATTTATAATGTATATAATAAAAATACTGAAATAAGTTTCGATCTGGCTAATTCATCTAATAAAACATATAATCACTTAACAAAGGTTTCCCGGTTTGTTTATTATCAACTTGTTCAAATTTTATGACAACAAACACAAAGTTTTTTTACCCATTTATTTTCATGCTTTTGCTTCTGCTGCCTATTCTACACTGAGCAAAAAGAAGGACTACATCTTTGTAAATCAATTGAAAATTAAAAGCGCTCTAAAATAATTGCTAAATATAGGAAAACATTTGTCCAAAAATTAGAAAAGCTTGACCTAAAGAGACGAAACCAAAAATATAAGTCGATTTTTTCTATCCTATTCTACGCCAAGTATGCTGATTTAATAAGATTTAGTGTGATTTTTTGTCAGTGTACTAGGGCCAGGCAAGCACTTATTGGGACTAAATTGATCGGAAGATAAGATTAAGATTTGTTTTCATACCATTTTTCATATTGAACTCACCCGAATTGTGATTATGACCCCCATTGTTATTATTGTAGAAATCCATATCGTTGTATGTGAGTGTGTGTGTTTGTGTGTGTACGTGTGTCCTAATGAGTTAATTGCAGTGCAATGCACCAAAAGGGGGAGAGAGGGAAAAACGGGCAAAGGCAGAAGGCAAAAAGAGTTGCAAAAAGAGTTGGTTGCAGTTGAGTGCACTTTGACCCGAGTCTGAGAAACCGTTAATTGTGTGAGTGTGTTGATTGGGCTTGGCAACAGCTGCTATAATTTCCTGGTTTGATTTTCACTATCGATTAAACACACTTTTCACTTTGTACTCAATTATTTGCCAGCCGTGAAAAATTCACTTTTTCGATTTTCGCTTTTTTTCGCTGCAACAAAATTGAATATTTTATTGCACAATTTGCAGCAGCAACAAAAGCAACTCTGCTGACTGCTGACCTACATTAAGCTGTAAACATATATCTCATATTTATCTCACATTTATCTCATATCTCATTTATCTCATTTTTATCTCATCAACATCAACAATTGCAGTTTAAGAAAATGCATATTTTGCCAGATGCGAAATATTTATTTGTATGAATGTGTGTGTCTGTGTGTTTCCGTGTGTGCGTTAAATCTGCGAACGTGTTGAGTCTGCATTCGTTCGTTTTATTTTTTCTCTTGTGCCTTTTGTCGCTTTCACCCAGTAACCGAGTTCTGCTTTCGACAACAACCCCCGCGGAAACCGTAGCCCGAATCACGAAACAAAACACGTGTGACTGCAATCGCCGAGCTCACAAATTGCACTGATGCGTTTTTTTTTTTGCTGTGTGTGTTTGCGGATTCTGTGCACAGGATGTGCTCGCTTACGATATTTGTTGCAGCGACATCGTATAACGTAGTACGATGTACAAAGCAGCAGCATTAACTGTGCACAGGATGTGTTCGTTAGTTGTTGTTGTTGCGTAAAGTATATCGTAAAACGTTATACAATATCGTAAAACGTTATACAATATCGTAAAACGTTATACAATATCGTAAAACGTTATACAATATCGTAAAACGATATACAGCAGCTTAACTGCGCCGAATCGTCTCTTGTTGTCTGTGTGTGTCTGCTTATTGTGTGTTTGTGTCTGTCTGTGATTGTGTGGGTGGCATAGTAATAATTCCATTTGCGAGCCCATTGCTACACTTAGAAAAAAATTTAACTACATTTAAGTAAAACGCCCTTAAATGAAAATCGTTAACTTATTCTATAATGGATATAATTATTAAAATGTTTCTAAAATACGTTTTTCTTATTTTTTTCAGGAATAATTTCTATTTATGTGAGAAAACATTTTTCTTAAATTAGAAAGGCTTGCCGTAAATCTATAATCCCAAAATTGTGATTTTTTTTCTAGTTGTTAGAAATTTTTGGTATTATTAAGATATGCCTTTCCTTTACTGACTAGTGTTTTGTATTAGATTTTAATTCGAATTTGTATGAATTTATAAAATAAAAATTTGTGTACATATGAAATCTAATTCTTATCTTTATTAATACAAAAGCAGTAACTTGCATTTTACTATTTTAATTTTTCATGTTCATTTACTTTAATTTTGGTAGATTTTTTACAAGTGTGTTTATGCTCCAGCAACACAAAACAATGGCAAAAATTGTAACACTTCGCTGAAGTGCTGCTGCTGTTGTTGCTGCTGAGGAGTCAACACCAGGAAGTGTTGCAGAGACCCACAATGGAACACTCAGATATACATTTATATATATACTTATGCATTGCAATTGAGCTTGGCATGACGACATAACAACTTCCGGTTTATTTATTGCCGGCACCGGCTGCGTGTTATTTTTTATTACATTTCAAGTGTTCAAATTGAGCAGCTGCTTTGAAAGAGATGCTTTAAGAAAGCTTTCTATACGAGCTTTTACTGCCAATGCAAATATGCATTAAATCCCACTCGTCTGCAGCTAAGCAAAAGCAATGCAAGAAAGCTTATTTTTCGAAGCTTTCTAATGTAATAAACCAATGATAGAACAAAGCACAGCAGGCGGAAGCGAGTAATAGAGCGAGAGGGTGAGCACGTCTTTGCGCGCTGTTGCCTGACAAACATTGTAGGGGAGGGGTCTGACGTATGAGGAGGAGGGCGAGAATTGTATGCGCTCGTCAGCTGTCTAGTCAAAAGCATTGTGTGCTTTTTATTTCAACAAAAAAAATTTGCACAAGCACTTTATGGTGTGAGTGAGCGAGGTATAAAAATATCCCATGGCTGATGACACACAATTAATAATAAAAATAATTAATAGTAATAATAATAAACATACTTAAATAAAAAAAAATTAATGATAATAAAATAAGCATAATTAAAAATACTTCCCCCACAAACAGAAATACAAAAAGCAAAGAAAAAAACCACCCGCATGCAAGCAGCACAAGCAACAACAACAAAGCGAAGCATGCTCTTTCTAGCTCTCTCTCACACACACATACAATGAAACACGCACCCTCTGCGAGCTGCATGTGTGTGTGTGTGTGTGTGTACCTAAAAAAAATATCAGGCACAATGTCTGCCAACTAGTGTTGTTTATGTAGCACATTTGATCAGACTCGCTCAACAAGTCAGGTTGGCCGAGCGGTCTAAGGCGCCAGATTTAAGCTCTGGTTCTCGAGAGAGAGCGTGGGTTCGAACCCCACACCTGACAGATGATAAAAGTTTATTTTTTTTATTTTTTTATATTCTTAACAACGTTAACAAATTATTTTTAATAACAGACTCAACTATTTTGGAGTAGATTATATAAATATATAAATAATATAATTAAAACACATATTTTTCATAGTATGCTATGTTGAGAATTTGATAGGGTAAATGCTTTACATAAGGGTATTAAAAATGTCAGTCTTGGTATACCATGCAGGAAATGAGTGTTGAAGTACTTTGCAGTTGATTCATAATTGTTTGTCTATGGCTTACGGCCTGCAATTGCAGTTCGAACTATAAACTGATAACAGTAATAAAAAAAGGGCTATTTAATGATGGCTCTTCAACACTTTAAAAAAATTCATACTAAATTTTAGTAAATATTCAGCAAGTAAATTTCTAAAATTTATGGTTGAGGCTTTCTAAATTTCGGGAGATTTAAAAAAATATGTATCATTTCCGGGGTTTTCTTTTCTATACAAGAATTCTTATATACCCTTTTTTGTTTTTGTTACTTAAAATTTATTAATAAACATACATATTTTAAAATTTCGCATATAAAAAGATTATAAAAATTATTTCTGTTTAATTTGATAAATCGTGCTAATTAAACTCTAATATTAAAGCTGAGTAATGGATTTCTTAGAAAAATAGTGAATACCTCTCATTTTTAGAAATGCATTTCGTAATTATAAAACTATGTTTCTAAAATATATATCAATCACCTGATTTTTGAGTTTATCGAATTGGGGCAAAGCTTTCTAATTTTAAGAAAAATTATTTCTTATAATTGCAAACAATATCTAAGAGCAAGAAAAACGTTCTCGTTTTCTGGATGATATTTTCTGCGAGTGTAGCTGTTGTAAAAAACACCTTCCGGTTGACCATTCCACCTTTAAGCTGAAGTGCCGTTGACTCTGAATAATTAATAACAACAAAGTTTGTTCGTAACGTGTCTATTGTGTTTTGAGGCCTGTGCTTTGTTATGTATTCTGTTGCATTGCGCAACATTGAAAAGAGAAAAAAAGACAAAATACAACGAAAACTTGGTTAACGGCTCAACAGGAAAATAAATGAAAACTGTTTGGCACGAAAGGGGGAAATCAATTTGTCAAGCATTTTTGTATATTGACATAATTTTTGTGTTTCAGTATTGAAATTTTGTTGAAGAGATTTTCGAGTTGTCGGAGAGACAAATTATCTCTAAAAGTTTAAAGATTGATGCAATGCTCATCAATTTGATATCAAAGACTGATTCATTAATATTATTTTTTGATTAAGCATTTGATTGTTGATATGGAAATCAATTTCAATTTGAAATGCTGAACAATCTGCATTAAGCAATAAGCGTTAATCGATTTTCTACAACACGTGACACAATTTGTTGCAAAACTGACATTTTTGTTTTTGCCTCTTCTTCTTTATTCGGCGTTGCTTTAACCCATTTCTTTCAGTTTCACTTCCCTATATACATATGTATGTATACAATTGCGGAACAAATAATAGCACCACTCTGACATTTTTTCTTACGAATGAAAAAAACAAATAATTAATTTTGGAATTTTTTCACAAGATTATTTTTAAATGTATTATTTAGTATTCATCCTAAGTTAATTAAAGTTAGTACTGCTCCTGGAATTCTTTTCAATACATATATTTATATATTTATATTTAATTATATATTTATTATATAAGTTTTTTGTTTATTTTGATATTAAAAACTATTAAAAGCGTATTCATAAATATCCCTTAAGCTTACACAATAAAATCAAGACACATTTGGAAACATTTCGTGCGAGTGCTATTATTTTTACCGTTACTGCATATAGATATATGTACATATGCATACATCAGATTGCATGCAAAAGCACAACAGAAAGCCAAACAATTGCCATAATTTCATAACCCAGAGCTAAGCAAGTCTCGGCTGCCATTCTTCAGCCAATTTCAATTGCTTGTGGCAAGTAAACAGAGACGAAACCGAGTCGAGACCACGAAAATTGTGTAATAATTGCGACAGTTTTTGTAGTTAAAAGGCATTAAAAAAAAATGAAACAACTGAGAAAAAATGAAGCAGCAAAGAGGTAAACAAAAGAAAAAGATTACATCAAAAACAAGAACCAAAAAGAAAAATTAAAACCAGTGAGGAAAGCTGCTAACTTGTTGATTACATTTTAATACAAAGAGAAGAACAAATTGTTGCAAAGAAAACAGATCGAGGAAGGCAGCTAAATTAAATATTAGTTTCAATATATATCAATTAATAACACAAGAACTTGACTTTAAAAAATGTCGACTAAAATTAGTGGACACAAAAAAATGCAAAAAGTAAAGTTTATTAAATATAATATATTTAAATTAAAAAGAAAAGAAATGAAAAAGAATTTCAGTAAATATTGGAATTAGGGGAGACACACAGAAAAAACCCCAATCAGAGAAAAAAATTGATTGGTTAAGATTAATAATGTAACTATAAACATAAGATACAAATATATGAATTGAAGGGAATGAAGATTAACGATAAAAAAGAGTCTATTCGATCTAAGGAGGTAATACAAGAAGAATTTCATGGAAAGATTAACGAGTTCCTTGGTCTTACAAGGCTCATCAGAATTCCGTTGACCAACGCTGAAGAAAACCAAAAACTTGAATGGCTTTGTGGACAGTGAACTTAATATGACTTTAACATTCTAAATTTTGACCATAAATAAAGCAAACATAAATCATTTACCTCAATAGCTATAAAAAAACATGCCTTTAAAAAATCTATCATAAATATTAATATTAATAAATATAAATTAATAATAATAAATATTAATACCTATTTTATATTTGCTGAAAAGAGTTTAACAAAGAAAGAATTTCTTAGGAATTTTAAAGCGCGTAATTCTTGTGCTTCGTTAATCAAAGAATGAATAAAAAGAAATAAAACCCGTTTGGCAATGGGGCAGAAAGGCTTTTCAATTGGTGGCCAAGTTGCTCAATATCAAGTTCAACCAGTCAACAGGCTCAGGGACGCTAACGGTGCACAGCAAGTGGCTGCATGTGGCAGGTATGCGAATGCCACATGCAACTGCAACCGCTCATATATATATGTATATCAGTTGCACGGATTTCCAACTCGGCTGGTGGCAAGTGAATGTGCCACCAACAACCAGTTCAACTTGTTTTCCCAAACACACATTTTTTGCAGCTGCCCAGTTTTGCTCTGACCCGCAAAGGAAGTAGAGAAAAATTATAAAAAAAAGAAAACATTCAAAAAATATATTCTATAAGTGAAAAATATATGCTTTGTCAGATTGGATGAGTCAGCGAGCAAAACTAGCCTAAGATTTTGGTTTTGGAAAAACCTCACTGAAAAGCAATTTGAAACAAATACAAATGCTGTAGTCGAAGTGAACTCGACTATGAAATACCCTGCATTCAACTGGTAGTTAAATTGATTAAAGTATATCAAGTTATTTAAGAATATTTTTGTTAAGTAAGAAGCGCTTTCTAATCGCAAATGTAAGCATGCTTGGAAGTACATACAGAAAATGCTTACAACTGCTTTTAGTAATGAATTCAATTACAATAAAATCTACATATGATGCCCAAAATACAATGTTGTCTTCTCCTATTCAACTGTCCAGGTATAAACCTTATGGGTTTCGCGATGCATCCTTCTGACTGTTACATATTTCATATTTCAGCAGACCAATCTACCCTTTTTGGCCACTTCTAAATTGGTAGCAGCAGCAGAGGAAATGCTCGCATAGCAATTACGTTTGCAACAATAGATACACAGAAACAAAGATACTCTGGACTGCACACAGCTGTGGACAGGAACATGATTTGGGAACCGGGGGGAGTAGTTTCGGGGGTTGGGGTTCCGGTTTAGGGTTACGGTTCAGTGTACCGTAAAATGCGGCTAACAAAACGCGGCGCAGGCGCAAAATGAACTCGTTTTTAGTTTTAGTTTTAATTTTAGATTTTCAAACTTTTTTTTTTGGCTACAATGCAGGTCGCAGTATTAGCAACAACAACAAAATATATGATTTTTAGCTGCACTTTCGGCGTGTTTTTTCTTGCGTTCAATGACTGGCAATAAAAATTGCTAAGTTTTTTTTTTGGTCGATAGTTGAACAAGTTGCGCAAGTGGAACCAATTAATGCCGACACTAAATGCATGAAAAGTGAAGAAAAAAAAGAGGAAAACAGGAAAAGCGGAAAAATAGTCAGCGAAAAGTGAAACAATTTTAAGGGGGAACAAATAAAAGAAAAACAACCAGAAGAGTAAGTCCCCTTTAAAATGTTGATGAATTTCACTAGGGGTAACCTTATTTATGTAAGCATTTCCTTACACATGTTTACAGATTCTGATTTTCCATATGGCATCTCAGAGGGGATGCCTCCTCCTCCTCCTTCCTTATCCCCTGGAGTGTGAAAAATGTGACGCATTTGTCTGGCGGGTGTACAGATATCATCAAGTGCACTTTTGGACACTTTTCTGACACAGTTGCTCTTTGTGTTTATTTTTTATTTACCATTTTAAAAAAATAATCAAATTGAGGGATAAAGATCATTATCCGAAATGGGTTATGGGTAGCATAGTTAGTATTACAAGTTAGCAGAGAAAGAGAGGCAGATTTTCAGCAATTTCAACATTTGTTAGTTTATGTAAGTAAGTTTATTTAATTATTTTTCCAGTTCAGTTGAAAACTAAGCAAAAATAGAAGCGTGTAGAATTAGTTAATCCATCTGGTTGCAGGGTATCTCCTAGTCGTGCCTAGTCTCGCATTTTAACTTGTTTCAAATGATACATTATGCCTTAATTTATATTTGCGCTTTTCAATCCAAATTGTGCAGTTTTGTTATCAATTCCAGCAATCACATTTAATCTTATCTGCTTATCTCTCTCTCACTTTCTCCCACTCTCTCTCTCTCTCTAGCTGACAGCCAGACTGATGTGTATATATATATATGCTTATATATACATTTAGCAACAAAATACAGCTGACAAAAAAAGCTTAAACTCTTTTTAACAACTAAATTGGTTGTTTAATAAATTGATTGACTTCAATTAAAAACAAAGCACTGTCAATGATGATGTAAACAAAAGTTAGTCAAAACACTAAACAAAGATAGTTAAATCCATTTCGGAAGGTTGTGTGTTTGTTTTGGAATCTCTTCAAGCATAAATTTGAATATGCTAATCTAATGGAAAACAAAGGCAGCAATTAATGCATGAACTTTCACTTTAGAGCTTTTTCCACTTTGATTGTATGCAATTATTTGCAGTGCAGGCCCAATTTAAAGTGGGCCTGGCTGGAATAAAGCTGGGTTAACGAGCAGCTCACGCATATCAACAACAAAAAACCCTTGGAGGTCGCTGGAAGAAGTGGAAGTTGAGCAGCTGTCGACTGACTGGCGCAAGACAAAGGACAAAACAGACAGAGAGAGGAGAGTGAACAATTGACGATCGCCTTGATGTCAGCTATGGCGCGTGCAGAAGCAGCACTTCCTCCCTCATCCCCACCATCCCTCTCTCATCTGTAGCAATGCTCAAACAGAGGGCGGTTGTCAACAAAATAAAAGATGTGTTTTTTTTTGATTTGCTGCATACCTAAAACCGTTAATTGCCTTGCGAATCTATCCAAATAACTGTGCAAGTATTGTGCATGTGTGTGTATTGCTAAATGTCTTTGTATTAGTGTATTTTTTTATTGCCTCATGCTGAGCAACTGTGTAAGCAAACAGTGTTGACCATTTCGACTTTTTCGCGATCATTTTTCGGCTAAATTTTTTGTTTAAATTCAACCCTACAAATCATTTCTCTTTACTATAAAAATAAGTGTTTCTTTGCCTTCCGTTTTTTTTAGTGCATCTTTTCCTCCCGCTAAAAACTAGCTTTTTTTATATTTAGTTGTCAACACTGCTGGACAATGACTTCCACAGTTGCACCTAGGCTCGTTCCATATAAGGCATACGCCAAGTGGAAGGAGTGAGGCTTCTTCTTCCACTTCCATGGAACGATTTATATAATTAATGAAAATGTGACTGGCATATCAATAAGTAAGCAGCCATTGCTCCTTGGGATGACTCCCATTTGCTGCGCACAAGTTAATATGGAGCCTGGAACGTGTTTAATGCTTAAAGCGCCTGCGTCGAGGCAGAAAATACAGAAAAATCTATCTTCGAACTTAGTTCTTCTTCTTGTCTGGTATTACACGGCTAAATATAACGCGCGTGTGTGTGTGCGTGTGGGTGAGAGACAGCTGCTGGTGGTGGCTTTTGTCTGTTGGGGGTGGAGTGAATAAAAGGAAGCAGCGTGGATGTCGCGACTGCGCCAAATTCACCCTACTGCGCTCATACTCTGTTTCCCTCTTTCACTGTTGACATACGCCAACGCAGCAGCAGCAAAATAATACGAAGACGAAAAGGGAACAAATGAAAAAACTCACCACAGCTTGAAAAACAAGCAAATATCGAATTGTTGGTTTTGCTTTAGTTGTTGTTGAACGAGCGTTGCGTTTACCTGTTGCTGTTGTTGTTACTGCTGCTTCCGCTGGAGCAATTTGCCGCCGGCTTTTTATGCTTAAATTTCACGGTCACTTTTATGTACAGCGTTTTTTTTGTTTGCCAAATTGGCAGCTAATGTACTGCAGCAGGCGAAAATGCGCCGCCCCCTCCAAAAAAACGAATTTTGTTTTCGCCTGACTTGTTTTGAATCGAGTGTTTTGTTTATCAACTGAAAATTTGATTTGTGATCTTTTTGTTGTTGTTAATAAGTTGCGCTGCGTGCGCGCAACAAACCGACGCGTTCAATGTATTTAATACGACTGCGCGCGATGTCCAATTCGACATCACATCGCAAACTCAAAATGGCATGCCGACAATATATCGATATATCGATATAGGTTCGCGCTGACAAATGTCGCACATGTTGCTCAACATTACAGTTTCATCATCAACAAAGTTTTGACTTAATGTTGATAGAAGTGCGTTGCTGAGCTGACATGTTGCGGACGAAATTTCAAGTTTTCGATAAATTGCAACCCTAAAAAAATTGAATTTTGGGCGGCTAATCGATTTTTGAAGTTCTGAGCGAAATTATGTCTTAATTTAATTTTACAGATTGCAAATGATTAAAAATATTAATTTCATAATCCCTAAAAGGCGCTAATTTGTAAGTATTTCTACAATCCCTAAAAGACGGCAATAAGAAGGCAAGCAGAAACAAATACTTTATTTTTGTATTTGCAATTGGAAATTTTGCTATTACCGTTTCATTTTATCATTGCGAATTTGGGTCGCACATGCAAAAGAAAATAATTATGAATATAAATAGAAAATCTTGCACACAATTTGCGAATTTGCGCACAAATTTCTATTTGGTCAATTTGAGAACTTATTCAATATATATTAAATTATGATAAATATTATTATTTATAATTTCATTGTTATGCTTTTATTTAATTAGAAGCTAAACTATACAGACACATTTTTTGGCATTTCCGAATTGAATTTAAACTATTTTTATATGTTTATTTTTTATATTTGTAATATTTATGCAATTTTTAGTTAATGCTTAGCTAAAAGCTCCCATAAAGCTTTGAGCGAATTTCTTTAACTTTTCTCTTTCTATTAAAATGTAAAAAAGCCACTTCAATAAAACGGTTAATTACACTTTCAGCATCTGCTAGGTTTTATAACCCGTTTTGACACACACACACACATACACTTGCATAAACCATATTTGGCTTCCCCTTTCAATCGTTCCAGCAGCGAAGAAAGAATAAATGGAATTGAGATACGCTGTTTAATTGAGTCCAATTGAAGGCTGCTTGGAACTATAAATGTATGTGTGTATACGTCTATATACTTACAGTTGCTGTCAAAATAATAGCACCACTCTCACAACAAATGAACATTTATGAATACGTTTTAGAAGTGGAATAATAAATAAAAAAGTGAGAATAAAAAAATGCATAACTTTATTCCACGTTTTCAATTTAATTTAAATTTAAATTTAAAACTTCTCTTAAAGAAAAATCATAGATATTGAAGAAAATTCCAGGAGCACTACTTCATAGGGGAAATACTTCACCGTTTATTAAAAATCAATATTGGAAAAAATGGAAAAATAATGATTTTTTAATCGTAAAAGATGTAGTAGTGGTGCTATTATTTTGATCGCATCTGTATGCATGTGTGAGTGTTTATGTGTGTGCATCTAGTGTTGCAAGTATCGTACGATAGACGTCTGACTGATTTTGCTATATTTCGCGACTCAATTGCCTCTTGCAGCGAATCAAAACAATAATTGCCATTGACACATTCCAATTGAAATTCGAACTTAAATGAACTCCAATCAGAGAGCATCACCAATAAATCGAGATCGAGTTCGATTACGAGTTCGAATTGGAAGCCTGTCATGGAAATGAGTCGCAAACGATTAGCATTAATTATTTAACTCTTAAAAAAAATATTTATGCATTTATATTAATAAAATTATTTTTAGTTCATTTATATATTTATTAATAAAATTATATTTATTTTTGTTATTTTGTATAATAATTCGTTTAAAAAAAAAAACTAAATTAAAACAAAATATTTTCACACATGAATAATTTTTTAATTTTTTAAGGCCAACAATATTCAATTTTATGGTTTAACTCAATACGAGATACTCTGAATTAAAACAATGAGCAATTATATTAAAATAATGTTTATCATCATACAATATTATTATTTAAAAATAAATAAGAAAAGAGGAAATGCTATTTTTATCAAGACCAATTAAATACATAATAATTTGTATTCTTCCAGTACTCTTCACACACACACACATACTCACATAAATATATGTGTGTGCTTATTTCAGTTATGCGTCATCGTTTGTCAGTTGGCTAGTCCAAAAAGTGAGCTGAAGACCCGCTGGAAAACCTCTTTAATAATGTTAACACTAATTTTTTTTCGTTCGGGTTGCTCTCTCTCCCTCTCTCCCTACCTCTCCCTATCTCTCTATTAATTTTCGATTTTTTCACAATAAAAAAACAGACCCAGCGGGAAGCATTTTGCTGAATTAATACATGCTGCCTAGAAATTGACAAAACAACACGCTGCTTTGCCGACAAATTCGTTGTTAATGCTTCTTTATCGGCTTTTTTTTACCGGCAACATATTGCAACGATTAAAAAAAAAAAAACAAATTCCCGCTGGGTATAGCGAGATAGAGAGAGAATGACGCAGAGAGACTGAGAAAGTGTATAGTGAGCAACTGAGCTGACAATATGCATGATGGCTATTAGTTGGCTCTTGGAGCATATGTTTATGGATACAATCAGAAAAACAATCAACAAACACAAAAAAATAAATTACAATGAAATTAAATTTATAAAAAGTAAATTTGCGACTAAAACAATAAAAACTTTATATTTATTAGGGCGATTTCCATTTATGCCGTCGTATTTATAATTTTTAGAAATTGTTGCTCTTACATTTAGAAGTTATTTCTAGAAGCAAGAAAAAGTTTATATTGTTTAGTTCGTTTTTCTTCTGAGTGTATATATATATATATATATATGCGAATGTATGTGGGACATGCTATCGTTGGCAGTATTGTCAGCAATTATTGCCGCAGTGGTCTTTGCGTGGCCATCAATTGTTCAATCGTTGAGCTTTTTTAGGTTTTCAGTTCCATTCCGCGTGCCAAAGCAGACGAATCACTCCATAATTTGGGGGTTCAAAGAACACTTCTGCTTCTTCTACTTCTGCTTGACGACTACTTGGAAAAGAGATCCGCAATCGCAACACGTGTTGCGCGTCGTACTTGTTGCTGTTGTTGTTGCTAAACATAATTGGCACTCGCGCGCTCTCTTGCTCTCTCGCTATCTTTCACTCTCTGCGTTTTCCTGAAGTACACGTCACTGTCTGGCAACAAATCACGAGATACGCGCTGCTAAAAAAAAGTTGCAATCGCAGAAAAGCTTTCAGTTATTCACGCGACGCGCTCGCGGCAAGTGTTTGATGCGGGCAATTAGCAATTTCATATTAATTTCTTTGGAGCTCAAAAGAAAACAAAAAAAAAGTTGCAATTTTAACAATTAAAAAAAACATAAACAAGAATGGGCTACGACGAGGTTATTGTGGAATTGGGCGACTTTGGACGCTATCAGCGTATAATTTATGTGCTGATCTGTTTGACAGCGATGCCTGTAGCATTTCACAAACTTGCCGGCGTTTTTTTGCTCGCCAAGCCAGACTTTCGCTGTGCGCTGTCGAATGAGACGAATCAAAGCTTTGAGCTATCGGAGGAGCTCGCTTATCTGCAAGGTAATCGCTGCGAGTTCTACGAAGTGGAGTACGACACAGACAATGAAAGCTTTCACAGGCTCAGCAATGACACACAGAGTTGCAATCGATTCATCTACGACCGTTCCGTGTACGCTAATAGTGCAGTTACCGAATTTGATTTGGTTTGTGGCCGAGAATTTCTTGCGGCCACAAGTGATTCAATGTTTATGCTGGGCGTCCTTCTCGGCAGCATTATTTTTGGCCAACTCAGCGATAAATTTGGCAGGAAACCGATTTTCTTCGCCTCCCTCGTGATTCAGCTGGTTTTTGGCATTACGGCGGGCTTGGCACCGGATTACTTTAGTTATACTTCAGCCAGATTAGTTGTGGGTGCCACAACATCGGGCGTTTTTCTGGTTGCCTATGTGATTGCCATGGAAATGGTTGGTCCCTCGAAGCGCCTGTATGCCGGCATCTTTGTCATGATGTTCTTCTCCCTGGGCTATATACTTACGGCTGGATTTGCTTATTTTATCCACGACTGGCGCTGGTTGCAGATTGCGCTGACTTTGCCGGGTTTGATTTTTATGGGTTACTATTGGATTATTCCCGAATCGGTGCGTTGGCTGCTGTCAAACGGTAGGCGGGAGGAGGCCTTGGATGCGATGCAGAAAGCGGCGAAATTTAATCGTGTGGAGATTAGCAGAGAGACTCTGGAGCGGCTACTGGATGGGGGGGAGGAGAAGGAGCAGGGGAAGGAGCAGAAGACGCGAAAACTGGAGCTAAACAGGGATCTGAAGCTGGCGAACGAGCTGGATAAGGAGATGAAGGTGGAGTTGGAGGTGGAGAAGAAGAAGCAGCTCAATCTAGAGTTCCAGATCAAGCTGAGGCAGAAAGAGCACGGGGAGGATCAGGAGGATCAGATGGCTTTCCCAGTCAAACCCGCCTCCGTTTGGGATCTCTTTCACTATCCGAATTTGCGCCGCAAAACGCTCGTAATTTTCTTTGATTGGCTCGTCTGCACCGGCGTCTACTATGGCCTCTCCTGGAGCCCTAGCCTTCTGGGTGGCAATACACTGCTCAATTTCGTCATCTCTGGCGCTGTGGAAATACCCGCCTATTGTTTTCTACTGCTTACCTTGAATCGTTGGGGTCGTCGCTCGATACTCTGTGGCTGCATGTTGCTGGCGGGGATAAGCCTGCTGGCGACCATCTTGGTGCCAGATGAGATGAAGTGGCTGCTGATCACCTTTGCCATGTTGGGTAAACTGGCCATCACCGGTTCCTATGGCACCATTTATCTATTCTCCAGCGAACAATTTCCGACTGTGGTGCGCACGGTTGGGATGGGCGCCGCTTCCATGGTTTCCCGTTTGACTGGCATGCTTGCTCCTTACCTGAATGCCATGGCCAGCATTTGGCAACCTCTGCCATTGGTCATCTACGGCATACTCGCTTTATCCGCTGGTTTTGTATCGCTTCTTTTGCCGGAGACGCACAATAAGCCAACGCTGGAAACAATCGAGGATGGCGAGCGATTTGGAAGGAGAGAGAAGAGAAGCAAAAGCGATCTGGAAGGCGGCAGAGAGCTGGAAACGCAGCCACTCAATTTACCCAATGGCCACAAAGCTTAATTTGTTAACAATAATTGATAATAGTAATTAGTAATGACAGTAATTAACTAACTTGACTCAAGTCTTTCTTCTCCGAGGACCTTCACTTTCCAATTCCAGTCGAGCACAAGTTTTTTTCCATGAAGAATGAAGAGAAAGAAGAGAGACAAGCAAACAAAGATAGAAAAATTACGGAGTATTAAATTATTAAAAATCTCAGTTGCATGCCAAAATAAAAAATATATAGATAACAAAAGACAAACACAAAAAGACGAAAGAAAATTAAGAAAAGAAACAATCAAAAACAGCGCTCAGAAAAACATTTGCGCCTCAAGCATTTAGATCTGAAGGGGGAGTGGCTTCCATGATTTTAAATTGACCCAAGTTCGCCATTCCATTTACAGTGCTTCTTAGAGCGAAGGGCCTTAACTGTTCCCCCTGTACAACAAAAAACTAGCAAACAAAAACCATACGGAACAGCGCATACACTCGGGAAAAAATCGCCTCACATTTTAGAAAGTCTCCAAGGGTTCCTCACCTAAATATTCGGAAAGTAAATTTAAAAACTTATGTTTGTGGCTTTCTAAAAATAAAGACATTTTTTTTTTAAATTTTATGGTGAATTTTTCTAAAATTTAGCAAAAAATAAGTTTATTTTACAGGGTGTCGATTTCCTACGTGGTTATCTTGGAAGAATTTTTAAAGCTTGATTTAAACTTATATTATTGAACATTTGTATTTTTAGATTTCACATATTCAAACATTTTAATTATTTAATTAATTCGATTAAACTTAAGATTTTACTGTTAGTGTTTTTGAGACACTTCCCACTAAGCTGCCCGACCTCTGAAGTAGATCTTAGCTAAACTCTAATATTGCTGTCCAGAAAGAAAACCTAATTACTATTTTTTAAATTTCAGAGAGGATTTTTTCTAAGAATCAGGTTTTGAAATAATAATTTTTAGAAATGTCTTTTAAATATTTAAAAACCCAATAAATCGCCGTATTTTTGGAAATGTCAATTTAAGGCAAACCTTTCAAATATGTAGACATGTTTTTTCAAATATTTAGAAATTATTCCTAAAAAAAAATAACCATTTTCTACTTTTTAGGCTATTTTCATTTAAGAGCAATTTTCTAAAATTCATGGCACTTGTTTTCTGAGTGTAGAAAAATATTTTCTCTTTAAGCATTTAGGTTTGAGGGGAAATTGGTTTATTTTATTTGGCATAACTGTGCTCTATTTCGAGAGCAAAGCGGTTCCCATTTTAAATATGAAATGCATTCGTAAGAGAGTCACTTCCAGTTGTGTTCTCTTCCCAAAGCTGTTCCCAATTTCTATATGAAATGTTCTCTGCTGTGTCTAGCTGTTCCCCCTTGTAGATATGAATTTCAGCCTTAACTGTGCCCAGCCTAAAGTGTTCCCCCTTTTATAGTGCTTAAGAGAGCAAAAGACAGATCTGTGCTCTCTTCTCAGCCCAAGCTGAACTCTTCCCTTATTCTAAGCCACTGTTCCACTATCTGCATTATGGATGTGTTTACCATATAGATATATATATATACGTATGTATACGATAATTGAACTTATTTAAACAGTACTTACATTACTTATTTGTACTTATCGAATTTTTAGACAATGTTCTCTTTGTCGGCACGTGCTTATTTTGGCATACAGATATTGTATTTTGCATAAGTAGCAACAGTAAATAAATTCTAAATAATTCTGTAAAATGTAAACGAGTTACTTCAATTCTATCTGGGTACGAAAATAGCAAAAATGTGTTGAAAAATATTTCCGCATATTTTGCTTTTCATTTGTTAATTTTATTTTTTGTAGCTGGCTTTTTGGTTACCGGCTTTGCTGTGGGAAGAATTCGGCTGCTGGATGCTCTGGGAAACGAACGGAAAAATCAGTGACTGGAAATATTTACTTAATTATTTATCTATCTATTACATGTTACTTTGATTTGTATATATTTATTTCCCTATATTTATTACGCTTATTTTATTATTTGTTTTATATATTTAATTACGTTTTATATCGCAAAAATAAAAAACGCTCAAAATTAATATACTCATTTTTTCCAATAGGGAACAGTTTAAAAATGTAAATATAAAAAACAGCTACACTCAAGCACAAAAAATAAAAGTAAAAAATAAAAAAAACAACAGCTGTACTCACGCAAAAAAGGCAATTATCTTGTATGGTGTAAAAACAGTTACACTCAAGAAAAAAAATAATTTAAGAAAATACAAAACCACTAAACTGAAGTTAAAAAGCAATAGAGCAGAACAGAAACGAATCGTTTTAAAATAAATACAAAAACATTCAAGCAAACAAAGCAGTGGTAAAAGTAAATACAAAAACATCTATACTCAAGCAGGAAAGCAATAAACTAACTAACTAATTCTAACTTGTACTGGAAAACTTGGAAACAAAAACACGCATACGTATACACGTGCATATATATACATATATATATTTAAGAATTTTTATAATGCACCGTGGCGCATTTGAATGCATTATAAAAGTTATTTTTATTTTCTAATGTGCAAGGGCAGCTGACGCAACAAATTAAATGACGGCTCTTCTTACAATATGCAAATGAATTGTGGCTACAAAAAAAAAATAAAAGTCAACTTTGTTTATATGCAAATTTTAAATTAGCTAATAAAGTGTCGCGTGTTGTTCAACTTGTTACGAAGCTCAAAGATTGTGTTGAGGAACTAGAACGAAGAGAGAGAACTGACAGCAGCCGATAATGAAGTGAGAGCAACTAAAAGAGCGGCGAGCGTGTCGCGTGAGAGTGGAATATGGAATATTGCCAATTGAGCATCAATTATGCTGTACATATTTTCGGTAAATGATCAAATTCTGAGTCACACCACACACACACGCACACATACATGCACCTGCTCTCTTTGACCCTGAAGCAGCTGATTGAGCATCCTTAGCTCCATATGCGCAACTGAGTTAGAGAGCAGCGATTGTACACAGACACACACACACGTATGCATATGCATTGCAAAGCGATTTTCTTTGACCTTGAATTACTCAAACTGTGCCAAGCAGCTGACCGAGCATCCTTGACTCAATTCGTATGAGAGAGCAGCGCTGGCACAAAACTGTAAATATGTATAAGTGTATGTGAGTTGTGAGTGGGGAATATGCTTGTCTCTTCTTGTAAATCTTAGTAAATAAAAAAACTGGGACTGGCAGTTGAGATTCACTCAGCAAAAAAATGCCCCTTAATTTTAGTTAATCAACAAATTAGGATTGGGAGATGAGATTATGCACTCAGAAAATAATCACCCTCTACTTTTAAGAGATGATATTTCTAAAAAAAAAAATAGAAGACACATTTTATTTTTATTTATGGCAAACCTTTCTAATTTGGAGAAATTCTTTTCCCATCTTCAAGAATTAACATATGCGTGGCTCTGGGTAGCGTAGCGAAAACATGCGGCATTCTCAAGTGTAGGTACTTGAGGCTATATTTAGTCATTACAGAGGATCTAAAAGGACGTGCAACAGAAGTTACCTCACCATCGGCTGCATCAGATAATACACATATAACATTTAGACTTAAGGATCTTTCTCGCCAGAGCAGTCCGCCTCAAATTAAATGTAGACTCGTCATATATATTTCTACAATCTATCTATCTACAATCAAATTTAAAGCAATGAAAGGGGAATATATTTAAAAGCTGACTAAGTTTTAAAGTGAAATATGGTTAAGAGATGAATACATTTTGAAAGGAAATATTAAAGAGAAATTTATGAAATAAAACTAGAATATATTTACAAGCTGATTAAATTGATATATATATATATATATATATATATATATGCCGATATATTTAATAAATAGTTTTAATAATTGATTTAATTTTGAAATGAAATTTGCCATTAAACCTATATTTAACAACTGGCTGCAGGGTATATTCAAGTCTCGCTGATCATTCATACTTGCTGGTTGGAAATGTTGAGCGACGTTAGAGCGTCAGCAGAGAAGTCGCTGCTGCGTAGCGTCGCCGTCGTTGTTGTTGAGAGTCAATGTCGAGTGCGTTCTTGACACTTTCGTTGCCCAGCAGCAAGTCGACGTCGACGTCGCCGTCAGTCGCCAACTGCCACAGATCGCGTGCGGTCGTTTCTCGCGCGCACTTTTCGACATTTAAGCACAAGCGACGTATACGCAATATTTATATATATATATGTGTATATTTATATATCTGTATACACATATATATATATAAATATAAGCTTTAATTTCTCTCCAAATCAATACAAGAATCAATAGAAAGGCAATTTACGAATTTATTAATTAATCAAAATGGGCTACGATGATGTTATAACCCACTTGGGCGAATTCGGACGTTATCAGAGACGGATTTATTTGCTGCTCTGTTTGCCGGCCATTGTTTGTGCGTTCCACAAATTGGCGGGAGTTTTCCTACTCGCTCGCCCCGAGCACAGATGCCGCCTGCCACATGAACCGGCAGTTGCCACCTATCAATCGCTGCCCCCAGCTCACTGGTTACTCGCGTATCCGCCGGATGGGATTACGGGTAAATTGAATACCTGTGAATATTACAATGTGCCCTACAACGAGTCCTATTTGAGTGGCAATCTGGGCGCCACATCAAGTGGCACAACAAGTGGCACGCTGACGTGTAGCAGTTACCTCTACGATCAGTCCAAATACCGGAATAGTGCTGTTACGGAATGGAATATGGTTTGCGGCCGTAGTCTGCTGAGTGCCACAAGCGATTCAATGTTTATGCTGGGCGTCCTTTTGGGCAGCTTCATCTTTGGCCAACTGAGCGACAAAATGGGTCGGAAACCGACCTTTTTTGCATCTCTAGTGATTCAACTGGTTTTTGGCATTGCGGCGGGCTTGGCACCGGATTACTTTACCTATACCATTTCACGGCTGATTGTTGGAGCGTCTACGTCGGGTGTCTTTTTGGTGGCCTATGTGATTGCAATGGAAATGGTGGGTGCCACCTATCGCCTCTTCGCCGGCGTCACTGTGCAGATGTTCTTCTCTGTCGGTTTTATGCTTACGGCGGGATTTGCTTATCTTATCAGGGATTGGCGCTGGCTTCAAATTGCGCTGACTTTGCCGGGTTTGATTTTTATGGGCTATTATTGGCTGATACCGGAGTCGACACGTTGGCTACTCTCTAAGGGCCGCAGCGAGGAGGCCTTTGTCATTATTGAGAAGGCGGCCCGTGTGAATCGCGTCCAAATACCCAGCGAGATCTATGAGCAGCTTGTCCAGGAGGAGACGGAGAAGAAGGAGCGGGAGCAGACTGCCCCGGAGCAGCCTTCCGCATCCGTTTGGGATTTGCTGCGTTATCCGAATTTACGGCGCAAAACGTTGCTCATCTTTTTCGACTGGTTTGTCAATAGTGGCGTCTACTACGGTCTCTCCTGGAACACCAATAATCTCGGCGGCAATCAACTGCTCAACTTTGTCATCTCCGGCGCTGTTGAGATTCCCGGTTATTCCCTACTCCTGTTCACCCTGAATCGTTGGGGCCGTCGCTCGACGCTGTGCGGTGCCATGTTGGTGGCCGGGATTAGTTTGATGGCAACTGTTTTGGTGCCCAGCCACATGGACTGGTTGCTCATCACGTGTGCCATGATTGGCAAATTGGCCATCACCTCGTCGTATGGCACTATCTACATTTTTACGGCCGAACAATTTCCGACTGTGGTGCGCAATGTGGGTTTGGGCGCCTCGTCGATGATCGCTCGCATTGGTGGCATTCTGGCGCCGTATCTGAATCTTCTCGGCGAGATCTGGCGACCCTTGCCGTTGGTCATTTGTGGTGCCTTGTCGCTGACGGGGGGCCTGTTGTCGCTGCTCTTGCCGGAGACGTTGAACAGACCCATGCCGGAGACCATCGAGGATGCCGAGAACTTTGGCAAGAAGCAGCAGCGGAGCATGGGGCAATCTCAGGAGGATGAGGAGCTGAAGACGATGCTGAATGGCAACTATGCCGGGAAGGCGTAACAAAGAGAGAGAAGAAGACGTAAAACGGAGACGGAAAGGAAGGCAAAGAGAGAGTGAGATGGAGGAGGAGAGTGGGAGAGGGAGATAAAGAAGGAGGGCGAAATGAAGAGGGAGACAGAGAGGAGATGGTGAAAGGATTGGAAGAAGGAAGGAAAGGATGAGAAGAAGGAGACTCCTCCGACGAAGAGGGAGAGGGGCAGGCAGAGGAGCCTGCAGAGGGGCAAGTCGATGAATTTGTCTTTGAACTTAAGCAATTTGCATTTATTGTTCATAATTATTAATTGCATTTATTCATTCGATGCAGAAAGTATTCCAACTCATATATTTAAGCACACGAAAAGTCACAAGAAACTCAATTTCAATTTATTTCAATTTATTTGATATTAAATAAATAATAAAAATCAACACAATATTTACCCAGCATTGGTTCTGTTCTGGCATTCAATTAACTTCTCTGAAAAAGGCGTCGGAAATTAAATTCAGCATCGGAATCGGAGTCGGAATCAGCAACTAAATTCCGAATATTTTATTATGCTCAAACGGTGGATCTAATACTATACGTGCCATAAAGAACGTAACGGAACCAAAATCGATCGATGCAGTTATTATTCCGAGTTCGTCCTGTTCTACTGCAGAACTTAAACTTCCCATTTTTGGTCTGTGGCTCTTTCAGAGTCTGAGATCCATTACTACAAAGAGGGAGAAGACGGTATCAACTGAACTCTCTATGTTGATTATTTTTCTCTAATCTGATCGATCTGATGGTTATATTGTATTAAATTATATTATTTTTCATAGCATTATTTGTACAGTAAATATTTGCCCAAGTCGAACGACAAAAGCAAAATAAATAAATAAATAAAAATTAAATCAAACTGAAACAGAATTTGGAAGCTCAGATTTGGTCTGGATTTGAGAGCACGACTTCGGAATACTTTCATTATTTCGAAATACATTTGTGCAGGGTATTTTAAGTGTGTCTTCGACAGTTAATGCCATAACGCAAGAAAAACATTTTTGTTTTTGTTTTTCTGTTATTTACAATTATTGTGCAATAAAACAGACGCCGGCAAGCAGTGAACTTTGCAGCACTGCTGTACTTCAAAACACATTCTCAGAGGACATGATAATTGTGAGATGGTGTTTGTCAACCATTGAGGCTGACATTTCCCAAACCATTAATATATACATATATATATATGTAGATATATATCAGCATCAGCTGTGCGTCTTTGGGAAGTGAATTACGAAATTATAAAATTATGAAATGGCTTGACTACAGCTGAAAAAAGTCGCATTAAATGGAAATTGCCCTAAAAAGAAAATCGAACCAAAATGAAAAAAGTGTTTCATGTTTTTAGAAATAATTTATAAGTATTTGGAAACACAATTGAAAATTTAGAAAGGCTTGCCTTAAATCGTCAATCCCAAAATTATAAATATTTACTAATAATAAGAAAGTAGAAAATATATTTTCTAAAATTCAGAAACATAATAATAAATCTTCCAATGTTACACAGCATAAAACAATGCACTGGAAATTATAAATTAAATCAATCATAATTTTCGAAATTTACGTTAATAATTTACTAAAATTTAGTGCGATTATTTCTTGTGAGTGTAGGGAATTGAATCTTCGTTGAGCTTAAGCTGGCGTTGCTTTGTTGTTGTTGTTTTGTTTGATTTGCGTTGCTTAACATGCTTAACGATTAGCTTCGAAATTGGGACTCTAGGTGCAGAAATAGAACGGAGACATCCGTAAGTCGCGGCAGCTGATAACGATAAGAGAATGAAATTATATATACATACATATATTTGCTGAGTGCAGTTCAGTGCTCGAGTGCTAAATAGTGCTATCAGTTAAATGTTTATATTAAGGTCAACGTTTTTTTAATGATATTACTTAGCACGCGAAAAAGTAAATTTATGAAATATTTGTATAGAGCAGTGTATAATTTATTTATATTCAAAATATTTATTTATATATAACACCAAATTAATCATTTCAATTCATTTGAGCAAATAATTGAGTGCTTTAAATAAATTATTAGGAAATTGTACATATTTTGCCATTTCCGTTGACAAGAAATCTTGAGAACAGGTTTTTAAAATAATTGCAACTGCGTTGGTGTTAGAGTTGTTAGTGCTGTTGTCAGTTTACTTTAATCAGCACCGGAAATGTTGCTCATACCTATTTTGAGATAACGGTGCTTGGATTGAATGAAATTTTGTTGTGCATAGGTTGTGTTTCAGTTGTAAGTATGCTTCCTTTTTTTCTTTCTAATATTTCGATAAAATTATTATTTCCGCTTTCTTTTGAATCAGTTTTAACTTAATTGCAGCATACTTTTAGGATCACAAACAATTTGAACACCCAAGACACTAAATATGGTCACTTAAAATGACAGGTTGTCGTATAGGATAGGTTAGCATGTGCATGCACCATTAAATTTGAATCTCAAACTGTATAAGTTTCAATAAGTTTTAACTGAATTGCAGCATACTTTTAGGATCACAAAGAATTTGAACACTCAAGACACTAAATATGGTTACTTAAAATTGCAGGTTGTCGTATAGGATAGGTTAGCATGTGCATGCACCATTAAATTTGAATCTCAAACTGTATACTTTGAATAAGTTTTAACTGAATTACAGCATACTTTTAGGATCACAAAGAATTTGAACACCCAATTACACTAAATATGGTCACTTAAAATTGCAGGTTGTCGTATAGGATAGGTTAGCATGTACATGCACCATTCAATTTGAATCTCAAACTGTATAAGTTTGAATAAGTTTTAACTTAATTGCAGCATACTTTTAGGATCACAAATAACTTGAACACCCAATTACACTAAATATGGTCACTTAACATTGCAGGTTGTCGTATAGGATAGGTTAGCATGTGCATGCACCGTGAAAATTATTGCAGCATACTTTTAGTGGCAAACAACGAATATGGTCACTCTACATCATTTGTCTTGCTGGTTGTTGTACGGGGTACGATTGCATATGCACACACCTGTGAAACGAACTTGATTTGGAACCTGATGCAGCATACTCTTAGGGGCTTGCATGCTTTGCTGGTTATTGTACAGGCTGGCATAGCAGACGCACGCACCAGTGAAACAAATAGGCCAATTGCATGGAAATGGTTTCTTGGAGAGCTGCGTGGAAAAAACCGATTGCCTGCTGTGTTAAAATAAATTAAATGGTTTTTACCTTTCTTGTGAGCATTTTTATTAATAAACTCTATTTGCATTTGCTTTCAGATTTGTTATTTTTTTTTTCAAATTTCGTATGTCAAAACAATATATATGGATTTACCTTTTGGCAACGAATTACCTGAGCTCGATATACTCATTGTGGGAGCTGGCCTATCCGGCTTAACATCGGCAGTAAAAATCCTATCCAAAGACAGTTCGCTCAATATGCGTATTATAGACGAGAATCGCAAGCCCGGCGGACAACTGGGCAGCAACGGTTCGCGCATTGTGAATAAGGAGCAAATCGAACTCATTGCCTTCCTCAGCCAGTTGAATGTGGCCGTGAGACAACGCAATCTGAACAATGATCAGCTAAATCGCTGCTGGGAAATGGATCGCGGCTTAACCTCAACGCCGGCCAACTTTGAGCTATGGCGCTATATCGATATGCTCGATCTGCGCATGAAAAAATTTAATGGGCTTCATATTCAGTGAGTGGCAAATTGAGATTGCGAGCTGAGGTTATACAATCAGAAAAATCGGTCAAAATGTTAGTAAATGTACAAATTAGAAATAGCCTAAATATTTACAAAAAATATGTCTAATATCCATGGAGTTGTATTTTGGAAATTTAATTATAGATATTTCTAAAAATTATAAAAATTCACTATGATTTTGGGGACATGCACTTAGGGCGATTTTTATTTTGGTTAGATTTACTAAAAAGAAGAAATATATTATTTTTTGCTGAGCGCAGAGTTGAGTTCATACGTTTATCGATAGGTTTCGCAAGCGAGTGCCAACCATGGAGCGACATATTTGCAGGAATCTGTTCTTCAACAAATCGCGTCAATTTATGTTCAATTTGGTGCTGCTGACTTCTGGTTTGCCGGCGAGCGAAGTCAACTACGATGAGTTCATGTGCCTGTGCAGCAGCTCGGGCGGATTGCGTATCCTGGTCGATCTGTAGGTGAACTAGGGAAATAATATTCATCCCTCTCTCTCCTCTCTAATTCCTTATTGCAGATTTATGCGCCTGCCGTCGACTGTGATGGACGTGTCCTGCAAGGATCTGCTCGAAACGATGCTCAGGAAATTAAAGCACACAGAAATCCTGAGTGAAGTAAAAGTTGTCGAACTGGAACACTTTAAGAACTATGTCCAGGTGACGGATTCCAATGGGGGTCGTCATATAGCAGAGGCCGTAATCCTGGCCATACCCTGGAACAAGGTGGATCAATTGAGATTCAACCCACAGTTGCCGAAGCAGTTTCGGGATTCCCCGAGAATCAGCCGGCAATCCAAATTTGTCATCACTCAATTTCGAATCGATTACGATAAATCCTATTGGTTATCGAAGGGTTTTTCGGGTAATTTTATGAATATGCAACCGTTGGTCGTGGGCTATGAGCAAAATCCAAATGAATATAGCGGCTATATGCTGCACGATATCGATGTGGAGACGTCGACTGTGCGAGACACAATCCTCGACCTGCTTGCCCAGCAATTTGGTGAGGAGATGCTCAATCCGTTGGAGTACACCGAGGAGGTCTGTGAACTTAACACGGCATTGAATAGACCCCAAACCAGGCCCTGGCATCGCATTGTCTGGTCCAGTTCGGCGGCAGTTGCCACCAACAATCGCAATCTTATGGGTGGCGCCGTGGAGAGTGGAATCAGGGCGGCGATAAATGCTCTGTTTGTCATCAGGCCTCAGGCTGTGGGTTGGCGAGATCTGCTCGACGTCCAGCAGAAGAATCGGTATGCCGGCATTAGTCCGGGCTATTTTGCCAGTCTGCTCAGTCGCCTCAATCTGTACAACATCAGCTTCTACGGCATCTTTGTCTTGAGTCTCGTCTGTTTGCTCAACTTTGGCTATGGCTAAGCAGGGTGCCAATTGTGGAAAATGCTATTAAATCAGTCCAATGTTTAAATGCTTCTCTAATATGGTGCTTGCCAGGGGTATTCAAAAATACCACTTTGTCCAATCATACACTGGGAAACAATCATGATACTTGGTGAATTGCCATTGTTTCGGCTGTAAGTGTATCTCAACTATTAATAAATAAAAATCAGGATTACTTTCTTTTTGGCTACTTTTAGTATTTTGAGTTTTCTCATATACAAACTTGTTAGATAATCTATTGTATATACAGAAAACATTTATTTAGGAAAAATGTAGAAAAATATGTCGAAATTTTAGGCTGATTTCTACTTGTGTTACACACACTTCTTACATTCGTTTTACTTACTTAAATTCTTATTACAAAATTGAGATTACTAAATTCCCATTGTGTATATCTTCTCTTTATGAATTTATTTTAAGATAAGTACAGTTACTCGGCACAGCTTCTCAAGTGTTTTAGCTAGTTACTGCTACGTTCTCATTTAATTGACTCAGTTTAGTCCACATCTGGGTCGTTGTGGACGAATTAATTTGCATATTATTCTAATGTATATATGCATATACATTCTAAGCTCCCGTTTTGTGGGCAATCATTCACTTAAGCAGGCAGGCAAGCCGAGACACCATTCCTCAACAGAGTCACTAGTGGCAAAGCCACCCACTTCTGCCCCCACCAATTTGGGTCTTATAGGTCTCAATTATTTACCTAGTACCTCTCGTTATTTATATAGCGATGTTGAAAGCGCCCCTTAAATATATGTTTACCTCTTCCCCGATCTCAAATTAGAAGTGAAAGTTATTAAATACAAATGTCGCATAAAAGTTATTTTGGTTTCTGCAAATGCAACAACTGAGTATAATTTTTTGTTATACATATACAAAAATACAACTTCACTTATTTTAAATATTATATTAAAAATAAATAAAGTAAATACAGTTCTGTATACATAGGAAAAATCTAACTCACTGTTGGCCTTCTGTAATTTGTGTACTTAGTCGACTATTATCATATTAAATTAAAGCCCCAGAAAAACAAGTTTTTATGCCGAACTCATTGTTGGCTTTTTTTTATTTATTGTACCTTATACCGATTGAAATTTTTAACTTTAATTAAAGCTTTTTAAATTCTTTTTTAACCTAGTCGACTATTATAATATTATTTAAAATTAATGACTACTATTTATTTAATAAGTACTATATATATATTATACATATCCAATTTACAACTGTCATCTCTAATGATAATTTAGCATAATCTTCAGCTTCGCCTCAAAACCAGATTTCTACAATCAAAGCAATTGTCGTATATAAATATATATAGTATAGAAGAATGTTTAGATTTCTATTGTTCATCTATCACGCTAATTTAGTTTTATTTAGCGCAAAGCCTAATTCTAGTTGAACGTCATTTGCATATTGAATAATAAAAAATAAATAGAATTATGTTTCGGAATCAGCTCAAATTTATTAGATTAGCGCCAAGTAAGTATGATGAATGGGCACACTGCTTATCTGATGAATGGGCACACTACAATCTGCAGTACTGAGAGTGAAAGTGATGGGCGTGACGGTTGGGCGCTATGGCTTCGTACGTGCATTGGATAAACGAACGTTTTAACTGTTTGGGTAAGTATGTGCGAGTGTGAGTAGCTGCGACGACGACAACAACAGAAATAACTAAAGCTGAACACCAACCCACCCACCCACACACATACTCGCCCATATGCATGTGCCAAATTATAAATAGAAAAGAAAACAAAAGAAATAACAAATTAAAAACGAACTACCAATGAAAGCTGCTGATGATCGTCGATTGTACAAGCGCCGTTAGACGCGCTTCCGTTTTGTGATCTATTCGCAGTTAAATAGAATACGAACATGACAAAAACTGTACAATAATTAAAGCCATGCATTAAAACGACAAAATTAGCAAGCAAGAGTACGCAAGAGAGAGAGAGAAAAAGAGAGAGCAAGAGCGAGATATAGAGATAGATTATTAAATACCCTGTACTCAAGTCTACCTGTACTCAAATCTCAAAACGTAAATATTTAGATATGAAAAACCATACATCTTACAGCATTCTGTTTACATATAATATAAAAAAAAGGTAATTTGTGATGTATATGTTTAATTAAAGCTTAAATTATTTAAAGATATCTACAAATATATTGCTCCCCAGAATTTAAATATTCTATTAAGAAATAAACAAGATGAGGTTTATTTGTATTTTTTTTAAATTTAAATTTTAATGTTAAACTTTAATAAATATATTTATTACTTTTTCTTTTTTTTCTTTTTAGTTGACTGACTTTAGTTGCCATTATACAAACTGTAATTAAATTAGTAAATAAATGTATACAAGTTTTTTTCTTTCTTACTTATTATATTTTAAATTGTGGCTATTACTGCTATTTTTAATAAATTTTTATCGATTTGGGCAAATAAAATCAATAAATACCTCCTCGACTCTATTTAATAATTTATATAATTTATGGGCTTTTCAATAATTTTTTCTGCCTTTTCGTTCTCCTGCACAACTTTATTACACCCTTTCTGCCCACTTGAAGTGGGTGCAGGGTATATAAATGTTGCCTAAATACAACGTCGAACATTGGATACACTTCACCCGCTCAGAATAAAAAAAATCCCATGGTTGTTGCTTACGTATTCCATTCGCTTGACGTAGTTGAAATTGATCAATTGAGAGCTTTTTAAATAATAGCTATATATATAAATATATACCTTTTAATACCTTCAACCTCAGTACTCAATTGGAATCCTTCAATGGGGTCAATTTATAGAAATCGGGTTCAAGTTTGAGATATCTTATATATAGGCGAAGGTTGTCAATCTCAACAAACCAATTGAAAATTTAGGCTTAAGAGCCCCCTCATTGTAGATAACGAATAACGACAAGAATCGCTCAAGCGTAAACCGTTTCCCACAAATAAACAAGTCTACACTCAGCAAAAATCAATTTACATTTTTGTACATTTTTTGCGTCAATGGTTAATCATCATATTTTTCAGAAAGTACATTTTTAAAATATACAGTTGTGTTTTTCTTAAAAAAAGGTTTGTATTTCTGAATTTCAAAAATATGTCTAATTTACAGGGTGTTGTTTTGTATAGAAGACTTCTTACATTATGTTTTTTGTTGCTTCTATTATTTATTTATATACATTTGTATTTTAAAATTTCACATATATAAAATAGCTTTAGATAGTTTATAAATTCATATAAGTTAATTTGAACAAAATTACGATTTTACAGGGAGTCGAATTAAGCTTTAAAGGAAAGGATTATTTTTCTCAAAGATATATATATTTCTCAAGTACAGGAAAATCGAGAAATTTTTGGGATTTGCGATTTAGTGCAAGCCTTTCTAATTTTTAGACATTATTTTCTAATATCTAAAATTTATTTCTCAAAACTAATTTTCTTTCTGTTTTCTATTTCATTGTTTCTATTTGTTTTGCGCTATTTAAAAAACCTCAGACACATTTTTGTATGAGTGTACATACATGTATTCAAATGCAACATTGTTTACAGAACAAAGAGATTTAAAAGGCAATATAAATTCTAATTTCTTCCGCTCTCATGGTTCAACATACCAATAACATTAACATTAACATTGCATACAAACACATTCATTCACATTTTTCACATTTTTAGAAAGACGCCAAGTGAGAGCATAACTTTTAATCATGTACATTATCCGCACGGATAACGCGATTCAAATGTGAAGTGTAAACAGAGCCCAGCGCTCAATTATCGCCTATACGAATGTTAATTGTAATTGTAACAGAGACAAAAATGTAAATTATACGCAGCGCCGATGTAAATGAATGTTCAAGTGCCCACATATACACAAATGTATTGTAGTGCTAGCTAGAGAGAGAGAGTGAGAGAGAGAAAGCATGTGTGCATAGATTTATTGCGGATAAGGGTTCTTCTAGGCAAAAAGAGGCATAAATAGATATTTAAGCCAGGCCTCTTAAGGGATGAGAATATGTATGCTTTGAGTAGAGTTTTGAGCCATGATCTTGATATACATATCTTTAAAGATATTTTTTGAGAGTTAGACATATTAACAGACTAACATCTTGATTAAAATAAGAATATCCTTTTTATACTTGGCTTTACGCAAAGTGCTGCAATTGTCACTGCAACTCTCTTAAATGGAAATGGACTGCAGACACACACACATACAGACTGCATTGCACCATACACAAACACAGCGACAAACTCAAATACCAAGCATAAGTAAATAGAACGGGAAGAGCCGAAGCCGAACGCAGCCCAAACCGAGCACGACAAGCACGACGCGATGCCAACGATTCGTATTTTGTAATGAGAGTGCGTAAGTATGTCTGCGTATGTATGTGCTCGCATACAAAATGTTGCGATCGACCTCCCGTGGGCTTAGTTTGTGGGACGCCTTCGAAGCGGCAAGTAGTTGTTAGCGGACGTTAACAAGCAATACCGACAACTGCATCGTGGTGCATCGCTCGACATTTCATTCAAAATTAGAAACAACAGCAAAAACTCAAATTCAATTCAATTTTTTTTCATGTTTATTCTAACACAAACGAAAAAAAATTGTACAAGCAAAGAGGAAAACCGAAGAAAAAAAAACGTGTCAACGATAAACATAAAGCGTAAAGCAAATTTAAAAAAATAGGACAAATAGATAAAACAAAATAAATTGTGAAAGTGAAATCAAAAAAATAATATATAAATATAAATAAATAGAAAAGACACATTTACAGTTGCTTTCACAATCTCAATTGCTCTGTTGCATTTTTTGATCTGTATTTTTGTGTATTTTTTTGTGGACCTTACATTCCGTATTATCAGCGTTTCTGGATTGCCTTAGATTATAAATCAATATTATATTTTAATACATACATAATTAGACACAAATCGAATGACCGACCCGTTGAACTTGTGTACACATAAAAACATACATATATTTAAATATATATACAAATATTTAAGATTGTGAACTTTAAGTGTTATCAAAAATAGCCTGAGCTATTTGATATTTTATTATAATCCCGTTGTGAAACATATATTTATAAACTGTGATATGACCAAGTCAAAGGATAATGTGGAGAAATCGCGGGAGTTAATCACGGATCAGGGCATGAAGGATTTGCTCACTAAGCAGCTGGAAATTGTTGGCAGTGGCGGCGTCTTTGTTTGGTAAGTTCCTCTAGAGAGGGTGTATTTTTGTCAATATCAAATTTTCATAATTAACTATCATTATTAATCGGTTCAGTATATACGATCAAAGTCCAATTATTTTAAATATAATTGAAATTGAATAAATTTGGATTTTTTTGACACGCTAGCATTTTCAATGCATTTCTACATAAAACTGTTCTGCAATTTGTATTCCCTTACTGAAGGTGCTAAAAATTTGACCTGAAGAGTGCAAAGTTACTTATTGGATCAACAAAATCGAAATACCAGAAATATATGTGTGTAAAATTAATCTGCGGTACTAAGGAAAAACAAGAGGAAATAAGAGGATAAACGAGTAACAAAGAAAATACGCTTATCTTAGGCACGCCGAAGATTAAATACCCTTGCAGGCCGGAGTTAATGTGCAGAAGTCGAAATCTTTTTTCCGAGTTATTATTTTGTATGTTTTACACTAGTTTTTATTTGTACTTAAATTTGAAATATTATTTTTTTTAAAAAAAAGTTTTCTCTAACAAATTCTTTTAATTTGTTTTCAGTTCATTTTCATTTTTATCGCGTTAAGTAAAAAATGTTAGTTTATTTTGAATTATTATTATTTTTAGTATAATTTTATTTCATTCAGCGAGTTTCGATTTACCCATATATTTTTCTTGTGAATTTATCACTATTAATTTAATATTTCACATTTGTTGGAAACTTTAAAACAAAATACAAATACCCTCCACAAGTGTAACAATAAATCCGTTGATCAGTTGTAATGAACATGACCTATGCGCACAACAAGTAAATGTTATAAATCAGAATAGTTCAAGTTCGATGCCAATCTAAATTGCAGTTCATACAAAACTAGAACAAGTGCAATTTAATCTGGCTTAGTTATGTGAAACTTTGAATCAGTCCAGTTAATAATTCAAATCGAAACGAACTGAAACACATTATTATATAAAACATGTACACCTACCGAGAATAACCGATATAATAAATATTGGAGCGTTTCCGGATGCTGTTTTGAATGAAGCGAATAATATATATATATATAAATACACAAATATAAAAACAAATATAATAGTGTGTATATGGAATGTGTTAATTAGAAGATACACTCATACAAAATTTTACTGAATCGACATAGTTTCGGCGACAGAAAGTAAATTTCTAGTACTTATGGTTGTTGCTTTCTAAAAACCACGGTTCACATTTCTATATTTCACAAAAATCTTATAACTTGGCAAGTATTTCGAACCGGCGAGCCATTGAAGTACATTACTTGTTTCGGAATTTTTGAAAGGATTTTCTTTGCATTTCTACATTTCAGAAATGTTGTTCTTAACAAAATCTGAAAAACCAACAACTTTTTAGGATTTTCGCAAACCTATTTAATATTTAGAAATTATTTGTAGAACAAGAAAAACGTTTACTAAAATTTAGGTAGATTTTTTTCTGAGTGTAGATAGCATTACTTATTTTTAGCACTCTCAAATTAGTCAGTAAAAATCACGTGACGATAATGCCGGAAACTCGAATCCTGATAACAGCACTCAAAGTGAATCGTGTCTCAAATCGACATAATCGTATTACAAATTTGTGTTTTTAAACATTTATTTTAAGCTTTGTTTTGTCAAGCAGCATTTGGAAAAAATATCAGCCTAAATTTTCGTAATTCGCTCTAAATTCTAATTTTAGAAATTTACGTTTTGAATGATAAGGTGACCAACCCTTGGCGCTCATCTATGGCGTCTAAAATGTAGAATTATTTGAGGAGGAGAATTAAAATTAGTGTGTAAGTCGGTGGAAATCCGTTGAACGGAGGTCGCATTCCGCCGTATGACTGGCATTATGCGCAGCACGTGCAAAGGTTGAACAAAACAAAAAAACGAGTGCTTTGAATTTTGACGATCCATTCTTCAAATATATTTTTGTTTTCTTCAGATATGTAAATATTGCGCATTCTGTTCCGGTTGCCCGGTTTGATTAACGATCGTCGACTGTCATTTACATTGAGCGCAATTTCAAAACATATATTTTGGAGAACATTGTCGGCCTATGATCTCACACCACGTGCTGAAATTGTCAATATCCAAAAGTGAACCCCCTCTCCCCCTCGCGGGAGTTGCAATTCTCCATGTTGTCGTTGTTTTTGGAATGTGTCACTAACCTTCACAACATTTGTGTTTTCGCAATTATCGGTTTGCGCTCATGTTTTTATCGCTGTTGATCTTATTATTCGCATTCAAAAACTGAAAAAACAAGTTAGAATGTTTTAGCTCAGACAGCTCGATCTGATTGTAGTTGGTTTAATATGAAAACACATCTTGGATGATTTTCTTAGCTCTGAGAGTATAGTGAAAAGTCACGCAAAAACGTTAAGAGAGGAGGAGAGAGAGCGAGAGAGAGACAGAGAGAGAGCGAGAGAGAGCGAGAGAGAGAGAGAGAAAGATAAAGAGAGAGAGAAAGATAAAGAGAGAGAGAAAGATAAAGAGAGAGAGAAAGATAAAGAGAGAGAGAGAGAGAGGGAGAGATAGTGAGAGAGAGAGAAATAAAGGCAATTCTGTGAGCCTATCGAGTAAGATAGGTTTGGGCTTCGACATGATTTGTATTGCTTGTTTTTATGCTTTTTCGCACCTTCAGAACACGATATTTCCATTTTTAATGAGCTCAGATAAAAAAATAATGAATGCAAAAACAGATAACAAATAACAAGCGTAATTTTCAATTATCAAATCGTGCTAACGTGGGAAAGATTACATCTGCGTGTCGAAAACAAGTGACATTTAAGCTTAATTATAGTTAACAATTCAGTTAAACTAAATGCGTCAAAAGGAACAAATTCAATTCCAAATTCAAATTCACAATACAAATTTAAGTACAAAAATGCTGCTAAATTGTACATTTCTCTCTGTACTTTTCCTTAGATAATTATTATTTACATTTCGATTTATAGGGGCGATCTACATAGTTTTTGAAGATGTGATAATTTATTCCAAATACTTAATTAAATTTAAATTTATTTTCTGTATAAGTAACTGTAGTCTACTTATTTAAGAAATGCTGCTAAATTATAATTATAATCTTTGCTTTTTATTATTTACTGATTATTTCAACTTGCATTAATATTTAAACTGAACTTTTTTTAAACTTGAAATCAAACTAAAATCATAATAAAAATGCGACAAAATTATTAGTCTCAACTAAATAAAAATTAAATAAATTATATTATTAAATAGAAATGTAATTATTTGTTTAATTCATATCCACATTTCCACTTTCAGGGCCTTGTTCTTTCTGTGCGTCACGCCCAACATATTGAATGGCTTCCATGTGTCCTCGTACACGTTGCTGGGACATTTGCCCGACGATCAGTGGTGTGGCATCGAGGAACTGCAACTGACTAACTGGACACTGCTACAGCAGCGTAGCATCAGTGAGCGGGAGCTGAACTCTGGCGGTTGCACCATCTGGGATTGGGACTACCAAAAACTGAGTGGCATGACCTATGAGGCTGCCCTCAACTACACAAGTCACATGGGGCAGATCAATCAGCCGGCCGTGGTGTCCTGCAAGGCGAGGGGCAACTACGAATATGCCCAGCCGGAGAGCACCTTTGTCGCCGAATGGGAGCTGACCTGTGAGCGGAGCATTCAACGGACCTCAGCACAGGTCTCCATTTCCCTGGGCAAGTTCTGTGGCTCTTTCACTTTCGGCATCCTGGCTGACAAGTAAGTTTAACTTTAATCGGAAATACCCATCTCAGAAAATTACTCAGAAAGCATTTGTTCTAAAAATTTAAATTTTTTTGCATTTATGCATTTTAGAAATGCGCTTATTAACAATAGAAAATATATAAAAAACGAAATTAATTTAATTTCAAACTTATTTTTTCCAGATTTGGTCGCAAAACTTCGTTTACGTTGGGCGCCGCCTTTTTCATAGTGGGCAGCATCTTTTGCAGCTTCTCGCCTTGGTACAGTTTATTCCTAATTGGTCGCTTCGCTTTAGGAGCAGCCTCCTCGGGTCTCTTCTATCCGGCATTTACAATGAGTAGGTCGAAATTTGTATTATGCCCTAAATCTATTTGTAAAAATGTATTATTACTATTGGTTGCACTTTTTTATCAACCGCAAAACTCTCTTTGGTAAATTTAACGCTTTTTAGTTGTCGAGAACATTTGCTTAAAGCATCGCTCCTGGATGTCCATTGCCTTCTCAGCCTCATATCCTGTGGGCATGATCCTGCTAGCTATTACGGGCTATCTGATACAGCCCTGGCGTCATTTGCAACTCGCACTCACAATACCCTCACTGCTGCTCATACTCAACTGCTAGTAGGTTCATCTAAATTATATTTATCTGCACCTCGAATAATACTAGAATTTATTCTAGTCTAATGCACGAATCACCGAGATGGCTTATAACTCAGGAGCGCTACGATCGCGTCTATCGCATACTCTTCAAGCAGCCCAGCCACTATGATGTCCAGACAACAATTGCCGCCCCATCCACCGAAATTGTCAGCGATAAGAAAACGGTCAGTCCAAAGATCTACACTCTATCTATAGACATATAGAGTACTTATATATATATATGTATATATACATGTATAGTTGTCAAGCGCCAAGAAAAATGTTATTTAAATCGTTTTGCAGTTGGAGCCAATCGCAAATGTTTCTCTCAGTCAGAAGTTGAAGAATGGTCCGCTGAAGTCAATCATTGAGCTCTTCGCGAATCGCAATGTGCGCAAACTGATCTTCACCTCGTACTTTATGTTCTGTGTTACCTCGCTGAGTTACTATGTCACGGGTAAGATGTGAAAATCAGTCTGAAGTAGACTCTATTATAGTCCATATAGTTTAAAGTAGTCTGTGGAACTCTAAACAAATTGGAAGCTATTCGGCGGTGTCAAAGAAATCTCTTTTCATAATTTTAATTGTAGATTCGAAAATAAATCTAAAAACATTTTTTCTCTCCAAATTAATTAACTAGTAATGGTATTATGATAAACTATGTAATCTGCGTCTAAGATTGTTAACATCTAGAGATTTACAACATTTCTATATAAGAAATAGATACTAGACTCTGAAATTATATTAGTCTGTAAAACTTTAAATATTTCTATATAGGACTCTATATATTAAAGCTATTCGGGGGTGTCACAGAAATCTCTCTTTAAAACTCCAGTAATTATTACAGGATCTAAAAATAATCTTTTTTCAATTTACATTTACAACTAACATTAAGTTTGTAAACAATTCATAAACATTGCTAAGCGATTTATTTATTTATTTAATGTGTCTACAATGTAGAGGTTTGCAACCCAACAAGAGTCCAGGATACCCCAATATGCTTAAGAATCATTTATATTATACACGAAAAGGTGCTACCTGAGATCTAAGTTCTTTGACATCTTAGTTTGTTTGATTTCACTGATTATAAATTTATTTATTATTTATATTAATTATCTATAGATTTCCAAACAATAAATAAATTCATTCCTATCAATATTAATTATAATGTTACTTTAATTTCAGCTCTAAATGCCGCCAATTTGTCAGTTAGTCGCTATCTGTACATTATAGCGACTGGTGTTGTGGATATTCCGTCGTATGTGGTTCCGGTGATAATGTTGCGTTTTACGGGTCGTCGCATAACGACAATGTTGCTATTCATATGGACGGGAGTGTCGCTGTTGCTGGTGCTTTCCGTGCCCGCTGGCAGCACCACGTGGATCGTTTCATTCGCCATGCTGGGACGCTTTGGCATCAGTGCCACCTACTCAGTGGTCACCCTCTATACGGCGGAACTTTATCCGACAGAGATACGCAACTCGGCGTTGGGCACCTGTTCGACGTGGGCGCATGTCGGTTCGATATCGGCGCCATATGTAGTCGATGTGCTGGGCGCCCTTGGCTGGTACATTCCAACAACAATTTGTGGCTGCTGCGTTCTAGTAGCAGGTATCTTAACCCTCACCCTGCCCGAAACGGGCAAGGGCAACCTCTCCGACAAGCTGGACGATGCCCAGGCCAACGATGATGAAGACGATGACGAGGATACGTCGACTTGCAAGTCGGAGAAGTAGTTAAATTGTACCCAGAATATAGTCTTTAAGTTTAGTATTAATTTACGCATGATACACTTGGAGATCAAATTGCCCTTCACGTTAGAAAATCGCCCCTGAAATTTAGACTGTTTTTCGAGATAATTTTTAATTATTAGAAAAATTTTTCTTATAATTAGAAACGCTTTACCTAAATCCAGAATCCCAAAAATATAGATTTTTTCTATTTGGTAGAAATAATTTCTATTATTAAGAAATGCATTTCTAAAAACAATAAATTATGATTGTTAGAAACAAATCCTTTCTGAAATTCAGACAATAATAATCATATATTGACTGCTATTTATTTCTTAGGTTCAAATTCCCATAAAATTGCCAGTTGTTTCAGATCAAGTTGTCAGTATATACGAACTATATAAGACGGTTTTTTTATATGTGAAATCTTAAATTACCTAATGCTAAAAAACTATATAAGTGACAAAAGTATAGGAATTCTGACTCTGAAAATTTGACACAAAAGAAAAACCCGTGTTTTACAGTTTAGAAATTCACTTCCTGCGTAATAAGGTGAGCAACCCTTAGCTAATTTCTAAAATTCAGTGCAATATTTTTTCCAAGTGTATACTGCTTAGGACTCTATGCTGTACAGGGTTGCGATTGTAAAACTACTTGTAGTAAACTAGGCCTATTTGTTAGTTTTATCTTGCATATTTGTATATTCGTATAGATGTTTTCTGTTTTTCAAAAATACATATATATATATATGTATAGTATAATAAATAAATTATGTATACATATAAATATATATATTTCTATATATAGAAAACCCATTAGGACTTTTGCAGATGTAGCTGGATCCAGTCGTCGTAGGGTTTAGTTACTGTATAAATGCTGGGCATACCTTTGATGCCACAGGTCAACCCATGAGATACTAATCCGCAGATGCGTAGCTGATCTTCCGAGCCATAGGGACACATCAATGGACCTCCGGAATCACCCTGACACGAGTCCTGGCGGTTGTTGCCCAGGGCACAGACCGTATTATCCCCGTTCTTGGGCGCCCAAATATGTCCAATAATATCCCGACATTGTTTATTGTCAATTATACTTAACTCGGCTTCCGAGAGTCGCTTTTGGGAAGGTCCGGCGTGTCTGGTCGCCCCATATCCAATAATCCGACATGTTGCTAAGCATATTATATAATAATAATAAATAATAAATAATAAATAAAATAATTAATTATAAATAATAAATATTATAATAATAAATAATAAAAATAAATAAATAATATAAATAAATCATATGAATAAGTAATAAAAAATAAAAAATAAATAAAACAAATAAAAATAAAAAATAAATAGCAATTGAGAATATGCGCTTTATCTATAGGATTGGACAAACCATTAATGTTGGGTTTCATGCCGGGCGGCGGCAGTTGAGCGAATTGCAGATCCTTGGCCAGTTGGCTCTTGAAGGGACGACTTAAATAGAGCAGTGCAATATCGTTGCGATAGTTGGATCTGTATTATACAATATAAACACTAATTACCTAACCTTGGCATCTGTTTTGATATACATATGTATACAGAATTTGACTTACGGATGAAAGTAAATAAACTTGGCACTTTCCACATGATATCGCTCGAGGCTTTCCACGTTCTCAATGTTTTCATATCCAATGAAGGCCACAATGTTTTCAATCTTTCTGTTGGTAAAAATTATATTGTAGTTAGAGAGATTATACATTTTCGATCAAAATAATATAAAAAAACAAAGCAGTCGTTTTGACATTTTCTCAAGCGATGATTTTTAATATATATTAAGTTCTTCATTTTAATTTTAATTAAAAACGGCGAATAAAATTATGGTTTTTGGTTTACTATTTTGTTTTTGACTGCTAAAAACCTATCCATAAGTTCCATAAACTTATAAAATTCAAAAAGACACCTTTGCAAGTGGTGCTATTATTTTGTTCACAACTGTTTATATGAATAAAATTTAAGACCACAAATACCCACTTTCGCCAAACACAATGGGCAGCAGTCAGAATCCAGCGAATACTAATCAAAGATCCGCCGCAAAAGTGTTGAAAAGAATATTTTCTAGTGTTGTTATTTCCATGTTCACATCCGTAATCCTGCAATGATACCATAAATGGATATTTTGTGTACCCATCTGCCATGATGACAAAATTATTTATAAATTTTTTATATTTTAATTTAATTAAAGTACTGCCCTCGGTGAAAACGAAACGACCGCCAACAATGGGTACTGCCTGAGATTCTGGATAATCAAGTATTATTGTGATTAGCACAAATAGTAGTATGTGTATTTGATGGTAACAGAAAGCAGCCTTCATGCTGGCAGATTAACAATATACTAACCTGCTGAGTAGAGAAACAGCTAATAAGTATAAAATTCACAAACCAACTTGAGCGCAAACAAACACACAAGCTGTGCAAATATGTGAATAATGTGCATGTTTTGAAATCTCTACTGGGCATGCACAAACTATTCAAGAGGCTTAAGCTAAGCATAACAAAAAAACAAAGTAAAACATTGTCTGCTTATATTAATGGGAACACATTTTGTTAAAGTACAAAAACAGTTGGTTTTAATGCTGCACCATTTTCAAATTGCTAGCAGCTTAAACTTGTATGGTCACACAGCAATGTGAAAGGAAGTAATTAAGTCGCACTCTTCCTATTACGTCTATAACTTAGCTATGTATAACAAAAGCAAACCCAACCAGATATATCAAATCGTAAATTAAGAAGATTTAATAAAAACTCAAATCAGTTTTATTTAAAGCTGCACTTATGCAAAGTGCAAACTGTTCAAAATTAAATGGTCGCACAACAAAATGCAATGATCTGGCAATCTGGCAGGACTAAAGCGTTACGTACGCTCCTCCCTCTTACGTCTCCTACCTATGTCACTGACCAAAAATAGTATATATATGTATACATATATATATATAACAATTGTAATATATTTAATAAAATAATGAAAGCATATAACAGTTTTTTAAAAAGCAAACTTTTAAAATTCTACGGTCATACATCAAAATGCAATAATCTGGCAGCAGTATACGTTGTTATGGTAGCCACTCACTGGTCACACTGGCTAGCTATGCTAAACAGCTGTTCAGTTGTGCGCGAATTGTGTGAACGGTCAGACGCCATTGTGTACACGTGCGTTGCGAATTGTAAGTGCAAATTGCTCACTAATTTTAACAAATATGCGAATATTAAAACTATTTCAATTGCATATTGATGATAAACCTTGTAATGTTGAACTTGGCTGAAAAGCGCCGCATATTAAACAAAAAACAAATCGCATAAATGGTGCAGTGTTGTTTTTGTTTTTACTTTGTTTTGTTTTGTTTTGCGTAGAGTGGCAAAAGTGATTTTAATTTAATAAATTTTTAGAAATTGTAAGTTTGATAATAATTATCAGTTATCAGTTAGTAAGCAAGCTGGCCACGCCCCTTAAGCACTAATCGCCTTGGCCTATTTTTTTTTCGTGCTGACGAACGTCAAAATTTATCTGAGTAGAAAATTTGTTTTGTTTATTTATATTTTAGTTTTGTTTTTGCAAAATGATTGCATTTAATCAAATGTATCGTTTGCTGCGAGTTGAACTTTTTAATGGCATTTGGCGTTTTTACAGTAGACGACGAACAATGTCCCAAGGCGGTGGCACTCCATCGGCAGCATCGGGTGGCAATCCAAGCAACATCTTGCAACACGGTGGCAAGGTCTTCATTCAGCGAGATTACAGCGACGGCACCTCCGTCAAATTCCACACACGGCTACCAGCCGAGCTGGATGGCATGGTGAGTGAATTGCGCATAAATAATTATAACAATAACAGACACCAAGCAGCAGTCATCGGTAATTTTAAAATTACTGCATTCGTTGTGAATGTTCCCTAAATTATTTTGTTGCTGTTTCTTTTTGCGGTCCGTCATTAATTATTTATATTGGCATTCACAGCGAAAATGTAAACAAAGCCAGTGCAATGAAAGTTGAAATTACAATTTTAATAAAAATGAATTATTTTCATATTGTGTAGATGCACAATTTATTTGCTAGCTTCGCACAGCTCAACATCATGCATGCGAATCATACACAGAGAACACACATCCAGCATCAGTCATCGATCATCAATCATCAGTTTTGACTGATGTTCCTAATAATTCAGCATAATTTCTATAGTCGTTGTGAATGCTTCCTAAATCATTATGTTGCTATCAGTTTTCATCAGTCATCAAGCACCCAGCATCAATCATCAGTTTTGATTAATGCTCAGAAATATTCCGAAATCATTTGTTGGCACTCCAAATACTGATATTGATAATTGAGATTCTAATTTTGAAATGGCTGACAAAAATCAAATTTCACAAAGTTGACCACATTCTAATTATAGATTGACACAGAGCACACACCTCAAGCATCAAACATCGTCATCAGTTTCGATTGATGCAGTGTCGAAAATGCTACATAATTCCTGCTTCAGTCGGGAATGTTCCTAGATTTATTTTCTTTATTATTATCTTTTGGCAGATTGAACGTCATGTTTTCGAAGCAACGATTAATCGGCTCAACGAATTTTATGCCGAGGCAGAGGAGGGCTCCTGTGGCACCTACTGCGAGGGCTGCATTGGCTGCATTACGGCGTACTTGATTTACATGTGCTCCGAGACACATTACGAAAAGGTAACCAAATCAAATACAACCCCAATAATTATTGCTAATTTAATTAAATATTTGTATCTCGCAGACGCTGCGCAAGATATCCAAATTTGTTGCTTCACAGAATGAGCGCATTTACAATCCAAAGGGTCTGCAATTGATCGATCCAACATTTCGTGGTCTTCGCGTCATAGAAATTACCATATTCGATCGTCCTGGGCGAACGTGACTTCCGCTTTCCCATTCTGCCAATGAGTTTTTCATGTGAGACGACGACAACAACAACTAAATTCTGCTGTTACCAACAACAAAAAGTCTAAGCCATTTTTCCCAAGAAAAACACCCTCCATAAATTATGCAGCTTAAGCTTTCACAACGTATCAAGATTTATAAAATAATCAAGAACTTTGTGAAGCACCTGAATTAGTCGATAAGTTTAATGCAGTTGTTGTAGTTGTTGGCCAAGGCAAGAGTTTTATGGTAACAAGTATTTATGCGTTAAGTGAAAAGCTACTGAAACTGCATTTGAGCTAAAATTAAACATAGTTACATACATTTACTTATACACACACCAACACACACACATTTGCAAATGTTATTTTGTTTTTACTAATCTAATAATTTGTTTATAGAGTATCTTAATTTTAAAAACTTGTCTAAAATCATTCTGCTTCAGTGCAAATACAAAGTGTGTAATTATTGTAGTACATAAAAAACGAAACAAAACAACAATAACAACAAATAGTAAAAACCATTTGAATAGTTAAAGTACATATATATGCATAAAGTTAAATATATATATACATATAAACACAACAAGTCTTCAACGATTTGAAATAGCGCCAAATGAACTTACATACATATATATATATATAAATACAACATATATATAATCAAGCGAAGAACTGTTCATTTTTAATAAAAAAAATCTACAACATTTAATTTCTCGTTGCTTTCTTTTTACAGCTGCCATTTCAAATGATATAAGATTTATTTAGTTGACAATAGCAGGGCAAATAAGCTCAACGAAATAAAAAAATATATACACTTGAGGTCAAAATAATAGTAGTGCTTCATAATCGCTTCGATTGGAACACAACACAACAAAAAATGGTTGGTTTCTAATCTGGGCATAATTTGATATACAAATACACCCGAAACTTGGCGCTTATTTGCTGATAACTGTCACACTGATAGACGAAAAAATATTATATATATAAATTTATATATATAAAAAACATATCTCTGCACATTTTACTCAATATATTTATTGAAGTGTCACACTCATTCGCTCAATTCTAAGAGCAATCGATAAACGTTGAAGCCAAAACAGTTAAGAATAAAGTGTCGTGTTTTTGTCATACACATTTCATTTAATATATAATTTTTAATAGATGGTTTTTCTACAGCGATATATGTATGTACTTGTTTCACTTCAAAATAGTGTCTTTCTTATCTAAGTCATAATTAATCTGTATTAATCGCACCCCAGCTGTAATCCAATATCCACACAGCTCGTCATTTGCCCGCCTCGTTCATGTTCTTGGGCAGACTGAGCAGTGAGTTGATTAGCTCCGAGTTCCTTTTTGGCAAACGCATATTGCTGACCACCTCGTTGGCCAAATAGTATGGATATTTATAGGGTTGTCCGGCCGCAGCATAGCGAGTTGCAGTAAGCCAATCATACAGATCCCGATTGTAATCCTTGACCACATAGCGCTCGCCTTCGGGTGCGCCGAGAACCAACGAGCAACTGGCCATCACCAGCAGCAGCGATAAAGCCTGAGCGTAATTAGCCATCATTTGCCACACAGAGAGGAAGAGAGCGAGAGAGAGAGAGAGACAGAGCCGTAAGGGATTGAAATCTGGACTAATCCGCTGTAAACTTGAGAATGAGCAAATGTATGCAACGCATCCTTGTTTTATATACGGCTGGAGGCAGTGGAATCGTTAGGTAAATCACAGCTGGAAACCGCATCACGCGTTCCACGGCGCATCCGTGTCGGTTTCAGCACAAATATGTCAAGCGCAGGCAAATAAAAAAAGGTGACTGGCGTTCATACACTCGGAAAAAAATTGACCTGCAAATTAGTAAAATTTTGTTGTTTTTCGAAGCACTCGCTAAATATGAGTAAACATTTTTCTTAAAATAAGAAAAGCTTGCCCTAAATCTCAATCACACAAATATGTTTTTCTTTTCTGTTTTTTTAGAAATTGTTTTTATTATAAAAAAATTCATTTCAAAAAGAACAAAAAATTACCAAAAGAAAAACGTAAGATATTATTAATTAATTAATAATTAAATTTGCTTCCTCAACTGCTGTTTTAGAGCTCAGCCGATATCTACTCCTCGGGTTCGAATCCCAGTAAAATCTTAGGTTTTTCCAGGTTAATTTATATGCAATTTAAAGTAATTTAAAATGTTTCTGAACCTCTTGAAATACTACTGTTTAATAAATAATATAAATGACAAATGTCAAATAATAATTCTCTACTTTTAGAATTATTCTCTATTATTACTATTTTCTATTATTCAAAAAATAAACATGGTAGTTTTTTTTTTTAAATTTATTTAAATGAATTAACTATGTAAAATTTCTGTTTCTGTGCAGCCAATATTTGATTATGCACCATTTTATGTGCGTACCACGAAAACCAACAGCAACAGCAACATCATCATCCAGGCAGACAAACAGACAGACAGAGTCAGTCGATTTGCTCTATTTGATTACGTTGAGCATTCTGGGTTGGGTTTGACGGCATATGTATGCGTGTGTATAAAGATATATATATCCTTTCTGTGCGACCTCGACTGATTAATTTTAGACTAAGCGCCAATAAAAATAAATACATTCGATTTAATGTATCCTACGGAAATTCCTTCATTCAACAGACAGATTATGCAAACAATGATATTTTTATTGTGGGCTTTCATAACTCACAACTCAAATATTTGCACAACAATAATTTAACGAAATTTGGCCTTGACGTTGCCTGTGTCAAAGTTTGGTGGAGCCTCAAATACGCAAATGATTTGAAAAATGTTGATCAATGTTAAGTTGGTTGTTTAATTTGCCAAAATAAATTTAAAACTTATATAAACAAGTGATCTGGACAGAATTACACCCTGAATTCAACTGTTAAGTTTATTCCAATTTGTATTCTCTTTAATGCGATTCAAATGTAAGCATAACGAAATACATATAACAAATGCTTCAAATAATACATCAATATATATGATAAATTAATTAGCCTTTAAATTTGTTGCACATTTCGATATACATCGATAATTGAAAGACGCAGGCAGTTTCCGATTAAATGAGGCAAGCCATTATACTCCTCTTACCCATTTTATCCATGGGTATAAAAAAATATATATAGTATACATTTTTGTTTTTAGAAATCGCCATACTTTTGACAACAAGGGAAGCTCACTGTATTATTCAGAAAGCATATTTTGAATCGAACAGTGTAATTCAAAATATGTCTAATTTCCAGGTTGTTCTTTTGTATCAGTGCATTTCTTCTATTAACTATTTTATATTATAGTTAATCATTAGTATTTCAAGATTTCACAAATAGTTTGTATATATTTTTGGATTGTTTCTAAATGTCATAAAATTTAATTCGAAAAAACTTACGATTTTTGGGGAATTTGAATCCGAGAAGTATATATCAGGTAAACTCTAATATATCAATCCGAAAAGATTCGTTACTAAGAATCCTAATTTAAATTTTGTTCTTTTTAGAAATGTTTTTCTTAATGATAGAAAATATTTTTAAAAAAAGGAAATAGCAGATTTTTGCGACTGTCGATTTAGGGCACACCTTTCTACTTTTAAGAAAAACAAGAAAACATTGAAAATTTTCTGCTTGTGTTCACAAAGGATAAAGTTTTTCTTAATTTTGACACTTGAAAATATATTGCTTCGTTTGATTTTGCGAAGTTAGATAATGTTGATTAAAGCGGGTATTCACTAACTGCGCAGAAGGTTATCCTTACGATTTCAACTCAAAATAGAATTAAATGCGTCCGCCTAAAAGTATGCCGTTAAACTTTTTCGGCTAAGGGAAATTTAGCCAATTCACCAACAAAATAATGGTGCGTGAACTGGCTATGCTCTACAGCAAAGACAAAAGCCTAAAGCAAATTAAGGAAATCAAAAATGTATATTTCTTATTTAATTTGTGTGAAACTTATGTAATTGTTTCATTGCTGGTCATTATCTGAGCGAGTTTGATTTAATTCCCTGGTTACAGGTGATAGTTAAGCCTTTACTCATTTTATTCGATTGAGCGGCTCATTGTTCTTTAAAAAACTTCCCCATTATTTTGATAAACTTGCCTACAATAGACTTCCATCTTTAACGCGCATAACTTTTCATAATTTGTTGTAAATAATGGCACAATCCTCCGATATATGTATGTGATTTTCCCCTAAGCAGATATTTGGAAAGTTTCTTTGAAAGTCTGTAACGAAATATTTTCCAATTGCTTCGATGTTTGAGCTCACTAGCAAAAATTTAAATTATAGACAATTTTTGTGTAATTCCATTATTTAAAAACAAAGATGGCAGAGTCTAGAATTTTCAATGGTGTGATTTATTTTTGATTCAATTGCATTCTCTTATTTAGTTACACAAATTATTAAAAATTGTTTATTAATTAATTGCAGCCAAGTTATAATATCAATATATGGTAAATAACAACTGTGTTACAGATAAAGAACAATATAAATATTGTTTGGAAATTAACTCAAATTGGGTATTTGATTTACAACGTTGAGATGAGGTACATAAATTTGCCCAGTGTATTGACAGGTTTTTGCAAAAGATCTTTGCAACTCAATGTCAATTGCAACTCAATTCATAAAGAAGTTCTTAGGTTCGTTTGTAAAGTTGTCTGGATTTTGATTCTCAATGGCGCGACAGAAAAGCTAGAAAAATAGTTAATATCTTTTTGTTTGCAATTTCAGAAATGAGGTGCCTATAATTTACATCGAAGCTTTAGCAATTAGCTACGGACATATATATATATCTATATATATATATATGTATGTGTACATAATATGCTAGATACTTAACCGCTTTATACACACATAAGGTAAATTTGTTTTTATCGTTTTCTTTTTTTTTGCTCAACATTTAGAGATAATGAGAATTTAGTTATTGTAACTAGAGCTAACCAATTTGTAAGTAGGTGCTAATATGGTATTTGCTAGATATTTGCTTATTTGCCATTTAGATTTGAGTTGAATTCAAAAATTGACAAAAATACATTCATTTTTAAAAATTTCATTTCATTCGATTTTGTTTTTTTTTTCGCATAGTTTAGAATATTTGTAATTTGCAGTTTAATTAATTTCCATTGCCATTTTGTGCGTTTAATAAATAATTTATTCATTTGACAATATATATGTATGTATATCAATCTTGTGCGGTGCTCACAAATGACAAAAAATACAACAGTTTTTCTTTGAGTGTCTTTTTTGATGTTTATATATGTATTAAGTATTTTAGCTATTCTATAAAATATCATATAATATTGCTATAGTTTATATTCTTCACAAATTCTGGTTTAATTAAATAGCTACAATCAAGTGAGGCCTACTAAAAAGTTATACATATTTATTTAGTATTTGGAGAATGTTTAGTATTTAATTATGTCAACTAGTTAATAAGAGCTTTAACCACAAGTACAACATGTGTACTTGCAGTTATCACATGCGGACTAGTTATATTATTTTTGGTTACATCAACCTCGAAAGCAATTATAGCCTCACAATATTTGTTAGTTTTGTTTTCTTCTTTTGTTGCTTAAACATATACAAAGTTGTATATATTTATATGTAGTTGTTTGTTTGGTATATAGTTGGTATTTTATACGTTTGACTAGCACGATTTGGTTTACGAAAGGAAAAGCTACTTAACACAAAAATGCATTGATAATCTAATTAGATATTAGCTTTTTTTCAATATTTTATTATTTTGTATTTGCTGCAAGTGAGTGCAAACACCTAGGAGCGAGAGAGAGAGAGAGAAAGATAGGGAGGGAGAGGGGGAGAGAGAGGGAATATACCAAAAGGTTTAATGCGCATGCGCTTTGACCTTTAGGACCTTAAATAGATCACATGATTTGACATTCACTTAGGCATAATATTGCAATTATCTTTGCTGTATGGATGTGTGTGTGTGTATGTGAGTGGGTGTGTGTGTGTGGGTATGTGCGTGTGTGTTTTCTCTCTACTTACAGACATATACACGTAGAGCAGGCAACCAAAAATGATTTCATTCAAAGGCTTTCAACTAGTTAGTACACATAAACTAGTTTCTGTATTAGTTGCACTCAGTTAAAGAAATCGCACCAAATTTTAGAAAATCTCCTCGAAAACTAGAAAGTTTTTTCTGATTTTTAGAATTAGCTGCTAAATACAAGAAAACATTTGTCTTCAAATTAGCAAGGCTTGCTAATTCAACAATCCTAAAAATGAGATTTTTTCCATTTTTTAGATATATTTTGTATTATCTAGAAATGCATTTCTAAAAAATGTAGAAATGAAAACCCTTCAATTTGGACAGAATCCTTTCTGAAATTTAAAAAATAGTAATAACATTTACTGACTCCGTTTTTATATTAGAGTTTAGCGGCCGCGGGTTCGAATCGCCGAAAAATACGAAATTCTAGAAAAGTGTACACCGAATTTATGGAAAGAAAAATCCTACTTTTAGATATCTATATATAGATAAATACTTTCCTAAAATGCTCAGAAAAATAACTAATAATAAAAAAAACAAAAAGCGTTTTATGGAGTGGAACAAATACGCTCAAAATGAGACACATTTTTGATAAGTTATGTACTTTTAATGTACCTTTTGAATAATAAAGTTAGATGTCGTTGTCGCCAAAAGAAAGGAGACTTTCTAAAATTCAGGTAGATTTTTTTGGCGAGTGTAGACTAGTTACTGTATTAGTTATATTTCAATTTCTTTTCTTTTGTTACTTTTAGGATTGTTTGGCTGGCATTCCTATGCTAAGCACACTGTCCAGCTCGGTTTTGGTTACGGTATCGGTTTCGGATTTGGTTTCGTTTCTAGTTTGTGGGGTGTAAAATTAGAAATCGGTCAGCCCCCCTCCTGCTGGGCTTTTGTCAGTCTCACTGCCAGCCGCAGCAGATGTGGAGGGGGTCACCAAATTCTAATTGGATGGCTTTCGTCATAAGAGAGCGCACAGCTTGGAACGCTTCTTGGTCTTGTCAACGGTTCCCGCCGAGGAGGTCGACGAGGAGGCAGACATGCGACCCACACTGCCCGAATGCGGCTGAGATGGGCTCGTTGGACTCTTGTCGTCCATATCCTCGCTGACGTGCGATTCGAGCAGTTTGAGCGATGTCTTCGGCTTGGAGCCGTCCATGCTGTTGTACAGCGTCTTCGATAGCTTGGAACGAACCACTTTGCCCAATGCACCGGTCTTCTTGATGCTCAGCCGGGAGCCACTGCTCCGCTGATGTTCGGGCGTATGGCTATCGTCGCCACCATGCTGAGACTGCGATTGCGACTGCGACTGCGATTGCTGATTGCAATTGAGCGTTGTCACCGTGAACTCAATGTCTTTGATCTCCTCATCGGCACAGCCGGCAAACTCCTCCACCGGCTTGTCAATCGTATCATGATCGATCCATGTCAGACCCATCTCCACTTTCTCCGCCAAATCCTGCCAATTGCGTCGGTTCTCCAGCGTTCCCTCGTACAGCGGAGTTATCCACGGGAAAGTGTCGCACAGCACTCGATAGAGCGGCAAACAGATCACATCGATGAAGCCCACCTGCATTTTGGGCAGCTCATCCTTGCGTTCCCTGTGTTATTATTATTTTTTTTTTAGTTGATTATTAATTTTTATACTCTGTCACAAAAGTTTGTTTGTCTATCAATCTATTTATTATATTTATATTAGTAGGACCCTTCCTCAAAGATCTGTCTTTCTTGGGTACACGCACCCTGTTATCAGATGGTATTACTTGTTGGTATCTAGAGTATTTCTCAGTCAGTTACGACTGGAGCGTTCTCACTTGTTTTTTAAGCTGATACCGACTTACCTATCCATCATGGCCACTGGCTGTGTATTCAGCTGCAGCTTCTCGAGATCGCCCTGGTCGAAGAACTCATCGGCAACCAGTTTGGCAACCCGATGTTGCACCTCCCATGGCTTTGCTATGGCACTCACATCGCACGCTGTCATCATCATGCCACAAAGCACTTTATAGAGAGAGAGAGATAGTTTTAAAAATATTACGCAAACGCAGTGTTTGCCTTCATCACTTACAATCCTTTTTCTCCTCGCCCTGCCAATCGAATTCGCCGTTTTCGACCAGCTCCAGGAAAGCGTTGCGCTTCTTAAAATACATTGCCAAATCGGTGGAAAGTATAGCGCTCTCAACAGTCTTCATTACAGATCGATAATCCTCCGTCGAAAGTGCCTAGCAAAAATTTCAAATATATTTTATTTTAATAATATGAAAAACGATTTTCATAACGAATCGATAATCATGGAGCTAAGCAAAAATGTAAAATTTATATATATATTGATATAAATTCTTACATATCAAAATATTTTAAAAGTCGAAAGAAATAATAGCTTGTTTTAACTATATAACTTATAGCTTAACGTACATGTCTCACATTCACATACTTAACATTTAGCGATTTCATTATAAGTCTACTTAATGAAAAAACCTCTTATTAAAACAGTTTAGTTAACACCCTATATCATAAACAAAATAAGATCGAGGCATTTCTATATTGCTTTCAAAGCTTTAAACAGGCAATCATATTTTACATATTGTAGATAAATGAGAATGTAAGAAATGTTAATTGTGGAATGAGGCCAAAAACTATTTGATACAGCATTTAATCTGGTCAATATAAAATACTGCCACCGATGTAGGTATTCCCATACTTTATCATAGACACAGGCGAGTAATGACAAATCCCATTAATTATCAAATAATTCGATAACAAAGATAGGCTAGATTCAGATAAGAGGCGGACAAAGCTACGGGGGCTGGCAAAAAATTAATTTATTAATAATATTTATTATATATGCTTATTTACTTTTGCATTTATTCAAGTTTTGAATACCACACCCTACCCTATTTAAAGGATCAATTTACTAGAAGAGTTAACAAATAAAAATATGTATTTATTCAAAAAGAGGCTTGGCATGGGATATAGGCTCACCTGGAATATATTGTTGCCCTCGGAGTTCAGAATCATGACACACTGATCGAAATGATGGTGCTCCATGGTGCTGGTTGTGTATAAAATAGCTAAGGGTGATTCAGTTTTGGTCTGGAAGGCATTGTTGGTGCCGCGATGATCCAGATCGTGGCACAAACAGGCCACCAACAGACCCAATATCTCCAGATCTGTCATAAACCGTTCCATTTTTCCCGTCTTTAACATGGCAAACATGGTTTGAGCCACATTCAAAGCATGCCGCCAATTGTGATATTTGACGGGTCGATAATTTTTGCGTACACTCAAAACCCAGCGACAGAGCACCTGGATTAGAATTGAGTAGGATTTGAAGAGAGCTCTTTTTTTGTTTTGCTGATTTACGCAACTTACATCGTAGGGTATATGAAATTGTGAGACCAGATTGCATTGCATAAACATGCGCAGCACAGCACGACAAGTGTCATCATCCACCAGGTCAAAATCTAGGGTGGATTGGGGGCAGAGTTATATATTTATGAAGGGTTTTGTTTGATTTTCTCGACTTACCCGTAAAGGTGAAGCTGTACAAGTTGTAGGACTCGGCCTCGGCAATGGGATCCTGGGTGAGTTTCTCTGTTTGATCCTGACCGGCCGTCGCATGATAGCTGAGACACTCCAGCGCCACCTTCTGCTTGGCCATCAGCTTGCAGGCGTTCTCGTACATCTGCGTGTTGTGGATGCCCAGGCCACAGAATATGGCAAATGCCTCGAATATCGACACATCCGATTCGGAGAAGGGTAATCCGTTCGCCTGCACAAAAACAGAAATTACTTCCTATTTATACTCTGTTAGCGAAGATAAAAGTGTATATTGGTTTTGTGCAGTCTGTCTGTCCGTCCTTATGATGATACCCTTGCAGCTAGCTCCCATATACTGATATGTGCCAGGGGATGCCAGGAATTCGATAAATACGATCTCCCACAATAAATCTTCACTTCACCTGTTATCAGCTGTTATTATTTATTGACATCAGGGTATTTTGCAGTCGATTACACCCGACTGAAACTTGTTCTCTTACTTGTTTTTTTACGCACCTTGTTGATCAGCTGAGCCACGCCAATCACCGTCTTCTGGGCGTTCACAATCGGCATACAGAGTATGGCATTGGTGCTATCGATTTCGCTGTCCCGTATCTGATTGTGATCCCTCACCCACTCGTGGACATCGTGTATGTTCACCGTCTGCCCGGTGGTGGATACAAATTGGGCGATCTGCGCCAGTGTCGAGTGGCTTAGGTCATTGATCGAGGGCCGGGAGACATTCGCCGCCTGATTTTCGCCGCCCAGCTCGAAGAGGACGGTGAAGCGATTTCGCATCTTTTGCTGTGCGATTAAAAACGATTTAAAATATTTAAAATTCAAATTTGAATGCATGTGTGGTAAAAAAATGTTTGAGTTTACCTGCTCCTCGAAACTATCGCCGCCTTTAATGGCGCGCATGGTGCGCTGCTCCTGCTGATGGGGCTTCTCGATTATCTTCTCCAAATGGCTCTGGAAAACGGCAAAAATGCAAAGTACACGGACATTAAGTGGCTGCCACAAATGGGGCATCAACAGCTCCCAGAGCAGCTGCAATGGTGGCGCCGCTGATAAATTGCCGCTGGAGTCACTTATCATATTTTTTGTTGTTTTTCCTGCACATAATTAAATGGATAAATGCTGCACCTGACTTGGCATATTTTTTCAACAGTTTTGTCTGCCTGAAGTGTGCATATATATACATATATCTATATATACATATGTATATATAAATATATGCAGAGCACATAATTCCATTATCGCACCCCAGCTAATTGGCAATTTAAGCGGTTATCGAAAAGCAATGAATAAATTATCAACAACTATCAGCATTTATATATATATATATATATATATTGAAATGAAATAAATGTATTTATGTATACTGGATAGCAATTAATAAAAACAATATGAGCTTCATTTACAGGCGTGGCCCAGTTAAATATTTCATGTGAGCACATCCATTGTTAAATGCATATTGTTTATAATTATAGGAAAATTCTAAGTGCATGCAACGAAATTTTGACTTCAATAAATTATAAATTTGTGTGCAGGCACTGAAATGACATTTAATTTAATTTAAAATGCGATGTGATTAATGGCTCCTATTAACTTGATAAAATGTTTCATTTGGGAATTAAGTTGTTCATGCTAAAAAGTATGTTCAATGTACAGCTTTTTTTTATTGAACTCAATTATTGTATTATTTTATTTCGACATAAAGTTAATTTTAATTTTATTTATATTATGGCTTTATATTTACTTTTTTAAAAAACTCAATTTGTGACCATTGATAAATTTTATTTTTGTTTATTTCGTTTTTCTATGTACGCTTTTTTTAGTATTGTTTTTTATTAGCAATACACGCAATTGTTGACCTAGAAAAAAGGTACCAGATCCAAGTAAAATTAATGCCATACAGTTTTTGAACTGAAGCATTTATTTGTTTAACTGTGTTCCAATGGTTCTTAACAGTTAGCGTGTGTGGATTTTATGAATACTTTTCCTTTAGAAATGCCTGCAAACATTAACTGTTTACAGTTTAAATGCTTAGTCGCGTGTTTTTTTAAGGGTTTTCATTTGCACAATTGTTTTTTATTGATATATGAGTTGAGCAAGTTTATTAACCAGCCACAAATACACGCTAAGCACACATTAAATAAGTGAACAGGAGGCCACACAAATGTGCTTGATGATTACTCATTCTTTAGGCATTATCTTATGAGAAGAATCAAATAAAAAGTAGGGCAATGGAGCACGTTTATTGGTATGAATGAATAGCAGTTAGCATACTTTACGAACCTATTATTGTAGTATATTTTAATTTATGTGAGTAAAAAACACTAAACTTTTTTCAATTGTTGATTTCTTTTTAATGAATTCTATTAATGCACTGTGTTAAATAGAAATAAAGTAAATAAACTCAACTGTTTTTTTATTGCTCATTTTTGCTGTTGTTCACATTTATCGACGAATTCGGTTATTGTATTGTAGTAAATGGATATAGAGTCGAAAACTAAATTGTTTTTAATTGCACTTTTTTTTTAGTCTTTTTTCGTCTTGATTATATATTTAGTTAAAAATGTAACTCTATTTTTCCATTAATTATTAGTTTTTGAGAAAAGTTCTATTATTGTACTATTGTTGAGCATGACAAACAAAAAGTTGCTGCTGCAAATATTAAGCGCTAAAAGAATGCCATACAAACTTTGAATTGAAATATTTAAGGGTTTAACTTGTGAATCTTATGAATACTACCGCAATTGTAAATGTCGTTAAAAGAGTAGTGAGTGCAAATAAATCCAAACTGTTTACAATTTAAATGCTCCCATGTATTCTAAAGGTGTTCGTTTGCACAATTGTTTTTTATTGACACATGAGTTGAGCAGTTGGCTTATTTGGCAGCCACAAACACACGCTTGACACACATCAAATAAGTGAACAGGAGGATAGAGAAATGCGTTTGACGATTACCCGTTCTTTGGGCATTATATCATATGCGAAGAATGAAACAAAAAACAGGGCAATGGAGCACGTTGCTTAGTAGCTAAATGGGGGTGATAAAATAACAACAAAAAACGGAAAAAAGGAAAAACGCAAAACAAAAAACAAAAAAATTATGTAAATTGCTCCATTTTAATTTCCTTGGGGTGCACATTCACATTCAAGTTGTCAAACATACAAAATGGCCGCCTTTGCATTTAGAACCACTTTAATTTTAATGAAACTGACAAGAAAATGAACACGCCCCTAAGCATGGGGCGGACAAGCAAGTCAAAATACAAAAAGATATTCATTTTGGGAAATAACTGAACAATGTGAAGATATAACGGCAAAAACAACAACAACACTCGTTGCTAAATGTCATCGCAGAAGGAGCTGAGCCGAAGTTGTTTTGGGCACCATTACACTCAAAAAAAAAAAAAACACTAAAATTTAGAAAATTGCCCTAAAAATTAGAAAGAAACATCTTACAACCAGAAACGCTTGCGCTCATTCGACAACCCCAAAATTATGGATTTTTTTTTTTATAAATATTTTTCATTATTAAAAAATTATCTATTGTTCGGGAAAATCGATTCTAATCTTTAGAAACAGATAATGAAGTTTACTGGGTGACTGTCAAATTAGAGTTAGCTTTTAGAGGTCTAGAAACTCAGTGGGAAGTCAAATTTGGATTTATGTATTTCGTGAGCTATGTAAAATGTTAAAATACTGCTGTTTATATAAATACTTATATGGGACTTCTTATGTACACACATAGCAAACCAAAAACATTTTATTGGACATTTTTTTCTAAATTTTAGACAAACCCAGTCCCAAATTATGAAATGGCAACCCTGATTTTTAGACAGCGACCATTTTAAATGTTAGAAATTTACTTTCTAAATAAGGTTAGCTACGCTTGACACAAAAAGTATGATGAATTTCTGAAGTTCAGTTCGATACTTTTTTCTGAGTGTAGGCATTTAAATTAGAAAATTTAAACTCACCTCCTCACAGCAGTCCAGATCCACGAGGAACACCGAGCAGCGTTCACATTTGAGTAGCTCGCGTGCCTCTGTCATGATTTTGGTGACGAGACACTCGAGATTGTTTTGTTCCTCGAAAATGCTCCGCGCCAGATTCAAAAGGATTTGATTGCGTCTATATTCCTGGACGGACATTTCAAAAAGCTGGGCATTCTGTATGCCAATGCCACAGAATGTCAAATATCTGCGAAAGATTTCCACATCGTGCTCATCGAACTCCATGCAACCTAACCCAAATAACACAAGTGAGTTAATTTCGAATTTGCATTATTCTGTTGAGCAGTTGTTTGTTGTTGCCGATTTACCATTGGTCTTATTGATGATTTGTGCGACGCCAATGATGTCGCCCTCGTAGTTGCAAATGGGCATGCAGAGTATGGCGTTCGTTTTGTAGCCCGTCTTCTGATCGATTTCACAATTGAAGCGCACATCCTGGTACGCCTCTTTGATGTTAATCATCTCCTTTGTCTGGGCAACCATGCCAGCGATGCCAATGCCAAACGGTATGATTATCTCCTCGGCTCGTGCACGAGTCACCGCATCCTTGAGTGCTGTAAAGAGACCGCATAAATCATTAAATAAATATTTAATTTATTGACAAAATATTCAGTCTGCCACGCATAAGATATCCAAAAAGCCAACAAAAAATGCCAGTTGAAAATCGAGGCTAAAAGTCAAATGTGGTTGCTGGCTTTGAGTCGACGAATTTGCATGGCCAATTCATGTGTGTATGTGTGTACATGTGTGTGCCTGAGTCTGTGCGTAACTGCGGCGGCTAAGAGTGTGTGTGCGTGTGTGTGTAGCAAGTAAACCTTGCTTATGCTCTAATCTATACTTTTTGTTTTGGCTTTACCCACCAACAACAACAATAAGAACATTTTGCCAACTGAATTATTTAGCGGAAGAGGCGGATTTAACGCACGAAACACAAACACCGTGATTCATAATATATATATATTATATATATATATATTATATATATATATATTATATATATGCCTGCCTGAACACGTTTTAGCCAGCTTCTATTTTTCATTCGATTGCAACCTTTTGAGTTTTATGGCCAAGAAACTTTTAATGCCCGCTTCCATTTCGGATTAATTTGCTAATGCGTTCCCCGCTCTGTCGGCCAAAATGTACCAAGTGGTTGCCCGAGCCGCTAATGAGCGCCAATTTGTGTGGGTTAACGAGTAGAGAATTTAATTGGCACTTGCCACTAACGCATATTTACAATTAAATACAGTCTACAATCATAAAAATAAAAAATACATTTAAATAAATGTGAACCTCATTTATCATTTAATCAAATATATTTTACAAACTTTTTAATCCCTTAATCCAATAAATATAGCTAAACGATAAAACCAGTTTTCTTTTTATATACATACACATAATTACGCTTAGCTTAATATCGTTTTGAGTTTATAGAAAATAGGTGAGTTTTTAAAAATTTAATTTATATATTTGTTGGAATAGTCTTTTCTGTGAATTAATTATTTAGTAATTGATTTCAAAAGATAGATAGATAGTATTCGGTTTTTAAAATACATTATTGTCTAAGACACGACTAAGATCGACTACATATATATACCCCTACAACAGTGAAAAGATAGTAATTGTGAATGGATTAATGTAATTTTCGAAAATAATTTCAACTCTTGAATATTGATCAGCTTCAATTCAATTCAACAACACTATCGAAAATGTAGCAATTATGTCTGTATATTCTCTGAACTTATTGTTTACTAAACGATTTCGAAAGAATCGCCATAGAAAAACCCTGAAATTCAGTATTTTGAAACACATTTTTAACTAAGAGCAAATACTGCTAGCCGCAGATAAATGAAAAGATAACTTAAATGGATGAATTTATTCATTTTAACATTCAGCATTCAATTGTTAGTTGATTGGATTTGTTATCTTTCTTCTTTTTTTTGTTGTGTTAATTAAACTAGAGTGCCTCTGCAGTCAGTGCTCTCTGTAATGTTTGCCCTTTTTGCCTGGCAGCATTTGAACAATAAATGTTAATCAAAATTCAAAAAGGGAAAAAGAGGAATGCGCTTTTTAATTGCTCACCTGTCTTTTGAGTGACGTCAAAGAGTTTGGCCACCAGATACTTGTTGTTGGGCGTGCCCTTGGCAAGGAAGAGGGAACCGCGATCCGCATGAGTTAGCAGGCCAACGTTGACCAATATCTTGTGGCAGAGCACATCGATGTCCAGCTCATTGGCCACGTCCCGTATCAGCTCCATGAACAGATCCCCCTCATCCAAATCCATCAAATGCCGCCGACCCTCGGGCAGTGCCTGCACCACTGAATTGGACAGTCGGCGCGGTGACTTCTGCAAAATTCCAATAGCACATAAATGAAATGCAAAGCATACTGAAAACGGCCTAGATTGTGTGCAGGACGAAGCCGGTGCGAACCCTTAGGAAATAATTGAATTCTGCGCCCGATGGCCGCATTTAATTAACTGCTGCTAATGCTCTGCCATCCAACATTGATATTAATAGAATGATAAGCTGCCGGTATTAGAGGCGTCTCCAAATAAATACAAAAAGTGAGAAATACACTCACATGCACACATACATTATTAATAACTGTATTAATCTATACATTGTGGCATACACATACGTGTTTTTCCCGGCACAATTACGATTCCACTGACCATCACAATTTAACCCATGCGACTTGTCATGTGGCCTGCGCTCCAATTCCAAATAAAACTGAGTCCGCCCCGTTCAAAGGTGACCATTAGCAGTTTGCCTTAAGCGGCTGACTCCGCCAAAATGCACTCAAAAAAACACAATTGCCCTGAAGTTCAGATATATGCCAAGTATAACTTACCATATTATTCAGAAAGAACATTTCTAAAAATTAGAATTTTTCTTTTCTTAATTTCAGAGTGGATATTTTTAAAATTTAGAAAAATATGTATAATTGATAGGTTGTTGCTTTTCCATATGGGTATACCATTATTTAAACCCCACATAATTTTTACATTACAGTTCTTGTTATTTATATATCAAGGTAGAAATTGTTTTTATCAATGCAGGGAGAGCCGTTCAAGTTTTAAGAAAAATGTTTTCGTATGTTTAGTACGTTTTCTAAAAGAAAGAAGAAAAAGTTAATTTTTAGTGAGATTTTCTAAATTTCAGGAAGTTTTTTTTCTGAGTGTGATAATTGAATATCAAATTCCGCCAGGCTGCGTGCGTGGGTCCAATTATAACGAGGCAGCCACGACCCGGATATGCGTATATACATATGTACATATACATATGTATATTTATATATGTATCTATAGATTGCGTGCTGCGCAAATATTCACGAGCAGGACTTGAGCTTCGTTTTAGTCTTTGTCACTGCCGCTGCCTATCTCTATCTCTCTCTCACTCGCTCTCCCTACCTCTGTCTCTTCTTGCCCCGTCTACAGTAACCATGTTTTGGCACAATTCCGCCAATTTGTTATTGTTTTTAGCTGTTGTAGTTGTTATTGTTATTGTCCTTTGGCCTTATAATTGTTTGTATTTTCTAATGTACACAAAGTTTGCGTCGTGCAAAAAATATTGATAATTGTTTTTAAAAATACATATATTTTACATGCTTAAGGCTTCTCTTTGTTTTTGAATTGAAATTCAATTCATCACTTAAATCAATTTAATTCCAGGCAGGCGTCTTTGCTTGATCTCAAAACATATGCCTATAGTATTTTCTCATTTGAAGAGTCTGCTTATAATTTTTGTGTGGCAATTTCATTTTCTCAAGCATTATTAAGTCGCATTATAAGATTAATATGGTAATTATACACTAACCACCACACTAAACAATAATGAAAATAAAATACGAAACGATAAGAACAGAAACACTAAATATTTCATATATAAGAGTTTAACTCAATTGTTTGTCAAGAAGGATTTGGAAGTAGTTTAAAGATTTGTAACTAACGCCTATAGAGGTAAAAAAGTAAAACCTCTTAAAAAGCTGCAACAATGTTGCAGAATGAATAATCCATTGTTTCATTAGTTAATAAAATGCAAGGTAGCCAGAACCAAAAAAAAAAGAGAGAGGGAGAGAGAAGTGTGGAAATGGGAAACTAAAGTTTGTATCTCTACCTTTTCAACTTTAAGCCACCCCTTCAAATAATCAACCCGAAACGAGTAGCTTTAAACTTTTTCAATGGCAGGCTGAAAAAAATTATTAAAAAGCTTGCTAATAATCTTTCTTCCAAGTTTGTTAACTGAAGTTCTTAAACTGCGGGAAGTATAGGCTTCTAGGAATTTTGGAGGCGAGAGTGGAATGTGCCGATCCTTGTAGAAGGTGACCATAAAAATATCTTCTTGGTAGTGACTTCATGTTCAAAATTGTCGGAGATATGCAGATTTATCGATTTACATTTTCTGAAATATCGGAATTGTCGACTATGGGCGTGTGTGTGGGCGTGGCCATAGAAGTTTTTAATCGACTCTTAAAGGCGGCCACCAGTAATATATCAACTAAATTTGACAATTCGAACTCCAACAACCTACCAACTAAATTACGGGTCTGTAGCCTTACAATTGTGGGAGATATGTGGCTTTATCGATTTGCAAATATCGATTTCCTACAGACGGACGGACGGACGGACAGGCGGCCATTGCACAAAATCAATATTCTATGATTATTATATTCTATACCTTCTGTATCAAAGTATAAAAAGCAGCATGAAAAGGCATCCACACGTTGCAACTCGTTGAAATGGTGGCCGAAAGCTCCATTTAAGCCAGTCAATAAGACAACGACAACATCAGCATCACCAACAACAGCGGTCGATTGTCAACAGTCGCTTGCATAATGCAACATGCACTTAAATAAATTGGTAAGGCAGCACATGTAAGTCTGGGATATGGAGTAGATTATTTGAAACAGTATCTGGTGAATCCTTGAGCACTAAGTCTTGGTTATGGCTGAAGGACTCTAGTATATTTGGGACACGTTCGAGCAGACTAGATCAGATTCGGTATCGAGTAGTTCCCAGGCAAACCAAGTACGCTAATCTCGTTCCCTTAAGTACTTAAGTAAAATTTATTTATCAACTGTAGTCGAGTGAGTTCGTCTTTGATATACCCTGCAGCTAGCATGCACTCTCAAATAAAAGCAAGCTTGGAAGTGCATAAAGAAACGCTTGCGGCTGCTGATCCTAATGAGTTCAATAGGAGAAAATGTTTTGGACTCTTACTTGGGTGATTCTAATCCGATCTGATGATAATGAGGCAATCATTAGTTTATCAATATATATCGTATATTAATTGTAAGCCAATGCCTTAATAATTGTGACTGTTGCTGTATATATATATACGCTGTATAAGAGAATTTATATTTCTCTTGTCTTTGAGATCCGTGTGTTCATACAGACGGACAGACGGACATACGAACATGGCCATATCGAATATTATAAGCCTTTTACCCATTTCCAGAGTGTTCAGGATAACATTTAACATTGCTTGAGACACTTGCTTGAGTCAAGGTAATTGCGTGAGATTAACCATGAAAAACATATGACAGAACTCTGGCTTCTTCGTACTTCCATCAAAAGTTAAATATTGAGTTCGTTAACTCAATACGCACATGCCTTTAAATCTATTGTTCCAAAAGCAACGCATTTAAAAAAGCAAACAGAATATACAATTATTTTTTTCAAATTCAAATACCACACATGGATCCAATAAGATTGCTCCTAAATATTAAAACATGTACTAGTAAAGCATCTGTTTTGGGTTTCATCTATTGACAATCTTTAGAGGAAATATTTGGTTTTGTTTTCGACACGGAGATATCAAGCTTCTTATGTTAAATTTTGTTAAACAATTGTTTAAATATGAAATAAAGACTTGTCAAATTGCGTCATCAAATCTAAATGTTTTCATTTAGAGCTAGACTGTCATTGCTGCAAATATTTCAGAACAGATGTTTAAATATTTAATCGAAAAAGTAGCGAAAGCATATTTTGAATGCCCTTACTTTGCCAGACTAGAGTCTAAGTCGATTAATAATATTTCAAATATATAAAAGATATATTATAAATAAATTATAAGAACCAGTTATTATAAATAATACCATGATTGTGGAAAAATACCATTTTCAATTATTGGTCATGGTGATTGGAAGAAACCCACAGACCAATGACCACTTAAATGATCAAACCGAACCATGAACATTGTTGGATCTAGACCAACAAATGTATGGACTGAACTTAATGTAGTGTCTCATAAAAACTGTTTTTCTAGAAGTTTGCGAATTTGACTATTATTCAAGTCAAATCGCCCAGAAACAAGGCTTTAAGCGTTCGTTTGTTTATTGCTTGTTTGCAGCTGTATATATTTGATTAATTATATAATATAATCAACAAAAAGCAGAAAACAGCAAAAGTAGGAGCAACCTATTCAAAATTTCGCTATAAAAGATGCTGCTACAGAGACAGTAAGACATTCAATCCAAGCCATTGGCATCGAGATGAGAATCCAAACGGTGATCCTTGGCTGTGCCTTTTTGGCCATTTGCCTTTTTAAAAGCTGCAACGCGATATGCGTAACGCCAGGCGTCTGTACTCCAGAAGAGTGCGAGGATCCAGATAATAAGGAAGATTCAAGTTGCAAAGAAGATGACACCACTGAGGCTGACACAGGAGAAACTACAAAAATCCCAAACAACCCAGAAGAAACCTCAACTACCCGAGGCATTACAGATGGAATCCCAAACACCCCCGCTGGAAGAGATACAACAACGAAGCCGAGCAATTCAGAAGGAATCCTAAACACCCCCGCTGGAAGCGATTCAACAACGACGTCGAGCAGTGGTGCTGATTCAACGACAAGTGCCGCTCAAGCTGCTGTGGTTCGCTTGAGGCGGCAGATAAAACGTATAAAAAGACGGCAGAGAAGGGCTGCTCGCAGGAGGAGACGCGCTGCCAGACGTGCTGCTGCTGCAAGAAGACGCGCCGCTCTGTTGAACAACAGTCAAAGTAACACGAACACGAACGGGAATAGGAGCGGAGCACCTCGTGCTGCTAACAGGAATACTAGTACGAATAGGAGCGGAACCTCTCGTGCGGCCAACAGGAATACTAATACGAATAGGAGCGGAACCTCTCGTGCGTCCAACAGGAATACTAATACGAATAGGAGCGGAACCTCTCGTGCTGCTAACAGGAATACTAAAACGAATAGGAACAGGAACAGCAACAAAAGAAGCAGTGGTTAGGCGGAGCGAAAGTGCAATCCCATTCAAATAACTTGAATAAAATTATGTAGTACATTCCAAAACCATTATGGATTTATGATATTTTCCTTAGCTCACTAAGAAATTTAGAATTATATGCCGGGCTTTGTGGTTAAAAAGTTAAAAGAGCCATTCAATGATGATGACGGTTTTGCTTGGCGGCCGTTAAATATGCTACAAAATTTGAACATACATTTTGCTTGCTTTCGCGCAGCGAGATATTTGTTGAAGCTAATACGACGATTAGTGCATCAAATACCAATTTCAAGACGGATATCATGAGTACTAACTGCAAAGAACTATTATCAAAGGTACGCCTATATGAAATCTTTTTTCTTTTCGGACTTACCACAGCGTTCTCAGTCTACTCAATATGGGATTCTTTCTACACCTTGAATTCTACTTCAAACTCGCAATGTGACGTCAAACTAGGCACTTCTGTAACAGTTGAAATTTTATTTTCGTACAATTTTTTTTTACAATCGAAGACTGACCACAGTTAAAATATTTATAGTTTTCTTCATCACGTGGTTCATCTCAACTTTTAACTCCTTTACACTTCTGGTGTGGTACAATTTTATTTTATTCTATATCCATCAAAGCGCACAAATATTCGTATTTAGTTTCTCCTTTTTTGTGAGCCGGTTGAGTCAATCTGCGATGCACTTCGGCAGATGAAATCTTTATAGCAAATTCTTCATCGATTCCCAATCCCGTATATTTCATTTCTTCGTTTTATTCAGTTGTAACTTGTTCCACTGTACTGCAAGTGCGCATTCTTATAGCTTTTGCAACCACTGCTCTACATCAGGATTGTTCGTTCCGGAAAAATTAGACACACTGCCCTCGACTTTTTTCAATACGAACCAAGGCCTACTTTGGGGTGTTGTATCCCTGGGACAATTCAAAACGGTAGTCAATGTACCTCAAGCTCATCCGAGTGATCCTCATCATTCGGAATACCAAAGAGGGCAATTGGTCTGTTTACAGTCCGCATTTTCTAACAGCTGTAGGTAAATCTGGATCTGACTTTGTTGAAATCTCAACCAGTTGCAAATTTTAAGTACGCCTCAATTCTTGGTCAGTAATTCAAGTAAATTGGGCAGGCTGAACTTGATCAAAGTTTCCAATTTAAATTTTACGCCGATGTCAACTTTACCGTTGTTATTTTTGTTGCTGCTCTGAACCTTAGTACTTCTTAACGGGCTGCCGTGGAGGAGTTAGCGAGGAACACAGTGTCATCTGCGTATGTGGCAAGCAGCGTGTTTCTGGCTACCGGAATCGGCAAGTCCGCGGTGTACAATGTGTACAGGGCAGGTCCAAGGACACTACCCTGCGGTACACCCGCTCCGATGCGGCGGATGTTTGATCGCTCGCCCCTAACTTCCGCCATAAAAGAACGGCCAAGCAGTAAATACTGCGCCGAAGGTAGTAGGGACTTAAGCTTAAAAAGCAGGCCATCATGCCATACGCGATCAAACGCTTGCTGAATATCCAGGAAGACAGCAGAGCTGTACTGCTTATTTTCCAAGGCCTCGAGGACATGCTGAACTACTCGATGAACTTGCTCTGGTGTACCATGGTGATGCCTAAAGCCAAACTGATGATCAGGAATGGCACTCTGGAAGCCACTTACTGCCGACAATCTTCCAAGAAATATTTTTTCAAATATTTTGGAGAAAGTGGACAGCAAGCTTATCGGTCGATATGACGAGACAATCACAGCACACTTCCACGGAGAGGGGAAGTGGTGGATGCGTACCATGGAGTTAAAAAGTAGCACCAAGAACATCACTCCCTTCTCGGGGAGGGCCTTAGCAACTCTGCCGTCGACGCCATCATAGCCAGGGGTTTTAGTGGACTTTAGCCTGCGAATCTGCAAGCGGACCTCATTAGGGGCGATAGGTGTGATCGGTTGCACAGGATCGAGATCTGCACTTAAAAATGCCTCAGTTTCCTGTACCTGGCTGGGTGACGCAAGCGCAAAAGGCGTGAACCGGCCTTGCAGCTCATCCGAAAATGCCGATGCAATCTCAGCATCCGATCGACACCAAGTGTTGTCCGGTCGCATAATGGGGATCCGCCTGAGTGGCTGCCGCTTGACACAACGCGTTGCCTTCCACAAATTGAATCCATGATTCTTATTGGGATCGGCATTGCGGAGCATATCCTGGAAGTAATGGCTCTTAGTGTCAAAAAGCAACTTTCGCAGCTCGTACGCAGACCGCCTAAAGTCTCTTAGATCCAAAGGATTGCGTGAGCGCATATATTGGCGATGCAGTGCTCTCTTGTGCCTTACCAGATCCAAAATCTCAGTTTTTAAAAAAGGCTTAGCTGGACTGCGAGGCGAACAAGGAAGTTGGCCAAGCATGGAGTATTCCGCCGCCGCGTTAATATTACACAGGAATAACTCCGCTGCGTCGCCTATATCAACCGATGAACTCAGCTCCATGTTCAAGTTGACAAGCTGCTCCAACCTCTGCCGGAATCGGGTGATGTTTGCCTTGCGCGGCAGAAGACGTGCCTTGGGAGCATTTAGAGTAACAGCCATTCTATACTCGACGATCAAAGGGATGTGATCGGAGTTAAGCTCAATTCGCTCAGATATACCAAGGCAGTCAGAGCGTATTCCAGCGTACACAGCAAAGTCAATTGCTGTCGGCCTATGACTACCGTACGAATAGTGCGTAGCACCTCCCGTGGCAAGTACTTGGAGGGCATAGGTGGAAACTTCAAAATGCCATAACTTCGTCAAAACTCAACTGATTTTAAAAAGCAAGGGCTTTTTGATCATAGTTTTGCGCCTAAATCAATCGTACATTTAAAGTTGAAAATGAAATTTTAGGTCGGAAGACAAGTAAAAATTATAGCCTGAAAATCTATGTATCGATATATGGGCATAGATCGAAACTTCAAAATGCCATAACTTCGTCAAAACTCAACTGATTTTAAAAAGCAAGGGCTTTTTGATCATAGTTTTGCGCCTAAATCAATCGTACATTTAAAGTTGAAAATGAAATTTTAGGTCGGAAGACAAGTAAAAATTATAGCCTGAAAATCGATGTATCGATATATGGGCATAGATCGAAACTTCAAAATGCCATAACTTCGTCAAAACTCAACTGATTTTAAAAAGCAAGGGCTTTTAGATCATAGTTTTGCCCCTAAGTCAATCGTACATTTAAAGTTGAAAACGAAATTTGAGGTCGGAAGACAAGTAAAAATTATAGCCCGAAAATCGATATATCGGTGTATGGGCATAGGTCAAAACTTCAAAATGCCATAACTTCGTCAAAACTCAACTGATTTTAAAAAGCAAGGGCTTGTTGATCATAGTTTTGCCCCTAAATCAATCGTACATTTAATGTTGAAAACGAAATTTGAGGTCGGAAGACAAGTAAAAATTATAGCCCGAAAATCGATATATCGGTGTATGGGCATAGATCAAAACTTCAAAATGCCATAACTTCGTCAAAACTCAACTGATTTTAAAAAGCAAGGGCTTTTTGATCATAGTTTTGCCCCTAAATCAATCGTACATTTAAAGTTGAAAACGAAATTTGAGGTCGGAAGACAAGTAAAAATTATAGCCCGAAAATCGATATATCGGTGTATGGGCATAGATCAAAACTTCAAAATGCCATAACTTCGTCAAAACTCAACTGATTTTAAAAAGCAAGGGCTTTTTGATCATAGTTTTGCCCCTAAATCAATCGTACATTTAATGTTGAAAACAAATTTGAGGTCGGAAGACAAGTAAAAATTATAGCCCGAAAATCGATATATCGGTGTATGGGCATAGGTCAAAACTTCAAAATGCCATAACTTAGTCAAAACTCAACTGATTTAAAAGAGCAAGGGCTTTTTGATCATAGTTTTGCCCCTAAATCAATCGTACATTTAATGTTGAAAACGAAATTTTAGGTCGGAAGACAAGTAAATATTATAGCCTGAAAATCTATGTATCGATATATGGGCATAGATCGAAACTTCAAAATGCCATAACTTCGTCAAAACTCAACTGATTTTAAAAAGCAAGGGCTTTTTGATCATAGTTTTGCGCCTAAATCAATCGTACATTTAAAGTTGAAAATTAAATTTTAGGTCGGAAGACAAGTAAAAATTATAGCCTGAAAATCGATGTATCGATATATGGACATAGATCGAAACTTCAAAATGCCATAACTTCGTCAAAACTCAACTGATTTTAAAAAGCAAGGGCTTTTTGATCATAGTTTTGCCCCTAAATCAATCGTACATTTAATGTTGAAAACGAAATTTTAGGTCGGAAGACAAGTAAAAATTATAGCCTGAAAATCTATGTATCGATATATGGGCATAGATCGAAACTTCAAAATGCCATAACTTCGTCAAAACTCAACTGATTTTAAAAAGCAAGGGCTTTTTGATCATAGTTTTGCCCCTAAATCAATCGTACATTTAAAGTTGAAAACGAAATTTGAGGTCGGAAGACAAGTAAAAATTATAGCCCGAAAATCGATATATCGAAATATGGGCATAGGTCAAAACTTCAAAATGCCATAACTTCGTCAAAACTCAACTGATTTTAAAAAGCAAGGGCTTTTTGATCATAGTTTTGCCCCTAAATCAATCGTACATTTAATGTTGAAAACGAAATTTTAGGTCGGAAGACAAGTAAATATTATAGGCTGACAATCTATGTATCGATATATGGGCATAGATCGAAACTTCAAAATGCCATAACTTCGTCAAAACTCAACTGATTTTAAAAAGCAAGGGCTTTTTGATCATAGTTTTGCGCCTAAATCAATCGTACATTTAATGTTGAAAACGAAATTTGAGGTCGGAAGACAAGTAAAAATTATAGCCTGAAAATCTATGTATCGATATATGGGCATAGATCGAAACTTCAAAATGCCATAACTTCGTCAAAACTCAACTGATTTTAAAAAGCAAGGGCTTTTAGATCATAGTTTTGCCCCTAAGTCAATCGTACATTTAAAGTTGAAAACGAAATTTGAGGTCGGAAGACAAGTAAAAATTATAGCCCGAAAATCGATATATCGGTGTATGGGCATAGGTCAAAACTTCAAAATGCCATAACTTCGTCAAAACTCAACTGATTTTAAAAAGCAAGGGCTTTTTGATCATAGTTTTGCCCCTAAATCAATCGTACATTTAATGTTGAAAACGAAATTTGAGGTCGGAAGACAAGTAAAAATTATAGCCTGAAAATCGATACATCGGTGTATGGGCATAGGTCAAACCTTCAAAATGCCATAACTTCGACAAAACTCAACTGATTTTAAAAAGCAAAGGCTTTTTGATCATAGTTTTGCCCCTAAATCAATCGTACATTTAATGTTGAAAACAAAATTTGAGGTCGGAAGACAAGTAAAAATTATAGCCCGAAAATCGATATATCGGTGTATGGGCATAGGTCAAAACTTCAAAATGCCATAACTTCGTCAAAACTCAACTGATTTTAAAAAGCAACGGCTTTTTGATCATAGTTTTGCCCCTAAATCAATCGTACATTTAAAGTTGAAAATTAAATTTTAGGTCGGAAGACAAGTAAAAATTATAGCCTGAAAATCGATGTATCGATATATGGGCATAGATCGAAACTTCAAAATGCCATAACTTCGTCAAAACTCAACTGATTTTAAAAAGCAAGGGCTTTTTGATCATAGTTTTGCCCCTAAATCAATCGTACATTTAAAGTTGAAAATGAAATTTTAGGTCGGAAGACAAGTAAAAATTATAGCCTGAAAATCGATGTATCGATATATGGGCATAGATCGAAACTTCAAAATGCCATAACTTCGTCAAAACTCAACTGATTTTAAAAAGCAAGGGCTTTTTGATCATAGTTTTGCCCCTAAATCAATCGTACATTTAAAGTTGAAAACGAAATTTGAGGTCGGAAGACAAGTAAAAATTATAGCCCGAAAATCGATATATCGGTGTATGGGCATAGGTCAAAACTTCAAAATGCCATAACTTCGTCAAAACTCAACTGATTTTAAAAAGCAAGGGCTTTTTGATCATAGTCTTGCCCCTAAATCAATCGTACATTTAATGTTGAAAACGAAATTTGAGGTCGGAAGACAAGTAAAAATTATAGCCTGAAAATCGATACATCGGTGTATGGGCATAGGTCAAACCTTCAAAATGCCATAACTTCGTCAAAACTCAACTGATTTTAAAAAGCAAAGGCTTTTTGATCATAGTTTTGCCCCTAAATCAATCGTACATTTAATGTTGAAAACGAAATTTGAGGTCGGAAGACAAGTAAAAATTATAGCCCGAAAATCGATATATCGGTGTATGGGCATAGGTCAAAACTTCAAAATGCCATAACTTCGTCAAAACTCAACTGATTTTAAAAAGCAAGGGCTTTTTGATCATAGTTTTGCCCCTAAGTCAATCGTACATTTAAAGTTGAAAATTAAATTTTAGGTCGGAAGACAAGTAAAAATTATAGCCTGAAAATCGATGTATCGATATATGGGCATAGATCGAAACTTCAAAATGCCATAACTTCGTCAAAACTCAACTGATTTTAAAAAGCAAGGGCTTTTTGATCATAGTTTTGCCCCTAAATCAATCGTACATTTAAAGTTGAAAACGAAATTTGAGGTCGGAAGACAAGTAAAAATTATAGCCCGAAAATCGATATATCGGTGTATGGGCATAGGTCAAAACTTCAAAATGCCATAACTTCGTCAAAACTCAACTGATTTTAAAAAGCAAGGGCTTTTTGATCATAGTCTTGCCCCTAAATCAATCGTACATTTAATGTTGAAAACGAAATTTGAGGTCGGAAGACAAGTAAAAATTATAGCCTGAAAATCGATACATCGGTGTATGGGCATAGGTCAAACCTTCAAAATGCCATAACTTCGTCAAAACTCAACTGATTTTAAAAAGCAAAGGCTTTTTGATCATAGTTTTGCCCCTAAATCAATCGTACATTTAATGTTGAAAACGAAATTTGAGGTCGGAAGACAAGTAAAAATTATAGCCCGAAAATCGATATATCGGTGTATGGGCATAGGTCAAAACTTCAAAATGCCATAACTTCGTCAAAACTCAACTGATTTTAAAAAGCAAGGGCTTTTTGATCATAGTTTTGCCCCTAAGTCAATCGTACATTTAAAGTTGAAAATTAAATTTTAGGTCGGAAGACAAGTAAAAATTATAGCCTGAAAATCGATGTATCGATATATGGGCATAGATCGAAACTTCAAAATGCCATAACTTCGTCAAAACTCAACTGATTTTAAAAAGCAAGGGCTTTTTGATCATAGTTTTGCCCCTAAATCAATCGTACATTTAATGTTGAAAACGAAATTTGAGGTCGGAAGACAAGTAAAAATTATAGCCTGAAAATCGATACATCGGTGTATGGGCATAGGTCAAAACTTCAAAATGCCATAACTTCGTCAAAACTCAACTGATTTTAAAAAGCAAGGGCTTTTTGATCATAGTTTTGCCCCTAAATCAATCGTACATTTAATGTTGAAAACGAAATTTGAGGTCGGAAGACAAGTAAAAATTATAGCCTGAAAATCGATGTATCGATATATGGGCATAGATCGAAACTTCAAAATGCCATAACTTCGTCAAAACTCAACTGATTTTAAAGAGCAACGGCTTTTTGATCATAGTTTTGCCCCTAAATCAATCGTACATTTAATGTTGAAAACGAAATTTGAGGTCGGAAGACAAGTAAAAATTATAGCCCGAAAATCGATATATCGGTGTATGGGCATAGGTCAAAACTTCAAAATGCCATAACTTCGTCAAAACTCAACTGATTTTAAAAAGCAAGGGCTTTTTGATCATAGTTTTGCCCCTAAATCAATCGTACATTTAATGTTGAAAACGAAATTTTAGGTCGGAAGACAAGTAAATATTATAGCCTGAAAATCTATGTATCGATATATGGGCATAGATCGAAACTTCAAAATGCCATAACTTCGTCAAAACTCAACTGATTTTAAAAAGCAAGGGCTTTTTGATCATAGTTTTGCGCCTAAATCAATCGTACATTTAAAGTTGAAAATTAAATTTTAGGTCGGAAGACAAGTAAAAATTATAGCCTGAAAATCGATGTATCGATATATGGACATAGATCGAAACTTCAAAATGCCATAACTTCGTCAAAACTCAACTGATTTTAAAAAGCAAGGGCTTTTTGATCATAGTTTTGCCCCTAAATCAATCGTACATTTAATGTTGAAAACGAAATTTTAGGTCGGAAGACAAGTAAAAATTATAGCCTGAAAATCTATGTATCGATATATGGGCATAGATCGAAACTTCAAAATGCCATAACTTCGTCAAAACTCAACTGATTTTAAAAAGCAAGGGCTTTTTGATCATAGTTTTGCGCCTAAATCAATCGTACATTTAAAGTTGAAAATGAAATTTTAGGTCGGAAGACAAGTAAAAATTATAGCCTGAAAATCGATGTATCGATATATGGGCATAGATCGAAACTTCAAAATGCCATAACTTCGTCAAAACTCAACTGATTTTAAAAAGCAAGGGCTTTTAGATCATAGTTTTGCCCCTAAATCAATCGTACATTTAATGTTGAAAACGAAATTTGAGGTCGGAAGACAAGTAAAAATTATAGCCCGAAAATCGATATATCGGTGTATGGGCATAGATCGAAACTTCAAAATGCCATAACTTCGTCAAAACTCAACTGATTTTAAAAAGCAAGGGCTTTTTGATCATAGTTTTGCCCCTAAATCAATCGTACATTTAAAGTTGAAAACGAAATTTGAGGTCGGAAGACAAGTAAAAATTATAGCCCGAAAATCGATATATCGAAATATGGGCATAGGTCAAAACTTCAAAATGCCATAACTTCGTCAAAACTCAACTGATTTTAAAAAGCAAGGGCTTTTTGATCATAGTTTTGCCCCTAAATCAATCGTACATTTAATGTTGAAAACGAAATTTTAGGTCGGAAGACAAGTAAATATTATAGCCTGAAAATCTATGTATCGATATATGGGCATAGATCGAAACTTCAAAATGCCATAACTTCGTCAAAACTCAACTGATTTTAAAAAGCAAGGGCTTTTTGATCATAGTTTTGCGCCTAAATCAATCGTACATTTAAAGTTGAAAATGAAATTTTAGGTCGGAAGACAAGTAAAAATTATAGCCTGAAAATCGATGTATCGATATATGGACATAGATCGAAACTTCAAAATGCCATAACTTCGTCAAAACTCAACTGATTTTAAAAAGCAAGGGCTTTTAGATCATAGTTTTGCCCCTAAGTCAATCGTACATTTAAAGTTGAAAACGAAATTTGAGGTCGGAAGACAAGTAAAAATTATAGCCCGAAAATCGATATATCGGTGTATGGGCATAGGTCAAAACTTCAAAATGCCATAACTTCGTCAAAACTCAACTGATTTTAAAAAGCAAGGGCTTTTTGATCATAGTTTTGCCCCTAAATCAATCGTACATTTAATGTTGAAAACGAAATTTGAGGTCGGAAGACAAGTAAAAATTATAGCCTGAAAATCGATGTATCGATATATGGGCATAGATCGAAACTTCAAAATGCCATAACTTCGTCAAAACTCAACTGATTTTAAAGAGCAACGGCTTTTTGATCATAGTTTTGCCCCTAAATCAATCGTACATTTAATGTTGAAAACGAAATTTTAGGTCGGAAGACAAGTAAAAATTATAGCCTGAAAATCGATGTATCGATATATGGGCATAGATCGAAACTTCAAAATGCCATAACTTCGTCAAAACTCAACTGATTTTAAAGAGCAACGGCTTTTTGATCATAGTTTTGCCCCTAAATCAATCGTACATTTAATGTTGAAAACGAAATTTGAGGTCGGAAGACAAGTAAAAATTATAGCCCGAAAATCGATATATCGGTGTATGGGCATAGGTCAAAACTTCAAAATGCCATAACTTCGTCAAAACTTAACTGATTTTAAAGAGCAACGGCTTTTTGATCATAGTTTTGCCCCTAAATCAATCGTACATTTAATGTTGAAAATGAAATTTGAGGTCGGAAGACAAGTAAAAATTATAGCCTGAAAATCGATGTATCGATATATGGGCATAGATCGAAACTTCAAAATGCCATAACTTCGTCAAAACTCAACTGATTTTAAAGAGCAACGGCTTTTTGATCATAGTTTTGCCCCTAAATCAATCGTACATTTAATGTTGAAAATGAAATTTGAGGTCGGAAGACAAGTAAAAATTATAGCCTGAAAATCGATGTATCGATATATGGGCATAGATCGAAACTTCAAAATGCCATAACTTCGTCAAAACTCAACTGATTTTAAAGAGCAACGGCTTTTTGATCATAGTTTTGCCCCTAAATCAATCGTACATTTAATGTTGAAAACGAAATTTTAGGTCGGAAGACAAGTAAAAATTATAGCCTGAAAATCGATGTATCGATATATGGGCATAGATCGAAACTTCAAAATGCCATAACTTCGTCAAAACTCAACTGATTTTAAAGAGCAACGGCTTTTTGATCATAGTTTTGCCCCTAAATCAATCGTACATTTAATGTTGAAAACGAAATTTGAGGTCGGAAGACAAGTAAAAATTATAGCCCGAAAATCGATATATCGGTGTATGGGCATAGGTCAAAACTTCAAAATGCCATAACTTCGTCAAAACTTAACTGATTTTAAAGAGCAACGGCTTTTTGATCATAGTTTTGCCCCTAAATCAATCGTACATTTAATGTTGAAAATGAAATTTTAGGTCGGAAGACAAGTAAAAATTATAGCCTGAAAATCGATGTTTCGATATATGGGCATAGATCGAAACTTCAAAATGCCATAACTTCGTCAAAACTTAACTGATTTTAAAGAGCAACGGCTTTTTGATCATAGTTTTGCCCCTAAATCAATCGTACATTTAATGTTGAAAATTAAATTTTAGGTCGGAAGACAAGTAAAAATTATAGCCTGAAAATCGATGTATCGATATATGGGCATAGATCGAAACTTCAAAATGCCATAACTTCGTCAAAACTCAACTGATTTTAAAGAGCAACGGCTTTTTGATCATAGTTTTGCCCCTAAATCAATCGTACATTTAAAGTTGAAAATGAAATTTTAGGTCGGAAGACAAGTAAAAATTATAGCCTGAAAATCGATGTATCGATATATGGGCATAGATCGAAACTTCAAAATGCCATAACTTCGTCAAAACTCAACTGATTTTAAAAAGCACGGGCTTTCGATCATAGTTTTGCCCCTAAATCAATCGTACATTTAAAGTTGAAAACGAAATTTGAGGTCGGAAGACAAGTAAAAATTATGGCCCGAAAATCGATATATCGGTGTATGGGCATAGGGCAAAACTTCAAAATGCCATAACTTCGTCAAAACTCAACTGATTTTAAAAAGCAAGGGCTTTTTGATCATAGTTTTGCCCCTAAATCAATCGTACATTTAAAGTTGAAAACGAAATTTGAGGTCGGAAGACAAGTAAAAATTATAGCCTGAAAATCGATGTATCGATATATGGGCATAGATCGAAACTTCAAAATGCCATAACTTCGTCAAAACTCAACTGATTTTAAAGAGCAACGGCTTTTTGATCATAGTTTTGCCCCTAAATCAATCGTACATTTAAAGTTGAAAATGAAATTTTAGGTCGGAAGACAAGTAAAAATTATAGCCTGAAAATCTAAATATGGGCATAGGTCATCAAGATAGCTTAACATCTGAGGGACCACATTACACTGGAAGCGGTAGACGAGCGGAATTTAACATTAGCGACAACTTTCGAGTTTTAACTAAAACGAATTTTTTGTTGCACTAGTTTAGGAGTGCAAATTTATGTAAAAACATTCTTGCATATTTAACGGCTGCTAAGCAAGCCAAACAGCACTGGCTCTTAGGATCAAACTGTTAAACACCAATTGATATTGATACTGATACTGGAGAATCTCTAATTATAGCCCGACACATAATTCTACATTTCTCAATAAGTTAAGGAAATAATAAATCTATAATGTGTTTGGAATGCAACATAAAATTTTATTCAAATTATTTGAATGGTGTTTCGCTTTATCTTTGCTTAACCTCTGTTGTTCTGGTTCCTGTTATTAAGTCTCCTGCTTTTGTTTAATTTTTGTCGCAGTTTTAGGTTACGTTGTTTTAACAGTCTTCGATTCTTGCGAAGCAATTGCTGGCGTTTCTTAATACGATTCATGCGCTGTTTCAAGCGTCTCAATTGAACGTTGGAAGGTGTTCCGGCGGCTGGAGGTGCTGCGGGGTCAGTAGGTGTTGCGGTGGTTGAAGGTGTTCCGGCGGCTGGAGGTGCTGCGGGGCCAGCAGGTACTGCGGGGTCAGCCGGTGTTGCGGGGTCAGCAGGTGCTGCGGGGTCAGTAGGTGCTGCGGGGTCAGTAGGTGCTGCGGGGTCAGTAGGTGCTGCGGGGTCAGTAGGTGCTGCGGGGTCAGTAGGTGCTGCGGGGTCTGTAGGTGCTGCGGGGTCTGTAGGTGCTGCGGGGTCAGTAGGTGCTGCGGGGTCAGTAGGTGCTGCGGGGTCAGTAGGTGCTGCGGGGTCTGTAGGTTCTACGCAATCGCTGCCTCTAAGAAGGCAAATGGCCAAAAAGGCACAGCCAAGGATCACCGTTTGAATTCTCATCTCGATGCCAATGGTTTGGATTGAATGTCTTACTGTCTCTGTGGCAGCACCTTTTATAGCGAATTTTTAAATAAGCTGATCCTACTTTTGCTGTTGTTTACTTTTTTTGTAATAATGTTTTAAGAATCATATTTATACAGCTGTGAGAAAACTATGGCTTGACGTCATTTGAGATTTGAAACTACGTCAAACATTCGTTCAAAGTGTGGACTTGCAATTGAAATGTTTGAGTCAAGGGAATTGCGTGAGCGTCATGAAAACCAGGTGAAAAAACTCTGCCCCCCCTTTTTTTTTTTTTTTTAATTTAGCAATTTAATTTAATATTGATCAACCTACTGAAAGGTTATAAAATATTGTTTTGAAGATTGAATACATAATAACGGGGAATTTAAATTAATAACATAAACAAATAATTGGTTTTAACATATTACTATATTACGTAACATCGAATATAACATTAAATATAACATTTGTGGCACATTAACGATACTGTTAACGCCCAACTGTCCAGAGGTCGCTGGTGTGAAGGCGCTTTAAGCGTCTACGGGTTGTATTCAACCCTAGTGAGCAAGCCAATGGGTTAATATGGTTATGTAGCCGGTCGTTGTAACGACTTGTGTGGCGGTTTATTTGGCTAAAGACTGTCGGTACACAGAAGTCGTTGTGCAGCGTCATATTGCGCACATAGGGAGGAGCACCAGAGATATCTCTTAGCACCTTGTTCTGCAAGACTTGAATTTGTTTAATCCAAAATTTTGCCGCTGTGCCCCAAAATGGAATCCCATATGTCCATGTGGGCACGATGATGCTCCTATACACCAGCAGCTTGTTGCTCAGGCTGAGTTTGCTGGATGACTTCAGCAACCAGTTAAGTTTCGCCCTTTTGGATCTACACGCTGCTGCCGTGATCTGTATGTGTTTGCGCCAGGTAAGTTTCCTGTCCAGATACATACCCAGGTAGCGAACATGGTTCCCCTGAGGTATGATCGTGCTGTTGAGTCGGACGGGTGGACAGTTACCACTCCTGAGCGCAAACGTACAGTGCTGAGACTTGTTCTCAGATGTTCCACCGGTTGGCCCAGGTACTAAAATCATCCAAGAATCTTTGCGTTACCGCTGCTGCTCTCCAAGCAGTGGAGGAGTTAGCGAGGAACACAGTGTCATCTGTGTATGTGGCAAGCACTACCCTGCGGTACACCCGCTCCGATGCGGCGGATGTTTGATCGCTCGCCCCTAACTTCCACCATAAAAGAACGGCCAAGCAGGTAGGACCTGAGCAGTAAATACTGCGCCGAAGGTAGTAGGGACTTAAGCTTAAAAAGCAGGCCATCATGCCATACGCGATCAAACGCTTGCTGAATATCCAGGAAGACAGCAGAGCTGTACTGCTTATTTTCCAAGGCCTCGAGGACATGCTGAACTACTCGATGAACTTGCTCTGGTGTACCATGGTGATGCCTAAAGCCAAACTGATGATCAGGAATGGCACTCTGGAAGCCACTTACTGCCGACAATCTTTCACGAAATATTTTTTCAAATATTTTGGAGAAAGTGGACAGCAAGCTTATCGGTCGATATGACGAGACAAGATTATCCGGCTTGCCAGGTTTCGGAATCATCGCAATCACAGCACACTTCTACGGAGAGGGGAAGTGGTGTATGTGTACCATGGAGTTAAAAAGTAGCACCAAGAACATCACTCCCTTCTCGGGGAGGGCCTTAGCAACTCTGCCGTCGACGCCATCATAGCCAGGGGTTTTAGTGGACTTTAGCCTGCGAATCTGCAAGCGGACCTCATTAGGGGCGATAGGTGTGATCGGTTGCACAGGATCGAGATCTGCACTTAAAAATGCCTCAGTTTCCTGTACCTGGCTGGGTGACGCAAGCGCAAAAGGCGTGAACCGGCCTTGCAGCTCATCCGCAAATGCCGATGCAATCTCAGCATCCGATCGACACCAAGTGTTGTCCGGTCGCATAATGGGGATCCGCCTGAGTGGCTGCCGCTTGACACAACGCGTTGCCTTCCACAAATTGAATCCATGATTCTTATTGGGATCGGCATTGCGGAGCATATCCTGGAAGTACTGGCTCTTAGTGTCAAAAAGTAACTTTCGCAGCTCGTACGCAGACCGCCTAAAGTCTCTTAGATCCAAAGGATTGCGTGAGCGCATATATTGGCGACGCAGTGCTCTCTTGTGCCTTACCAGATCCAAAATCTCAGTTTTTAAAAAAGGCTTAGCTGGACTGCGAGGCGAACAAGGAAGTTGGCCAAGCATGGAGTATTCCGCCGCCGCGTTAATATTACGCAGGAATAACTCCGCTGCGTCGTCTATATCAGCCGATGAACTCAGCTCCATGTTCAAGTTGACAAGCTGCTCCAACCTCTACCGGAATCGGGTGATGTTTGCCTTGCGCGGCAGAAGACGTGCCTTGGGAGCATTTAGAGTAACAGCCATTCTATACTCGACGATCAAAGGGATGTGATCGGAGTTAAGCTCAATTCGCTCAGATATACCAAGGCAGTCAGAGCGTATTCCAGCGTACACAGCAAAGTCAATTGCTGTCGGCCTATGACTACCGTACAAATAGTGCGTAGCACCTCCCGTGGCAAGTACTTGGAGGGCATAGGTGGAAACTTCAAAATGCCATAACTTCGTCAAAACTCAACTGATTTTAAAAAGCAAGGGCTTTTCGATCATAGTTTTGCCCCTAAATCAATCGTACATTTAAAGTTGAAAACGAAATTTGAGGTCGGAAGACAAGTAAAAATTATAGCCTGAAAATCTATGTATCGATATATGGGCATAGATCGAAACTTCAAAATGCCATAACTTCGTCAAAACTCAACTGATTTTAAAAAGCAAGGGCTTTTTGATCATAGTTTTGCGCCTAAATCAATCGTACATTTAAAGTTGAAAATGAAATTTGAGGTCGGAAGACAAGTAAAAATTATAGCCTGAAAATCTATGTATCGATATATGGGCATAGATCGAAACTTCAAAATGCCATAACTTCGTCAAAACTCAACTGATTTTAAAGAGCAACGGCTTTTTGATCATAGTTTTGCCCCTAAATCAATCGTACATTTAAAGTTGAAAATGAAATTTTAGGTCGGAAGACAAGTAAAAATTATAGCCTGAAAATCGATGTATCGATATATGGGCATAGATCGAAACTTCAAAATGCCATAACTTCGTCAAAACTCAACTGATTTTAAAAAGCACGGGCTTTTCGATCATAGTTTTGCCCCTAAATCAATCGTACATTTAAAGTTGAAAACGAAATTTGAGGTCGGAAGACAAGTAAAAATTATAGCCCGAAAATCGATATATCGGTGTATGGGCATAGGGCAAAACTTCAAAATGCCATAACTTCGTCAAAACTCAACTGATTTTAAAAAGCAAGGGCTTTTTGATCATAGTTTTGCCCCTAAATCAATCGTACATTTAAAGTTGAAAACGAAATTTGAGGTCGGAAGACAAGTAAAAATTATAGCCTGAAAATCGATGTATCGATATATGGGCATAGATCGAAACTTCAAAATGCCATAACTTCGTCAAAACTCAACTGATTTTAAAGAGCAACGGCTTTTTGATCATAGTTTTGCCCCTAAATCAATCGTACATTTAAAGTTGAAAATGAAATTTTAGGTCGGAAGACAAGTAAAAATTATAGCCTGAAAATCTAAATATGGGCATAGGTCATCAAGATAGCTTAACATCTGAGGGACCACATTACACTGGAAGCGGTAGACGAGCGGAATTTAACATTAGCGACAACTTTCGAGTTTTAACTAAAACGAATTTTTTGTTGCACTAGTTTAGGAGTGCAAATTTATGTAAAAACATTCTTGCATATTTAACGGCTGCTAAGCAAGCCAAACAGCACTGGCTCTTAGGATCAAACTGTTAAACACCAATTGATATTGATACTGATACTGGAGAATCTCTAATTATAGCCCGACACATAATTCTACATTTCTCAATAAGTTAAGGAAATAATAAATCTATAATGTGTTTGGAATGCAACATAAAATTTTATTCAAATTATTTGAATGGTGTTTCGCTTTATCTTTGCTTAACCTCTGTTGTTCTGGTTCCTGTTATTAAGTCTCCTGCTTTTGTTTAATTTTTGTCGCAGTTTTAGGTTACGTTGTTTTAACAGTCTTCGATTCTTGCGAAGCAATTGCTGGCGTTTCTTAATACGATTCATGCGCTGTTTCAAGCGTCTCAATTGAACGTTGGAAGGTGTTCCGGCGGCTGGAGGTGCTGCGGGGTCAGTAGGTGTTGCGGTGGTTGAAGGTGTTCCGGCGGCTGGAGGTGCTGCGGGGCCAGCAGGTACTGCGGGGTCAGCCGGTGTTGCGGGGTCAGCAGGTGCTGCGGGGTCAGTAGGTGCTGCGGGGTCAGTAGGTGCTGCGGGGTCAGTAGGTGCTGCGGGGTCAGTAGGTGCTGCGGGGTCAGTAGGTGCTGCGGGGTCTGTAGGTGCTGCGGGGTCTGTAGGTGCTGCGGGGTCAGTAGGTGCTGCGGGGTCAGTAGGTGCTGCGGGGTCAGTAGGTGCTGCGGGGTCTGTAGGTTCTACGCAATCGCTGCCTCTAAGAAGGCAAATGGCCAAAAAGGCACAGCCAAGGATCACCGTTTGAATTCTCATCTCGATGCCAATGGTTTGGATTGAATGTCTTACTGTCTCTGTGGCAGCACCTTTTATAGCGAATTTTTAAATAAGCTGATCCTACTTTTGCTGTTGTTTACTTTTTTTGTAATAATGTTTTAAGAATCATATTTATACAGCTGTGAGAAAACTATGGCTTGACGTCATTTGAGATTTGAAACTACGTCAAACATTCGTTCAAAGTGTGGACTTGCAATTGAAATGTTTGAGTCAAGGGAATTGCGTGAGCGTCATGAAAACCAGGTGAAAAAACTCTGCCCCCCCTTTTTTTTTTTTTTTTTTTTAATTTAGCAATTTAATTTAATATTGATCAACCTACTGAAAGGTTATAAAATATTGTTTTGAAGATTGAATACATAATAACGGGGAATTTAAATTAATAACATAAACAAATAATTGGTTTTAACATATTACTATATTACGTAACATCGAATATAACATTAAATATAACATTTGTGGCACATTAACGATACTGTTAACGCCCAACTGTCCAGAGGTCGCTGGTGTGAAGGCGCTTTAAGCGTCTACGGGTTGTATTCAACCCTAGTGAGCAAGCCAATGGGTTAATATGGTTATGTAGCCGGTCGTTGTAACGACTTGTGTGGCGGTTTATTTGGCTAAAGACTGTCGGTACACAGAAGTCGTTGTGCAGCGTCATATTGCGCACATAGGGAGGAGCACCAGAGATATCTCTTAGCACCTTGTTCTGCAAGACTTGAATTTGTTTAATCCAAGATTTTGCCGCTGTGCCCCAAAATGGAATCCCATATGTCCATGTGGGCACGATGATGCTCCTATACACCAGCAGCTTGTTGCTCAGGCTGAGTTTGCTGGATGACTTCAGCAACCAGTTGAGTTTCGCCCTTTTGGATCTACACGCTGCTGCCGTGATCTGTATGTGTTTGCGCCAGCTAAGTTTCCTGTCCAGATACATACCCAGGTAGCGAACATGGTTCCCCTGAGGTATGATCGTGTTGTTGAGTCGGACGGGTGGACAGTTACCACTCCTGAGCGCAAACGTACAGTGCTGAGACTTGTTCTCATTGACACAGATGTTCCACCGGTTGGCCCAGGTACTAAAATCATCCAAGAATCTTTGCGTAACCGCAGCTGCTCTCCAAGCAGTGGAGGAGTTAGCGAGGAACACAGTGTCATCTGCGTATGTGGCAAGCAGCGTGTTTCTGGCTACCGGAATCGGCAAGTCCGCGGTGTACAATGTGTACAGGGCAGGTCCAAGGACACTACCCTGCGGTACACCCGCTCCGATGCGGCGGATGTTTGATCGCTCGCCCCTAACTTCCACCATAAAAGAACGGCCAAGCAGGTAGGACCTGAGCAGTAAATACTGCGCCGAAGGTAGTAGGGACTTAAGCTTAAAAAGCAGGCCATCATGCCATACGCGATCAAACGCTTGCTGAATATCCAGGAAGACAGCAGAGCTGTACTGCTTATTTTCCAAGGCCTCGAGGACATGCTGAACTACTCGATGAACTTGCTCTGGTGTACCATGGTGATGCCTAAAGCCAAACTGATGATCAGGAATGGCACTCTGGAAGCCACTTACTGCCGACAATCTTCCAAGAAATATTTTTTCAAATATTTTGGAGAAAGTGGACAGCAAGCTTATCGGTCGATATGACGAGACAAGATTATCCGGCTTGCCAGGTTTCGGAATCATCGCAATCACAGCACACTTCCACGGAGTGGGGAAGTGGTGTATGCGTACCATGGAGTTAAAAAGTAGCACCAAGAACATCACTCCCTTCTCGGGGAGGGCCTTAGCAACTCTGCCGTCGACGCCATCATAGCCAGGGGCTTTAGTGGACTTTAGCCTGCGAATCTGCAAGCGGACCTCATTAGGGGCGATAGGTGTGATCGGTTGCACAGGATCGAGATCTGCACTTAAAAATGCCTCAGTTTCCTGTACCTGGCTGGGTGACGCAAGCGCAAAAGGCGTGAACCGGCCTTGCAGCTCATCCGCAAATGCCGATGCAATCTCAGCATCCGATCGACACCAAGTGTTGTCCGGTCGCATAATGGGGATCCGCCTGAGTGGCTGCCGCTTGACACAACGCGTTGCCTTCCACAAATTGAATCCATGATTCTTATTGGGATCGGCATTGCGGAGCATATCCTGGAAGTACTGGCTCTTAGTGTCAAAAAGCAACTTTCGCAGCTCGTACGCAGACCGCCTAAAGTCTCTTAGATCCAAAGGATTGCGTGAGCGCATATATTGGCGACGCAGTGCTCTCTTGTGCCTTACCAGATCCAAAATCTGTTTTTAAAAAAGGCTTAGCTGGACTGCGAGGCGAACAAGGAAGTTGGCCAAGCATGGAGTATTCCGCCGCCGCGTTAATATTACGCAGGAATAACTCCGCTGCGTCGTCTATATCAGCCGATGAACTCAGCTCCATGTTCAAGTTGACAAGCTGCTCCAACCTCTACCGGAATCGGGTGATGTTTGCCTTGCGCGGCAGAAGACGTGCCTTGGGAGCATTTAGAGTAACAGCCATTCTATACTCGACGATCAAAGGGATGTGATCGGAGTTAAGCTCAATTCGCTCAGATATACCAAGGCAGTCAGAGCGTATTCCAGCGTACACAGCAAAGTCAATTGCTGTCGGCCTATGACTACCGTACAAATAGTGCGTAGCACCTCCCGTGGCAAGTACTTGGAGGGCATAGGTGGAAACTTCAAAATGCCATAACTTCGTCAAAACTCAACTGATTTTAAAAAGCAAGGGCTTTTTGATCATAGTTTTGCCCCTAAATCAATCGTACATTTAAAGTTGAAAATTAAATTTTAGGTCGGAAGACAAGTAAAAATTATAGCCTGAAAATCGATGTATCGATATATGGGCATAGATCGAAACTTCAAAATGCCATAACTTCGTCAAAACTCAACTGATTTTAAAGAGCAACGGCTTTTTGATCATAGTTTTGCCCCTAAATCAATCGTACATTTAAAGTTGAAAACGAAATTTTAGGTCGGAAGACAAGTAAAAATTATAGCCCGAAAATCGATATATCGGTGTATGGGCATAGGGCAAAACTTCAAAATGCCATAACTTCGTCAAAACTCAACTGATTTTAAAAAGCAAGGGCTTTTTGATCACAGTTTTGCCTCTAAATTAATCGTACATTTAAAGTTGAAAATGAAATTTTAGGTCGGAAGACAAGTAAAAATTATAGCCTGAAAATCTAAATATGGGCATAGGTCATCAATATAGCTTAACATCTGAGGGACCACATTACACTGGAAGCGGTAGACGAGCGAAATTTAAAATTAGCGACAACTTTCGAATTTATGTAAAAACATTCTTGCATATTTAACGGCTGCTAAGCAAGCCAAACAGCACTGGCTCTTAGGATCAAACTGTTAAACACCAATTGATATTGATACTGATACTGGAGAATCTCTAATTATAGCCCGACACATAATTCTACATTTCTCAATAAGTTAAGGAAATAATAAATCTATAATGTGTTTGGAATGCAACATAAAATTTTATTCAAATTATTTGAATGGTGTTTCGCTTTATCTTTGCTTAACCTCTGTTGTTCTGGTTCCTGTTATTAAGTCTCCTGCTTTTGTTTAATTTTTGTCGCAGTTTTAGGTTACGTTGTTTTAACAGTCTTCGATTCTTGCGAAGCAATTGCTGGCGTTTCTTAATACGATTCATGCGCTGTTTCAAGCGTCTCAATTGAACGTTGGAAGGTGTTCCGGCGGCTGGAGGTGCTGCGGGGTCAGTAGGTGTTGCGGTGGTTGAAGGTGTTCCGGCGGCTGGAGGTGCTGCGGGGCCAGCAGGTGCTGCGGGGTCAGCCGGTGTTGCGGGGTCAGCAGGTGCTGCGGGGTCAGCAGGTGCTGCGGGGTCAGTAGGTGCTGCGGGGTCTGTAGGCGCTGCAGGGTCAGCAGGTGCTGCGGGGTCAGTAGGTGCTGCGGGGTCAGTAGGTGCTGCGGGGTCTGTAGGTGCTGCGGGGTCAGTAGGTGTTGCGGGGTCAGTAGGTGCTGCGGGGTCAGTAGGTGCTGCGGGGTCTGTAGGTTCTACGCAATCGCTGCCTCTAAGAAGGCAAATGGCCAAAAAGGCACAGCCAAGGATCACCGTTTGAATTCTCATCTCGATGCCAATGGTTTGGATTGAATGTCTTACTGTCTCTGTGGCAGCACCTTTTATAGCGAATTTTTAAATAAGCTGATCCTACTTTTGCTGTTGTTTACTTTTTTTGTAATAATGTTTTAAGAATCATATTTATACAGCTGTGAGAAAACTATGGCTTGACGTCATTTGAGATTTGAAACTACGTCAAACCTTCGTTCAAAGGAATGTTTTAATTTCACAATTAAACAATTGCTTAAAAAATTTAACATAAAAGAATTGAATATTTCCGAGTCAGAAAAAAAAAACCAAATATTGCCTCCCGAGATTGTCAATAGATAGAACCCAGAGCAAATGCTTTTATTAGAATTGGAAAGTAAGTTTAGTTAGTTAGCAAATAGTTCAATTTGATATTGGTGTTGAGCAAAAGAGACTTCTCAATAAGACTTGAGTAAGCCTTGATTCTCAGATTCTGAGAGTATACCAGGGCTACCACGGGCTAAGACGAGAAAGTGTATGTAAGAAGATACCTCCTCTATAATAACACAATGTTGTTTCCACTACGTTATGAAGTTTATTTCCAATATATATTGAGGTTAGAAGCCAACACTTAGCATTCCATTCACAACAAGAGTAGCTAACGATCGATAAGCGAAATGAAGGTTTGAAGCCACCGCTAAAGAGTAACTAATAAATGCGATCGATCAGCTAGAGTTATGCAAAACAACTGATTAGCTGCAGCAGCCGGCATATCAGCGATCGCCCTTTATCTAGAGAGAGAGAGAGAGAGATAGAGAGCGCTGCACAAAGAGAGCGCAGTCCTGCACTTACCGTAGAGTGTATATCTAATTAGGACTAACAATAAACTATTTATATTAAGCCACGCAGGGCTGCAAATTCAAGCAGAAAAACAATTCATTATCAATTAAAACTTCTTTGCTGCTGCTCCCATCTCACAACCTTAATTTCGAATTTATTGGATATTTTCCATTAAAATAATTTAAAACTGATACATTTTATAAATTGATGAATAGAAATATTGATAACATTTTTTAAACAACAAATCCGCTTTCGCTTATTTAAGCAATTTTACACCGGACTACATAGCATTTTATCAATAACCTAGCCAAATCTAATATTTAAATGATATTATATTAATATAATACTAACAGGCGAGAAATACTTTGCTACCAGTTGATTACAAGTGGCATAACATTATTAAAAATTAATAATGTTACCTTTTTAATGAAATATATAATTTTTGTGTTTTTGCTTATTAAATTTTATTTCGTGCATTTAATTTGATTAAAATAAAATATATCTTTGCTTTTTTTCTCTATGATTTTTCTGTGTCTGCTTTAGTAATGTCAAATGTGCCGGTTTCTCGCAACGGATAAAGGGTTTAAAGTGGTGTTGCGAGCGATGCCGCGAGGCGGAGTTGGATATTCAAGGTTTTATGATGCAAACTAGACGGGGCTTCCACAATCTCCGTCTAGCTTTTGGTAAACTCAGTGCTGATTTTGATGCTATGGAGAATCAATTTAATAGTGTAAAACTGTTGAATGACTCTCTCATGCAGAAGCGATCGGCTGAGCCTGCTTTGCCTCGGGAACCAAGTTTATTGGCCCCGGTTTTGTCATTGTCCCCTACACAGATAACACTTACTGTTGATAATGGTCAGCGGTTGATGGAGTATATTTCTCCTGCACCACCTGCAATCAACAGTAGAGTCTCAATTGTGTCACAGTCCATAGTGTCCGATTCGACTCCGCCACCTCTTTCCAGCAGTGCTCCCAAGCCTCTTATATCGGTTGCACCTGCAAAGCACATTTTTATTTTACGTCTTGCCCATGATATATCAATGGATGACATTAATGCCTACATACAGGCTAAAGTGACATCTACTGGGATATTGGCTGAAAAATTTAAATTTAATTAGAAATTTCCTATGATTGTATTTTTTGTGTCGACTGATTTTAGTTGACAATAAATAAATAAATAAATAAATAAATATCTAAGCTTATAATTAAATAAATAATATATGATTGTTTTTCTCACTTAAATATACACGTATGAGTAGCAGACTAGTCACTAGTGACTAGTGATGTAGCTCAAAGATTGTAACATAACATCTGTCATCTAACATGCAACTAAGTACTTAACATTAATATCGATGTCGATCGATATCAATTGTCTGATCACTAACAAAAGGGAGTCGTTGCGAATAAAGTGAAGTGGGCAGACGTGTTCAGAAAGATAATATAGTTTTGACTGCTACTGTATTTGCTCTTAACATATTATTCTTTAGAGTGCTCGACTCTAAAGCTATCTACATCGAATAATACTCTATTTTTGATTTTCTCTGTTAATGTTGAGTTAAGTTAAGTTGAATGTGAAGAATTATTACAATTAATCATCCCCATTAAAATTACTATATACCCGAAAAGTTGTATTTTTTCTTAATTTGTTAGCTCCTTTTGACAAAATAAACAAAATAAAATATATGCCAGCACTGCCAGCGTGTGTGTTTAAGAGCCATTCAAAGCTGTTGTGTTTGCCTAGCTGCCAATAAATATGCTATATTATTGTTACATACATTTCGCTCTCTAAGACCTATTTGCTGAAGCTAAGAAGAAGACAATTCGTTGCCTTACAGTTGAAAGCGAGAAACTGTGCGCCAAACAGAAGTCAATTTAAACACGTATATATGAATTAAGACCTGGAACTGAGGTAGGCCGAACATTACATACCGGAACAAATCTGCTTACATTTAAATTTTTGTTTGGAGTTCCAATAATAGTTTTTCGTTCCATGAAAAAACACATTCGTTTTAAACAAATATTTAACAACAACAAAAAATGTTTCGCTTAAGACAAATATTTTTCTTGTGATATCTGTTTCACGTTTGGCTGCTACTCAACATTCCACATTTTGGTAGTTTCATTGTATCAGAATAAAAAACTCATCTTTCGAGCGATTGTTCCATTGGCAGCTGTTACATTTTGTGGTTTGATGATGATGCTCTATTTATTAATTTATTTATTTTTCAAAATATGAGAATCCTAATATCACGAATATTTTGTGAGTGTTTTTTTAATACGAGAACAAATCTTTGTTTGTCGACTGTACACGGACAGCCGCCAGACGAATATGGGCATATCGACTCGGCCAGTGATGCTGATAAAGAATAAATATAATTTAGGGGGCTGGATATGTCGTCGAAATCAAAGTTATAAAACCCTCTCCAAGGATATAAAAATGTGTAAAAGTATTGTGGTATATTTACTCGAACCATTAACAGGAGGAGTAATAAAACAGTATGATTTTTTGATGTTTTAAGAATCGATATGATTTTTCCATGCAAATAAATTTGTATCTACTGTTTCTTGTCACAGCTGTGTAAATTTGAATATTACAGCAGCTCATACAAAATCGCTATAAAAGGCGCTGCTGCAGAGGCAGTAACACGTTCAATCCAAACCAATATAGATGAGAATTCAAACGGTGATCCTCGGCTGTGCTTTTTTGGCCATTTGCCTTCTTAGAGGCAGCGATTGCCAAGCAACAACACCACCATCATTTCCTTCCACAAACGTACCAACATCATCATTTCCTACCACAAGCGAACCAACACCAGCACCTACCGCAAACGCACCAACACCAGCACCTACCGGCGCAGCACCAACACCAACACCTACCGCAAACGCACCAACACCAGCACCTACCGCCTCAGCACCAACATCTGCCGCCCCAGCTACAACCGCAGCCCCCGCAACACCTCCAGCCAATTCCGGTTCTAAAGTTCAGTTGAAACGCTTGAAACGCCGGCTGAAACGTATAAAGAAACGCCGGCAATTTCTTCGCAAGAAGCGAAAGCAGTTAAGACAACGTAACAAAAATCTGCGAAAACGATTAAACCAAAGGAGGAGATTTAGTATCGGACTTGGCAACAGGCGCCTCAGAGGTTAAGCAAAGATAAAGCAAAACATCATTCAAATAATTTGAATAAAATTTTATATTGCATTCCAAAAATATTATGGATTTATTATTTCCTTAACTTATTGAGAAATGTAGAATTATGTGTCGGGCTATAATTAGAGATTCTCCAGTATCAGTATCAGTATCAGTTGGGGTTAGCCTTTAAATATGCTACAATGTTTTTGGATAAATTCGGACACTTAAAATTGTGCAACGAAAAACGGATTTTAGTTAAAACTTAAAAGTGTATTCTAATTTTTGGAGCCTGTACATATATGCAAATTAATGATAACGCCATGTATGAAAATAATTCTGTAGTGCTGTTAACGATTTTTCTAAGAACGATTGGTTGCAAATAAAATCCGATTGATGCTTTGAGTGCCATTCACAAATTGACGACCCAATTAGCAACTCTGAGCGACTAGCGACTCCCACACTAGTTGTTCCACTTATTATAATAAATAATTATCATAATTAATTAATAAAATAATAACAAAAAAAAAAATAAGAAAAATTAAATAGTAATAAAAACTAATTAATAAAAATAAAAAATTAAATGGTCTAAGGAACTTGTGGGATGGGTTGGATGGGGCTGAGCTATCTCCACATCTCGTCGAAACCTGTGCAGTTCGAATGTCACGTGGTACCTGTGGTACCTCCATCAAGGACTCGCTCCGGAAGAGGCTCTGAAGAAGGCCAAAGAGTCCAGGGAAGCAGCTGCGTCACCGGCTTCCAAAAGACCCAGCAGCACCCTAACAACCCCGTTGACCATTCCTAAGACGATGTGCGGCGGCAAGGGTTCCGGAAGACAAGATAGCAGAAGGCCTGGATTTGCGCCCGAGCACATCACTTGCATCACATATGGCGAAGAAGCCGTGTAACCTGCGGAATTCCCCCAGGTTACGCTCAGTCACGGAGAATTGTCTGTTTTGGAAGAGGCCATCATACACGAAGTTATTGCGTTTGGATGGGACACCGCGGCTCGTTCGCGGGCATGCATTTCCGGGTTGGTGTATTGGTTATTGAATGTTCCGATGTGGGCTCAGCTGAGATCCGTTATGTCGCGGCTAAAATCATGGAAGGGCGTGCGCTTCGACTGCAAGGTGGGAGACGATATACCGTCCCCCCACTGTATCACGATATTCTGTCTAAGAAGCGTGTATCGGACTACCGAATCTCTGTTGGTTCTGCTGAGGAACCAGAACAGGATCGACACCAACACGCGAAAGGTGATATCTAGGAGGAATGAGGGTGGAGGAGCTTCCTAGTTATCGGACTGCAGAATGGAGCAATGCGCACCTGCCCAACAATGGCTTTGGAAGCTCACTCCACCATACCATAAGGCTCCAACAGAAAAACTACGCTTCTAAGGAGCTAAAATCAATCAGAGAAATTTCACACTTCATATGACTAACAAACGGGAATGGACGACTTTAGACTATGAAAACGACAACCGATGGATCACTCACCAATCAGGGATGGGTCACTCAAATGGTGGCAGAGAGGCACCTAACAGAGCCAGAACAGTTTTGTGGCATAGAAAGATACACAATACGACTGCAACTTAGAAACGAAGAAAGACAGAGGCGGCAACGGAGCTGGGCAGAGGCACCAGGACTCCGAAAACCAAACGTCTTTTGGGAGGCTTTAATCATAAACGATTTAAGCAAGTAATAACCGTGAGGGAGAGTTGGCTGAGGATACTCACCGGTCTATTGGCAGTACATTGGGGAAAATGTGCAGCATCCTAGGGCTTCATGTTATGAGCACCAAAGACAGAGAAGAACTCAGCCCAACAAAGGTTCTTGATTCGTGCAGCTATAGGCTCAGAAGGGGGCACAATCGATCTAGTAGGTCGCAGTGCAGATATCCCGAGAACAATAATAATAAGCAATAAAATTGTAAAATAGTAAGATTTAGATTCATAATCGGTTAGCTAATTTGGCATGGTTTGTATGAGATATTAGCTGTTGTATTGTCTAACCCGTTTTGAAGTTCACACAGCAACGTCATTCGTCACACCAGCCCTGTCCCAGGTCTTGGTTCACATTGAAAGATGTGGAGGGAAGTGTATCTAATTTTTTGGGGCCGAACAATCGGCCGAATGCTGTTAAGCAGTGGGTGCAGAAGCAAAAGTAGCCAATGCATTATAAGAGATTGGGAATTGTACTAAGTGTACGTTGTTAAAGACCTAATCAATGACCATTTACCCATACGAAATGCGGAGTTGATGATGAATTGATTAATGGACAAAAGATGAATATACCTGTACAAGTGGTTTAAAAAATAATAGTTAACGCGCATAAGCCAGGACATATTTCTGTTAAGGAAATACAAGATACAATCGAAAAGTTGTATTTTACTCCGAAATTAAAAGAGACAGTTTTTACTGGGATAGATTGTAGCGAAAGGTGCATAATCGTAAATATAAAGGATGGAAAAAAAGATTGTATCTTAATAAGATAGTATTTGATTCAAAATGAAGGTAAAGCTTAAAGCTAAAAGCTTAAAAACAAGGACGATATAATATAGAAAAGATAGCAGACTCTGAAGGCCCCTTTAAGACCGATACTCTTGATGGTAAGTCAAGTAAGGAATCACACTATGAACTTAATGAACTTATTTTTCATCTCCGAGATCAGTTTGTGCATACCGACAGACAGATAAATACACAGGCAGACGTGTCTTGATCGACTGGGCTGCTAATTCCGATCAAAAATATATATACACATATATCACTTTTACCCATTTGTAAACGATTCAGGGTAAAACAGAAAAGAACGGATTTACATGTACTTACATTTTAGAAGGATCTTCCCCACCTGTTATTAGCTGCTAATACCAGATACCACTATTATGTTAAGCCCGACAGGAATGATATCAGATATTTTACAAAAATGGTTAAAAATTTCGGAGGACCCTTAGCAATGATGCTCCCAAAAATAAAATTAAGTGTCAATATCCATAAAGTATGTGCAAAGGTTTACAAACAATACATAGGCTTGTTTTTATACTTTGATATCGAAGGTATCATATATACTTGAAACTTGGAAAATATACTGGTCTGTGCCCGCGTCAGACAAAGTGTAAAAACTGTGTGTAAACGTGTGTAAGCCAGCCTTAAGTTTAAGAGCCATTCAAAGCTGTTGTGTTTGCCTAGCTGCCAATAAATATGCTATATTATTGTTACATACATTTCGCTCTCTAAGACCTATTTGCTGAAGCTAAGAAGAAGACAATTCGTTGCCTTACAGTTAAAAGCGAGAAACTGTGCGCCAAACAGAAGTCAATTTAAAGACGTATATATGAATTAAGACCTGGAACTGAGGTAGGCCGAACATTACATACCGGAACAAATCTGCTTACATTTAAATTTTTGTTTGGAGTTCCAATAATAGTTTTTCGTTCCATGAAAAAACACATTCGTTTTAAACAAATATTTAACAACAACAAAAAATGTTTCGCTTAAGACAAATATTTTTCTTGTGATATCTGTTTCACGTTTGGCTGCTACTCAACATTCCACATTTTGGTAGTTTCATTGTATCAGAATAAAAAACTCATCTTTCGAGCGATTGTTCCATTGGCAGCTGTTACATTTTGTGGTTTGATGATGATGCTCTATTTATTAATTTATTTATTTTTCAAAATATGAGAATCCTAATATCACGAATATTTTGTGAGTGTTTTTTTAATACGAGAACAAATCTTTGTTTGTCGACTGTACACGGACAGCCGCCAGACGAATATGGGCATATCGACTCGGCCAGTGATGCTGATAAAGAATAAATATAATTTAGGGGGCTGGATATGTCGTCGAAATCAAAGTTATAAAACCCTCTCCAAGGATATAAAAATGTATAAAAGTATTGTGGTATATTTACTCGAAGCCTTATAACCATTAACGGGAGGAGTAATAAAATAGTATGATTTTTTGATGTTTTAAGAATCGATATGATTTTTCCAAGCAAATAAATGATATTTGTATCTACTGTTTCTTGTCACAGCTGTGTAAATTTGAATGCCAACACAGCAGCTCATACAAAATCGCTATAAAAGGCGCTGCTGCAGAGGCAGTAAGACATTCAATCCAAACCATTGGCATCAAGATGAGAATTCAAACGGTGATCTTTGGCTGTGTCTTTTTGGCCATTTGCCTTCTTAGAGGCACCGATTGCCAAGACCCAGCAACAACAGCAGCAACAACAGCAGCACCTGCCGGTGCAGCCACAACCGCAGCCCCCGCACCTGCTGGAGCAGAGACAACCGCAGCCACCACAGCAGCCGGTGGAGCCACAACCGCAGCCCCCGCACCTGCTGGAGCAGAGACAACAGCAGCCAGTGCAGATGCAACAACGGTAGCAAGCGGCGGTTCGGGTAGCGCCGTGAGGACCAGGAGGCGCATACGGGGCTTGACACGCAAGGTGAATCGTTCACAGAAACGCCAGAAAAAACTTCGCAAGCAACGAAAACAGTTAAAACAACGTAACCAAAAACTGCGAAAACAATTAAACAGGAGTAGGAGATATAGTAATCGAAACTTGTATAATGCTAACAGCTTCTTCAGCGGTTAAGCAAAGATAAACCGAAACACCATTCAAATAATTTGAATAAAATTTTATATTGCATTCCAAAAACACTGTGGATTTTTTTTTCCCTTAACTTATTGAGAAATGTAGAATTATGTGTCGGGCTATAATTAAAGATTCTCCAGTATAAGTATCAGTTGGGGTTAGCCTTTAAATATGCTACAATGTTTTTAGATAAATTCGGACACTTAAAATTGTGCAACGAAAAACGGATTTTAGTTAAAACTTAAAAGTGTATTCTAATTTTTGGGCCTGTACATATATGCAAATTAATGATAACGCCATGTATGAAAATAATTCTGTAGTGCTGTTAACGATTTTTCTAAGAACGATTGGTTGCAAATAAAATCCGATTGATGCTTTGAGTGCCATTCACAAATTGACGACCCAATTAGCAACTCTGAGCGACTAGCGACTCCCACACTAGTTGTTCCACTTATTATAATAAATAATTATCATAATTAATTAATAAAATAATAACAAAAAAAAAAATAAGAAAAATTAAATAGTAATAAAAACTAATTAATAAAAATAAAAAATAAAATGGTCTAAGGAACTTGTGGGATGGGTTGGATGGGGCTGAGCTATCTCCACATCTCGCCGGAACCTATGCAGTTCGAATGTCACGTGGTACCTATGATACCTCCATCAAGGACTCGCTCCGGAAGAGGCTCTGAAGAAGGCCAAAAAGTCCAGGGAAGCAGCTGCGTCACCGGCTTCCAAAAGACCCAGCAGCACCCTAACAACCCCGTTGACCATTCCTAAGACGATGTGCGGCGGCAAGGGTTCCGGAAGACAAGATAGCAGAAGGCCTGGATTTGCGCCCGAGCACATCACTTGCATCACATATGGCGAAGAAGCCGTGTAACCTGCGGAATTCCCCTTGGTTACGCTCAGTCACGGAGAATTGTCTGTTTTGGAAGAGGCCATCATACACGAAGTTATTGCGTTTGGATGGGACACCGCGGCTCGTTCGCGGGCATGAATTTCCAGGTTGGTGTACTGGTTATTGAATGTTCCGATGTGGGCTCAGCTGAGATCCGTTATGTCGCGGCTAAAATCATGGAAGGGCGTGCGCTTCGACTGCAAGGTGGGAGACGATATACCGTCCCCCCACTGTATCACAATATTCTGTCCAAGAAGCGTGTATCGGACTACCGAATCTCTGTTGGTTCTGCTGAGGAACCAGAACAGGATCGACACCAACACGCGAAAGGTGGTATCTAGGAGGAATGAGGGTGGAGGAGCCCTCCTAGTTATCGGGATATATGGGCAATCCAGGAATGTGGCCTTCTTTCGATACGGGACCATTCCGTGCAAAGACAGCTGCAAAAGTAGCAGAGAATGGTTGCAGAATGGAGCAATGAGCACCTGCCCAACAATGGCCTTGGAATCCTTAATGGAGCTCACTCCATACCATAAGGCTCCAACAGAGAGCTACGCTTCTAAGGTTGTCGCTTGAAGGAGTTGGGGGCAATCAGAGAAATTTCACAGTTCATATGAGTAACAAACGGGAATGGACGACTTTAGATGACGTCCACCCTATGAAAGCGCACACCGATGGATCACTCACCAATCAGGGACGGGTCACTCAAATGGTGGCAGAGAGGCACCTAACAGAGCCAGAACAGTTTTGTGGCATAGAAAGACACACAATACGACTGCAACTTAGAAGCGAAGAAAGACAGAGGCGGCAACGGAGCTGGACAGAGGCACCAGGACTCCGAAAACCAAACTTCTTTTAGGAGGCTTTAATCATAAACGATTTAAGCAAGTAATAACCGTGAGGGAGAGTTGGCTGAGGATACTCACCGGTCTATTGGCAGTACATTGGGGAAAATGTGCAGCATCCTAGGGATTCATGTTATGAGCACCAAAGACAGAGAAGAACTCAGCCCAACAAAGGTTCTTGATTCGTGCAGCTATAGGCTCAGAAGGGGGCACAATCGATCTAGTAGGTCGCAGTGCAGATATCCCGAGAACAATAATAATAAGCAATAAAATTGTAAAATAGTAAGATTTAGATTCATAATCGGTTAGCTAATTTGGCATGGTTTGTATGAGATATTAGCTGTTGTATTGTCTAACCCGTTTTGAAGTTCACACAGCAACGTCATTCGTCACACCAGCCCTGTCCCAGGTCTTGGTTCACATTGAAAGATGTGGAGGGAAGTGTATCTAATTTTTTGGGGCCGAACAATCGGCCGAATGCTGTTAAGCAGTGGGTGCAGAAGCAAAAGTAGCCAATGCATTATAAGAGATTGGGAATTGTACTAAGTGTACGTTGTTAAAGACCTAATCAATGACCATTTACCCATACGAAATGCGGAGTTGATGATGAATTGATTAATGGACAAAAGATGAATATACCTGTACAAGTGGTTTAAAAAATAATAGTTAACGCGCATAAGCCAGGACATATTTCTGTTAAGGAAATACAAGATACAATCGAAAAGTTGTATTTTACTCCGAAATTAAAAGAAACAGTTTTTACTGGGATAGATTGTAGCGAAAGGTGCATAATCGTAAATATAAAGGATGGAAAAAAAGATTGTATCTTAATAAGATAGTATTTGATTCAAAATGAAGGTAAAGCTTAAAGCTAAAAGCTTAAAAAACAAGGACGATATAATATAGAAAAGATAGCAGACTCTGAAGGCCCCTTTAAGACCGATACTCTTGATGGTAAGTCAAGTAAGGAATCACACTATGAACTTAATGAACTTATTTTTCATCTCCGAAATCAGTTTGTGCATACCGACAGACAGATAAATACACAGACAGACGTGTCTTGATCGACTGGGCTGCTAATTCCGATCAAGAATATATATACACATATATCACTTTTACCCCTTTGAATCGGCAAGGTAGCAAAATGAAAACACATACACTATTTAAAATTATACATAATACATGCGAAAAACAAGCCATGAGTAGAGGAAAACTACTGAAAATTTCGGAGGATCCTTTGCAATGATGCTCCCAATAATAAAATTAATTATTCATATCCATGAACCGCCAAAAATCGCAAGTACAACCTTTGCTCAACAGTGTCAATACCCAAAAAGTATGTGCAAAGGTTCACAAACAACCTACAGACTTGTTTTTATTCTAAAAATTTGTATTGAATTTGTTTGTTTGCATATTTTCACATTATTTTTACGAACAGCTGATTAAATATTTCATAAAAAATAGTAGAAACTGTTTAAATTCTAAATTTGGCACTGCTATTTGATTATTATTATTGTGTTGTTAGAAAACGGAGTTATTTTATTGTTTACATGTCCCATTTGTTGGCACAGCTGCGTAAATTTGAATGCCAACACAAAAAGTCAAGCAATGGCAATCTCAAAATCGCTATAAAAGGTGCTGCTGCAGAGGCAGTAAGACATTCAATCCAAACCATTGGCATCAAGATGAGAATTCAAACGGTGATCTTTGGCTGTGCCTTTTTGGCCATTTGCCTTCTTAGAGGCACCGATTGCCAAGACCCAGCAACAACAGCAGCAACAACAGCAGCACCTGCCGGTGCAGCCACAACCGCAGCCGCCGCACCTGCTGGAGCAGAGACAACCGCAGCCACCACAGCAGCCGGTGGAGCCACAACCGCAGCCCCCGCACCTGCTGGAGCAGAGACAACAGCAGCCAGTGCAGATGCAACAACGGTAGCAAGCGGCGGTTCGGGTAGCGCCGTGAGGACCAGGAGGCGCATACGGGGCTTGACACGCAAGGTGAATCGTTCACAGAAACGCCAGAAAAAACTTCGCAAGCAACGAAAACAGTTAAAACAACGTAACCAAAAACTGCGAAAACAATTAAACAGGAGTAGGAGATATAGTAATCGAAACTTGTATAATGCTAACAGCTTCTTCAGCGGTTAAGCAAAGATAAACCGAAACACCATTCAAATAATTTGAATAAAATTTTATATTGCATTCCAAAAACACTGTGGATTTTTTTTTCCCTTAACTTATTGAGAAATGTAGAATTATGTGTCGGGCTATAATTAAAGATTCTCCAGTATAAGTATCAGTTGGGGTTAGCCTTTAAATATGCTACAATGTTTTTGGATAAATTCGGACACTTAAAATTGTGCAACGAAAAACGGATTTTAGTTAAAACTTAAAAGTGTATTCTAATTTTTGGAGCCTGTACATATATGCAAATTAATGATAACGCCATGTATGAAAATAATTCTGTAGTGCTGTTAACGATTTTTCTAAGAACGATTGGTTGCAAATAAAATCCGATTGATGCTTTGAGTGCCATTCACAAATTGACGACCCAATTAGCAACTCTGAGCGACTAGCGACTCCCACACTAGTTGTTCCACTTATTATAATAAATAATTATCATAATTAATTAATAAAATAATAACAAAAAAAAAAATAAGAAAAATTAAATAGTAATAAAAACTAATTAATAAAAATAAAAAATAAAATGGTCTAAGGAACTTGTGGGATGGGTTGGATGGGGCTGAGCTATCTCCACATCTCGCCGGAACCTATGCAGTTCGAATGTCACGTGGTACCTATGATACCTCCATCAAGGACTCGCTCCGGAAGAGGTTCTGAAGAAGGCCAAAAAGTCCAGGGAAGCAGCTGCGTCACCGGCTTCCAAAAGACCCAGCAGCACCCTAACAACCCCGTTGACCATTCCTAAGACGATGTGCGGCGGCAAGGGTTCCGGAAGACAAGATAGCAGAAGGCCTGGATTTGCGCCCGAGCACATCACTTGCATCACATATGGCGAAGAAGCCGTGTAACCTGCGGAATTCCCCCAGGTTACGCTCAGTCACGGAGAATTGTCTGTTTTGGAAGAGGCCATCATACACGAAGTTATTGCGTTTGGATGGGACACCGCGGCTCGTTCGCGGGCATGCATTTCCGGGTTGGTGTATTGGTTATTGAATGTTCCGATGTGGGCTCAGCTGAGATCCGTTATGTCGCGGCTAAAATCATGGAAGGGCGTGCGCTTCGACTGCAAGGTGGGAGACGATATACCGTCCCCCCACTGTATCATGATATTCTGTCCAAGAAGCGTGTATCGGACTACCGAATCTCTGTTGGTTCTGCTGAGGAACCAGAACAGGATCGACACCAACACGCGAAAGGTGATATCTAGGAGGAATGAGGGTGGAGGAGCTTCCTAGTTATCGGACTGCAGAATGGAGCAATGCGCACCTGCCCAACAATGGCCTTGGAAGCTCACTCCACCATACCATAAGGCTCCAACAGAAAAACGACGCTTCTAAGGATATCGCTAGAAGGAGTTAAAATCAATCAGAGAAATTTCACAGTTCATATGACTAACAAACGGGAATGGACGACTTTAGATGACGTCCACCCTATGAAAGCGCACACCGATGGATCACTCACCAATCAGGGACGGGTCACTCAAATGGTGGCAGAGAGGCACCTAACAGAGCCAGAACAGTTTTGTGGCATAGAAAGACACACAATACGACTGCAACTTAGAAGCGAAGAAAGACAGAGGCGGCAACGGAGCTGGACAGAGGCACCAGGACTCCGAAAACCAAACTTCTTTTATGAGGCTTTAATCATAAACGATTTAAGCAAGTAATAACCGTGAGGGAGAGTTGGCTGAGGATACTCACCGGTCTATTGGCAGTACATTGGGGAAAATGTGCAGCATCCTAGGGATTCATGTTATGAGCACCAAAGACAGAGAAGAACTCAGCCCAACAAAGGTTCTTGATTCGTGCAGCTATAGGCTCAGAAGGGGGCACAATCGATCTAGTAGGTCGCAGTGCAGATATCCCGAGAACAATAATAATAAGCAATAAAATTGTAAAATAGTAAGATTTAGATTCATAATCGGTTAGCTAATTTGGCATGGTTTGTATGAGATATTAGCTGTTGTATTGTCTAACCCGTTTTGAAGTTCACACAGCAACGTCATTCGTCACACCAGCCCTGTCCCAGGTCTTGGAACACATTGAAAGATGTGGAGGGAAGTGTATCTAATTTTTTGGGGCCGAACAATCGGCCGAATGCTGTTAAGCAGTGGGTGCAGAAGCAAAAGTAGCCAATGCATTATAAGAGATTGGGAATTGTACTAAGTGTACGTTGTTAAAGACCTAATCAATGACCATTTACCCATACGAAATGCGGAGTTGATGATGAATTGATTAATGGACAAAAGATGAATATACCTGTACAAGTGGTTTAAAAAATAATAGTTAACGCGCATAAGCCAGCACATATTTCTGTTAAGGAAATACAAGATACAATCGAAAAGTTGTATTTTACTCCGAAATTAAAAGAGACAGTTTTTACTGGGATAGATTGTAGCGAAAGGTGCATAATCGTAAATAGAAAGGATGGAAAAAAAGATTGTATCTTAATAAGATAGTATTTGATTCAAAATGAAGGTAAAGCTTAAAGCTAAAAGCTTAAAAAACAAGGACGATATAATATAGAAAAGATAGCAGACTCTGAAGGCCCCTTTAAGACCGATACTCTTGATGGTAAGTCAAGTAAGGAATCACACTATGAACTTAATGAACTTATTTTTCATCTCCGAAATCAGTTTGTGCATACCGACAGACAGATAAATACACAGACAGACGTGTCTTGATCGACTGGGCTGCTAATTCCGATCAAGAATATATATACACATATATCACTTTTACCCCTTTGAATCGGCAAGGTAGCAAAATGAAAACACATACACTATTTAAAATTATACATAATACATGCGAAAAACAAGCCATGAGTAGAGGAAAACTACTGAAAATTTCGGAGGATCCTTTGCAATGATGCTCCCAATAATAAAATTAATTATTCATATCCATGAACTCAACCGCCAAAAATCGCAAGTACAACCTTTGCTCAACAGTGTCAATACCCAAAAAGTATGTGCAAAGGTTCACAAACAACCTACAGACTTGTTTTTATTCTAAAAATTTGTATTGAATTTGTTTGTTTGCATATTTTCACATTATTTTTACGAACAGCTGATTAAATATTTCATAAAAAATAGTAGAAACTGTTTAAATTCTAAATTTGGCACTGCTATTTGATTATTATTATTGTGTTGTTAGAAAACGGAGTTATTTTATTGTTTACATGTCCCATTTGTTGGCACAGCTGCGTAAATTTGAATGCCAACACAAAAAGTCAAGCAATGGCAATCTCAAAATCGCTATAAAAGGTGCTGCTGCAGAGGCAGTAAGACATTCAATCCAAACCATTGGCATCAAGATGAGAATTCAAACGGTGATCTTTGGCTGTGCCTTTTTGGCCATTTGCCTTCTTAGAGGCACCGATTGCCAAGACCCAGCAACAACAGCAGCAACAACAGCAGCACCTGCCGGTGCAGCCACAACCGCAGCCGCCGCACCTGCTGGAGCAGAGACAACCGCAGCCACCCCACCAGCCGGTGGAGCCACAACCGCAGCCCCCGCACCTGCTGGAGCAGAGACAACAGCAGCCAGTGCAGATGCAACAACGGTAGCAAGCGGCGGTTCGGGTAGCGCCGTGAGGACCAGGAGGCGCATACGGGGCTTGACACGCAAGGTGAATCGTTCACAGAAACGCCAGAAAAAACTTCGCAAGCAACGAAAACAGTTAAAACAACGTAACCAAAAACTGCGAAAACAATTAAACAGGAGTAGGAGATATAGTAATCGAAACTTGTATAATGGTAACAGCTTCTTCAGCGGTTAAGCAAAGATAAACCGAAACACCATTCAAATAATTTGAATAAAATTTTATATTGCATTCCAAAAACACTGTGGATTTTTTTTTCCCTTAACTTATTGAGAAATGTAGAATTATGTGTCGGGCTATAATTAAAGATTCGCCAGTATCAGTAACAATATCATTTGCTGCTTAACAGTTTGATTTTAAGAGCCATTCAATGCTGTTTGGTTTGCTTAGCAGCCTTCAAATATGCAACAATGTTTTTAGATAAACTTGCACACCTAAAATTATGCAAGAAAACACAGATTTTTAGTTAAATCTTAAAAGTTGTTTCGTTCTTGCTATGTAAACTGTTTAAAACTACAAACAGTGTAGCAAATGGTATTCAATCCTTGCACGGATTTTTTTTTTGATTTGTGTTGTTGTGGAGTGAGCTCGTCTCATAGCCCTTAAATTAAGAATCCCCAAGCTTTTGCGCCTTGGGTAACTCACCTTCTTTATTATTCAGAAAGAATAAAAGCATCAAATAAAATCTTTACTTTCTAGCTTTTATCATTGATAATAAAAAATGAAAACAAAAAAAAAAACATTGGTCCTGGCAGGCACAGGGACTGCTGAGTAAAAAAACTAGCCATCGCATATTTTTATTCACAAGCTCGAACTGGCCAGATCTTACTGGCTACAAACACGTGCACATACATACGTACATACATACTTGCATACAAATATACACTTATGCGTTTACACGCAATTGTAGGTAACGGTACATACAGAAAATGCGTGCGGCTGCTGATAGAAAGAGTTCAACATGCGAATCTACTTTCGACTATAACTTGGGTGTTTCGTACCCGATTTTGAAATCGAAATGTATCGGTATTCCAGAAACAGAGGCAGTTATCGATAAAATAATCAAACTTGATCTGCGCCGGGTATTATTGTAAATTTAAAGTCTTTAGCTCTTATAGTCTCTGAGATCCGCGTGTTCATACATACAGACGAACATGTCTATATCGGCTGTTGATCCTGATCAAGAATATATATAATTTATTGGGCCGGAGATGCTTCCTTCTGCATTTTACATACATGTGCACAAAACCATTGTACCCTTTTTAAAAATTTTTAATGGGTTAATGGTATAAAATTAAGTTACTAAACAACAGGAACACAGTTGTAAAAAAGAGGAAAATGCCTTTCTCATTATAAGCATTTTTCGTATGTTTACATGTTACTTCCAGAAGTTAGAAATTTTTTCTAGCTTTTAGATAGATATAACTGTTTCTCATCCAATTTTGATGACATTTTTATAGCTGATTGTATCGGAAACCCATTTGTATCGATATTTTCTAAATGGGAGAGTTTCCGAAAATATAATATAAGCTATGGTATCCGAGTAGTTATATTCCGAACTTGCTCTCTTGAAAGTTTTGCAATATTAAATTTAAAACGGAAAAAAAGTACAACTTTTGTTCAACACTGTTAATAGCCTTCGAATATGTTCAAAGGTATTCAAATAACAACACGTGCGTGTTTTTAATGTTGTTGAACTTGTTTACTTGCATAACTGGTCCACACAATTTTCAGGAACAGCTTATTAAATATTGAATACAAACACGAGAAACTGCCATCTTTGCTGTGCCGGTTATTCAATGCCCTTGGCAATATGTAATTTGCTCAAGAAGACTACATCAACATTATTAGCGAACAATCCGATTTACTACACTTACTATTACAGTGATCTGCCGTGGCATCAAAATACTATTTACATAATTATTCCAGAAAATATGTTTATAAAAAATGTATTCATTAAAACTATACTTGCAAATATGTTTATTAAAATGTATATTGAAAAAAAGTTTTCGAAGTTATTTAATTGAGTTATTTAATTGGTTACATATCCCATTTGTTGGCACAGCTGCGTAAATTTGAATGCCAAGACAAAAAGTCAAGCAATTGGCAATCTCAAAATCGCTATAAAAGGTGCTGCTGCAGAGGCAGTAAGACATTCAATCCAAACCATTGGCATCAAGATGAGAATTCAAACGGTGATCTTTGGCTGTGCCTTTTTGGCCATTTGCCTTCTTAGAGGCACCGATTGCCAAGACCCAGCCACAACAGTAGCACCTGCCGGCGCAGAAACAACCGCAGCCCCCGCACCTGCTGGAGCAGAGACAACCGCAGCCACCCCACCTGCTGGACCGCCCACAACCGCAGCCCCCGCACCTGCTGGAGCAGAGACAACAGCAGCCAGTGAAACCGATGTAACAACGGCGGCGAGCACCGGCGGATCGGGTACTGGTTCCAATGCTCAGGTTAAACGCATGAAGCGCCAAATTCGTCGTCTGAAAAGACTCCAGAAGGCTGCTAGTCAGAAGGCTGCTCGTCAGAAGGCTGCTCGTCAGAAGGCTGCTCGAAAGAGGGCTGCGAAAAGAAGGCAACAAAGGCTGAGGCGACAAAAGAACAGAAACAGGAACAGCAACAGGAGAAATAGAGGTTAAAGCATAGCTAATGCGAAACCCCATTCTAATAATTTCAATAAAACTCTATATTGGATTCCAACAACTTGATGAGCTTATGTTGAGGATTATGTTAAGATATGTAGAATTCTGTGTCGGGCTATACGTATCAGTATCAGTATCAGTTGTGGCTTAACCCTTTAACTTTAAAAGCCAATCAATGCTGTTGGGTTTGCTTAGCAGCCGTTAAATATGCAAGAAAGTTTTTACATAAATTTGAAATTCGTTTTAGTTAAAACTCGAAAGTCGCTTGACTGCCGTTTCCAGTGCAAAGTGGTCCCTCAGATTACTACTTATTTTTAAACGCTAAAATAATTCTTTGATATTTGTTGGTTTTCCAATATTTTGAAATATTATTAATATATTAATTATTATTATTATTATTAAAAATTATTATTAATATTATTAAATTAACTAGAGTGATCATTTTAACTTTAATTAAGATCATCTCATTTCAATGAGAAGCTTATGCCGACAATATCATAAATATATATGTATAAATATATAGCTTATAGTGGGTCAATCTCATATCATATGTTTAAATTGGGTTAACTAGAGGAATTATTATATTTCCTTATCTCAGGGGTATCACTGTTTTAGGGTCTTCGCTTATCTGTTTTAACTTACATTCTTAGTGTGCGTGTTTACTATACAAAAAAGTCCATCGTATTCGACAGGCCTGCTGTGTGAACTCCAAAACAGATTAGACACATAAGTAATTATTTTTATAAATTATATTTTATTTGTACTTATTATTTTCTTTATTAATTATTTAATTATAATATGCTAATGATGACGCTGCATGTTCTATTGCTTTATTTATTATTCTTTTACAGTTGTTATTGTATTTGCTTATTGCTTAGGCCATGCTTTTAGGAAGACTCCGCCGAGGCCCGAGGCCCGAGGCGCGAACGCACTTTGCACTGTTCCAAGCATTTATTTCTATCGATTAATTTCACTAAAACGAGTTCAAGCATCCGCCTTATGCAACACAATTGATTTTGATTGCGATCAGCAAATGTTCGCTGACAAATTGCAAATAAGAAGTGGAACAACTAGTGTGAGAGTCGCTAGTCGCTCAGAGTTGCTAATTGTAACGCTTGCAGCTGACTGTTAAAAATAACAGCAACAGCGAATGTGCAGAGAAGCGGACAACGACAACAGGCAACGGGTGATTTGAAAATTGGAAAATGTTGCCAAATTATACCCACTAAGTTAACGGCATTGCAATAACAGCATGCTGAATCGACGAGCATTATTAAACCATTTAATGAGTAAATTGTTAGTACAAGCTATAAGAAAATGATGGTAAACTCCTAAATGTTAAAAATGTTAAAAATGTTGGCCGAGTTGTAGCAGACTGTTAATGACGTAGCACCTGTAACATAACAACTGTAACATGACATGCCACTCCTACATAACATACGATATCGATACCAATCAGCTCGAAGAAAATGCATTAAATCACTCAGTGATGAATAGGGAAGTGGGCGGATGTGCTTAGATTAATTATTTAATTTAGTTTCGTCTGCATTTTTATAAGCTATCTAAAATGAAATACTTATGCTCAACAATAATATTGCATCAAAAAAGCTAACATTAGAGTTGCTGGAAACCAGACAGTTTTAATAATTGAAGAAAAGAAAAACCCTGGTTCTTAGAAATATGCTTTCTGTCGGAGATTTGATCGTATTTGAGTCGTCATTTGTCCTGCATATCTGAAAACTTGCAGTGATGTTGAATATGCCCGTAATATTGGTTAGGGTGTAAATTAATTGTTCACGAGGTTCATTTACGTCACGAAGCTGGTTTATTGCAAATTGACGCAGACAAAGACTAATACTTAGGGCAACAACAGAAATACATACGACATTTTCTGCTTGCATGCATAACTGCTCCCGAATATTTTAACGAACAGTTGATTAAATATTTAAGAAAAACAATATTAGGAACAGACGTCTGTCGTGTGCCGGAGATTCAATGCACTTGTCAAAATAACGAGTAAATAATTAATTGGTTTCCATACTTTAACTTTTTGTTATATAGTTGAGAACTTTATGAAGAAATACTGATGAACTCTCTGGCATCTACATGGGTTCGATATATATATATAATATGAGTGGAAGGCTAATACCCTCAGTTGATAAATAATTTAATTACAATAGTGTTGCCCGTTATAACAAAACTAAATTTCCTAATTACGTACCCGCAGCTGCGTAAATTTAAATACTAAAAACAAAATGCTAAAAATAAAATGCAAATACAGAATTGCTATGAAATGGAGAAGTGAGACACTCAACCCAAAATTTTACTCTAAACACTGAAACAAAACCTAAATCAGTTGTATGGCAGTCAGACTTTGCAAGAGCGTATGCCAGTTTTATAGCAGCCAGCCTTTGTCTAACATTTTTACTTGCTATCCTAAAAAACTCAACCATTATTTTAGAAGCGGTCGGTCAAACGGATATAGTACATTGGTCAATATGAAAATACGCTGTGCCTAACCACTTGCATAATTCTCAAGCAATCTACATAAAATGTGTCTGTTATTTTGATTGATATTGATTGGGGGACATAAGTAAATAAATGCAAGAAATTGGCAGACACCCCCAGAGTTAAGTGTATGCTGGTTATTTCAGTGAAGCTTGTATGCATAACTGATCCAAATAATTTTAAAGAACAGTTGCTTACATATTTAATAATAAGAAATGAGAGAAATTGCTTATTCGATCCTCTTGCCAAAATGTAATACGCCCAAAAAGATTAAACGAACAAATTGATTGACTACTTTTCATCAGATTAGTGACAATAAAATACTATTCATTTAATAATACTCACAACAAATTTACTTTTCTGTTTGTTTTTTAGAAAATTGCTAACTTTTCTGAAATAATACTGATACTCGTCGGCTTGTCGGTTTGCGATATGAAGCGATAATGCCCTCGGTTGATAAACACGAATTCGATTATTTGCATTGTGCTACTGATCTATCAGAAGTATTAGAAAAGTGAATTATTTAATTGTTCTCATGCCACATTTGTTGGCATAGCTGTGTAAATTTGAGTGCTAAAACAAAAAACCCAAATAATATTGACCAATTCAAAATCTGGGCCTTTTTGGCCATTTGCCTTCTTAGAGGCACCGATTGCCAATCTGCACCTACCGACGGAACACCTCCAGCGGCCGGAACATCTCCAGCGGCCGGAACACCTCCAGCGTCCGGAACACCTCCAGCTGCCGGACAACCTCCAGCCACCGCAACACCTCCAACCGCCGGAACACCTTCAGCCCCGTCAACACCTGAAGCCGAACCACCTGCAGCAGGCGGAGAGACAATGGTTCCGCCTCCAATGCTCGAAATAAGCGCAAAATAAAAGCTTTGAAAAAGAAGGTGAACGCTACTCAACAGAAACTTGTTCGCGCGAAAAAACGTGCAGACAGGCTACAAAGGAAGCTGAACAGGAGACAATCTGGTAACAGGAAGAGGAGAAATAAGGGTTAAAGCATAGCTAATTCGAAACCCCAATCTAATAATTTGAATAAAACTCTATATTGGATTCCAACAACTTGATGAGCTTATGTTGGGGATTATGTTAAGATATGTAGAATTCTGTATCGGGCTATACGTATCAGTATCAGTATCAGTTGTGGCTTAACCCCTTAACTTTAAGAGCCATTCAATGCTGTTGGGTTTGCTTAGCAGCCGTTAAATATTCAATAATGTTTTTACATAAATTTGAACTCCTAAAATCGTGCAACAAAAAATTCGTTTTAGTTAAAACTCGAAAGTTTTCGCTAATTTTAAATTTCGCTCGTCTACCGCTTCCAGTGTAATGTGGTCCCTCAGATGTTAAGCTATCTTGATGATGACTTGGTGCATATCCGTCCCTTTGCTGCAAGCAGTAGATAGGAGCCTACCAGATCATATCATATGTCATATATGTACAGTGAAACACAGCTTATTAGGCACAGAGTCAAAGAAAATAGGCTACTTTTTTACATAATCCTACCTAGCAGGTGGGGAAACCCCAGTGTATTGGGGTCATATATTAATTTAGGTTGTTAATACCTGTACCTACCATCGGTCTTTGGAATTTTTGAAAAATAATTAATGATTAGTTTATGGCAGGCAATTACTTGTTTTCTTTGACTCTGTGCCTAATAAGGTGTCTTTCACTGTATGTCATACATCTGCCATAGAAACAATCCGTCGTAAGACGATAACAAATTTTCCGATCCAAAATGACCAGTAATGCGTGTTTTTATGCTCATTTGGAGCTATGATTGAGAATATTTTTGACTGATATTGAGTCTCCCCTTATGTACTAAGGTCGAGTGGATGATTGGCAGGGTATACTCAGTATAACTTTAAAAATCAGCTTCGATCAATGTGGTAAATACAATGCAATTAATGGCGTAGCACCTGTAACATAACAACTGTAACATGACATGCCACTTCTAGATAACATACGATATCGATATCGATCGATATATATAACTATACACTCAGAGTAATAAGCTGAGTTCCACTTGGTGAATTTCTAAGTTTTTCTCTGAATGTAGTAGGTATAGTATTTGATAGAGACTCACCTGTTGCAGTGTGGGTGTGGCCATCCACTGTTGAAACAAATCCGATGTGACAGAGGGACGCTTGTGCAACGTTTTGCGGCTCTCAATGTAGTCGTGGAGGCGACTCAACGCCTCAGGCGGTGCACGTTCCGTGAGCCATTTCTCAAAAGCTTCTGGCTTATCCTCAAACAGGCGAGCGACCTCGTCTACATCGGATTTGCTGCAACTGGCAATGGAACTTGCCATGGGATTCGAAGCGCAGGTTGCCGAAGGTGGCGTCGATTCGGTGGAGGAGACCCGTGGCAACAATTCTGCGGCTGCGTGTTGATTGTTGTTACTCGGCAAGTGACGCTCCATTTTGGCTTGATTGCTTGTGGTTGCTGCTGTTGCTGCAGCTACAGTTGCAGCTGTTGATGTTGCAGCCACTGTTGCTGTTTGTGGCATCTTGTTGGCACCATTGGTTAGTGGTTTTGTTGAAGACATTGCAGAGACTGCTGTTGCTGCTGCTTCAGTCGTCGTTGCTGTTGCTGTTGTTGTTGTCATGGACGCCGGCTCAAGTGGCTCTTCAGTATTTAGTGTTCCGCCGGCGCCGTCTGTAGTAGCTGACACATCGGTCATGCTTTTTTTCGCTCAGTGCACTTGGATATATGCTTTACCTAGGTTTTGTGAGAGCTTTGTACACATCGCATATGTCTGGCCAGCTCGTTGTTGCTACTTTTTTTCTACTGATACTGTTGCTACTTAGCTACTGTTCCTTCTACTGCTATTGCCCCTGGAACTACTGCTACGACTGCTACTTATATTGCTTTCACCACAGCTATTGCTACTAATCCGGATGCTGCTCCTATTGCGGCTACTGCTTTTGCTCCTGATTCACCGCGTTTGCTTCTGCTTTCACAGCTCCTGTTACTCCTACTGCACCTGCTATAGCTACACTTTCAGCTACCTGCTCTTGCTCCTCTTGCTAGTGTTACTGATCCTGATTTTCCAGCTGCTACTGCTGCTGCTCTTACTGCTACTCTAGCTCCTGCTAGTCTAGCTACTACTGCTGCTTTTGCTCCTCTTTCTGCTCCAATTACTGTTTCTGCTCCTGTTCCTGCTCCAGCTGCTGGTTCTGATTAAGTCACGTAGTTGGCCACTTATGTGGTTTTTGCTCGCAAAACTTCTGGCTACCTGTTGCTCTCTTCTATCGTCTGTCGTCCGTCGCCTTACGCCTTACGGCTTAGCTTTTAGTGGACTACTGGCAGGGGTAATTGATGAGACTGACCCCAGCTCCATGTTGGATTTACGGTGTATCACCTGCAGCAGTTGTACCTATCGCTTTAGCTGTTGCTTTTGTCTCGTTACATTCGCGCCTTGATTTGAGTTGAGGCACGTTCGCTTCTGTTGTTTGATTTGTCTCTACGTCCTGTTATCCTAATATAATTTCAGCTTGCTCAAAGTCTGTAACGTAAAAGAGAGAAAAAAGTTTGTATTTCTTGACCGCTTAAATAGCTACTTGAATGCAACAAAAATATATATACAGTGAATCTATCTACACTTGATTTCAACGTCTCGGCATTAGCGAAGTGAACTGGTTTTGCATAATCATTGCAAAGTACAGTTACTTTAGTTACGAATATCTATAATACCAATGTTATGCGCATAAATCATTTCAATTGGAGAGGGTATTCAAATGTTGTATTCTAGTTTGTAAAGCATAAGGTAAAAATATTATATTAAATATATTCATAAGCATCACTAGCCGAATGGATGAACATTGCTCTGATAGCACCTACGTCAAGCGAAAGAGCAAAATAAATATGAGATCACTATAGCAGTAGCACAAACTGCTATGCTCTATCTCTGCTCCCTTTCCTTATGCCATTGCTACAACTACAGCGACAGCTCCATGTAGATTTTTTTTGTTCTTGCTACTGCTATACAGCAGGGCGAAAAAGCATTTAATTCAGTTGTCTGTTATTGGCTATTCTATTGCTCTGTTAAAGTGCGTAGCAATAGCAAAAGCAACGCAATCTTTTTATTACTCTTGCTTCTACGGAGTTGTAACTTCAAACAGTGGTTTCGATTGACTTGTTTTCTTCCAACACAATATAAATAAAAGTATGTTTAACACTTACAAAACATAATATTTCGATCTGAAAACAAACAATTTAGAAGTCATCAAATTAAGTACGGTCTACAAGGGTATTTCATTTTTGACGTGCCTCAGATATGCGTTTTTGTTATGTTTAAGATTAAAATTTGCTTCTATTCTTGCCAAGTCTAACCACATTCATGTGGCTTACTTCCATATTCAGTGGCTTTCTCACCAAATGAATTTAAAAAATTCATAACGAAATGTGCAGTTGGCAATAAATTTGTTGGCTTAGAGTGCGTACCTATTTCGAGAATCTGGGCAATATATTTAAATTCATCTATTGAGCGAACAGAAAAATGTATGACCACAAATTGCATTTCCCAAAAAGGTTCAAGCTACACTTAGAAATAAATATCGCACTGATAATTACAAAGTTTGTTTTGTTTTTCAGAAATGATTTCCAAAAATGAGAAAACGTATTGCTTTAATTTAGAAAGGATATTTTCAGAAAAATGTTCTATTATTAAGAAATGCATTTCTAAGATAATTTCTGAAATTCACAAAATAATAATGAAATTGGCTCTCTATATATTCTCGCTATATTAGAGTTTTGTTGTGAAATCTTAAATTACTAATGTTTAATAATAAAGTAACAAAACAGCTAATGTAAGAAAATGTGGAAAACGTTCTGAAGGATTTTGATATTTCTTTTTCTAAATTTTAGAAAGGTGAACTCAGAAATTAAGAAATGTAAAACCTGTTTTTTTTTAGATCCACAACCCTCAAATTACGAATATTACTTTCTGTATAATAAGGTGAGTGTGGAAAATTTCTAAAATTCAGGGCGATTATTTGTCTGAGTGTAGAGAGTGTTCCAGAGAGAGAGAGAGTGAGAGAGAGAGGGAGCGCGGCGAATAACAACTTTAAGCGGACACAAAATATTTAAATGAAATTGGCTTGCGCTGCAACGAAACGGACTGGGAAAAGGGGGTTTGTGTGTGTGTGTGCGGAGGTAAGGGGGTTGACGTTACAGTTGCCACTTATGCAGATTTGCATTAAAATGCCTGTGGCATTTGCATAGAAAGGCTTTGGCGCATTTGCTGCACTTACCTTGACTTGAACTTTGACTAACGTTCGGGAGAGAAAGTCGCAGACAGTCGATCGTCATGCTTTATCGCCCCCTAATTTCCCTTTGCCTTTTCCCCGAAATCACTTTCATTGATTTTCACTATTTTCACCAATTTCAGCAGTTTATGTGTGTCCTGGCACTGTTTGACTTGCATTTGCATGTGATTCACCTCCTGCTGCCTTTCTTTCCGCTTGTCATAAACAATGTTGTTTTGCATCAAGCACAATGGGCAGACAAAAGGCCCTTGCTCGACTATTGAATACCCTGCACAGGATGTTGTTATTGTATAAGCTCCTGAACTAAGCCCTTCAAAATTTTCATATTTTTGTGGCAAGAATTAAATTAAAGTTTGTAGCTTTCTAAAAAACAGGTTTTTGCATTTATAAAATTAAGGGCTGAATTTTCTTAATTTTACAAACAATATACTTTCTATGGTATTTGTTTTCTAGTTGAAATATTATGTATATAGGTAAATATATATTTTGTAAATATTTCTTATATTTTTAATTAAAATTTAAATATTCAATTTTATTTTCTATTTAATTTATTTTCTTTTTACATTACATAAATTAATAAATAAATTAAAAAAACTTTGTTCTGAGTGTATATGCACTCGCATTGCTTCTTGCACAGGGTATATATGACAACAAAAACTACCTCGAGGTTTATCACGGTCTCGTTTGCAATTTCAAATTGGGTAATAAATTCTTGAACTCTGTATGGCTGTATCCTCTCTCTATTTCTCTACCTCTCTATAATCTCTTGTGTGTGTGGGTGTGTGTGCGTGTGTGTGCGTGTGTTACTTTACCATTCATGAGCGTGTGAAATTGCTTTGTTCTCGCTGAAGTTTTATGGGCTACTCAGTGGGGTGTGGCAATTGTGCACCCTTCGGCCATTGTGCTTGTAGATTTAATGTCCACACTGAAGATTAAGATTTTAATGCCCTTTTTGACTAACAAATTTTGGTCTATAGTCAGCACATACAGTTGTGAAGGGAGAGGTTGTTGGAGAGATTGTTGCACTAACCACTTAAAATGGTTGCTTTCGAAGTTGCAGTGCACAGCTCTTGCTTTTTATAGCCTATGATTCTGTTTTTGTAAGTAATGAAATACTTTGTCAGAAAATCGATCTATCTAAATGTAGAATAACTGAAATAAATCGAAGTGTGATTTAGCTACAAGAAAACTCTAATTGAATGAAGCTAAATAATTGAATGAAGTTAAATTCAAGCTACAAAATTTGCAAATGGGCTTAATTAAAGCAATTGGGCAGTAAATATATCCTGTGTCCTGTATCCTGAGTCACGAGTCCGTTACTCTATTTTGTCTGACTGTCAGTAAACAACGTCGCTGCAAATTTGCATAACTTGGGACAGCTGGCAATGTGGCTGCCACAAATATGGGTAAATTATGCGAAGACTGCTGCACAATATAATTAGGAATAAAAAGCTGATCAAATTTTGCTGTGCAAAACCGGAAATGGGCAACAACGCAATTGGCACGCATCGATGCATTTCAATGTGGCCAGGAAGGCAAAGTAAAACAAAGCCAAACAAATTGGTTTACTAGGTATTAGCCATAATTGTGGTTAACACACGCACGCACACACACTCGTACACTCTGTTAAATATACGCATAGGCAAATTAAGCTCCTTAACACAAGAAAATTGCAAAAGCACAAACAACAAAACGAACTGCTTTTGCATTTTAGGTGAAAGTCCGTTAATTAAAAAACGTGTTCTCAATACTCTGACATCGAAAGGTAATGGAGCATATTACATTAAATATATATACAATAATAGTCAATGAACTTGGGAAGTATATCACTAATAACCGACTCTCTTTGAAGATAGATACTAATTGAGCAGACCCATTTTCTCCTCTTCTCAATTGTATTATACCGAAAACAGACACAATTGTCAAGATATAGCCTTCCTTGATTGAAATATAATCGACACCTGATATCTTGTTTATCGCCTGTACAAATTTGATTCCGATCGGATAAGAATGTTGCACGTTCAAAATTGAACTAAACTCGACTAGTTTTGTTAAAACAATCATAAATTTAAATATTTCACAAGATATAACAATATAATCTCATATTATAATTATCAGCTAAATAATAGCAAAATCAAAAGACTCATAATAGATATAAATACTATTATAATTTTTAACATAAATCATCTAAATATACATCTAATAATCGGAGAAATCGATCGTTAATTTGATATGTAGTCCAGGCAGAAGACCCCTATAAAAATAAAATTAATAATAAAAATACTGCTAATAATAATAATAATCATTTCTTCATTTGTTTTGGGCGGTCTATATAAAAAGTATCATTATCATTTAATAATAATTTAAATTGTATTTATTAATAATTATAATAATATTAATAAATAATAATAATAAATAATAATAATAATAAATAAATTATAATAATCATCAAGAGTTAATATACCTAAATGCAGGGTATCTCCCAGTCGAGCTATCCCGCGTACAGACAGCTTTACCTGTTTTTCTTTCTTCTTCATAACAGTTGTGCGTTATTTTTAATTGAGAATGCGCAGCAAACACGATGGACGTCATTTGTTGCAACTGCAACAACGGCATGCATGAATGCATTCAAATGCTGATGGGGGGGATGGGGTTGCTGATGGAAACGTGCCCCAAAAACAGTGTGCAACCATAAATAGCCGTAAATAGTGCGCGCTTTGTAGTTGTGCATGTGCAGCTCGAAATTAGTGAATTAGTGGCGCAAAGTGCGGACGCCATTTTTCCAAAGGAAGTTTCCCATTATGAGTAAGTGACGTGCGTGCGTTGGCAACTCCGCCACGCTGCAACTGGGCAACTAAGCAATTCTGCTGCACGGTGCAAATTAACTTTGCGGCTACTTTGAAACGTTTTTGGCTTCTGTTTGAGCAGCGCTAACATTTTCGTGTTTTCAATTTAGCAAATTGCAACATTGCAACATTTTTGGTGTTGGCCATCAGCGACGCTTTGCCGCAACTGTTTTGAATTTGGTAAGCCAGACGCATTGGCAACACAGTCACGTAGCAACAACAACACGCCCACACCAACACCCACACAAACACACCAAACACAGAGTGATGCACTTGTCTTTTTTGGCCGTATCTGCTAAAGATGCGGCCAAGATAATCGCACCACTCCCACAAGAAATGTATTCAAAGGTGCCTTTTTTTTAATTTTTAGTTTAAGTTTAAGATATTTATGAATACGTTTTTGTAAATGTAAAAGTAAAAACTGAGAAAGAAACAAAATACCATCATTTTATTCACCGTTCTCAACTTATTTAAATTCAATGAAAATTTAAGGTAAAAAATTAAGTCTTATCACAGAGGAAGAAAATTAACGCAACAATTATAAGCGCCAGTTTTCAAAGGTGCACTTGTAATTAAGAAAATTAAAAATAAATAAATGATTTCTGGTGCTATTATTTTTGTTAATGTTTATAGGCTCTTTTTATTTTCCTGGAGCAGTACTAACTTTAATTTTATATATTAAAAATCAACATTGGAAAAAATTGCAAAGTTAATGGTCAATTTTTTCATACGTAAATAAAAATGTCAAAGTGATGCTATTAATTTTTTCGCAACTGTATGTGGCAAATGCGCTTATGGGGAGAGGGAGCGAAAGTCGCTGTATGCGGCATGTACAACAATGGTGTTGACATGCACCACTCATTGCTCATCGTTGCAGGCAGCAATCCCTGTCGTCCCCAGTCTCTCCCCTGACCACCCCCTTCTTCTATGTCTAGGAGCATGTTTGTTTGCGGTTTTGCACTGCTGCGGTAATTCTAATTTTGCATTCTGCCACACAGCGATTTCCCCACCCACAAGCACATGCATATATGCACGACTTAGCCTGCTCGGCATTTTCCTTAGACAATACTTGTTGCATACAAAATTCTCTAGCACGAAAATAATTCCAATAATATTTATTTCATTTATAATTTTAAGGAATTTCCCGAAAATGGTCTTTATTAACAAAGAAATTGATTGTTTTTGGTGCTGACAAAGTTAAATTCTGCTGAAAAATTTACCACACTTTTGTGATCAGCTTTTTCAATAGAAATATGACAATTTTATGCTATGTTAAACTAGCATAAAAGAGAGCTAAGACTCGCTCCAGTAAATAATGCCACAAGAGCTCCAACAATTCCTAAAAATGTTCCACTTTAAATTTGAGAAGAAGACACTTGGAAAATATTATTTTATTTATTTATTTTAATTGCTGGGCAAATGTTGTTATAATACAACATAATATATTATAGCTAATGCTGACAAAACTAAGCCCGTTCCATTTGTCGAATCTGCTGCTTTCAGCTCGCATTATGAAAAAAACGTAGCATACTTTTGTGCGCAGCTCTTTCAATGGAAAAAAGGTTAAAAGTTTGCTGCTTTGTGCTGAATAAAAGAGTGCTAAGACAGGCATAATAATAATGAAGACGATCATATGTAGTTTTATATTGTCACTGGACAATATTTATTTATATATTTATATATATATATATATTTGTTGTTTCTATTTGCTATCGGTTGGCTAACCATTTTGTGGTAAATTGAAAGTTGAAATTGATTGGCAAAAAATTTAAAGATAATTGATTGTGGCATCTTTTTAGAATAGGAACACGAGAAAATATTATTGAATACTTAGCCAATGAACTTAATTACAATAAATCGAAAAATCTTAAATTATAGAAATAGCTCAAAGGCTATTTTAATTAACATCAGCAGATGATAATGCAATAATGAACGAAATATTTATATTTTAGTTCTTGGTGAGAGTGGACAAAAGTGCTTTCATAAATAATTCAATAATCCGAATGTTTGCTGCAGCTCACCTCTGAAACTCAATTAGGTCAATTCAATAATTGCTCAATTTAAATGTATAATATAATATTTGTCTTTTGCTCAAAATTTGCACTATGTGCAGACTAATGAAAAGCGATGTGGTTCACTTCGAAAAATTTGCCACCAACTTGTCAATGAAAATAATTAAGAAACTTTAGGCGCACTAGGCACGGTCAGAAAAATAAATCGCAGCAAATTTTAGAAATTCGCATTACTTTTTATTCAGAAAATAGATTTCGAAAATTTTATAATTACAATTTTCTAAAACTTAGAAAAATATGTCTAACGTCAGGGTGAAAAGCTTTCTAGGTTGATTTTCTTAATTGCAGTGCAATTTTTTTTTGAGTGTGATTAGTAAAATATCAAAAGGTTTGACTGGAAGACGCTGCAGGCGTTACTTGCATTAAGTAGAAAATTCAACAAGGATAATTATAAGGAGCAGTGCACCCCGCAGTTAGAACTCCTCCCCCTGACAATCTCACCCCTCCCTCAAGCATTGCAAACAATTTTGTACTCAAGACTCCGTCTTTGTGCTAAGTGAGCGCATTTGGAGCTTAAATCAGAGACGTTCGCTTAATTCCGCATGACAGCGCCAAAGCCCAAAAGAATGCAGAAGCTGCTGACTGATAACTGCTGACCCCCGGCTGCTTGCAACAGCCAGATGGCGCATAAATGTCAACAAAGTTTACTCGCTGCTATATCACAATGTTGCAAGGGGCAGAGGGACACTCACTTGGCCAAGTAAATGCGACAGGCTGCACTCGGAATGCGGCGCAGCCAAATGCTGCGAGACAGATTCAGAGTAAGAGAGAAAGTGGGAGAGTGGAATAGAGCTGTGGCATGGCTCTAGCATGCAATTGGAGGTTGAAATGGCAAATTTATGAGACCACCAATGACACTGGCTGAAAGTAGCACTTAATCAAACAAATGTGAATGCGCTGCTCGATTATTTAATTATATATTTAATATATTTATTATACAATTATATTAAGCGACGATGTGGTTTGAAATCTCTTAAATTATCTTATCCATCTGATCAGACAGACATTACACAAAACCAATATACTCTTTTACCTTCGACATGTAAGCATAGTCAAACAGAAAAGTTTCATTAATTTTTGCATTTCATTTTTATTAACTGCCTCTTCAAAATTTCTAGCAAACTTTTTTAATCTCTTTGGCTTAGATTGGTTCGAACAACGAAGAGGAAGGCACACATCTTTCACAGAGATATGAGCAATTGGCAAAAATTATTTGAACCATATATAAAAAGAACCAACAGGCAGTTACACATCATTCACCTTGAATTCACCTCTAGATGAATACTAAATTTAATTTTGTATTTAAATATGTTTCCAAATTCACTTCAAAAAGGCAAAAAGAACGAAGAGGCAGCTACACATGATTCACCCTTAGCCATACTAAGCCATGGCACCCCTAGGCTAATGCTAAATTAAATTATTTTTAATACGATTCCAGATTTAGAACATCATTATATTCATAAAAAAAGAACGACCGAAAAACATCCTTCAATTGAAGCCATGCAAAAATTTAATTTTTTTTTTATTATGGTTCCAAATTTACGTCGAAAAGACAAAAAGATTAGACGCACATTCACAGATATATGTATGTAGGTTAATGAATAAATGGTTCTATTTCTATATATAATAATAATAAAGAGAAGAATTGAATTCACTTTTTTCTTTATATACAATTCCAAATCAACGTTAAAAATGCCTGCTGCACTATTTCAGCCGTTATCATTGGCATTTCCATCAGAAGATTCCTGATATTTTAGCTTTGGCATTAGCCAATTTGTCATTTGCATACATAGGGAAATGCATAAATGTGATTTCAGCACATGGTATTTGTTGTGTGTGGTGTGTGTTTTTTGCTTGAGGCAGCGGCTTTCGTAGTCACAAACTGAAGAGGCAATTTAATAGCAATTTTAGCTGTGTGCGAGAAAATGTAACGACATTTCTTATTCAATTTACGCGTATGAAATATTTGAGGAAACACTGACACAATAATAATATTTCTGCATAATTTCATAAGTGTAAATGCGAGCACTGTGGAAGGGGGGGGGGGGGGGGGGGCATGTGGCATGTGTATGTCAAAGTCAAAGTCTGTCTCGTCGATAAAGATGCCTCGTTTGGGGCACGTTGATGGCGTCGAGATTGTCGCCTGTTTGTTTGCACACGCCTGAGTGGCATTGGCATTGTCTGTCTGTCCGCCTGTCTGTCTGTGTATTGTGTGTGTGGCCCACAGTAACTACAGCAAATAGAGCATGCCACATGCCACATGCCACATGCCACATGCCCCATGCCCAATGACTTTTCCGCTTCCGCCCGCCATTGTTGCCTCGGCTCGCCCTATTGACAGTTGTTGTTAATGGCATCTCAATATTTAGCCCGGTCTTTGTTTTAAGACAATTTATGCTTGATTGCATTGATTGATTAGCCGCACTTGTTGTTCACACTACCACGCCTATTGTGTGTCCCTATTTTATACATACACCAGGAAAAAAATCGAACTGAAATTTAGAAAATTGTCTCAAAAATTAGAAAGCTTTTCTTGTTTTTAAAAATAACTTGTAAATATAAGAAAACACTTGAAATAAATTCAGAACACGAAAAATATGGTGATCTTTTATATGTTTTAAAAATATTCTTTATTACTAAGAAACATATTTTTAGAAGGTAAAATGCAAACCCTTATTTTTACAAGAAATCATTTCAGACGAACCTGTTGTGTGAATCCTCGTAAAATCATAAGTTTCTTTTAGATTATTAATTTATTTTTTTAATGTCAACTAATTTTAGTCGACACAGAAAATATACGAAAATCTTCTGCTAAATTAAATTATATGAACTAATTAAATTAACACAATAAGAAATATTTACAAGAAATATTTACAAGCGAAAAAAAATATTTCTTATAAGTTTAAAAAAATCTTCCTCGAAATTCAAAAATTCTAACTTCTTAGAAAGCAACAAATCTGAATTTTAAAAATTTTCTTACTGAATAAAATTTTTTAAAATTGAGATCAATTGGTTTTTTAAGTGCACATCAGCAAGTGGCATATAAAAAATGAAGCTCTCTTAAGTTTTGGCATGAACATTTTCAATTTGAAGCAGCAAAATTTGGTGATAAGCCATAAAACATGAGTAACTTTGCTGGCAACTTTCTAATTAAAACTTTGAAGTATATAACTAAACTAATATTGAATAATAAATTGTTTTTCGCTTGAATTAAAAGTTTGCAGTTTTCAGTTTTTCGCTTTGGAGCGTGCTCAGAGTTGTTAAGGCTTAGGGAAAATTGGCTAATTGAGTTTGTTGTCTGACTCTTTGGCAGTTGCTAAAAGCTTTCAGTTAACGATTTTTACAGATAGATTGCCTAAAAAAAGAAAGAAAAGAGAATCAATTCGGAATAGCAATGTCAATGAACGCTAGCGTTATAAAAGCTGATGCGATATATCAACGTTACTGCAAAGGGCAAAGGTCAAGGGATTGCGCACAAAGTTAGGAGTTGTGGGAGTTGGAGAGAGTTCAATGTTTAGCTTAAGCCCCCATTTATGTATGACAAGCATAAAGGACATTAATTGCCTGACTTGCTGGAAAAAGGAGAAAAATGAACTTGATATCAGTGCGTGTGTTATGTGCTTGAGTTTATGTGAGGCATGCCACGCGCAGCTGCGGCACTAACTATAACTCATTACTATGCAGTCCACATATATATCTGTACATATATATACATTATTTTTTTATATAGATGTCTGTGAGAAAGCAAATCACAGCGTCGCTTGTCATTTTTCACATAAAGCGAATTTCGCTTGAGTTTTATGCTTAAATACGCGCATTTTATTTGCAGCCTTGTTTTATATTTATAAATAAAGCACTTGAGTAATAACTACATAAGTATAAATACATATATTTATAAATATATTCATATATATATCTGAGCATAAATCAAATTTCTTATCATTTTGCAAATATTTTTAATACTCTTTTTTCAGCAATTGCAGATAATTCTGTCGTTCAAGCTTTTTTTGAGTCCTTTAAGCCATGTCTGAGCTGCGTCAGCAAAATATGAATATGAGCAGCCCTTTTACTTAAGCACCGACTGACTTCAATTTCAAAATGTTGCTATCATGTCTGTTAGCTACAAATGACATCAGCTTTGGTTTACAATCCCAACCACAAAACTGACACAGAGTTGAAGTAATTCGAGCCACACATAAAAGATTTATTGACGGTTAAATAATTCAATGAACGACTTGCAGCTGCAATAAAGCAATTTCACATTTTTGTGCTTTCACAAAATAAATACATATAACTTTTTTTTCGAATTTATTCTACTTATTTATCTATTTATTCTCTAGAATTTATTTTATTTATTTCCAATAAACCCTAACCAACAAATAAAGATAATTACAGTATTTGTGCTATAATAGAAGTCGACATAGCAAGGATTTATAAAGGATTAATTCTTAAATAATAGTTTATATTTTTTAAGTGAATTTCCTTATAAAGGAAATAATTTAAGAAAATATTTTTAAAAAATTAAAAAAAAATTATATAAAAATTATATTTAGAATTTATAACTAAAATCCAGAAAATTTTTCTAGTCCTTTCAACGATTTTCATTTCAAATGCAACTTAATAAACATCAGCATTTTTTTCTGAGTGTAAGTGTGCAACCAAAAGTGTAATATTTAAACTCAATTTTCCAATCTGGGGGTTAATTACATTTTCATAGTTGACTGCAGTTTAATCTTTGCTCATTGTGTTTAACCAGTGAAATCTGAGCTCTTTTGGCAGAGCAATTAGCAAACTGAGAGGCGCCTCCGGCTAGATTACAGTTCACGTCAAGTGCATGTGGCATGCTGCATGCTGCATACCTTCCGCTGTATTATCTCAACTCTTATTTAAATCAATGCAGGTCATTCATCCATGGAATGGACATTGAAAAGCCATTAGCATTAGCACACGCTGCGTTTGGTTAACCGCAACAAAACTAAACCCATGGCATCCCACAACGCGAAAGTACAGTAAAAACTCAGTAAATGGGTCCCTGCCTGCCGGAGTTGTGGTTGCAAAACAAGAAAAACCTTTGCCGTTGACCGCAGTGTTGAAATTTATTTAAAGTGCTGCCCCGCCACAATCCCATTTTATTTGTTGCAAGTTTGAAGACAGAGAAGATATGGTTGCTGCATAAAGCATGCTTTTTAATCAAATTTCATATTTATAATTTATTAAAATGTAATACTAAAAGCAAAATAGGTAAGGGCTTATTTAAAATCCCATTATAATTTAATTTACCTTCCTTGATTTATTATAATGTAATTAATCTCTTATATATTGGGTTACACATTAAACAAGTGAAACAGAAAGTGACATTTTGTCTGCATCAAGGACAGTTGCAACTCAAAAAATATAACACAAACAATATTTTGCCACAGGGTTTGTTGTTTTCGCGCAATGAAAATATATATTTATATAATAACAATATGTTTGGCACATTGTTGCGTACATTGTTTGCCACTTTGTGTAGCACGCTTCACAAAAAGTAGCTCTGTCTGACAAAAGGTCAAATTGGAAAGTTTTAAAAGCTTTTTACACCTGAGCTACTTATGTGAACTTTGCACTCGCAAAAACTGCCTCTTAATGCCAAATAAACAATAGCAACAATAACAAGTTCAACAACTACTTTTGCCTTTGAGCTGAAGAGTTTCGCTGCCCATTTAAAGAGCAGCTGCAGTTTTTCCTTAATAAAAGGATTCCACATACAGTGAGAAAAACAAAATTGCCCTGAATTTTAGTATTTCGCCATAATATTGGCGACAAGGGTAACCGTTTTTATTATTCAGAAAGTGATTTTCTAGGGTTTCATTTCATTTCGTAATTAAGAAGTGGATTTTTCTAAAATGTAAACAAAATAAATCTAGTGTCCACGGCATTGTTTTCTGATGAGAGTTTTTGTTAACTTTTTTTAAATTTTAATTAGAGACTTGATTGTCGATTTGCCCTAAATCCTTTCTAGTTTTAAGGATAATTATATCTTACATTTACACAATATTTGTTCTAGCTTTGAGGTCGAACTTCTAATTTAAAAGTAATTTATTTTCTGAGTGTATAGCTGATTAGTTGGCGGCGCCATTTGAAGTGCATTTGCAGAGAGAACTTTGGGTGCTTTGGGTGCTTGGGGAATGTCAAGTGCTCCATGAATTGTTGATGATACTCAATTGATCTGCTCTTCTGCTCCTCTGTCGAAGGTGATGGCCTAGTTATCGATTAGTCACTCTTCTAGTATATATCTACGCATACTTATGGCCCTAACGACTGTGAATTGTCGCTGAAATGTTTGTCAAGTGTTGGCAGTTAATGTAAATTACGGTTACATCGACTTAGGCTCGCTCAGACCGGCAACCATAAGAGTATTAAACTGTTTACACTGTCAACTTTATACAAACAAACAAAAATGAGGGTGGTGAGGAAGGGGGCGGGGCTTTGAGTCAGCCAGAAGATACTTATATGAAATTATATACTTATGTGTGTTCTCAGATAAGCCGCTTGGCACAAACTGTGTCGACTCACGTTTTAATGGAACTTTTTTATTACTTCCTGATGTTCAGCCGAGATTTTAAATTGCCCTCATTCAAATGTAATGGATATTTTAAAGCTCTTACCATTTGCAAATTACTAACGAGTCAAAGCTGATTATACAGATGCATATAAATATATACATATACATACATAGTAATGCGTACAGCTTGCACATATAAGTTAATGATTGGCCTTATTTATATTTATATGTATACATATATATATATAAGTAAATCGTAAACGTAATCGTCGAATGTCGTCAAAACACTTTGCAAGAATACCAGAGTTTTTATTAACTATTTATTTTACTTATTTATTTTTAGCTACGCTTTAAAAATATAGTTAAACTTATAAATATAAATATAATTTATACAACAAGCAGCTGCCAGTTGCAGCCGTTACAAAATCAGTATTCGAATTCAAGTCACAAAAAACAGAAATTTTAAAGGCATTTTTTACGACTATATCAGGGGAGGCTGCTGCTGCTGTTGCTTTTGCTATTTATGTGATTGTGAAAGTTATGGTCTATACAAAAAACGAGGCATGTGTCGCAGCTTAAAATCCCAAGCACACAAACACACGCACACACACACCATAACTATATGGCGCAGTGGGACCAAAGCCCCACCTCCCCAATTACAGGTAATGGGAAGTAGATGGGTTTTTTGCAGAAGCACCTTTTCATGTTGTTTCACGTACAACAGATAACAAGCAAATTAATTAATTAAATGTTACTTAATTCGCATGTTCGAGTGTCGCAGCTGCCGCATCTAAATCTCATTAGTGTGACAACCATCTCTCTCTGTGTGTGTGTGTGTGCTGGGAATAGTATTAAAAGCGAACAGGCGGCAAAAAATAAATCAAAATCTCTATAGACAGCTGTGATTTATGCGTGTATGTTTACACTCAGAGAAAAAATAATTGCCCTTCATTTTAGAAAATAACCCTGAAAGCTTGAAAGTTTTTCTGGTTATTATAAATAAATGATTATATATATTATTTTGTAACTCTAGTTTTTAAAAAACGCACGATCTTCCATTTTCAAAATATGATTTTTAAATAAAAAATTGAGTTAAGTCTGGTAATTTTCTTAAAATCTGTTCAACTTTTCTTTTTATTGAGTGTATGCAGAAGTTTGTTTAGCTGATATGTTTTATATGTTCATTTATTTTTAGCTCACTTGTAGGTGTCCCATTTGCTGCATGTAAAGGCCGAAGAAGATGCCATGATAACATCTCGAAACCTGTGCAGAGCCAATGCTTCAACTAAGGGTCAATATTTGCTTAAAGCATGTATGTGTCCCAGCTACACATGTAAGTGTTTGTGTGTGTGTGCCTTTGTGCGTTTAAGTTTAAAATTTGCATGAATGCCCAAATATTTTGCTTTTGTTCGCCAAGTGGCAACGGCTCTCAAAATTGTCTGCCATGATTGCTTCGTTTGTGCATGAAATCAAAGTCTAGACAAGAAGTTTAAAAAAATGGAAAAAAAAAACGGTTGCCCCAAAAAAAAACGCAGAAAATACTTATATATTGCATACCAGTTGAGGCAGTCTTTAAGTAAATGGTAAATTAAATAAGTAAATTACTAAACTCGTAGAAAACGGGTAAGATTATTTCTCTGTCCTTCCGAATGAAACTTATAATACAATTTTTATGTGGAATTAATTTCAGTAATTCTAAAATCAGTATAATATTTTTAATTATTTATTTAATGTCAACTGAAGTCAGTAGTCACAAAAAACCAAGAGTAGAGTTATGGATTAAATTAAATTAAATATTTAAGTTAGATTAAGAAAATATGAAATATTTATAAGATTTGTTAGATATCTAGCGGTATTTAAATGCAAAATGCAATTAAGTTGTAGACACTAAAACTTGTTTCACATTGAACAAACTTAGGGTTTCGGCTTTGTGAAAATGTGACTGAGACAGCGTAGTTAGGGGTATCTGCCAGTCGAGCACTCTCGCCACTCGACCATTCCAGCTTGATATATTGGTTATTCAAGTAAATTTTATTATGCGCTCGAGTTTTTCAACAAAATTTACATTTTGCATTTTAAGCATGTGCACAAAAAAAAAAAAGCACAGTGTGCAAATATTTGTACAAGTGCCTCAAACGTAAAATGTATATTAAAGCGTGAAATTGTGATTTCAAATATGTTTGTTTTAACGAGAATGTTTTCTTATTTTTGGATTCGTTTGGAAAATGCCTTGTGGTTCACACATAAATTAGTTTTAATTAAGTAAGAAGCCAAATCAACTGTTAACTTGTTTAACTTATGTTTATGTGTACATTTGAAAAGTTACACAAAAAAGGCAAAGAATTTAACATTAATTATATTTGGCATGCCAAAGTCGACGCCCTTTTGTGGACTAAGTTGACAATGTTAAATTAGAGCACAGCCAATAAAAACAAAGCGCAACAGATTAACCAAAAGACCGCAAAATGTTGGCATCTCCATCAAGTTCGAAGCAAAAATCCAATAAGGTCAAAAGGAAACGAAAAGAAAGCAGAAAAAGAAGAGAAGAAGGAGAAGAACTGCACGCGAAAAATCCAACTGAGACGACGGCAGTTTCATTAAACATTAAGCATTAATTTTCATTGAGATTAATAGCTGAGTAAATGCTAAAGATTATGATGGCAGTTAGTTGTCGATTCCCTGCTCCTCTCCCTATCCCTCTCCCAGACCCACTCTCTGTTCCCTTGACTGAATTGACGCAAATTATCCTGCCGTGTTTCGTTCGGCGTTAATTTTATTTCTTGTTAGCAGCCAAATGCCTCCTGCTGAGCCACTCAATGCAATTTAGACTGACATTCAAATTTGGTCATGTAATTAATTGTGTGTGCGTTTGTCACAACGTCTAATTAACATAAATCAGCCGACAACATATATTCTATATATATTTTATATATGTGTGAATAGATTGACTAACGTGCCCGTAAACAATTGTGTAATTGCATATTTGACCAATTGACATTTGAAATTGATGTTTTGGGCAGCAACACAGAAACACAGAAATTTATATTAACTGGACTCCCAAATGTGCGCACACGCCACCTAAATGGGCTTGTGGCCACAAACATCAGAGTCATAGTCCCGGCTGTAGTCCTAGCCATAGTCATAGTCCTGGCACAGCAGTCTGTTCGTCATTTGGCCGTGTCCCCATGGACCTTAGCCCAGGCGACATTGAATTGAGCTACGCGTGTTGTGCGCTTGCAAAGTGTATTATAATTCTGACCTTCTTTGTGTAACGCCCACTTACACTCAGAAGAAAAATTGAACTGAATTTTAGAAATAGGAAAACTTTCTAGTTTATATACGTTTATTTTAAGGTGGGTTTTAGGGTAGTGTTTCAGTAAGAAATCTCTCTGAGAAGAAGGAGCGAAGGCATTTTTACTATTTTATAGAAATGTTTTCTATTATTGGAAAAACTGTCCAAAATTTAGAAAGATCTAATAATATTTACTCTGTCGACTGTTATATTTGAGTTTAGCTGTGGTCTCGAAAGATGATTTGTGAGTTTCTTATGTTTTTTAAATTAATTACTTGAATTAATAAACTACCTAAAATGTTTGTATATGTGAAATCTTAAAATACTAATCTTTAACAATATAATTTGTCTTAATTATATTTTTATATTTAAGTCAATCTAAAAAGTCTGAGGAATCATATAAGAAATCAATTTGCTAACTGGTATTAAGAAAAAAAGAACGCTAATTTATAGAAAGATAAAAATGTGCGCCTTAAAAATTTCATTTTAAGCGTACCTCTTAAAAATTTAGAAATAGAAATCTAGAAATAGCTTTGAGAATTTTTTATTACGTAACAGTATAAACTATTTCTAAAACACAGAACTTTTTTTTTTTTATTCAACGAGTTATTAATTTAATGGACATTTTCTAATTTTCAGAGAGATTTGTTAGCTAAATATACCTTTTCGAAATTCGTATCCTAATAATAGAAAACATTTCCAAACATTTAAAGAAGCTATTATATAAAAATATTTATTTTCGAATACTTTAATTATTGTAAATTATTTAAATTTAGTCTCTACAGTCTGTAAGAGTGTACAATGTTCGGTATGCTGAAATTTGTGTTATTATTTTTTTTTTTGCTTCCCGCATTTGTTTGTTTGTTTGTTTGTGTGTTTGTGTGTGCCTTGGCTCTATTTATCATGCGACAAAAGCGCGTTTATCATTGCACGATAGCTAAATGGAACGGAACGGTGGGCGTAGCACAGCCCACAGCTCCCTTGGCGCATTAGCTGTGGCAGCTTAATGCGCTCGTCTGGTGGCCCCCAAAAGGCAGCGAAACAATTTTTGCGTACATAAATTTCATTTATGAAAATCATTTGCACACAGCACGCCCTAAAAAGCAGGCAACAATATTCGCCAAAGTGCGACAACAGTGCGTGTGAGCAGTATTTGGACAACTATTCACGCATGCATGTGTGTGTGTCTGACGCACATGATTGATGTGTGGCAGCGCCCAAAAAAATTTTACTTTGGCATTTTACTTTTATGTTGCCAGTTTTTGGGGCAACCAACAATGAAAACCTTGTTGACTTTTTACGATTTCAATCAAGTCAAGTGGATTTGCATCAAGTGTTCAAGTGTGTCAATGTTCGCATTTATAGCCCCTAAATATAGAGTCAACCTTCGATTTTAAGTGTATCCGGGGAAAGTTCTTATCAAGGGACCGAAATCTATGTGGGTCAGCGGCAATAACAATGAAAACAACTTGACCAAAAAGTTGGCAGCTATTTTTCTCCCCCCAGAGACTTCAGCCGTCATGTTAATTTTTTTTACACGTCTTGGCCACGTTAGCTACTCTTGTCCAGTCTTGATAACTTGCTACCATTCATTGACAACTACCACAAGATGGACGTGACAGTTGCTAAATTCTAATAACATTAATTGCGCCTAATAAAGCTCAACTCCAAACATATGTTAATTGATATCGATTATTGACAGACTTGATTTTACCAATTAAATAAATAATAATATATGATAAGAATGAATGACATATTATGACTTACCCAAGGTCAAAGCTTGATCTGTAAAGAAATGTTAGAAAAATGTTAGTTTAACGCTCGAATAACTAAATAAATACAGCAATTTAAAACTACATGTTCAAAGTTGCCTGAGGCGTATGCAGAGAAAACTTTTTGTCTGGCAAAGTTTAAAAAATCAAATACATGTATTTGAACTGCGAAGTAAACAAAAGTCAAACTTAAGACCTGAAGGCTAAGCACACACATGTAAGGCGTACTGATTATAATTCCATTTGAATTTATGGCTCTGGCACGCATTAGCCATAATACAATTTTTTGCTATACCCTGAATCAATTAGAGTGTGTTAAAAGGGTATAATACATTTAATAAATATCTCATATATATATATATATACAAATGTACATATATATGTATATATATACTATTTTTATTTATTGATTATTATTTTATTTATACTTAATGGGATTTGGATATAAAAGTAGCACACAAAATTTAATAGCTGGCTGTAGGGTATATCGTAGGCGAGCTCACTCGACTGCGGCATTTTTACTTGATTTCTTTTTTTTTAGAAAAAACATTTTTGTGTTCATGGCAAAAGGCCAACACCGCTTGTCTCTCTGCATTCGCTGCGAGTTAATTGAGTCACAGCAGAAGAGACTCATCTTAATTGCCCACAATTTGCCAAATTTCTTCTTCGTTGCTTTTTATTCATATGCCGTTTCCGGATCCTTTTGAGCGGAAGTTGATTTGACATTGACAGCTAAATAACAAGGATTTATTTCTGCTTTCGCTCAATAAATTTTAATGCACATATTGATAAGCGATGAGTATATGCGAATATTTGAATATTGCTCAATTACATCTGCTAAATGTGACATTAATGTAGCAAAAAACATTTTAATTGGCTTATCAATGACATTTTTTGAGAATATTTAACAAACATTTAAAATGTTACCTTAACATAAATCCAGCAACCTACATTTTGAGTATTATATTTCGGCAAAATTGATCAATTCAAGCGAAACAGTGAAATTTTTGAACAAAACCAGGCGACGAGAAAACTTAACCAAAATTTGTATTTTCGGCAGAATTTTTAATTAATGTTTTTTATTCTGAACAACAATATAAGGTTTCAACTTAGCTGTTAAATCCTAAGCCAAAATAAGATAAAAAAATTACATAAAAATTTAAATTTTTTATTTGCACTTAAAATGCTTTTTATATGATAAGTGGCTGACTCGAATAACATTTTTGAAGTAGAAAAAAACTGAAACAAAAGTGAAATGTGAAATACTGCAAGAGATCCGAGCAACTTTGTATTAAACTACCACATTGGGACTGGCTAGATAAATTGTATCTATGAATGTATATGTGACTCTTGTGCACTGTTATTAAGCTGGCAATGTGTGTGTTTGCCACACACTCACACACTCAGCCACACAACAAAGTATTGCCGTTGAGGGAATCTTAAATTCACCGAGCATTTCCATCGACAAGTAAGTCCAGGAGTTCGGGGAGGTCCTGGGAGTTCGGGGAGTCCTGGATACATGGATAAGCTTTCTGCTGTTCTTGTGGATGGTTGAACTGAGCCACCCGACTCCGTTTGCATTAAGCGGCATAACAAATTTAATCAAACGGCGAGCACATTTCACCTGAACCGTTGCTCACGACTGCTTCACTTGTTCATCGTCCTTGTTGATGGATGTCCTTGGTTGAGGTCTTCTTTTGTTTCTCGGTTGTTAGGGACAACAAGTTGCACAGCCAAGTTTCTACTTTTATTTATTTGACTAGCAATTGGATTTTTACCTTATAAAAGATTGCAGGAACAAATGAAAATTCATTTTCATTTTCATGTTTATGTCTTTTGCAAATTGGGAAAACAGTCAACAAGCTTCGAGGCTTTTCATTTCATTTAACAACTTGCTTACAATATCAACATAATATTTATTATTGCATTTATATGTATATCATGTTACTGAATCAAAATTGGTTGCTAATTAAAATAAGTGAACTTTTCAGCCACTGCACAAGTTAAACGACAAAAATAAATTCTTGTCGTTTTCCAAGAAAATTATTATTTATTTCCAATGAGTCTAGGAGCATTTACATCTGCACAAATGTGTAACCTGATAGTGTTGTAAGTGGGGTACAAATAATTGTAGAAAGTTTTAAGATAGTTTAAAATGTTGCAATATATATGGAATCACACTTTCAATTGCACTTATGCTTTATTATTATTAAGTTTTTGATTTTATCTGTTCCTGCCAATTGCTATTAATTGTTTTTAATTATAGCCCAAAAGATATTTGACTTGGTTGAAATGCGGTGCTTTTGCGCAGCTCGCCTCCTTATATTCCTATGAATCCAACTTACGGCAAGTTTATTACTATTATTATTATTATATTATTAATCTTGCTTTGAACCACTTTAGACATTATTTTCGTGCTTCTAGGTGCAGTTACTACTGTTTGATTATTCGAATAGGATAGTTTCGATAGTTTCGTTCTAAATTAAAGTCTGCACTCCACCCTACCGCACATAGCTCAGTTTGAAATATGGTCCAAGGCCATTTTATGGTGTGTGTGGTTTCAGAGGATAAACCTCATCAAATGAAGTTCATTCCCTTACACTACCTATCTAAACCGCGAAATGCTGCTTAAGCATATTTTCAGCTGCGTAGCTTATTTTATTTATATACACACAAAATACATGTAAATAATCAATAGATAAATAGTTTTCTAGTTGAAGAACAGATAACAATATGAAAAATATAAAATAAATTTAAATAAAATATTGAGAAAACCAATTGTTAAAGTCAAAAATATACAGCACTTCACAGTTAAATGGGAAATGTATGAATAGCTTAAAGGAAATGTTCAATGCAGAAAGCCAGTGGTGAGTGGCATGTGGCGAGTGTTTCAGCTACATTTGCAACCGTGTTGCAAGCAATGTCAAGAACACACACCCGTTTTGCTTGTGCTATTTTCCAGTAGGTCGTCAATAAAAGTCAACATGCAGCACAATTGCAAAATGTGCAGTCTCCTTTCACATGTCCTGTGAATACACAAACACATACACACGCACACACACACATAAAAGGACATATGTGAGTCTGATTTAGTGAAAAGCAAATCCAGAAAAACAGCTGCTGCTGCTGAAACCCTTAAAATATTTTAATGTACCACTCAAGATGCTCTGATGATGTAATTTATAAAAAAAAAAATATAAAACATGAAAATAAACTAAAATAAAAAAGGAAGTATACGACTAAGTATCTGTGTAATGCATGAGCGAGCAATAAAATGCCAAAATGCAGCACTTAAGGGCTAAATTAAGCTGAAAATCAAATGGCAGCAGCAGCAGCACGAGGCAAAAGGCAAAAGGGCGACGAGACTTGCGCAATGCATCATTACTTTCATTATATTTCAACGCAAGGCAAAAATAAAAAATTGACTCCCATACGTTGCGAGGCATATAATTTTATAAGGCCATCAGCAGCATCGGTCTTGCTGTCTTCCCAAACATGTCCGTGCTCCGGTAATCTGTCCCGGGGCAAAGTCGCTCGTCAAATTTAAACACTGATGTGTTAATAGCCCCCACTGCGGGTGCAGCCCAGCACTCGTAAAGTTAAGAGCCACCGAACAACTGCACCCATTCGTGTAAAGAAAAAACAAAAAAACGCATACATACCCACACACACACACACACACAATTGGTTTGAGTCATTGTCAAACATCAAAGCAATTTGTGCCTGCCTGTCAGCCCAAACGGATAAAATAAATTGCCAAAATGTCACACAAATAAAATAAAATTTTTAAAGGCAAACGATTTGGTTCAACACTCAGAAAAATTCAGGAACATTTATACAGACATCAGATAAAAATTGACCTATAAATGAAAATCGCTCTAGAAATTTGACCTAGCTTTCAGCCTAGCTAATTACAGAAAACATGAATGCAAATTTCTTAAAATATAAAATCTTGTTTAATGAATTTCTATTACTAAGCTTTGCTTTAACACACATACACTCAGAAAAAACAATGGAAATCTCCGTGAAGATTTAAAAGATTTCTGCTTTAAAAAATGATCAATTAGATCATTCATATATATATATATATATTTCAGAAATAATATATAATATTAGGCATTATTTTATTATTTCTAAAGAGTATGAAAGAAAACCTTTAAATAAATTTTAAATTTAAATTAAATTTATAAACCATCTAAAAAAATTCGTATATGTGGAATCCTAAATTTATTAATAATTTAAGTAACAAAAATGATAATTTAAAAGTTCTGTGTAGCTCAAATAAAAAAGAAAACGAGGAAATTGTACTTATTTTTAATAGCTTTGAGAAAAATCGACACGAATTGAAAAAAGAAAAACTCTGGTTTTCAGAAAAACTCAAACATATTCATATCTTAATAATAGAATTTTGCATATTTGCTGTTCAGCAGATTTGGTGCATGGCTCATGTTGCACAAGGTTCAACTGCTACAAGTAGCTAGAGTGGCAAATTAAGCTTTCGCATATGCATAACCCTCAATTTGGTGGAATATTTAAATTCCAATTTTTCAAACACATCGCTATATAAATAAATATATACATATACAATCAGGTAGTAAGGGTTCATTTCACTAAAGGAAACTTACATGAAAATTAAATTATGTGGGTAAAGAATAATAAACCGATAGCTGACAGCTGAGAAAAGCGACATCACATATACGACACGTGGCCATTAAAGTTGAGCATACGCTGCCTATACTGCTCACAATTTGAACAATTAATAAGTAATAAAACTATGGTGTAAATGTAACTGTACTAACAATAGCTTTTTTGTTGCCTATATTAATAATAAAAAACGGTTTTTTAAGATTTCATAAATAAACAAATTTTAGATAATTTATGAATTCAAACCTTTTTAGGCGATTCGAATTCAAATTATAAATATTTCTAAAAGAAAATAAAAATGTTGGATTTGCAGCAAACACTGCAAAATTTAAGAAAAATGTATTTCTAAAAACTAGAAAAACCTTCCAGTGTTCAGGGCAATTTTCAAAAATTCAAAGTAATTTGTTTTCTGAGTATACTTAAATACGGGGCGTCTCCTAGTAGAGCTCTCTCCTCATCTAATCTTAACGTTGTCACGCACTATTATAGATATATATTTAAATACAGGTCATTTCGTAGTCGAGCTATATCTCTCTCTCCATCTCACTCTATCTTTCTCTATCGATTTGAGCACTCTCGCTTATTAGTTTTCGATTTTCGATTTTCGGTTGACGCTTTCATGTGACCATAACAAGTTAACAACTGAGTGCTGCGCGTGTTGCAAATCAATATAGCACTATTTATTAGAACATATTTACTCTTCGCATTCGACTTCAAATACGAATACGGTAATTAGCACATCAAAACATCTGGAGTGGATCGTGTGAATCTGATTTAATGGAATCAACAGTTTGAAGTCGAATAAGTGTGTGCGAGTGTGTATGCGAGTGTGAATGTGAGTGTGTGTGTGTGTGTGTGTGTGTGTGTGTGTCTAATTGATGACGTTAGTAGGCCGTGGCACTGAGCAGTTGTTGGCTTACATAATTTTGCATAAATTAAAACATCACTGATACGCAAAAGACAGAGAAAGTGATTTGAAGCAGCTGCTGCCGCTGCTGCTGCTGATACTGAAGTGCTGCGGAAGTACGTAAATGAAGTAGTTACTTCAACAGCGCTTTATATGCTGATTTTATCTTTCACATTGATGTTTTAGAATTAATTCGTTACTTCTATATTTGTATACCCGGCACCCATAAAAATGTGTAGAAAGAGTATAATGGTTTTGCGCACGACCTTGTAACTGGCAACTCCGAACCCATAAGGTATATATATTATTGATCAGACTAAACAGGCGTCGAGATAGCCATGTTCGGTCGGAGACTATAAGAGCTAGAGAACATATAGAATATATATTTTGAATATAAGTTTTCGCATACCTCAGATGCGAAACTCCCAAGTTACACTCCAAAGCCTATTCTCATATTGCACTCAGTTTCTTTTAGTTTGGCAAAAGTAATTTGCATACAATCAGAAAAAAGCCGTGAAATTTCGGAATTCCCCTTAAAATCACGCTGAAAATTTGAAATTTGTTCTTACTTATTAAAAATAATTAATAAACTAAATTTAAGAAATCATTTTTACTAAAAATTTTTAGGGCAACTAAATAGACCAGCACAAAAATATAGTAACTTTTTTGTAATGTTTAGAAAAATGTTGGATTATTTCAAAATGCAACATGTAAATAAATATATGCATTATCATATTTTCTCGAGCACTTTGAGAGCACGCATACTTGCATGCTTACTTTTGGATGAGCAAGGGAAAGTTGGGAATAAAACTGGCATATAGTAGAGGTGGTACAGGGCATCTCTTAGTCGAGCACACGCGATTAAAGGATGCTTACTTGTTTTTTGCGCCATGTTACAAGCCACAGAGACAAGCAGAGCAAAGCGTTTCACTCTGCATATCAATCACATGCCAGGACGCTGTCAGTCTGCTGTCACATTGTGGGGCGTGTGAGAATTTTGTGGCAAGTCGAGCGGCGCAACGCCGCAACACACACACACACACACACACACCCACATACGCATTGTATACATGCGAATCGTATGCATTTGAAAAATATGAAATGCTTGCATTTTGCATATTTATTGTGTGTTCTATGCTCGTCATAGTTTGACTAGTTCGCTTTAACAAAAAGAAACCACATCCCCTCCCACCTTGCCCGCTTGCCCATCGTTCATCCGTCCTGCTGTCCATCCGGCAGTCAATCATTCATATTGAAATTCTATGCGCGTCCTCTGACAACAGAAATTCAATTAAAATGCGTTACGTGTCGCAAATCAGTTGACTATCTTTTTGAATTGATTGTGGCATACATTTTTACATCGCTTCGTTTTCTCATCGCTCTCGTTGATTTTCATTTCTCAAATGTTATTTGGAAAGCTTTTTGCAATTGCCACAAATAAATATGACGGTGATCTGACAAGTATCGATTTATCTAAGCCATAAATAAATCGCTGTTTATTGACAAATAATTTATATGCACAGACTGTATGGAAACAGTGAACTGTGTTTTTTTATTTTTTTTAATATTACCATCGTAATAAGCTTTAGTGACTTGCTAGTTATAAAAAGATCGATTAAATAAGTTTCAATTATAGGTGAAAATCAATTAATTGTTCTTCTCAAGGGATTCATTCTCAATAGATTAATTAATTAGCTGTCATTTCCAAATGAGAAAACTTCTTAAGCACTTTTTACACTCAGCTTAAACTTCTTCACTATAAAGTTGACCTGTGCTCTCCCGCTGCGCACATCGAAAACTCCATTTATCCTGCAACTCATAAATTTGTTTTCCACAAACCCAAGAGGAATATCCGCGAAGGGTACAAGGGTTGTGTGCCACAGTATACAAAATCTTTGCGACTATAAGAGCCAGAGTCTTTCAAATTTGAATAGGAGATATACTATATCGATTTCCGATAGCAATCAATAACACAAATTAAATATCTTCGATTTCTAGATGAGATATAATACACATTGGCATACTATTGATCAACTAGTGCAGAACAGCAGGACAAATCCTTTTCTCTATGCACTTTTGTATGAGATTCCATGCGTGCTTGTATTTGGGTGTACCAATCTTTACAATGGTGAAATTTGGCAATAGTAAATAGTAATAGTAAAGTAAGGAGATGGCTGCAGGGTAACTCGTAGTCAACCTCAGTCGACTACGACGTGCTTACTTGTTTTCATTTTGGACAGCAATTAAAATGTCGTTGATATTTATGACCCGTCTGTGAATGCAAGTAAAAACATGAAAAATAATATTGCAGAAAATATTGCAGGCACCAATAAATTTTGGACTGAACCAATCATTTTGCATGCATGTGCCCACAAAAATTACGAAAGCCCCAAACATCGAAACGAAAAGTTTTCATGCGTCTGCCGTTTGTGGCTGTACTAAGAAAATCTGACCATAAACATGGCCAGCATTCATATATACATATATACATATATACATATATACATATATACATATATACATATATACATATATACATATATACATATATACATATATACATATATACATATATACATACATACATACATACATAAATGAATATGTATTTGTATTTAAGGTCAAACGAACAGATGCGTATCGATGACGTTATCAACTACAATTGAAATGGCTTTCCGAGAGGCAAGTGAATGGATTTAAGAGCAAAGCATGTAAAGGACATGAATGGAATATTGAATACGATGCTTATATGGAAATAGAAGAATTGGTTTAGCTTTCTGTTCATTTGAATTTCATGTGCCTCAAACAAAGCTGCCTTCATCTTCTTCAATATAAAAAGTTTTTGAATCTGATTAAATAACTGATGTGAACAAAATTTACAAAATGCCAAATATGAAGATATTTATATGAAATATTTTAAATCCTTATATTTCATTAAAATTCCAAAAAATTTAATTGTCAAGTAAACAAATAAATAGATTAAAAGATAGTCAATTAAATTGTCAGCAAATTGAACTAATATTGTAAGTTTTTGTGAATGATTAAATATTGATAACAACTAATAACAATTTTCAATTAGCAAATATTTAAAATTCTCTTATCTGATTAAATATGACAATATAACACAATTTCCATTGTAAACTGACTACAAAAATCTCCTTAGAAATGTTTATATACATGTGCAGTCAGGGTAGTCAATTAAATTGCAATCAATTCGCACGAAATTTTAAATTCTTCTGTCTGAATAATTATTGAATATTACAATTTTCGATTGTCAAATAATCAAATAAAAACCCGATCGGATAGATTAAATAGCTGTCTGAGTAAATATTAAAATAATTGGAAATCATGGGAATATTACATTTACATACGTAAAGGTAATCAATTTTTAATCCTTTCGTCTGATTAAGCAAATATTAAATACATTTACAATTGTCAAAAGGTAGATATCGCATTGGAATTTTAAGTTTCAATTAGATCAAATATCGAAATTGCCTGGATACATTTATATATCATTACCGATTAAAGGGTAGTCAATAAAATAGAAGTTCAAGTAACAGCTGGAACCTGCCACAACTCATCTAAGTGGCTGCCACATACGCAAATTGTGGTCAAATATTTGCTGTTAACCATCCATTTTGTTGTCTCACTTAGTGGCCTTCGGGCCATTGGCAAATTTACATATCAAGAACCTATTAGCAGCTAATAGATTAATGCCTTGTTTGGCTTATCAAAAACGAAAGGTAAATAAATAATATGCATATATTGGTTTTGGTCATTCAAGCTGAGAATCAAACATAATTAAATATACATATATATATATATATATATATATATATAAATATATATATATTTAAATATTTAAAGTGGGGCAAGATCAAAGCAAAATAAATGGCACTCGTCTCTGTTGCCGTGCAAAACATGTTGCCGGGCTGCAAGAAAGATTGATTGAATCCAGAAGTGGCGATAACAAGCACAAAGTAAAATGCTAAATGAAAAAGCAAGCAGTTGAAACGAATTGAATGGCGATGGGGCAACGCGGAACGTGTGGCACGTTAGCAAGAATATACAACATGCACATATACAACTATTTGGCTTGCCACACGCACATGCGTGCCATTCAAATGTGGGCTGACGCCATTTGAACATTTGGTGGTCCGCCCATCAAATTTATACACACGTTTATTACCCAGCGTTTGTGCGGGTGTGTGTGTGTGTGTGTTTGCGTGCACAACTCCTGCAGGATAAATATAAATAAATTTCATTTCTTATTTGCTTCTGGTGTTTATTCCACCACAAAAGTCTTTGACTATTTTCTTGAACTTTTCGATTCGCGCTCCAAAAAAAAAGAAACGAAAACTTGTAACACACGTTGGGCGCCATTTTATTTATGTGTGTGTGTGTCCCAGTGTGCGTGGTTAGGTGTACAATTGTTGGTTTGGCTGGCATGGTTCACCAGCGCTGCGACGCAGAGGTAATTAATTTTATTTTTATTGCATATTCCTAGTTGAGCCTTCGCCTCTGGCAACATTTCCGTTTCGCCCTTTATTCATATTTCTTCTCTTACACTTGCTTCTCTTCTTTTCTTCTTTTTGTTCTTACTCTTTTTTGCGATTCCCATTTAAATTTTGCCGCGTATCATTTTTCGTGTCCAAATTGAGGCCATAACGAAAAACTGTAATTAGACTCGAAAACTAGAGTCACATGGCGTATACGTGACGTTGTCCGCTTTCTCGTTTAATTGTCAGCTCGCATTGCTCATACGCAGCGTATGCCCTTAGTTCATAGTTACGACAACTATTTTCGAGTGGCAAGCCCATGCGAAGTTCTTTTAATTAAACTCCCACTTCATATCATTGATTTTTCAAGTTTTCTTTTCCCCTTGCCTTACCCTTTTTTCCAGCACTTTCGTTGTGGCAAACTCAAGAGAAGCCTTTCTCATTTCTCATCATATTTATCATGTAAAACTCTTGCTCCAGAAATATCAAGAACAGAGATTAAGACAACCGACGATTTTTAAGAGGAATGCCTTTATGATCACGGGTTGCTTCTTAGATTAAACTTAATACTTAACCAGTAGTAGTAGACTCGTAGATAAATTCCAGATCAATATATTATAATCGAAAATCTTCTCTTAAGACAATTTTGTGGCATAAGCAAATAAAGTATTTTTCATTCAAATTCAGGCAAATAAATACATTTTTTATTATTATTATGATTGTCAAACATAACCGATCCGATTTTCAGCAGTAACTTTATGGTTCGCTCTCTATATTAATACTATGTTTAAGTCGCTTACTCGTACTTGTGCTCAGTATTTTATAATAGGCAAGTTTGGCTTGTTACGGAATAAACCAAATCTAATTAGTTGATGGCTGTTGGCAGTGTTTATTAATTAGCTTTAGCGCTTGTTAGTGCATTTTCATGGCATTATTGCACAGCAAAACACCTTTTAACTATTTGCCAGCGACAAACTTTGTCTGGCAGCTGAGGAGCCATTGCAGCAGCAGATGAGCCTGTTGAGCCGGAAGGATTCAGTGGCTTAACAAAGGGGGCCAGGAGTCAAGAGTCCTGGCAAACGATGGCAAACGCCGAGTTGACAGCAGCTCAGGCATAATTACACGAACGTTGTTCAAGTTGTTGTTGCTGGCAAAATGTTTATAGCTCTTTTTACCCACATTTTGTGCTCTTGTTGTCTGTTGTTGTCTGTGTGCTTGTCACGGTTAGGCCAGCACATGAACAACATCATGTTTGTCTGGCAGTCTGTCTAACTGTCTGCTGCCAACCTGTCAGTCACTTCGTCTATCTGCTGCCGCTGCGGCTTCTTGCCTGGCAACCTCAACTCAAGCACTGCCACTTTGACGGCACACAATGGCCGACGAACAAACATGGAACGAACAAAAGCGCATCACCCTTAAGACCTACAAAATACTCACTCCTACAGACAGGTTTTATAACTATGCATAAATAGAATAGCATATACACTCAGAAAAAAATCATCCCAAGTCTTAGTAAATAAAGTGTTTCCTGCTCTTAGAAATCATTTCTTAATATTAATAACAAAAAATGTTTCTCAATAATATAAGTAACAAAAAACCTAAAATAAGAATTCTTCAATGTACACACACAGAAAACAGCACACTGTAAATTAAACACATTTAAAAAAAATTGAAAAAAATCAGCCTTAAATTTCGAAATGCAAACCCAGGTTTTTAGAAAGCCACAAACATACATTTTATAAATTTACAGTCTGAATAATTCAGAACACTTGGTGCCAAAAATATTCTCAGAATGTATGAAATGACAACGGCAACTATAGTGCTTAAAGCTAACGAACTAATGTTAGGTCGATTTTTAAATGGCATAAGGAGCACAAATCGTTGATGACTTGCATAGATAGAAAAAAAATCACACATAGATACACACACACGCACACACACGCACACACACAGATACGCATTAAGATAAAAGCTACGCGAAGATTCAGCACATTCTCATTTGAGCGCGGGCACTTAAGCAGCCCAACAGAGCAACAGTCGCGGTTAAGGACAACTGCGGAAAAGGGAGCAGATAAGGGGAATGAGCGAGAGAGACAGAGAGAAAGAGGGATGGGGAGGTGAGGGAGAGCGAGACAGAGTGCGGGCCGGGTGAGCCCTTGGAACTGAGAAGTCACATCTTGAATTGCAAAACCGCAAACACAAACCAGAACACACACCCACACTGACAATTTACATATGTCCTTTTGGCAGGTTTGTAACTGTGTGTGTGTGTGTGTGTGTGTGCACAGATTTATCCCAGCTGGACCCAGCCACATGTGTTTTCCTCAGAATCTAATAATAATATTACTTTTCATATATTTTTTTTTAGTTTCTTATTTTGCATGGATTTCTCCCATCTGGACTCAGTCATACATGCTTTCCTCAGAAAAAATATTATAAGCCGTGTGGAATCAGCAAAAAGAATAATATTTATATTCCTATTTTGTCCATTTATTGTTTTTATTTACAGAAAATATTATTTATTTAAAGAATAATATTCCTATTTTTTCTAAAAATTAACTACCCTACTCAGAAACAAGAATCATTTACTTGTATATGTGCAAATTATGTCTAAAAGCCAGAACATTTTTCTAATCTTCAAAGCAAATTTCACATTCACGCAGTTCTATTTGTAATGGTGTCATAAGTTATGCTTCTGTAATGCCATTAGTTTGATTGGGCCAGCTAGAGTGAAAGGCTCGCAAAGAAGGCTATGAATGTGTGTATTTACAGATACATTTGCTGCATAAAATATTCATACAATCATGAGCATTTATTTCCAAAGTGAGTACTTTTGTCGCGCACTGTTGCTCCTTTAGGAGGTGCACAGATATGTACATACATATATACATTTCTAAGAGTTCAGCCCGGAAATTTACATTCTCTGAGTTTGCACTGCTTTCCGCTTGCTCCTTCTGAACATCAGCAGCAGAGCGTGACAAAAATTTGCTTACATTTCACAAAAAATTTCAACAAAACCCGGATTTTGTTGGCCGCTCTCAAAAATATATTTTTTTTCTTGCTTACAAAGTTTGCAGGGTTTGACGGTGATCAGCAGTTTGTCCAACAGCCTGTGTGTTGCAAAGAAAAATCTTATTTTTGTCAACTGTTCAGCTTTAAGCTGCAACAAATGATAACAGGCAATATTTCAAAACTTAAATAAATTGAATAAATTAAGCATTTTTATTAAACACACTTTTAACTTTTGAGCAGTTTAATTTTAATGAGTTTAACCGTGAATCTAAACCGAGCTTGTGTTAGTTTTCAAAATCAAAAGAAAATGTCAACGAGCTTAAGCCTTTTCTCCATAAGCAACAAAGCCGAAGCATTAAAGTTTGCTTAATTTTTAAGTGCTTTTCAGAGCATAAATATAAACACTTTATAAATGATGAATTCAAATGCTTAAATGCAATTGCCATAAGTCCTCAACTGGTCTAACATTCACTGACTTAATTAGAGACCAACGAAATCGTGTTAGAAATTGGGTCAAACTTTTAACAACTTGTCAGCCTGAATTAGATTCAACTAAGTTACCAAACTTTGAAATTAAAAATATAAAAATACCACCGAGAAATGATTTCAGCAAATTTTGGAGTGTGTATTCATTTAAATAAAAGCAAAAAGCGAGCTGAAAACGGCGGTGCACAAATCAAATTATGTTAATTAAAGGCAGCAAAAAGCGAAGCTGAGCCAAGCTGAAATTTTTGTTGGCTTGACTCTTTATTGCCGCACGATTTAACGAACAGAGCGGAAACCACAAGGGGGCGGGGGCGGTGGCAGCGTGTCGCCCAGGTAAGTGTTATTTATTTTTCGAAACTCGACGGGGGGTGGGGCAGCAGGAGCAGAAATAGCAATCCTTTCCCTTAAATATGGGGGCACCAGAGTCAACACAAAAGCGCAGACGTCGCTGCTTCAACGCAGGCACAAATTGTCTCAAATTAACTCAATGAGTTTGGGGGCCACAATTCTCACGAAATAATTTAATTATGTTGGCCAAGTTGGCCGACTCTAGGGTGCTTCTTTACACTCAGAAAAAGTATCTATAATTTTATTTATATACATTTATAGTCCATGTTCAGTGTTTGTAAATGTGTATTATATAATACAAATGTTTATTCATAATGTAAATAGTAAAAAAGATCATATACAATTCTCTTCTATAGTTCCACACATTGCAAATTTGCTATCTAAATAGTAAGTGGCCTTCGCAATTTATTAAAATTAAGGATTTTTTTCTGAGTGTATGATGTAAAGGGTAGCTTTAAGTAGACCAGTTTTCTGGGCCACTCAGCGCATACGTGATGTTATTCGCTCGTTACTGTGCAAGGGAAAAATATGTGTATATAATTATATGGCATGTCCACGTGGCAGCGTCAATGATTATATAATCGATATGAAAACAGGATACTTGTCTTCTTGTCTTCGTCCTTTTGCCTTGCTCATGCAAAACAATAGAAAACAATACGAGGCGAATGCTTTCAACTCGAAACCATTCGATGTGAACAGTTCGCATTTTGTTTTCCACCAAATCCAAGGGTCAACTTGATGGGCCAAATTACCCAACAATAACAACAACAACCGAAACGAGACAAAAAACCAATAGCGACCAAAATAAATGTTGGAAACTAAAAATAGCACCCAAATATAATCAGCAAAACCAACGACCAAAACAACTACAGCATAACGAAAAGTGGTCAGGATGTGTCTGCAAATACAAAAAAAAAAGAAGAAAAGCAGAACAGAAGAAAAGAAAATAGAAAACAAAAATGGAAAAAATAGCAACTTTGCTGTGAATAAGTTTTGCTCTAAGAATTAATTGAGAGCAGCGATTGTTTTGTACTCTTTTGTGGTAAATCTAATTGAAGTTTTATTGAAGTTGCACTTATTCTCGAAGTGTTTTATGGATAATACTAAAATCTCTATTTAACACAAATTTCAAAAAATATTTAACTTTGCTGGAAATAAATGTTAGCGATGAGCAGTGAATAAGTTTTACGAATAAGAATTATTTGAAAATTTGTAACTCAAATTATATACATTTCTTCGATTTAAACTTAATATTTGACTCTATAACTTAAATATGAAAAATATGAATATTAAAAAATAGAAATTTTGTTAAACATTTATTTGTTTAATAATTATTGCGAGTAAGTAATTATTCGCCAGATGTTTTAAAGATATTGTTGAAATCTGCCTTAAGCCAAATACTTCATTTTTTATACTTCTCAAATATATAGATTTTGCATCAAACTAATCAAGGGAAGACTTATATGGTCCGCTTTATTCTTGTGTGTATTATATATGGAAGGGCTTTACCTTTGTTATGCCCGCCCAGCACGACCAACATCAACAACAACAACAAAATGCACATAGGGTTAAAAGGCACAAGCAGCAGCTCCTTTTGCAAATATAAATCGGGAAGGGAGTTGGGCGAGAAAAACACGGCTAAAACTGAGGGTAAGATGGATAAGCGCCGCATAAAAACGGCTGCGGATAAAGTTTTCCAAATGGCGCCTAAGCCAAATGGAATAACACGATGCTAAAAACTAGAACAAGAAAAAATGAGTCAAAAAGCGAAAAGAACATAAAAGTGTGACAGCCAAAAGTCAGACAACGGCGGCTGCCGCAGAGTCCAACCTTAGCCGGTATTCGAAATGGCAACAGCCTGAGTCTTTCATAACAATTCCAAGCTGGCAAAGTTTTCTCTCAAATCTTGGCTTAATATTAATAGTAATTTCGCTAAAGGTTCAAATGCAATTTCTTGTTAGCATTACTTATGACAACCGCCGTATTTATTGCGATCCACTGGGCGTATACGCAATTTATTAAATTCATTCAAAAATTATAGGGTGAAAAATGAAAGGCAATCTTACAATTCCTTTTATTATTTTGGTTTTTGTAGACCGTAATAATCTGTATCGAGCATAAGTCAACGATTTCAAAAAATTCATTCAATTAATGTCCAACATCAACGAGAAATGCAATTAAATTGCTTTAGATTTATGATGGGCAATAATTTGGTCACACGATACCGAATTAGCGTCAATTGAATCAATAAAGCCCCAAAAAGAAAAGCACTCCAAGGTCAATTCAAATAGGCACAACACCGAAGGAAACATAGAGGCGTTTCTAATAAATGAAGTTCTGAAGTTCTGGTCAAAAAAAAAATGAAAAAGTAGGCCAAGCTTGGTAAAAAAAAAAAAATGCCAGCAAAAATTGTGAAACAATATAAAAAATTGCAAGAAATGTGATTTAGCCTGTGTGTGTGTGTGTATGTGTGTGTATGTGTGTGTGTGTGTGTGTGTGTGTGTGTGTGTGTGTGTGTATGTGCGTGTGTGTGTTAAACCGGCACAGGGACTTAGTGTGTGCCATAAAATCAAGCAACGCAAAGTGGCTCTGCCGGGGGATAGAGAGAGAACTAACAGATACCCAGTAGTCAGATCTTTGGCTACAAATATTTCTTTAATTTATTTACTTATTTAAAAACTGTTAACAGATTTAAAATACTAAACAGTGCTCTAATTTACAAGAATGAAATTAAATAAATATAAATTAAATAAAATAAAATAAATACGAAAATTACAAATTAAAAGTAGTCAACAAATTAAATGGTATAAGAGCAGTTCACAAATTTAAAATTTTATTTAAAATACAAAATAAAGTTACAAATTAAATGAGTAATAAAAACAGTTCACAAATATTACAAAATCAAATCACCACTTAAAAAAAAATGTACTTTAAATTAATGTTATAAATTAAATATAATATAATTAATACAAGTTACAAAATAAATAATTTAAAACCTAAATTAAGGATACAAATCAAATGATATAAAACTAAAAGTGAATAATTAAATTTAAATTTCAAATTTTCAAATTAAAATAAAACATTCCACAATAAATTTGGGTTAATTGAAAAGAAAAATGGTCCAACTATATTTGCTATATTAATTGATTAATAAACATAAAAAAACACAATCTGAACTAAAATTGTGAAATGTTCATAAGGAACAAGATTCGATTTTCTGGAAGCTATATTAAAAATTTGTGTCAAACTAGATCGACTCCTGCTGATCTCGAATTTATATATATTATTTTCTTTTAGGGTCGGAGTTGCTTCCGTCTGCGTCCAAGTTGAGGGTATAACAAGCAAATGACTGTCACAGATGTGCACGCGACCAGCGAAATGTGCGCACAGACACCATTTTATGGCCTATGATGAAACACTTGCCAAGCAGCAGAACGAGTGGGGGGGAGGGCTGTGGCAAGGACAAAGGCAGGGGCAAGGACAGAAGCAGAGGCGGAGACAAAGACGCAAGTCAAGGCTGTGAATGAAGGAACAATAACAAAAAGCAAATATCCGACTGTGGACCATACAAAAAGCCAATGAACGTCCGTTTTTTCCCGTATTCGTTGCTCTCTCAATCATGGAATAGCAATACTTATGAGGTTGATGGGGAGGCACCATGAAATGTAGTAACAAAAGAGACTAGCAGAAATGCGTAAAAAAGAAAAAAAGAAATCGACGAGGACTATTTAAGCCCTGCACAAAGGCGCGACCCTAACACAAATTGAAAAGTAGCAAAAACTCCAGTTAGTTACACTAAAAACAAAATTACACAAAGAAATTTTTGAATTAGAAAAAAATTGAAATCAGCACATGAAAAGTACAAATTAAATAAAATAAAATCATAGCACATATTAAATAATATCTAAAATTCGTAAGTGAATCTGAAATGAAAGTTAATAGCTTTATTATATAAAATGAAATATGAATTATTAAATTAAAATGTTGGAAATAAATATAAAAATATATTTATTAAATATAATAATGTAATATAACAATAATATATAATTTCTATTTACAAAAAAATTAAGTAAAAAATATCTTCTTTCGGACTGCTAAGAGTTCTGTGTAACGCAAATGAAAACAAACTCTGGAAATTAAATAATTTTTGTCAACATTTTGGGAAAATCTATATTGTAATTTTCTAAACTTACTGTCAATTTTTTTCTCAGTGTAAGAAGGGTACACCTCAATAGCTGAAATCACTTTTAAGCGCTAATACACTTAGCGACGTGTAGAAGCTTGAACCCAATCAGGGATAGTTCGAAATCGCAAGGACATATGGGTTTGGTTGAGTTTAAAAACTAAATTATTGCATTTGAGTCACTAAAAATCTAAGGGATTTGATCAAATCAATTCGCACAGTATGCGAAAATAATAGCGATAAAAGGAACGTTTAAATTGACTATAAATGTTTGGTTATGTATATTGAAAACACTTTTAATTTAATAGCAATAAGAAATTATTGTTATTTCTAATATCAAGAATATTTCGAATATATTGCTTCTACAATGAAAGAATGTCGAGACAAGGAGTTTTTAGTTTTCTTCTTGATTCAAGAATATATTCTCAAATATATTATTATTAATTATATTATTATTATTATTAATTATATTATTATTGACATTAATTTGAAGAAGAAATAAAAAATCCAAGCACATTCTCTTAATAACTTTCAAAGTGCTACAAAATAAAACAAAATAAGCTGCTAAATGCAGATAAAACATTAAAGGATGAACGATTTCTTCGACTTTATTGAAAAATGCTGCGAAAATAAAGTTAAAACTAACTGAGAACAAGCCAAGATATATAGTAATCTGGTATTAAACACAGACAGATGATTTTCAAGCAAATCGTTGACAGGGACGCGTACCGAAAAGAAAACAAAAAACTTAATGGATTTGACTAACGTGACGGACGGACAGGGAATATGGAGGGGTGAGTTGCGAAGGGGGAAAAACTGTTGTTTGGCGTGTCTCCAAAAGGGCAACAAGAAAATTGCGCGCGTGAGCGAGAAAAATACCCAAAAAGAAAGCCCTGCATGAAAAGCAATTTTTAAAGTATTTTGCGTTACACGTGAGATGAAACGAAAAAAAAAGTCGTTTTGCTTTTATTTATTTTTATGAAATTTGCGGCAACAGAAAACTGCTCAAAAGTAAAGTGCTTTTAGGCTAAATCCCCCCCGTTGCGCCCTGTAGACCCTCCACACAATCGTTAACACACAACATTTGCATTCAAGGGCAAAAATATTGTCAATTTGGTTGTGCGGGTGTTTTTTTTTTCTATGCTCTACTAATTTGTGAGTGTATGAATTTGTTTATACCCTGAAGTAGTGAGTTTATTATTTATTTTGAAGCAGATGTATTATATTGATTTATTTAATTATTTATTTGCCCTTAAGACATACTGTTTTACTATTATTAATATCTACTATGTTATGCTAATTTGAAGCAGATGTCTTTTACTTATTTATCTATTTATTTACTTATGCATTAATTCATTTATTTTTATTTTTAATTTAATTATTTCTTGATTTATTTATTATTCACTTATTTGTTTAATATCAACGAATGTCAGTCGATACAAAAAAGTACAAAAATATATAAGAAATATTTTTAAGATTTCTTCGGGATTTAAATGCAAAATGCTGTAATATTTATTGCACGGATTGGCGAAGACATAAAAATATCCAAGAAGACAAGAAAAATAGTTGGTATGAATTATTGAAGCCCAACTTGAATAAAAGAGATATATATATATATTCTTGATCAGCAACTACCTGACTGTGTCATAACATACCAGTCTGTTTATGGGTCTCTGCAAACAAGTCTCTTAGTTTGGAAGTTTAAGATGGAACTCGGAATCGTTCCTAGTAATCTATTTACCAAGTTTGCTAAATTTAGGTCTTAAAGTTATGGCAGATATAGATTTTTCCGATTTTTCTCTTTGCCATATTTATTTCTTGATTTAAGTATTAAGTAAGTATGAAGTATATAACATAATTAATTCATACTTATGCACAATTCGATTTGAAATTGTCAAATGTGCCGAAGAACTATTTTTTTTTTACTAAAATAGTATTAATTTTTTGAATAGAAAAAATTAGATGATTTTTTAAGTTAACTTTTATTGAGTAGAGTTTAAGAGAAGACTTTTTAACCAAAATTGTTCCATAAATCATTTGCAATTTAATAGTATAATAATATAGTAGTAGTATATATAGTAGAAAAATTACTGATGACAATTAAAAATTTATGTTACTTTTGGGCAGAATTCACATCGATAAAAAACAATAAAAAAGATTGCGACCTCTATGATGTTGGCTTAAGACATCATTTTGAGTGTAACCGCCCAAATCTTAAGCCTGTTCGACTTTTGAATTCTTTCATGAACTGATTTCCAACCGGGAAAGCAAATTAAAGGCGATAAATTTATAACTTATTTATAAAAATTATATTATTACTGACAAGATACCAGTCAGAATCGACCGAACCGGATCTCTTATATGACGAGTTAAATGTTTTTTCTAAAAATTTTTAACATAGAATTAACACAATGCCTATATAACATATAATTTATCATTTCGCGGTACAGAACGATCGATAACAGAGATCGACAGCTGTAATTAACATAAGCTTAACCTAAAAGGGCATTCTGAGCAATCGATAACAACTGTAGCTAAGCCCAACCTAAAAGACAGTGAAGAACGTGAAGGCAGACGAAAAATGTGATAAACTGTGCTTATAAAATAACAAAATACATTTACATTAACTCTATAATTCCCATGGGCATAATTTCGATGTGAGAATCCAAAGAGCTCTCTGCAAAGGGTATATAAATTTGGAGATAACTGTTCTTTCGACATCTGTTTGTGTTTATAATTGTGTTTATTTTGCTTTAGCTACAGCTGAGCTGAGCTTAGCTGGAGAACAAACACATATACACGCACAAGTGTGCACTCAAAAGCTACTCACCTATAAAAACAAAACACACACACATAGAGAAATGCAATATTTTTGTGTGTCTCTTTTGTTGTTATTATTCGCGCTTCTGTTGTTGTTGTCGTTGTTGTTGTGATAACAGTCTGGCAACGATTGCGCTTAACTGTAAATTAGAATTAGATAATAAAAAATGCGGCACTGAATTTGTTTATAGTTTTTGTTGTTGTTTTTATTTTTATTTATAATATTTTATGACAACACTAAAAACTGTTGATTAGATTTATTTTTGTATTTATATTTGCCATACATATTATGCAAAAAATGGTTTGCTCTTCGGTTTTACAACCGGCGGCGGCAAATTTCGCAGCTTTTGCTGTCCCGAGACGGGAGCAGAGGGGGCGGTGAGCACTGAGCTCTGTCCGAGTTTCCGTTATACGCGTTCCGCACAGCACGACGACAAGTTGAGCACTGAGCACTGCCAACACAGAGAGAGCAAAAATAAAAAAAATTCTGTGCGGGTCTTTTAGCTAAATTACAAAAAGTACCCAAAATATAATCACTCTCACTCCCTTACTCTGCTGCTGCGTGTGATATGCAAGCGTTCTCTCTCTCTCTTGCTAGCTCGCTCTCGCTCCCACTCGCTGCTGGCTGTGCAGCTTGTGCTCTGCTGCTCTCTTCATCGCTCTGCTGCTGCGTTGCTCCAGTTCGCTCTGGCGCCAGACATCAACTGATATGGCAACTGCGTAGCTAGCAGCAGAAGCAGCACCAACAGCTTTGACGCTGGCGTCGGCATAGCATGAGCTTTGTTTACTATTATTTGGCACACGCTGCTGCTGCTCCAGTTTTGTTCCTCCAGCTGCGTCTCTCTCTATCTCTCTCTCTCTCTTTCGGGCAGGCGTTCCAGGTGAAAATAACGGTGGCAACAGTGTTACCAATGTGATTAATATTTTCTGCAAATATACAATTGCGAAAATTTCGCGATTGCCTATTTAATTTTATGAATTTTATTTATTTAATACAATAGACTCTTTCCAAATATATTAATATTTTCTGCAAAAATACAATTAAGAAAACTATGGTTTTTAAAAATGTATTTATATAATGTCTGCTGATAATTAAAATAATATATGTATAATATAATAGCCTATTTAAAATATATTAATGTTTTCAGCAGACATACAATTAAGGAATTTACGAGTTTGTTTATAAAATTTGACTCATTTTATTTTATTTATTTTTGAAAATTTAAAAATGCAAAGTATTTATTAGATGACTGCATTTAATTATCTTTCATATTGGAACTTTAAGTAAATATTAGCTTCTAAATATTAAGCTGAATAAATGAGGAAGCACTAATGGTTTATGTTAATTAACTATTAATTAAGTGATCTTTACTTGTGTGGATTAGGGTTTCCACTCCAATCTCTCATTCTGTAGTAGTATTTTAAATATCTTTCAGTCCAGTGTGCGCTGCTGTGGCTCTCTTTTGCATGTGTGAGCAGCGCAGGCGCCATAAATTTTTTTTGTGGCTCACCGTTTGTTGAACTTCAAGACGCTTAAGTGTTCTCTCTTACTTAAGAGCAGCTTAAGACAAAATAAGAGCGGCTTCGGGAAATGCGTTTTAAATTGTTATAAGTTCAGCTTAAAATGAATAATAATAATAATAACAAGCCAATATTTAATATAATATAATTTAAGTACCATGGAAAATATTATTAAACTTCTAAAATGTTGTAGCATAATTTTGGGCTTGCTCTTTTGCAAGCTTTCCAGTAATGAATAACAACTGAGATTTGCTTAAAGCTTTACTCATTCGACTAGATGAGCTCACTGTGGCTGGTCGAAATGATATCCGGCGAAGAAGTTGCCAACTCCTCCTTGGCCACTTGCTCAGTGTCCTCGTTTGCATCCGGTCCGGGGACGACATCTTCCTCTTCCACTTCCGCCTCACGCACCACGCCATCCTCGCAGACAGTCAATGGTTTACGCTCCAGCAGCGGACGCGGCGTTCGACCTAAAAAAGTATTGCACACGGTCACAATAGACTCGCAGCCATTGGCAGCACTTGTGGCGGTGGTCACAATAAACACGCAGCTTTGGATGACATCGTGCGGTGTATTGTCCAACAACTGGAAGACAATGTGCTGCTCCTCGGTATTGCCATGCGTGACAAGTTTGCCCCGCAATCTGCACTCCACAAAAAAAAAAACGGAAAAGAGAAAAACAAATGAGAACAAGCTGCATTCGAGCGTAACCGACTGCGTAATACTCTGAAAACCAATAAGTAATATCAGCTGATAGACGGTGGCAAAGAACACAGGTAGGGTGTAGTCAATTGGTATTTCAATCTTTGATGGTCTAATCCTAGTAATCTATTCTCCAAGTTTGCCTATAAAATTACGGTAGATATAAGCATATCTGAATTTTCCGCGAGATGTACGGTTTTATCTAAGAGGTGTATCGGTTTGGAGAGACGGAATGGGCGTGGCCATCCAATTAATTATATATTTTTCAGGGGAGTTATCAGTAACTTATTTTTTAACATTTTCTGACGCGCATTTAAGATTTCTAGTGAAATTCATACGCCGATTTTGAAAGGAGGTTGCCTGCAAGCTAGATTTCAAATTTCGTGGCTATCCTTAATTGCTGTTTTATCGATTTACACTTTCCGAAATATCGGTCTTGCCCATTATGGGCGCAGCTGTGGACGTGGCCATACAATTTTTTAATGTTCTTGATACTTAAAGGCTGCTACCAGTAATATACCTACCACATTTAATGACTCTAACTCAAAAAGTGCGGAAGATATAGTCATTTCAAAGGTGAGCGTGAGAAATGCCGATCTTTGAAGGACATCGCCAACAATGGCAATTAAATTTGGTGACTGTTGTCATCAAATTGTGGTCGATATGTAGCTTTGTCGATTTGCAATTATCGATTTTATCACACCATTTTTTATACTTACCCAAGGGGTTCACCGTTAATTTTCATATCCAGCTCAGCGTATTTGGACAGTACATAGGCGTAACGTTCCTTCACATCGCTATATTCCATCTGGGAAAAGTTCAACTTGACAACGACTACACTCAGCAAAAAACTCACCATAAATTTGAGTAAATCGCCATAATTTTGGAAACTAAATTTGGAAACTAAGCCTATATAATAATTAGATATTCGTATTTGAATATATCACATAAAGGAGACAAACTTTCTATATTTTAGGGCGAATTACAAAAATTGAAGTCAATTTTTTTATGAGTGTACGGAATTACCCTACTGCTGAACTATCCCTACTTACGTCCTCAATGCAATGGTTGGGCGGAATGCAAATCGATAACTGCACAATTAAATGAATGATATTATATATAGTATTTATATGCATATACATATATGTATAATATATATATTTTAATTATATACAGTTGCGAGAAAAAATATAGAATCACTTCGATATGTTTTCTTACGAAACAAACCATTAGTTTTGCCAATTTTTTTAAATGTAGATTTTGAATATATTGTTTATAAAATCGTTTACAAACTTCTAATTTTCATACAAATTTCAAAAAGATGCCTTTGAAAACACCGTTTCTGTATGTGGTGCTGTTATTTGTTTCACAACTGTATATATATATGTTATATATATTAATTTGATTTACTCACCGCTGGCGGCCCAAATAGCATGCAAATCTGGAAAAAGCAAATTATTCGCGTATAATCCATGGCTAAACCGCTCAGAGATCGGCTCCAACTCCAACTGAATCGCATGAATTTTATGCATTGTGGTTTTCTTGCGACTCTCTCTTGAAATACAGCTGACGTCATCATAATTAAAACTATGGAGATACAAAAGCTCATTGACTAAAAACTCTCACGCTAAATTTCAAAGTTAATTGGCTGGAAATTTAATTTTTTACACTTTTTTGTTGCCATTTTGAGTGAATTTGAAAGCTAAAAGCTGTTTTTACATAGCCCAATAAATTTTATAAAACTCTTGTCTTTCATCTATAAATTTATTAAAAAAAACAAAACAAATTTGAAAAGGTAGAAAATTCAACTGTGGTGTAAGAGGAATTGAACAATAACAAGAATAAAATAAATAAATTAAAGAATTTATTTCATAACAGAGAACAATTTTAAAATGAATTTCAATAAAAGAAAAATAATTATATACAAATATACACTTTTTTCGCCTAAATACTTCATTGTAAATTGAATTGCTTTGGATACTTTGTATAATTTCAATGATTCAGTGATTTCAGTGCCGCAAATCTGTATTCCATAATTATTAAATGATATATATATATGACTTTATTTTATATTAAATAATTAAATACCCAAAGTAGATCAATTTATTTTATGTCTATTTTAAAAAGTTGAAATTTCGCCTTGTTGACTGAATATTAAACTTCGCGTCTAGTTGAAGGGCAATCAGTGCGAAATTGCCTATGGCAAACAGTTCTTCAGAGCAGCCGTACAAATATGGCAATTAGACACAAGGAAAATGCAAATAAATGATTTTTACTATATTTCACTATAAAAAGCTGAATTATTTGTCCAAACGATGTCAGAAACCTAAAGAAATTTCCTGTGAAATCAAATAAAAAAATAAAATAATAAAAATTATAGAAACAAAATAAAGGACAGAAAATAATAATAATGAGAGATTACAGCGCATTAAATGTGGGTTGCGGCGTCTTCTTCTTGGCCACGTTGCTCCATGTGAGGATCACCGATGCTGTGGCCTGTTCCACAACCATCCTGACCGACTGCACCAACTGTACGGGTGTGGCCAATGCTGCCCATGAGGTTTCTTCAAATGTTCGCAATGAATGCCAAATATTTTTAGTGGTGGATCGAAGAATAAAAATTAACTGCAAGTTTTTGAAGTGCAACAAAATGATTTGGGAAGATCCGCAATCACAGCAGAAATTACTATGCAGAGAACTGTGCAAAAGAACTTATATACACAATTTAAAGTTAGCAATACGTAACCGGAAACCGTAAAACAAAAGCTTGGAAACATACCAGAATCATTACCAGCATTTGTATACTTTGCAAGAACGGGAAACATCCTGCGATTAACACTAAAAATGCGTGAAACCATGTTGCAAAATACTTGACTCGATGTGTTTTATTATTATTTTTTCATTATATTAATTTATGTATAAGTATACACTCGTACATATTTTAATTAATATTCCGGTAATTGAAGTTCAACATATATTTTTGGACAAATATTTTGATATTGCTGACACTGAAATGAAGCCAATGTTGGCACAACTGATTACATATGAAACATTTTGAAGAACACTTGTGTGTACTCAATTCTTCAACTGTGAGACGGATGTTGAAATCCAAAATAGTAAAAAATAAACACAACATTACAGATACACAAAAAAAAAATGGTTTTAAATCGCTATAAATTGACAGTGTTGAGCTATAGTCAACCATTCGAAACCAAAAAGTGGATTAACAATGAAGTCTCAAACGGTTCTCTTCGGCTGTGCCATATTGGCCATCTGCTGTATTAGAGGTAGCCATGCGGCTTGCGTAATTCCAGGAGCTTGTACTGCCGCTGAGTGCCTTCTAGATAACACCGATCCAAGTTGCACTGCCGCGGTAACCCCTGCCCCGGTTACCCCTGACCCGGTTACCCCTGCCCCGGTAACTCCTGCCCCGGTTACCCCTGCCCCGGTAACCCCTGCCCCGGTAACCCCTGCCCCGGCAATCCCTGCTCCGGGAGGCGGTGGAGGTGGAGGCGGTGGAAGTGAAGCTGCAGCTGCAAGAAACCGTCTGCAGCGTCGCATTCAAGAATTAACATACCGCCTCAAAGATTGCCGGAGGCATGCCAGACGCCAGAGAATCATACTGTTGAAAAGGATCAATAGACTGTCGTCTGGCCGTGTGCCGAACATTTTTAGTTGAATAACCCTTTTTTGTCGACTCTCCGAATATACAATATATAGAATTCCTTTTCAATATATCGATTTTTTTCATTTGAAGGAATAGTGTTAAAAAGTAACGAAAAAAAAATAGTAATAATGATTTTCATAATTAAAAGTGTTTGTTATTGTTTTCGTTCATTTTCTTCCATAGTTCGTAAAATTTAATTTAGTCGTTAAATTTAAATTAATTAAAAATTATAAATAAAACTAAGGTTTTCTTCATTTTGTTTATCACTTTGTTTATCATTGCATTATTTAAAGAAAAGATACCTTTGAAAACATTTCTTGTGGGGGTGGTGCTACTATTTATTTTTTCGCAAAATAAAATAAGTAAGACATAAAATTTGTAAATAGATCAAATCAATTTCCAAACTTTTCGGGTGAGTTATTTGATAATGGCTTTCTTAATTCGCAGTTTGAAAGTTTTTCTGTCGTTCTCTCGCCATACTTTTGCTTCTTATTCAGAAAGTATATTTCAAAATACCAGGTTTATTCATTTCTTAATTTCCAAGTACACTTTTTTTAATTTAGAAACTGTAACATTCCATTATTTGATGCTGATATTATTAACAAACTTCAGTTTTTTAAGATCCCACAAATACAAACATAATTTATAAATTTGTATAATTAAATTTAAAATAAAAAAACAGACGATTAAAGTAGACTTCATTACTTTTATTTATTTCGAGGGAGGGTGCTTTCTTCCATTTAGAAATAATTTTTAAAAATAAGGAAAACTTTCTAATTTTCTGATTCATTTTCTAAAATTTAGTGCAGTTTTCTTCTGAGTGTAGGAGATGCCTACAAATACTATTTTTTTTTGTTGGAAAGGTAATTGAATTAATTAATAATTAAACAAATGCAGACAAATTCTGGTTGTACGACAATTTGAGTTTACTCAAAAACTCTGCTGTTTCTCAATCTTAGCGTCGGGACAATCAAAGGTGGCTCGGGTGCCGTATATATTGTATATATTGCAAACGTTGAACAACCTATTTCAAGATTTCAACGAACAAAAAAAAAACCGTTAAAAATTTTACAAAGTACCCAAAACTAAAATGTTTTTTGTTTGTTTTCAGAAATAATTTATAAATATAAGAAAACATTTTTTTAAATATTAGAAAGGATTTCGTTAAGCTGGCAAATCCAAAAATATGGTGTTTTTCATTTAGTGGAACTATTTTCTATTACTAATAAATGCATTCCTAAAAAGTAGAAATGCAAGCACAAATTTCTTATTCCGAGTGCCGCGTAAATGACATAAATATACTGTTGGATTCAACAAATAAAACACAATAAGCGAGAGGTCGCTGGCCTGGAGGTGATCTAATCTTGGTGTCCGACCCAGTAAGCAAACAAAAAAATTAGAAATAAAAATGAGGCTAAAATTTGGCGTACTTTAAGCTTACATAAAAAACCGCCTCTTTATCTGCACCCCAAGTATTGGAACTATCTTGTAAAGTATTGAATGCTGAATATGGAATTACCTTGAACTTCAAAAAAATACATGTACAAACATTAATTACCCCTTGATTTTTTATTCGTTGTTTTTTCCCCTTTTTTTTAAACATTTAATATACCCTTGACCGAATCGAAGTCATTTTCGAATGCATATTTATTATGATTTGTATATTTCTTATCAATTTGAAATGTGCAAGAAATTGGTATATACATATACATATGTATATATATGGGATTGTTGAATAAAGTTCATAAGTAGGGGGTGTATATACTAGCATCTATTCAGTTACCCACAAAATTGACTCGTCTGAACAAATAAATCACTGAGAGCCAATTAAAAGGCTTAACTGCCTAACAATGGCAGGTCGTCTCCAGCAGTGATTGTGGAGCAGTTAAATTTATAGTGCACACAATAGCGATTGCTGTGCATGTGTGTGTGTGTGTGTGTGTGGGGCAAATGTACTTTTTTGTCTGCTTTCTATGCCACAAAGAGATCGTGCTGCAAATAGAAAACAATTGCAATTTGCATTTTCATCACAATGAATAAACCCTTTTTGGAAAGAATGAAAAGCTCATAATAAATATTTGTTATTAAGCATTATTAATTATTAAGCATTTATTAATTTTTTAAAATGGAAATATAACATTTTATTTAATATATATTTAAATAATTTGTTCTCTTTATATTTTGTTGTGATTTAATTAAATGATGTGATGATGATTAAATAAATAAATAAATCAAAAAAATCTTAATCGGAGATGTAACTCGATTAATTGTTGAATTTATTCAATATATCGTATTTTACTACAGTTATTATACTATTTCCGATTCATGGATCGATATATTCTATACTACTTCACCAGGTGCGATCCAATTGGGCATCATCGCCCTCGCAGGTGATTTGGATGTTGGTTGCGTTCTCTTTGAGCCATGGCTGGGACCAGATCTTAATAACGCACTGTTGATTGACGGTCTCCGTGTTCTCCTTGGTCAGTTCAGCGACGTAGGTGACAAGGTTGCCGGCAACCACCTGAGTTGTCACCTTCGTCACTTTGGATGCCCTATACAATGTATAATATAATTTAAAGTGATCAAGTGAAATTTATGCTTAAATCTAACCTGAAATTGGGTCCATCGGTGATTGCCATTTCATAGAGAGTTGTGTGTAAATTATCAATAGCCTGCTCCAATTCAACGCCTTTCAATTCTCTATGGCCTCCAGGTGTAATCTTGACAGGCTCCTCTTCACTGGCCACCAGCACCACAGTGCAAACGAGTGCGAACACTGTCAAATAATTGAATTTATTGCCCATCTTTTTTGCTCAAAACTTATCCATCAACTGAACAATCTGGCGCTGTAATTGCCCTTTTATGTTTGTCGCAATCCGAAAGTGTTTCTCGGACAGCGATTTTCCGAGCTGGGCTCGATGAGAGGCCTTTGTTACTAATACGTTGACATCAAGTGGATTCAAATACATACACACATACATACCCTTGCAGTGGGTATATACATTTTCATATCTATAGACGAGTGAAGGCAAATTATATAATCATTTTTTATTTCTATAAATATTAATAACAAAATGATTTAAAGTACATCCACTTATTTAAATATGTATACATCATTTACCATCGCCAAAAATGCAAATTATATTTTTTAAGCTTTTCTTATCCCGAAAATGAATTCAAGAAATGCGAAACATTTTGTGATAAGAACCGGTTTAGCTTTGAGTTGCTTAAAACGTTGCTAAAAATAAGAGTAAACAAGAAAGTAAACGTTGCAGTCGGGCATAACCGACTGCGATATACTTTGACACCACAATTAATACCAGAAACAGGGTGGCTGTAGCCAAGAAATACCATTCCAGTCCCTGTCTCTAAGGGTATCATACAGACGGACAGACAACATACCATAATACCTTAGTGATCACAAGTATGCATGCTGTAGACGAGTGGGCTTGACTTCGATATACCCTGTACTCAACATGTTAAATATATTCTATATATATTCTATAAACGTAAGAACGGTGGACGTGCTCTCAATTCTCGCCTGATAGTAATGAGATCAATATGGGAAAAGTTTTTCAACTTTATATATAACTTGTATAGTTGTATCCGATATGGATGAAAATTTTGTTATTTATCAGTAATGTACCAATATATATGCCTTTTCCATACTTTGACGTTAGATCGTTATACCCTTTATACCCGTTTTTAAAAAATGCAGGGTATTCAAATATGCAAATTATTGCTACTTACCCAGCAAAAAAAAACCTTTAGCATAAATTTACATTTTGTTGCTGTTAGAAAAAATACACAATAAACAAAAACAAGACTGCTTAGGGAATAAAAAAATCTTTAATTAAGATTGTTTAATGAGTTCTTTCAATAATATTGGATAAATACATAAATATACAATGATATTTTAGAGAATTGATGAATTATGTCAAACTTATCTGAGCTCAACTCGCTTAATATGAACTTTTAATATCTTTTTGTGATTTCTTGATATTTATTCACACTTAAATCAGATTATCAAACCGGAAATGGAACGGAACCGCAAGTTCAGCGACTACAATTCAGAATCGAGATCCGAATCAGAAGCCAAATTCATGTTTAGCTTCTGAGATACCATATCGCACCCAAATCATCGATCGATCCGTTATTTAGGTGGGTTTTAGAACCTGTTTTCCAATTTTAAAGTCTCTAAATAATAATATAATAAATCACGGATAAAAAATTATTTACGCATTCAACATCCAGGGACGTTGAGCGGGCTCACCACAAACAACTTTTAAGTTAACATATATATTATTCAATTTGTTTATTGTTAACCAAATTATTAATGATAATATTAATAATTGACAACTCATTCACGAACTTTAACAAAATTATAACCACTCTCTAACGGAACTTTCCAAAATTGATTTAAAATAGCTTCCGATTCTCTTACTTAAAGTATAAAGATTCCTGTATTTTTCCAAACTTTCTTTAAGGTATTCCTTACCTAGAGACTTCAATTTTTACTTATATTTATTTAATTATTGGTTTTTTCTTCTTTAAATTTAATTTTTATTTATTTATCCTTTGGTTTAATTTTAATTTTTATATATTTTACTTCTTTTTTTTTTAACCATTTCTGGTCTAGTTTTTTCTCTTCATTTTATGCATATTTATAAAAAGTTATCAGCACAAGTTGAACAAACACAACTAAGTAATAAAATCGACTTTTATAATTTTAAATTATGATGTTTTGAGTTCAATTCGATCAAATAATAATAGTTAATGTACTTGGGTTTAAAAAACAAACAATAAAGTTATACTTTTCTCTGATTTTGAGTTCGATTTTAATCCTCTTTAATTCCTATTCTTATAACCGGTTTTGAGTTAAAATCAATTATTTATCTGGCAGTTAAATTGAAAATGAGCTTAGCAGCTTTGCTCAGCTGGCTGACGTCAACAAATTAGGCTAACAACTAAAAACTGTATTTATAAGTTAAGTCAACAACAACCATCGAGAGAGCAATAGAATTAATATTCATATGTTTGCTGCAACAATGTAATCACAAAACTTGTATTCCCACTTAGAGAGCTGAGTTATTTTATTGCAAAACGGGTAATCTTCATTTCAACGATAGTTTGAGAAATTGTACACAAATGGTGATTACCAGGTGGAGTCCACCTTGGTATCCTTGTCCTTGCAGGTAATCTTCACATTGGTGCCGTTCTTCTCGAGCCACGGCTGCGTCCAGACGACCACATTGCAATCATCGACGACATCACCATTGGCGAGCTCAACGGTGTACGTATCAAGTGTGCCAGCCACAACTTGCCTTGTCACCTTCGTCACTTTGTTAGCTCTACAGAAAAATAATTATGCTTACTAATTGCACAAAATAGAAATTAAAATTGATGAAGACTTACTTAAAGCTGGGTCCATCACCGGTTGCCAATTTGGCCAGCGTTGCGTCAAGGCTCGCAATGGCCTGCTCCAGTTCCTCGCCGCTCAACTCCCGATGACCGCCAACAATATGATGATCTCCAGCTGCCGCCAAGCAAACCAATGCGAACAGTGCCAAATAGAAGAATTTATTCATTTTGTAGAATTCTCGTTTAGTCAAACGCTGACAAACAACTAAATTCTCTTGCGATGTGCGCGCTCTTTTATAGCCCTGCCAGCTGCTCGAAGAACGAAGCTGATAATAAAGTGTATATATGTATATATATATATATATATGTGTATATATATATACTTATATATATATTATTTGTAGCTGCATTTGTTAGCATTTTGTTTGATTTCAAAAGTGTTGTTGGCTGTGGCAACTGATTTCTACAGTTGCGTTAAAAATCATTGCACCACTCTCAGATAGAGAAATGTTTTCAAAGTTGTCTTTTTATAAATTTTTTTTAGAAGTGAAAGAAGACTCTTATAAAAAGTGAGGCAGAAAAACAAAACATAATTGTTATCGCCGTTTCCAGCATGTTAAAATTGATTTAAAATTGAAATTAAAAAAAATTCTGTGGAAAATTTACGAAATAAAATAAAATGACAAATTCTAATTTTGAAAATTATTATTTAATATATATTTTATATTATTATTAAGCAATATAATAAAAATAAAAATTTGCAAAAGTTGCATAATTAATGCTTTGTTTTTCATACGTAAGAAAAATGTCTTAGTGGTGCCATTATTTTTTTCACAACTGTTTATATGTATGCGTGTGTATTTGTATTTGTGTTTGTATTGTTAGCATTGTGTTTAAAAAGTGATGTTGATTTGGGCAGAATCGTCGTCGCCGTCGTCTTGCCAACTGATTTGAATGTTTGTGTACAAACTTTCCCAAATTCTGATAACGCAATGTCGAATTACAATTCCACCCGGTAATTTTCCATTGTAAACAAAGAGAACACCCGGAACGAAGGCAACTTTTGCTGCAATATATTTTATATTTTATAATATTGATAATATTAGCCCAGAGAGAGCAGCTTGCGTCGAGATAGCAGCATTTTTTTCGTAAGCCCGAGCAAAGCATTCATCAAAAAATCGTATCGCCTCCAGTCGTTGATCCCCGCTCAACTCTTCGTCGTCTTCCAGGGGCAGATTTGTATTTCCAGCCATATCTGCAATGCAGCCCAGCAGCAGTAACAAAAGCAATGCCAAATTATTAAATATTAAAAAATTAATTTGTTGCTCGCTGCTAGTTTAAATAAAACAAAAAAAACAATACCATGAGATTTATAGATAAAGATATAGATATCTATAATAATCTGTAATGCATTTTGGACATGCATGCGCTCAAATCATATTTGTTTGTTTCATTTAAAAGTTTTTTCGTATAATAACAATATTTTAAATTAAAATTGACCAAATTAGACGAAATCAAAATGATAAATTTAAGCTAAATATGACTTGAAAAATACAAACTTTATATAAATGATATTCATTATTAGTTAATGTGGCCTACAGGCAGTTTACAACTTTTACTTCTTATATTAAAAAATAAAATTAAGATTCTCAATAAAAGCATGACTGAAATTACTCATTTATTATATACAATTTTACATTAGTAAATTTTTGGAGTGTTCAATTTATTTCAAGTATTGGCCCCAACAGACCAAAGATGGTAAAATGTTAGGATAGAAGACATTTTTTATATATTGATGGGCCCTAATAATATATGACATATTATATATAATTTATATGTCTATTTAATTATTTAGATCTTATATTCTCTCTTTCCTGTCATTCATATTTTTTCTATATTATTTGTTTTTATAATGTTTTATATATATATTTTTATATCATATTTTTTCAGTCAATTCCAGCTGGTAACTCATTTTCTTGGCCGACACCATTTGGGCCATTACCATTGAGATGTTAACGACTCTAAAGTTGACCAAACTATCTATTAAAAAACCATGCAAAAAAGTGAGTTGATATTTACTTATAGTTGGTAGCAAAAGCTAAATTGTTGGCCATTTTAGTGTTGCAAGTGTTGCAGACAAAAGAGAGCTGTTGCCTCCTCCGCGCCAGTCAGCTCCTCTAATTTCATTATGGGGTAACTATCTGGTGGAGTACATGCCGCACAACTTGGTGCAATCAGAGCCAAAAGATACAATAGCCGAACACAGTGCATTATTCTGCTTAAACTGATTTGGCTGGCAAACAGATGTGACTGTTTATAGACGAGAGTACACTCGGAAAAAAAATCTACCTGAAAACTAAAAAGATTTTGTTGTTCTTAGAAAAAATTTCTAAATATAATTGTACAAATTTCTAAAAGGCTTCCAAAAATGTTGTATTTTATTATTAAGAAATGCATTTCTAAAAGAAGAAATATAATTTAAAAAAAAAAACAAATTAAAATTTAAAAAGAGGTTGCCAAACAATAAACAATTTCTAAAAATTATAAATGAAACATCTTTTTTAAAGTAAAAATACTTTATAAGGTCCAGAAAGAAGTAATACAATTTGCAATCTCGCTGAAGAGTCAAAGTCAAAATTACTGTAAAATTCTAATGTTTAATAATATAAGTAACAAAAAAGGTAATGAAAAAAAAAAACTGAAAATTAGACTATTTTTTTTTTAATTTTGTGAAAAATTGACGGATTTTTAGAAATATAATTTCCTTGGCGAATTTCTCAAGTGCAGGCCAATTTTTTCTGAGCGTACTTATATTATTTGCCAATTACAAAAAAATATTTATTTATTTAAATATTTAAATTCATTTCAAAAATGCAGTTCGATTTTTCTTGAGTGTAGTTAAACGCTTTAATGTTAATTAATCAACATTGTGAAAGTTATGAACATAAAGTTATTAAATGCTAATGAGCTCTCAGCACGCAGAGAGTGGATTGTTTTGATTTTTAGAATGTTCTTTCAATCACAGTATTATCGCCCTCGCATTGGATGGTTATGCTAATGCCATTCTCCTTCAGCCAGGGCCGGGACCAGATCTTCACAGAACTATCCTTGACTGCTTGTCCCTGCGACAATTGCACCTTGTAGCGATAGAGCTGGCCAGCCACCACCTGCGCAGTAGCCGATTGGACTTTAACAACACTGTGGACAGAAAAAAAAATGTTTGTTACTTTATTCAATATTAAATTCCTAATTAAATATCAAATTAAAAACTCACCGAAAACTGGGTCCATCACCAGTGGCCAAAGTTTCCAGTGTTGTTTCCAACAGTTCCAAGGCCTGCTGGAAAGCGTCGCCGGTCAGCTGCGAAATGCCGCCGCAAACAACTTCGCTCTGTTCCGCCATAATAATATTCTAATCAAATTCACCTCAAAATAATAAAAACAAACAAACAAAACTGATTTCACTAGTGCAGTGCGAGCGAGACGTAAAGTACGAATTTTAATAACGCTTTGCTTGGGCCACTCGGCGTTGACTGAGCAACTGAAGCTCGAAGCTTGAAATATCGTCTGGCTTCCCATTGTGATCGCATTGTGTGCGACAGAGACAAAGAAACTGAACACAATTATATTTTTAGCTTTGTTCGCACTGAGGGCATGTATATCTCTATACATTTGCATATATCTATATGTATTTCCCTTATGTATGCATTTATAAATGACTCATAAGCAATGCTGTTGCTGATATAATTGAAAACAAACAGTGACAACTGTCAGATGATGGCAACAACTAACGATAACGATGACGATTGCAATTATTTGCCGTAGATAATTTCAAGATCGTTTCTTGTCTGATAATAGTTATTTATAGTTTCGCATATCAAATTATTTTTTTATCATTGATTTTTAGTATGGAGTCAAAATTAGTTGCAATAACAAAACACTTGCCGCTTTTTATCATTTATTTGTAATATAATTTTAGAATGGAGTAAAAAGTTCTTCCAATAACAAAGCCCTTTCCTTTTTCCACTGTTCTGCTAAAAGTGTTCCAACAGCTGCGCGCAATCTGGAAAATGTGGAAGACCACATTTGCTAAAGAAATTCAATTTCCAAAGTTATCGCTTTTAATGAAAAAAAATCATTATGATATTATTTAGTTCAGCATATCAAATTCACTTTTATTTTTCTATCATTGATTTTTGAATCGTTCTTGGTACACTCTTTGCACATTACACTGCTCTGCTGTATTCCAGCAGCTGGAAATTTTGGAAGCGCAAAAGAATATAAATTTCCAGCTCTTCGCATTTAATGATATTAGAAATGCATATTTGTAGTTCATTTAGGTCAGCGCATATCAAATTCATTTGTATTTTTTTTTCACATTTTAGTATGGAGTCACAAAGCACTTCCAGTAAAAAATCCCTTCAAGTTCCAACTCTTCGCATTTTAATGAAAAAGAAAATCATTATCAATTTATTTAGTTCAGCATATCAAATTCTTCAAAAAGAAAAACATAATTGAGGTACAAATTTAAAAAGCCTTACAGCTAAGCTCTCCCCCTCTCTCTCTTCCACTGTCTATCTTTATATATATATATTCAATTTAAATAACGCATTAATCAACGATCTTTCGATGTTATTCCTATATTAGCATTTGTATTAGGTGTATATACCATACAGATATTTATGGATATATATAGATATATATATTACTTGTTCCGCAACACTTACTTCAATTTGTAATTGAAATTCGTTTTAGGTAAATATTTCAAAAAATACGTTTACCCCAAACGGCGAGCAACTTAAGCCAAAACTTATACAATTACTTTTTATAACTGTTTTTTTGTTGCATAGTTTATAGTAGGGAAAGGTATTTGTTATGGGAACTGCTTTGTGAACAGTTCCAATAATAAATTCCCACTTTCCACTGCTCTGCTAGATGTATACCTGGAAAATTGGAAGCACACAGCTCACACTTATACCAAAAGCACTTCCATTAAGAAATCCCACCACTTTCCGATTTCCGCTTTCCACTGCTCTACTAGAAATCCATATGTATATGTGCCAGCAGCTGGAAGTTCATCTCGCTCCATTTCAAATAACTAATCCCCACTTTTCGCTGATCTTACTAGATGTGTATATGCAAAAGCACTTCCAATAACAAATAACCCTTTCCAGTTCCAGAAGCTTCCACTGCTCTCCTACATGTGCGATCTGGGAAATTGGAAGACCACATTCCAATAACAAATCCCTTTCCACTTTCCATTTCCCCAGGCTCCTCTGGATGTGTATATGCATTTGCGTAATCTGGAAAAGAAAACAGCGAGATCCTCTCGCGCCACTTCCAATAAATAAATACACGCTTCCCACTTTCCAGTCTGCACACTTAGATGTGTATGTGCATGTGTTCCAGCAGCTGGGCGCGATCTGGGAAATAGGACGAGCACATTTCGCATTCAAAGCAGCGCGTTCTTCGCTCCGTTTTGCTGGCTGCTGCCGCCGCCGCCTTCGCAGCTGCATCGGCTGCATCCGCCGCCGAGACGACCTCGGAAATGGAAAAGAAACCGGAACTGACATCCGAGGAGCTATTGGCACTGGTTGCCACGCCCACATTATAGGAGTCGACGCCATAGCTGAGATAAGACGATGATGCGTTGCCTTTGTTGCTGTTGGAAGTGGATTTCTTGGAAAGCTGTTTGATGGCATTGCGCTTGGAAGCGGCTCGCGTACTTGGAGCGCCACTGGAACTGGATGTGGCAGTGGAAATGGAACTGGAACCATTGGCAGTCAGTTGTCGCAGGTGGCGGGAAGTGCGTGCTGCCGTTGAGCAGGCGGAGGAAGATGTTGGCAGTGCCGCTGGCTGCTGGCTCTCGACCATTTCGCGGAGATCCGGCGACGTGGGCTCGATCTTGATGAGATGCTGTTCCTCCTCCTCGCCGGGCAGAAATTGTGGGGTCGTCGACGATTCGCTGGTGAAACGCAGCCGTCGATCGTTCCGCTCATGCTTCGGGGGACTACGCAAAATCTCTTCGAGATCTTGGACAATGCTGGGATTATATTTCTCGTAGGTCTTCTCACGCAACAGGCCCGCATCGATGAGCAGATGGCTGTCATCGAAGAGCAATTGGACTCTCTGGTGCTGCTGCTGATGATGCTGATGATGATGATGCTGTTGATGTTCCTGCTCCTGTTTGATGTGCAGCGGACTGGAGCTGATCTGATTGGGTGGCTGTGTGGCCGGGGAGATGATCTCGTAGTCATCTACAATCCGGGATTTGATGAGGCTTCCTCCACTTGCTCCTCCCCCCTGCTGCTGCTCATTGGTGCTGGTGCGTGTAACATAACTCCTTGTGCGGGATTTCCTTGCCGTTGTCTGCTGCGACTTGGCCGTGTGTATCATCCGGGGACGTGGAGCAGCAGCAGCAGCAGTAGCAGCAGCACCTCCTCCTCCTGGTGCGCCTGCTCCTCCTCCCCCAGCTTTACCTGCCCTTCTTTTGCTACTGCGATTGCCTGTCTTCAGTGTTTGCTCCTTAAGCTCCGCCTGCTGCAACTTGGTCGAGGCAACACCAGCATCAACGGGCTGCAACGTTTGATCATTGACCACGACCATTGAGTCCATCTGGAATAAACTCTTGTAGGCCTCGTCGCAATTCCCATTGCTCGCCTGCTGCGGGAATTTCTCATCCCACAATCTTTGCTCATCACCGGTTTTAATTGGCGCTTTGCGTTTGCGTTTCGCTTTTTTGGTGGGTGATGGTGGCTCTGCCGTTGCCTCCTGCAGCAGTTCATCCACATTCTCCACATCCAGATGGCAGTAGTCCAAGTCGCTGGCATAATCCTCCTCCTCGCCAGCCTCGCCATCGCCATCGCCGCCGCCAGCCTTGTGCTCGGCGCGCATGTGCGCAATCTCATGCGGCTGCAGTTTCCGGCGACGTTTGTATTTACGTGGACCAGTCTGTAACAAAAAAGGAGGCGTATTTAAATTACGATTTAGATTTACGGCATTGAATAAATATTTAAATAAAATGAATATAAATAAAATAAATAAATATAAATAAAATAAATAATGATCTACTCACAATTGGCTGTCGCTGTTTGGCTGTGTTCGTATCACTGTGCTGGATGAGATGCTGGATGAGGTCATTCGATGAGCTCAAGTCCGCCGAGCACACCGTGCAATGATACGTGCCACGTGCCGCATCCAGACCGGAATGATGCGACCGGATGTGTTCCCGCAAGACGACACGCTGATTGAAGGCACGCGGGCAGACGGAGCACGCATAGGGCTTCTCGCCCGTATGGATGCGTTCGTGTTTGCGGAGAGTGCCGCCGTCGGCGAAGGCCTTCCAGCAGTAGCGACAACCGTAGGGCCTTTCACCCGTGTGGATGCGCACATGAATCTGTTGCGAGCTGCGTGACCCAAAAGTCTTGCCACACTCGTGGCAGGGAAAGAGTTTGCCCGGCGACGTTGTGCTGTGGGAATGCCGATGATTGGACAAAGTGCGTCCATCGGGGAACTCCTCGTGGCACACTTCGCACACGACGGACTTGTCGCGATGCGATGCCATGTGTCGCTTCAGGCGCGCCTTGTTGTGGAAATTCTTGCCACACTTGGAGCACGAGTGGCACTTCTCTCGCGAATGATCCCACGCATGTTTGATCAGCGCCTTCCGATCGCGGCACTCCTTGCCACACAACACACACGAATTGGGCTTCAGCTCGTGCGGATGCCGCGTGTTCAGGTGCCGCTTTATCGCCTGCTCCTCGTAGAAGCTGACTCCGCACAGCACACATCTGGAAGTGGCAACAATTAGTCAGCAGTTGAAAAGAAAAAATTAAAATAATATTTTAGTGCTAAATGAATACCGAGCAGGGCAGCCAACGCCGACGCTTACACTCAGAAAAATAAGGCATTCTCTCATTCCATAAGCAAATAAAATACACAAAAATAAATGACAATAATAATGGCAATAAAATTAACGTCAACAAACTTCAGTACGAAATGCTGATATGAGGTTAACAACAATCATTTGGGGGCGTTAATCGAATCTTCCAAGTTTGTCTTTGGGGACTACATCGATTGACAGACTCCCACTTGAGTGCTGATGACTGATCGATGGATAGACACTCACTTGAATGGCGGGAAGCGTTTGTGGATTTCGGCATGGGCGAGCAGTTTGAGTACGCTGGGAAATGATTTGCCGCACGTGCGGCAACAATGTGTCGTATCTTTGGAATCATCAGCATCGGCATCAGTTGCAGTTGCATCTGCGGCACCCATTGCATCCGTTGCTGTTGCAGTTGCCACACTGTTGTTGTTGTTGCCACCAGCTGTTTTTGCAGCCAGCTGCTTGCTGTGCTGCTGTTTGCTGTGGCGCCGCAACAAATCCTGCCGGTGAAAGGAGATGCCGCATTCTCCACAGTAGAAATTACCGTAAAGCTGTTCCGCTTCCGATTCACTCGCCGTATCCTCCTCGCCCGCCGACGCGGGATCATATTCCGAATTGCTCTCCTCGAACTGATGCGACTTCTGATGCTCCTGCAGACTGTAATTGTCCCAGAACATCTCCTGGCACTGATTGCATTCAAAAGGCGAATCCACGCGATGATTCTGCGAGGGATTTCAATAATATTAAAGTTAGCCATAAATTAAGATCATATTTAGATATTTGATTTTCCTCAAATTTAGAAAAAATAAAACTTAAATTTTTACTTTAATTTTTTTGTTGCTTATATTATTGAACTGAAGAGTAAAAAACACTAAACAATATATATATATATATATATATTGCAAGAGCATAGTGACACTTGCACAGAAAATTCTTGCGGCTGCTGGTCGAAAGGAGATTAATGTGAGAATTCGACTATAACTTCGGTGTTTGAAATCCGATCTTGATGCAATTTGAGCAGTTATATTATGTATTAATTAGAATATTCGAGAAATGGAGGCAGTTATCGATAAAATAAAGCAAACTTGATCTGCGCCTGGTCTTCAGCTCTGCTGGACTCTGATATCTGCGTGTTCATACAGACGAACATGGCTATATCGACTCGGCTGCTGATCCTGATCAAGAGTAGATACACTTAATGGTGTCGGAGCTGCTTCCTTCTGCCTGTTAAACACATTTGCACAAAATCACTATACCCTTTTTACCCATTTTTAATGGTTTCAGGGTATAAATATATATACAAATATAAACATAAAAAGTTTTCTTTTATATAGTTTATAAATGTATATAGACTTATTTGAAATGATAAGCACTGAGTAACTTGACCTCTAAATCAGTCAACAGCTAATTTCTATCATGCAATTCTAGATAGCAAATACTTAATTATTGTTCTTAAAAGTAGAAACCTAATTTGAAGTTCGATTTTTGTTGGACAGTGTAGCTTAAATAACTTTAATTGGGATTCCAAGAATCGCCTACCTTGATGTGGGAGACGAGCGCCTTCTCGCGGGCAAAGGCCAATCCGCACTGCTGACAGACGAACGGTTTGCTCTCGTCGAGCACGGGAAAGCGCTGCGTTGCCTGCCCCTCTGCCCCATCAGCAGCAGCATCAGTTGCAACATCATTGGATGATGTTGATTGGACTTGGCTGTTGTTGGTGGCAAGTGATTGATCGCCATTCGCCTCGCAATGCATGTACTCCGCCTCCGGTTTATCGGAGGCAATCACAATATATTGGGAGCTCTCCTCCTTGAGTTTCAATCGACTGATACGTCCACGAGCAGCGGTTGGTGGTGCAACCGAATGTTGCAACCGCTGCTGAAACTGCTCCAGCTGCTGCTGCTGCTGCTCCTTGATCTGCTCCAGCTGCTCCTCGACCTGCTCCTGTTCATGTTCCTGATACAGCGGCCATTCATGCTCATAGAAATGATCATCAATTTGTCGCTGCTGCTGCTGCTGCTGCTGCTGCAGCGGTTGCAGCTGCTGTTGTGGCTCAAATTTAATGGCTGCCGCAGCTGCCTCTTCATCGGCGGCCACCTGGGCCTCCGCATGAGCCTTGAAGTGACTGATGAGCTCCGCACGTCGCGAGAAACGCGCCCCGCACAGTTTGCAGAGATGGGGACGATCATTCTGATGCGCCAGCATATGATTGTTGAGGGTGGCCTTCTTGCGAAAGCGTCGGCTGCAAAAGTCACAGGGATATGGACGCATCGCCATATATTCATTCTGTTGCATGTCCAAGACCTCCTGAGAGCTGCCGTTGCCAGCGATTTGCTCTGCTGCAATTTCCACACTGCAAAATAAAACATGCAATTTAAATGTATTTTAAATGCAATCTTTTTTAAGTTTAAAGCCAGTAAATTTGATCACTTTTTTTAATTTTAGAAAGGATTTCTACCAAATATGAGCAGTGATACTTTTAAAAATACATTTAAAATAAACTTTATATTTTTTAAGACGGTTTTTTTCTGAGTGTACTCGAGTGATTAAGTTAAATATACATATATATATATGTATATATTTTCTTAATTTAAGTCTTATCTGTTTTTTTATCAGTCACTACTCGACTGATTACATTTAAGTTTAAATTTATTTCTTTATTAATTTCCCCTCACTCCCAGTTTAGCACTCACCGCTCTGCGCCCTGATGCTGGACCCAATCATCCGTGATGATCTCCTCGGTGACGACTTGGGCATCATCGTCAAAGGACTCGGCGTATTCCACTCCGTCTCTCTCCGTGATTAGCACTGTGGTGCTGCCGCCATTTGCCTCATTTGCGGCAATGATTTCGCTCAGTTGGCGGTCTCGTGCCATAAAGATGAGATTCTCGGCTGCAATATGATCGAGCTCGTCAATGCTTCCATTGGCGGCAGCGCTGACCAAATAGGCTGCTGTCATCTCTGTTTCGCTGTCGTCGACGACGGCGCTGCTTTCCTGCTGTATCCACTGGATGCCGCCATAGTCCGGATTGTTCATAACTCAACACTGTCCTGGAAGTGTTGTTATTGCAATTATTGGAAATACTAATAATAATAATAATAATACGAATAATTAACGCAGTGCAACAATTGGCTTGCAAGGCACATGTGCTTAAAATTGTCAGCGGGAGAGGAAGAGTTTGAGAGAGAAACGAGACCGAAGCGTTGCCAGATAGCCGCCACAATAATCAACAACACAAAATATTTACATTTCGCACTCAAAAAACCATTCCTCAGAGTGTAAATTCAAAATGTAATCACCACAAATTATTAAACACACATTTGGCTGTTCCTTCCATCAAACAAATCACTTTTAATTAATTTTATTTTACAACTATTTTGCCGATTAGATTGATCTGGCAGCGCTGCGCACCCTTCCAGCGAGCACACACACTATCCATCTCGCTCTCGCGCACGTGCCGCGCGCACAACGTTCGCACTTGTCAAATTAAAATGACCGAAATATTTTTACCCTAAAACAATAAGTCTCTGTTTTATTTATATTCCAGACTGTTGTTGCACATAACCTCAAGTTCAAAATAATAAACAAATCGCAAGCCGGCTGTTAAAGCTTTATTTTGCAAACAGAAATTTATATACAATGGGTGACGTGTTTAGGCAATAGATGGCGCTGGCGTGGCACTCACGATTACATCACGCCCAAAAATTCTCACTTCTCATTTGATTTATAATTTAATTTGTTTTTAATTTAAACGCAAACAGCACTCGCACCGGCCATTAAATAATTACCTTCTTGCTACTTTCAACTTTACACAGTTGTCATTATTTTAAACGTAAACCGGCCGTTTCTTGGGATTTTTTTTAATGCAGCAAATTGTTTTCCATACGTTGTCAAAGAAATTCCGTAACAAAAATCATTCGCTTTTTCTCTTTTTTTCCTTTTCTGTTTCTTGTCAGCTGTTGCTGCGCCTTCTGGGCGTACATGCGTCTGTGTACGTGTGAGATATGTAGACACACACACTACATCAAGCGCTCAACATTTCTCTTGACTGTTAAATAACAGCGTGCGAAAAGTTTGTCACTGGAATATATTTACTACAAAATAAACTCACTTTTTTATTTGCAAGTTGAAATTTAATTTAATTTTGGATTCATATAAAATTTAGTTTGCTACTAACTTGAATTCCATCTTATAATAAAAATACGATAAATTCAATTTTTATTTATAGTATTTTATCGTTACCGTGCACCTTTATTGTGAATGGATATTAAAAGTAAAGTAACTGTAACAAGCTCAATATTTCTCAGTATTGTAAACGTGTGATTAGCAAGTACAGTGTTGATTAATGCAATGCAAACGTCAAATTTGTCAGTTAAATTTTTGTAAATATTTAAATAGTTAACCTATTTTATATTAAATGCTCATAACTATTATCAGTATTATTATTATTATGATAATTATTAATATAATTATCATTATTGTTATTGTTGTTTTTATTATTTTTATATTACAAACCAAAAATCACTTTTTCTGAAAAATTGTGATCAAAATTATAATTACTCCTTAATAAAATTTGGAAATATTTATGTTAAACAAATTTTGTGTCTATACATATATTTGAAAAAGTCCTTTCAATTAGTCTATTCTCCTTCAGGCTGGAATAGTCCGATCTCTTTCCATTGACATGAAAGTCCTGGAACGGTTATTATATTTATTTGCAGCCCTAGCATATTTCAGAAGATAATCGAAACAACTAATTGAATTGGAATTTTTTATTTTATTATAAATCTGTATTTTTTTTTAACTATTTGCAGCAAATCATTATTTTCAACCTATTCCAACGTTTTAAATGCGTTTGGCAATTCTTCCAATTTCCACTGCACAACAACAACAGTAACAGCAAAACAAAACGCACGATTCTCTTGTGCGCCGCGTGCTTCTCTTTCGCTCTTCAAGCGAAGAAGAAGAGAAACAAACAACGAAAATACAAAGCGCGCCAAACTTTTTTTGTTGCCTTTGCTCTGCTTTTATTTTTTTATTATTTCGTTTTTGCTTTTTGTGTTTGTGTTTTGTGTTGGGGGCTTTGGGGCATCGTCAATCGAGCGACTATTTAATTTTCGTTTTGCTGTGGAACCGTTTGGCGGTCCCGCAAGCGACGAGCGCGTTTCTCAATATTTTTTTGTTTGTTTTTTTTTTGAAAAATGTCGAATAAAAACGTATCGTGCTACCAATTTTTCGTTCACGTCTTTGCAACACACACACAACACATACATGTGTACGTTAACAGCTGCTGCGCCATCTATCGTTGACATTGACAACTAGTGTTTCAACGGTAAGTACTACAATTATGTAAACAAATATGCACAATAACAACAACAACAATATTTATAAAACAAAAAACAAACATAAGAAAAGAAAAAAATAACCGCCATCCTTTGACAGTTGGCGACGACATAAAATGTCAAACTGTCGATCAGCGATCAAGGCGAAAAATGCAAGAAGCGTGTCTGAAATGCAAAAGAGGGCGCTCTTCTCTGTGTTGTGTGCAGCCATTTATGCAATGCTTCCCTCTCACACACACACACACACACACCCACACATACAGTTGCGGTCAATATAATAGTTGTGTTTTGGATTACAAAATAATTAAAAAAGAGTTTAAAAATTATGAAAATATTGACTAAATAAAAGCAATCAATACTGAAGATATGGAAACATTAAATGTCCTTCAAAAATAATAGCAGTGAAGATTTATAAATTTTAAATTGTTAAATTAATTAAAATCTTTAAAACAAAATAGACTAGTAGGAAAGGTTTCGTATAGCTATTATGTTATTAAATTATCAATCACAAAAATCAAATAGATTTTAAATAAATATTTATATATTTATTAAGATTTTAAACTGTTTTGCATTATATTTTTTTGTTAGTATAGAATATATTGTTAGACTTATAATTACGTCTTTAATATCTTTGGTTGTTTCTTTAATCAAGAGTTTACAAACTCGATTTAACCATTTTTTTTTTGTTGATAATATAATTTTTATGGGACATTTCGATTATAATTGTACTGTAAATCATCAAATGAGAAACTATTTGAACTAAATTTTTGTTGATTTTGAATATATTTATATAAAATGAGCCATATTTTTATGGAATGACTTTAAATAAACAAAGAAGTGATTAGTGCATATTTTATTATTATATTATATTTTATTATTATTATATTTTAATGCAAATGTTTGCATTTCGAAGTTAGAAATGTATTTTTTTTATATTAGAAATAATATATGTTATGAAATGATATATGAACAAATTGACTATTGACATTACTTGAAGCAGCTCTACTATTGTTTTGACCGCAACTGTATTTACTGCTCCCTTACACACACACACACATACGAACAAACTTGCATATTTACTCCTTCGGCGCTTTTAATCTTGTTGCTGATCTTTTCTCGCTTTTCGCTACGCGTTTTGCATGCCTTCCAGTGAGTTCCAGTGTGCTCTTCTCGGCTGGAATGCGTTTAATTTCGTATTTGGAATTTTTGTATTTTTTTATTATTTGTTTTTGGAGCGTCGTTCGCTTGTTTTTACAACGCAAAAACACTTGTTGTCTTGGAAATCAAACTAAGCGCAAACTTTAATTAATATTCCAATCGCGATTTGTCTCCCCTCTCTCTTTTCTCCTCTCTCTTTTTAACGTACACATTCGCCATCACACTGTGAACAATGTTGTTATTTGTTTTGTATTTTTATATTTCTCTCTGTTGCTTTTGGGCTGCTGGAATTTGGCGCTTGCTTAACACATTTTTCCCTTGCTGCAGTTAATAGGTAAAATTTTAGCTTTGGCACTGGAACTGATAATTGGGATTGAGCCATGCATCTCTGTCTCTTTCGCACTCACTCTCTTTATTTATAGAGCTGCACTTTGTTAGTGTTGTGAAAGTTGATTAGATAAGTACTCAATTAAAAAGAAATGTAAGAAATTAATTGCTGAAATTAAATATTTAAATTTAAATACAAAAAAGTACTTAATTATTTAGAAATATGGTTAAGAATTGCTAAAATTCAATTAAAAATTTAAATACAATTAAAAAAATACATTTAATTAGATTTGTAGCTTGATTTATTTTTTTTGCGCCACTTAGGACACATTCAATTTACTTATAATTTCTTGCAGACGTTTTTTAATACGCTGTAAAAAGTTGGTAATTAATTTTTGAGCTCCACGACGTCTGCGTATTTTTTGAGTTGTTGTTTCAGGTGCAGAAATGGTTGGTTTTGTTGTTGTTGTTGTTCTTGATGTTGTTATGCACTCGACGTGGGTGGGAGTGAGAAGGCAGTTTATGCAGTTAGGTTCCAATGGGGCTAAATCACAAGTAACGGCAGCTACAGCTCCCAATTGGGAATAGAAAATGGCGACCAACAAGATCCGAATTTTGGCACATCTCATTTTGAGGCTTTACAATTAAGAACTGACTTCAATTGGCAGCAAATAGTTTGTCTTAAGTTACCGCAATTCGAATTTGGCATTTCACAAAACTAAACAAACTTTATTCAGGTGTTACTTAGCCTCCATAATTGAAGCTCGAGTTGAACTTTGTACACTGAGAGACAAGAAGTTGGAACTTATTAATGTGATTTCTCAATGTTTTTAGCTAATAATAACAGAGGAGCAGAACTTATTATCAATAATGTACGCTTAAATAAGAAGCTGAAGTTGAACATATTTAAATACTTTACATTTAAGAATAGAGAAAAAATGAATATTTAAGTAGTGTATTTATATTTCTACAGCTAATAAACAAAAAAAAAAACTTAATATAATAATTATACGCTTGTTTCAAGTGCACATTTTGAATTTGTAACTTTTTCCGTAATTCCTTTAATGTTATTCAACTTAGTTATTGACTTTCTTAAACAAAGTAGCAGAATAAATACTAAAAACAAATTTTTCTGTATCGCATTTGAATAAAGTTTACTCAAGTGTTTGATAACGGGAATTACGCAAAGCGTGCAAAACCTTAAAGATAACGGTGTGCGAAAAGAAAAAAGAAAAACCCCGAAAATACTTTGGACACCAATGCTATAAAACCAAATAGCTTGATATCTTCAAAGCGTGCAGAAATACCACAAGCTATACATTAGCTATACACTTGGATAAAATCATACTGAATTGAAGAAAATTGCGCAGTAGTGGAAATTGCGCTAAGAAACTAGAACAAATTTCTGGTAATCAATTTTTAAATATGGGAAAAACTATTTTAATATAATTAAAGATTAGCGTTTATTTTATTCGTAAGAAATGTTATTTATTAACAAGAAATGAATTTCGAAAAACTCGAAAACCAATGCACGCCATTTTTAAGGCATGCGGAAATACCACAACTACACTCAGAAACAAATGCTTCGAAATTTGCAAAATCACGCACAGAATTGGAAATAATTTTGAAATTTACGAAAAAGCAATTGTTTTTGTTTGGTGACTTATTTTAATAATTTAACTCACTGATTAAAGAGCTTAAAAAAAAGTATAAACTTAAAAAACTTTCTAGAATTATAAAAAGAGAATTTCATTAGCTATATTCCAAAGTTTAAGACGACTTTTTATTTTTGAGTGTACATATGTCTCAGTTTGCATAGATAGATAGATAGATTTGTGGATAGTCTGATAGAAAGAAGAGCTAAAATTTAGAGCTAAAAACTTAGAAGTAAAATACTAAAATGTATACATGAATGAAAATATATAATTTTTTGCAGAGTATGTATGTATAATATGAACTGTCTATCAGTTTCGATGGATTAATAGATATATAGATATACAGATAAATAGATGGATATATAAGTAGACGAGAAAGACACTTGCAAAATAAATAATTCTCAAATGAAATCTTTAAAAAAAATAAACTTTCAAAAATTCAATATGTTAAGTTTCTAGATAATTTGTTTTTCTGAGTGTAATTATATCTATCAGTTTGTGTGGATAGATAGACCAGAAAGCCACTCAGAGAGCCAGAAGCAAACGGCAAATTGAGGAGACGTTGACAAAATTGTGACAATGACAACAATTGAACAACATTTTAATTGCTGGCCATTTGCATAGGAAAACACTTTTCCAATGTTGTCGTTGTCTTTGCTGTTGTTGTTGTTGTTGTTATTTTTGTTGTTGTTGTTGTCGTTGTTGTTGTTGCTGTGCAAAGACCTACAAATTCAACAACTTGACGATCTCATTGATGTTTTTATGCGCTTGTCAGACATTATTTATGCATGTATGTAATGTATGTATGTATGTATGTGTATTTGTACACTCCGAAAATCAATCGCCTTCAATTGCAATTGTTAGTAATTTTATGATTCAGATTGTAAATTTCTAAAATTCAGAGTTGAGACTTTTTAAAAACTTGGGTTTAAATTTCTCAATTTCAAAGTGGATTTTTTTTGAAAATTTAGAAAGAATATGTTTAATTTCCATGGCGCTGTTTTCTTTAATAATTATTTTAAAAAAAATATTTGTCACTTTTATTATTATTATACATTTGTATTTTAAGAATCGACAAAATAAATTTCCTTATTTGTTTTTGAGCTTTAGCAAAAATTTGTTATATAAACAATAAAAATTATTTATGAAAAATACACAAAAATCACTGTATTTTTGGGACTCTCGATTTAGGGCAAGTTTTCTACTTTTTTAAAATCTTTTAATTTTTTAGGTCAATTTTTTCAGAGTGTATCTAGAAGATCGGTGGGCGCAATGTAAAACGTGCCTGGCTACTGTGTGCCACTGTGTGTCACTGTGGTGCGATGTGGTGCTCTGTGTTGTGTTGCACCCACATAAAACATTTTTTGGCACAAATACCAACATTAAATTGCGGTCACTCATCGATCGCGATAAGCGGAATAAAAAACAATAACAAAAAAAAGGGAAATAAATATGTGAAAGTCGCAAAGGCTGACACACAAATGTCAGTCTCTGATCGAACAGCGAATACCAAAAATCAAAAATATCACACAAAAACAATAAAGAACAACAAAAAGAACAAGAAAGTAGAGAGGTCAATGATTTGAATGATTTTTAAATCGAATGTGAAGAGTATAATAAGATGATGATTTTATCAGATTTGATAAGAAAGAAAAGGAAAACTTTCGTATGAAAAATAAATACTTTTTACAGTTCAGAAATTGCTGCTTCTGCTGAACTTAAGAAAGTATTTTTTAAGATTTTTCGTTTTTCAATTTTTCGAAATTTATACCTTATTCCATACATACATATATATATATATATATATATATACATAATTATTGCATACAGGGTATAAAAATGTCTTACTGATATCCATCAGAATCAGGCAGACAACAAACAGAAAATTCTCACGAGCTGGTGGCATGATTAATTACATTTTAAATGAAATGGAAAAGCCAAACAAGCAAAGACGAGACGAGTCTGTGTTAGTGTGTGTGTGTGCGTGTGTGTGTGGGCGATATTCTAGACCAACATTGCGTATGAGTGTTGAGATGTTGTTTACTTGCCAGCTGTTCTAACTTGTCTCATGTATTCCTCTCTCTCTCTCTCTCTCTCTCTCTCTCTCCCACTCTGCCGCTCAGCTGTTTGCTGTGCTACATTTTTCTCTTTTTGTTGTTGCCTCAATTTTCCTAAATAAATATATTCGCATTCTCATTCTCACACAACAAATTCATTTAAGACAATTTATGCTTTTTTATTTTTATTTATAAATAAATTAGCTGGCGAATGTTTCCTCTCTTTGGCACGCTCTTTACTGTCTCTCCCTCTCTCTCTCTCTCACTATTTGTTGCTCTCTTTTGTGCTTTGGGCAAATTTCTTTTAATTGTTTACATTCAACGAATCTTTTGCTTTACGGCTCATTTTAGTTGCTTCTCCTCCGTTGTTTCAACCTCAACTGTGTTTTTTGATTGATCAAATTTATTGTTATCAATTTTATTGGCAATTCGCAAAGCGTGCGTCAATTTGTCAATATGATTTTCGTTGGCCGTTGGACAAATTTGAAATGAAAAAACTGAAAAATAAAACGCTTCAATTGATTTATTTGATTTTCTTCGCGCTCAATTGCCAAACAAATTGTGTTGTGTGTAAGCTTGTGTGTTTGTGTGTGTTGTTGCTGTTGTGCAGCCAAACGATCTTGTCAATCGCATTAATAAATTGAAAATAAATTTTTACGTGAAACGCTTCGATTGCATTTTGGACGTTTGCAAGTGCAAATTGCATGCAAGTTTTACGTGCCGATTACAGAAAATGTTTGCCACAAGGCAATAAATACGACATATTTGTATATATATCGATATGGTCATACATATATGGCTCGAGACCACACGGATCAATCGATCATATTTTTGCATTATTTCTCATTATGTGTGCTATAAAATGAACCAATTTCGGCACATCCAATAATAAATATTAAAGAATAAATTCTAAAAATTATAATGTATAAAAAAGTGTATATAAAAAAAAAACCTGAACAATTTTAAAGAGTCTTAAATATGCACAAATATTATATATTATTTTTATATTCAATGAAATTATGCATAAATTAAATTATTGAAGAGTCTGTAAATCCACTTCCCATTGCATTCGACACTTGGTGAAAACATTGCAGTGGAATGCAAACTAAGAAAAGATATAGAAAAAAACCAACTTGAACATGCCTAAAAATAAAGAAATCAATTTTGGTTAACAAGTAAGTCATATTTTTGCCAGATCATTTGCCGAATTTCTTATTTAATCTGTCTGGATTTATCAGCGACCTTAATTCGTATTTCTAACATATATGTAGGAGGCATATATATTTTATATATATTGACAAGTCGGAGTTTGTCCATTTATCCTTATTTCTGTTCGTGCTCCTGTGTAATGTTTTAGGTAAAAGTTGTCGTCTTTTTTTCAATTGAATCGATAAGCATACATTAATATAATAATCAAAAGTAGTAGAAATTTGATAAAGATCGGCTAAGAAACACAAGACTAATTCTAACCATGTTTTATATTTATATTTCCCGTTAATTAACGTTTTAATTTTATTTAACTGACTTGTGACTATTGCTAGACAAAGTAATTAAAAAGTTTCAATAAATATACATTTCTATGACAGCTGAATCCTCATTCACAGGGTATCACATAGTCGAGCTTTCTCCCTCTTTCGTCCAGAGATATCTGACTTGTTTATGTTTGGAATTATTAAATTGCTACTAAGATGAAATTTATGGACAACTGCCATAAAAAATGCTTAGTCAGACATTTATCTGATGGCACTCAGGTGTTCTAGGCATTTCTTACTATATTCGCAGCAGAGCTCAAAATTAGTCAGCTTTTTAGTTTTTTATTTATTTATTTTTTTGGATAAGCCACCATAAAAGTGAAGTCTTCCCCCCATTCCCCCGGACACATGCCAATTGTATGCAAGGCCTGCATGCTCCACTTGATCTTGTCGCTGTCACCAGGGGTATATATATGTGTATATATACACATATATGTATTAAAATATATTTACATACATTAATCCCGTTTCGTGCCGGCTGCTGTGCCTTTTGCTGATGTTGTTGTTGTTGCCGCTGTTGCTTCTGCTGTTGTTGCAGCCAACGGCGCATTTACCTAAATTGGAATTTCCGGTAAACCGTAATGAAAATCGTAGCAATCAAACCGAAAAAAATAAACACATACACAGCAACACGAAAACTCACTGAGCGAAATTCATAAAAAATAAACACTCAAAAGAGAAAAATTTTAAATATAAAAATATTTAAAAAAATTAAATAAATAAAAAAATACAGATAAATAAAATCAGTATAGAAATCGGACACTTGTCAAGCCTTAAATTGGTTAAAACTTAAAGCCAAAAATAAAGGGCTAAAATGGTAATGAGACTTGGCTTAAGACAGGATCAGCTAGAGCTACAAAATAAACTTTAAGTTTCAAGTGAGCTTTAGTCAAGATTAGTTGGAACTTAAAGGTCTTATTTACTTTCAAAGTGACTTGCAAGGCTTCTGATTCTTTCAAGATTAATACATATATACCTATATATTATATTTGTTTGATCTATACACTCTTGAAGATGACACGCCTTATTTTTATTTATTTGTTTACTTATTTAATGTCAAATAAATAAAAAATTCGAAAGTGATTTATTGGATTTCTGTGAGTCTCCAATCTGGTTTCTTTCGTTCACTAAGTCAGAGGCTTAATATTAGTTTCTAAATGAAGTATAGTCCATTGCATAAATCTGAGCGGAAGGATGATTTCATGATATACCTTTAAATATTAACACAAAATGATTAATCAAATATGGGCTTTGAATTTTACGCCGCTTGAAGTGAAGATTTTTGAGAAAACAACAATTTGGAAACTGTTTATTTAACGCGAAATTAACATAAAAATAAGTATTGAAGTAAATAAAGTATTTTAGATTTAGAAGAAAAAAATAGATATATATAAGATGTAGTCTGCATATCATGGCAGATTATTATTAAGGGCTTAAAGCGCGGTTTTCGTGAGTGTACAAGAATTATTCAGAAAACCCTTCGGCCAGTGCACACAGTTCAAGGCGCAGACTCGCATATACCCTATAGATACCCTGACCGGTCGCATTGATATGCAAATGAATGTCAACGTCTTAAATGAAATAATCGTCTTAAACGAGCTCCGTGCCGGCTGCCTCGCTAAATCGCTCGACTTAATTGCTTTTCTCCAACTACACTAAGAGAAAGGGAGAAATAGCGAGACAGGGGGACTGAGAGAGAGACAGAAAGAGAGAGAGAGAGATAGATGAGTGAGGGTCGAAACATTTAAGAGCTTATTTGTATATTTTTTTGAGCGCCTTTTAATGACTTATTTACTTAATAATCTTTAATTACATATCACAAAAAACATTTCTCAAACACTTGCAATGTCATTCGCTGAGCGTTCAGCATCGAAATAAAACAATTTCGAAATTCAGTTCCAAATTTAGATATCTTAGTGTAAACATTAAGTTGAAAATGTAGCCGCAACTTGGAGAACTCTTTGTAATTTTATAAACACTTTTCTTTTTTGTCGAAATTGGGTTACACACCACACTGCTGTCTGTAAACAATAAAAGCTTTGTCTAATTTTCCCAACAAATTCAGCACAAATTCTTTTCCTATTTGATCAGTTTTTAAACTGTAAAGTAATCAAAAAAATATCGGAATATTTTGTTGCGCAAAAAACTCAATTTATTTACTTGACGCAAATAAATCAATCATTGTTCAATTAAATTTACAAAATGTGTCAGTAAGCAAGCAGCTAAATAATAAAAATCTAAAAAGAATACTAATAAAGAATGGTTACTTAAGGCACGCCGAAGTTTAGATACCCTACAAAATCTGTTCAAGCTTAAATTTTGTCTCTGTGAATATGATTACTTGGAACTAGGGAGCTAGTCTGATTAAAATATTTTGCTACACATAAAACTCTTTTTATAGAAGAACTTTTCCGTCAACATATACCAGATATATATAATGAATTATTCCGATCAGCTCGATTTCGATTTCAAAATGAATAAATTACAAGTTTTTTCGAAAGGTAGCTATAATAATATATAGGAAGGTGCACATAGTTGGGTAGAAAGATGGATGTAGACACCTGTACGGTCTACCCATGCTGATTTGTAATATATATATATATATTTATATATATATTTTACGACCACAAAAATATCTCCTTTAATGCTTAACACACTTTCTGCCAATAAAAATACCACAACAAATTCATTCTACATATAATCAAATCTACTATTTCAACAGCAGAAATGCAAGTTCTTATATATATATATATATATATATATATATATATATACAGTTCTTCAAAGCCGATTTAACGATTTCAGGAGAATTGACAAGTGTTGATGTACGAATGCCAAACGATTGCAAAATCGCCCAGCGAACAAGCAAGAATTCGAATTCAACTCCGAATCCGAATCCGAATCGGAATTGCGGTTTGTTCTGGTGCGCCGTGCATATTAATTGACTCATAAAAAATTATGTATATATAAAAGAAAAATGCCAATAAAAAACCATATTCAAAGCTGTGGCGCCAACTTTAGAAAATTTAAATGCCTAAGGCTATAAAAATATATTTTTTTTATGTCTTTTGTACTTATTAAATTGTGTGTACTAATTGCGGTTACGGCGGCAAGTGTGGACATCGTTTAAACTGGGCCTGTGGCGTGTGTGGCTTGTGTGGTTTGTTGTTGTTGTTATTGTTGTTGTTGTTGCAGTTGAAGTTGTCTAAATGATGTTGACTAAACAAACTTCAAGCCACATGTGCTTATTAAAAATCATTTTGGGCAACGTACTTATTTTCCCTTGCTGCAACGCTTCCGGCCACAATATCCGTGAAAATCGGCTGGGGGAGAAAAACTTTATGTTTTGCTTCCGTTGGAAATTTTGTCGAGTTTCGTTATGTTTTTTTTTTCATTTTCTATGCAACGGTTGCCGTTAGACGCACCTGCCGCTTAGCCACGGCTGCCACTTTAGTTTTAATTTTTCTCTAGCCACTTTTATTTATGGTTTACCATTGCTTTACCATGCGCATAATTAATTAACATTTATATATATGTATATATATATATTATTTTTAATAATTTCGATGCTTTCCTATTTTCTATGTTGCGCAGGTTTGTGTGTCCAAACAAGAAAACAGTTTGACTGGCCATTTCCGCCGGAAGCACCTTAACAGGCCAGAACAAGTGCAAAGCCCCTTGAAATAAACTCAGTTGAGCTCTCTGCACTTGCCCCCTGGCCCCCTGTACGCCCTTACCCTCAAATGACAACAACAGTAGCTGAAAACTGAACAATCCAAATATATTGTGCAAGAGTTTCAAGGCAATTATCATCATGTCATTGGGTAAGTACTGAACAATTAATCAACCATAATGCAACAACCACAACATAATCGTAAACTCAACATAAAAAAGTTGCTTCTTTATTGGTATTTGTAATGGTATTGGTAGTGGTAAGGTACATATGTTTAATCCATATGCTCATACATATTTCTGAGTGATAATCGGCAAAGCTACTCTTGATGGCATATAGGTACTTCAAGAATCAACATTTGGTATTGACATTTAGATCGATTTAAGACAAATTGAATTAAGACAAAGTTTTATGTAAGTGAAGAAGTGACATACATTAAGCATACATAGAGATCTTAACATTAAATCCCCCTTATGGACATAACTAATCTAGTTTCAAGAAAACACCTTCTTAAACTTTAAGACCAGTTCAACTCCCAGGCTCGAAAAATGCACTTTGGACTATGTCTCGGAATCAATAATATGTCGGGATATATTATATAGGTTATATCTTTATAACTGTGTTTTTTATTGCTAACGTAAATCGATTTGAATTGATATCAATAAGATGAAATTAATTCGATCGGCTCTACTGTTGAACCTGATCAAGAACATATATTCGCACTTGCTTCCTTCTGCTTGCTGTAGTCCAGTCAGATATTTGGAATAACTAAATAAAATAATAAAATAAAAAAAATAAATAAATGGCTTAATTTGCTGCACCTGTATTATTGCATACAGCGGCACTAACAGTTTACGGAATATGCTTACCTAAATGTTGTTGCACTGAGGCATGCCCCAAACATGGCACAAACATGACACAATCCCCGTTCACGCCTCGACTTGAATTTGACACCGAATCGAGTCTTTCTCTACGACACGCAGCGCTAATGAGTGTTTAACCCATGGACAACGACTAGTGGAAAAGTGCACGACAATATGCAGCATGCAACATGCCACATGAATGCACATTAGCAATTTCCCAGAACGCCAACGCATTTATCTTGGACTTGTACACTCAGACAAAAATATTGCCCAGAATTTTTGGTATTCGCCAAGGGCAGCTCAGCTTATTATTCAGAAAGAATATTTCTTAATTTTTGGATTTTTAAAATGTTGAAAAAATATGTAAAATTTTCGGGTTTTTTTTTAAATGTGTCAAATTATATTTTTATTACTTATATCATTAATAACCAATAGTATTTTAAGATTTTATATATGCAAACATTTTGGATAAATAATAATTTTATATAATTTTTTTTATTACTTGTTTGTGTATATTAGAAGTAGATATATTAATATTTAATTTTTAGAATAGTAAATATTTCTAAAAACTAGAAAAAAATCTTTGTTTTGGAATTGTCGATTTCAAAGTTTTAGAATTTATTTAAAAAAACAAGTTTTTAGGGCGGTTTTCCGTTTAAATAGATTCAGGTAAATTTGTTTTTTTTTAGTGTACTGTGTACTATTCTTACAGTTAGCCGTAACTGTACCCATACCCATACTCTTACCCGCCTCCTTAGCCCTCCGCTTGCCCTTTCCCTTCCCCTTACCCATACTCCTTACCCTTCTCCTGGTGAGTAGCCACGCCATCGATTAGTCCGAGCCGCCCTCTGAAATTTGGCTCGAATTGAAAATTGAAAACAAACAAACAAAATACAGAAAGTGGGAGCAATGGGCGTACTTAAAACATGCCTAGATTGCGTACTAGGCACGCCCTCCTGGCGGAGACGCCCCAACGTCACCTAGAAAAAAAAGTGCCACTGCCACTGCAACTGCAACTTGCCACTGGAAAGTGCGGCAGTTTCCCAGCGCTGTAAATGATGCGTAATCAAGTGAGACGCCAGTTGTTTTGGGACTGCCTGGGAAAAAAGCTGCCAGAGATACTCAAGAAGCTACACTTTGAAAAAAATCACTTAGAAATTTTAAAAAAATTATTATAAATTTTTTATTAATAGGAAATATATTTGAGAAATAAAAAATAAATAGAAAATTTTCCTATAGTTCAAAAATATTTATTAAAACCAGAAATGCTTTCTAGCTTTCGACGAGATTTTCAATTTAGTGAAATTTTGCAAATTTAAGTGCGATATTTTTGCTGAGTGTAGGCACTGCATCACTTATCCAATAGATACCAGCTCCAGACGCAGACCCAGACGCAACAGCGTTCAATTCTGACTCACTGACGAGGTCATCCATCAATTTGTGAACGACTCGAAGCAATGCAGCCCACAACAACAATAACAACAATAATAACAACAATAATAATAATAATACGTAATATTCAAAGGACAGCAGCTTATGATAATAAATAACAAATCAAATGTCGAGCTAACCATCTAATTAGTCAGATTTGTGGCATGTAGCACAATTGCCAGCGTTGCATGCCCCACACTATTGACTAGACCACAATACCAACCATGTCCAGCTTTTTTCCATGTTTTTTTTCTTTTATTTTTATTTATGTTGACTAGAACAAATAATCACAGCGCTGATATGGGAAATGGCGCAATTAAAACACAAAACTCTCTCGCAGCGCATGCAGTCACTCAGACACAGATACACATACATTTATACCAATTGTACATATATATAAATATATATATATATAGACTATGTCTTCTATTTGCTGTGAATGCACTCGTCCAACCCTCGTCCACCCCTCATTGTCTGTCTGTCTGTCTGTCTGTCAGTCTCTTTGGCCCGCATCGTAGAATTTTTATAAATAGTTTGTCGTCATTGTTGTTGTTGTTGTTGCTGATGTTGTTGCTGTTGTTGTTGTTGCTGTTGTTTTAGTTGTTGTCGCTTTGTAAAATCATTCATTAAATCTGCATTGAATTTCATTTCATTCATTCGCGCTTTTTAATTGCACTCATTGAGTTCTGCTCGCTTGATTTTAGTGTCTATTTTATTACATTCATTATTCAGAGTTTGGAGTACCCCCAACTCATTCGTCGACTTTGATTCATAAAAATTTTAAGCAACTTTATTATTTATTGTAAAGCCTGAAACTTACTTTACAATTCATTACTATTCAGAGGCGGGAATGCCCCTAACTTATTCAGTTAGTCACTTTTAAAGCTCGACTTTGCTTCATAATTATTTTCGTTTATTTGGAGGATTTTATTTATTTATTATTTATTTTATGTAAAACCAACTTATAGCCTACAACTTTGTTAGGTGTCTAAATATTTTGTGTCTATGTAAAATATAAAAATTTGCCAAAAAACTTACTTGCTTAATTGTTGTAAAAAAAAACCCATAGGAAACTAGACAACTCATTTATAAATTTTAGAAAAATGTCGGCATTCGTCAGCATTTTTGTATATTTTATTGAATGATAATAAATATTAGTTTTACAAGATTAGCACATATTTGATCTCTATAGCTTTCAATAAATAAATATTTGGTGGTGGTTCCCAAACTGCTAGTTTTCTTTATCCTCAATTATTTCGCATATAAATTTGCACATTTTTGGATTTCTTCACTTAATAAAAATTCCATACTTAATAATAATAAAAATAATTATGTTATTCATCATTGTTATTTGTACAATTGATGAGTCTTCAGTTCGCTAAAACTTACCTATAAACAATACAAAAATAAAAAATAATTTCTCTTATGGCTAATTTCGAGGAATATGGCCATAATATGAGTCAGTCGAATATTTCGATCGATGCGATCGGTACTTGAGTTGTGCATAAAGTAGGCGCACCTTCAATTTTGAATTTAATGTTTTGTAAATATTTACACACATTAAATATGCGTAATGCAGCTGCTGCAAATTGCAAGTGCCTTTTGTTCTTGCCCCCAAAAAGATGCCGACAAAGAGCGCACCAAGCGAATCGATAATCAATAATCAAGAAACGATGCAAAACAATTCACAAATTGGCAGCCATAAAAAAATCGAGCAGTGATATGTGGACCAATGGCCCCAATTGAATGGGCAGACAGCATCCATCGGCCATTGCCAATGACGACGTCACAGCAAAAATTAATAATAATAATACAAAAATGGAAAAACAAAAACACTTACCATTTCACTGTGCCTATGCCAATTTAAATACACTCAGACAAAAGATCGACCTGAAATTGACAAATCGATCTAAATGACAAAATCTGGCTTAGAGAAACAATTTGAAATTTTGTGTTTTTTGTGTTTTTGAAAATAAATTTTTGTTGACCTATAATTTAAATATGTTTGACCAGGAGCCAGTATAGAACACATTTGAAATATTATATTTTTTATTATTAATTCAAAATAAATTTCTAAAAATTATACACAATATATTCAGGAAGAAGTAGAAGATTATTATTATATTTGAACTGATTTTTATTTTAATTATTTAATAAATTTGTAAAAATCAAAAATATGAAAAGCAGAAATAAGTAATAAAATTTCAACAGTCTTGTCTGCCATTTAGCGAATTTCCAAAATTTATTGCGTATTTTTTTCTCAGTGTATGCTTAATTGTCGGAACAGCTGAGTTGGGTGCTGAAAGCCAACAAGTTCTCAAATTGTAAACTGAAATAAAAGTCGTTAAATGCAATTATTTGTGTAATTCTGATGTCTCAATATTGTTTCTCCGAAAAATTTGCAATTACTCGGCGAGGCACTTAACCAGTGCATTTTTAGCTAGATATATGGCCCAACATAAATCAAGAGAGAGAGAGAGAGAGAGAGAATCAAAGAGAGAGAAGGGGGGACGAGTTCATTTATTCCATCTAAAAATAATATACGACAGAGACATTAGACGCTCTCATCTGCTACAAATGATTCTTCATAATTGAATTACATGACCATGAGATGGTGATGGGGACAAGAGCGCAAACATTTTAATTACACACCTCATAATCATTTGGATGTGAGTGTTGGATCTGAGTGTTGGATCTGTTGCATTTGAAGTGGGAGTACAACTTGGAGTAGGAGCTGGGAAGGAAGATGTATCTATCCTAGCTGAGAAACTTGATCAAATTTCTGAAATGAAATTCAACGACGCATGTCGAGAATGTCCCCAAACTCCGTGGACTGTGTGGGCTGTGCCCAGATCAACGACAAACTTATGTGCATATAAAATATAAATATACATATATATATATATTTATTTATATATATATTCTACGGTCTATGTGCGTCAGGGAATAATTATTTTGACAGGCATGAGGAAATGTTGCATATTGTGTCTACTTGAAAATATTAACGCAAAAGCTCATGAAGAATAAAGGGAAATTTATTTTAAATAATGTTCACTTTTAATAAAACTCAATCTTTAATCTTAAATGGTAGACAGCAAGTTGGAAGGCTTTGTTCGAGAGAACTTGGCTAGAAGATATTGACACTGATAGTTGTTTAAAGTAAATCAAATATATGAATCGATTTCTATCGATATTCTCGAAATAAAATTGATCTTTCTTTGACGTCAATATTTCTCACGATCTCAAAGATCGGTGCCTTTGTACAAACAGAGACGAATATGGTCATGTCGATTCGATTGCTGATGCTGATCAAGAAAATCTGAGACGAATATGGTTTAGTGGACTCGACTGTTGATGAGAAAGTTTTGATCATAGTTCGATATATCGATATATGGGCATAGGTCGAAACTTCAAAATGCCATAACTTCGTCAAAACTCAACTGATTTTAAAAAGCAAGGGCTTTTAGATCAAAGTTTTTCCCCTAAATCAATCGTACATTTAAAGTTGAAAACGAAATTTGAGGTCGGAAGACAAGTAAAAATTATAGCCCGAAAATCGATATATCGGTGTATGGGCATAGGTCGAAACTTCAAAATGCCATAACTTCGTCAAAACTCAACTTATCTTCAAAAGCGAAGGCTTTTTGATCATAGTTTTGCCCCTAAATCAATCGTACATTTAAAGTTGAAAACGAAATTTGAGGTCGGAAGACAAGTAAAAATTATAGCCCGAAAATCGATATATCGGTGTATGGGCATAGGTCGAAACTTCAAAATGCCATAACTTCGTCAAAACTCAACTTATCTTCAAAAGCGAAGGCTTTTTGATCATAGTTTTGCCCCTAAATCAATCGTACATTTAAAGCTGAAAACGAAATTTGAGGTCGGAAGACAAGTAAAACTTATAGCCCGAAAATCGATATATCGCTGTATGGGCATAGGTCGAAACTTCAAAATGCCATAACTTCGTCAAAACTCAACTTATCTTCAAAGCGAAGGCTTTTTGATCATAGTTTTGCCCCTAAATCAATCGTACATTTAAAGTTGAAAACGAAATTTGAGGTCGGAAGACAAGTAAAAATTATAGCCCGAAAATCGATATATCGGTGTATGGGCATAGGTCGAAACTTCAAAATGCCATAACTTCGTCAAAACTCAACTTATCTTCAAAAGCGAAGGCTTTTTGATCATAGTTTTGCCCCTAAATCAATCGTACATTTAATGTTGAAAATGAAATTTTAGGTCGGAAGACAAGTAAAAATTATAGCCCGAAAATCGATATATCGGTGTATGGGCATAGGTCGAAACTTCAAAATGCCATAACTTCGTCAAAACTCAACTTATCTTCAAAAGCGAAGGCTTTTTGATCATAGTTTTGCCCCTAAATCAATCGTACATTTAAAGTTGAAAACTAAATTTGAGGTCTGAAGACAAGTAAAAATTATAGCCCGAAAATCGATATATCGGTGTATGGCCATAGGTCGAAACTTCGAAATGCCTTAACTTCGTCAAAACTCAACTTATCTTCAAAAGCGAAGGCTTTTTGATCATAGTTTTGCCCCTAAATCAATCGTACATTTAAAGTTGAAAACGAAATTTGAGGTCGGAAGACAAGTAAAAATTATAGCCCGAAAATCGATATATCGGTGTATGGGCATAGGTCGAAACTTCAAAATGCCATAACTTCGTCAAAACTCAACTTATCTTCAAAAGCGAAGGCTTTTTGATCATAGTTTTGCCCCTAAATCAATCGTACATTTAAAGCTGAAAACTAAATTTGAGGTCTGAAGACAAGTAAAAATTATAGCCCGAAAATCGATATATCGGTGTATGGCCATAGGTCGAAACTTCGAAATGCCTTAACTTCGTCAAAACTCAACTTATCTTCAAAAGCGAAGGCTTTTTGATCATAGTTTTGCCCCTAAATCAATCGTACATTTAAAGTTGAAAACGAAATTTGAGGTCGGAAGACAAGTAAAAATTATATCCCGAAAATCGATATATCGGTGTATGGGCATAGGTCGAAACTTCAAAATCCCATAACTTCGTCAAAACTCAACTTATCTTCATAAGCGAAGGCTCTTTGATCATAGTTTTGCCCCTAAATCAATCGTACATTTAAAGTTGAAAACGAAATTTGAGGTCGGAAGACAAGTAAAAATTATAGCCCGAAAATCGATATATCGGTGTATGGGCATAGGTCGAAACTTCAAAATGCCATAACTTCGTCAAAACTCAACTTATCTTCAAAAGCGAAGGCATTTTGATCATAGTTTTGCCCCTAAATCAATCGTACATTTAAAGTTGAAAACGAAATTTGAGGTCGGAAGACAAGTAAAAATTAAAGCCCGAAAATCGATATATCGGTGTATGGGCATAGGTCGAAACTTCAAAATGCCTTAACTTCGTCAAAACTCAACTTATCTTCAAAACCGAAGGCTTTTTGATCATAGTTTTGCCCCTAAATCAATCGTACATTTAAAGTTGAAAACGAAATTTGAGGTCGGAAGACAAGTAAAAATTATAGCCCGAAATCGATATATCGGTGTATGGGCATAGGTCGAAACTTCAAAATGCCATAACTTCGTCAAAAGTCAACTTTTCTTCAAAAGCGAAGGCTTTTTGATCATAGTTTTGCCCCTAAATCAATCGCACATTTAAAGTTGAAAACGAAATTTGAGGTCGGAAGACAAGTAAAAATTAAAGCCCGAAAATCGATATATCGGTGTATGGGCATAGGTCGAAACTTCAAAATGCCATAACTTCGTCAAAACTCAACTTATCTTCAAAAGCGAAGGCTTTTTGATCATAGTTTTGCCCCTAAATCAATCGTACATTTAAAGTTGAAAACGAAATTTGAGGTCGGAAGACAAGTAAAAATTATAGCCCGAAAATCGATATATCGGTGTATGGGCATAGGTCGAAACTTCAAAATGCCATAACTTCGTCAAAACTCAACTTATCTTCAAAAGCGAAGGCTTTTTGATCATAGTTTTGCCCCTAAATCAATCGTACAATCAAAGTTGAAAACGAAATTTGAGGTCGGAAGACAAGTAAAAATTATATCCCGAAAATCGATATATCGGTGTATGGCATAGGTCGAAACTTCAAAATGCCATAACTCCGTCAAAACTCTACTTATCTTCAAAAGCGAAGGCTTTTTGATCATAGTTTTGCCCCTAAATCAATCGTACATTTAAAGTTGAAATCGAAATTTGAGGTCGGAAGACAAGTAAAAATTATAGCCCGAAAATCGATATATCGGTGTATGGGCATAGGTCGAAACTTCAAAATGCCATAACTTCGTCAAAACTCAACTTATCTTCAAAAGCGAAGGCTTTTTGATCATAGTTTTGCCCCTAAATCAATCGTACATTTAAAGTTGAAAACGAAATTTGAGGTCGGAAGACAAGTAAAAATTATAGCCCGAAAATCGATATATCGGTGTATGGGCATAGGTCGAAACTTCAAAATGCCATAACTTCGTCAAAACTCAACTTATCTTCAAAAGCGAAGGCTTTTTGATCATAGTTTTGCCCCTAAATCAATCGTACAATCAAAGTTGAAAACGAAATTTGAGGTCGGAAGACAAGTAAAAATTATAGCCCGAAAATCGATATATCGGTGTATGGCATAGGTCGAAACTTCAAAATGCCATAACTCCGTCAAAACTCTACTTATCTTCAAAAGCGAAGGCTTTTTGATCATAGTTTTGCCCCTAAATCAATCGTACATTTAAAGTTTAAATCGAAATTTGAGGTCGGAAGACAAGTAAAAATTATAGCCCGAAAATCGATATATCGGTGTATGGGCATAGATCGAAACTTCAAAATGCCATAACTTCGTCAAAACTCAACTTATCTTCAAAAGCGAAGGCTTTTTGATCATAGTTTTGCCCCTAAATCAATCGTACATTTAAAGTTGAAAACGAAATTTGAGGTCGGAAGACAAGTAAAAATTATAGCCCGAAAATCGATATATCGGTGTATGGGCATAGGTCGAAACTTCAAAATGCCATAACTTCGTCAAAACTCAACTTATCTTCAAAAGCGAAGGCTTTTTGATCATAGTTTTGCCCCTAAATCAATCGTACATTCAAAGTTGAAAACGAAATTTGAGGTCGGAAGACAAGTAAAAATTATAGCCCGAAAATCGATATATCGGTGTATGGGCATAGGTCGAAACTTCAAAATGCCATAACTTCGTCAAAACTCAACTTATCTTCAAAAGCGAAGGCTTTTTGATCATAGTTTTGCCCCTAAATCAATCGTACATTTAAAGCTGAAAACGAAATTTGAGGTCGGAAGACAAGTAAAACTTATAGCCCGAAAATCGATATATCCGGTGTATGGGCATAGGTCGAAACTTCAAAATGCCATAACTTCGTCAAAACTCAACTTATCTTCATAAGCGAAGGCTCTTTGATCATAGTTTTGCCCCTAAATCAATCGTACATTTAAAGTTGAAAACGAAATTTGAGGTCGGAAGACAAGTAAAAATTATAGCCCGGAAATCGATATATTGGTCGAAACTTCAAAATGCCATAACTTCGTCAAAAGTCAACTTTTCTTCATAAGCGAAGGCTCTTTGATCATAGTTTTGCCCCTAAATCAATCGTACATTTAAAGTTTAAAACGAAATTTGAGGTCGGAAGACAAGTAAAAATTATAGCCCGAAAATCGATATATCGGTGTATGGGCATAGGTCGAAACTTCAAAATGCCATAACTTCGTCAAAACTCAATTTATCAAGAAAATCTGCTTGTTAAGTACAAATGCATAAATAAATATAAATATGAAAAATATATAGCACTATAAATATATCAAATTAAACCCATTTTCTCCATTTTAAAATTAATTCAACTTATAAAAAAACCATAACTTTAATCGAAAATCATACGTAAAAGTATGTAAATTGCTTATTATATAAATACTAAATCTCGAGAAATATTTAAGGATTATATATTTATGCATATTTATTTGCTTAAATCTGAAAATATGTTTGTGAAATATTTTAAATAAGAATGAAACACGCTATGATGAATATAAGACCTTTCCTTCCACCCTCAGATATGTGTTTGTCTAAGGGATGTAATCTAGACAGCTCGCATATCTATTTCAGTCATTTCCAAAATGTATGCTCATGCTATATACGATCCATTGTCTACTCTATATAATGGGCAGTCTTAGACAGCCGCGGCAAGTGTGTTCTTTACGCATGATCTCATATTACAAGTGCAGTCAAAGCTAAATAAATCAAATTTTGAAGTGTGATCTTGGAGCAAGAAAAGAAAAAACCAAAAGAAAATAAGAAATGGGAAAAAACAGAGAATTGGACGCTAAGTGCAAAGCGTAACAAGATCAACAACATCATTAGAGGCATCAACAGGGAACTTGGGGAGTTTTGTTGTAATTAATGCGCCACGGATCCTCTGGGGTATGCCAATTGACATTTAACATCAACCTGTGGTTTGTGCCACAGCCATGCTGGAGACATGGACACGGCCATGCTTGCTACTCTCTACACTCAGAAAAACTGAGCAGTGCATTTTAGAAAATTCTGAAAACAAATTAAAATGTACATAAAAACTAAATAGATAAAACAAAATTGACAAATTATATCAAAATTGTGTAAAAATGTAGCTTCAAATTAAGAAAAGAAAAATCGTGTTTTTTAGAAAAATACTTTCTTGAATAATAAGTTGAGTTACCTTGGCGAATTTATAAAATTCAGGCCGTCTTTTTTTTTGTGAGTGTAATGGCTACACTCTACTTGCATAATTTATAAGAATTTTCACAACAACTGCGCAGAAAGTGCCCTTGCAACTGCCTCTGCGCCAAGGCAGAGATGCAGCCAGCATTTAAAAAAAAACAAGAAATATGCCCAAAAAGACACGCGCTCCACAGGGGACGCTGCTGCTCGAGTCGTTGCTCGGGGATCAGGGAATCACGAAATCAGGGGATCTCAATGCCCTGCATCGTAATGGAGTTTTGCGCAGCCAGCCTCAACCTTCGACTGCTGGCTGTTATTTTTTTTTAGGTTCTTACACGGAAGACAACGTTTGCTGTGTTGTCTATTTTTTTTGGTTTTTGTCATGTGCTCAGTTTCCATTAAGAAAATAATTAACATTTGTTGTTGTGGCCCAGTGAAATCTGTTGAGCAGATGTCTTGCGGCTGCTGCTGTTGCTCTCGCGTCGACTTTGGCTTTGGATATGCCAAGTTCGCATTCGAATGGATTTTATATATGCATTTTAATGCATTTCCAAACACCTTTTGCCGACCATCGATCCTAAAAATAGGAACAAATGTGGCTCATCAATGGCTTGGCACTGGCCAGTTTCCATTAGATGGTGTCAACCACACACATCACACACAGCAAAAACGCCCATTAGGATCAAGATCATAAAAGTGTTTATTCGATTTTTTGATTGCATTTCTGACACCTAAGAACAAACCCACGCAATATGAACTCAAGATCAGGTAGTAAAACTTACTTTCACACTTCACAATTGACAAACAGAGTGAGAGCGAGACCGAGAGAGAGAAAAACAGAGAGAGAGGACGCAATAACTCACCTACACACTGAAAAATATTGTGCGATTTTAGAAATAATTTCTAAATATATAAAAAAAAATTAAAATTAGAAACGCTTTTTTTAATGTTTTAAAAGTGTTTTCTATTATTAACAGGTAAATTTCCAAAAAGTAGAAATCAAAACTCACGAATTAATTTTTATTTTCTAAGTTAAGTCTACAAACTATCTAAAATATTTGTAAATGTGAAACAAGGACTTATAAAAAGTCAACTAAATATAAGATATTTTGTAAATTTTAGAAAAATTAACTCTGGAATTAGGAAAAGAACAGTTATCTTAGGCAATCTGCGGATTAAATATCCTTGTAGACTAGGAGTTAATTGACATTTTCTCTGTAATAAACACGATTGTGATTAATGCACTCGTTTGATTCTATGATTTTTTTGTATTATTTTGTTTTCAGTTATGATATTTTTTCTGAGTGCAGAACCCACTCAAGACCAGGTAGTAAAATGCTCTTTCTCACTTCACAATTGCGAGAGGGAGCAAGACAGAGATTTGTCTCCTCCCACAATGATTATTTTCATGTCTGCTTACACTTCCTGATCACATCCTACTAATCTGTTGCTTGTGTTTTGGTTATGTCTTCTTTTTTTTGGCATTTCCGTTCCGGTTATTTCCCGCTCGAGTGTTCATTAGCATTGGGGTCACGTGGGAGTGTTGAGGTTGTCTCGTTTTTCCGCATTTTTAATCACTTATCCTCGGACACTGTCTGGACGGCATTTGGCGACTTGTTTTCATTGCCAGGCGAGCCTTGAGCCTTGAGTCTTGTCTCAGTTTCGGTTTTCATGCCACTTCACATCCGCAGCTGCCAAAAGTGTTGCAAGTGGCAGCTATTTGAGCTATTTGCCGCTTAATGTTGTTTTCCTTTTTTATTGCAATTGTTGTTGCTTCGCATCCGCTCGCTCCGAGCGTGGGCGGAACTCTAAAAATTATTGTCTTAATGGCTGTTGTTCTGTTTTCCTTTGGCCAACTAAAATAACACTTTCAAAAATGTCCATATTTTTTTTAAATGATTCTTAAAGCATTCGTCTTACGTTCGACGTGCGTTTTATGAGCTCCGTAAAAATAACTCAAAATGAATACCAGAATTATTTTATTATGTGGTCCCTGCAACAGCCCACTTCTCCACCTTTCCCCTTTCTACACTCAGAAAAAATGTTCCCTTAAATGAAAGTTTGTCTTGTTTTTAGAAATAATTTAGAAATATTAGGATAACATTTTCTAAAATTTTGAGAGACGCCCTAAATCGACAGTCCCAAAAATATGGCGTTTTTTCAATTAATTTTTTTTCATATTTTCCATTATTAAGCAATGCATTTCTTAAATATAGAAATGTAAGCTAATTTTTTAAAAAGTCACATGTTTAAGCTTACTTTCAGAGAAATAATATGGTGGCGATTTACAAAAATTTGGTGCCTATTTTTTATGAGTGTAGAAGTTTATATTAAATGCATGCAAATGCATTCGATGCTGCTTTTTTTTCTGTTTTAATTTCCCGGGAAGCCACCTGCAATAACTGGAGGCTTGAGGCATCATTTTGTGTAACTTTTGTGTGGCAACACATCAAAATTACCATAATAATAATAATAATCATAATCATCACAATAATAATCATAATGCGGCTTCCACCTCTCACACCACAGCTGGCTGGGTCGTCGCCAAACTTCCGGACATGCTGACGTTTGTTTTATTATATTTTGTTTGGTTCGCTTTTCCCTTTTGCTGCCTGGGGTTAAATCATAAAAAAAGTCGAAAATAATAAACAAAAATTTTCAATTGAACGTGAAGGAAAACTCGTATTGCGCATAAACTGACTCAAAACACAAAACGTTGACTTCGGGTTGGGGTTGTGGTTGGGGTTGGCGTTGCCATATTTAAGTGGGGAGAGCTGCAGGGGCTGCTGCTCACTCTTTCACTCTTCCTCTCTCTATCGCTCTCTCTCGCTTTCTCTTTCTCTATCAATGCGGAATTCTAATGAAAATAGCCGAGTAACTGTGAGTAGCTTCTGCTGTTGTTGTTGTCCGGCTGGCCAAATGTGCATACAAGTGAAATAATTCAACAAAGAAATAAACAACGGGGCTGGCTGCAGTCGAGTGAGCTCGACTATACATACCCTACATCCTACATCCTACTATGGAATAAATTTTAGTTTTATTGGCAAATTTCCCTTTTGCATGTGTCTGTGTCGAGAGGTAATAGAAAAATGAATATCAGTATAGTTATATTAAGAATCAATAAGGATTAGGTCTTGAGAGAGCTGTGCCTACATTCTCTGCCTCTTACAGACATGTCTAGATCGACTCCACTGCTCAATAATGTATATATAATTTGTTGATTCAGAGTTGCTTCCTTCTGCCTGTTACCTACTTGTCCACACAACCATTATACCCCTTATACCCATTATTAACGCGTTCAGGGCATAATAAAGCATTGCGTGCAATTTCGCGTGTATCGCAAATATGACTACGAGGAGCATTTCTTGTGCCTTCAGCTTGTAGCTAACAAATAAACGGCCAAGAAACAGTCTTTGAGGTTCGATGGGCTAAGCAATTACAGCAGCTACAACAACAGCAATGGGAAACACTAGAAATTTCCAGTTGTGCATTTTTCTGCTTTTTCGCTTGCAGTTGAATATTTCTTTTCCTTTTTTTTAAATTATAAATTCTGATCATTATGCATTGGCATGCCATATTTGTAAATCATTGGAGCGTTGATTGCTAAATAATTGCTTGTTGCAATTACTTTAATATTTATGTACTTGGACACTCATTAGATTTATCTAGGGCTGAGAAAGTTTAAGCGGTCAAACTGTGTTCTAAATGGCAAATGGCATTGCTTTTGAAAAGTGATTTATTTTTGACCAAGTTTGGGCTTGAATTCACTTGGCTTGTTTAATAAAATTTCCTTTTTGTATATAAGTGTATATAGCTTCTAAAATATAGTAAATATTCTGTTGATTAAGTACATATTTGTGCAAATAGACTTATATTTGAGCAAATAATGATTTCAACTCAGCTTTTCTCCTTCTTTAAGATACTTATTGAAGGATTTCTTTTTTATTTGTATCTTTTAAAAATGCGAATATTTATTCTATTGATTCCCTTTATTTATGCATAGCTCTTTTAAATATTAATGATTATTCTATTGATTATATTTCTGGTGTAATTTCAAATTTTTTTGCAGCACTTTCATTGCTTTTGCGTTTAAAATGATTCTATTTCTGACTCAATGCTTGATGTGGCAACAAAGGTGAATCACTGCCGCTGCGCAACCAAAACTGACCCAAGAGAAATGCAATAACAAAGACACCATCAGAAGTGATTAACCTGTCAACGCCATAGAACAATCAGCGAGTGCCCCCAAAATGTTGCACAGAATAGCTCCTCAGAGGCGAAAGGGTTGCTCGCTGTCTGCCTCGTTGTTGTTTTTGCTCCAGTTTAGGTAACAGTTGAGCGTCTACAGATTTACGACTAGAAGGCAAGTCGAGTCGTGGCTCATAGAATAGCATGCGATACACTCAGAGAAATGTCGAACCGAAATTTAGAAAATTTATTGTTTTTTTTAAATATATTTCTTCACAAAAGAAAACATTTCTAAAAAATAGGAAGAACACCTTTCCAATTTTAAAAGTTGTTTTCGTATGAACATTTCTGGGCATTTTTAGTTTTCAGAGTGATTTTTTTTTCCTGAGTGTACCAATTGCAATGCCGTACTTAAGAGCCCGAAGAATCAGAACAGAGTAAGAGTCAGAATCAGAATCAGAGTCAGAGTCAAAGTGCGTGCAGGCGAAGACAACAACTTGACATTTATGTGCAGGCAAATGCAATTGTGTAAGTGCAACGAGTGCTGCAAGTCGATGTGCATTTCAAGATCATTTGCATCCACACATACACTCACTCTCATACACTCGCACACACTCACTAGCACACACTCCTTGAGTATGCACTCTTTTTAGGCCCGGGATCCGTTTTCTACATTTTATGAACTACGAAATGTGCAATTTCTACGCTGTATGCCCCTTGTGAGTTTTTACGAGTTTTCCATCGGTTCCAATGTGCGTTGCATCTGCCACTCATTTTATACGTTGGCCCAGTCCCAGTCCCATTTGTCAGTCCACTTCAGAAATTCCGCAGTCTGCCACATGGAATCGCTCTGCACTCTCTACCAACTTTTAGCTATCTTTGTCTTTGTGTTTTCCTTACAAAATTATAAAGTTTCCTATGTACACTCAGCAATAAAATTGTTCTAATCACTCTCAAATTGAAAGAATTTTTTTGATTTTAAAAATAATTTCTAAATATTAGGAAAAATAAATTTACAAAATTTAGAAAGGCTTAGCTTAAATCGACAATCGGAAAAAGATTCAGATTTCTATGATTAAGAAATTCATTTATCAAAAGTAGAAATACAGACCCTATTTCCTATAAAAAGAATCACTTATAAAATTCAGAAATAATAATGTGTATCCTTATTTCAAATTATTTTATATTAATTTAAAAAATATGTTAAATGTGTGTATATATGAAATCTTAAAATATAAATGTTTAGTAATAATATAATATTAAATTCAAACTCTTGTTTTTAGAATAATAAGGTGACGCCAAAAATAAAACGATTTACTCAAATTGAGGGAGGTTTTTGTCTAAGTGTATCTATGTTTCCTTCTCGCATGGACATTTTTCAATGCGCCCGTCTAATAACATTTTTAATGTGCATACCTCAGATGTTGGCCTTTGATGATCGCTCGCCTTCTCTTTCTCTCTATCCCTCTTTCTCTCTTACTCTGTTGCTTCTACCATAGGTATTTTTACTGAACTATCTGCTGCTTTCATTTGTCATTTTTGCATGGCTTTTATTATTGTGGTAGTCTATTTTAGCCACAACATTTCATTGATTAACATTTGGCATGTCTTTCGCCTAAGCAAAGAGGGGAATTTTGTAAAGGAAAATAAAGCTCAACATTGGAATTAAAATCCTGTGCCATAAAGTGCAAGTAATGATACTAAGGTTAGGCAACGTTGTTAAAACTGTTATTAAAATTAGATGAAAATATATGAAAATATATTCGTTTGCAGGCTGTAATATACATACATATTTGCTTATTATCACCTTGGCATATTATAGAATATAATTTTTTAAAATTTTTTTTCATTTGCTTTAAGTTGATTTTGGCCAAAAATGTTAGTGAATAAAACACCCAAACGTTATTTCCCTCAACAACAACATGAATGGGAAAATCAATTAAAAAATAAATAAAACTTTGACTCTGATAAGACACGAATAATATTTAAAAAAAAAATTCCAATACAGTAACAAAAACAACACTAATACATACAAATAGAGGATATAAAGGTAACGAGATTCTCTGTATGTATTTGTTGTTGTGGATTTTTACCTATCGGAACTCATCAAATATGCGCGGCGTTGCCAGCATGGAGTGGAATGGTATGAGAGGAGAATGAAAGGAATTGTTGGGAATCAAAGAACAGACGACAGCATTTTGATCATGCGAAAAACGCACGGAAAAGAAAAACATGCGCAGGTACAACAACAACAGCAGCAACAACAATGTTTAAGTTTTTCCCTAACAAACTCGACTAGCCATGCAGAGGCAGAGGCAGAGACAAAAGCAGCGACAGCGACAGAGCAGCAATGAGTGGGTGCAATATGGCAAACACATTTGAACACTGATCCCGCATGCATATGCGTGTGTGTGTGCGTGCACGCTTGAGTGTGCGAGGGAGAGAGTGAATGCTGCAGTTAGTCAAAGCAGAGCAGAAGAAGTAAACGAAGTAGCAAAAGAAGAAGAAGCACATATGAAAAAACCAAAGCGGCAAAGGGATTCTCTCAGCGTGCAGAAGCAGCGACGCCGACGACGACGTCGACGTCGGAGTCGACGCTGACGCTATTTCAAGTGTTTTGTTCTCGTTGAAGTTGTAGAATTTATTCCGTTTTGGGATTTCAATGCAGACGCACGCGCGGCGCGTTGAGTAAATCAAAACAACGACCACAACAACAACTTGAAGCCACCGTTACAAATTTGAATGTGTTTGGCGCGCTTTCCATATTAAATCAATCAAACTGACATTGCACATTATTCAAACAGTGAAATCAAAAGCTCATTTTTTTGCTCAGTTGACTTTAAATTTATTGGTTTTTTTTAGCCATTTTTGGCATCGTGCGGAGTTTGAAAAACGTTTTTTTGGCGCGTGCGCATGCGTCGCTAGTGAAAGTGTTGGCCTCTCTCTCTCTCGCTATCTCTTTCTCTTGTGGAAGAAGTGAAAATGCATCATAAATTGCAATTGTGAATTAAGAAACAATCGTGCACGGATTGGCAAAGTTATCGAACTAAAACTAAACTCGAAACCCAATTTTATCTAAGACGATCTCAAGATGTTTCTAACCATGGATAATACAAACGCATTTTTCTCAGGTAAAAATAAGGTTAAATATGCCTAAATTAGCGAAGATTAAGTTTTAACCTTTGCTTCAAATCAGTTTAAGAAAAGTACGAAGTAAGCTGATACATTGTTTATAATAAGGAACTCTGCATAAAAATGAGTCAAAATAAATATTGCAAATTTATCTTTTGTTAATGCTTAGGTCTTGTTAGAATCAGCAAAGCTCTAGATGGTAAAAAGATAAAAAGTAGGTTTAATTTACAAAAATGAGCTAAGATCAATTCTGGAAATTATCCAAAATATCTGAAAGAAATGGATTTATTTTGAACATCACAAATTCTGAAATAAAAATGTTCACATGTGAATCTGGAGTCCACATAAATAGTAGTTATTATTTTAATATTTATCTTAGAATAAAGCTGATTAACATTTTAAAATATTAAAAGGTTTTCTCCAAACTCAAATCCTTTACAAGGAATTTCTATATAATTTATCGCAGTTCTAATATATCAGTATATCTGCTTTGTTTAATCCAACAATTAATTTGTGTCTATATTTGGAACACACCATTTTTAATCTATAAATATTAGTTATTACATTAAAGTTTTATCTCAGCTTCAAGTTGATGTCTTAGGTTGAATTAAAGATATCAAGATCTTTAAAAATAAATTTACTTAATTATTATTAATTACTTAATCCCAAGCAAGGATTCTTGATATGATTTATATGTATATACTAATACATTGAATCCCTAACTATAATTATTCTAAGTGTTCCTTGTTAAATACAAGTATTTATTTTTATGTATAAGTTGGAGCACACATTTTTTAACATATTGATTTATTTATCATACCAAATATATGTATATATAATTACAACAATTGTATTTTATACTTTAGTCGGGACTTATTTATTGTAATATTTTCAAAAATCAAACTTTTACAAACTGATTTGTTTTAGAAATATGTTGTTATTTTTTATTACTTATTTGAACATAATCAAATCATAGGAAACCCTTCCACTACAATTTTGCAATTGATTTAATCTTTTTTATTTTTTTCTTTTGTTGCATTTAATTTTAGATAATCCCTGTTATTTTTGTAATGACGCAAAGTCGCCTCGCACCCCAGACTCGCCGCAGTCGTCATCGGGCAAAGTGTTCTCGTTATTCAAGCGTCGCAACTCGAAGGGCAGCAGTCCACGTCCGGCACTGACCGGAACCAATCCGGAACAGATGCGTCTGATCACATCGGCCAATCTGGATACAACGGCAACTATGGCCTTTGGCAGTCCACGCGGCAGCTTCAACTCCCTCGGCGGTTTCTCACAAGTGAGTTTTTCCCTCTGCCAATTAATCATTGTCCGATCTCGCTTTGCAACTTCCTGCTTCTGTTGTATCTAATGCAACATTCAACTTTCAACATTTGCCATTCACGCACAGCAATCGTTTGAACTGCAGCCGCTGATGTTTGCTCGCCAGCATTCGTCCAACAACAATTCGCACTCGGAAACGTTTCGGGAACGCCTCGGCTCCTGCAACGAGACGCACAGCTCCCAATGTCCGGGAGGCGTTGCCGAGCACGACGACGTCTTCAATGCAAGGTGAGTGATCTGGGCGGGGTTTTCCTTTTTATTTATTTTTTAGTGATCTGCTTGGCAGTTTTTATACTCTGTTACCGAAAGTATTCAGAGTGTATTGGTCTTTTGCAATGTCCGTCATGCTGTCCGTCTGTCTTTAATGCAAGAGCTTTGAATCTAAGCCTTCGTCAGACAAAGCTGCTGGAAATTAGGGCGCTACATCCACTGGCAGGCTTGGAAATCGATAATAATCGATAATTGCAAATCGATTAAGCCACAATTTTAAAGAGATATTTTTATTACTTGGCACACTCCCTCCCCCGCCCCTCAAATGCATACAAGCCTATAACTAACGCACTTGTAAAGGCAAACTTCGAAGGTAGATTGCTGGAATTACTATTATTATTATTACTTATTGGTCAGAGTATTATGCAGTCGGATAGGCCCGACTGCAACGATCTCTCTGGTTTTTAGGAGATATGCAGCGGTTTTTCTTTTTTTGCTGGTCGTGTTGCTCTTGACAGGATGCAGCTGTTGACAGCTTGCCAAAAATGAATTCCACTCTCCTGGTTCCTCCCCCTTTTCTCATTACCAATGACGTTGCTAATCGTGCGTACTTATCGCTCTTCTCTCTCCTTTCTTCTCTCTCTGATCTGTTCCCCATCTGCAGTAAATCTCAGCGCCATCACACTTTGCCTAGCGGCGGCTCACGTCGCCATTCCTTTGGCAGCAACTGGGCACATCAACAACAACAGCTACAACAACAACATCAGCATCAACATCAACGTCAACTGAACACATCCGCATCCAGTTGCACATCGCCATCGATTGGACCCAGTTCGCCGGATGAGGTGCCCAATATGCTGGCACCCCGTCCACCGGTGCCATCGCCAAATAAATTTCGCGGTCCATCATATCGCAGAAGAGGTGAGTGAAGCAATTCAATTTCAATTAATATAAAAACTTTTGTTCAAATACTGTTCCCAAAAATTGTAACAAAATTTCAATGCAATGAAAAATTTATTCCATATTCCAAATTATTTTGTGTAGGAGCTTTACACTAAAAAACATTTTAAGTCGATTCTATCGAACATAAAAAAATGTTCTTGTTTTGAGTTTTGAATACAACATTTAGCAAAAAAAAATGAATTTTAAAAATATTTAGAAAAAAGCACACTGAAATTATGAACTGCAAATACTCTTTTCCAAAAAGCCAAAAACTTTCTATATCAAATATTCAGGGTGAATTTTCTGTGTGTATATCAATGATATATATATATACTTTATGAATCGGAGAAGAAGGCATTTCTGCCTGTTCCATAACTTTGCACAAATTCAGTATACTCTTCTTTTACAGGTTATTAAAATTTAAATTTCTCTACTTAAAACCCAATTCTCATCCAAAACAACATCAATAAAAATGGGCCAGGCTCATGGCTATATATAAATAAATAGTGTCATTGAGCAGCACATGCTGTGAAACCTAATTGAATATATATGTATTAACTAGTTAGTATGTATATATATAGTATGTACATATATAGTTAGTGTATATATTTATGAGTTGGTTGAATTGTTGAACAAATTCTCAGTTTAAAATGGCCTCGTTTGGCGTTCGCATTTTTTGCACTTCTGAGCAGTGCCGATCCCTGACACTGAGTGCAACACGTTTTTGCATATTAAGCGACAGCTACCCCAACTCCCCCTCCCTATATATGTATCTCCCCTCCCCCTGTTCCTCCCCCTGCTGATATTGTATTTGCCTTTTGCCAGGCGCCAGGGGTCTGCTCTGTGCCACTTTTGCATTCAAATAACATTGAAATGTTTACGCAAGTGATAATTGTAAATGCACAAATGTTGTTATTGTTGTTATTGTTGTTACTTTTGTTGTTGTTCCTGTTGTTGTTTTTGCTGTTGTGGCCAGTGTCGCCTGAGTGTCGCCGAAGTTGGCATTGTTTTGAGTCTTAATGAGCTGCTTCATCCTAACTGACGTCTGTTCTGGTCTGTCCTCTTCTGGTCTGGTCTGGCCTCTGACTTGACGTTGACAGTCCCGACTTGAGTCGTGTGATGTATGCCACAGAAACGGTTTGCTGCATGCCTGATCATGATGATTACCCCTAGACATCTGGTCAGTTGCAGTCATAATTTTAAAGTTTATGATGCGATCAGGACTTCTCCACAATGATTATTTATGGACAGCTACGACTTTCAAGGTTTTCAATTGTTAGCATTGACACTGAATTGACTGACGGCCACTTGAAAAAATAAACTTAAAAAATACTACTTGTTCCTGAGACGCAAAGATTATCAACTCAATTTGGGATTGGAGCTCTTCAAGCACTTGAATTCACTACTGTGTACAATCAATAATCAATGATTTGGATCTTGAGTGGTTTGAAGTGCAAGTCAACAACTGATTGATAACATTCGATATTAAAAGTACAAATTGAAATCAAAGCACAAGTTGAAAACGATTTTCATTATTATTGATTCAATTAGAATACTTGAAATATTGACGGAGCTTTAACTGAAAGGTGTATACATTTTTTCAATGAAGTATGATAGAAGTATATAGAATAATTTCTAATCAGTTATTTACATTTTTCAATTAAGAAATGGAACAGATTTATAATCTGAAATCCAATATGGTTGACTTTTATTTCAAATCCCCAAAAATTCGCTCTCAAATTTGACTCAGCTTATTACTTCAAAACTTTATTTCCAAAACACAAGGTTAAGTTTTGCTAAAAGCCATGAAATTTCTTTTTGGTAGTTGTAGAAATGATTTCTAAAGGCCAATAAACTTTTCCAGCTCTCAGCTCGCTTTTTTTGTATGCAAAATTAAGTGCTGCAATTTACAGAACTGGCTGCGACACAGTTAGACAGACCCCATAAATATATATATCTATGTGGTGGAATAATGGCTAGTGACCAACTATGAAGCGTAACTGTACAATTGCAATTTGAAATTCACTTTGTCACAATGAGCAGTGCGCAATGAGCGCACGGCAATTGACACACTTGCAACAAAAGCGGCAAAAAAAGCGGCAACAAAAGCGGCAGCAACTTCAATTTTAACACCTAAATTTATGGCAAAAAAAAAAGAGAGAAAAACAATAACAAATAATATTCTGCCCATATTTGTTGAAGCAGGAAAAACTAAAACAAAAAATGAGTTCATAATTTTCAAAAAAAGTGCTCAAATGCAAATGAGATAAACATTGCCACATTAGGTGTGTGTTTGTGTGTGTGTGTTGGTGTTTGTGTGTGGGGCACACATTTCCGGCAAAGTGCAGTTGCAGTTGTAGCTTTGCAATTTTGCCGTTTGACTCTTTAATTATCGGAATAAATGTTGACTACGCTTGTTTGTCTGTGCAACATGGCGGATGTGCAACCTGCCGCGGAAAGAGGCAACAAATACTAAACAAGAACTGACAAGAGTCAATAAACCACTGGGCTGGGGGTGTGGCTGCCCAACATGATAAGCAGAAAACGCAAAAAAAAAGAAAAGCATAAATTGAAAACTTAGCACAATTCTCAATAAGGTGGGGCCAAAGGGGCCAACAGGAACTTTGCATAATTGTTAGCCAACTTGGCCATTGACTGTGCTTCTGTGTGTGTGGGTGTGTGTGTGTGGGTTGTTGTTGTTCAAACGTGTTAATAGCACGGAAGCCTGAACTCCGCACATACACTCGTCGAAACTGTTTTGCATATGGCGCGTGCCAAGCAAACATTTAGCCAAATTTGGTCAACATGCTTTGGGCCAATTGTGCATACAAATCCACCACACAAGCATCAAAGTGAAAAGGGGCACCACAAGTCAAGGCGGGAGTGCACACCCACAAAAAAGACAATCGAACAAAAACCCTGAAAATTAGACACATTTTTTCAAAATTTAGCAAAGTGTTGACTTAAATTAAGAAAAGAAAAACTTTGATTTTTAGAAATACTCTTTTTGAATATGTAATAAGGTATATATGAATGCGAATTTTTGGATGAGTGTTGTTGGTTGTGCAACCGGCAATCTGCCACATATCATTTTATGTACTGCCGCATTTTAATTGCTCGCAAGCGGCAAGTGTGGCAGGTGATTTGAGGTCAACTGGGGAGCAACTGTGCATTGCAGTTGCAGTTGCAATGCTTTGTTGCACTCGCCTCTGTGCAACAAGCGATTCTGAGAACATCTGCTCATCAGATTACACTATACACAAACAAAGAGCAGCCGCCTTTGTGGCAGCTGGCGCATGCCTCCATTTTTGCTGGTGCAGTTGTTGCTGCCGCCTCAGCTGGGGTTCAATACACTAACCGTAACCCTGCGTTGTGCTGCATAACAAACAGAGGCAACACAACGAAATCCTATTGAGGGAAATCACAGCCTGAATTTCCTTGACCGCATCCCAGACATATCCATTCCACATACACCTTCCCCACCCTCCCCCTTCGCCAACAACTGTTGCATTCATAAATATTTCATAATTCGTATACACAAATTTCGAGTCTCGACTCAAAGCGACTTTTTCCATTTGCATAATTTTGGGTTGAGGTCTGACTGGAGGTCTTCTTTGTAGGAAGAGGATAACAAGCACGCTTACATTTTGCTCACGTCTCAATGTGAAGTTTCCTTCTTCTCCTTCTCCTTCTCCTTTTCCTTCTTTTTCTTGTTTTTTTAATATTTTTTTCTTCAGTTTTTAGCTGACTATTTTTAAACCTTTTCTCACATATGCTTGTAGTTAGGGGCGCAGGCGCACAAGGCAAGGCTTATTTGAAATGTGAGAACAATTTTGTATAATAGTTACGAGAAATCAGTTGAAATTGTTCATATGATGTTGATAGAATATTAAAGTATTAATTAAGGAGTTCGACATCTAACTAAACTCAGATCAGCAACTTGATTCAAAGCTATTCGTTCTATAATAAATTAACTAAATATTCTTAAAATTTTGACTTAAGTTTCTTGCAGCTAGCAAAATTAATTCCTGATTTTAAAATGTTATAGTAAAGCATATAAAAATGATGGAAAATAGTATAATAAAACTTGATTCAAAGTTATTCTTTATAGAACAAACGTATTTGGTATACTTAGATTCTTGGCGGAAGGAGAATGTTGCTTTATTTTTGTTATCCAGTCATTTTCATCTTATTTAAAAGAATATTGAAAAATTAATCTTAAAAAACTAAGATCAGGAACATAATAAAATTGATTGAATATTTTCAATATTCTTCTTCAAATTCTTAGCTTCTTTGCCTTGGCTGTTTGCAGAATTTAGCTTGTGTTTCTGCCATTCTTTTTGTCTATCTGCTTCTACTTCTGAGAAGTGTGGATATCTTAGTTTATATCTTGAACAATTCCCAAGGCACCATTTGAAACTCAACTTTAAAACCCAATGGGATTTTCATAGTATTCCACATCAATTTATATGCTAAGATTTTTTATTGCTTGCCACATTTAAATGTTTTATATTTATATATATTTATAGCTGTGCTGCTGTTGGCCTTGTCTGCAGTTTCTGTCACTGCCATTTAAATCAAAATATTTATCCATTTACTTTATACGCATGTACGAGCTTCTACACTCGAAAAAAATCGACTTGAAATTTACAATTTAATTTTGAATTGTTACGTTAGCTTTTTGTTGACAGAAGATATATTCTAGCTTGGCAATTGAGATATCAAATTTTGAACTGAAAGTATTTTTTAAACTGTGTTTAACTATAATATTTTTTTTTTTAAATCTATGCCTTAATAATATAAAATACTTAAAAAAGCCTCAGATCAGAACATAAATCAAAGACAATACAACTGATTTCGCTTGTTTCTATTCTAAATAACAGCACTCAATTTTCTAAGATTCTTCTTTACAAATGATTTCTGAAAATTAGAAAATATTTTCAGTCTTAAAGACGATCTTCCAGTTTAGGGTAAATTTCTAAGTTTTAGTTTGTACATTTTTTCTGCGTGCGCTTTCGAACTCGAATTTCGAAGTTTAGTTTGATTTATTGATTTTTCTCCGCATTTCTAAATTGTAATTTGCTGTTTTTTTCTAAGTGTATGTCTGTGTATTGTTTTCCTTTTGTAACTCCCAACGCGATTCCTAACTGTTTACAGCGTTCTTAAGCCGCATTCGGCTCGAGAAGAACGCAACAGGCGAATCTCAACAGGGCTGTTTATAAATAAAAATAAAAAATAGCAAAGAAATAATCAAATTGGCGCTGTTGCCCACTTAAAATGCCATAATTCCGTTTATAGCCTGGTTCAGAATGGGTAGGGATTTTGTGGAATGGGGGGATACGAACTTGGTAGCACGGGTAGCACTTAAAATGGACAACGTGTTGATTAAACGTCACAAGCACGTACAACAACAACAAACAACAACAACAACAACAGAAAAACAACCAACAACAACGACAACAGCTGTGACTTTTATTATTTTATAATCTTTTGAATGCATTATTTATGAAGAGAGAAAGACGCAGAGAGTTAGAGAGAGAGAGAGAGAGAGGGTGTATAAAAGTATGAGAGAAACGCTGCTCTCTATCTGTCTCTTTCTTTTTCTCTCTCTTTTCGCATCGATTGCTCATTATTATTCTTGGCATTCAACATTGATTTGACTGCCCCAAGTTGAGCTGAGCTCAGCTTTGACTGGCTTTATGGCCAGTTGAAGTTGAAGGACTGTGGCAAGTTGACGTTGCGCATGCGCAGCTAAACTCGACTTGACTAGCGTGTGTGCGAGTGTGCGGGTGTGTGTATATGTGCGAGTTTACTACGATGTATTTCTAAAGTGCACATACTCACAAACAAGCGAATTCAAACTCATCTACCAACTCCAAGGAAAAACATTTCAAAAATGCAACTCAAAATCGAAGATGTCGAATTGGAAACGTTCTGCTGCGGTGAGTTTGAGTTTTTATTGTTTTCAAAAAACCAAAAACACTTGAACGCATTGCAATTGCATTTAAAGTGCACTCGAAATTCAATACATGACGTCAATAGACTTCGAAACGGGCACTATTTGACTGCCATAGAAATTTCAAGCACGTTTTTTCAAATTCAAAATACAAAATTAAGGCACGTTATTTAATTGAAAATCAAAGAAAATGCCGTCGATCGAAAGGGTTTTTCGTGATTTGCTTAACATTTTTCTGGGCTTCAGATTGTATAATTAAAGGATATTAATTTCCGCTTCATATTCGACAACCCAAACATGCATTCAATTTCCGCTCGACAAAAAAATTGATAACCCAAATGCAACCGAATCCTGAAATACAATACGATTAACACACAGAGCAGCACTTGTGTGTTGGGTGTGCGTGTGTAGCTTCAACGAAATATATAGATATATTTATGATGGGGGAGCCGCACTCGAAAATAGAGCAGAGATTGAATTTCCGCTGAAGCTGCGCCATTTAAAATCCGTCTAGACTAGGTTTTTGTTTTTCAATTAATAACAAAAGTGAGTAAAAAAAATTAAAAAAGCATGAAAATGAAAGAAAACATTACAAAAAGATGAAAGAGACGAGGGGGCAAACAAAGCCAGACATTGAAAAAAAAAACAGAAACAAAATATCAGGGGCATCCTTGGCTGCTGTTTTGAGGCACCCCTGAGCTGCTGCTACCCCACAAAAAAAAAAAAAAACAGATGTGCAACAATCGGAGGCAAGAAGAAAAACAAGAGCGCGTGCTCCCGACTAGGCTGCAACTTATATATATACCTATATATATAAATATTTTTTTTTATTTTTTTGCTGCCGCGTGCCGACGTCAAAGCAAAATAGATGTATAAAAATAGCAAAAACGCAGGCAGGCAGCGAGGCAGCAATTATAATTGAAAGGGCTGTGCGTGATGCAAATGCATAACCAACTAGGTGGGGAAGGGGGGAGTGCAGTCCAGTCCAGAGTGGGGCAGGGGGAGGAGGGCACCGACAGGGACTGGGCTAAAGGCGCAGGCGCAACGTCTGCGCGCTGCACAACTGGCAAATGTGGCAGGTGCCGCTTAAAGCAGGCAGCACTCAGAAATGAGCATAAGCATAAATATATTTATGTATTTATGTTTGTATGTATTTATGTTTGTGTGTAGCAATAACAATCATAACTGAAAGTAACGTACAAATTTGCAGTGGCAGCGACGCCAGCAGCGACGCATTCACCGGAAATCGCTTATAGAAGGCAACAGCAACAGCAGCAGTGAAAGCATAAATTGTCACTGTGTGCGTTGTGCATTGTGTGTGTGTGTGTGTGTGTGTGTGCCGCAGCTTAAGCTTGCACAAGAGATGAACACGCAGCGTGTACCTCTTGCCTTAATTATAATAATATATATAAAATATAATAATTAATAAATACCTCAATAATAAATAAAATATTGACTTTTTTGTATCGATAAGATAAGTCAGTTATTTTCAATTTAAAAAAACCTTATCATTATATTGATTTATTTATAATTTTCTATTTTGGAGCTTAAAAATAAAATTGCTATTTTTATTATAATAATTCACTTTAAAGCACCTTTAAAATGAGTGTTGATCATTTAAAAAAACGACGTCAATTATTAATTTTAAAGCAGATTAAAAAAAATTTTTAAAAAAATATCACTTTTTTATTAAAATAGCGAAGTTTTTTTTAAGTGAGTTGTGATCAATTGGAAGAAAAGTTCGTATTTTATTTATTTTTATTAAATATTTTTGAGAATAAGAATTTAAGAATTGATCAAGTTAATTCTGAATCTACTGCTAAAAATGCCAGAGAGATTAGTGATAAAAAATAATAAAGAAGAAGACAATCTAAGTGGTTTCAGAAGACAAAAACGTACTTAATAATTAAAGCATCTTGAGTTTCCAGACAGCTGCCTGGGCAATAGCTCAGTTCTCTTTTATGTCAACTTAAGCCACACTTCCCCATCATTTTCGGAATATTTAAGAGTAATTTTTGTTGACACGCACCCATCTTTAGAGTGCAGCATAAATTGTGCGCAGGAAACGGTGAAATACACACACACCTCACACACACACATTCAAAACAGAAATGCATACTAAGCCGGCGTCTCTTTCTCTCTATCTCTCTCTTTTTTTACAAAATGTGTGAACACGCAGCATCACTCTCTCTCTCTCTCTCTCTGTCACTCTTTCCTTCTCTGTTCGTATATCTTTTTCCGCTCTCTGCTGGCTCGGCTTTAATAAACGGAAATGAAAAATTTGAGTTGATTGTTGTCAAGTTGTCGCTGTTGTTATTGTTATTGCAATTCTTGTTGTTTTATTTATTAAATGCGCTGCCAACAAAAAAAAAAACAACAAAAATAAAAATAATAATGCATATGCATGTGACAACTACTTAGTTGAGAGCAAATGCAAAAAATGCGGGCATTTTTCCAATGCTTTAAGTGTTTTTACTTAATGCAAATATTTTACTCACGTCAATTAACCTTGAACGGATTTTTATGATCAAGTGGCAAAAGAGCGAAAAAAAATAGAAAAAATAAATAAATATGAAGTACATTTGGATATGTATATATTCCTGATCAGCATCAAAAATTGTCAGCTTGGGCACTTACCTCTCTTCTTGCTTCATCATTAGATTTATTTATATTTATATTTTATGTATATTTGATCAGCATCAATAGCTAAGTATAATTGTAGTTATTAATTCTAATCTGTCTCGTCTCGATTCATTCTAGAATTTTCTAACTATACTCAAGCAAAAGCTAAACTTGAAATAATTTTCAATAATTTATTTGCTACTCAAAAAAGAAGTAGCCATAACTTTTCGAATCTCAAATGATGTGTGAGACATTGTTTTTTCAGTTCTTTTTTTTGGTTTTTTGGTCTAAATTATTCCCGGGGAATATTTATGACTTGATTTTCATTTGAGAAGCGCCTCGATTGCATTTCAGTGGAGATATTTGTTTGGCTGACATGTCGCATTTAAATTTATGAAGACATTTATTAGCATACAGACGCGCATAGATCTGTGAAATGGCTGCCAAAGTGACACAAAATGCATCTCCCCCTCCTCCCCTGCCAGATGCATTTCCCCAAAAACAGCCAAACATCAAATAAATAACTAAAAGAGAAAAATGCAATGGGAAATAAAATACACTCAAACGCACACCTTCAAAAATGCAACACACTTGAAATGTTTGATGAAGTGTTTTACAAAGTTGTCGCTTCTACCCACTCCCACTCCCACTCCCACCCCATCAGTGGGGGTGTTATTAATCAGCGCCTAACTGCGATAGGGTGGCTCGTGCTAAGACCACAAATGTTGCATTTTACACGATCATTTTGAGTTCTTCTTGTTTTTTGTTTTAATACTTCTGTTGAATAATGACAATTTCCTTTCGCGCTGGCAACTTTAACTAAAAAAGTCGATGGGAGGAGAGAGGGAGGGGGAGGGGGCAGACATTTGACACCTGCTGCACAATTATTCAGCGCCCTCCAAACAAATACTGGGAATTGAAAAGTCCAAAACTAAAAATAGGCACTCTAAAAAGAGTTGCCTGTTGTTGCATTGTTTTTATAAGAAACGCAGACGGATAAACATGTGGCATGAATGTGTGTGTGTGTGTGGGAGCTTGTCTGGCGTTCAGCGTACAACTTCCCCCACCCTTATACATATGTCCATGTCCAGCCCCAGCCCTTTTATGACAGCGACACAGCAATAACAACAAAAACTAACAAAACATTAATGTCAAAAACATCAAAAAAATAACATCGGAATCGGAGTTGGCAGTTGAAGGAGTTGGAGGAGCTAAAGGAGTTGGAGGAGTTGCTTGATGCAACGGACAGACCTCCAAAGTTGTTTACAAGCCCAGCACTGCATTAAAATGCATGATGCGACTCTACACTCAACAAAAAAATTCGCACTCGTTTTTAGAAAATCAACTTTATAAAGTATTTTTCTAAAAATAAGAAATTTTCTTTTCTTAACTTTTGGGGTACATTTTTTTAAGGCTTAGATTCATGTCTAGCTTTCAATGTTTTATTTCAAAAGAGTACACGTAAATCTAATAACATTAAGACAGAAGATAACTAGAATTAAGAATAAAAGCCAAGCCATTAAATTGCATTTCTACTTTGCAGAAATGCATTTTTTAATAATAGAAAATATTTCTAAATAAAATTGCAAAAATCTCCAAATTTATGGGACTTTCGATTTGGGGCAGCCTCTTTACTTGATGGAAAATTGTTTTCTTATAATTAGAAATTATTTCTAAAATCAAGAAAAAGTTTATAGTTTTAAGGGCATTCTTCTTAAATTGAGTGTGATTTTTCGCCGAGTGTAGTACTCGAGCAAACTGGTTAATAGACAATTGCATTAACTGCAGTCGGCACTTTGTGTAATGGACTCGGACTTGGTTTTTATGAACTCTGCCATATCGTATATTAAATGCAGTTTAGAGTTGCTGATTGTTGTGTCTACAGATTGTTTAGCTGGCAGCTATAAACTTTATAACTCACATCTGCATATAGTAGATATAAAATTCTTCGTCAGACATCTGCTTCATGTCGCGCCTAAATGAACTCCTGAACTTCTTCCCTAGATTTTTGAGAAAAAAAGCAAATATTTTATGCATCATTTACACACTGTGCGCCAGGCCAGAAAATGAAATAGTTGTTTATGTTTGGAGAAGAGAAAAAAAAAACATGTTTCAAGCGAAATTTTCATCGATGCACAGACACTTTTTATGATGTGTTTTTAAATGTTTTCATTATAAGGCCTGTGTTTCACTAAGCAAATAAATTTATAAATAACTGGGTCAAATTGTTTCAGGTTTTTGGAGATGGTGTAGAAAGTTGTGCCACTATATTTAGGAATCTCATATATGTGTATATTGTGGAAATAGCAAGTTCTGGTCGATATTTATGACTTGAATATGGTGCATATCTCAAGTCATCAACAGATTCCATTAACATTGAGACAGCACTATAATTCAAACATAATTCAAGCCATTTACAGTGCCGAACAAATTTATAGCAACAAGAAATGACTTCAAATGTGCAAGTTCAAAGAATTTGTGAATACGTTTTTAGAAGTGGAATAAGAGAATAAGTTTCGAAAATTTGAAAGAGATAAGCGATTTCTATATAGAATGCTACTTGTTGACGCTTCAACTTCAACTGGAAAAAAGTAATTTATTTTTTTTCTTGGAAAGTATCCCAGGAACAGTACTAATTTTAATTGATTGTGGGTAATACTAAACAGTATATTAATAATCAATCTTTCATAGTGTCATAGTGGGGCTATTTTCATTTCCACAACTGTATAAAAAAAAAAGAATAATGACAGCAGCCTTCAAACAAAGTACGCACTGATTGCAAGCACTCGAAATTATTGCAGTGTAATTTCTATGCAGGCGCATTCAACGCCAGGCGAAACCAATGCACAATGTCATTTATAATCGTTGTGAATGATTTGTGAGTGCCCTGCTCCCCCTACCCCCCCTCCGCTGCTTGGTTTAACCAGTGTCCAGTTGTCCGATTCTCACACTGTAAAAATGCAAAACGCTGACACTGAGAGAGAGAGAGAGGCAGAGACAGAAGAGAGCGAGAGATGAGCGAATTGAGATTGAGAGCAATTTACAGTTGAATGATCATCAAAAAAAGTTGTGCATCTGAGGGGTAAATTATGCCGTTAGACGGCTGGTGGGCGGAAGCGTGTATGTGTGTGTGTGTGTGTGTGTGAGTGTGTATAGTAGGGGAACTCAAACTTAAGCCCATAACTAAAACAATTTACAGCGTTGATGAATTATGCCAACAAGCATAAATTTAATAAATATAAGATCAGTGATACAAAAAACAACAAAAATAAAGTAAGCTTCTGTAGGCATTGAGGGCGACTATAATATACCCTGTAGCCAGCTGTTAAATATATTTTGGTTTGATTTCTCTACCAATAAATTGACTGTTTCTTATCCGATCTGGATGAAATTTGAATAGTTGATTAACAATATGGGTTTAATATATAAATAATTTATAATATAGAATAATGTAGATAGAAGACTCTGCCTCTTAAATTGTAACGGAAATCGATATGTATCAATATACGCAAAACGGGGGCAGTTATCGATTCCTCATAGTACAGTTAGAAATAACTAGACGGATTTGGCTATATCGACTATTTTACGGTGTCGTAGATGCTTCCTTCTGTTACATACTTTAGCTCAAAATCATTCTACGCTTTTTACACATTTGGAATTTTTTAAGTGCTCAAAAAATGTTGCATTTCATCGCCAGTGAATTGATTAAGATTTAGTCGCCATGCATTCGAATGCGGATTCAAGCTTAATTGAGCAGAAGAATTCACAAATCTCGAACGGAAATCAACAATTAACCAAACCAAAACCAAACCGAAGCAGACCAAACCAAACTGAAACAGTTTTAATCAAGTGAGGCCTCAAATGAAATGAAAAGATGCGCTCATAATTAAGTTACAGTTGACATAATTAAATGATAATTGTTATGCTCGCACAAACAACAAAACCAAAAAAATAAAAGAGAGAGAGAGATAGACAGATGCACACATTAAGAGTGAGAAAGATGTAGAAATACATGTTTTATATGAGTGAATATTATTTCTTTTTTTCTTTTTGGAGAAGGGGCGAGGGTTAATTTGTGTATCGTCCGGTCTCCGGTCTCCGATCCGCCTCGTGGCCGCCGTCCATTTCGTCCCGCATTATTTTGTGTTCATTTCTCGTTGATTTATGTCTTGCTAAAATGTCACACAGCGCTGGCACTTATTCAAATTGTCAAAAAAAAACAACACATACAAGAAAAATAAACAATCCAAAATAAACCCAAAAAAAAAAATAAATGTATTGGACTGCAGTTTTGGACACCCCTCATAAAAATCCAGCTAAACAAAAGTATCTTTCCAAAGAATAAGCTTGATGAATTATTCAGTTTTTAGACATTTTCGCTGAAGCATTAGAAGGCTATGCTATTATGAGGAATGTGTCTTAATTATTCTTAAGTCTTAATGGCATCCGCATAAGAGTTTAATTAATTGCGAAAATAGATTCGGTTTAAATTTGAAGTATATAGCTTTGAAAGGTTTAAGAAGCACTTATTATTAAGAATAATTTATGTTCTGATAGCAGAAAGTGCATTCTGAAATACTTTTCAAATCCTGATGCAAGAAACATTTATCTAAGATTAATTAACTGAATCTGACTATATGGACGAATTGACTCTTGGCTTCGCTGTTTCTCGCTCTATTCACTTTTGAAATGGATTGTACTTTCATCAAGAATATATACTCGACTTAAAGACATTCAAAGTTGTTGTTGTCTTTCACTCTCATTTTGAAACTCAATCTTTGTGGACTAAACTGATCTGTGAAATCAAGCAAAGAAAATATCCCTTTCTTTTGCTCTATTCAGTTTTGATAAGTTTTCTACTTGCATCAAGAACATATACTCGATTTAAAGTCATTAAAGCTTGGGTAAACTTATTACTCGATTATTGCTCTATTTTTTAACTCAACCTAAGTTGAGTAAACCGAATTAAACCCCTTTCAATGCCCACGCTCTCACGCTGTCTGGCGCCGGTCACAGGCCAGGCACATTATTTTAATCAATTAATTAAAAGTAGACTCGTAATCCTAGGCAATCAGTGGCCAGGCCCCCAGCCAGCCCCCAGTCAGATCCCCCAGTTGGCCTCCCAGTCAGCCTATGGCAACTGGTTCAACATTATTCGCTTCCAGTTCCATTCGCGATGCTGAAACGACAATTAGCGCCGCGTGCGAGTTGCGCGCTGCAAACCAACTATTAAAAAATTTGAAATTATTTAATATGCTTAAATATTAAATTAACAATAAATATTCAAATAAAATTAAGAACAAAACATGGCTGCCAAGCGCAGCTGTAGTCTGTTTGGTAGCTGTGTCTTGGGCCGCAAATCGAATGCCAATAACTACGAGTATGTGGACATGAGTAAGTCAATATACAGCAGCGAACAAAATAATAACACCACTCTCACAAATAATGTTTTAGAACTTGAAGAATAATCTTACAAAAATGAGTAGAAACAACATCATTTTAATTCAAATTCAAAAATGTAAGAAAGATATACGATAAAAAAAGATTTTGTTTGTTTATATTTTATTTTATATTTTATATTTATACACATTTCCAAAAAATTGGAAAACTAAACAAGTGATTTTCTATTGGTGCTATTATTTTTTCCGTTAGCGTAATATATATATGGATGCTATATATAACGGATCGGCAAGAGATACGAGATCGTTAACAGATGCAGCTGCGCGCGGCAACCATTAAAAAAGCATCGATCAAAAAGCTACAAAAAAAGAAAAGTTAAAATAAAAATCGCGAAATTTTTGCAAATTGCTGCGGCCCAGAGATACGTTGTTTAAGTGTGTGCACCAAATGCAAATAAAACAAAAGGGTGCACAAAGAAAACGAGCCGAATGGAAAAGTGATCGTCAAACAAAGGGTCGCATTTTTCTTACAATTGCCCTCTGGCGACGACTGTTTAACAATTACCAGATGTTTGCCTCGCTGAAATATATGCTGCCCATATTACGGAGGATGTGGAGGCGAGTCTCTCCCAAAGAACTCAACTTCAGTTGTCAATTTTTGGGCAAAAAGATCGGCAGCAATTTTCGACTTTCAGCTGTCAAACAACAAAATCAAACTGTGCCCATAAACCAAGAAGGATCAACTTCTTTTCCTTTATTGGCCACGGCCATTAATCAAACAAAAGTTGTTTGTCACGCACATAGAAATAAAAGTCAAGAGGCAGGCAATTTTCAAGTTAATAATGTTGTCATGCATTTAGAAATAATACAAAACAGACCCCAAATAAAAAATATATCAAAATTGCAACAATATGCAAATGTGCAGGCCGGCAGGCATAAAACTGAAAGATGAAAACAGGGAACAGGGAACCAAAAGGCAGCAAACGCTTCACTTGTCATTTTTATATGTATTTATGCTCAGCATTTTATTTATATTAATGAAATAAGCAAGAATGTTTCAGTCGAGAGTGCTCGACTTGCGAATATTCTATATGATGTAGCAGGAATAAAACTGAAAACAGAAAAATAACAAGAAGCAAATGCTCCACTTGTCATTTTATATATATACATACATATATATATATATACAAATATATATGTGAACAGCCTTTTATTTACATTAATGAAACAAGTAAGAGTGTTTTAGTCGAGAGTGCTCGACTAGAAAATATCCTATATGCTTAAGCAGAAATAAAACTGAAAACGAATAACAGCAAAAAGGCAGCTCGATTTGGCTCTCAAGCTTTATTTAACTAATTTATTCGATGTGTTTACAATTTTTATAGCTGATCAATATTAAGCCAAGATATATTTCTACCATTTCTACCATTAAGAGCTTGGTCTACATCAAAAATACATATCTAAGAGCAGAAAAACTCCTTTGTGTAAAATCGTTAAGTTAAATGAATTTTGTAAACCATTTGAAATCTTAAAAAACTAATTTTTAATAATAATAAAAGTGACAGAAAAACATCCACACTGATATTAAGGAATTCAAACCCTTACGATGAGTTACCCTTGGCGAACTTTCAGTGAGATTTTTTTTTCTGAGTGTAGCAGCCCCATTGCCCATTTCTAATGTTGTACAGGGTATACAAAGAAAAGAAAGAGATCGACTCCCTTGGCCATATAATGAGCAGCAGCTGCGAGCATGCAACAGGAAGAGGAGCCGGCAGGCAATCAGAGACTGACGAGACGACAGACGACAGATAGACAGACAGACAGACAGACAGACAGGCAGACAGTGTGGCAAACTGTCGCTGCTGTTGGCGACGACGCCGCCGCTGCCATTTGTGGGTGTCAAGAAGAAGTTCAGTTCCAAATGCAACAGTAAATTTCGGTTTGGCCAGGAGATAACATCATCAACACAACAACGCATCGGAAAAAGGCGCTGCGAGTTCGGGTTTCTGCTCGATTAGCTGTGAGATTTAAACTAAATTTGTAAATGCTTTAAACGTGACTGAATTTATTATGGCCAAGCAGCAGCCAGCACAGCACACGTTGTTCAACGGCCCGCCAAATTTATTTCCACTCACTCTCTGAGTTGACAAAATAGCTGTCGAAATTACTTTCACTGTTTTCTCATTCTAAAATTTATGTTGTTTTATTTAGCTTTAATCTTCGGATGTGACAAGCAAACAACATCAACTACGTAAAAACATCAGCAGCTGGCTAAAACCGAACAGTTTGGTGTGAATTCCCTTTGTGGCAAGTTTCGATTTGTGTAAAAGTCTAAAAACTTGCAACAAGGAAACATACGACAAGAAATTCCAAAGTTTAACAAATGCATTTACGAAATAGTTTTCAAAACAACGTGAAAATTCCATTGCACAATTCTGAAAGGATTAAGGAAACTTTTACTTGAGATTTGTAAAGTGACAAAAATAAGTGCAACAAGTTATTGGTTTTTTGAATCGCTTCAATTTAAATTCAAACTGTCTACAAATTTTTCAAAATAATAAATTGAATGAAATTTTAAAGTATATGAAATGAATTTACGAAAACCATATGAAATAATTTGTTAAAATGTGATTCCACAAATTTTAAAAGGATAATAAAAACTTTTGTCTGAGAAATTATTTATAATAAAAATGCAAAGTATTCAGAAATTAATTCAAGCAAATTATTTGTTTTTGAAATATTTGCTTATTCAAACTGGTTAACAAGATTTCAAGAAGCTTTACTTTAAATTAATTGAAAACAATACATATAGTATGATTTTTAGAATGAAACAACTTACATAACTCTAAATTTAATTGAAAAATATAAGATTCGTTTTTATAGTTTTTACATACACCTTTTAATAAGTTGTGCTTTCTATTTCCAAACTCCCATAATGATCTTCGATCATGCAGATCTTTGGGTATGCAAAAAGCTAATCTGCTTAAACGGCTTGATAAAACGCAGGTGACACAGTGCCACCAAAAAAAGAAAAAAATCAAATGCCCAACTGACCTTTTTTTGTTGTTTATTTATTGTCGTCTAGTTGTTGTCTACTTAACAAAATTATCACGCATGAGAAATTGCGGCGCTTTTCCAAAGCCGAAAGGCAAACATTGAAGCGTATGGGGAAAAGTCAAACATAGGCTATTTGAGGAGTCACAGCTAGGGTCATAAATCGCTAAAGTCAAATCCTAAGTAAACACATTATTTATCAAAAAGACACACACACACACTCTGATTTTTTTTGGGGTCGTTCCAGGCCAGTTCTTTATCAGTAGCATTCTTTCTCAACTTGTTGTTGCACTTTTTGCTCATTTGCTCATCGATCGGTTTCGTCTTTGGTTTCATTTTGCAGACAACTGCGGCAACGTGAACAACGGCAACGGAGTTGCAACATCGGCTGGCTACGGCTACACTCCGCCTGGCTACAATATGGACGACATTTTGATCATCACTGCCAAGCACAGCGAGGCCGCCTATCTCCGCGCCACTTTCCTCAAGAACCATTTCGACAAGATCACCAAGCAGCGCGGACGCAAACCATTCAAGTAAGTACACCAACCACAAGCCCAATTGCTTGAATCTTTCAACTGAATAGATACAACTATATATATATTATATAGAGCAAAGTAATTTACATAAATTTTGAAAACTTTATAGTTAGTTTTTATGTATTTTGTGTATTTATTTTATTTAATGTGCACTTAAAAAATTCCACAAATTGTATTTGAGTTTTTAAAAAGAATAATTCAACTTAAATTTAGAGTTAACTAATATAAAATTCGAAATGAAATATATAACAAAATTTTTCCAATAATATTTCTGAATACTTACAAATCTAAATGACAAGTGAGAAAATCGATAGGATTCTGACGAGAATAAAATTCCAGCTTGGGTTGCACAATCTAAAAAGTCAACTCACATTTATGACAATTCCAATCATTCTATTATCTCTTAGAACTTACTATTATTCCACTTGTCTCTCTAGTCTCTCCGAAAGATGATATAAATGGAATTGCTTTCAAAAGGGAGTAAAATCTATCTATAGAGTGTTAATCATAGGGAAATGATGCATTTCGAGTTAGTCAGAAAAGATAACTCTTTAGACAACCCCAACAATTCTAGGAGTCTTTCTAAAACAAGTGACAGTAAAAAATGGTTGACATTTCTGAAGTGAGAAAGTCATAAATTTATTTATGAATATTTATATTATATTTATTTCATTTTAGTTTAGGTTGCACAAAATAAAAATATCAGCTCAGACTGAAGTCAACTCCAACCATTTTTTGTAGCTGCTTTAACTTAATAGTTGCTTTTCTCTTCTATCTCTTGTACTCTCAATACAGTTTTAATTGGTTTTTAAGATTTTTCTTGTATCTTCTCAAATTTACCACTCCCCATTCTCTTCTTCTTCTGTCTCTAGTTTTCTGCACATCAAAATTGACGATGGCCCCTTCAGCGAGGAGATTGCCCAAAAGTATCACAACACGGCACTGCAGATAGTGATCTTGTGTCCGGCATTGTTGGCACTGCCGCACAGTTTCCTCATGGCACAGCTGACGGCGATAATCCGGGTGGAGAAGGTGCTGGCCATTCTGTTGGATGTGGGCGAGGAAAAGGTGAAGGAGATGCACAAGACAGCCCTGCCCAGCTACTACAAGTGGCGACGTTGCGTTGTCCGCGACAATGATCAGGCACAGATCAGCAATATACTCGGTATAGCCACCGATATTTTGGGACGTGCCCTGTGCCAAAGGCCACCCTGCCAGGACAACAGTTGCAACAACAATAGCAGCGGCAACAACAACAGCAGCAACATATCGCGCAGCATGTCCAGTTGCACGGAGGGTTTCACGGTGATGCCCAAGAAAGTGAAACAGGGCCAGAACAAAGTGCTGGCCATGCTCGCCGAGCCGCTGCAGCCAAACGATGCACTCAAAGTGCTCGTCGAGAAATCCGGCGAATTGATCGAGATACGTAATTTCAAATGCCGTAATCCGTATACGTTGCAATTTGCCATACCCGAAACATGCATGGAAATCTCCACAATGATCGAGATACGCATTGAGAAGAATAATAAACTTTTGGGCGCTCGACCCGTAAAATGCGAGAGTCGCTTGAGGGAATTGGAGCAGCTGCTGCGCGTCGAGGATTCCCCCATAGAGTTTATGTGCCATGCTTTGGGCGTGGGTCCCATGGAAAGGGATGCTTTGGATTTGCACCTTTTGCAGTGCTTTCAACGCAACATGCCACCAAATTTTCATTTGTTGAACGGACCCAGTGAGCGAAGTCAGCCGCATTTCTTCACACGTCTCGAATCGAGTCCGGAGGAGTATCCCACGCTGCTCCACTTTGCGGCACGCTGGGGCCTGAACAGGCTCTGCCTGCAGTTGATGGAGTGTCCCGGTGGCGATACGGCTTGTGGTGTCAGGAATTGCTCCGGACGCACTCCGGCAGAATTGGCGGAACAGGAGGGTCATCATAAGCTCGCTCAGAATTTGATTAGCTTCTCGGAGTTTCACAATCTGACCATGGTCTATCATTATTTCAAGGGGGTGGATAATGCCACAAGTGGCGCCAGCTCGCCTGCGGCACAAACCAAGTCGAGTCTTGGCTGCAAATCCCCCCAAGTCGTAATTGGTGCACTGCCCGCTAAGCCAGTTAAACAACTGCCACCCACCGAGGAGTATATGGAAATGTCGAGCGGATCCGAACGAGAAAATACGCCAGATGTACGTCTAACCAAAACGGAGACAATGGCAATTTCCAATCTCAATTACGTCAGCGTGGAAACAGAGGATGAGAATTTGCAGAGTTGTGCGACGGAAAAACATTTGGATTCGAGCAAAGTGCTCGAAACGAATCCAATCGGACCCGAACAGACCACCAATGAGTTGCGCATCAATGAACCACCTTATTACCAGTCCAAAGAGCAAAATAAATCCGGTCAAGATGTGGTTGATGCTGCAGTGGCGGATGATAAATTTAGTCAGGAGTGCTCGCAGCTGCTGGAGAATCAGGGCAACGACTACGTCATGCAGCCCTCAAACATACCCGTGCAAAAGTCATCAGATGATGGCAATTATCTGTATCAGCCCTCCAATCGACCCGTGGAGGAACCACTGCGTCCGTTACGCGCCCACCACCAATCCAACGGCGGCTTTGGCACCCTCAAACGCAGTGCCAGTGATGCCTCCCGTGCCAATGCCGACGATGAGCTGGCCGAGATTATGCACGATTTCAAGAACAATGTGCTGTCCATCCGGGAGGTGGAGCTGCTCGTGGAGAAGTGGAAGCATCGCAACGATGTACAGCAAAGCTATCGCGAGAAACAAGATCAAATCGATCAGATGCGACGTGAATACGAAAGAATCCATGAGCATGTCAAATCCCAACTGAAGCGGGAGACGCCCTTCGAGCGCATCAAGAAACTCTTCTCCAAGCCAAAAGAGAAAGCTGACAAGTTGGCCAACTGCTGTGCGGACAGTTTGCTGGACGAGACCAAGAGTTCGATTGCAACAAGTTGTAGCCTTAAATCATCGGCACGTCCAATTAGCTCGCTCAGTTTGCAGAGCGTTTCCAGTTCGAGTTCGTCTTCGGGTCGCTTGAGCACCGGCAGCAATTGTAGTGGCGCCTCTCTAGGGGATTCGGGCACCCATTCGGATCACGAGGAGCGACGGCAATTCGGCTGCCGGCTGGGCACGCCCGGCTCGCTGATGGACAACTATTTGGTGCCACCGCCACCGAGGCCAGTTTTTACGCCCGTCTCCACGCCGGGCGATGAGCGGCATCAGATTGTTTTCCCCTCACCGTTGTCCAGTTGCCAGCGCTTGCACACGCCCACAAGTCCAACGGGCTCCGAGCATTACCAGCTGTTTCCCTCGAACATACCCGTCTATGGCACTGGCAGTGGCAGTCAAGCGTTGAGCTCATCGCAGAGCAGCAGCTATCTCAACACCATTATGGAGGCCAAGGAACAGGAGCAGCAGCAGCAGCAGCAACACTATCAGAATGGGGTCACCTTGCAGCCCATCAAGTTGAACGAGCGCCCCAACATCATCTATGGCAAACTGAGCAAGAGCAGCGCCTCCAGCTCCGGTTGCAGCTCCTTCAAGCCCAAGCAGGTCGCCTGTCCCCAGGTGGGCAGCATCGAGGTCCAGGCGGAGGTCTATCAGAATGTGGGCAGCAATCACTCAGAGGAGGCCACCCAGGCGCCGGATGTGCCGCCCAAGCAGCAGGCTACAGCGGAGTCGCCCAACTATATGAACTGCTAGAGACACTCCCCTTGTCTCTCTCTCTCTCTCTTTCTCTCTCGTACACTCGGAAAAAATCACACTGAAGTTTAGAGTTTTGCCAGTTTCTTTTGCTTCTAAAATTAATTTTTCTTTTGTCTAAAAATCATTTTTCTTCAAATTGAAAATGTTTGCCTAAAAATTAGCAGATTTTTCTTGTTCTTAGAGAAATAATTTTTTCTTAATATCGGAAAGGCTTGTTTAGTTAGAAAGTTTGTTTTTCAAATTATTTTATATAATTTTCGGAAAATGTTTATTGTTAAATTAAGTTACAAAAATTAAGGAATGCAATGGCATATTTCTAAAATTCAGTGCGATTTTTTTTTGTGTTAAGTGTAGCTGCCTAAGTTTTCATATTCTAAGTTAAAGTGCATATATAATTATATATATATAATTTCGATATTGCTGGAATGAGTATAAACTAGTTAAACGAGTTGGTTGTTAATCAGGCGCCAACACATATTATTATTACAATGGTATTTCATTAACTGCATAAGTATATAACTTTTCGTCATGTGTATTTTGTCTGTATTTTATCTTTATAGTATAGTTATCGCTCTCGAAAAAAATGTACATTATTTGGAAACGATTGCAAGCAACCAAAATAACATATCGTATTATCTAAGAACGGGTCTCGCACCAACGAATTGCGTATATGTAATTCTACATTTAAGTATTTCCCCTCTCTCCCACTAAATTTGTATTAAGCAGCTAGCATGCAGCTGGGCATGAAAAACATAAACACAAACTCCAACGTTAAATGCAATAAATTTAATTCTTTAAGCAAACCAAACGTTTATCACTTCACTTTCTCTCACACCTCGGAAATCATGTGGAAACCCACTACACGAAAAATGGGATTGCAACTGCCAACATTCATTTCCAACAATTAAACCACAAAACGATGAGCAATCCTTGTGGTTGACTTTAAAATACCCTTGCTGAGGCATACACTCAAAATAAAAGATCGCCTTGAATTTTACAAAACCGCATAAAAAGTTTACCTTGCATTTAAAATAATTTCTATAATATCAAAGGTACAAGTTAGAAAGGCTTTCCTCAAATTTTTTCCAATTTACAGTAAAAAATATTTCTGAAAAGGTCACTTTTTTCTGATTGTAGGCAATCAAATTTGCATTTTAGTTGTATTTAAAAAAATTAATTCTTTGGTAAGCGAACTAAGTCGGAGTATAAAAAAACTCTGAACCGGAAGCCACCTAAAACGTATTTAAATATTGAAAAGATCTTACCAAACAATAAACAATTCTATTTAAAAGGATTTTTAATATGTTCACTAACTTACTAATCTAAATTTTATATGTTTTTCTTACTCATTTTCTACAAAATGCTCTGCCCAGCTAAGACAAGAAGAATATTTGTATATTCTATAGTTCAATAGATTAGAGGTAAGTCCAGTTTGGTCGTAAAGTTGCAAATTTCAATGCTGGCCACGTAGGATAAAAACCAGCTCTTTAGCTCCAGCACAATGCACACAAAAGTATGCTACTATTTTTTGTAGCTTAAGCGCAGAATTTAAAAAGGATTATCAGACACACAAATACACAGCAAACTTTGTAAATACGCTTTTTACTTTTGCTTTCCACACACACATGCACACACACATATAATGTATTTCAGATATGTGTATGTATATATGTATTATTTGCAGAATGCAGCTTGCTGTGAACCTGTAATTCTTAATTCAGATTCATATTCACGCTCAACGTCACAATTATTGCGGCGTACGCGAAACGTATTTTTCCCAGCTGAGTACGCAGCGAGGAAAACGCCGCCATTTTCCATTTGCGTTACATGCTGCATGGGAATATCGCTTCCCTCCTTTCCTCCCTTCCACAACATCCGATTCCTTTCTCCCACACACAGCTGTTGATGAATAGTAAGTAGTTTTTTTTTTCAATTTTATTCAGCTATTATGCACGAGTATGTGTGAATTGTCTCAACGAGCTAGTAGTAAGTGAGTGTGAGTGTGCGTGCCAGAGAGAGAGAGAGAGAGAGAGAGAGACTAAGCGATTGGTAGAGATATTTTGAGAGAGGCTTGGCAGAAGCGTCTAGCTCTTGCACAGCATGTTTCAAGTGCAAATAAATGAGCATAGTTTAAAAAACATATTTAAAGCTTAAACTGCATGTGTTTTAATTTTATTTATTGTTTTATTTCAGTATAAATACGAAATGCTTCAACTACACCTGGCTATTTTTTTAACCATTATTTTTATTAATTATTTTTAATATTTTATATATCTATGAAGTATCAGTTGCATTTGTTTTTTTCTTATTGAAATTTTTAGTAACATTTTATATACATATACACATATACATATACATACATATACATGAAACTTCAATTGCAATTGTTTTATTTATATTTTAATTATTATTATTAGTTCTTTTCTAATATTTTGTTAATGCTTAACCTGCGCAATTTTTTTATTTGTCTATATATAAAGCCTCAAATATTGTATTACTTTTGTTATTTACTTTAAATGTTGCATATATTCAGATGCATGTTAATTTGTTGTTGTCAACCCTAAACACCCTGTGCTCACAACAATACCGAAAGCTTTTAGCCAGTCAAAACAAACGCCTGAGCACACGCTACTCTGTGTGCGAGAGAGCGAAGCGAACGAGAACGGGAGAGCAACAGAAACGAAAGCTTTGGCATTACGGGTAAAGGCTAAAGCGAACAAGTGTGTATAAAAAGGACATTTTCGGTTCAGTCGACTTCTGTTAATTAAGCGCAACTGCGACGCAAAAGTGCGCCACCAATTTTGTTGTGCATTCAACCAAAATTAATATTTACGCCCAAATAAACATTAAATTTGCTGAAGAAAATTATACAAACAAAAAGAAAACACAAGAAATTAAAGCTGTGCGTACAGAAAAATACAATTTTCATAATACAGACAGACAGACGGACGAACTGAGGCGCATTCTCGGTTGTCCCTGAGTGCTGCTGCACTCTCATGTAAAAACAAAACCAGAAGCGTATAATTTGCGTATAAAATCAACTGCGTAGTAGCCAAAGCAAAAATAACAACAATAAAGAAAAGAAAACAAACACAAATGCAAAGTGTGCTCTCGACTCGGGCCTAGAAACGGTAAATTATTTAGAGCCAGGCAAGTTCGCCATGCCCAACGGTAATTGTTAAGTAGCAGCAGCAGCTGCAACTGCAATAACACAACTGAAAACCTGCGAAATTACGAACCGGAGAACCACAGGGAAACGGCCAACGCTCGTAAATAATTTAAGGTAGGCAACGTTGTCAGCGAAACTTGTAAAATTTATGTCAGATTTTGTACTGGTCCTAGCCCTGGTCCGCGACCAGGCAGGCAGTCGGCATTAATTTTCCATCTAGCAGTCGACACTGGCTGCCTTTATTTGATTTTCAGTTAATAGTTGTTCTTGACAAGCTGGTAAAAGGTATTTTAATTTTCGCCATGACCATATATATTATATATATATTATATATTGTAAATTATTCATTATTATTATTATGTGTATATATTATCATAATTAATATACGTAAATATTCACTTCATCACTATGTAAACTCCATAAGCTATCTGTTAGGCATATTTATATAAATATATATATATCAGAGTCTGCATAAATATCCCAAGTCATTTACTATTACTAGCTCGGGAAACATAAATTTTGGTCTGAATGGGTTTTTTGGGTTTCACCAATTCATCCATTTTTTGCAATTAAAGTGCACCCAGAAAATTTATAAACAATTTTTAGTTAAATCTTGTTAAATTATATATTTCTTTCATTACTTTTTCAATATGCATAAGCAATTATTTCAATTTATTTAAACATTTATTTGTTCGTTATGATTTTTAATTATTTTTAACATGCATGAGCAATCATTTAATTTAATTTTAATTATAAGCTTTGTATTTTTATTTGTTGACTGATATTACTTGACATTAAATAAATAAATAGATATATAAATAAAATCCCGAATAAATAATTCATATAATTGTCATCACTTTCCTGTTTACTAAGATAACCCAATAAAGTTTACTAACTTCGAGAGTTGTTCTGTTTTTAATCCAGTTGGAAAGAGTATATTATCTTCGTATTGCCTATGTTAACCTTTCGAGTAGGCTGTTCGTGTTAGTGTTTTCCGTTGCGGCCAAAGTTAAATATGAAATGTTGCCATGTGAAAACGCAACCACTTCAAAGTTTCTGCCGACTAAGGCAGTTTTAATGATGCACTAAACGTTAATGGCTGCCAGCTTCTTTAAGCCTGCTCTTTGCCCAAATTAAAGGCAAAGTGTCGCAACATAACTCGGCTTGTTGTTTTGGTAATTGTGTGTAAAAAAAAAAGTTAGCGGTAGTTATTATGGTTCACTACAAGAACATTTTACAAATTATGTAAGCATTGCAAAAGAAACAAAATAGAACAAATTATTTTAGGATCTCCAAAACTATGGGTTGGCATATTTGCTAGTGTGGCGAATTCCAGCTATCAAGCGAAGCGAAGCCAACAACCAAGTCGAGATCCATAGAATTCAAGCAAATAAAAGAAGCATAGACAAACACCATGCCGATACCCCTAGAATTCCAGTAATAAACGAAGCATAGACAACAATCGAGCTGAGATACCTGGACAACAACCACGAACAAAGAATCGATGAAAAGGAACATAAAGGACGGCGAACAGCAGAGACAGCAACCGCTTGCGATTAGGAAGAGGAAGATAGTCTCAACTGGGCTTTTTCCCGTAGAGAATTAAATATAATTTATAAAAATCTGAGGCATTAGTTATAATACATAAGTTATATATTTTTTTGATGTGGATCTCGGAGACTCTAAGAACTAATAGGGAATAGCGGCACAAATAATAACATTTAGATTCTGCATTTCAATAGATAAAAATTCTGTTCCGATTCAAATTCTGGTATGACAACCTAGTTTAAATTCAATCCCCGATTCATAATGACACAGTTAAAAAGCTATTTAAATTCTAAAGAATGTGCTTACATTTGTTTTGCAGTGTATGCAAAGAGTTCTTTACTTTTTTTGAATAGTTTTGTTTATATTTTGTCGTTTCTTTTGTGCTACTTGTGACTACCTCAAGTAGACCAACAACACACACATAAATCTAGTGAGTGTGTGTGTGTGTGGAAAGTGCAGATTGCATTTATTGTATAAATTCTATGCAACACTAATACAAATGCATCTACTTGCAGCAGAGAAGAGCATAGCACAATGCGATGAGAAGAGATTCTTATGCGGCAATGTGCCGTTTTCATTCTGTGTCAGGAGGCAAGTGCCTCCTGTGGTATAATTTTAATTACCACTTAAGCGATACTCGCGTTGCCGTGAGTCAGCAGCTAAGTGCATGTGCAATGCACACACATGACAGTATGTATACACATATATATATATATATATATATATATATATATTGCGAAAAAAAATAATGGCAGCACTAACGCATTCCTTTTAGAAATCCATTATTTATTTCCAATTTTCATAATTACTTTTGGAAAAGTGTTAATTTTCCGCTAATTTTCTTTCTTTTTTTTGTAATTTTAATTTTAGTTTTAATTAAATTGAAATGAGTTGGAAACGGTGCAATTATGATTTTTTTCTTTCTCAGATTTCTTTAAGAGTTTTCTTCCCCTTTTAAAAACTTATTCATAACTTCCTTATAAATTTAAAACATTTCTTGTGAGCGTGGTGCTATTATTTTGTTCCCAACTGTGTGACGCATATATATACATATATATATTGTGCTGCATGTCCTTATGAGTACTTGGATATATATATATATATATACAATACTCAGCACTGACAATGCAAAATGCGCTAACAATGGTTTAGATTCTTTCTATGCCATTGTTTGGCTCGTTTTGTAGTTTTTCTTATTTCAGCATATTGCATTCCTGTAAATCGAAAAGACCACAGACCATAAACACACACGGACAGCAATATTGCGCATACGCCACATCCGCCATAACCATGTCAAAGGAATGTGCTGTCTATAATTGCGCATTTGCCGCTCCACTGAATTGCTAACCCCTAAAACCACACCCATATTTGGCCAGTTATTGCCACTCGAATCGATTATAAATTTGTTTCCAAATATTTATATGGTAAATATTTAATATAATCGATTGTATAAAATATGCAAGAACCTTTCATTAAAGTACGGTAAGAATCCACTTGGGGACGACTCAAAAGTTCCCAGAGCAATAACTTTGTTAAAAGTGATAAGATTTTGAAAACTTGGGCTTTTAAATCATGGAATAATCCCTCGGAAAAATCCCTGCCTCGATTTCCAAGTTCAAATTATACCCCCAAAAATAAATGGTTTCATAACTTTCAACCGCAATAACGTTGTCAAACTCCACCGATTTTCTTTTATTACTCATAATATACTGATTTTAACTTTGCAAAAACTTCAGAACTTGAAAACTTTTTATTTTGTACAGTTTTAAATCGTTTTTATTTGCGCTTGTTTAGTGCTTTCATTTCGTGGGAAATCGCTTAAATCGTAGCATACTTTGCTGAGTGCCACTCTGAAATTGCTGCCACTTGGCGCAAGCTCAAAATGCAACAACCAGCAACAAAAATGGAAGCTTAAATGTAATGTGATCATTGTAATCATGCAATTTGGACACGGCTCTAACGACCAAAAGAGCCAATATGCCGTGCCACAAATGGAAATTGCCATAATACACATTAGTTTTTTGCCCATTCGCTGTGATGATCAGCAGCATACATTTACCTTTATTGAGGAATGCAATGTGAAATTTATGAAATTATTGAAATAAGTTATTCAGAAAGTATATGTTTGAACCTACGGGTTTTTCATTTTTCTTAATAAGTCTTTTTTAGAATGCATTTCCAAAGAAAAAAAATGGACCATATTTTTGGATTGGTCAATTTAGGGAAAGCCTTTCTAATATTTAAAACTAGTGTTCCTAACATTTAGAAATAATTGTTAAGAATAACATAAGCTTTAGAGTTTGCAGGCGTAATATATTTTAGTGCGATTTTGTAACAATTTCGATATACCTTAACGGCAGACATGTCAAATGTGTGATAAGTCCAATTGTGTTAAGTAAACTCAGCAAATTCAAACAAAAAATTTGCACGTTATTTAACTAGCTTTTGGCATGGTCTAAATGCTCTACATCGTCTATATGTGGCTATGTGCCACAGCTCAGCATTTGTTTTGGCCACCATGCGGCAATTTGGCAACATATTCACAGCGTCGCGACAATATAATCGCCAAAGGGTTTAAAGCTTTTTCCGTAAATTATTCGCTCACACAACGGGACAACAAATGGCGTCCGATTTGTTTTTGGTTTTGGTTTTGTTCTTGTTGCCCTGTGACCGACATGTGACCCCGACTACACTCAGAAAAAAAACGAATCGGTTTAAGAGGTGTTAGTTTTCTAGCAACTAGACTTTGCTTTTCTTATTTTCATGGTGAACTTTTCTAAAATTCAGAAAAATATATACACACACACAGCTAAACACATACACAAACACAGAAAGACTCTTTAACTTTAACTTCATGGCTGGCTGGTTTTAAATTTGGTTACATTCGGGAGGGTTGTGTAATAACTCATCAATCTGAGTGTCCTGGCCACATCCAAACATTTGCAATTGCATGCTGCCGACAGGCATATTAATTATGCAAGTCATTTTGCGGCCTCACACGCAACTGTTGCAACTTCCACAATTGCTTGCAACCTGAAGTGAGTGTGTTGTATACCTCAGGCTTGTGCCTCAGTTTGCAATTGCAGGCTGCATCTGCTGAATTTTTAAAGAGATCCCATTTGAAAGACAATAATTAACAATTTGCACGACTCTTCATTCTCTTTCCGATCAAAGCATTTGTATATATATTACAATTATTTTAAGCAAAGTTTCAATAAAAATGCAGTAAATGGAAAAAGTTACCATATAATCCCTTATGGGGATTATTTTTGTAAGTATACAAAATCTTTCCCAGAATAGATTTCAAATATAATGAGAAATAATATAAAATGCAAAAAAACACTCGATTATTTAGATTAAGAACCCCTAAAAAATTTACTCAAATTGTAAAAACTAAGCAATGGCTTAGGAATATGAATGATTGTTGAATTTATGATCTAAATGGAATATGCTTTACGAACATCCCAAAAGTGCTGAGTGCTTTTGGCAAAGTGAACAAGAGACAAAAATGCCCAAAGGCAGCTAAATAAACTTTTGGACACACACATGCACACACACCAAAATACACACCAAAATACACACAGACAGAGAGGCATACAAATTGCATGACAGTCACGGCCAAATTGTCGGGCCAGACAAGTCTGACATTTGAAATCGCCAAAGGAAGAAAAACAACAACAACAGATATTAGTTATAAATAAAAGGGGTACGACCAGCAAACAAACAAATCGCAGACAGTTGACTGACTGGTGATATACTGTTAGCAGCGACTGTGACTGTGACTGTGACTATGACTGACACATGGCAAAGACAAAGGCAAAAAGCAGACTGAAAGCAATTAGAATTCAATACATTTGCCCGGACGACTTGTAATTAAGTGTAGATTGGACAGACAAACAGAGAGAGGGAGAGAGGGAGAAAGAGCGAGGTATAAAGAGACAAGCGGAGAAAGAGGGATGGAGACAGAAAGGAAACCAGTTGACAGCAACGAATATTAAGACGTAAGTTATAAGCCAGCGGTGCAATATCGATACATATACCATATGCACTCAGAAAAAAATTAAACTAATTTTAGTAAAACGCCGTACAAAAAAAACAACATTTTCCTTGTTTTGAAACAACTTCTAAATTTTAGCAAAACAAATTTCTAAAATTTAGAAAGGCTTGCCCTAAATCGGCACTTTGAAAAATTTTTATTTAATTTAGAAATATTTCTTATTAATAAGAAAAAAAATATGTAATTTTTAGGAAAATTCGTTTCTAAATATAATTTCTGACTCGTCTTTTATATTATGGTTTAACTGTCTCAGTTTCGACTTCCCGTAAAATCTAAAGTTTTTCAAATTATTTGGTTTGATCTTTTATAAACAATCCAAAATGTTTGTATATTTGAGATCTTAATAAAGTAACTCTTAATAATAAACTACGGAATAAAAAATCGAATATAAGAATTCTTCAATGTTTCCACATGGAAGTTACACATTTATATATTGTAAATTTTAGAAAAAACCACTCGAAAATGTAGAATTGCAAATGATGACCAATACTTGGCGCCAAAAATATGCCGATTGACGAAATGAAGGGTGATTATTTTTATGAGTGTATAAACTACATTTACTACTTTACTGCAGCCGAGAGCAATAAAGTAAATCAAAGGCTTGTCGCATTGTAAATCATAGGGGAAAGTCCTTGACAGTGTGCACCAAAGACCGGCATAATAACGGCTCAGACTTTCAATTATTGAATGAAACGAACACAAGCACACGAACACACGCACACACGCACACACTCAGGCAAAACAAGAGAGGGGTAAATGAATTACAAATATTTACAGCATACCTGCAGGCGCTTTATTTATGCAAACGCCGCATGTCGAGCTCCAATTAAACCACAAAAAAAAGGAAAAAACGTAAACAATTTCTTGCATTTCCATTTCACACTCGCAACCAGCGAATGTAACAAGACAGAAACTATCAGCAGCAGGAATGCGCTAGTCGAGAGTGCTCGACGAGGAGATGCCCTCTAGACAGCTATTTTTTTAGTAATATAATTCGTTTTGATTAACAAAGCAATGATCAATAATAAGTCAGAAGAGTATGACAAGTGTATCTCTTATTACTACCGTATATCGATTTGAATCGACACTCGCGACACGGGAGAAAGTTATCGATAAAATGCACTCAAATTGATCTGTTCGGGATAAATGAGAGCCTTTATTATAGACGGACAAATGGATGGCATAGAAAATCCTTTCTTTCGCTGTAACATGCATACCTTTGGACAAACCCATTATACCCTTTTTACTGATGTGTTCAGGGTATAAATAATTGAGTTTCGCAACGAAATACCCTGAAAGAGGTTGACGGGTTTCTCGCAGATATCTCTAACAATCTAACTTCGAGTGATTTCAAAACTTATACTTAAGGCTACTTAGGGTAGACAACAAGTATTTATTTATTTATATTAACTATAATTAATTTATATAAAAACGGTATTTAATTGTATATCGCCAAGCTATGCACACCCTCAAGCTAAATTGTTCAGTTTATAACTGCAATTTTGTTGTATTTAATAATAATGGTAATACAAATAATAATAGGAATATAATCTTTTATGTACTTAAAGAAAACATCCGATAACTAACACATAGAGAATGCTCAGAATTGATAATAGTGCCATATATAGATAGTCAATTAAGAATTAAATAATTTATTTATAACAACAACATTATAAATAAATTTAATGCAAACTTTAATTGTAATTTCGCATTCGAAATATCTTTTATTTTGATAACTTTAACCCTCGATCGATATACCCCTTGTAAGAGCCTACCAGGGCATAAACATGATTGCGTGCTCTGCTGCGCTAACTCTATTCAACTTGTTGGCAACACCCCCACAACCCCCACAACCCACACACACACACACACCAATCCCCAACCTCTCCGTCCGTTTATTATTTCCTCACACTTTGATTTCGCTTTTTGCCGCAGACCTTCCCCGATATATATCTGTGTGGCCTCGTCTGTGGTCTTTGCGGAGCCCTTTGAGCCGAAAGTGAATGTTAGCCAGCGTATGTACTATAGACATACACATATGTAAATATGTAAATTTAGATATATATAGATATGCATATGTATGCGATACTTGCATTTATCTTGTGGCTTTGTGGCATTAGCGTTTCGCATTTTAAATTCCTCGCTCTTTGCTCAACTTTGGTAAGATGTTCGTTGGCCGATGTCTTGGGAACTTGGCTATTTCTATAAGGTCAACGGATGTGTTATCCAATTAGCGATTATCATTGAGTTTGTATCTATTACTGAGACTATGACGTAAGCAACGCAATTACAAATCGATTGAATAGAAAGCTTTTATCGCTCATATTTTGAAGCATTAAATTTCTTTTTTTTGCTCTCAATTTGTTTGCACATTTTGCTAATTGCTTTAAATGAGAATGTAAGCCTGGTGGATATCTAGGTAAATAGAAGTGTTTCACATAAGAAATTAGTTACAGGAGAGGTCGTTAGATAGATGTATGGAAGAATGCAGCTTCTACGAATTAATTGAAATACCCTCTGAAATGAGAGGTCTCGACTCAAGCAGATACTCTTTAACCAGTTTTTAAATGCAGATCTTAACAGATCTTAATGACTTTTTACAATTATATTTTATTTACTTTAATCGATTTGATCAATAATATGTCAGGGTATTTTATATATTAATTGGAATACCTTTGCAATTGTGTATATTAGTAAATATATCGATATGCGTGAAACGAGTATAATTATCGATAAAATTAAATAAACTGTGTATCCGAATGATAGGAGACAACTTATATGCCAAATTTAAAGATACTAGCTGTAAGATTCTGCAAGACACATTGAAAATATTTTAATCTCTTTGTAATTTGTCCTGGTGGGACCCTTTGCTTCGGCTTTGAGTGTTCCGAACACATGAATACATTTTAATGGTGGTGTAGAATCGGCCAGACTTTGAATGCTTATCCCTTACAAATGCTTTCATTCATTATGTGTCTTAAAGTTAATAAAAATCAATTTTAATATATAATTCATAATAAAATACAAAATTAAAATGATATCTAATTGAAAATTAAAAATAGGAAATTTAATTTTGGCACAGAAAAACAATTAATTATAAATAAATAAAAGAACTAACGCAAAATCTTAATCTGACTATATTTTTATCATACGAATTTTACATTTTATTCAGACAATCCCCAGAAAATGTGCGCTATACTTGCCTAGAAGACGTTAACTGAGAGTCGTGCAACGAATCATAAGAATCATGTCGAATGTGAGTGAATATTTATATTAGATTGAAGAGAAATGTTGGAAAAGGATTTCACTTTGTGTGCTATTTGCAGCTACTTCACATGGACAAATCGAATGGCAATGGGGTGTATGCAACAGACAATGTGGCAGCAACAGCAGCAACAACAACCGCTATGAATACGGCAAATAATATAACCATAATGAATGGCGCTGCGGCAGTTGCAGCTGCCGCCGCAGCAGCTGCTACATTGCCAGCATCCGCCTCCAGCGAGGATCTCAGCCAGAGCCTGTCCGAGTACACAGACGCCGATGAGAGCATATCAGCACCCACTGAATTTCTTGCCGAGGTAAATCCATAAATACAAACACATACACTCAGAAAAAATAGTCTTGAATTTTAGAAATTTGCCATACATTTGGCACCAAGCTTAACATTTATTATTAAAAAAGTATATTTCTGAAAATCAGTAGTTTACTTTTCGCAATTTCAGGGTACACTTTTCCAAAATGTAGAACAAGTTTGTCTAATTTTCAGGGTTTTTTTTATTCAAAGAATTTTTAACATAAGCTTCTGGTTGCTAATATTTTTATATTTTTTAAAGAATTTATATGAGAAATGCATTTCTTAATAATAGAAAATATTTCTAAAAGTTAGAAAAAATCATAGCTTTGGGTCAAACCTTTCAAATTATTAGAAACTTTGATTTATATTAAGAAATTGTTTCTAAAAATTAGATTGTAGGTTTGAAGGTTGATTTTCTAAGGTTCAGTGCGATATTTTCTTTATATGCATATACAAATATAAAATCTATTCAAATGCAAATCGCGCTGGCAGCGGCAGTCGCGAGGCAAACTTAATTCGGAATCCTTTCAAGCGGCTGACGATGAGAATGATTGGAGTGAGTTGCTCTTGTGCGCCGGCTTATTGATTGCTAATAAATTGCTTAACTTTGAGCGACAACTTTTGCCATCCTCCATTGAAATGTGGGCAACTAGGCCAATGGACAGACTATTGTTGCTTAGCTTGACAACCAAAGATTTCAAAAGGATTTGACGCAATTTGATTTATTTGGATTATTCTCTCTTTTTCTTCTTGATATTTTGCAGTTTCTGTCGGCTGTCATGCTCAAGGATTACAAAAAGGCTTTGAAATACTGCAAATTGAGTGAGTATCCAATGCTCTAAGCTATAACCTTTATAATAATCTAGTTACTCGCAGACAAAAGTAACGCTTAAACTCAAATTCAACTTATTAAAATGGGTTAAGACTTTCGAGAACCATAACTTGGTCAAAAGTCATCAGATTTTCATTTAAATAGGTCTATTATACCATTTTATAATATGATTTTGAATAATACTACATTCAAAGTTGACAACGAAATTCTGGCTCGAAACCTATTTAAATTATTTACTATTATTATCTTTCAATAGGCATAACTTGGTCCAGGGCTTAATTAATAGTTTAATCTCTAGTTCAAAGCTAAATTCAAAGTTGAAAATGCAATTCTGGTTGCTTATAAATGTACTTATTCACTACCTTATTAATCTGTAACACTTTGTATATATTTTTTGTCTTGTGACGCAAACATCAGTTCTGCAATATGAGCCAAACAATGGAACGGCCAAAGAGTTCTATCCACTCATCCTGGACAAGTTGCGCGGTAAGTTCACAGATCACTTGTACAAATAATAATTAATAGTAATTAAATAATTAATAATAATTATTATATACAGCTGTTAGTGACAGCGATGAGAACTATAACAAATCCTCGTCACCGGAGCTGGCATTGGATTTGGAGGCGGCTTGCGAGGATAGCGTTAGCAGCCACAGCAGTCACAACAATTGCTCCGATGATGAAGATGAAGATAATGATGATGATGTTGATGTTGATGATGTTGATGTTGATGTTGATGATGAGGATGACATTGATGATGAGGATGACATCGATAACGTGGATGTTGGGGATGAGGAGGAGAGCAGCAGCAGCAACGATGACTACGATCTGCCCATCGATGAGCCTCAGGATGCGGCTGCTGTCGACTGCCTGGCAGTCCATAGCACCTCCCATTCCCATTCGCATTCGCATTCGCACAACGATTCGGGTTCGTCACGCAACTCCTCGAGCGGAGGCGGTGGTCGCAGCGACAATACCACACACTCCTATTCCAGCCTCCTGCTGGAGGAGGAGGACGACATTGTGCCCGTCAATCTGCCATTTGGCAACCGGGAGTCAATAAGTGCAACAGATCTGGACATCAGCAATGGTAAGTAGCAAAAATCACCCTGAAAATAAAAATAATTGATAACAATTTCCAAATATGAGCAAAAAATCAACCTGAATTTTGTGTCATTAACAAATAATAATAATAAAAAATATAAAAAAATGTTAAATTGGCGATTTTCTAAAATAAATATATAAAAATACCAATTATTATAATAATTCCACATTCTGAACGATCTTTCAGGCAACAAGGTGGCATCGGCATCGTGCAGCGACTCGGAGTCACCAACAGAGCCGCTGACCCAAAGATTGGCGGCCATTTTGCGTTCCAAGTGCGGCGTCTCAGCCAGCAATGATGAGGCCTACTGAGGGAATAGTTTAAACAACAATTTATATACAAAATATACCCTATATATATATATACTATATATACTATATATACTATATATTCTTGTACTTATACTCGAGATAAATGTTTACACACTTTCTTTGCCCAACTAAGTAACTAGTTTTCCACTAGTGCATTCGTCGCTTAACAAACCTAGAAACCGTCCCTAACTGCATACAAGTACTACTATATATATATATATATACCTCTCTATATATGTATATATCCGATTGCAATACATACACAGCTGCAAGTTTTCCTTTTTCAAAACAAAAATTCCCTAGACAAACAACATATCGTACAAACATAATAAGTATACTTATATATAGTAGTCGTATTTGTATTGTGTATGTGTAAAAGAATGAAAAAAAAAATGTAATCTAGATACTATAACATTTATGCTCCATTTGTTACAGAGCCCCAATAATATTATATATATACACATACATATGTAATAATAACAGAAACAGAATCTATTTTAGTAAGACACACTCATATGCAAACAAAGCGCACAGGACTTGGGAAAAACATATTGTTGGAAAACTTTACAAGTTAGCATTTTATAGACGGCGACTTTTTTTCCACACAGTTTATAACACACATATACGTAGTATATATATATAGTATTAATTTAGTGAACGGAATGCTCGGATAAGTCTGATTAAAATGGAATGGGGCAAGTAAGTAGTCGTGTGCTACATGTGCTACAACTGAAATGGTCCAAAGTCTTAAAACTATATATACATATATATATATATAGAATGAGAATACAAATACATTCCCTTTATTTTCGAATAATAATGAAGCTTACAGATTTTTGAGACTTTGATGTATTGTATCGTTTGATTTGTTCAGTATACATAAATGCATATATATTATCAAATAAGTTGGCCGATATACGCAACAAATCCTTAAATGAGTATTTAAATATTCATATTATATATATTTAATTAAGTTTAAAGTACTTACTTAATTACTTATGAGAATTTATAAGATTGAACGCTCCTTTAACAATTGTGTGTAGTTATTTATCAGCGTTTTCATTCAGTTCTATTTCAAACTTATGTAATCACATTATATTCGATATGTATTCAAGTGTATATTCGAAACATGTATTCAACGTATAACGGAATGTATCATTAAAAGTTACAATAAAGAAGGAAGGCGACAATTTTCGGTATTGTTTATTGGATTAATTGAAGGTAAGCACAGCAATTATCATATGCTAATATAGGAATTGATCTAGATGAAAAAAAAAACGGATCAGTTTTGACAACAATTTCGACTCATGCCCATAAGCCGATTTTTGAATAGAATATTCTTGTGGATTCCGACATAAAATTACATTTTTAACCATAAAAGTAGGATTGGTGGGATTGGATTGATGGCGGAGATAAGAAAAACCCGAATATATACAAAAGTTAAAGAATTACTTACCTGAACACTCCTTAAATATTCCACAATCTTAATTAAAATGCTTTTGGTATTAATTTCAAACACTTCATCAGCATTTATTTTAAATCCATTATTATCGAAGAACTGTTCTTGTGTCAGTATAAATTTCATATTAACATGACTTGCAATCGAATAATGTATTTAGACAGTTCTTAATTGTTTTTTTTTTTTATAAAATGTTTTGTTTCGTACATAGACTGTTTTTGAAACAAATATCATTGATTTGTTTCGATAAATTAATCGAGATAATCACTATGATTTATGTGAATGCCAGTTGGACTGTTGTTGTGTATAACTGTATATCAAAAAGATTGAGTGAATTTATCGATTCTTTTCGATTTTCGATTTTCGATTATACATAAAACGTTTCAAAATTGCATTAAGTGTGCTGAAAAATGTATGTGTGCTTATCATCATCCATCCACCATTCATCCAAAATCCTAACCATAGCCATCTGATATGTAACAAACTACTAATGTGAGTCGAACAATTTGTTATTGTTTCTTCTGTTCTGATTGCGTCTTCGAATACTGTTTTTGTTTTCGTTTTAATATTTATTATCAATAATACTTATATGAACCAACCACTTGAAAATTATTGTTTCTATGTTTTGTTCTCGAGCACCAAAAAAGTAAAAAGATAAATCGCATAACAAAATTAATTCTATTATCAGAGTGTTTGCATGTTAAATTAATGTAAGTTGCTCAGAATAAAAATCAGGTAATGAAGCTTTGTTTGTATCGTAAATTGCACGTATTTGTTGTATATCGTTTTGTGTTTTGTTTTTGTTTTTGTTTTTGTATTATTCAAATAGCTAAAGTATGCTAAATATGTGTGTGTGTGTATATGTTTGATTGATATAATGCTAGATTGAAATTCAGTATTTTCAGCAAATTGAATCAATTGTAATGAAACTATGATTGTGTGACGAGTCCTCAATTATTCACTTACGACTTATGAGAGTAATATATATATGTATACATCTGATCTATCATACACATTAAAGTAAGTAACTCTTTTTCATTTTGTTTGATTTGTGTTAAACTTTGCAAGTAAACTTAATCAATTCGTTTTCGATGAAATGCTAATCTGGTTAACTATAGCATGCCTTTATTCATGCTTACCACCACTAAATCTAAACTTGTCCCAGACACGATTGTGTGGATTTAACAAATATTTCCCATACCTCGTAGTATGATTGATTTTTTCTCTTTTTTAGATGAGTCAGTGTGCTTTATAAGTCTGCTAAGTCTGTTGTGTGTGTTTATCGTAGGGTATATCGTCTATATATATGCATATATATACACATACATATATATATATATATATATATATATCGCGCTTACATATTTAATGTTCATTAAAAAGAAACTTTCATTTGAAAACTTCAGGTGTTTCTTGTACTGTTCAGTAAAATTACATATATGTATATACACGTATGTAAGTGTGTGAGTGTGTGTGTGTGTGTGTGTGTGTGTATATATAGATTTGTGAGTTGGCACTACATCAATTGAAAAGAAAAAATAAAAAGCAAATCTCGATTCTCAAATTGTAGCTTAAAAACAATCATTTAAAGTATTTATTAAAAATACAACAAAAAATAATAATTAAAAACGATAAGTTTACATATATAAACATAATTAAAATAGCTTTAAATCGTACACTTAACTACTTATATATATATATATATATATATAACTAATATACGTCTGTCGACGCTCAAAAAAGGGACAGCTTGGCAAAGAATTCAACAGTTACGAAAAAAAAGAATATTAAACGAACTAAATACAAAAACAATTATATATACGTATATGTTGTATATATATATATATCATTTATATATATATATATCAGTCGATGAAGTTAATGTGTGAGATGAGCTACAGACCAATTTATGTATTTGATGTGCGTCTAGAGAATTGTTGCCCGGGCAAGATACGTGTTTTCAAAGACTCGCAAATAAACTCTAGTTTGGCTCAGAAATAACGATTTGTTCAGTTTTCGCTAAAATGTATAAAATGTGGCGTATTTATGTTTAAATGACAGCTGCCAATTTTTTTCCAGTGTACGCTGCGCTGCCTTTGCACAATACTTATGTAAAACTAAACAATTTTGAATGTTATAAAAATAAAAATGACGCCACGCCTCAAAATCACAACCAATTTTTTGTCATTGGCTGTGATTTAGTACCGCTTCTATAAGCAATTTGTGGTTTCCTTGGCATCCTCGATGTTGGTGTGGTTCTTGATGAGCAACTGCGTCGTCGGATATTTGTTGAGTTGTGCGAAACGCTCCATCACACACGAGGAGCTGAGACGCGCCTCGGCATCGTGATCCCAACACTCCTCCATTGTGTCGCAGAATATGCTGAGACCCTAAAAACGATATCAAAGTCAATTACAAATCCAATCTCAGCAAGATTATTAAGTATCATCACTAGGCAGGCAATAGTTAATAGTTAGTCAAAAAGTTTTAATTTAACAGATACTCACCATATGGGTACGCCACGTATTGAGCAAATGTGGACGCAACTTTTTCATGACGACACTCTCCTGCACCTCATCGAGTGTCGGTCGCTGGCCGAGTTCGGCCTCAAATGGCAGCTGATATTCACCGACGGGTCCGACGACTTCACAGCGTGAGACCATTTCCCAGAGGACCAAGCCGCAGGCATACACATCGATGCGCAGGAAGGCATCCCGATTGAAATTGATGGCACCCTCGAGCACCTCGGGCGCCATGTAGCGACGAGTGCCGACCTGACCGTGGGTGTCGCCACACGGTTTGCCCGGCTGAAAGATCATGGCCAGGCCAAAGTCCGCAATGCATGCGGTCAAATCACCCTTGAGGAGAACATTCTTCGATTTGAAATCACGATGTGCAATCGATGGCTTTAGCCCATCCGTCTTAGTGCCCGCAATCTCCTCGTGCAAATGGGCCAAGCCATTCGCCATGGACTCGGCAATGCGGCACAGCTCCAGCCAACTGATCGTGTGCGATTTTAAATAGTCGCATAGGGAGCCATTATGCTGATAGGTGGATATTAACCAATATTCGGGTTTATCCAAATGCTTTTCAACACCGAGAAATTCGAGTATGTTCGGGTGGCGCATTCGTGGCAGTTTATAGATCTCGTTCTCTGTTGTCCACGATTCCTTCTCCTGCATGCGAAAGATTTTGACGGCCACATCCAGACCGTGCAACTTGGCCTGCCACACATCACCAAAGCGTCCGCTCGCCTTCTGCTCGAGCAATTGAATCGGACGGTTGCTCAACAATGGCGATGAATTTGTAATTTCCGCTTCATGCTGAGAGAGAAGAGGGAAGAACAGAAATTAGTAATTATAATTTGAATTACTATTAGGAGCCACTCACCTTGGGTATCTCATTAAAGTGCTCCTGCTTGAGGCGTCTGTAATAGCTCAGAATGAATATTAGCAGCACGACGAGGACGGCGAATGCGGAAGAGCCAACAATATAATAATTCACATTGTTGTTGTCCTGTGTCTTCTCCTTTGGCACTGCAAAAAGAGTAGCAACGGAATATTTTTGTTTGTACAAGTAATTATAAAGCGATTCTCAGCCATATTTTAAGCTGTTTTTGGGTCAGTTTCTAATTTCCCTTCTCTACTGCCGGGTTAAAAAGTTACGTATATCAAAAAGACCACAAGATCGAAACAAAAATTACCTAAATGCACAGAAATAGCAGCTAATGTAGCAGCTACCATAGAGCAGCTACGTGCAGCAAATGAGCAAAACAAATATGCGCTTGCTATAGTAGCAAACAGAACTAAAGATAATACTTAATTATTAAATTATATTATAATATATATATATATATAAATAATATTATTTGTATTTTATTTTTATATTATATTTAATTCTCTTTGCTCCGAAATCGATACATCGATAATTACCAATCGATAACGCCACATATCTGCCACAATTTTAAAGCTACTATCATTGGCATCCGCCATGCCGTCCTTGCATTATCTCTCTTAATTTGGAGCCTTCAAATTTGGAAGGTATATTGCCGGTAAGCGCTTTCAATTGCCGATAAGAAATTTGTTATTTGATCACGCAATTTCTGAAAGTGTATGTCCATAAAAGCGCATAGCTCAAACTAATTTTAGCGGACCACGCCCACAAAACTAGACAAAAGTCCGCTGTTTATAGCTAAAGTTACCAATCTTGAAAGGTACATTATTGGGAACCGTTTAATTCTCCTCCATTCTCACTGAAAGTGGCATTATCCCAGAAATAATCACCATAACGAAACTAAGACTAAAAAAAAATACAAGCGCAAAAAAGAAGAAAATACTCCAAAAACCAGAATGTAAAAATTGAAAATTGTTCTAACTTAATATAAAATAATAATATTAAACAGAGCGAAAGACCTAAGTTGCCAGTGCTATACTCTTCTCATTTTGTAAAAAGCAAATAAATAAAGACTTAAAAATAGAAAAAAATGAAACTCTTGAAATCTTTGCCTGGCACTCGAAATATTATGTTTGCAACTGTATGTGGCATAAATGCATGTTGGTCTTTAAACGCTTGCACCGCAGGTGAACAACATCTCAAGTGGCACCTGTAGTTGGTGCCGTGCAGGGTTGATGCTGTGCATGTGCATGTGGATGCCACAACAAGCACAGAACGCAAAGCAAAAAATGAAAAAAAAAAAAAAAAACGAAAGTTTCGCCCCCAATTTGGCATCGCTTTTTATGAGCTCAAATATAGATAAAGATATATAAATATATATATATATATGTATATATTTAGATAAAAGGGAGCCAAACACACAAAGAGAGCCTCACAAAAAAATTAAAATATAACGAAACGTGGCACGAAGGCAACTTGCAACACACACACAGGCAGGCAGCTTATGGAGGCTGTGGAAAGTTCGTTAACACGAAAATGTATTGCAAGCAAGGAGGTGGCAAGGTAGCAAGTGGTTACCTGTGTTATGCCAAAATTGGAGCGTGCTGCAAAGGAGAGAAAAAGAAGAAGAAAAAATGTGGCACCTTGTGTTGTTGCCTCCATGGCGGCCGGTATATATTTGTAGTGCATGTTGCACTTGGAGCCCTTGCAACAGCAGAAATTGATGTTGCCCAAGCGGGGCTTGGCACTCGTGATGCAAGCAGTCTGATTGCACTCGTGCATGTCCGTGAAGCAGCCCTTCATCTTGACTTTGTCCGTGCCTGCAACAAATGAAATTAAAATATTATAATCCCTTCATTTCTCACAGTGTATTCGTCGCAGCTACAAACCAGTCAGCTCGTCAACGGCCCACAGCACATAACAGCTGGGAAACTTGTCCGCCTCCACCTGACACCGCTCGATGCTTGTGGCACAATTCTGATGCGTGTTGCAATCCTTCTCGTCATAATGCTCACAGTTGATGTTGTGCCCCTCGGGCAGAATGGCACCACCAGCAACGGATTTCTCCTGATGCATCAACAGACAGCCTGAGAAGTGGAAATAACAACAAGTCAGTCATTTATTTTATTTCATATTTTATTTCTTATAAAGAAATGCCAACTCTCATTTTTAGAAAAAGTTTTTTCTAAAATTCAGTAACAAGTAATCAAATTGACCGACTTTTACAATAGAAGCGCCCCATATCTCACCGTCTACAATAGCTAGACTTCGAATTTGAAATATAACATAAATTGATGCTATATAAATAGTGCTACTAATAGACTTAAAAGAAGTGCTAAAAATCGCTTAATGTTACAAGGCATGTTCAAAAATATGAAAACAAATCCATTCACTTATCCAAAAATACTTAAAATAGTTGAAATGTTCTAATAGAGCCTTACTTTAATTGTTTGTTTGTTTCTTTCAAAAGATTACTTCTTAAGAGCCTGAACTTCATGAAAAAATGAACACTCCAAAATGGCGAGCTAGAATTCATACAATATTTTTGAGGCCTTTTCAATTGATCTCGCTCAACTGTTATTTTGAGTGCCGCTGCCTAAGCGTATCAAATTTTTAGGCTTTGTGGAATCGTAAATAAGTTATTTAAATGGGCTCCACGCGGCTGGCTTTGTGCACATATCATGTAACACACATCCTGAATCTGCCACATCGACAACCGACCAGCGACCTGGGACCAAGAGGAGTCGCCAACGGACCAACGACCCCAATCTCAAAACCCAAACCCCAAAGCTAAACCAAATCCCAAACGCAGCAAGGCTCAAAGCTGAGCTGAGCTGCCATTGAAAGTCGAATGGAGAATGAAGAACTTGCAACGTTTGCTTGCCACACTCGCTTGCAAAGTTTGCTTGCCACGCAACCCCAATTCGTGTAAAGAGGGCTATACAAAATTAGCTCCACTGGCCACTGGAGCCTTTTGAGTGGGCCTCATAACCCCAATGCTGCAACTGCAACCTGCAACTGCTGTGTACGAGTGTTTGTGTGCTATATGTGTGTGTAAATCCACGTGTGAGTGCAGCGCACAGTCGTGCGAGACCAATTTGTGAAAGTGAAATTAAATAATAACTTTTTATTTTTTTATTTCTTTATATATTTATTTAATCTGGACTAAAAACAGTCCACAAAGGTTCCCAATCCATGTACCATATGGTGGACTATTTGGCATTAAAATACCCCAAAAATATGTAATAAATATTTCATATTTTCTTACATTTAAATTTTAAATATTATATTAGTTTAATTTATTTTTTTTTTTGTTCTGTGCCGACAGACATTAAAAGCTAGTGACTACATTAAAAAATAAAATCGAAAATATAGTCTTTATAAGCTACTAAATAATCTAGTTTATAAGCTATTATATTAACTATTTTTATAAATTGCATTCTTAAGAGCCATATGAATGCTTGGATTATTTATTTAATTATGTTTTTATTTAAGTTTTAAATGAAACTTACAAGTTAAATACTACATAATTTAAAATTTAAAAAAAAAATAGAGATTAATAACTCTGCTGGTATTAAAATGTGAAATAGTTCAATATTTATTACAAGGATTGGTAAACACCAGAAAAAAACCAATTAAATAATTAATTTTAAACGTTAGAGAGAGAGAGAGAGAGAGGCAAAGAATGAATTTGGTTATTTATTTTTGCAGCTTATCATTTACAGCCATGAATATTTTTAAAGTCTCCTTTGAATCGCACTCCCTATTAACAGCTTTAAGTCTTCTCATTAACATCATTAAGCAACCATTTAACATAGCCTCTAATCCACTGTGCAAGGGTAATCGCATCTATAAATATATGTATATACATACATACATGCATACACATGCGTGTGTCGTGTGTGAGCATGCTTTATAGTAAAGTAGATACATAAGCATTATGCACATTATGCATGTTGAAAGGGGATGAGTTTAAAGTGGCATTCGTTCAAAATAAAGAAACAACAACGGCAAAAGCAGAAATAACTAGAGTAAAGAGTAAAGAAAATGCATAAGAGCAAACGATAGCGAATGGGAGTCAACGAGAGCGGGAGAGTTGCGCTCAACTAAAGTAGATTTTCACCCGTGACGAGAAGCGGCAACAACAACAACAAGTTGCTCTAATACAACGTCATCCATTCAAAAGAAATCATTGCACACTCACACGCATACATACAAATTACAGTTGACGGAAAGAGCAGCAAAACGGACTTAAGAACTCGATCAAGCGTAAAGTGGAGAGTGGGGGTTGGGGATAGCAGGCGCCATTACGTACAGTAAACAAACACACACACATGCTGACGATAAGTATGTGTGTGTGCATTTGTATACATACCTATAAGCTGCATCGCCAGATAAAGCACAAAAGCGTATTTGGACATTGTTGCGACGTTTGTTATCACCGCTGCTCCCAACTTGTTTACAACAATACAAATTTTATTTTTTTTATACGTAACACAAAAAAATCCGCGCTGTTTGTAATTAATTATTCTAATTAATTATTTTCGGTTTTACTTTTGGCACGTCAAAATTTAATTTTGATTTTTTTATTGCGTTTTGTTGATTTCTGATTTTGCTTCACTTTTTAAGCCGTGCATTTAATATTATTTTTATATATTATGTTATGCGTCTTTGTGTGTGTGTGTTGCGTGTGTTTGGATGTGTGTAAATTTGTGTTTGCATGTGTGTGTTTGTGTAATTTATTTTCCGCTGCATTCGCAGCAATTTTGCTGAACACACGTTTTTTTCATTTGCATTTTCATGGCTTGTTTTCGTTTTAGCTTCCGCCTATTTATCACATTTTCTATGTTAGCACTTTAAATGCGTTTCTCTGCTGCATTTAATGCTTTTTTATTTAGTTATTCTCTGTCGATTTTATTCATTTGTACGCAGTTTTTACTCGCAATCACAATTGAGCGTTCCAACTTGGTACAAGTGTACCAACATTTTCTGTACATTTACCAACACTTGTTTGTGGCGGCGTGGCAACGCTTTGATTTGTACAACTAATTGTAAAACTTAACAGCATATATTTTGGCTTACTGGTCACACTCTTTGGAAGTAAAGGAAGCTGTTTTTCTTAAATTTAGAATTTAACAGCACTTATTTGGGTTTACTGGTCACACTTGCTGCAAACAAAACACGGTTTTTTTTAATTTTAAAATAATATTTGCTGCTTATATAGTTGCTTGAGGGTAACAAATCTTTATTCTAATTGTAAGCTAAAATGTAAAATTTAACAGCACTGCTAACACTTCATGTTCAGACTTTCTGTTAATAAAGCAAACATCCTTTTAAAGACAATTATTTACATACAGTGAAAGACAGCTTATTAGGCACAGAGTCAAAGAAAATAGGCTACTTTCTTACATAATCCTACCTAGAAGGTGGGGAAACCCCAGTGTATTGGGGTCATATATTAATTTAGGTGGTTAATACCTGTACCTACATCGGTCTTTGGAATTTTTGAAAAATAATTAATGATTAGTTTATAGCAGGCAATTACTTGTTTTCTTTGACTCTGTGCCTAATAAGGTGCCTTTCACTGTATCAGTAAAGTTTATCTCACACACATTTACACAGAAGTCACATGACGAATTTCTAAGAATAAGAAAAAGGCACAAATAATGATTTCATCAAAAATGAATCACATGCTGTAATACACTTTATTACATCGCCATTAAGATAATACAATATAGATACACAAATATAATATATACAAGCTTGAAAAATAAAATATTATATTAAAAATCACTTTTTGCCATCGAGATTGGTCAAACCATCGGCATATTGAAACTCAGGACTGTTCTCATATTCGCACATATCCAGCGCTATGATGCAGCTCTCCTTCACCACCCTCCGCTCATCCTCTGCGTAATTCTTGAGGATTTTGATACATTCATCGGTGGCAATGGCGCCCAAAGCCTCGGCGCATTCATGTCGAACCATTTCATTCTCCTCGCGATTCTCCAGATTTGCCTGCAAATATTTAATGCTGCAAGGCTGCTGCAATTGACCTAAAACAAAGGCAACTTCATGACGAAATAGAGCCGATTTATCCTTTAATCCTTCGGCAAGGGCCAGGACACTTTCCTCTGTGCGAAGATTTCTTAAACTGAACATTGCCCGATAGCGATTAAAAAGATTCTGCTCCGCATTCAAATAAATTTCCCTCAATTGCTGCACATTTTTCTCGCCTGCTACTGGTGGTGAAGGATCCACAGAGGCATAGGGATTGGTATCCTGCACCTGCTGACCACTTTGCAGCCAGCGAACGCGCTCCAAGGCAATTAGACAAGTTTCTGCCACCTCCAAAACCGAATCATTTTTGTATTTTTCGAGAAGCGGCAGAACTTCTGCTTCTCCAATGGCGCCGAGTGCTTCAGCTGCCTCGTGACGCACCATGGGCTCCTCGCTGATGTCCTCGAGCACCTGGGTCAGTATGCCAATTGCTAGTTTGTCCTGCATTTGGCCCAAACAATAAGCCAATTCGTGTTTGAGCAAAGCGGATTCATCTTTAAATCCTTGACTAATTTCCCCAATTGCTGTCGCGCCTCCAATGTTCTTCAGCGTGAACAACGCTCGAAAGCGCTCCTTGAGCGGACGCTCCTTGTTGTTGAGTACGGCACCAATGGCTTTAATTTGTTCTTGCGACACCATTTCCGCTCTATTTCCAAAATTACAATTTGTAAATAATAAAAAGCCTACCTCGTGGAAAGTGATCGATTACAAATACAATAAATTTTTATTGACCAACCACCACAAATACTTGTACATGCACTGTTGCGTCTATGCAACACTTGTGTGTCCAAGAGCAGAAAATAGTCTAGTTATGGTTTATGATTAGTCTTTCCCTTAAAAAGCGTATTTTGAAGCAAAATAAAGTGTTAAGTTTCTATCGACCAAAAACCACCGTCCCAAAAGGCCACCATTATCAACAGCGTATTTTCAGGCAAAATAATGCGATAACTTGCTATCAATCAACCACCACATGTACTCATACATGCTTTACAGCATTGTTACAAAAGGCCGCCATAAATGTCGGGCTGTGCAACACTTAAATGTAATCGAGTTTTGGTTTATCTTTGTTTTTTGCTTCAATATGAAAAAAATACATCGAAATGTACTAAAACTAGCATATTTACAACCGAAATAGTGTTTAACTTCTATTGGCAAACCACCACATGTTCTCCAATGTGTTTACCAATACTGCCACAAAAGGCCGCCATAAATGCTGTGCTGTACAACACTCGAGTGCAAGAAGAAGCAGAATTTAGTCGAGTTGTGGATTACGTTTGGTCTTTCGCCATTGGCTCGAGAAAAACCGTCGAAAAGTGCAAAATACAACGTATCTCCAGGCGAAATAAAGTGCAAAACGTAGTCGAATATTGGCCGCTGCCCGGGCTGATCAGTTGCATATTAAGTTTTAGTGCAAACGTGCCGAAAATTGCATTTAATAAATTTAGCGCGTACATTCAGCGTGGCGTGTGTGTGTGTGTATGTATATGCATATGTGTGTGTAAGATACCTGCCAGTTGAAAACAGTGTGCAAAAAGGGAGCACAGAAAACCACTCGCTACTTTAAAGCGAAGCGTTCTTGAAAACATTGCAAAATACAAAAAAAAAACTATTGTATTTTGTAAGCAAAAATAAATAACAAATATTATCAAAATGTCGGACGAGACGAGCTTACAAAAAACAGAGGCGGAGGCAGTTGAAGAAAGTGCAGCAGCAGCAACAATTCAACCGGCGGCGACGGATGAGAAAAAAACACCCGTAAGTGTAATAAATACATATGCAAATATGTATGCAGTGTGTGTGTGTGTATATGTGTAGAGACAGTCACAATTAACACCGGGGGTCGTGCGATAAGAGCGCGCTTTGCAACACATAGAAACATACACAAATACAGACACCTAGAATTATCTGGAAGAGCGTGCGCAACACTTACGCAGTATTTTTCCAAAATATTATGTGAATGTGTGCGTATGTTTTTCTTTTATTTGGTTTTTTACACCGTTTCATGTTAATGTTAATTTGTCCTCGTTTGCCGCGCGCGCTTTTCCCCTCTCGTTTGTATATCGAGAGTGTGTGTGTGTGCATTTATTTTTGTATGTCGCGTGTTTCACTCGCTGCAAAGTCTCATCGCTGGGTCTCTTGTGCACACGTTTTGCCGCCGCGTCTCTCGTCACGTTCTCGTTTGTTTTTATTTTTCTTCTTCTCTTTTCGACTTTTTGTTGTTTGCTGTACTTTGTCATACAAGCATATGTATACGCGTGTGTGTGTTTGTTTTTGTGTGTGTGTGTTTTATATGTTTTGGGGCTTTTATTTACCGCTCAATGGAAAATGTTAGGCTTTGTTTCACTTGGTTTAATGCGAATAAAAAAATAAAAAAAATGTAGTAGTAATAATATCGTGCAATATTGATTATTTTTTTATGAAATAATTGTAAAAAAAAAAATATAAAATAAAATTATTTAATGAATCGTTTATTTTACATTTGTAAATTTTGTATATATTTATTAAGTATTTGTAGAAATATAATTCTATAATAATATCGTGATAATAATGACATTCAATATTTTGATGAGTATTTATTTATTTATTGGTTTTATTAATTAATTTATTACATATTTTTTTTAGAAACGCACGCCGAAGCGTCGTTCATTTATTGAGCGGGCTCAGCAGGAGAGCGAGGAACTGGTTCGCACAATGGGCGGCAGTCTGGAATTGGGTGGCGGTCGACGCACGCGTTCCAGTACTCGTGGAACGCCAACGCGTTCAGCTGAAACCGTTACGCCGCCACCAAGCAAAAAGGCGCGCACATCGCCAGCAACAACGAAGAGTGGTGGTGGGGGACGTGGACGTGGAGCACGTAAATTGGATGTTGGCGTTGAAGAAGGTGTGGAGCAGGAAACAGCAAAAGCCAACGAGGAGGCGGAGTTGGAGCATGACGTGGAGGAGGAGGAGGAGGAGGAGGTGGTCGAAGCGAAAGCAATTGAAACTGTTAAAGCAAAAGTATGTAAATAACATGATGTTAATAACATGACATAACATGTAAATAGCATAAGATAACACTGTTAAGTCAATTCTAACATTTGTTCCCTTTACAGAGCCCTGTTAAGAAAGCCAAGAAAGATGAAAAATTGGACAAGCCGAAGGAAATTGTTGTTGAGGAATCCAAACGGAAAGAAACTAACGAAACCAAGATAAATTCGCCACAAAAGAAAACATCAAGAAAGGATCAACCAGATGCGACTTCAGCACCAGAAGAGCATCAAAACAATGTGGATCACGTCAAGGAGAGGAAAGCGGCCGAAACGAAAGATAAAACACCCAAGAAATTGGCACAAGGCGAGCCAAAAGCTAAAGTTGCCACAAGCCCACCGAAAAGCGAAGCAACTGCCACAGCTATGGAAGTGGATGAAGATGCAGCTGCTGCTGTTGAGGAGGAGAAAGAGAAGAAGGAGGCGAAGCGTGAACAGTCGCCAGTTGTTGAAAGTAAATCTGCCGCATCTGCAAGCATGGAAGTTGTCGTTGTGGAAAATAAAGCAAAGGAGCAACAGGAAAAGGAGCATAAAGTGGATTCGGAAGCAGTTCCAACTTCAGCTCCTGCTTCAACTACAGCCTCAGTTACAGCTTCTGCTCCAGTTACAGCTGCAACTCCAGCATCAGCTCCAACCCCAACTCCATCTTCAGCTCCTCCTCCAGCTCCTGCTCCAGTTCAACCTGCTAAGCAGCCAAGTCCGGAACCCATGGAAGTCGATTCGAGTACAAAGAGCAGCTCCGATCCCGAAGATGCAGCGCCAGCAGAAAGCAGCAATAAAGAGGAACAAGCGGAGGAGAAGAAGGTGGAGCAGCAGGTTGTGGAGCTAAAAGAGGCTGTGCCCGAAAAGATGGCAAATGCAACAGAGAACAAGGAACAAGTGGTGGTTGCAGTTGAAGCACCTGCCAGCAATGATAGCAAACCAGTTGTTGCAACAGTTGTAAATCCAGCTGTGGAATCCACCGAGACAGAATCAACTCAGGCAACAGCAGCGGAAACAGCAGCAGCAGAAGTGGTTGTTAAGGAGCCGCAGACGACGAACTGCGAAAACAAGTCCTCCGAGCACAATGACAACGGTGGGTGTTTCGTATTTCTGTAGCCAATCTATCCTAATCCAATCTGTTCACTCAATTCTAATCACAGAAGTTAATTATTATTACATTCAATATTCAATATATTCAATATTTAACTATCTTCAACAGGTGAACCGAAGATTGTTAACAATGCCACTGAGGATGGAGAAAATCATGCAACGCCGCAGGCCTGCAATTAAGCAGCATATAAACATGATGAAGCTGATGATGCAGATGCAGATGCAGATGATGAGCAGATGCAGATGCAGATGATGATAATGAAGATGATGATGATGAAACCAATAACTATAGATGGATGACTTCGACTTCGATTCGATACAAAAATGCCGTAAAATATTTTTGGAATTTCCTAAAAACAACAAGAGCAAAGAAATAACTGAAACTGGATCGCGCCGCATGTGAAAAGCACAGTTTCAAATGCCGTTTCTTTTATTCTCAAAACAAAACAAAACAAAACAAGAATGATTTGTAATTCACTAAGAATTAATTTCTCCAGTCTTTGTTGCTGGATTTTGAATGCTGATGCTGTGTGCGCAATATATTAATAATAATATAAAATAATAATAATAATTGTATCAAAACATATAGCTCTAAACCCGCCAACAACTTTCCCCCCAAAAATAAACACACACACAAACACACACACACATTGTTAAAAGCATTAAAACTATAAATAATATGTATGTGTAAATTTAATTAAAATTGGAAACTAAAAACAAAACAAAAAACCAAAATACATTATTGAGCAATGTATGTAAAATAGATGTTTTTAAATTATAAGACACATAATCATAAATGCAAGACCCTAATTTTAAAAGCCCACACACAAAAATTCATTTTGACAAACACTCAAAAACAACAAGAATAGATTTTTTTAACAAATTGATGCGTAATTCAAGAAAATTTAAATATATATATAAGCAAATATAAACAACAACTTTACTAACATATTACTTATATATGTATTCCCTTCTATTATTATTATTTTTTTTTTCAATTTTGAAAACCGGCATTTAGTTTTTAGCGAGAGTTCTGTTCATTTTAAAACAGAACCCAATCCAATTGTATATCAAATAACGCATCAATTGTATTCCGTGCAAGCATAAAACAACAAAAAACAAAAAGAAATCTTTTCCAGACGATCTTAACAAAATTACGAATAGTACTGTAATATTTTTCAATGAAAAATGCTAAGAAAAAAAAAAGAAAACGCAAAAAAAACTAACAAAACAAGAGGGTAAAAAAACACTTTGGAACTCTTTTTTTACAAAAAATTTGAAACCGTTTTTTGTAAGTAGCTGGATAACTTTCTGTGTAAGAAATTCTTCATTTAAAATATTCTTTTGTAAATAAAATCTTTTAAAAATGCAAAAGAGAGATAACAACGCTGACTTAAATGTAATTAATTATTACCATATGCTAGAAGAACACAGCTTAAGCCGAACTATGCAACACCATTTTTAGATTCTTGCCCCTTCAGCGGCAGCTCCTCCATTTCCTTCTCGACGGCCGGATTCAGCATACTGCGCACAAATGGTGAATACAATTTGGGATTCTGTTGCTGTTGTTCGCTCTTCTCCATTCGCCAAACATAGCTCATGGGCACTGCCCATACAAAGATGAGAATTGCACCCACCACCTTGTACCAATAAAATGATATATCATATATGGAAAAGTCGCGGTTGCTGCCAAATGCAGTTGTCACTTTTGCCGGTGGCTGGTTAGCTGGCGTCATCATTGTTGTGGTTGTTGTGCCACTGCTAAAAGTAAGTAAAATAAAAAATAAATAAAGTAAATATTTATAGATAACACTTTAAAGTGTGTCATCATAACGCTCAGCTTATCTATGCCGTAAAAACTCAGAAAGTAAATCCCCTCGATTAAATATATTATATATTATATAAAAAATACTGATAAAAATCGCAATACTTTAGTGATTGTCTACATTTTAGAGATTTTTGTTGCTAATATTTTAATATTATTTCGAAAAACAAGAAAAACTTTATATTTTTTACGGCGATTAACGACACTTTTTTTTGAGTTTAACAACACTTACATGGCATTGAAAAAGATATCTAATCCCCGAGCCTCGCACTGATCCAACGAATTTGGCAACACATCGTATTTAATGAGGCCATCTTTGAAATTGAGCTGTGCATTGATTATGATCCAGAGCATGACGAGTACACTGAACAAAATACTTGTCATTGCCACCTTACCGTTGACACGGGGCACAAACATGCCGAGCAGAAAAACGCCGACAACAGCACCGGTATTAATGCCCGTTATCGTCCACACCGTTTGCAAAATCGAGTTGAAGCGCTGCACCGCCAAACCACCCAAAATACAATAAGCACCCATCCCGATGATGACCAATTTCATGCATCCATTCGCCCGGGCCTCCGTGTGCCGAATGTGTGGTTTGATATAATCGAAGTAGACAACGCCAGCCAGCGAGTTGAGATTGGCGGAGAGGGAACTCAGCGAGGCACTGAAGACACACGAGATGAACAAACCCGGCATGCCAACCAGATTACCCATTATATCCTGTATGAAGAAGGGCATCATTTTGTCCGGTTTGCTGACCAACTGCAAGGAAATCAAAATCACAAATCTAATCAGGGTAAATATAGAGGGGCGAGGGGGAACTTACACCTGCCAACATGGGATCGCATCCAAAATATCGTGCAAACATTATAATGCCGGCGAAGGAGTTGAACAACGTTATAATCAGAATTCCAAGGCCCGCCACGATGATAGATCTGTTTGAGAATGATAAGTACATGAAATATATATTGCTTTAACTACACTCTGCAAAAAAAAAGATTTTGAAGTCAATATAATTGATTTTTCCTCCAATTTGTATATGAGCTCATTTATTATGGTTTCTCCAATTTGGTTATTGTGGATTTTTTATGGTGCTTCTTGCCACTTATTCCTTTAGATATTGTTTTCCATACGTTGTTCAAATAATTGTAATAATAAATCGTTTACAAGCAACAATTTTATATTCATTGTTGCAAATCATTTTTTAATTCAAATAAAGCAAGAAGAAATAACTGAAATCAAATATTTTTGAATTTTTACTAAACCAAGGAAAGCCAGTTTAAAAATTAAATAGTATTGAGTATAATTTAAAAATATAATAAATAAATTAAATATTAGAAGATTGATTTGCAGAAAATTCAGCAATAAATTGCACAAGAATTTCAGTCAAGATTGTACTTGAATTAAAAATACATTTTTTTCCCAGTGTATGAGTGATTCGCTTAATTTGTTGCATGTGCATTTGGCAATTAAATCCCGATTGTGGTTGAATGTAAAAGATTCGCTTACTTTTTGGCATGTGCATACGAAGGCAGTGAGACAATCCGCTGCACACAACTCTGATCGAGTCCAATCTTGCCCGTCCAGAGCAGCAACCCACTGCCTATGTTGCTCCAGACAGTGCTGCGCAGTCTCGGATCCAGTCCAAAACTATTATTAACGTAAACAAACATTAGAGAAGTAAAAGAATCGGCTTCACTGAGATCAGCTCAGACATACTTGAAGTCAAGACGACCACCTTGGGTGCCATATTCGAGGACAGTACTCAAGCCACCAGCGCGCAGGGTGCCCAGGACACCCACCATAACCACGGAGAGCAGCATAACGCCAGCCTGCACCACATCCGTCCAAACCACCGTCTTAATGCCACCCAACATGGTGTAGAATACGCAAATCGATGACACGATCGTATTGATGATGTGAATATTTACGCCAGTCACTGTAACAATATATATATACTTATATCATTTATTTATAATGTGTAAAATGTGCAATCAAATGATCGAGCTCTACAGACCCTGTGAAAATGCCAAGGCGGGAATAAACATATAAACGGGCAGCATTAAAAACTGATTCAGCACAAAAGTCAGAGTCACCAGTTGACGAGTGCGTTTATTGAAACGCATTTCCAGATACTATGGGTAGAAATATTTTTGAAATAATGCTCACATATCATATTATTATTATATCCTAACTAACCTCATAGCAATTGACAACATTGTTGTCGTAGAAGACGGGCACAATGATATATATCAATATGGGCACTGTGGGAATCATGGCTAGCACAGCGAATATAAAGTTAAAGCCATAAGTATAACTCTCAGCTGGAATTGACATGATTGCAACGCCAGAAAGTTGACTGAAAGTTAATGAAAATATTATTTGGTAAAATAATGCCAACTAATATTGCTAGCCACAGAAAAATGCAAATAATATAAGAATAACTAATATTAAATAGTGTACAAACTACAATTTAATACTTAGGATAAAATTAAAAAGTTTAAAGTAAAGCTATTAAGAGAGGTACGTCTCGAGATAGAGCAGGAAAGTTAATATTAATATAATAACTATAATAACTATAATATTAATAATAATAATAATAAAAATAAAAATAATGATATTAATAATAATAATAATAATAATAAAAACAATAATAATAATAAGCGCACGGGAACAGAAAAATGATTTCGCCACTTGGTAATTTAATTGCAAGCATAACACCTGACTTAACGCCATGATTTATATATCTATTTGTATGAACTAAAAAAGGGGGCTCGAATTTAGTCCGAAATGCCGCACATGTTGGTTGTATATAGATAAGAACTGACGATTTTGTATGCTATCCGCGATGATAACAACTTACCTGGATACCAGTGAGATGGCAATGGGAAGTGTCTGCATCTTTTTGCCACCGCGCAAATATTCCTCAGTTGTATTCTTGGCCTTGGCAAAGAAGCCAAAATAGATTCCAATGCTGGCCGATATGCTCAACATGAGTATGAAGACACTATAATCGGTCAGTCCAAATCTCAGATCCTCCACTTTAGGTGCCATATTTGTGGTTGTAATCGGAGTTGATGTTCCTTTAAAATTGAGTTCACTTTAAGATCAGCTGCGGATGCAGTCAGCACAGCTACTGAACCATCTTAAAATGTCATCTTTGACTTAAGTAGCGATCAAATGTTGCTTATCAGTTTTGTGGCTGCCATATCTGCTAGACACTGAAGTTGTAAAAGTTAATGGGCCATATCATAAACTTATCACTTACGTATTTTTCCTATGTCGTTCCTTCATACTTTTATAGCTATTAAGATCTTGATGATGGTAAATTACTGCCTACTTTTGGGAACCCTAACAAACATTTCGTATGATAAGAGTGATAAGCACATTCTCTGGTCCACAGATCACGCACAGTGTAGACAAATTTAAATGACTCACATGCGTACTTAAGATAAGATATCGATAAGAAAGTGTGGCGGTTAAGCAATCAATAAAAGAGTATTGATGGTTGAGCGATCGATAAAGGAGTGTTGGCGATCGAAGGATCGATAAAGGAATTTCGATAAAATAGTGTTGGCGGCCGACAGATAAGCCCAGTTTACAAGTCGACAATAAATTTGTCTATGGTTTAAAAAAGGTTTTGGCCATTGTAAATAAAATTATTAAGTTGATATGTTCCGCTTAATAGAAACAGGATAATCGATAACTACTAAAATAAATATTCCGAGACGCAACAAATCTTTATTGCACTACAAAAATTAAAAAGCATTCATCTATAGTATTTTATCGATCTGTTGCATCATCATTCTTGGTATTATCTATTTTGGTAATATCTATCTTATGCTCAGACGCTTCATCCTCTTTCAGCGGTGCACCCTTCAGGGGCAGCTCCTCCAATTCCAGTTCTGGATTCAGATGCAGATATTTTTGCACGATTGACGAGAAGAGTTTAGGATTTAGTTTCTCCTTCGCATCAGGCTTGCAGAAGTAGCTCATTATAACAGTATACACAATCGTTAGAGTAATGCCCATTATTTTGTATACGTAAAATGATATATCAAATATTGAAAATTCGCGATTACTGCCAAATGCACCAGTAATCAATTGTGGCGATGCTGTGGTCGTTGAAATTGTTGAGTTGTTACTATAAAAAAGAGAGGTTTAAAATAAATTTCTTATAATTTATGGCTTAAAGCTAATATATTGCTCACATTGCATTTGCAATCGCCCTGAACTGAGGCGCCTCACATTGGTCCAAGGTGTTGGGCAGACCATCGTATCTGATGAGACCCGCCTTGAAGTTCATTTGCGCCTTGGTAATGATCAACACCATGACACCCAAACTAAAAATAATACTCGAACCGACGACCTTGCTATTGGTATGAGGATAGAGCATGCCCAATAGGAATACACCCACAACGGCACCCGTATTTATCCCACTGATGCTATTCACAGTCTGCAAAAGGGAATTGAAATTCTGCACCACAAAACCACCAGCGATGCAATAGAAACCAATTCCAATAATGATCATCTTCATCGTTGCATTCGCTCTTGCCTCCGTGTGCCGAATGAAGGGTTTGATATAATCGAAATAAATCACACCAGCCAGGGAGTTGAGAGTGGCGGAAAGAGTGCTCAGCGAGGCACTAAAGACACATGAGATGAACAAACCCGGCAAGCCAGGAAGATTACCCATGATATCCTGTATGAAGAAGGGCATCATTTTATCCGGTTTGCTGACCAGCTGAAAACCAAAGAAAATCACAAATTGTAATCCCTGTAACTATCGAATAGGTGGAAAAACTTACACCTGCCAACATGGGATCACATCCAAAATATCGTGCATACATTATAATGCCCGTAAAACACATAATACCCATGATCATGATGAAGCCAAAGCCCGAAAGGATTAGCGATCTATAAGTAATAAAGATACAATTTTCAATAATTTAATAAAAAATTCACTTTTACCTTTTGGCATGGGCAAACGATGGCAGCGAAACAATGCGTTGGACACAGCTCTGGTTTAGGCCAATGTGTCCCGTCCACATAAAGAGTCCACCAAAGAATGCGTTCCACACTGTCATGCGAATGCGTGGATCCAATCTTAGACTACAAAATGCTCAAAATGTTAGAATTTTTCAATTTTTTTGGTAATTCGAAAACTTACTCAAAATTGAAACGACCTCCAGCACTGGCGTTCTCTATCACTGAACTCAGTCCGCCCGTTTGCATTATGCCCAGAACGCCCACCATCAATACTGAGATCAACATGGTACCTCCCTGGATGACATCCGTCCAAACCACGGCCTTAATGCCACCCAGCATTGTGTAGAAAACACAGGTGGAGGAGACCATTGCATTAATGACATGAATATTCCAGCCGGTAACTGTGCGTGAAATATGAAAATCAGTCTAAAATATACTACGGATGTGTATATATATATAGTTTCGGAGAATAGCATCCTTCTTACAAAAAAAAAAAATAGTTAAGAAAGGTGTTAAAAGAATAACAACCTAATTTTAATCACCGTTTTCAACTTATTTAAATTTAATTAAAAACGATTCAGATTTTATAGATCGTAGATCGTATATATATAGATATATATATATGTATATATGTATACTACCTTGTGAAAAGGCCAGAGAGGGTACAAACATAAACACTGGCAACATGAGGAACGAGTTCATCACAAAAGTGGCTGTCACCACTTTTCGAGTGAACTTATTGAAACGCATCTCCAAATACTGCAATAATTCAAAAATAAAATAAAATAGACAGTTTGGAAATATGTTGCACCCACCTCGTAACAATTGGAAACATTGTTTTCATAGAACACTGGCACAATAATGTAAATCAGAACGGGCACAACAGCAATCATAGAAATCACCATGAAGAAGTAGTTGAAGCCAAACATATAAGTCTCTGCAGGAACGGACATTATGGATAAACCGGATAGTTGACTGAAATAAAATATGCACTTGAATATTTATAAAAAATAAATAACTGTTATTTAGAAAATCGCCCTAAAGTAAAAATCCCCTTAAAAAATATAAAGTTTTTCTTGTTTTTAGAAATAATTGGTAAATATTAGGAAACAATTTTCTAAAGTTTAGACAGGCTTGTCCTAATTCGACAACTTTCCGAATAATAGGCTGACTAACCATTGGCGCCAAACGAATGGCGATTTACTAAGATTTAAAACAAGTTCAGACTTATCGATAACAATTCTATATACCTCGAAGTGTACATCGAAAACTTCTATTTATTTTAAAAGCTAGTCATTAATTTGTAACGTTGTTGACATACAGCCATTATCCAAGGTCAACACTGATATTAGAGTATTACGCAGTATGTCTGACGTCACTTGTTATCACTTCTAGGGTCACTTTCACAATTTTCAATTTCGATTAAAACGCACCTTGCCACTAAGGATATAGCAATGGGCAGTGTTTTCATTTTCTTGCCACCTCGCAGATATTCCTCTGTGGTGTTCTTGGCCTTGGCAAAGAACCCGAAGTAAATTCCAATTGCTGCCGATGCACAGAGCATAATTGTAAAAACCGTATAATCCGGAGTACCAAATCTAAGGGATTCAGCAGCATCAGCAGCAGCTGCATCTGCAGTCGTAGCTGTAGCTGGCTCCGGCGTAGTTGAACTTGACATGTTTGCTGAAAATAATAATCGACTTTTTTACATTCTCGGTAATGCTCTGCTTGGCTGCTGGCAGCAGACTTAGGGCATCTCCGTCGTGGGTCGTTATTTAATGATGATCTTTTTTTGCGAACCTTATCTGTTTGTCTATCTACTATCTGCCTATCTCGCAAATCCCTTTAGTATGTCAAGTTACTTCCTTGATGAGCTTCGAAGTGGTTTTTATCTACGTAAATTTATGGAGTCCATAATTACAAAAAAGTGTTTCTATCGCAAACAGCTTCTGGAAAAAGCAAAAGTTCATGCTTCCAGTTTTTAAACTTTTTCCAGCCTCTCAAGTCAATCAGGAAGTTGTTTGTATTGAAAATTATGTTAATTTACATTCAATGCAACCGTGCATCCCTACATATGTTAAGTCTCTCATTAATGCCTACTAATTATGTTAAGCAGCACAATTATGTTAAGCAACAGAATTATGTTAAGCAACAGAATTATGTTAAGCAACAGAATTATGTTAAGCAACTGATTTCAGTCCCGAATAAACTTTGCTTGAGTACACATCGACGGTGGTACTTGGGTTTTATTATCTTATCCAGGCATTCCCTGACGTGGGGAAACTTCGCTCTAACAGTTTAGTCTGATTGGGTTTCTGTGTTCCTCCTATCCTACCAATATTGGGAAATTTAAAATTATTATTATTTATTTATTTATTTATTGTCAACTAAGATCAGTCGACAAAAAAATACAAAAAGATTTTAATTTAATTAAATATAAAAATTAAATTCTAAGTAAATTTAAAAATAAGAAATATTTATATGATTTCTGGGGGTATTTGAATGCAAAATGGTCCAACGTTTGTTGCATGAATTGGGGAACACCCAGAAAAAACCTAATCAGACCAAAAATTATTAGTAAAAATTAGTTAGTTAAGCCCCACCAGCTGTGCCATGCAAAAAAGTTATTCACAAGTTTCGATAAACAGCGGTAAAGACTGTCAACGTATATATAGTTTAGAAAGGTTAGTCTTAAAACCTCCAACATTATGATATACTAGAGAAAGAGAGGATTTTAGTTTTGTGGTGCAACATTCGAAGAAGAAGCACCAGAAGGATTTAGAGGCAATGTAATAGGAGGCCAAATACGTTTTCTATTTGTATACTCCTTTATTACTAAGCCCTTCAGCCAGAAATCAGAACAGTGCCAAACACCTCAGCCGAAACACTTGTTTTAAAAGAGGAAATTTCTCTTTCATAATTAAATTTAAATTTTTCAACCAATATTCGAGTAGATGACACTGTACCCTGTTTGTAGGGTTTAATGTCATCCGCAGATATATCACGGGCAAGACGCGAAAAAAAAATTTGTTTCTAGGTGCAACCGCTATAAGAGGATTGGGAGCACTGCTGGAAAGAGGTGGCGGAGTCGTATTTGTTTTATTTTAAGTGTGTATATTTTATGCTATTTTATTATAAACATAATTTATTAAACTCAAGTTATTTATTTGTGGGAATCCAAAGGTGTTAAGACAGAGCACCTTTGGATGTTGCTTGTCATCTTGACAGACCTCAGACAAAATGATAATCCGCGGTGCCCTCTTCAAATATTTGCACCACGGCGATAAGAGGCCATATTTTGTGGAGTTATAAAGCAGAATATTCATATTTTTGGATATTCTGCCAAGTGCGTCAACGTTAATGTAAGATAAGATCCTATCAGATCAACTATGACTATTCTTATCTAAATGACAGTTTGAGATTTGAGTGTTTTGTACGATTCGTAAAGCGATATATATAAAATCTGAATATATGATTATTAAGCATAATACCGTCGCGTCGCACATTATGTTTTTATTTTACGTTTATATAATTCTAATTAAGTTAATGACCTTTTGGGAATAGCTCCGATTCTACACGGACAGTCTTCAATCCATCATTTTCTCCTTTTGCTCGTCGATTGTCAACTCGGGCAACTCCTCACCTGACGCCGGTGCGTAGTTAACAAAAGGCTTTATTATCGGTGATAGAAGATTGGGATTCAGTTTGGTACCCGGAGCCGGTTTCAGGACATAACTTAATGTTATGCCCACCACCCAGGTGATGGCAAAGCCAATCACACCAAACCAGTTGAAGGACATGTCCAACAGATTGAAACTCGAATCTGGCAAAGATTCAACTTTGACTGGCGCATTAAACACTGAATAAGGTGTTGTTGTTGTTGTCGTTGTTGATGTTGTCGTCATTGCTTGACTTGCATTCAGAGCCGGACAGTTGTCGATGCTTGTGGGCAGTGAGGGGTAATGATTACGCCCCCAACCGGCCACCAAAATGGAGGCCATGCAGACAATGCTCACCAGGATACTAGGCACAGCCGCCTGAAAAGAGCCAAAATTTCAAATTCAATAATTAAGAAATATATATTTCTGAAAAATATATATTTTTGGATGCCAAAAGCTTTTCTAATTTCAAGAAAAACCTTTTCTAACAATAAGAAAAACGTTCTCATTTTTTTTCTGAGTGTATTAAACATGCTTTGAATACGTACCCGACCATGTGCTTTGGGCACCAGCATGCCCAGCAAGAATATGGCGACAACGGAGCCAAAAAAGGTGCCTCCAATGGAGAAGCAGATCTGCAAAATGGAGTTGAACTGCTCCACAAAAAGGCCGCCAAGGACGCAATAGATGCCCGTGAGGAATACGAATAGCTTCATAATGATATTAGCCTTGTGGTCCGTGTGTTTGATATGAGGTTTGATGTAGTCAAAGTAAACGATGCCACTGAGGGCATTGATGCTGGCCGAAAGTGTGCTGAGAGCAGCGCTAAAAACGCAGGAAATAAAAACGCCCGGCAATCCGGTCAAATGACCAACTATATCCTGTACAAAATATGGCACCATTTTATCCAGTTTGCTGACCAGGCCCAGCGTGAGAGGATCGCAATCATGGTAACGAGCATACATCACAATGCCCGTAAGGCAATTGAAACTCATGACGAGCGCGAATCCCAAGCCAAACAACACCAGAGCTCTGTGAATTCAATTGGAATTGGTTTCTCGTAAGATCAAATGGAGTTGGGATTATGACCTACCTTCGAGCATGTCCCAGTGAGGGAAGTGAAACGATGCGTTGCACACAGCTCTGATTGAGGCCCACATAGCCCGACCAGGCGATGATTGCCGTGCCGAACAGATTCCAGAATGTGTTGCGTGTTTTCAGGTCAAAGGTGTAACTGTAGGAACAAAAAAAAAGTATATTTATATATATATATATATATATATATATAGTTACAGGTAGAATCAGAATATAAACACACTAGACGACCTCTCTTAAACAAATGTTACTTATATTTACACAGTTGAGATTAGAAGTCTGAGCTTCTCCAACGCGACGATCTCTATTGAATATTTATATATATCTGCATAGGATTTAAATCAAAATTATTTCAACTTTCAAGTATAACGATTTTCTAAATTTCAGAGTGATTTTTTCTGGTCACAAAAAATGATGTTTTTAATTTAATTGGAGTACAACTTACTCGACGTCGAAGCGTCCACCTTCATCGGCAATGCGTAAGACCTCGGACATGCCACCGACACGATAGGCACCCATAATGCCCACCATGATCACCGAGGTGACCATAATGCCTGCCTGAACCACATCTGTCCAAACAACGGCTTTAATGCCGCCCTAAAAATAAGTAGTGGAAGATATATACAATATATGTTAAGACTAGAAAAAAATCGACTTACAATCATAGTGTAGAAAACGCAAATGCTGGAAACTATAGCATTGATAATATGCACATTGTAGCCGGTAACTGTGAGAGGAGAGAAATATGGACAACAAAAATCAAGATAATTTTTTGCAGTGCATATTAAAGTTCTTCGAGCTAAACTTACCCTGTGCAAAAGCCAATGAGGGTAAAAATATAAAAATCGGCAGCATAAAAAACAAATTAAGCACAAAAACAAAAGTTTGCAGCTTCCGCGTGGCGGCATTGAAACGCAATTCCAGATACTAAAAAATAATTAGCCAAACTAATATATATACGGAATATATAATTAAATTAGACTTTGCACACCTCGTAACAGTTCGTAATGTTGTTGTTGTAGAAGACTGGTATTGTGACATAGTTCAGAATCGGTATAACTACAATCATGCTGACTATATGAAATGTCCAACTAATGCCAAAGGCGTACATCTCTGCCGGCACGGTCATAATGGAAATGGCAGACAATTGACTGGCCACCAGTGAAATGGCAATCGGTATAGTCTTCATCCGTTTGCCACCCATCAGATACTCCTCCGTGGTATCCTCACCCTTGGCAAAAAATCCGAAATAAACACCGATGCCAGCGGAAATGCTGAGCATAAAACCAAACACAATATAATCCGTGGTTTGGAACGTAAACTGCGAGGCGGCCTCAACCGTGTCGTTAAGTAGAGCCGACATTTTCGAGAGTATATATATATATAGTATATATATAGAGAGGAACCGAGATATATTTCACATGCACTTTGCGGTAAGTAAATCACAATTGATCTCGTCCCGGCAGATGTGGGGCTTTTTTATATCAGATTTTTCCACTTGAACTTTATCTGTGATATGTTTAAGCTTACCTGGCTATCGAGTTGATTATATACGTTCTTATCTTAATTATGGCATTATCAATTTGAACAATCTCGTCTGATAAGCGCGAGCGATGCTGACTCGACCCCTTTTGCTGCAACTCATTCATTGTTTTATGTGTCGTTAGACGTCTAAAAATGATATCGCAAGTCACGCTGCAATAAAGAGGCGCCTAATCCTGAAATAACCTTGCAGAAAAAAGAGACATATCAAATCTTATCCGGAATCTTAATAGACTTGATATTGTGTGTGACATAACACACACACACACACACACACTCACACACAAATGCTCTTTATTGATTGTCTCTGCGCATCTCTTGTGGCACTTACCACTTATACTATTTGGATGTGCTCCCACATGTTACCATATTTGCGATGTTGCCACAGTTGCACGCAACATGCATTAAATTTGATCATTAGCAGTAATCTTTTTATACCCACTTTAAAAAAAGTAAAGCCAAGTTGCGAAATTCAAAGAAAAAGGCACTGCGCCTAAGAAGATCAAATTTTAAGAAAACAGTTTCGAAATGAAACGCGTTTGAAACTTTCAAATTTGTTTTTGATTTATTTTGGGACCATTATCTTCTCCAGCCACTTATGCCAACAATGTTTCAAATCCTTTTCTTGCAAATGACAATAATTAATATCATTTACTAGATTTAAGTCTACAAAATAAAAATCCTTCTTTCTGAACCATTCAAGGACAGCCAGTGACTCATAGATATATAAATATATATACAAACATATATGCATATTTTAAATGCTTTTGTTACCATGTATTTTACTCATCAGTAATACCATCCATCGGTGCATTGCACACACATTTCAGTACTTAAAACAAATACTCTCTGCACAGCTGAGAAATGTGTAATGATGCTGAAATCTTGATGTGAAGTCATTGCGCTGCTTGTTACGCTACACTTAAAAAAAAAAAGAAAAGAAAAACGCACAGAAAATAATAAAATCGTCATAAATTGAAAATTACCCTGAAACCCACAAATATGTTCAGAAAGGATGCTGTGTAACTGAAAGAAAAAAACACCCTGTAAATTAAACATGTTTTTTCTAAATTTTTGAAAAAATTGTATCTGTAATTAAGAAATCAAAAATTCGATTTTTTTTAAATATACTTCCTGAATAATATAGTATAATATAAGCAAAGCGATTTTCTTAATCTTATGGTATTTTTCTCTAAGTGTAGCAACAGTTGTTTCTCACAGTATACCATTGGCAATAATATGTGGTTAATGGTCAGCTGCAGCTGGCTCCGCATTGTGGCCCAATCCCCAAAACCCCAGGTCCAATCTCCTCAGCTGCAACTGATGCAATCGACTCATTAATGAGCGCCTCACTTGAGACTTGAGATTTGAGTTTTTGAGGCGCATCTCCGTTTTGGCTGATCTTTACTATTTATGAGAGAGCTCTACAAGTCAGCTTGTTTGACATGTGAAAAAGTGAATGTATTCTTCAAGTTGAACGTTTGTATGCCACATATCGAATTGACGTTGAAGTCATGCAACATCAATGAAGATTTGTTTAATGTCATATGATGAGATGAACCGCATTTAGAATGTTGCTTTACCTGATTAGTGGGTCAATTAGCTAATAACTCCAAAAGATACTAAATAAAATCAATAAATAAATACATTTCATCTATAATTAATTTGTTTTTACTACAAAAAAAAACGAATTGAAAAATATAATTTTAACTTATTACTTCTGTTATTTATTTTGTTTGTTCAAGTAGTAAACATTCATCTGTAGAATTACTCTATTATTTATTGATTTTTTTTATGTGGAACACATTACTTTTAATATTTTGTTTTATTTTATTGTTTTGAATAAATAATTGAAGTAATATGTAATATTTCTAAATTATTATTTTAATACTACTTCTATAATAGAAGAAGAATACTATTTCCAATTGCTTTTTTTTAGAATTCAACCCATTTCTGTTGTCAAATAAAAAACACAAGTATTTTTTTAACGGTGACAAAATTTACTATTTTTTTTATTATTTTCATATTTTTTTTGTTGTTTCTTTGTTTGTTTCATAAAAATAAAAACACTTATAAGCTAATAATGCGTTATAACACTGTTTTTTTTTTGTTTTGGGGGGGGGGGGAGGTGTTTTATGTTTTTGTTTCGAAAACTATGTACAAAAAACAAAAACAGTAATTTCAGTTCGAAAAAGTGAGAAGATAGAAAAGTGTTTTTTGAGAAATTACAGTCACTGAGTCTGGAGAGAGGGGGGCAGAGAGGGTTGGGGTAGATTAGGCTCATGCCACAAGTCACACAAGTCTCGAACTCAGAATTGGGATTTGGGAGCATCCCAAGTTTCTATCCTTTTGATATGGACAAATTCCATCAAAATTCTTGTATCGATTTCAGTTAATTGTTGTTGTTGTTCTTCTTCTTTTTGTTGTTATCGTCAGTTCAGATTGGTATTTTTTTTGTTGTCCTCTTTTTTTTTTAGCAGCACAAAATTAGTTGGCTTAGAAGGGCGCACCGTAGCTGCCACCGGGCCGCGATGGAGCACCATATGAACCAGATGGGGCACTGGGATAGCCACCGCCTCCACCACCCTGCTGTGTGCTCTGCTGGGCGAATTGTGCTACTTGGATGGCCTGACGCACACCCTCCAAATCGATGCCAACAACACGTCCACCGCCGCCGCCACCAGGCGCACCATAGCTTGACGAGGGTGCACCGTAGCTGGTGGAGGGTCCACTGGGGTAGCCACCGCCGCCTCCACCACCACCGCCGCCTCCTCCTCCACCGCCGCCCAGTTTGCTCTCCTCATTGAGCAAGATCTGACGCACTTGCTCCAGCAGCTGAGGATCTACATTTTGACCCTCCGACGTCTGGAAGCCCCCGCTGACGGCCTGGAAGCCACCGCCGCCACCGCCGAAGCCACTGCCACCGCCACCGCCGAAGCCACCGCCGAAACCACCGCCGCCGCCACCGCCGCTTTGATAATTATAGCCAGATGGTGGCTCAGCTGCGGCCAAAGCAGCCAATGCAAATACCAAGAACTGTATGGAGAAGGGGGGAGAGAGAGTGGGAAGGTGGAGAGAGAGAGGGGGTAGAGGGTGTTGTAATCCACTGATTTATCCACTGTAATCCTTGTTGTAGTTTAGCTTACCACTGAGAAGGAGTTCATTGCCGTATTTGTGCTTGTGTGTATGTGTGTGGTGTGTGGGGGAAAAGAAGTAATAAAAATTTGAAAAAAATTATAAGGTAAATAAGATTTAGTTGCTTTCGAGTGGGGAGCCAGCGACTGAATGCATTCCGAAATGCACAACAGGCCCTCTTTATACTCCTCGGCACCACGACGAAACATATTTCCCTCTCACTCCTCTCCCTCCCTCTCTATCGCTCTTTCTCACTCACGGTTCGCTATGGGCAGCGTTTGCAGTGACTGCGTCGGGCTAAACATCATTATTGGCAACTCTTCGTCTTCTTTTCAGCTAAAGTACGATGTCTAGCCTCCCCCCTCTCCTTACCCATAAGCTTTCCTCATTCGCTGCTAACTATCAGCGTCGTTTACAGTGACTTCGTCGGGTTAAACATCATTATCGTCAAGTCTTCGCCGTCTCTTTATGCTCCTCAGCAACATTACGATGCCTACCCTCCCTCCCTTCCTCAATCGTACCCTCCCATCCATCTCTTGATGTATACCTTCCCACTCCTTCCATCCGTCTCTCCCTTCTCAAACACTGTCGGTTTCAATGCCTTCTGCCCGCAGTCTCCCTCTTCAACGACGATAGTTACAGTGACTTCGTCGTGCCAAACATCATTATCGGCAACTCTGTATCTTCTCTTTATGCGCACTAACGTTACCGTTGTACGCTAACGATCATCCGCAGCACTCACACACACACACACATGCATACATAAGCATACGCTTAGTTGGTGTATTGTTGTATTTGTACCTTCATCTTCAGTGAAGACTCGTTTTTGGCGGACGACCTGCGGCCATCGTACAACATCCACAACTCCAATTGCAAGCGTCGCCTCGTGTTTCCCACCATAAAGAAACAAAAAAACAAAAACAAAAAAACGAAGACATATAAGAGTGCTATAGTCGACTACTATATACCTTGCAGACAGGTGTTAAAAATCCCTTTTTTTCGAAAGTTAATTTTTAATATTTTATTTATTATTATTTCCTATAATTTACTATAAAGTACTGCTGGAACTCCATTCAATATTTATATTCTTAATTTGAAGACAAAATTGTTAATATGTGTCAAAAAATAGATGGTCAGACGGACATGGCTATATTGACTCGACTATTCATGCTAATGAAGAAGATATATATATATATATATATATAACCCCATAAGGGTTGGAGTTGCATCCTTCTGATTGTTACATACATTTCCACAGATACATTATACCCTACTTACCCAATGGATAAAAAGACAAAAAAGCAAAAATAAATACAAAATCAAAAGAAAAAAAACTAAGAAAAATAAAAATGTCGCTAACAATTTTAGTTGCATTCGAATAGAAAAAAAAATTTCTTTGCCACTTTCCTCGATTCACGTTTTGTTGTGTTTTTTTATCTTTCGACATTTTCGCGATTGACCAGGAAGTCATTTTAGTCAAACATTCGATTTTCAAACGAAAAGGCAATGGGCAAATGTCAGATGAGCAAATATTCAAATACATACATTGAAGAAAAATTGAAATTTTAATATGCTTTAATAATTCTTTAATTAAGCAGTGCTTTAATAAATTGTGTTGTATTTTGTATGACAAGCTCAACGAGTTTTTATGGTCCATAAAACAAGCCAAGTGAAGGCAAAAACGAAATACAAAACAGCGCCATTATTTCGCACCTTGGGCATGGATTACGAAATTCGGTAGCTGGAAAAGAGCTAAAAACACATACCTACATACAGTTTGTTAATTAAGTATTTGGACACAGGAAAATATTTAACTTTTCTCATTTTGCATAAAAAATTACAAATTAACGCTAGTTGCAAAATCCTAACAGTATCGTTCCCACAATTATCAATCTTGTTCATTTTTGTTTTAAGCACATAATTAAACAGTACAAAAATAATAAAAGCAATAAATGACAATAATAAAATACATGAGAAAAGCTGAATTTTTTGCCGTGTCAAAAGACTTTCTTGACAAGCTGTAGCAATTTTAGTTTTTTTTACATACATATATAATTTCCATGTGGAGCAGTAGGGCGCTTTGTCAGATATATTTCAGAGAGACGTATAATCAAATTTGGCCGATTTCCCAAGGAGTTGCAATTAAGTTCAAATTATTTAAATTCCCATACAACGGCAAAAGGTGCGAGTAAAAGTTGTAATTGTTAAACGAAAGAAGCAACAAAACACAATAACGATACACATGCAGACATACACACATACATACATATATGTGTATATAAATACATATGTATGTCTGTCTGTCTGTCCGTGTATTTGCTTGATTCGTAATTCAAGCATTTGTTTCACTTCACGTTCGCACTCCCAATTTGCCTCTTTATGTCTCATTTTTCAGTTTCTTTCCCATTGCGCTTGAGCTTTGGGTCTTCCCTTGGTGACATAACACGCCAGCGGGTGTTGGACAATGACTCATTGTTATTAATATATACGTAAGTCCCTCTCTGTATTTACAGTATTTGCAGTGTTGCAGCATTCAGCAGCCACAAGAATAAATATATATTTTATCTTATGAGAATTGCATTAGGTTTGTGCGGACTAATTTAATCTTAATGTCAGGTCGTTGTGCTATTTCATCAAATACAGCTCATATGCTGATTTATTGGCCAGAGTTGCGAAACTTTTGTCGGTCTCCCGGCGATAAGCGAATAAATTCAAACGTGAAGCTTCTTAAGTGGGATATTAATTGTTTAGGATAACAATTTAGTGGAGACCCAAGCCACAGAGCATACAATACTTTTAGTAGAATTAGAAGCAGAAGTGTTGAAATCGAAGTGGTTCGAGTCTTCGTTCTTTTCTTATCTATTTAATAATTCCATATGTATTGCATGTTTGGTGGTTCGGGTCTCCGCTCGCGGGCTCATAGATATTTTATGCAGTCAGTTTTTAGTCGATTTAATTTTAGATATTGCACTTGGTCAGCGCATAGATTAAACTTTAAGGTAAAAGTAATGATTGCTTAGCTCAACTTAAGAACAACCTAATTATACAGTAACACTTTAGTATTTATTTATAAAAACCCTTCACCTCTGCTCAACTAATCGTTACGAACAGAACTCTTTATACTCCGAATATTCGGATTAACAAATGTTAATGATTAAATTCCTCATTTCTATCAAAAACTATCGTTTTTATATATTATATATGACTTATGACTTAAAGTAAAATGTAGATGGTGGCAAGGTCAACACCCAAGCTGTCCGCACTTTGAAAAAATCACTTTTTCCACATGATATAGTTTTTTCTTAACAGCGTATTCAAATTCAATAAGTTTTATTTACTTTTAAATTTCCAATATTTGTTTATTTATATTAAGAAATGAGTTTCATAAAAAATGCATAATGCATCATAATAATAAACAGATTTTTCCATAGTTATTTCTTTACATTTTTGTATGTATTTTTCACTGAGTAGGCTGAGTAGGCGTATACGTAATGTGGCATTATTGATAGTTGTCTGTTGGTGGAGTTGTGCGTATTATGTCAACAGCAAAAAGAAACATGATTTTGAAGTGGTCTCTCGCAAGCAAGCAGGCAAAAGAAACAAAATCGAAAGCATCAAAAAAAGTCGAACAACAGCTGAAAATGAAACCGAATCCCAATCGAAGCTGCCACAAGTGCCCCCTAAATTGTGGTAAATGGGCTTTATTTAAAGTTTTTCGGGGTACATCACTCATCACACAGTTCGACTTTCGCAAAGTGCAACAAGGCTGATTTTTTTTTGGGGGGCTGGGCAATATTCCGAATTGGAAACCTTCACGCTTCAAAGTGAAGGACTTTTGCGGCTGGCTGCGTGCCGCGTTGCGTGGCGGGCAATGACAACAGCGGCACGATTCCGACCCCAAACACACTCTTGCATCTTGGTGGCAACAAGAGATGAAAGTCAACACTCGACACCAACAACAGCAGCAACAAGAGGTGCAGAGCGGAAGGCAGCTTCAACTTAACTCGATTCGGACTACAATGACAATGCATTAAATCAGTTTTTATTTTCGTTATACCCTATAATGCGGGTATTACAATTTTGAGATGAGCTGCGACTTCATAAAATATTTCATATAGTATATATATAATATTAATAAGCATCAGTTATATCTAAACTATGTCTAAGTATATACCTAATTTGAAAACTCTCTGAATTTTGGATCAAAATTGAATTTGGAATCTTTAATGACACTTTGAAAGTGATCATATTATTAATAAACAACTTAATACAATTCAAGTAAAATTAATAATATTTACTAATTATTTAGTTATTTTATTTAAATTTTAGAAAAATATTGATGAGGAAAAATATAGAGACATTTTTTTCTAAGTTTTCTAAATATCACAGCAATATTTTTTTGTTCGACTTGGAACTTTCTCAGTTTTATAAATGGTTTATAAAAGAAATTTAATTTAAATTTAGTTTGATTTAATTTTCAATCTAAATCAATTCATTTTGGTATTTTTTGTGTTGACTGAATTTAGTTAAGGTTAAGTAAGAAGTAAATAAAAAAATAAAATAGTTTTAGAAAGCAATTAAAACCTGAGCTTTTTGATGGCCAAATACTTAAATATTCAGTTTGCAAGGGTATATAATATTCGGCTTAAGAAACTTGGATGTTCTGACTCGTTTCTTTGTGTATGGGCCTGTCGCTGTGTCTTAACTTATTTTGATCAGTTAGTGTGTTGTTGCCACAGCTGCTGCTGCTGCTGCTGCTGCCACTGTCACTTTGCCGTTTAATTTGGTTTATTGTGGCCGACTTGGCTCAAGAGATGCCTTGTGAAGGTCTCTCTCTCAATTACAATTTCGTAATTGTCTTCATTTCTGCCTTTTGCATTTTTTCTGTATTTTGTTTTTTACTTGCAATGTGTAATTGGAGTAGTAGTTATAGGGTCAGGAATCCAATCAGGTGCATATATATTATTTTTAATACGTGCACCTGTGGTCATAATAATAATTAGTTTATTTTTTATTCTAAATTGCTGGCTTTTGGCCAGCAGATTGGCATTGAGTGCCTTTTTGGCTGTTTTTAAGCTCCTTTTTAGCTCTTTTTCTGTTTTTTTTTTTTAGTTATCTTTTTATTTCTTTGTTTAGCTTCTTTTCACGCTTTTTTGTTTTGTTAACGCGTTTTTTTTTATTTTTGAGCATTCGTTTCGCTTGTTTTTTTTGCAACTTTTAGTTTTTTTTTTATTTTTTTAATGAAATGCTTTATTGCACGCCACAGTATGCTTATGTATGCTGCGTTGGGCTGTGTTTATATCTGGTCAAATCCATCATTAACACGTCCACTAGGTCATCGTAGCCGCATTATGACTTACATTTGGCTTAAAACCATTTTTGTTGTTGTTGTTTTTGTTTGCTGCTATTTTCTCGGCTTAATGGCGGCCTAAGTAGTTGTTCATTAACTATGTGTGCGTGTGCGTGTCTATTTGTTTGCGAGTGTGTGTGTGTGTGTGTGCGTTGGTAATTGTTATGACACTTTAATTGGGGCAGATGGTGGAAACAAAAAACAAACAAAAACCAAAAAAAAAAACACATGCAACGAAAACAAAAGCAATGTTGGCAACGCTGAGCCAAAACGCGCTTCAATTTGTCTTTCTTTGCCAATTGATGCATCGAATTGATAAAGCTTTTCTTGCGAAATATATTTTTGGGACGACGCCCACGTCAATCAATGATCAAGTCAAATTGAATGCTATTTGATTATTATTATTATTGATGTACTGCAAGGATTAGCTAATGAAGTTATTTGTTGGTCATTAATCGAGCCATAATTAGAAGTCGAACGTATATATTGAGGCATATGCATATTTGGCAACATCATTTCATATGTGTGTTTTTTACGATTTCCCATTAAATTTAATTTCATGGTTTATGACGAAATTTTCAAGCGCAGCCAGCTTATGGTTGCCAGATCGCTGAAGTTACAAATCTGGCAATGAAATGGCTATTGCAATTATTTGCTCATTTTGAACCTTTTTTACGATAATGACAACTTAATGCACTCATGTAATAATTGACAATGCTGCCAGATCTTCGAAGTTACAAATGTATGCACATGGTGAACGGTTTTTTGTACGTTAATTACAAATAAATAATGTATTTTTTTATTCATTCAATTTTCTTTAAATAAAATGACACAGCTGATAAGCTGCAGACTAATTTACTGCAGCTCACAAAGAATCACAGAAAAGAGCTATTTATTCAAGCGCTTAAATGGAAAAAACAAATACTATGTGACAATTGCCAAGAATATCGCAAGATGTAATTGCCGCTGATGAAGATGAATGCGCTGAAAATTGCAGACGCTCGATTACATAAGGCGCCAACGCAGAAGAGACAACCCCCTCCCCCCTGTGTGGCAGCAGTGTGTGTTGCAGTAGCAACAACCTCGACAAACGTCTTCCTCAAAAAGAGACAAGAAAACAAGTTTTTATTCATCGCTCTTTATGTAAGTCAAGCGTGGCAACTGGCAACTGGCAACCGGCAACTGCAGGCAGATGAGTTGTTTGTCTGTTTGTCGTTTTTGTTGTTCATGTTGCAGCCAGTTTGCAACCAGCAGCAACAAGAAACATTGATGCCAAGGGGGAAGATAGGTGGGTGGGTCGGTGGCTGGTTCAACCTGTGGCAAGTGAAATTGCATATGCAATGCAAACCAAAACTAGGCAAAAAAAATAAACATAGAGAAAAAAGGAAAGAGGTCTCTAGGCGGGGATGAGCGACTAGGAAATACTCTGCAAAAAGAAACTTTGTTTCCTGTACAAGAGTAATACATTTAAAGAGTTCTCTAGGAGCTTTTGACTAACTAGAAAATCTTTGTCGTATAAATTTTTAAGGAAAATTTAATATTTAAATTTTAATAAAAAAAAAATAAATTCCTATAAGATATCTGAGATAAAAGCGTAGATCCCGATAGGGAATACATAAACTAAAAATTGTATAGTAATAACAATAATAATAAAGTAATTAAACTACAAACATAAAAATATTCCAATTACCACTCAAAATATTTTATTTTCTAATTGGGATTCCCTAATTGAAAAACGTTTCTTATTCATTTGAAGAACGAAGTGAGAGCCAAACATTTTTCAACATTATTCTTCTTAATGTAGGCCATAATGATAACTAGACACAACCTAAGAAAGAAATGAGCATTTGAAAATGAAATTTACTTATAATTTAATATCATTTTATTTATATATTTTTGCTAACATATTTCTATAATAACTGAGAAATATGGAATATGCAACCTCGTCTACACATTTTAAATGTGTACAGGGTATATACCCAAAAAAAAAAAAAAAAATAATAATGCTGTGAAAATCAAAGGTGCATAGAAATGCTGAAATTGTTTGGGAAATTGCCGCGACACGTTTTGCCATGTCTGCGACTGTATCTTTGGCTATTCGGCTATTTGACTGGAACCGGCCTTTGTCAGTCTCTCTGTCTGTCTGTTTGTGTGCTTGTCTGGTATTCCAGCGGCAAGACATGTCCATCGCTTGTGGGTTCTGCGCACTGTGTGCAAACTTTAGCCTTTGGATGCCAACATATTTACTCAGCTCAGCTTATGCAAAGCAAAGCAAAGCACAGCATGGCAGATGTTTCGCACTTGCGCAATAATCAGGCAGGCAAGCAGCTAGTGTGTATAGCCATATGGACAAAATGTGGAGATTCTCAAGGCGTCGCAAAAAAGTAAAAGTTAAAAACGGGTTAAAACACACAACTAAAAACACTAATCGACCAGAGACACCCTGCCGGGCGCAGCAGGCATCTCTTAATACCCAACTCGTGATTAGAAGCGTCGTTTTACATTGCTTTAATTATAGCTAAATTTGACCAGCTCATTCGATAATCACTGCCTAAGGCAGCAGACCTTTTAGCAAATGTCTGTCTAAAGTAAAATAATTCCAAATTCAACTTTCCCTTTAATGGGTCAAAATTTTCTTTTTACATGTGCAAAAATTTAAATTCAAATTTAAATTCGATAAGTCGAGCAGTTCATCGATTACTAATCGTTTTTACTGCGCTGCATACTCCTAGGCGAGTCAAGTGGTGAAAATAATAGCGCGCGCACAGGTGTTGCAAAATACCACTCAAATTTGTTTTTTGCACAATAAATAAGCATACACATCTTAACTGCCTTATATTTTAAAATTCAAGTGCATACAATTACCAAGCGCAGTAGCCCATCTTATTCGATCAAACTGAATCAAAATGCCAGCCGAAAAAAACCAATTTGATTGAGTACTTAGTCATTCCAATGCTACACACACTCTGGTCATATTGAATTTGGCCGAACAGCTGACTGTGCGGTGCACGACAAACCTGTGAATGGTCGGACGCCATTACGTTACGTGCTGACGACTTCGTGTACGTGTACAATAAAAAACAGGCGAAAAAAGAACGAAACGAACACATATATATATATATATATATATATATATTTATTTATATATATATGTAAGATACACAGGGCGAGAATTGTAAAAAAAAATAAATAACCGTGTTGATGTCGCTACGTGAATAGGTCAAACAAGGCAATCCACAAAAAAAAAACCAAAATACAAAACAAAAACAAAAACTGAACGCAAGAGGGTAATAAAAAGAAGAATTCAAGATTAATATATTTCTGGAGTCGATCAGCCAATTGGCTGGCAGTGCTTCCAACAATATGCAGCTGGTAATTTCGACAGTTTGCCTGGCGCTAACCAGCGCCGTAATTGGCAACGCCTATCTGCAAAAGCAACAATTCTATCCAGCCGTCGTCTACATCACCAAATCCAATGCATCCATGGCAGTAAGCTTAACCAAAAAAAAAAATAAAAAATGTAACCATGCACTCAAAATTTAATTGAATTTTTCTAGGTAATCTACATACAATTCTTTGTGATAGTCTTCATGTTTGGCAAACTATTGCGCAAGGTATTTCATTTACAGTGAAGTTGTGAAAACTTATCTTTCATTTTTACAGATTGTTAATTGTATTTGTATTTGCAGATATTTTTGGGCACGCTGCGCGCCGCTGAATTTGAGCATTTGCTGGAACGTTTCTGGTATGCTTTGACGGAGACGTGTTTGGCATTTACCGTATTCCGCGATGACTTCAATCCGCGATTTGTTGCACTCTTCACAGTGCTCCTATTCCTCAAATCATTCCATTGGCTCGCCGAGGAACGCGTCGATTTTGTAAGTGGCTCAAGTAATCGCGTACATTTTACGATTTTTCAACAGCTAGTAATCATCGTTATCTACTTCGAAACAACTACTTTATCAAATATGTATAGCTCTATTACTACATATTATCTGTGCGGAACGTTCCGCTTTTAATTTATGTATTTACTATTTTTATTCATTTCAGATGAATATTACATTTAATTTTTATTATATATGATTCATCTTGGTATAGGAATAGCTTATTGTATTACAGAACTTTTGGGATCGATCATTATCTACTTGAAAACAACTTATATATCAAATAACCATAGTTAATAGATGATTTAGCTTCAAGGTATCAATCAGTTAATAGCAAATCTCCGTATATTATTTAATTAGAGGATATAAATATTTATATATTATCTTTATCTGTTTAGAAATAACTTTTATATCATACATCTCATCGGTGATATCAGTATTGAGGTGCTTAATGCACTGTTAGGCCATCTCAGCCTTCAGAGCTGCCCCATCAATCCTACTTCATGCGCGAAAGCAAGCGTCTTCTTTGGCTTCAGACTAAATGCTCCGAGCTTAAAAAATGTTTCCCAAAGGGATACAAAATCTTTTTCCAGCAGTCTGCTCTGATCTGCTTTGAGAATTCTTTTTCATTATCAGAAATTGAGATTGGTTCGCTGCGGACTATATACAGTTTAGTTAGACGACTGCTTAGTTTGAAGTGTGCTGTCCAGGGATCGTTGAATATTGCAACTGTTTTCTTCCCATTCTTCTTCGCATTCTCTCCAAATAAGAAATTTAATTGATTTAATAGTTATAACATTCATAAAGGTCAGCCATTCCGCTCGCAGCAATATCTTATCTATGCCATAAAAATCATTACACTCTGCCAACAAAAATAGTACCTAATTTTAGAAATTAGCTCAGCTTATTATTCACCAAGTAGTTTCTAAAAATTTGTGATTTTCTAAAAACTAGAATTTACATTTCTTAACTTTAGTTTGGGGTGTCTATTTTTTAAGGGTAGAAGAATTCCTCTTTTAACTTGTTTGTTTGTTGTCTTCTGTAGCAGAATTCGTCTGCTCATTTTTTATTACTTTTATCATTTTTAATTTAAAAAACTTTCAACTTTTTCGAAATAGATTCAATTTTTAGAAACTATATTTCTTAAGAATAGAAAGTAAAAAACATACTTTTTTAGGAATTTTTATTTTTTAGAGTGTGATATTCATAGATACATTTATGGCAGGCAGTAAATATTTATATATATATATTATATAGTCTTAGCTTGGTTGCATACAACAACTTCCATATATTGGCTAATAGTTGATTTAGCTCCTATATATATAGCTGCTCGAAGCCATATCTTATCTGCCTCTTAGAAAATCCAAGTTTATCTACATTTATGAATTTAGTTTATAAATTCATCTAGCTTAATTTGAAAAAAATAAGAAATATTTATTATTATTAGGAAATATATTTATAATATTTAAGACAAAACATTTTTAGGAACATTTATCTGAAAACTGCTCCAAGGTTTTTCACTTTAAATTTGCTTTCCTTCTGCTCTGTATTCTGGATTAATCAATGTTCTCTGTTTTGCGCAGATGGAGCGTTCTCCTGTGCTTGGCTGGCTGTTTCACATCCGCGTTGGCAGTCTGCTGACCATGCTGGGCATCCTCGACTATGTGCTCCTCATGCACGCCTACAATTCGACGCTGGTGCGTGGACCGACAGTGCAGTTGGTGTTTGGCTTTGAGTATGCGATTCTGTTGACTGTGATTGCGAGCACAACAATTAAATATGTGCTGCATGCGGCCGAGATGCGAACGGATACGCCGTGGGAGAACAAAGCCGTGTTCCTGCTCTACACGGAGTTGGTAATTGGGCTGATTAAGGTCGTGTTGTATCTGCTGTTTGTAGTGATTATGGCCAAGATTTATGCGCTGCCCATGTTCGTCTTCCGGCCCATGTTCTTCACAATCCGCAACTTCCGCAAGGCGCTCAACGATGTGATCATGTCGAGACGCGCCATCCGCAATATGAACACCTTGTATCCGGATGCAACGCCGGAGGAGTTGCGGCAATCTGATAATATTTGCATCATTTGCCGCGAGGATATGGTCAATCATTCGAAAAAGCTGCCCTGCGGGCACATCTTCCACACGACGTGTCTGCGCTCTTGGTTCCAGCGCCAGCAGACGTGTCCCACATGTCGCCTGAATATCCTGCGCACGCCTGCCATCAATTCGATGGCCATGCCGCGTGCGGATGACGCAGCGAATCCGGGTGGAGCCGGAGTGGGAGCAGTGCCAGCAGGAGCAGCTGTACCTGGAGCAGCTGGAGTAGCACCTGGAGCAACTGCACCCGGAGCAGCGCCTGGTGAAGCTGTGGCAACTGCAGCGGGCGCAACTGGAGCAGCTATAGCTATAGCGCCTGGCTTGGATCCACATCTGGCGCGTCCAAATGGCGCCGTTGTACGCAATGCTGGCCTTCCCAATTTTGCGGACATCTTCGGCGATGCCAGTAATTACTAGTTATTTAACCCTTCCGCTACTCAGCTGGCTTAGCCAGTGATGTATATTCCTCACATATTTGATGTCTTTTTCCACTTTGCAGCTGGCTTATCCAATCTGGCTGGGCTGCCTCCGCCGCCGCCAATGCTATCACCATTTATGATGCAATCCCCATTTGGTTATTTTACGCCTCCAGTGGTGCCGCCACCACCCATGCCACTGGATCTGACCAGGTTCAATGAGGAGGAACTGCTCGCTATGGAGGGCAATCTGCGACAGCATATTGAGGAACGCTTAAAGGTATCTATCATTTACACTAACTAAATGCAATTTTGGCAAATATTAATCCATTTTTGTTTTATATTCTCAGATGCTGCGCAATATATCGCTAATGGTGGACTCGGCCAATCTGCTGATGCAGCAATATCAGCTGCTGGTTTCCAGATTGCCTCCGCCAGCAACAACAACAGCTCTTTTAGCAGCAGCAGTCGCAACAGCAGTTCCAGTGAATTCCAATCCAAATCCTGTCTATGATGAGCCAAGCACATCGAGAGCAGCTGCAGCTAAAGTGGAGCAGACAGCGCATCATCAGCTCAGTGCTGCTGCTCCAGCTCCGAGTGGCGTTGTCTCTGAGCAAGTTACTATCGAGGATCTGGGCGCTGAGGATGATGATGAAGTGGATGTGGATGTGGATGTTATGGCATCCACAGAAGACAACTGCGTCAATGTGGACAACGAGGAGAGCACGGAGCTGAGTGAGTTGCGAAAGAGACGCTTGAAATTTCTCGAGGAGCGCAACAGTTCACCAACAACAACAACAACCACAACATCAACAACAACAACAGCAACAACTACGAGTAACGATACAACAGATTATAATTTGTGGAACTGAAATGAAAACAATAGCAAAAAAAATAAAAAGCTGCCCAGCTCATCTGCATCCGCATCCTCCCCAGCAATCAAACTAAACTCGATGTGTATTCTATGAATGGATATTGATTCAAGCTACTAAAATAATATCCTAGCTATGTATGATAAATGATCACGATTACATATCTACATACACATATAGAGAGAGAGACAGAGAGAGGGCGTGTGGCGTGCAAAAAATCAATATATATATATACCCAATCTCAAGTTATATATATATTGTGTAAAAATTAATTTAGATATGGGGATAAACTGAAAGATTTATATTTAAAATATTATTATATGTGTATAATTAATGTGAAATATAATTAAAACGAAAAAAAGACGATGACGACATTGATGGAGTTTGATTACAAATATATATAATATATATATATATATATATGGGGGTAAATAATTTAAACATATATTATATTATTATTATTACTATTATTACTGCGACTACACATAGATAACAACTGTGGAACGCCGAGCGCCTCGTGCATGAAAGATCTGCATCTGCACATTGCCGGATCAAATGCGCGACTCGATCTCACGGAACTCGCCCGGATCGGTGAACCGTACAGTCAATATATAGAAGAGCGACGGAAATGGCACCAAACACAGCAACGCGTAATGATAATTCAACGAGGAGATGCCAAAGGCCAGCAGCAGCCAGTGAACAGCTAAAAAAAAGAAGTAACATATAATTAATTTAATATTATATATATACAATTGCGATAAAAAATAATAGCAACAAATTTGAAACATGAAGGAATAGTTTTGAGACTCTTTAAAGAAAGTGAGCAAGAATAAAAAACATAAATTTCTTCAACGTTCTTAACTTTAACTTAACGCAAACAATTATAGCACCGTTTTTCAAATGTCCATAATATAATTAGGAAAATTATAAACCATATATATATGTTGAAAAGAATTCGAGGAGCAGAGTGAATATTACAAATCAAAATCAGCCTATGAAAAAATTGCAAAACTATTCGATTGTTTTTTCATTCGTCAAAGTGGTGCAATTATTGATCCGCAATATATATTCGAATATATATATAATTATTTATTTGTATGTAACTTACAAATGATGACCACATTCTTGACATCCCACACGGAGGAGAGAAGCAGCGCCTTTTGAGTCTGATCCAGCTTTAGGGAGTAGTGTATTGCATTGGCCACCATCGACATGGCAATGCTCAAATATGGGAATGAATAATCTACAAAAAATATATTCATTAATTTAATTACAATCGGACAAAAAAAAACGACTAAATATTAGAAAGTTTTTCTTGTTTTTCGAAATATGATTTGTTTCCAAGTGTAATTGACTCACAAATGAGGCCGCAGCAGGTGCCGTGAATCAAGGTGAGCAGTGGCAGAAAATAGAGAGCGGAATACATCGGCGCCTTGCCGCGCACATCCAGCATGGAGCTGATCACGGGACGAATAATGAACATGTTGAGCAGACACAAGAAGTAATAAACCAAGACAATTGTTTGACTGCAAAAGAGGTATAAAAATAAATGTGCCAAATTATGTATAAATATTTTTTACACACAGCGGATAGACGGCTTCCTGGGTGCAATGATATACGGTTTCATAGTTGGGATTGGGATTGTAGAAGAGTGTGTACCAGTCAGTCAGCTTGCGCACCTCGCAGGCAAACAGGCGCAGCTCCCACAACGGTTCCATGAAAAGCGTTGCCAAAATTGCAGCCATGGCAACTTCAACAAATGCGCTCGCTGTCAAAATTAATTGTTTGCGCGAAAATTTGCGATCCTTGGCATCCATGTCGATGAAGAAACAGTGCATCATCAGTGGCAGCATTGTCATGAATCCCAAATATAGCCACGAATAAGTGCTCAACTCATCCCGACATGGCATGCAAGCAAAACTCGCATTCACCTGAAAGAAAAACATTTAAATTTCAAATAAAACAAGTTGAGAATAAATTTCGAAATTACCCGTGATCCTCGTGGGCAAACGCCGCAGCTGCTCCAGCTGCCATTTTCGAGCAGCGATCGTCCACAGTAAATGCCGGGGCAGCGATCCAAATAATTGTACATATTTTTATGCCACAGTGCTATTTATTTATTTATTTGTTGTTGTTATTGTTCTCTGGCCACAATCTCAATCACCGCAAATGCTTAACCAACACTAATATGCTACAGCTCTGGGCACCCCGAAAACTTTAACATTTGCTGTAACTTATCAAAAGCGCGAACTTATTATCGTTGTTATTTTACAATTTAAATTAAAATTTTATTTGCTTAAAAGTAAATAAAAACTAATTCGTATAAGCTTATAAGCTTAAGAGGCCCACTCTTATGATTATATTATGTCTGTTAACAGAGTCCCAACAAAGGAATAACGAACAGCTGTGACTTAACATTGACTATTTCATGCATAACAATCAGATCGGAAGAGCAGAACTATTGTTCTACACACCCCCATCCCTTTGACCATAATCGCCATTCAAGTAAAAACACCTTATCGACATATGGCATCGATAAGCTAAACGAATAACAAACACGATAGAAAGTGGTGGTCGTACGATAGTTGCCAGGGGTGCAAGGTGTTTTTCTGTGTGATATCGATATTAAATTTAGGCAGGTCGTTCATCGGCCGGCTACCAAATTCTGTCGGTCGTCACAAGTTGAAATATTAATTAACACCAATATTACTATTGGAAGTCGCGAAGGAAACCAAAAAAATAAGAAAAGCAACTCTATACTAACTGAATAGGCAGTACGCCAATAATCCAACAACAAGAACAACAACAACAATTGCAAATATTGACCACCACCAACGGAGACGCCATTTTGGCTATCGGCCGGCTGATTTGTGAAGCTTAGGAGAGCCAGCCAGCAAAAATAAAAAATTGCAAGAAAGAAATATATAAATATATATACATAATTAGTTCAAAAATTTTGTGCTACGACAACAACTACAACTATGATATGCCCTTAACGTGTGTGAGTGCAACAATGTAAATTAATGCGTAAATTAATAAAAAAAACGCAGTGTTTTTAGGGCGGATGCACAAAATGGTGAGTTGTGCAAAACCAAAGCGATTTGTGTGCGTGTGTGTGTATAGCTGCGCGTATACACATGTGTGCGGGTCTGTGTGTATTGGATGTGAAAAATGTAGCCAAAAAAAGAAAACTTCAAAATGTTCTCTCAAAATGCAAATAACATCTAAAATGTTAACATAAAATACATATTTCAACATTTACTACAATCTTTCGTTATTCTGATTACACGCATTTCAATTTTGACCGCAGTCATCGCTGCACTTGCCCTGCCCCCTCCCTCCTTTCCACCCCACAAACTGCGCTGCAAAGTTTATGTACAAACACATATACATACATATACATATGAACATATACATATACAGTGTTGACAACGAACAATATTCGTCGCCTTTTTTATTTGCACGTCAGTGTTGCCCGTTTATTTAAAATAAGACCTAAAAAAAGGAACGAACGAAGAAGAACAAGTGCGGAAAAAGGAGCAGGCATAATAAGGATAAGAAGAAGTGTTTTTTTACTTCTTGCTTTTTGCCCGGCGTGATGTAATTTTTATTTCTTTTTCGGCTATAAGCAAAAATCTTCTTTGTTTGTCTTCAAAAAAAAAAAAACAAAATAAATAAATATAAGCATGTGAAAAAGAACAACGTAAAACGATAACAACAACGACAACAACATTAAATTAAATTCACGGGAGAGGCGTGTATTTGTATATGTATCTGTGTCTGTGTGTGAGTATGTGCTCACACATACATTTAACAGCGGCTCCTCAGCGCCTGCCTTTGCCCCCTCTCCACCCTCTCTTCTATTAAATAATATTGATTTTTCATATTCTCAACACTGCTCGCGTCGCTCTTTTTTTTCGTTAGCTATGCGTGCGCCTCTGTGTGTGTGTGCTTATGTGTGTGTATTTTTTCGGTCTCCTTTTCTCGTGTATTCATTTTGCCATTTCTTTTCTCTCTTTCGTTGCAGTTTATAGATTTTTGCAATTGTGTCCCGTTGAGGAGAAGTAATGTAAACTAAATGCAGGGCGCCGCTAACAGCAGAGCAACAGCAGCAAAAACAAAATTAACAGCAGCAAGAACTAATTTTTGTTGGAATAACATTCATCGTTTCCAGTGAGAAACAAATCAAAAGGAAAAGGTAACCAACACACACACAGACAGAGAGAGGTCGACACAAGAAGAAGAGGAGGAAGAAGACGAAGCCGACGACCAACAGTGCCTCAAATGTACATTTGGCTACAAAATCAAACATAATTAATTCATTTAACAACACTAACAACAGCAACGGTGGAAACAGAACAAGAAGTGCATCTCTGCTCTCTTTGTTTCTCTCTCTCTCCTAGGACTGCCATAGCCAATAGTCAAAATAGTGAAAAGCCAAAGCCGCCCAGCGTAGACACTTTCTATACAATTACAGTTAAAACACAAACAGCTGATAAGACAACAAGCAGAGAAGACGAAACAATAACGGCGCTTCGGATTTCTGAGTTGAACGCTGGTGCTGCAGCCAAAGGGCGCAACCACAACAACAATGACATTCGATACGCGCCGGGCACAGGGCAACACAGGCACAAGCCAAGCCACAACCAACAACAGCAGCAATAACAGTAATAATCCAGCTGCAACTACGGGCATAACGAGCACAGCTCAGACGGGAACAGGAACAGTCACGGGATCGGTCACTGCGCCAGCAGCAGCAGTCACAATAACAACTACATCAACAACAACAGCAGCAATAACCACAGCAACAACAACGAATATGATGTCCACTGGCATTGGTGGCGACTCCAACAATAGCACCACCAACAGTCAGGAGCATATACAAGCTGCGGAGGCGACAACAGCAACAGCTGCAGCAATCGTGGAAAGCAGCGAGACGATTGTGTAAGTATTCAATATTATTATTATTTATGCATCATGCATTGCAAAATAGTTATATATTATTGTGGCCCCTGCTAAACCTTCAGAACTCTTCCATCAATGCGAATTGCTGCTCCGAATTGAAAACATGTTTCCCTGGGGGGGAAACACACCTTATTTTCAGCTATTTCGATTATTTTCAAAATTGGAAAATGGTGAAATCGATTCAAATTAATGTTTCTGTTCTCTAAATTGTTCCGATTACATCTTCCCATTTTCCCTTAATCACTTTACTACATATTTTTTCGGAACTCTGTTTTGATTACAATAGATTTTGTCATGTAATCAATTCACAGAGTTCTCCATTTATATCATTAAGATCTAAATTTTTTACGTTCGTGTTTTCATACTAACTATTTGTTAATTTGATTGATATGTACATTTATTGTGTAAACTTGTAAATTTTTTAAAATTAATTTATTTATTATGAAATAAATTTAGAAAGAGCGATATTAAAGAGTATAGAATAAATTAATACCAACAACTGCGACTTGTGCCGTATAAATTGACATTATTATATAAAATTAAATTAAATTTATTAAGTGAAAAAATAAATTGTTAATTAAATAAATAAGTTTTTATGATTTCGATTAACTAAAACTTCAAAATCAATGCATATATAATATATATATAATATAATGATAACCTCAAATTCGTAATTATATTTCATAAGCTAGTCAGAATATAGAATTATGAATAAGAACTAGAAACAATGAATAAGAACTAGCAATAATAGCTTTATATTTTTCTTGCGACTAATTATCGTCACAATGAGCTCAATTAATTGTGATTCGATTCGAAGTTTGTTGGCTTTTCCCTTATCCAGCTATTTATTGTCAATTGTTTTTTTTTTTTTTTAGTTCTGCTGCAAGAAATGCCATTAAAGTATTGCTTGAATTCAATTCAATTAGTGCCCTTTTGGGGATAATAATTAAAGTTTGTTTCCCTTGAGTCGCAAAAGTAATTCAAATCACGAGTTTTCTTCTTCACGCACATAGTGTGTGTGTGTGTGTGTTGTGAGTGTTTGTGTTAGTAGGTGATGTGCAATCTAAATAATAATTATAAACACGAACACCGACGATAATAAAAACAAAAGAAAAAAAGCTATCAGAATTATCGCTTATCTACTTACGTTAAACAAGTGTGTAGATCACGCACACTCGCACACCCCAAAAATACACTCGGAAAAAAAAATTAAGAAAATCGCTATATTTTCGAAAAATTCAACCCGTAATAAGAAAACCACAAACTTCAATTTTATCTATATATTTAACTAACTTATTCAACTAAAACTGCCGACAAAAAATTATGAAAACTAAACAATAGATATGGATCGAAAAATTCGAAACCAAATTTAATATTTAAATTTAAATTATAAAAAAAAAGGAATATTTTTAAGATTTTTGGACTTTGCAAACACAAACAGATCAATTTAGAAATTTACTTAATAATAAGCTGAGTTAAACTTGGCCAATTTCTAAAATTAAGTGTGAAATTTTTCAAGTTCACGACTTTTTTTTTTAAATATAAAAATATATTTTTGTTTATACATTTTGTCTTGTGTATAGGTCACCGGAAAAGCTGATAGCGTCATTTCCAACGACAAAATTGCGCTCGCTAACTCAGAAGATATCGAATCCGCGCTGGGTGGTGCCCGTGCTGCCCGAACAGGAGCTGGAGGTGCTGCTAAATGCCGCCATCGAATTGGCCCAAGCAGGTAATTAAATTACCTTATTTGGTATCAACTATATAAATAATGAAACTCATGTCTTTCAGGTGCCGATCATGACTGTGAGCCATGCGTGGAATTTTATCGCAATGGTTTGACGACATCGTTTGCCAAAATCCTCACCGATGAGGCGGTCAATTCGTGGAAATATAATATCCATCATTGCATTTTGGTGTCGTGTGGCAAATTGTTGCATCTGATTGCGATACACATGCAACGGGATAATCCCTATTTGCTTGATCTGCTGGCGATTGTCTTCGATCCAGACAATAAGTTCAATACGTTTAATGGCGCCCGTCAGCCGGAATGTTTTGCGGCGCCCGAATGCATTTGGGGTGTGCTCGATAGCAATAAGATGTTTGCCAAATCGCCGGCAGAACCAAAACCGCCGCGTGGCTGGCTCGTCGATCTCATTAATCGCTTCGGACAGTTGGGAGGCTTCGACAATCTACTCGAGCGTTTCAATAGCGGGTTGGAGTTGCTAAGGCGCAATCAATCCTCAGCCACAAATAAGGTGAAGGTGGAGACGGAGATTACAGGTGGACAGGATAATCGTTTAACGTTGGCGTTGATACACAGCCTGCTGCGTCCATTTGGTCAGTGCTATGAACTCTTAACGCCAGCTACGATTGCCAAGTACTTTATGCCCACTTGGAATGTGGTCTTGGATCTGCTCGACAGTTTCACGGATGAGGAGCTGAAGCGGGAGGTGAAACCCGAGGGACGCAACGATTATATCAATGGTATTGTAAAGTCGGCCCGCTTCCTCGCCAGCCGTTTGTCCGGCCAAGAGGAATTGATACGTGATCTGGAAATGTTTCGACTGAAGATGATATTGCGTCTGCTGCAAGTGTCCAGTTTCAATGGCAAAATGAATGCTCTGAATGAGATTAATAAAGTGCTCTCCTCCGTCTCTTACTATTCGCATCGATCGCAACCGGTGCCTCACAATCTGCCTGAGGATGAAGTGGATTGGTTGACAGCGGATCGCATGGCCCAATGGATCAAGTCATCCGATGTGTTGGGAATTGTGCTTAAGGACTCACTGCATCAGCCCCAGTATGTGGAGAAGCTGGAGAAGATAATACGTTTCCTGATCAAGGAGCAGGCACTAACGCTCGACGATTTGGATGCGGTGTGGCGTGCACAGGCGGGCAAACATGAGGCAATCGTTAAGAATATGCACGATCTTTTGGCCAAGTTGGCCTGGGATTTTACACCCGAACAGCTCGATCATCTCTTCGAGGCATTTCAGGTGAGACGAGGAATGCAATTTGATCTCTATTATCTTTATTAATCCCTTCTCCAAAATGCAGGCCAGCATGACGACGGCGAATAAGCGTCAGCGGGAGCGTTTGCTGGAGCTAATACGTCGTCTCGCCGAGGACGATAAGAATGGCGTGATGGCGCAGAAGGTGCTGAAGCTCTTTTGGACGCTCGCCCACTCGCAGGAGGTGCCGCCCGAGGTGCTCGATCAGGCGTTGGGCGCCCATGTCAAAATACTCGACTACAGTTGTTCGCAGGAGCGAGATGCCCAGAAGACCATTTGGTTGGACAAGTGCGTCGGTGAACTGAAATCCGGTGATTCTTGGGTTTTGCCCGCTTTGCGTTTAATTCGCGATATTTGTTGTTTGTACGATACGACACCGAATCATGCGCCACGCACTCAGACGGGCATCAATCGTCTCCAGGTCATTGAACGACTCCAAAATGATTATTCGTTGGTGATCCTCGTCACAAATAGTTTGACGGCGTATATGGAAAAGGTGCGCGCCTTGGTCAACGAGACGCCCACTTTGGATGCGGCGACAATTCTGATCGATGGCCGTTTTCCGCATCATGCGCAGATTGCCGAACGTTTGGAGTTCCTGAAATTTCTGCTAAAGGATGGTCAGCTCTGGCTCTGTGCCGATCAGGTGCGTTATCCCCTTTACTTATTTATTATTATTTCTAACGTATTTGTTTCAGGCGAAACAAATCTGGCATTGTTTGGCTGTGAATGCCGTTTTTACGGCAGATCGTGAGGAATGTTTCCGCTGGTTCGGCAAACTGATGGGCGAGGAACCGGACCTTGATCCCGGCATCAATAAGGATTTCTTTGAGAATAACATCCTCCAATTGGATCCACATTTGCTCACCGAGAGTGGCATCAAGTGTTTTGAGCGTTTCTTTAAGGCTGTCAATTCAAAGGAGGACAAACTGAAGGCCATTCATCGTGGCTATATATTGGATAATGAGGATTTGATTGGGAAGGATTATTTGTGGCGTGTCATAACCACCGGTGGCGAAGAGATTGCAAATAAGGCCATTGATCTGCTCAAAGAGGTTTCCACGGCGTTGGGGCCCCGTTTGCAGGAGCATATCACCGAATTCCATGAGATGTTCATTGGCGAATGTTGTTCCCGCTTGCGCACCCATTATAGCAATATCCTGATCTTGGGCAAAACAATGCTGGTCGAGGATAATGCCGAGAATAATGCGGCTAATGATGAGTCTAAGGATAGTAAAATGCGTTACATTGAGGCGGAGAAAATGTGTCGCATTCTCAAGGTGCTGCAGGAATACATCAAGGAGTGTGATCGTTCCTTTAGCGGTGATCGCATCCACTTACCCCTGAGTCGTGTAACGCGTGGCAAGAACACTAGTCTCTACATACGTTTCCAGACGCCTGGACGACCCATCGATGACCTCGAGATTGTGACGCATAGCAATGAAACAATGGCGGCGTTCAAGCGTAATCTTCTCAAGCGCATCAAGGGCAACAACAGTTCCTCCTCATCGACGACCAACTCCAATGCGACGACCAACATCAAAGTGGATCTCTTCTATACGAATGGTGAACTCATCGAAATCACCGATGAAATAAACCCACTCTATCAATACACCATACGGGACAAGATGATATTGACGGCGAAGTTGACACCAGTGGGCATTGGCCTCGCCAGCAGTCCCGATTCCTCGAGTGATTCGAGCACTGGTTCTCCACCCAGACCCTGTCCGGATATGCAACGTGTCGAATCGGAGTCGACGCTGCCTGGTGTGATTATCTCCCAGAACTATCAGTACACCGAATTCTTTCTCAAACTCTATCAGCTGGGCAGTGATTTGGAGCATGGTCGTCTGCGAGATAGCGCCAAGGTGCTGTTGCATCTTTTGCCCTGCGATCGTCACACGATGCGACAGCTGCAACTTATGTGTCGTGTGCCCAAGTCAACCGCCAGCACGGGCGATGGACCCAAGGAGCCGGAGGATGTCGGCGGTGATGCTGCTCTCAACGCTGATGATTGTACGCCAGAGCAAATGTTTCTTCACCCGGCGCCGGCCCAGGTGCTGTACAATTTGAGTGTGCTCCATGGCCTGCTAATACCCGCTTTGGATCCCCTCGGGGAGGCAGCACTCCAAGTGCAATCTTCGTGGATGCACTCGGGCTGTGCGCACTTTGTGCTTGAATTGCTGACGAAAAACAATTTTCTGCCCAATGCCGATATGCATACGAAGCGTGCCTCGTTCCAGGGTGTGCTGCGACTGGCCAAACTATTCCTGTACATTGTGGGCAGTGTGTTGTCGCGTGTAGGGGATGAGCCCATGATTTGTGATTATGATAATGGTGCCCGGTCTCAGGTGGATATACTCAAACAGAACTTTTCCACAATGCCGAATAATGCACAGGGTACGTTGCGTGCTATTTCCGCTAAGCTGGCGGAGATCCTCGCCACCGAGATGCTCTCCGCGAGTCACGAGGGTGAACGTTGTCGTGCCTTGTTTAGTTCAACGTTGCAATGGTCATGTCCAGATATTAGCACCATTAAAGCGGTCGTCCAATTGGCTTGGGCCTCATCGTGTGGCAACTTGCAGGCGCTGGGCAGCTGCAGCAATAATAGCAACAAAAACGCAGATTTCGAGGATGATGCCATTGTGCCAGATGGGCAGGATTTTAGCATGTGCAAGGAAGCACTCGAAGTGATGACCATTTCCTTCATACTCAATCCCAGTGCAAATGAGGCGCTGAGCAACGATGCCAATTGGCCCAAGTTTATTACATCCATTGTGCTGAAGAATCCGATGCGACATGTGCGTCAAGTTGCCTCCGAACAATTGTTTTTGGCCTCCACCTATTGTGCCGGGGATCGTCGTCCCTTTGTCTATATGGTCAATTTGTTGGTGAGTGCGTTGAAAACACTGGTGCCCCAATATGAGGCAACGTGTGCGGAATTCTTTTCGGTGCTGTGTCGCACTTTGTCCTACGGCTGCATCTACAATTGGCCACTGCAAATTGGTGAACATTTGCTCGGTGATGAGATCAAATGGTTGCGCAAAATACGCGAGAATGTCAAAATCACTGGGGATACTCAGGTCCACGAGGAGTTGCTTGAGGGTCATCTTTGTTTGGCCAAAGAGCTGATGTTCTTCCTCATGCCCGACTCGAAGGCACAGCTAAATGAACTCATTCATGAGCTGATCGATGATTTTCTGTTTACGGCCTCGCGCGAATATCTGCATTTACGCAAGCACGGCAGTCTGCGAATGGACACCGTGCCACCTCCCGTCTGCCGCAGTCCGCATACAATTGCGGCCGCTTGTGATCTCCTCATCGCTCTGTGCCAGCTCTGTGTTCCTAATATGAAGCTACTCACCAATACACTCATCGATTTCGTTTGCACGGGTAAGTCCCACATAATAATAATAATAATACTCAAACAAATTGCATAAGATGCAGAGGGGGAAGACCTAATTAATATTTAATCGTGTTCAGTCTGAAGAGTGCTCCATCGTTATATATCCGTCTTTCTGCTTGACTGTATCAAGCAAAGCACTAGGACCATTGGAAGTAAACAAAAAACGAAGGTTATATTGAAGTATCAACAGCCGAGTTTAGCAAGCTGATCTCAGAGACAATAAGAGCTAGAAAGAGCAATTTGGAATATGAGTTCTGCATGTCAAGTTTCATTTCATTTGATCGTTAATCGCCATTATTCGCGAATATCGATAAAAATCGATTTCTGTTAACAATTAAAGATACAATTGTAGAGAGATCGGCTGAGGAATGCAGATTTCTTTTAACAAAAAACGTATTAATATCAACTACTATCAGCAAATCTACTATGTATAATAAGCAACTGGCTTCAAAACGTATAGCGACACACAAACTTAAGTTAAGAATTCAATTGGGAAAGTCAAATTATCTGTACAATTTAGCCCAAGCAGTCTTCTTAATCACCTATCAATTACTGTACAATTTATATTCCGATCTCTTCTTAGTCAGCTTTCAATATCTGTGCAATCTAATAAATTAATATTAATATATTTACCATTTTAGATACGGATCCGTTGCGCGAATGGGATTATTGGCCGCCGGTTGGTGCACGGGCAGCAAAAGGTTTCTGTGGCCTGAAGAATGCGGGTGCCACGTGCTACATGAACTCTGTGCTGCAACAGCTGTATATGGTTCCCGCTGTGCGTGTGGGCATCCTAAAGGCGCACGGTGCCGCCACCAATGACAACGAGGACTTTAGCGGCGACTCTGAATTGAACAACAGTGGCAACAGTGGCGCCAGTCTCGGCCCCTCGTTCTTTGGGCCCGCCCCAATGTCGTCGCTTGCATCGACATCATCGGCGGTATCGACGTCACTGGATGATGCCAGTGGTGGTTCCGCCGATGTGCGCAAAAATTACCACGTGGTCATCTTGAAGCATGTACAGGCAATATTCGCCCACTTGGGGCACAGTGCGTTGCAGTTTTATGTGCCACGCGGCCTCTGGACGCACTTCAAGTGAGTTCAACTGAATTAGAATCCCCTCTCATAATTATTTATTGTTTCTGTTAATCATTGCCGCCTGCTTCATAAATCTTACCTTCTTACCTGGATTTGTATTTCTGAGTTTCTGAATAATATAACTCAAAAGGTTGTCTTCAAAACAAATTCAACACATCACTTTCTAGGACTATCCTAGTAACCTCTGGCCTCTACCCCAGTCACCACGGTCAGGTGCTTTCAACCTATTAATTAATGACCTTCCTTCTGGTATTTTGTATTCAAACGTTCTAGTGTAAGCGGGGCTTCTTCAAGTGTAAATAGAATTTGCTCCAATTGAACTGCTCCAAGTGCAAGATCTTTTTTTTATGTTAACTCTCCTCAGGATGTTACTTACACGCGCGATGGGTTGCTACTTGGTAGATTGGATGAAGTAAATTTAATAATTTAGATTTACTTCTTGACTATAAATTAAAATGCCATAGTCATATTAAATTCACTGTCAACAAAGACTTTGCAGTTTTTTGTTTTATTAGGAGTTGGAATTTACGACCAAGATACGACCAAGATACTCCTCACTTCTTTTGTTCATTCAATTCTGGAATAAGGATCTTGTGTTTGGTAATTTGCTTCGTTGCTATGACTGGGCCATACTATATCCATACACCGATAGACTCCTCCTTAATTACCTTCACTAATTAATCTTTGGGGTGTGCTGGGTGTTATGTTTGCAGTTAAATTACTACATAGTGAAATCGATATTGCTGCTTTGTTGAGCCAAATAAATTTGTCTGTTACCAATCGAGACCTAACTGTTTACTTCTTCCCACGTTCTCTTAATCGCTTGACTAATAATTTTGTCTCTTTCGACTACTCCATAATGATTACAGTAGACTTTACCATGCAATCAATTCAAAGATCTCTCTTTCTATCATCATTTTTGTGTCGAATGACTTTTTTTTTGTTTTTAATAGATTACAAGGCGAGCCAGTGAATTTGCGCGAACAACAGGATGCCGTTGAGTTCTTTATGTCGCTGTTCGAGAGCCTCGATGAGGGTCTGAAGGCGTTGGGCTACACGCAACTGATGAATGCAACGTTGGGCGGCTCGTTTAGCGATCAGAAGATATGCCAAGAGTGCCCACATCGCTACTCCAAAGAGGAACCATTTAGCGTATTTAGTGTTGATATTAGGAATCATAGCTCATTAACCGAATCTCTGGAGCAGTATGTCAAGGGAGAGCTGCTCGAGGGAGCTGATGCATACCATTGTGATAAATGTGATAAAAAAGTGAGTCCCAATAGTTAATCATTCTATTCGAAATTCTAATCATCTTTATATCTATTTTTCGTTTCCCCTAGGTAGTTACCATTAAGCGGCTATGTGTGAAGAAACTGCCGCCCGTGTTAGCCATACAATTGAAACGCTTTGAATACGACTACGAGCGCGTTTGTGCGATTAAGTTTAATGATTATTTTGAATTTCCGCGTATACTCGATATGGAGCCCTACACAGGTGAGATTTATAGCACTTGTCAAAAATAATATCACTATTGTCCACGGTAAACAAATATCACTGTTCGTGTTCTAAGTAGAAAGCAGATCTAAGTCTAAAAAAAATAATTTTCAATAACGGGCAAGTGCATTTCGTAGAGCAGCACTTGAATTGATTATCCAATTGGGAAAAATAAAAATTGTTGAATTATCTATACTTTATGACCTTATGATTGGCATTCAAGTTTACTTTTATGCCATATAGATATTATTTATTTAACCTTGTGATATTAAAAAATAATCACTACATTAAATAAAAAAAATTCAATCGAAAATCAAATGTAGATTTTTATTATGGTGTAAGCAATATATTAATTAAATATAACTATTTTTAATTTTAGTTTCCGGCCTAGCTAAGCTAGAGGGCGAAGTTGTGGAAGTGGGTGATAATTGTCAAACAAGTGTTGAAACAACAAAATACGAACTGACCGGCATTGTGGTGCACAGCGGACAGGCTTCCGGTGGCCATTACTTCAGCTACATAGTCTCCAAGTAAGCATTGGCTAATGCCCAATTCTCAATATGTGGTTATTACTTAATTTGTTCCCTTTGCAGAAATCCAGCGAATGGCAAGTGTCAGTGGTACAAGTTCGATGATGGCGAGGTAACCGAGTGCAAAATGCACGAGGATGAGGAAATGAAATTGCAATGCTTCGGCGGCGACTATATGGGCGAGATCTACGACAACAATCTGAAGCGGATGCAGTATCGCCGCCAGAAGCGCTGGTGGAATGCCTATATGCTATTTTATACGCGCTGCGATCAAAATCCCAAACAATTTGAGACCAGCGTCGAGCAGTTGTCGCTAACCGAGAGCCGAAATGTGGTGCTGCCGCTACCAAAGCCAATCGAGCGCAGCGTTAGGTGCGTAATACTTATATAATATATATATATTGTCGATTTCCTATAATCTCTTTACTCCATCGCTTGCAGACATCAGAATATTCGTTTTCTGCATTCGCGCAGCATTTTCTCGGTGGAGTTTTTCAATTTCATTAAAAAGCTGGTCAGTTGCAGTATTCCCTCGACGCGCAGCGATAAAATTGTAAGTTGTACACAAAACTAATACACTCAGAAAAAAGTCGACCTGAAATTTGGAATTTTATTTGATTTTTTATAAATAAGATGGAAATTTCCGAAAATATGATATATATTTTATATTTTCAAGAAATATATTTCTTAATAATAAAGAAAATATTTCTAAAAAGTAGAAATGAAATGTAAGAAAAATTTGGAAATTAAACAAGTTTATTTTCTTCATTTTCGAAAAATTCCTAAATTTCATGGCGACTTTTATTCTAAGCGTAATTTTAGACAATTGTATATTAATTAACACATTTCTTTTGATTGCCCTGCCAGACACCCGCTGCTGAGGAGCTGTCGCTGCTGGGCGTGCAATTGGCATCACAGTTTCTGTTCCACACTGGATTTCGCACAAGGAAATCGCTGCGTGGTCCCGTCATCGAATGGTGAGTTGTGAGAAGACAATAATGGCATCTGTATCTATGGCTTAGGCTGTGATTACTATGATCATTTTATTTTTTTATGCATAGGTATGACACGCTCTCACATCACATACGTTCCTCGTCGCTGGTGCGCAAATGGTTTGCGAATCATGCGCTGCTCTCGCCCCCATCACGCTTGGGCGAGTATATATTGATGGCACCATCGCCAGAGGTGCGCACCGTGTTCGTAAAACTGGTTGTGTTCTTTTGCCATTTTGCCATCAATGATGAACCGCTCGTTGGCTACGAGGGCAGCAATCTGTGCGAACAAGTCCTGATCAGTGTGCTCCGTCTGCTCAAATTCGAGGCGGCTGATTATGGCAAGCATTTACCGCACTACTTTAGCCTCTTCAGCATGTATGTGGGCCTGGGCACACGCGAGAAGCAGCAGCTACTCAAGGTAATCTCTAATCTCCTTAATCATATTTCTATTGTATATAATTCAACGCCTTATTTTTCTGCTCCAGCTGAACGTGCCCGTCCAGTTTATGCAGGTGGCCATGGATGATGGACCCGGTCCGTCGATTAAGTATCAGTATCCCGAGTTCAGTAAGCTGCATCAGGTTGTCTCGCATCTGGTGCGTTGCAGCGATGTCAGCGATAAATGCCAGAGCTCCAATCAGAATGGACGACCACTGCCCAATCCTTACAAGGATGCGAGCATCGCCCAAGAGGAGATGACGCCGCTGTCCAGTGAGTGCATGGATATACTCTTCAATCGTACCAGGTAAGTCATAACTTGCCATCCACAGTCGCTGCCAAAATAATAGTGCGAAATAGTTCAAATATCTTTAAATTGATCACGAAAAATTGTTGAAAAATTATAAAGAATTTATTTGATATATATTGTCAAAAAAAACAGTAAAGTTCTTACACATGTCACAAATGAGCCGCCTAAAATAATAGTCATGGAAAAGTAGACGGACAGCTTCTTAGATCTATAATATTTATAAATTATTAAGAACATATTTGATTGATCACATCTGTGCCACCTATTGGGGGTATTTCAAATTCGAGTAAGAATGACTAATAATTATGATTTTTCGGGATAAATAAAATATAATTTAAATCATTCCCCGATGGGAAACCAATAATGTGTTGCAGTAGTGCAATATTTGACTCGCCCCATTTTTTCAACATTAAATTTAAATTTTTTACGGAATGTTAAGCAAATAAATGACTAATGTGTGATATCAGAAGCTATTAATAAACTCTCACAGCTTCAAATATTTCGCCACTTGGCTAAGAGCAGCCAAAAATAGAAGATAAATAAAAAGGAATAGATGAAATAAAAATAATGGGTATGAGAAGATATATCGAAGAGAAAAAGGTGCAAGGAATCGAAGGGATATATATTGCCCAATGAATATAAGGCTTTTGTAATTTATGAAGCAACATTATTTATATTTAAAACTCAGCTGATTAACTTGTGTTTCTTTTTTTTACTCGCTTGCAGCTACATCAAAAAGGTGATTGAGGACACCAATGTGGGCGATGAGGGATTGAAACTGTTGCAGTATTGCAGCTGGGAGAATCCACATTTCTCACGCGCGGTGCTCACCGAATTGTTGTGGCAATGTGGTTATGCCTATTGCCACGATATGCGGCACCACACAGATTTGCTGTTGAATATACTGTTGATTGAGGATTCGTGGCAACACCATCGCATCCACAATGCACTCAATGGTGTCGCGGAGGAGCGCGAGGGTCTGTTGGACACGATACAGCGGGCGAAGACGCATTATCAAAAGCGTGCCTATCAAATAATCAAATGTTTGACGCAACTGTTCCACAAGTCACCGATAGCGTTGCAGATGCTTAATACCAATCCGACAATTAGTCGTCATTGGAGTGTGGCCGTTGAATGGCTGCAGGATGAGCTGGAGCGACAACGTGGCATTGGCTGCCAATACAACTCATATTCGTGGTCACCGCCCGCGCAGAGCAATGATAATACCAATGGCTATATGCTGGAACGTTCGCAATCGGCCAAGAACACATGGTCGATGGCCTACGAACTGTGCCCGGAGGAGGTGAGCGAGAAACCAACGTCGACGGTGCCTATTAAAAAAAAAAAATACAAAAAAATTACAACTCACAAATAAACATAATAATTAACAATTAACTTTCTTTCTCTCTTGTTGCCCAGCAGGATCAGGAGGAGAACAACGAGTCAGATTTGGAGTCCAATGATGATAACAAACAGCAAACGGAACAGCAAACAACTGCAGCAACAACGACAGCTGCAACTGCAATAGGCACTGATGCAACTACGCTCAATGAGCAGCCGGATAATAAACTAACAACGACGATCATCCCAACAATTGGCGGCTGGCCGGGACCGGTACCCAGCTCATCAACGTCAACCACAGCGTCAACGCTGCCAGCGGGCACCTGCTCCACCTCCACCTCCTCTTCGGATGTTGTTGGTGGCAGTGGCAAGGCGAGACTATCGCGTCAATTGTTCAGCGCTTATACCTCGACGGGTGGTGGTAACGTGGCAGCAACAAGCGCCGGTGGCAGCGGCGGCAACAGTGAAACCGAGAGCAGTACCCAGGAGACGGGCGGCAACAACACGGAGTCCAACATAAATGGACTGACCAATAGCTTGGATCACATTAAAATCTCCATGGAAAAGGTAGATTTGAGCTCAGTTAAGGTTAAGGTTTAGTTTAAGTTTGTATTTTAGTTGGTAGTAGTTCTCCCGGTTAGAAGAGTTCCTCTTACAAAACAAAACTACACTTTGACAATTTTTACACTTGACAACAGAAAACATGTGGTAAAAATAATGGTGTAACTGTATAAAGCTGGTGACATGACAATTGTGCCTCTAACTTTTGAGCCATCAAACTTGACTTGAGTTGTTAAGTCTCAATTTGATCGAGAAGAACGATTTTAATACCCTGTGATTGAAAATAGTTAAATGCAAATTTCTCAAGCATTTTTTGTAAGCAGTTATCAGTGCCCTTTTAGCATGTTATTTGCTAACTTATGTGTGCAAAACTTTTTGAAGGGAAATTTATGCAATAGAACTAAAACCCTGAGTGCAGGGTATATCTTAGCGAGCTCAATCGAATATAGCATTCTTACTTGTTTTTTTCCTGACAGCTACTTTTGTTTATATATTTTATTTGAATAGTGTATGTATTATTAAATATTTATTGCTTCAAGTTGTGAATTTGCAGTCCCCACCAAATGCTGTCGACACAAATTATGTGCTACCATCCGTTTCGCACTCAGCAAAGCACATCTATTAAATTGTCATGTCATCATTTCGCGCTTGCTCTTAAGACTGGTACCTCAAAATGTCACCACTTTTATATATTTACACCATGTGGTAAACAAATTTGTTCTAATTTCTTTCTTTCTCTCTGTATTTCAACTATGCGAATGAAACTCTTTTTCTCCACCTCTTCTTCGATGTTTCGTTGTTTCATTTTTGTTGCCCCCCTCCCTCCTCTCCCCTTATACTCATGCTTCTGTGCGCAGGGCAGCCGAAATCGTGTGAATCGTGGAGGTAAATTGCCGCCGGCAGCGGAGCTTTTAATGCCGCCATTGCAACAACAACTGCAACAACAGCAACCGAAACAACTACAAAAACATCAACTACAGCTACAGCTACAACCAAAACAACAACAACAGCAGCAGCAGCATCAACAACAACAACAACGTGGTGATATTAGCAACAACAGTTCGAACAGCCGCTTAATTTGATTTGCCGCCAAGTTAGTTAGAGTTGTTCAATTTTTAATTCGTTTTGAACCCAACAACGACCACAATTGTATATTTTTTTTCCTTTTTTTTTTTTAGTTGTAAAACAAATATATTAATATATATATATACAAATCACATATATATATATTACTATATAGATTTTGACACGTTATGCGCCACATTTAATACTAGTTTTCTAGCTTTTTTCCAGCTAAAATTGCTTCAGGCAAACAACACTGACATACACTCACACACACATACCTGTACATATATCTAGCTACGCACACAGTTGTTTTCTGCTTACAAAAGCGCACTCAAAAGTGTTGCGCGCGCCTCGTTTACGTTTCTATCCCCTAAAACAAATTAAAGAAAATATAATTAATACTTATTTTTCATTCGTTTGGTCTTGTTATTTTCATTTAACAGCAGTCGTCTCATCGGAAAGAGCGAAGAAGGTCATTGAAGAAAAAGATTGTGTTTGGAAATGCGGAAGAGGAGGAGGAGGAGGAAGCCGACGAAATGTTAACAACAGAGGCAACAACAACTACAACAGCGCCAACAACAGTGTCTAGCGTCACAACAGCAACAACAGCAGGAACAACAGCACCGGTAACACTTGCCGTTGACTCCACAACTACAGCTCTAATAACAATAACAGACACAACAACAACTGCAGCCGATAACATAACAGCAGCGACAACATCCACAGCAGCAACAACAACGGGAGCGGCTGAGCTCAACTCAACAGTGGAGAAAAACTTAATTTAAAAAAAGAAGAAAAACAAGCATAGAAAAACCAACTGAAAAGTTTTTTGCAATAAAAAATAAAATACTAATCGCAAAAATTAATAACAATATTAACAACAACAATAACAACTTTTGAGCAACCAACAAGTGGTTTTTAGTGGGGCAACAAATATTTAAAAACAGAGACTTAAACTTAAAAAAAATTAACATTTAACAGCCACAAAAGCGCTTAGAACAGCAAAAACGATGAGCGATAAACGATAATCGATCAACTAAGACGAAGTCAGAGGCGGGCAGAGCAAGAGGAAGAGAAGAAAGTAAGGGAAAAATATATAGAAAATATTAAGTGAACAGAAATGGTGTTTAAATAGTTATTGTACTTTATAATTAACTAAAAACTAAAATTACAAGCATTGACTCACAAAAAAACATTACCCCCCTTCCCCCTTGTTTAAGTTGCACGAGATATGATTGTATTTATATATAGTATATATAAATGATGTATTACGCATTGAAAGCGAGCAATCTAAACAAATGGAACTAACAAAAATAATATTAAAAAACTACACATACAAACAAACATAAATACATACATACAAAAATACATATTTAGGTAACAAAGTAAACAAATTCGGCTATTTTGTTGTCTGAAAGAAGGCTTAGCTGGAAACCATTTTTGATTAAGGCAAGCGAAATAAATGAACAAACCAAATTGTATCTACTCATGCCACATGCCACAAGTGTCGCCCCTCAAAAAAGCGTTTCCCCAAAAATCCGTTGAAATACGAAAAAAAAATATATATATATAAAATTAAAAAAAAAAAATAAAAAACAGTATAAAAATTTCAGAGATGATAGACAAATGTGGACTATATAAAAAAAAAGAAAAAACGAGAGAGCATAAAGTAAACTTGATTATGTTTATACTAAGTATATATATATATTTTTAATTATTTAGTGTTTTTTGTATTAAGTGAAATTTGTTAAACATTTATTAAATTATTATGTTTTAAGTTGCAAAATAAAAGCGAAATGTAAGCAAATAATTATCCATTCATTATTGTTTTTTATCACATCAACAACAACAACAACAATAGAAGAATTTGAAAAATTTAAGAACAAAAAATAAAAACCTGTTACTGTAATTTAGTTTACATATTTACATATGTATGCCTGTGAAGTGATTGATGAATGCATTAATTGAATAAATCAAAACTACATTTTTTTTTCTAATTTTTATCAAATTTTAAATATATATGTGAGATATGTTTTGGGACGTTTTTTTTATTTATATGACATAAATTGGGCATGATACGGGGGCTCTCGAAAATCGTCACATTTTAAAGCATACCCTTGGACGGCATAAATAAATATTTCTTGCGGGCAATCTAAAATGTTGTAGCATACTCTTGGGCGTAGTCAGGGACATTTCTTTTCAAGAAAAATACCTGTACCATTTTAAAGCATACTCTTAGGTGGAACTACTAAATCTGCAGTGCAAATGAATCAAAAATGCAAAAACATACTTTTAGGTTTAATCGAAGACGAAAGTTGATTTTGTAGGATACCTCTAACTTGGCCAAAACTTTGCAGATTTTTGATAAGCTATTGGCGTTTAAGGTCAAGGGTGTCTAAGATCCAAGATCATTGCAGAATTTCATTCGGAATCCGCATGGAAACGGGCCAAAACCAAAAGCCTCGAAAGCCTTGCGTAAGGTATTTTTTAGAGAGCTCATATTTAAAGCACTTTGAGTTATTCATTAGACAAAGATAAAACGCATTTCTTTTAATGTCAAAGGACAAGTTACAAAAAACAAAACAATGTTCCATTAAATGGAAATATTTACGCTTAAAACTAATAAATGCACATTGTTACAACTTAAATCTGATCAAGGATCAATTAAAGGCACAGAATGAAATGCAAAACAATTCAAAAGCTATACATAAATGCAACAAATTTTCCAATATCTTCAGTCGAATCAATTTTACTCCTTTGTTTCCTCATCAACAAACGTGATGACAGCTGCTCCCTTCGCCAAATTATCGCCTTCGGCGCCACCAACAGACTTGATAATTGCGTCCTTGGGCGCCTTCAAAATGTGCTCCATTTTCATGGCTAACAAATAAAGCTGTTTAGCCTTCAAATCAGGTTATATTATTATCTTTATCATACCTATAAGCACAGCGAGACTGTCGCCCTTCTTGACATTATCGCCTGGCTTAACCAAGAGCTTCTCCAGGACACCAGGCATGGGTGCAATCACTCGGGAGCCACCACTACCCAACTGATCAGACTGGGCACTCAGGAACTTGGGCTGCACCAACTCTAAATCCAATTTGCCATTCTAAGCGAGAAATTTAACAAACATAAGTTTAATAAACAAGAGTTTCTCGTAAGGAAGCTTACCTCCAGGAAGAGCGTCAGATTTGCGCCATCAATATTGGCATTGTATGTCGAAATATTATTATCAATATTGGCACGGATTTTCAAGCGGTTTCCTTGCTCAACACGCTCGGCTTTAACCAGTTGCCAAGAGCCGTCATCGACTCTAATTTCGATTTCACCATTATCATATTTTACTTCCACCGCGTAAACTAAAATAAAACAGAGAATGAGCATCCAAATATAATCAGCGTGATTTAAATACCTTTCTCATTTGTCTTCAAATTGTATCTGCGAATTAGCGCGTAATTCAGACGCATATTTGTGGCAGCCGCAAAGGGATCCTGGCTGCTACTTGCATTGCTGCTGGCAGCCTGCAACTCATTAAAGATGAGGGCGAGAGCAGCTTGACTCAGTTGCTGCTCCTTGACGACAATTGGTGGAAAGAGTGTGTCAAAGTGCTCATCAATGAAACCCGTGTGCACATTGGCTTGCTGGAACTCCGGATGCGAGGCCAGGTCGATGAGGAAGTTGATGTTCGTATCGAGACCAGAAATCTGCAAAAGACAAATATAGTTGTTGTTTTTTTTAGATATATCTAAATTATTATTTCTAATGAGAACAGGATTAAGGATGCTTCTATTTTTTTATATATATAAAATAGCACGCTGGCAATTAGAATTTTTGTTTTATTAGTTTTAGAAATATGTTTTAAATTCTGATCATATAGAAAACCTCAACAGAGATGTCCACATACGTGCACAAACTCGAATTGATGGAAGAGTCATAAACTCAGAATCATACTCACATGATACTCGCCCAGGCGAGCAACTAAAGAGTTGAGCGCCTGCGTGCGATTCTCGCCCCAGACAACCAGTTTGGCAATCATGGGATCGTAGTGAACAGAGACTTCATCGCCCTCTCGGACGCCCGTTTCCACACGGACATCAGCACTGGGCTCGGGGGTGCTCAAATAGCGCAGTGGTCCAGCGCCGGGTAAAAAACCACCACGTGGATTCTCCGCATATATACGTGCCTCGAAAGCGTGTCCTCGTCGCAAGATCTGCGATTGCGTCAGTGGCAATGGTTCGCCAGCAGCCACACGAATTTGCCACTCAACCAGATCAGTGCCGGTTATCATCTCGGAGATGGGATGCTCCACTTGGAGGCGCGTGTTCATCTCCATAAAGTGAAAGGAGAGATCCTCCTTATCCAGTATAAACTCAACGGTGCCGGCGCCCACATAGCCCACAGCTTTGGCAGCGCGCACAGCAGCCTCGCCCAGCTCACGACGCAGCTCCTCCGACAGACCAGGCTGCAAAGGGATATAGTAAAGTTAGAAAAAATTTAATGGTTCTATTATTTTGATATACATATATATGGATAAAGACGACTTACCGCTGGAGCCTCCTCGATGATTTTCTGATGACGCCGCTGCACGGAACAATCGCGTTCCCACAAATAAACCGCATCCCCATACTGATCCGCAAAGACCTGAACCTCAACGTGGCGTGGTGAGCGCACATAGCGCTCCAGCAGCACAGAGCTGTCACCGAAGGACTTTAAGGACTCGGTGCGTGCTGAATTTAAAGCGCCGAGAAAATCTTCCGCTTTCTCAGCGATTCTCATGCCCTTGCCGCCACCGCCGCGCACCGCTTTTATCATCAGCGGAAAACCAATAATTTTGGCTTCTGCTTGGAGACACTCATCCGACTGATCGTCACCATGATAGCCATTAATGATGGGCACACCGGCAGCAGCCATAATCGCTTTGCTGGTACTCTTGATGCCCATGTCTCGTATGGCTGAACTTGGGGGTCCCATAAAGATGACACCCTCTCTTTGGCACAGCTCTGCGAATTCCACGGACTCCGAGAGGAAACCATAGCCGGGATGTATGGCTTGGGCGCCAGATCTCTTTGCAATCTCCAAGATGCGTTCGCCCCGCAAATAAGATGAATTCGAAGCGGCTTCTCCCACGCGATATGCTTCATCGGCCATTTCTGTGTGCAGACTGTGCTCATCCGGATCAGAATACACGGCAACGGTGCGCACACCCAGCTTGCGTGCTGTGCGTATTACACGACATGCTATCTCTCCACGATTCGATATCACTATTTTACTAATTGGTTGCACTTTTGGCGATGCTTTTGTTGCCAGGCATCTGCAAAGTATACAAAATGTTTACGTAACACTTGACAACAAAGTACAAGCACATGTTCGCTCTGGGGAAATTTTTTTTTGGTGTTTATTACCTGACACCGTTGCTGAAATGCTGCAAAAGTCTTATATACATTTTATTACTGTTAAATGCAATTAATTAAAGAAATTCACTTTACTGTTAGCCGCTTTATCAGCAGCCCTCACGATCAGTGCGATTCCCACCTGTTGCTTATCAATATAATAATCGATAGTTTAATCAGCTGTTGTTTGTTGAGTTTGTTCGATTGAGCAGGTTGGCAACTTTTATATTTAAATTCAAGCTGCTGGAATTAATGTATTTATTTTAATCAATATAAACAGTATCCGGTAATAAAATACAATTAATTTATTGTCAGTCGTCTTACAAGCAGTTGTCAAGATCAGTGCGATTGTACTATGTGCTTATCAAATTAATAATCGAAAGTTCGAAGAACTGTTGTTGGTGTTCAAAATCCATTTGGCGGTTTACTATGTTAAATAAATAAATAATAAATTACGCTTAGAAAATATGCGAAATATTTTTGTGTAATCGATAGAAAGCAGCTGTGTCGTTGAATGAGTTTGACGAAGCGGGTTGGTAGCTCTTAAATTCAAGTTCTATTCACATTGGCGTCTTAGTATGTTAATTGATTATGCTTCAATTAATGTATGTATATTTAAGAATATATCAGGTATTTCCCACTAAATTATGCTTACTAAATATGTAAACTAATATTGTGTAATACTTAAAAGTGTGTCGGTTAAATGAACCAGTAGCTGGCAGTTCGCTCAACGAACCAACTCCCAGCGATATTCGATATACGATTAAACTTTCATAAACAGTGACCGGCATAATTTTGCCCAACAAATTGCATTAATTGGGAAAACGTTTCGCTTTCGTTTTGTGGAGCAAGTAAAGTTTGAGGTGACACTGACAGCAATGTTAATATTTGCTCAAATTTAAAATTAAATATATTTTTAAACATAATGCTACCCCAAATAGGGATTCACTGAGAGCGACGACGACGACGCTAAGCTGAGTTTTGTTTCTTTTTGGAAATTGGGAAAATGGAGAAACGCGTCACAATTTTGCTGCCTAATGGTCGGCGACAGAATGTCTGTGTTAAGCCCGACATGACACTGCTGGAGATACTGGAGACGGCGAGCGTCAAGCATGGCTTCGACAGCGACGAACATTGCCTGAAATTCCACAACAAGGAGCTTAGTTTGACGCTACAATTCCGTTTTAGCGGACTGCCCAACAATTGTGTGCTGGAAATGGAGACGACGGAGAAACGACGCATTCTGAGCAACGTTCTCGTCTGCGTCCAGTTGACGGACGGTGCACGCAAACAGGGTGAATTTGCACCCGGCAGCAGCGTTTGGCATGTGGTGCAACATTTGTGCTCGGAACAGATTGAGGGCTACGCGAGTCCCATTATCATCTATATGCGCAGCGAGGTGGTGGGTGTGGAGCGTATGCAACAGACGACACTTAAGTCGCTTGGAATCATCGAGGGACGCGCCATTATGCGACTGGTCGACAAGAAACCGGAGGAGCTAAAGACTCAGGCCAATGTTTATAAGCCACCTGCAGAAACGAAACCGAAGGCAGCTGATAATGACGATCAGCCCAGCACTTCACGCTCTGCCATGGGTGGTGCTGGTGGTGGTGGTTTCTCCCTCACCAATGATATGTTGAAATCGCTGAAGCGTTCAGCTCCCACCGAGAAATCATCTGGAGAGACAACTCCTGCTGCAGCAGAGGCAGAGAAAAGCGCTGAAGTCGAGCAGCCCAAATATGATTGGGGCAGCAACTCGGGTTACACACTGCAGCCCAAAAAGAGTAATCAAAGCGAGGACGACGACGAAGAGGAAGAGGAGGAGAATGCTGGGCGACCACCACCAGTAGTCAATATAATTGGAGCGCGAAATGCCATACTCTTCTCGTTGGATGCCGCCAATCGGCACAATGATGATTTGCCCGATTCATTTTTCGATTTGACCGTCAACGATTTGAAGATGGTGTTGCGAGATTTAAAGCGCACCGCATCCGGGAACGAGGATGCCCCGCTGCTCACAGCGAATCTCCGTGAATTGAATCGTCAGACGGCGATGTTGGCCAAACTGAATCAGTACAAGGATTGTGTGCTGCGCATACAGTTCCCAGATCGCTATGTGCTCCAGGGCATTTTCAAGCCACATGAATTCCTTGCCAAGGTGGAGGAATTTGTGCGTGATTTCCTGGCAAAGCCCAGCGAAGAGTTTCAATTGTTCACCATACCGCCGAAGAAGGTGTTGCCGCCGACAGAAACACTGCTGGAGCTGAATTGTGTGCCAAATGCCGTTTTACATTTCGCATTTGTTGAGGATCAGCTAAATGCGGAGACGAATGGTTTCCTGCAGGACAAATACCTGACACAGCTGACTTCGGAGGAGGGCGCTCTGTTTGCGGTGCAAAAGTATCGCATCCACAAGGCCAGCATTAGTTCCAGTTAGTTCACTTGTTGTCGTCTAAGTTAGCACGGCGTTAAGCGAACGCTTTGCATGATATTAAACAGATTCGCATTATTATATAAACTGAGGAATTGTTGCTTATTTTTTGATAAGGGTTTGACAGCGGGCTTAAAATAAACCTGATCTCGGTCAAAAAGCCATTCAATTAGCACTTGGAAAGATGTGGAAATCTACTTAGAGATAATTCGACTGTAATTTAATTTTCGTACCAGACAAAAAAAAAAGCACCCATTTAGTTAGTACTTAAAAAAAGGCAAGTTACTTGGTTAAAGTAAGGATAAGTATTTTAATGAAGTGCACAACTTGATAACAGTCAACGGTCTTATCAGTTGAAGTCTGTTATTTTCAAATGTAGCCAGTGTTGCAAAGTGTTGCAGTGGCACACATGACCATATGTGAGAGAGAACAAAACAGAGAGAGAGAGAGCGAGCGCATGCACAAAGTCGTCGCTTTCGAAACCGAGCCAAAACACCAAAGAGGCCAAGTTGAGCTTGGCTTGGCTTGGTGGATTTTGGTAATTGAGTATGTGTTTGCTTGGCTAGCCACAAGCCACAAGCCACAACAATTTCTGATTCATATTCATAGAGTTTTCAGTTTTCAGTCTTTGCTCAGCCGTTGGAGTGACAAGTTTTATTCGCGCTTTATCAGTTTCACAGTTTCGCTCGAGACACGATTTTGAATCGGATTCGTATGCGGTAAAGGCGAGACTTGAGACTCGAAACTCAATACTCAAACAAAACGATCGCTATTCACATATGTGTATTTTTGTATTGAAACACACAAAAAAAGAATGCGTGCCAATGTGAAAAAGTGAAATACATTTATCGTCTATATCGGGGCAAGACAGATGTGTGTGTGTGTGTGTGTGTGCGAGGCCAATAGTTTAATAACTATTTATTGTATTGTGGTCGACAGGCGAAAAGAGTGAATTTGTTAATGTTTTTTTAGAGCAAACAGCAATAATTGTGCTTATTTAAATTAAACCGAGTCAAATTTAATAACAAAAACACTGCCAGAGTAACATAAGAAATAAAAGCGTATCGCAAACAACTTTTACCTATGATTTTTATCTTCACGAGTTTTAAGCGCACGTTGTGCGTTTTACGTCCGAACGTGCTGACATCTATTTTTTTTTTACATTTTTTGGGGGGGCGTGGCAAGTTAAATTATGGCGCGAGCGCCAAGAAACTGAAAACCGAAACCGAACCAAACCGATTGGAAAGTGTTCGCCCCGTTACGCTCAAGAAAACGCTGCATAGTTATTTACAGCACGCATTTAATAATAATATTACTGCAAACAAACATGGCCATATATTGTTTATTGGTTTTTCAAATTTTAATATCGATGGGAAACGCCAAAAAAAAAGATTCAGCCCACACGGCTTGGTAGTTGTCGTCGTTGCCGATCTTTAGATGGGCATCTTCACTTTTACTTTAAAACGGAAAGAGAGAGTGTTTTTGTTTGAGTCCAGCTCATTTGCGTTTCTGCGTTTTTTGTTTGTTGTTTTTTTTTACCGGTTTTTCAATTTACGCGCATTTCTTGGCAAACAGCAATTGCTAGTCGTATAGACATATATTTATTTGGTTTTTTGGCTAAGCCCAGCATAATAGCGCGTATAATTGTAATAGCTTCATTAAATTTAATTAAAGGCAACTACTTCCGAGTCAGAGTGCCTCATCTCCGCTGGCACGAGTAATGCATAAAGTTTTCGGGATTTTTTTTCATTTATTTTTTTTATTTTCATAATAAGCGTGCATCCATCATAATAAACGTTTGTTTTCCACATTTCCATAGCAGCTAAAAGAAAAAAAGTTGGTTTCTGTGCGTGTGTTTTTGTTGTTCAATAAGGAAATTGGTAGCCAAAAGTTATACGAACCTAACCAAACCAAATAACTAAAAAAATAAAAATTACAACGCTTGCAATCCGAATTACAAGCAATCAAAATAATCAACATACAGCGCTGCACAAAGTGGCAACAATGAATTTTTTCGTTATTGGATTTCTGATCATGCAGGCGGCAAGTGAGTAAAATTCGTTTGTTTTAACGTTTTTTTGTTGACAAAGCATTTCGTACCGGTGGAGCTTAGCACCATTATTTATGGATATTTTGTTGGTGTAATGTATGAAAAATCTTAACTAGCTTAATAAATATTTGTGCATTATAAAATATAATATTAATTCATAAAATTACGAGTTGGTTGTATCTAAGACTTAACCATTTGTAAGATAATAAACATTTTTATAACATTGCAGAAGTTATAGCATTGATGAACTCATTTTCGAACCCATAAGATGTATATACTCATTCGTCATCTGTTCGTATCCATCTATACCTATTTGCACTGTTTCTGTCACAAAGTTCAATTGATGAAACTTGGATAACTTTTCCCCGTGGTATTTGAACTCTGTTTATAATTTAAATACGTATTTAACTGTTTCCAAATCCAGCGTTTTTAAATGATTCAACATCAATGACATATATTTTTGAGTTTTATTATTTTTTTTTGCACATAAAAATGAATGAATTTTGTGCATTGCTAACGACTCCGTTAAAAGCAGTTGACCTGTCACTTGCTTATTCATTTTTTTAATATATTTTTTTATTGCATTAATAATGGATACAAAATATATAATAGGAAAAATTTATGCATTGATAATGACTCGCATAAAAACATTTGAGCTGCAATCAGCTAAATACATATCTAAGACTTTTTACGTTTATCCCTGCGTAATAGTGCACATACGTGCATATTACAAAATTGCTCACTTTAAGTATTTAGTTTTCAAATCAAGTTTGTGTCTTAAGTCTTTCGTTTTGGCTGACTTGTCACGCATGAAATTAGTTATTAAACAGCTTACCAAACAATTCGGTTGTTAACCCCAAAAAAATTCTTTTGCATCACATTTGAGTGACGTGCACGCATTAAGCAGACGACCGGCTGAAAAACAGTTAATAGTTGGTATACATATGTACATACATATGTATACATATATGTATGAATTTGGCTTGTAATACAACTGGTTATGCATACTCTGTTGACTGAATTAAAATGTTTTGCATCTGGGTTGACTTCAAATTGAGATGAGCTTCGCATTAAGTTGGAGTCACCTGAGCATATGCAGCTTGCCCACCTGTGTTTACAAAAGCGCGCCAAAACAGAACTCAAAGCAACACAAACAACAACAATGAAATCAAACAAAAAACGGTACAACAATTGGCTGCTGTTATGAGCACATTCAACCAATTATTTAGCTAACGCTCACTTTAAAACTCGACTATTGCCGTTTTTCGATAGTTTCTAGCCTGTGTATACCCTGTGCCAAAATAATGCCAATGGGTATGTTCATTGCTTGTTCGGTTGTTAATTCGGTTGCATTGAGCTCAGAAGCTCTGCGAGTTTAAGACATGAAAGCAATGAAAGTAAAGTCAGAAAAAAATCGAACTGAAATTTTGAAGCCAAGGATAGCTTTATTTATTATTCAGAAAGCATATTTCTAAGGTTATATTTTCCTAAAAAAAAGGAGGAATAATTTAAATATAGAAAAAAGCAAAAAGCATCATTTCTAAAAATCAGAAAGTGTACTATTTTTTCTGACGATTTTCATTTTGGGGGGATTATTTAAATTTAATAACGATTTTCTTTTCTGAATATTTTTACACTCAAAAGTATTACGAAATTATGAATTTTGAATTGAGAGATTCTTATATAAGATTCTTATATCTTAAATTGCCTAACTACCTTTTTCGACAAAGTGGAAGAAAAGAGTATAACACACCTTGCTTTAAGCTTCCGTTAAATTAAAATGATATCGACTTGACAAAACATTGCTCAACAATAATCAACACTACTATATCCGAACGTATGTATATAACTAATTCCCTCAAAGTCGACAGATTATTAATTTACCGGAAGATGTCACCGCCACCGATTTATGCGAATTCAAACTCGGACATAGAGTTTCTCACAACTGGCGTTGCCAATCAGGATGCCAACCAGGTATTTGGCTCTTTCCAGAACAAGCTGAATATCTATATTTATGGTATTACACTCACCAAAGGCTGGAATACCAATAATCAATTCTTTGGCTAATGCTCAAATTGGAGGGTCGCCTACAGCCCTCCACTGGCAGTAAGGATGAAGCATTTTCAGCTCGTTATGAGGGTGATGATCACACCATATTGGGCAAAATAGAGCTAAAGAATAATGCTGTGTTGAGCCTGTCGCTGGTGTTCCGTGACAATGAATTTCTGGGCGGTGCAGCCTGACAGCGGGGGAACGCCTTTGAAAGTGGCTTTGGGTTGGTCGGATGCTTTAACATTGCCATCTGAATATGGACTTGGGCATGACCTATCAATTGGCAGGTAATGCCTTGATTCGTGCCAAGATCAATAATAAAAACTGAATTGGTTTACGATACGAAAATCAACTGCGACCGGGCATAACCAATTTCGAGCGTGCTCGATGGCAAGAATCTCAATGATGGTAATCACAAGTTTGGCGTTGGTCCATCCTTGGTGTGTTAGGAGTGCTATTTATTTATACTGTTGAAAAATCTGTCGTCAATTGTTTCCCTGTCTTCAACTACTATTCTAAAGACTTTGCACTTGGCCAGCTTAAAACGATGTTCGTTACAGGGTATTTCCAAATCGTAGACTTTCAATTCTGTTCGATTTTTGCATTGTTTTTCGGCTTGCAGCTTTTTGTTTGGCACTCGCGCTTAACCTGATTACTTTTGGCTAGCTTCTTTGGTTTTTAGGCATGGTTAAAATGTTTTTTTTTTTGTGATTTGTTTCTCAATGCAAACCAGCTTCGGCATTTAAAACCTTGCTAATGTAAATGAAAAAGAAAAAACAAGTCTTGATATCTGTTGGATGACTGGCAATAAAATAAAAAACGTTTTGTTCTTTATGATTGATTAACGAGCTGATGAAAATTGTAGACAGAATACGGATGCTGGACTGTGGACTGCTCTTAAATATCTCATTAGGCCTTAAGCATTAAGCATAGATGTAGTTCTAGAGAAGTTAGCGATGTTTGAAGAGAGTGCTTGTAAAATAGTAGTGCTGCTTGATTTAAGTCATTATGGTCTTCATTCATGGCCGCAATTTGGCAGGTGTTACGATTCGGAATATCGATTTGCTTGGCCATAGCACATTTACAAATCAATTCGCATGCAAATTAAAATACGAATTTAAATCTTGCAACCTTCGCACTGCAATTTAGTCAAAGCAACTTGGCCAAAACCCAACAAAATTTGAATTTATCAAGTGCAAAATCTTGGTTATTGCCTTTGACATTGAGAGTGACATAAGTGTTATGGATAGCAGAATATAAGTAGAGCAGCGGCTGACGGTGCCAATTGCCATTTTTGGTTGTTTTTTGATATATGTATATGGCAGAAGCGCCGACAAATCTGCATATGCCACACGCGCTTCATTTGAATTTTTTCCCTGGGCTCTGCTCTGCTCGTAATTTTGATCTGCTTTGGCACGGAATGCCAATAGCCAATAGCACGCCCAGATTTGGCAATCTCTCTCTGTTTTACACTCAGAAAAAAAGTACCAATGGAAATGTGAAAATCAGCACACTTTTGGTGCTAAAGATAAATGGACTAATTATTCAGAAAGTATATTTCTAAAAGGCAAGTTTTTGCAAGTCTTTGCAAAAACCAAAACAAAAAAAAAAAATGGCAGAGTAGATTTTTTTAAATTTAGGAAAACCTAGACATATAGGTTCAAGGGAACTTTTACATTACATATTTTGTTTTCATTTCTACTATAGAAATTTATTTTTTAAGCATTTAATTTCGATATATCGGTGTATGGGCATAGGTCAAAACTTCAAAATGCCATAACTTCGTCAAAACTCAACTGATTTTAAAAAGCAAGGGCTTTTTGATCATAGTTTTGCACCTAAATCAATCGTACATTTAAAGTTGAAAACGAAATTTGAGGTCGGAAGACAAGTAAAAATTATAGCCCGAAAATCGATATATCGGTGTATGGGCATAGGTCGAAACTTCAAAATGCCATAACTTCGTCAAAACTCAACTGATTTTAAAAAGCAAGGGCTTTTTGATCATAGTTTTGCCCCTAAATCAATCGTACATTTAAAGTTGAAAACGAAATTTGAGGTCGGAAGACAAGTAAAAATTATAGCCTGAAAATCGACATATCGGTGTATGGGCATAGGTCGAAACTTCAAAATGCCATAACTTCGTCAAAACTCAACTGATTTTAAAAAGCAAGGGCTTTTTGATCATAGTTTTGCCCCTAAATCAATCGTACATTTAAAGTTGAAAATGAAATTTGAGGTCGGAAGACAAGTAAAAATTATAGCCTGAAAATCGACGTATCGATGTATGGGCATAGATCGAAACTTCAAAATGCCATAACTTCGTCAAAACTCAACTGATTTTAAAAAGCAAGGGCTTTTTGATCATAGTTTTGCCCCTAAATCAATCGTACATTTAAAGTTGAAAACGAAATTTGAGGTCGGAAGACAAGTAAAAATTATAGCCTGAAAATCGATGTATCGATATATGGGCATAGATCGAAACTTCAAAATGCCATAACTTCGTCAAAACTCAACTGATTTTAAAAAGCAAGGGCTTTTTGATCATAGTTTTGCCCCTTAATCAATCGTACATTTAAAGTTGAAAACGAAATTTGAGGTCGGAAGACAAGTAAAAATGATAGATAGCCTGAAAATCGACATATCGGTGTATGGGCATAGGTCAAAACTTCAAAATGCCATAAACTTCGTCAAAACTCAACTGATTTTAAAAAGCAAGGGCTTTTTGATCATAGTTTTGCCCCTAAATCAATCGTACATTTAATGTTGAAAATGAAATTTTAGGTCGGAAGACAAGTAAAAATTATAGCCTGAAAATCGATGTATCTATATATTGGCATAGATCGAAACTTCAAAATGCCATAACTTCGTCAAAACTCAACTGATTTTAAAAAGCAAGGGCTTTTTGATCATAGTTTTGCCCCTAAATCAATCGTACATTTAAAGTTGAAAACGAAATTTGAGGTCGGAAGACAAGTAAAAATTATAGCCTGAAAATCGATGTATCGATATATGGGCATAGATCGAAATTTAATCAGGTTTCAAATAATAATTAAAGCTTTTGTAATATATAGAATTTTGTTGCATGTTAATTTAGAAATTATTTATAAAAGCCACTAAAGTTCATTAGATGTTTGCGTGATGTTTTTTTCAAGTGTAGGGTGCTACTTGCATGTGTCTGTGTGGTCTAATGGTCAGTGATGCTCTGATGTCTCTATAAAAACCCAAGCAGGCAGGCAGGTCGGGCTGGTTCAATGATTCATCAATTCGAAGCCAATCAGCTTTTGTGGTCGAGATGTGTCTTAAGCTTAAGCTTCGGCTTCGGCTTTTTCCCTTTTCTTTTTTTTTTTTTGCTTTGTCAGTCTTTTGTTTTGTAGTCAGTGACGCAGCGCTTTGTCATCGCTTCTCTCTCTCTCTTTCTCTTTCACACTTTTGAGCTCTCGTATTTTATATAACCCACATTTTTGGCAGACTGCTTTATGCAACTTCTTGATCAAATTGAAAGAAATAATAAAAAAGGGCTAACAGCACTGGTTGCTTTTGTTGCTGAAGTTGTTGCCTCTTAAGGCAGACCCAAAACGCCGTGTCGAAGTAACCAATAATGCCCCTTGTCAAACAAAACGTTTAACGTTAATTGCCGCAAACTTTCAAATAGCAATTAGCAGACAGGTTCTTTTTTCCCTTGATGCAAAATCCAGCAACTTGCAACAAATCTCCAAAAATAAATTAAATGACACAAAAAAGGTAACTGCAAAAATGCATTGTCATATTAATGGATTTGAGGAGGAAACTAAATAAAAAGAAAAAACAACAGTTAAGTGAGCAATAAGTGAGCAACAAGTGAAAGGCGCAGTGCTTGGGTCAGGCAATTAAGAAAATTGTCCTTCAGGTACACTCCGCGACATATAAATAAGATACCCCCTAAATTTATTATCTACTGATGCCAAATCCAGCAGAGACTTTTTTTGTTTTCTAAATAAAGTTTACTTTTAACGAAAAATATTAACGAAAATGTACGGAACAAAAGCCACTAAAAATGCGGTTTGTTCGATAAAAAAATAATCATTTCAATAAAGTTTTTATTTAAAATTATATTTAAAAAAGCCTTTAGAAAACTCAGATTCTTTTTAGACATTTAAATAAATATTTTAGTAATTTCAGATTATTTTTAAAGCGATTATCGTATAAATATAAGTTAATTGGAGTATTTTAGTTTAAACAACGTTTAAAGTTGCGTTTTGAAAACTAAATATTTCAGGAAACTCTGATTCTTATTGTGACTTTTAAGAAACATTTTTATACAACTCTGATTATTATTTGGGAAATTACAAACATTTGAGAAAGATCTGATTAAATTAAAAGCAATTTATATTTTATTATAAAAAATAATTGGAGTAAGTTTAGCCAAAACGAAATTCGAGCTCCAAGCTAAGTTGATGTCTTTCCAATCTAAACGATCATGTATTGTGAAATGTAGTTTTCCAAATTCATAAGATCGTGCTTTGTCGCTTATAGTGTTCCCAAACCATAAATTGCATTTATACTTTTACTTAATGTTTTTGATTACGGAATTTCACTTGCAATTCTTGGCCAATTCGCAGTGACCCAAAACACAGATACGTAATTCGCTGGCAAACAGCGCACTTTTTGTTAACAATTAACAATAAATTTAAACATAATTATCGCATCTTCACAGCCAGCATCAGCATGCAAGACTCAAGCGAAGCACAACCCCAGTTAACAATACAACTAGTCCGCATACAAATACCTATACACATAAATACCTACATAACGCGATCTGTGTTTCTGTGTGTCTGCCACAGTTTACTACTACTACTCTTTTGTGTGTGTGTGTGTGTGTGTGTGTATGGGTGTGTGTTTGGTAGTCTGGCGGCTACTTTGGCTCGCTCACGCAACCCGCTCGCTCACGTAAGACCTTCAAAGGTCACGCACGCCGACTCCAACTCCAACTCAAACCTCAACTCCAACCCAGACTTTGAGCTCCGGCTACGTCAGCCTGAGCTGTAGACTCATTTGTTCACCCGGCGCTGCATCGCTTCTGGGCGTCTTTGTTACCTTTTGTTATTGTCGCGCGGCATTTTTTATTGCCCTAACACGAGAGTTGTGCATATTAGTTATGGAGATTTGATTAAAGATCAAAAATTAGCACTGAAAGATAAACAATAAAAATTTTAAATTTATGCTCCACAAGCTAAGCTGATGCTGCACTCAAAATGAACCATGATTAATATATTTCAAATCTTGAATAAAAATACTTATAATAATAATTTGAAATAAAAATGTTGCAAAATGTTTTAGATTTTGGCTAAGACTGCTGTCAATAATCAATAAGCTGAACATTCCAAATATTACTGGTGATATTTGTTGAACTCTGCAAACTAAGCTGATTTTCATTCTGAATATTTTTTGATTGATTTTATTTTTGCAGAATTAGGTTAACAATGCAATTAACAATGTAAAAATAAACTGAATATTTCAAATTTAAATACTAGTTTGTAGTCCACAAACTAAGCCGATTTTCTTGCTGAATATTTTATTTATTTTATGTAAATTAGCTTATGTTAAAAAGTGGATTTTCAAGCTGATTACATTTTTGGTTGAGATATATTTGCTTTGGTAGTAATGTTGGGTTTTCCAGCAATTGTTTTGCATTTTATATGAAAATGTCATGGTTTGACCATTATTATTCTTTTCTTCCTACACTTAAGTAAAATTGTTCAACTTCTTTGCGATTTGAAGCCAGATTCTTCCTCTCAAGTATCTTAAATTTGAATAAGCCTTTTTTTGATTTTATAAAATTAAATAAAACATTTTTGGCATGATCAACTTTTCTAGGACTTAAAGTCATGTAAGAGCATCTCAGATTTGCCATACCATAATCAATTATTTGTAGTTTTGCTTTGTGGTTGTTTCTTGCATATATGCCACACACACAGCCACACACACAGAGACAAGTAAACACATGCAACAAATGGTCGCTCAAATTGCAATTTAATACGAAACTTTTTTGTTAGATCTTGAAGTGGCCAAAACATTTGGTTTTTGGGTGTTTTGTTTTTCTCGGGCCATATCACTCACTGTCACGACCATCATTCAATTAACATAATTAACTGACAAAACGAATTAGCATGCAGATTGGCAGCCAAGCACAAACACTGTGATGTTGTTTTTATTATTGTATTGCTTTTTTTTGGGCTGGTTTCTAGATTGGCACTTGTCCATCTCTTGGAAATGTGGCTCAAACACTTGAAACTTTGAAGGTCAACTTTACAGCTTTATATTCTAGTTACGCTCAACAGCCAGCGAATGGATTCTGCTGTGGGAAATTGAAACCTAAGTAAACCAAACAGCGAGGTCAAGTTTCAATATTTTGTGTTGACACTCAGATGGCTGCGAAAGCGAAAGGAATTCTTAAGATTAAATCGTTTATTTCAATCTCAAAGCTGTTTCCTTTTACACCTTAGTCGTATTTATTTTCTGGCCCGTGGAATGCAGTTTTTTTTTAAACAATGCTCAGCTTGACAATGAAGATAAAAACGCTGGCACACAATGCAAACTGATGCTGAGCATTTGGATACATTTATAAATATAAATATATAAAAGATACCATAAAAGAGCGCCGCTCAAAGGGAAACAAAACTGAGGTTAAGGCCTGCAGAGACACTTACCACTAAAATTTAACGCTGTGAACCCAGATGCTCATCTGATGGGCCCATAATTTATACGCAATATTTGCATTTATCATTAAATTCAATTAATGCCAAAGCAGCAAACAGAAAAAAAAACATTCCGCAAGACCTTAATATAAATTAATAACATTAAATTAAATAATTGACAAAGCTTAAAATCAATTAATATCAATGTTTGTTGTTCCTATTTGGTAGTTTTTTTTTTATATATTTTGTTGACCCACTTTCGCGGCGAGGTGCTAACTGAATGGGCCAACTGGCTGGGAGAAGGCAACTGTCTGGTTGGGGAAAAGTGCACAGGCTAAAACTTAAAGTAACTAAGCCAAGTTAGTTGCTAGTTGTGTTTGGTCAATGGCAAATGCACTCAGAGAAAACATTGACCCGAAGTAAATTTGTAAAATTAAAGGTTGTGATTTCAAATTCAGTCTGGGTGAATTTTGTCAACATTTTCAGGGATTTGTTTTCTATATTCATATGTTTTCTTATTTTAGATTTTATAACTACTTATATTAATAAACATTTGCACATTTTAAATAGTTTATTATTTAATTTGAAAAAACTTACGATTTTATGGGAATAATATAGCAGTGTAGAGAGGACATTTTAATACTATTTCTGAATTTCACAAGGGATATTTTTCGAGGGATTTTTATAAGGGATTTTTAATAAATGCATTTGTTAATATAAGATAAATAAAAGTACCATATTTTTGCATTTCTAATTTTAAGAAAAATGTTTTTTTTTAATATCTTAAATTATTTGAAAAAAACAGGATAAACTTTCTAGTTTTCAATTCAATTTTCATTTAAGGGTGATTTTCTGAATTTAAGGTAAATTTTTTTTTTGCTGAGTGTGAATAGGTGGATTTGTGGATGGATCACCGGCTGGTTACCCGGCGATATACCGACTGCATATTTATGGTTCATTATTTGTTCAGTTTCAGTTTCTATTTGTCATAGGCAAGCAGCCAAGCAAGCAAGCAATTCATACAGACGCCGCACGAGTCTCGAGATGATGACGGGTGAAAGCTGTCTGTGACTAACTGAGTTGACGTTTCACGCTGTTGTTGTAACAGTTGTTGTTGTTGTTGTTGTTTTTGTAGTTAGTTTAGTTGTTGTCTTTGGCATTGCGCCGGTCAATTAGACGGCTATTGCTCTGCCCCGCTGTAAACAGTTTCAAGCACTGCATAATTTGGATTTTTCGTTTTTCTTTCGCTAATATTTGTGTTTTCTTTTTTTTCTTTTTTAATTGTTCTGCCTGAACTCATCAGCATTTTGCATTGCCAATTTCACCCCAAAAACTCAATCTATTTTAATGTCTTTATCAACCAGTCCGTTGACGTTTTGTTTTAGCTTCTTTCTGACCATTTCGGGGCGTAATTAAAATTTCTGCTCGCTTCAAAATAAAACCCACGCGGCGCATACGTAATGCAGATTTATATATATATTTTGTATTTCGATTTTCCTGTTGCCATAATTTGGGTAAAAGTGCAATTATGTTGGTCTAAATTAAAGTGAAGCTATTTAAATATTTTAACTGACTTTGACAAATGAAAGTTTTCCGACTGCAATTATAATGCAAATGTTTAAGCAACCAATTTGAAAGAAATGTTTTTTGAAATGCATTTCAATGGAGAACATATAATTATGTTTTTATTAATCCATTTTATCAGTTACAATTTCTCAATCTAGCACATTTAAGAAGGAAAACAAACTTCAAGTTTGAGGTGCAGCTTGTGGTTGCGAATATATGTCAAGTTGAGATCAAGTTATGATCAAGTATTCTTAGTCAGTTTGCCAAGTGAGGCTTACAAATATATTAAGTAATTGCACTCGAAGCATTCAATTGACTTGGACCGATTTCGTAATTGTTTTGACTTTGAAAATAAACCACTTTTATAAAGAGTAGAATAAAAAACTACATATACATATGTGTTCTTGTGTCTTGTGTGTCTTGTATAAATTAAATATATATTAAAATATTTGTTGTACCATGAACCAAGTTAAAAAGGCGAAAAACGAATTTTTATATTGGACCAACAACCTCGACTGGAGCATTCTAACTTGTTTTGTGTTAGGCGAATGTGCTTCTAGCCGTAATCTATGTTGGAAGATGTTAATGATAATGTTGCCTTGCCATGCTGACTTCTCATTTGTTGGGTATTCAACCATTAATGGCACCTCACCAAGTTTCCAGTAACCTCAACTGAACCGCAAATACTCGTTAATCCCAATGAAAACGAACCAAATTGGCCCTCGCTGATGGCAAAGTTCGCATTTTTGTTGTTAAAACACGCTCCATTTTCCTTGAACCAACGAACAGCTTTAGTTTTAGCTTTTAGCACAGACAGCTGTTAATTGGCCAGAGCCAACGAGCCACATCTATTAACCATATGATATTGATATCATTAATCGGACAAATAGTTTCAACTTCAAGTGCGCATGTGACTAAATTAGTTACGGGTAATCTACTCCAAAGTCTAGAACCCAAGAAAACATTCTTAATTTTATAAATCCCCGGGCTTTCTAGAAACTAGAGGTTACATTTGTTAAATTCGGGGGGATTTTTCGAAAATTTTGATAGAATATATATAGCAATAGAGGTGGCAAAGGAAATTACCATATTTCTAGGATTGTCAATTTAAGGCAAGCTTTTCTAAATATTATCTTATGCTTTACGCGATTTTCCAAACCTTTTCAGAGTGTACCTTAGGTTAGACAGACAAACAGGATTTAATCCATAATTCCTGTAGACATGTTCAATCCCTCAGCAGGAGGCGCTTCCATTTTTCTCAGACGTGTCTCAAGCTAACTGACTTGGCTTTATGGATGCAACAAATTTGTTATGCACAATCTAATCTATGTGTTATTGTTGAAAATGATATGTTAAGTCCCTCATTAATGCCTACTAATTATGTTAAGCTACTGATTTTAGTCCCGAATAAACTTTGCTTGAGTACACAACGGCGGTGGTACTTGGGTTTTATTATCTTATCCAGGCATTCCCTGATGCGGGGAAACTTCGCTCCAACAGTTATATTATCATTGGTATTTTGTAAGAATCCACTCGAGGCTCGTTTCATGTGCCACTTGACATGCTAACAATTTAATTTGGACTCAAGACTCAAGTTGCAAATTTGGCTCACTTTGTTGCACTGCGTTTGCTTTGGGTCGTCGTCGTTGATCTTTATGGCTTGAAATATATTAGCTAACAAACTGGCACACTTTAACTGCCTACTTAAGTATTTAAGCTAGTTTATTTTCAGTGCTGGCTTGTCATATTTTACGTTAAACTGTCAAAAAAAAAACAAAATAATATAAGTTGGTCCATAAGGAAGTTATGTTCAAATATTTATGGCTAACGCACTTAAAATATTGAGTTCTTTTTCGCTTTTTTTTTTGGTGGAGTTGGTAATTATTATCTTTAGCTAAAGAGCATGTCAGCAATGTTGCCCTCTGGCATTTGATCTTTGTTAATAGATAAAAACAGTAATGGTTTCCGGCTTAGACTGCCACTTAAAAGCCTTTTGTTCGAGTTGACACCTTGATATGGTTATAGCTGTGGCTTTATCTGATGCCAGAGACACATCAATCAAATTTTTTAGCCTACGCCTTTTGAATGTAATGCGGGCCATCTTTTTTTTTTATTATTTTTGTTTCGTTGTTTATTTATTAAAAAGGTTTTTTTTTTTTTGGCAAAAAACAGTGCCACGGACAGTCACGGCTATGTCGAGATCTTTATAATTGGATTGTAATGTTGGGCCCAACCCTAAACAACCCACTCAGAAGCACAAACACGATTTCATAGCCAGTTTTCATTGTCCAAGCGTATGTTTGGTAAATGTTTTACAATATCTAATTCCCACATAACACACACTAACACTTTACTACTACTACTACAACTAACTAATCCATGGCAATGATTTGTGTACTAATTAAATATTGTAACCTTTTGTATCATATTGAAGAACTTTCCTATTGTGTGTATGCGTTTTCTATTTATTTATAGGATTGGCTTGCGGGACGTGCGTTTTTATGTCCGAATATGGTTTCACACTCGATTGTAACTTCAAAAAATCTGGACTGTTTCGTGTGCGAAATTTGGGTGGCGTCAAGGCGCATTTCGGTTTAGGTAAATCCAACGTATCAACAAATCTATAACCCATCCCTCCCCTCCCCCTCCCCTCCCTCCTCATCTATTCTATTTAGTTAAACTCTAACTTATAGCTCTAATCATAAAATGTACATAAGTGTAAATAGTTTCAACTCGAATGTTAATCGAGGAGAAGACCAAAAGAAAAGAAAAAATCTGCATTTAAGGCCATCATCAATGGATTGATGCCAATGCCAATGCCAATGCTAGTGTTGGTGGCAATATCCAGTTTAGAGTGGATCAAATAGAGAGACAAAGACACGGTTCAATATCCGTAGCAATAGCATTGACCATTGACCATTGACCATTGACCATTGGCTATTTGTTTGTAACCCTAATTCACAATTTGATCTGTACATACAAAAAGAACAAAGAGCGATTAATTATCGACGAGATTGCTGCGATTTGATTGATGGAGTCTTGACCACATTCATTATGGTGCAACATTAACAACATTTGCTTCCAGGTCTCAGTGTGGGCGATGAGCTCGGCTTCAAGGAGTCGTTGAGCATTGTGGAGAGCGATCGCCGCCGTGCAATTAACTACCGGAACGGAGCACCAGAGCTGGTGGGCGTGTTGCCCTCCTCACGACAGAAAGAGGTGAGCGTTATTAACACTCTTACACTCAGAGAAAATAGATTGTTCTCAATTCAAGTACAGCTGCGCTTGAATTCCCAAATATAATTAGTTTTTACGTATTTAAATTTTTAATTTAGTTAAAAATTTAATTTATTTTTTATGAAAATCAGTTTTTATTTCATTCTCGTTTTGGGATTCAAATAGATAAGCCTGGTTTTTGCAATGTTTTGACCATTAAATCAAGTTTCTTATATTTTTTTGTATTAATGTTTTCTTACCCTAATTTGTTTATTTAAAGTAGACTGTGATTGAACTATCAAATATAATTGGTTTATTCTTAAATATATATTCTTAAAATCAGTCTTGATTATTTAAAAATTATTTAATAAAGGACAAAATTGATTTGCAAAATACAATAGTTCTTCACTTTAAATCAGGAATTTAAACTGATCATATAGATTGTACCAATTACTTAAAATAATTCCTAAATAAGTTCTTAATATCGTATAAATTTGAAAAGGCTTTGAGAACTTAAATGTTCGAAATATAGAATAATCTAACTTGGCATTCTCCGAAAGCGTTTTATATTTGGGAATTTTGGGTTGGTTAGCGCAGTTTTTGTTTCGCACAAACAAAGTACTTTAATTTTTTGAGTGTATGGGCTGCTAACAAAAAGTCAACTAAATTCCACAGGCAACGGCGCAGCATGCACTGCCCGACAAGCGCATCACATCCCGTTCCTCCGGACCCGGATCCTACAATCTGCAGCTGCTGCAGCAGGCGGCCAAGGTGGCGAAGAGTCAACCACAACAGCCACAACAGGGCCAACTTATGACAGAGGCACGTCCGCTGCCAATGGGCGTGCCCATCTTCAAACCCATACCTCAAAAGGCCGGGGGCAACAACGAGCCACAGCCAACGCCAGTTGGGGCACAGCGCCGCATAGCCGTGGATACCACACAGCCCCGCGTCAGTGTCAACAACAAACTTGTGGATGGAAATGTCAAACCTGTGAGTAGAAACAACAAAGACTTCAATAAGCCAATAAATTATTACTTTTATTAACTATTATTAACTGTTTTCAGCACTCGAATCGAACATTCCATGCCGACAATCAGATGGTGGCACAACCAAAGCAATCTCTGCCGCAGGCTGTGCCCGTTTTCCAAGCGATGCCAGACTCCATTTCTCGGATTGCCAATGTGGGCAAGACGGAGATGGTGTCGCCTCCGGCAGCGGAGCAGCGCACACTGGGCAAACATCCGAATTATCTGCAGTTCGAGGAGCCCAAGTTTGATCTGCGGGATGTGACAGTTGAGGAGCTTGCGGCGGCGGCCAATGTCACCGTGGACACCATCAAGCACGCCATCTATGTGCGGGAACAGCAACTGAAGGCCGAGCATCGAGCCATGCTCGCATCCAAATTGAGGCAGGAATTCATGCGCACATCCACAGTGAAGACCACAACAACGACGACGACGACAACAACACCAAAGCCAACTCAACAGGCCGAACACAAAGTGTCGAAGGTGGGCATTTTGTTGCTTAACATTTAATAATTTAAGAACTTTTCAGTTAAATATGTTAAATGTTAAAGGTATTCTTATCATTTATTAATTCAATTTCTTTAATTTTAAAATTTTGAGTTTTCATTCCATATTTTTTAGAAATTTTGTTTTTTAAAAACAGAAAACAATTCTGAAAAATATAAAAAAGCTTTTTTAATTTTAAGAAATTTTTATAGTGTAGTTAGAAATTAATTTTAAGCAATTTTGTAAATTTTTTAAGTTTCAAGAGGATTTATTTTTCTTAGTGTATATACGATTTTGTAATTGGAAATTCATGCTTTGGGAAACGAAGATTCATTTTTCACTTTCTTATTGCAGGTCATGAATGCACCCAAGGAGTACTACCCAGTGGGCTATGATAAGAACTTCGATGACAACTTCAAGTCAAAGGTCGACTTGCCGCCAACGAGTTTCTCCTGCACGAAGCAAAAGCATTTTCCGGGTCTCTATGCCGACACCGATCTGGGCTGCATGGTGAGTTCATAATTATGGAAAACTTCTCATCAATTACATGTGTAAAATTGAACTCCCTCTTAGGTATTTCACGTGTGTGCTCTGACGGATGATGGAATGGTGCGCAAGTCGTTCCTGTGTCCGGAGAATACGTTGTTCGATCAGACCATACTGAAGTGCAACTGGTGGTTCTATGTGGATTGCAGTGCCAGCAAGAGTGTCTACGATTCCAATATACCCATCTCGAAGAGCTATCAGCTGATGAAATCGCTCACCTATTTCTCCAAGTACAACAGCCAGAAGAGCGATCAGGATGGCGATAAGGATGAAAATGCCGTTGACATCGATTCGCTGAGGGAGTCCATGGAGGGTGTCTCCCGTCGCCTGGAGCAGGCCAAGACTACCCAGGCACAGCTCCAAGAGCTCAAGGCAGGGGAGGAGGGACAGCAGCAGCAGCAGCAGTTGTCCAACTAGTTTTAGTCATATAGTTGCTATCTGAGATCTAGTTTAAGTTAAGTTCATGATCGAGCGTCTCTGGTCGATTTGCCGTACATAGTCAATGTCTTGCGAAAGGCAACAACAAACAATTGTTGTCTCTGCTGCTGTTTGTCTGTTGTCAGTTGTCAGTTGTCTGTTGTCTCTGGCCAATCAATATAAAAAACACCCATAATTTCCTATGGCATTTCCTAGCTGTAGTTAAGTGGATCATCTATATATATAGTTATAGCTATATGCATAAATACTACCTAATCTAGTGCAATTGTAAGTGAATGTTGCGGTTAATATTATATATTTCATATTGCTATTTATTTATTATATTTTTCGACAAAATAAAATACTACGTGTTACCCAAATATCTCCAATTGTGTCTCAATATTTTGGATTGGATAAAGATATTAGCTTTCTGTTCTGTAAATTTACATTGGCACTCCAACTTGTTTTTCTCCAAGTGATAAGGATCAATCAACATATAACCAACTTACCTGATTTGGTTCCACTCCCTTTGACTCAATAATGCTCATAGCGCATGCTCATAAATAAATAAATCAAACAAATAAAATTCAAAATTCCAAAAAAAAAACGAACATTTTTATTAAGCAGAGTCAAAGACAAAGACGAAGAGACAATAAATAATGGAGTTGAACTTAACGAGTGATCGCAGTAGCTGGGTTGACCTCTTTCTGCTGTGTGCTGACCATGGCCAAGAGGTCCAACGATGTTGGCCCTAATGCCGCTGCTTGTGCTTATGGGGAGACGTAGGCGGATTCGGGGGCGGAGACTTGTCCACATTGCGATCGCTCTTGTCGTGAATGTGAACCGCTTCGCTGAGCTCCACATTGGCATGCAACGCGGCATCGTTGGCATTCAGTTGCGCCTCCTGGGCAGACAGCGTTGCCTTCTCCGCCGCATCGCGTGTCTCCTCGTAGTCCAAACGAGCCGCATACGCCTGCGATTCGATGTGCTCCAACTTGCCTTTGGCCTGGGCAACCATATCGATTTGTGATGACAGCTCAGCGGCGGCTTCAGCAGCTGCCTTCTGGGCCAGCTCCGAGGCGGATTGGGCATTGTTGAGGGCGGCAGTTAAGACACTGACATGATTGATGGCCTGCTGGGCGGAATATTGAGCCGCTTTCGCCGAGCGTTTGGCCTGCTGCAACTGGGTCAGTTCCCCCTCGACGGATTTGTGCGCCTCGACGCTCTGCTCCTCGAGTCGGCGCATTATCAGCTCCTTGCCCTTGAGCACGGCAACCACTGTTCCGGCTGCCTGAGCCGCGGCCTGGGCCAAAGTGCTCTTGGCCACGTAGGAGGCCTGTTTGCCGGCTGCATTTTGACTGGCCGCAGCGGAGAGTGCCTGATCCGCGGAGCCCTTGGCAATGTTACGCAAACCATTGTCGGAGAGATAACCGCCACCTCCAACTCCACTGCTGCTGCTGCTGCTGTGCCCACTGTGACTACCATGCCCACTGTGCACAAAATCGATATGCTCGTAATTCGGACTCAGGTGATGAGTATTGGGCGCAGTAAACTCATCATGATTGATGGCCTCGAAGACGAACGGCGGCACCTCGTGATCTATGAGCACAGCATCGCCATGTGATGGTCCCGGATGTGGTGGTCCCGGATGTGGTGGTCCCGGATGTGGTAGTCCCGGATGTGGTGGCCCATGATGTGGTGGCCCGTGATGTGGTGGTGGTGGCACATTTAAAAGATAATGCGCATCCTTGCGCTTCACCTTGCGTCCGAATGCCGGCACCTCACCTAAAACCAGCCGGAAGCGATTGTATTCATGAATACACTTGGCAAAAAAATCGCACTGAATTTGAACTAGGAAGCTTTTCTTGTATTTAGAAATAATTTTGAAATATGAGAACAAATATTTCTAAAACAAAATATGCTCAGTTACGCTCGGCACCGAAAGTATGACGAATTTCTAAAATGCAAGGCCATTTTTTTCCAAGTGTAGATATATAAAATAAATCGTGAGATGAAGCAAAACTTACCACACAGCAGCAGCAACAACAGCAACAAGTGCAACATCATCGGTGACATCTCTCTGTGTCGTGAGTTTCTGTTTATGCAACAAGACAAAGGAAAAGTTTCTTTTTATGCAATTGGTTGGCGGACAGGAAGCACTCGTTGCAGGTGCACGCTGTTCCTGTGGCATGCCAATTGATGGCTGATCATGGTCTTAAAGGTGGTGGGTGCGCAGGCTGAATAAGCAACTACAGCTGCCACAACTGAAACTACTGCAACCGGTCGAGCCAACGGCAACATCAATTTATTGATCCTTCATAAAAATACTCTTTGATTTTTATGAGTGTTTGCTTGAATTTCCCCTTTCGCTTTCATAGGTCAAAGGTCGTAAATGAAGTTGGAAAAAAATACAGGAAACAGAAAGGCAATATTCCAATGTACACTGCAGTCAAATTTCACAGATAAAGGTATATCAAATTGGAATCTGATGTCGATCATTTTTTGTCTTGGTAAAGAAAAAAGTATCTCAACTCATTTTTGGCCGATTTTTATTTAATTGATCTATTTGATAAGAAAGAGTTATCCGAAATCAGTAATGTTGTGTCAAAATGTGAGAAGCATATTAAATCGTACAACTTGTAAGTTTGTTCTGAATATCTTGCCAAGCAAAAAGCTATTAAAAAAACTTATATTTCGATCAAAGGTATTCACGGCAGCTACATATATGATATAGTGATCTGATCAAATAGTTTCAAAATGATATCTTCCAAACAGAGGGACTAATTTGCATACAAAGATCGCTGGACAGATTGGCATGGCTATATCAACTTGTGACAATATTATAATACCCTCCTTAAGGTTATAATATAACAATCCATACTCTACTCTGAAGTTCAAAGCCCAAATCGCTCGTTCTTTAGTTTAGGCAAGTTATTTCAATCTAATTAGTTACGGTATTGTCGAAAATGTTCTGAGCATTGGTGCTCTCTATCGCAACCTCTCTCCTCCTCTCTTTCTCTCTCTCTCTCTTTCTCCCATTATTGAATTCTAACGTAATCGATTTTTGACTTGACAAGTATATTCTCTATGGTTTGACTGAGGAATGCATTTTTGATTACTCTAATCTTGAAACTTTTTTTTAGATTAAAACTTCCAAATTAAAAATGCATACAAATAATTAAATAAAATTTATCAAAAATGTCTATTCAAATTATATATATATTATATATACATATATTAAATATCATTTAAATTAATGAAAAATTGAGGTTTACTTATGTAAAAAATTGTTATTTCAAAGCTAACTAAATTAAGCAAGTACTTTTAAGATAAAAAACTTAAACAATCCATTTTTTCCAATGTCATCATTAAATAATAATTTGTTACTCAAAACTGTTAAAAAAAGAATTTTTTATCTATAATTTTTTACTTTAAAAATATTACTAATATTTATTTCAATTATCTGTTCTTATCTAAATTTGGTAAGAGTGGAATTATTTATCTATCATATTTTGTATATTTCCCGCAGAAATAAAAGCTAAATCTTTAATCTGCCCATAATAAATTAAATCAACAGTTAAGTTCCAAATTGCGTAGATTCTTAGAACTTGAACTCTTTATCCGTATCCAGAGAAATTTAAGAATTTATGCTCAGTGATTAAGTGTGTCAGTCAGTTGGTTGGCAGCGATGCGAAGAGCAGAACCAGTTTACTTTTATGGCCGGGACCAACTTGCAACACACACACACACACACACACACACATACAAGAAACTGGACAGTGGCAAGAGTCAACTTTTCCAAAAGACAGTAATCACTCACTTTGACAGATATCCACACACAAGTTTTACACAGTTGCAAAAAAAAAAAACGATTTGTTCAACGATTTTTCATTTATATTTTTAGATTTGTTTTTTTTTTGGGTGGTGCGCGTTGTCAAAGTGGACACGTCCTGTGTGGTGCGCAGGCGAAACGTTTCTAATGCACAAATGAGCGAATGAGTGCCACAATAGTCACTTAGTTCAGAGTCGATCGGCGGGTTCGCTGGAAAACGCTTTTACTTTCTTGTAACGGAAATGCCTCGAAAGCTCTTCGTGTAAATCCGGTAAACACACGTTGCCAATTGCCAGCCACCGCCTGGAAGTCGAAAGCATTTATAAGCCAAGTGGTTCGGTGCACGAGGAGCGTCTCCACACTCAGAAAAAAATCTACTTCAAAGGAAAATCTATCTGAATACTGGAAAATTGTCTAGTATTTAGAAAAAAAAATTGAAAATTAGAAAGGATTTTCGCTATTCCTTAGAAATTATTTATGTTATTAAGAAATATATTTCTAAAAGTAGAAATGAAAATCCTTTGGAAAAAACATTTTGTAAAATTCAGAAAAAAGTAGTAATAAGAAATTTCTGAAACACAAATAAAAATAAAAGAAAAATCAGTCTGGAAACTAGACATATTTTATGAAAATTGTAGAAAAACATCGCCAGGAATTTGACTAAGAAAACAGCTGACTTTTGACAGCTCTTCAGAATTATGCTTTCCGCATAATAAGTTGAGGTACACTTGACAAAAGTGTAATGATTTTATGAATTTCTGGTCGGATTTTTTTCTTTGAGTGCAGCTGTGCCTCTGCCCCGCCCCAGATGAGGTCGTGTGCAATGAAAGTGCAAACCCGTTGGCCGTTTACTTTATGAGTTTGCAATGCAACGCAAATTGCTCCGCTTTGTTGCTGTCGTTGTCGAGCAAACATCAACAGCAATAGCAACAACAACAACAACAGAGCAACAACAGCAACATAACATAAACAACACCTGGCAGCTGGGTCAATGCTTTCTTGGATAATTTGAAGAAAGGAGGCGCCTCTCTTAATTGCTGTGCAGCGATTTAAATGGCAGCAAACACCAAAAACTGTGAATTATGAATTAAACATGACATTTGCTGGACAAGTACACACATTTTGTGACAGTGTGTGCAACAGCAACTCGTGGCCCCATTTATGATCTCAGCATATGTTCGCTTGCTTCCTTATTTGAATATTGTATTATACATGCAACTACTTCCAAGAGCTGCAGATGCAACTCGCTGCTGCTGCTGCTGCTTACAGTTCAATCTGGAGATTCTTTGGCTTCAGTCAGCTTATTTAGTTGCCTGTCCATCAGCTTAGCCCGTTTCCCAATGATGTATGATAAATCCTTCCCAGACTCAAATGCAGAACACACTTAAGCAGAATATCATATACCCTTACGGAATCCACTTTTTCATATTTAAACATCATTATTAACAAGATTTAATGATCTAGTCGAGACAGTCAAGACTAGCAGATACTCTGTGTATATATTTGGCTTGCTAATATTATTTTGTTCAATAAGAAAATACGATCTTAATGAAATTTGTAGAGTTCCATAACATGTCCTGGTATATTATCCATACATTTCGATGGAATACCCTTACTTTATTGCTATTTTGCAATTGAGTTTTTTCTGGGTTTCCCTCATCTCTAATTACGTCCATAAATGTTGAATCATATGTTAAATTTCTTTCTCACTTTAAAGTTGAATCTAATTATTCATTTTATATTGAGACTTTAATTTGTATTTTAAATTTAAATATATTTTACAAATTTTGTGTATTTGAAACGTTTTACATTACACAACCATTATAGATTATAACTTAATTTTTATTTGAAATTTTTGAATTTATAAATAACTAAAGTAAACATCATTAGGGATAGATACTTTTCTATGGCAGACAGAAGATATAGTGTTCCATCAAAAAACGACATTGTTGTTGGTTATCTCCTTGAGTGCTGTCAAATGCAAGCTTAAAACAAGTTAATTTCAAATATTTCAAGCGGCTTACTCGGAATTTATTTGAATATATTTGATAACTTTATAATTTTGCTATATAATTTATTTTATAGTTGAATTGAATACAAATACAAGTTGTGATTGCATATTTAGGTATATTTATGTTTCCAATTATAAACTCTCGAAAATGTTTTGATTGGCAAGCTGCTGATAAAATCAAAATCAACATTTTGTTTGCCTGGCAGTCGGCTAAATTCGAGACTCAAGTTTTGTTAGCTTTATTTAAAGTAAATATTATATTTGTTTGCAATGAGAAACTTAATACTCAGATATACACACAACAAGTGACAAGCCCGTTTCAATGTTTACCAAGTTTTAATCAAACTTGGAACACGTTTTCAGTTTGATAAATTTGATATGTGAAAAAACTTTTCTCTTTTTTTTAAGAGCTTTAAAAACATTTTTTTATTTACCAGTTACTCTCTAATTTCAGAACTTCATGACGGATATATTGATTATTAGATTATGGATTATTTATTAAATTTGAAATTGAAAAAAAAAAACTATTCTTTTTCTGAGAATTGCTCTCTCTACTTCCAGAGCTTCTTGATGGACATATTGCGCTCGGAGTCCTTCTGCATGATCTTGGAGACAGCCATTTCGAAGTCCTCCTGGTTGACATGAGCCCGACGCTCTCGCAGCGCATACATGCCCGCCTCGGAGCAGACACCTTTGAGCTCTGCACCAGTTGCGCCAGGCATCAATTCGGCAATCTTGTGCAAGTTAATGCCACGCGTCAGATTCATTTTGCGCGAATGAATTTTGAGAATATCCAAGCGTGCCTCCTCGCCAGGTGGCGGGAATTCAATCTTACGATCGATGCGCCCCGGACGCAACAGAGCCGGATCCAAGATATCGATGCGATTGGTGGCCATGATCACCTTGATGTTGGTATAGCTCTCAAAGCCATCCAGCTGATTGAGCAGCTCTAACATGGTCCGTTGCACCTCCGAATCAGCACCACGGCCCGACTTCGTCCGGGCGGAACCTATCGAATCGATCTCATCCATAAAAATGATAGACGGAGCATGTTCCCTTGCCATGACAAACAACTCGCGGACCATGCGCGATCCCTCGCCAATGTATTTCTGCACCAACTCCGAGCCAGAGACACGGATGAAGGTGCACTCCGTGTGATGGGCCACAGCACGGGCCAAAAGAGTCTTCCCCGTCCCTGGGGGTCCAAAGAGCAACACTCCCTTAGGCTGGGCAATGCCCAGGGCATCAAATAATTCTGGATGCTTGATGGGCAGCTCGATGACCTCCTTGATCTCAGTGATCTGCTTGGATAGACCACCAACCATTTCGTAGGTGGAATCGGGCACCTTCTCCACCAGCATCAGCGATACCAGCGGATCCACTTTGCTCGGCAGGATCTTGTGCAGCTGATAGCTATCGTGTCGCAAGGCCACCCGACTGTTGCTTGTGATGGCATTGATATCGATGCTCTCGTCCACATCGACCACATACTTGCCATCATGTGGCACTTTGACCAGCACCTTCTTCGTATCAATTGGTTTCACCACCTCTGCCACATAGCTGCCATGTTCGCGCAACAAGAGAAGCTCCTCGCGCAGCAGTCGCACTATCGAAAATCGAATACATGTTGCAAGTTGGCAGATGGAGAAGATTACAGATATACTCACCCTTCGAATTGAGCTCGTTGCGTTGGGCTTCCAGGCGCTGAAGATTTCGCTTCTTCTCCGACACTATAAATTGCAATTCGGCAATTTTTTGCTCAAAATATGAACTGAGACCGGTGCTTGTTTGAGTTGGTGGCTGTGGCGGTGGCGCAGTATCAATTTCCATCTAAAATGTTTTGTTTTATTACTTATTATTTATTTACAATTCAGTGTAATTCTCTCTTACTCACCGGAGCGGACATTTCATATATAACTATTCAAAATCTATTCTCAAAATGAATATCTATCTCTTTGCTGCTAGACTGCCGTCGCTTTTGATTATTTTGTTTTGATGAGATGACAGTTTCAAATGGCAGTGTTGCAAAGGGTCATTAAATAAGCTGCAATGCAACATTGGTCAATTTACTTCAATGTGCTCAACACTGAAAACATAAATATTGAAATAACTTATTATCACAAATATATAATATTAAAAAAAAAAATTTAATGTTAGGTCATGTTTTTTTGTTGTTTTGATATGAATTATGCTAAGAATATTATTTACATTAATTAATTTACAACAAAATGAAAATTTAAAAAAGAATGTTGTGTTCTCTTCAACTTTTTTATTATAAATGAAATAATTAATAAAATAAAAAAAAATATAGTTATAAAAATAAAACAAGTTTGCATAACTTAAATATGTGCACCTATAATAAATAATAAGAGTCGTATATAAAAATAATAATAATAATAATTTGAATTTTAAGAAATTCTGATACTTTTGTAATATATTGAAAAATGTTGCTTAATCCCATTAGAAATAAATAATAATTATTAAGTATTCCACGGAAATATATAGATTTCAAGTAATAAGAAATTCTCTTTTTTGCAGGAGAGCTGCATACCACGCCTTGCGGTCAAATAATGCGATTATTATTTTTTGCAACCGCCCCAAAGTATGCAAGCTTTTGTATCCAAACAATTATTAGATGTGCTCTTTAACATACAAAAAGAGAAGGTTTGCGATTTTAGAAAGATTATATTTATAAAAAATACTAACATTCAAAATATTTGAATATGATGCAATTAGAATTGGGCATGAAAATAATAAATTTTTACGTGTTCAAGTACGCCAGTTAAACTTGTTCCATTATAGATTGGGAATGCATATAAATTGTGTGTTATTATTAGCAGGAAGTTATCGCAAAATTATAAATTGCACGTAACTCAGAATTAAGATATAGCAGCTATGGCCTTAAGCCTTGCATATAAATATTTCATATTTACAAAAACAAAAAAACATATAGATATACATGCTACTCGAAACCTCTAATCGTGAATCATATGAATGTATTACCTTGAATTTTCACAAATCGAATATAAATTCACCAAATGGAAATCACGTCACGTCAATTATTATTGGGAAAGTCTTAAATCTGAGCACATTATTGATTAGATTATTAATTCACGTAAAAGGCAGCTGATGATGACTTTTATTCATATATATGGAGCCATAGCCATTTAAATGTTTATTTTGGGCTTATAGACAAAAAACCCAATAAATAACTTTAGTCTTAACTTAACTTAACTTAACTTATAATCAAATCTTTTTACCAGTGAATCCCAAAAGGAAATCACACTTACTAAGCCATTATTTATGATTTTATTCAAGTACTAATTTGAACGCTCCATGTTCTTGATATATATATGATGTTCATGATGATTATTTATAGACGAAGTTATAGGAATTTAAATGATTAATTTAGGCTTTAAAAACAACAAAAAAATCCCAATTGGTAACTATGGTAGTATCCAATTTGTAACGCATCGGCAATTCCAAATGAGAATCACAAACTTTAATGTAATATTTATGTTTTTATTTAAGTACTAATTATAAGGCTCCATATGCCTGATGTAATTAATGTATATATCTATATATATTTACAGATATATAATAACCAAATACCCAATAGTACAGTCCCAAATAAGAATAAGAATCACAATTATTAATCCAATATTTATGTTTTTATTTAAGTACTAATTATAACACTCCATATACTCGATATATATTCTGTATAATACTATGCACAGCAATTAGTTAGATAAATAGACAACAATGAGGTGCAAAACTTTGGATTTTGTTTAACAAAAAAATTCACAGCAATTTGCCCAAAAATCAATCAAATACAGCGAATAAATATATGAAATAAATTGCTACAACTTAAATGCTAATTAAAAATATATATACGGAAAAATTCATATAACTGACTATTTGGCTAGACTGTTTGTTAATAATATTGTTATTGTTAGTGTTGTTGTTGTTGTTGTTGTTGGTAATGTTGCTGACAATTTGCGTGGGTTTCTTTCGTATTTGAACTTTAACCTCCTTTTTTTCTTTTATTTTTGTATGCCTAAACAAAGCGAAACAAGTCGCTGACATTGATATTGGTCTAGAGAGGAGTTTTTTTTTTGTTTTTGTTGTGAAATATATATACAAAGACTTAAAAAATAAAACTATTGCTAGATGCGAGGTTATGTTGTCGTCTTCTCTGACAGCTTTTCGTGCAGGGCTGTGATATCGTATATAGCCACCAGATCTTTGTTCAGACCCTCAAATACCTGAGCCACACGCGGCTGCAGATTGTAAAAGAACAGCGGCTGCTGACGTTGGGCAAAATCCATGATCATCGTTGATATCACCTTGGCGGCAGTGAAATCAGCCCCATAAATATGGCTACAATCGATGACAACCGGCAGCGTCGATTTAACGCCCTGCTTATTGATCACCTTCCGCACAAATTCCATCGATGGGAAGATCAAACAACGATCCGGTGTTAGCATCAAATAACGCTGACCACTCGGAGTCTGCAAAAATACAAAAAAAACATAATTATTTGTTTAGATTCGAAATAAGCTCATATTTTTTTTTTTGCTTACGGAGAGTGTTTCAATGCACAACTTGGGGCGTGCCGCCTGGTAGAGAATAAAAATGACATTGATGCCAATGCCGACGAGAATGCCCAGTTGCAGAGGCAACACCAAACAGGCAACGAAAGCACTGAGGCCGGGTATCAAATCCGTTTCTGTTGGAAGAGAGAGAGAGAAAGAGAGAGAAAGGAAATGGTTATCAAGTTGGCACTTTAAGAAAGTTTGCTCTCCTGGAGAGTATACGACTTGGCAGATCCCCTGTACATTAACACAATAAGGAGTTCGATTTCGATAGAGGTTTTATTTACAAACTTGATCAAAAAATAAACTGATTATAGAGATAAATCAATAATATAAATAATAATTCAAAATTGTAGACATATTACTATTACTTACTATTTCATTCAAATATTTTAAGCACTATCCACACCCATCTCAAACCAATGCAGCTCAACTTTAATTTAAGCTGCTCTAGAATATATAAAAATAAAGCATCTGCTGATATATGTAATTCTAAGGAAGTCAACAGATGTGTTAACTATTCGTATCAGATGAAAATATCAAAAAATATAGAATTGGAAATAGGTGAGTTTAACATGATCTACAGATATTTGGAAAACTATCCACATCCATCTCAAATCAATCAGTTACACTTTCAGTGCTAAAGATCGATTTGGGACTTATTTTTTGGAACTTTGATTACAAAACTGCTTGGAAAAATATAGATGAAATAATAATATTCGAATATATCAGTCTCTTTAATTCTATCCTAAGGTAAAACGATGTTTAAGGTACTAAATATATAAATGGTCAAATTACAAATAAAGAAACAAAATTTAGTGTTTTTTTATGTCAGACAAAAACTGAAACCATTTTTTGTTTGCTACACTCAGAAAAAAATTTGCTTAACCTTTAGAAAACCGCCGACAGATCAAATCATTTTATTTCTTACTGAATTTTGAAAAGCATTTTTTTCACTTTCTCTTTTTATAAATTCTAGAAAGAAAATATATCTAAAATTCTGGGTGATTATCATCGAATTTATCGAATTTAAAGAATTTCTTTTTTGTATATTTTGAAATTGTTTCCAAAAAGCAGAAAATTCTTAGAGCGATTTGACAAAGTTTCGCCCGACTTTTGTTCTCAGTATTAGTCGAAGTTGGAATACTTTCTTTTTCTAATTAGTACAGGGTATCACAAGTTCTGCTGTCTGCCCTCGAACAATATTCAATACTCACTTTTGCTATGCCACATGGGCTTGACGACACGATACTGGACCATGAAGAGGACCGCAGCAATAATGATGGCTGCCAGAGCCGCCTTGGGAATGTAATAGAAACAGGGCGTGAGGTAGAGCAGGGCAATGATGACAATGACACTCGTATAGAGATTGGAGAGTTGGGTGCGAACTCCACTCGCATTGAGGATGGCGCCACGGGCAACGCCTCCATTGCTGCGCAGACCCTGCACAAAAGAGTTCGCCACATTGCAAATGCCCGAGGCAATCAGCTCCTGGGTGGCATCCGTTGGTTTGCCATCAGCTAAAAATTAAATTAATTCAAAATAAATATTAAATAAAACTAACTAAAATGAAGTCTTACCAAAAGCCTGAACGACAGCCATCGTTTCGAGCAGGGCAATCAGAGGGACAACAATCAAACCGGATCCCAAAGTGCTGACCATATCCCAGAAGCCCTGACCCTCCACCAGCACCTCGCCCGTCGTCTCATTCAGCAGCGGGTCGATGTGAAAGGGAGGCGCCTGAAAGTGTGGCAAACCTTTGGGCACAAAGCCCACGGTGCGCACGAGATCCTCATTGCCACTGACCGAGAGCCAATAGCCCAAACCGGCGACGCCACAAACGAGCAACGCATTCCTCGCCGTGCCCACTGTCCAGAAGATGCCCGTGAGCAGCTGCTGCCACATGGATTTGCCCTGCGGGGGGCCCACACTACAAGTGGCCAAGACGCGCAAGCTGAGCAATAAGGCAATGCAGATGAGACCCAATCCAAAGTCGGGCCAACTAATATTCTCAATATCATCGATAATACTAATCCACACCTGGAGAAAGGTATTTCCACTCGTGTGTATGCCCAGTAGATCCTTCATCTGTGAGCTGAAGATGATCAAGGAAACGGCACTAGTGAAACCAGCACCCACCGGACCCGACACGAAATCAATGAGAAACCCGAGCTGGAGAACGCCCATCAATATCTCAATGATGCCCGTGAGGAAGGTGAGCAAAGTGGCCATCTGCCAACTGCCGCCGGCAATTTGAAATGAGAGCAGCGCCGATATAGCAGTCGGTCCAATCGGCACATCCTTACTCGATCCAATGAATATATAGATGAAACAACCCAGAAAACAGGCATACAATCCGTACTGCAAGTCCACCCCAGCAATGCCGGCGTAGGCCAAAGCCTGAGGTATAACTGTGAGCGCCACGGATATACCCGCTACCAGATCACCAATAATATAATCTTTTTTATACTGAGGCAACCAGACGAGTATTGGAAAACGTTTCTCTAGCGTTTTACGCCGGAATATATTCTCGCAGGTGCTGCGACAACTGTCCGCAAAATTGTTCGATTTGTCCGCCAATTCTTCCTCCTCTTTTTGGACGATGCAGTCGCGTGATGTGTGATAAAGGGTATTTGTGGGGATATCCACGGATACTTCGGAGCCGCCATTAAATGCTCCATTCACATGACCCGTGTCTTTGGCTGTCATCTTGCCAGCAAAAAAATATCGTCTTTTTTGTGATTTTTTTTTTGTTGCCTTTTATACACAGCACAACACTTGTCAATTCAATATTATTTTTGCTAGTTTGTTTTTTGTGGTTTGCGAAAGCTTTTCTTTTTTTATATTTGTATTTTTTATTTTTTTTGTATTTCTTTTAGGGCTTTAGTTACGGCTTCATCTCACCACCGCCATCAAACACTTCCACTTTGCGCCCGAAAATGCGACGACGAAAGCTAAACTATTCGCGAGCGCGTTGAATGCGCGAATGAATCGAGATCGAGATCGAAATCGAGATCGAATCAGAAGCAGAAGCAGCAGCGGAGACAGCAGCAGCGACAGCAGCACGTCGTTTGTAGTGCCGAACGCTTGGGGAACTGATTTTAAATAGGTGCGCGTCGTCGTCGTCATTGTCGTCAACGCCGTCGTCGTCGTCGTCGTTAGTGGCAATTCCGATCGTGTCAACAGCACTCGACGTCGCCGTCGCAGTAGACGTCACTGTCGTCGACGTTGCTCGACTAACCGCCGGCTTTCGTTAGAGCAGCACAGAAAAAATAAAAACCGGCTTGCTGTCTCTGCTCGGGCTTTTCTTCTCCGCTTTGTGGTCGTCTGTGGTCTCGGCTTGATGTTCGGCTCTTGACTCGGCTCTTGACTCGGCTCTTGAGGCGTATCGTGTAACAGACACGAGAAATTATAATCGCCGCAGACTGGCTGCCACTTCTTGTAAGCGCGACTTTTTTTTATGCATCGAGGGGGGTATTCCACACTCGGCGAAAAATATGACGAAATTGCTTTGGGAATTTCGCATTGAAGTTAAGAATTTAAACTGGCAATTCTTGTTAGCTCGCATTCGCATCGGGTGTGTCCTACACTTACAAAAAAAAAATGAAGAAAATTGTTTTAAGAATTCTTTCGATTCCATATTGGAAGATTTGATAGAAAGCATTTTAGTTGCTAGTTCTCAAAATGTTTTAGAAACTTCCCATTCCAAATTGGAATCTCACCTTGTCACAGAAAAACACGCATTGTAATTTAAGAATTCTAATTTAAGATGCTTACATTCCACAATAAAAGACATTATTATAAGATAAGATATTAAGTGTGTCGAGAATTGCACTCTCATGGACTGACACGCGGACAGTAATGGCACAAATTACTCTCGTTATCAGAGGATAAAATGCATTGTAAAATGATTTAACAGCTATTATTAAGAATATGATTTGAAGAATTTATGTCTGAAGATAAGATTTCCATAGAAAATATAGGAAATTTATGTTTTTTCTAAATTTAAGACAGAACGATTTAAACGAACGAGTTTAAAATAAAGAACATTTCCTGTTTTATCAAATATCTTATTACAAAAAAAATTTGATTGTATTATTTAGTTATATAATTTAATTTAAATATGTTTTTTACTGGTTCCAGGTGAGGTGTCATTTCTCGAAATATATTCAAGCACATGTACTTCGAACCCCGTCGGGATTTACATATTTCTTAGAAATAAACAATCTTATCTTTAGAATTCAATGCCATACATTTGTCTAAGTGCATCAGTTCGCCCAGTTAACTTGTACATCGGTTATTTTAGGAAAAATCAGGCTTTTCAAGATTTTGCGCATGCACGTGCCGCGGGAAACCCCAAACAAGATCAACAATGCAAATTCTAAGCGATTTTCACGCCAGTCACATGGTTGTTAGACACGTTTAATTGCCATACAAGTACATGTGCAACATCAACCACACACTTAAAAATAGTATATAAAGAAATTGAATAAAAACTAGCAATCAGCAAATTGCCAAGATTTGTTTTTCTTACATGTCAAATTGACATAGGACCTGGAATTAAAATTGCGAATGGGGAGAATGGAATGTTTGTATTAGATGACAATCTGATAAATTAATGTTAAGACTGCTATGGTGGATGGGAATGTCGACAACAATAACTACTAACTCCAGCTTGAATAAATAAATAATTCGCAATGGAAGAATTTTCCGCATAAGACTTATAGAGAGAGATGCATTGGAATCCGAGTGGAATAAATGAAGTATTCAATTATGAAATATTGGTTTGTCATCAACAATAATATTTACAGCAAGATACTTTTCTGACAACATGATACCTAAATTGAGCACCAAACTTTCCCCAATACACCAAGAATATATAGAAGCCATTAATTGTGCCATAAATTAGGGTCCATAAAAAATGCCACTTGACCAATTTTTAATTAATCATAAGCGATGACGCCATAAGACCAATGCAATCATAAATAAATCGTGCTTGATGTGAGTCCACTATAAATCAATGGTGTATTTAATCAAATCGAAATTCTTTCTTTCTTTTGAATTGTTTTTTCTTTTTTTTTAACTCAAAACCTAATCTGATTATCATAAAAATAATTACACGTTGCTTAGGCAAAACGTTTGTTGATTTTAAGTTTAAAGATCAGCATTTTCTTGGGTTTACGATTGCAATTAAATAATGTATTACTTTAAATAGCAACTGGATATGGGGGTTTCTCCATTTGGGGGTTTTACCTCAATGCCTCAATAACATTTTTATCTTGTCTCTACGAATTGAGAATGAGCAACTACCAAGATACATACATACATACATACACACATATTTATGTGGCGTGTGCCAAATGCAAAATCAAATAATAACAACAATTATTGAATGGAAATAATAACGTTAATTGGTACCCTACAATTTTATTTTTATTTTATGTCGATAAACAGCTTTAGGCAGGCAATCAATCATATATAAAACACGCAGGCCTAAAAGCACACACACACGCACACACATACACACACACTGAAGAGACAGCATCTAAAACACGTGCGGAACGCCTGATGAAGCAAACGCATCAGCAAACTGGGAAAACGATTATCAAACGCAAATCAAAAGCAGCTCAAAACGAGTAATCAAAATTATATTTTCCAAGTCGAAGATTATATACTCTTCTAAAAATTGAGATGTTGGCAATTTGTACTATCTATACTATGATATAGTACTCTCATTGCTGAAATGTTAGGTTAGGTTAGGTTTTAATGGTTGCAACCCAAGGTCGGCACACTTAGGCCAGTTTTGGCCCGTAGATCTCAAAAAAAGAGTGATAAGACAGAGAGAGAGAGAGAGAGAGAGAGAGAGATAGTAGAATAAGAAGAAGAAGAAGATTAAACTGTATCAGCCATATACTGCCGAAATATTCATGGCTAATTCTTATCCAAAAGTAATTTTTAAACAAGATATAATTTTTCAAAAGATTGTACCTACAAGAGCTATAGGATATAGTAGTCCTATCTCGATGATTTTTTTTCCAAATGAAAGGAACATAATTATGCGCATAATAAATAGTCTTTTTCGACTATTCCTCCAACGAAAGCTATATGATACTGTGATACGAACCGGTCTAAATCGTCATCTGTGTTGCTGAGAGCGAAAAGATATGATATATATGTATGTCATTATAGAACTGACTCCACTTGTGCTCAACTAAATAACATAAAGTTCCCAGATGAGCTATATATGTTATAGTAATCTCAATATAAATTATAGTACTTGCTATATAGAAAATATGTATGTTAAGATTCAGACTTCCTGTGTTCGTGTACAATTAAGCCAAAAAAATTTCACACCAGAACTCATTATTCAAACTAATATTTCTATGGCAGTTATATGATGAATTGCTGACCGATTCTGTAACAAAACAAAAAAATGGCAAATATATCAAGTTGCTTCAATTCAGTACTGAGAGAGTTCAGATAGTTAAGTAGATAGATAATAATTTATAGAAATGACTTTTCCTCGGAAATGACTCGGCTATAGCCAAAAGTGAAATACCCTCGACAAAAGCGTATAAAAGGCAACCAAATTTTTACAGTCGAACATAAAACACAGGAAAATGAAACCTTGGAAATGTTTGCCGCTTTGCGAATGTCATTCAGATTTGTAGCGCAATATGCAAATGAGATGAGGAGAGATAAAAACTGAACTGACAATAGGGAAACCTGAGGAGAACCCACTCGAGCAGGTAGTCGTAGCTACTGAATGAAATGTTGCCAAAACTGAACATCATTCTATGTGGGGGAGAACCAGTTAAGATTGATAGTCCAACAAGTTATACAACAAGCTATTGAGTGAAATTGAGTGATGTGATTGTGTTTTGTAGACTGTTTATTATTTATTTATGTTTTGTTTTGTGTTGTTTGCTTTGCTGCTGTTGCTGTTGCTGTTGATGTTGATGTTCCGCTTCTCAAGTTATTAACCCTAATTATTGCATTGCTGAAATACTTTCAGTGAAATACGCTCACTTAGTGAATGTATTCGCTCGTTGTGTGTGAATATTCATCAATGTAGATTTGTTTTTTATATATGTATATAGAAATGCGACTTTAGCCTTTCAATTATGCACAGTCACAGCCGCATTTGAGATTTATTACAGTCGCTTTTTGTTAACTTTCAAGCGGTCAGATTACGTTGCACATGCGACACGTTGGCCCGCGAGGGGGGGCGACAAATTAAATGTATATAAATGTGTGTGTAGATATATATTGAACAACAATTAAAAATTTGTACATCTAAGTGGAGATTGTTAATTGCAATTCGTATAGAATACTTTTTATTTCCACTGCAATTGTGATTTGGCGTGCCGCTAATTGTTCAAATCATGTTTCTCATGCTCAGATGAAAGCCTCAAAAACCAGTCATCGAATTTCTCACAGTTATTAGCAGCTAGTTCGAGTCGTAGCTGAGCATTCTTTTTCTTCCATATTTTTCCTCATCTATGGCTATAAAGAACAGCGACATAGTTTTGAGAATATATTTGTATTGAGCATGGCTCAGTTCAGGTTTCGATTCAATGGGCCAACCTTTAGATGAGATTAACCATGAAAATGATTTTTAGCAATGCTTGAATGATTTTGCTTAAGAATGATCATTTCTTAACAATATCTAGACACTTTGAATGGCAATAAAAATCTGTTTTGAATGAATTCAAACAATATTTGAATAAAAGATATTTTGCTTGGCCTTTGCGTGCATTCGGACAATAAAAAAAAAAGCATTTCAAAAACGAAATAAGTTTGCCACTTTGCCTCGAAAAGTTTTCGACTTGAATCAGTCTTATCAGACAATCAAACGAGCGTTCAAGGCCCTTTTGGGGTGGGAGGGGGGTTTGGGTTTCCAGCGGGAAAGTCTAGATAATTGGTATGCGCTGCAAGCCTGGCATATTTGCGTAAGCACGTAACTGTAACTCCAGTAAATTAAAACAATTGTGCCAACAATGGTCAGCTGATCATCATTATCATTATCAATCATGATGAACATGATGAATGGATGCAAGCCACTAAATTAGCGATACACAAACACAACTGTTAATTGTGCAGTCCGATTAACTATACATACGCACAACAACAACAAATATATTAACAACAGGTAGGCCTACACTCGGAGACATCTCACTGAAGCCTCTCAAAATTATAGAAATAGAAAAAAAACTTTATCTTTTAGAATCTAGATTTATGATTTGTATAGTCTGTAATTATTTCTAAACAAAAAAAAAAACAAAAAACTATGAAAACTTGCCAGGTTTCAGGGCAATTTTCGAAAAATGCAGTTCGATTTTTTTCTGAGTGTACACACAACAGATTACGCAATAAGCGATCAACGCTCGCCGATGTGCAGTGGAATGCATTGAGGCATGTAAATTAGTTGTCGCGAGGCTTCACGTGATTCACTTTAAGCCATATTGAATATTGTGAATATTGTGAATATTGAATCGAACAGCGATTTGATACGGGATCGATTGTTGGGCGTTGATCGTTGATCGTTATGCAATTTGTATGTAGTTGAGTTGTTGCAGGCATTTTGAGGAAAGCGCACGCACAGACCTGCACACAATACTTGCCCAGAAATGCGTGTCAGGGTCTACCAGATTGACCAAGTTCAATGGCAAAAACTACTAAATAACACTAACTACAATTTCGCCTTGATGCTTATGGCTTGTCGCTTGTTCCGGTGCCGGCTTTATACAATGACAAATTGTTTATAATTTTGTATATATTGATTTCATATTTTGTTTGTTTTTATTTATTGTTTCTTTTTTTCGTTTTTTTTCACTTCAGATTGCATTGCCTTAAGTTGATGATAAAGATGATGATGATGTTGAGGCCTGAATTAATTCGATCACATGACTGCATAAAATTGGCAGCAGCCAAAACTGGATTCTCGTAAAATATATTTTTACCATTGGGTATCATGGGTAGTCATCGGCTGCATTGATAAATTAATGCAACATTTTCATTTGAAGGGGATTTTTTTGTTTGGGGCTTTTAAGCTGAAGTTTAAGATAATGCAAGATTTGAGTTCAGTGAACCGCTGCGACGTCTTTGATTCAGTTTTTTTTTTATTCTTAAATTGTGAATACCCCTACTGTTGCGGTTTCATCAAATGTAAGCCTCATTTCACTTGAACCATTAACAATAATAAAACCGGCTAACAACGTAATGGACCCTAAATGTACTGTATTTTATTTTTTCTCCTTCTTCTTTTTATTTGCAGTGTCGACCACAAATTATTGAAAATATTTTGTTGAAAGCACAAAAACACGACTCACCTTAGAGGAAGTAAAGTGCGCTAGTGAAATTAAGCATATTTGAATAGTTTAAATGCCAACAACATTCGCTTCGTTATACCCTAGCATTATAGGGTATTTACGGCTGGGTCGTGTCGTATGTAACGCAATAAATGGGTCATAGATCGGGCAGAGCTCGTTTGCTCTGCGGGTATTTTTCACTTTATTGTTAAGTTAACCTTATTCGGCCAAGGCTCTTAGTGGAGGCTTAAATGTTAAAGGTTTGCACTTAATCTGGATTTTTTTAATTTCCTTATAATATGGCCATTACTTCCGAAATCGACTTCACGCTGTTTTTAATTATATTTACCAAACTTTTTTTTTGTAATAAAAATTGTTTTCCTGATTTGATCTCCCAAAAAAGATTTTTACTACTTTTCACAAATGTTGACTGACAGTGCTCGTCTGAGATATATTTAAAATGTTTTGGACATATTTTAATATTTTTATTTTGAAAAAATGTTGATTAATTAAGTTTCTTCAATATTTAAGCCAAAACAAAATAAGTCTTACAGGTTTTATGTCATAAGGTTGAAATGTTAGAGGTGCAATGTATTTTTGAAAACTATATTTATCAAACTTTCTTTAGAAACAGAAAAAATCAAATAAATATAATAAATATAATAAATATATATACTCTTGAACATCACCAGACACTAGTCCATCTATCTTTATAACTATATTTATGAACTCTCTCAGTTATCTAACTTAAAAGAACTTGCTAGCCATATTTTGCTGCGGTCAGTCGATTTGACAGAATCAGACAGTTCTATCATACCATATCAGTTGAATATATACTTTATATCTATCGGTTGACTATATATATATGTAATACTTTACTACTTTTACTTTTTAGAATTTAGATCTGCAAGTGTATACCTTTTTTCGGATTGCCTAATGCAACTCACCAGCTGAGCACCCCTTGCTTGCTAAGTGGCGCTAAACTACGTTCATTCAGCCAATTTATGGGCACACACACAACACACACACACAACACACGCACACACACACAGGCACACACAACTGGCGTGCTAATGAATTGCCCACTAGCAACATGAATTAGCAAATCAATTTTGAGTGATAAACGAAAAGGCAAAACAAACGGCGACATCGACAGCCAGAGCCAGCTGCTGCCAACAATATTGCTTTGAGCCATTAATGGGCGACTGATGTGTCATTCATCTGATAAAATCTAGACAGAATACAAACATATTTTGATATGATATGGCATGATATGGCACAAACTGTGCACTCAAAAAAAAAAGTCGCCATAAATTTGAGTAATTCGCTTTTCTTTTGGCGCCAAGAGTAACTCCTAAAGTGGGTTTGCCTTTCCCAATTTCAATTTTCAGTTTTCATTGAAGAAGTATTAGCCTTTTAGCTACTTGTATTGTTAATAAATATTTGAATTTCAAAATTTCACATACACACAAAACATTTAACGTAGCCTACAAATTCATACCAATTAATTTGACCATGACTAGTGATTTCTCTCTGATTTGGCCCTTCAGGCAGACGATAGGCTTAGGCTTTAAGTGGAAAATGGAAAACATTTCGAAAAAATAGAAAAACTTTCGATATTTTGGTATTGTGGAAAACTTGAGAGATTCTTTTTCCAATATTTAAAACTTATTTCGAGAACCAAGAAAACTTTATAATTTAAAAAGTAATTTACTAAAATTGAGTTAGGCTTTTTTCTGAGTGTAGTTCTGATTAATTTTGGGCTAGTAACTTCTGATGGGCGACCGCTAATCAATATGCTAGGCGCTATGCAGTTTGTCTAACTATATTTATACAGCTTACGGAAATCATATTGAGCTCCAAGCCAAAAGCGAGTTCAATGCACGCCTTAGAGGCGTGCCGACAACGGGGCGTATGCGCAATGTGGCTAACATTGTTTTTTATTGTTTTTGTTTTGATTGCGTGACGTTTTAGCCGTTTTAGATTCACGTGGCTGGTTGCACGACTCCAACAGAGACCGGAGACAGACACTGGTTGTAATTAATCAAATGTAAGCAGCGTACTTTACAATACAAGGTGCTGGCATAAATTAGCATTAGCATTAGCAATTGCGCTGTTTACTTCAATTGTGTGGGGGCTCTCTTTAATCCTTAAGCACCGCGTGACAATTAGCATAACTGCTCAGATTGCCAGCAAAGTGTGCCACATGCTACATGCTTATACTTTTAGCTGTACTTACTCAGAGGCAGCTTAAAGCATCTGCTAAGCAAATATGCTGCACTTGAGCAGATAAACTCAGCAATCACAGCCCGCTGATTACGCACCAGATAATGTGTGGCACTGACTGACGCATTGTTGAAGGTTGTGTCTCAGTTTTTTTTCCCCATTTTTTCTTTATTTTTTTTAGTAAGTTTGTTTGGTAAACAACGGAAATTTTTTCTCCTGACCTCCCACTCGACAAATATTTATATATTATTTGTATATTTTCTTTAGTCGACTTTAAAGTGCTTACAGATATAATAGTTAGTTGCAACTGTACAATTAAAATAATCTCTAATAATAAACAGTTAATTAAACTCACAATATATATATATATAAACAGAGCATAAGAAGAGCATAATGATAAATATCAAAATTAATTAATTCTGGAACAAAAATACTGGAATCAGAATCAGAATTGAAGTACAGCAATCAGAAAACAAGAATATTTTAAGTACAAAAATCGCTGATCGAGACTATATATATAACGAACAAGCATCTTAAGTCAATTATTCTGAACTGTTTTTAAGAACCTTTTCGTGTTTATTGCTGTTCATTTAAAATACTTCAACAAAAACCAAGCAGTGATTATCAAGAATATAAAAGTACAAGTGCAAAAATCTGAAATTAAATAAAAATATCCAGATGAAATCTGATTCTGGAATGATTAACCCAGATCAAGATTTTGGTGTTTTTCTACTTCCCACTTTGAAAACATGATGATTGTTTTAAGTTAGTTAGATTAGTGTGTAGTCAACACGATGAGACGATGAGATTAGAATCGAACTACCTGCTCTGACGGGCAGGCCTTTATTTTATTTCAAATTCTTAAAGCTAAATACAAAGTTCTTATCTAGTGCAGCCGATTGTATCTCCTCTTCCATCTCTAAGAATTGCGTGACCCCATGCAAGGTAGCCAGCTACCAGCATCTTGGAGCGACACATGTTTATACTTGAACATAAATAATATATATACATCTTTAAACAAGTATCTTCAGATGAAGTCTGCTGCTAGAATCGAGTTTGCTGTCTTCCTACTTCCCACTTTTCAGATAAAAGACCTCAGCTCTATGTTGAAACTATAAACCAAAGATATTTTCAATTTGATCAAAACAAATGGTTCGTAATTGAAGATCAAAATTGGAAAACAAGAATATTCTGCAATCAAGAATGTGTAATACACGAACGTCTTAAGTCAAGAATACCAGATGAAGTCTGATTCAATAATGAGTAACTTAGCATCAAGTTTGCTGTCTTCCTGCTTCACCTGCACACTTACTTTGAGTTTAAAGACCTCTGCTCTAGGCTAAAGCTATCAATTTGAGATATTTCAATTTAGATAAAAAAACACACAAAACGAGTTTAATCAAGATTTCGCAAATGTATTTGCAGATTACCATTTAATAGTCGGCGCAGTTAGACCCGTCTGACTCTCAGCTCAATTGGATAATCCCAACTCTGCCTTTTATAATTTCCATATCACCCACACATTGTTCAGCGACGTAAGCAGCTAAAACTATTTGCTGCATTTTTTATTGCAACTCGGGGCATAATGCAAATACCAATAATTATGTATATATATATGTATATATGTACATATTAGTATATTATTACATGTACATATACATTTTCTTGGCATATTTAACTGCACGTTCTGTTTGCTGCGAATATTTATAAGCGTCGACTACACTCATAAAAAAAAAGACGTTGCTTTAGCGTTTTTTGTTTGTTATATTATAATGTTTATATATGTGAAATCTTAATATACTAATGTTTAATAATTATTTTAATATTTCGCATAGTTTATAAAACTACAAAATATTACGATTTGAAGACTAGATTTCATTTCTAAAAAGAACTTTATAATTTTCGAGGTAATTTTCTCAATTTCAGGATGATTTTTTTTTTTTTTCTTTTGTTGTGTGTAGTCGCTACTAGTTTAGTACGCAGTAGTTAACAATTAATCACTGCTCTTAGTTGGCACTCATGTTTAATTAATGAGGCGTACCCAGATGTTTGTTGTTTTAATTAACACACACACACCACACGGGGACCGTTGAAGCCATCACTTCATTTTAATTATAAGCGCAACTGCAATTGCCCCTCATTTGGCAGATGTGAAGTAAAATTTCTGTAATCTTATCGTTCTGTGCCCATTTCCGCAACGCATTAAAACAAAAAAGCGGTGACTAAAAAACAGCAAAAATTGCTTAAATATTTGCACAAATATGGTTGGTGAAACACATCTGTCAGAGTCTGTAGAACAGCTCTTTGTATTTGCTTATGCAATAGATAATAGAGACTAACGCAATAAATGAGCAGCAGCACACAAAAAAACATAATTCAAATAATTGGAGTTTTCGAGCGCACTAAAAACATAATTTGAGACATTATTTATGCGGCATGTGCCCAGTCTTTGAAGTTTTTACTATTTTTATTGGGTTTTTTTGTCGGCAAAAACAAAGCAAATCGAATTGGTTGTAATGAATGCAAAAATGATGTTACTTAATAATTTATTATTAGAAGTACCTGTTGTAATTATAACTTAAAATAAAAAAGTGCAATTGTTAATAATTAATGGCCAATAAGTGTACCATTTCCGTCTGTTAAATGGCCTTAAGTGGCTAATGGAATTAGCAATTGCCACTTGTTAATCGTAAAGTGTGAAAACATTGTTGACTAGCTCGATTTGCAGTATTTGTATTTGTATTTGGGATCGTATCTGCATATAGTTAGTGACGCATTTGGTTAGGGAAAACATTGCATGGCTTTACCTTAAAAATTAGCACAGCTTTCAAATTGGTACTTTTTGGTTTGAATTGTGGGATTTTTTCCATTTCCAACTCAGCCTAAAGTTATGCAACGATTATTTTTGTTGAGCAGTTTTTTGTTTTATTAAAAATAAAATTAAAGAGCAGTTTTGTGTTGGGGGAAGATGGCAAACAAACAATATAAAAGGGCAACTTCCATGAAGAAGATGCTTCACTGGTTAGTGACAAATTGTGACAAGTGTGTTGCGTGTAGTGTGTGAGTGTTGTGTGTGCTCTATCTCTCTTTAGTCCTCCAGCGTGACATTGCGAAACAGATAGGACATGGACTCCTTGTTGTGTATGCGTCGTATGGCCTCAGCGATGAGAATGGAAATATCAATAGTTTTAATCTTGTTGCATTGCGATTTCTGCACCTCATGTGGAATGGTATTGGTGACAACAATCTAGAAACGCAAGGTAGTCAAAAATTAATATATAAATCAAATATAGATAATGTAGAAGGATAGTAAAACTAAAGGTAACATAGAAGGATGGTAAAAACTTGAGATCTAAATCAACTATAGATAATGTAGATGGAGTCTCATGCACCTCATCGATGACGGACTCCTCAAGCAAGCGAGGCGCATCCGAGCTGAGCAAACCATGCGTGGCAAGCACATAAATCTTGCAGGCACCATTATCTTTCAGCATCTCGGCAGCGGCTACAAACGCCTGCACATCATCAATCAGATCATCCTATGTGGAGAGTAGCAATAAATATTATTAATAGATCAGATGTTAGTTTCAGTAATACTTACCACCATGATGGCAATGCGACCATTGACATCACCCACAATGGTCAGCGGTGGTTTCACTTTCGATGGATGCTCCGGCACACCCACCGACACCGAAGTGGTGCGCTGCCGACTGCTAATGGGTGCATGTTGTGGAGTAGAGTTTCTATTGTGATTAGTGTGTAAGCGTTTGCATTTGGCATTTGATTTGGTGCATATTGATATGTGTGGTTGGGTGGGTGGTTGGTGCAGTTGCAGTTGCAGAGTTGTTCAAATCGTAACCAAAAAATAAAGAAAATGATAGCACACATACAATTCGCAATTATATTTGAAAATAAAACACACAAAATAATGTAAAATTGTATATATCATATAATATATGTATTTATGTTCAGGTAGATACAAACCTAGACGCCGTTGGTATGCACATTTCAACAGAAGAATTTCCTAATATATTGCAATACGCCCTGCATATATATAATGACATAATAACGTAATAAACGTAAATAAAGATTAAGAATTCCAATTGTTTTCCAGTTGTTTTTTCTTTCACTTATTTTTGTTTTTTGTTCAATGCCGAACGCAGTCAATTTGCAATTCGTGAAATAAGCAATTACAGCAAATTGTGTAATACAAAAAAAAGTAAAGAATACAATGAAAATGAGCTGTACTTGAAGGTAATAAACAAATAAAAAAAAGTAACTCAAAGCAATTTCGTTGACTTGATGTATAAATTAACAATAAAATGCGCAGAGATCGAGGTATGCGTGGTATGCAACATATTCGACGTGCTTAACTCAATGTCAATGTCATTTCGTTTAATTTTGGCATATATTACACATACATGTATAGTGGTATTTGCATATACGCTTGTGAATCAAATAGTTTACTGAAACTGATGTTTTAAGGTTCGTCTTTAAGATGGAACATTAAAGTTTTTGCCCAAGATTTCTGTTTATAAATCTATATATATGTAAATATAGGAAGGAACATCAAAGCTTATGTTTAAGATCTCTCTTTATGTATAGAAGATGGAACATCACAGATCAAGATCTCAAGATCTCCATAAATATGTTTAGCAAGAAGTATCAATCTTAACAAATGGAAAATAATTCAACTTTCGAATCGTTTACTTTTTTGTTGGGGTTGAAACTATATTTTTAGAACCAGCTTTCTTTAAGTTCCTTTAAAACTCCAACTCTACGCATAATTCCCCTTGTTTTCCGAAGCTGTGTGGATTCTAAGGGCTGCTCGAATGCGGGCAGATCGATTCTTAGGTTCCCATCTGCTTTCCCTGCTTCTTATATATATTTCACTGGATTTATCAAGTTCACCCGCCATGCCATCAAAAATTACCTATGCTTTATAAGGAGATCTTAAAATTCCTAAAGTAATTGAGGAGGTCATTAATGGATTGCCTGCCAACCACTCACTGAAACATTTAATGATAATAATCCACCTGCAAAACTTCTAGCTAGGATGCTAACACTATGTTATTTGGACAAGCTCCCTCCGAACCGTTGCATATTTTACTTGGTTTTTCACTTCTCGGGATTCAGGAAGAATGATTCTCATGAATGAGATACTGCCTTGACCAACTTCATCCAGATATTCCACTGGTTTCATCAAATTTATTTATTAAATCTGCTGATCAGGTGTAGTTTTTAGGGTGTTTGCTTGCTCCACTTTACCACATTAAAGGAAATAATCAAATGATTGAATGATTTTCGATATGATTTTCATTTACAAATTCCACATTGAAAAGAAACAAAAACAACCACAAATACTCACGAAAATATTCAAATCACTTTCAACTAAAAAGTATATACAAAAATACAAAGCCGAACAAATCGAAGGATATAATGAAACAATACTAACACAAGGCATACCTAAAATGAAACATAAACTGTTTTGGTGCTTCAACCTCAGTCATAATAAGAATCAGAAGTACGATAGCTAAACAAGAACACACATATATATATATATAAGACTGATATCTTGGAGACTCACCTGGTTGGTGGCGGTGAATATCTGCCATCAACCTCATCGCTCTCGGCTTCCTTTTGCTCGCCGTGGATGACAGCGAGGCCGAGGCGCAAACGTTCCGCATACGAATTGGCCTTCTTGGCAACGCCCGGATTACGAGCCACAATCACCGAATTGCGATAGTCGGGTATCTAAGAGATACAACACATAAAATACGTTAGTTAAACAAAATGAAAATGAAAACCATCTTCGACTCACGCTCTCCTGGATGTACTGCAGCAGAAAGGGTGAGGCGCGTAAATTATCAACGGGTATATCGAAGAAGCCCTGTATCTCCTTCTGATGCAGATCCATCGTTATGATGTGCGTCAATCCCGACGTGCACATCATCTTCGCCAGTAGCTTGGACACAATGCAGCCACGCTTGCGCATCTTGCACTGTTTCGAGTACGGCAAATAGGGTATGACACCCACAATCGAACGGGCCGAGGATGTCTTGCAGGCATAGGCCATAATTAGAAGTTCCATTATGTTATTATTGGCATCCCTAAAAAAGAGCAGATCATAAGAAAAGAGTTGCACAACTGTCAGCTACCCATGAGATGCCATTGATTTGGACATTCCAACAGGACAACGATTGTAAATAGGCCAATACTTATTGGATCCTACTATTACTATTACAATTTACAGTTATTGATGAGGGGTACTCACTTGGTGCCCGTTTGTATGATGTAGATATCCTTACCGCGCACCGAGTCGCTGATCTCGACGATGGTCTCGCGATTCGATTTGTGATAGACGGTGCAGCCGCCATTCTTGATGCCCATCCTCTCGGCGACACTGTTGGCCAGATCCGGATGCGAGTTGCCATTGATGATGACAATGTCCGAGGTGGATATATTGTCCATGTCGCTCCTGCAACGTTTCGGTGGGCGCACGCTGCCTAATCTGCAAAACGAATCACAAATTTGTTAAGCCACAAAAAACACAAGGCAAAAAAATAAACGAGCGAAAAGAAATATATAAAAGAAACAACAATGAAAGAGTAACAAGGAAAACAAGGAAAACAAGAAAAACAAGGAAAGTGTATGAAAAGCTACCTGCGTTTGGACATGCTATAAAATTAGACGAAATGCACTTGGTACACTCGGAAAAACGAACTCTATGCGACAATATAAAGTTTTTCTTGTTTTTAGAAATAATTTCTAAATATATAAATTAGAAACAACAAAAAATTAGTCAACAATCTCAAAAATATGGCGATTTTTTTTTTAGAAATATTTTATATTATCAGGAAATTCTATAACTCCGAAAAAAAACAACGAAATTGTCATATAAAAAAACAAACTGGAAATCAGAAATATTTCTTTGCCTGAAAATACAGATTTTCAAAAAAAAAATAATATTTTTGAGTTTTACGTTCGCCGAGTGTACTGTGCAACAAATGTGACGCGTATGCAGAGAGGCAAAGATATTGATTAGCCCCGTGAACTAGTTTCAATGGGGCAAGTCAGAGTGGTGTTATTTATGTGTCTCCTGCTGCTGCCACACAGGCAATTAAGTATTGCAACTTTGACGACGCCGTGAGCAGTTTATCGTTTTTTTTTTTTTTTTTTTAATGCGATTTACGTTGAAAGTTTAGTTAAAGACTGTCGTGTGTGAAAAGAACCTGGCCAAAACCGCAACTGACAAAACTTGTGCGCGTTTTTATCGACCAAACACACGGTGGGCACATGTCAGCCAAACTGTGTGTGTGTGTGTGTGTTTGGTGTGTGATTGGCGTGTGTGTGTGTGGTTGGCAACGTTTCAAAAGTGGCAAGCAAAACATTAGACAGGCCAGCAGTCGTCATTCAGCCCAACTCAGCCCAAACGGCCAGTTTAGGCACCAAAACGCATAGTCTACGCTGATTCCAATCTATAAAAAAGAAAACCAAAACCAAAAAAAAAAGGGAAAAAGGAAAAAGGATTTGTTTGCCTCAAGGGTTTCGCACGCGAATCGAGTGCCGCCGTCAGAGAAGAAAGTGAAAGCCAAGACATAAATCTAAAAGTGGGCGTGGCTCTAAAATAGCAATGGGCGTCTTAATTGAATTTCTATTTTTAATTTGCAGCGAGAAGCAGGAGAAGCAGGTCAATGCGCTGGCAGCTGGAGCTGGAGCTGCCTTCAAAGGATACGCCTTGTCAGCGTTGATTGCAACTGAAGTGCATGTCCTGAGCAATCCACAAGAGCAATGGGCGACTCAGGTGAGTGCTGCAGCAGCAGCAGCAGCGGCAACAAGATTCCTACACTCAGCCGGAAAACTAGAAAGTTTTCCTTGTTAGACATAATTTCTAAATATAAGAAAACATTTTGCTAAAACTAAGAAAGGCTAAGTCTAAAAAATGGAAATGCCCCAAAATGGAAACTGACCTCAAAACTAGATAAAACCTTTTTTTAATAATTTCTGAATATACGAAAATAAATTTCAAAAAACAAGAGACAAAAGACAATTATTTTTGGAAAAATATTCTATTATTTAGAAATTTTCTAAAAAGTTTCATTTGAAATCTAAGAAGAAAAAAAATACTTGCTAAATTTCAGAAGCCGAAGTTTGATTTAAAAAACACACTGAAATTTAGACATTTTTTTCTACAAATTTACCATAAAATTAAAAAATTGGCGAATTTCTAAAATTCATATCGTTATTTTTTCTGAGTGGAAAACAACATTTTTATAAAGACTTTAAACTTGAGAAGCTAAAATCCCATTCCTAACCGGGTATTTGAAATGCACAATGCTGCGAATTTGACTACTTTTTCCAAGTGTAGCTGGCCACTGTTGGCTTCCATTCATAAATCACGACGTGGCACATCCGGGTGGGGCAAACGCAACCGCGACTATTCAATATCAAATGTTGACGTTTGAGGCGGCAAACTGCAACTCGAAGCAAAGAAAGTTGCGATAACTGAGACACGCATATGTGTCGGAGTTTTAAAGATAGCACAAGCCCCGCCCCCCAAGGTAGGATTAAGTTTTGATGCCTGCTGGCGGCGGATTAGTTGTTAGCCCGTGTGGCAGGCAGAGTTAGAAGCGTCTTGCCCGTTGCAGTTGTCACTTGCATATCGAGCGGAAAGTATCTAAAATGCTGGGCATCGCCCGTGATCCGTTGGAGCATACGAGCATGTATGAGCGCGGCTCGGATGGTAGGAGAATTCTGAGAACGATCTTCAATCAAACTTACCCAGAAAAAGTTAAAACTTCCCAAGTGTAATAAGGGAAATATTTATAACGGGATTTACAAGCTCGACATAGGATTCTCGATCGACTCAAGTTTAAATCAAAATATGTGCTGCTCAAAAATCGTGGAACTTATTTTGACGACTGTGTGCTTCGAAACTACAGTGACTACCAGCAAATTACGCTTTGCTTTAACATTTTATTCTAATTCGCGAGTCTTTCGAAATACTATTTTTCAACATTTTGAAATTGTCCAGTTATATTATTTAATATTTATAATATTTAATATTAATATTTATAATGTATAGTTAATTGTTTGATCATAATTTCCCTAAAACCATTTCAAAGGATTTCCCATATCAATGTTTGAAAACAGAAAAACCAATTTCCAACTTGTCTTACACTATATACAGTGTCTCACAGCTTATTCCGATCAGTGTCAAAGAAAAAAAGTAATTGCCTGCCATAAACTAATCATTCATTATTTTTCAGAAATTCCAAAGACCGATGGTAGGTATATATATTAACCACCAAAATTAATATATGACCCCAATACACTGGGGTTTCCCCACCTGCTAGGTAGAGTTATGTAAAAAAGTACCCTATTTTGAGGGGAAATTTTATTTCGACCAGGTACATTGTGGACACCTGGGTGCCATAAAACCCGGATTTTTTACCTAAAGTTGAGTATTTCCGGTATAAATAGACCAATCCTTCGTAGTCAGTTTAGTTTTATCCTGCATCTTGGGTGCAATAAGCCAACAAGGACTATGGACAAACAGACTACCATTTCTCAACGGAAACTCATCCTGGAACACCACAAAAACGGATATTCACATCTCCAAATAGCTGAAATGGTCAATCTGAGTTACTCAACTGTGTATAACATCATTCGGCGCTTCGTCGACGCAAATCGGATTGAGGATTGCACCAAACAAGATTTTCACCGAAGAGGAGGAGCGAAGGATCACCAGGAAAATAAAGGGAAATCCCAAGCTATCGGCTCCAAAAGTGGCTCAACAGGTGGAGGATGAAATGGGGAAAAAGTGCTGTGTGGAAACTGTGCGCAGGTTTTCTGCGCAAACATGACTTTAATGCCCGAGTACCACGAAAAAATATCTTTATAAGCGTACAAAATAGAGGGACTTGGATGACGTTCGCCAAAAACCACTTGGACATGGATTTGGAGATCTGGAACACAGTCATATTTGCATATGAGTCCAAATTAACCGTTTTTGACTCGGACGGACGGAATTATGTGTGGCGACAGCCCAATACTGAGCTGAATCCCAAACATGTAAATTCAACAGTCAAGCATGGTGGAGGAAGTGTCATGGTCTGGGCATGTATCTCGGCAGCCGGCGTCGGGAATTTGGTGTTCATTGAGACAACAATGGACAAGAATGTATACCTCGACTTACTGAAGGAAAATTTACTCCAAAGTGCCGAGAAGCTAGGAATCCGAGATACTTTCCGGTTCTACCAGGACAACGATCCCAAGCATAAGGCCAAGATAGTACAGTCCTGGCTCATGAGGAACTGCCCCCACATGATAATTCCGCCGGCCCAGTCGCCAGATTTAAATGTTATTGAGAATTTGTGGGCTCTGCTGGAAAATAACATCCGGAAGCACAGCATATCCAGCAAAGAAGACCTCAAAAATGCTCTGCGGGATGAGTGGAGCAGAATCAGCCCAGAAGCTACCAGGAAGCTGGTATCTTCCATGAATATTAGGTTAAGGGATGTTCTTAAGGCCAAAGGATATCATACTAAGTATTAACATCCTTATTTATGTTTTTATACTCAAAATATATTATTTTATTTAGACTGATCCAAATAAAATTTCCCCTCAAAATTGGGTACTTTTTTACATAATCCTACCTAGCAGGTGGGGAAACCCCAGTGTATTGGGGTCATATATTAATTTTGGTGGTTAATATATATACCTACCATCGGTCTTTGGAATTTTTGAAAAATAATGAATGATTAGTTTATGGCAGGCAATTACTTTTTTTCTTTGACACTGATCGGAATAAGCAGTGGCTCACTGTATAATATATATATCTAGGAATCTATATATATATATATATTATTCAAATTTGTTTCAAAATAGAAAGCGAGTTACTCTAAAATAGGAAATGCAGAAACAAATATTTAATGACAATTTCAATTCTGAGTTCTCAATACACTGAGAAATAAAATGTGAATTTTGTAACCACTTTGTTGCACACATTCGATAACAACAAATCAATGGAGGATTTCTAAAGATTCATTCCAATTAGAATAAAAGCGGTTTATCAACAACAAAACTGCTTCTCAAAAATATGAAATTAGAACTGGAAAAAAAAAACATTTTAAAAAAGTGTTTTAGATTCGTATTCGGATTCCAAACTTTCTATATATTAATATTGTCAGCACCTTTAAAAAAAAACCATTATATATATAATTATAATTGTCAAAATTATTTAAGGAATTTCTCGAAAACACGAATCAGAACTTGAAACATTCAAGGACGTTACCAATCACTTAAGTAACTTGAAAATATTCAGTGATAATTCGGATTCCAATCTCGAATATCTCAATACTAACTTAGTCGAACGACTTAATTACAGATAGTGAGGACAGCGATGGCGAGGGCGGATTGGGCAATGTATCCCGGGTGATAATACGGCCGCCCGGGCAAAGTGGCAAGGCGAAGCGAGGACATTTGTGCTTCGATGCGGCCTTCGAGACGGGCAATCTGGGCAAGGCGGAGCTGGTGGGCGAGTTCGAGTACGATTTATTTTTACGGCCGGACACATGCAATCCACGCTTTCGCTTCTGGTTCAACTTCACCGTGGACAATGTGAAACAGGATCAGCGGGTGCTCTTCAACATTGTGAACATCAGTAAGAGTCGCAATCTCTTCAACTCGGGACTGACGCCACTCGTCAAATCCTCGAGTCGTCCCAAGTGGCAGCGTCTCTCCAAGCGGCAGGTGTTCTTCTATCGCTCCGCAATGCACCAGGGCCACTATGTGCTCAGCTTTGGCTTCAACTTTGACAAAGAGGAGGATGTCTATATGTTCGCTCTGGCCTCACCATACAGCTATTCCCGTTTGCAGTCCTATTTGAATGTGATCGATGCGCGGCAGGGCAACGAGAAGCGTTTCACGCGTTGCGTGTTAATTAAATCTTTGGTGAGTATGCTGAGGATTGGCTTAGGATTGACACATTTGACTAGTTGGGAGAGTGAATCAAAAATGAGTCCAGCCCGTTGCAATCCTAGTTGTTAATTTTGATAAACCAGTTACAAAGGAGCTTTTCAAATTACTTTTTCTCCACTTCCTGGCAAGTTCAGGATCAGGTGCAGTTCCAGGCAGTGGACTATACTAGTTGAGCCCACTTCTCCAGTTGGGTTTTTATGAGTTTGGTAATCTAAGTTGCTCCCCATTCTGAAAACTGATGATAGATCAGTTAGAAAGGTGGCGGTCCAGGGTGCTTCATCACTTCCCTGGCAGGCACTAAAGAAGTGTTCAGCAGATTCTTCCAATTCTTTTCCCTCTTTTCAATCTCTGCAGAAATCAATATAAGCGGTTTGGCCAATGACCAAATTGGGGGATGCCTTGTCAAGCTGTCTATATTAGATCTAGGCCATTTCATCTCTGGCACTCCAAATTTAACGATTGTCTCTTCTTCCTCCTTCTCATTGCCAGCAAAATCGCAATGTGGATCTGCTGACGATTGATCAGGTGACGCACAGTCAACGTACAACAAATCGCTTGGAGCGCAGTTTTATTCGGGTCATCGTCATCCTGTGTCGATCGCATTCGAGCGAGGCGCCCGCTTCGCATGTTTGCCAGGGTCTGATTGAGTTCCTGGTTGGCAACCATCCGATTGCGCATGTGCTGCGCGAGAATTTCGTCTTTAAAATAGTGCCAATGGTCAATCCGGATGGTGTATTCCTCGGCAACAATCGCTGCAATCTGATGGGGCAGGACATGAACCGCAATTGGCATGTGGCATCTGAGTTTACGCAGCCCGAGTTGCATGCCATACGCAACGTGCTAAAAGAATTGGATAATTCAGATGTGAGTATCGGTTTAATGTTAGCATATATATATATATATATGTATGTATATATATATTGTTTTTTTTATTGTTTACTTGCTGCAGACATATCAGATTGACTTTGTGATCGATTTGCATGCGAATAGCAGCATGCACGGCTGCTTCATCTATGGCAACACCTACGAGGATGTCTATCGCTATGAGCGTCACTTGGTCTTCCCGCGCCTCTTTGCCAGCAATGCCAAGGATTATGTTGCCGAGCATACCATGTTCAATGCGGATGAGCGCAAGGCGGGCAGTCTGCGACGCTATTGCTGCGAACGTCTCAGCGACACTGTGAATGCTTACACCTTGGAGGTGTCCATGGCGGGCCATTATCTGCGCGATGGCAAGACGGTGGCACCTTACAACGAGGATGGCTGTGAGTATGATGAGTAATTTCCAGGGGAAGGAAATGGAATTCCAAATATCATTGAAGTCGGATATATGTATACATATATGTTTAGTTTAGTTTGGATCCTTGGGGTCTATTCAAATTCTTTTTGTATCTGACTAGGTAACTTCTGATCCGTTATGATACTGTGCTATATGGCAAGTATCTTCCACAGTCGGCAAGGGAATCGGGTGCATTTATGCCTAGTTTAGTTTCGATGGGGTCCATCCTTATTCCTCTTCTACATTATCTACATCAGTTCGCTGATCCGTTGTGATTCTGTTTTGGCCTCCATTAAGATTCGTTTCGAAGATGCGTTCTCTTCTTGGGATGGCAAGACAGTTAAGGAACTTCGAACTGTATTTAAGCAGCTAGTTTTGATCCTTGGGTTCCATTCAAAATCCTATTGTCTTGGTTGTGGGTCCGACGAGTACTTTTCACGGACGGTATGAATATATCACATAGCATTCCAGTAGGCTTCATCTATATATAAATGACTAGTTAGTTAGTTAGTTTTGATCCTTGGGGTTCATTCAGATTATATCTCTGAATCGAGGATGACTGGTCACTCCCAGAAGTGATTTCGAATTCTAAATAATAACTAAGTGGGCTGCATCTATGTATAGCTATGGCAGTCATGATCCAGTTGAGATACTGTCTTGGATGATGGCTGTAAGTATACTGGTCAACTTCCTCATCAGATCAGTTTTGATACTGTCTTGGGTTCATCTTTCTGAAGCTTTCGTCTCTTCTTGACATGGCCACAACTTACAGCCATCCAGTAAGTATGACGAGTACCTTCTACGAGTGTAAGAGTTAGTTTAGTTAATTTTTTGTGCAGTTGTTACTGTTTTGGATTCCATTCAGATTCATATCCAGAAAAACATTTTAAGATTTCATAAATACAAAGATTTTTAATAGCTTATAAATTCATAATTTAATTCGAAAAAAAACAGAAAAAAACGTAAACTCAAATGTAAAAGTCGAATCAGTAAATTCCATTACTTGTTTCTGAATTTTTGAAATATTTATTTCATCCTCTTGGGCTCTTGCAGATCATCGCGTTGGACGCAATGTGGCGCGTACTCTGCTGCAGTACTATCGCTTTATCAATGTGCTGCCCGTGCCGCTGGTGTCCGAGTTGCGGTTGCAGGGCGGCGGCAAGCGAGGACGTGGACGCCCCCGTACCCATCACTCCCGCTCCCGTTCACGGACACGCTACGAGGTGAAGCCCAGAGCGAAGACGACGCGTTGTCATGCACCCATTTCGTATACAAATCTGAGCATTTGCTATGACTCGGCGGGAGGCGGCGGCGGCGCAGGAGGAGTCTCCTCGGATGAGGGCGGTTTCTCACCGACGCGGCCTTTAACAATAGCGCCGGGGAGCAGTACATTTAGCGGCTGTCGCAATTATCGACGAGCGGCAACCGCCGCCAGCTGTGGCCACGATCAGTATTCCGAGCTAAGCAGCCGACACAAGAGAGCGACGCGAGAAAGGGAGCGAGAGAGGGAGAGAGAGAGAGAGCACACAATTGAGTCGATGGGCGTCTGTGTGCCGCCCAAGCCGTACCTGTCCATCATCGATCTGAATCAGCTGACGCGGGGCAGCTTAAAGCTCAAATCGAGCAGCTTCGACAGTTAAGTTCAGCTCTAATTGAATTCATACACTCATCAAAAAAAATTGACCTAAATTTTAGTAAATCGCCGTATTTTAATATGTACATTTGGTTTCTAAATTTCAGTTGGGATTTTTCTAAAATGTAGAAAAAAAATAAGTCCAATTTCCAGAGTGTTGTTTTCCATTTACTTACACATAGAAGAATTGTTAAATTAGCTTTTTGTTAATTCATATAAATTAATTTTAAAAAGGATTTGTAGTCTGAGTGTACAGATTGCTTATGGCCTGTTTGTTCATTTGCTTGTTTGTTTCAACTGTTTCTTAAATAAACAATTGCATATATATATATTTACAGTTGGATTCACTCACTTTGAGGCAACAAGTTGGCTTTCACACGTTGAATGAATTCCCAAGCTTATCGCAGTCAAAATAAACATACATGCAGGCACACATACACATACACCCAAATACCCGCATGTGCATACACACACGCATACATACTCCCCAAAATCCACACATATGAATATATGTGTATTTGTATGCATGTGAAGCAATTTCGGTCTATTGTTGCGCATCGCTTTGTTGGCCAGCTGCCCGGCCAGTGTTGCCATTTTGGCGAGTTAATAGCCAAAACTTGTTGAAGCGCTGGCAGCTGGAACTTTGTATGCTGGAATGCCAAAATGAATTTATAATCTTTAACTTTTACTAAATTACTAAAGTAATTTATAAATAATTACAAATTTTCACTTTTATTAGTTTTAGCTTTTCTAGCCATTTTGTTTTGTTGTCTTAAAATTTGTCGCCAACACTGGCAGCAACACACTGACAGGCGACTGTCCATAAACTACAACAGATATCTTCGCATCTCTAATTGTAAGAATAAACAGTTAACCACCTCAAATATGTTCAAACTGCAGTTAACTAACCAACACACACACACACTCATGCACAAGAACAACAAACAAGGCCAGACTTTTCAATTCGACTCAAAAAGGAATGCACGTGAGGACTGTGAATGTAAGTGCGTTGCCAGGTAATTTAAGCTAATTAGTCTTAATTCCGAATGGGTCACCTTTATCTTATCGCGCAGTGCATTTGTCAGGTACTTGGCATGTACTTACTAAAATATTCCTCCAAGTAGATATATTTATAAACAAAAAAGTAACTGCGACAAAAAAAAATGTGCTCGAAACACGCGCGAAATTTGTGATAACGAACGAAAGGGCAAAAAGGGGCAGAGAAAACAAAGAACAGCGAGACAAGCGTTGATTGATTAACGCTAGAAATTAAATAAAATCCGTTGCACGTTGTTTACCCGTTCGCGTGCTCGAAATCAATAAAAAAAAAACAGAAAACACTTTTGTCGACTTGTATAAATAAAAGCGAGTCGCATAATTAAATGGAGCGCAAGAGCAAAAAAAGCCGAACTTTGAGAGCGAGCGGCGTTGCCAGACTGTCATCACCAATCATGAGGCAGCCGAACAGAACAAAAAAAAAAAAAGTATATATATATAAAATTAATTATCAATACGCCAGCACATCTCATAAACATTACAATGGTTTTTAAATAAATATATAACTTGTGTGTTGTAGTTGTATTGTTGTCATGGTGACCATGAAAACAGCTGATTAGTTTTCATTTAGCATTGGCAACGCCGGTACAAATGCGATGAACAAAACAAAATCCAGATAAAGCAGATGAAGTAACGCAAGAACTTATACATACAAACACATACGCACACAGAACATATGTCAACAGATAAAATTGACACGCAAATAAAAATCGAGTCGAGACGGTGGTAAAATGGAGTGGAAGTGTGCAGAACAGAAAATGCGACAGATACTAATTAAATTATAGAAAGCAAACACAAAATTTAGCAAATCCTCTTTATTATATTTTTTACTTGTTTCTCTGCAGCAGCATGTTGTTGTTGTAGCTATCGTCTTCTTCTTTCTTGCTTACTTGCTGTCAATTTTAATAAATTTTATTGGCAATACTTTTACCACACACACACTGTATGAGATGGAGGTAGAATGCGTAGAATTATTGATCGATTTTACACACAATATACTCTATATAAATATATATATATATATATATATATATATATATATACGCGTTTGTCTGTTGCAACTATTAAATTTGCATATATTTTTGCGCCTCAGCTTAGCGTACACCAACCGTTGCAAGCAACAGCAGAAATGCAACTGAGTTGAAGCTTTTTTGTGTTAGCATCACATACACATTTTTTTTGCCTTGGTCATTATTTATCTTTGGGCATTGAAAAGGTAGTCCTGATACCAAAAAATAACTAATATCGATAACAATAGTTATATATAATAACACAATGACAGCTGCTTTAATTTAAACAAACTCTTCTCTAATACAAATAAGTTGATATGTTTAAGCAAAAACATAAACATTAAGGGAACACCCTTAATATATGCTAAGCTTTTGTTTAGTGAGAATAGTGTTATCGATGTGGCAACGTAAGTGTTCAAGTTACATCCCGCACACAGCTGATTGTGTGTATTTGTAAAATATATAAAAAAAAAAAGGCAGCATTTGCAATTGGCGCAAAGAAAGTACTAAAATATTCGTACTCAAAGTACGCGTGCGATTATAGTGCTTTTTTTATGTACCGACTTGGCAACTCTATTATGAGACGCAATCAACTGGCATCTCTCAGACAGCTGATTTTGATTTTTCGTATTTGATTCTAAATAAAATAAGCTGCTTAAAATAAAAATATTTAAGAATGCCATTAATATTTGCAATTGCCATCGTGGAGGCGCAAAGGAGACAAAAGAAATATGAGCTGAGGAAAAGGAAATATTTGCGTGCTAAAATATGTGTGCTCAACATAGAAGCAGAGTGAGTAGCAGAAATGAATATAACAAAATATCGCCACAAAATTGTACATTTTAAATTTATTAATTTTTAGATTTACAAAATAATTTCGCGTAGATACGGCGACCTTTAAATGGATTTTACACAAAGTGCGGCTTCCCATTTATCGCCCGATGTAGAATTGGCGGCCGTTTTGCGCTTTTTGGCCACGGGAGCATTTCAATTAAATGTGGCAAGGGATAAATATGTCAATATTGGAAGAAGCACATTCTCCATAATTTTTCTCAGCCACACCCACTCCCGCCCCCAACCATTTCAAAATCTCCCGTAATTGATGAGGGTTATGCAACCACACATCATTAAATGGTATAACGATGGATCACAATTGGTTATCTTCCTGATCAACCGCCCGATCTTAATTTCAAACCGTCCCTCTCTCATTTGTGTAACACAAATTAAACTCCCTCTTTTTGTTTTCAGCCGTCCAATCTTAAAATGGAAATCCTGTCGAGATCTAAGTCGCACAAACTGCTCCGCAATGGCCAGTGGGTATCCATCAAGCCTTATATTGACTTCGCTAAGCTGGGAATCCACTTTCTACCTAGTCACGGAGAACATATGACCGACCAGACCTGGCTAGAAAGCCACCTGAGCTAAGCTCACCCACAGGAATGGAGTCAGATCCCACAAGGTTATGCAACGGATCTAGCGTGTCCTATGTGTGTCCGCAACCATCTAACCTAATCCAACTACAAATAATAACATATTAAGGCTCAGTGCAGGGTATCAGTTATTCCATCACTTTTGCTCGTCTCCTTTATTTCGAGAGACCTCGACTTAAAGGTACTCTGATCGGAAATTTCATTTACATTTTGCAGCTTCTCCTAGAAGCATTGTGATTATTATAATATTATTATTATATCATTAATATTATATTATTATTATTACGATTGTTTCTTTTATTACATATTTGTTAGATGCTTAAGCTGGTTTGGATCCATCCTTGGCTGCTGGTGGTGGTATATTGTGCGGTATAGCAAAGACAAGGGCGTAGTGACGAGGAATTGAAATTGGCGCCAGTTCATTCCAGGCCTTGCGCACCGGATCGTACTCCTCGACAATGTTGAGCGCACGATTCCCATCCAATCCGCCAACGGCAATCAAACGATCTCCAAGCAGACCACAAACGATCCTATGGCGGCCGTCTGGCAAGAAGCAAAATACTGTCCACTTATCAGTAGCTGGATCATAAGCAGATGTACTCCTGCGCCACTTGCAGCAGCTCTGTGCAGCTCCGCTTCTCCGCCAAGAATGCGAATCCCAAACAATTGGATGGGTGCAGCTGGCGTGCGAGAAAATTGCAGCATGCCATCACCACAGATGTCAGCTGCAGCAGGTTGGCGGTGGCCAGCAGCGTCTCGACAGTGTCCTCGTGCAGCTCAATCCTTCCGGTGTAACAGTGCTGGACGAGCAGCTGCAACGCATCGCCACGCACCTCGCCAAGGGTCACCTCGTGCTCCTTGCTCTCGCGCATCTCTCCGGTAAACGTGGCCGAAAAATATTCACTCGAAGCTGCGAGCACCAAGCGATGAGCGGACACCCGTTTGCCATCAATGCCAGCGATGAGAACCACATCGCACAGCTGCTTCTCATCCACAAATTTTTGCATTCGCTTCAATAAGGCGTCTGCATGGCTGGCCACACTGGAATCCCTCGACAAAGACAAAGACTCCAGCTTATTCTCCGCCATATTCATCGATGTGGACGCTGTCGGGTCTCCACTGCGACTCTCTTCTTGGTGTCCATTTACGGATGACATTTTATTTGGTTGTTGAATTCTTTATAAAAATATAAATTTATTTCGTATAAGTAAACAAGAAGCTGGCATTTTGCCGATACTATTGAGCGCAATTAATCGAGTCAGTAACGAAATGAGTATCGATAAGTGATCGTCATGCACCATTCGGATGCAGCACTTATTGTCGGTAGATAGCAGACCTGAAAATGACAACTTTAGTTTAACAAATATGAAAGTAGAATATTTATCATGGTTTCTTCAAATATGCGTTAACAAAATGCTAAATAGTCGACAGTCACACAACTGATCGAAAGTTAAACTCATGATAAGGAAATCGAATCCAATGTTTTTCAAATCTACTACAAATCCTTTTCTTAAGCTAAAATTGCTATTTTTGCCAACGGCCATATGAAATGCTGTTATTTTGTTGTATTATGACTTTTGTATGCAATAATTATCTTGCACAGAAAAATTTGATCAGAATATCTTCACCAAGGTCATGGGCAAAATGCAAGACAACAAAGTTGCCCATTTCTAACGGGATCGGCCGAAAAGGGAATTGCAAAATGTGTACTGTACTGTAGCAGAATATTCATAACCCGTTATACCCTACTAGAAAAGGTGCGTACCTGTTCGCACCCATGCACGGATGCTCATACGAGGCTGGGTTTAACATTTACCGCGAAGTTGTCGAAGCGAAGTTAAGTGAAATAATGACCTGCGCACGCTGGTCGACACGCGAACCCTGCACAATATTCGACGCGTCGCAGTCTGGGCTCTGCTGGGACCCAGGCTCTGAGAAATAACCTAATGCATATATACAGTGAGAAACTCAAGTCGACCAGTGTCAAAGAAAAAACGTAATTGCCTGCCATAAGCTAATTGTTTATTATTTTTCAGAAATTCCGAAGACCTATGATAGGTACATATATTAACCACCAAAATGAATATATGACCCTAATACACTGAGGTTTCCTCACCTTCTAGGTAGGATTATGTAAAAAAGTATTTCTTGTTTACTGCTTATTTCGTGCAGTCTTAAAAGAGTAAAATATTTTCCGTATAAAAACTTGAATAAGGATGTTAATACTTAGTATGATATCCTTTAGCCTTAACCTTTTCCCTTAACCTAATATTCATGAAATATACCATCTCCCTGGTAGCTTCTGGGCTGATTCTGCTCCACTCATCCCGCAGAGCATTTTTGAGGTCTTTGCTGGATATGCTGTGCTTCCGGATGTTATTTTCCAGCTGAGTCCACAAATTCTCAATAACATCTAAATCTGGAGACTGGGCCGGTGGAATTATCATGTGGGGGCAGTTCCTGCTGAGCCAGGACTGTACTATCTTGGCCTTATGCTTGGGATCGTTGTCCTGGTAGAACCGGAAAGTATGTCGGATTCCTAGCTTCTCGGCACTTTGGAGTAAATTTTCCTTTGGTATGTTGAGGTACACATTCTTGTCCCTTGTTGTTTCAAAAATCACAAAATTCTCGAATCCGGCTGACGAGACATACCCATACCATGTCACTTCCTCCACCATGCTTGACTGTTGCCTTTACGTGTTTGGGATTCAGGTCAGTATTGGGCTGTCGCCACACATAATTCCGTCCGTCTGAGTCAAAAATGTTCAATTTGACACCACGTACGGACGGAAAAGTTAAATGTTTTTTCTTCTTCTTGGTTTGGCTCTGTAGACATGCTATGTGCTCACAGTTAACGGACGGATGTTAGCCTGGAGGAAAACGGTACAATTAATTTACCTTACTAAGAAAGTGGAACGATAGAAACCATAAAAAAGAAAATCGTGATCTCGATATTTCGTTTTTTTGTATATATGTTTTGATTTTCTTTATCAAACAAAAAAATTGTTAAATTAAGATTGTTGTTCATTTTTTGTTTAATTAATAACGCAAAATATAAATAAATAAAATATATAAAATAACATTCAATTTTTTTGCATTAAATATCTTAACTAATTGTTGCTGGATCAGCGTGATCGCGGAGCAAACATTTTGAAGACACTGCAGCCCTGGTTTGGCGATCAGTGCCCATCGATTTGCTTGTTCGATATACAAACATATGTTAAGCCATAAACATATGTTCATTTTGTTTATAAAGTTGGAATATGCTGGACTATATATATATATATATATATTATTACATTAACAAGGTTTAATAAGAGTGTTTGAAATGTTTAGTGTGTGTTAAATATTTGTGTCCTTTGCAGTCGCCAATTAAGTGTATGTGTTTTACATTTATTCAGCTAAAAGAAGTAAAATACTTAATTAGATTAATTAATCTGTCTTGTGTGCGACCAATCTTTTATTGTTATAAAATAATAAAATATATAGCGCAATAATCTTGTTGTTATTATTTGTATTCCGGATTGCAGTATTATGTGGACTTGGATGAGTGCAATACAGTGTAAGTATATGCAAGAGATAACTATTTTCTTCTTGGTGTCGAAAATTTATTAATGCTTGCTTCCTTTATTCTATTTTTAGATATATACTGCACATGAATGTGGTGCATAATCACATATGTGCCCATGCGGATTTTTAAATATTTGTCATTATTTTTAAATTATATTTGATTTTTTGCACAGATTGCATTTGTTGATTGGGAACAACTTGATGTGTATAAAAATTATGTTATATTTTTTTGTTCCTTTACTCATGCATGTTCGCTCAAATAACTTATGGTATATATATATATATAAATATGAAAAATGGATTATAATTGTTTCGATATTATTACGATTGTTTCTTTAATTACATATTTTTAGGACGCTTGGCTGGTTTGGATCCATCCTTGGCTGCTGGTGGTGGTATTATCTTCGGAATGGCAAAGACAAGGGCGTCGTAACGAGGAATCGAAATTGGCGCCAGTTCATTCCAGGCATCGCACACCGGATCGTACTCCTCGACATTGTTGAGCACACGATTCCCATCCAATCCGCCAACGGCAATCAAACGATCTCCAAGCAGACCACAAACGATCCTATGGCGGCCGTCTGGCAAGAAGCAAAATACTGTCCACTTATCAGTAGCTGGATCATAACGTTCCACGGTTTTTTTGGGATAAGCGGTCACCCGGTCATAGCCACCCAAGGCATAGATGTATCCATTTGCAACAGCGACACCAACGCAACCTTCATTGTAATTCATTGGCGCCCGAAGACTCCATTCGTTTGTTTGCGGATCATAGCTTTCGACTGAGTGTAGGATGAGTCCGCCAATGGCATAGAGGCGGTTGCCCAACACTGCAACACCAGGGCGTATACGATTCTCGGACATCGGTGACACATAGCTCTAGGTGCGCGCAATGGGATCATAGCGTTCAACCGTGTTTGCCCATTAGAGAATCCGCCGACCGCACAGAGGTGTCCATCCAGCACTGCAACGCCTGTGCTCGAACGGGCCGTTCCCATTGGATTGAGTGGCACGCAGGCCATCGAGTATAGGTCGAGGCTCTCCACAGAGCACAATGCTTTCCTATCATTGCGTCCGCCTACCAAAATCAGTTTGTTCTGCAAGACAGCGGCGCCAAAGTACTCACGCCCATTGAACGTCTGCTCCCAAGTCGTCCACTTGTTCAGCCGCGGACAGTAGCTCTCAATGGTGGTGACCCACTCGTCATTATTGAAGCCACCCATAACCAGCAGTTGGGCGACAGCAGGGTATTTGCGGGGCTTGGTTCGTTCGGTGGCAGCAATGAGCGAACGGCGCTCGGGGGACAGTGCATGCCACTTGAATGCCTCAAACAGCAGTTGGCGGCACTCGTTGCTGGCGCAGCATACCTTCTCCACATGATCCGCAATGAAGGATGGATCCAACAGAGGCAGACGCACCTTGGCGAGCAACTCGGGCATGTGCTGCTCTCGAGTGGGCGCATCGTGGCTCACCCACGACTTCATCGAGTGGAAGACATCCTGCTCGGTTGGCACTTTGAGCTCATCGCTGGACAGCAGCTTGCCCAGCTGATTGGCGTTTAGCTGAAAGAACTCCTCATTGTGGCACACCTTCATAAAGTGCTGGCAGATGTACTCCTGTGCCACTCGCAGCAGCTCTGTGCGTCCAAGCTGATCCGCCAAGAATGCGGATCCCAAACAATTGGATGGGCGCAGGTGGCGTCCGAGAAAATTGCAGCATGCCGTCACCACAGGGATTAGCTGCAGTAGGTTGGCGGTGGCTAGGAGCGTCTCGGCAGTGTCCTCGTGCAGCTCAATGCTTCCGGTGTAACAGTGCTGGACGAGCAGCTGCAACGCATCGCCACGCACCTCGCCAAGGGTCACCTCGTGCTCCTTGCTCTCGCGCATCTGTCCGGTAAACAGTGCCGAAAAATATTCACTCGAAGCTGCGAGCACCAAGCGATGAGCGGACACCCGTTTGCCATCAATGCCAGCGATGAGAACCACATCGCACAGCTACTTCTCATCCACAAATTGTTGCATTCGCTTCAATAAGGCGTCTGCATGGCTGGCCACACTGGAATCCCTCGACAAAGACAAAGACTCCAGCTTATTCTCCGCCATATTCATCGATGTGGACGCTGTCGAGTCTCGACTCCATTTACGGATGACATTTTATTTGGTTTCTGAAAATACAAATTTATTTCGTATAAGAGATAAGCGAACAAGAAGCTGTCAAAGCTGTCAAGGTTGTTGGAATTGCGCCGATTCTATTGAATTAATTGAGTCAGAGAGGAGAGTACCGATAAGCGATCGGCCTGGATCATTCGGGTGCAGCACTAAACAATGTCGGTTGATAACAGACCTGGAAATGACAACTTTAGATTTACAAATATGAAAGTAGAATATTTATCATGATTTCTAAATATGCGTTATAAAATGCTAAATAGTCGACAGTCACACAACTGATCGAAAGTTAAACTCATGATAAGGAAATCGAATCCAATATATTACAAATCTTTTTTCTTAAGCTAAAATTGCTATTTTTTGCTAGTGCCATGTGAAATGCTGTTATTTTTTATATTATGACTTTTGTATGCAATAATAATCTTGCACAGAAAAATTTGAACAGAGTATGTTTACCAAGGTCATAGACAAAATGCAAGGCAACAAAAGTTGCTCATTTCTAACGGGATCGGCCGAAAAGGGAATTGCAAAAAGTGCACTGTGCTGTAGCAGAATATTCATAACCCGTTATAACCTACTAGAAAAGGTGCGTACCTGTTCGCACCCATGCACGGATGCTCATACGAGGCTGGGTTTTACATTTACAGCGAAGTTGAGTGAAATAATGACCTGCGCACGCTGCTCGACACGCGCAGTCTGGGCTCTGCTCGGACACAGGCTCTGAGAAATAACCTAATGCACTTTTTTTTTGTAGATTTCACGCCTCTATGTATTGTCTGCTTAGTGCCAGACGGCAACGCGTTGAAAATATTGCCCGCCTCAAGTGTCGAGCAGCGAACACTGGTCAACATTTTACTTAACTTCGCTGCCCAGCCTCATATGAGCATGCGTGCATGGTACAGTCAGTTGAGGAAGAATCCTTATATGTATTAGCTTTTTATACTTTTTTACCGAAGGTATCATGGTATATTGATTTTGTGCAGTGTCCGTCACGCTGTCTGTCCGTCTGTATGAACGCATCTTTTTTCGACACCTTAAGAGATAGAGACTTGAAACTTGGAACATATACTGATCTGTGCCCGTGTCAGACGATGTGTAAAACATGGAGTGCTACGCGCTTCAAAGATTGGGATATGCCACACCCATCTTCACCGCCCCCAGGCCATCGACCCTAATAATTGGCTATATCTTCCGCCGTTTTTAAGTTAGATTCGTCAAATTTGTGAACCGCCTTTAAGAACAACTAACAAATTTTTATGGCCACGCCCGCACATGTGCCCATAATCGCCAATTCCGATATTTCGGAAAGTGTAAATGTAACCTTCTCCAAGGATCGGCGTATACAAAAAAAAAGCCTAAATCTCCCACATTTAAAAGCTACAGTTACCAAAGGTAGATTACTAAGTTCGTACCGGTTAAAATTTGATTTTTATTTAGCTTTCGAATATTGATTTAGCAAGCAGTGCACTGCTTTACTCAACTTAACAGTTTAGCAAAAACAGTGCTTGCGAAACTGTCAACGGACATAAAGCTAGTTAAAGGATTTGAGTGTTCCAGCTTAATAAACCAGGACACTTGTAGCGACATGAAATACTTGCCTCAAAATCATGTCTGGCCTTGAATGATAATACTACACAATACCAATATTTATGTTAACAATATTATATATAAGTTAAACTAATCAAAACGGAAGGTAAATTAAAATTTCCCTCCAGCAGTGCGCTGCTTGCATGGACTTCACAATGTTCCCAAAACTGTCGCAGAAGTGCTGATCAGTTATTGCCAAACTGTACACCTTGATTTCTCATCTGGGAATAATTGTAATTTAAATTATTTTCTAAATACTAAACGTAATATAACCATAATTTCTAGTTTTTAAAAACATTATTTAGACCCAAGGAAAGCTGAGAAAACGTTACTATTATTCCACTACATTTATAATGATAAATTTAATCAATAATTCAATAAAAATAGATATTTATAAATCACACATTTAGAGACTCTAATTTGTTCTTTGTTAATAATTAATGTTTAATGTTTACTTATCGTCAGTAATAATTGCTTTCGTTTATATAAAATTGTTATACTTTTGAACAATAGTTTTAAAATCAATTTAACATTTTCCACAACATATTTGCGGTCTTATATAAATGTTCTGCAATCTTTCACCTTCGATATCATTCTAGTTATGAAACAGCTTCAACTGTCGACTCTCTAATTTACCTTGCAGTATTTCAAATCTTTTCGACACGCTTTTCACGGTTTCTCACGGAATATAACAAATTGTGTTTTTTGAAAGTGACTTCCACATCAGTTGCAAAGATGATGTGGTTCAGAATATTACGATCTCTACTGAATATGTATATACTTTCCGCATTAATTAGTCTCGTACAGAGTCAATCCAATGAAAGTATTCCTGAGAGGAGTTACACAACATCCATGAGCGATAAATTAGAGCTGTTGAAACTCAACGTTGAACTCATCGAGAACCTCAACAATTATGTGAAGCAAATGCAGCAGAAGATTGACAAACTGAGCAGGTGATTGAAGATCGGATTTACAATATAATTTGTAAACTAATTTCAAATCTGATCTCAACTCACGCAGACTGAGTCAGCAGCTGGCAAAGCCACTGAAATCTGCCGTGGGCCGTGAGGAAGAATTCCTCTCAAATCCACTCAACATTTATTCACTCATCCGTCATATGTCCAAAGACTGGACACAGCTGGATAGCTTCATGCAACAGCCTGTTGCCCAAGGTAAATATTGAACTTGATAGATAAATAAATTTAACTTTAAAGTGAAATATTTTCTGAGTTTATAAGGAACTATATCCCGTTAACCCGTTGATCTCCCAGCACAAATGGATTATATAAAGGAGAGACGCTCGCAGTTGCCGCAGCTGGAGGATCTGGAGGAGGCAACGACAGCCATGCATCGCATACAGATAACCTTTAGACTAGATCCAATGGAAATGGCCAGTGGTTGGCTGGATGGCACACAATACGAGTGGGTATTCAAACGAATGAATGAATGAATGAATGATTGAATGAATGAATATGAATATTATTCAAATCGCTTACACATAGTGCAAGGCTTTCGTATCTCGACTGCTTTGAGCTGGGCAAACACTCTTTCCATGTGGATGATATGGGGAATGCAACTAAATGGCTATTAACGGCAAGTCAGTTAATTGACAATGAATCCCCCAATGAATCTGATCTGAACGATATACTGAATGTAACAGGCAGTGATATAGCCTGGTATTTAGCCAGCTCACTGGCAGCAGACGGTAAGCCAACAAAAAATCGCAATAAATTTTGGTAAATCAGGGTTTGCAAAAGAAAAGTCGAATTTGCAGGGTGTTGCTTTTATGTATGTCCAATTTACAGGGTATTGTTTTCTAAGTGTGCACATTGAAGAATTAATTTTAGATTAGTTTTTTGTTACTTATATTAATTATACAAATTTGAATAGATTTCGCACATACCAAACATTTTGCATAGCTTTTAAATTAAAATAAAAATTAATTTGTAAATTCTATTTTTGAAAGCAGAGTCAGTAAATTCCAATTATTTCGAAAAACAATAAGAAGATATTTATATATGTTGAGGAGAAGATATTTAGAGGATATTGTGCTGTAAATTCCTATTAAAAATTCGTACATTTAGGCAAGTTGAATGAGGCAAAAGATGTTTTGTTAAAGTTGAATGAACCCAAACTAAATTCTCGAAATAAAGAGTTGCTTGCCGAATTTATGAAATATGAGAAACCAGAATATCCGTACGATTCAGAAATGCAAGAGGCAGATGAAAAATACACTCAACTCTGTGGCGCCTCGCACAAGCCAAAACCAAGTCGACTGTTTTGCAACTACAAAATGGATTTGTCGCCATTTTTGCGACTGGCACCGTTCAAAATGGAAGTGTTATCCATGGATCCATATGTGGTTGTCTTTCACGAGGCGATCTACGATTCCGAAATTGACGAACTGAGGCGATTATGTGAATCAGAGCTAAGTCGCACAGAAGTCGAGAAACTGGGTAGAAATAAATCAATCCGCTCCTCAAGCGGTGTTTGGATATTTGACTTGGTTCTCAGCAGGCAACAATTGGAGTTGCTGGAGCGGATTAGGAGACGAATCGCTGATATGTCCGGATTGCTCATCAATTTTGACAGCCACGAATTGCAGTATTTGGAGTATGTTTTTGGTGGGCATTACTATCCCCATTGGGATTATCAAGGCATACCCCATCTAGAGGATCGCATGGCCACAATTCTATTCTATGTGAGTGGGGATAAAACTGAATCTGATTTTAATCCAACTAAAACCCAACTTGCCTTTTCAGCTTAATGATGTGGCCAGAGGTGGCGCCACAATCTTTCCCGATCTTGAGCTTTTGGTGCAGCCGGAGCGTGGCAAGGTGCTCCACTGGTACAACATGGACCCAGGCACCCACGCCTTTGAGAAGAGATCCTTGCATGGTGCTTGTCCAGTTATCATGGATAAAAAGGAAGGTACTTCATTCAATTACTTGCTACACTCAGAAAAAAATTTGTTAAATTAAGAACGGATTTTTTTATTTATAGTTTAGAAATGTTTCGATTACAAAATTCTGAAAAGTAGATGGAAAATATAAGCTGATATTTTTGTCCTTTCAGTTTTATCGCATTGGATACTCGATTGGGATCAAATGTTTATAAGGCCGTGCCTTGCATGATTATGATCTTAATTAAATGAATTAATAAATTAAAGTTCAGTGTAAATCTCATGAACATAACAGCTTAATTTGTTTGGTCTAATTGGGTTTTTTCTGGGTTTTCCCCAATTCATGCAACAAATGTTGGACCAATTTTGCTTTTAAATACCTCCAGAAATCATTTTAATCATTTCTACTTTTAACATTATTTTTAATTTTAATATTATTTTAAATTTATTAAAATTAATTTTCTTAATTTTTTTGTATTTTTTGTATTTTTGTGTACAATTAATTTACTTTACTAAGAAAGTGGAACGATGGAAACCATAAAAAGAAAATCGTGATTTCGATATATCGTTTTTTTGTATATATGTTTTGATTTTCTTTATCAAACAAAAAAATTGTAAAATTAAGATTGTTGTTCATTTTTTGTTTAATTAATAACCAAAAAAATAAATATAAAAAATAACATTCATTTTGTTGCATTAAATATCTTAACTGATTGTTGGGACGGTGATCGCGGAACAAAAATGTTGAAGACACTGCAGCCCTGGCTTGGCGATCAGTGCCCATCGATTTGCTTGTTCGATATACAAACATATGTTAAGCCATAAACATATGTTCATTTTGTTTATAAAAGTTGGAATATGCTGGACTATATATATATATATATATATTATTACATTAGTAAGGTTTAATAAGAGTGTTTGAAATGTTTAGTGTGTGTTAAATATTTGTGTCCTTTGCAGTCGCCAATTAAGTGTATGTGTTTTACATGCATACATATGTTTTATTCAGCTAAAAGAAGTAAAATATTTAATTAGATTAATTAATCTGTGTTGTGTGCGACCAATCTTTTATTGTTATAAAATAATAAAATATATAGCGCAATAATCTTGTTGTTATTATTTGTATTCCGGATTGCAGTATTATGTGGACTTGGATGAGTGCAATACAGTGTAAGTATATGCAAGAGAAAACTATTTTCTTCTTGGTGTCGAAAATTTATTAATGCTTGCTTCCTTTATTCTATTTTTAGATATATACTGCACATGAATGTGCTGCATAATCACATATGTGCCCATGCGGATTTTTAAATATTTGTCAATATTTTTAAATTATATTTGATTTTTTGCACAGATTGCATTTGTTGATTGGGAACAACTTGATGTGTATAAAAATTATGTTATATTTTTTTGTTCCTATACTCATGCATTGGAGCATTGGAATGTTCGCTTATAAAACTTAAGATCTATATGTGAATGTATAAGGATGTACATAAGACACTGGACAGTGATGGAAAATATGAGCCATGCTGTGTGCCAGTATTACAACTGAATACCCTTCCTTCTTATTCAGCTATACATCAGTCTCCCGGAACACTCTACTATTACTAGTACTAGCTTTAAGAGAATCACTGAATTACCCAAAGAGGTCTAAAGTTATTCCAATCAATGTTGAATAAACTGCTCTGCAATGGAGAGTGGGTATCCATCCAGCCTTATAATGACATCGCTACACTGGGAAGCCACTTTACACCTAGTCTATCACAGAGCACATATGACCCACCTGACCTGGCTAGAGAACCACCTGAGCTAAGCTCACTCACACGAGTGCCACAGAAATTGAGTCAGATCCCACAAGGTTATGCAACGGATCTAGCGTGTCCTATGTGTGTCCGCAACCATCTAACCTAATCCAACTACAAATAATAACATATTAAGGCTCAGTGCAGGGTATCAGTTATTCCATCACTTTTGTTCGTCTCCTTTATTTCGAGAGACCTCGACTTAAAGGTACTCTGATCGGAAATTTCATTTACATTTTGCAGCTTCTCCTAGAAGCATTGTGATTATTATAATATTATTATTATATCATTAATATTATATTATTATTATTACGATTGTTTCTTTTATTACATATTTGTTAGATGCTTAAGCTGGTTTGGATCCATCCTTGGCTGCTGGTGGTGGTATAATGTGCGGTATAGCAAAGACAAGGGCGTAGTAACGAGGAATCGAAATTGGCTCCAGTTTATTCCAGGCCTCGCGCACTGGATCGTACTCCTCGACATTGTTGAACGCACGATTCCTACCATATCCGCCAACGGCAATCAAACGATCTCCAAGCAGAGCACAACCAATCCCATCGCGTTCCACTACCAGAGACCTAATCCGTGACCACGTATCAGTAGCTGGATCATAACGTTCCACGATATTTGAGCGATTACCGGTTGTCTTATACAAGCCACCCAAGGCATAGATGTATCCATTTGCAACAGCGACACCAAGGGAATCTCTAATGTAATTCATTGGCGCCCGATGACTCCATTCGTTTGTTTGCGGATCATAGCTTTCGACTGAGTGTATGTATTGTCCACCAATGGCATAGAGGCGGTTGCCCAACACCGCAACACCAGGGTGCTCACGCTTCTCGGACATCGGCGACACATAGCTCCAGGTGCGCGCAATGGGATCATAGCGTTCAACCGTGTTAAGTGCTCGCCCATCAGAGCATCCGCCGACCGCATAGAGGTGTCCATCCAGCACTGCAACGCCTAGGCTATGACGGGCAATTCCCATTGGATTAAGTGGCACGCAGGCCATCGTGTTAAGGTCGAAGCTCTCCACAGAGCACAATGCTTCGAAACCATAATTGCGTCCGCCTACCAAAATCAGTTTGTTGTCCATGACAGCGGCGCCAAAGTACTGACGCCCATTGAACGTCTGCTCCCAAGTCGTCCACTTATTCAGCCGCGGACAGTAGCTCTCAATGGTGGTGACCCAGCCGTCATCATTGACGCCACCCATAACCAGCAATTGGGCGACAGCAGTGTATTTGCGGGGCTTGGTTCGTTCGGTGGCAGCAATGAGCGAACGGCGCTGGGAGGGAAGTAAACGCAACTTGAAGTCCTCATACAGCAGTTGCAGGCACTCGTTGCTGGCGCAGCATACCTTCTCCACGTGATTCGCAATGAAGGATGGATCCAACAGAGGCAGACGCACCTTGGCCAGCAGCTCGGGCATGTGCTGCTCTCGAGTGGGCGCATCGTGCCGCACCCACGACATCATTGAGTGGAAGACATCCTGCTCGCTTAGCACATTGAGCTCATCGCTGGACAGCAGCTTGCCCAGCTGATCGGCGTTTAGCTGAAAGAACTCCTCATTGTAGCACACCTCCATAAAGTGCTGGCAGATGTACTCCTGCGCCAATCGCAGCAGCTCTGTGCATCCATGCTGATCCGCCAAGAATGCGAATCTTAAACAATTGGATGGGCGCAGGTGGCGTGTGAGAAAATTGCAGCATGCCGTCACCACAGGGATCAGCTGCAGCATATTGGCGGTGGCCAGCAGCGTCTCGACAGTGTCCTCGTGCAGCTCAATGCTTCCGGTATAACAGTGCTGGACGAGCAACTGCAACGCATCGCCACGCACCTCGCCAAGGGTCACCTCGTGCTCCTTGCTCTCGCGCATCTGTCCGGTAAACATTGCCGAAAAATATTCACTCGAAGCTGCGAGCACCAAGCGATGAGCGGACACCCGCTTGCCATCAATGCCAGCAATGAGAACCACATCGCACAGCTGATCGCTGTCCACAAATTGTTGCATTCGCTTCAATAAGGCGTCTGCATGGCTGGCCACACTGGAATCCCTCGACAAAGACAAAGACTCCAGCTTATTCTTCGCCATGTCCATCGATGTGGACGCTGTCGAGTCTCGACTGCGACTCTCTTCTTGGTGTCCATTTACGGGTGACATTTTATTTGGTTGTTGAATTCTTTATAAAAATATAAATTTATTTCGTATAAGTAAACAAAAAGCGGGCATTAGTCAGTAACGAAATGAGTATCGATAAGTGATCGTCATGCACCATTCGGATGCAGCACTTATTGTCGGTAGATAACAGACCTGGAAATGACAACTTTAGATTTACAAATATGAAAGTAGAATATTTATCATGATTTCTAAATATGCGTTATAAAATGCTAAATAGTCGACAGTCACACAACTGATCGAAAGTTAAACTCATGATAAGGAAATCGAATCCAATATATTACAAATCTTTTTTCTTAAGCTAAAATTGCTATTTTTTGCCAACGGCCATATGAAATGCTGTTATTTTATTGTATTATGACTTTTGTATGCAATAATTATCTTGCACAGAAAAATTTGAACAGAGTATGTTTACCAAGGTCATAGACAAAATGCAAGGCAACAAAAGTTGCTCATTTCTAACGGGATCGGCCGAAAAGGGAATTGCAAAAAGTGCACTGTGCTGTAGCAGAATATTCATAACCCGTTATAACCTACTAGAAAATGTGCGTACCTGTTCGCACCCATGCACGGATGCTCATATGAGGCTGGGATTTACATTTCCCGCGAAGTTGACGCAGCGAAGTTGAGTGAAATAATGACTTGCGCACGCTGCTCGACACGCGAACCCTGCACAATTTTCGACGCGACGCAATGTGGGCTCTGCTAGGACCCAGGCTCTGAGAAATAACCTAATGCATATATACAGTGAGAGACTCAAGTCGACCAGTGTCAAAGAAAAAACGTAATTGCCTGCCATAAGCTAATTATTTATTATTTTTCAGAAATTCCGAAGACTTATGATAGGTACATATATTAACCACCAAAATGGATATATGACCGTAATACACTGAGGTTTCCACACCTTCTAGGTAGGATTATGTAAAAAAGTATTTCTTGTTTACTGCTTATTTCGTGCAGTCTTAAATAAGTAAAATATTTTCCGTATAAAAACTTGAATAAGGATGTTAATACTTAGTATGATATCCTTTAGCGTTAACAACGTTGTCCTGGTAGAACCGGAAGGTATGTAGAAAGTAGCTTCTCGGCACTTTGGAGTAAATTTTCCTTTGGTATGTTGAGGTACACATTCTTGTCTGTTCCCGAATCCGGCTGACGAGATGTCACTTCCTCCACCATGCTTGACTGTTGCCTTTACGTGTTTGGGATTCAGGTCAGTATTGGACTGTCGCCACACATAATTCCGTCCGTCTGAGTCAAAATGTTGAATTTGACCACATGTACGGACGGAATAGTTAAATGTTTTTTCTTCTTCTTGATTTGGCTCTGTAGACATGCTATGTGTTCACAGTTAACGGACGGATGTTAGCCTGGAGGGAAAACGGTACAATTAATTTACCTTACTAAGAAAGTGGAACGATAGAAACCATAAAAAAGAAAATCGTGATCTCGATATTTCGTTTTTTTGTATATATGTTTTAATTTTCTTTATCAAACAAAAAAATTGTAAAATTAAGATTGTTGTTCATTTTTTGTTTAATTAATAACGCAAAATATAAATAAATAAAATATATAAAATAACATTCAATTTTTTTGCATTAAATATCTTAACTGATTGTTGGGACGGTGATCGCGGAACAAAAATGTTGAAGACACTGCAGCCCTGGTTTGACGATCAGTGCCCATCGATTTGCTTGTTCGATATACAAACATATGTTAAGCCATAAACATATGTTCATTTTGTTTATAAAGTTGGAATATGCTGGACTATATATATATATATTATTACATTAACAAGGTTTAATAAGAGTGTTTGAAATGTTTAGTGTGTGTTAAATATTTGTGTCCTTTGCAGTCGCCAATTAAGTGTATGTGTTTTACATGCATACATATGTTTTATTCAGCTAAAAGAAGTAAAATATTTAATTAGATTAATTAATCTGTCTTGTGTGCGACCAATCTTTTATTGTTATAAAATAATAAAATATATAGCGCAATAATCTTGTTGTTATTATTTGTATTCCGGATTGCAGTATTATGTGGACTTGGATGAGTGCAATACAGTGTAAGTATATGCAAGAGAAAACTATTTTCTTCTTGGTGTCGAAAATTTATTAATGCTTGCTTCCTTTATTCTATTTTTAGATATATACTGCACATGAATGTGCTGCATAATCACATATGTGCCCATGCGGATTTTTAAATATTTGTCATTATTTTTAAATTATATTTGATTTTTTGCACAGATTGCATTTGTTGATTGGGAACAACTTGATGTGTATAAAAATTATGTTATATTTTTTTGTTCCTATACTCATGCATTGGAGCATTGGAATGTTCGCTTATAAAACTTAAGATCTATATGTGAATGTATAAGGGTGTACATAAGACACTGGACAGTGATGGAAAATATGAGCCATGCTGTGTGCCAGTATTACAACTGAATACCCTTCCTTCTTATTCAGCTATACATCAGTCTCCCGGAACACTCTACTATTACTAGTACTAGCTTTAAGAGAATCACTGAATTGCCCAAAGAGGTCTAAAGTTATTCCAATCAATGTTGAATAAACTGCTCTGCAATGGAGAGTGGGTATCCATCCAGCCTTATAATGACATCGCTACACTGGGAAGCCACTTTACACCTAGTCTATCACAGAGCACATATGACCCACCTGACCTGGCTAGAGAACCACCTGAGCTAAGCTCACTCACACGAGTGCCACAGAAATTGAGTCAGATCCCACAAGGTTATGCAACGGATCTAGCGTGTCCTATGTGTGTCCGCAACCATCTAACCTAATCCAACTACAAATAATAACATATTAAGGCTCAGTGCAGGGTATCAGTTATTCCATCACTTTTGTTCGTCTCCTTTATTTCGAGAGACCTCGACTTAAAGGTACTCTGATCGGAAATTTCATTTACATTTTGCAGCTTCTCCTAGAAGCATTGTGATTATTATAATATTATTATTATATCATTAATATTATATTATTATTATTACGATTGTTTCTTTTATTACATATTTGTTAGATGCTTAAGCTGGTTTGGATCCATCCTTGGCTGCTGGTGGTGGTATAATGTGCGGTATAGCAAAGACAAGGGCGTAGTAACGAGGAATCGAAATTGGCTCCAGTTTATTCCAGGCCTCGCGCACTGGATCGTACTCCTCGACATTGTTGAACGCACGATTCCTACCATATCCGCCAACGGCAATCAAACGATCTCCAAGCAGAGCACAACCAATCCCATCGCGTTCCACTACCAGAGACCTAATCCGTGACCACGTATCAGTAGCTGGATCATAACGTTCCACGATATTTGAGCGATTACCGGTTGTCTTATACAAGCCACCCAAGGCATAGATGTATCCATTTGCAACAGCGACACCAAGGGAATCTCTAATGTAATTCATTGGCGCCCGATGACTCCATTCGTTTGTTTGCGGATCATAGCTTTCGACTGAGTGTATGTATTGTCCACCAATGGCATAGAGGCGGTTGCCCAACACCGCAACACCAGGGTGCTCACGCTTCTCGGACATCGGCGACACATAGCTCCAGGTGCGCGCAATGGGATCATAGCGTTCAACCGTGTTAAGTGCTCGCCCATCAGAGCATCCGCCGACCGCATAGAGGTGTCCATCCAGCACTGCAACGCCTAGGCTATGACGGGCAATTCCCATTGGATTAAGTGGCACGCAGGCCATCGTGTTAAGGTCGAAGCTCTCCACAGAGCACAATGCTTCGAAACCATAATTGCGTCCGCCTACCAAAATCAGTTTGTTGTCCATGACAGCGGCGCCAAAGTACTGACGCCCATTGAACGTCTGCTCCCAAGTCGTCCACTTATTCAGCCGCGGACAGTAGCTCTCAATGGTGGTGACCCAGCCGTCATCATTGACGCCACCCATAACCAGCAATTGGGCGACAGCAGTGTATTTGCGGGGCTTGGTTCGTTCGGTGGCAGCAATGAGCGAACGGCGCTGGGAGGGAAGTAAACGCAACTTGAAGTCCTCATACAGCAGTTGCAGGCACTCGTTGCTGGCGCAGCATACCTTCTCCACGTGATTCGCAATGAAGGATGGATCCAACAGAGGCAGACGCACCTTGGCCAGCAGCTCGGGCATGTGCTGCTCTCGAGTGGGCGCATCGTGCCGCACCCACGACATCATTGAGTGGAAGACATCCTGCTCGCTTAGCACATTGAGCTCATCGCTGGACAGCAGCTTGCCCAGCTGATCGGCGTTTAGCTGAAAGAACTCCTCATTGTAGCACACCTCCATAAAGTGCTGGCAGATGTACTCCTGCGCCAATCGCAGCAGCTCTGTGCATCCATGCTGATCCGCCAAGAATGCGAATCTTAAACAATTGGATGGGCGCAGGTGGCGTGTGAGAAAATTGCAGCATGCCGTCACCACAGGGATCAGCTGCAGCATATTGGCGGTGGCCAGCAGCGTCTCGACAGTGTCCTCGTGCAGCTCAATGCTTCCGGTATAACAGTGCTGGACGAGCAACTGCAACGCATCGCCACGCACCTCGCCAAGGGTCACCTCGTGCTCCTTGCTCTCGCGCATCTGTCCGGTAAACATTGCCGAAAAATATTCACTCGAAGCTGCGAGCACCAAGCGATGAGCGGACACCCGCTTGCCATCAATGCCAGCAATGAGAACCACATCGCACAGCTGATCGCTGTCCACAAATTGTTGCATTCGCTTCAATAAGGCGTCTGCATGGCTGGCCACACTGGAATCCCTCGACAAAGACAAAGACTCCAGCTTATTCTTCGCCATGTCCATCGATGTGGACGCTGTCGAGTCTCGACTGCGACTCTCTTCTTGGTGTCCATTTACGGGTGACATTTTATTTGGTTGTTGAATTCTTTATAAAAATATAAATTTATTTCGTATAAGTAAACAAAAAGCGGGCATTAGTCAGTAACGAAATGAGTATCGATAAGTGATCGTCATGCACCATTCGGATGCAGCACTTATTGTCGGTAGATAACAGACCTGGAAATGACAACTTTAGATTTACAAATATGAAAGTAGAATATTTATTATGATTTCTAAATATGCGTTATAAAATGCTAAATAGTCGACAGTCACACAACTGATCGAAAGTTAAACTCATGATAAGGAAATCGAATCCAATATATTACAAATCTTTTTTCTTAAGCTAAAATTGCTATTTTTTGCCAACGGCCATATGAAATGCTGTTATTTTATTGTATTATGACTTTTGTATGCAATAATTATCTTGCACAGAAAAATTTGAACAGAGTATGTTTACCAAGGTCATAGACAAAATGCAAGGCAACAAAAGTTGCTCATTTCTAACGGGATCGGCCGAAAAGGGAATTGCAAAAAGTGCACTGTGCTGTAGCAGAATATTCATAACCCGTTATAACCTACTAGAAAATGTGCGTACCTGTTCGCACCCATGCACGGATGCTCATATGAGGCTGGGATTTACATTTCCCGCGAAGTTGACGCAGCGAAGTTGAGTGAAATAATGACTTGCGCACGCTGCTCGACACGCGAACCCTGCACAATTTTCGACGCGACGCAATGTGGGCTCTGCTAGGACCCAGGCTCTGAGAAATAACCTAATGCATATATACAGTGAGAGACTCAAGTCGACCAGTGTCAAAGAAAAAACGTAATTGCCTGCCATAAGCTAATTATTTATTATTTTTCAGAAATTCCGAAGACTTATGATAGGTACATATATTAACCACCAAAATGGATATATGACCGTAATACACTGAGGTTTCCACACCTTCTAGGTAGGATTATGTAAAAAAGTATTTCTTGTTTACTGCTTATTTCGTGCAGTCTTAAATAAGTAAAATATTTTCCGTATAAAAACTTGAATAAGGATGTTAATACTTAGTATGATATCCTTTAGCGTTAACAACGTTGTCCTGGTAGAACCGGAAGGTATGTAGAAAGTAGCTTCTCGGCACTTTGGAGTAAATTTTCCTTTGGTATGTTGAGGTACACATTCTTGTCTGTTCCCGAATCCGGCTGACGAGATGTCACTTCCTCCACCATGCTTGACTGTTGCCTTTACGTGTTTGGGATTCAGGTCAGTATTGGACTGTCGCCACACATAATTCCGTCCGTCTGAGTCAAAATGTTGAATTTGACCACATGTACGGACGGAATAGTTAAATGTTTTTTCTTCTTCTTGATTTGGCTCTGTAGACATGCTATGTGTTCACAGTTAACGGACGGATGTTAGCCTGGAGGGAAAACGGTACAATTAATTTACCTTACTAAGAAAGTGGAACGATAGAAACCATAAAAAAGAAAATCGTGATCTCGATATTTCGTTTTTTTGTATATATGTTTTAATTTTCTTTATCAAACAAAAAAATTGTAAAATTAAGATTGTTGTTCATTTTTTGTTTAATTAATAACGCAAAATATAAATAAATAAAATATATAAAATAACATTCAATTTTTTTGCATTAAATATCTTAACTGATTGTTGGGACGGTGATCGCGGAACAAAAATGTTGAAGACACTGCAGCCCTGGTTTGACGATCAGTGCCCATCGATTTGCTTGTTCGATATACAAACATATGTTAAGCCATAAACATATGTTCATTTTGTTTATAAAGTTGGAATATGCTGGACTATATATATATATATTATTACATTAACAAGGTTTAATAAGAGTGTTTGAAATGTTTAGTGTGTGTTAAATATTTGTGTCCTTTGCAGTCGCCAATTAAGTGTATGTGTTTTACATGCATACATATGTTTTATTCAGCTAAAAGAAGTAAAATATTTAATTAGATTAATTAATCTGTCTTGTGTGCGACCAATCTTTTATTGTTATAAAATAATAAAATATATAGCGCAATAATCTTGTTGTTATTATTTGTATTCCGGATTGCAGTATTATGTGGACTTGGATGAGTGCAATACAGTGTAAGTATATGCAAGAGATAACTATTTTCTTCTTGGTGTCGAAAATTTATTAATGCTTGCTTCCTTTATTCTATTTTTAGATATATACTGCACATGAATGTGCTGCATAATCACATATGTGCCCATGCGGATTTTTAAATATTTGTCATTATTTTTAAATTATATTTGATTTTTTGCACAGATTGCATTTGTTGATTGGGAACAACTTGATGTGTATAAAAATTATGTTATATTTTTTTGTTCCTATACTCATGCATTGGAGCATTGGAATGTTCGCTTATAAAACTTAAGATCTATATGTGAATGTATAAGGGTGTACATAAGACACTGGACAGTGATGGAAAATATGAGCCATGCTGTGTGCCAGTATTACAACTGAATACCCTTCCTTCTTATTCAGCTATACATCAGTCTCCCGGAACACTCTACTATTACTAGTACTAGCTTTAAGAGAATCACTGAATTGCCCAAAGAGGTCTAAAGTTATTCCAATCAATGTTGAATAAACTGCTCTGCAATGGAGAGTGGGTATCCATCCAGCCTTATAATGACATCGCTACACTGGGAAGCCACTTTACACCTAGTCTATCACAGAGCACATATGACCCACCTGACCTGGCTAGAGAACCACCTGAGCTAAGCTCACTCACACGAGTGCCACAGAAATTGAGTCAGATCCCACAAGGTTATGCAACGGATCTAGCGTGTCCTATGTGTGTCAGCAACCATCTAACCTAATCCAACTACAAATAATAATATATTAAGGCTCAGTGCAGGGTATCCGTTATTCCATCACTTTTGTTCGTCTCCTTTATTTCGAGAGAGCTCGACTTAATCTCTGATCGGAAATTTCATTTACATTTTGCAGCTTCACCTAGAAGCATTGTGATTATTATAATATTATTATTATATCATTAATATTATATTATTATTATTACGATTGTTTCTTTTATTACATATTTGTTAGATGCTTAAGCTGGTTTGGATCCATCCTTGGCTGCTGGTGGTGGTATAATGTGCGGTATAGCAAAGACAAGGGCGTAGTAACGAGGAATCGAAATTGGCTCCAGTTTATTCCAGGCCTCGCGCACTGGATCGTACTCCTCGACATTGTTGAACGCACGATTCCTACCATATCCGCCAACGGCAATCAAACGATCTCCAAGCAGAGCACAACCAATCCCATCGCGTTCCACTACCAGAGACCTAATCCGTGACCACGTATCAGTAGCTGGATCATAACGTTCCACGATATTTGAGCGATTACCGGTTGTCTTATACAAGCCACCCAAGGCATAGATGTATCCATTTGCAACAGCGACACCAAGGGAATCTCTAATGTAATTCATTGGCGCCCGATGACTCCATTCGTTTGTTTGCGGATCATAGCTTTCGACTGAGTGTATGTATATATACCAATGGCATAGAGGCGGTTGCCCAACACCGCAACACCAGGGTGCTCACGCTTCTCGGACATCGGCGACACATAGCTCCAGGTGCGCGCAATGGGATCATAGCGTTCAACCGTGTTAAGTGCTCGCCCATCAGAGCATCCGCCGACCGCATAGAGGTGTCCATCCAGCACTGCAACGCCTAGGCTATGACGGGCAATTCCCATTGGATTAAGTGGCACGCAGGCCATCGTGTTAAGGTCGAAGCTCTCCACAGAGCACAATGCTTCGAAACCATAATTGCGTCCGCCTACCAAAATCAGTTTGTTGTCCATGACAGCGGCGCCAAAGTACTGACGCCCATTGAACGTCTGCTCCCAAGTCGTCCACTTATTCAGCCGCGGACAGTAGCTCTCAATGGTGGTGACCCAGCCGTCATCATTGACGCCACCCATAACCAGCAATTGGGCGACAGCAGTGTATTTGCGGGGCTTGGTTCGTTCGGTGGCAGCAATGAGCGAACGGCGCTGGGAGGGAAGTAAACGCAACTTGAAGTCCTCATACAGCAGTTGCAGGCACTCGTTGCTGGCGCAGCATACCTTCTCCACGTGATTCGCAATGAAGGATGGATCCAACAGAGGCAGACGCACCTTGGCGAGCAACTCGGGCATGTGCTGCTCTCGAGTGGGGGCATCGTGGCGCACCCACGACATCATCGAGTGGAAGACATCCTGCTCGGTTGGCACATTGAGCTCCTCGCTGGACAGCAGCTTGCCCAGCTGATTGACGTTTAGATGAAAGAACTCCTCATTGTGGCACACCTCCATAAAGTGCTGGCAGATGTACTCCTGCACCACTCGCAGCATCTCTGTGCAGCTCTGCTTCTCCGCCAAGAATGCGAATCCCAAACAATTGGATGGGTGCAGCTGGAGTGCGAGAAAATTGCAGCATGCCGTCATCACAGGGATCAACTGCAGCCGGTTGGCGGTGGCCAGCAGCGTCTCGACAGTGTCCTCGTGCAGCTCAATGCTTCCGGTGTAACAGTGCTGGACGAGCAGCTGCAACGCATCGCCACGCACCTCGCCAAGGGTCACCTCGTGCTCCTTGCTCTCGCGCATCTGTCCGGTAAACATTGCCGAAAAATATTCACTCGAAGCTGCGAGCACCAAGCGATGAGCGGACACCCGTTTGCCATTAATGCCAGCGATGAGAACCACATCGCACAGCTACTTCTCATCCACAAATTGTTGCATTCGCTTCAATAAGGCGTCTGCATGGCTGCCCACACTGGAATCCCTCGACAAAGACAAAGACTCCAGCTTATTCTTCGCCATGTCCATCGATGTGGACGCTGTCGAGTCTCGACTGCGACTCTCTTCTTGGTGTCCATTTACGGGTGACATTTTATTTGGTTGTTGAATTCTTTATAAAAATATAAATTTATTTCGTATAAGTAAACAAGAAGCTGGCATTTTGCCGATACTATTGAGCGCAATTAATCGAGTCAGTAACGAAATGAGTATCGATAAGTGATCGTCATGCACCATTCGGATGCAGCACTTATTGTCGGTAGATAGCAGACCTGAAAATGACAACTTTAGCTTAACATATATGAAAGTAGAATATTTATCATGATTTCTTCAAATATGCGTTATAAAATGCTAAATAGTCGACAGTCACAAAACTGATCGAAAGTTAAGCTCATGATAAGGAAATCGAATCCAATATATTACAAATCTACTACAAATCCTTTTCTTAAGTTGAAATTGGCATTTTTTGCCAACGGCCATATGAAATGCTGTTATTTTATTGTATTATGACTTTTGTATGCAATAATTATCTTGCACAGAAAAATTTGATCAGAATATGTTTACCAAGGTCATGGACAAAATGCAAGACAACAAAGTTGCTCATTTCTAACGGGATCGGCCGAAAAGGGAATTGAAAAAAGTGCACTGTGCTGTAGCTGCATTTTCGCAAATATTCATAACCCGTTATACCCTACTAGAAAAGGTGCGTACCTGTTCGCACCCATGCACGGATGCTCATACGAGGCTGGGTTTTACATTTACAGCGAAGTTGAGTGAAATAATGACCTGCGCACGCTGCTCGACACGCGCAGTCTGGGCTCTGCTCGGACCCAGGCTCAGAGAAATAACCTAATGCACTTTTTTTTGTAGATTTGACGCCTCTATGTATTGTCTGCTTAGTGACAGAAGGCAACGCGGCGAAAATATTGCCCGCCTCAAGTGTCGAGCAGCGAACACTGGTCAACATTTTACTTAACTTCGCTGCCCAGCCTCATAAGAGCATGCGTGCATGGGTACGCACAGGTACGCACCTCTCTACTAGGTCCTAATGGGTTACGAATGTGTGCGAAAAAGCAGCTGTATTGCTACCGGATCGCGCAGACCCTTGAATGTGAGCGAAGATAGTAGCAACGCGAGCTGACACTCGATTTTTTGATTGTTTAGTTTTTGGCCTGATGTGTAACCTTTCGTAATGTACAGTGGTTTAACTGTTCAACAATTTTGTGACCACCGCCCGCAAAATGTATTTAGCAAACCTAAGCAGGTTATCTTTGGCTCGACATACAAGATTCTATGATTCTTGACGGGCACACATATACGCATACATACAAAGATAGGTTTCAACGCGATCGTGTCACAGTGCGTAGACGGCTGTTCAACAAACAATTTTTGTTTTATTTTAATAAGAAAATTAACTTTATGCACTGTAATACATATTTTAAAAGGGTATAACCAAGAAATTACATTAAGCTATGTCTGATTACAGGGTATCTGTACGTTGGTCACATTCAATTAGAGCACTCCTCTGTTCTCACTGTGTATTTGGTCAAGGTTTACACACACACACACATGTTTCACTTTTCCTTTCTTGTGCTTGTTCTTTCTTCTTTGCACTCAGCTGCTCATTGCACCGTTAAGTGGGCAATTAAATTCAATTAGCCTCCCCCTCCCCACTATACAAATACATTCATTCATTCTGCTTGTCCATTTGTCACTAGCGACTCGTATCGACTGGCATCGTCTTGCCTCCGTTCCTCCTTCCTCTTCCGTAACTACTCTTGCATCGAATTTGCTACCAGGAATTTCATCGATTTATCGTTTTTGCTTGTCGATTGGAAGACGAAGTTTTGGTCCGCTTAGATTTCCATTCCGATCTCGAATTTTAATATGTTATCGTTGAGATTGTCATACCAATGAAATATGTAATTGTAGAACTTTAGTTTAGAAACAAAGAAATGCACCAGTACTGATCGCCTCTTCTGCATAGTCTGGCAACTCTAAGCGATGTCTCCAAACGCTATCATGTTGCCTGCTATGAATCCTCACATAGGGCTGCCAGTTTATTGTCCACTTATTGATTCTTCTTAACGAAAGAAAGCTGCCTGCTATGAACTGTTGAGTAGCGGTGCCATTCTTTTGTAAATGCAAAAACATTTCATTTCATTTCTACTTGCTGAAACTTAAATCGAAAGCTTAGAGTTGAACTAATTAACACTTGCATTCGCGTATCTTTTATCTAAATATAATTTTTCAATGTAAGCAATTACTGATCGCCTCTTCTGCATAATCTGGCAACTTTATCGGTGTGAAGCTGCCTGCTATGAACTTTTGCGAAGCGTTGACCCTTTGTTGCATGGATGTGCATGTTTTTAACCAACTATTTACTTTTTCATTTAAGCTTAAAAAAATTTAATAAATTTGTGTTATCTAAATATTATTCTTACATCTTTTGCTATTGCATTTGTCTTGATTTCAGCTTTTCTTTTTTAAGTTACACACACAAACATAAAACATCTGTTTCCTCTAAGGTAACAATGGCAATTTATCAAAATCAGTATACGCGGCAGAGTGAGAGAGAGAGGCAGGCATTGCCAGTAGCAAATTGGCATGCGTGTGTATGAGTGATTTTATATGGCATATACACGCATAGGTGTAGTCCGCGTGTGTGTGTCGAATATCTGTGCTTGACTTAAATTGCTTTTTTCAATGCCAACGGCTGCAGTCATTTGTTGTTATTGTTGTTGTTGCTGCTTGTCACATGTGGAGCCAAATGTCATTTCAGCAAAAATCCCTCAAGTCGTTCAACTGCGTTCAACTGTCTGTTGCCGACTCTGTCTGCCTGTTTGTCTGTGTTTGGTGTGCAAAAATATCATCTGTGTGTATGTTGGCAATACTTTTTTCAGTGACTACATAGATTGCTGTGTGAGAGGGAAAGGGACGGGGAGATGTGGTTGCTTTTACAAGACAATGAACAACAGTTGTTTCAGCTTCTCCTGCAGGTGCTTGCAAGTGTGTGTGTGGGTGGCAAATGAGGCAAAGAAATGTAAATGTGGGCAAAATGGAAAAGGCAAGAAGGAAAGATATTTAAATGTGTTGCATAAGTAAGCATGTAATTAAACGTGTAGTTGAAAGATGTATTTGGCAAGTAAACAGTAGTCAGTCAAAGTTAATTTGTGCCGTTAGTTAACAGCATTGATCTAAATTAATGAGCGACGTAAACAAATGCACAGTTGCATTTATGCATTGAATGTTAATTAACATGATTTTTAACAGCTTTTTCTTAACATTTAACAGATATATTATTATGCTAACTATGCCTCGACTACAGTCAGTAAATGTTGAAATTAAGTTGAGACTCTTTTAACGGATTTGCTTGACAGTCATTTGTTTGCATCTTGTTGCACAGGCTTTAACGCTGCGTGGCATGCCTCAGTAAACTGCTTCTATATTTATCTACCTTCTTTTCGCTGCGTCTAATATAATTCAAATGCCGAGCATTTTCACTTTAGATATTCTCGGATAACTTTTCAAGCTGTCACTGCTAAAAAATTGGCAACAATTTTTCAACGGCGACTGTCAACCGCAAACCCAAACCCCTCCCCTTTTCACATGCCACCCACCCCAAAAAGGCACTTATCAAGTAGCTTACTGCTACACCTTGCCACAACAACCCCTGCCACATGCCACATGCCCACGCACTTTGTCATCAGGATCTGTTTGCGTAATTTGATATGCAGCGGTTTTTTTTCTCTTTTTCTTATTGAAACAGGAATATGATGGCCGAGATTGAGATACTTTTGTAAAGTATCCCACTAAATGAATTGTGTGTGTTTGCTGCTCAGATTGAAATTGTAATGCCACAGAGATACTTGCCGCAGATATATATGGATGTGCCCCACTCCTTGTCGCACCTTCAACGCAGCAGTACTTTGGCCATGTCCGCGGGCTGCTGCGAAAGACACTCGGCAAATTAATTTGTGGCAGACGCCAAGGCGACTCGACCCAAGTCAACTTTAGCTGGGCGTGGCACTCCTTGAGTATATTCCTATTATGTATACCCATTCATATGACTTGCTAAATGGTATTTTGAGTGCAGTTAAAATTTCCTCAAGCATCCCAAAATTGATATTGATAAAAAGCAAATAAAAATTGCATTTTTTTTTTGCTACGAGTACAAATTAGAATCTGCGCACAGGGTATCTCCAAGTCGTTCACTAACTGCCTCTAAATCGCACTTTTTCTTCGCTGGTTTTAGCGTATTTATTTTCCTTTTGGCTTTTTTGTCGCTGGTTTAAATTGGTTTCATGTTCGCTTCGCCCACTTGTGGCTGCTTTTTCACATTTTCGCATTTTCACTTTGCCTGTTTTCATTTTTCTTGGCGTTTTCTTGCACCTTGGCTAATTGCAATTGGATGCGCATGTTGCTGACAGTCAAGTAGCCCCATGGCACACAAAGAAGAAGAAGCAGCAGCAACTCTCTCTATCGAAATTAAAGCGCTTTAAAAAAAGAAGCTAAAACTGGCTGAGGACTCCTGGCGTTAATGGCTGTTTTATGGCCAGAGCGTTGCGGTCCCTTCGGCAGCTGCTGCAAATATTTTGTCAGTCAGTCAGTTCGGGGGGGAAAGGGGGCCAAATCTAATCTATGCTAGCCTCGCACAACATCAACACACACACACACACACCCACACTCGCATGTGGGCACTATTTTTTTTCGCCTCTCACTTTTTTAGTCGTACACTTTCGAGCGCGTCGCAGTTAATTGCCCCTTGAAGAATTCGCCAGACTACACTGAAAAAAAAATGATTTAAAAATTGAACTGAAATTGAGAAAGTTGTGCAGTTACTATTAATAAAATATAATTTGTGATTTTGGATATTTTTAGCATGTATATTTTAAATTGAAAATTGGAAAAATGATTCTACAAATTTTAATTATATTCAATTAACAATTATTCATTTTGGAAATTACAGTTATTGCCGGAATGATGAGCAGTTTGAGTAGCATTGATGGATTCTTCGCTACTGGAAGATTCACTGCCCGAGCAACTGCTGCTGCTGCTCGAAGAGGATGAGGACAAGGAGGAGCTGCTGCTGCAACTGCTGCTGCAACTGCTGCTGCTGCCACTCGAATCGGAACTAGCCACGCACCCACCCACATCCTCGCCTCCGCCTCCGCCTCCGTCTGCCCCTTCACCAAGTGGACTATTTAAACGTTGTCGCTTCTCTATGGGATGACGCATATCCGAGTTGCGTCTGGTGTACTTCCTCTTAGACCCACCCAGAGCCTGATTAATGTGCTCCAGGCGTCGCTCCAAGCTGCGTTTCAAGCACTCCTTCTCATGCGTATTCATGTGACGCAATTTGATCTTCGTTTCCGGATACATTTCCCGTTTAATCAAATTAATTGTGCGGCTGCTGCAACTCATAATGTCAAACTCCTGGGGAGGATTGAGGCTGCTCTCGCTGCTTCTGCTGCACTCATTGACCAGTTGCATGATCTCATTTTGGGTTCTGCACGGCAACATGGCAAATTCCGCACGTAATTTTCGACGCTCCTCCAAACTGATCTCTTCCTGCATTTGCAAGTCCCGGCTTTGTAGTGAATTATAGCTGATTTCGCGGTGACACTTCTGTTTCTTTCTGCCCCATTGCTCCGCATTTTGTAAACTCTTCTTTAAGCTCGACACTTTGTCATCGAGGCACTTGCTCAGCTGATCCTCACAACGATCTCGTAGAATGCTGCAATTACCCACAGCATTTAAAAGCTGCACGAACTCAATTTGCTGTATCTGCTCGGTAATGTCATCTAGGGATTCGTGCCACACACTTTCGTATATGGCTTTTGTGGCACTCAACAAACCCTCCAGCATTTGTAGCACATGTGTGTGAAATTCTTCAACATGCTGAAATTGATGTTCTTTGATTTTTTGTGCCACCGCGCGCCATTTGGGCATGAGGACGCCTCCCACTTGATCCGAGGTGTGTAATTTCAATTGCTTTAGCTGCTGCCGGCACTCTTGCTCCACTTTAACCTGCTCCACAGTTGCAGCCACTGCAGCACCACCTGCACCACCCTCCCATGGCAGCTGCACTTCCTCGCCCCTTGGCATTTTTACCAACACCTTATTGAAATACTTCTCCAGCTGCTGGCCATGTTTATAGACCAAATCATCTGGCTTATTGAAGGTATAACAATTGCTCAACATTTGCTTAAAGTCCAAGATCAACTCAGCCACATCTCGATAGTAGAGGTTCTCCACACGCTCCAGCATCGAGCCAATATCCATCGGTTTGCTGATAATCATATAATAGTTGGGCACATTCAGGGCAACGGTGTCGACGGGTTGCATAAATGCCACCGCAAATTCTTTGGTGGCCAACTTGTGGAGCAAATTTTTGCGTAAATATTCCAATTTATTTGTGTGTCTCCCTGGTCTGGCGCCTCGACGTCGCAACTCCGGTTGCACACGATTCGGCAGGGACAACTTCAACTTCAACAACGGCTTCTGCGCAGACTATGGATACCAAAACGCGATTCACTTTGAGCTCTGTTCAAACTTGTAATCAAAACTTACCATTTTTAATGCTATTAAATCTGAAATATTTTCTTTTCGATATTTTCCACAATTCGCCTCAATTTTCCACAATTTGCCTCAATTTGCCACAGCTTGCCACAACTTGCCACAATTAAGTTTTGCTTCAGTTTTCCCTTTCTTTTTTTCGTTGACAGTTGTCATTTATTCTGTGTTTTCAATTTATTCAGTGCAACCCTGATTTGGTTTTGAGTGTGTTTTTCAACACACTTCACATTCCCCAAAATGAAGTACGTTAAGTTTAAATATAAACTTGAAAATTCTTCATTTAAATATTTAACACAGCTATTCAAATATATCTCAAGCTGAACTTTCAACAACGGGCCAAAGACTATAATGAAATGTCGAAATATATATGCGAAATATCTACACATATATATTCCATATGCATATATGTATATCCAAGTTCGTCTTTTCGTCTATTCCTATTCCAAAGAGTTCCTTAGCTTGAAAGCTTTCTCTATTTTTCAGAATGAACATATGTCGGAACTGCCATAGGAACGATCTGTCGAAATATGAGTTCCTGTCAAATATCTTTGAGATCACAGAAATCGTAGATCTTAGAAACAATCGTTCGAAATAATCGTTTTTGTATGAACCACTTTCTTATTCGAACCAAACTTATTATGAGTGTTTTTATCCAACTTATCGGAACCACTTCAAAATAAGAAATAATCAAATAAAATAAGAAAAATCTTAAAAATGATTTGAGAACTATATTCTAGTGGGGGCCATATGGTGGGGTCTGTCGTGAATGTGCTTGTCCAGGAATTTCGATGGCTTTTCCCCATTTTCAGGTTATTTTCCATCCTTCATTTGACAACCGTAGTTTTCAGAAAAATTGTATTTTTCCTAGATTGAAAAGCGCTCTCTGGAAAATAAGTTGGCCCTAAAAGTGTTAACTTATTTCGCTGAGTGTATGGCGACAGCAAAGCAGCCGTGTGTGTATCTGTGTGTGTGTGTGTTCGTGCGTTTTAATCGGTTTGACTTTGCAGCTGACCTGCGGCGCAACAACAACAACAACAACAATGGCAACAACAAGGATAACAAGGACAACGAGCAGGATAAAGAGTGTTTTGTTTGGCCTCGCAGCAACAGCAGCAGATTGAATCCTAATCGAGGTTTTGACTTTGGTTACGTTGCGTAAACACGCAACAACCGGTGCACACACACACACACACACACACACACACACACACACACATATGTTGCTGCTGCTGTTGCAGTTTATTTAAGCAGACTTGCCTCTCATTTGGGGGCAATTTGTGAGCTTGGACATAGGTGAGGGGTGAATGGGTGTATGAGGGATGTAGGTGTGTGTGTGTGTGTGTGTGTGTGTGACTGCTGCAGCTTGCGGTTTTTGGAGGCAGCTTCCCTTCTGCTCCTTGCGGTTGTTGTTGCCTTTAAATGCGCTTTTAAACGTTGACTGAGCTGACTCAAAAGTTGGCATCAATATTGAACTGGCGCGTGTCTCTGCAGCTGTTGACAGCAAAAGCACGTAGCTGGAGGGGAGAGGGTGGAGGGTGTGTGTAAGAGCGGGCGGGTGGGCAGAGAGGGTGGGGGAAAGTCACAGGAGGCAGACGGTGCATGCAACTTTTCACAATCTTAAAGTTAGACAATCGTTTTGTGTGGTGTGTGTGTGTGTGTGTGTTGGTGGTGTGTGTGTGTGTGTGTGTCTTTGTTGTCCGTATGTTTCTTGTGTGTGTTGACTGGCAACTTGTGAAAAAAGCAAGCACTTTCCGAGCTCCTTTTCAAAGTATACCCATTAAAAACGGGCTAAACGGGTATGCCAAGATTCTGCATAAATATGCAACATGCATAAGAAAGCAACTGCAATGAATAGTTGTTACTGCAAACTCAACTTGTTCATTAAACAGTCATGAATTAAAACTTGGATTACTTTGAACCAGATAGATAATGGATCATGATTCCAGGATAGATTGAGAATATATATAGTTTTGAAGATATCTTCTTTGCAACAACGCTACTCTCTCACTTACATTGTAAATATTTAAATATATTTAAATATGAAATTTTTATTTTATTTTTTGTTTTTTTTTTATTGTTTTTTAATTTAATTTAATTTATTTCTGACTGATTTTAGTCAAAATTAAATAATAAATATTTAAATAATTTTGTTATAGATTTCCAGGATATTAAAATGCATTTTTGTTTGTTGTGACTTGTAATTGATGAAATTCCATAATATGAAAATGAAATGAAATTAATTCTTATTAAATTAAGTAAAACTTAACGAAATTAATTAATTTTACAATTTTCATATGGAACGAAATGATAGCAAAAAAGTTGCAGCTAATTGCTTCAACTCTGGATTAATATTGTGAGGAGCCATATAGCTTTGACATATGCTATATGTGCCCCTCGCAACAACTGCAACATATACTTTATGTGCCCCTCGCAACAACTGCAACAAACGCGTCCGCATATTTCGTCAACGACGAACACACCTGCACCTCAGGCAAATTCCGAAATATAATATGCGGAAGCCGTTTGCAGAACGACCTAATTCCCATCAAGTGCAGAGTTCCAGAGTGAGGCAACCGCTGAGGTCAGCGATTTCAATATGGGGCGATCGCTGACCTAACACCATCGAATGCAGCGATCGCAAAACGGTATTGGAGAACTACCAAAGATCACGCCACCGAGGCGACCAGGCCAATAAAAAGGGCGTCGCAGATGCGGAAGTCAGTCAGTCAGAGGCAGGCAGTCCGTCAAAAAGTGAGAGACGAGTACGAAACTCGCTGTCGGGCAAGAGTAGGTCTGAGACTAGGAGCGAAGTCAGTCGGAGAAGGTACATGGAACCATAATACCATAATAATGATTAAGTCGAATAAAACCGTTAGTTAATATATATATATATGAAGGATAAATGTGATTAATTATCGCAGCGCAATCAAATACAAATTTGTTGCTCGAACCCGTAGCTCGGTTGAGTTTTAGCCCAGCTAAAACTAAACGAACTAAAAAGGTTCGTTACAATATTAAATGTAATTTATTTTTGAATCTGATTCTGAATTTATTTATTAAAAATTGTAAATGACGATGAAAGGAATTATTTTATTTAAATAAAATGAACGAAATCGAAATTAATAATAATATTTAAAAGAATGAGAACGCAAACTAATATCAGCCAAGTTTCAGGCTCGACTTGATTTTTGCATGTCTTTCTCAATTTTTCTAGTTGCTGCGACCTTCACACACACACACACACACGCACACACCCAACTTGCAACTTAAGCATCACGTAAGCATTTTTTTTTTTTTTGGAAACCTCTTCAACAAATTTCTGCATACATGCATCAATTTTTAGTTATTTCTTTGGCAGTTTTTTGTATTTTAGTTTTTTTTTTTTGCTCGAGCAAAATTTTGCTTTTACTTTTCGCATTTTTCTTCTTCTTTTTTCTGGTCTTCATCCTCGGCTCCAGTTGCTGAAAAGGTCAGACATTGTCAGTTAAGTGTCCATGTCCATGTCCATGTCCATGTCCAGAAGTGTAGTTTGAACATTTGCGAGTGCTTTTCACAATTTTTTACTACAGCTATTACTCAGTTACACATACATATATATATATATATATGTATGTATGTATGTATGTATAGAGAGATATGCTCAGCTGGCTCTTGTCTTGCCACTTTTTGAATGACTTTTGGTTAGGTGTCAATGCAGTGCAAAGTGGAATTATGGTAAATGGTATTGGAAAACTTTTGCAGCAATTGATATATATATATATATATATATATATATATAAATATTGACATCGCCTGTCTTTGGCATAAGGGCAAGCACAATTTACAGTTGCCTTTTAAGACTTGTTTAGTTGAGCGGACTTAAGGTATTACTTTGGGTTATGACTGAGAGTGGCAGTTGGTGAGTGATATGAAATGAAGGGTATTTAAGATTAGGTGTTATTCACTGCTTGAAATGTCTAGTCATCATGGTTGAGTCCTTGTTTATTACAAAATGTTTCAATTCGTTGATTAAATCTATCCCATATAGGACCAGGTCAAAGTTTTTGCCCTAATTTGATCAACCCTGAATCGTTTGCTTACTAGTTAGGAGGAGGTTCTGGTTTAGCTGGAGAAGGTGGGTTGGTAATCCTATGTGAGTTTAATCTGTGTGAAATCGCTTAAGCTTCTTCTTCTTTTAAGCAAGTGAACGGATTTAATGTTAATCTGGTTGGTCAATTATCTACCTTTCAAATTTGGAGACTCTACGAATGGATAGACTATTAGTCTCTTCCCATAATAAACCATTCGCAGGACTTCTCTCTGGCTTCCTTTTTTAAACTCTTCTAAAATCCCAACTCTCTCGGTGCATACTCTATTTACTCTTCTATCTTTACTTTTATCAGTTCTCTCTTTTTCTCTCCTCACATCGTGACATAAATGGCAAAATCAACAACTAACACAAAATGGCATAAAAATCAAGTTATGACCAAAACAGTGAGAAATTACATGCTTTGATTTATTGGCTGTTCTCCAGAGTCAACTCAGCCCATATACCATATACCTCTCACCCCCTAGCGCCCACCCCTCGGCAAACTCTACGTGGCTAAGTAGACAGGCTCAGAGGCCTAAACGTAGCAAAACAACAACAAAAACGGAGAAAAAGGAAGAAAAATATTCACAACAACAACAGCAAAAGAAAGGCAGGCATATTTTGTGATTTGTGACTTGCGACTCTACACGTAGCTGGGCGCTTGGCACGCCCCCACAGCATCACTCCCACCTTGCAACACGCGCTGGCAAAAATCAACATTCAAAAAAATATGAAAATAAAAATCACGCAACAGGATATTGAAACGTCACACATATGCCACAAGTGCCAAGTGCCGAGTGCCGAGTGCCGAGTGGCGAGTGCAGAGGAGTCACCACTCAGGAGTCACGCACATACACTCAGAACAAAAATCGACCTATTCTTATTATATTTCTTGTGTTTTCAGAATACTTTACATAGCTTATGATATTTCTCTGAGTGCAGCAAGCACAAGAAGGCAGGGGCACGTGGAGGCAGAAGTATGTGGCAGATACACCGGAGGAAATCATAAAAGTTTGGCTGCAAAACAGCCGCATGGCCTTCATGCGGCATTAAAACTGTCAGTGGTGCAGATTGGCTTGCCTTGCCTCGCATCGCCTCGCCTCGCCTTGTCTGCCTGCCAGCCTGTGGTAGGTAAAGGACACCTCCAGCTTCACCTTCCACACATGATTTATGCGGCACTCCTTGCGTGGATGCAACTTCCACAGCCAAACAGTTGCAGTTTCTTTATTTGTGTGTGTTTCCTACCCTCCCCCCTCGTCACGTCGTTGCCTGCGGGTGTGTTGCCTGCCTGCGTCCTTCCTCCTTTATCCTGGCCAATTGTCAGTCAGAGCCAGACGACTTTTGGTGTCTGATTGGAACTTGCCTTTTTCGCTTGGCCTTTGCCACAACGCGTCGCGAACGTGCGTTGCAAGCTTAAACAAAAGCCAGCCAGATACTGCAGTCAAACTCAATATCTGTATAAATATATATATATACATATATAGATACCTGATGATAGCTGCCAAATTCTTGTAAAGTTGTTTTCTATATTTAAACTTGGCTACTTAATTTAAGATTATTTTCACGATTTTTACTTTTGATTGACAGATTTGGTTTTTTGCTTATGTCTGGAGTATATATAGGCAGAATCAACAAAATGTTTATAATATATATACATATTCTATATATCTATTGTCCCGTATTGTCGCTATAATTGAAAAAATAAATTGTAGCAGACTATATAATTATATTAATTATATTAGCTTAATTAATCCTTATTTATAATCATTTAATGTTAAGAACAATATTTAAATTAGCATTTAAGAAAGAATAAAGCTCAAAAATAATGAACTCAATAAAAATCTGTCTTTGCTGCAGAATTGATGTTATATTTGTTGCAATCAATACAACAAAACAGCTTGCAAACATATCCAAACCCAAAACATATTGCAGAAAGAAGATTATTTGGATTTGCAAAAAATATTACATTTTACAATTTAGGCGATAAGAAAAAACCCTGTAATTCGAAGTTTAACAAGAATGTTAAATCACTTAAAAAAGAAACTATGAAAGTTAAAAATAAATACTGAACGATCAATAATATTGAGTTATTTGTGCTTCCTGACTACTAAGTGTTGGAATTATTGGTACTTTGGCATGCTGTGATGAAATTCATGTTCAATAATGCAGAGTTGCCAGATTGTTGCATTGCATGTACAGAGTTGCCAGATTGTTGCATTGCATGTACAGAGTTGCCAGATTGTTACATTGCATGTACAGAGTTGCCAGATTGTTACATTGCATATAATATGGTAACATTTGCAACACTAAGCAGACAACATAAAATAAAAAGTGTATCAGGATCTTCTCTATACACTCTTTCCTTGTCTTTTTGTTCAAAAGTAAAGTAAAGTAGGGTGCTTTAAGTGGTTTAAGCAGGGTATTATTGTCTCGATATCCAAAATTCGTTGTTTCTCGACGGGCACACATATACGCAGACATACAAAGACAGTTTTCAACGGGATCATGTCACAGTGCGCAAACAATTTCATGTTCATACATATGTCGGGACAATGATACCCCTTTTAAGATTGCCACTAGACACTGTGTGAAATATATTGACTGAACAGATATATATAATATATGCATATAAGTTACCCATAAGCTACACACTTAAGCCATTGCTGGGTTTCGCTGATGCAGCACACTCGCGAGCAGCTTACTCAGATGTCAGCGGTACTTGGACCATATTCCGAAATACGCTGATGCAACATTTGTGAAGAGCAGCGTTGAGCGACACTTTGGTGCCTAATATCCGCTGGGTAACTTGAGCGCCTGCGCGATTTGCTTAGGTTTCACTTTCCGGGATCAGCCGAGAAGTTTGATAATAATTTTGTACTTAGTTCTAATCGTACTAGCGAAGAGGCGAGATGCCCTTCGAATAATAAAGGACAAAATTTGCAAACTCACTTTTGTTCGATTCAATCGGAACATCATTAACTAAATAAATAAAGGTATAATATTGCTAAATGAAACAATGTATTAATTGAAATGTTCATTTACTTCTTCATTTTCATTTCACTTCCCTCTCCTTTGTGTTTCTATGTGTCTCTCTCTCTCTCGCTCTCTCTGCTGATAATGAGTAATTTGACGCATAGACACACAACACACTCGCACACACACTTGCACTTGCACTTGGCAAAGTTTATTTAGTCAAATCCGTTTGCAGGCTAAATTATTAGATCGATCTCAGAGATTCAAAGTACTCATATACCAAGAAGGAGCTGCAGATTTGATCGATAACTGAATTGGTTTGCATTATTTATCGATAAGAATCGCTTACCGATAGCAATACAAATCACACTTTTAAAGATTTATTTTTCAACTCCTGGTTCTATATACCATAACAGAATATTGGCCATATCTTATCGACACCAATTCCATATCATATCTTATCGATTAACTACATTATTTTCCAAAATATAGATGTACCCACTATCTTATATATAGTATACATTGTGCTATAATTAGAATGTTTGTGATTATTGATTATGAATTTGAACTTATGCTAAATTGCGCTCCATACCGATCAGATATCGATACATTACGAACATCGCTATTGACTCGATTAATTGCTCACAATAGTATCGGCGCAATTCCAATAGCTTTGACAGCTTCTTGTTTGCTTATACAAAATACATTTGCATTTTATTAAAGATTTCAACAACCAAATAAAATGTCATCCGTAAATGGACACCAAGAAGAGAGTCGCAGTGGAGACTCGACAGCGTCCACATCGATGGACATGGCGAAGAATAAGCTGGAGTCTTTGTCTTTGTCGAGGGATTCCAGTGTGGGCAGCCATGCAGACACCTTACTGAAGCGAATGCAACAATTTGTGGAAGAGAAGCAGCTGTGCGATGTGGTTCTCATCGCTGGCATTGATGGCAAGCGGGTGTCCGCTCATCGCTTGGTGCTCGCAGCTTCGAGTGAGTATTTTTCTGCAATGTTTACCGGACAGATGCGGGAGAGCAAGGAGCACGAGGTGACCCTTGGCGAGGTGCGTGGCGATGCGTTGCAGCTGCTCGTCCAGCACTGTTACACCGGAAGGATTGAGCTGCACGAGGACACTGTCGAGACGCTGCTCACCACCGCCAACCTGCTGCAGCTGATCCCTGTGGTGACGGCATGCTGCAATTTTCTCGCACGCCACCTGCGCCCATCCAATTGTTTGGGATCCGCATTCTTGGCGGATCAGCATGGATGCACAGAGCTGCTGCGAGTGGCACAGGAGTACATCTGCCAGCACTTTATGGAGGTGTGCCACAATGAGGAGTTCTTTCAGCTAAACGCCGATCAGCTGGGCAAGCTGCTGTCCAGCGATGAGCTCAATGCGCCAAGCGAGCAGGATGTCTTCCACTCAATGATGTCGTGGGTGCAGCACGATGCGCCCACTCGAGAGCAGCACATACCCGAGCTGCTCGCCAAGGTGCGTCTGCCTCTGTTGGATCCATCCTTCATTGCGGATCACGTGGAGAAGCTGTGCGGAGCCAGCAACGAGTGCCACCAACTGCTCTTTGAGGCCTTCAAATGGCATGCACTGTCCCCCGAGCGCCGTTCGCTCATTGCTGCCACCGAACGAACCAAGCCCCGCAAATACACTGCTGTCGGCCAATTGCTGGTTGTGGGTGGCTCATCTGTGCCGATGGCTGACGGCTGGGTCACCACCATTGAGAGCTACTGTCCGCGGCTGAACAAGTGGACGACTTGGGAGCAGACGATCGATGGGCGTGAGGACTTTGGCGCCGCTGTCATGGACAACAAACTGATTTTGGTAGGCGGACGCAATTATGGTTTCGAAGCATTGTGCTCTGTGGAGAGCTTCGACCTTAACACGATGGCCTGCGTGCCACTCAATCCAATGCGAACGGCACGTTTTAGCCCAGGCGTTGCAGTGCTGGATGGACACCTCTATGCGGTCGGCGGAATGTCTGGTGGTCAACGTCTGAACACGGTTGAACGCTATGATCCCATTGCGCGCACCTGGAGCTATGTGTCGCCAATGTCCGAGGAGCGTATGAGCCCTGGTGTTGCAGTATTGGGCGACCGCCTCTATGCCATTGGCGGACTCGGTTTACACTCAGTCGAAAGCTATGATCTGCAAACAAGCGAATGGAGTCTTCGGGCGCTAATGAATCGCAATAAAGGTTGGGTTGGTGTCGCTGTTGCAAATGGATACATTTATGCCGTGGGTGGTTTGGATAAGGAAACCCATGATTGCTCATATATCGTGGAACGCTATGATCCAGTTACTGATAAGTGGACACTGATTTGCTCTCTGGCAGTGGGACGCTATGGGATTGGTTGTGCTCTGCTTGGCGATCGATTGATTTCCGTTGGCGGACGTGAAAGGAATCGTGTATTCGACAAAGTCGAGGAGTACGATCCGGTGTGCAATGCCTGGAATAAACTGGCGCCAATTTCGATTCCTCGTTACAACGCCCTTGTCTTTCCCATACCGAACATATTACCACCACCAGCAGCCAATAATGGATCTTAATGATATTATAATAAAAATTGTAATAATCACAATAATAATAATAATAAATGACATGCTTCTAGGTGAAGCTGCAAAATGTAAATGAAATTTCAGATCAGAGTACCTATAAGTCGAGGTCTCTCGAAATAAAGGAGACGAACAAAAGTGATGTAATAACGGATACCCTGCACCGAGCCTTAATATATTATTATTTGTAGTTGGATTAGGTTAGACGGTTGCTGACACACATAGGACACGCTAGATCCTTTGCATAACCTTGTGGGATCTGACTCCATTTCTGTGGCACTCGTGTGAGTGGGTGAGCTTAGCTCAGGTGGTTCTATAGCCAGGGCTGGTCGGTCATATGTTCTCCAAGGTAGCGATGTCATTATTGCCATTGCGGAGCAGTTTGTGCGACTTAGATCTATTTTGGTTTTATATCTTGTTTGCAAGTTTTATTTTTATCATAAAATTTAAGTCTTATTAGCTGGGATCTGTCTGAGATAGACATTGTTTAGCTTGAGTACCTGCAGCACCTCTTGTTAAGTTTAACTACCAGTCAAATCCGTTTAGCAATGAAGTCCATCTCACCTTGTTGGGTTTAACTAGCAGTCAAAGCTTGAATCCTAGCACCTAGTGTCAAGTTTAACTACTAGTCAAATCTGTGTAAGCTTGAAGTTCAACACCTCTTGTTAATGCTAACTAGTAGTCAAATCTGTCAAAGGTAAACCTTGTTAGGCTTGCGTTGCAGCACCTCGTGTCAAGCTTAACTAGCAGTCAAATCTGATGCCTTTGTGACTACTGGTTAAAGTGCTTTGGGGTATGCCACAAAAAAATAGCGTACAAATTGGAAACCTGAGTGTGGCAAATGTGGCGCCTTTTACCGTTTGTTGAAGCTGCACGCGTGTGTGTAAGTGTTGCTGTGTGTGCGTATTGGGGGTGTGCCAGTGTGTGTGTGTGTGTGCTTGGCCTGAAAGCATATCCATTTCACGCACAAGTGCCGTAGATGTGGCTGCTCTTGCCCCTGATGCTGAACCGTGTGTCAAATCCATTAACCTTCTGTTTACTTTTCTACGTCCAGCAAAAAAATAGCTGTGAATGAAGTGTGCTCCCTGTGTGTGTGTGTGTGTGTGTTAGTAGGAAATTTGATATTTTCACTAAATTGCGTTGCACACTTGAGGCAGTTACACTCAGAAAAAAATTGGACTAAAATTAAAATCGCCACGCAAATTACAAAGTTTTTGTTGTTATTCAAAATAATTTCGAAAAATTGGCAAATTGACTTTTATTTATTTTCTAAAATGTAGTTCGATTTTTTTTCTGAGTGTAGCAGCGATTTACACCGCTGCGAGAGAAAGTGAGAGGCGAGAACTGCCCACTCTGAGCCATCATATCACATAAATCTTACCTTAAGCAAAAGTGGTGCGAGCAATGGAGCAATAAATGAAGCAACCACTCACACACCACACACACTCGCACACACACCACACACACCCCACACACTCGCACAACTCACACTACGAGCCAAAATGGACATTAAGTTGACGTAAATTGTTGGCCATTACATTAACACGGCTCAAACAGAGCCGCTGCCAATTAACTAAGCCCGATTCTAATTGTTGCCACAAATTTTGTTTTGTTTTGTTTTGTTTTTTTGTTGCAATAGTTTATGTTATAGTCAACAGCTGTTGTTTTTGTTGTTGTCGTTTCTGTTCTAATTGAATTTTAATTACCGTTGATTTCACTTTTCGACCTTTGGCAAACAACAACAAGCAACAAGAAACAAACAACAAACAACAACAAAAGCTGCAACATTCAATTAACAGCAAAATATGCAAAAAAGTGGCAAAAGTTGAACTCGGAGGCATTTGGCCAGATCAGGACTGAGGACCCAGGACTCAGTCATGGGCGTAGTCATAAAATATTCAAATTTGCCATATTTATTTCAAAATATTTAAATTATTTTATTTTTATTCAATTAAAATTTAAAATTAAAAAATAAATTAATAAATAAAAATATTAAATAAATGTAAAAATTTTATTTTATTTAAAAATGTTTTTTTTTTTATTTCTTTATTTATGCAAATATGTTTTTATTGTTCTTTTATTTTTGTAATTTAAGAATAGATTTTCAAAAGTAACAATTTAAATTAAAATTAAAAATAAAATTAAAAGAGAGAGAGAGAAAGGTAGATAGAGAGAGACAGAAGATAGAAGAGATCGACAAATTTATTCATTCAGTTATTTATTTATTTGTTTTTTAACTAAATTCATGAGACATAAAAAAATACAAAATCAAATTAAATGAAATATAAATAAAATTTGAATTTAAAATCGTTTTGCAACATCTAATGAAAATTAACTAAAAAAAAAGTAAAACTATATTTAAATAAAAAAATAAAATAAATTTTAAAATTATTATTTAATTTGATTTTTTTTTAAATATTATTGTACTATTTTGGTTTTCGAATAAAATGTTTAAAAGTAAATTTGATTTCGATTTTTATTTGAAACGAGTTTTAATTTTGCTTCGAATGAAATGTTAAATTAGGAAATTAAATTGAAAAACAAATATTAATAACCCCATTTGGTTGTACCCCCTCTAATTTAGAGGCAGACTACGCTCCTGTTGCAGGTTAATTTGCATTGCAGCATCAAAATTTAAAGTTGACCTTTTTTTATTGTCCAAAAAAGCGAGGCGAAAGTTTTTGCGCGCAGTTTACACACTGAGTTCCGGCAGCAAGGCGGAAGTAGCAGAGGACAGCGGCAGCAAGGAGTCCTTGTTGCAAGTTGTTGTTCTTTGGCTGCTACAAATAAGCGGCATCAACTTTAATCACCTGCTTAATTAAATCAGTTTCAGTTGCGCAGGTCGCCTTGCCACATTTTGTTGTCGTCCATTGTTGCCGCCACTTGGACTTGTTTGTCTTCCACTTGAGGGGGCGTGATGTCTGTGGCAAGGGGCAAGTGGGGAGAGGCTGTGTTGTTGCCTCTCCGCATACATTTTGCTGCATAATCACCGACAAGCATTTTTCAGCTTTCTTTTCTTTGTTTAGTTTTTTCAGCTTGTTTTTTTTTATTTCTATCCGATAAGCGCTTAAATCATTTACGCTTCTTTTTTCTGCTCGCTTCTCTTCACAATCTTTCACAACTTCATCAAAACTCATAAAATTGGGTCTTCTTGGAATAATTCCACAAATTCTTGCCTTAAGAAATTCACTTTGAACTGGGTACAATTTTCACACATTCGAAAGCGCTCAGATTTTTCGAATCAGGACTTCCTAAACCTGACTTCACCTCTAGTTTTATACTTGTTTTTTGAGGCGAGTCAATATATGTATATAACCGACTTTATGAAACTAGGTTTGACCTCTAGATAGATAGATAATGGTTGAAGTCTTTCCATATTCATAACTTTCTCATTACTCAACAGATCTTTTAATCATTGTTTCATCTCTGGAATAATACTACATTTAATGTTGGAATGGCAATTCAAGGATAGAAGTATTAAATTCACCTGGAGATGGGCTAAATCTTTCTAAAGCCACAACTTTGTCAAAACTGAGGATTTCAAAGACCTTTCAGAAGTAGACTTTCTTAATCTTGATTGCAGCTTTGCTTAAAAATACTTTTAAAGTTAAAAATGCCATTTAGGATCGAAAATTATTTTAAAATCTTTTTGAAAATCTGGATATACATTTGTTACATACCTATTTAAAATATCCTTAAATATCCCTTTCACTCTTGAAATTTATTTAAAGTAATTTATTTCGTTATTCGTTTTTTTAGCTTTCGAATTTAAATTCACTCAAATTTCACTTTTCATCGAGAACTGAAAATAAAATGCAGCAATCCAGAATTATGTTAATTAGTTTATGGGTCAATGTAACGTTCAATGGACTTACAAATGAATGCAACATCAACGCACATATATTATATGTACATATTTACATATTCATTTCAGTCAACAATTGAGATTTTATTTGTGAATAAATGCTTTAACAGCTGTTATTTAACATTTGGACGTTAACTTAGCAGTGCTCTTATTAACAGCTTTATTTCCCCTGCGCTTTAACATTGCCTGTTACTGTTAATGTCCAGTTAGCTAACAGCTAATATTTTAAGTAATATTTTAGCTCTCTCTCTCTCTCTCTCGCTCACTGCGCATGTTTCGGCATTCACACCTCAGCCACTGGCCACGTGTCGTGCGTTTATATGTGTGTATGTGTGATAGTGTGTGTGTATATAATATACCTTACGCATCCACCAATCTACCTGCGCAAAGCGACGTCTGCTGCGCTCCCCACCCCCTCCTCATATATACCATTCACACACATACAAAAGCTACTCTCTTCGTGTCCCTGTGTGTGTGTGTGTACCTGTTCTAGGTGTTGGTCTTCGTCGTCATCGTCGTCTTTAGCATCGTCGATTGTTAGGCTTGCTTGTGAGTGAGAGCGAGCGAGCGCTTTGTAGGTGCCCTCTCTCTCTCTCTCTATCCCACTCGCTCGCACTAGCTAAGCACAGCGCCACCTGCCGTGTGGCAGCGAACCCCCCCGCTAGATGGTGTTGCTCATCATTCAGGCTTCAGCTCGAGTCTTCTTCTTCTACTGCTTTATATAGCAGCTGCTGCCTCTGCTGACGACGCTGCTGATGCTGCTGCTTTCGCTGCTTTCTCTGCTGCTGCTGCTTTTGCAGCTCCTGACTGGGCACCTAACCGCAAGTGGCAGTTGTTTTGCTTTTATTTGCAGTGCTCGCTTGCAAGTTACCTCTCTCCCTTCCCCGTCCACCACCCCTTCATATCTAGCTCTGCTCATTCGTTGCGTTCGTGCGTTTGCGTTCTCGCTCGCTCTCGCTCTCTGTCGTCACACACATACACACACACACACATATATACGTATGTAAGTTAGACAGGTTATTGCTTGCTGGCTCGCTCGCACACTTACCGTTACCGTTAAGGTGTGCGAAATGTTGGCAGCCAACCAAAGCCGAGCACCTTTTTCGCTTGCTCACTGTGGGCAACCGTTGCGCTCACGTTGAGCTAAGGTTGAGCAAATGTTGAGGAAATGTTGAGTTTGATTTTAAGTCTGTGCTTTTTTTTTTGGTCTGCTTACCGTCGGCAAGTGATTTATGGCTTGTTGAATATTTAGTTTGTTCTTAGTATATATTTTTATTTTATTTGCTGGCATATGTACATAAATAAATATATCTCATATATTATTAACATTTATTTTGTTTCTAATTTTAGCTGCGTCATCGTCTCACTTTCTGCATATTCACCTCACCTCACCTCTGTCTATGTGTGTATGTGTGTGTGTGAGGATTTGCTCTCCTTGCAAGCTGTTTTTTTTCTCATAGCTTTTGCTTCGTGTCGCTCGTTAGTTGTCGTCGTGCATGTATCTCTGTCCCCGCACCTTCCCCCCCACCCACTGCTCCCCTTCTCCTTCTCCTTCACCCGCTGTTCGCTTTTTATTTCTACTGCTGCGTCTTTAGGTAAATACAAATGCTGCCTGCCAGCGTGTGTGTGAGAGAGAGAGCAAGCATCAGGTGCCAGCTAACCCGCCCAGCCAGTGAGTGTTTGGCTGCCTGGAAGGTGTGTCTCGCTCTTGCTTTGTAGGTGCGCGACGACGTCTACGTGATTTATGCCAGCCAATCGTTACGTCTCTCTCTCTCCTTCTCTCTCCGAACGGTGTCACATTAGTTGGCCAGCAGCGTTCACCTTCTTGAAAATGGCGTTGCCAGCGCACCTATGAGCGTGCAGCAGCAGCTGTCCCTAACTACCCCCACCCCTACCCCCAACCTCCTAGCCACCCACCTCTACACTCGGAAAAAAATCGAACTATATTTTAGTAAATCTCTTAAAAAATATAAAGTTTTTCTAGCTTTTCACAAATAATTTGTAAATATTAGAATACAAATTAGAAAGACTTGTCCCAAATCCAAGATATATGCCGAGTTCTCATTTTGTAGAAATATTTTCTATTATTAGGAATTACATATTTAAAAGTTCAAATCACAACGCTCATTTTTAGAAGAAAACCTTTTTAAAATGCAGTAAAAAGTAATGAAATTTATTGGCTCAACTATTAAATTTGAGCTTAAGCTCTTGCAAATTAAATTATATAAATTTATCAGCTATGTAATATGTTTTTGTATATGTGAAAACTTAGGATAAATATCTTTATTAACTACGTAAAAATTCTTCTACTCAACGTATATAGAAAAAAACAGCTAACGACACAAAAATGCATTTTGGAAATTTACTTTATTTTATTGATTAAATTAACTAAATAATTTTAATATTTTGTAAAAATTTTATAATATGAGTCGGTTTTTTTTGCTGAGTGTAAGCGCCCTACTGCAACCCCTACCACAGCTGCGGCTGACTAGAAACTTTTCTAATTAGCCAACGTTGCAAGAGCAGGCAAAAAGTGAAGAGAAAAAGAAAACAAGTTTCGCCTCTTTATGGATTTTTGTGGCCCCTTTTCAGGCGCTTGCCTCACTTGCCTCGCTTGCCTCAAAATGTTGCCAGCTGGCTCCTCTTCTTCTGCTTCTTATCGTTGTTGTTGTTCTTGTTGTGGTGTCGTCGTCCTCGTGTTGCTTGTGCGCAGCGCATTTTCTTTTGTTGCAAATAAAAATCAATACAATTTTATAGCAATTTAATATGACCTTCATGGCATAGATGCGAATGAATAAAAAAAAATATATATATATATATATATGTATATATATGTGTATATATGTATATTGTATGTACGTATTCATTTTTATTTGTGTGCGTGTTTTCCACTAGGCGCTTTTCTTTGCCTTCCTTTCATTTATTTTCTTGTCAATTTCTGTTTCTATTTTCGCTTGTAGGCGGTTTTTGTTTGGCTTTATTTGGCTTTTTTTGGCTTGCATTTCTGCGCTATTTTTGCGCCTTTCAACAGGTCGTATGTGTAATATTTGAAACGATTTCATTTTTTTCGGGTACTTTGCAAGAGGTCAGCAATTTTGATATTGACCCCTAGACTGTCAATGAACTTTTCCTTTTGGACTTTACAGATCTTGTTGTCGAGCAAAAATATTAAAATATTTATTTGGCACAATTTTCTGGGAAAGCTTTGATAAGAATACTTTAATTTAGAACTAATTAACATTAGTTTGCTGAAGTTTTAATCTTTAGCATTTATAATTAATCCGGTTAATTTTGAATCGAGTAATCTGTGGAATTATCTTTAAACTATGTTTAAATTTCAAAACTGCGAAATATTCTTTAAGGTACTTTTAATATTCTTTAAATATTTTGAAGTGTTTATATATTTGCTCAAACTTTAACTTTGTTTTCGACTTTGTTTTGACTTATTTTGTAGCTGAAATGAAGCAATTAAAATTAGTTCATTTATCTGCCACCCTTCGATTCCATCATATCCACTGCGAAATAATCTTAAGTGTACTCTTTAAGATAATGTTTGTTTATAGTATTATAGTTTTATGATTTACTTAAATTTACTGAAACCCAAATCTTACTTCTGTTACCAACAATTTGATGTATTTGGTATGAGTTGAATGGCACTTAATGCAAATCCATCGGGTATAGTTGATAAACTTAAAGTCTTTTTTTGTAGCCATTATGTTTTACTTAATATCTTTTTGCTTGAAATGTTTCTCAGCTCCTAATTATTTTTATCACTACGAAGAGAAATTTTACAGTCTAGTTTGCCAGCTGCGTAAAGCTAATGAAAAATTAATTAAAGGAGCATAATTAATCACAGCATTGATGAACCTTAAATTAACTGAAATGGTCGATTAAAATTTCAAATTAATAATGAAAAATACAATTTCTGATTCACATAAATCCAGTATAGCCAACTTGAACTAGACACTCATTTTGAAACAGTTTAATACCAAATTTGAATTCCAATTTTAAGTCTATATTTCGATTTACTTTATTCATTTTAAATCTATATTTCGATTTACTTTATTAATTTTTAATCTATATTTCGATTTACTTTATTCATTTTAAATCTATATTTATATTTGTATGTGTTTGCCTAGTTTAGTTGAAGTCAATTGAACATATTGTTCAGTTCAAGTATAAGTCTCAATTCGCATTCTCTGAGTAAGATATTTGAGATAGGAAATGTAAGGTTTGCTAGGGGGGGCAGAGAGACCCCGGATAGGTCCTGAACCGTACTATGGCATAGGCAGACACACAATGCGGCTGCAACTCAGGAACGAAGAAAGGCAGAGGCGAAAGCGGAGCTGGGCAGAGGCACCAGGACTCCGACAAGCCAGAAGACTTTTAGGTGGCCATACTCAAAAACGGCTTAAGCAAGTAATATCCTTGGGGAAGAACAGGCTCAGAATACTCACCGGTCTATTGACGGGACACTGGAGACTGAGAAGTCACCTAACCAAATTAGGTATTTATAGTAGAAGAGAGGACGAATCCTCAAAGCACATCCTAGCAGAATGCGTCGCCTTCATTAGGAAGCATCCTCGGGAAGCATGTCATGAAGCCCAAGGACTTAGAAACCCTCAACCCAACAAAGATTCCAGCATTCGTGGAGGAGTTGGGATTGATGGAAGAGCTGTGGGTTCAGAAGGGGCACAATAGGGATTTTAGGTCGCAGTGCTGGTTTCCCAATTATAATAATAATAATAAAGTTTGCTATAGTTTTTGTATTTGTTATTAATTTTAGAATAATTTTAATGTTAACGTGTTTATTTTTTAACGTAGACTGAAAACAGTCTTAGCCGTAAAATCTTAAAGCTAAAATTACCAAAACTGGTTAGCACTATGTTGGCTGCAATTTTATTTGTGGATAGTTTAATATAAATCAAGAGTTTCCGATAATGATAATGATAATATAGATGTAGCACATTCCCCATCCTCTCCAGCTCACTTACAAAATAAGTTTCTACTTTTAGCCCTTAAAGAGTATCCAAAAATGAAGCCAAATCTTTAATTGTTCCAGCTTAAAGTCGAGTTGAGTCTATTCTAGTAGTTTTTGCCACAATCATAAGTCACGTATGTAGTTGGCCGTGTTGAAAGTGGTGTTTGAGCCAAGCCATTGGCATTGCCACTGTTTAATGGCGCACTTAGTCCCCCACTCCCCCATTACCCCCTTGAGGGGGAAAATGCACTCATCTGCCTGGAGAAGTTGGACAATAACTCAGAGCATTAGTCGCTTGAGAAATTGTCTGTTTACCTTGTTGCCTGGTTGCCTTGTTGCAGTTGCCCGTTGCCCGTTGCCAAATGGCACTCAAAGTGCGCCAAATATGAAAAATGAGACGCAGCCTGCGAAATTACAAACTACGCCAAGGAGAGGCAGAGGATGTGGCAAGCACTGAGGCAGCGGCAGACGCGGAGGCGCAGACTGGGGCAGAGAGCATCCTGAAATCCTGGCGTGCACCTCCAGACACGAAAAGTTGAAATAATAATTGTGTAGTTTACACTCAGAAAAATAAAATCGAACTCAAAAAAAACTTAAAAAACATTTCTTGTTTCTAGATACAAATATTCTCAACATTGGGAATGTTGTCAGTGTATTCAGGTTATTAAAAAAGAAATAACATTTTTGCAGATTTGGAATTATTTTCTAAAATCACACAAATGTTGCCTACTTTTTTTCTGTGTGTATTCGGAGTCAGGGGCTGAGATGCCACGGCGCTTGAGGCAGGGCTTACACACATTTTCATTTGGTCATGTCCGGTCCGCCAATGTTTGTCCAGACAACCCCAAGTAGTACACACACACACGCACACACACACAGTCTCTTTTTTATTTTCTTCTTCTTCTTGTGCGAGCAGTCTTTATTTCTTTCTTTGGCTTGTGTCTCTGTCAATGGCAAATGTTGCGCTGACCGCTGTCCAGTTGGGGACACCTCGTCGTCGTCATCGTCGTCATCATCGTTCTGCTGCCCTCCGCATCTCTTCTGCGTCTTCTTCCCCAACCCCGCCCCGTCTAAGTGGGCTTCATCAGTTGCGCTCCGTTGCGTGTCCGGACGGAGAGCGTCATAATCGTTGTTCGCCTTGTCGTCCATTTTTCCTAGCGTTTTTTTTTTTTGTTTTTGCTTTTCTTTTTGCCCTTTGCGGTTTTGCCGCTTTTGGGGTCAAAGTTCAGCCACGTTGACACTCGCTTTGCCCCGCCCCGCCCCGTCCCGCCTCGCCCCGTTTCGCTTATTTATCTTTAAGATTCGCCACTCACTGCACAGGTTTCGATTTATACCCTGAACGCATGCAAACTGTATAATAAGGGTATAATGAAGTTGTGCGAAAGTATGTGACAGGCAAGAGGAAGCAGCTGCAAGCACATAAAGTATATATATTCCTGATCAGCAGCAACAGTCCACACGACTCGAAAAAGTTCGTCTATCCGTCTGTGTGAATAGGCCCATCTCAGAGACTATACGAACTATAGACTTCAGGCTTAGATCAGGTATATTTCACTTATGGACAACCGTTTCGCGAATATCGATATAAATCGATTAACTATGGCAATTAGAGAAACTATTGTAATGATATAGCCTTCCAATTGGCATATGTCATCCAACCAAGACAGGAGGAGTACTTCAAAATTACTCTAAGATGTTGATTAATCATGCGGCGCATCTGGAAAATCCAGGGAAGAGGAAGCTGCTCAAGGGTCAAGGGTTTAATTGTTGACTGCGTGGTGTCTCTTGGTCGAGCACTCTCGACTATAGCATTCTTGCAGCTTGTTGTCAGCACTGCTCTGAGTTATGGCTCCAACAATGCGTCAGTTCTGCGTTTTTTGTCAATGTCCACTCGCAGTTGCCATTTGCAGCGCCTTCAACTTGGCGTCTGCTCAACTGTGTGTTGTGTGTGTGTTGCACGTGGCATTTGCGGCCGTAAGTGGAAACTGTAGTTTTTCTTACTTAACCACACACAGACACAGACACACACACAGACACAGACCCAGAGAGATTTGTGTCTGCTCTTATGTGGCATAAGTCAAGTGCTGGTTCACAGTTCACGTGCCAGTTTTGGAGTCGGACTATTGAGGTTAAAGCTTAGCTTTGGCTAACTTTTAGCTAAACCTTTGCCTTAATTAGGAGTGCGTATTAAGCAATTACAGTTAAAATAGTGAGGGGGGGAGGGGGGGGAAGAGTAGAAGTGCCTTTGTCTTTGGCATTAATTCAATTTGTCACACTTTACGAGTCGAGTGCACAACTTTCAGTCCACAACTCAACACCAGCAACCAGCAACCAGCAACCCGCAAAAGTCGCTCAGCTTTACACTTTAGCCGCAAAAGTAGAGCAGCTGTCCAAGTTAGCTTGTTGGGATGCACTCAGAAAGAAATCGGAAGACAAAAAAACTCCTATTTAATTAATAAAATTAAAATTAGAAATTATTTTTAAGAACTACAAATTTTTTCAAGCTTTTTCAGTGTAATATTCCAAATTTGTATTTATTTATTAATAATGGATGAAGATTTAAAAAATTAGTAAATAATAAATTACAGGTCTACTTTTTTTTCGAGTGTTGTTTTTTTTTTTGGTGTTGCCTGCTGCGGTATGTCGATGTCATTTTCAATTTGACTATGCCGGAAGTTACCTGCTGGCGCCAGTCTCACACACACACACACACACACACTAGCACAGCTGGGACACAGGCACTGAAGTCATTTCCTGGCTGGCCCTGGTCCAAGTGTCCTTTTGCACAGTGGTTTTAAGTGTCCCATGTGGCCAGGGCTGGAACTAGATTAAATTGGCATCTTTTGTTGTGGAGTGTCGAACTGACTTTGTTTTCACAAATGAGAGCCAGCAAATTAAAACTTGACTCACATGTGTGTGTCCAGCTGTGTGTGTGTGTAGTATGTGTGTGTGTGTGATGTGTCTGGGTGTGTGTGTGTGCTTGGTTTGTTGTATGTTTGTTTTAGCTCAAGTCCTTGGGGAGTTTGGGGACAGCAGTCAGCCAGCAGCCAGCAGCCAGCTAGCTGAATGTTGATGTTGGCCAGCACACACACACACACACACACACACACACACACACACAGTAGCTGCCTGGGGAGCATTCTAGTTAATGTTTGCGAACGGTTTAAAGCCACTCTTAGTCCAATGAGTTTCGCAGATCGTTCGAGGCATTTTTATTTATTTTTAAGTACTATGAGCAAAAATGCTGATTGTAGTTTTCAAAAATACCTCAAGCAAATAGTAATGGAAAGTTTTATGTAGATGTGATAATTTTGACTCTTGTTGCAAGTACAACTATACTTGTTGAAGCCCTTCAGGCCTAGGCTGTGAAGTTGTCCAAAATATCTGTTTGATTATTTCATGCACCGAATGAATTAAATAAATTAACGTAAATGTTCAAACTGTATTGTTCTATGAGGATTTTAGATTCTATTTATCTGTCTATGTATATATGTATATTGTGCCGGTGCCGGTTTGCATATATCTCAACTCTTAACGCTTATGGAATAAGGAAAGCCTTGGTTTTGGGTCATCTTCCATATTTCGGATTGTGGTCAGGGTAACTTCCAGACGAGCTCTCTCGACTACAACATTCTTACTTATTTTTCGCAGCGGAGGTCGACTTGAAGTTGATCCCTTACTCACTCTTGGAACACTTTTTGCTTACTCTTTGAACTAATGCCCTGCTCGAGAAGAGGCTGAAAGGGGCCATTCATCAAGGCTTTTAATTGATTGCCAGCGTTTTCAACGCTGCTGAATCTATTTTATTTCTGGCATTTCTGGGGGGGAGGGGAGGCGCTTGCACAAATCGTCGATTAATTAAATATTTACAAGCTCAATTGGGCGGCAATGAATGCTAATTAATTTGTTACTTTAAGCTCAATGAAACGCTTACAATTTCTTCTTCATCTACTCGCTGCTGGTTATCTTTACGCTTCACAGCGATTCAGCGCCCCTCGTTGATTGAGCTGACCGTTGATTAGACGATGATATTGCTGATGGATGCTAGTAAATGAAAATCAAAATTAAAATCAAATTGAAAATTGAAAATGGAAAATTGCAAGTGAAAAGGAAAACAACCCTTTTGGTGTCAGGCGTGGCAGTTCCGCTTCGACTGCTGCCAACTCTAATTGAAAAACTTTGCTATAAAACTGAGCAACTGACTTCAAGTGCAAATTGCCAAACTCAAATACAAACTAAGCCAAACACACACTCACACACACACTCACACACACACTCAGTCAGTAAGCTCAAATAGTTATCAAACACACATGAAACAATTCAATTCAATAAATGTAACCAGATATGTTTTGTCGACTTGGTTTTGCTGCTGCTTTGAGTTGCGGTTAATTTCGTTGAAAGTTTTCTTCAAAATTTTGCCAAATGGACATTTTTGGCAAGTTTTTATATCCCCATGAGCCCATTAAAAGTCTGTGAATGGGGTATATCAGGCAGACGAAGTCTCTTGCTCAGCACAAATAGTCGAGCTCTGAAAGGTTCCTTTTCCCGGAATCGCAAAATCATCAACTTGACACAACTTGACACAACTTGACACTATAACGAATGTATAATTTTGATTTTGAAAATTTCTAAACTGAATAAATAATGTATCTTGGTAATTTTAGAAAAATAAGCTAAAAATTATGGACTGTAATAAAGTAGAGGGTTTTGGAAAAGAAATGAGAATATGAAAAGCTATCTATTGCTGATCTGTTCTGTCTGTCTCTCTCTATCTCTCTGTCTCTCTCTCACATGCACATAAGAAGGCAAGTTTTGGTTCTGAATTCCAATTATGAAATCTATTTCACTTTCAGTCAAATCTGCTGTTTGACTCTTATCTGTAGCTTATCTGTCTTCTCTCTTCTCTCTTCTATCTCTCCCTCTCTCTATCTCTCTATCTCTCTATCTCTCGTAAACAGTTTTGCTGCTCGCAGATTTGTGTCATGCTTGGCTTTGTGTCTTATCTTTAGCTTATCTGTCTTCTTTCTTCTTTGTCGATTTGCGTTTTGCTTCCATTGGAACCATTTATCTTATCTGTGACTGTCTTCTCTCCCTCTCTCTCTCTCTCTCTCTCTCTATCTCTCTCTGTCTCCCTCTCTCTTTCCATTTCACACACGCGACAGTTTTGGTTCCGGGCTCATTTATGAAATCTTGTCCCATGTGCTTGTCTTTAACTGATTTGTCTCCTCTCTCTCTCTCTCTCTTTGTTTATCTGTCACTCTTTCTCCTTCTCCCTTTGCTTCTTGTTTCCATTTATGAAATCAGCTCACTGCTCACTGCTCACTTTCAATTTGCTTCTTCTTTGGGCCATTTTTAATTGCAGGCCACGTTTGGCATATGAATTGTTGCCCGGCTGCCTGCCTGATGATGAAACAAACAAGTTAATTAAACGTTTTGCCGGCCACAAAAGTTTTTGCATGATGTTATCATTGCGTTGGCATCGCTGTCCCCCCCCCCCACCACCCATCCCCTTCCAATCCCAGTGCCCCCTCATCGAATGCTGGTTTTAATTACACAGATTTGTATGCCGTTACGGACTTTCACTTTCTCGGCCAACTTGTCTTGTATTACATGATTTACCCATGCCACCCCCATTTTGGCTTTATATATATGTAAATTTATTATTTATTAACATTAATTATGGTGGTCAGCTGTGTGTGTGTGTGTGGTGTGTGCTCATCTTACTAGTTGGCATTGTCATCGAATTTCATTGTGGTTTGACTCCGATTTGCTGATGTCAGCGCTCCAATTAACTGACTATATATATGTATATATACATTTTTTTTTAGCGCACTCGATGACAGCTCAAGGGGATGTATTTGCCCAGGATATATTAACTGGACTCGTGGATAGCAAGGTATGCAGCTTGTGGGGGCAGTCTGTCTAGCTACAAATTTATTTTAGATCGAAATGAGAAAATACTTTTAAAGCGATAACTTGGCTAAAAAGAGTAAAGAAGGAATAGTAAAGAAGGAAGAGTAAAGAAGGAAGAGTAAAGAAGGAAGAGTAAAGAAGGAAGATTAAAGAAGGAATAGTAAAGAAGCTGTTAGTCAAGAATGTCACCTTATATGTTACTTATCCTTGTCTGCTTGCTGTCTTGTCTTTCATTATAAATTTGCTTACCTAAACTGACTAACTAAACTGTGCTCAAAACTATCTACACTATATATCTATATTTACCTGCTAATCCAAATATGGTACTCCCTTATTTTCTAATATAACATTCATAATTATTGCTGCCTTTCCAATTTGTCTCACTGAGCAACAGTTTTGGTCTGCGGCATCTTTAAACACATTCTGCTGACACTTTCATAGGCAGCCAGGCATTTAACAGTTTTACATGCAATTAACACTTAAAGCCAACAGACACACACACACACTCTACACACACACACATTAATACACATAGTGTGTGTGTGTGTGTGTGTTTAGCTGCTGTTGGCACTTGTCGTAGTACGTGTTAATAAAACTAATTTTATTAGCTAACTAGTGTAAGTAGCGGTTTTGTCACACACGTTGTTTGTCTACACACCAGGCAGTCTGTGTGTGTTGAGTGTGTGTTCTGTGTGTTGGGTGTGTGTGTGTGTGTGTTACCTAAAACAACAGAACAACAGAGAGAGAGCAGCACACGTTTGGCATTAATTTAATCCTTCCGCAAAATAAAGTGATACCGCCAGCCACTAACAAGGCAAACACATTAAATATTTATGCATACATCAGCAAACACACACGCACACACACACGCACACACACACACACACACATTCAAATGAAATTAGTTGTGTGTGTGTGTGAGAATCGTTTTAATTGCTATCTTCAAAGGCTGAGGTAAGAATAATTGCAGGATTGAGCATAATGTGCTGAGAGCTGCAAGCTGATTACATCAAAAGACTGATTACACTCAGAAAAAAATGGTACTGAATTTTAAAATATAACCATAAAAGGAAAATCTGAAAACTGGAGTTTCTTTTTATCCATTTTCCAAATCATTTAATAACTGTCCCAGAATTTATTAAGAAATGCATTTCTATAAAGTGGAAAGTAGAAAAAATACATTCCAAAATTCGGAAATAAATAATGAAATTTAATATGAATTTATTAATTATCTAAATTGTTTTTAGAAATCTACTTTCTGAATTATACATTTTCTGAGTGTGTATAAGATAGAGACACACACACTCGCACACACACTTTGAAGTGTGAACTGGCTGGCACGTTATCCATCAAGACATCTTTCACTTTTGTCAGCGAAAACAACAATGGCCTCTTAATTACGTGTGTGCTGACTGCCGCTTTGTCTGTGTGTGTGTGTGTGTGTGTGTGTGTGTGTGTGGGCGTGTGTGTGTGCGATGCCTTGTGAGTGTTTGTCTAGGGCGCCAACTGTCTGATATTTGCCTGACACTTTTGCTTTGCAATCGCGCCACTTGTTGGGCCCACAACATGCCACAAGCCCAACATGCCACATGCCACACATCTACAAGTTGGCAAGTTTTGCGTTTTTGCGTCTTTGAGTTTGACTTTTCTGATGCCATAATTGGAGCAGTTCGTTTCTTTTTTTTTGTGGCTCAATATTGCTGAAGTGCTTCCGGCACAGGCCATGTGGCGACCAACAGGATGTTAATTTCAATTTAAATGCTTTGCAGTTGCAACTTCTTCATATGTTGCTTCTTCATTTCACTCAATTGTGCCACACACGACGTCCTTAGCTGGAAGCGCTTTGGCCTTTTGCCTCTTTGTTGCCACAGCGAACTTGCCACACCAGCTGTCTCAAGATGCGACCAAACTGTAAACAGCCTTTAGCTGACCTTTCAGTGGCAGCTTCTGAGTCGTCTTGCAACAGTTGCACTTCCGTCCTGCCACCGACACTGACTTTAATTAGATTCTCCCACAAATGACCACTGGGCATTTGAATACTGCTGCCATTTGAAATGTATTCACTTATTTATGCAAACCAAATTTAGCTGCCAAATGAATGAACAAATAATTAAATATTCTGATTAAAATGAAAATCATTTTTTGACTTTTAATATCTATATATAAATATATATATATATATATACATATATAAGCACACGTGCAGGTCACTCCATTTCTAGTAGGTCCTGATGGGTTATGAATGTGTGCGAAAAGGGCAGCTGTATTGCCACCGTTTGGCGCAGACCCTTGAATCCTTGGAGAACATATGACCGACCAGACCTGGCTATAGAACCACCTGAGCTAAGCTCACCCACTCACACGAGTGCCACACAAATGGAGTCAGATCCCACAAGGTTATGCAAAGGATCTAGCGTGTCCTATGTGTGTCAGCAACCGTCTAACCTAATCCAACTACAAATAATAATATATTAAGGCTCGGTGTAGGGTATCCGTTATTCTATCACTTTTGTTCGTCTCCTTTATTTCGAGAGACCTCGACTTAAAGGTACTCTGATCGGAAATTTCATTTACATTTTGCAGCTTCACCTAGAAGCATGTCATTTATTATTATTATTATTGTGATTATTACAATTTTTATTATAATATCATTAAGATCCATTATTGGCTGCTGGTGGTGGCATATGACAGCGGCGCCAAAGAACTCACGCCCATCGATCGTCTGCTCCCAAGTCGTCCACTTGTTCAGCCGCGGACAGTAGCTCTCAATGGTGGTGACCCAGCCGTCATCATTGACGCCACCCATAACCAGCAATTGGGCGACAGCAGTGTATTTGCGGGGCTTGGTTCGTTCGGTGGCAGCAATGAGCGAACGGCGCTCGGGGGACAGTGCATGCCATTTGAAGGCCTCAAAGAGCAGTTGGTGGCACTCGTTGCTGGCTCCGCACAGCTTCTCCACGTGATCCGCAATGAAGGATGGATCCAACAGAGGCAGACGCACCTTGGCGAGCAGCTCGGGTATGTGCTGCTCTCGAGTGGGCGCATCGTGCTGCACCCACGACATCATTGAGTGGAAGACATCCTGCTCGCTTGGCGCATTGAGCTCATCGCTGGACAGCAGCTTGCCCAGCTGATCGGCGTTTAGCTGAAAGAACTCCTCATTGTGGCACACCTCCATAAAGTGCTGGCAGATGTACTCCTGTGCCACTCGCAGCAGCTCTGTGCATCCATGCTGATCCGCCAAGAATGCGGATCCCAAACAATTGGATGGGCGCAGGTGGCGTGCGAGAAAATTGCAGCATGCCGTCACCACAGGGATCAGCTGCAGCAGGTTGGCGGTGGCCAGCAGCGTCTCGACAGTGTCCTCGTGCAGCTCAATCCTTCCGGTGTAACAGTGCTGGACGAGCAGCTGCAACGCATCGCCACGCACCTCGCCAAGGGTCACCTCGTGCTCCTTGCTCTCGCGCATCTCTCCGGTAAACATTGCCGAAAAATACTCACTCGAAGCTGCGAGCACCAAGCGATGAGCGGACACCCGTTTGCCATCAATGCCAGCGATGAGAACCACATCACACAGCTGCTTCTTTTCCACAAATTGTTGCATTCGCTTCAATAAGGCGTCTGCATGGCTGCCCACACTGGAATCTTTCGCATTTACGGATGACATTTTATTTATTTAGTTGGTGAAATCTTTATAAAAATATAAAGTTTTTTCTTAAAAGCACACAAGAAGCTGTCAAAGCTGTCAAGGCTGCCACCTCGTTGGCATTGCGCCGATTCTATTGTGAGCAATTAATCGAGTCAATAGCGATGTTCGTAATGTATCGATATCTGATCGGCTTGGAGCGCAATTTAGCATAAGTTCAAATGCATAATCAATAAGCACAAACATTCTAATTATAACACAATAATTACAATATATATAAATATATATACATAGTGGGTACACCGATATTTTGGAATAGAATGTAGCTAATCGATAATATATGATATGGAATAGGTATCGAGAAAATATGACCAATATTCTGTTAAGGTATATAGAACCAGCAGTTGAAAAATAAATCTTTAAATAATGATTGAAATTAATGTGTCATGATCCCGTTGAAAACTGTCTTTGTATGTATTCGTATATGATTGCCCGTCGAGAAACAAACAATTTTGGATATCGAGACAATAATACCCTGCTTAAACCACTTAAGCCATCCCACTTTACGAATGGTTACACATCAGGCCCGAAAACTAAACAAAAAGACAAGGATAGAGTGTAGAGAGAAATTCCTGATACACTTTTTCTTATCGATTTGACTCCTCTATATGTTGTCTGCTTAGTGTTACCATATTATATGCAATGTAACTTCTGCCAACTCTGCACATGCAATGTTACAATCTGGCAACTCTGCACATGCAATGCAACAATCTGGCAACTCTGCATTATTAAAAATGAATTTCATCACAGCATGCCAAAGTACCAATAATTCCAACACTTAGTAGTCAGGAAGCACAAATGACTCAATATTATTGATCGTTCAGTATTTATTTTTAACTTTCATAGTTTCTTTTTTAAATCATTTAACATTCTTTTTAAATTTCGAATTACAGGGTTTTTTCTTATCGTCTTAATTGCAAAATGTAATATTTTTTGGAAAAACCAAATAATCTTCTTTTTGTAATATGTTTTGGGTGATATGTTTGCATTTCTTAACATTAAATGATTATAAATAAGGATTAATTAAGCTAATATAATTAATATAATTGAATGGTGAATTTTCTGTTGAGAAAAAATGTTTAATATTTATAACAAAAAAAAAAGAAACTTTTTTTAATGCAAATTTTGAAGCTGATTTCCAAATATACAAAATAATTATAAACGTGGGCAACTTTGGATCAATTTGGATTTGGCAATCGAAGCAATCGCAGCACAGATGCTGGCTAGGAATTTGTAGTTGTTCATTTGGCTAATTGAATTGGGATGAACAAACAAGTTCGCACACACATGGCTAACAGGAAAAAAATAGTGCACACCCAATTATGAATTATCGGTGGGGCATGAGATACCGTTATGTGGAGTTGCCTCGCTGTGTGTGTTTGCCATCCTGGCTGCCTTTCATAAGCTCATAATTCATATATCGAACGGCAAATCTTGAAGGAACGCCGGAAATCACGTACCAGCGGCAAAAGTTGCCACGTTGCGTGTTGGATTTTAGCGTTATTGTCTTTTAAGCTAAGACAGCATGAGTAGCAGTAGTGGCAGCAGCAACAAACCCCTGCACCACCCCACCACCCGACCGACCACAACAGCTAATTAACGTTAATTTATTAAATCAGTGTGTAAGTAAAGGCAAGTGGTTGAAAGAGGGGGGTGTGGAGGGGGCAGAGAATGTGGTTGTAGCTGCCAGTGGCAAAGATAAAAGTTTCTCACGACTTGGAGAATGCCGACACTAAGGCTTAAGCATAGCTACACTCGGAAAAAATCTTATAAAATGGAGCTCAACCTGAAAAGTATATGAAATAATCGAAATTAAATAAAAATAAATAAATAAATGAAATGAAAAACGAAATTATTCTCAATTTTTGATGGGAATTTTTAAGTATATTTTTAGAAACGTTTTCCGTTATTAAAAAATTAATTTGTTTAACAGAAAATAATAATAATAACTAATAAATAGACAAAAACTTTATTTATAGCAAAAAAATATATAATAAAATCCAGAAAGAATTAAAAAGATTTGTTTAAATATATTAATATTTAAGACACAAGAAAAATGCAATTAGAATTTTTTCTTTTTTTTTTATTTATTATATATTTACTTTATAAGAATTAAACTCTGGTTTTTAGAACGACACGACTCTACAGTCTGATTAATAAGTTGCCCTGAAAAGTATGTCGATTTCTTAATTACAGGTGGCTTTTTTGCTCAGTGTATAGATTCCACTTTGGGGGGTTTTTCTTAGCTGGGAAAGCATGAAAACCACACGCAGCAATTATTAATTCAATTATTTTAGCGCAAACAGCACCTAAGACGCTCTCTGCCTCAGCAGCAGCAGCAGCAGCAGCAACAACCAGGATCAGAGCTAAATGGCTTGGTCTTATTTCAAGTGCGGTGGGGGTGAGATGAAAAGGAAAAAAATGGGAGCTGTCTTTGAGTGTACCGAGTGAAATAGAGTAGCACAAAACACAATTAAGACGGAAACGAGAGGAGGGGTGGCATGGAGGGGGAGTGGAGTGCGGCAAGGATGTGCGAATCCTGATGCACAGCGCAAATAAAGTGGCAAATTTAATTAGCAACACAACAGAATGACTAAAATATACAGAGAGAGCTAGTCAAAGTGAGAGTGAGACAGAGCATGGGTTACTTACCACCTGGACTCAGCTGGACTCCGTTGTCCGTCCGCTGTTGCCGCCGCCGGACATGCAAATTAATAACAGGCTTCCGTTTCCGGTCAAAAATGAGCGTGGAATATGGCGACGACATGATGCTAAATTATACGAGCCAGAACAATAAAAGCAAAAGAGAACTTTGCAAAGAAAGTTGTCGGGCGTCAGCGCTGCGAAATACTCTGTTAATTTCAGAAAGATTTTCTTGGAAAATGGTTCCCAGTGATCAACCTTCTAAGTTCCGTAATTTAAGCTGTATTATTATGATCTGACGACGGCTGGCGAGGGAATGGGCGGAAAACTAATATGTCGATCTTTGAAGACGGTTACCAGCAATATACCCTTTAAATTTACGAGTTCTTGCATTTAAATTGTAAGAATTGCTTGAATTTAGCGGCTAGCTTTATAATTGTGGTTTATTTGTGGTTCGATGTTATCGATTTTTCAGTACCCAATTTGAGCACGGACATAGAAAAATCTTGTTATAAAGTTTCAATTCTCTATCTTAATCGAATCGTGCAGGCGGCCAACATACTCGTTTACCTTCGGTATTTAGTGTATATGCATAATAATAATAATATTAATAATGAGAAGCGTGGCCAAAAATATATACGCCAGGCTAACATATCCGCACTTCCGACAAAGCGTGCCCGTAACAACTTCCGGCTGGGGAATTTGACGCAGGAGTCGCTCGCTAAAAACTTGCTACAAGAAAATAAATAAAATAGGTAAAATGCAAAAGTTGGCAACTTGAAATTAAAGTCACCTGCGCTGGTTCCCAAACTATATACACAATCCAACCCCAACTCCAACCTTCTGGAAAAGTTTACGAGTTTGAGGGGGCGGGGGGAGGATGGGGGTGGTATTGGTCCCTTTTGTTTCAATTCACGGCAATTGGAAGTCAGCTAGCTCATCAGGCATCAGGTATAATTTGGCCAGGGACTATTTCATTTTACGGCCAAAGTGGCGCATTTGCATAAAGTTTTATTTTCTTTGACCCGCACTTGGGGATTTCCATTCGCAACCATCGTCATCGTCATCGGAGTCGTCGCCAATTTCCATTTCATGTTTTTCCTTTGTATTTGCTTGCTGCTACTTTGTCTACAGCTTTGTCGCCGCTCGTCTATGAAGTGATTTCTTTCTTGGTATACTCTGTTGGCGTAGGTGGACGGGGTATATTTCTTTTAAGGCAGTGTCCGTCGTGTTGACTCTCCATTTTCATATCAGCTCGATATTCAAATAATAAGTTATGCAAAGTGTTAGAATGGTGTGCTCCTTGGAGATGTGTTTGAGTAGAGGATTCATTGTTTCCATAATGAAAGTAAAAATAGGCAATAAGCAGCTGCGAATTATATAATTCAATTTATTTTAATTTTTTGAATTTAATTGGCATTAAATACATAAATAAATAAAATATTATGAATGCCCCTCAAGAAATTTCCAGAGTATTCCTCAGTCGTTTACCCCCGACTATTACATTCTCACTTATTTTTTCTATTTCTCTTTATGTAGATGTCGAAATTCAATATCAACTGGCTGGGTCAGCTCTCTCTCTCTCTCTCTCTCTCTCTCTGTGACTCCACCTCCCCCCACCCCCCTCTCTCGGTCTGTCTCTCTCTCTCTTAAAGATGTGACTATATCCATGTCGTGGCTTGAAATAATGCTGTTCTGCATGCTAATACCGTTACAACTGTTTACAGTTGCACACATACACACACCGTCACACACGTCATACATCACACTCACACCCACACACCCACACACACACACACACAGACACACACGCGCACATCAATAAAAGGTAATTTCAAAATCAAACACTCACAAAAATAAGTGATGCTTGGTGGGAGGGTAAGTCTATTCAAGTGCAAGAGGGGTAGTTGGAGGGGGTGGGGGTAGGAAGCTATCGTTTTGCTGTCGCGACTCAACAGTAAATCCTTTCAATTGCTGCAATTTACAGGATAAATAGGATCAAAATCGAATTTAAATGGCAAACAAATTTTTGTCGTGATTTTGATTTTGTTGACAGAACTTTTCACTTATGTGTGCAAAATAAGCAGATTATGTGAAAACGTTGCAGAGGATAAGCTAAACAAGGGTTGCGCCTTGTCTATTGAACACCTACAGCTCACACAACACCACACACACAGCACACACACACACACACAGCACACACACACACATACACACCAGAAATAAAACCAGCTATTTGCATACACATATATACAATTTTTGAACATTTCTCGCCTTATTTTTTGTTTTACTTTTATATATATTTTAATTAAATGCTCACAGTTAACAGTTCAAGGAGCACGCAGAAAACTATCCGTACAACCAAAACCAAAACCAATACTAATAATATAAATGTATAAATGTGAAAAGACTCGATTTTATTCAGTTTTTGGGGTACAACCAAAGTTTGGGGACTTGGGCGCTAAAGGGCACACGCCAAAGTTTGGGGCGCCAACTTTTCACACGAGTCCGTGCTCCAAGCTCCTCCTGCAGACTGCAGACAAACATAAACAAGATTAATTTCACATGTGCTGGGAAGAGGGGGGAAGGTGCTGGAACATCGGGGAATGGGGCAAGGGGGAATAACTTGGTTTTCTTAGAGTTGAACTGTGAGGCAGTTATTACTTTGATTATGTTTATTTTAGTCATGAATATCCTAATTCCATTTTCATGTGCACTTCTCGTTCATTTAATAAACTCTCCCCTTCTCTTCCCCTCTCCCCTATTCTCCCACCCTCCCTCTCTATATCGCAGACGAAGCGCGAAATTATTTTCACTGTATTTTTACTCCTTGCGCAACTTTTGTGTGATTAACCAAGTGAAAAAACATGAGATTAGGCAAAACTATTCACAACTTCATTGGCATCGTCTTGGAAATTATTATGGCACAATTATATGGGTGGTAAGGTGAGGCGAGAGGTAGTACTTATAGCATATATGTATACTGCCAAGAGTTAAGATAAACATAAATGATGTGCAAATGCAACTTTTAGACAACTCTTTATTTGAATCCCAGTTTGGTTAGTTTAGATAAGTTGGATTGTTTTTGGGGTTGTACATTGAAGGTGAGTTGAGATTGTGAACTGTGGCTCAGTTTCACTCCGAGCTGTCTTCAGTTTTTGAATAATTTGAGTAAAAGTTAACTGATTCTTAAACTAATTAGTACCAATTCAAATATATATTATTTTCTAATCGCTTACTAATTGCCAGAGACCACTTAATTGTTTTTAAACTTCATTTGGGAAGCACAAGGCAAGTACTTGCCACCAATCAGTCCCATAGTGCCCCTGGCTAATCGTCTCCTAATTATGCCCATTATCTGAATTATATTTCTCATTTTTCTTTTTTGAAGAAAAACAAATTCCGCTTATGATTTGAAATGATTGCCTGCAATTGGCCCGATTAAAATCGCAAACTGCATACGCAAAAAAAAAAGAAGAGGAAATTCGAAATTCAAATGGCCAAGACTGCAATCCACAAGTGCATCTGCCAATTTGGCGCAACTTGGCGGCGCTCCAACAACAGGAGGGGCAGGGGTGCTGGGGCTGCCGCTGAAGTCAGAGGCAGGCGGACGTGCGTCTTAAGTGCTTTTAATTATGTCCACGTCCACTTTAAACCAAATATTGCAAGATTCCGAATAACGCAAATCAGTGAAGCTAATACCCGCATAAATATTATGATGTATATATCTATGCATATATATATATGCATAGATATATCTGCGCATAGCTGGCAACGCCATCTCTGCCTGCCTCGGGGTGGGCAATTAACAGATCTCCTGCAGACCACACTCAGAAAATAAATGGCCCTGAAATTTAGAAAATTGCCTTTAAATGAAAACACATCTCGAAATCTAACATAATGTTCTGTTGTTTCGAAATAGTTTCGAATACACATAAAATTATTAGATATCTTTTTTTTTAAGTTCAGTTAGGAGTAAGTCATTTTCAACTTAATTTAATGAGTTCAAATACTATCGAAAATTGTTGAAATCTTACAATAAAATTTAATTTAAGTAACAAAAAAAGGATGTATTAATTCTGATTACTGGCATTAACCTCCTGGAATTGCTTTTAAAAAGAACAGTCCCAGTTTTTTTTTTGAGTGTAGCGAAGCTTGACGGCGTTGCCTTAAATAAAGCGTAACAATTTATGAAATTTTAATTTCTTACACTTAATAACACGGCGAGTTATGGCGTGCAAAATCTCGCTATGCTCCTCTATAGAGACATCAACGTGAGTTGCCAAGTTCCCCTGCTGTGTGTTGCAACTTGTGTGGCATGGCAGCAGACGGTGAGCATAATTAGAAAACGGTGCGCCAGCTATAAGTTGTCTAAATTTGGATTCACATTCCCAGTCGGATTTATTGCACTTGTGTGATGTGTGAATTAGCAAAATGCACTGGGAATACACTCAGAAAAAAGATGTGGCACTGATATTCAGTAAAGCGATAAGATTAACTCCTTATCTCCTTAAGAGTAACCTTTGTATAAGAGTAACCTTTGTATAAGGAAACTATATATAAAAACCATACAATTTGCCAGTTTTCGAAAGGATTCATTTTTTTCAGTGTACACAGCGCACTCATTTATTCATCTGATAAATAAATAGTTGATTTAATTTCAAATGTCCGCATCTGGATCATCGATATCCTGACCGCGGCGACTCTGCGGCAGCGATGCATTCGAACTGGACTCAGATTGGGCATCCTTCTCATCGTGCAGCTGATCAAGGAACAGTTGTTGGTCGTCCTGGAGACACTGCTCTTCCGCCGCCTGCTGCGCGCTGGGCACCTGGAAACGTCGCTGCTTCGGTTCCGAGTCCTTGAGTAGGAGCTTCTGAGTGGTGGTGCTGAGTGTGGCAGGTGTGGCGGCCGCCACCTTCTTCTTGCGCTGCGTGGCATGAGGATCATAGTTGAGCCGCCGCTGGGTGCAGCTCATCCTGGGGCTGCTGTGCTCCGCCTGGGCATGGCAAAGGGCATGTGCCGCCGAGCTGTGGCTGAACCTGGATATAGATTTGATGGACTTGCTGCCACTCGGCTTCGGCTGCGACAGTTGCTCCGAGTCGGAGTGCATTTGTTTTATGTGTATCCTGCTGCTAGGGCAGATTAGAGTTGTGTTTACTTTGGTGCATGCCACACGAGTTGGTGTCGTCAACTTGTAGCCAAGTGGATAGGAGTGATATCGTTTCCACAGCTGCAAATGCAGCCGATCCTCAGCCTGTCCATTAAGGGCGACCCTTGGCGATTGTAGCAACGGACTCGTTGAGGCACGTTGCAACAACTCCTGCTCGCCTCTCTTTGTTTCCCCCTTGAGTTGAGTTCGCTCCAAGCGCCTTGCAAACTGTGGCAGGGCCTCTTTAGTCAGTGCATACTGTGGCTGCAGCTGTGGACAGAGCCAACCCACTGCCTGGATTAGGCTTGTCTTGGTGTACTTGATGATGGCATTGCATCGATTGTCATAGATCAGCGTCTCCGAGAACTGCAACTTGCACTTCTTTGTCCCCCCCTCCGTATTGGTGCTGGCATCCACAAATTGCGCCGGCTGCAACAGATTGAGGCGCCTCGGCAGCCTCCTGGACATCTCCGACACTTGTTGCCGCTCAATAGCCATGGCAGCCTGGCGATACTCCCGCATCTCCACTCGACGCTCAGGTGTCATCTGGGAAGATGATTATATAGATAAAATTCATGAAGATTGTTTTTCTGAGTGTAGGCATTCTTAACAACCACTTACCAAAGGGGACAAAATGCACTTGCCATTTATGGTAAAAATGGATTCATAGCCATCATTCCCCTCCAGCTGCTGCTGATCCAATTCCGCCCACTGTTGATCAATCTCCTCGGTCATTTCGCGGATGTAGTCCATAATGGAAAAATTCACTTGCCAATTAAGTTTCTTGATTTTTGGTGAATTCTTTTTTATTTTCTGCTGACAATTCTCAGACTGACAAACACAAATCGACTTTGAATAAAAAAATAAAAAACAGAGGAAAGAAAATGACAGGAAATTCCTATGCCAACTACGAATACAATTTGTATGCCAGGCACACATGCGAGGGCACACTGTACTCCTACACGGGTTGACAAATGTGCGGCTCGGCGAAGCGTGCCACAAGGTATGAGGCACATGGGGCAGCCCTGGTCCAGTCCACTGATGCGTTGCAACAAACACAAATAAAGTCCACTCCATTACCGGCAAAAGTGTCTCGAGTCCGGAGTCCTGTGTCCCGTGTCCTTTGAGACGGCGCAAACTTGTGTGCACTTCCGACCAAAAAAAGAAAAGAAAAGCAAAAGAAACGTTATATGTCGGAACAAATTTCCGATGCGGGTTTGAGTGCTTCTTGTAGGTGTGTGATTTGTTTTTTAAATTTTCAACAGTCCTGCAAATAACAAGTTGTTGGCATGCTCGACGGGCAGATACTGTTTAATCTGAGCTATATCAAATATATCTCCTTATATCCCTTTATAAAATTCTGGTAGAGTTGTTCCGTGAAGGTTGTGTGCAAATTGTCTAAAATAATGCTGATCAGGAATATATATACTTTCTGGAGTTGGAGTTGTTTCCCTCTGCCGGTTACAAAATGTTGCTCAACTTCATCAAAGCCGCTTTGCAATTTGAAATGGGTTCAGGGTATAAAAAATGTGTTGCATGGCAAAGTGAGGTATTGGCCAATTTGTCGCATTGTTCAAGACTTGCTATGTGTTTGAGTGTGTGTCTGCGTGTGGGTGTGTGCTAGTGTGTTTTTTTGGCAATGGAGTCACGTAGCATTTCACTTGCATATTTTGGCCAATGACATGCGACAATTTTCCACTAAATTTGGCATGTCAAACATATTTTGGCTTGCTCGCAGCCAGGTTCCTTATCAAAAATATAATTCAAATGAATGCATTAACAAGTAGAGACAAGGCAGGAGGGGGGTAAACAGACGTGGCCAAGAGGGGGAGGGGAGAGGAGAGAGGGGTTTAGGTTATATCAGGTAATAAACGCTGGCGCTCATTGTCATTAAGTTTTGCGTGCCGAAAGTCGGCGAAAGTTTTTGCGCCTGAGCAATTTGCCACAAGTGGCAATTCGGGAGCGTGCCAAGTGCCACCGATAACAGCTAACGGTAACAGCTTCCTACAGACAGGGCTGGGATGGTTTGGGTTGGGGAGTGCTCAGAGTGCCAACCACAAAAGGTATTTATCTCATTGTGCAGATTAAGTGTTGTGTCTTCAAATTAGGTGAGTGCCGCAGCGTGAGACTGACGAAGCCTGGTAGTTGACGGGATGAGGGATGCAGGGATGAAGGTGTGGAGGGGGGGGGGGGAAGTATCGCTGTGCACCCCTCCATGAAAAAGCGTTGGCAACTCAATCAGCGTACGTGCCCAGGAAGCAGTTGTTAAAATGAACTCCAGCTTCTGTTGAGGTGTGTTTCGAGAAAAAGACTTCATTGTTATGGAAATTTGACATCATTGTTTTCGCTTACTTAACCTGCTTTATTTAATCCCGAGATCTCTGCTTCAGTTGTTAACTGGCAAGACGGAAGATATCCATCATGTTATTAACCATTCAGTTACTGATTTCTTTAAATATCTTTAATACATGTTAACAGCTGGCTGACTGACCGGGAATTGCCTTGCAGAAGAAGCTGGCATATATCTTCCAGTTTAAAGTTATTACCAAACATGTAAGTAGGGCTATCTTAGGCGCACCCTAGATTATATATCCTTGTACATTTTAATTTCTTGCCAGACACTTAGTAAAGAATCCGACCGATTGTTAAAATGAAATCCATATAATAAGTAGTCCAAACTTATAGATTTCTGGATTCATCAAGATGACTTTGAAACTGAGGTATTAGTTTGCACAAACGGGACTAACAGACAGACAGACATTCAAGTCGGTTAGTGATGCAGATATATTCTTTATTACGGTACAAATATCATTTTGATATTGCTTTATTCAGTGGTAACTTCAAAAGTGATTAATAAAAGGTTCTCTGATTGATTGTGAATCAATATTTCCAGATGACAAGGAAAATGTGGTTTCAGCATCTTTGATGACTGCAAAATATATATACATATCTATGATGTAGTTTGATAGCTGCTCCTATATGCACTGCATAAAGTTCAGTTCTCTCTCATATACAGTGAGTCACACTTCATTTCAGCCAGTGTCAATGAAAATACTTAATTGCCTGCCATAAGCTAATTATTCAATATTTTTCAGAAATTCCAAAGACCGATGGTAGGTATATATATTAACCACCAAAATTAATATATGACCCCAATACACTGGGGTTTCCCCACCTGCTAGGTAGGATTCTAAAATTCAATTAAGTATTTTCATTGACACTGGCTGAAATGAAGTGTGACTCACTGTATATATACAGTGAGGGACAGCTCAAGTCGAGCAGTGTCAAAGAAAAAACGTATTCGCCTGCAACTTATTTGGGCCAGGTACATTGTGGAAACCTGGGTGCAGGTGGGGAAACCTCAGTTTATTAGGGTCATACACTCATATTGGTGGTTAATACATGTACCTACCATCGGTTTTTGGAATTTTTGAAAAATAATTAATAATTAGCTTATGGCAGGCAATTACTTTTTTTCTTTGACACTGGTCCATTTGAGCTGTCTCTCACTGTATATATAAATATATATACCCAGTCTTATACGAGCATGTGTGCATGGTGTGCGAAGATAGCAGCAATATTCGCAAAGTATCGATATCAGATCGGAATCGAACTTATCGTTGCAGCCAGCAACGAAGGAAAGACGCATGAAGCGCAATTAAGTCATCCATTGTAATGAAGCAATGGCCAGTGGGTACCCATCCAGCCTTATAATGACATCGCTACACTGGGAAGCCACTTTCCACCTAGTCTATCACAGAGCACATATGACCCACCTGACCTTGCTAGAGAACCACCTGAGCTAAGCTCACTCACACGAGTGCCACAGAAATGGAGTCAGATCCCACAAGGTTATGCAACGGATCTAGCGTGTCCTATGTGTGTCCGCAACCATCTAACCTAATCCAACTACAAATAATAATATATTAAGGCTCAGTGCAGGGTATCCGTTATTCTATCACTTTTGTTCGTCTCCTTTATTTCGAGAGAGCTCGACTTAATCTCTGATCGGAAATTTCATTTACATTTTGCAGCTTCTCCTAGAAGCATGTTATTTATTATTATTATTATTGTGATTATTATAATATTATTATTATATCATTAATATTATATTATTATTATTACGATTGTTTCTTTTATTATATATTTGTTAGAGGCTTAAGCTGGTTTGGATCCATCCTTGGCTGCTGGTGGTGGTATAATGTGCGGTATAGCAAAGACAAGGGCGTAGTAACGAGGAATTGAAATTGGCGCCAGTTTATTCCAGGCATTGCGCACCGGATCGTACTCCTCGACAATGTTGAGCACATGATCCCTTTCATCTCCTCCAACGGCAATCAAACGATCACCAAGCAGAGCACAACCAATCCCATAGCGTCCCACTGCCAGAGAGCAAATCAGTGTCCACGTATCAGTAGCTGGATCATAACGTTCCACGATATTTGAGCGATTACCGGTTGTCTTATCCAAGCCACCCAAGGCATAGATGTATCCATTTGCAGCGACACCAACGTAACCTTCATTGTGATTCATTGGCGCTCGAAAACTCCATTCGTTTTTTTGCGGATCATACCTTTCGACTGAGTGTAGGCCGAGCCCGGCAATGGCATAGAGGTGGTTGCCCAACACCGCAACACCAGGTCTCGAACGATTCTCGGACATCGGCGACACATAGCTCCAGGTGCCCGCAATGGAATCATAGCGTTCAACCGTGTTCAGAGGTTGCCCATTAGAGCTTCCGCCGACCGCATAGAGGTGTCCATCCAGCACTGCAACGCCTGGGTTCATACGTGCCGTTCCCATTGGATTGAGTGGCACGCAGGCCATAGTGTTTAGGTCGAAGTTCTTCACAGTGCGCGATGCTCTCCCATCAACCACTCCGCCTACCAAAATCAGTTTGTTGTCCATGACAGCAGCGCCAAAGTACTCACGCCCATCGATCGTGTGCTCCCAAGTCGTCCACTTATTCAGCCGCGGACAGTAGCTCTCAATGGTGGTGACCTGCCTGCCATAATTGCGGCCACCCATAACCAGCAATTGGCAGGCAGCACTCCATTTGCGGTGCTTGGTTCGTTCGGTGGCAGCAATGAGCGAACGGCGCTCGGGGGACAGTGCATGCCATTTGAAGGCCTCAAAGAGCAGTTGGTGGCACTCGTTGCTGGCTCCGCACAGCTTCTCCACGTGATCCGCAATGAAGGATGGATCCAACAGAGGCAGACGCACCTTGGCGAGCAGCTCGGGTATGTGCTGCTCTCGAGTGGGCGCATCGTGCTGCACCCACGACATCATTGAGTGGAAGACATCCTGCTCGCTTGGCGCATTGAGCTCATCGCTGGACAGCAGCTTGCCCAGCTGATCGGCGTTTAGCTGAAAGAACTCCTCATTGTGGCACACCTCCATAAAGTGCTGGCAGATGTACTCCTGTGCCACTCGCAGCAGCTCTGTGCATCCATGCTGATCCGCCAAGAATGCGGATCCCAAACAATTGGATGGGCGCAGGTGGCGTGCGAGAAAATTGCAGCATGCCGTCACCACAGGGATCAGCTGCAGCAGGTTGGCGGTGGCCAGCAGCGTCTCGACAGTGTCCTCGTGCAGCTCAATCCTTCCGGTGTAACAGTGCTGGACGAGCAGCTGCAACGCATCGCCACGCACCTCGCCAAGGGTCACCTCGTGCTCCTTGCTCTCGCGCATCTCTCCGGTAAACATTGCCGAAAAATACTCACTCGAAGCTGCGAGCACCAAGCGATGAGCGGACACCCGTTTGCCATCAATGCCAGCGATGAGAACCACATCGCACAGCTGCTTCTCTTCCACAAATTGTTGCATTCGCTTCAATAAGGCGTCTGCATGGCTGCCCACACTGGAATCTTTCGCATTTACGGATGACATTTTATTTATTTAGTTGGTGAAATCTTTATAAAAATATAAAGTTTTTTCTTAAAAGCACACAAGAAGCTGTCAAAGCTGTCAAGGCTGCCACCTCGTTGGCATTGCGCCGATTCTATTGTGAGCAATTAATCGAGTCAATAGCGATGTTCGTAATGTATCGATATCTGATCGGCTTGGAGCGCAATTTAGCATAAGTTCAAATGCATAATCAATAAGCACAAACATTCTAATTATAACACAATAATTACAATATATATAAATATATATACATAGTGGGTACACCGATATTTTGGAATAGAATGTAGCTAATCGATAATATATGATATGGAATAGGTATCGAGAAAATATGACCAATATTCTGTTAAGGTATATAGAACCAGCAGTTGAAAAATAAATCTTTAAATAATGATTGAAATTAATGTGTCATGATCCCGTTGAAAACTGTCTTTGTATGTATTCGTATATGATTGCCCGTCGAGAAACAAACAATTTTGGATATCGAGACAATAATACCCTGCTTAAACCACTTAAGCCATCCCACTTTACGAATGGTTACACATCAGGCCCGAAAACTAAACAAAAATACAAGGATAGAGTGTAGAGAGAAATTCCTGATACACTTTTTCTTATCGATTTGACTCCTCTATATGTTGTCTGCTTAGTGTTACCATATTATATGCAATGTAACTTCTGCCAACTCTGCACATGCAATGTTACAATCTGGCAACTCTGTACATGCAATGCAACAATCTGGCAACTCTGCATTATTGAACATGAATTTCATCACAGCATGCCAAAGTACCAATATTTCCAACACTTAGTAGTCAGGAAGCACAAATGACTCAATATTATTGATCGTTCAATATTTATTTTTAACTTTCATAGTTTCTTTTTTAAATGATTTAACATTCTTGTTAAATTTCGAAATGTTAAATGTCTCTCACTGTATATATATATATATATATATATATATATGTCTAGCTAGCTAGCTGCTCATTGTCATACTGAGAGCTCGCGGTTCCAGTTCATAAATTCGTGGAATTATGAGCCGTGACGTTGCCTGCCACGTTGCGGAAGTGTGTCCATTGCTGGCGCACTCGGGGCACGTAGCACACAGCAAGTGGCCAACAGAGCCACCTTTGCAGTTGTTGGCCAACAGGTAATAACGGTTGCACGATTGGTTAGCCTGACAGTTTTTAGAATTTACAACGTTTTCAAATGGCAAATGCCAAATGGCAGAGCCAGACAATGTTTCCCTTTTCCCAAACTCCCTCCCTTGCTGCCAGTCCATTATGCAATATGTATCATTTTGAGCTTTATTACAGCTGCAGGGCAGCTTAAGGGTGTTGCGTGGGGAGGGGAGGGGCAGGCAACCACAACAAGTTGTCGTCGTAATTTTGCTCTTTGTATTTGCTTAAAGGTCGCCGCATTTCTTTTGTCTACCGCATGCCATTTTATGACAATTCGAACTGATTATGCCCTGCAAATGAATCGTAGCTCGAAATGGGGTATATCTATTATTAAGGTTAAGCTAATGCATTCGAGTATCAATTAAAATTAAACTAACATTTGAAATAAAACAAATTCATATTAAAGAACTACAAATAATAAAAACAAAAAGTGCATTTTTTATTTTTATGTATTGACTGATTTTATCCAAAAAATACTTTTAGACTGTATATTCTACATTTGGTAAAAAGTATGACTGATCTAGTCGAAAGGGATTAATTTCATAAATTATATAAATTTGGAAATATCAGTATTAATTTACTTACTTTTTTATTTTTATTTTTAAAATTAAAATTGTACATTTTAAATTGAATTCCTTCCATAACTTAACTTCCTTAACGATTTCAGGCTTGTTGTTTTTTTTACTCTGATTACGTGGCATCATCTAGTCGAGTGTACTCTCTGGCTGTAGTTGCTGCCTGCCTGCTGCTGGCAGTCATAATTTTATGCGGCAGACGATATCGTCGTCATTTTATGGTTTTGGCCAATCGATGAAAGTTTTACGATACGCATTCGCATTGATTTTGCCAGCGGCTCAAAGTTCAAAGACGGCCAAAACTTAAAGCCGAAGAAAAAATGTCAGGAAAAAGTTGAAGTTGAATCTGAATCTGAAATTGAAGTTGAAGTTGAATCTGAAATTGAAGTTGAAGTTCAGAGTTGGTATTAATTAAGTTGCTGCTGCTGCTGTTGTTGCTCATGCATATGCAAGACTCAATTAAAAGTGCGCCAAGTAATAAAAAAAAAGTGTAGACAAACAAACCGAAGACCTGAAGGTACTGGAAGACATGCCCCTGCCACATGCCGCGTTGCAAGAACGTGTCTGCAAGTGACTTGACTTTGGCGAGCTGCTGCGTCTGCGGCCTTTTCTTCTGTTGACATTTTGCGGTATGGAAAAAATTAAATTAAAATGCAAATTAGACAGTCGTGAAAGACACACACACTCACACACACACACACACACACACTCAGACACACACACAGACATATATACACAGTGCCTGCAATCCAGCCGCTTAACAACAACAGTGACAAATTGTTGTAAACAAAAATGTTGCCGCTGGTTGCGCATACGCCCTGTGGGACCGACCTCTTGACTTGTCAGTGTCACCTATATCTATACAGTGCTGGCCAAACAAATAGCCCTTTTATCAACAGTAAAAAAATGTCGCTTTTATCAGTAGTAAAAACAATTTACTGAAATATCATCAGCTAAGGGCACATCGTAAAATGAAAATTTGTTTTACATATTTTCTAGGTAAGTTGCAATAGGTAAAAAATGATTTTTTTTTTTAAATTCCTATTCAGAATAGATAAGTTTACAATAGGTGGATAACATAAAATATATTATAGTTCCCATCAGAAAAATAATAAAAGACTGAAAATTATTTGTATGAGTAAGCAAAGTTAAGTTGACTTAACTTTTCTAACAAAATGATACAGAAAAAGTTGAATGAACAAAATCAAAAATTATGATCTTAATTTCTAGGAAGAAATTGAACCAAAGGTTCTTCAACTACATCTTCCTATATTTACTCATAACTAATAAATAAAGTAGTAAATCAAAGAAGCGGTTCAAATTGGCTGCCAAAGTTTCATTTTTATTGTGGGGCTATTTTATCTACCACAGCTATTTCTATATATATATATATATATAAATATATATATATATATATATATATATACATATATATATAGATAGAGGCCCGGTTAAGATTTGCACAGCTACCTATAGCACCCGCTCGCCCTCTCCTTGGGCACCCCTTGCTGTCGCCTAGCGACTTAAGCTCAAGATGAATGTTTTCATTTTTAGGTGTTTTTTTTTTTGGCTGGCTTTTCTAGCGGTAAATTATGCAAAGCAGTTACGTAATGCGCTTGTTACAATAATTTAATCTTGTAATCTGTTGCTGTTACGGTTTTCAGTGTGCGGCAAGTGCCATAAATAATTCAGCTGCCTTGCCTTGCCTCGCCCTGCCTTGCCTTGCCACACTCGATGTGGCATGCACTAAGAAAGTAGTTGAAAGTTGAAAGTGGCATCTGCTTTCGTCTGCTTCACATTTTGCATTTTTAATTTCTCAAAAGGTAAACAAAACAGACGACAAGTCCAAACGGAATTTTAATGAGGCTTGGGTGCCGCAAGGTGAATACACTCAGAGAAAAAATCTAACTGAATTCTGAATTTGGCGCCTAGCCTAACTCACCTTATTATATTAGAAATCGGTTTCTAAAATTCAGAAAATATGTATGTTTAATTTTAATATTTTTTTTACATATTTTTTAAAGTTGTCGATTTTTTTTTTTTGAGTGTGGCACCACCCCCACCCACCCCGTTGCCAGCCAAGAAATTGACATTTGAGCAAAGCGCTCACGTTAATTCAATTTGCTGAGCTCAAAGAAAAATAAAACCAGTGAAAAGATTTTTTGTTGTTTTTTTTGTTGATATAAATGCCAGACCAAAGATAAACCAACCCTTTGACAGTTATACACCCCTACCCCCAAAGAGCTATGGGGGGTTGGCATATAATTAGAGCAGGCAAACAGTGCTTTAAGAAAGCGCTGCTTAAAGTGAACACTCGATTTGAAGGACAGGCCATAAATCAGCTGCCAGCAAAGACGCAAATCCCAAGCCCCAAAATCGCAGACAACATAAAATTTCAATAACGCTTTTAACCCACTGCTTGTCGCCTGTCTGTTGGCCTGTCTGTTGGCCCTGGCTGGCAAGGTGCACCGCCTGGTGAAAGCAACAACAAGCAAATAGACAACAATAACAGCAACAATACAAACAACAAACAACAAACGGAAGCAATACACGTTGACACGTCGAACGGATACAAATATGGCGCTTTTAGTTCCGCACCAAGACAAAACCAAAAGCCCGTCGCCTAATGTAACGGAAACTCTATTGAATTGCGATAAAAATCGCGTTTGCCTCGCCTTGTCCTCTGTCTGCCACACACACACACGCAACACACACACAACACGCACAGAGAGACACACACGTGCCACAGCAGCTAAGCCATTTTTAAAGCACACTTTGCGGCTTGTCAACAGGCGGCGAAATTTATTGAAATTGCGAGCCAAAGAGTTGCAACGTTTTGTTACCCTAAACAGTGTTTGGGGTATTTGCAACTTTGTTGCCACATATGCAACGCATTCAAAAAGAGGAGAATGGTGGATAAACCCTTTAACAAGAACGCTGTAGTCGAGAGTGCTCCTATAGAAGATATCCTCAAAGCAGCTTCAAATTATTCAGTTTTCATTTTATTCTTAAGCATTATTTAATGATAGGATTTGTTAATCAATATCTGTAATTCTAATCCGATATTAATTAATTATTAATTTATAGAGTTGATCAATAAAATGTCTGGGCATATAAATTATGCCAACTATTTATTCATTTTGATCCGAATCGGATTTCATTCCTGTCCCCATCCATGCATCAAATGTTGGTTTAATCTTGAAATTAAATTAATTTTAGTTTTTATTTAAAATATATGTGTTTAAATAAATATTAATGAATTTAATATTTATGTGTTTCATTTCAATATTTATATTTTCTGATTGCACTTTGATTTTTGCACATTGTTATCTCAACCACTTGGGAAGGGTATACAAAAAGTAAGTGTGGTAAGTTTTGAAGAGTATTACCTCCTAGTTTATTTTATTCCTGTGCTGACAATGTTATCGTTACGGTTATTGATCGAAATTTTTTACTTGGAGTTTGCTTGTGGCAAGCAAGAGTTTCGTTGCATGCCAGATGCTGCCATTTGCTTGCCACAGGTTGCGCTTTTCTTTTTTGGGTGGGTTACGTTATTGAATTTATTTCACTTTATAAGAAAGGTAGTCAGAGGAAGAGCGAGAGAGAAAGAGATAGCATGAAAGAAAGAGAGAGAGAGAGAGAAAGAGAGAGAAAGAGAGTGTTGGATACCTGCAGAGAATCTATAGGAGAGAGACAGCTACATACCTGCCATATATCCTTCTTTCTCTACAAATTATAACAAACTTCTGCTTCTCTCTCAATGCTGTGACTTGGGAGGAAGGTAGTCAGAGGGAGAAGGAGGCGGCGAGGGAGAGAGTAAAAGAGAGAGAGGGAAGAAAGTGTTACATAACTGTCTAGGACAAGTAATCTATACGAGCTCTAGCTACACTTATCCTTCTCTCTCTTCTAGGTACACTTATCTTTCTCTCTTTCAGCTCTTTCACTTGTTAATCGAATTTTAACTACCCTTCTCTCTCTCTCTCTCGCTCTATCCGAATTCTAACTACACTTATCGTTCTCTCTTTCTTCCGAATTCTAGCTAACTTCTCTTTCTTTCTTACTGCTGTCAATTGGGAGAAAGAGACACAGAGAGAGAGAGAGTGCTACACACCTGCCTAAAACGTATGAAATCTACCCAAATTCTAGCGACACTTATCCTTCTCTCTCCCCATAAGAATTTTAGCTAACTTCTCCTTCTCTCTTGCCGCTGTCACTTGCAGCATCAGCATCAGCGGCAGCATCAGGCGTAGCAGCAGCAGCAGCAGCAGGCAAAAGGACACACAAATGCCACATCAATGTGCATTTCATTTAACTTGCCACGCCCGTGTGACTTTTAAGTGTTGCCTCACACACACACACACACGCACACACACACTCGCGCACACAGCCCGCACAGGCCTTTAGGCCAGCATTAGAAATTTGAGTGCTGGACATGACAGCTTCTGCATGAGCAACTTTTTGCCCCTATGCCAAAAGCCAAAGTCAATGGCTGGCCATGTGTGTAAGTGTGTGTGCGAGTGTGTGTGTGTGTGTGGGTGTGTTGTAGGTGTGTGTAAGGTATTATCTCCTGCATGTGTGTGTGTGTGTGTCTCCACTGCGTGCGTCATCATGTTCTACGCAGCTTTTGTTGTTGTGTTTCCAAAGTTTGTGTTTGTGTCATTGTTAAATTTTGCGCTCGAACGATCTGCAACGAATGACATCCGTACGGCAAGTTACTTTTTGATTTACAGTATGCTACTTTTTGTTCATCAAACGCCTGGCTGGTCCTCGTCCTGGTCCTGGTCCTGCCTGCCTACTAACCAACTCCCACAACTCCCAAACCCCCTCTCCCTTGAACTGTTTATACCCTGAACCCACTGAACATGGGTAAGATGGGTAGAATGGTTTTGTGTCAAAACCTGACCCCGTCATAAGAAATGAGTGCACTTCCACGCATCCTTACATTTGGGTGTGCACAACTCTTTAAAGGTGTTGTAATCATTTTCGTATTTTATGAAATGCGTCTGCCTTATTTTATCATAGTTGAGTAAGTAGCGAAAACTCAATCTCTGGATCAGCAGAGTTGCTTCGCAAATTATTTATCAGAGTTGCTTAACATAATTAGTTACTGAGTCAAAGTAATTAACATTATAACTGTTATACTTAATTTTATATATATTTTATATTCATGTTTAAATTTGACAATATAATAGAAAATACTTTTTAAATAGCTGGCTGCAGGGTATGTCATAGTCGAGTTGACTCGACTCTGGCATGCCTTCTTGTTTTATTTGCTTCAGCTGGTCGAAGGTGCAGCAAAGGTTGCTTGTTGCTTGTTGGTTGTTTGGTTGTCGCTTGTCGGTTGTTGGTTGTCGGTTGCCGGCTGGTTGTGTTAGCTGTCGTTAGCATTTGGTTTAAATTGCGCAAAATGCGTGTAATTGCTGGAACTGACGATTGAATGAGCCCGTGTCCACCAAAAGGGGCGGGGATGGTACCAGAAGGTGACGGGGTTGGTCTGTGGCAGGTCCAGTGTTTGGCTGCAGCTGCTGCTGCTGCCTCGACTTGGCCCCGAAGATTTAAAGTTTCTGATTTGATTCGATTTCGTTGCTCTCTCTTCTCACTCTCCCAGTTAGTAATTATGAACGCATTGTTGTGCAAAAATTGAGTTTCAGTTTGAGCTCAGTTTGTTTAGACCTCGACTTGTGCCCAAAAACTAGTTGTTGCCACTTCAGCTTGGAGTTGGAGTTGGTCTTCAGCTGTGGCAGATGTTGCCATTTCCGCTGCCAGGCGGCAAGTGAAAGTGTCTGTTGGCATATAAACTTAAGTAAACTAAAGTGAAGTTTGCTCCTCTGAATTGAATTATAATTTAAATAAATATTTATTCAAGTTTGTCATATTTAGGGAAAGATTTAGTAATCAAGTGCATTGAATTTGAGATTAAATTAATGTTTGGCAAATTCAGGGAAAGATTTAGTAATTAATTATCATACATTTTAAGTTTAAGCTTCGTTTTTTGCCTTATAACATAAAACTAAATTAAATTAAGTAAAATCCATTTAAAAATTAGATTGCTTAAAAATAGCTAATTCAGATTTTCACCTCTCAACTCAACCGTTAAGAGCCAGCATAATTTAATTACCTTTTACTGTATTAAAGACACGTGCTATGTAACATGTGTTGTATATATATATATATATCTATATGTATATATATATATCTATATATCTATATGTAGCATGAGAGATTTCAACTTTTTTTATAGCATTTCCCTTTGGTGCTTAAGTAGGCGCAATTAAATATTGTCCTTTCCTATTGGCATTGTTATGTCTGTTGCTGTTGTTGTTGTTGTTGCTGTTGATAAAAGATTGCACAGTGTTTACACACGCACACATACTCCACCCACCCCACCCCACCCCACCCCACCCCATCTCCTACTCCCATCCCCATCCTTCAGCGAGCACTCGAATTCGCGGGCATTGCAACATTTTCGCAGTGTGTAATGCAAATTGCGGCCAATGCGGTAATTGCCGCTCATTATGGTCAGGCAAATGTGTCGCAAATGGAGGGGTTGGCCAAGAGAGAGAGAGGGTGGGGTAGAGGGGAGTAGCGGAGTCCGGCAATGCCAATGCCAATGCCAGCAGCCTGCTGATAAGACAAACTCCAGCCAAAAAAAAAAAGATTCTCGCCACGCTTTTAATGCAATTTTTACATGTGAATGGTGCAAATGGAGAATGCAGTTCCAATTGCAATATGGAATTCCAATTGGAGTCGGGGTATTCCCGTTACTGCTGCTTTTGCCCAGCACATAAGTCACTTTAATGGGCTTTCAATGAGGTGTGCCGAAAATGGGGGGCATGAACTGGCCTCGAATATTACACACAACATTACGCAAATGCATTAATGGCATTTTAATGTTGAGGTATTTCACAGACCAGAAACCACTCTTCGCCGGGCAGGTGGTGTGTGAGTTGTGAACGATTGCAAAATGGCCAAAATGGGCAAAATGGCCAAAATGGCATTCCAACTATGGAAATTAAAATCGAAAACGATGCCAGAAATAAAAACAACAACTTTAAATGACGATAAACAGTTGACAAAACTTTAAGCCACACAAAAAGGTAGCACAAATGTGGTGACAAGTTAAAGTGGGGGTGGTTGGGTAGTTGACTGCTTGGCTGACACACACACACACACACTCGCACTCTCGCATTTTCACACAAAACTCAAAGTGAAAATGATAAATTATTTTCGGGGCACATCCAGAGGCAACCAAAAGGCAACGCCGCAAGAATTTTGCTTGCCAAAGCTGAAAGTTAAGAAAGCAGTTGGGCCAAAGGGATTACGGAACTATATACTATAAATATAAATACACTCAGAAAAACAATCGCCCTCAATTTAGGAAGCTCGTCTATTGTACAGAAATTAAATTTCTAAATAAAAGTCACGAAAGTAATAAGAAAATAAATTTTAGATTGCATTTTTTTAACATTTTGAAAAAATATATTTTGTGTTCCTTTTTTCAGTGTGTGTTTAAAGATTGCATAAATAAAATCTGTTGTTATTTATATAGAATATATATAATAATATAAAAGTCAATAAAATATATTTAATTGTCGTATTTTCCAAAAAAAAATACTTTCAAGACTTTTGAAACGAATTTCATCATCAAAAAAATGATTACTCAAAAATTTTTCGAAAACAGAATTTATTTGTAAGAGCAAGAAAAGTTATCTAGCATTCTGGGCGAATTTTCGAATTTCGATTTATTTTCTGAGTGCATATATATAAATATATATATATATGTATATAAGAATATACATACATATACTCATGCATCTGTCTCGAGTGAAAGTACCAAATTTTAAATCGTTTTTCGTGAGATTTATTGTGGCTCTGGTTAACCGCTCAAACCCCCCACCCTCCCACACACCCATCCACACCTCCAACCACCCCCGCTCTTCACCCTTTATGCGCCTGCGTTAGTCATCTCGCAGCGGCATTTGAACAATTTACACCTCAGAAATATTTATGTCGCCACGGAGCATAACTTTAAGGTCCTCAGATCCGCCCTGGCTCTGTTCTATATCCAAAACTGGCATCAAACTTAATTTGCTGGAAAATGTTAGCAATTAAACATACGTTTTCATACCCTAACGGAGGGGGTGGAGTATTAACTCGGACTTGCACACACATATGGCCGGACATTGAAATTAATTTCGACTGCTGCTAAACGAAGGGGGCAAAATGGATGGGAGCATAATATGAGCTCTGCGAAGGGGCAGAGGAGGGGGATATTATATGAACTTTGACACCTCATGCAACAATTTTGCGGTTGACAATGAGCTCAGCATCTAACCCTTGGCCAAAAAAAGCAAGAGGAAGGCGCCTGTCGCAAGAGCATGACTAGAAAATACCCTGCAAACAGCTCTTGAATTTAGTTGCCAGTTTTGCACAATCGAATGTCAAAAGTAAAAGTGAATCGAAGACAGCCCAAACGGTTACTGCCAAGTTAATAAAGTTATAAACTTGGTTTATATAGACGCACTGAATGTGGGTAGGTGTAGTGTGTACATGTGTAAGTTAGATCTCTGGATGCTGTTTCTGCTCGCTTCGATTACGAAAATACACAGAAAAAGACTGTTTGAGAATATGTTATGGACCATAACTTGGGTGGTTATTTTGCGATCTTCAGAAATATTATTATAAAACATATTAATTGAAAAGCTCTCTCCGATATCAATTTGCATCGATCGGCAACAGATATTGATCAAATTAAATAATCTTGCCTATGGCTTGCGAGAATCAATATTCCAAATTCAGACTCTGAGATCGTCTTATTCATACAGACAGATAGACAGACATGTGTAAATCGACTCGTCTGCTAATCCTAATCCTGACACTTCCTTCTGTCTGGCACAGACTACATCAAATCCTTTAATAGGTACAGGGTATGTACAAGAGAGCCAGCTCAGTGGTTTACATACGTTTACACCTAGGCGAAACTGAGTTGGGTTTTTGGTTTTTTCACATTTAATGAGCCCAGACCGATGTCGGCATCAACATTATTATTTCAAATAAAAGCGCATTATGCTGGATTATCAACTGGACTTTTCGGCCAAAAATGCCGGAAGAGGAAAAAACCAAAAAAGCAGCCAAAAACAAAAGAAAAAAAAGGTGCAAAATGCGAAAACTTAATTTCCAGCTGGTATGCGATGTATGTATGCCGCATTTCGGACAGGGGACACCGGACACTTGACCGCCCAAAAATCCACACACACACACACACCAAGCCCGCTCAAGGGTTGCTTAATGAATGTGCGTCCCATTGTGGGGTGGAGAAGGGGAGTCGGGGAGACGGGGGTGGACATGTCCGGCGAGCGACTTGCAATTAAATGTGAAATGTTGAAAATAATTTGCATTACGTATGCGCCCCGTCTAACGGCTTATCTCATGCAATTAAGGTAGTTGGCAAAAAGTTGAACGCTTTATTTGCCGGCATTTGCATACATTTTTGGGAAATTTAATTAGTGCATGGATTTAATTATGTCATCCTCAAGTCCAGCAGCCGTTGAGTGCTCAATGAAGCGGAGAAGGAGTAGTACGCAGGAGTAGCAGCAGAAGGGGGAGCATAAACAGGAGCTGGAGTGTTCCCTTGCTCTATTTGCTGCTGTGGTATACTCCAAAGAATCTTTGATTTCTATATTTTCGAAAAAATATAATATATATGAAATATCTTAAAAATGTAAGGGACTTTCATACATTTTTTAGAAGTGCTTAAGTTTAAAAAAGGACGAATGAAAATCATACAAAATAAATGTGTTGGAGTTTAGCTGTTGTCTGCCTTAGAGAGAAGTAGTTCGTTCAAATTTTAATTATTTTCAAACTAAATAATTGCATTTAATAAAGTATCTAAAAAATCGCATTATTTAATTCTTAAAATATAAAAAAAAATATAAAAAATAATCATAATAATAATAAGTACACAAAAAAGGAAGGAAATTAAATAAATATATTTGTTTTTCAATTTTGGAAAAATTGTTACTGGAATGAACTACAGTTAAAGTCTGATTTTTATAATGATATATACAAATTCTAAGTCATCAGCTGAGCTTAATTTGCAATGTTTTTTTTTGAGTGTATGCAGTGTCTGGCAATTGTTCAATGAGTCGTGCATTTTTATTTGCATTCGCGTCAATTTGTTGCCGAGCTTTATTACAAAGGACAAAGGATAAAGGACTAAAGCGCCATCTGCACTCAATTTACCTGCATTGTCCTGCCAGTGCAGTTTTTTCCTATAAATATACATATATATATATCTGTATATATAAAAGTATTTTTACACTTGAGATTTTTCGCTGTGGTTTTTGTGTGTGTGTGTGTGTGTGTGTGTGGTGTGCATTGTGTGTGTATGGTGTGTGTGTTATTTTAAATGCAAAAGCGCCGCTGACAATAAGCGGAAATGAATTATGTTTGAGGGTGCGAGAGATAAGTGGAACGGGAACAGGAACTGAAACTGGTGCCCATCGGTGGTGCCCATTGCCCCACCTCGCTGAGGTGGTGCACCGGTACCCACTTTCGAGTGTGCCAGTGTGTGTGTGTGTGTGTGCGTGTGCATTGTGCGAGTGCATTTCGCGTTGAGTTTATTGTTGTTGGCCACGCAGCAGACAAATAAATCAATGACAGCCCGACTTTATTGTTTCGCTCACAAAAATATTGCTTTTATATTATTAAATAGCGGGCCTTTCTGACGCTTCTTTCGCCGTCGATCGCCGTCCGCTGATATATAATGAAATACCTATAGGGAATGCCAACGGCAGCAGTATCAGGAGCAGGGGTCTGCTGGTCTGTTGATAGGCTGGCCACATTCAGTGGCTTATGTATATTAAATGTGCTGCGGTCTCTATTGACAAATTTTTTGAATGATGCATTGCTCGTTGCGGTGAAAATGCAATAAAAATCCGTTAATTGTTGTTGCTTTCTGTTGGCCATTGCTCAGATTGCAGATAGCGCCGTGAGAGAGAGAGAGAGAGAGAATGATAAATTGAATAGCCCCAAAACAAATGATGACAAAATGTTTTGATTTGCATAAAACTTTAAATAACAAATGTGCATTTTTAAGATATTTTATCAATGCAGTATTTTGACTTTTTATTTTTTTTTCTTCATTTCTCAAGATGGTCTAAATGAAAGTCCTTGGCAAAACTTGTAATTGAGGAATAAGTATGAATTTTATAGTCAAGACAGATTGACTAGCAGATATCTTCCATTTGTAATTTGATTAATATAAAATATAACTGTGCTTTATTTCTCTTTAATTTTTCTGTGATTACTTTGGTAATTTGGGCTTTCCGTTAGTAATTTTGTTAGAAATCACAAATAATTTTATTTTTGTAAACAGAAAGTTCGCGGTTAACAGCTGTGTTTTTTATGTTTTTTTTTTTATGAGAGCGCTTGCTGCTCTTGCTCTCATTGTTTCACATTGCATGCTGGATCGCTTCGCTTTGTTGTTGTTGTAGCGGTTTTTGTGTGCGCTTTATTACTCTCGCTCTCTCTACTTTCGTGCGCTCCCACAACGCTTTATTACTCTCGCTCTCCCTACTTCCGTGTGCTCTCATAACTGTGTTTGTACTTTGTTATTTTCTCTGTGCTGCGTCGAATCTTTGTATAGTTTTCTCTTCTTTTCGAGCATATCAATTTCTAAATTAAGCATGTCTGCCTGCTGCCAGGCTGACCCAAATGCCGATTTCGTTTGTTCTTGGTTGTGTGATAACGTGGAAAAGTGTCATCTACGGGAATATTGATTGAAAAATTTAAATTTAATTATGAAAGAGAAATTTCTTCTTTTAAAATAAGTGTTTCGGCTGAAGTATTTGGCACAATTTGCTGTGCTAATTTCTGGCCGAAGGGCTTAGTAATAAAAAAGTATACAAATAATAAACGTATTTGGCCTCCTATTACATTGCCTCTGAATCCTTCTGGTGCTTCTTCTTTGAATGCTCCACCAAAAAACTAAAATCCTCTCTTTCTCTAGTATATCATAATGTTAGAGGTCTTAAGACTAAGCTTTCTCAACTATATATACATTGACAGTCTTTCTTTTGAATTTTACATTCTAGAATTTACCGAAACTTGTGAATAACTTTTTTGCATGGCACAGCTGGTGGGGTTTAACTAACTAATTCTTACCAATGATTTTTGGTCTGATTGGGTTTTTCCTGGGTTTTCCCCAATTCATGCAACAAATGTTGGACCATTATCATATAAATATATCATATTTTTAAATTTACATATCATTTTATTTTTATTTTAAATTAAATTAAACTTCTTACTTTTTGTATTTTTTTTGTCGACTGACCTAAGTTGACAATAAATAAATAAATAAATAAATTTCTTATAGTCTCTGCTAAGGACGGACAGGCAGACTGACATAGCCCAATCAATTTTCTTATGAGCAAAACTTCCTAAATTTAAAATATTTACTTACAATTTTTGATGATTGTTCCTGTTCTGCATTAATAAAGAGCTGTTGGCTATCCATGTAACTTTTCAATTCAAATTACTATATATTATAATATACTATACTATATAATAATATACTATAACCAATAAAATTCTGATCCTGTGTGCCCTATTCTGCCCAGATGGCAATGCGTCCAATATATGGGTTATATATGGGTCCTTGTCTCTTTGTGTGCGAGCTGGCACTCGATTTTAAATTTTTTAGTTTTCGGGCCTGATGTGTAACCATTCGTAATGCAGAATGGTTTAACTGTTGACCATATTTTGTAAAAAAATTTATGGTAAAAACTAAAGCAGGGTATAATTGTCTCGACGTCCAAAATTCTTTGTTTCTCGACGGGCACACATATACGCATACATACAAAGACAGTTTTCAACGGGATCATGTCACAGTGCACAAGCAATTTCATGTTCATACATATGTCGAGACAATGATACCCCTTTTAAGATTGCCACTAGACACTGTGTGAAATATATTGACTGAACAGATATATATAATATATGCATATAAGTTACCCATAAGCTACACACTTAAGCCATTGCTGGATTTCGCTGATGCAGCACACTCGCGAGCAGCTTACTCAGATGTCAGCGGTACTTGGACCATATTCCGAAATACGCTGATGCAACATTTGTGAAGAGCAGCGTTGAGCGACCCTTTGGTGCCCAATATCCGTTGGGTAACTTGAGCGCCTGCGCGATTTGCTTAGGTTTCACTTTCCGGGATCAGCCGAGAAGTTTGATAATAATTTTGTACTTAGTTCTAATCGTACTAGCGAAGAGGCGAGATGCCCTTCGAATAATAAAGTAAGAAATTTAAAATCACTTTTGTTCGATTCAATCGGAACATCATTAACTAAATAAATGAAGGTATAATATTGCTAAATATAACAACTTATTCATTGAAATGTTCATTTACTTCTTCATTTTCATTTCACTTCCCTCTCCTTGTGTTTCTATGTGTCTCTCTCTCTCTCGCTCTCTCTGCTGATAATGAGTAATTTGAGGCATAGACACACAACACACTCGCACACACACTTGCACTTGCACTTGGCAAAGTTTATTTTTTCAAATCCGTTTGCAGGCTAAATTATTAGATCGATCTCAGAGATTCAAAGTACTCATATACCAAGAAGGAGCTGCAGATTATTTCACTCGATCGATAACTGAATCGGTTTGAATTATTTGTAGATAAGAATCGCTTACCGATAGCAATACAAATCACACTTTTAAAGATTTATTTTTCAACTCCTGGTTCTATATACCTTAACACAATATTGGTCATATCTTATCGACACCAATTCCATATCATATCTTATCGATTAACTACATTATTTTTCAAAATATCGATGTACCCACTATCTTATATATAGTATACATTGTGCTATAATTAGAATGTTTGTGATTATTGATTATGAATTTGAACTTATGCTAAATTGCGCTCCAAGCCGATCAGATATCGATACATTACGAACATCGCTATTGACTCGATTAATTGCTCACAATAGAATCGGCGCAATGCCAACGAGGTGGCAGCCTTGACAGCTTTGACAGCTTCTTGTGTGCTTTTAAGAAAAAACTTTATATTTTTATAAAGATTTCACCAACTAAATAAATAAAATGTCATCCGTATATGCGAAAGATTCCAGTGTGGGCAGCCATGCAGACGCCTTATTGAAGCGAATGCAACAATTTGTGGATGAGAAGCAGCTGTGCGATGTGGTTCTCATCGCTGGCATTGATGGCAAACGGGTGTCCGCTCATCGCTTGGTGCTCGCAGCTTCGAGTGAATATTTTTCGGCAATGTTTACCGGACAGATGCGCGAGAGCAAGGAGCACGAGGTGACCCTTGGCGAGGTGCGTGGCGATGCGTTGCAGTTGCTCGTCCAGCACTGTTACACCGGAAGGATTGAGCTGCACGAGGACACTGTCGAGACGCTGCTGGCCACCGCCAACCTGCTGCAGCTGACATCTGTGGTGATGGCATGCTGCAATTTTCTCGCACGCCAGCTGCACCCATCCAATTGTTTGGGATTCGCATTCTTGGCGGAGAAACGGAGCTGCACAGAGCTGCTGCGAGTGGCGCAGGATTACATCTGCCAGCACTTTATGGAGGTGTGCCACAATGAGGAGTTCTTTCAGCTAAACGCCAATCAGCTGGGCAAGCTGCTGTCCAGCGATGAGCTGTGTGTGCCAACCGAGCAGGATGTCTTCCACGCGATGATGTCGTGGGTGCGCCACGATGCGCCCACTCGTAAGCAGCACATACCCGAGTTGCTCGCCGAGGTGCGTCTGCCCCTGTTGGATCCATCCTTCATTGCGCATCACGTGGAGAAGGTGTGCAGCGCCAGCAACGAATGCCAGCAACTGCTGTTGGAGGCCTACAAGTGGCATTTACTTCCCTCCCAGCGTCATTCGCTCATTGCTGCAACCGAACGAACCAAGCACCGCAAATGGAGTGCTGCCTGCCAATTGCTGGTTATGGGTGGCCGCAATAATGGCAGGCAGGTCACCACCATTGAGATCTACTGTCCGCGGCTGAACAAGTGGACGACTTGGGGGCACACGATCGATTGGCGTGAGTACTTTGGCGCCGCTGTCATGGACAACAAACTGATTTTGGTAGGCGGAGTGGTTGATGGGAGAGCATCGCGCACTGTGAAGAGCATCGACCTAAACACGATGGCCTGCGTGCCACTCAATCCAATGGGAACGGCACGTGTGTCCCCAGGCGTTGCAGTGCTGGATGGACACCTCTATGTGGTCGGCGGAATGTCTGATGTCCCTTTGAACACGGTTGAACGCTATAATCCTATTGCGCGCACCTGGAGCTATGTGTCTCCGATGTCCGAGACGCGTTCGACACCTGGTGTTGCAGTATTGGGCAACCGCCTCTATGCCATTGGCGGACCCATCCTAGACTCAGTCGAAAGCTATGATCCGCAAACAAACGAATGGAGTCTTCGGGCGCCAATGAATCGCAATATAGGTTGGGTTGGTGTCGCTGTTGCAAATGGATACATCTATGCCTTGGGTGGCTTGGATAAGGAAACCCATGATTGCTCAAATATCGTGGAACGTTATGATCCAGCTACTGATACGTGGACACTGATTAGCTCTCTGGTAGTGGGACGCGATGGCATCGGTTGCGCAAAACTTGGCGATCGATTGATTGCCGTTGGCGGATTGGATGGGAATCGTATGCTCAACAATGTCGATGAGTACGATCCGGTGCACAATGTCTGGAATGAACTGGCGCCAATTTCGATTCCACGTTACGACGCCCTTGTCTTTCCCATACCGAACATTTTACCACCACCAGCAGCCAAGGATGGATCCAAACTGTCTTACAAGCGTCTTATAATAACAACAATTATAATTACAATAATAATAATAGTAAATGACATAAGAAGCTGCAAAATGTAAATGAAATTTCCGATCAGAGTACCTTTAAGTCGAGTTCTCTCGAAATAAAGAAGACGAACAAAAGTGATGGAATAACGGATACCCTGCACTGAGCCTTAAAATATTATTATTTGTAGTTGGGTTAGGTTAGATGGTTGCTGACACACATAGGACACGCTAGATCCGTTGCATAACCTTGTGGGATGTGACTCCATTTCTGTGGCACTCGTGTGAGTGGGTGAGCTTAGCTCAGGTGGTTCTCTAGCCAGGTCTGGTCGGTCATATGGTTTCTATGATAGACTAGGTAGAAAGTGGCTTCCCAAGGTAGCGAAGTCATTATAAGGCTGGATGGCTACCGACTGGCCATTGCGGAGCAGTTTGTGCGACGTAGATCTACTGTGTTTTGTATTTAAGTTGAGACAGGTTTGGCGGGCTACACGACATTGACATTGATTGGAATAAATTTAGACCTCTTTAGGCAATTGAGTGGTTCTCTTAAAGCAATTACTAGTACTAGTAGAGTGCTCCGGGAGACTGAAGGATAGCTGAATAGGAATGAAGGGTGTATTCAGTTGTACCACTGGCACACAGTAGTCTGTTTTTGTGGGGATTCTTGCATTCCCATCTCTAGATGCATGGCCTTTCTGCTGTGTATTCCAGACTAAGGATTCTCTCAGTCTTATGTCTGTAAGTGTTGCATTGTGTTTCCACACATGAAATAGCTAGGATGGCGTCTAATGTTGTTCGAGCGAAGATTCCAAACTTTATTGTAGACTGTCCCAATACTGTTGGTTAACAGACTCAAGCATGTGGATGCACAGTTGGCTAACATCATTTCCAACAATATATTTTGCATATGTATATATTATACACGACTCGCGAGGCCTGCAAAATATTGGGCGCGTTGTCATCTGGGCAGACTAGGACCCACAGGCTGGTAAAAAATATAATGCATTTTTCTTATTTAGTATCGATTTGACGCCTCTGTGTATTGTCTGCTTAGTGGTTCTCAGAGATCTCATTTCTCTAGCGCTGAATTTGTTGATTTCTATTAGATCGATTCCCAGATTGCTGACTTGCTTTTCATTGTAAATATATTAATATTATTAGCAGCTCAACGTCTGAATTTAACCATACAACAAATCATCTACAAATAAATGAAATATAAATAAATAACTGATTTAACGACTCATCAATATTGACGGCTCTGAACTCATCCACAGCAATTATTCAAGTGAATGGAGCAAGCCGAGATCGCATTTCCACTGCGCGACTATGCAACATTGAGTGGCGCCTCATTTGTGGTTAACCGCAAGCAGCTTGTACGTAATCCAACTAAGTTGCTTCAATTTAAATACCGCTAAATCAACAACTGCCACTTTATATTGAGCCGCAGCACCGGGAAGCGAGAAGCGAGAAGCACAAGCAGAAAGCAGCAGCGAGAGGACGTTGCCGGAATAAAAAGCACAAAATTAAATAAACTGCGAGTAAAATTAAAAGTAGCAGAGGCAAAAAAAGAGAAAAGAAGAAGCTAACAAGCACACAAAAACACACACACACACACTGCACACCTACACACACACACACACACACATACACCACCTCCTCCTCCCTACACCCCTCTACTGACAATTCAGTTTGAGCACTTGAGCAACTTTCGGTACAATTTTTACGCTTCTTTTACTTCATTTTCAATGCATTTAACTTGAGTGACTCTTTAATCCTTGTAAGTATCTTAACTTGAGAGCGTGCGACAGGCGTGGTGGAGAAGGGGATTTAGATGGGGAGGGTAGTGCGAGGGAGTTACTGGTAACAACACCGTTTGCCTTTCAACTTTCAACGTCTTCGTCGGCATCTTCGCATTTTGTGCTACAATATTTATTTACCTTGCGCCTTTTGTGCCCACGTGCAGCATCTTCGACTTTGTCCTCGACTGGTTCTTCTTTCGTCCTGCTGCCTGCTACTTGCTGCTAGCTGCTGTTGTCGTCGCCGTTGCTACGTGCAACAACGGAGTCCACAACCAGACCTAGACCTGGCCACGCCCCAAACTCCGTTGGCTGCCTCAAAACGTCTGCCACTTGGCATATTTTAAATACATTTCATGCGCTCCTGAATTTTGGTACACTTAGCGAAAACAGGTGACGTTCAAATTTAGAAAATCCACAAGATCAGCTCACCTTATCATACTTAAAGTATTTCTAAAATTTTTGTCTTTCTGAGAGCCAGAGTTTTCCTCTTTCTTAATTCCAGAGTTATTGTTATGAAATTTTTAAAAAATATTTTTGATTTGTGCTGGCTACATAAATAATAAAACAATTAATAAAAATACAAAAAATGGAAGAAGAAGAACTTAAGAACTTAACTTAAGAAACAAATGCACGAATTAAAAATGATCTTATGCTTAATTCAACATTCAATATTAATAAATTATAAGAAATAAATCGAAGTAATTTAATTATAATTGCAGTTTAAGATAATCGATTACATTTGCACAAATACCAGCTGTTTGTGAAATCGATATTGCCATACTTTTGAAAACATCGATACCAAATTCGATAAGTAATCACAGAAACATTCTGTTTGGTAAGAAACTTTTAAATTTAAATTGAGTATTTAATAATTGAAAACACTTCTCAGTAAAAATAAAGCAGCCTTTCTAATTTTAAGTAATTTTATTTTGGAACTTTTTTGTGAGTGTAGCTGCTCCTGCTGCTGATACTGCTGCTGTTCCTCAAGGATATTTACTTCTTGAAAATATGTTTACTCGTGTTGTGCATATTTTAATCGTTTACTTTGCCAACGACGAATGTACTTCTGAGCGTCTGTATTTTTTTTCTCTCTTTTTTGTTGCTTGTTTAACTTGCGTTTAAGTTAAATAAGCCTGGCGAGTCCTTTCGTCCTGTTCTTCATCCTGTTGCGGGCTGCAACTAATTTAGTCCGACTTTAATGCTCGCTGTTATTAGCATATTGTGTATGTTATATGCCACTCCAATCATAATTGTTATAATAACCCTGGCCACAAATTGCTGGCTGCAAGCTGCAACATAAATTAGAGCGTTGCAGCGCGACGCATAAATAACGCGAGTCCTGACTGCCTGCCACAGTCAGTGGCTGCCTGCCACTAATAGAAATATCCGGTTGCAGTTATCTCACGTTGCTCGCCCGGACACTGGCCAGGAATATGATATAAGCCGCTGGCTGCCTTGCTTTGTGGCATGCAACCAGACAATGCCGCGGCAAATGGCAAAAACGGCAAACAGGTGTTGGTTATTTATCTGGCTGGCTTCAGACCACCAACCCCGGCTTCTTCATCTCCTCTCCTCTTATTTGCTTAGTTGGCGCTGTGGAAAATTTATAATGAATTCTAATGAGCATGTTGAAAGAGATACATTTACAGTTACGGATACAGATACAGTTAAAGATACACTCAAACTTAGGCAAGCGCTTGCGGCGATTCGTTAGAACACGCAACAAGCTTCGACGCGTTTCAACTTTCTTCATCTACACAAATATCTTGAGGTGAGTGGAGAGTATATTTATATATATATATGTATATACACTCAGAGAAAGAATCTCTCTGAATTTTTGAAATTCGCTATACTTATGCCGCCTTGGAAAATTCTCCTTATTATGCAGAAAGTATTTGTATACAAACCAGATTAAGATTAAAATTTAAAAAATATATGCTCAATTTTCAGATGTATTTTTTTCTTTCAAAATGGTGTACAAGCAACTTTAACATTACCTTTTTGTTTTGCTTCTGTACTTAGTTAACTTAAGAGTTTCAATGTTTTTCATGAGCAAGCGTTTCTGATTATTTTTCGAATTGAATTTCCCAATAATAGAAAATATTTATTAAAAAAAATTAAACAAGCTTTTCTAATTTTAAGAAATTTTGTTTCTTATGTTAGAAATTGTTCTGGCGTTTTTCAGAAAGTTACGATATTTTTTCTGAGTGTATACTTAGACATTCACATATATCTTATGGAGTTTGGCGCACAAATAGCCAGCGGGTTTCTTGCGCTTTATTTACAAAAGTTTTGCGTGGCTTTGAAATTTTTGCGGCATTAGCTCTTGAAGGATGACTTGATATGATATGCGGACATATGTACATGTATGTGCCAAGCAAAGAGCTTTCAATTACTTTACCTAGCTAAATACACAGATCTCACTGACTGTCTATTTGTCTGTCTGTGAGTCTCGACTCACTTGTATTAGAGTATAAAAGATAAACACTTTCTTTAACCACTTGTTCTTTGTTGATCAATTTCGAATTGTTGTTGAGGACTATGGACTAGTTTTCGATTGCAAATGTTACTAAACAATTACTATAAACAATATTTCATCTTTTAGATAACTATCAACTTCTTACGCTCTTATACCCTCCACTGATACCCATTGAAAAGGCTAAAAAGACAATAATGGTTTCTTGCAAAAGTATGCAACAGGCAATGCCATGAAGTATGAATATTCAAGATCAGCATCAAAAATAGTGCCAATCTATCTATCTGTAGATAACAGGCTAGGTGCAGAGTATCAGCTAGTCGAGCTCTCTCGAGCTTAAGATTACAATATTCTAGAGCTCAAACCACTCTATGTATTTTATGGATTTGTGATCTTGTTTTAGAAAACCGACCAAAGTATGGCCCATTGATATGCTTCTATCATCTGCTTCTAGATTTTTTAGATATCATTCTATCGAAACCAATTTAAAAATTATCGATAATTATCGACTAATTTTCTACACAATATCCACAATTGATATTTTTACTGCGCTTGCTGTCCATTACGGAGTTTTCAGGCAGTCGACAACATTCACAATACTCTATAAACTAAGCAGGCTCTGTAGTTTAATCGAATCCCACACACATATTTTATAGGTGAGTTACTTCTTCCCTCATCCCCCACCAAGCATTCCTAAAATGTTTGCACTTTGATTGCGTTGCTTGTGTGGCAGAAACTTTGGCCAAGAGCTTTATGAGGAACCCTCGAACCCTTAACCCACTCCAGCCAGCCATCCAAAATTATTTCAATTAAGTTTCTTACAAATAGCCCCGCCCAAAACTGCTCTGGACTTACTTTCATTAGTTGAGCTTGTTGTTGATGTTGTTGTTGTTGCCACACAGAAATTTATTGTCAGGTTCGATGGTTGGCAAAGTTTTTATTGCACGGCGGCTTGGAATTTGCCCGTTGCTGTTGTTGTTGCTTTTGTTGCTTTTGTTGTTGTTGTTTGTTGGCTTTTGATTATTCAAATTACGCTTAATTGTTAAGGTGGCCATAACGCTCATAATGGCTATAGCCAAAAGGCTTGCCTTAAGCGTCCCCCTCCTGCCCTCGAATTTAAAGCCCGAAATCGTTTGAAGTGTATAATTGGATTATGGCTAACATATTGCCAAGATAAAGTAAGTCTGAGCAGAGATTTCAGAGTGTTGAATTGATTAATAGATTGCAGATTTTAGCTGCTGTGAACTTCTGAAATCAATAAGTAATTCAACTCACAATTACAACTTTTGAGCCCCTTCGAATAGTCTGCTATCTCCAAAACTAGCTAATAAGCTCTTTGGCTCTATTGTCTTCGAATACTCTGCTTGAGCTCTAAACAGTTACTTCTGTATATAATATTCCTATTCTATAACTATTCTATATTCCAGCACTTACCGCAGCTCTGTGGAAAGTGTTATCTGCTGCCCGTTTCAGTCTATGAATCAGCTTATCACAATAAGCCCATAACAAATTTCAGTTTCCTTTAGTTATACGATTTATACACATCAAATGGTCAAGCAAGGAGTATATAACATAATTTCAATCTGTCTAAATCTTCATTGATTTCTCAGATTAGGATTAAATTACTTAATATTATATATTATATATATTAAGAAAAAAATGTAATCAGTAAAATATGTTGTTTTGATACCTCCAATTGGAGTTGGAGCAAAATACATGTTTTAATTATTAAGCTTAAAAATTCTTAATTGCTTATATTATTTAATTATATTTTAAATAAAATGATTTATTTAATAATATTTCTAGATTGTTCTATTATCGAGTAATATTCAGAGATTATAATTTATGTACATTAGAAAAAGGTATAACCGAATAGTCTAAAGTATATATAATATATCCGAATCAAACGTGGCCAATTTGCGTAATTTTATGAAAAGACAACGGTCTTCAACATCGGACTACTATATCATATATCTTTCCTACGAACAATCTCTTGGTTTTTTTTTAAATATTTAATCAAATCTAAATGTCGGCAATTTCGCTCTGGTCTACAAGGATATTTAATATTCGCATTCCTCTCTTCCTTCCTGTTTGCCTGTTTAAATAAGCTACTGGCTATTTTATACACAGGGTATCTGTGAGCCAAGTACTCTTTTATCAACTATGCAACAAGTGAGGCAAGTGAATCACGTTGGGTTGTGCAACAAGTGCGTTTTGCTAATCACATATTGCTCTACTTTGAGGCTTCATACACTGCAATTAGTTTGTGCTGAGAAATTGGCTTTAAGTTTAACGTTTTCTAAGAGTTCGACTCGATTGCACTTCACTTGAATTTTTTGTTTATAGTGCAAGCCTCAGAACGGAAACGCGTCAAGCGGCATATATTTTTTGGTTTTTTGTACAAAAATCATTTGTGGTATAGGTTTTATTTTTTTTTGTGATTTTGTTTTGTTTGCCTGACCCTTCGTTCAACCAGCATGGTGTTTACTGTACAGTGGCACTCTGTGGGCAACAAAAAATGCAACACACAATAAAGAGACACAGAGTTGAGCAACGTAAAATGGCGCGAAATTCGTACATTAAATGGACTGAACTTCCGGTGTGTGAAATTGTCGCACACTCACACGCACACACACACACACACAGAGCATACATATTGAGTTGTGGGCTCTGTTAGCGTGTTTTTCTGGCCATATGCGAGTTGTTGGCTATTTTGTGGGCGCTGACAAAAGCTACACAAAAAAAGGCAGGCGCATAGAAAAGCAACTGTAAATTTATGCCCATTGGCAATAATCCATTTTTGAAGCTGGTCAGCCACAGCCACAGCAACAACTACAACAACTACAACAACAACAACAAAAGCAGCAACAAAAGCAGCAGCAAAAACATCAACCAATATTTGAGGGCCCATTGTTTCCGCGCTAATTGTTTGGCTTTTTGACCAATTTGCTGCTGCTGCTGCTGCCAGCGACGATGACGACGAGTGCCATAAGAGTTTTGGCCACTCCATTTTTTGGCCATTACTAACACACACACACACACACACACACAGAGACAATCTCTATACCTACCCCCATCTCTTGAGAAGCGATAGAAAGAGGGTCGCAGCTGCCTGCGTAGATTGCAATTATTTTGCAAACAATGGCAAATTGTTGCTGCGTGTGCAAACATAAAATCAAATTGAACGTAGGTGTGTGTGCAGCTGCAAAGATACAGATACAGATACAGATATAGATACAGTTACAGTTACAGTTACAGATACAGTTACAGTTACAGATATACTTACAACTCCTACACCAGGTACACTCAGAAAAGAAATTGCCCCGCGTTTAAGTAAATCACTCTAAAGTCAACTAGAGAAATGTTTTGACTTATAAATAATTACTATATAGACAAAATAAAAATATAATATAATAATAAATTTATAATTAATCCAGATATATACAAAATAAAATTAAAAATAGTAAATAATTTCAATTTGTATTTTATATTATTAAATTTGTATATTTTTTATATTTATTTTTTTATTTAAATATTTCTGTTTTGTGTGTAATGTTTTGATAAGGAATAATAATAAAAAGAACCATAAAAAAATCTGTGTTAAGAGAAAAGACTTTCTCAATAGTAAGATGAGATACCATTGACCATTTTCAGTTTCAGTTCGATTTGTTTTTCTGAGTGTACATTTACGGCTTGAGTTACTTTTGTTTGGTAAGGTGTCTGCGTGTGGCGCATCTGGCACTTGCAGCATTTGCCTTGATTTGATTACATGCGGGGATACACCTACAACGACAAACGACGAACGACAGACGACAGACTCTCCCACAGCTTACAGGGGTTGCATGGATGGATATGCAAATGATTTTTTGGGGGGCAACATGCGGAAAAGCAGTCAGCAGACAACAGGTGATGGCCACATAAAAATACCAATCGATATATGTCTGAATATATATATATATATATATATGTATGGGAGTGTTTTGGGGTATCATTAAATGCGCATAGATTGTCGCCAGGCTGTGTGTGATAATAAAGTGCAAATCGCTGCTGGCAGCAGCAGCAGCAGAAGTTGCAGCATGTACATATATGTGCCACATGAGTTGGCTAAATTAATCACTCGCCTTTGCATATATCAAAATAAACAGATCATGACAAATGCAGTGCGTAAATCGAGCAGAACATCGCAGTGACTTTGTGTGAAATATACACTGAGAACAAATTATTCCCAAAAACAATGTTGTAGAATTTATATTTAATTTTTTTATCATTTATAATTTTAAAATTTAATTTTATTTTATTTAACTTTTGTGAAAGAGACTGTGAACTAATCAGGCAACAAATTTGAAGTAAGATTCTTCATTTCAGAATTCTTCATTCTTCAAATAGAAAATGTACATGGCTTGACATAAGATTAATTATCTGTATAATTCTTCATCAATATCGGATTAAAATCGTTTATTCATATTTAACAGCACCAGCTTTGGATAGCTAAAAACTTGGGCTCGGGATAACTCCCAGACGAGCTCTCTCGACCAGAGCATTCTTTACCATTTTTTTCCTCCTAGACGAGCACTCTCGACTAGAGCATTATTTTTTCTCTGTGTGTGTGTGTGTGTGCACAACACCTCGTTTGCACTTAGTGTGCTATTTGTTTGTTTGTCTTTAGTTTTTATTCCGTTTTTTTTTTTTGATTTTGTTCTTTTAATTAAAATAATTTCTGGCTGCACTTTTTCCACGTGAAATTCCCGCAGACGAAGACGACACATAGCCGCTGTCATGTTCGCTTGTCTCGCAATGAATTTGCTGGCCAATTCCCAGTTCCCAGTTCCCAGTCCAAGTCTGCATCCCTTTGCCCACTCCCGTTTCCATACCCATTTTCATTCCAACTCCAATGGCAAACAGACGAAACGGCGAAACGCATAAATTATGCTTTTGTTGACAATGCAGCCGACATTTTGAGTCTGATGCAGATGCTGATGCTGATGCTCATGCTGATGCTGAGGTGCCAAAGGTACAAAAACTTTGCTGCATTTCTTGGCAAACTAAATTGTCACATTTCTTCTTCTAGTTGGACATTTATTTGTTGTTTTCGTGTCTCGAATGGACTTTTAATTGTCGCCCGTTTGCCATAAATTAGAGAAGCGTTTCGCGTTATTTGAACGTGCCCTACAACATTTAAAGATCATTTCTCTTGGTCTAGTCAGCAGGTAACGCATCATATATTTGTAACCACATGCTGCACGCAGCAACATGCTCCCACATGCCACATGCAACTCAGCTTTTTGCTGGCTTGCCTTTGTCTTGCTCTACTCTTTAAAATTGAAATTGGATGGCAGCCAAAAAAAATAAGCAGTCAGACAATAGCGTCTTTAAAGTGTGTGCGGCACAGACACAAGTTGCCACAAAAGTTGCAGGACCATACTCCACCCTCTGGCTACACCTCTGTTACATGTGTTGTGGCTGGCTAAATGTTTTGCATTTCAAATTGCATTTTAATCGCATTTCAACCTGAAATGCCATTAGACATAATTCGTTTAGCTGCATTTGTCGTCGTCGTCGTCAGCCTTGTTGGCCAGCAAATCATTTCGATATGGCCAGTATGCCCCGCCCACATTACGCCCCCCATTTGAACACAATTGGCAACCGCACGTAAATCAACTTTGCCATTGATTTCGGCTGCTCTCCAACTGACAGTTGTCCACTGTCCACTGAACTGAGTCCGTTCATCCCACACTCAGAAAAAAAAAATTGAATTTTGTAAATTAGAAAATTTCAAACAATTTTCTTGCTTTTAAAAATAATTTCTAAGCATAAGTATACATTTTTATACAAACTGTTTAACTGTCTCGAAATCGAATTCCCGTCAAAATGTTAAATATAAAAATAGAATCATAAATATGAACTACAAAATGTTTATAAATAGTGAATCTTAAAATACAAATCCTTACTAATAATATTACGAACAAAAAAGGCAGTATAAAAATTAATTTTTTGTGAACACACATAAAAAGTAGCACTATCAAAATTAGAGATATTTTGTCTACATTACGAAATGTAAATCGTGGATTTTACAAAGTCACAGCTCTCAATTTTAGATATTAACTTTCTGAATAATAAGGTGCGAAACCCTTGGCAACTTAGTAAAATTCAGTACTACTTTTGTCTAAGTGTAGACCCCCTTCTGCACTCTCCCAGCTCGCTTGTCAGTTGCATGTTGCCTGGCTGCATTGACGTACTGTCCAGATTATGCGCATTGCATCCGTTTTGGAACAACTCACACTCACACACACACACACACACACACACACACACACACACATACACACTCACACACACAAAAATACTCTCATACACTCGCTTGTCAAATTTGTCATTTTGTAATTGATTGTGAGCCGATTGACATTTAATCAATTTATGTTTGTTTCGAGCAATCGTTTCTCTAATCGAAATTAGAGGGAACTGCAACTTATTCGTCACCTGACCGACTTCCATTTGTCAGCTGCTGCATATGTAGTACTATATATACATATATACTATATATATATGTATATTTGATTACAAGGTAAGTGACAGTGGCACTTGTTGAAAGGCGGGTCAGTTCGAGTCCAAGTGCCTTGGCAGCTAGCTGCATCTATCGAGTGTTGCTCAAATGAATGCCAGACAGACTGCCTACCAAAACTTAAATAGCTAAAATCTCAGTCAACACTCACACACACCACACACACACTTAAACACACACTCGCATTCGCATTTATCGATTTTCTTAAGCATTTACATTGTTAAACTAAATCACAAAAAAAAAAATGAAAAACGTGGCAGAAATAAGAAAGCGGATAAAAACATTTGCCACACCGATAATTAAATACTCTTTTTGGTAGATTATGCCATACAATAATGGAAAATGCCAACAAACAAATCAAGTGTGTTTCGGAGTAGTAAGAATATTGAGAAAAGCCTAGTTTATTGCCAAATATTATCCGGCTTTATATAAATATTATCTAACTATGCCAATATTATTGAGTAGATCAATTTGTTTAAGTCCAATCAAAACATTTAGAGAAGTTCTTAGGATAATTTATTTAGTTACTTATTTATCTTAAAACTACAAATTTGAAGCTTATTTTATTTATTTATTTAATTATTGTGCTAGTCAAAAGAGAATTAAATAAAATTACAATTTAAGTAAATAAAATAGGAAAACATGAAATATGTTTATACTTCCTTTTTCATCGGCAGCATTTTTAATTATATTTTGATAAGCATTAATTATAATTAAAATATGTTTTAATTTAAATATTTTCACTTATTAAAATCTCCAAAGAACATGCAAGTCAACATTAATTAATAGTAATCGATCAAATGAATTAGCTTTATCTGCGTTTGGTATGCAAGAACTTATATTCCAAATTATGGTCTCTGAGTTCTGCTTGTTTGTATCTATAAGGGGTGATGTTGTCTATGGAATGAACTAAGTTTGTGCTGCCCAGGATATAATCGAACTTATACATACCAAATTTGGGGTCTCTAGTTCTATTAGTATCCGATATCAGTTTGTTCTTACAGGCAGACAGACAGACGGACCTAGCTAAATCGACTTGGCTCTTGATCCTGATCAAGAATACATATACTTTAAGGCGTCGCAGATAAGTCGTTTTGCCGGTTACATGCTTTTCCACAACTTCATCAAACTCTCTTTCCCATTTGTAATGGTTTTCAGGGTATGAGACTATTCCTACTTGAATGCGTTACACATTTGGTGACATAATCACAATGCTCTTTGCATTGAGTAAATCAGCACAAACTGACCCTGAGATGCTGCTGCTTGAAAGAAAGCAGAAAAAAGAAGCGAAGAAAAAGAAGAAAAAGAAGCGAAGACGACGACGGGCCAAGCGAATTTGTGCGCTTGAGTGCGTGCATAAATTTCTTGTGCTCTTTGCTGGCTATTATTTACATTACACACACACATTTATATATATATATATATATATATATGTATATAGCAGATATATTTATATATATATGTGTATGAAAAACTCAATTTCCTGCAACGAACACAGGCACATCAAATGCTTTACGGCCGCGTTCTCTCTCTTTCTGCCTGTCTCACTCCCACTGCATTAATATTTCCATGTCCATCTGAAATTTAACACACGTTTGTGGCACGGCACATACACACACACATGCACACACACAGACACCATTTGGCCACAACCACCGTCTGGGCGCTGTGTGCGGAATATTCGCTTGTAATGTGTGTAATCAAAGTAACAAAATCCAAATCATATTTCCTTCATTGACCACAAACCAACCGAGGCGCAACCCTTTTTTCAGACTGTGCATAAAACATTTTGCTCGATTTCCACAATCAACGTTTGCCTTACAACAACCAACTTTTCTTAACCTTGTTTGATTTTTATTTCCCCAATTCTTTTTTTATTTTTGCTGAGGCAAAATTATTGGTCTGGGCATATGTAATCATGTTGGTGGTGAGCGTATAGGACGCATCATAAAGTGCACACAATCAAAATGAAATACGTTTTAGGTACACGTTTCTATCTACACTTGACCGGGGCATAGACGACTGAACGATGAGCTACAATCAGCAGAAAAAATCACTATACTCTTTGCGCCAAGGTCAGCAGACCTGATGGCACCTGATTGTACAGAAAGTATATTTCATTATCAATATTCACAAACAGCAGATATTTGAAGGAAGCTAAGCGCTGGTGAGTGGAATTCGGATATTACTCTCTAAGCGTAGCGCATTTGAATATCTGTAAAGCCGCTCAAGCTAGTTAGCATTTCGCATATGTTGGCAATTTTTTATTTATAGCTGTGGTCGCTCTTTACTTAAAGGTGTTGGGTGTACAAGTGTGGGGAATCAGGGATGGGGTTGGGGTTGGGGTTGGGGTTAGGGGGTTATCCTTTGCTGCTTGTAAGGACTTTAGTTGCCGCTGGCCATTTGGTTTGCTGCTTTGTCAAAACTTGTATAAGAAATCTTTTGGAGCAGTTGCATTTCACGCTAAAACTTTTTGCCCAAAAATTCTCATTTGTGGTCAAGGCTAAAGTTTTATTTGAGTTCACAGTTTCAGTTTAGCCCAAAAATTCAATTAAATCTACGCATTATGCACGCTGCACTGCTCCAGTTCAATTTGAACCTTTCCAGGGCTGGCCAAAGAGCCCTGCCCCAGAGTTTGCTTGTATGCAAATAACTTTGCACAAAAGGTGCGCCGAGTGGATGGTAAACAAATTATCAAAAGTGCCCAGTCAGCAGGCAAAACTAACTAACTCAAGCAGCGAGCTCAACTACACTCAGAACAAATAAGTGACCTGATATATACAATGAATAAATGAATATTCATTTAATTTCATGTTTATTCTCTCTAAGATTCGGGATTATTATTTTTCCTAATTTTAATTTTTTTCATAATTTCCCTTTTTCATTTCCGCTTTTTAGAAATGATTTCCCAAATAATAGAAATCATTTAAAAATAACTTAAAAAATGTTTTCCAAATTGCATTTAGATTTATTTATTTATTTTTCTGAGTGTGGGATTTGAACGGGAAGTTCTTCATTTGGTGAGCAACGCACACGATTCTCGGTGGTAAGCGTCAGTTCATTATTAAAACTTTTAAAAGCAGATAAGAGCACAGACTGATATAGAGATGCTGACACTGATACACACACTCACACACACACACACACACATACACAGGATGATAAGGACGATAACCTATGCGGGTAGAGGTGGACGTAGAGAGGGGGAGCCACTACCAACGCGGGCGCCACTTTACCTCTAATTGAAACATTAAGTTGCACATCACGTACGCGGTGTCAGACACCAGACGCCTGCCTGTACGGGAAGGGTGTGTGGTGAGGGGCAAGGGGACTTTGGTCTATGGCGCCTAGGAGTATGCTAAAATTGTGCTCGACTGCGGCTGCTTGGGTGTTTTTCACCTAGTCCCCACAAACAAAAAACATAACAACAAAAAAATAAAGCCCAAAGTGCCAAAGCTTCGACTATCAACCACTCAGCACTTTATTTTTTTCCATGTTGGCATTTTAAAAAGCATTTAAGCCACTAGTAGCAAGAGGGAAGGGGTACAGGTTTTTTGTTAAGTGTGTAAAGTGATTACGTCGAAAATTTGTTTGCCTGTGATTCTGCATACGTGTGGCACAACCAGGAGTCCAAGTTATAGAAGAGTGTTGTGGAAATCCCTAATAAACGACACTTGATAGTTGATGTTAACTATATCAATTAGCGCACAGGCTTAGACAAGGTCGAGTAAACAGCTGAGCACGTTCATGTATCCAGAGGGTCATCACTGCAAGGGAAAGTAGGATTAGTTTATAAAGGATTTGCATTACTAGTTTATAATTACCCCACTTGGAGCCCACGAGAACTGGGCATCCTCCATGAAGGGTTCTCGTGTCGCCAGTCCCATTGTCCAGCAGATTATACCAGAAGAGAGCCATTCCACGCTCTGGACTAACAGCCTGTTTCAGATTTGGGAATACTGTGGCGCCTCCCTGCTCCACCTCAGACAGCTGTGCATTTAAATATAGATTTAAATGATAAAAATAATAAGCCAAAATGCACATACATAGAACAGCACCGTTGCAATGCGATCCCCTGCTTCACTTGCTTGTTGCTAAAGGTGAATTAATTTGATTTTCAATTATGACACTCACTTCTACACTCAGAATAAAATCGCACTGAATGTTACTTCTAAAACACAAGGTTTTTTCCTAATTTAATTTCAGTTAACATTTGAATAACATTTGTAAATACTATGTCTAATATTCCAGGATGTTTTTCCTGTTGTGTAAGAATCAAAGCTGTTACTTATATTACTATTTAAATTTCGGGGAATGTCAAATTATGGATTTATTATTATTATCTGAAAATGTTGTTTCTTATATTTAGAAACAATTTCTAAGAACAGGAAAAACTTTCTCATTTTCATGGCGTTTTCATTAAATTCAGTGTGATTTTTTTTCTAAAGACACTCTCACCTGTGTGGTATTAAAGAAATCGTAGTGAGCCGCATAGTGTCCACCCAAGCCATAGTTCATAATGTTGAATGCCTCAGAGCCCTGCATGCTTAACGCAGTCATGTCCACAACTCGTCTCTCGATGCGCCTCGTGAGATTGTTGAGATCCCTTTCCAGCCAGGCGCCCTTCGAGGTTCGCACTCTTCTCGAAACATATTTGCCATCCACATGGACAGTGGTACGCTTCAACAGAGGTCGGGCAAGATTTTGGAGTTCATCGATTTCCTGGGGAGACAATGCATCATGGAACACAACTATAAATGGATTAAGCAGAACAATTTCCATTTTGAGGGGTGCCAGTCGTAGAAATGGCGAAGTCTTCATTTTATATTCGCAGTGCAGATTTAATTGTGGCTCAAATTGACCTCGACAACCTCGAGAATAAGATGTAATATTCTCTTTGGCAACAGGTTTCAATTTGGGCTCATTTCTGATCATATTCTGGACGTAAGTTCTCAAATTGAATACTTGGGTTTTCTCTGATTTATTTCCCATTATCAGAGCATGATCCAAAATTGGCATAGCTGTGGAATAATACTCTAAAACACAGATAACCAATGAGTTATCTGCACGAATTCAAGCGGAATTTACTCACTATTTTCAGCAAATGCACTGGCCATGAAATAGACCAATCTCTCAGGCTCAGATCCCATCAGAGTCGGAGTTGTCTGATTGGAAATGAGACATTTGCCAGTCTCGGCGAACCATTGCCTGGCCAAATGTGGTTTGCTGTGTTGATGCAGGAATTGGCCAATCCTATAAGTGTCCATTGCATTAAGACTTGATCTGCAGATGGCATTCTGATGGGATATTCTGAGGAGTGCCACACAAATCTAACTCACTCGTACTGCTTTCCGTTGAGCAATCCCTTGACCACGTCCCCAATAGTCAAATTGTACACATCGCTCAGGCGTTGAATGGCCTCACAAGCCTCCTTTAGATCAGTAGGACTCGGCAGCTCTGATTTGTGCTGGGCGAGATGGACGATGTGCGACCAACCCACGGGCTCCTCAATGAACACCTTCCAATCAATCCAATCCCCCTGCATGCGACGTATTAGTGAAAAGGCATTCAGAGGATTCGAAACATAATCTTCCATTTGAGACATGGCCTTATCGCTTTCCGCTTGCAATCGTGGAACAACACTGAGAAAACTAATAGTTATAGTTTCAAATAAATCAAGTTAGACTTTGCAACTTACCTTTTCAGTGTATTCAACTTTCTCTCCAGCTCATCCGCATAGCCGTTGAGGTTCCCAATGAGTTTGGCCTCCAGCAGGAGCAGCTTCACCATTCCCGAGACGGATGTCGAGTGACTTTCCTCCAAGGTTTTATTTCCATTTGTTAAGATTATGGCAATGGCAAAGGCAATCCACAAAAATATCCATTTGAGTGAATCCATTTCGTGTCACGTTTTCAATCTGTTCAAAACTGACAACTACAACAATGTTACTATAGTTCCTAACTCATTTTAGAGTTTGGATTTGAGAAAAAGAAAAGACTTTTGAATTGGTGTGCTGTATTGCGTATGGCAATTGGGCAAATTGATTGCAGATTTTATTTCGAATTTTTCACATTTTTCATACTTCCAAAGTTAATAAGAACCGGTGAGTGTCCGCGCCTCCAACCCCGACCGCGTCCTCCATGTCCCCAAGATGCTCTTGCCGTTGTTGCAGCTGTAGTGGGAGCGGTTGTAGTCGTTGTTGTACCCTGAGTTGAAGTTGTCGTGCCCTGTCCTTCGGTGGACTTTACCAAGCAAATGGCTAAGACGGCACAGCTTAGGATCAACGTTGCGATTCTCATTGCGATGTTTGTGGAATTCTTCTGAATGCTGATCTCTGTGTGGAGACCGAGAGCTATTTATACCAATTTCAATTTGGGGTTTGTTTACCCAACTATCGCAGCTGTGTCAATCACTTGCTTGAATTGCTTACTCTTTCCTTTAACCTTGTTTAACCTTGTATTTTCTGCACGAATAATCTATGTGGATTTTTGCACAAGTGTTTGCAGAATTTGTTGCGCAACTGAATATACCCGAATAAAAAACGAAATTTCTTTTATTTAATTGTTTGCTCATAGTTGGCTGTTGTTCGCTTGCTGTTTTTGCTGTGTCAACTGAAATTGGAAATAAACATATTTCGCATAAATAAACAAGTTACGCATTATATATTTCGCAATATTTTTAAAAGATTGTTATATATTAAGTCTGAATTAAAAACAGTTCACAAATATTAAAAATGTTTTCAAAAAATAATACGATTAAATTGAAATTCAAGTAACCAAATATATGTTAGATATTTGGAAGTGGAAAATATAATATAAAATGAATACAAAATTAAATTATTATAATAAATTCTCGAAAGTTTTTTCTTATATTTATCTTAGTCATGAATTTATCTGGTTTTAAGAAGAGTGCATTGTAATTATAATAAATATTTGTACCCATGCCAAAGAGGAACTCTCTATTTAATAGTTTTATGATACGATATTCAACGTAAAGGAAAAAACTATTTTAGATTAACTAGATAAATAAGTTATAGAAACAATTTCGCTGTGTGCAGTGCTCTGGTCTAATTTACTAGATTTAATTTACTATTATGCCTAAGGTTATGCTTGGGTTTTTCGTATACCAAGTTGAGCTTTTGCCGACGCCCTCTGTGAGACGAAGTAGTACAGTGTCGATCGAGCATTGGTTTTGCAAGTCCCATCGACTTGGACGCATTTAAATAAATAAATATATTTGCCACCAACAGAAAATCCTCTGTGGACAAGTGCATCTCCAACAAACACACATTCATTCATTTTGTTTTTAAATATATTTAAATTTTTATTCTAAATCAGCATGTGTGGTGCTGATTTATTGAATCAGTAACAGTCAATTTCAAGCCCAGACGTCGCCAAATAGGCACAGTAGGGAAAATATAAAATAATTAAATCAGTTAATATACTTTCTTCTGGAGAAGCTAACAAAGTGAACAAGTGCACAGTGACACCAGACGATTTCACAAGGCAAGTGGATTAATGCTGCAATTTAATGAATTAAATTAATTAAATATGTTTAATTACAATTAAGAATTTAAGGTGGTGTAGTAAACACTGTCCACCTACACAAGATCTCTTGGATGTGGAGAATATGCAAGTAAGTGCATCAGATCCACAATTTTGCTTTTTCCCTAATTTCTATTTTGGTGAGCAGCAAGAATGCTTCGATTTTAAAGTGTGTTAATATGCAGAAAAGCTGTGTAAAATTGCAAGAGCAAATCTCTCTTAAAGTTCGGATGAGAGAGCTTTCACTCAACTTTAATGAGCGGAAGCTCATTGCTCTCCTTAAAGATCTGCGCGATGAAGTGGAGCGGGATTTCAATATGGTATTAGAAACTAAGGCACAATCTGAAAGGATGCCAACACTTTAATATGGAAGTCGCTGTCAACAGACTGCCAAAAATAAATGAACAAATAACACTACGAAATAAACCAATACATGAAAATGAAACACTTGATTAAATAAAAGTGAATACATAATTAAAAACAAGATTTATATTTAAGTACTCAAAAAAAAGTAATAATAATAAAATAATTTGTACATAAATAAATAAATAAATGAAAAATTACAAATGAAAAAGCACAAATAATTTAAAAATTAAATAAATGAATAATTTTGTGTTGCACGAATACTCCATACGTTAAATTATAAGATTTTTTATTTTTTACTCTTCTATCTGTAAAAAAATAAATAATTAAATATGGGATTACAAAATATTAAAATTTAAAATAGTTAAGACGAAACTGAATTTATTATATTAGAAAGCTTAAGTTATCGAAATTGTTCTGCAAAATTTTTTTCCCGAAAATGAATCAGGAATTCGAAAAATGTAAAATTGCTTAAATATTATTGATAATAATTTAATAAAATATTAAATTCTATTGCCTTGTACTACCTATTGTAATATATCGCATCGCACACTTAGGGATCATCAAATCTTATTATGTTCAGTTGATCCTGGAGTGTCTCCTCCAAATTAAATTTATGAGATCGGTCCAATTCCTTTTTCCTCTCTTCCTCCTTCGAACTACAACCGTACTCGATATCTTTTAATTAGTATTATGCACAGCGAACACGTAGCGCAAGGAACTTTAAGAATCCTCGACCAACCGATACAACCGGAACCACTTCTTGGAGGCTACATTATCGTCTGCCTATGTGTGTAGATATAATCATGTGTAATATATCACAGCTTCAAACTCAATATTTTAATAAATTATACTTGTTTTTATCTGGTAAATCAGTGGGCTGCGTAAATTTTCCATCACTCGCCAGCAATTTATAATTTGCAGCTGTGAGGTAAACAAAAACTGGTCTTACACAAATAACTCTCTCATTCGGCGTTCCCTTGAGTAATCCTTTGACCATGTCCACAGTTGTCAAGTTGTACACATCATGTGCTCATTTATAAAAGAGGCATGGGAACGATCCATGAATATCTTCCTGTCTGTCCAATCCTCGTGCATGCGACGTATTAGTGAAAAGGCATTCAGGGGATTCGAAACATAATCTTCCATTTGAGACATGGCCTTATCGCTTTCCGCTTGCAATCGTGGAACAACACTGAGAAAACTAATAGTTATAGTTTCAAATAAATCAAGTTAGACTTTGCAACTTACCTTGTCAGTGTATTCAACTTTCTCTCCAGCTCATCCGCATAGCCGTTGAGGTTCTCAATGAGTTTGTCCTCCAGCAGCTTCAACATTCCCGAGACTGATGTCGAGTGACTTTCCTGCAAGGTTTTATTTCCATTTGTTAAGATTATGGCAATGGCAAAGGCAATGCAGAAAAATATCCATTTGAGTGAATCCATTTCGTGTCACGTTTTCAATCTGTTCAAAACTGACAACTACAACAATGTTGCTATAGTTCCTAACTCATTTTGGAGTTTGGATTTGAGAAAAAGAAAAGACTTTTGAATTGGTGTGCTGTATTGCGTTTGGGAATTGGGCAAATTGATTGCAGATTTTATTTAGAATTTTTTAAATTTCTCATACGTGTAAATTTAGTCAGGATCGGTGCGCCGCCAGTCGTGGAGTTTAAAGCTGTGTCATATGGCGTGTAATATAAATCATCTAAAGAATGACTTGGGACATAGGGCCAGTTTAGGCCTGTGGTTATTGGCGGCTGCCCTTCGGTGGACTTTACCAAGCAAATGGCTAAGACGGCACAGCTTAGGATCAACGTTGCGATTCTCATTGCTATGTTTGTGGAATTCTTCTGAATGCTGATCTCTGTGTGGAGACCGAGAGCTATTTATACCAATTTCAATTTGGGTTTTGTTTACCCAACTATCGCAGCTGTGTCAATCATTGGCTTGAATTGTTTACTCTTCCTACTTAAACTATATTTTCTACACGAATAATCAATGTTGATTTTTGCACAACTGTTTTCAGTTTATTTTGGGCAACTGAACTAATAATAAGAAGAAAGTCAAAAGTCGCAGTATTTTCTAGAATATTTATTTATTTGTTCACTGTTAACTAAAAACAATCCTCAGAAAAAAAGCTTTCTAAATAATAAAAATTGAAATTGAAATGAGTGTATTATGCATAAAGTTTTTGTAAAACTGACTAAATTAAATTATTATTATTACTAGTAAATATTAATTCGCGTTAATTTGCATTCCCTGTTAATTACGTATCGAACAAAATAATCGATTATGAAAAATGAGCATAAAACCAAATTAAATAATCTGCAAAAAGCTCTTTAATTTGTTAGTTTTATTTTATGCTATCGAGGCATTCCTGGTATCGGGGAATATTCGCTCTTTAGTAATAAATATAGAGTATAACAAACGTGTTCACATTATTTGAAAATCTCCCTCCAAATGGCCAATGGCAATTTTTCTTAGTCATGGTTTCATTTGGTTTTAAGTCCTTTGCAAGTATAACAAATATTTTTACCTATGCCAAAGTGTAGCTTTCTATTTAATATTTTCTTTATTAACAATTTTTTGTCTGTATATATAATCAGATGTAATATATCCCGGCTTCAAATTTACTATTTGAATAAATAATACTCACTCGGGAGCAATTTCAAAGTAAGCAAGTCAGTTCCATCAACGTACAACAGCTTTGGTCTCAAAGCTAATTGAAAAGCATGCTGAACACTGATTTCTTTATTGAATAGAATCGGTTTTAAGACAAGGTCTAGTAAACAGCTGAGCACGTTCTCGTATCCACTTGGTCATTGCTATTAAGGAAAAGTCAGATTGGTTAATAAAGGATTCATATCATTGGTAAATAATACCCCACTTGGAGCCCACGAGAACTGGGCAGCCTCCATGAAGGGTTCTCGTGTCGCCAGTCCCATTGTCCAGCAGATTATACCAGAAGAGAGCCATTCCACGCTCTGGACTAACAGCCTGTTTCAGATTTGGGAATACTGTGGCGCCTCCCTGCTCCACCTCAGACAGCTGTGCATTTAAATATAGATTTAAATGATAAAAATAATAAGCCAAAATGCACATACATAGAACAGCACCGTTGCAATGCGATTGCCAGCTCCTTCTAAGTCGACCTGGAGGCGTCATTTTTGATTAACGACTCCATTGATCTCAACTGAAAACTTACTGTTCTGTCAAAGTAATCGAAATGAAGATTGTAGTGTCCACCCAAGCCGTAGTTCATAATGTTGAATGCCTCAGAGCCCTGCATGCTTAACTCAGTCATGTCCACAACTCGTCTCTCGATGCGCCTCGTGAGATTGTTGAGATCTCTTTCCAGCCAGGCTCCTTTCGAGGTTCGAGTCTTTCGCACCACATACTTTCCATAGCCGTAGGCCTTAGTCCGCTTCAGCAGAGGTCGGGAAAGTTCCTGTAGCTCGTTGATTTCGCGTTGCGACAGTACATCGTAATATCGCACTATATATGGGTCCAGATGTAGAACTTCCTTTTTGAGAGGTGCCAAGCGGAGAAATGGGGATTTTTTGAACTTGTATTCACAATAGAGATTTGATTGAGTTGCAAATTGACCGCGACAACCTATAGAATAAGAAGTGATATTCATGATCTTGGGGCTTATTTTTGGCTCAGCTCGGGCAAGTTTCTCGATTTCAGCCCTCTTTTTCAGAAGCTTGTCCGTTTTGTTTCCCATCATCAGTGCATGATCCAAAATTGTCAGAGCAGTCGAGTATTGCTCTAAATAAGACAAACTTTAGTTATATTTTTAATTCGGTTTGCGTGTGTGTTCCACGGAGATACTTTTTAGAAATATTTTCTATTATTAGCAAATGTATTTCCATATTTTTCCGATTGCCGATTTAGGGAAAGCCTTAATTTTCCCTAATATTTAGAAATTATTTCTAAAAAAAAGTCTAGTTGAGTGCTCACTGTAGTTACTCAATGCGCTCGCAAAGAGATGTAGCATTCTAACAGGGTCGGCTCCAATTGGAGTGGGCAAGGTATGATCCATGAGCCACTTGCTACTCTCCGCAAACCATTCGCCAGCCCTGTGTTGATTTTTATGCTTGTGCAGGTGTTGACCCAAAACATACGAGTCCAGAGCATTTAGACTTGTGCTGCAGATGACATTCTTCAAGATTATTCTCAGGAGTGCTACACATATCACTCACTCGTACTGCGTTCCGTTGAGCAATCCCTTAACCATGTCCCTAATGGTCAAGTTGTACACATCCTGGAGAAGATGTATTGCCTCACAAGCCTCCTCCAGATCAGTTGGACTTGTTAGCTGTGCCTTGTGCTCATTTATAAAAGTGGCATGCGAACGACCCACGGGTGTCTCCATGAAAATCTTCCAGTCTGTCCAATCCTCGTGCATGCGACGTATTAGTGAAAAGGCATTCAGGGGATTCGAAACATAATCTTCCATTTGAGACATGGCCTTATCGCTTTCCGCTTGCAATCGTGGAACAACACTGAGAAAACTAATAGTTATAGTTTCAAATAAATCAAGTTTGACTTTGCAAATGACCTTTTCAGTGTATTCAACTTTCTCTCCAGCTCATCCGCATAGCCGTTGAGGTTCCCAATGAGTTTGGCCTCCAGCAGGAGCAGCTTCACCATTCCCGAGACGGATGTCGAGTGACTTTCCTCCATGGGCTCATCTTGTGCTTTGATGGAACTCACGCTTATGGCAATCACAATGTAAGCGAATATAATCGAATACATTGTGTGTTGAAAGTTGAAGCTGTCAATGCCTCAGTAATATGCCTTAACACAACTATGTCGATTGGCAAGTCGAAGTTAACTGTGATTTTATATTTGTTTATTTTAAATAAAGCTTAATTTAAAGCTTAGTAGAAATTAGATTCTACACTCGGAAAAAAATTGCATTCGAATTCATAAAATTTGTATACTTTTCGCAGCTCTTCTTATGATTCAGGAAGCATATTTCGAATTCATTTGTGTCTAAAAATCTTTTCTTAATCATTTCCACTGTTTGAAATTTAATTCAAAATAATAATTCGATGTAAACATTTCTAAAAATAAAAACCTATTTAATTTCAAGAATTTTTTTTTTATATATAAAAATTGTTTCTAAAAGTTAGACAATTTTTAGCTGTGGGCATTTCAAAGCGAACGATAAGTATTTGCCTACGTATACTTAGAATACTATATTAAATACTTTCAATACGCTACTCACAAAACAAACAATACGAACAGAGTATCCACCAGTCGAGCAAGAGCATCTTCAACTGATTGAATTGTAATTGCTTCCCCAGCAAGTTAATCACTTCTTATCTGACGGCTTGTTTGGAGTTTTGAGTTTCTAAGAAACCAATGCAAAGCATAGCATTTGGCGATTTCTTGTTATTGTCTGTTATCAAAGTTGAATTGTATGTCTTATCAAGCTAATTACTAAATGATATTCTTTTCTTTTCTTTTCTCGAGAGGTATCACTGCTTTAAGCATGGCCTTCTAAACATCTGCTCATTTTCACGTATCCATTTGTTGCACACTGTGAAATATGATATATACATTGCGATTGCGCGTATTAATTAATAGATATGATAATTACCCCATTTGGAGCCCACTATAACGGGACACGCGGCATGAATAGTGTTTTCATCAAAATCCCCGTTCTCCTTTAGATTGTACCAGATAATGGCTGTTCCTCGTTGGGGAAAGACAGCTTTTTGGATGTTGGGAAAGACAGTAGCACCACCCTGTTCCACATCAGAGAGCTATATTTATACATATATACATATATAAATATATATAGTATTGAATGAGATTTCGTATTATCCGGCTACTCACATAGAACATAACTGTAGCAATACGATCGCCGTTGAATCTTGTCCTTTCAGTGGCCTACAATCGAATAATTGTTAAACAAAAAATATTACTAAAAAAAATGTCTTTGAATTTTTGGAAATTGCCCAGGAAACTAGAAAGATTATCTTTTCTTTAGAAGCAATTTCTATATATAAGAAGAATAATTTTTATAAATTAGAAAGGCAATACCAAAAATATTATGTTTTTTCAAAACGTTTCTTTTGTATATTCTATTTTTAGGAACTGCATTTATACAAAAAACAGAAATACAGACGCACATTTTTTGGAAAAAAATCTTTCTTAAATTCAGAAACAAGTAATGTGAAATTAAACTAAATGCATTTTAAGACTATCTAAAATGTTTGTATATGTGAAATCGAAATGGTTCTTTTTCATATATGTAGTTACCCTTGGCGAACTTGCAAAGTTCTGTTTTTAAATATTATTTTTGGCATTTAAGTACTCACATTCAAATAATCAAAGTGTGGAGCATAGTGTCCGCCCAGACCGTAATTCATCACCTGCAACATCTCCGAGCCGTACATAGTGAAGCCAGACATGTCTTCGATGCGTTTGTTGAGGCGCTCTGTGAACGCGTTGGTTCTGTCCCCCAGCCAGGTGACCTTTGAGGTGCGCTCCTTGACCATCGTATTGCGTTTTTTGACTTGATCGAAGACCATGGCGCGTTTCAGTTTGGGCACAGCGAGCAATTGCAAATCCTCGATCTCACGAGGCGAGATCACATCGTGATAGAGCACCATATACGGATCAAGTTGAAGCAGCTCCATTTTCAATGGGGCCAATCGCAGAAATGCTGAATTTGTGCTATTGTAGACGCAGTGCAGCCGAGCCGAAGTTGTGGGGGCAAATTGACCCCGACAGCCCCTCTCGTATTTGCCCCCAGTTCGCTTTTTAGCCTGCAGAGAGGATGTGGGGCATATTATTGACTGATTGGCAATTTGTTAGAGTGCACACCTACACTCTTGGGTACGGCATTCGGCTTCGTTCTTTTCATTGTTTCCACTTCCGATTTGCGTATCAGCAATTTTAAACTATCTCTTTTAAAGGTCGTCGCAGTTTGGAGCACCTTAAGAGCATCGTCATAGCGTTCTAGAGTTGAGAATTGAAATTGGTAAAGCTTTGCATGTGGCAAGCCTGCTATCAATGCGATACTCACTCATTTTGATAAGTGCCTCGGCATAAACGTGCAACAGCTCGGCGCGATCCACTTGGAGTGGCAAGGCCAAAATGTTTTGCTTGTCGTTCAGCCAGTTGATCGCATGGTAAATCCAAAGGCTGGCCTTGTCAAAGGTCTTCTGATCATACAGGAACTTGCCCAGGGCATAGCTGTCCAAGGCACTCAAGCTGACACTGCGAAAAACAATCAAAAAGCAATTCATTTAAAATCATTTGCTAATTAGTTTTGCAAGCTACACTCTGACAAAAAAAAGGTTAATTAGTTTTGAAAATGAATATATATATTAAGATAATCAAATTCTTGAAACAATAGGAATTACATGTTAGTAGTTACTGGAAAATTGGGCAAAATTGTAATTTTATCATAAATTGTAGTCCAAACCACATATTGTCTATATACTGAATATCTTCCTTAAAGTTATAAAGTTTGTGATCGGCAAATAGCTAGAACTAATTAAGCATTCTTTTTTAAATAAGTAGACTTGTACTTTGGATATATATACTTGATATGTACTTTTTTCTTTGAGTGAACTCACTTGTACTGCCTGCCATTCAGCAGTCCCTTGGCAATGTCGGAGACCTTCAGGTCGTAGGTGACTTGGATGCGATACAAGGCTTCAGCCGCTTCTTGGAGATCGGTGCTGCTGGGCAGCTGCTCCCGCTGCTCATTGACGTACTTCACCTGCTGTTGACCCACCGACTGCTTCATGTATTTCTGCCAATGTATCCAATCCTCGTGCATGCGACGTATCAGAGAAAATGCATTTAGTGGATTCGATAGATAGGCCACCGGATCCTGCTGCGCCGGCCTGCTTGCCACACGCATTTCTGCTATATAACTAAAGAGAGAATCTGAAATTGTTAAACTCAACTTAAATTAATTCCTACACTCAGAAAGGAATTTTAGAAATTCACCATTATTTTGGCGACAATGAAAACTCAGCAGATTATTCAGAAACTATATTTCTAACCGGTGCTTTTCTTTTCTTAATTTCAAGGTACATTTTTAGAAAATTTTCTTTAAAAAAAAAATCTTCTAGTTTGGAGGGAGATTTTCATTTTTGATCGGTTTTCGAAAATTAAGTGCGATTTTGTTCTGCTGCTTCTGAATGTAAGCCTCCATCTCACCTGCGCACTGAGAGCAGCTTGCTTTCCAACTCATCTGCATAGCTGTTGAGATTGTCAATGAGCTGGGCTTCCAGGTGAAGCAGATCCACCATTCCCGCCACCGAGGTGCAATGGCTCTTCTCCTCATCTTGGCCACTGACCAAATTGGCCAAAAGTAGAGCGGCGACCAAAAATCGAAGTCTCATTTTGTTTTGAGCCACGTCTTGAGGTGCCTACGTGCCAGTTCCAACTGTCAACTATTTCCCAAATTTCAAAATAATCACAGTTGGCCCAAACATTAAAATACATTCTCTTTTTATTGCTTACCAATTGATAAGCGAGGCGATGCAAACCGGCGTGTTGATAGCGAATGCGAAGCGCTTACTTTTAATTAAAACAAACATATCAAATCAGATACGCACAGTGGGAGAAAAGTCGGCAATATTCAACGGAAAGCAAGAGTTTCTTGGATCCAGAATTTATATTGTGTGAGCAACTTAGAAAAAGATATCGCGAAAGTTTAGAAAATTTGTGTCTTGGGTAAAATGGTATTCAGAGTCTGTATTTCAAAAGCGCTAGAATGAATTTTTCTTAAATCCAGTGTTTTATCTGAACTCAAGGGTTAATTTTCTAATTGAAGAATTGAACCAACACTCGAGTTGCAAGTGAAAGCGAATGAGCCGAAAATATAGTTCCCAAGGAGTCCATTATAAACATGTAGGGAAGAAAAGGGAATTAACAATTTATCAGTTATATAAGTAGAGATGGGAAGGGGTGGAATACAGTGTCAGCTAGCAGTATGATTACTGCTAGCTTCTGTTTTATAAACTTAGAAGTACAGTGGGAAATGTGAAAAGCTAAATAAGAACTTCAATAAAAAGCTACCTGATTTCCACTGTGATTGTTGACTACTTTCGATGAATGGGAACTTTTCAAATTTTAGTTGGTATCTGAACGAAACATATTTCTGATAATGAATAAGTAATTCATTTTGGTGGCTTGTCCAATTTATATGTTCTAATTACTAATTTCTGATTACTGTTTAACAAGTGAGAATTTTTCAAATAATTTATATATTATTGAAGCTAAAGTTGAACTGACATGAACTGGGGCAGCTGAGAACAGTTGTGGACTGTGGAATGTGGCAATCTGTTATCTGCTTCAGCCATGAATGAATTCATTGAAAGGCTTTGTGGAAAACCTAAAAACCTTTTTGTATACAAAAATACCAGCACACAAAGCAGGGCCGGGCCCACTTGTTGTTTGTTTGTTGGCAAAGGTATGGCCAACAACAGAAAAAGGGCTTTAAATTTTGCAATTTTTAGGGTGTGCTGGGGGGGTGGGAGTAGTGGTTTTGCCATGTTGCAACGGCATGTGTCCTGCCGTTGATATCGGCTTAACTTTGCCATAAAACTGTCAGCGTCACGCGTGTAGTGGACACGGGGCGGCAACTGACGCAGGGGGCAGATAAGTGGCAGCGGGGTTAGGCAAATGAAATAAATTTTACAGCCAAATGGGCAGACTTTGGCCAAACAAAAAGGCCAAAAGGCGGGAGGGGAGTAGACGGAGAGAGATTTGTGTGTGTGGCCAAATGTCAGAGGCAAATCTAATGCGGACAACAAAAGCACCTGTGACCTGGAAAATGTCTAGTCCGAGTCGTCGTCGTCGTCATCATCTCTCTCTCTCTCGACTTTACCGGTGGACAGCATTTAAGCTGAGAGCTGTTGACCAACAGCACCACCAACACCACAACCACCATCACACTCAGAAAAAAAAAATCGTTCTAAATTTCAGTAAAGGTTTTCTGTTTATAAGAAATAATTTCTAAATGTTTCAAAGCAAATTTCTGAAATTTACAATGGCTTGCCCTAAGTCAAAAATCACAAATATAAAATTTTTTTTTTTGACATTTTGCTGTTATTGAAAATTTGTAAAAAAGTTTAATTGCAATCATAAATTGTTAGAAAAAATTCTTTCTAAAAGAAGTAAACAAGAAATGCAAATTACTCGCTTGATTTTTGTATATTGTATATGTATATGTATAAATATATGTATATATATAGTTTAGCTGTTGTATGAGTCAACTATTTATGATCGAAATTTCATTTTTTTAAATTATAAGCTGTTTAAATTTTTGTATATGTCAAATCAGTTTTATTTTTTTTAATTTTAGAAATATTCAACCGGGACTTTAGAAAATCGAACCTTGATTTTTAGAAAGCCACAAAATTAAATTTTTTATATTTACTTTTGAATAATAAATGGACTAACCATTTACGAAAATTTCGGGCTTTTTGACGAGTGCACCCACTTAAAGCCAGTCAGTCAGTCAGTCGTTCGGATGTCTGGGCCAAGTGCAAATGTTTACGATAAGTCGCTTTTGTTAAGCGTTCCCCTATCCGTCCCCTCTGCTGCCACCGCTGCATGTTCATCAATTAAGTGTCATCAATCATCTGCAAGCAGTACGAAATCGCATCGAAATCAGCAACGACGACGACAACAGGCAAACATGTCACGGTACAAAATGTCGTTTAACCTAAAATGCGAACAACAAAAAAATAGAAAAAATAAAAATCGAAAATAGAAAATCAACAACAACAAATATTATTTATTTTAGTGGCAGACATCGATTACACGTCATAAGGGTTGTTCCAAAAAACGTTGAAATTTTTGTCGATGATGGTCTTAAATCGCGAGCATAATCTTTTAGCGAAAATAAGGAGATTTGATGGGGGTGCATTCAAAATGGTAATTAAGGGAATAATGTTGTAGAAAACTATTTAGCAGGCATCTGAACCCAAAAAATACATGATCAACCGTGCCGATATCTATCTGTATGAGAGCTGTAGATCATACACCGTAAGCACATCAATATCATTCCATTCATAACTTTCCTCGCTTCATGAGTATATACAAATATATCGAAACACAATAATATTTGCATAGTTGATCCACTATACAAATTTCTGCTCAACTGAATAAGAATAAGATTTCTGTTTTAACTAAAACGTATTTCAATATTAAAAAAACTAGTATCAGAAAAAAGCATAATATATTTAAAGTGTAGATTTCTCTTATCAAGTTTTACACCTAACAAATAAATATAACTTTTTGCGCTTAACATTTAAATAAACGCTGTATTTCTCTCTTCTTCATCCGAGTTTTTGCTTATCTTCTTTTATTTTATGTCTCTCTTTATTTCTCTCTCCTTCGGGGGCTGCATTTTCTGGCAGTGTATGGAAAATGTGCAGCTAAGCACACAAAAATGGCCCAAACAGCACTCAAAACATGATCCCTGATTGTTGGAATTGGTGGTTGTAGGCCTAGCACCACCTTTCAGGCCATATCAATTTCAAGGGTCTATTTTTGATTTTTTTTCGAGTCTTTTCTTTTCGTAATTTGATGACCCACTGGGTGAGCTGTGTCCATTGACATAAAACTAAAGCGTTAAAGTTACGCGCTTTGTGGCAGTTGAAACTTTAGTTGGTTTATGAGCTCGTTGCCAAATTCAAATCAAGTGGAATAACGCACACTTTGCAGGAACAGGATAAAAGCAGAGGAGCAGGACTCGAAACGACTTGTAAGACAAAGCCATTAATGGCGCCTGGCGGTGGCCCTCAGAAATCTTGATACCAAATCTTCGCATTAGAAATCAATGTCGAGCGCTGCAGTTATGATTATTGCAGTTGTCAAAAAGTTGTCGGGACTCAAACAGCTCGTGTGGTTTAAGCTCGGGGTCGTCCTGTTCGTCCTGGTTGCTGCTGGCAAGGTTTATGCAAATGCCAAGCGTTTATACGCTGGCAAACAGACGACCAAGAACAAGTTGGTTAAGACGGCCAAGAGGGCCAAGACAACGCTGGCCTGGCTCGCTAAAAAATGCTTATGACTTGTGTAAACAATTTCCCATGCTGATTCGCAAGTCCCCGTTCCATTTACGCGTAGGTATGTTCCAGTTGGAGCCGTCAGCGCGTCTGTACACTCAGAAAAATAACCAAATTATATATTAGAAAATCGCTTACAAACGAAGAACGTAAACAAATATTCTGACTACCACAAATAATTTCCAAATATAAAACAACAAATTTCTAAGTATTAGAAAGTTAGAAAATTTCGAAAGGACTCGTTGCGATTTCGAATTGCACACAAAACTTAAATATATTATATTAAATAATAAGGTGACGAAATTCTAAAATTCAGTTAGTTTGTTTTTCTGAGTGTAGCCCGCGTCTAAAGCTGAATCGTTTTCTGGTGCATAAAAATATTTTATGGACTTTGGCGCAAAAGTAACTTTGTGTCGTGGACGATAAGCGAAGTTTGGTTTTGCGTATGTGACTTCCGTTTGTCCTTTGCATGTCCTTTCGCACATGGCCAGCAGCAAGTGTGTGTATGTGTGTGTGTGTGTGTGGGTGTGTGTTTGTAAGTGTGTGCGTGTGTGTCCTGTGTGTGTTTGCTTTCGCACATTTTTATGCATTTTCTTAGCGGCCATTTTTATGCCCGCACACGTTTTCCATTAGACGTCAACGGCTGTCGTTTCCGCACTCGCCTGTTTGATTTTCGCCAATGATTTTTCCCCCCTTGGAAAATATACTATTATTCGATACTCCTTCTCCCCCTCCTGCACCCACCCGTTGCGTTGTTTAATTGAAACTGGGTCAACTGTTTGGGGCTGGCCCATTAATCAATCACATTTGCCGCTGACACTCACTCACTCAATTTGCATTCGCATTTAAGACAATTATCATGTTCGAACAATTATTCTTTGTTAGCGACGAGTTTTCCTTGATCTAATTGGAAACGGTGAAAATGGCATTAATCTTCATAAGGTTGACATCTTCATTAGAATAAGCTCTTCGCTTGAGTGTGAGTTGCTTGCCTCAAAGATGAACAGTGTTCCTCTTTGAAGTGCCTTAAAATGTATTCTGAGTTATTAACTGTTGTTGTTGATGTTGTTGCATGAGAAGGTCATTCCTGGTTCCAGCTTGCAGCAACCCGGAAAAAAGAAATTAGAAAATCGTCAATTGAATGTGTTTCCATCTGCAACTGAATCCAACTGAACAACTTTTGCAACTTTAACTTTTTCATTGATCTCGGAGACAACGCAAATGTCTTCAATCAAAATTAATTAAATAAATTAAATTAAAATCAAGTTTCAACTTTAAACTTAAAAAAAAAAATAATAATTAAATAATTTAATTCATTTTAAATAGAGGACACTTAATTGATAACATTTTAAAGTCTGTTGTAATCATTAAAGAGTACTCGAAAACTTTAATGCGATGAATAATTTGTAGTACCAGAAAGTTAACAGAAACTTGTAAAAATTACAGTGTAGGTTTAGACTCAAGAAGAATTCCAGGAAAATATATGAAGCTAAATTTAGTAAGATCATGATAATTTATGAGAGGGAGTCAACTAAGACTTTAAGCCAAAAAATTAGACTTTCATTTGCACTCATTTCAAACTGATTTCAATCGGACATTCAATCGAAAAAGTATCGAGTATTAGGATCATTAATCTATAATAATTAATCTAGCAACTGAACCTGAACTAGGCTATATATATTTATTGCACCATGAATGAAATATATTTTGGATATGATATTTAACTTTGTTTTGTAGAAATGCATCGTCTTCAGACCCACTCAACTCTCCAGAAGTGTAGTATCTGTGCCTTCTGCCTTACAGGATATTCGAGAACATGAATACTTATGTTGACGGTGTATCTAATATGGCAACCTAATTGCAGCAAATTCCTTTTGCACCAAGAAAGAACTTTATTTTGGATATGATATTTAAATTGTATATTCCACATTAACAAGTTATCTGTGGACCTACTTGACTGCCCAGGAGTGTAGTATCCATCTCTGTGACGGGGTTTAACCTGTACATTGCCAATAAAGTCGGCATTGATTTGCTTAGGCAGGTTCCGCCTTTTAGACTGCCCCACCCTCCCCCCCTTCCACCTAGAGTTACTGCTAATTAAAAATGTGAAACACACACACACACACACACACACACACTACTTAAACCGCTTGCAATTTATCAAAGGCATAAAGCAGAGAGACTTATATATTTTTTTTTTGTTGCATGCCACGGATATAATTTTTTAGCAAGGCGCTGAAGCGCGGCGCGTATAATGCGCATAATTTCTATGCCACGTTGGTCACCCAAAAAGTAAATGCTGCAAGTGTAGACAGATGGGCGGGGTAAGGGGGCAGTGGCAATAAGCGACCTTTGTGCGACGACAAGCGGCAGCCGCAACAAACAGGCACAAACATGGCGTCAGTTATTTTTTTTTGGCAATGAGCAATGAGTGGGGCAAGGGTGCAAAGGGGGTGGGTGATGAGGCGGTGCAGAGGGAGGGGGAATCAGACGACAAACAAAAGAGGTACACGCGAAAATAAAACCTATTACCGGAATCATAATTATCTTTTATGGCCGCGTCTGTCATGACGACATTATGGCCAGGCTTGGCCTGGGCTGCTGGCCCTGATCCGAGCCAACACGTAGCAATAAAAAACCGCGAAATGCGGCCAAGTAGCAAAAAAAAAAATAAATATCATAAATTACGCGCGCACAGGCGACAACCCCCCTAAGCCCCCTCCAACTACCCGCCCCTGCGCAGCACAGAAAAACACACAAATTATGTAGTCGGCATAAAATCGCGCTTATTTTCATTACGAGGCAGTCCAGGGGTGTTGTGGGAATTAAGCAAGAGGGGCTTGGGGCTATGGGGTTTCGGGGCTGTCTAGTTGTGCCGTGGACAAAACAGGTGTTTTCTAATTTATTGCGACACAGTCCCCCGCCCCTCAGCAGCAGCCTCCTCAGCCCTCCTCCTCATTATTATTATTATTGTTGTTGTTGTTGTTGTGTTGACTTTGAGTTATTAAAAGTGTGTTTTTCGACGAGTGGTGGGGGCTAGTGGGTGTGAGGGGGTTAGGGGAGGGGTGTTTGCATTGTCAACGCCTGTCTGCAGTTGGCAGACAAATCAAAGTGTGTCACCCCCGCCCTGCCCACACCCACACTTCCTGCCTGGCGACACTTGTCATGTGTTTTTTAATTTCTAATATTTCACGCGTTTTGCACAAGCACAATGCAAACCTCTCACTCTCTCGCTCTCTCTCTCTCGCTCCCTCTCTCTTTCTATGCCCCATCTAATGCTAATACTGCGGCAGCTGCTATTGTTGTGCACTTGTGCTGCAAATTATGCGAGACACGTCGTTGTTGCCACCGCTGCTGCTGCTGCTGCTGCTGCTGCTGTTGTTGTTGTGGATATCATTTTGCTGGGCGAGGTGTGCCTGAGGTGTTTACCACAAAAGCACACACACAAACAAACAAATAACACACAGAGAAAAAAAGACTGCAGTCCAGAGAGCTGTTAAATTCTTAGTAAGCTTGCTACTGGCCACTTTCTCTATGTCAAATCACATTTTAGTTTCCAAAACCTGCAATTTCGAAACCTTAATGAAACAATTGCAGTTGATCAATAATATGCGTAGATATATTATATATCAATCGGAAGACTATATCTTTGCAGTTGAGCCTCTTATTGCTGTTCATGCGCCAACTTATATGCCAATTTTATAGTCTCTGAGATCGGAATGTTTGAACATACAATCGACTGTTGCCTGTTGATCAAGATCAAGATTATAAATACACACCTGGACGGTAAGTAGGTGTGAAGATAACACCTGGACGGTAAGAAGGTGTGAAGATAATGAGTGAACTTTCAAAATAAATTTCAAATATCATTTACAGAGTATAAAATATTAAATTTAATGAAAATCGAAAGTCAATCGAATTTGCATTGAGCTTGTCAGTAAAATATGCATCACATTAAGTAAATTTTAATTTGTCTAGGTTAGATTTGAATATAATCATTATAATGAAGACCGATCTAAGCTATAAAATAATATTTAATTGACGGAGGACAACGCTATAGCGCTGAGTACACACGACGCTCAGAACAAGGAACAAATTTGCATTTACATATCCACATCAATCATATCCACATCAGATCAGGAATATATATACCTGATGCGGTCTGAGTTGCTTTATTCTAACTTTTTTCAACTTTTAATTGATTCATGGCAAAAATGCAGTCTTCAATTTGAATTGTGAATCTTGTGTGAATATCTTTTTATTCTGTATTTAAAATTTTACTTTAACAATTTTAACAATTAATAATAATGTAAATATTTTTGGTTTATTATTGAGTTATGGTTAATTATTATTAATTTTATATTTTATTATTTTTTGTTATTTATTTATTATTAAATAGATTCGAAAGAAGAAGAAGCCAAGTTGGTTTACTTAAGAACAGTCACTCTCCATTGAAGCAATTATTCTTGGCTTAGGATCTTTGTTGTTTTTCGCTCTGTGTATATACGTGTGATAATTTAGCGCGCCACAAAAGTTTTCTTCAAAATTGCCCAAGGCCAAGTGTGTGGCATGCCCCTTGTTGTTCTTGCCTCAGCTCAGCACCGCAAAAAAAAATAGGAAAAAAGCGCAATGCACGTGCTGTCTTTGTGCTGTTGTTGTTGTTGTTGTTGTTGTAATTGCTGCTGGTTGCTTGTTGACAGGACACTTCAACTATTGTTGTTTGCACTCCCCCCACCAACAGCCAAACACCCAACAGCAACCACTGTGCACAGTGTCCTGTTTAATTCAGCATGAAATTGGTTTGTATTATTATTTTGCAGTCGTCGCTCGTCGAAGCCGGCGGCGATTCTGCGACTCTTCAACTCTGTGGAAACACCTTCAAAACTGTCAGCATCAGTTGTTTAAAGCTTAAAGCGTGCCACCACACACACACACTCGCACACACTTGCACACATATAGAGAGTGTGTGTGCGAGAGCAAAACTGAAAGCTTGCTTTGATGCTGTGCTGGACTGCTGCTTTAATTAAAAACTGCGCTCGCTGAGTAACTAGCACTTGATTAATTTTTGGTTGCACGCAAAACGTAACGCGAACAGAAAAAATCGAAAGAAAAAAACAGCAACAGCAACCAGAAAACGAGCCACAAGCAGCAAGTGGCAAGCGGCAACAAATTGCTGCCCAGTTGCTGGGCGGACCATCCAAAAAAAAAAAGGGATCCAAATTAATTATGTCCAAGCAACGCTGTCGGTGGCCGCTGCCTTGCGACACTTAAAAAAAACATTGGGAAATCACCTTGTTATTCAGAAAGTATATTACTTAATACCAGACAAAAGCCGAGCCTGAAAATTACAATACTATTTTCTCAGGGTTTGAAAATCTATTTTCTATTCTCATAATTTTTAGATAATCAATTTAGGGAAAGCCTTTCTTAATTTTGTAACTTATTTTTCTGAGTGTACTGGCCTTATACTTTACGTTATCAGCGCGTGCTCTGCATACGTGGACGCCAGCGAGCATGAGGAGTGGACTGAGCAGCACGATGAGGAGCGGGATGTGGAGCAGGATCTGGAGCAGGGTGTGGAGCAGGATGTGGAGCAGCACATGTACAGCAATGGAAGCAGATACTGTTTAAAGGCGACCTCTGGTTTCGTTCTAAGCGCTTTCACATTTCCATTGCATACTTTTTAGCGCACGCTGTGCCTCGTGAGCGTGTGTGTGTTGTGCGTGGTGTGTGTGTTGTGCCTGCTGTGTGTGTGTTGTGTGTGTGATTTACGTGGGCGGTTTGCTTTGATATTGAATTTTTGTGAAATGAAATACGAGTTGATGAACCTGACTTCTGCTGCTGCCTTTGGGCGTGATCACCGCTCTGCAGTGATTTAATGTCTGCTCCGATTATAATTTTATATGCAGAAATGGAAGAAGGGAAAATTAACACTTGAACATTAGTTAAATGTTGAAGTTGAACTAAATTATTATATTTTATTTATATCACAATTATTATCCACAATTATCTTCACTCACCATTGCAACCACTACTTAAGTTCAGTAGATTGATAGAATGACAGTTGACATTGGTATTCGTCGAAAAGTTGTGCGTAATCAGAAAGAGTTATCCATCTAACCATATAAGGACAATACGCGTACACCTTTGTTCCAATGGCGCCCCTCTCTAAATGGTCAGCTGCCCCGATTTGGCGAGGAATAGACTCTCCTTTCTTAACTGTAGCAAAATCTTCAAGAGCTATCATCTAAATACTATTGACCTTTGTCAATTGTCACTATTGATTCCCTTAATATATATTTTAATGTCAACCTAATACCTGTGCATGTGATGATCCTATCCACTTACACACTATAAAGTCAGAATCAGGCAACTGGCATTTTGACTGTCCTAAGTTGTGCAATGTTCCGTCTTGGCCTTAGAAAACGGTTCAGTTTGAAAGGTGCTGCTTAACTTTAACGAGCTTTAAATCTATTCCCCCAAAATTTTACTTTAAAAACTTCTTACAAGTTCTCCAAGTTGATTGAATTGAATATGAATTCAACTGGCAAGCAAATAAAACCCGGCTGTGAATATGTGTCATCAACTGTAAGGCTGCAATGCTGAACAGGTCTCAAGTGTTGTTCAACACACTCAATTTTCATTAGGGTTTTTGGAAACAAAGCAAATACTGAAATGTCTCCGGCATCCACACATATTAAATACAATATTAATAATCTCGCTTGGCATTGTCAGGAAAAGCGCCCAGGGAGATCTTTATATATATAGATATGTGTGTGTGCGTGTGTGAGAGTGTGGGTATAATCATTGTCTACGTCTACACACCAAGAGTCATCACTCATTCACACACACTCAGTCACACACACACACACTCGCAGCAGCAGCCACGCCTGATTTTTACCTAGAGCGCACGTTGTGCGCCAGACTGGCGCCAGTGGCAAACAAAAGCCTTGCCACATTGAGAGGGTCGCTTAATAAAGCGAGGATGCTGCAACGTCAACTTCAACTTAAAGCCATGCAACTGATATAAACCATGCCACCTTGTCGCCCAGATAGCGCCCAGATAGCTCCTTGAGGCAAATGTTAATGTAAATGTTTGTCTGCTATTTGAATTTTAATTACTTTTTGTCGGTTTCGGTTTTTCGCGTGGCGCACAAAAACTATTTATGCACGTTGCCCCTTGCCCGCCCCCCCAAAAAACTTTCTAATAGAATCTGGCCAGAAAACCATAAAAACTTTTGCAACCAATCGAAGGTAGGGCAGAGCATCAGCAGCCATAGAGTCAAAGATTGTAATGCGCCTTAATTGAAACAAGTCCCAAACCAATTGGCTGCCACACAGCCACTTAAGCCAAGTCCAAGCCCACGTCCAAGTGCTAAAGGTAGACGGCACAGTGGCTCCCAGTTGCACAATCAAAAATCAGCAGCAGCAGTCAACGATGGGTAGCATAAATTTTCAAATTGTTAGCAATGAGTCCTCCACCCCCCTTTGAAACGGAAACGCCTAATTCCAGCCGCTGAGATTGAGACTACAACGCCAACTTCCCCCTCCTGCAACCTGGCCGTCGTCTGGCAGCTGTTTCAGGCCACAGACAGCCAACTCAGTTAGTCGCTTTTGGGCCAGCACGGGAATTATTCGTGGACTGCGTTGCTCTCTTTTATCGGATTCAGTTTTCGGATTGAGGGCTAGAGAGCTGCGGTACACTTACAAAAAAAAATTGCACTGAACTTTAGAAAGATTTCTCGTCGTGTATGAGAAGCAGTTTATAAAATCAAATAATTTAATTTGAAATAATAATGTAATTTAAAAGGCAAACCAGCAGATATCATTATTTGTTTCTGAATTTTAGAATACATTTTTTTGGCATGACTCATAAAAAAAAACAAAAAAATTGGAAATATATTTTTGCTTATAGAAAATATTTTTTAGAAATATATTGTCAATTTAGGACAAGCATTTATGATTAGGAAAAACTTTTCTTCTACTTAGAATTTATTTTTTTTAGATTTTCTAAAATGGAATGCATTTGTTCTGAGTGTACCAAGGTTCGGCAAGCAGAAAGAAATTCAATCAAAGGTACAAGTTAATCCCGCGTGAGTTCATAAAGTTCACAAAAGCCAATTTATTTGCCAGGCGTAATAAGTTTCAAAGTAAATGCCAGCGAGTCGCTCTGTTTATTTTCATTTTTATACTTTTGATTTACAAAAGCTATAACGATTCCCAATTTGTGTAAGACTAGGTAAATGCATAAAATCTGCATTTTTCATCTAGGGGTTTCTTTAGTTTGCAGACATTTTCAATTTTGTGGCATGTGCCTTTTTACGTTGTCAAAGATTTTAACGAGTCGAACTAGGATTAAATTTATTGTGTTTTTATACCTCGAATCCATTAGCCTTTTCAGTATCGAATTAATTTAAAGTGTATTAAATATATTTATATTTTTATTTTTTTAATGTAGCAGTTTAATTTAATATTGATCAACCTATTGAAAGGTTACAAAATATTGATTTGAAGATTGTAAACATGATAACAGAGAATTTAAATGAAATAACATAAACATATAACTGCTTTTAACATATTACAATATTACGTAACATCAAATATAACATTAAATATAACATTTGTTGCACATTAACGTTACAATTAACGCCCAACTGTCCAGAGGTCGCTGGTGTGGAGGCGCTTTAAACGTCTGCGGGTTGCGATTGACCCTAGTGAGCAAGCCAATGGGTTGACATGGTTATGCAAACGGTCATTGTAACGACTTGTATGACGGGTTATTTGACTAATGACTGTCGGTTCACGGAAGTCGTTGTGCAGCGTCATATTGCTCACATGGGGTGGAGCACCTTGTTCATCAAGACTTGAATTTAATTAATCCACGATTTTGCTGCTGAGCCCCAAAATGGAATCCCAAATGTCCATGTGGGCACGATGTTGCTCCTATACACCAGCAGCTTGTTGCTCAAGCTGAGTTTGATGGGTGACTTCAGCAACCAGTTGAGTTTCGCCCTTTTGGATCTACACGCTGCTGCGGTGATCTGTATGTGTTTGCGCCAGGTAAGTTTCCTGTCCAGATACATACGCAGGTAGCGAACATGGTTCCCCTGAGGTATGATCGTGTTGTTGAGTCGGACAGTTGGACAGTTACCACTCCTGAGACTTGTTGTCATTGATGCAGATGCTCCACCGATTGGCCCAGGAACTAAAACCATCCAAGAACTTTTGTGTAACCGCTGCGGCTCTCCAAGCAGTGGAGGAGTTAGCAAGGAACACAGTGTCATCTGCGTATGTGGCAAGCAGCGTGTTTCTGGCTACCGGAATCGGCAAGTCCGCGGTGTACAATGTGTACAGGGCAGGTCCAAGGACACTACCCTGCGGTACACCCGCTCCAATGCGGCGGATGTTTGATCGCTCGCCCCTAACTGCAACCATTTAAGAACGGCCAAGCAGGTAAGAGCTGAGCAGTAAATTCTACGCCGAAGGTAGTAGGGACTTAAGCTTCAAAAGCAGGCCATCATGCCACACTCGGTCAAACGCTTGCTGGACATCCAGGAAGACAGCAGAGCTGTACTTCTTATTTTCCAAGGCCTCGAGGACATGCTCTGGTGAATTCGAATTCCTGAGTCATTTTCGGAAAACAAATGTTGATGAACAATTTCGATAACTTAAGCTTTCCAATATAATAAATTCAGTTTTGTATTAACTATTTTAAATTTTAATATATTGTAATCCCATATTTGATTATTTCATAGTTTTACAGATAGAAGATTATAATTTAACGTATGGAGTATTAGCGCAACATAAATATACTTAAATATAAATCTTGTTTTTAATTATGTATTCACTTTTATTTAATCAAGTGTTTCATTTTCATGTATTGGTTTATTTCGTAGTGTTATTTGTTCATTTATTTTTGGCAGTCTGTTGACAGCGACTTCCATATTAAAGTGTTGGCATCCTTTCAGATTGTGCCTTAGTTTCTAATACCATATTGAAAGCCCGCTCCACTTCATCGCGCAGATCTTTAAGGAGAGCAATGAGCTTCCGCTCATTAAAGTTGAGTGAAAGCTCTCTCATCCGAACTTTAAGAGAGATTTGCTCTTGCAATTTTACACAGCTTTTCTGCATATTAACACACTTTAAAATCGAAGCATTCTTGCTGCTCACCAAAATAGAAATTAGGGAAAAAGCAAAATTGTGGATCTGATGCACTTACTTGCATATTGTCCACATCCAAGAGATCTTGTGTAGGTGGACAGTGTTTACTACACCACCTTAAATTCTTAATTGTAATTAAACATATTTAATTAATTTAATTCATTAAATTGCAGCATTAATCCACTTGCCTTGTGAAATCGTCTGGTGTCGCTGTGCACTTGTTCACTTTGTTAGCTTCTCCAGAAGAAAGTATATTAACTGATTTAATTATTTTATATTTTCCCTACTGTGTCTATTTGGCGACGTCTGGGCTTGAAATTGACTGTTACTGATTCAATAAATCAGCACCACACATGCTGATTTAGAATAAAAATTTAAATATATTTAAAAACAAAATGAATGAATGTGTGTTTGTTGGAGATGCACTTGTCCACAGAGGATTTTCTGTTGGTGGCAAATATATTTATTTATTTAAATGCGTCCAAGTCGAGGGGACTTGCAAAACCAATACTCGATCGACACTGTACTACTTCGTCTCACAGAGGGCGTCGGCAAAAGCTCGGCTTGGTATACGAAAAACCCAAGCATAACCTTAGGCATAATAGTAAATTAAATCTAGTAAATTAGACCAGAGCACTGCACACAGCGAAATTGTTTCTATAACTTATTTATCTAGTTAATCTAAAATAGTTTTTTCCTTTACGTTGAATATCGTATCATAAAACTATTAAATAGAGAGTTCCTCTTTGGCATGGGTACAAATATTTATTATAATTACAATGCACTCTTCTTAAAACCAGATAAATTCATGACTAAGATAAATATAAGAAAAAACTTTCGAGAATTTATTATAATAATTTAATTTTGTATTCATTTTATATTATATTTTCCACTTCCAAATATCTAACATATATTTGGTTACTTGAATTTCAATTTAATCGTATTATTTTTTGAAAACATTTTTAATATTTGTGAACTGTTTTTAATTCAGACTGAATATATAAAAATATTAATATTAATATATTAAAAATATTGCGAAATATATAATGCGTAACTTGTTTATTTATGCGAAATATGTTTATTTCCAATTTCAGTTGACACAGCAAAAACAGCAAGCGAACAACAGCCAACTATGAGCAAACAATTAAATAAAAGAAATTTCGTTTTTTATTCGGTTATATTCAGTTGTGCAAAAAATTCTGCAAACAGTTGTGCAAAAATCCACATAGATTATTCGTGCAGAAAATACAAGGTTAAACAAGGTTAAAGGAAAGAGTAAGCAATTCAAGCAAGTGATTGACACAGCTGCGATAGTTGGGTAAACAAAACCCAAATTGAAATTGGTATAAATAGCTCTCGGTCTCCACACAGAGATCAGCATTCAGAAGAATTCCACAAACATCGCAATGAGAATCGCAACGTTGATCCTAAGCTTAGCCATTTGCTTGGTAAAGTCCACCGAAGGGCAGTGCCCATGCCCAACCAATCCAACAACCCCACCCACAACCCCACCCACAACCCCACCCACAACCCCACTCACATCCCCACACACGAGCACAGGCACGACGACCACAGGCACAAGGCGCTCTGGCCAAAGTGCTTCTTTAGCTGGTTTTTATGACACGCCATATGACAGAATTTCAAACTCCACTACTGGCTCCACGACTGGCGGCGCACCGGTCCTCACTAAATTTACACTCATGAGAAATTTGAAAAATTCTAATTTAAATCAGCAATAAAATTTGCTCAATTCCCATGAGCAATACAGCACATCAATTCAAAATTCTTTTCTTTTTCTCAAATCCAAACTCTTAAATGAGTTAGGAACTATAGTAACATTGTTGTAGTTGTCAGTTTTGAGCAGATTGAAAACGTGACACGAAATGGATTCACTCAAATGGATATTTTTGTGGATTGCCTTTGCTATTGCCATAATCTTATCAAATGGAAATAAAACGTTGGAGAGAAAGTTGAATACACTGAAAAGGTAAGTTGCAAAGTCTAACTTGATTTATTTGAAACTATAACTATTAGTTTTCTCAGTGTTGTTCCACGATTGCAAGCGGAAAGCGATAAGGCCATGTCTCAAATGGAAGATCATGTTTCGAATCCTCTGAATGCCTTTTCACTAATACGTCGCATGCAGGGGGATTGGATTGATTGGAAGGTGTTCATTGAGGAGCCCGTGGGATGGTCGCACATCGTCCATCTCGCCCAGCACAAATCAGAGCTGCCGAGTCCTACTGATCTAAAGGAGGCTTGTGAGGCCATTCAACGCCTGAGCGATGAGTACAATTTGACAATTGGGGACGTGGTCAAGGGATTGCTCAACGGAATGCAGTACGAGTGAGTTATATTTGTGTGGCACTCCTCAGAATAACGCATCAGAATGCCATCTGCAGATCAAGTCTTAATGCAATGGACACTTATAGGATTGGCCAATTCCTGCATCAACACAGCAAACCACATTTGGCCAGGCAATGGTTCGCCGAGACTGGCAAATGTCTCATTTCCAATCAGACAACTCCGACTCTGATGGGATCTGAGCCTGAGAGATTGGTCTATTTCATGGCCAGTGCATTTGCTGAAAATAGTGAGTAAATTCCGCTTGAATTCGTGCAGATAACTCATTTGTTATCTGTGTTTTAGAGTATTATTCCACAGCTATGCCAATTTTGGATCATGCTCTGATAATGGGAAATAAATCAGAGAAAACCCAAGTATTCAATTTGAGAACTTACGTCCAGAATATGATCAGAAATGAGCCCAAATTGAAACCTGTTGCCAAAGAGAATATTACATCTTATTCTCGAGGTTGTCGAGGCCAATTTGTGCCACAATTAAATCTGCACTGCGAATATAAAATGAAGACTTCGCCATTTCTACGACTGGCACCCCTCAAAATGGAAATTGTTCTGCTTAATCCATTTATAGTTGTGTTCCATGATGCATTGTCTCCACAGGAAATCGATGAACTCCCAAATCTTGCCCGATCTCTGTTGAAGCGTACCACTGTCCATGTGGATGGCAAATATGTTTCGAGAAGAGTGCGAACCTCGAAGGGCGCCTGGCTGGAAAGGGATCTCAACAATCTTACGAGGCGCATCGAGAGACGAGTTGTGGACATGACTGCGTTAAGCATGCAGGGCTCTGAAGCATTCAACATTATGAACTATGCGGCTCACTACTATTTCTTTAATACCACACAGGTGAGAGTGTCTTTAGAGAAAAAATCTCAATGAATTTAATAAAAGCGCCATGAAAATGAGAAAGCTTTTCCTGTTCTTAGAAATTGTTTCTAAATATAAGAAAGAACATTTTCAGATATTAATAAATCCATAATTTGACATTCCCAGAAATTTAAATAGTAATATAAGCAAAAAAATATGGGTAGAATGGAAAACAATTAAAATGGGCTGACTTTTAAAATATCTTAAGTAATTTATGAGTAATACAAAATATGCTTGGTATAACTACAAGAAACTAAAAAATGTAATTCACCAAACAAAATTTGTGACTATAGGCAAAATGCGTTACAAAAGTAAAGTAAAATCATTTGATGATGTTGTGGCAAAGTAGTGAAAATTATTGTAAAATGAGTAAATTATTTTCATTTTGAAGTTTAAAAAAGTTCTCTTTAATTGACATTTAAGTAATAATTTACATAATTAAATAAGTTTGTGCTTATTTTATTTATTTATTATTGATAAGAAGATTAAAGTTGGATTGTTTTCATTCAACTTGCAGACATCTGAAACTATTCCGAATTGCTGAAAAATGTAAATTTTGTGGAGCGCGCTTATTGAAGTGATTTATCGAAAAGCACGCAGGCCACAAACAAGAAAAAACATAATAATAAAAGAGCTCAAAGTGCGTTTGGCAAGTTTGCAACTCGTTCGAAAATCACGCGCCTTTGAAGTCACCATACAAAATAGATAGAATCGAGTCGAGTTTAGCTGTGTGGCATGCATCATTACGGAGTCAAAAGGAGTTTGTCGACAAAGCGAACGGGGCTTTTGTGATTTTTGCACATATCCTCAATTAGTGTTAAGAGCTTGTCAAACAAGCAGCGAAGATTAAAGCGACATGCCACATGCCACATGCCACACACCCCGCAACCCCTTCTCTCTCATGGGTCTCTGAGCTGAGGGGGCGTAACCCGAAATCGATTGTTAGATTTGCCGTCAGCTCATTTTACCTCCAAATCGCAGCTGGGGCAGAGACTAAAAGGCAAACATCTAATTGCCTGGACAGAGCAAATAATGGCACAAGACACTGGGGACTACTTACGACGAAGTGGCAACTGTGGCAGCAACAACAGCACTTGCCCCAGGCAAACATGCTGCAACAATAACAACAACAACAACAATAAAAAGGTGAAGGATTAATAGCAAATAAATTGATGTTGAAAAGGCGATTAGAGTGAAGTGAGTCAAGTGAGTGGAGTAGTGCAGAAACGATAGATGACACTGCTCTCGAGTGCTGTGGACAGTTTTCTATTTCGAGTTTGCCACATAAATCATTTTGCAAAATTTACCTATGAAAAGAAAATGTCAACGCTGCACAAAAAAAAAGAAAGAAAAGCCAAAAAAAAAAATGCAAAGTAAAACAAAATTGTGAATAGCCGCATTATCATATGAATTTTTGTGTGGCAAACAAAAAGCCAAATGTTGCATAAATTTGCGAGTCACTTCATGGGTGTGTGTGTGTGTGTGTGTGTGTGTGGCACAACAAAAGGTAAAAGGCAAAAGAGGGTCAACAGCCAAAAAGCCAGCTGGACAAAGAGTGCATAAATTTTCATAAATTTTCATGTGGGATACGCTGGCAACTTTGATTTATTTGATATTTTTCTGTGTTTTGTTGTTAGTTTGCTACACATGCTCATCATAACACGAGATTGGTTTGAATTTTGGGGTGGAGTTTGGGGCTTGCTTTGATTGCCATGAAAATTGAGCTGGCAACGTGTGACGAATCGCATAAAAGTTGTGCCAAGAAAATCGATCGCAGAGCAAAATTCTCATTGTCCCTTTAAGATTTAAGCTGGAATTGGAAATGGAAATGGAAATGGATGGTGGACTGACCTTTTGCCTGGCTCACTTTTCACGTTCATTTTCACAGTGGACAAGCAACAAGAGCAATGGGAAAATAAGCAAAAATAGAAGTGGTTTGCATGTTGAACAGAAACAATCAAATCGCAATTTACTGGCTCATGGAAAAGCGATTTATCGCTGGGGAAGTTAGTCGGTCATAAAACATCCATTAACTTCATGTCAATGTTGCATATACGCACCAAGCCAACACTCCCCTCCCCACCACCTCTTCGGTTAGTCAACGGCCGTTCATTTGCGGTATTGGTCCACAGGCCTTGCCACATCGTGTCCTCTGCGTCCAGTGCACACTGCAAATTGCTCGGCTCCGCCTCTGCAACATGTCAGCGTTTTATTTGCTTTTGTCCAAGTACCAAAAGCCAATGACACGTGATAAGAAATGGCAGGCGGCATAAAAAATGTGTTTTGCTAAAAAAACAAAAAAACCAAAAGAAAAATAAGAAAAAAGCCAAAATAAATCAAAAAATTAAAAAAGAAATTAGAGCAGTCTGATGTGCTTCAGAGATACGCTGTTATAAGACTCCTGCTGATATGAAGCAGCAACAACAAAATATTTGAAAATAGATTAAAAATTAAATTTAAAATTAAACTCAAATTAAAGTGATAAGAACTATTTATGCGATTAAATATATTTTTGAGGGTACTTAATTGTATAATTGGGTTGTGTATAACATTTGATGAAAGAAACAAGTTAGCATGCTCTCGAGATAAGTCGATTATTAATCAATTCGAAATTCATTGCATTCTTAGAATCGATCAATAATCCTTATCTATATCTTTGGAATTGTGTATTTTATTGCTGTCGCTAATTGATCGATTCAAGTCTGTAGCTCTGAGATGGGCATGTTCAAATAGACGGACATGCGAGCATGGCTAACTATAGACATATTTTAATTAGTAATTTGTATACACCCGCACAACTTTAGAGCAATATTCTCCCAATTTTTAATGGGCTTAGAGTATAAGAAAGTATATCAGTCACGCTGAAGATGACATGCCCTCGCAGACTAGAGTCCTCCTAGTGTTCATAAGTTGCTAATATTTTTTAGAGTGAAAACTATATCCCCGAAAGCAACAAATTTGATAGAGTTTTAACAGTTGGACAAACAGATTGATTTGCTCTGGTCGAAGAATTTCTTGTTTTGTTTTGCACGATTTCAGATCCATTACATTATGTAAATAATGACAATAAACTTGATTAAATATTGTTAATTTTTGAAGAAGCGAAATGAATGGAATTTGGAATAATGAAACAATAAAAGTAAGCTTATCTATGCTAAGCAGAGATAAGATAAGATTATCTCCGTTTATCATCAATAAGTTTTGTACTTGAAGCAAGTATAATCTGTTGATAATAAGTTGTTTGTTTTTTGCACTCTGTATTTCATATGGTTTCCATAGCTTTGCTTAAATTAATTTGTTATTAATTTGTTTATTTACTCAGTCAAGACACTGTCTTTCATATGGTTTCTATAGCTTTTCTAAAATATATGAATTTCATATGTATAGCTTAAACCAAGGCAGAAATGTCTGAAAGCCTTTGTTCTATGTAGTTTCTACACTCACAGACATACTCTGTTATCCCGTTGACAAACAGCGTATACAGGGCAACAAACACCAAGTCGGCAAAGAAATGAGGAAAAACCATTGTACACGTACGCAAAAGTAATTTTCCAATAGCCGCAAAGAAATGTCAAAATTTTTGTCGCACTTTTTCAGGCAAGCAATTGGAGCGGAATTTTCCATGCTTCTCATCCGCTGACTTCTCCTTCCCCTTCATTGTGTAAAATGCCACCCAGTCGACAAGAGTTAATTGTTGCTGGTGGTAGGTGGCAAGTATAACGAGTATGTCTGAAGAAGTAAATACTTTGAAGCTGTCATTGCCACACAGATATTTTTGTCGGCCAACTCTGCGGCTGTGGCACTTAGCCATAATGTGTTACGAGTACGGCGCAAACTTTTGAATTACCTCAGTTACCAGCGAGAAGATGAAGAAGTTGGAGTTGAAGAAGAAGTAGAAGGAGAAGAAAATGTGTCTGTTACCGTTCTCATTTATGCCGTTTCAAGTTGCGCAACGAAGCGTTTTGCTTTCCTCCTTGCCCCTTTCGCCTCCTTGCCCCGTCTCAATTCGAATGTTTGTCTTTCATTTCTGGTGGCTGCTACGATTATTACCTGCTGTTAAAAATTCTCATAATCTCACAGATAATAATTTAATGTGCCGCTTTTAGTAGCGCACATTAAAAAGTTCTTGCCAAAGTCTTTCAATATGGCTGTGTAAACAGGTAATTGTGTTTAGCTTTGACTTCATCCCCACTTCGAGTTTGAGTTTGTGAGTGACAAGCAGAGTTGTTTGTTGCCCAGAAGTTGCCACTAAATCATTTTTGGCCAAAACGCAACACTTGTTAGCCATGTCATAAGCTGAACCACCCCCGGCAAATGTGCGAACATTGCCATTAGCACTGCAGGCAGGCGACTTATGAAGCAAAAGGAACTCCGCCCCTGCGAATGTGAAGGTATCTCCTGGCTATATATATGTTTAGATAGGTACACTCGGAGAAAAAAGAAGTTGAAGTTTTCTTGAAAGCAATTTTTACTTTATTTTTAAAGTGTTTTCCATTCTTAAGAAATATATTTTTAAGAAGAAGAAGTTTAAGCCGATATATATATTTACTGGTTTTCAGGAATAAATTCTAATTAATTAAAATATTCTAAGAATTTTTCAAAATTCAAAATGATTGATTTACATAAATATTTTATAATGAATAACTTAAATAATAACTTAGTGAATAATAATTGAGAACAATAAACAGAGCTACGCTAGGCACCAGGTGTCTACTTCTTGACTCTATATGCAAGTCTGTCTAGTTGGCGATATTTGTTTTTCTAAATTTCAGTGGGTTTTTTTGAGTGTATATATATGTGTGTATAGGTAGCTACTGTCTCGACCGGCTGTCTGTTGGAACTTTCGAAAGTTATGCGCATTTGTGCTGACCATTGGCATTTTGCAGCTAGTCCAGCTAGTCGAGCTCGTCCAGCTTTTGTTTTTGCTCTCCACGCGCTGGCACATGGTCATCATGGAGTGTGTGGTCGTGGCAAAGGTCGACAAAAGGCGGCAGCAGCTGTTGCCCAACCGTTTTGTCTGCCGTCTGCCGTTTGCCGTGTCGAACAGAGTCGAGTCCTTTTTTTTTTTTATTCTTTTGCAGGCGTCGATTGGATGCGCATCCTTGGCGTGCTTGGCAAACGATTGGGGATTAATACTTTGCCGAGTTTTTGTGTCGTTTGGCGCAGTTTATTGAAAAGGTGACACTGCAGCCAGTCTCCTCTGTCCACTGTCCACTGGCCACTGTCCACAGTCCCCGCTGCCCGCATCCCGCACATGACCAAAGTTTTAGTCCTTGTTCAGCAGCGGCAAAGTTTTGCGTGTGTGCTGTTTGATTCTACCGTTTTTTCAATCTGCTTCTCAGTTCGATATTATCGACGGGAAACATATGTGAACATGTCGTTTGACACATTTGTCAGTTGGCTTAAAGCTGCACTTGGCCTTAAAGCCATTTGTTGTTGCCAAAAATGCGTAATTTCCATGCGGCTCTCGCACAATTGTAAACCACTTTGCAGCCAATTAGATGCTTTCAACAGCTTTTCAGTGAGTGTGAGTGGGTTGGAGAGGGTGGAAGGAGGTGTGTGTTGTGTGTATACACTCAGCAAAAACAATCGCTCTGAATTTTAGAAATTATCGTCTTAATTTCAGGTTTCTTTTTAAATAAATATGTTTAGTTTTCAGAGTATTTTTTTTTAAGTGTAACAAAAACTGTAATTTCTTAAATCAAGTTGGAGCTATTTTCTGAGTGTATGCACACGCACACACACGCACATTTGCTTGCACGTACGTTGACAAATGACGGGCACTGTTAACGGTGTTTGGCAGCACTTGTGAGCCTCATTATGTGGCATTTGGGCTAACCGCTTTAATTAGCTCTGCAAGCGGCGCCCACACACACACACACAGAGGGAGAGAGAGAGAGAGAGAGACAGAGAGTGGGTGAGAAAGAGAGAGGGCGGCAGATAGACAGCAAATGCAGGCTGCAGGCTGGATGCGGGCCCAAAACTTGCATGTGGTCAACGGCAGCCAACCTCAAAAGCCACTTGGGCGGCTGCAACACAATCCCAACACAAACCCAGCCCACTTTCAACAACAATTGTCGAGTGCAGTGACACAAAATGTTGCATATACGACACTGCTGTTGCTGTTGCTGTTGTTGCTGCTGCTGCTGTTGCTGCTGCTGTTGCAAGGCACCTTCCTGTCACGGCTGTCGTTGACTTTAATTGAGTCACAAATCAACCAAAATATACTACAAAACGCACTCGGCTTGTGCCTGCCTCGCTAATTTATGATGCGCAAAATGTTGCGTACTTGAGTGGTTGCATGGGGCAAGGGGGGGTGGGGGACACCTGCTGAAGACGTTGTCGGCATTGATCCAGCCAGCTAATGAGCCGCAAAACAGACGCTGAGGTGAACAATTACAGCCACTTGGCTTAATTATGCTAATTCAACGCTTAACGTGGCGTATACGCAATCTAATTTTGTACAACTATCAGTAAAAAATACTCCAAAAATATTCCACTCATGTATTTTTTTATCAGCATAAAATTGTTGTCGCGTTGGCGCCAACAATATTTTTAAAAAATAAGGAACATGTATTTGCAAACCGCATAAAACGAAACGAAATTTGGCACCCGAGGGGGGATTGCCCAGGGGTGAAAAAGAGACACTGAAATTTGCTTGTTTTTCAGCTTGCTGTTGTTGTTGTTGTTGTTGTTGTCGGCGTCACAGTTGCTTCCCGGGCTTTCATATTTTGAATACAAATTGCTTTATTTGCGCTGCTGCGCCAATTTGACATACAACACAACCTCATCCCCCTGCCCCCTGGCCCGTACATCCCACCACCACCCCCTCCACCCCATCCACTCTAAACTACACTCGCCCCCCTTTTTGAATGCTGTGCCAGTTTCGGTCGACTTCATTGCGAATTTTACATAGATATAAACAAGTGCTCATGGCATTCAGTCCACCTTTCTGATACCCTGTACTTTTCAGGCATGGGTTGAAGGGGAGGCATGAAGTTGTGTAAACATATGTATAAATAAATCTAAACTTAATGTACTAATATATTTATTACTCATCAGCATCAATAGAGAATCAATACGTGCAAGTATATTTCTAGTAAATAAAAATTATTTATTATTATTGGAATAATATTATGAATAATAAAAATTAAAGTAATTAATTAGAAAAGAATTTAAAGCTTCAAATTAAATGGTTTAATTATTAATAATAAAATGAAAATAAAAGTTTTTTTTGTTATCTAAAAATGACTTTACTTCTAGGTCAAACTACACAGCTAACTGAACTAAGGCTGTGAATCTCTCCCTCAGTTTGATCCCTCAGGACACGAGATATATTAGAGTAGAGTAGACAAATAAAAATACATATTTAAATTAAAATTTAAATTGTACAAATTAAATATCAGATAGATGGAGGTGGTGAAAAGAAACCCATCAATGACACCCCAGTACCGTACAGGGTATGTGCCCGTGAGCTCCCCATCTCTCTCTCTCTCTCTCTCTCTAATTCTCGAACTTGTTCCCGCTTTCCTTTTTAGCATATGTTTGCCAAATTCTCTTTCTTTCGACAGCTAAAATCCTTTTAAATGAATACCAGCACAATACAGGGTATCTCCACGTCGTGCTGTCTTTCCCTCATTATTACTTCTGGCCGCTGTCGCATTGTGTGAGTGTGTTTGCCCTTTTTTGCTTTCTTTCTTGTCTCTGGCACTTCTTTTGCATTTTATTACAAGCCACATGGAGGGCTTTGATTCGCCAAGGGTTGCTCTTGGTTACTCCTGGGTTTGCAGTCTGTAGTCCTCGTCTATAGGTAGTTCCCCGTATTTTTTTTTTTTTTTTTTGTTGGAAAAAACAAATTGCTCCCCGGTGAGCGTTTGGCAGCATTTGGCAGTGTTATTTGCATGCCGGCTTTTCTTGGGCGCGCTCGTCTCAAATCTGAAATACATAATAATTTAATAATATTTGTCAGGCAGAGATAAATCATCTGCAGTTAATATGACAATGACTGACAGCCGCAGCAGCACACAAATAATCATTTGTATCAAGGTAATATGACAACATTGTTGACAAATTGCCTCTTGTGGTTTTTTCTCTTTTCTTTCTCTCGGTCTGTTTTCCTTTATTTTGTTGTGTATTTTTTAATGTTATGCGGGTATTAATGTCATGCGGCTTTACGATCTAGATCTGTGCGTGGCAACTAGGGCAACTTTGTTGCATCGACATACGCATAAAAAACTAGCTCTCAAATTAGCACGAACTGAGCCAAAAAGCTGAGCAACATTTTACGACTTCATATTTGCGATATATACTACGAACGTATATGTATGTGCATATGCAGATTTCTCTGTTTTTGGCTGAGGAAGTTATGCGTAGGAAATTTGTTTTAATTAGCTGCTGACAACAACAACAACAACAACACCAACAACAACAACAGCAAATAAAACACGATGTGGGTTAGGCATCAACAAAGTAGCGTCAAAACATCCGCTCGCTAATTTTAGCGATCTATAAAGTAAATCTCAAGCAGCAACAAATACAAACAGAAGTACACCCCCACTTTTGAGTATATACATATATATATATATACATATATATATATATCATACATATGTACATATAACTGCGGCTTGTTTCTCGACCTTTGAGGCAGGCGTTTTTTTATACCCTGCCTGATGTTATTTTAATTGAGGTGTTGAGGTTTGTGGCGTAATGAAAAATACGACTTTGATGCCATACGGCCTTCATAGCCATATTCATTCATGCAAAGATTAACGAAAGATAACGATAATAATGTTATTATATAATTATACATAAAATATATTTAATGTTCATGTGGGTCGATGAATCTAAAATTTGGAAATTCGTCTACTCCCGTTTCACTTGGTCCTTATATGTCTTTTTCGATATGTTATCATTTACAAGTTCATTTGCACATTGAATATACTTTTGTTTTATCTGTAGATTTATGTGCTGATTTCTTATTATTCCATTTGTTTTGATAATTTTCCTACCTTCCTTCATATTCCTCTTGTTAGTTGTTAATTTTTCAGATATTTCAGAGCTTCCCTTATACTTTTCTTTTACTACAGCTTGCTAGTAAGATCTAACTACTTAAACTCCTTCAGTTCCTAAGCCTTTTATTAAGAATATTAGAATCTACTGTGTTCCCTGCTGACCCTATAGTTATTCCATCAAACTTGTTCTTGTTTGCTTGTTTCACCATATCATACAACTGTGAGGGGAGCAACAGTTCGAATCTGGTCTGCAAGGATATATCATCATAGGCATGTCCAAGATGGTTGCTCATACTCTGAGAAGGAATAATGAAAGCCTCAATTAACAACTATGTCTGGATAAAGACGCCTAGATCACAGACTAAAAGTGTTGAGCAATCTACAATCAGCAAGCCGACTGCTTAGATATCACCTGGGTACAGAGTATCTCCTAGTCGAGCTCTCTCGACTACATCCTACTTACTTGTTCTCACTTGTTTTGATTTGCCATTCGATTTGTTTAGTCGATGAAATCTTGGCTGGCGTCGAGCAGGTGCCGCGCTGGAGCCATAAACAAGGGTTCCTATCGAAAATGCCTCCCATCATTGATAGAAACTGGAAACTTGTGGTTCGAGCAAACAATTTTATGGCCAGAACGCATAATTTGATGACAAATTAATACAATGGCCATTTCGCTTAGCGATGGGCAACGTATGTGTTTTAATATTATTATTTTTTGGCGATTTATGCGAGTATTTATCATGGCACTCTAATGTCGAAAGAAACATATTAATATTATTATTATTATATTTTGCACATTGTGTGTAGAAATGATTCATTCAATTACATTGTTCACAGTTAAACGGAATTGGCCACATAACTATGGAGTGGGCTAACAACAATAACAACAACGCAATAAATATGCAATTGTTTATAATTTACGGTCAAATATTTAATATTCTTAAATTTGCACACTAAAAACATAAAAACTGAGTTTGGCAAAATATTTGTACTTATTTGTGGTTATCATCCATCTTCCAATGACATTTTTAAAGGCTTTATTTCCGTTGGTAAACAATGTGTGAATTTAGATTTGTGTGCCTGAGAGTCCATCCTTAAGATGTAAATTCTTTTTTGCTTGTGTTTCACTTCCATTTATTTTATATAATATTTTATTGAATACTCAAGATCAATAGCTTAAGGTTTTTATATACCAAAAATTCATTAAAAATGTGTATTAGGATTACACTTAAAAAGCGAGAATTAAAAAAAAATGGTTGTAATTTCCAGCTACAGTTTTTAAAGCCAAATATCGAGACTTATAAATTTGTATTTTTATTTATGAAACATTAGGAATCAATTTTAATATCAAGAATTTGAGGTATATCTTGTGACTTGAATAATGAAGGATGAAAATGAATGTTGCTTAAATAAATGATGATATTAATGTTAAATAAATCTAGAAAATGTGGTACCTGAAGTATGCTTGGTGTGGGCAAAATGGTTTGTCTTCTTCTAAAAAGTGTATTTACTTCTGCAATATTTCGAGCAAGTGAATTTTGTTAACCATAACTGTAAATCTCAAGTTCTGTGGAATCCAATCCACCTATTTAATTTGCCCCAATTTTAAATTAAGACTTAAATTAAAGAAATGCTGCAAGCCTCGAGCTGTCTCAACTGAAGCACTCCAATAAGTTTTACATCATTTAGTTTGCTACAGTTTTCAAATGTGCTGTTTACGTAATGCTAAGCGAATATCGTAAGGGGAAGTTGGCCAAAAGCATAGCGTTAACAGCTGGCACTGCTGTTAGCAAGAGCAACAAGAGCTGTTATTGCGGCTAACATTGGCTAAAGAAGAGAACTCGATTCGCATCCGTCAGCCGCTGGCAGCGTCTTCAGTCGGGGAACTGCCGTTGGGGCCAACAGACGGAGAGCCAACAAACAGGCGGAGAGACATACTGGCGAATTGGTCAATTGGCTGTTGACGGTTTTGCTGTTGTTAACGGAAACTTGTGACTGTGACTGCAACCGAGACTGAGACAAAGTCACATTTTGCAGAGTCGAGCTGCTCATCATTTGTCGCTACATCCTATGGCCAAAGTTTGGCCATTAAGCTCGGCACAATTGCTGTGATTCATATGCCCCGGGATGCTCTCCTCGAGGCAGGGAGGGAGGAAGGTGCTTACTTTTGAGCACCGTTTTTATGACAAACGGAAGACACTTGAGCCAAAAAGTTGTTGTGCGAGAAAATCATATTGCGGCAGCCTTTGAACTATTGATGAGCACGTTGCCTACAATTAGCGTTAAAGTGCCACAAAAAGAGGCAGCTCCTAACTCCTTACCTCCCCCCATTCCCCCATCCATTTGGGGGCATTATTATTAATGTGCTCGGCCTTTCTCATTTCGTCTCTGAAATACTTGAAAAATGAACGTAGACAATTTTCGCGCACCTTTTTGGACAACGCGGCGTCTTTTTGTAATGAGTTCGCTGCTGTAAATATATATATATATATATATATATATATATATATTTATATATATTATTTTTTGGCACTGGCTGCCTTTAAAAATGAGTCTGCTGTCCATTGGCGCCGGGGTGGTTTTTTTTTTTCTTTTTTTGCAGCCAGGCAAACTTGACAGCAATGTGAATGATTGAACGCGTGTCCATCAGAAATGCGTCTAATTGGTTTTTGTGCCAAGCATCAAAAATAAATAAGCTAGACGAAAAAATAAAGGGTAAAAACTGTCTGCTAAAGGTAATTTTTTGTAATTTGTAATTTGTAATTTACTTTTCGTGTTGCGTTGCTCACTTAGCAGTCCCTTCTGCCTGAAGACTCTCCTTTAAAGGCCTAAACGGATTTTGACCTCATCTTCGCGCTCCAATTAAGCCAAAGCAAAAGCCTTGGCAACTGTTATCAATAATTTGTTTGTCAATTGTCATTCATAATTTACTTTTCCCGATGCGATGCTTGTTTGACAATGAGTGCTGCTTAAGGTCTCACCTTTAAGACTCCAATAAAATAAAATCAAATCAAAACCATTGGCAACTGTTATCAATATCTTATTTTAATTTCTTTTGTTATCTATTATGCTTTATCATTTGTAATTTATTTTTCTTGTTTTCTTCCTACATTTTTTAAATTCGTAAATTATTTGTCTAGTTGCACTACTTATTTGACACGACTTCCCGCTTAAAGCGGCTTCTTAAAGGTCCATCGTTGGGCGCCAATAAAACGACAGCAAAACCATTTTCAACTGTTGTCATAAATTGAATTTATTTTATTGTTATAATTTTCAATTTAATTTTCTTCTTGCTTTGCTTATTTGGCATTACCTGGGCAGCTCCTTAAAGGCCCAAATGGGTTTTTGGCCTGAACGTTGGGCGCCAATAAACCAAAACCAAAAACGGTTATCAACAGCTGTGCCTTGTGTTAATGTTATGTAAGTAATTTAGCTGGATCTGTGCTAGCTGCTCTCTATCTATCTATAGGCCATCTTAATTTACGGCCAAGACACACACACACACACACACACTCTACACACACATTTACGTGTTACTCAATTTTGCAAACTTAACGTAAAAATATCATGTTTCCAAAGCACACACCAAAAACAAACAACAGGAAATTGTGCCATTGAGGCAGAAACACTTTTACTTACACTTTGATATCAATGTATGTGTGTGTATGTGTGTGTATGCGTGTGTTGTGTGTGTGTCTTTTTGGAGTGTGCAAAAGTAAATATCAGGTTAATGGTTTCGACGCCGCACGCAAAAATTTTCACTTTCACTTGGCAGCTGCTGTTGATGTTGTTTCTGCTGCGTTTTCCACATTTTCCACTCAATAAATTTCTTTTCTATTTTTTTTCTCTTTTTTCTTGTTAACTGCGGCAACATTTTTGCCAGCGATAAGCAATTTTTGGGGCCCTGCTTTGAGTCCTTGCTGCGTGATTTGCTTCCACGTTTGCTTCATTTGCTGATTTCAGTTCAGCTTAGGCCTGCTAAATGGCGCACCTTTTAAGGCTGCCTCGACTGCTTCTACTTCTGCTCCTGTCATTGTCTTAAACGTTGCAAATTGCTTAATGTGCCACAAGAAATTGTTTGCCATGCTGATGAACAATGGAGATTTGACCCAGTTGCTGCCTGACAACAATTTAAAGCCTTTATAGCTTCGGAGGAGTCAAAAAATAAATAATATAATTTATCAGCTTTGGCATATGCTGTTTTCGATTATCATCTGTCTTAACTTGGCCAAAACTTAAGCGTTTTTTATAAACGCGTAAGTTCTCTGCCAGGTGAGTGTTGAGGAGCAATTTTGATGAAATTTTTTTTATATTTTTTTTTATGTAGCATTTTAATTTAATATTGATCAACCTATTGAAAGGTTACAAAATATTGATTTGAAGATTGTAAACATGATAACAGAGAATTTAAATGAAATAACATAAACATATAACTGCTTTTAACATATTACAATATTACGTAACATCAAATATAACATTAAATATAACATTTGTTGCACATTAACGTTACAATTAACGCCCAACTGTCCAGAGGTCGCTGGTGTGGAGGCGCTTTAAACGTCTGCGGGTTGCGATTGACCCTAGTGAGCAAGCCAATGGGTTGACATGGTTATGCAACCGGTCATTATAACGACTTGTATGACGGGTTATTTGACTAATGACTGTCGGTTCACGGAAGTCGTTGTGCAGCGTCATATTGCACCTTGTTCTGCAAGACTTGAATTTGATTAATCCACGATTTTGCTGCTGTGCCCCAAAATGGAATCCCAAATGTCCATGTGGGCACGATGATGCTCCTGTACACCAGCAGCTTGTTGCTTAAGCTGAGCTTGCTGGATGACTTCAGCAGGCAGTTGAGTTTCGCCCTTTTGGATCTACACGCTGCTGCCGTGATCTGTATGTGTTTGCGCCACGTAAGTGGCAGGTAGCGAACATGGTTCCCCTGAGGTATGATCGTGTTGTTGAGCAGGACAGTTGGACAGTTACCATTCCTGAGCGCAAACGTACAGTGCTGAGACTTGTTCTCATTGATGCAGATGTTCCACCGATTGGCCCAGGAACTAAAACCATCCAAGAACCTTTGCGTAACCGCTGCGGCTCTCCAAGCAGTGGAGGAGTTAGCAAGGAACACAGTGTCATCTGCGTATGTGGCAAGCAGCGTGTTTCTGGCTACCGGAATCGGCAAGTCCGCGGTGATAATGTGTACAGGGCAGGTCCAAGGACACCACCCTGCGGTACACCCGCTCCGATGCGGCGGATGTTTGATCGCTCGCCCCTAACTGCAATCATAAAAGAACGGCCAAGCAGTTAAGACCTGAGCAGTAAATACTGCTGGCAGCGACTTCCATATTAAAGTGTTGGCATCCTTTCAGATTGTGCCTTAGTTTCTAATACCATATTGAAAGCCCGCTCCACTTCATCGCGCAGATCTTTAAGGAGAGCAATGAGCTTCCGCTCGTTGTATGTGTGATTAAAGTTGAGTGAAAGCTCTCTCATCCGAACTTTAAGAGAGATTTGCTAGTGCAATTTTACGCAGCTTTTCTGCATATTAAGACACTTTAAAATCGAAGCATTCTTGCTGCTCACCAAAATAGAAATGAAGTAAAGAGCAAAATTGTGGATCTGATGCACTTACTTGTATATTCTCCACATCCAAGAGATCTTGGTATGTGGGACATCTGATTGGCCGTGGGGGTTAATGGATTATTGTTCAATTAAATTTAAAAATATATTTCACTTGTCCACAGAGAATCTTCTGTTGGTGGCTAATATTTGTATTTATTTAAATGCGTCCAAGTCGATGGGACTTGCCAAACCAATACTCGCGTCGACAAAAGCTCGGCTTGGTATACGAAAAACCCAAGCAAACCCAAGAGCACTGCACACAGCAAACTTGTTTCTATAAATAAGGTTAATCTAAAATAGGTTTTTCCTTTAAGTTGAATATCATATCTTAAAACTATTAAATAGAGAGTTCCCCCTTGGCATGGGTACAACTATTTATTATAATTACAATGCACTCTTCTTAAAACCAGATAAAACCATGACTAAGATAAATATAAGAAAAAACTTTCGAGTATATATTATAATAATTTAATTCCGTATTCATATTATATTATATTTTCCACTACCAAATATCTAACATTTATTTGGTGACTTGAATTTCAATTTAATCGTATAATTTTTTGAAAACATTTTTAATATTTGTGAACTGTTTTTAATTCAGACTGAATATATAAAAATATTAATATTAATATATTAAAAATATTGCGAAATATATAATGCGTAACTTGTTTATTTAAGCGAAATATGTTTATTTCCAATTTCAGTTGACACACCAAAAACAGCAAGCAAACAAATTATTAAATAAAAGAAATTTCGTTTTTTATTCGGGTATATTCAGTTGTGCAAACAGTTGTGCAAAAATAAAACATAGATTATTCGTGTAAGTTTATTATAGTTTAAGTAGGAAGAGTAAACAATTCAAGCAAATGATTGACACAGCTGCGATAGTTGGGTACACAAACCCCAAATTGAAATTGGTATAAATAGCTCTCGGTCTCCACACAGAGATCAGCATTCAGAAGAATTCCACAAACATAGCAATGAGAATCGCAACGTTGATCCTAAGCTGTGCCGTCTTAGCCATTTGCTTGGTAAAGTCCACCGAAGGGCAGTGCTCATGCTTCCAATGCCCGCCGTGGCCGCCATGCACGCCACGCCCGCCATGCCCGCCCACAGGCTCGCCGCCAACATCTTCGTCGTCCCCATCTTCGTCGTCCTCATCCTCGTCGTCCTCATCCTCGTCGTCCTCATCCTCGTCGTCCTCATCCTCGTCGTCCTCACCTTCGTCGTCCTCAAGCGAGTCGTCCTCATCCTCGTCGTCCTCATCCTCGTCGACCGATGGCCTAAGTGCTTCTTTAGCTGGTTTATATGACACGCCATATGAAAGAACTTCAAACTCCACGACTGGCTCCACGACCGGCGGCGCACCGTTCCTCATTAAATTTTTACGTATGAGAAATGTGAAAAATTCGAAATAAAATCTGCAATCAATTTGCCCAATTCCCATACGCAATACAGAGTCTTTTCTTTTTCTCAAATCCAAACTCCAAAATGAGTTAGGAACTATAGTAACATTGTTGTAGCTGTCAGTTTTGAGCAGATTGAAAACGTGACACGAAATGGATTCACTCAAATAGATATTTTTGTGGATTGCCTTTGCTATTGCCATAATCTTATCAAATGGAAATAAAACGTTGGAGAGAAAGTTGAATACACTGAAAAGGTAAGTTGCAAAGTCTAACTTGATTTATTTGAAACTATAACTATTAGTTTTCTCAGTGTTGTTCCACGATTGCAAGCGGAAGGCGATAAGGCCATGTCTCAAATGGAAGATCATGTTTCGAATCCTCTGAATGCCTTTTCACTAATACGTCGCATGCAGGGGGATTGGATTGATTGCAAGGTGTTCATTGAGGAGCCCGTGGGATGGTCGCACATCGTCCATCTCGCCCAGCACAAATCAGAGCTGCCGAGTCCTACTGATCTAAAGGAGGCTTGTGAGGCCATTCAACGCCTGAGCGATGTGTACAATTTGACAATTGGGGACGTGGTCAAGGGATTGCTCAACGGAAAGCAGTACGAGTGAGTTAGATTTGTGTGGCACTCCTCAGAATATCCCATCAGAATGCCATCTGCAGATCAAGTCTTAATGCAATGGACACAATGGCCAGGCAATGGTTCGCCGAGACTGGCAAATGGCTCATTTCCAATCAGACAACTCCGACTCTGATGGGATCTGAGCCTGAGAGATTGGTCTATTTCATGGCCAGTGCATTTGCTGAAAATAGTGAGTAAATTCCGCTTAAATTCGTGAAGATAACTCATTTGTTATCTGTGTTTCGATGAACTCCCAAATCTTGCCCGATCTCTGTTGAAGCGTACCACTGTCCATGTGGATGGCAAATATGTTTCGAGAAGAGTGTGAACCTCGAAGGGCGCCTGGCTGGAAAGGGATCTCAACAATCTCACGAGGCGCATCGAGAGACAAGTTGTGGACATGACTGCGTTAAGCATGCAGGGCTCTGAGGCATTCAACACTATGAACTATGGCTTGGGTGGACACTATGCGGCTCACTACGATTTCTTTAATACCACACAGGTGAGAGTGTCTTTAGAAAAAAATCACACTGAATTTAATGAAAACGCCATGAAAATGAGAAAGTTTTTCATGTTCTTAGAAATAGTTTCTATATATAAGAAACAATATTTTCAGATATTAATAAATCCATAATTTGACATTCCCAGAAATTTAAATAGTAATATAAGTACACAACAGGAAAAACATCCTGGAATATTAGACATAGTATTTACAAATGTTATACAAATATTCACTGAAATCAAATTAGGAAAAACTCTGTTTTAGAAGTAAGGTATGGCGAATTTCTAACATTCAGTGCGATTTTAATTTAATTCGAAAAATGCAGTGAAATATTTGATCTGATCATACAACCAATTAATTTTGGTTGAAATAATAATTAATGTCAATATTAATTAATGAATTAATAGCAGCATTTAGGAACTTTTTTAATGTGGGAAGTCTGCCATAAGTTAATACAAAAAATGAGAAGACAAAAAAATTCTTACTCAGTCTTATTAAAAATTGATAAACATTTCACTGTAGACTTTGAGAAGTCATCAAAAAGCATAGCTTAACTGAAAATCTACCTTAAGAATTGATTGAACAGATTGGGAAATGTCAACTTTGAGCACTCTCTGCCAAAAGAAGAAGTCTTTGAAAATTATGAATTTTTTATATGCATTTTGCAAAACGTTTAAATCAAAATTTGGATTTTTGAGACGTCTTTCGCAGTGCGTTGTCAGTATTAATATTCATGCATATTTTTAATTTGATTTCCTTTGTATAATGATGCAACCAATAATGAAAAAAAAACACAATGTGAATATTTTAATATTATATCTGTGGTACATATGTATATATGTATATACAATACTCATATCTAAGTACCATCAAGGAGGTGGCCAAGGATGACATCTGAACTATTGTTAGAAGTTGACAACAGCAGGTTCCAGGTAATGCAGCGTCTCCAAAATTGTTAAGTAACCAGTCTGGCAAGAAGATTACCATAAGTATACAGTTATATTGAATGTTTTGCGGTCCTCAATGCCCTTATGAGTCTAGCAGCTTTCGGGACTAATGAAAATGACATATTTTCAATTTATGCCTTATTTTTATTAAGTTATTATAATTCAACTTTATCCAAAACGAGGTTTGCTTAAGTTTGATTAAAGACAAGAGTTTTGGCAGAACAACGCTTTACTTGTGGCAATATTCAATTAAATTTATTGAGTAAAGTTGTTATTTTTTGGGATTGCTAAAGATATTAAAGTCTCGAAAATCAATTTAACTTAATTGAAATTGCTTTTGCCGTAATTGTGCTAATTAATTAAATAATAATATTAATTAAGCGAAATTTAAAATTTGATTTTTGATAGGAAACTCTTCAAATCTATGAAGAGCTAAAACCTAAATACTACTTAGACTAATGTTGCACAATTTTTATACATTGAATTTCTTAGCTGCCACAGTGGCTTTGCTATAAGGCTCTCCCTTAAGCTAAATTGTTCAGTTTAAATTTAAATTTCAAGTGGTTTCAGCTGACTGCTTTCTAAATATTGTATTTATTTTTTATTAGAATTGGCTATGGTAAAAGTCAGAGGTGGATTAAGGCCAAGGCAGCTTAAAAATTGATTAACTATGGCTGCACTGATTTCTCGCTTTATATATGGTGTGTCATTAAATATCGCTTGGCTGCTTATCTCATTGAAAATTGGCAACACTTGCCCCACCGCCCACTAGTCGCAACCCCATCATAAACAGTGCTTATGTGTCTGTCTTCACACATTTGATGTCTAACGCCCCCTATCTGTGTTCCCCAGTATGCAAAGTGGGTGCAAGGTACAAATACAAATACAAATACAAATACAAATACAATAACAAATCGCCAGTTGGCCAAGTCGCTAAGTCGTTTTAATGGCCAATAAAAGCAAAATGTTGTCACTTTTTTCGAATTTGTATAAATTTTCATTGCCCGGGATAAGCCGATGCTGATGTTGGATGCTGATGCTGATGCTGAAATACTACGTGCAATTTCAGTTAAAGGGTTGTTGTTGTTCTTGTTCTTGTTGTTGTTTACGATGTAGCAAGTGATTCTTTGCAACTTATCGCATGCAACAACAACAACAGCAACAACAACATTTGCAACACTTTCTCGCTGCTTTTACTTGCTTTTTGCACTTTTCGCTTTCGCCTTTTCCTGTTTGCCTTTACTTTGATTTAGTTGCCTGCGCCTCCCCCGTGCCACACCACTCCTTGTTTGCATTTGGCTTGAAATCAATTTGTGTGCGTGTGTGTGTGTGTGGCATGAAAAATAAATAAATAAATAACACGCAAATCGTTGCAAATCGTCGCAAATCGGCAATCTGAAGCCAATTTGATAGCCTTTTGGCTCGAGCCGAGCGGCTGCCACATTTTATGGCGGCAAGCTTGCCACGCATTATGTCCATTTGATAATAATTTATGTTTATTTACTAATGCATTTGCAGTTTTTCAATTGCCACAAGCCAAAGCAAACCAGACCAATGCAAAGCAGGCTAAGCTCGCAGTTTCCATTTCCAATTGTGGCCAATTTTGCATACTTTAAGGCATCGCCAAAGCTGAGCTTCAAAATCGTATAAATATATATGTATATACACTTAAAAAATATTTCTAAAAAACAAAAACATCAGCATCTTTTTGGGATTGTCGACTTAGGGCAAGCCTTTCTAAATTTTATAAATGATGTTTCGAATACTTAAAAATTATTTCTGAAAATAAGCAAGCCTTTTTAGTTGTGAGGGGTATTTTTTCCTGAGTGTATATATGTATGGCAATATATGCCATAATTTGTTGGCTTTGCTACTCATAAAATACGTGGCTCATAAATTGTGTACCGTTTTGCCGTAAACTCAATGCACGAATCTCAAAATTCAAAACTCCAAACTCAATTCACCTTCTCTAATGAAAACTGGCTGCTTTTACAATCTCATCAAATGCTTGGCAAAAAAGAATCCTTGTTTATGCCTGTAACGCTGGCATTTTTGCATAATTTTCATATTATTTTACCTTAGGGCCAACAAAATCACAACAGGCTATGGGGATGAGGGGGAAGGGAGGGAGGGGGGGGGGGAGGTAGAAATCCTTAGCATTTTTAGCATCCGCAGAGCCAAAAAGTTTATTGATGTAATAAATTTGTATTTGCACAGAAAGTTGTGCCCTTTGTTTTTCCACATGGCTGGCAAGCAGCCATCAGCCTTAGTCTTAGCACCACCCCAACAGCACCACCAGCAATGGCACCACCCACCTATGAACTCACCTCTCGTCTGATTTTATGCTGCATATGATTTTATGTGCATTTAATAGATCGAACAAGACACCAAATCGTCCTCCTTGCCTTGGCCATATGTTCAACATTCGATTTATTTACGAGGCACTCGTCGTACATGCAACAAAAAGCGGAAGTGGAATATGGCATGAGTGTGTTCGACTAGTTGAATACCCTCTTATGGCGTCTAAGATACCCTTAACAATATTTAAAGTTTACAAAACAATTATTGTTTATCTAGTACAACATAATAAGATATTTTTGTAGAGATGCAGTCGGTACGAAATTTTGCATAATGATGAACTTGGAGATGGTTTTCTGGGATTATATTCCGCTGATCGAAAACATGTCCATTGAACATCGTGGGAGTTTAAGCTGAACATCAAAAAGCACATCAGTGATTTAAAAGATGAACTTCTCACAAATCAAATCATCGCCAGAACAGCGTCTTTAATACTTTAGAATTTAGTTTTCTTAAGAACCAACAATGAGTAAATATAAGATTCTTGTAAAAAGTTGATTAAATATCAATAGAAAAAATAAATACATTATTAAAGGGTATTCAAATGCATATGATAGTTTTGTTGAGCCAGTTAAATATGTTCTGTTCTATCTAGATATACCCCTGACTTCTTTCCACTTAATCTAAAACTTAGCACTACTAATAATTGTTTGCATTAACCCTTCGAATAATCTGTCATGATTACAAAAGATTTTATCATTTTATCAATTCAGAGTCCACTCTTTCTATCATTTGGAAGATATATGTTCGCAATAAAATTAATTCATTATTATTTTTTTTTAATTCTTAATGGAATTTAATTTACTTTTTAGGTTTTTTAATTGACTGATTTTAGTTGTAATTAAATAAATAATTAAGGTTGCTTTGCTGTCGTGCGATCTCTGCTTGTGTTGATGGCTTATTGGTGCAACTAATCAATTTGATCAATTAATGCACATTCAGTGAGTTCCTTTTTGTGATACAGCCCCATCCCCTCCCCCTCCTTGCCCCATGCACTTGTATATGTATGTGTGTATGTTGGCCTTAATCCAACAATTATATGCAAAATGCGCGTAAAGTGTTTTTAATTCGCTGCAACGCCAGCAGCCAGTGGGTGGAGGGGTGGGTGGGGGCAACGGAATCGGGTGAGAAATGGGTTTGGGGGTGGGGACATGCTCCAAGTCTGGGCCATGCGGGTTGGCTGCGTGGCATGAACGCGTCATTAGCGTGTCGCCAAATTAGACATCAAATTTATGAAAAACTATCAAGAATTGCGACGGAAAACTGAAAACTGCAAAATGAAAACTGAATTATGAATACCAAATGCTGATGCTTCACGTCTGTGGGTGGCTTCTGGGTGGGCATCATCGAGGCCTCTTATATTTTAATTGATTTAATGGGCAAGCATTAAAATACACATATACAGTGGCTCACGGACAAATGTGGATCATTTTGAAGACTGCTCGAAATATTCAGTAAGCAAAAAATAGAGTATTTTTTTTAAATAATCCCACCTAGCCGGAGGGGAAACCTCAGTTTATTAGGGTCATACATTCATATTGATGGTTAATACGTTTACCTACCATCGGTTTTTGGAATTTTTGAAAAATAATAAATAATTAACTTATGGCAGGCAATTACTTTTTTTCTTTGACACTGATCCACTTGAACTGTGAGCCACTGTATGCATACCCTGAATCCAAATGCAAATGGGTGAGAGGCTGGAATGAAGTTGTGTAAGAGAATGTAACGCGTAGGAGAAAGCATCTCCGAAGATATTATGTATATACATTCATAGTACAATAAGTCATTCTTAGAGACTTCTTACAGATCTAAAATTTTTAATGGTAGTTCTCGCACATATAGCCCAAAAATACTCAACATTAAAGATAAAATCTTCCAATTGATATACAATGTATCCGTGTATATATTATTATTATTGGATAAGAAACACACACTACTCCGTATTTATGTCTAGAGTATTTCACAGTCGAGCTCTCTCGACTACAACATTCTTACTTGCTTCCATTTGCTATTTCTTACGCATACCCTGTACTCTTTCATAATAGTTCAAATGGGTTATCATGAAGTTGCACAATATCGGCATAACTCACGCCAATAAGCTTAAAGTTGTGCAAACTAATAATTTCTTCATAGAACTGAACCATATATATATAGAGGTATCAATTTGATACTAATCCTGCTAAAGGTATTTTCAATCATTGACATAAGAGCGCTTAAATCATATATACCTGACTTGCAGATACCCTGTACACAGCTCTCAAATACGTTAATCACTCAAGCCAAAAGCGGTGGAGAAAACTTAAATGAATAAGAGGTTTATTTAAGATCGGTGTTAAGCTGATTTGAAAATAAACACCAAATAAACACAAATACATCATTGCTTAGGGTATCAACTAGTCGTATATTCTCTACTTCAACGCTCTCATTTGTTTATTTTGCATATTTTTGTTATTTTTGCATCATTTTGCATTTGGTTTATCAATTAATGCGCTGCATTTTATTGTTAAGCACATTAACGCAGTCACGCGAAGACCAACAACAACAACACCAATACCAGACTAACTATATACACACACACACACACACCCACACACCGCACACCCCGCACACCTCCCTCGTTGCATTTGCCAGATAATTGCGTGTGTGGCCGTCGAGGCTGAATTGCGTGTAAATTTTAATCCAATTGTGTGCAGCCAAAAGTGTGCAACCCACAAATGCAAACAGTCACAACACACACACACACACACGTATATATTTATGTGTGTGTATTTTTACACACATGCTTATGGATGTGTATTTATTTTTGCGTACAGCTTTTCCAGCTGAATGCATTTGATTGTATTTTTCATTGAGCTACACACGCCCACCGCAAAGCCGCATCTCCGGTCACGCCCAATTTTCCCCCATTTTCCCCAATTCACCCCTTCCTCAAAAACCAACCGCCCACGTGGCGTATGTTGTTCATTTCATTTCATTTCATTTGCCAGCAAATTTGTTTTTGCGCTTTTATCGCTGTGCATTTTGTGCTCAAAGGTGAAACGCCAGCAACAACAACAAGCAACAACAACAACAGCAACAACAACATAAACAAGAACAACACTCAGCCAACAGCCACAAGGAAAACAACTCAAACAACAATCACATTTGGTCATGTTTTACAATGCACAATAGACATGGCCAAAACACGTTTTGATTGTTATACGTAGGCCATATTGTGTAAGTGAATGTGTGGGCCTATGTGTGTGTGTGTGTGTGTGAGTGTGAGTGTGCGTGCGTGTGTGTGTTGTGTGTGGGTGTGAGTGTGAGTGAGTATGTAGTAAGATAAAAAGCCCTTAAGTGCATTTAAATGACATATCCAACAAGCCCAAAATTTGTCGCACCTTTCATTAGGTATTATTTTTTAAATTTTCATTATGACTACTCAGTTATCCCCCTTATCTTGATGCCGAGCACATCTCTGCATGCCTTATTAGCCTTATTATATGTTTTCTTAATCTTTTACACAACATTTAAAGTTTCTACTGCATAAATAATACCTTTAAAAAGTATCTTACACATTTTATTTGACGTTCAACTTTTAGTGAAAATCAATCTGGGAAGAGTAAATGTGATTTGGCTTACCTAAAGTTAGTTCTTCATTTTTTTAAGTTTATATTTAAAGCTTAATTAAAATCACTTAGTTTTCCCCCTTATTTAAATCTTTTTTATACCCAAGCACATATCAAAAATCGCTTTTGCCAAATTCACCTCTTCTCCCAATACAAAGTCTCTCTTTTAAGCTGCCCCTTGTGGCAGGCAACACTTCCCGGCACAACACCTCAAAGCAGTCAAGGCGTCAGCTGCCAAGTGTCTGCACAGCTTCTCACCTCAGCTCAACCTGAACCGAGCTGAACTGAATTGTTTGCTCAACTTTCTCATTAATAATTCCGCTTAAATGCTTTCTAATAATTTCCGCATAATTCATATCGATGAACGTTTTATGCGGCACTTACGATAAGGGCAATTCCGTTGTGCCTCGTTGTGTCCTGGCTCTGTTTGCTCGCCAAACAAACAACACGTACAACAGACACACAACGACACACACACACACTGGCACACACCGTTGCACACACACCTATGTATTCATACTCGATTGATAACCTTAATAAAATGCTTCACATTATGCCAATCGATTGCACACCATGAATGTGTTTATCCTTTGCCTTTGCCTTTGCCGTTGCCTTTGCCACATTGCCTCGTCTAATACAGCAGCTTCTGGATTAACGAGGGGTGGCGCTGCTGAGGTGAGGGGCTGATGTGGTTAGGTGGGGCACACATCAATACCGGCTGTTGCCTCCAAAGCGCAACAATGACGAGAGAGAAAACGTTAACGTTCAGCAGCAGCAGCAACTGTGACACACTCAGAAAAAAAACCCACCAGAATAGCAGAACGTTTTTTTTTTTTGGAAATAATTTCAAGGAATAAGAAATACAGCTTGGAATAATTTGTTAATTTTAAAAATATATATTCTCTAGTATTTTCAAATTCATTACTAAAAAGTATAAACTTAATTTTCTAAAAATTAAAAAGCAAGTAAAATCTTAAATCTGCCAATTAATTAATAATATTTTTATTTAATTTACTTTCGAAATTTTGAAATTAAGAAAATAAAAACAGTGGTTCACAGAAGTTTGCTCTCTTAAATATATAAAATATGAAATTAAATATTAAATTTATATTTTCAAGTGAATCGAAATAATAAAATAAATCGATTTTTTTTCTGAGTGGCGCAACTGTGCCACGTTTGTGTACCTTGTGTTGGCCTCCAGGCATCCGATGGCTACACCTCCCTCCCCCCTCAGCAATGCCACGCTCATTTACTGCTGGGAGGGTTGAGGGGGTGGAGGGGCGGCAATTGTGCAAAAAGTGCCAATAAAGCACATTCTTTGTTCGGCTTTGGCTTCGGCTCGCAAAGTGCTCAACAAAGCGGGCCAGGATAACGTGTGAGTGTGTGGGTGTGCCTGAGTGTGCAAGGATAATAATAATAACGTATGAATAGGTAAAAACGTTGGAGGCATGCAGAAGGTGGTGTGGAGCGGAAAGGAACTCATCAGTGCATTGTAGGTGGCCATTGCCTGTGCTTGATTGCTTAGCTGTTCTAGCCAAGTGTGTGTCTGTGTGCGTGTATGTGTGTGTGTGTGTTGCCTGATTGTTTGCCTTGCCTCTGAGGTGCAGCACACACACATTGTGGCACACACACCTCATTGATTTTATTGTGTTTTTTGCTGGGCATTCAAAGTGCTCATAAAAATGCCCACACAATAAAAACGATGATGCGGCTGTTGTTGACCCAAGCTCCAATTCCAAATCTCCAACTCTCCAACTCCATGCTCCAACTCTAACAGCTTAGCCAGGACAATGGTCCAAAAAGCAACTAAGATATTCTCCCCAACCATTCCCCAAAAAGTTCCCATTCCACCTGCCAACCTGATGTCTATTTTAGTGTTTCACGTCAGCTGCTTCTGGCTGCTGATTTTCTGTGTCGAAAATAAGTAGTTGCCATGCCTTTGCATACACAGCGAGAAAAAAAGGCATGCCAAGAACCAAATTGCAAAGGTCATCACAGGCAAACTCACGATTATTTATAAACATTATAAATTCACAGAAAACTATCAACATCGGAATACTATATCATATGACTGCCATGGAAGCCATCTGACAAAAGATGATTTTCAATATACAAAAAAAGTTGCCAAAATTGAAAGTCTACTGCAATTATACGGCAGCAATATTAGAAATTATTTAAATGAATGGATCAGATTACGATTAACTATTAGTTTTTGTTATTATTTATTGATGTAAATGATTTCGTACTTAAGTATATTCAAAGTCAAACTATTTGTTTGTCTTGTTCTTCTAAATGGCAATCTCAAAAATGAAACGAGCTCAAAATAAGCATAAAAAACTTTTGCTGTCTGACTTGAACTATTAATTATATTATTAATTGTAAATAAATGAATTTATTGTAGAATAGATGAATAAATAAATTTATTTTTCTTCACTTTATTTTTTTACTGTGTATGCATTTTGTGTGTGTGTCTCGAGAGCTGCTTGGATTTCACACACATCCGTCACGCGGCTCGTCAGCCCTTCTCCTTAGCCACACTCCTCGCTTTTTTTAGTGAGAGAGGGGTTGCGGTAGGGGGAGGGGAGGCGACTCGTCATCAGCAGAATAGAGTGTTGTTAGGTCAGCCTAATGAGCTCAGGCAGCAAATGGATTTTTGTAACTCATCCGGGTGCCGTGCAAATGCAGCATTCAAAAAAAAAATTGAAGATGGCAAAAATATGCAATTCCAATTTGGCAGGCAAATGCATTTTCAACTAAAGTTTGCGCAACAATGTTGCCGTGTTTTGTTGCCGCAGCAGTGCAGGCAGTTGCAACAGCAGCTTCTCTGGTGTCTCTGGTGTTAATTTGTTAGCACATTGCAACGCGGCAGACAGTGATTAATTACAGTCCGCAAACGAAAATAGAAGCACAAACTCAACTCATTTTTGTCTTTAAAGTTAATTAGTTGAAAATGCGCTCAAATATATATAAATAAATATAAGAAAATTATATGTATACATATATAGACAGCTGCGTTGCTCTGCTCCGATATTAAATCGCTTTACCTGCGGCGCATAAATTTTAAATCCGTCCTGACCACAATTTGCGCATTAAATCATTTCCAGGCCATTGCACAGCACTGGGCGCCACCGCAGCGACGCATTCATACATGCACTCATTCGCACTGGCACTCGCACTCACACTCACTCGCACTCACACACACACTCAGTTATTCATTCAGGCAGTCAGCCATTCATTTCGATTCGCAGGTGAGCAGCCGCGTGGAATGCAGCCGAGCGCTCAAAATATGCAAAAATTATACAGACCAATGCATGCAACAAACTGAGTCGCATTTTGTCAGTGTTTGAATCGCTATCGGTTTTGGGTTTGGGTTTGGGATTGGGATTTGGAGCAGTGTTGGCCACTTCAAATATATCACGCGTGAAGTGTCTCTCAGTCAGTCTGTCTGTCTGTCTGCCTGTCTGTCTGTGTGATTGACAAATGCCGCCGGCTGAGGTGCATGCAACGTTTTAGAAAAGATAAATTTAAGTAATTGTCAATATTTCAAGCGACGTAATTGCTCACTGCCCGGTGCGGAACCAGTGTTGAAAAATAAAATAAATACCATCAAAGCAATGGCTACACTCAGAAAAATCGCCTAAAAATCGACAATTATTTCAATTGTTTACTTTTTATTATTTATTTTCCTTAAAAATGTTTTTAATGTTAAGCGACACATTTCTGAAAACCCTTTACAATATTCAGAAACCGGAAATTAAATTTCAATATTTATTTTAGAGTTGTTATCTGCCTTAAGTAAATTTATTAATGATTTTCTTGTACACATTTTTTCTAAACTAAAAAAAAAAAACTTTGGCGAATTTTTAAAATTGTTATGGATATGTTTTTTCTCAGTGTAGAGTATGCCCTTTGGTCACAGATGCCCCAACCCCCCTTACCAAGTAACCAATTCATGCTGCGGCTTTGTGCAGCTGCACTTCTATGCAGTCAGTTGTATTTCCCCTCTGCCCCTGCCCCCATCTCTGCTGCCATTTTAACACTTGACGTTTTACCAATTTGCTGCATATTCTTTCTGCTCTTTTTTTTATATTTTTTAGCAGCACTTTTTTGCTGCAGTGCAGCAGACAATTTTGTTGCGTGTTAACAACTGCAACAATTTAGGTTTAATTGATGCTCGCTGCAACGCTGAAGTGTCGCCGCCGGCAACGAATCGTGGTTAAGGGGTTAAGGAATTTGGGGGCATGTCCTTTCCGACCACGTGGCGTGAGAGAGTTTCTCCATTTTTGTTGTTTTAGTTGTTGTTGTTGTATTTTTTATTATTCACACTGCTTCCGCTTGACGAGTTGTTAGATAAAAGCTATTTACATGTTGTTATTTATGATTTTGCAGCTAAAATGCGCTGTGAAATATTTGTGGCGCTGCCAGAAGGACTCAACGCGGGGCTTTATTACGTATACGTATACGTCATGTTGTGCACACTACACACTACACACAACACACACACACACACTTGCTTGCTTGCTTTATTTATTTAGCTTTAAACTCAGTCAGTCAGTTATTCACTTGTGTTTTATGCACCTCCGGCATATGCCTGGAAAATGGGCAACTGTTGCAGAAACTTTGTCCTCGCCGCATTATCGAACACTAATCCATATATGAGCGTATTACATGGGGCATAATAGCTTACCACCCCCCTCACCCACAACAGTCAAAAGCAACTTTATTACTTTATGCTGACTCACTCTGCCAGCGAATAGAAAAAAAGAAGAAAAGTGAAACTCATGCAAAGGTTGCCTTGTTGATTTATCGCCAGGGTTGCCTGCTCTTCACATGTGTGCGCACTTTTCTTTTTTTTCCTGTATACCCTGTGCCTATTATAAATTGGTAAAGGATCCATCTGTTAAGAAGAATAATTATTTTAAATTATTTTACCAGATACTAAAGATTGTAATAGATAGAAGAAAGAAGAGGTAAATTGATAGGAGTATATTCTGCTATTTTATATAACTTTAGAAATTTGAGAGAATAAAAGAAATTAATTTAAAAAAAAGAAAAAAAGAAAAGTTTTCTTATTGGAAAATGTTTATTAACAAGTTGACTAACTGTGTGGCAGTTACTTTCTGAGGTAAATGAGGAGTTTTTGGAACATAATGGAATATATCCTGTCATAATATTGATGATCTGTGAAAAATTGATTGACTCTAAACATTGGTTAAGAGTTGTTCTACTATATATTCATGAATGGGAAATATATTATAGAGTTGTCTAAATGAATAGAGCAAAGAGAGCCTTTTAAATCTATTGGAATATATTCCGTCAAAATAATTATTTATTTAATTTTGTCAAAAATGGAACACATCAAAATACAAATTTTAAGTTACGAATTAAATTAAATAAAGTTAAAAGAGAAACATTTAATGAAAACTTCGAAACGAAGTATTGAAATTAAATAGAGGATTAAGGAAAACCGATTAAGTGTGGAAATTTGATATGGCGTCTATTAATAATTTATTTTCCGCGTCTTATAGAACATCTTTCATCTGCAGACAATAATCTAATTTCTCGACATATAAAATACATGCAATTTTATTATATTATTATTATTTTTTTCCTGCATAGGTATTGCGTAGAGGGTATCTACTGGTACAGCTCACTCTCTCTCTCACTCTCTTTTTTGTCACATGTGTCCCACTGTGCTGAGTGCATCCCTTGCGTATGATGAATATGTAATTTCAGTGTTATCCACTGCGTTGAACTTTGATTTACTAACTGCGAAATAAATATTAAATTTTCAATTACAACTGGATGTCTGCACATACCTCGCAGCTCCACTTCTACACAACTCCCCCTCCAGCCCCGCAGAGCATCACTTTTTCCATGCAATTACCTTCGCTGCCTTGGGCTGCAGGACACGCAGCGTCGTCCTTACACGTGGCTGGCTGGCGACTGTCCTGGCTAATGGCGCGAACAGGACTCCATGCTGCACAGGACTCTGACTCTGACTCTGTCTGACTTTGACTTTCGACTTGGACTTGAACGTGGACTTGGACTTGGAGGTGGTCTTCACCACGCTTCGACAGGTTCCGGACAAGGACTGCAGTTAGTTATTCTTGCTGCTGCTGCTGCTGCTTTTGCTTTCGCTGTTGTTGTTGTTGTTTTAGTTTGCTTGCCATTAAAGGAAATTGTCTGTAAAAATGTGGCCGTATTTCTTTTTGCAAGGTACTTAAAATTAAATTATTGGACACATTAACGTCCTGACTTTTGACTACCGTGCGGGTATGACGCAAGTAAATGCCACGTAATGACGTCATTAAAACAAGTGAAATGTGCTTTTATTGTGAAAGCGGCAAAGAACGAATTCGCTTTTCAATTTTGCAGAAAACCCATTGCGAAAATCTGAGCGAACTTTGTCATTAATCTTAATAAAGTTAACAGCGCGACAAGTTTATTAAAGCCAATATGGCGCCACATCTAATGTGTCAATGTGTGTGTGTGTGTGTGTCTGGATATGTGTGTGTGTGTGTTTCGTCTTAAGGTGTTCTTACTTAAATGGGATTTGTCAAAAAGCAGAAGTCACCATGAGTCAGCCAAACGACAACAACAAATGCTCATTAGCATAAGAAACATTCAAATTCGCATTCACATTCACATTCTCATTCATTTTCACTCATTCACAATATGGAATTGCCTCAATTGAATCAATCGAGTGGCATATAAAAAGGAAAAAGAAGAGATTGTTGCTGCAACAGGTTGCACGTTCTCAAAGACCCCCCCGCCTATCGGAAATTATATGCGCAAATTGCCAGACAAGAAGTGAAGCCAAAACTGACAGGCGACAAATGAGGCGTAAATGAAATTAAACGCAACGCGCGAAAATTGCAGCGCTTTTATTGGATTATTGGCGGCGTCTCTCAGTGTGTGTGTCTGTGCTTCGATGTGTGTGTGTGTGTGTGTTGAACAATGTGCGAATTGTAAGCTCGTTTGTGGAATTAGCTGTAAGTGAATTTGGCCTAAAACACGCTGCATACAAAGTGAGTCAAGTGTGTCTTTGGCTAATTGACAATTGCCACATGCAAAAAAAAAAATAAATAAAAAAAATACAGAAATCAATAAAATATTTAAAATAGATAATTGATAATTGCTATACGCAGCTAAAAATAAAATTATAAAAATCTTTACAATAGTAATATCATAAAATATATTCTTGATTCAAGTACAAACGTATCTTAAGTCAGAAAATTAGCTCAGATTCCAGATTAAAGCTGCTTATATTCATGCTGCTCATTTATAAGAATACTTCCTTCGTTTGAGATTCATATTCCATTCATTCATATTCAATATATTTTAATATTATTTCCATTCTTAATTTGTCTGTTTTATTCCTATACAAACTACTCCCTCAGTTTTGAAACTGTATTGATGAAACTTATAATATATTTGAAATATTTTTTATCTGCATTTGGCTTATGTGTCGAAGCTGAAAACTTTATTTTGTTTTCCAAATTATCCCACAACAAAATTCTTTTTTATTAATTTTTTTTTTTTAATTTAGCAGTTTAGTTTAATATTGATCAACCTATTGAAAGGTTACAAAATATTGTTTTGAAGATTGTAAACATAATAACAGAGAATTTAAATGAAATAACATAAACATATAACTGCTTTTAACATATTACAATATTACGTAACATCAAATATAACATTAAATATAACATTTGTTGCACATTAACGTTACAATTAACGCCCAACTGTCCAGAGGTCGCTGGTGTGGAGGCGCTTTAAACGTCTGCGGGTTGCGATTGACCCTAGTGAGCAAGCCAATGGGTGGACATGGTTATGCAACCGGTCATTATAACGACTGGTATGACGGGTTATTTGACTAATGACTGTCGGTTCACGGAAGTCGTTGTGCAGCGTCATATTGCACCTTGTTCTGCAAGACTTGAATTTGATTAATCCACGATTTTGCTGCTGTGCCCCAAAATGGAATCCCAAAAGTCCATGTGGGCACGATGATGCTCCTGTACACCAGCAGCTTGTTGCTCAAGCTGAGTTTGATGGGTGACTTCAGCAGCCAGTTGAGTTTCTCCCTTTTGGATCTACACGCGGCTGCGGTGATCTGTATGGTACGCCTGAGGTATGATCGTGTTGTTGAGTTGGACAGTTGGACAGTTACCACTCCTGAGCGCAAACGTACAGTGCTGAGACTTGTCCTCATTGATGCAGATGTTCCACCGGTTGGCCCAGGTACTAAAACCATCCAAGAACCTTTGCGTAACCGCTGCGTCTCTCCAAGCAGTGGAGGAGTTAGCAAGGAACACAGTGTCATCTGCGTATGTGGCAAGCAGCGTGTTTCTGGCTACCGGAATCGGCAAGTCCGCGGTGTACAATGTGTACAGGGCAGGTCCAAGGACACCACCCTGCGGTACACCCGCTCCGATGCGGCGGATGTTTGATCGCTCGCCCCTAACTGCAACCATAAAAGAACGGCCAAGCAGGTAGGACCTGAGCAGTAAATTCTGCTGGCAGCGACTTCCATATTAAAGTGTTGGCATCCCTTCAGATTGTGCCTTAGTTTCTAATACCATATTGAAAGCCCGCTCCACTTCATCGCGCAGATCTTTAAAGAGAGCAATGAGCTTCCGCTCATTAAAGTTGAGTGAAAGCTCTCTCGTGCTATCTTTAAGAGAGATTTGCTAGTGCAATTTTACACAGCTTTTCTGCATATTAAGACACTTTAAAATCGAAGCATTCTTGCTGCTCACCAAAATAGAAATGAAGTAAAGAGCAAAATTGTGGATCCGATGCACTTACTTGTATATTCTCCACATCCAAGAGATCTTGTGTTGGTGGGACATCTACAATCCACTTGGCTTGTGAAATCGTCTGGTGTCGCTGTGCACTTGTTCACTTTGTTAACTTCTCCAGAAGAAAGTTTAATCACTGATTTTATTAATTTATATTTTCCCTACTGTGCCTGGCTTGAAATTGATTGTTACTGATTCAATATATGTGTGCTGCTGATTTAGAAAAAAATTAAATATATTTAAAAACAAAATTAATGAATGTGTGTTTGTTGGAGATGCACTTGACCACAGAGGATCTTCTGTTGGTGGCTAATATTTGTATTTATTTAAATGCGTCCAAGTCGATGGGACTTGCAAAACCAATGCTCGATCGACACTGTACTACTTCGTCTCACAGAGGGCGTCGGCAGAACCTCGGCTTGGTATACGAAAAACCCAAGCATAACCTTAGGCATAATAGTAAATTAAATCTAGTAAATTAGAGAGGAGCACTGCATATAGTTATAGTTTTTTCCTTTAAGTTGAATATCATATCTTAAAACTATTAAATAGAGAGTTCCCCCTTGGCATGGGTACAAATATTTATTATAATTACAATGCACTCTTCTTAAACCCAGATAAAACCATGACTAAGATAAATATAAGAAAAAACTTTCGAGTATATATTATAATAATTGAATTCCGTATTCATTTTATATTATATTTTCCACTTCCAAATATCTAACATTTATTTGGTGACTTGAATTTCAATTTAATCGTATTATTTTTTGAAAACATTTTTAATATTTGTGAACTGTTTTTAATTCAGACTGAATATATAAAAATATTAATATTAATATATTAAAAATATTGCGAAATATATAATGCGTAACTTGTTTATTTAAGCGAAATATGTTTATTTCCAATTTCAGTTGACACACCAAAAACAGCAAGCAAACAAATTATTAAATAAAAGAAATTTCGTTTTTTATTCGGGTATATTCAGTTGTGGAAACAGTTGTGCAAAAATAAAACATTGATTATTCGTGTAAAAATTATAGTTTAAGTAGGAAGAGTAAACAATTCAAGCAAATGATTGACACAGCTGCGATAGTTGGGTACACAAACCCCAAATTGAAATTGGTATAAATAGCTCTCGGTCTCCACACAGAGATCAGCATTCAGAAGAATTCCACAAACATAGCAATGAGAATCGCAACGTTGATCCTAAGCTGTGCCGTCTTAGCCATTTGCTTGGTAAAACCCACCGAAGGGCAGTGCTCATGCTTCCAATGCCCGCCGTGGCCGCCGTGGCCGCCATGCACGCCACGCCCGCCATGCCCGCCCACAGGCTCGACGCCAACATCTCCGTCGTACCCATCTTCGTCGTCCTCATCCTCGTCGTCCTCATCTTCCTTCTTAACTCCCGGATCCTGGTCCCCTGACCAAAGTGCTTCTTTAGCTGGTTTATATGACACGCCGTATGCCAGAACTTCAAACTCCACGACTGGCTCCACGACCGGCGGCGCACCGTTCCTCACTAAATTTTTACGTATGAGAAATTTGAAAAATTCTAAATTAAATCTGCAATAAAATTTGCCCAATTCCCATGCGCAATACAACACACCAATTCAAAAGTCTTTTCTTTTTCTCAAATCCAAACTTAATTTGAGAATATACTCTAAAATAAGGTCAGTTAGGAACTATAGTAACATTGTTGTAGTTGTCAGTTATTTTCTGGATTGCCTTTGCCTTTGCCATAATCTTATCATATGGAAATAAAACGTTGGAGGAAAGTCACTCGACATCCGTCTCGGGAATGGTGAAGCTGTTCCTGCTGGAGGCCAAACTCATTGGGAACCTCAACGGCTATGCGGATGAGCTGGAGAGAAAGTTGAATACACTGAAAAGGTAAGTTGCAAAGTCTAACTTGATTTATTTGAAACTATAACTATTAGTTTTATCAGTGTTGTTCCACGATTGCAAGCGGAAAGCGATAAGGCCATGTCTCAAATGGAAGATTATGTTTCGAATCCTCTGAATGCCTTTTCACTAATACGTCGCATGCAGGGGGATTGGATTGATTGGAAGGTGTTCATTGAGGAGCCCGTGGGTTGGTCGCACATCGTCCATCTCGATCAGCACGAATCAGAGCTGCCAAGTCCGACGGATCTAAAGGAGGCTTGTGAGGCCATTCAACGCCTGAGCGATGTGTACAATTTGACTATTGGGGACGTGGTCAAGGGATTGCTCAACGGAAAGCAGTACGAGTGAGTTATATTTGTGTGGCACTCCTCAGAATAACGCATCAGAATGCCATCTGCAGATCAAGTCTTAATGCAATGGACACTTATAGGATTGGCCAATTCCTGCATCAACACAGCAAACCGCATTTGGCCAGGCAATGGTTCGCCGAGACTGGCAAATGGCTCATTTCCAATCAGACAACTCCGACTCTGATGGGATCTGAGCCTGAGAGATTGGTCTATTTCATGGCCAGTGCATTTGCTGAAAATAGTGAGTAAGTTCCGCTTAAATTCGTGAAGATAACTCATTTGTTATCTGTGTTTTAGAGTATTATTCCACAGCTATGCCAATTTTGGATCATGCTCTGATAATGGGAAATAAATCAGTGAAAACCCAAGTATTCAATTTGAGAACTTAAAATTCTCAAAATTCTGCTTCTAAAATTTGAACAAAAAATTTAAGTGACTTACATTTGAATTTAGTCTGCAAAGCGTGATTAAGATAAACTTTTCTTCTTTTTTTAAAGAATACATTCTTGTTTCGAGATTAAAATTCCTAATAAAAGAGTTTGCGTTCTTAAATGAAAAACCTTTAAGTCAAAATTTGCATTTTTGTCTGTTACAATGAATTTGTACTCTCATTAAGATAAGAATTTCCATTTGAGAATGAAAAACTCCTGAAAAAAAATATCCATTTTTAGTTTTCAGAAAGCAATTTTTTCCATCGATGTGTTTTTTTTTCGAAAAACAGTCACTTTAAAGCTGCTGCCCAGAGCAGTAATTGCAAACTTTTCATTTATTCCTGTTTGGGACAGTGAACGTCACAAACACACACTCATCAACAGATATAAGAACACACCCACACACACACCCATACACACACACTCTGTTGGGATGTCTGCAACTGTTTATTGTTGATAAATTGCTGCTGAGGAATTAGTGGGGAATGACTGCGACGATGATGGAAGAGCATTGCTCGAGTCGCCTCCAGTCGCTGTCAAGTGGCCGCTGTGGCCAGCTTAACTGCCAAACACCTACGACCACGCCCTGCCCCCCTCCTCTTAGCCGCCCCTTTCTATGCGATGCTAGAGCAGCTGCTGCGGGCTCTGAGAGCTGGCAAATGTTTTTAGAAAATGCAAATTTCACATTGTGCCCCAACTTGACCAGCTCTCGAGTCCAAGGCCAGAAGTGGCATAGGATCGGGGGCACGTTTGCAAGTGGAATGGGGAGAAGGGGTGAGCATGGAGCTCATGGCTCACTTAGGCCCGCAAATCTTCATGCCGGCTGGACTGCAGAGTGACACATGTCGGCAGCATGAAATCAGAATCTCTGCATTTTATTTTTGGACAACGCCGAGCTTTATGGCAAATGCAGCCAGCCAGCCAGCCGCAGATAGTCCTTTCATTACAACAAACTTTCGCACATATAAATAAACTCCATATATACATCCATATATGTATATATATAGTGGATGATCTGAGCTGGCAAGCGGGTATAATAAAGTTAGCCAAAGCCCGAGGGGAAAGGCAAGTTTTTGGGCCTTGTTTGGCATTTATTTAGTTTTAGTTTTGCATACCCTCTACCTATTAAAAATTCATAAAAACAAGGGTATAACATTGTGGGGCATATATGTATGTGTGTGCAACCTGGGAAAGCAGTTATATAAAGTCTAGATCAATATTGGTATTTCTTAAACTCTTTCACAATCTGTGCACTGCTTGTAGACCAGGTTAAATAAATGAAAAAGAATTAAACAATATGTGTGAAAGTTTTATTGAATCCGTTTATTATTTATTTATCTATCATTTTATATTCATTTAATTTATATTTATTTATTCAAATTACAAATTAAATCAAGAAATTTTTAATTTTACATTTCATAATCCATTCATTTGAAATGGAGAGTGATGGAAGAGCAAGGCAAATCTCTGGATTTCGGTAAAGTAAAGGGAGAATCATTTTTAAAAGAGTGGAATGAATTTGACTTCAGTACTACTCAGAAATTACAAATCTGTTTTTCCATATAGTATATATGCATTTAATTCAGATTTTTGAGTACTTTTCATACCTTTCAAATATTGAAATTTTGTTTGAAGCTTCTCATAAAGTGCACACAGATTATTGTCTGCTTACAGAGTAACTTTTAGTCGAGCATTCTCCAGCTGTGGCAGACATGTGTTAGTTGCAAATTGTTGGCTTGCCACACAAACAAAATGATATGCAAATTTGAGTAACTGCGAAATGCAATTGAGGTGCCTTTTAGTTTAGTTTCACTGTTGCATAATAATCAACTTTTATTTCAAGCGCCTCGTCTGTCTTTTTTTCCTTTTGCTTAAAGTCAACCGAGAAATGCTGAAATGTTTGGGCAATCGTGCCACACTTGACCAGGTATTAAGTGTTGACCACTTCTACTGGGCCAAGTCGAATCTTGGCCATAAATTGCCAACAAATCGTTGGGCATCGGACATAAATCTTCGATTGTCCATTTTTGTCAGAGCGGAAATGTCCAATAAATTGTAATTTTTCGTAAGCTTTTTGCGGGGCGTGTTGTGTGTGTGGGTGTGTGCGGGTGTGTGTATGTGTGTGTGTGTGTGTGTGTTTGTTAGTTGCAGCTCAATCATCGTTTAATATTTATGTGTTGCTCGATTGTGAAGTTTATTGGATTTGTTGAAGAGTTCGAAGCTGGCTCTGTTGATAATTGCAACGTCTGCCCCATTTTGGAGACGAGTCTGCCCCATTGTTGCTGGGTTGCAGGTGTTGTTTGCCCCCAAATTTATTTATTTATTTATTTGTTGCGTGTGTGCCCAGCAAACAGTCGATTTCTGCTCAATTGGCTTGTTTAGCTGTTATTTATTGCACCGCTTATGTGAGCTACGTGTGGGTTGAATCATTTTCTTCCCCCTCAACCCTCAGAACCGCCCTCAACTAACCACCCTCCCGCACCCTTACGTGTATCTCGCAATGCTAGAGCAAGTTGTTTAGGCAATATATATATAGACAAGTAGATCATTAAGGTTGTCAGGGAATTACTTTTGGTAAGAGCATGAAACCATTAAAAATTGACAAAAGAGTTTTATAGAGCTGTGAAAAATATGTGTAACAGACAGAAGACAGCACCTGCGACGACTTAAAGCATATACGTATATAGATATATATATAGATATTCCTAATCAGCAACAGCAGACCCGATTTAGCTATTTTCGATTGTCCATCTGTATGAACAAACTGATCCCAGAGACTGTATGAACCAAACACTTAATTTGGAATATCTACGACAAGCAGAGCAAGTCCAATTCTTTTGATAGATAATATATCTATATATATATATAGTTAGATAGTTTATCGATGCAAATCGATTTCTGATAGTAATAAGACCCACAATTGTAGAAATATAACTCGCTGGGTTGAGTTTCAAGTGTTTTCTATTTATTATATACTCTGATACATCGTATACCGTCTGGATTCGTCCTCAGGGAGAGACTCGCCAAGACACATTAAAATTAATATTGTACAAATATGTATATATGTATATATGTGAGTAAGTAAAAGTAAGTTAATATAATTTACACAAGCAAAGAAAAATGTAAAAGCAACAAACAAAAACAAATCTTGCCTCAAGTGTGGCATATCATCGCGGGATATTTAAGTAAGTTGCAACCTTTGTTTTTTGATAATTTGTGACATGGACAGATTCTATTAACAAAAAGTCGCTCTTCAGTTTTCACCAATCGTCCCTGTGACAAATTTGTTAGCCACATACAATTACCAATGTACCACAGAAAAAAATCAAACCCACAAAAGTATGCAATACAATTTTAAATAAAAATAGTTAAAACCCATACAAAAAAAGTATGCAAAAAAACTGTAATGAAAAATAGTTAAAACCAATGCAAGAAGAGTATGCAATGAAATGTAAAAGAAAAAAAAAATGCAAGAAAAATTCAAAAATATTTGTTACTACACATCTCTCTAAATAAATAAAATTATGATAGGAAAGGAGTTCCAGGATGGTAGCAACAACCCGTCCCACCTCCCCGCTCGCACAATTAACACTTCAACTTGTTTGTGTGTCGAGTTCAACATTGTTTGGTCTTTCGCTCAATATTTGATTACAACTTCTTTGTAGAGATTTCAATAATAACATTCAATTTATGACATAACATGTGTAAGATATTGTTGCTCGCTTCTCTCAATCGCTCAATGAAATCGCACACATCAAATTATGAACAATAATGCGCATAATGAAGCAATCTTCTTGTGATTCTCTAAACCCAGTTTCAGTTTCAGTTTCTGTTTCAGTTTCTCATTTTTTTCTTCTATGGGTTTAATGCCTGTGACTGTGGCACTGTGCCTTCATTAAACGGCAAGTGGCGCATTCTGTGCATATGTTGCACATCCTTTTTTTTCCTCTTTATTTTGGCTTGGGTTGTGGCAACAACATCATCACATAAACGTGTCACATCAAACAACATTGATTAAAATCTAAAATGAAATAGTAGCCGAGTTGAGTTGAGTACGAGGCACGTACACACAAGTACGTAAGGGGGTTGGGGGGTGTGCAGGATAAGTGAAAATCCTTTTCTATTTTTTTCTTTTTACAATTCAAATTTCAATCAAATGCGACTACAATGCCCAATACCTTTTGGGCACATATGTTGACCACAAAGTATATTGTATCTATCATTCGCCCAAAAAGCTCCCGGGTGTCCAGAATCAAATCAAAGACTAGCCACAAAAAAAAAAGAAATAGAGAAAAAAATATAAAAGGAAAAAGGGTGCAGCATAAAATTGCCAACTATTCACAGGCGCACATCAAATCAGATAAAATTTTCATTACCTTATGGCCGCACATTATCGGCATGCGGCCATCGTCTTTGGTGGCGCCTCGAACTCGAACTGGGAATCGGACTGCGAATCGGACCATGACTCTGACTCTCACGGAGAGTCCAACTGGAACAGGACTCCCAAGCTGAACCGACTACACTCAGACAAAAAAATCAAACTGAATTTGAGCATTATGCCGCCAGGCGTAACTCAACTTATAATTTTTGGATGTGCATTTTTTAATAACAGAAAATAAAAAAAAAAAATCTTTAGGAAAGGCATTTCTAATTTTTAGAAATTTATTCATATATTTGAAAAAAAAAAGGTTTCTTGTTTTCTTTTGCGATTTTCTAAAAATCAGTTCGATCTTTTTTCTGAGTGTACACACACACAATGTGCTGCTGATGACGTTGAGTGTGCGACGCAGTTGGCATCGTGGATTTGTAGTTGTTGTTGTTGATGATGCTTATTGTGCGCTTCGTGGCGCTGACCATAAAAAAAATTGCTAGCAGGCAGGGGACCTTAGCGTGCAAGTAGGACAGCAAGAGGGAGAGAGAGAGAGAGAGCTTTTGTACAACAAACGACAAACGGAAAGTGTCCAACAGGAAATAAGCAGCAACAACAACGACAACAATAGCAACAACAACAACAACTTGCATTCAGTCTAGTACTCGGACTTGGTCCAAAATAAAAAAGGGTAATAATTTTATCTAGCATTCAGATCAGACACACGTCCGTCTGTTGTCCACGCCTGCACGCTCCTCTTCTTAAATACACTGTCAGCATAGGTAAAAGAGCTTATTGGGTTTGAGCAATGAATGTCCCGCTAAAGCTAAAATAAAAGTCCTCGATTCTTCACATCCTTCGATATAAATTAATTTATTAATTAAAATTCCATCCTTTTTCCATATAATTAAATTAGTTATAAAAATAATAAGAAAACAAGCAAATTGCAAATAGAATTTTAAAGAATGCTTCTCGAATCATTGTCTATTCGATTGCTTTACGTATTTATCGGAGATACTCACTTACCGGTCTTAAATCTATATAGGATATGACCGAAAAACCCTTCTCGCTGAGATTAGGCTTCCAGGATTAAACAACTATCGAGGTTGCATTTCCAAGTCGTTTTACAAAAATGGTTTCTTTTAAGCAAGAATGAGGGCAGAGAGACCCCTGATAGGACCTGAACCGTATTGTGGCATAGGAAGACACACACTACGGCTGCAACTCAGAAACAAAGATAGGCAGATGCGAAAGCGGAGCTGGGCAGAGGCACCAGGACTCCGACAAGCCAAAAGTCTTTTAGGTGGCTATAATCAAAATCGATTTAAGCTAGTAATATCCATGGGTAAGAACAGGCTCAGGATAATCACCGGTCTATTGACAGGACACTGGAGACTGAGAAGTCACCTAACCAAATTAGGTATTTATAGTATCGATGTATGCAGGTATGATGGAAGCAGTTGTAGAACTGGCCTCAATGACCAGAGTATATTGGAGTCGCTCATGTCCAATTGCAATGATTTTGCTTCACTTTTGATCAACATTTTTTTCGTAGCCGCATCCTTGTGGCTAGTTATGGGTGTGTCGTGTGTTGTGGGGCACTTCAAAAGGCTGCTTGAAAGTTTGACAAGCGCCACGTTCACGTTGTTATTTACATGGCCAGCTTATGAATAGGAATTCGAGTTGATGCCCAACCCCGAAAACAGATTCAATTACGTGCACCTCAGCAACGGCAAGAAGTGGCAGCAGCAGCAGCGGTAAGCAGCCAGCTGCCAACAGTGATAAAGTGACCAACTATTCTTGGCAAGAGTTCTACGTGGCTTTGGCTTGGCCAATCTATCAACATAATTGATGGCATCGATTAGTTACAACATTTTTGGTGGAGACAAACGGCGTGGCTCAGTGCACAAATCGCCGATTAATTAAATATGTATTTACTACTTCCCTCTCTTTCTCTCTCTCTCTCTCTCTCTCTTTCTCGCTTTCTCACTCTTTCACTCTTTCTGTGTCGCGGCAATTAATTTTGACCAAAACGAATTGAGTAACTGATAAACTCTTCAGCTGCCGCCGCATCTTTGTGTTGAACTAATGAAGTGCTGCTGCTTTTGCTCCAACTTCAACGCCAACCCCTCAACCCCCTCGAGAAGCACCCCTCTTGTACAGGGGCTTAGTTGTCATGCATCTCGTGTTTAACTGCACGGAAAAAAGTGCAAAAGGCATCGGCGGAGACTGAGTCTTCTGAGTCTAGTACTACACTCAGAAAAAAGATAGACTAGAATACTTTTGGCAGCACACCTTATTATGCAGAGTGTGAATACAGAAATAGATATCTGATTTCCGGGACACAGAAATTTATTTGTATAATTATGATACATAGTTTCCAATATTTCATAGCCATTATAGTCTCAGGACGAGTTTCATTTCATTTTGATTTTCTAAATGTCAGGTCGATTTTTTTTTTCTGAGTGTATGTATTGTAATACGTAGTTGAAGCTGAACAAGCTCGCCGATGCGACTGAATTATTGGGTATGGCAAAGTGCGTTGTCGCCAGACTGCGGCGCGCCAAGCTCATCAACGCGCCCCGTGCTCGACTGTGTCCCGGAGTGCTCGAGGGGGCGGGAAGGAGGGAGGGGCCATAAGCACACCAGGGGCATACGACGCCGCATAATTTCGCCATAACATTTTTGGCCCCAGACATCAGACTCAGACTCGACTCTCGACTCTCTGGGCTACCTTGAAGCGCAATCGAGAGAGCCACTGCATTGTCGTCTGTCCACGTCAGTCCGCATCAGTCCGGGTCTGTCCCGGCCTGGTTGTATGGTGTATATATGGTGTATGGTGTACCTTGGTGCCATAAAAAGGAAGCAGGCCAACAAACAATGGCGACAACGGCGCTGTGCCCTGAGCTGAGTTTCTTTCCATGTATCGCCACAGCTCGTCCTGTTCGCTTGGCTCCCTGACAAAATGTAAAAATGCTGTCCTGCTGCTTGCGAAGAGTTCAAAGTCAATTGTAATTTTTATGGCAAAGTGCGACGCATTATGATATATATTTCAAATACTCAAATACTCTGTAGCACTAACTCAGGGCAAGCAAGACTAGCACAGCCAGTTTGCAACACGTACAAAAATAATGCGTAAATTGAATCAACAATTTATTAGAGCCACAATCAAGAATCAAAGTTTTATATTTTTACTTTAATTATGTTCCAGATTCATTATTCAAGAATATTTAAGTCATGTTTTATATTCGTTTGTTTTGGGTATATTCTAGTCGGTCCTTTCTCAATTTGAACTCCTTCCAAGGCGATATTTTGTTTTGGCTTCTGGCTCATAAAAGTAATAAAGTTATTTGAATTTATTAAGTGCAAAAATACCAAAAATAAATATTACTTAAAGTTTTCATAGTTTGACCACTGCAGAAATTGCAGCAACGTGTGTATGTAATTCATATAAAAAAAATAACAGTGTATAAAACAATGTCCACAGCAATTTTATGAAACTTAATTTTTATTTTAAAAGCATTAATTTTCAGTTTTAGTTGTTAATATATATGATATATATATATATATATCTTGGCTCTTTTTTTTTAGTTGAGAGACGACATTAAATCAATAAAAATAAAAATAAATATTTTATTCTTTGGTGGGTCAACTGATATTAATCAACATTAAATAAATAACGAAAATATATTAAATTAATGAACTTCTTAAATTCATTCCAACATTTTTAACCCCCATTACCTAAATTCTCAGTTATCTATCAGTTTGCTCCGTTGGCTGTCAATTTGATTTGTTATGAAAATAAAAAGTGAAGTCAAATAAAAGTAGAAAAGCAGGAAATCAGTTTGACTGCCAGCAAATTAAATTAAAAATCGGCTTGGCACATACTTAAAAATGCTTTAAAAAACAAAAAAAAGCTTATTCAAAACTAGCCCAAAAAGGTGCAGCAGCCAACACGAACTACCCTTTAAAAGAAGCAAACCCTTATTTAATCCTTTCTAAAAAAAAACCCGCGCTAATCCCTTTAAATGGCTCAGTGAAAAATGAAAAACAAAAAAAGAAAATTCCAGAAAAATTGTTGAAAAATATTTAAAAGAAATCTGTGCTGAGGCAGTGCCTCCATTATTGTGATGGCTGATTTAACCTGACGCCTGGCCCTTATCAGCCCATAAGAAAGGCGAGGAGAACTAGGACTGTGGGGGGTTTCGGTTGGAATGGGGGGATGGAGGGTTCTGATCTAACAACACGTTGTTTTCATTGCTCATTAGCGGCGACAGCGCGAGTTTAATTAGCATTGACGTTACGTCTGATTCAACAAAATGCGGAAAAGGGTTTGGGCCAATTGCTGCTGGCAGTTGTTGTTGGCCAAAAACTTTCGTGGCATAATTAAGGCCCGGGTTCAAGCCAAACACCTTGCTGGCAAGAAAAATGGCGCAACACTTTGATTCAATCAGCTGCTGCCCCCACACCCTCCCCACACACCAAAAAAGAAGAAAAAGCCAACAATCGAGGGTTGGCCAAGCCAGAAACTAATTGCCTTTTCGACATGCATTTAATCTCTATTACAGACTACACAGCAAATTGATAGAAAAGTTTTTACACACACACATGTGTGTGCGTGTGTGAGTGAGTGCCTGTCCCTGGAGTAGCAGGTCCGGTCTAGTTCTGGTTCAGCTTTGACCAGCACCTTTGCTCTTTGCCATTTCATAAATTATTAAGGGTTTGATTTCCTCGTCGTTCATTTTTGGCATTTAAAACAAATTGTTGTTCTACGTTAGTTCGATTATTGGCCCTTGGCCAGGGGTGGCGGATATCAAAGGAGGGTAAAAATAACCTCTGATAATGACGGAAGTCATCACGTCTGATAGATGCGTTAGAATTGGACAGTAAGGTGTGAGCACGCCTCGTACATATCAATAACATTTTAGTTGGACTCACGTGAATGGCAGAGGAGGATACAGGATACAGGACACAGGAGTATCCTTGCTGATGGAGACCCTCGTGTGCAGCAGCTGTGTCGACTGCTGATGACCTTTTAATTGAAGTGCCAGCAGCAGCAGGAGCAAAGTGTGAGCTCTTCTGTTCGGGGAATTGTTCCACTTTAATTTGATAAAGGAGCTGAGCAGAGCATTGCTGTGGTCGGCTTGTGGGATTGGGGCTTAGCTTGGCTACCATTTGCAGAACTCGAGCGAACTGTGCAGTGAAGCACACAAAAATGCAAATAAACAACGCGCATAAAACAATTCCAAATCAAATTTGATGATAGCAAAAGCTAAGCCGCGGGAATTCTTTAATAAACAGCCCAAAAATAAGTAAGAATCTCTTGGCCAGAGAGAGACATAGACTCTTGAGCCTTGCTGGGAGATACCCTGTAACCCAAGTCCTTAACTAATATAAATCGAACACGGCGTTATCGATAAGGGAATGACCAAACTTTAAATACTCTCTAAATACTCTCATCAAATTTATATCAAGTTGGATGGCTTTTTCTGTTAGATTGTGTTTTTGCTTGCAATTGGTGATCGATTTATATCGATTTATTGAAACAAACTCTAAGCAAAAAACATTATTCCAAAACACTCGGCACTTAAAAGAAAATCGCTGGAAGAAAATATTGCTGATTTTTTAAATAATTTTTATAACTACTTAGCACAAAATAACTTAAAATTATAAGAACTCCATTAATTAATTAATAAATTAATTTAATAAATTAATTAATTTGACGACTGTTTAATTTTAGTTTCAGAAGCTTCACTCCGCCCACCCTATTGCAACAGGTTACAGGGTATAAATATGTAACACAAAATGTAAGTAGCCAAAAATTCCGCGTTGGCAGCAGCCACGCCTCCCATAAATGGTCAACGCCCCCAAAATGCCATTTGCCGTTAATTAAACCCTTCGGTGCAGAGAGTGAAAATCTTTTGGCCAACCACGGGGAAAGTTTTTCCATTACGGCTGCCGCAGGCAAAACGAAAATCAAAAAGTAAAAATTTATGAAGCGTTTAATTGAATTAATTAAAAGCAATAATACCTTGAAATAATTACGCCTAATAGAAAAACTTTGCAGCATTGGATGGACGATGGGCTGTGAACGATTTTCCCGAAACTGTAGCCAAAATTAAGAGAGCCAAAGACGGACAATGGCAACAACCTTTCTTTTCTCTTTCTTTTTTTGAGGGGGTGTGAGGTGGATGAGCAGGGGTGGGGATGGATGAGGAGGACTGGGGCTGGGGGCGGTGATGTGTTGCACGAGTTATGTGACAAATCCTGCGCACGCAAAGCCAAGCCATAAGTCAAAATTATCAACAAGACGGCAAACGACGGCGACTGCGCCCGTGTATCCTGTGAGTGTCCTTGCAAGCTGCCTAGAGTCCTGCTGCACTCTTGTGCTCTCTCTATGTGTGTGTGTGTGTGTGTGCATGTGTGTGTGGCAACTGTCACGCACGTAGGCCACGCAACATTGCGAAAAATATGTCTTTGATGTCATAAATCAATTAGGATTGCCAGGCACCAGGACACTTGTTCTGGCTAGGATCTGTGCCTTAACAGCAAACAACTTGATACACTCGAAAAAAAAGTCTATCTGAAATACGGAAAATTTCCATACCTTGACGCCTAGCACAGCTCACCTTAGCGGCTTTCATTTGTGACTCTCCACTTCTTCGTTCAGTTTTCATTTTATAGGCGATTGTCTAAATGTAGGTCGTTTTTTTTCTAAGTGTAGCCAAGGCACAAACATTTTTTGGCTGGCGGCATTTTAAGCGGCGCATTTTCAACTTGTTTTCAAGTTTAAAACGTGACCAAAAAAGCAAAAACTAAATGTTGCAGCACCTTTTTGTGATTTTAGCCAAGCAACAAATGAAGTGGCGCAAACGAAGCAAATGAAACAAATGAAGCGCATGAGCTTAAGGAACAGTCCACACACGCACACACACACACACACACACACGCACACACAGCGCCTTTTGTTGCGTAATTATGTCAGCCAAAAGAGGAAGTTCATCAGGAGCAGACTCGAGTGTCATGTGTGTAGAAAAGGAGAAGGGATGGGGTTGAGGCCGAGGCTGAGGATGAGGATGGGGTGGCTTAGCTTCTGTTAGTTTATCAAACATAATTAAGAAGTTCCCACTCTCTCTCTTTCTCTCTCTCTCTCTGTCTCTCTGTCTCTCTCTCTGTGTGTGGCAGGCAACGCACGATTGCTTGACAATAAACAGAAGTTTAATTATTTTGCCAGCCAGCCGAGAATTGTTTGCCTCGAGGCTGCCAACTGGCAACTTGGAACTGATTAAGACCAGGCTCACCTTTTGACTTATGATGAGTGTTTGCTGCTGGTTGATGTATTGCCCGATTTATGACAGCTGACAACTGACAACTGACAGCTGACAGCGGACAGCGGACAGCCGACATCATTAAAGCCCCAAAAGTGGAGAGTTGTTGGCCAAAATTTAATGCTTAATTGCAGCAGCACATTTTGCGTAAATCAAACAATTAGTCATGGTTCCAACTATTTCCAAGAACTATGGCCCAGCATTGTCCACTTTCTGTGCTTTTGGTTTTATGTGTCCCCGCGGTGCTGTTTGCGCCTCGTCTTACAACACTGGAAGGTGTTGTCCTGCACTATTCTTAATTTATGCGACATTCTCGCAGTTTGCCATTGGCCATAATAACTTCTAATATCTCCCATCCAGATCCCCTTCGGGGCTTGAACCGAACTCGAGTCAGAGTCAGAGTCAGAGAGCACTCGACGCATTCATTAATTTATGGTTTTGGGTCTTTGAATTTATGTACTGCAACAAAAATTCGAAAAGTATTTGTTTTAAAGTAAAATGGGACCTCGACCTGAGGTGACGACTGCTGCTATCCTTTTGTCCTTGTCGCAAACAATACACTTAAAAAATACATGTAAATTCACTCAGAATACACTTTCAAATCAAATTTCACAAGTTATTTTTCCAGATATTTATTTATTATATGTGTATTTGATTTTCTGGTGTTCTCAAAGCTACAATAAATTATTTAAAATATGTGGTTAAATATATAATAAAAATAAATGATAAAATATATTAGGAAAATTATTTTAATTTATTAATATTAAGAGTAAAAAGATTAAAATGATTCTTCCGGCAGATATAAAAGGCTACTCAAAAGTCTTATAAATCAATTTATAGTACTCTAGTCGAGACAGCTCGACCAGAAGATAGTTAAAACTCAGCTGTTTAAAATCGATTTGATTAACAAAAACTGCGTTTCTTAAAGAGCTTAGATAAATTTGTACAGTTTTATATATTATTATTATTATATATCTTTGAAATCGGATATCAATTTAAATCGATATTTACCTAACGGATGCAGTTATCGATAATATGAAATAAACTTGATCTTCATATAATATAGGATAATGTAATTATGGCTCTTAAGAGCGAGATCGACTGAGATCAAATTGTTCTTCTCGGCATTTGATGCTGATCAAGAATGTAACTATATATCTATATATATATATACCATCACAAAACTAAATTATATGCCTTGTTCCATTTTTATTTCTTTTTTGCGTTCTTCGTCTTTATGTACATTAATTACTATTAATATTATTAATCTGATTATTATTAGTAAGTAAGTAATGTAAGTAAATATAAAAATTGTTGGAGCTAAGTTTCCCCGCGTCGGGAAATGCCTGGATAAAATAGTAAAACCCAAGTACCACCGTCGTTGTGCACTCAAGCAAACTTTATTCGGGACTGACTTCTGTTGCTTAACATAATTCTGTTGCTTAACATAATTCTGTTGCTTAACATAATTGGTACGTATTAATGAGGGACTTAACATATGTATGGATGCACGGTTTCGTTGAATGTAAAATAACATAATTTTCAACAAAAATAAAATATAAATTTGCAAATTCAAGCGAACACTCAATGAACTAAATTCCTCAGCTGCAATTATTCTCTATTATTAGTTAGCTTCAGGTGTTGGAGTTTATTTTTTATTTATTTATTTCATTTTATGTTATTTAAACGTAGCTCTTAACTTGCTTAGTCATCCAACTGTTTTTTTTCCTTTCATTTCTTGTCTGTTTCTTAATTTTGCTGCTAATTCATTTTTTTTTCTTCTTTTCGAATTTGTTTTTTTCTGCTACTAGTTCTGCTGCTTCTAGAATAAATTGCATAAGACTTGCTGCCGGTTTATGGTATCCCGTTTGTAAAGTTTGTTGCCCTCTCTAACAGTACTACAACTGTTGCACCCCCCTACCAATCCATCCAATCAAAGAACCACCCCCTCTCCCCATTACCCTGCCACAAAGCACATGCAATTGTGCAACTTTTTTGTGAGGCTTGTTCTAGAATTGGCCACAAACTCGTTTGCAAGCCTTCAAAGCACGTTTAATTTTAACATTTTATTAGCAATTCACACACACACACAAACACACCTGTTGTGTTGTTGTCCGCTGTTGCTGCTGACGCCGACGTCGAAGTCGACTTCGCTGCTGTGCTCTGCTGGCTTTCGCCCGCTTCTCGCATTTGGTAATCAAAACGAAGATAACGACGACGACGACGACGACGATGTTGGCCAAGTTCAGTGCCCTCGAATTGTGTTGACTGACTTCAAAGTTGATTTTGCCAATGCGATTGCCTTTTATGTTCTACATATAAAGTTGCGAAAAAAATAGCATTACTAAGTCATTTTCTCCCACCAAACCAGAAATAAAATCCAAAAAAATTTTTTAATTTATTTCAAAGTTTAATTCTTATTTATTGTTTTGAATATTAAAACTGCTCTTGGCATCTTTTCCAACATCTTTTTTTACTTTGATGCCGAAGGGGCTAGGAAATCGACAAAAAACGGTATTATCTCTTTTACGTATCTTCCACGGTTTTAAGGCTATACCCATAAGCAGACAATACATGGAGGCGTCAAATCGACAAAAAGTGCATCAGGTTTATTCTCAGCCTGTGAGCAAACAATTTCATGAATGTCAAGAGGTCGAGACAATGATACCCTTTTTAAGATTCCCGTTAGACACTGGCTGAAGTACATTGACTGATTAACTTTCGGTCAGACTTGCGGTGCCACTTCAGCTGCAGGAGCAGCCTATGCATTTGGTCTGGATGGTCTTCCATGGTCCTTTTTACTTGCGATGTCACTTAAGCTGCTGGTGCAATGGGGTCTTGGCATCTCTTATGCGAAGATGGTCCTCAATGGTCTATTTTTCGCGATGTCACCCGCAAAGCATCATCTGCAAAGTGCAGCAATTCAATACAGTGGTTGCTGTGGTCAAATCAGCTGAACATTTGTTAATGTTTGGAGTTGGCTTTGACAAACTTTGTCTATGACATGTCAACTTTATTTTGTGGTTGCTTAGATTTAGTAATGTTAAAATATATATGTGCAGGCTGTTGACTATTTTATACGGTCGTCATTCGCTCCCAGTGTTCAGTAGTGAACACACCTAAAAAATCTCTTACACGAAATAAATTTGTATTTTCAGAACGGAATTTCAACAACCAAGTAAAATGTCATCCCTAAATGAGAGGGATTCCAGTGTGGGCAGCCATGCAGAGGCTTTATTGAAGCGAATGCAACAATTTGTGGAAGAGAATCAGCTGTGCGATGTGGTTCTCATCGCTGGCATTGATGGCAAACGGGTGTCCGCTCATCGCTTGGTGCTCGCAGCTTCGATTGAATATTTTTCGGCAATGTTTACCGGGCAGATGCGCGAGAGCAAGGAGCACGAGGTGACCCTTGGCGAGGTGCGTGGCGATGCGTTGCAGCTGCTCATCCAGCACTGTTACACCGGAAGCATTGAGCTGCACAAGGACACTGTCGAGACGCTGCTGGCCACCGCCAACCTGCTGCAGTTGATCCCTGTGATGACGGCATGCTGCAATTTTCTCGCACGCCACCTGCGTCCAACCAATTGTTTGGGATTCGCATTCTTGGCGGATCAGCATGGACGCACAGAGCTGCTGCGAGTGGCGCAGGAGTACATCTGCCAGCACTTTATGGAGGTGTGCCACAATGAGGAGTTCTTGCAGCTAAACGCCAATCAGCTGGGCAAGCTGCTGTCCAGCGATGAGCTGTGTGTGCCATCCCAGGAGGATGTCTTCCACTCGATGATGACTCGTGAGCAGCACATACCCGAGCTGCTCGCCAAGGTGCGTCTGCGCCTGTTGGATCCATCCTTCATTGCGGATCACGTGCAGAAGGTGTGCAGCGCCAGCTACGAGTGCCTGCAACTGCTGTTGGAGGCCTTCAAGTGGCATGCACTGTCTCCCGAGTGCCGCTCTCTCATTGCTGCCACCGAAGGAACCAAGCCCCGAAAATGCACTACTGTCGGCAAATTGCTGGTTATGGGTGGCTTCAATAATGGCGACTGGGTGACCACCATTGAGAGCTACTGTCCGCGGCTGAACAAGTGGACGACTTGGGAGCATACGATCGATGGGCGTACAAACTTTGGCGCTGTTGCCATGGAAAACAAACTGATTTTGGTAGGCGGACGCAATGATGGGAGGGCATTGTGCTCTATGGAGAGCCTCGACCTAAACACGATGGCCTGCGTGCCACTCAATCCAATGGGAACGGCCCGTCATAGCCTAGGCGTTGCAGTGCTGGATGGACACCTCTATGCGGTCGGCGGATTGTCTGCTGGGCAAGCTCTGAACACTGTTGAACGCTATGATCCCATTGCGCGCACCTGGAGCTATGTGTCGCCGATGTCTGAGAAGCGTGAGCGCCCTGGTGATGCGGTGTTGGGCAACCGCCTCTATGCCATTGGCGGATGGGGGCGAAACTCAGTCGAAAGCTATGATCCGCAAACAAACGAATGGAGTCTTCGGGCGCCAATGAATCACAATAGAGATGCCGTTGGTGTCACTGTTGCAAATGGATACATCTATGCCTTGGGTGGCTTGGATAAGGAACCCGGTAATTGCTCAAATATCGTGGAGCGCTATGATCCAGCTACTGATACGTGGACACTGATTTGCTCTCTGGCAGTGGGACGCTATGGGATTGGTTGTGCTCTGCTTGGAGATCGTTTGATTGCCGTTGGCGGATTGGATGGGAATCGTGTATTCGACAAAGTCGAGGAGTACGATCCGGTGCGCAATGCCTGGAATGAACTGGCGCCAATTTCGATCCCTCTTTACGAAGCCCATGTCGTTAGCATACCGAACATAACACCACCAGCAGCCAAGGATGCATCCAAACCAGCTTAAGCCACCTACAAATATGTAATTAAAGAAACTATCCTAATAATAATATAATCTTAATGATATAATAATAATAATTACAATAATAATAATAATAAATGATATGCTTCTAGGAGAAGCTGCAATATGTAAACGAAATTTCCGATCAGAGTACCTTTAAGTCGTGCTCTCTCGAAATAAATTAAATTAAAATTTTAAAAACAACTAGCTATTTAAAAATAAAGTTCAATTTATTTCGAATTTGTATAATTATGTTTTATTATTATATTATTATTTTTTTAATTTTCTTCGTTAATTTTCTTATTTTTTCTCCCTTTTGCTGGCGAATCTTCCACTTTTACGTATTCACTCACAAATGAAATAGTTTTTATTTTTTTTTACTATTATTAATTATTTATTTTATTTTTTTTTTTGCCATTTTATGCATGTATCCATTGTATCTTTCTGGTGCTAACTGACTGATTGAAACTGGGTTAAGCGTGTGCACATAGTCATAGAACTGATCGGCTGCGACAATATACAAAGAGATTGCCTAATCCCTCTCTCTCTCTCTGTGAGTGTTAAGCGATTGCTGCATCGTGTCGACAACGACAACAACAACAACAAAATAACATCCACAATAACAAGAAATCCAATTAGCTCTTAGCTCCGAGCCAGAAAATCAAATGTCCATCACGTAGACCAAGACCAAACTGTGGAACTGTGGAAACCTGTTCACATTTCAATGACTTTGAACTTTTTTTCTTTATAGTTTTTGTAATTTTGTATTTTTATTTTTTGCTGTGGCTATTTTCTTAGCTTATTTACATTTACATATTGATTGTTGTTTGCTTGACCCATTTTGTGCGGAGCACTTCGGTGTGGAGCCCACGCCACTTCCACTTTCGTTCGGAGCGCGACTTTCTTTAACTTTAACTTCAACAATTGGGCCCAAGCTCAAGTTTATGCTGCCCCACGATTGTCAATTTGTTACACTCTCAAAAAAAGTCGACCTGAAATTTAGAACACAAGAATACAAACAAAATTATTTGGTTCTTAGAATTAATAAATCGCTACTAAACATGTGAAAAAATATAAGAAGTTCTAAACATTTGTAAATATTTGAATGCTTTTTTTATTTTCTAGATATTTTTTCTATTATCAAGAAATAAATATCTATAAAGTAGATTTTTGTTCTGAGTGTAGTGCTGCCGCAGTCGCTGCCGCTGTGTAACCAGTTTAGTGAGGCCGTTGACGTCGACGTCTGAGAATCAACTATTCTTGGTTAGGCTCATTTTATAAAAAAGTCTTTGGACAACTTTCTTGAGCTTCATTCGCGTTTCAGTCGCGAACTGATCGAGAAGACTTTGTTGTTGTTTTTTGAGTGTTTTTTTTATTAAAATGAAAGCAGCACTTGGCCTGATACCGCTGCTGGGCTGCATCAGCATTGTGTGCTCGCTGCCCAACCCTCAAGCTAGGTCTGGCGCTGGGGAGGATGGCAAAGTGCCCGCCACCTTTGCCAGCGAAGCCTCGCAGCTGATTGCGATGCAGCTGTTGAAGCACAACAAAGACATCGATTCCAATCAGGTGCATTCCCCGCTCGGAGTCGCCACCATTCTGGCGGTGCTCGCAGAGGCAGCGCAGGGCGAGACCTACGAGGAATTCTCGCAGGTCTTTGGTTTTCCCAAGGAACGTGGCGATCTGAGAGCCGCCTTCCAGCGCATTCTCGCCAGCTATCAGAATCGAGATTCGGCCGTGTCATTGCCCTCGTTCCAGACCTGGTTCTATGTCTATCGCAACAATAGTGTGCGTGAGGATTACAAGCAGCTGCTGCAGAGCTACTACTACGTCGAGGTGAAGGATATCAGCAGGCAGGATTACGATTGGAGTGAGCCGAACACATCGCTCCAATTGGATGCGAACAATAAGAGCAGCAATGGCAAAGATGTCATCGGTTTTGAGACACTCAAACGCATCAAACTGGATGACGACGATGCTCCGCTGGCCACCAGTGATAATTATGGCGAGGAGCTGTTGGACAAGGAGGCATCTAAGTTCGATCGTGATGTGGATGACAAGCAGTATGTGGAAAAACCAGTTGCTCTAGCCGAGGCCCAGTTGGCAACAGAAGCTGCAGTTACCGGCACAGAAAAACCAGTAATTCCAGATGATACTTTAGTGGTGACCAGTGGTGATTCCGATGATGACATCAGGTTGCCAGCTAAGCGCAGTGGCAGCGAACTGCAACCCAATGTGGAGGAGAACGAAACGGTGCAGGAGGATGAGAAGATGCACAAACAGCTCAGCACTGATGACCAGGTGGCGGATGGTGAGCCCGAGAAAGTGCGTCTGCCCCTCCAGAAACTGGAAACGGCCGTCAAGTCGATGGTCAAGGAGGGTGCCGATGAGATTATGATTGCACTCGAGTCCCATCTCAGCAACGTGGCGAGGGTAAGTCAAACACAGTCAATGTATGTACATTTAAGAACATTTTCAAATTACATTTTTAGAAAATCTTCTTAAAACAAAAGTATTAGAAAATCGCCCAAGGAACAATTTCTATGAAATAGTTGCCAAATATTAGAAACAGTTTGCTAAAAATAAGATTGCCCTAAATCGGCGAACTCAAATACATTTTTTTTGGATATTATTTAATTCATTTATAAAATTTAGATACAAGAAATAAATTTTTTCATTTTTTGGAGTTCAGCTATTGTCTGCTCAAGAGGCAATTTTTCCAAATTAAATTGTTTGAGTTTATATTCTGTCTAAAATTTAAAATCATTAAATAATAATGTAATGTTAATTAATTAAATAATTAATTATATAATTAAGTGTTATATATACATACATGTAACAAAGCAGGAAAAAACACTATGAAAACTATTAATAATGGTTTCTAAATTTTAGAAAATGTATCCTTAAATTAGGAGAAGGAAAACTCTGTTTTTTAGAACAAATTTTAGTTACTGTCTCGAAATATTATATTATAGATTAGCTATCGTCTGATTTATATATAAAATTGGGGTATCTGCAATGCTACCTATCAGATGTATTGTGCACCTTCTGCTAGAATCTTTGTTGCGTTGTGGGCTTCTAAGTCTTTGGACCTCAGGACATGCATCCTTGGGATGTTACATCTTTTCCCCGTCATCTACCTTAGCGGATGGGTAGCACAGTGGGAAGTTATAAGTTCTATAAATCTATAAGCTATCTAAAATTTTGACCTTAAAATACTAATGTTTAGTAATAATTTAAGAAACCAACAAATATTCCTGGAAATTAGACATAATATTTCAAAATTTTAGAAGAATCCAGTATGAAATAAAGAAATGAAAATAGTTTTTGGAAAGCCACAACTCTCAATTTTGGAAATTTAGTTACTGACTAATAAGTTGAGTTACACTTGTCGAATTTTTAAAACTCACTTCGATTTTTTTTTGTGTATGCCACTCATATGGTCCCTTTGCTTTTTCCACAGGCATATGGAGCACGCAGTTTGTTCCGGCAGGATGACATTGCCTCCGCGCTGAGTGCCAATTCCATAACTGGGCGCGCCGTTGACTCCAAGTCGAAGATGCTGCTCTTCAATGGCCTCTACTACAGGGGCAGCTGGGCACAGCCATTTTTTTATCAGTTGCGCGATGGCAGCGATGAGTTCTTCTTCATGACCAGCGAGGATGCCATGAAGACGCCCATGATGCATGCCCAGGGCAAGTTCAATGTAGCCGAGCTGCCACATCTGAAGGCACGTCTCCTGGTGCTGCCCTACGAGAATGCCCAGTACAGTTTGTGCATTGTGCTGCCCAATGAGGCGGAGGGTCTAAGCGAGGTCATCGCCCAACTCCAACCCAGTGATTACAAGTTCGCCAACGAGCATCTGGAGGTGAGGCAGTTGCATGTGACGCTGCCCAAATTCCAGGTGGAGGAAACTTCCCGCTCCGAGTCGATGCTGAAGAACTTGGGACTCAAACGCATCTTCTCAAGGGGTGAGGCACAGCTGGGTCTGCTCTCCGAGGATGAGGATCTGCACATCGATGAGATCGTTCAGTTTGTCAATGTGCGGGTGGATGAGGGTGGCAGTAGCGCCAACTCGCTGACAGCGGCCACAACGCAGGCACGTTCCCCACTCTCCGTATTGCCGGTGCCCGAACCGGAACCGGAACCGGAGGGCGTTGAGCGTTTCGATGTGAACCGTCCGTTTGCCTATTTTGTGGTGGACTCCAAAAATGAATTTGTGCTCGCCTCCGGCAAAATTTATGCGCCCGAATTGAAGGACGAACTGCCGCCCGTCTCCATTGAGGTGGAACTGGAGCAATCGTAGTATTTATCGCCATTTACAGCTAGCCCCTAAGTTACGCCACGAATTTCAGCCCGTGCATTTTTCAATAAACCAGAATTTCAATTTTCCCAAAATGAAAACCAAAACGAACTCTGCTTTGCGCTGCTCATGATTTTCCCAGGCACTTGAGCTGCGTCCATTTGCTGTGCAATCAAAACAACAATTAATTCGCTTACTCTCGCTGACTAACAACAACAACAACAACAACAACAGCAGTGGGTCTGTGAAGGAAGATCAACCCTCAGCATTCAATTGTCTGTCTGTAATATGAAATGTATCTGAAGCTGGGCATCGCTAATTTCCGTGCAGCAAATTTGTCAATGCATTCGCTTTGAGAGAAGGGCTTCAGCTCGGGGGTTGACGGTGTGACTACACACTGCAAAAAAAACATTCGAAAATATGTTGGTTTTTGGAAATCATTTTTCTATTTTGGAAAAGTCGTATCTGGATTTAACAAAAGAAAAGGATGACAAAACCTTCCGTTTAAGATATACATATATACCACATACATATATACTACATAGATATATACCACATACATATATACTCAACTCACTACCTCTGCGATACTCTAAACTTCAAGCCATTATTTTTCTGAGTGTATTGCGTTTTGCGTCGTTGTTGCTTTGTTGACTCGTCTCGCAGTTCCATCAATTCTCAGGCTACTCAAGCGAGAGCGAAGCATCCGACACGTGGCAGTAGCCAGAGTCCTGGCGAATCCTGTCGAATCCCGGCAGCAGCCCTGGCGAATGCTGACAGGCGCTCCTCAAGTGGTCAATGGTCTGCAATTAAAATGGTCTCATTAGAATGCATGATAACTTCTTTTGGCCATTTAGCCAAGGTGCCAAGGTTCTACGCAAAAAGCGAAACCAAAGCACAACAGCGAAACACACACACACACACACACACACACACACACACACACACACACACACATACAACACAACACACACTCAAATTGTGTCTGACGAAGAAGTAGAATGTATTGTCTGAGGGGGTTTGGGGAGTGAATGGCGCCAGGCTGCCGGGCGCCAAAAGCCAGAGGTAAAAACAGGAGTAAAATGCGTGCCATGATTACAGTGATGACGACTGCCACCCCCCAAAGTGGCCCAGAGAACTCGCCCCACCCCTCTCCACTCCTTCCCTCTGCTCTCCTCGTCGCCGGCAGCAGACGATGATGTTTCATCTTTTCCACATGAAAACTCACGTAACAAAAATTATGATAATCATAACTTTTTTTTCCTCACATTTTGCTTTCTTTTTGCTTTCTCTTTTTTTTTTGTTGTGTATTTTGCTTTCTTTTCTTTTGCGGGAGTCTTTGTTTTGTTAGCCACTGGACAAAGGACAATGGAGTCCTTCTCGCTGGCGCTTCGCTAAGGTATTTTTGGGCCAGCATGGCGACGAGTTTTTTTTGTACACCCTTTTGAAGGGTATTTTAATTTTGTCTTGCAACTTGTAACGAATTGAAGGAGACAACTGCGAACCTGTTAGGAATTGGTATTTATGATCAGAATTAATAGTCGAGTCGATTTGATGTATTTAAGCAGAATTAACTGTGCCTTAAAACTAGTTTGATGAATCTTGGCATTTATCCATATTTTTTCATTATCATATAGCTGAAATAGGAACGATCGGCTTAAAGCTGAGTTCGTGTTTTTGCTTAACACTTTCTTAACATGTTTCTTATAAAGTTCCTCACTTTTCAACAAAAAATCACTGAGCTCAGACTACTATATAATATAGCTGCCAATGGAACAATCAGTCCAAAAACGAGTTCTTGTATTTCTCACCTTACTTTATTTAAATTTACTTTTATAGATGTAAGATAATGTAATAGATTCCTTCCACAAGGGTATATAATATTCGGCTCTCCTGAGAGAAGCTATTCTGACTTATTTTTTTTATTTTATTTTTGTCTGGGCATCGCTCTATTTTTATTAAGTCGTGCATATAAATCAATGTTGCCAGATATGCAAAGGACTACGGTATAAAAGGTATAAAAGATTTATAACGGTTTTTCTTATGTATGTTTTTGTATTTCTTCTCTTTCTTCTCTTTCTTCTCGTCCTCAACTCGCTTAAACAATGTTTAATATAATTTCCAAGCAAAAAAGTTTGCGACATGAATAAAAAGGGAGTGTCTTTCGCATTTTGGACAGTGTACTCAGTGTTAAGTGGGTATGAATTTACCTAGTGTTAAGATTATAATATTTGCCTTGTATTAAGAGAGTAGGTATTACAAGAGAACTGGAGAGAGAACTGGAATAATAATAAATGTTTATTTGGATTCGAATTATGATCAGTTTGGTTGTTAGATAGAAAGACATCTTTTAGAGTGAATGCCACTGTCTCCAGCTGAAGTACACCCACTAGTTGGGATGGGGTCAGGGATGGGCCACATAAATAAACCAAGTGGGCCATAAATCCATCCAATTGCATCAAAGACAAACATTTGCCTGATGGTATTCTCAACAAAGCGTCACGCCGAGTCTGCGTGATTTATGTGTGCTGCTTCAAGTCTAATTACAAGTTAAGTTCGTCGAATTAAAAATGTGCCGCAACAAGTGTGGGAAATCGCTAGAATTTTCAATAGTGCGCCAGCTGCTTTCCCAGAAAAACTAAACCGAAACAAGTACAATTTCGAAAATACCCCGACCCTCGAATTGAGGGGTGACGTTTGACATTTGCGGCGTGAAAATCTAATAAACACATGTGGAATGACAACTGATAGGTGGGGGGAGGTGCCCAGCGTGAAGGGAGGCAGAGAGCGAGGGTGGTAGGGAGTGATGGATGGAGTGAGAGAGCTAGGGAGTGAGTGGGTGTCAAAAACAACAAGCACACAAAATATCTCCGGGAACATAGATGGTAATATCGATATTATCGAGAATTTACAATTGGGTATATTTAGATATATATTTATTTCTTTTCGTTTAATTTATATTAATGAAAGGGTTAAATAACATTAATATATTTTGCACAAGTTTAATATTTAAATATTTATATTTTAATTTAAATAAAACCATTTCATTTTCATGATCCACCCTAGACATGTTCAGCCAAATCTCAACTCATTTTTTAATCTTAGCAAAAATATGCAAATAACATAAAAAATATAATTTTTAATCGTTCCTTTAGCTAGATTCCAAAGGTTTTTTAAAATAATAATGAACCTTGTTTGAAAGCCTTCTTCGCTGACGAAGATAGTTTCTAGTTCTTATCGTAATCAGGTCCTGTCAATGCGACGCTTTGTTGCATTCAATACAAGTTTATTAATTCGCCAAAAGGAGACAGACGAATATGAAATTGTGGTGTGTGTGTGTGTACTTTTGTGTGTGGTGTGTGTGGTTCTAGAAATCAGCGAAGGCTTCCTCATGCCGCACGGTTTTTGCCTTTGGCTTACGTTTTCCCTCGGACTGCTTTTCAAAGTTGGATATGTCTTCGGCATTTGCGATGGACGGCATGTAGGGTGCCTGTATCGTCTGATTTAGCAGTGTTGTCCAGTCGACATCCTTGAACCACTCGTGATCCTTGATGTCCTTGGTGCCACCAATCAGATTCCCAAAGCTGTGCAATATATCAAACTTATTAACTATTGAGATTAATTAGTGTTCAACTCTGAAAAGCCGATTTTAATTTTTAAGAAAAAGTTTTCTTCTAGTTAGAAATGATTTGTAAAAACTTGCTAGATTTAAGACGAATTCCTACAATTCGTGGCAATTTTTTTGTGAGAGTGTATTAATGACTTGCCGCTTGGAGAGATCCACTTGCAGGAGATGATCGACGAGGTGACGCAAGGCGCTGCTGAATGAGCTGGGCAGCTTGTAGTCTGCCTCACAGATCTTGTTGTACATGACCATGACGTCACGATTGTGGGATGAGAACGGCGAGTGACCGGCAACAAACTCATAGATGAGGACTCCAAATGCCCACCAGTCGACGCTGGTGCCGTAGGGTTTCGACTGTATAATCTCGGGGGGCAGATATTCGGGTGTGCCGCACAGGGTCATTGTGCGTGTTTCCACTTTCTAAATGGAGTGAAGAAAAAAACCCAATTTTAGAATCGTAATCTAGACGATGTAGCTCGCCTGCAGAACCTTTGCAAATCCAAAATCGGTAACCTTAATATACCCATTCTTGTCCATCATAATATTCTCGGGCTTCAGATCGCGATAGAGCAGGCTGCAATGATGCAGATATTCCAGAGCCAAAAACACTTGAGCCGCATAGAAGCGAGCTTGTTTCTCTCCAAATTTGCGAACCCTAAGGAAAACAGATAACAGATAACACATCGATAGCAATAGTTATCGATAAGCGCACTACTCACTTGCGATGATAGGTAAACAATTCGCCACCCAAAATGAGGGGTAAAATCAAATACAGACTATCCGTATCCTTGAACGAGGAGATCAGATGCACCGTGAATGGGAATCGAATCGAGTTGAGAACTCGCTTCTCACTCATCACATGGGAGACCTGTTTGGTTTTGATTATCTGCTCTTTGCTCAACTGCTTGGAGGCATAGAAATTCTCACTCTCCAGGTCCTTGACCAATTGCACCTTGCCAAAGGACCCGGAGCCGAGGGTCGCTTTAACAAGAAAGTTATCGAGACCACAGCTCGGCGACGGTGTATTGCGGCTGTACTTTTTGTTAAACTCGTCCTTCATTTTGTCGAGCACAACGGCATATTCGATCTTGGAACTAAAGAACTGCGGTTCAGCAGTCGATTGTCGACCCATTATTTTAAATATATACAATGAATGATCTATTCAAGTCTCAATAAATTTCGAATTTTTACTACAACTATCTATAAAAAAGAAGTCAAATACTTAGCCATATTTGATAATTTACACCTGGGCAACATGTTTCCTCATTCTTTTTTTTCAATAATTGGACACATAGGCAATAGTGGGCTTTACACAAAAGGATCGGAGATCACGTGTTAATTTCCGTCGATAAATATCGATTTCAATGATAACTCTTTTCAGGTATACCTGTCTTATGCTTATTGAAAGATAAATCTGCAGCTTTAGGCTTATTTTTAATAAGTTTAAATCCAATTCGATATATATCCATTTCCTAGTAGATTCTGAGAGCGAAGTATGTCAACCTTAAGCACTTCTGGGTTATTTTTAGACTAATCTATACATGGACGAAAGTACTCTCTGCTCTAGAGTAGTTTTCTTCTTTTTTTTTTTTGGGTTTTTTTAAAGAATAAAAAGTTTGTTGAGCAACGTTTAAAAATTAGTAAACAAGTCGGGATGGCGATTTATTTTGGACTTCAATTTGGATGTAGGCTCAAAAATTTCAAAATTTGATATATCTTCAATATTGGATACAGTCGGTGTGTAGGGTGGCGCTATTTCCTGATTGAGCATCGCATACCAATCGACGCCCTGAAACCAGGGATGACTCTTTATATCTGCGGAGCCTTCCGGTGAGTTACCTAAACTAAAAGATGCATGCTTCAAATGATGATCCTTTTTTGTGTTTGAGAGTGACGGCTGCTTACCGCTTTGAGGAGTCCACCTGCAACAAGGAGTCAACCAGATGCTTCAGATGGCACGTAAACGATGAAGGGACTCGATAATCGGCCAGACAGATTTTCGAATACATCACGATGACGTCATGACCGTGTATCGAGAACGGCGAGTGGCCAGCGACAAATTCATAGAGGAGTATACCAAATGCCCACCAATCCACACATCTACCATAGGGTTTCAGCTGAATGATCTCGGGTGCCAAATACTCGGGAGTGCCACAAAGTGTCGAGGTTCGACCCTCAACACGCTGTCAGAAAAGAGATACAGAAAGTTAAATAAATTCTAAAAATATCTAACATTTTATATAGATAGTTTTTTCTTCTCTTCTTCACCTTGGTAAATCCAAAATCGGTTAGCTTGATGTAGCCACGAGCATCCATCAATATATTCTCGGGCTTGAGGTCGCGATACATGAGATCCATGTGATGCAGATACTCAAGAGCGAGCAGCACTTGAACGCCGTAGAAGCGGGACTGTTTCTCATTGAACTTGTGCACTCTTTGGAACAGAAGGAATAATACGAATAATATTGTGAATATAATAACAATAACGGGAAAAAATCGTTCTCAATTTTGAAAACTCGCCAGTCTCTTGGAGTAGGCGTATTCTAAAATTGAGTGTCGATTCTTTTACTGAGTGCACTCACTTGCGATGATAGGTGAATAGTTCGCCGCCATTGATAAACGGCAGGATGAGATACAGATAGTCAAAGTCCTTGGAGGAATCGATTAAATGGACCAGAAATGGAAATCGTACAGAGCTCAGCACCATCTTCTCGTTGTGAACGTGTCCGACCTGTTTGAGTCGCACCAAATTGTCCTTGTTCATCATCTTGGCCGCATAATAATTTTTGCTCTTCTTCTCCCTAACAAGCAACTGGAGATAAAAAGAGATACAGAAAAGGATATTTAAGGATCCTTAAAGAGAACTCACGACAGTGCCAAAGCTGCCATTGCCAAGGATCGCACGCTGTGAGTAGCCCTCGAGATTGGTGTAGGGTGACGGTTCCTGGTTATGCCAGCGCTCGTCGAACTCCTTTCGAAGGATGTCAAGTGTGATGCTGTAGTCCTCTTTCGAATTGAATGCTGTTCGCAGGTGCGTGTTACTCATAATCAGCATACGATTCCTGCACGCATTTTCCACCACAAGCACGGACAGACGGACATACACAGAACGTTAATTTATCTAATAACTCGTATTCAATGCACAATAAACTGTTAATTTGGATACTCATAATTTTGAAGTTATTCACATTTGTTTAGCTTATTTTTATTTTCGTATCTGACATTCGACAAAACAGCAAAAGCAAAACAAACAAAACAATTTCCACATTTCAATTAGCTGGGCGCGTCTCTCTCGGAATTAGGACAAGGTATGACAAATAACCGTGGAGACCACATCAAATGCCAATTTCCTGTGGGACGGCCCACACATGTCACAGTCACCGGTACCGTCAGACCTCGGAGCGTTGACTTCTTGATGCCGCCGTCGTCGTCCTGTCGACCCGCAAAAGTAAGAAAAATTGCACAACGTCCACTTGATAAATGATGCTAACCAAGATTACATAAGTTGGTAATTTTCTAGTACATTTATTTCTACATGTCAGTCAGTCACTCAGTCAGGCAGTCGGCGCTCAGATGGACATCTATGTCTGCTCCATGTCCAACTCGGCCAACTGAGCCGGCTGCTGATAAGAGACGAGAGATGCTTCCGGTTGTTGCCGGGCTTTTAAGGTAACTGCTGGCCATGTGTTATACACTCAAAAAAATTCACATTATTAGTTAAATATCTTTAATTTCTACGGAGTTATTTTCTCTAAAAATTCTCATATTCATTTCATTGTACTTATCTCAAATTATGAATACAAATAAATAGATAATAGACGGCATATTTTTGGGATTGTCGATTTAGGTCAAGCATTTGCAAATTTTAGAAAAATGTTTTTTTCAATTTAGAAAATATTTCTAATAAGAGAAAAACTTTATAATTTTCAAGTCTATTTTTTCTTTCTACTTATTAAAGAAAGTTTTAATTCTATTTAGAAATCTAATTAATAAAAAAATATTTTCTTCCATTTAAAAATTATTTAATAAAAAAAATCTTTATGATTTTCGAGGCGAATTTCTAAAATTTCAGATGGATTTTTTTCTGAGTGTCGTTGCCAAATTGACAATTAATCATTATCTTTCAACGCGCTGAGCCTCAACTTGAACCTGTAGGTTTCAATGGGGAAAAAGCCAATTACGGCTTGCGTTCATTTCGCTTAGGCTCTTCATTTCGGCCTGTGCAAATGGTTTTCTAAATATGTTTTGGGGGTTTTTCTTTGGGCTTGGGTTGGGGTTTGGGCTTGGACTCTAATGTGACGGCATTTATTCTGGGCAAACTTCATTATTGATTGAGACGAGAATAGTTTAGGCTGGACAGCTGAAATTGAAAGCAGTTCTAAATCAGTTTAATGGCCCCACTGGTTAAAACAAATACCCCCAGCACTATATAGTTTTTAATTCACTTAAAATCTGCAAAATTTGTCACGTAGCGAAAACAACGCATTTGTTGTTGCCCCCAAAAAGCAGCTTTCACTTGCAACAGTAAATTAGAAATCGTGCAAAAACTAAACAATATCACTTAGAATGAGAACAGAGCTTGGCTCATTTAACTTTCAGCCACAAGATGAGCACACATCTCCACTCCCCTCCCCCTCTTCCATCGTTTTGCGAGAAAAACACACACATAGAAGATAAACTCCAGTTGGGATAAGATATGTTAACGACTGCAATAAATAAGCGGATAATATCAAGCGTGCTAGGCCTTCCATAAATACACATATCCCAAATGCGTCTCGGACTTGGTCTTCGTCTTGGCCTGGCTCCGGGGTCTGGTGTCTTCTAAGCGGGCCGAGACCAGATTAAGTCATACGCACACGTTTCGCTCGCGGGGGCCCATTTCTTTTGGGCTGCTTTGGTAACACTTAAAATTCATTAGCTGTATTAGCTGGCAAGTTGGCTTATGCAAAGTAATTGACGCCCCGATGAACTGTTGACACGCTCAGCATTTGTCTCTTGGCCCCAAAAACGAGCTTCACTTGGCTAATATTTGGTTTAGTTATCAGTGACATTTTTTTTCTCTTTTTTCTTCTTTTTTTTCGCTCAGACTTAAGTAGGTGAAAGTGAAAGCAGCAGAAGCAGCAGCAGAAGCAGCAGCAGAAGCAGCAGCAGAAGCAGCAGCAGCAGCAGAAGCAGCAAAATTGCCAAATTCAATTATGCTGAAAGGTTTCAACTCACATATCCCATATACAAAATATATATATGCACTCAGAAAAAAGATTGCCCCCAAATGTAGAAAATCGCAGAAGATATAAAATCAATCTGAAAGCTGAAACTATTTCATGCATGCAAAAAATAATTGTCTATTTTTAGAAATGTTTTTTTTTTTATTAAAACCTAAACTTGTAATTATAAATGAAAATCGTTTTTCTTTAGAAAAAATTCTTTATTCGTAATTTTTAAGTATAAAAAAAGAAGTATATTTAAAACAATTTAGTATTGAATTAGATAAACTATCTAAGATTAGAAATATTCAAATACTAATAAAAATAAATAACAGTAAAGCTACTGTCAGAATACTGCACACAGAAAAAATCACCTGGGAGTTGGAGATATTTTTTAATTTTAGGAATTCGACGCTGGAACTAAGTAAAGAAAAACCTTGGTTATTAAAAATGGAAACTAATATTTGAAAATAAACTGAAAATGTTTGTTTTTTAATTTTAGAAAAATTATCGCCATATACATATTCAGTGCAATTCTTTTCTAAGTGTACATATATATGAATATCCCACATATTGTGAACAGCCCTCGCCATTAGCGCTAATCTCTGCACAATCGGGGTATGAATCAAGTCGCACACAATTACACTCCCCCTCTCTCTCTCTCTCTCTCTCTGTCTGTCTCTCTCTTTGGTTGCATGACCGGCAAATGCATTCCGCGTGTGTGTGTGTGTGTGTGTGTGGCACTCACAGTTCAACGGGCAGCAACAATGTCAACGTATTCCACCTAGATGCCAACCTACAAGATGTGTGTGTGCAAAAGGTGTAACTAATCTGCCAGGCCATGTGACTTTTGCCATGCGCCGCTGTCACTCACGGGGCATGCCACCTCCCCACCCCTCTTTCCCCTTTCCACCCCACCATTGCGAAACCCTTTTGCCAAACGGTTTCCAGTCAATTCAACCCCCCACCCAGAAAAAAAGCGTTATTCGACCTGCCAACAGCCAACAACCAACTTCCTACCTTCAATCATCGATGCGCCATTGTTGTCCTTATTGTCCTTGTTGTGCTTGCTGTTGCCGTGAAATCCACAGAGAGAGAATGAGACACTGACACAGGCAACGCCCTGCGCTGCGGGTGGCAACTCTGGCATTTTGCAGCTGGCTGAATAAGTAAAAAAAATGAAGGCATTTTATTATTATTATTATTTTGATTATTTCTAATGCGCATTTACTTTAGCTAAGTTTTATTGCTGGTGCACTGAGCTGTGTGCGGACGGTTGGACAGTTGGACATTTGGACCTGATGCCACCTTTTGTGTTCTCTACTAATGCTGCCAGATCGTCATAAATCAGCGGGGGGTGGGGTGGGAGGGAGGTGTGCAGCTGAAACCATTGATGATATCGCCGCTATAAATCAATTGCAAACGACATCAGGTTCGATGGGCAGACAAATAGCGGAACAGTTCCATTTTATACATTGTAAAATGCATACACTGCAAGAAAAATTGCAGCCTGTAATAACAGAAGATAGTCTCGGGGAAACTTTGAATTCTTGCATATAATAATAATATAATAATAAATTTCAAATAGAAATTGGACAAATTTTACTTAATAAAATCCGCTTGAGTAAGGTTCCAAACTGGCTACTGCCATAACTCAGTCAAATCTGATCCGAATCCGAAATCAGGGTTTTTTAATTGTGTTTTGTCCTCCAAATTAATTTTAAATTGAAATTCTTTTTACATTTATTAATTTGAATTGCTTGTAGGGGTGTAAAATCTTATCAAAAGTTCTCAGATTTTCAGAAACAAGGTCTTTTTGATGATGGATTGATCTGTAGCTTAATACTATATATAAAATTGAAACTCGATTTCGATGCCATAGCTATTGGAATCGAATCAGATTTTTGAACGAGGACTTTTTAACTATAGTTTGGGATCTAGATTAATACTGCTTTGAAAGTAGAAAATGCGATTCTTGCTCGAAATTCATGTTAATATTCTAATGCCAAAAACAGTCCTTCTGACAACGGTTCCAAAAAATTAAATCTGTTTTCCAAAATTGAGTTATTTTTAATAATGGTTTGGCTTCCAAATTAATACAACATTTAAAGTTGAAAACGTAATTTTGATTCAAGTAGAAATTCTACCATTTATAATCCACTAAAAGAAGTTTTTCAAAAATTATGCGTTTTTCAAATGCAACACCTGTTTTTGTGATGGCTGGGCATAATTCTGCACTCAAGTTTCCTCTATTAGGACTGTCCCAGCCCAATAAATAACTTCACTTAAATAGCTTAAGATATACTTCAATTTAAATGGTTGAATTTATTTATTTCTTACACTTATAAGTTATCTTTGCCATTTAAGGGCAAGTTTTTATGCCTGTTTTCTCTGCGTGTACTTATCACATATTCTAAACAACAATTTTGAAAGCATGGCTGAATGGAAAACGGTGCTTTATATGCGAATATAGAATTTGGCGGGACGCTGTGGTAACCGGCGTGGTAAATGGCTTTGGCAAATAATAAAACAATGCCGAATTAAAACAATTGCAATTGCAACAACAACAACAACAACAACAGCAACAGCAAGAACAACAAGAGCAACATTTTAAACATTTGCCATAAATAAACATGAGCCGGTGGCATTTTGTAGTTTTGCATGCTCGCTGAACAAAGTGGCAAATGGAAAATGGAAAATGGAAAATGCTGAAACATTTTATTGAAATTCAATTAAAGTCGTATTTCAATAATTGGACACGCATGGTGCCCATTTCCGTGCCCAGTTCGATTTTGAAAACGCCGCTCGAAATTTATGAGTTTTCCAATTGAAATGTTGCCACTTTGGACACAATTCCCCCTGTTGTTGTTATTGTTGTTGTTGTTGTTGTCCATTTTCGGCAGAGGAAAACGGAAATTGTTGCAAAATTGAGGACGACTGTTGTCGAACTCCATCACAAAAGCCACGGTGCATTAGGCTGCAAGTTCTTATCTGTTATCAGCTCACCCTCGACACACCGACTGGCCTTGACTACTACTCCACACACACACACACACACACTCACACACACACCAACCCTACAACCCTCCAACCCTACCCCTCTGAGCACACCCTCACGTTAAGTGTGCAAAATTTTGCGTGATTTGTGCGAATTTCCTCGCATTCGAACGCAGATAAAACTCTGATATCAGAGGGGCGGCAGGCTGCTGGCGGAGGGTTGCTTACACTCAGAAAAATTTGGCGCTGAATTTTAGAAAATCGTCATGAAAACTAGTTATTAGAAATAATTTCCAAGTATGCCTAAATTGCAAACTCTGTTTTTTAGAAATATACTTTCTGAGTAAGAAGCAGAGTTACTCTTGGCACCAAAAATATGACGAATTTCTAAAATTCAGCTCGATTTTTTGCTGAGTGTAGTTCTCCCTCTAGTTGTCATTCTCGTTGTTGTTGTTGTTTCCATAAATGTGCCATAAATATTTTTGTACATGTCATATCGGGCTCTCTATTTAGGCACAGATCATTAAGTTTCCACGGCATCTCAGCATTTCCCTCACATTTAAAGTGAAGTGATTTTAGGTCGGAAGACAAGTAAAATCGATGTATCCATATATGGGCATAGATCGAAACTTCAAAATGCCATAACTTCGTCAAAACTCAACTGATTTTAAAAAGCAAGGGCTTTTTGATCATAGTTTTGCCCCCAAATCAATTGTACATTTAAAGTTGAAAACGAAATTTGAGGTCGGAAGACAAGTAAAAATTATAGCCCGAAAATCGATATATCGGTGTATGGGCATAGATCGAAACTTCAAAATGCCATAACTTCGTCAAAACTCAACTGATTTTAAAAAGCAAGGGCTTTTTGATCATAGTTTTGCCCCCAAATCAATCGTACATTTAAAGTTGAAAATGAAATTTGAGGTCGGAAGACAAGTAAAAATTATAGCCCGAAAATCAATATTTCGGTGTATGGGCATAGATCGAAACTTCAAAATGCCATAACTTCGTCAAAACTCAACTGATTTTAAAAAGCAAGGGCTTTTTGATCATAGTTTTGCCCCCAAATCAATCGTACATTTAAAGTTGAAAATGAAATTTGAGGTCGGAAGACAAGTAAAAATTATAGCCCGAAAATCAATATTTCGGTGTATGGGCATAGGTCGAAACTTCAAAATGCCAATAACTTCGTCAAAACTCAACTGATTTTAAAAAGCAAGGGCTTTTTGATCATAGTTTTGCCCCCAAATCAATCGTACATTTAAAGTTGAAAATGAAATATTAGGTCGGAAGACAAGGTAAAATTATAGCCTGAAAGTCGATGTATCGATATATGGGCATAGATCGAAACTTCAAAATGCCATAACTTCGTCAAAACTCAACTGATTTTAAAAAGCAAGGGCTTTTTGATCATAGTTTTGCCCCCAAATCAATCGTACATTTAAAGTTGAAAATGAAATTTGAGGTCGGAAGACAAGTAAAAATTATAGCCCGAAAATCAATATTTCGGTGTATGGGCATAGGTCGAAACTTCAAAATGCCATAACTTCGTCAAAACTCAACTGATTTTAAAAAGCAAGGCCTTTTTGATCATAGTTTTGCCCCCAAATCAATCGTACATTTAAAGTTGAAAATGAAATTTGAGGTCGGAAGACAAGTTAAAATTATAGCCCGAAAATCGATATATCGGTGTATGGGCATAGATCGCGAAACTTCTAAATGCCACAACTTCGTCAAAACTCAACTGATTTTAAAAAGCAAGGCCTTTTTGATCATAGTTTTGCCCCCAAATCAATCGTACATTTAAAGTTGAAAATGAAATATTAGGTCGGAAGACAAGGTAAAATTATAGCCTGAAAGTCGATGTATCGATATATGGGCATAGATCGAAACTTCAAAATGCCATAACTTCGTCAAAACTCAACTGATTTTAAAAAGCAAGGGCTTTTTGATCATAGTTTTGCCCCCAAATCAATCGTACATTTAAAGTTGAAAATGAAATTTGAGGTCGGAAGACAAGTAAAAATTATAGCCCGAAAATCAATATTTCGGTGTATGGGCATAGGTCGAAACTTCAAAATGCCATAACTTCGTCAAAACTCAACTGATTTTAAAAAGCAAGGCCTTTTTGATCATAGTTTTGCCCCCAAATCAATCGTACATTTAAAGTTGAAAATGAAATTTGAGGTCGGAAGACAAGTTAAAATTATAGCCCGAAAATCGATATATCGGTATGGGCATAGATCGAAACTTCAAAATGCCATAACTTCGTCAAAACTCAACTGATTTTAAAAAGCAAGGGCTTTTTGATCATAGTTTTGCCCCTAAATCAATCGTACATTTAAAGTTGAAAATGAAATTTGAGGTCGGAAGACAAGTTAAAATTATAGCCCGAAAATCGATATATCGGTGTATGGGCATAGATCGAAACTTCTAAATGCCATAACTTCGTCAAAACTCAACTGATTTTAAAAAGCAAGGGCTTTTTGATCATAGTTTTGCCCCTAAATCAATCGTACATTTAAAGTTGAAAATGAAATTAGAGGTCGGAAGACAAGTTAAAATTATAGCCCGAAAATCGATATATCGGTGTATGGGCATAGATCGAAACTTCAAAATGCCATAACTTCGTCAAAACTCAACTGATTTTAAAAAGCAAGGGCTTTTTGATCATAGTTTTGCCCCTAAATCAATCGTACATTTAAAGTTGAAAATGAAATTTGAGGTCGGAAGACAAGTTAAAATTAAAATTATAGCCCGAAAATCGATATATCGGTGTATGGGCATAGATCGAAACTTCAAAATGCCATAACTTCGTCAAAACTCAACTGATTTTAAAAAGCAAGGGCTTTTTGATCATAGTTTTGCCCCTAAATCAATCGTACATTTAAAACTGAAAACGAAATTTGAGGTCGGAAGACAAGTAAAAATTTTAGCCCGAAAATCGATATATCGGTGTATGGGCATAGATCGAAACTTCAAAATGCCATAACTTCGTCAAAACTCAACTGATTTTAAAAAGCAAGGGCTTTTTGATCATAGTTTTGCCCTTAAATCAATCGTACATTTAAAGTTGAAAATGAAATTTGAGGTCGGAAGACAAGTACAAATGATAGCCTGAAAATCGATGTATCGATATATGGGCATAGATCGAAACTTCAAAATGCCATAACTTCGTCAAAACTCAACTGATTTTAAAAAGCAAGGGCTTTTTGATCATAGTTTTGCCCTTAAATCAATCGTACATTTAAAGTTGAAAATGAAATTTGAGGTCGGAAGACAAGTACAAATTATAGCCTGAAAATCGATGTATCGATATATGGGCATAGATCGAAACTTCAAAATGCCGAAGTGAACATGTGTTTTACATAGCTCATCTTCAATTTGTGTTCTTCTCTCTTCCCTCTTCTGCTCTCTCTTTTTTTGACCAGTTCACATTCATAAACTATGTTATTTATTTATCAAAATGCCAATTGAGGCCCGTCACGACTCTTTTGCATTTTACTTGGCCACGATTCATTTTCATTAACGAGGCGCTGATGGAATATTTAAAAACTATTCGACAAGTCATCAATTGAAATTGAAATGTCAACAAAATGCTTAAGACAACTGATCTGTCATGAAACTTATCAAAATATTTAAATGCAAATAAATAAACAGTTAAATATACATATATGTATATATACATACTGAGATACTGAATATTCGATATATGTGAATTGTTTGACCATACCTTAAATTCGCTCAATTTCTGCAAGACATTTAGAAAATATTATATGTACATTATATATTTAGAAAATATAAATTATTATTGAAAACAAGCATTAATACAAGTTATAAATTTCAAACTAAATATTTTCAATCCTTTCTTGTTATATTTGAGATTTTTAGTGAATGCTTACTAACACATACATTACTTTGTCGTCGTCGTTATAGCACAATCGTGAGGGTCCACTGACCTCAGCAGTCAGAGCTACCAAATTAACTAAAACTTATCTCACTTCTAGCATGTCCAATAAATAAATCAAATAATAATCATCGCTTCACACTTTTGACAACTTCTTAATATTTTTACAGTCTGATCTATGCCTCAACAATTATAAAGTGATACAAACATATTTCGAAACTGATGTCGGGGAAATGTATTAAATCTTAAACTGATAACTGGTCAAATAATCAGCTTCCGATCACAAGTACAATGAATTTTCGATTCTTCGGCACATCATTTCTTCTGCTTTTTCTGTTAATACTTTAGACTTGGGCCTCGCTAGTACATCAACTTCCCTTAAATATAAATTTAAATCTTGGCATCTGTATATTCAACTCAAGACAACTTAGAGGATCATGTAGACATAAACTCAATTTCAAAATTCCAAGGTAAGTGACAAGTAAAACAAGCTGCTTGGCAAATGATCAACCTGAGAAGTGTTCAAAGCACAAATGCAATCAGTATTGAAAACGACTACAAAAATATTCTGCTGGGTTTATATATATATATATATGTATGTGTATGTGCATGTGTGTGGCACATGAGTGCAACCTAATGCAAATGCTGCGTCTCGTGACGACCGCCTTTAGATCTTCAAAATCCGGGGTATGATATTTCTAGAGTGCGGCATTTAAATTTGACGTGGATGCGATTTGCACGCTTAATTGAGACAGGTGCCGAGTCGTTGGAGAGGGGGGGAGGACGTGGAGAAGGGTGGCTAGTGGCAAGATGCAGACACTGAGCAACTGCGACATGTGTTTGCTGCTGTTGCACAAGCCGCAAGATTTATCATCGTACCACGTGTGTCGTCATTACAGGCGCTGCATTTTTCACGGGAATAGCGAACGACGCACGCCAAATGCAAAATTAACAACCTAATTAATACCTAGGCCCTGTCAAAAGTCACCCCCACCCCCTACCCACCCTCCCACCTACCCACTCCATTCAGCCATCCGCCCATTCGTTCAGGCAAACGGTCCATTTGGCGGGGCAGCTGCTCCAAAAGTGTTTTTTATTTCTTTGGCGGGGGTGATCATCTGCCGGATTGTTGGCATATCTGCTACGGCGATATCTACACTCAGAAAAAAATATGAACTGAATTTAAGAGAGTTGTCACAAATTGAAAATTGCTCTGAAATTAGAAAGATTTGTATTGTTTTTAGTTTTAAAAATAGTTTCAAAATATACACACAAATAAAATCTTGAAATTATTATCAAAAATCCAGAAAAATCAGGTAATTAATAATATTAAAAATATAATAAATAAATAAATAATTATTAATAAAATAAAATTTTAAGATTCAACAAATTTCCAATGGAAAAAAAATGTTTTTTTTTTTTTTAGAAATATATTTAATTGTTCAGAAATATATTTCTAAAGAGTGGAGTTAAGCTGCCCGCGATTTTCTAAATATGAGGTTAATTTTTTTCTGAGTGTATAGTTGGTGCGAGGATGGATAGATAGATAGTGCGGGCGAGATTTTTGCGTTTTTAATTGGTGCATCGGAAGGGTGCTTTGTCTAAAGTGAGAAGCGAACCGCAAACTAACTAACCAACGGCCAACGGGGGGCTAAGGATGGGTTGGCTGTCAAAGTCAGCTGCTGCTAAAAACAGCTAAAAATGCCAAATTGACTGAGAGAAACAGAGGGGGGTTGGGGAGAGATTTTCAGGCATATTGAAGGCGTTTGTGGCTTTGCCTGCCAGCACTTGGACCGGACGTTTATTGAACATTTTTACATGCGGTTCGGTTCGGTTCAGTTCGGTTTGGTTCGGTTTGGTTGCTGGCTAACTGGCAGCTGCTTTTTGGCCTGGGCACTTTTATTAATTTTCAGCGAGCGAGCTGAGCGCATCTCAATTCCTCAGACAGTTATCAGTATTAAATGCAAATAGCTGCTAAATGGGATTTGCAAGTAAAACCAGCAGCAGAAAGAGGAGAAGGGGAAGTGGAGGGGAAGGCGAAGGGGAAGGGGAAGGGGGCCAGGAGCAAGAAGTAGAAACACAGATTTGTTGGTTCTGTGAAATTGGCCAAAAATGCGTTAAATGCAAATTGGATAAGAAGTCGTGTCAGGCAGACTCTGCATATGGCTGCCAAGCCACAAAAGGAAGCCAAAGAAAGAGTGAGCACTTTCCAGCCGCATGTAACCGACTGCATAATACTCTGTTAATAGTGTAATAGCAGCTCGAAACAGTTGCAAAGAACCCGCCCGATCAAGCTGGGTCGCGCCCTCGACTTTGTCAAGTTTTGTGTCTTTAGCTGTCTGTCGAGGATAGGTTCTTTTGAGATTCGACCCTGAAATTTGTTGTATCAGGCCTATCAAAGTGTTATCGATTTGCCAGTCCTCAGTGGGCGTGGCACATCAAGCCTAAAGTAGAAATGAAAGAGTACAAGTTTAAAAGTAGCAAGTTTATAGTTTTACTGCTGAATGGACTATGTACAATGCCCATATACCCTGCCACTTTTGTAAGCAGTGTATATTGAGAAGCCGAACTGTGGCAGTTGGTGAGGGATATCCGCTGTGGATGTGGAGATGCTGGCATCACATGACTGGCGAGGCCGAGGCCGCGTTTCGTGTTCATTTTGCCACAAATGAAAGCGGCGACAAACTTTAAAGTGGATTACGTTTGCCTAGCATAGCTCCCTGCACTCTCCAGCCCCTCCCGCTCTCTACTCTATATTCCGCTCGCTGGTTGCTATCTGCTGCCTGCCGCATGTACTTGCAACATAAATCCGTGAGTTTTTGCGCGCTCAAATTTATGGCGCTGGCGACACTCAGCTCAAACTTTGCTCCTGCCAGCGGGCATTGTTGTATTTATGACCGCGACATGACCTGATCCTGATCCTGCCCCTGTTCCTGTGTTCCCAGCGTGTATGTGTGTGTGTGTGTGTGTGTGAGGGCGCTGAAAGTGTTGTGCGCGTACGTGCAACCACAGCCTTGAAGCCGCTAGTCTTAAAAGTGACGCTCGGAAATTGGATTTGCTGGCGAAGCTAAACTGTCATCTTAAATCTCCACGCCTGTCAATTTGCCTCCTTTTAAATGCAATTTATGTGAACTCTCTCTCTCTCTCTCTTTATCCCTATCCCTCTCTCTCTCTCTCTCTCTATCTCTCTCTGTTGGTAGTCCTAATGAGCTGTAGGCCGCCTTTTGTCCGGCTGCAAACAAGCCAAAAACAGCCCGCTGGCAGCTTGCCCCCAAAAACTCAATTGAAGTTAATTACGTGGAAGAGGCTCACACAGTTACAATTACAGTTACAGCTACAGTTACAGTCACAGTTACAGTTACAGTTACTCTGCGCTATTTACATGTGCCGCCCCCCTCAGCAAACACACATTACATAAAAAGAAAGATAGAGAGCATTTCAATCAAGAGAAGTCGACTGCAACATGCTCTGTGCTGCAGCTGACAATTGAGAAAAACAAATCAAAAATGGTCGAATAAAAAAAATAAAATGTTGTCCCATAAAAAACATTGTCCCAATAAACATAAAATTTCTGATTTGAAAAAGTAATTGATCAAAATGAAAAACATTTGCTTTCTGATTATCAAGCCCAAGCCAAGAAATTCAAAACCATATTTCAAATATGCCTTTTTGAACAAAAATAATATATATATATATATATATGTATAAATATATATAACACTACTAATCCAAAATGAACTCTCTCTAATTGGATTCCAATCCGTTCCAATTTCATTATTCAATTTATTTTATACTATTTAGATATTTTCTTATTTTTTTTTTGTTTATTTAAGCTTAAGTGAAGTAAAGAGAAAATAATTTATTTATTTACAACCAGCTAACTAAAATTATTGACATTAAACTCCGCGTTGATCTTTGGGAACAGAGTATAACAAAAAAAATAAATAAAATAGGAAAAAAACGAATCCCATTTGGTTGCTGGAAATCAATTCAACCGGATGCATAGCGTCGATGGCGACTGCTGACCGTTGGTCGCTGACCGTCGCCCATCGTCCGCCGTCCATTGTCATCCTCCTCCCCCGGCCCATGCCCCTCCTTTTGGCCAGGATGTCAATTGTGATTGAGCGCGTTTTGCTTATGGCTGCAGAATCCCATTTGTAATTCTTGTTGTTTGCGCAACATCTCAGCATTTTGGGCAAATGGGCAGCCAAAACGTAGTCATAATTATTGTTATGTTAATAAAGAGAGCTTCCAGTGTCCAGGATAGAGGATAGAGCTGTTCGCTATTTACAGGGTGGCTCATCCACATCCTCATCCATATCAATATCCATTGACTTGGCCATTGATTTTTACGTTATGTGTTTGCTTAGCGACTTTGCATAAAAGTGGCCAAAGTGACACAAAGTTTTTTCGCTTCTTTCTCTTCTTTCTTTTCATTTCTTTTGGGCCCATCGATAAAGATTCTGAAATAGTGAAATGTTCTGTTTGAGTTTCGGCTAAACGCCTGCGAATATGCTTGCCACAAATTTCACTGTGTGCCACGCCATTAACAGCAGACTCTGCTCAAGTCAAGGGGGCGTGGCACGAGTCGCACTCCTTTCTTTCTCGATTTTTTTGATTTTTTTTTTAGAAATTCGCCACAGTTTGTTGGTAGCTGCAACTGATACGAATAGGAATACGAAACGCCCCCCAGATAGGTGTGACACATCGTGTGATTGATGAAATGTGGCAGCAGAGAACGAGAGAGAAGGGCGGGGTGTGGGATTCTGCTGTGGACCACCAACTAATTTCCACATTTTTCACATTTACGAAGACAAATTGAGGTGCGAACTTGGGTCGAGGCAATAAAATTGCCGAATATCAAAACAACAAAATCTTTTCGCAACACTCTCGCCCATAAAAAAAAGCGACAACACAACACAAAAAAGGGGTTTGAGTGCTGGAAGGGTTGGCTGGGGGGGTTTTTTCGGATGGGGGTTAGGGGTTTTAGTGCTACATTTGACACAGACGCTTCAAATCTGAGCGCTGAGGCTGAGAGTGGCAGCCATGCGAATTTGGCGAATGCCAATTGTTTTTCGATTTCGCCGCTTAAAAATGCGCAAATCCGGACAGACTTTGGACTTGGGCCCACCATACTATTAAACTCAATATCTACAACAATAAATTTCAAGTCGCACTCACACACACACACACACGACTTCGATTTAGTTGCACAGATGGGGAAACGTGGCGAATCAAAGTCATTTCTGATTTCTATTTCTATTTCATTTCGATTTTCATCTGGATGCCCTTGCTGGGAGTCCTATAATATTGTGAGCAAGTATGTAACGCATAGAAAAATATCTCTCTGAGTCCAATAATCATATATGTATTCAGTTTTGGCAGCAATATAAATCTATCTATCTAAATATGAAAATAAAAATTAAATCAAAATAACCTTTTTGCTTATCAAAATAAGCCAACAAATCCACTGTTAGCCTTCCTGTATCCAGCATTTTGAAAAACAATATCGGTCTGCCATATATATATATATATATATCCCTAAGCCCATTAAAACAATAAATTATTCATTTTTTGCAACCAAATGGACTTCATTCGCAAGGGTAAATAAAATTCGACAAACTTAAGTTAACATTTTTATTTTATTTTTTAGTTTTCCATTTGATTTCGTTTTATGTGCGACTCGCCAAAAGTTGTCAATTGACAATTCGCTGGCCATAAACGTAGAAAGTCCAACCACCTCCACCTCCACCAGCACCAGTCCCACCTCCATCGCCGCTTCCACACACCACCATGGCGTTTTCAATAAAACTCAACACCAGCCGCAGACAAGCCGTGTCTACCCCTCATGCCCATTATTTCTATTAGCATAATGTTGCGAGGACTGATCTGGTTTTCAGGCCCAACTTCGATTTGCTACAATTTTATTTATTGTTTTTATTTGTATTTTTTTTTCCTATATTGTCCAAGCCAAAGTTAAACATTGCCCTCGTAAAAGCGGCACGAAATTACATTTTAAATAGTTCTTGTTTCTGTGCAGAGTTCTTTTTATTGCTAATTTATGCGCATGGCCAAATTGAATAGTCGAAGGTTGAACCGCGAAGTGAGAACCGTCAAAATTGACCACCAAAATTGCCCCCGACGGGATTTGTGAAACGCATATTGCCCCATGTTGATATTCAGCTAAAATCTTTCCCCCCAAATATATCGAACCTAATTAATTGAGTTGTCCTTCAGGCCCCAATGTCATGTCAATAATGATCTCGCCAAGTGTTGAGCTATTTGTTAATAAATACGTAATAATCCACAACGTATGTGTAATATATGTGCATATATTTGAATATATGAATATTACACTCAGCGAAATATCAAATTGAAAATATTAATAAGAATCACTTTGTAAATGTTGAAAGTTTCATTCATGATTTAAGTTGACTTAATTTGATTTATTTAATAATGTTAACTATAATAAATTTATACGGAAAATAATATCACAATTAATAATAATACTTAGCATATTTAATTTTATTTTAAAATATTAATTAATTATTTTACCATGTATTATTCAAGTGATAATTTAAATTTTTATTTTAAATCTAATTTACGATTTATTTTTTTGATTTTTTTTTACGGTTGTTAGTTCGTTAATAGGTGTCAGATCTAAATATTTTTAGATGGGAGCATTTTTGGCGATGATTCATAATTTTCTTTCTTAATTTTGATTTGCTTTCACAATTTTGTGAAATTTTTCTTCAAGTGTATAATGCTCAATGCCATGTCAATGCTGACCTTGAAAAGTGCGCGAAATGAGTTGAGATCCATTATAATTTTGGCGCCTCGATTTGTAACATTTCCCCAGTTTCCCCAATTTTGTTTCAAGTGCAAATATCAAACGGGTGAGGAGAGTGAGGAGAGTGAGGAGGGGTATTCAATGAAGGGACCGCAGCCATCACAACAGACAGTTGAAAGTGAAAATGCGAATTTTGCCGAAAGTCTGCACAAAAATAGAACACATACACCCATATAAACCAGAACCAGACCAACAGCATCTGTTTCATATAAACGAAGAATATGTCTTGGGCAACTGGAAAATGAAAAGACACACAAAGAATGAAAAAATCTGAAAATTTTCCATAGACAACACTTTAATGCCAAATGGCCAGCAAACGCTGAGGGTCATCAGCGCCAGCGATTCAAGAGCACTCGCACGGCACAATGATCGAAGGGATCCACATCCCCGGTGCTGACATGATAGAGAAGTGCCTGCAAGTTAAATGGCACTCGATCCTTCCTGCTCAAGCAGAGCCAGGCGCGACGAGCCAAGACACGCAGACGACGCTCACTGACCTGTGGCCGATTCTTCAGATATCGCCTGCTGAAGATCTGCTTGAAATTGGCGTATGGCGTCGGACGCAATTTGTGACCCGTCAACGCCTGCCAAAAGAAACTGAATTTCTGCAACGGTTTGAGGTCATCCCAATTGGAGCAGTGGCTGCCGCTCTCTGTGTGCTTCGAGCCGAGACGTTCCAATGTCGATTTGTGCAGCGCCTTGCCACATTTCTCCAGCTTTGCAACACGCTGCTTGGTCAAGTCGTCGAGGGGATAAATGGTTTGCCAGCATTTGCGTATCACATCCTGGTCCTTTTTCCGGCAAATCGGTGGCATGGCACTCAACAGACTCTGGCGGAGATCTGCACTGCGTATTAGTCTTTGTTCACCCAACTCCTCGGCATCGTAGGTGACCAATCGTTTGGGATACTTATGCCTGATGGTATAGCTGAAAGTATCCTTTGGCTGGGTTGCTCCTGCGAATTTCTTATAGCCAACGAAACCCAACAATTTGCATAGAAATTCCATGGTGAGCGCAAAAACAACACGTTTATTTTGAAATTTTGCACACTCTAACGAGAAGGGGAAAGTACGTATAAATAATGTGTGTGTATATATTTATGTCGAGAGATGTTTGCAATTGTTTTTATCAATTTCAGTTAGAGGCGCCTACTCAGCTGCTGGCCGACTCTCATAATTTAGTGTTCATGAAAATATATAGGGCCCTATATTATAAATGCGAAAAATAGTCGCTGCCATTACCAATAAAAATCTAGCTTTTCGAGGGCAGGGCGTAAGCTACCAAAATGACAGCTATATTAAAAATGCTGCTGTTTGTGCAAAAAAAAAGAAAGGAAAATGAGGAAAAATAAATACGAAAGCAACATTTGGATTTGCACAGAGATATTTTGTTAGAGTTTTCCACATTTGCCCAGCGTATTTATGCTTTTGTGCTTATTATGTGGAACCCAGTCTGGGCTGTGCTTTCATATATTCCTACTCTTGTTCATATTCATATTCATTCTTCCGATTAAGCAGTTTTCATGGTCATCATTAAACATATATAAATATATATGTATATATATATATAATGTTCATAGAGTCGGAGCAATCAGTGTGTTGTTGCCAAATAAAATAAGTGGCCTAAATAAAAATGTTTGCCATATTTTTGCGCTGTTTACGAGTCAATGCGACCGAACGAGCCGATTCGCCAATGAAAATCGCTGCAATTATTAAAATTAATTTCATTTATTACATCATGAAAATAACTCAACGTAAGCCCAACAAGAAGTAAGAGTGATGCAGTACAGAGACAAACCAGACTGCGTTATACCCTGTAAACAGCTTTTATTGTCGACTGAATGCAGTTTAACAGATGCAAATTGAAAACAAACTTTAACAGATTAAATTGAAAGAAGAAATAGAAAAATCTTTGGGGCTGCTGAATTTTTACAATTTACTACATTCCGAGATTCCAGGAGATTTGATTGCTCATCGATACTTATCGATATACTGAAAACTAGAGAGCACATCGATACAATTAATATGGGATACGATAACTGTTACTTCAAATTAGAACTCTCTCTATTTGTATATGTAGATTTCTGTCTGATTTTTGCACAACTTTAGGCTACCCTTTTTGCCCATTTTTACAGGGTATAACAACATATCTGATACCCACACAAGCCTGCATTTTTGGCCACAAGCTGTCGCAGCAATTAAGATGTGACGACCAATTCGGCATTGTCCTTTTCACATTCATTGGTTGTCCTTGCCTGCCTCTCTCCCTCCCCCCTCATAACATGTCGTTCTGCGGCTTGTTCAGCAATTCACTTCCCCTCTCTCCCTATCTCCCTCTGGTAATTTCAAGTTAATAACGCTGAAAATATAATGCACGTTCGATTTTGCATCACTTTGCTCTGTCAATTGCCAATTTGGCGGCCATTTTCGTTTATTTGCCAATTGTCCGGCGTAATATTAGCCAAGCAAAGAAATACTCCGACCGGGACTACCTATAAAATCTGTTTTTAATTGCTTGTCAGACAACAAAATGCGTATTTTTGTGCTTTCACATCATTTTGTGTACTTTATGGCCACATTTACAGCTCGCTTTTAGCCAAATTCATAACTAATTTACAAAATGCTTAAAGCTGTCGCAAAATTAAGACTAAAATCAGAAAAAAATCGACTTGAGAATACACAAATCGGTCTGAAATTAAAAGCGCCATTAAACTTGGAAAAATTGTTCGTACTTATTAAAATTAGAATAATTTTCTTATTCTTCTTCTCACAAATATTTTCTTTTACTAGGAAATTAATTCCAAAAAAGTATCAATGAAAATCGCCCTGAATTAGAAAATGGACTTTCCTTAATTCAAAGTATATATAAATATAATAATACTTTCGAAGTAATAAAGTGAGTTTTTCTAAATAATAAAGTGAGTTTGGCGATTTCCTAAATTTCATTCCAATTTTTTTCTTAGTGTACAAATTGTTGGCAGATGAAGAGCACTTTTAATTCAGGAAGTTATTTCTAAGTTTTAGTGCACTCCAAGCTAATCCAAAAAGCATTTCTTTTTGCCAATTCGTTAGTATTTGAATGGCAAGGTGCGATCGTAGCCCAGTTTTGGCCAGTTCATTATTCCTGTCGTATATCAAATCAGTCCTTTTTGGGGAACACACACAGCTGAGAATGCTCTGAATTCCCTTAGTTATTTTGAGCTGGCACACATGCCTTTATGATGAGATAGATAATATAGCTGCCAAAACTGAGTGGCTTTCCCTAAGGAAAGAAAATCGCATTCCACACACACCAGCACACACACACACACACACCAGCACACACACAAACACACTTTATGGCGGTTAGGTGAGCGTCTTTCGCCGTGTTTGAGCTAATGGCAATGCGTCTGCCACAGATCCCAGAACAATAAAATTCCCATTTAGACGCGAATGCTAACAGCCAATGCCAGCTCCCCAGACTCTGGGCAAGACTGTGCCACAGCCCCCCTCTCAGCCCCCCCTATCCACTCCAGTCCACCCACTTGCCATAAGTAAAGTGTGGCAGCAGCAGTTTTTGTGTTTTGCGTTTACGTGAAAACAATTTTTATGGCATGTCAAAAACCTATTTTAATGCTTTTAATGAAAGCGAATTTTATTGCATTACTTTTCGATTTTACGGCCCAGCAAGGCAGGGGTGGAGGGGTGAAGCAGGGCAGGCATGTGCGTAAAAATGCACTCAAGCCAAAATGTTGACAAGATCGTAAAAAAAAACTTTGCACGGCAAGAAAAAAAGTAAAACGGAAAAACAGGTGACAAAGCAAAAACAAGTCAAAGTTTGTGCCCCCCAAGAAATGCCACTTAATGTGCCAAAATGTGGTCTCAAACAAGATAAATACAAGCGACAAAAAAAACACAACATTTCCGCTGTCAACGTTTTGCATAAATTCCGACTCCCAAATGTATGCTTGCCTTCATTGGATACCTTTGCCAAATTCATTTGACCAGAAACTTAAGTTATATTTTGGAGTCGCGCCAAAAGGACAGAGAGACAGCCAGAGTCAGAGTAGACATGTTTAGTGGCACGGCAAAAGCAGCAGCAGCAGCACAAGCAGCAGTAGCAGCGACAAAAGCTTTCAGCCATAAAGACGCAACCAGAGTTGCGTAGACGACAGGACGAAAGGACGACTTTGTCCTTTCGCACACGTCGCCTGTCGGAGCACTCAACGTCAGCCAAATGCACATGCAACTCGCTCGGGTTAAGGACGAGCGGAGGCAGGAGCAGGGCAGTGCGGCAAGGAGACTCGAAACAATGCCGCCACAGGCACATGAGACCTCTCTTTCCACTGCTGCACTTGCTCCTGCTCTTGCTGCTGCTCCTGCTCTTGCTGCTGCTGCTGCTGACAGGGCTGACAATACTTTTGGACTTGAACGCACTTTTGCGATCCCTGCACTAAGAGAAACAAAATAGAAATTAATTTGAGAAAATCGACAGCTACACTTACAAGCTGAGAATAACACAGGGAATTTATATTATATATATCTTGATTAATATATAAATAACAAACATAAAATAAAATAAAATAAAATATAAATTCATACAACTTAAATTCAAAATATCAATTAAGATAAATATTTATCATTTTTATTAAAGAAATCGTTTCTTATTTTAAGAAATTGTTTTTCGTAAATTGCGAAATTATTTAAAAAAAACCAAAAAAAAGTTTCTAGTTTTCTGGAGGAAGTCATTTTCGAAATTTGTATATCCTATTTTATAAATCCATCTAATTTTATTTTCAATGCGATTTCAGTCCAATTTTTTTCAGAGTGTATTCTATGCATTAAATATTGCATATGCACTAAATGGAGTCGGGCCCAAAAACTATTGACAGGGTCAGACATGCACAGACATGCATTGTTGGGCGGCCAAAAACTGTCGAAATGTCACAGGACAAGGCACAAGGAACATCTTGGCCAGCCAAAGACTTGGCTTAAAGCAGCGTACTCCCTTTTGTCCTTAAACAGTTAACTCAGCTCGCTCTTTAGGTAAATTAGTTATAGCTAACCAAGGCTAATTTTTGCAAGCGAATTTCTTCTTCGTTTTTTTTCGGGGTTACATCGCAATTAGGGGTGACTACCAAATCGAAGGTCTCGTAGCTCCCACTTTGCATTATTTCCTGAGTTCTTTTTTATTTTTGAGTTCTTTAGTGTGACGAATACTTGGACTGACAATAAAGTGTCATTAGGATATATTGGTTGCCATTGCCATTGCCATTGCCATTCGCATCGTAAAAAGCAATGGCAGTCGCAGGCCGCAAGTGCCAAAGTTACAACAAATTCGTTTCATAAGCACATTAAATGACAACAACAAAATGCAAATTAGCTAACGATGCTGCCCCCGTCTCCTGTTCCTTAATTCCCCCCACCCCCCTCTCGCTAACAAAAACCAAAACCTACAAAAAAGGTGGAGCAATAAGCGAAACAACAAATTTTCGCAAGTACATCATTTTCAATGGCAATGCGTAAAAAGTATAAAGTGTTTTCAGCTGGAATTTGAAATACCCTAGAAAAGTCGAAATATTCGTGGAGTTCAAGAAGTATTATTATGAGAAGTAAGATCCTCAACAACCACACCCTTCAAAGTATTCCTTAATAACTATAATTCATATTTAAAAACTGGTTTTAATTCTCACATAGACAAATTTGAATTGTTTAAAAAATATATAACAAAATTGGTAGATTTATTTTTAATAAAATCTGAAGTTTAATTAAAGTTTTTTGTAATTTTCAAACCTTGCTCATTTTTGAATGGAACACATAATAGCAGTACAATGCGAAAATATGTCAGAAGATAAACTTCAATTTGATAAAAGAGAATAAACTCACAGAAACTTATTACAGAATTGTAAAACAAACAAGTTCAAATAATTTTTCAAACAGACATAAAAACAATTTCGAAAAAAATAACTACTACGAAATGTGTTCTTATTGACATTAACCAAATCGTTAGGTTCAAAATTTTTGTAAATGTTAATTTTTGCACATTGATAGGTATCCCCTTTTTTGCGTAAAAGATCTTGGAATCCCTGTTGATAAATTCATATATATATATTTTGAAATTTTAAGGGAAAAGTACTGGAAAGAAGTGCAAAAAACTATTGGTACCATTTCTTATAGAAATCGTAAATCAAAGATTTTCTTTTTGATTTCGTTAATTTATCTTCAATTTTTTTTTTTTAATAGATTTTCCTAACTACGCTCCTTATTTTTTTAAGAGTCTTTCACTTCTGAAAACGTAATCTGAAGATCCTTAAACATACAAATCTGACAAAGTCACTTTAGAAAACATTTCTTGTTAGGCTGGTGCTATTATTTTTTTAATTATATTTAATGTGGTTTTAGTTTAAATATTAAATATTTTTTTTAGACCTATTTCTTAAAAAAAAAATTAATTCAAAAATCAAAATGGTTATTCTCAAGCTTTGTCCAATTTTTGATTGGTATCAAATATAAAGAGGCATATAAAAAAGTCTTTAAATGATATGCCTCCTGCACATTTCGTTGTGGACATTAGAAAGTGTCATTTGGGAAGTTGGGTATTCAAATTTAGGGTTGAGAGGAGGAGAGAGAGAGAGAGAGAGCTCTAGCTCAAGAGCTCACAAGGGCCTGACATTGTTCTCGCTGGCATATAATTACAGTTATTTGTGTAGCTAATTAATTGCTAATCAATCATAGACCAAGACGCCGAAAAGGACCCACTTCCAGTGTCAGACACAGTCGCCATTTGCCTTTGTTGTTGTGCCTGTCTCAATGTCTGCCGAGGATGCTCTGTAGATGCCAATGGCACTTCTAAGGCGTCACTCCGTCCCCGCCCTCGGCCCGCCCACTTCCCACTTTTTGTACACATAAACAAAAAAGGCAGCGAAAACAAAAGCTTAGCAAGATTGATCACAACGGTCGCCGACGGCATTGAGACAGCGCTCGGCACCTGTTCGCTTACTCACGGTTATTAGCCAGGACGACACCAGGACGAGGCCAGGACGAGGACATCATGCAAATGGACGCTTTGCCACTTTCTGCCACACTTAGAAAAAAAATCGACCATATTTTTGTCTGCCCTTAGCGACTCTCCTTATTATTCGGAAAGTGTATTTTTGAAAGCCAATTTTGTTATTTAGAAAATATTTAAAAACAATTTTTTACTTCGTATTTGAAAATTATTTGTAAAATGAAGGAAAAATTGCTGTTTTCAGGTTGATTTTCTGAGTCTTATTACTTTTTAGAAATTTATTTCTTAAATGAAATCATTTCTGAACAAAACTCTTTGGCTTTCTGGGTGCTTTTCGAAGCATTTCTACATTTTAGAAATTGTTTTTCTGATAGCTAAAATTTATTTCTAAAAATAGGAAAAACTTTCTTTTAATCAGATTGTTGCTCTTGAATTCAGGTCGATTTTTTTTCTGTGTGTGTCAATAGCCGAAAGCATAAATGCGTGAACAGCATTTTTTGCACCTTGCAAGGATTGTCGAGTGTTTGAGTAAGCCGTTGTCGGTTGTCCTGTCCGTTTCGCCTGTCCGTTGTCCTGGCTGTCAGTCAGCCACGTTGCCTGCCAGAGCTGACGTCAGCCTAGTCGTTTATCCTTTTGGCGCACATTTTATTTTACATAATTTGAACATTTAAGACGTGCCTGGGCATAGCCAAGAGGCTTTAGTTTTAGTTTATGCAGCCAGTGCGTAGTTTTTCTTTTGCAACCCGAACCCCCCTCCACAAACCACTCCCCTCCTCTCTAGCTCATACGCATCCTTTACGCCCCAGTGAATTTTATGGCAGCTAAATTTGCCAAACCCCCCTCCGCACTCGATCTCTTGTCACCCAACGCATTTTGTACTTCTTTTTGTTAAAAACTTGCACGTTTGCTCTTTTGGCCATTTTGTTGCTTGCGAAATTTAGAGTTAACCCAAATTGTCGGCTATTTGGTCAACATGGCTCTGCCTGCTGCTGGCCGCTTCTTGCCCGCTTTTATGCCATTTTCAATTCAATTGTTGTCTAAGTGATAGTAAGAGTCGCTCATAATGCTTTCATGGCTCAATATGAATTCTAAAATCAACAGCATGTGTGATTTGCCAAAAATTCAGCCGGGGATGGGAATGGAAATGGGGTAGCTAGGGTTGGGCATACCCAGAACTTATAAAGACCAAGAGTAATAATAAAAATCAGGAATATATGCTTACATCAAGTACAGATTGTAGTAGAAGTGAAGGGGGTGGTATAAATCTTAGCCGAAGAATATATTCTTAAATGGAGTGGGCAGAAGAATCAACATGGACAAATCTGGAATATATGCCTGAATCAAGTACAGAGCATATCCAAAGCGAAAGAGACAGATTATACATATATAATCTTGGAATATGTGCTAAGAGTATTTTATACTGGAATGAAATCTTTTACTTATTTCCCAATTTTAGATCCTTGTAGAGGTTATTGTAAGTTTCTCGTGAAGCTTGTAACCAATTGGAGGAGATGTCTCCGATCCCCCAAAGTATATATGTATATTCTTGATCTACTAAATGTTATAGCTGGCATACGAACAATCGAACAAACTCCTTTCCTAAACATAGCATTTTATTGGCAAGGAGTACAAAAATTTGTAAACACTTTTTATAAATATTTACAAAATGGTGTTAAATGAATTCTTTGGCGAAAAACAAGAAATTATTTTCAAATGGTTACTTTACAAACATTGAAGTTTGGAGTCTAAAAATTGGGATTTCGAAGAGATTGCGTACATTATAGATAGATAAAATGAGCAATAAAATTTGGCCAAATTGTACACAAAATGCATTTTGTTCAGTGTGCTGCTGTTGTTGTTGTTGTTGTTATTATTATGATTGTGTGCAATGTGCAAATCCAACTTACAGAAATCGGTAAATCAGCAAATCGGTAAATCTGACACCGTGAACTATGGCAGCCAAGGGGAGGGTTGTTGGCTGGTCTGGTCTGGTCTGGTCTGCTGGCAAAGGTCGCGTGACCATGTCACAACTTTCCTCCATTGAGGGGGTTGGGGTATATTGTCGAGTCGGCATTGTATTGAATGATTGGTAATTCGATACAGTTGCTCGATTGGCGCAGTCTGCATTTGCGCATTGTTTTGGTTCATTTGCCGCGCGCATCGCAAATTGACAGCGCGAGTCCCGAAACCCAAACCCAAACCCACTCTCCAATTCCCATACCCCATCCAATGGCAATTCCCAATCGCAATCCCATTCCCCGATTCGCACTAATTTTCCTGCCTTGTCGTGCGCCGTGCGAAACGTATAAATAATTTTATTTCTATTTTCCAGCCATATCCAAACTATTTATTGCTAATGGATTTATGGCCCGCTTCTCAGCTTATCATACATATATATATGTGTATATATATCGATATCTTCATATCTGCCTTGTAAGTGCCACGTGTGTTGTGTTCCGTTTCCTGCTGCCCTTCTCCCCTCGGGAACTCCGTGCAATTATAACAATAAATATATCCATCTATAAGTGCATGGCTCTTGTCCATATCTGTGTCTCGTTTTTTATTTTGGTCATCTTTTTGACAGTGGCAGCGGCGGCTTCTTATTATTCTTTAATTTTGCCAAATTGTTTTCGTTTTATGAAATTTCTTTTCACTTCAAATTGTTCGCCTTTATCTATGTTTTTTGTTTTTTCTTTGCTTTATTATTGCTAGGATTGTGGAAAAGGTTTCCATTTCCCTGGCTTGTTGCTGCCAGAGCTCGTTTTGCCTTTTAATAAATGTCCAGCAGCGACAGAAGCTTCGTATTTCGTCTGGGCGCTCAAGAAATATGCACAAATTAATTTTGTTTTATTTCGTGAGAGCAGAAGCACAAATTTAAATCAAGCAAGTGGTGGAAAGAAATACGTCATGTCCACACTGCCACTTGCAGTGGCAACAACAAGAAAAGGGTTTCAATTGCGTAAGGACTATCTCTGCCTCCCCCCACCACCCAAACAGGACACAACTGCCAACTGTTGTCCTGCGACTCGGCACGAAATTGCCTTCTCCTCCGTCTTCGACTTTTCTTTAACTCTTGCAAACTTGGAAGAAAAAAAGAGCCGCCGCCTTTGGTTATATTTTATTGGGCTGCGGGGCAAGGGCTACTGTTATGAATGCAAATTAAAAGTATACAAATCTAATAAGTTCCATTTAAGATGCTTTAATTTGTTTCCACTCGCTTCGCTCTCCCCCTCTCTCTCCCTCTCTCTCTTTCTCTGCTTTTAGCTTTGCGCCTTTTGCCATTTTGCATTTCAGAAATTGTTGCTAATTGTTGAGCTTTTAGCAAGCGCATTTTTAATGCAAAGTGCACCATTTCCAAAACCCCCTTGCCTCCTCCACCCGCCCTCTCTCTCTCCTTCTGTTTGGATAATCATCATGCATAAAAACAAAATGCATTTTTATATGAAAATTGCATTTTGATTTGCTTTTTGTGCCAAAAGTTATTGCACCAAATTACAAAACACAAAATGATTTGAAGCATTGCATTTGAAATGCTTTGAATTTTCTTTGATTGCTTATTAAATGCAATTTGGATTTGAGAGCAATTTTTTAATATATATACGATTTTAAATATCTGTATAAGTGACTTATTATATTCTCCCAAGTTGGCAGTATATTTGAGATATCCAATTTATATACTGAATATCCTCATTCATAGTTTATTGCATGCAGTTTGCATTGAAATCACATTTTAAATAAATATAAATTGCTTATTATAATGAATTTGGCTGGAAAACATATTGACTTTAAATATCTTTAATATATTCAATTTGACTTGAAAGCATATTTTAACTAAGTACGATTTTAAATATCTGCAATGGAGAAAATTCAGAGCATATTTTATTTAGAAAATATATTAATTAATTATCTTTATAAAGAACTTATTATACATAAGTTGCCTTGAGAGTTCAGTTTAAAATTAAAATATTTATAGCACATTATGTTTAATTTTAAATTTCATTTATATATATATTCCGTATTAGAATCAATTTGGATGGAAAGCATATTTCAAATATATAATACATTTATTAAATATTTTTACAATCACCCATTTTATTTGTAGGCTGAAAAACATATTTAAAATATACAAAATAGTAAATAAATGTATTTATGTACGCCTTAAAATATTTAATTTGACCACAGAGCATATCAAAAATAAATATATATATTATATAAATACGATTTGAAATGCCTCTATATTCAATTTGCTTTCACAGCACATTTTAAATACGATTTTAAATATCTTTACTTCGAGTGAATTTTCCTTTATTTTGTCATATGAAACGAGGTCCTTAATGAGATGCAGGCTAAAGCATCCTTTGATTGACTAATAAAATGCTACGTGAGCTGATTGAAAAGGTTGGCAATTTAACACGCCACTAGGTAGAATTCTTAAGGTTTTCATTTGCGTCTCTCTTTGTTTTTCTTTTTGCCTGGTATTCGGGGGCAGGCAAAGGTAATTTCCACGACCAGTTGGTGGCGCGTATGTGACGCACATATTTAAACAAACCCCCGTGGGGGCAGGCAGCTGTCACCCGGACGGGGCACAATGTTGATGGCTGTTGATGATGCTGACAATGTGAAGCACAAATAAACTTTGGGAGAATGGCACAAATAAAGTCGATGCCACAACTGGCATGCTGCTGCTTTCTGACCATATGTTGCCGCCGCAGGCGCGCCTAGGTGTAACTACATGCCATAAAGTAGTAGTTGCTGTAATAGACTCAGTTGCCCCCAAAAAGGACAAAAGGGACACGTCCTAAGGACAGCAGCACCTTGAAGAAGCAGGCGGCTGCCAAGAAACACCTTGGGGTCGCTTTTTGCTGATTGTGCACAGAAAACCAAATCCACATCAATGTCGTCACATTGTGCCTCGTCTGTGTATTTGTGTGGTGTGCCATGTGTGTGTGTGTGTGTGTGTGTGTGGGTGTCCTTTATAGTTTTGTTCATTTCATAAATATGCGTTTGTCCTTTTTACGGTTTTGGGCTTGGGTTCGAAGGCAGCCTGCGGCTTTCATAACTTGAGATGGACGGGCACACCTTTTAGCTGCCTCCCCAACCACCCCTGCCCCTGCAACACCCCGCTCTGTCCATAAGCAGATTCATAATTTGATCCTGGGGTAAATACATTTTATTATGATTTTTATGTATATGCGAGCCTGCAGTTTATATACGTTAGCAAGCCTAACCTTACATCAGCCTCTCAGCATCTGCCGGCCTCTTCAACCTTGCCACAGGTTGTGTCCGGTGCTTGTCCTTTGCCGTGTCCTCAGCTGCTGCCGCCTTAAGTGCAGACTTATGAATTGGTCAGGCGGCGACATATGCGTATATGTGTACACTCAGCCAAAAATAACCCAAAAATTCAAATCTTACTGAAAACTACCAAATATATTCCCCAGTTTTAGAGATTATTTTTCCCCCTTTTTTCAGAAATGTTTTTCATTTTACATTTACATACATATATATATATATATATATGGCAATACACTTGCTGAATAATAAGCAGAGGTGTCCTTGGCGCACAAAATGAGGCAGATTTTGTGCATTTCTTTTTCTGAGTGTATAGTTGACTTTGGGCTCGGATTTTCGGGGGGTTGGTTGTGTGGCCGTTTGCTGCTTTTGTTTGTCTTTAATATTTTGCACATAAACATATATCTTTATTTATTTAGGTCGTTGCGTACCTCGACCAAGCAAAACTGTCTGTTGGGCACAAAATTTATGAAAATATTGGCAACGGCCAATTGACCAAAAGAAAGATCCGAGACAATCGACGAGACACAGCTGCACTTGATGCCTGGTTGTTGTTGCTATTGTTCTAGAGAACAGTGCCCCGCGTACAATGCCACACTCAACTCGCTTAACACTTTCACTTTCAACGCTAAATTAATTACAATTTATAGTTATACCGAGCGAGCAAAGGCGAAAAACGAATAACAAAACAAATTAAGTAGGCGTTAAAGTAGTTCATATTTCATTTTGCTGCTTTTATGTGGAAACAACGTCCAACAACGCAGACGAACAATTGGCAAGTGTTGACACACGGCCAGACTGCTCAAGTACCCCTCCAACCCTTGCCACCCCCTGTTGTGGCACTATCTATGTGGCACCTCGTCTTATGCGGACACTCCTCAGCCGATGATTGCTGCTACTGTTGCTAGTGCAACGGAATTTGCAACTCGCAATTACTTCTCAGTTTTCCCGGCAGTCTTTGATTCATTTCGCGCAGACAGCGACAATAGGCCAAATGACTCCAAACCAAACGAGCTTACAATGCTGCACATGACTCCAAAAATACCCTGTAAAGAGAAAAGCCTATGCTGGTATATTGTTACTTTTCCTTTTTTTTATGAAGTACGAATTAAAAGCGAAAAATTAAATCAAAAACTTAATATAAATTTAAGCTTAAGTTAGTTACGATTTAAATTGTTCAAAATTTAAGGGGAGAAATTAAACTAAAAATTGAAAATGAAGGAACAAAAAGGAAACAAAGTAAATCATAAATGAATATGAGGATATTCAAATGTGAGATGTAAAATAAACCCCAATCATACCGAAAATTGTGAGAAAAAGGACGGAAAATAAAAAATTTTAAAAAGCAGATAGAAATAGAGAGAGACAGAGAGAGAGAGAGAGAGAGGCAGATAAAGAGTAGGACAGACGGACATGGCAAAATTAACTCGATATATAATTAATTTTTAGTGTGCAGAATCTTTTAATGATAAATTTCCCCATTATGTAATGGGGCCTGTATTTAAAACGTTTCAATATATTTAACAGCGTTTTCTTACTTGTTTTCAGTCCAATGCTGAGAGTAGTCTCATTTTGTGTGTTTTATGCAGTGTACCAAAAAAGTGTCCATCAATTAGAGGCATAAACAGCTGCCTGGTTGCAAGCAGCGAAGCAGTGAGGCAGGCAGGCTACTTAATTGGCTAGTGGAATCACCTACTCAAGTGAGCCATATATATTGCCAAAGAGACTTCGGCCCCAAAAGGGGCCAAACTGGATAACTGAGCTGCTTGCCACACACACACACACACACACACACACATGAGCTGCACATCACGTAGCCAAATACTTTTGCACTTTCGCTTTTATTTCACTCCTGGGAGCTTGTTAGTCAAACGTGAGAAGTGAGACTCCATGATGAGCATCTTGATGTATTTGTCTGCCCGTGTGTGTGCGTGTGTGTGTGCCTATGTGTGTGTATGTGCGTGTGTATGCATTTTAAATTTCAAGCTTACACTCAGAAAAAGATCGCCCTGTATTTTTCGAAATTCACCAAGGTGAACTCCCCCAATTTTTTCAGTAATATTTTCCTGTTCTTAATTTCAATGAGGCTTTTTCTAAAATTGAGAAAAATATACTTAATTTCCAGCTAGCCAGAAGCCAAACATTAATATTTTAAGATTTCGAAAACCAGAAAAACTTTCCAGATTTCACATCGATTTTGTCTGAGTGTAGGGGGAAGGGTTCGATTTGTGTGTTGTATCAGGTTGCGTAAGTCAATAAAATTTTCATATTTATTGACCATTAGACGCACAAGCTCGATGTGATTTCGCTTGAAACTTTTCCCTTTTTTTTTGGCACCTCGGGCGCAGCTGTGTCTCTCTGCCTCGCTCTACCCCCAGGCAACCCCCACTGCCACCTCCGTGGCATGGTCTGTTGGGCATTTGAATTGTCGTCGTTGCCGTCGCCGTCGACGTTGCCGTTGTCGGCTCGACAATGCGAACAATTCGCGTTGACATGTTGTCTGCATAATTGCAGTACACGAGACACTGACGCCACTGCCAGTTGCCACGGTTGCCACACTTGCCACCGCTTGTGGCAGCTGACAGAGAGACGTCCCGCTTTTGTTAACGCTTAGGTGCGAAACTCCGCGATGAATCTCGTATCGCAACCTTTGTGAAATGTGAATACCTAGGTGGCGTCAACCTACTTCGGCATTTGCTCGAAAATAGACGCCAACTCGGCCCACAAAAATGGTTGCCACCTTTTTCGTGTTTGTTTTTGTTTTTGTGGCACAAAACCGGGTGCATGTGCAGCACTTGCCACAGGGGCATTGTCTTGCCGGGGAACACCCTGTGTGTTGGCGAAAAGGTGCAACCACTTAATGGGCGGAATGGCGAAATACTTTGCATTTGGCTAGGTACGAATTTTGTGGCCAACAAATTTTCGTCGGCATTTTTGGGGCCAGGCCATGAGTCTGTCTGTCCGTTTGTCTGTCCGCTTGGCGTCTTGCCGTCGCCACCGCCATCAGCGGGAAACAAAAAAAAAAATATAAAATAAAATAAATGAAATGAAAAATCATTTCATTTCAATCCATTTCACTTAAAAATACGCAACACCGTTCGAAATGCTCTCGAGGCGGCTAATAAATTAAGATTTTCTCAGCGCAAGCAACTAATTTCGAATTGAACGCACACACATTTCCTGGGAATACGTGAAAATGCAGCCGGTACATTTAATCGAAGGCGATATGACTTCCAACAACCTGCCCCCTTCCAGCCCCCTGCCCCACCCCTGCGAATCACCCACCGCCCACTTCATTCTGCACTCTACACTCATGGCTAGCACAAATCAAGCGCGCCGTGTGCCACACTTTTCCACCAACATCCAGAATCCAAAAACCAAATCAGAAAAAAAATCAAAAAAATCAAGTGAGACTGATGGAGTCGGAAGTAAACGACTCCATAATACACTGACCCGATTGAAGCATTATCAATTAGCCAGTTCTTTTCTACATCGTTTTTATATGGCTCAATCGTTTTTTATATTATTATTTCTAATCCTTCGCTTTCAGGGCTGGACACAAATTACACAACAATTAGCATTTCAAATTTAATTTTAAAACATTTCAGATCTTTTGCTTTTAGAAACATAAATATATATTTATAATTGTTTTTTGTTTGGTGACAGTTACAGGTGAAAAATTTATTAGTAATAGAAGAAAAAACATTGCATTTTTAAGTTTTTGTTATCGTATCGTTTTTGTTGGCTTTATTTTTCTGTGTGTATATCTTGCTAATTTCAATTCTCCGGCCATGTTTGAACACTCTGCTACAATTTGGCTACAGAGTATTAAAACCGAAAAAGTCCGAAGCACGCCAAACAAGACGGCGGCCCCCAAAAAGCATTTTTCAGTTTATTTTCAAATTCAATTTCAATAATTTTTAATGGGCAACGCAGCACGCACAACGTCTAATCGTCTGGCGTCGAATCCCTACACATACATATACATATGTGGATATCTGCAGTATATAAATATATATAGATATATGCTCAAAAGTGGAGGCAGCCGTTTGGCTAATTAGTCGAAACTTTTTGCACAAACATCGGCTACAATTTCAAGCTCAACGCGAATGATGTGCGCCATTCCTCCACCACACCAAGAAGATCATGCCTTTGAGCAGCTTGTGAGTACATATATATATATATATATATATGTAGATACAACTATATAGACTATATATAAACCCGATCTGACGGAATGTTTGTTTACAGTTGTTGTTGTTGTTCAACGGCTGCCTCATCAAAGAAACAACCATTTTTAGTACATATTGGCATTCGTTTTGCTTTGACATTTTGTGTTTTTTTCCCGCTGCTAAGGAAAACACCTTTGTGCGCCGCTTTTCCACCTATAAAACGAACAACTTTACGATCAGTTTCCCCCCACTCGGGTTTCCTCTCGGACTGTCCATCGGGCAAAGAGATGTAAGCGAAATTTTTATGCATCGCGGCAACTTCCACGAATTCCACGCCGGAAATTATGACCGCCGTCGACCTCCACACACAGACCGTATCTCTCTCTCTCTCTCACACACTCTCTCTGTCTGGGGGATTGGGCGACAACAATGTAGCCACAAAACATTAAAATATGAAAAATTCACTTAAAAATTGTAAACAACGCACGCTGCCTGCTCCCATTCATTGCATATTTCGAAATAAGACGCACAAAAAAAAAGCATCAGCAACAAATCGGAAAGCAAATAAAACACTGCAAAAGGCTGAAAGAACCGCAGAGGTGCTGCTGCTGCCTGGCAGAGAAAAACTCTTTACGATCGATCGTTAAATAAATTGCCACATGAATCCAAATGAGGCATGGTCAAAACACAACACAACACGGGCAGTGCACCAATGCAGCCACTTACATAAGCATCTATACATATACATATTATGTATTATGTGCATCCAAACGAACAAATACTCAGCTATGCAACGCTGCACTCATTCACCATGATCTACTTGGCCAAAAGTGTGCGCAGTTTTGGCCATTTGATAATGGGGCGGGGCTGTCTGCTGAAGCTAACTAAATCAATTTTGTTATATATTTCAAATACATGAAGAAAAAATTCATCAATTAAATTAAATTAAAAATAATATAAATATTTAAAATAATATCAAGCAAGATCGGGTCCCCTATTTAACTTGCTTCTGTTTGCTACTTTACTTTACTTTTATTATAATATTAATGCCATCGTGATCTAAATAGAGCATCACCAATAAGATATATATATTCTCGATCAGGATTAACACTCGAGTCGATCCATCCATGTTCGTCTGTTCGCGGATCTCAGAGCCTATAAGTTCAAGTTCGCAGCTCGAAATATCTCCTTTTGTTCGTTTTAAACCAATTTTTTTATAGTAGAACTAAATATTTTTTCCAGATATTCGGTTTAATGAAATAATAAATATTTTTTTTTTGGTTTGCTCGCGTTTCTTTTGAAATGATTTAAGAAAATTGTTTGAAAGTGGTTAAAAATGATGAAAATATGTTTGTCAAATAGTTGTGCTTACCTTCATCTACGGCTACATTAAATATTTCTAAGAACTAGATATAATGTTTTAATTTATTATGCTACCTTTAGTATTAGTCCTGTTGAAAGATGGACATTAATGTAATCTCATTAGTTGCATTTGTGTGCATCATTTATTATCACGTTGTTATCAGATGCAAGATATCGAACTCCTACGTCACTCACCTTTCGAAAGACTATATAGTATTCTGTGATATAATAATCACAAATAATAAGACCCTCCATAAGAGTTTCATTCAAATGGAATTCCACAAGCTTGGAATTTTATATGTCATTTTGCTGATGTTCACAATCACAAATGGGATTCCGCGAAAACAGTTTGAAAGATATGGCATTTAAGCGAAAGTAAACACACCAAAGTGCCTGACACATATTCGTGGAATTGATTAGACGATGATTTTGTGGCATGTACAACATTGCCCGAGCTGAGGATGAAGTTAATCGCTGCCAGTAAATAGTTGAATATTAATGAACAACATTTTTAACGGGCACTTGCAGCGCATTTATCGCTCCAGCTGAGAGGCGGACACGGGTCTAAGTCCGCGACTTGAGTCCGTGGTACTAAAAACGTAGAAAATCACTGCAGCAATTAAAATGAATTTATGAATCACGGAATCTCGGACTGACTGACTGACTGACTGACTGACAGGATAGACGCAGATATTGATGATGCGCGACTCTCTGCGGCAATATTGTATTAAAATTTTTTGCCATCATAAAGATTATTATTTTATGACATACATAAGTCGCACTGTGCGAGTGTGTGTGTGTGTGTGTGCGAGTGTGTGTAGTATGGACACGCGTCACAGGCAAATTCTAATAAATTTTTAATGCACTCCATCTCCTTTTAGATTTGAGAGCGCACTTTTATTATTGATATTTACGGCTCCAAACACATTTATCGATGATGCATAATTCAACAGGGCTTGCTACATGTGGCATGTGTGTGTGTGTGTGTGTGCGTGGCATGACGTCAAGGACCAAAAGCGTAGACCTCAGCTGCGTAATTAATGAAGCCATAAAAACTACAGTCAATTAATTAAAAATGCAACCGAGCTGCGAGAGAAGTGAGAGAAAAATCTATCTTGTGTCCAAGCGATGAGGCACGGCCAAAGTTGAATGTGCCAACTGTAAAATTGTGTTTTACGAGCGATCTGCACTTGATGGCCATTATCCATTACCTCGCCTCCCCCCTCAACTCTATACCCCTTGCCTTAGTTTCAGATTGCTCAAGTGCTTTTGTTGTTAAGTATTTGTCAAGTAAACTGGCGTCGGCCATTGTAAAAATTTTTATTATGCACTCGTAAATGTCAAATGTAATTTAAGCGCACTCACACATGGCAAAAATGTCTATGTATGTGTGTTTATATATATATTATATATGCATATACATATATATGTATAGCTAGACATTCAACTATTGTCGCTTGCAAGTTAACAGTTAGCTAAACGCTTGATTGAGCTGTGTGCCAAACAACTTGTAGCCACATTGCCACACAATATACATACACACATGTGCGTGCGGGTGTGGGTGTGTGTGTGTTGCTTGAATGTGTCTTGAGTTTGTCACCAAATGCAACATGTACCAAATGTTGCCACGGCACAGACAGACAGGCCGTAGAGAAATTACAAATTAAGTGAGACTAAACAAACGCAGACCAAGACTCTGTATCTACACTCACAAAAAAAATGTCGCCCTGAAAACTGGAAAGATTTTCTTGTTTACAGAAATAATTAATAACAAATAATAAAAAATGAAAAACAAATTTCTAAAAATTAGAAAGTCTTGCACTATACGTCCAAATCTATGTCGAATTACTACAACTTTCTTTCTGTGTGTAAATTTATCTCCCTCTCTCTCTCTTCCTCTCCTCAGTCTTCAGACCTGTCTCTCTCTACTCCGTAGATTCCCCCATCTATAAGCAATGCAAACAATTTACAAGAACTAATCAAAATATTTAGAAACACACTGAAAGGTGCCAGTCGCAGTTGCAGTCGGAAAAGCAAACGAAGAGTTTTTCATTTACATTTCCATTTCATTTGCACATGAAACTTGGCAGCTGTCTGCGGATAATTTCAAAAGAATGGCCCAACATATGGTAACAGGTTACACCAATAGGCAAAAACAAAATCACATCGTCTCAAGTGGAATCTGAGCGAGTATTAACGCGATCTATCACGACAGAAAAAAACATATATGGATTTTAAAAAGAACGCATTCAATATTAGACAGAAGTGTTTAAGGATATATAATTGAATTTGCACTCAAATGTTTTGATAATATTAAAAGCGGTCTAATAATATTATTACTTTTCGAAAGGGACTTTTAACAACCTCTAAAATCATATCAAATATTAACAGGTTTCGTAAAAGACGATTTAGCCATGTTCGTCTGCCTTTCTGTCTGAACAAGCCAATCTGAGTTTTGTTGTACAATATGCAAATGAATCTTATTCCATTTCATCGATAACTGTAACCGTTTTGCGAAAATCGATACAAACCAATTTTAGATTGATATTAAAGTCACAAATGTAGAAATTCAGCCTTTCAATTAATATATAACATGATCGGACATATTATCAATAAATTGTAAGAAATGCTTTCAAATCTGACAAAAAATGCGGATTTTGCTTAGAAAATTACAAAAAGGAAACAAATTAAATTAAATTAAATTAAATTTCTGATAAGCAAAATGTATTTTGATTTTGATCTACTAAGTATTTAACAGCAGCTGTCGCCTTGCTCGAGATTAGCTCAACCTCTTTGTTAAGCGAAGAAATAAATAATTTTTCTGCTTTCAAATTGCTCATTTCTCTAGTGACGAAGTTGTTGGCACTAAACAACATTTTACATATAACAATAAATACATTTTCCATTTATTAAAAGTAAAATAAATTAAACACCCCTCTAAGGAAGAGTAGCATCCTCAGCAGCTGCAGGAGATCTTCCAATTGAACGATCTGTAGCTGAGTTCTCACGCTCTCTGCCTGGGCATGATGAGTGCATATTTGAGCATTAATTAAATTAAACAACTAACAACAAATAAATGTAAACAGCGATAGTCGCCTGCCCCCCAGGGGGTGGAGTAGGCATAAGGACCAAACACCTTGCACACGTTTTACGACACGTGTCGACCACTGAGCTACCAAATTAAACAGCTCTCTCTTTAGGCGAGTGCTGATGAGCAAAAGCAAACCGTAAATTGTCACATTACCAACCCCCTCCCCCTCGCACCACTCCACATGCATGAAAATTGGAAAAACAGCGCATTGATTTCAAGCAACGTGTGCCGGGCGTGTGACCAGAGCAGCTACCTACACTCTGAGAAACATCACACTGAATGAAATCGGTGTAGTTTTCAAGCCATTTGCCTTTACTCTGGAGAGTGTTTGAGCAGCCGGCGCTCACAGCACCACCTGCACCACCCAAGGCAGTGAAATGCTTGTTGCACACCGAAAAAAGCCAAACCCCAAAAATGTGTGAGCTATTTGAATATTTCACACAAAAAACACAAGCGATTTTTACCCCGTTTTTAAAGACTTGCTCTGATGATAATGAGCGCTTTGAAAAATAACCACCTCTTTTTCTTGGGTGGTTTGGTGGACCAACTGTCGCTACGGATGACGGATGCATTGACACAGCAAATTAATATTAATTTTTGTCACACGCGCCGCTGACACTTTCTGCGTGCTGCGAGAAGTCCTTCTCCGAGGCATAAAAATAACACGGAATTATTTTCAAAACATTTACTTTGCTGCTGAGTGGCTCTGATATGATGATGATGTTGTCTGTCTGCCTGTCCATCTGTCCATCTGTCCGTTTGTCTGTCTTTCTGTGTTTTCTGTCTGCAATTGGGCCTTGCCACGTATCCTGTGACAGGATATCAAGTGAAATGATGCGCGAGTCCGTCCGTCCTTTCGTCCGAGCGTCGTCGAGCAAGGACTTGAGTAATTAGTTTGGATTTTGTGGCATTATAAAATCTCTTCTTTTTTTTTTTTGGTTTATGCGACTGCCGCACAAATATTTATTCAAGTGTTAAAGTGTCTGCAGCGCAAAAAGCAAGAACCATTTTCTCTTCCTCTTCCTCTTCCCTTTTCTGTTTTTTTTTTTTTGTATTTAAAATTTTTGATTGCGCCCCATTGCAAGTGCCGTCAATCTTTGTCTGCCATGAAAAATTAGACACCTTATGCATTGAGCAAATACGAATACGAAAAAATGAGTTCTACAACTTTTTAGAGGCAAACTTTGCGCAGAAAAAAAAACATTTTCATACACAATCAATCCTTGTAATTGGCCGTTACGCGTTTTCCTGCTAGCATTTTTCTAGTTTTCCCATGAAAAACGTAGCGCCAAGTGAAACTGAAGCAAGAAGAGAAAAAATAGAAAACGCCAGACTAAAAATCAAATGGCAAAAGTAAAAAAAGGAAAAAAGGAAAACTCACGCGCTGCAAAAGGGAAATGCAAAAGAAAAGTTTAATTTTACTAATCACAGCAGCGTAATTACGTGGAAAATGAATTTTTTTCTTACATTTGCTCCTTCTGCTCACCCTCCAGAAGGCAATGTCTTGAGCAAGGGAAAAGTCTGTACCTTTTCCCAGCACACCCAACTCCTCCCTTGACCCCAACTTTGACAAACAAATAACTTGCAATTTGTACGTTTTAATTTTTGTGTGTTTTGTACGGAAAAATTTTTCAATTTTACTTTGGTTATTAATCAAAGAAGGCAACTTGAGCCAACCGAGTTGGAGCCAAAAGTCAATGCCTTGGCTCGTCTTGGCCCAGTTGAGGTCAGTCTTGGCTCCGACGCCCACACTTCTCTGAGATCAGCTCTGCAAATGTATCTGTAACTCTGGTAGTAACTGTAACTGTATCTGTATCTGTATCTGTATCTGTATCTGTATCTGTATCTCATCCACACATGGCCACACACAGAAGAAAATAAAATACAAATATTCCCAGGCAGGCGAACATAAATTGTTCAAAAACTAAACACGCAATTCAAGAGTCTAATAAAGTTACGCAAACAAATGATGCGGTGGTGCCCCCAAACGGGGCAAAGTGGAGCAGCACCGCCAATGAGTGGTGTGTGTTCTTGTTGCCTAATGTGCACCGCAGATACACACAGCTACAGCTACAGATACAGATACAATGTCGCTGCAACACTTTCCACCAATAAGTTGATTTTTGTTTTTTTTTTTTAATTGCAACGAGAGGCAAAGTGTTAAAGAGTTTATGTGCAACATTTACAGAGTGAAGTGGGCGGTTGTTGGTTGTTGCTGGCACACAAAGAGTGCTGTCCCATTCATTTCCCATGCGGCACACACTCACTCACACACACACACACAATTATAAACGCAATAAAATACTTTTCAAGCGAAACTCATAAATTTTGAAAAAGCGACGCTGGCGACAAAGAAGCTGACGACGCGACTCTCGACTCCGATTCCGACTCCGATTTCGATATCCCCCATTTTTGTTGCACTGACTGCCGTGTGAATGAGTTTACCCCAAAAACATGGTAAGAGACAGACGGTGGTGGGGCTGGAGGGACGAGGCAGCTGCTCCGCCAATGGGATTGGACTGTCTGCGAGCTGTTTAGAAGAAGCCAATGGACTTGGACTCGCCGCTTTAAGAGTTAATCACACCAGATGTTAATGGTTTTTATGGTCGTGTTTACTATGCAACAGCCCCTCCCCACCTCTCTCTCTCTCTCTCTTTCTGTCCCCCTCCCGGCGCCCCTCTTTGCACCCCTCTGCAAGTGTAGCTGTATCTGTATCTGTATGTGTGACATTCGGCTGTGGCATAAGGTGACATCATCATCATCCTCATCAGCAACATCAGCTGCGTTGAGCGACAGCCAGCCGTTATATATACACTAAAAAAAATCTCCATTCTTATGCCGCCAAGGATAAGCCACCCCATTATTCAGAGAATATATTTCCAACAACCAGAGTTTTTTCCTTTCTCAAATTATCTCAAATCTCAAATATTTTTTCTTATATTTAGAAATAATTTTGAAATTATATCAAGAAAAAGATTTACTAATTTCCAGGTCGAATTTCATTTTGAAGCGATTTAATAAAATTCAGTGCGATTTTTTTGCTGAGTGTATATATATATGTTTGTTGGGGTAGCCTACTCCTGCACTTAGCAGCAGCTCCCCCGCCCCCGCCCCCAACCTCGCCTCCTATCTAAGGGTCGCTTATTATGCTAAGCTAAATGAGTTTAAATTCTGCGTCTGTTTATTTGTTTGTTTGCCTCTCTGTTGAATGATTTGTGTCTGTTTGCCTTCGAGTTGCAGTTGCAATGTGTTCAAATACTTATCAAGTGTGTTTAGATGAGGATTTTGTTACTTATCGCTGCTCAGCGTTAACAAACCTAAGTTGACTAATTTAAACATTGCTTATTTATATTATATATTGCTTACCTATTCAAAAAAAAAAAAGCCATTGTCGTCTAACGAGGCACTTCAGCGATCTGAGCTGAAGACACTCGGCAATTATAAGCAAATTAGTCGATTTTCTATAGATATAGCTAAGGTGGTTTGTTCAACTTACAACAGGATAATACTGCATTGGAGACACTGCGAGAAGTGAGTAGGATATTCATATTTTTCTTTTATTATATTAATTGCATTTATAGCTTACAGAAATTCAGATAGTTTAATATTGAAGTCAGATTTTGACCAGAGGATTTCTTTTTCATTTTTAATTATTTATTTGCTATGTTTATACTGAAGAAAATTATTATTTTGTATTGTTTTTTTATGAACATTTCATTCACTCATTTTTTTATTAATGTTTGTGGAACTATCAGCTAGCAGAAATTGAGGTTGTTACATTACGCGTAACACTCGAAGAAATTCTATTTAAAAACATACATTTATAGAGACAATTAAAGTTTTAAAATTATTAATAAGCAAGAATATTATTCAAGTTGAAAATGTAGAACAATAAAACTGAAACTAATAATATACCAAAAAAAAATCAAATTAAACTTATAATGAATTGTTAGTATGATTTAGAAAATATCTTAAGATTAATTATTTATTTACATTTGCCAATTGCGCAATAATTGTACAGTTCTAACCTAACTAAAAGAAAGTAATAATCAAATATGTTTTTGACATGAAAAACTATAAAAAGAGTAAAAAAAGCTTCATTTTTAAACGTATCTTAGAACTTCGTGAATACCTTAATTAAATTAAGCCAAAATAAATAACACCAAAACAAACGATTAGCTTTTAGTTTTTTGTTTCTTATTAAATTATTGAGTACTACTTGAAATGCTTAACAATAGATATATTATTATATATATATATATATATATATATTATTTAATATTAAGGTAAAATTGCTAAAAAATGTACTCTTGTTGAGCCATCATGGTTCTACGCAATCCTTGATCCTTGCAGCTACAATTACAATGATAAAAACTTGATAATTAGATTTATGCATGTGCTGTTATATAAGAACATATATATATATATATATATATATATATATATATATATATTTATTACTTATCTGAACTTTCATTTATTCCAAGCTCCGATATGCGTGGTAGTATTTATTTTGGCATGGCTTTGATAATTGCGTCGCCAAGTGAAACGCATTTTGGGCCAATTTACATAATTTATGATGACTGGCAAAATGTTTGTGGCCCACGCTCCATGCAAAATCTGGCCAGAAAAATTGCATACAAGTCGAAACAACAATTTGTGTTAGATGATTTGTGGAATTGCAGCAGCGACTTTGTTGGCGATAAGATCCCCAAAACAATCAAAATATTGTTGGCGACTGTCTCGGCTCGGCTCGGTTCGGCTCGAATGCATTGGGGATTGTGGATTGGTGATGGCCAAATTAAACTAGTCTCTGAGATTTATCATTTCTCTGGCCATATATCAACGGGTTCGAGTGGCAGTCCAATAAAATATGGCACTTGTTAAGGGCCCGGCCAATTACCAATTGCCAAAAGCCAGAAGCCGACCAAGCGAAAAGCTGTCGCGATATTTTTTGGAAAATTAACAATGTCATACAGATATGTATAGAGATATAGTTGTGGCAATTCCAACTCTAGATTTATGCCAATTTAAAGAGACACAACTTGTACTTCAGTCCGATGCTGATTTATGGCATTGTTTTTGGCCAAAGGGTACAATTTGGGTTGCCCCTTTTATTGCCCAGCATTTTGGGAGCTGCCCATAAATTATGTGCTCAAGATCAAATTGCTACCTTCATGTAGAAGTCTTGCCTTGGTTTTGTGTGTGTTTTCTTTATGCTTTCAATTAAGTCAATTGATTTTAATTAGACCATGACTTGGGCATAAATTCTGTAAGCATATTCCCAAGAAATAATTATTATTATGATTATTAAACACGCGACTCAGGGTGAGCCACATGCATACACATATACACAAATATAAATGCCTAACGAATTTTACCTCGCCTGTAACTTAATATCTGAGCAAATACTACTCCCTGTCCCTCTCTCACTCCCTCTCCGACTACCTCTCTCTTTCTACCCATTCAATTAATAGGAATTACGCGTAGATGGCCAAGTTGAGGCATAATGCACCAGCAGCAACGGAGGAGTCGTCTGTTGAAAGTGCCCACATTTAATGCCAACTGCTCTGCTCCTTAATTGGTGAAACACACACAGGCACACACTCGCGCACACACTCGCACACACTCAGTGTCACACACAGCGAGCGGGACTCACATGCGACGTGCTTCAATTGAGGTGATCAACGTTAATTAAAAGCCAACAAAAGACAGTCAAACTGACTCAGGCCCGTTGTTGTCGCTGGGCTCATTAAGTGGCATGGCCACGCCCACATCACAGCAAACGCCCTACGCCTCACGCCCCACACCCCTCACTGTGGCGATCGAGATGAAAAATTAACATTTCGCGCATCATTAAAATTCCAACAGTAGAGGAATAATGACTGCACACTGAGCCATATGGAACGGCTACACTGTGTACACTCAAAAAAACAAGTGAACAAAGAAAGTACACAGTCCGATTTGTATTCTCTATGTAAAACAAATATTTCAAGTCAAATACTGGCAATAATGGGGAAAACTTAATGCAAAGAAAAATTACTATTTTTTTTCTGTTTTTAAATTTTTATAAAAACTTGACAATTTTTATTCTGTATAAGCAGCGCTGTCCTTGGCCATTTTATAAATTTCAGGGTAATTTTTCTCTGAGTGTACATATAGTAGAGTTAGATATAGAAATGCATATGTACATGCAGTTGACAAATGCCGCAACGTGCTCAATGTTTCCATTTCCATTACCATTTCCCCATTTCTATACATCTATCTATCGTTCTGTGATTGCTGCTGCTGCTGCTGTTGTTGTTGTTGTTGTTGTAGTTGCTGCTTGCCTCGTAGTAGTTGTAGTTGTAAGTAGTCGCTTCAGCTGTGCCACAGCCTGTGGCTCATTTGTCGCAACAGCAACAGCAGCAGGCAGCCGACGGCGTCGGAGGCGAGAAATGAGTAAAACAAATGCGTCAACACCGAATTTTCATTTGGTTAATGTGTGAAAGCGGACAAAACTAAATACGAAATACGAAACACACTCGCACACACTCGCACACACACACACGCAGACACACTCGTCTGCCTAAGCAGGCATCAGTGAAATAATAACATGAATTTATCAATTTGTCATGTTGATATTTGTTTGGCAATTTATTTTCCACATGCCACAAGCAGAGAGACAGTCTCGGAGCAGCATCGGAAGCAGCAGCATCAGCAGCAGCATTTACACAGCTCATTTCGTTGCCAGCTCGGTTTTTATATAGTTTTGGGTACACTTTGTGCAACTCGTGGCATATGTAATGCAATTGTGGGCAGTAATTGATTGTCCTACTTAGCCGACTTACTGCAACTCAATGAGATACAGATGTTCAAGGTTTCCCTTCTGGTCTCACAAACCAAGACGTGATGATGAATCGTCGACTATATATATTATAATAAAGGGTTTTACTTAGTTTCCGAATAGTATAAAATAATAGCAAAATATTTGACTATAATTAATATGCTGACCGCCTCACATTTTCTAATAGTTGCAAACCGAATTAAACTGGCTGAATTTGATTGTCAGCTTCAAAAATAGGCATTTCATAATTGTTGCTTAATTTTAATTATTTATTTTCATTTGGCATTTGTTGTCAAATTGTTGTCTCAATTAATTAATTATCATTTCATTTAATATCTAAATTTAATTTTAATTTTAAATTTTCATTTCGTAAAAGCTGTGGACTGTTTTAAGCGCATATTGAATAAATGAAAAAAAAAAACAATTTGCTTATTTCGAATTAAAGTCACCCCTACGAAAACCGGCTTCCTCTAATTGATAACTTTTAAATGAATTATGTATTATTTTCCAAAATTGTGGAGACGCACTCATTTCTATCATATAGAGAGTGTCTTAAAATTAGTTGAATAACATTTTAAAGCAAATCAAACTCAAGAAAAGACTTGTTTTGAAAAGTGTTCAAATCAGCTTCAATAAATAAATGTAGTCGTCTTCTGAAATGTGGTCGACACACTATCATTACTCTCACAACTCTAAAAAAAAACTTGTAATTTAAAATGTTTTCATTTTGCACTTTTCTTGTATATGTTCAGCACGTGAACTGAAATAGCTGCCTCAAAGCAAACGATCCCAAAAGACTCGCAAAAAGTTTTGTAGGCAATTTTCATTTGTTTATTTTTTTTTTGTTTGTTAAGTGATAAACATACCTCAGTTTTGAAAATTGTTCAACGCACTTAGGGAAAAGCAGAACGAAAAATGTGCACATAACATTGAATGGGTTCATATACAACCCGCATCACATGTGAAAAATGTAGCAACAACAATGAGTACAACCGGGCCAAAAAGCCAAACAAAACAAATTTCAATTTAGCTTAAAGATTTTTCGCATAAAATTTGTAACACTCAATTAGTTTAAGCGACAACAACGACAACAACAATTGTGTGTTATATGAAATGTTTTAGCAACCCTCGCTGACGAGTAAATCGCATAAATGCGGCGACGTATGAATTTCATTTAATATGATTAGTGTGGGCCCGCTGCTCCTGGTCTATATACATATATGTACATATATATTTATATATATATGAGACCTTGTTGAGTTACAAGTGCAGTTTGGAGGGGGTTGCTGGGTTCATTTATTGGGTCATAAAAATATTTACGCTGCATACTTGCGGGCGATGCAGCATAAATCAAGCCAAAGGCAGCATTATGATGAGCAAAATGAAACTGGAACACGAAAGAGACAGCAAAATGGGAGAAGGAAAGTGTGGGGGGGGGGAAAGCCTGGCTGACTTAATAAGAGTTAAAAGGTGGTGAAATACGAGCTAAACTGCTGTGCCACACGGGGTTGCAAGCGCAACGAAAAAGAAAAAAAATACAACTAGAGAAAAATCAATTTAATTTCGCTAATGTAGTGTAATACTTGGGCAGTTAAGGTTAGTACTTCAAGGCTGGCAAAAAGCGATTAGCAACAAATGCTCTATTTGAACCTGCTTAGGGGCAGCCCAACCCACAACCCACCCTTAAGAGGGGGGTGGAGCAGTGGGGGGCTGGAGTACGCTTTGTCAGCGCACTAAAACAAAATCTTCATTAATTCTGATCGATGACCATAAATCCTTTTCGGTGTTTCGGTTCTTTTGGCTGTCTGTACATGTTGCATTGCTGCAACAATCAAATGATTGAACACTTACCAATTGACAGAAAGGAGCAACGAGAAACAGGAAAACACTTAGGAAAAACAATCAAACTTAATTTTAGTAAATCACCTCTTTAGAAATATTTTAGATTACTGCAAAATAGTTTACAAAATAGAAAAAAAAAACCACATTTTAGGAATTTAATTAGACTAATTCTAATTTTAAGAAAAATGTTTTCTTATATTTTGATATTATTTCAAAGACGCAAGAAAAACTTTTTGCTTTTAGGGCTATTTTGTAAATTAAAGGGCGATTTTTTGGTGAGTGTAGAGAGAAGCAGAGCCGGGCAAAGCTTTGCTTTCGAGCTAAGACAGGATGAACATGGCATTTGGCAGGGCACAAGAAAGAAGCAACAAGGAGCAGCGGGACAGCAAGGACGACAGGGACAGTCAGCCAGCTCATACAAATTCGACAGCTGAAAGCGTTTCCGGTTCCGTTTTCTTGTCTTTGTTTGCCTACATTTCTCGATTTTCTTTGCCTCGCCATCGATGCAGCCGAGCGCGTTTATTTGTTGCTCGTAATTTATTTACTGTCCACATCGGTTCGAAGTTCAGCTACTGTTGCTGCTGCTGCCACACACACACATACACACACACACATACAGTTGCAAGTTGCTAGTTAAATATTGCCAGTAGCTGGCAACTCTTCTTGCAACTTGTTGTTGTGGCTCTGCGTTGCCAGTGAGTGATAAATTAATCGCTACATCAGTTTTTAATTCCGTGTTGCTAACGATTTATCTCTTGGCATGCGTTGGCGTGCGCCGCATCCCAAGCCCAAAACTCAAAATCCAAAATCGCATCCAGCACACTGCAACCAAGTTCTGTAAAAGGTAAAAATTATATCAACTCTTCCAATTTTAGACAAGCCGAATAAATTAAGTGATTTATTTTCTATTTGTAGATAAATTCAAGTACAAACATTATTGAGAATAAACTATTCTTAGTAGTTAGCTGCATTTTTTTGCTTTCACCTGGGCTGAATAGGTAAATAAATTTGATTAGCATACTTTTGCAACACGCACAACTAGGTTCGGCGACATTGAGCTACTTTGGATAATTTTTATAGCATTTCGTAATATTGCTTAAGAAAAATCTGAATTAATTTTGAATTTTGTGCAAAGTTTGCATTCCGAAATTAATTTCTTTCCATGGCCAATTTATTATATATTTTATAAGTCATAACTTTTATTAATTTTTTCTCCTAATTAACAAGCTAAAAATGTTCCACTGAATTTGGTATATGATACAGATTTGAATCATTTTTTTCCATTCACTTTTAATTTTTTTATTTTTGTTTCTGATGATGAAGCTATTTTTATCTGGCATAGACATAAATGTTATTTCTTACTATTTTAGTTTCGTTTCGAAGCAATTTTTGGTCACTGTCTTGCAACTGCTGTACCCACAACGGCTCCGACTCTGCCTCCCTGTTGCCTGCTGCACCCCTGCCACCCCCTTTTGGCCTCTACGAATTCGCGCACTGTTTAAAATGATGTATGGCAAAAATTTTGACAAATGTACAAAAATGAGTCATGAGTTTCGTTGCGCAAACAAAACGCGGTAGTTGTTCTTGTTGCCTGCCCCATGTTGCAGTAGCAGTTGTTGTTGTTGCTTGGTCTCACTATTTGCAGTTGACTTTTTCATGTAGTCGTCGTCGCCAGCATCGTCAAAGTCGCAGTTGCTGTTGTCCTTGTCTTTATTATCCATAACACAAACAAGCAGCGAGGCTGAAGCTGAAGCTAAATGTGAAACTGAAACTGAAACTGAATCTGGAGATGGAGATGGAGCCATTTACTCCATGGCTGCTTACACATGTTATTTCTTATGGCGAAACGAGGAGGAGCGGGGGAGGGGAAGTTCTGCATAATCTGTCGCCAAAACATTTATCATTTTGCGGACTTACCTTTAGCTGCTCAGCAAAACTTGTGCATAAAGCCACAGCAAAGACTATCCGTCAGTTTGCCCCATTTTGTGCGGAGTTTGGAGAGGAAATACAATTTAAAAATATACATAGCTGAAACAGAAAATCGTAATGTCAGGTGTCAATACATATATATATATGTATAGTAAGTTATGGAACCAATGTCAGACGTCTCTCGTAGACCGGTCTGGAACAACGAGCTCCAGACTTAAAAAACAAAACTCAGCCACAAAAAGTGGAGCGCCGCGTGGAGTATGGCGGACTGGTCCAAGTCCAGTGACAGGGGCAACAACAACAACCACAGCAATAACAACAATAGTAATCGTGGTCGTTATAACCGCTCTGGCGATGCCCAAGAATATCGCCATTTTCACAATCGTAATCGAGATTTCCGCGATAGTCACTACGATGTGCCCAGCGATCCACCCTTTATCGCGTTTGTGGGCAATCTGCCCAAGGGGCTCGTCCAGGGTGATGTAATGAAGATATTCGAGGATTTCGAGGTGAAGAACGTGCGCCTAATCAAGGATCGTGAAACGGATGAGTTTAAGGGTTATGGCTATGTGGAATTCACCACACTCGATCAACTGAAGCGAGCTCTTGCCCACAATGGACGTATTAAGCTCGATAATTTATCGGCGCCGTTGCGCATCGATATTGCAGATCATCGGCGACAGGGTGTTTCAGCTGGTGGACAGGGTCGAGGAGGGGGTGGGGGTGGTGGCAGATCTGCCTCGGACAACCATAATAATCAACGACGTAATTATCGACGCGACGATAGTCCGGGTCGCTCCTCGACCAGTTCCACCTTTCGCCAGGATCGCCAGGAGCGCAGTCCTGGTCATGGTGGCTATCGCGGGGGTCGCGGCGGCAGGGGGCAGAGAGGAGGATTTGGGCGAGCTCGCTTCAACAATGATGGCAACGATGGCAGCAATAGCAGCGATTATGGTTCGCTGGGCGGGAATAGTTTGGGCAGTCCCCGTCAAAATGTGGTTCCACGCAAATCATCCACCAGTTTCCAGAGCAATCGCAGTTTTCCAAACTACTCCAGGGGCAACTACAATAATCGGTGAGTATTCACGAGTGCACTCATAAAAACTATCGCCCTACATTTTACTAAATCGCCTTATTTTAATTCCATTTACTAATATTTTTTTCTGAGTGCATGAGTGTCTCTAATATTCACTCATCTCTCCCAATACAGTTACAATAATCGCAACAACAACAGCAATCACAACAACAACTTCAGAAGTGATGGAGGCCAACGTCAGCGCAGCGTCAGCAATGACAATGGACACTTTTCGAATTTCGGACAGAATCGCACTCGAGATCGCCGTCGGCACTATAATCCCAATGATATGCATACACAGTCGCCACCGGCAACGAGCACTGCCAGTCTAGACGATGAGGATCGGCCAAAAATAGTGCTCCAACCCAGATCGGTGACTGAACCGATTAATGCCCTGGCCGAGACGAAGCAGTCGGCGAGCATTTTTGGGGATGCCAAACCGCGCACAAATCAACAATCGGCTCCACCACCAAACGATGATGCACAACCCGGTGGCAGCAACCAGGCAGAGAAACCATTATAAATACCACACACCCAACATCATTTATTAGTTTAGCGAAAATTACTTAATCAACAACTGAGCAAGAAGCAAACAACAACAGCAGCAGTATCGAAACCATCTCATTCGGATACTATATATGATATTCTACAGATATACCCGGACCACACGATTGGCTTTATTCCCTTGCACACAAAAAAATAAATTTCATTGAATATATCTGTCTTAGTTCGACACTCTTATTTTGAGTGGTAAGTCAGCGTTTATTATACATGGAATATTTACAGATAACAAAATAAATTTTCGAATTGTCCACCATGCTACAGTCATAGAAGTATTTATTTGGATATATTTTGCATATAAACAAGAATTCTCATTTAATTTATTTAAAGCTAACTATATAAGTAAATATAAGAATAATAAATATTTTTATAAATTTTAAATATAATTTAAATTAAAAATAAGTTATGGATTATATTTTATATTTTTAAGCATTCAACTACGTCAACTTCTTACTAATGTAGAAATATTTGAAAAATAAATAATAAATATTTCTGCATATATATATATTATATTTTATATATATAATTTAAATATAATAATGATTAACTTAAAAATATTGTACTAATTATGCAATCAACTATTTTTAAAAGAACTTTAGTTAATGTTGAGGCTGTGAATCGAACCCGTAGTCTCGTGCAGGAAATCATCTATACGAATTGTTTGAAAAAATAACATATTATAATATATAATATGTATATAAAGTATATTGAACTTATTCATTTAAATAGAGATGACTTTGTTAGTGTGGTTTCAGTGGTTACGTAAAAGCGAATCTGTTTCTGGTTGTCTCTTAATTATTTCTTGATGTAATCTCAAACAAATTCGCGGCTGGGCAGAAAGAGCTTCCGCTCTTAACTGGGCCATAAATTTGCAAAAGTTAATGCGCAGTGACAAAAAGAGCGGCAATAAGAGCCACAAAGCCAGGACACTGATAGGGACATGGCCAGGCGATAGGCGATAGGCGAAAGGCGATAGGCGAAAGGAGATAGGCACACACCTAAGCAGGCAGCTGGCCAAGGAAGGACATTCGCGGCATTAACTAGTCAACTCGAACTAATTGAATTGAATGAGATTAAAGAATTTCACGCCGAAATGAAGATGTTGCCAGAGTCAAAGCCAAGCCAAGCGCGACGTGACCCCGGCAAGGACTCCTTCCTGACTGCTCCTGGCTCCTGGTATTTATGTGCCCAAGATTTACGAGCCACAACAAGGCACTTGGCGCTGAAATTGAGCCGCGCATCCGCCATCCTGGCCAAATTGGCTTAATTTCTTTTTAATTTGCTGCCTGCGCACTCCAACCAAAAATTCAATTTGAAAAAGTGGCCGGCACACCCCAAAAAAAAAAATAGGAATATAAAAAGGACATGAGGTGCACACAGGACTCAAAAACTGAAACTGGCCGACAGTATTCGATTTGCCTATGCCTATATCGTCTCCACTCGCAAAGTCAATTTACGCACGAACATTTTCAATTTACTTGGACACCAACCGCAGAGGAAATCGCCTCCTCCCTCTCCGGCTGCACTTTACAGAAATCCCGCGTAAAATTCACGGCATTAAAGTACTTTTTTTTCTTTTTTTTTTGGTGCTCCTTTCAAACGTATTATTTTTTTTTATTTCTTTTGAAGTTTAGCCCCCACCGTGCTCATTTTATTTGCCTTTTTCTTTAGCACTTTTCCGCGCTTTTCTTCCTTTTTTTTGTGCCCGTGTTCGTTAATGTGTCACACGCACTTTGCAAGCAATTGTTGTTGGCAGGAGCTGGGCAGGAGTTGGCCTGGAGTTGGCCAGTAGCTGGGCGTCTGGCAAAGTTGACGACGTTGACGCCCATGGCGCAATTATTATGATTATTGGGTACAGCTGCACTTGGACGCAGCAGTCCTGGACCAAGAGGACCCTCCAGGGCGAGCCGGCGACCAGGCCACTTATAAACAAAATTGTAATTTACCTTCACATCGCCAGCTTCCTCAGCTTCAGCAGCCAAGTTGAAGTGTTGTCCTTCATTAGGGGTTGGGTCTGTGGGTGCGGCGAGCGGGGAGGAGGTTTTCTTTCACTTTGGACGCTGTGCATCGCCTCGGGGGTCACGCGTTCATAATCGCGCTGAATGACTTCATAATGAAAATATTAAAGGTGTTTTTTGTTGTTGTTGCTGTTGTTTGTGTTGCTTAGCCGTCGGCCAGGATACATTTTACTTTGGCCAGGCTGAAGTCGCCGCTGCCATCACAAAAGGCGCCAACTTTATGTTTATGTCAAGCGCAAGTCATGTCCATAAGCAGGGGGCCATCAGCAGGTTGGGCGTAATTTAATCATAAATCGCCTTCTTTTTTTTCATTAAATGTAAGTGCAATCGCAGCAGCTGGAAAGGGCTGGACGAGCATGTTTGTGGGCGAGGCTGAGCACAAAGTATCAAAAGGCAGCAAAGAGTTGATCGACTTATATGCTTAGATAGGTAAAAGCGACTATGAGATACTCTGTAGTAACTCCAGTAGAATATAATACCAGCAATATTCCAAAGAGGAAGCATGAATCAGAATTGTTTATTTAGCTGTTCATAAGCATTTCCATTATTAGTTTTATTTTATTGTTTCTATTTAGCAATATTGGATAACTTTCTTGCTTAATTATCTTATATGTACAGATATAGATGTAAATTAATCGACATAAATCAGTTAATTAGTTTTAATTGACGGTTGAAGGGGTTATTGATATTTAAATTGTTATATTATTATTATTAATATGATTATTATTGTTATTATTATTGTGGTTTATTGATGGACTCACTGGAGTTGAATCCATCCTCATCATTCCTCTCAAATTAAATACATTTATAAAATTTGCTAAATATTTTAATGAATACATAATTGATACTAGATTATTTCATTGATCTCATGTCAGTTGCCCATTGTTAATATATGCTTTAAAGTTGTGGAAAACACTTCTATATTTATACGACTGTCAAAAATACGCATCTTAAAAGTATAGTATATAGATAACTGATATGTAAAATTGTGGAATCTAAATCATAACTGAAATTAGCCAGTTTAAATAAGCTTTTGGAGAGTAGAGGAGTAAAGGAACAGGTCAATTCTTAATCCTGCAAATCATATCAAAAGTATTTAATAGCAGTAAGCTAACAAAGTTTTGCTTACAGTGTACACACTTGCTTATAGAAATGTATATGTAGTTGCTGGAGGTCAATTGCAGCTATCAGCAATCAAATTGTATTTGCGCTTTCAACAAACCCCAAGAAACAATTAAAGCAGCCCCAGACAGGAGTAATACATATTTTAAATATAGTTGTGGCTAATTGTCATGCTATCGACATCGTCTTATCAGCAAGAGCAACAAGCAATTCTGGCAAAATTTATGCAACACAAACGAGCAGACGGAGCAGCACACAACACACAACACACACACACACACAGGACACACACAGCGCACAGGACGATTGGAGAGATAACGGTTTTTGTGGCACAGGGATATTAAGTCAAAAATGCTGCGTCTCCAGTGGTCGCTCTGTCTGTTTGTCTATCTGTCTGTTGGTTGGTTGGTTGCTTGTTGGCTATTAAAATGCTAGCATTTGCAAGTTTATCTTACAACGACGAGCTGCTGGAGAGATAATGTATCGACAGGACACACAGGACATACAGGACACACACACACACGCACACAAGGAGGTGAGCGCAAATCTAGACGTGGACATTAATGAACGGCACAGCACGGGACTATCACTACTACTGCACTCAGAAAAATAATAGCTCCGAAAACCGAAAACAAGAAAAATTCTCTGGTTGTTGCAAATAATTTTAAGATAGGCGGAAATGAAATTCGTAAAAAGCTGTCCTTGCCTTGACACCATAAATATGTCGTTTCTCAGCGCATGTTTTTTTCTAAGTGTACTACTACAACTGTACGCTAGCCGGAGTCGGTACAGTCGAGTCCATTAAAAAGGACTAAATGGCAATTAAACATTTGAGCTTGGCCTACGAAACTGGTCGCCAACAACTGACCGTTGCCCGGCTGGGCAGGGGGAAAGGGAAGTGGTACATTCAGCAATTAAGGCTCCCTTTTGCACTTTTGGCCAAGGACACTTGGCAATTAAGCCAACAACATTTTGGGCAAAAGTTGGCGCTACGAATCCCTTAGCGACAATTTTTGGAGTGCTTTCTCCTCCCTGTGTGTGTTATCCTTTTTACCTATCTTGACTGCTGCATTAGCTAATGTTGTTGTGCTTGTTGTTATCGTTGTTGTTGTTGAGACAGAACTTAAATGAGTTTGTTGTGCACAGCGAGATTTGACTGAGAGGAGCTGGCCAGCAAGTTTGTGATTGGCTCGGGAAAAAGATTTATCTGCTTTGCGTTCAAGTTGAAGGCAAACCGAAATTCAAATAAATACCTACAGAGAACTTAGACAAATGTCAAAGGGCGATGCACATAAAAATGCCTGAAATGCTGTGCGGAGGCAGACACATGCGAAGAGGTAGGGGTAGTCGTAAGGGGCACACGGATTGGGGGCAGGGGCACCCACATCGTCGATATGCTCATTTAAAATAATTTATTGCAATGAGCTGACACTCATTGCCAGTTAAAAGTGGCATGCCACTTTGACACTTGAAGCGTTTGCCACACACACACATGCACACATGCACACACACCAGCACACACACACACTCAGTTAAGCATTTTTCGAAAATATAAATACTTATCGAGTGGCACAGCGGCAAAGATAAATTGCGCAAAATAGGAAAAATGCTCTAATTAAAATTATGCACAAATATTTTGGGAATTTCTCGTTTAGCCATGCGACACAAGTCGCAACTAACATGGAAATCTCGCAAGACTCTCGAAATATCTCAGAAATCACAGCCGTTGCTCTCTTTCTCTCCCTCTCTCTATCTATATATATATATTGCTGTCTCTGTCTGTCTCTTATTGATGGCGTGCCAATTAAAATTGATTGGAAATTCCTTGCATGCCACGCACGTGGGCGGCATCATCATCCTCATCCTCATCGCTGTTGCTGCTTCTGCTAAGCAGCTGCCCCAGAGGAGTCCTGTTGCTCGGCAAAATACCAGCTGCTTGCCGGATTCAGACATTAGCATACGCTTGTAAATAGAACACTGAAGAAAAATAGACTGCAAACTGATTGAATTGAATGTAAATCATCTAATTGCCTTAGCACTGTTTCTAGCATTCCAATTTATTTACTTAAATATTTTCCATATGCTCCACAAATTATTAGTACTTTAATAATAACTTCAGTAAATTCGGAACAGGATACACCTTCAAATAAGTGTTATAAAAATCATATTAGTTGGTTTTCTCGCCAACTTTATACAGGGGCATACAATTTGTATGGTATTCAATTCAAAAAAGTTTTCTACTCCAAAAAAATCATTTTTGATTGATTTGATTTGACTTTGAATTAGATTCAGAACACCTTTAAACGCTTCTCAAATTTTACTTGCTTCTTACTTATATTTTGCTTGATTAACAGCAAATCAAAATACATCCTATAATAATTGTGTTAGCTGGTTTACTTACCATTAAATATAAACTTTGTATTTGAGTACTCATCAGCTAATTGTTTAACGCTTTTTCGAGCATTTCTAAGTATATCCACAATTTAGATTTCTACTTTAGAAAGTACTACTGTTGAATTTCAGTTGAACTTAATTTACTTTACAACATTCATTTGAATACCTCCAAACATATAAAGGTCCAATACTAATAAATATTATTAAAAACTATACTAAAACTCGCAACTAGTGGGTAATACTCTGAAACCATTAAGTATAGGAGAAGCTGTAAAATGAGAAGTATGTAAATCGAGTACTTTAAATCTTGTTTATATTCCTCAAAGCAGCTTTAGAATTCCGATTTGACTGTTGAAAGTAAAGACTTTATAATCGATAATTGTCTTTGAACAGAGTATTCTAACTTGCTTAGTATGGTTGTTGTAAGAATAAATTCTAGTTCATATCAAACATTAATACAAACTTGAATATTATTTCTCCATGTGCACAGGCGAGATTAGAGCAAGGCTTTTGAGTTATATATCACATGGCCTGTAAGCGTTGCTCGCTTGACTGCATTTGAAACTCATTTGGCCGTTTGTCAATTAACACTTTTGTCGAGTAAGCCATAAAAACAGGCAATTGGCAACTATTTTCAAAAAATGTATAAAATTGCAGCAGATGTCTAAAGACGCGCATTTAACCCTCAATTTTGTAAATGTTGCAAATGAAACGGTCACCTTAATGGGCTGCCTGTTACGCGGTCTAACTTCAAATTGGACAGAAGGTGACGTCCACATCCACATTCACATCCACATCGAGATTCACAATCCAAATCCTTATTCATGCTGTGCAGTTGATTGTCCTTGAATCGCTGCCCGTTTGCCACTTAATCCAATCGCGCACATGTTGAGCTCAACTCCATAACAATGAAGAGGGCGGCAGCAGGGCAGCAGGGTGGTGTGTGTGGCATGCCTCGTGTGTACCTTAAGCGGCTTTCACCTTGACGTTTGCAACCACCGCCACCACCACCACCACCACTGGCTTGATTTTCGCACCAGTCTGTGCGAGGGGAGTTTAACTAAAAAGGAGTCTGGACACAACTGTTGTGAAATTTTGTACGTGTGTTTTTGCTCAACGTCAGACTTATCACACACACGCACGGACGCACCACCGGCACCACCTTGCAACAGTGTGGCGTGGTGTGGCTGGGGGGTGTTGACTTTGCCCCCAGCCTGTGACGCATTATGATGTATTAGTATTAAAATTAAAAGCACTGTCCATCAGCATTTGACATGCAGCAGCAGCAAGCTGCCTGCCTCCTCAGGTTGCCATTAATGAAGCCTTTGTTATTTGTCAGTAGAGAGCAGCCTAATTAATCCTGGAAGCCTTTTGGAACAACCTGGAACTGGAGAGTATATGTGTCTCTCTCTCTCTCTCTCTCTTTCTCACTCTCTCTCTCTCTCTCTATCTCTCTCCTCTTTCTTTCAGTGGGTGTTAATGTATTTGGGCATCAGCAGCCAAGTCAAAGCTAGACATTTGTCAGTTATGTATCAATATATTTCTAAAAAAATTTTGCACATAAAATATTAAACATAAATATTATAAATATCAAGACTACATATAAATTTAAAAAAATAATTATGTATAATGAAAAATTATTAAATAGTGAAGAAAAATAGCCATCAATAAATATTGCTCATTCTGTGGAATAAAATATAAAATTTTAGTTGTGGCTGATTAAAATGTAAATATAGTAAATACCAAGACTAAATAAAAAAATAACTATTACTATTATTATACAGAATAATATATATGCATATATAAATATATATAATAAATAATAAATTAAATGAAATATTTAAGAAATTGATATTTACCATCAAGATAGATATAAATTACAAATATGGAATATAAGATGTCCACCGCAGAATATGTGCGATGAAGTTCTACAAAAGTGTATTCTTGATCAGCATTAAGAGTCTAGTCGATTTAACCACATCCGTTTATCTCGTGGTATGTACATTGTCTGAATTAATAATGGGACATAGTTAAGAGGTGGACTTAGGTCTGTAAGAGTATATAAACCTTGTTGTACTGTTTCTGCTTGTTTTCTCCGTAAAATGAGTAACAAATTACGCAGCACTTGATGAGAAGAGAGAGAGGCAAGAACAACATCTGCCTGCGGCTGCCTCTTTTGACTGGCATTAACTAAAGACTGCCACTTGACACAAACTGTGTAAAAATTAAACAAAATATGCTGCACACCCCAAATTGAAAGACTTGACGCAACAAATGAAACATCATTCAGCTGTCAAAATCATTAAGAGATGTGAAATCGCTTAAATATGGCCGCAAGACAGTCTTGCGACAGACTTGCCCCGGCTAAACTCAGCTTTTTGGGGGCACACGCAAAAAACCAAAAACTCAAACACATGTAGAGAATTAAATACAAGCCACATGGCAAAGTGAAGCCAACCTATAAAAAAAAAAGGAAAAGAAATGTCCAAATTAATGCGTGTCTCATTTTGTAGAAGGGGCGAGCGACGGCTTCATTTGCCACACGTTTTTGGCAGTGCCAAACATTTTTATTACAAATTCGTGAGTTTTGCTCTAAATAGCAGCTCGACTCGCTTACGACTCGCTCATCATTTCGTACCCTAAGCGCAACTCAACTGTAAAAGCATAACTCAGAGTTCTAAAAACTAAGTGGATACGGCATATAAAATATAAATATGAAGACTAGTCAGAAATAAACTTGAAAAATGTCAAACATTGGATAGAAAATGCCTACCACTGAATATAAAATTAAAGTTGCCACTGATTAAATTATAAATACAAAATATTGGCTAAAAAATAAAATAATTGAAATATAAAAGAAACAAATTTATATATGCCAAAAATGAGTAGATGTATATTTAAAAAATTAAAATAAAATAAATGGAAACATAGTTGTCACTGATTAAATTATAAATAAAATAAATAAAACATAAAGGCGATAAAAGGTATCCATAAGATAATTCTTGAATATGGGTGTCTAGATATGATATGGGGTTATTGTTATCACTAATTAAATTATATAAAAAATCTTTGTTTATGAGAGTAACTGTAACAGAAAGAACCCTTATAAAAGTTTGAAGTATTTGAACTTCTTAAAGACTTACTTAAGGCGAATCTGTTCCACTCTCAAGATATACGCATTAATAAATTATCTTAGGGTATTTTGAAGTCCAGCACTTCTCAGCGGAGACTTGCTTACTGGCTAGCTAGGCTAGTTCTCATAATTTTTTTTTCAATATTTTGTAAGCGGAGAGCAATAAAAATGCCCGAGCACTCGAAAAACTATTCCACTTCCTAGATAGGGGGCAGCTGCTTTGAACTGGCTCAACTGCCTCATGTCCCATGCCTCAGGCCTCATGCCTCATGCCTTATGCCTCATATGCCAGCCCAGGCGATACGCATTTCATATTGACGATTGTCTTACGAGTGGCATTCAAATTTCGGTGGAGTTTATTGAAATATGAACGGCGATGGCGACGTTGGCGATAAAAGTGGCAGAGCGAACAGAAAATTTTCATATAAAGTACCTTTTGTTGGCATTTTAATGGTGCGCTTTATGGAAGGATTAAGCACATAAACTTGTCAATAACTCGAGTGCCTGAGACTATGTACGGAGTAAAGAGCCCGTATCCACTTCTTAATAATGTCACCGCATCATACACAGACTCTTTGACTAACTCAGCTGAACGATACCCGAGCGAACCAACCCGAACGAGCCATTTTATTTATGAGCTCAACATGAAATTACTGCCGCCGCATATGTTGTGAGACCAAACCAAGAGTTGAGCGACTTATTAAGTACAAAAACAACAGAGGAGAGCACCCATTATTGATATGGGGTCCAAATACGCATAAGTACTACTTATTGTGACAAGTTGGAGAGAGAGTCGCCGAATTCTATCTATTTCTCACATGTAAACTGCGTCGAAATCATTTTTTATAGGTGCTTAGTGAAATGAGTTTTAATATGATTGTCATTATGATAAGATGCCACAGAATGAGGCAGTGACTATTAAATGATGGGCGACTAACGTACAGACTAACGGCTTTTGGGCGACTACCTTTAAATTGGAACTGAAGTTTCGTTATTGGAAAGGGGCCTTGGGGAAAATTCTGACTGCAAGTGGCAAATATATATTACAATTTATTTAGTTCACAAATTTAAAAAAAAAACGAATTAAAAAAAAGAATAAAAATTATGAATTAATTACTTTTGTATTTTTAAACTTGACATTTATATTGGAAACATTGATCAACCTTTGGAAGTGTTGAAAAATAATGCTTTCTAGCATTTATTTGAAACTAAATTTAAAATTAAAATAAAAATGAGTTTATAATAAATCTGGGGTTACTAATAGGTGAGTAACCAAGGAATAGATGAGGAAATCTCTGACTGTGTAGATAAGAGACATTTACTACGGTTAAGCACGATCAAAGCTTGCCTGGAGATATGTTACTAAAGAAAATATAATTAAAGGAAAACAAAATTCCTCAAAGAATATGTGAAGAAAAGCATTTTATGATTTACAAATAAACCGAATAGGATTGTGCAGATCGTAATCAGTAGGCGATATAAAGGTTGCAAAGATTCTAATAGGTTTACCAACCATAGTAAATGTTAGACGACCCAGTAGAAAAGTGAAACATATATCATCAATCAAAAGTAGTGTGCATTGAGGGCAATACTGACAGAGAGTCAATTACTTACAGATGTGAGTTCAATCCTCACTTCAGTTAAGGAACTTCATGATTTAACTTGCAGATAAATACTGCACTTAAGCTTGATAATGCAATTTTAATTAAGATATAACTTTAAAATATCGCATTTAAATTTACGATTACCAAGATTCGTCGAAGCTTAGCACAATTTGTAAAGCAAAGCTTTATTCCTGATTTAAATTCAACATTGATCAAAAAGCCCTTGCTTTTTAAAATCAGTTGAGTTTTGACGAAGTTATGGCATTTTGAAGTTTCGATCTATGCCCATATATCGATACATCGATTTTCAGGCTATAATTTTTACTTGTCTTCCGACCTCAAATTTCATTTTCAACTTTAAATGTACGATTGATTTAGGGGCAAAACTGTGATCAAAAAGCCCTTGCTTTTTAAAATCAGTTGAGTTTTGACGAAGTTATGGCATTTTGAAGTTTCGATCTATGCCCATATATGGATGTATCGATTTTCAGGCTATAATTTTTACTTGTCTTCCGACCTCAAATTTCATTTTCAACTTTAAATGTACGATTGATTTAGGGGCAAAACTATGATCAAAAAGCCCTTGCTTTTTAAAATCAGTTGAGTTTTGACGAAGTTATGGCACTTTGAAGTTTCGATCTATGCCCATATATCGATACATCGATTTTCAGGCTATAATTTTTACTTGTCTTCCTACCAAAATTTTCATTTTCAACTTTAAATGTACGATTGATTTAGGGGCAAAACTATGATCAAAAAGCCCTTGCTTTTTAAAATCAGTTGAGTTTTGACGAAGTTATGGCATTTTGAAGTTTCGATCTATGCCCATATATCGATGTATCGATTTTCAGGCTATAATTTGTACTTGTCTTCCGACCTCTAATTTCATTTTCAACTTTAAATGTACGATTGATTTAGGGGCAAAACTATGATCAAAAAGCCCTTGCTTTTTAAAATCAGTTGAGTTTTGACGAAGTTATGGCACTTTGAAGTTTCGATCTATGCCCATATATCGATACATCGATTTTCAGGCTATAATTTTTACTTGTCTTCCTACCAAAATTTTCATTTTCAACTTTAAATGTACGATTGATTTAGGGGCAAAACTATGATCAAAAAGCCCTTGCTTTTTAAAATCAGTTGAGTTTTGACGAAGTTATGGCATTTTGAAGTTTCGATCTATGCCCATATATCGATGTATCGATTTTCAGGCTATAATTTGTACTTGTCTTCCGACCTCTAATTTCATTTTCAACTTTAAATGTACGATTGATTTAGGGGCAAAACTATGATCAAAAAGCCCTTGCTTTTTAAAATCAGTTGAGTTTTGACGAAGTTATGGCATTTTGAAGTTTCGATCTATGCCCATATATCGATGTATCGATTTTCAGGCTATAATTTGTACTTGTCTTCCGACCTCTAATTTCATTTTCAACTTTAAATGTACGATTGATTTAGGGGCAAAACTATGATCAAAAAGCCCTTGCTTTTTAAAATCAGTTGAGTTTTGACGAAGTTATGGCATTTTGAAGTTTCGATCTATGCCCATATATCGATGTATCGATTTTCAGGCTATAATTTTTACTTGTCTTCCGACCTCTAATTTCATTTTCAACTTTAAATGTACGATTGATTTAGGGGCAAAACTATGATCAAAAAGCCCTTGCTTTTTAAAATCAGTTGAGTTTTGACGAAGTTATGGCATTTTGAAGTTTCGATCTATGCCCATATATGGATGTATCGATTTTCAGGCTATAATTTTTACTTGTCTTCCGACCTCAAATTTCATTTTCAACTTTAAATGTACGATTGATTTAGGGGCAAAACTATGATCAAAAAGCCCTTGCTTTTTAAAATCAGTTGAGTTTTGACGAAGTTATGGCATTTTGAAGTTTCGATCTATGCCCATATATGGATGTATCGATTTTCAGGCTATAATTTTTACTTGTCTTCCGACCTCAAATTTCATTTTCAACTTTAAATGTACGATTGATTTAGGGGCAAAACTATGATCAAAAAGCCCTTGCTTTTTAAAATCAGTTGAGTTTTGACGAAGTTATGGCATTTTGAAGTTTCGATCTATGCCCATATGCCCATTTACCGATTTTCAGGCTAGAATTTTTACTTGTCTTCCGACCTAAAATTTCATTTTCAACTTTAAATGTACGATTGATTTAGGGGCAAAACTATGATCAAAAAGCCCTTGCTTTTTAAAATCAGTTGAGTTTTGACGAAGTTATGGCATTTTGAAGTTTCGATCTATGCCCATATATCGATGCATCGATTTTCAGGCTATAATTTTTACTTGTCTTCCGACCTCAAATTTCATTTTCAACTTTAAATGTACGATTGATTTAGGGGCAAAACTATGATCAAAAAGCCCTTGCTTTTTAAAATCAGTTGAGTTTTGACGAAGTTATGGCATTTTGAAGTTTCGATCTATGCCCATATATCGATACATCGATTTTCAGGCTATAATTTTTACTTGTCTTCCGACCTCAAATTTCATTTTCAACTTTAAATGTACGATTGATTTAGGGGCAAAACTATGATCAAAAAGCCCTTGCTTTTTAAAATCAGTTGAGTTTTGACGAAGTTATGGCATTTTGAAGTTTCGATCTATGCCCATATATCGATGTATCGATTTTCAGGCTATAATTTTTACTTGTCTTCCGACCTCAAATTTCATTTTCAACTTTAAATGTACGATTGATTTAGGGGCAAAACTATGATCAAAAAGCCCTTGCTTTTTAAAATCAGTTGAGTTTTGACGAAGTTATGGCATTTTGAAGTTTCGATCTATGCCCATATATCGATGTATCGATTTTCAGGCTATAATTTTTACTTGTCTTCCGACCTCTAATTTCATTTTCAACTTTAAATGTACGATTGATTTAGGGGCAAAACTATGATCAAAAAGCCCTTGCTTTTTAAAATCAGTTGAGTTTTGACGAAGTTATTTCATTTTGAAGTTTCGATCTATGCCCATATATGGATGTATCGATTTTCAGGCTATAATTTGTACTTGTCTTCCGACCTCAAATTTCATTTTCAACTTTAAATGTATGATTGATTTAGGGGCAAAACTATGATCAAAAAGCCCTTGCTTTTTAAAATCAGTTGAGTTTTGACGAAGTTATGGCATTTTGAAGTTTCGATCTATGCCCATATATCGATGTATCGATTTTCAGGCTATAATTTTTACTTGTCTTCCGACCTCTAATTTCATTTTCAACTTTAAATGTACGATTGATTTAGGGGCAAAACTATGATCAAAAAGCCCTTGCTTTTTAAAATCAGTTGAGTTTTGACGAAGTTATTTCATTTTGAAGTTTCGATCTATGCCCATATATGGATGTATCGATTTTCAGGCTATAATTTGTACTTGTCTTCCGACCTCAAATTTCATTTTCAACTTTAAATGTACGATTGATTTAGGGGCAAAACTATGATCAAAAAGCCCTTGCTTTTTAAAATCAGTTGAGTTTTGACGAAGTTATGGCATTTTGAAGTTTCGATCTATGCCCATATGCCCATTTACCGATTTTCAGGATAGAATTTTTACTTGTCTTCCGACCTAAAATCTCGTTTTCAACTTTAAATGTACGATTGATCTAGGGTCAAACCTATGATTAAAAAGCCCTTGCTTTTTAAAATCAGTTGAGTTTTGACGAAGTTATGGCATTTTGAAGTTTCGATCTATGCCCATATATCGATGTATCGATTTTCAGGCTATAATTTTTACTTGTCTTCCGACCTCAAATTTCATTTTCAACTTTAAATGTACGATTGATTTAGGGGCAAAACTATGATCAAAAAGCCCTTGCTTTTTAAAATCAGTTGAGTTTTGACGAAGTTATGGCATTTTGAAGTTTCGATCTATGCCCATATATCGATACATCGATTTTCAGGCTATAGTTTTTACTTGTCTTCCGACCTCAAATTTCATTTTCAACTTTAAATGTACGATTGATTTAGGGGCAAAACTATGATCAAAAAGCCCTTGCTTTTTAAAATCAGTTGAGTTTTGACGAAGTTATGGCATTTTGAAGTTTCGATCTATGCCCATATATCGATACATCGATTTTCAGGCTATAATTTTTACTTGTCTTCCGACCTCAAATTTCATTTTCAATTTTAAATGTACGATTGATTTAGGGGCAAAACTATGATCAAAAAGCCCTTGCTTTTTAAAATCAGTTGAGTTTTGACGAAGTTATGGCATTTTGAAGTTTCGATCTATGCCCATATATGGATGTATCGATTTTCAGGCTATAATTTTTACTTGTCTTCCGACCTCAAATTTCATTTTCAACTTTAAATGTACGATTGATTTAGGGGCAAAACTATGATCAAAAAGCCCTTGCTTTTTAAAATCAGTTGAGTTTTGACGAAGTTATGGCATTTTGAAGTTTCGATCTATGCCCATATATGGATGTATCGATTTTCAGGCTATAATTTTTACTTGTCTTCCGACCTCAAATTTCATTTTCAACTTTAAATGTACGATTGATTTAGGGGCAAAACTATGATCAAAAAGCCCTTGCTTTTTAAAATCAGTTGAGTTTTGACGAAGTTATGGCATTTTGAAGTTTCGATCTATGCCCATATATCGATACATCGATTTTCAGGCTATAATTTTTACTTGTCTTCCGACCTCAAATTTCATTTTCAACTTTAAATGTACGATTGATTTAGGGGCAAAACTATGATCAAAAAGCCCTTGCTTTTTAAAATCAGTTGAGTTTTGACGAAGTTATGGCATTTTGAAGTTTCGACCTATGCCCATATATTGATGTATCGATTTTCAGGCTATAATTTTTACTTGTCTTCCGACCTCAAATTTCATTTTCAACTTTAAATGTACGATTGATTTAGGGGCAAAACTATGATCAAAAAGCCCTTGCTTTTTAAAATCAGTTGAGTTTTGACGAAGTTATGGCATTTTGAAGTTTCGATCTATGCCCATATGCCCATTTACCGATTTTCAGGCTAGAATTTTTACTTGTCTTCCGACCTAAAATCTCGTTTTCAACTTTAAATGTACGATTGATCTAGGGTCAAACCTATGATTAAAAAGCCCTTGCTTTTTAAAATCAGTTGAGTTTTGACGAAGTTATGGCATTTTGAAGTTTCGATCTATGCCCATATGCCCATTTACCGATTTTCAGGCTAGATTTTTTACTTGTCTTTCGACCTAAAATCTCGTTTTCAACTTTAAATGTACGATTGATCTAGGGTCAAACCTATGATTAAAAAGCCCTTGCTTTTTAAAATCAGATGAGTTTTGACGAAGTTATGGCATTTTGAAGTTTCGATCTATGCCCATATATCGATGTATCGATTTTCAGGCTATAATTTTTACTTGTCTTCCGACCTCTAATTTCATTTTCAACTTTAAATGTACGATTGATTTAGGGGCAAAACTATGATCAAAAAGCCCTTGCTTTTTAAAATCAGTTGAGTTTTGACGAAGTTATGGCATTTTGAAGTTTCGACCTATGCCCATATATCGATGTATCGATTTTCAGGCTATAATTTTTACTTGTCTTCCGACCTCAAATTTCATTTTCAACTTTAAATGTACGATTGATTTAGGGGCAAAACTATGATCAAAAAGCCCTTGCTTTTTAAAATCAGTTGAGTTTTGACGAAGTTATGGCATTTTGAAGTTTCGACCTATGCCCATATATTGATGTATCGATTTTCAGGCTATAATTTTTACTTGTCTTCCGACCTCAAATTTCATTTTCAACTTTAAATGTACGATTGATTTAGGGGCAAAACTATGATCAAAAAGCCCTTGCTTTTTAAAATCAGTTGAGTTTTGACGAAGTTATGGCATTTTGAAGTTTCGACCTATGCCCATATATCGATGTATGGATTTTCAGGCTATAATTTTTACTTCCACCACTTCCACACTCCGTGGAAGTGTGCTGTGATTGTGATGATTCCGAAACCTGGCAAGCCGGATAATCTAAGATTGTCGGCAGTAAGTGGCTTCCAGAGTGCCATTCCTGATCATCAGTTTGGCTTTAGGCATCACCATGGTACACCAGAGCAAGTTCATCGAGTAGTTCAGCATGTCCTCGAAGCCTTGGAAAATAAGCAGTACAGCTCTGCTGTCTTCATGGATATCCAGCAAGCGCTTGTACCGCAGGGTAGTGTCCTTGGACCTGCCCTGTACACATTGTACACCGCGGACTTGCCGATTCCGGTAGCCAGAAACACGCTGCTTGCCACATACGCAGATGACACTGTGTTCCTCGCTAATTCCTCCACTGCTTGGAGAGCAGCTGCGGTTACGCAAAGATTCTTGGATGATTTTAGTACCTGGGCCAACCGGTGGAACATCTGCATCAATGGGGCACAGCAGCAAAATCGTGGATTAATCAAATTCAAGTTCTGCAGAACAAGGTCCTAAGAGACATCTCTGGTGGTCCACCCTATGTGAGCAATTTGACGCTGCACAACGACTTCTGTGTACCGACAGTTTTTAGTCAAATAAACCGACATACAAGTCGTTACAATGACCGGTTACATAACCATGTTAACCCATTGGCTTCGTCACTAGGGTCGAGTACAACCCGCAGACGCTTAAAGCGCCTCCACACCAGCGACCTCTGGACTGTTGGGCGTTAATATTTTTCGTTAATGTGCAACAAATGTTATATTTAATCTTACATTTGACGTTACGTAATATGTAATATGTTAAAACCAATTATTTGTTTATGTTATTAATTTTAATTCCCCGTTTTTATGTATTCAATCTTCAAAACCATATTTTATAACCTTTCAGTAGGTTGATCAATATTAAATTAAATTGCTAAATTAAAAAAAAAAAAAAAAAAACATTTTGTTTTGCCAACACAATTTTCGCATCAACTTCACGTAATCGAGAAATATGTTGAAACACACCTTGACTTAGATAAGATGAGAAAATGTCTTAATTTCCTGCAAATCCACTGCACATACATACATTAAAACATGTGCAGATATTTGCACTCTGCATACATCCGCTGTTTAGCAGAGCTTTAGGATCTAGACAATATTTTTTTTTATTTTTTTGGTGCCACAGAGAGCAGCTTGTAGCGAGGCAAGGCAAATTGCAAGCCATCCAGCAGAAGATTACATGCCCCGCGGCAATTATTTTACGATGCACAAAGGTATTGTTAAAAGGGAGTGGGAAACGAGGGGTAAGCAGGCAGTGGCATCATCATCATCATCATCGGTAGAGGCAGAGGCAGGCACGGAGAATAAACAGGCAAACAAAGCAAAACAGCCAAGCAAAGTCAAATATGTTGAAATGCGGCCAGCCAGGATGCGGATGCGGATGCGGATCAGAATGAGGAGGATGTCGATGACGATGGAAGATTGGAAGTGAATGAGCAGGGGAATGGGGGAATTGGGGGTGGGGAGTGCTGTGAAGAGCTTGCCGCAGTTCAATATGCAGCGGCAGGCAATATTAAAATATCTTAAGGATATTATGTTATTACGCACACATTACACACAGCGGATGGTCGATGAAGGGGCAGGGACCGGGCCAGGGGCAGGGGCATGGACAGTGGCAGGGGCACGGACAGGGGTAGAGGTTGGATAACCAGAATGGCAGACGGCAAACTCCACTCAAATGAGATAATTCCCTGTAAAATCATAATAATAAAATAAGCAGACACACTCAGGAAAAAAATTAATTTGAAATTAAGAAAATCGAAAAGGATAATGAGAAACTAAACTTCTAAAAATCAATGTTTTTTTCTAAATTTTAGTTTATTTATAACATAATTTTCATTACATATGATTATTAGTTTAAAATAACCAACGATTTGAGCTCGCAACGCTTTGGCTAATTTTTCATTACTTTCTATCTTTTTCTTCTCATTTTTCCGCATCATGCAAAAATTTTTTAAAATTAGAAAAAGAGCATTTCTTGTTAAGATTTCTATTTGGTACTTTTTAAAAAACAAAAATTGTTTCAATTTTTCTGAGCCATTTATATTTTACATAATTTCGGGGTGAATATTTTGCTGAGTGCAGCCAGACGACCAGGACGAGCGTGCCAAGAACTTACGCTCCCTCAAACCCCCGATGTTTTTATGATTTTCATATTTTCGCAATTTTAAGTGCTTTTCAATATAAGCAAAATGCATTAAAGGTATCTCTTCAGCTAGAGTCCACGAGTCCACGTTCAAATTCGTTTTGTTTGCCCACGCTGCGATTTCTTCCCCTCCCCTCTCCTTTTTTTTTGAGTAGCCTCTGGCTAAATGGTGAGCTGTGGGCTGTGTGGGCGTGTCAGTGGTTGCTTGCCGCATAAGTTAAGGGATTTTCGTATTAAAACAAAAACACACACTTACACACACACGCAGGCTGCTGCAGGGGCTTGCGAGCAGAGTTGTCGACTCAGCAACACGAAATAGCTAACAATTTTTAGTTTTGATCTAAATGCGTCAATAAATTCTAACACTTTCAGTTTGGTTAAGGCAGAACAAAAAAAAATAGATTTCATTTCATGTGCACAATAAAAAAGCCGCCAAGTTGTCTTTTCTACTCATTTGTTATACCCTGTAAGCAGTCGAAATGTGTGTGAAGGGGCATGCCACGAGCGCTGAATGAATTAATCATTCATTTATGATATTTCCTAGAATGTACAAATCTTTAATTTGAATTTTGGAAAGCATGCAGAGTCAAATGTTTTCTGCTTAAATCAAATACTTTTCAGATTAATACATAATATATATCAAATTTGAATATATATTTTTTAAAATACAATTTTAAATATGTTTCAAAATAATAATATTCCAGTCTCTCAAAATAAGTATCATTTAAAATCGATGTCTCAGCAGTTTCTTGGAGTATTAGAAAAATGATTTGGCATTCATTTAATTAATCATTCTTTTTAAATTTAATCTATAGCATTCATGCAGGCTGTAAGAACTGTCAGCTTAATATTATTCAGCATTACTTACAATATGTTTAATGCGCCTACAGGGTATCTGCGAGTCGAGCACTCTTATCTACCCACTTTTTATATTGTTACTTGTGTTTAGTGTTTTTTTTATTCTGCTACCTCAGCGATTTTTACCAGAGTTTTAGTTCTGCTCTTGGTCTTATCAATGGGCTCGTTTTAAAATCAACGCCTGCTTATTTACGAGGTATATATATACATATATATATATATATATACATGTGTAAATGGGTGTGTGTGTGTGTGTGTTTGCTTTGGCTTTTTCTAAGTTTCTCATTTCATTTATGGCTGTGAATGAGCTCGAAGAAACTTATCGCCCAATGCGCATCTTGGCAAACCATTCCAAATACAGATGGCGATGGCGATGGCGATGGCGATGGAGATGAAGATTTAGAGACTGAGTTTTTGGACGCTGCTAAGAACAACAATAAAAGGTTTTTATGCCTACACAGGATAAGCCAAAAGCAAGTGACGTATTCGGAGAGAGATACATATGTGTACACGGTAAAGAGTTCTCCGTACTCAGTTCTCCCCCTCTCAAATCTACAGTCTCCATTCTCATTTCTCTAATGCCACAGACTGTGTTCAGTTGTCTCGCTCTCACTAATGCACTCTCATTTGCTGTCTCGCTCGGCAAATTTATTGTTGCTGATAAACGTTAATAAATTAATTAGAATTATTGAAATGCGTCGTGGTTGGAAACGGGCTACAGAATTGTGAGTCCAGTGGAACAGCAAAGTTGTGCAACATGCAAACACAGCCATGGACGCCATTATGCGCTGATTTGTGTTGCATGCTTTGGGGCACACAGCACACAGTTACAGTTGACACTGGACACTGGACTCTGGACAGTGGACAGTGGATACTGCCACATGGGGCAGACTGTGGCACACGCACGCACTTTGAATTAGTTTGTTTGAACTCGACGCTTATCTCAAGTAGTAGATTTTGCCGCATTTTGTTGCCATTTTTGGTCCGGCTGCCTCGCAATGCTTTTTTGGCCATTTGCATTTTGAGTCCGAAAACCAAAAGCGTTCCAAAACGATTGCGACACTTTTATCAATTAAATTTACGCAGCCCATAAAAATATTGAATATGATCTATGCGTTCACATTTATGCCACAAAATGCTGCTTAAATCGGTGTCACTTTTTTGGCCAGTCTTTGGTCGGCGTTTAAATAGCCAAGTCTACGATAATCAAATAGGTGGCCTTCGAGTGAGACGCTGAAAATAATACAAGAAAACTTTAAGCATCTTGCTGGGTTTTTTTGAAGCGCTTTTTGAGGGTATTATAATTTTGTCACGGAATTTGTCAGATGAATAGACGAAACATTTTAAGTTTTCTTGATATAATATTATAATATTTAAAACGAGTCAAATGTGTAAGCAAAATATCGGAAATAACATTTTAAATATTTTTGCCATAATATACAATTTAAAATAATCAAAATATGTAAGAGGAATATCACAAAACAAATATTAAATATTAATAAATAAATAAATGTAATAAATAAAGGGTGTAAGCGAAATATCGGAATAAATATTCTTAAATATTTTTACTACGATTTTTAAGTTAATCAATCTGCATAAAATTAATTTTTTTTGTAAGCAAATCTTTTGTGCATAATTATTTATTTGTAAACTGTTGTGAATACTAAGATAATATTCCTTAATCGATCTGCCAATAAAAAACATTTTTTAAACTAAATGTTTTGAATTTTCCTCAATTTTGTAATAGTAAGAAAATATAATTTATTCGATCTGAGGAAAATGAAGTAGTTACAGGCAACTCATTGGCATATCTTAAAAACCATAAGCCGATTTTGATATTTGGCAAATTTCGCATAGTAAGAAAATGTCAATTCAAAAATATATAATTTTATTCTAAGCTTCAGAGTATTTATTTAGCGACTCTGCAAAGTTAGCTTGACAATCTTTTTTAATGCCATTAAAAGTTTTTTGCGCGCTTTTAGCCAAAGTTTTGAGCACTAAGGTGCCTTTTTTATTGGCCGCCAGTGTCCAGACGTGTTCGCCCCGCAGGAATTTGGCTCAAGGTGGCGTAAAACACAACAACAAAAAAAGTATACAGAAAAAAATGGGAGAAAATAAAAATTGAATAAAACTTTTTTAGCGCACAAATGTTTTGCTGCTAATTGAAAATATCTGTTGGGGTTCAATTAGACGACGGCGACTTTTGGCGGCGACTTCGTTGTCGGTTGCACCACCGTGTGGCGACTTAAGCATTACCCACCAACAACAGCCACAGCCAGAAACTTAGCAAGTGTTGAGCAATGTCAAAAAAACAGGAAAGAATAACTCACTTAGGCAAGCTGTAAATTAAATACTCTTGTGGTATTCCAACTGATCAATATCAAATTTATAAATATGAAATGTTTAAAATATTATTCCCATAATAATATTATAAGTAGTGTCCAAAATGTAAGTTAGAAATCTGCTTATTAAAATAATTATTAAAATTTCGAACTAGTTATTTTGGTTAGGATATCTTGAAAAAAAAGTTTCGATATTGCTTTAATGACTGATATAAATAGGTAGATTGATCAAAATATGTATATATTTCTAGTTTAATCTATCAGAGATAGTTGGATAGATAAGTAAACAGTCTATATCTTCCCAGTTAAACATGCTCTTCAAGTACATATATATGCAGTTGACGTTGTCTCCTTCCAATTACAAACTTAACTTTAAAATTAATCTACCCTCTTCAAGAGTATAAAAAGAACACGCTGATTTAAGCACATTTTTTGCAAAACATTTTTTTTTCATCTACCATCTACTTTATCAATTGTTGGAAGTCTGGGTGTGTGTGTTGGTGTGTGTGCGGTTGACTTGCCAGCTTGTTGAGGTTGTCCGTGCAGAGGAAGTGCTAGTCACTGATGGAGAGCCCTGATTCGATTCGATACGATTGTTAGCGCAAATTAAAAAGTTTTGCAAAACTTGCGGCATACAAATGAATTCAAAAACTTACCTGCAACTACTGCTGAAGATCTCTCTGCTAAACTTAGTGCGCAAAAAAAAGAAGAAGAAAAAAATAAGAGAAACATGTAAAAAACTTTAAAAGGAAACTTTCGTTTGCTTCATTTAATTCCAGTTGAAAACTTGGGCTACTGGTAAGCAAATTGTGGCATTGGACTTAAAATATAAATTAAAATATGAAAAAATGTAAAATATTTTTTTGATGTACAATTTAAAACATATTGTTCTTATTTTAAAAGTATTTTCCATATAACAATATGAATAAATATATATAATTGAACATAAATGGTAATAAAAGAGTGTCACTTCAGGGAATAAATAAATTCTGAACATGTTTTTCATTTATGGCATGCAAAAGTTATAAGTTGAGTTAGTCGACGAACAACTCAGTCTTCATTATCGGATGTATATAATTGAGTTCTTGATGATGGAAGAAGGGTAATACAAATTGAACTCCTTTAAAAATAAATAAATTGTCAGCATGGATTAGGGAAATTCTGCACAAATTAATCAAATTTTATAGTTACTTTATGAATTAATTTTGAATGTGTAAAATTGGGTTGTTGACAATAAAAGTTAAGCAATAAAAATATAACAAATCTGGGAACAAATTAATTGTAACAACTCTATTAAATATACATATATATATTTATTAAATTATGCTGATTTAGTCAATGAACTAGGGAATCTTCCAATGCATAGAATATCATTAACGATTATTGAAAAAGAGAAGAATCAGATTACATAATTATTGACTCGATTGAGTCCATTCAACCAGGTAAACTCCACTGAAAACCGCATCAAATTCCAGTCAATAATTCACCAGAAAAAACCGCCAACTATTTAGGCTTTAACAATATATTAGATAGTATCACAACATGGCCAACTAGAGTCAATTAATGGCAGCTGTTTAACTAACTCGCATGTTTGCCGCAACTAATGAATGAGCAAACATTAAGCGCACATGTTCAGCCAGTTAGGTAAATACACACACATATATATACATATATATAATTAAACAAAAATCAAGCATCGAATGCGGCTTGAACACAAATTGTCAATTAAAAGGTATTTAAACGTAATACCACCCAGGTCACGGCCTCAGCCAAAGCGCTTAATCCACGTAAATTAGTGCAAAAATCAAGTGGATATACCTTGTTGCCCCCCAGGGGGACAGAGAGAGAGAGAGAGAGAGAGAGCGAGTGGAGGGGGTAGACTGTGTTGGCGGTGCTGACAGTGCCACAAGTGGCGCCACCCTCCTTTTTTTGGGAGTAAACACGGCGGCAACCGACACCAATAAAGCCAACAGAGCGTTTTTAGGGTTAAGTCCATGTCAAAGTGTCAGTTTAGTATCGGTATCATGTCATGTTGTGCCACAGATTCTAATGGGGGAGTGTACGTAAGTGTGTGTGTGTGTGTGTGTGTGAGGGGTATGGGATTTTAATTTCGTGTGCGGCAACATGATGCCAAACGTGTGGCACTCAACTCATGCCCCTTGCCCGTTGAGGTGCAACGTTTTACTAATGAATTTAACAAGGCTTTGCCACGTCTGGACAAAGTTGCATGCTGCACGTTGCATACTCATTAAAATGTCACTGCAAATGGATAGGGGAGAGCGGAGAGGGGAGCTCGGCCGTAGACTGGCATCAGCTGCACTTTGTTGCCATTTCTGTTTATCCAGCCAACATATTTTTCAAATGTTCCGTTTTTGCATAAGTGAAAGGCCAAAAAGGAAGATAACGGCGTGCACAACACAACCCCCGATCCCCAATCCCCCAATCCCCTGCTCCACATGCAACCTGGCCCCTGTGTCCATGTGGCCAGGACACACGACATTGGCGTCAACAACAACAACAACAACAACTGAAACAACAACAATGGCGCGCAAATTTACGGCTCACCTACGCGACTAGAAGCAGTAAAGATGCTAAATTCTTTCGGGGGTTGGACACTGGACAGCTTGCCACACACACACACACATGTGTGTGTGGGTGTGTGCATACACACAGAGAAAAATATTAACCAAGAAACTTAATTTACTCAAACTGAGTTCAGTTGTACTACAATGAACAACCTCGAATGAAGTCTGTTATCTTCCTACTTGTCATGTTAATTTTTAGTAACTTTCACTATTGATTCCAGATTGTAAATCTTAATTCTTATTCCAAGATTTGATTGAGTTCATCCATTCCAGACTGAATCAACTTAATTCCAGCTTGTCATGTTCCTTTTTAAAGAAATAAATGTTGTTGTCTTCCTACTTTGATAAAAATTGGATATTGAAGATCTTAAGACTTACACCAAGTAATATGCTTTGCTTCTTAGTAGTGTTTTTCGCTGAGTGTGCATGTGTGTTTGCGTATGTGTGTGTTTATGCGTTGGCTTATTTAAATTTGTTTTTATGCGCCATGTAGCAGCCACTGTGGCTGCCGCAGTCAGGTTTGCTGTTAATCCAATAAAATTGCGTAATTAAATTTGTGCTTCATTTGGCGTTTGTCATGAGCAACATTAACTTTGTTGTTATTTTTGTGGCACGTATTGTTTTTGCCACTGTTTGTTGTGGTGACAAATTTAAAACCTGTTGTCATTTGCCATTTTTTTGTTAGAGACGGGGCAGCAGCTCAGCTGAGGCAACCCTTCGCAACGGGCAACAAATCGCAGTCGGGCAAAACAAAAAAAATTTTGTACACGTCGTAATTTTTCAATTGTTGCATAATTGAAGGCAGCCAGCGACACACGCAGGACAATGCCCACCGTGCCGCAGATGGAAAATGCAAAAAAAAAAATTACAAAAATTGACTGAAAAAATATTGGCAGCCAATGGCAAATTGTCAAAGGATAAAAAGTCCTGTTGCTGGTGAGAATATTGACGGTGTGAACTGTGAACGTTGCAGGCTTGTTGATGTGTGGCTTGGTTGTCGATTTATTTTTTTTTAAGGGGGGTGGCATACACTGGGGAAATAATTGTTGACATTGACTAGCAATTGTGTCTGTGTGTGTGTGGCAAAACGATTTTTAATTGTCAAGTGTTTTGCGGTTAGCCGCCACACACTCATCACAGACACACAAACGACAAAATTATGCAGGCCGATAAAGTGTAGTCGATATGGATGGAAAAGACGCCAGAGCAGAGAATACGCGATGTTGCACGTTGCACACAGTTTCCGGAGGAAGTGTGTGGCAACAAGGCAAGCCGCCGGGCCAGATAACAGATGCTCGCAGATGCAACTGCCGCCACGCTGACTCAAAAGGCCGCTGACTTTGCAACAATGCAGCGATAAAGCTTTTCCTCTTTTCTTTCCTTGCCTTTTTCCTTTTACTTGCCGAAGAGTATTCAAATTATGTTGTGAAGTGTGCAACACCAAATTAACCGTAATTAAAATAGGTATATTTTCCAGGAAAATCACAATTTTATCAAGCACCAACCAATGTGAGCAAAGTAGGTTTTTCGTCTAACTTTGATTAACTAATTTATAAATTTTTGCTTTTTTGCGTAATTATCTTACTTAGAAAAAGAAATCACTTAACTAAACTTGCACCGAATGCATTTGAAGCAGGTAGATCGATAAAAAAAATCATTTTAATTGATTTTCATAGTTAAGTGCTCATTTTTTAAGTTCAATGGGTTAACCATGGGTTAACTCTCTTTTGAACCGGCTAAAACGAAGCACGATCGAAACAGAGCCTCAGCTATCTCTACTTTTCCATATTCTTTCTTTCTTTTTTTTGCGCCCACTATTGCTGCAACGTGCGGCAAGATGAAAAAGGCGCTCAAGTGCGCAGCAATCTAAAAGCCGAGAAGAGGAGACATAGTTTGAGCTACTCGGGCAGCCTGCGCTGAGTTGAGCTGCGCTGCGCTGAGCTGAGCTGATGAGTGCCAAGCACTGCCGGTCACTTTTTTCTACGCCTTATCAGCCGCCTCGTTCGATGAGACTTCTATGTGAAGCAGCCCCTTCCAAATGCCCCAACCCAGCCCCTCTCTCCGTTCCTCTGTGTTACCCTTTGAGAGCGTTTGCATTTGCGTGTGCTCGTTTCGCAGCGGCTTCATTCAATCAGCGCGTCTGTTGGATAGAAAACCGCTTCAACATTTTTTTCATTTTCTTTTTTTAATACGAAATATTCTCTGATAAGCGAAAATGCGTCAAACGGCGGCGCGGCTTGTGCCACACATTTGTTTTTTGGGTTTCTTTTTTCGAATACCCTGTTGGCAGTTTGCTGACTAAAAGGTATGTCAGAGCTGGACATATGAATGTAACAGCAGTTGCGAGCGATAAAATTAAGCACTCATTAACTACTCAATACTTTGGAAATAATTAATATTTAATTATATTAAAATTACTTAAGTCACTTTCGTCTTACTTCATGTTAGACATAAGTCATCTGTAAATTTAATTTTGCTTGTTAATTATTTTGTATTTATTTAATGTTTATTAATTATTAACACGGGAGAACGATTTTAAAATATTGAAAATATTTTAAAGATTTAAAGAAATTTAATATTGTTATTCAGAAAAAGGTATAACAACATTTTAATTCGAATAACATAAAATAAATGACTAATTTATTATTTTGGAATAAAAAAACTGGGAATCGTGCAGCAACTTTTACTTCCTGCTCCAACTGCAGAAAACTTAAAGTTACTTAACTCGATTATTTTTAGTCATCTTTAGTCATCTGTAATTTTAAATGTGTTATTAATTTTGTATTTATTTGTTTATTTGTTTAAAGTCGAAGAGTTTTAGTAGGTGATAATACTATATTATATGACTACTCACTTTTAGTAAAAAAAACCAATTTTATTTGTTTAGTTTTGTGGTTGAGTAGAAACCACGAGAGGTATTCGACTACTTCAGTAAATTAGTGATAATTAAAATACTAAAACTAAACTTGAACTGTATTTAATAATCATTTACAGTAGTATATACATATTTACAGGTGTGTTATTAGGGACAACTGTGGAATTGGAGGATATCTTAGGGTTGACTACTTTCAGCTGCAGCAATCCATGTTTTACTTGGTTAGTTTTGTGGTTGATTCAAAAAGGATACGTTGCATTCGGATATGTGATGCTGAAATGTAATTAAGCACATCTCAGCAAAAATGTGACAAAATTGAGAACTGAGAAGCTGTCGGCAAATGGCTGTCGCCATTTTTGCTTTTGCTTTTGCCTCTGCTTTGACTTTGGCTTTAATTAAAAAGTTGCGCTTTGTGCAAACAGCCAAAACAGCTATAAAAAAAAAAAAACAGGAAAAAACAAGCCAAAAGCCTTCATATTCATATGCATATTTTTCGCGCCTTATGTAATTAAAATGTTGATGTTGCTGCTCTTTTTGGATTGCCTTAAAGTTGCTGCAAGTTGCAAGCAGCTGCTGCTGCTGCTGCTGCTGCTGTTGCGCCTAGGCTAAATCGAAAAGCAAATGCAGTAAGCAATATGATGTGTATGTGAAAGATATTAACAGCATACTTGGCATAACAATATGGCCAATATAAGCAACAGGAAACAATTTTTCATAGAATTCCAGTTTTTATTAGCCGCCACCCACTCTAAACAAATGAGCAGCATAACAATAACAACAACTTTGGTAATATGACTGTGCAGCTTGAGAGTCTGCTTGCATTTTTGCTTAGCCAGGACGATAAGGAGGATGTGGATGAGGATGAGGATGAGGATGGGGAAAAGGATACCAAGAGCAAGACCAAAAGATGCCCTGGCATGTCTCATAAGACAAAATAAAGTATGGCTGCCATTTGGCAACACTTTGCAGGCCGTTAGCAGCGTCACCAAAAATCCCCTCTCCATCGCTTCCTCCCATCTTTTATGGCCAAGAGCAGAGCAAAGCGAGGCCAAGACAACTTTTTAAATTGTTAATGTGCGCGCTCAGACAAAAGAGCTGTCATAATTCGCAGCAAAATATTGTCAGCAAACTTATATGGCAAGCAAGGACTTACATGATGCCAATTTACAACGCCTGGCAAGACATTAGCCATTATCGCCATTATAGCCAGCAGAACCAGTGTCTTGGCTTTGGCTCCCTCTCTGTTGGCCGGAAGTGCGCACCATTTTCTAATATTTGTAACGGATGTAATTAATATGTGCAATGAATGTGGCAGCAACTCGACAGTTGTTGCCCAAATGGTAATGGCCATTATGGTCATATAATGACTGAGATAATCACTGCGATTCGAGAGCATCAGCAATATCTCAAAACAAACTGCAAACAAAACTGCAAACAGCAGACAATAAAAACAATGAGTAAACAAATTTAAAAAAACATATACTAAGATCAAGAGTATTATCTATATAAGATCCAGAATATAATTTAAATTCAATATCTTAGAGTGAGTCATTGAATGAGAGATGATCAGCAGTATCTTAAACAAAATGCAATCAAAAATAATCATTCTTAATTCCAGAATATATTATAGGTTTCATCATTAATATATTCCAGATTCAATCATGAATACATTGACAGAATGAGTCATCTAATGACAGAGATAACCACAGCGAGCATCAGCAATATCTCAAACAAAGCTTTAAATGCAGTCCAACAAAAATCATACTTAAATCAAGAATATATATTCTAGACCCCTTCAAAAATATATTATTAGATTTAGTTAGTTTATTCCAGAATGTACAACATAGAGTTTAGCTAGTTGTATTCTTATTTCTCATTTTGTTTCTCCTTTAGTCAACAATGGTAGAAACTTGGAAACTTACTTCAAGTGGGGATTAAACTATCTTTAAACAAGTAAAAGAAGTACATATTTAGCTTTAATTAAGACCTGAGCGCATTGCAAACAATTTGTCTTAAAGTAATTAAAGAAAATAGTTCACAAATCTTTTATTCTATTGATGTTTTTATTTTTAAGGTATGTAAGCTACATGAATAGATTGAAGTAAATAATGCTTATAGCTAAGGCACTCCACGATCTGTTTGATAGGTACATATTAACCGATTCCTGACTAGGTTCATTAAAGCTACCTCTGCCTTAATTCAAGCATAGAATTATCTTTCTGATCTTAAATTAAAGTTAATATCCGCCGATTCTTAATTAATGTAGAAATATTTCGATTCATATAATATGGGTGATATCGATTCCGTTGCGCTGATGAATCTTATTAATTTTAGCTTCCCTGTGTGCCCCTAAAAGTAAGCCACTAATTTTTTATTGAAAATGTTTGCTTATTTATAACTTGTTAAACCTGCTAAAAGCTAAATTAATCGAATAAATTGGGTACTCTAAATGTAGTAAATATGAAATACAAATTCTTGACTCAAAATATAAACAGCTTAAGCTCAAATAGAGCGCTTTGAAATTTACTTAAAATCAGTTGTTTTCAGTGTAGTACACAAATTAATTCCAATAAAAATACGAGTGAAAATTATACAACTTTTTAGCCAAGAAAATAATATACTCAAAGTTCTTTAGAAAACCAGCAGATATATTATCAAAGTTAAACCATATTGGAATCATGTCCTGTTCCACCAAAATCGACAAGGACATGCTTGTGGAGTTCAGTGCATCCTACACATTCTATATTGAGAAGCACAAGCTGATGGAAATCATGAGTCGCATCCTGGCTGAGATAACACTGCAGCAGGTGCAGGATATTCGTCGCTGGCTGGGGGAGAATATACGCCCGATTGCACAGGATGTCTATATGAAGTCCTTGGATGCATTTCATCGAGGAGTCGCCGGTGACTTCTTTCAGCTGCCCAAGAGTTTCTTTCATCGCATTGTGTTGCATGGCAGACCCGGATCGGGTCGTCATTCACTCGCCCATGTGCTGGCCAAGCGTTGGAATCTGCTCATCTTGGATGCGGATGTGCTCGCCTATCATCACATCAATGGACACGAGCAGAATGCAAATGCCAAGCTGCTCCAACAGGGCGTTGGGTCGGATTGTGTCTATTTGCGCTCGGAGGCAATTGGGAATATTATCCAGCAGCGTCTGCTCAAAGAGGATGCACTGCATCGTGGCTGGATTCTGTACAATTATCCCAACAATCGCTGTGAGGCACGTGAGCTATTCGAGGGCTTCACTGTGCCCCCAAATCGCTTGATCTTTCTGCAGATCAACGAGCAAATGGCCAGGATGCGGTTGCTAATGCGCAATTATCGGCCAACTCCGCAGGATAATGTCACCTATCTGGATCGGCAGATGCGACAATTTCGCAAAAGCGAACCAGAATTGAATTGCTATCTGAGTCATCGTCGCGAGGTGGTCTATGTGGATGCCACAGCCTGTTTTGAGGCAGTCAAATGCCACATCATGTCCCACTTGGCCAAGACGCCATACATGCTGGGCCACAAATATGGCGAGAATAGCGCTCTCGAGTAAATCAAATCCGGCATCCAATTGCATGTCCCATAAATTGTCAAATACAAACTTGCTTTCAGAAATCATGTTTCATAATTTCTTATTTTTCAGTTTTTTGTTATTATTTACTCAATTGAATGCTGTTGTTGGGATTGGGGCTGAAAAAAAATGCTGTGCCTATCATCTATTGACGACTACACTCAAGAAAAAAAATTGTCTTTAAATTGAATAAATCGCCCTGCAAATTAAAACGTTTTCCTGTTAGAAATAATCTTTTTCTAAAAATAACAAAGATTGATTATCCCAAACATATAGTGTTTTTGCTAATTTTAGAAATACTTTCTATTATTTAAAAAACCATTTCTAAAAAGTGAAAATGCAAACCCTGGTTTTTAGCAAAACAAATTCATTCTGGATTCAGGAAATCAAGTTTGTACTCTCGTCTGATATATTAGCGTTTGGATAAAAAGATTTTTCAAATTAAGTTACATGAATAACTGTATAAAATATTTGTAAGTGCGAAGTCTTAAAATACAAATGTTTATCAATAATATCAGCATAAAATCGAAATTCTCAAATGAACAGTCAATTTTTTGTCGAGTGTACAAATCCTCGAGTAGACAAAAAAGCGTAAACAATTTTCGTTTAGGTAAACAAAAAAAAAAATGGGAAAAAAATGGAGGCAACCAAAAAAAAAGTGATTTGAAAATATTGTTATTTGAATTTTCAACCAACCACAAAAAAAATGGAAGAAAAACAATAAAACGAAAAACAAATGATTTTATGACCACAACTTAAGTGCTCAATTTTTAATTGTTTGACGACGCTGATAAGTAGCCGAGACACAGATTCAGTGAATGGCAATGTTGGGGAAGGGGGTTGGGGTATGCTTTTTATGGCACCCAAAAGTTCAATCAAAGTTTTTTACTCCCTGTTGATTTAAACGCTGCGCAGGCCGTAGGCCGTTTAATTAGCCTCGCAGGTTGATGGCAATGACGATGAGTATTTGTGCACCCCCAGAGTGCCATCAGGCAAATGAGAGACAAATCTCAAAAATAATTAAAAATAGACGAGGAATTGCATAATTTTCTTCATTTTTTTATTATTGTATTTTAGCGCACAACCTTGATGACAACGGTGAAGCAGCAACGCTTGCTACTCACTTCATCCTTGAGGGCCCAGCGAATGGTATAGGTGCTCATGGGGAACTTGCCATCGATGGGCACTTCAATTGCGTAAGTCTGTTGCACGTTGGCCTTAACCGGACACTGGGTGTTCTTGCACGAGTCACGCTCCAAGGTGAGCAGCGGCAACTCCTCCGTTTCGCTCTTTACCCAGCCCAGCGAGGACACCAAATGCTCTGCATCGAATTTGGGCGTGAAATCAAAACTTATCCGGGATGGACGACGACGCCGTAAACGGCATGGCGTATTTGTTGCCGCCTGGGGGCAGGGATCCACGCGCACCTCATCGATGCTGCACGCATCCACGCTGTCGGGGCACGTCTGGTGTTGAATCACTTCGGCCCGGCAGAATGCAGCCAGGAGCAGCACCAGCAGCAGCGACAGCGAACCCAATTGCAACATGGCGCGTTGAGTGTTGAAAACAGAATGCGATGTTTCACAAGTTGAATGCCTGACTGACTGACGGACTGACGGACTACTGGCCTGCCTGCCTGCTGTGCCTTATCACTCACGGGTCAGAGGTGAAACCGATAAGCGACTCTCGCTGTATGTGCTGTGCCGAGGCCGACACTCACAAAATAATCGAACTTAATTCTGAAACTAATAACTCAGCTTGTCATTCAGAAAACATATTTTTGAAATTCAAGAAAATCTTTTTCAGAAAAAAAATTTTAAGAAAAATGTTTTTTTTTTATTTGGAATAAAAAATGTTTTTAGTTTTGAGATTGACTTTTATTATAGGGCGATTTTCTAAAATTCAGAGTGATTTTTTTTCTGAGTGCAGATAAGAGACTCGACTTTGAGCCGCTTCTCTCGCATGCTCTCTGATAAGTGGCAGCAACTAAAACAGTTCATGCCACACTCGGTCTAGCTGTGGATGCTTCAAAGGTAACTCGATCTAATTGCCGCAGCAACAACTTTGTATTCATTAGCATTCAGACATGAGAGCATTTGTTTGTTGACAGCGTGAAATGTTTGTCAGATAATACACTGGGCAAAAGGGATGGTGAACCAAGAGATAAGTCTGATCTTATATATATACCTATAACCAAATCTAATTAACGCCAACAAAGGCAACGTGTAATCTCCAAGAATGACTTATATGTTTGAATTTGAATTGAAATTATAGATAATAATAATCGTGTATTGGTATACACACACAAAGCAAACCAAATAATTATTTATACAAACAGCATTCATGAGTAAGCCAAAACAAATTCGAAAACAATGCAGAAAATCTTAAAGAAAATTAAAGAAATTGGAAATGAAAATTGCTACTTTCGCAAATTGGAGATGAAATTGGAATTGACAACACAAAACTAAATACTTCTTACGAAAATGATTATAAAAATAAACAAATCAATCGCAAGCAAAATATTAATTTTAAATATATGTAGTTAAAAGCTGGTTTTCATATCCAAGGAAACAGATTAAAAATTAATTATGGATCTCATATTTTTCAATAAGGGAAAATGCATCATGTTCTCTATTGGGAGCACCCAATCCTACGTCCGGAAACGGCTTTTCGCTTCAGCAAATTGATGCACTGATGTTGAAAAGTAGCCAAAAATAAACCATTTAAAACAAGACAGAACTGATTAAAACTAATTGTGAGGTCAGATCTTTTGCTTTTTCATTTGAAATTTGCTAATCTAAAAGTGGAAACGGCAACACACAACGCCTATATACATATGTATATATATAAACTTGACTTGAATGGAAATGAATGCAAATAAATTGTAAGCAAATAAGTCAAATGTTTACTTGTCCACATACCTTTTTCAAAATCACACTTTGTTGACGAGTGTAAGCAGTGTGTCCCTGGTGCACCACAAGGCACGTATATCGACACGCTTATGCTTGGCAGAGTCTGAGGCAGAGTCAGAGTCAGAGTCTGTTGCAGAGTCAGAGACGGGGCAAGAAAGACAAACGAATAGTTGTCACTCACAAGCTGTGCGCACGTCGAGAAATTTGAGACGATTCCCCCCTCGAGAAGTGAGCTGAATGAATGCACTTCAATCTTGAATGCATCGACTATAGCATATATATATATATATGTATATGTATATATCGGAGCTGTCAATATGCCAGGCCACAACGACGGCAATTGCACGGCTCATTTGCTGGCACATATGTCAACAGGCGGACAACAACAACGACGACAACAACATTTCTAACAAATTTGACTAAAAAGTGACAACATTTCAAAAAATATGGGAAAACACACCCCAACCCCCGACACGCTTTAACAACACTTGCGACTCTATAGAAGCTGCCGCAATTTGATGCAACATTTTTATCATGCCCAAAGGAGGCAATTAAATGTGGAAAATATAAGTATCTCAGACACAAGAAAATCGTTTTTAGCATGCAAAACATGTTTTTTTTCTGGTTCCATCGCTCAAACAAGTTTTTCAAACAGAAAATATATTGATAGAAAAGTTTCGCGGCAAGCGCACATTAATTAACAGTCAGTCAGTCGGTCAGTCAAAGTTGATGAAAACACGTTTTCCATTTTCCTTGCCGCTCTCTTCAAATACCCTTTGCCCATTAAGAATGGGAAGTTGTGCGTATGCAGTTAGTAAATAAAAATAATCCCAGTTAGAAAATATATTATTAATCAGCACCAAGATAATTAGTCGATTTCGCTATCGATAACTGCCTGACTTATGGTCTATCGATAAAAGTCGATCAGCAATCGTAGTTAAAGCAAAAATTCGAAAGACGTAGTGGAAAAAATGAGTAATAATAATAAATATCGGCTTAGAATCACAAAAGTGGTTAAAGAAATCTGATTTGCTTTTTACACCACGTGTCTAATTACAGGGTATATCCTAGCAAATTCTTCCGACTGAAGCACTATTTTTCTATTTTTTTTATTTGTATATTTTGCTCAATTTAAAAATATAAATATATATCTTACAATATTTCTTCTAGTTATATTAAATCAAATCAAGATCGGTTAAGAACCACAAAAGTTGTCTAAGAATTTTACAACAAGCGCTTAATTACAGGGTATCTCCAAGTAGAGCTCTCACGCGACTAATGATTATGTTTTTTGTTTTTTTGTGTAATACATTTCGCATAAATTAAAACCAAACATTTTTTAACATTTCCCTCTCCAGCCGTTGGCCTTTTTATCGCCAACGACTTTGCGCCTTTATCAGAGTCCACTGAACGGTGAATCAACAAAAACCAAAACCAAAACAGAATTAATTCATTAAAGAAAAATGCAAAGCATTAAAAAAATTACCAAGAACTTGCTGATGATGACGCTGATGGGGTGCCAGAGAGCGAAAAAATGAACAGCAGCAAATAAAAAATACAACAGAAAAAATGAAAAAAAAAAATGAAATTTATGTTTTATTACTTAATGAACTTACCGCAAATTAAGCCAAGGGTGGCCCAAAAGAAAAACACAGCCGACGACTCCAAGTTCAGTTCGCCTTGTCTTCAATTAATATGCACAAAATGTCAACACCAACGGCTGCTGGTCATCAAGCCACTAAATCCGGAGGACTCCGACTACGGCTACGGTTACGGGTAAGTGTGTCCGGCCATTTTGTGCGATGTGATGAAAGCAAATTGGTTAGCAATTAATTGCAAGTTCTTTTTTAATTGAACACGTGATGAAGCAGCCGACTGGCCTGAAAAGGGTTCGATCTGAAGTTTAAGAACTTGAACTGATTCCATGTTGGGATTATATATATAATCTATATGCATATTAAATATGAGCAGAAAAAGGAGTTGACCTCAGTTCAATTTTTTATTCTTCGAAATTAAACTGATTAAAAGTTTTTTTATTTATTTGTATAATGTCAGCGGACACAAGAAAATACAAAAAGTAAATAGATTAAATAAAATTAAAAATAAAATTGAATATTAAATTACATTTCTTTATATATTTTATTATATATTTTTTTTTTATTTATAGTCTCCTTCTACAAAGATAAAGTGAAAGTAATTAAATCCGTGAGAGATTTAATGTTAATATATTAAAAATAAATAATAAATAAATACTAAATAAATAACAAATACATCAATAAATATTTTCGAAGGTTTTCCTAGGAATTCCGAAATCTGTCTCTCTTTGGCGATAAGAAATTCTAAAGTGATAATGTCAATTGCGAGCATGCAAGAGCAATCAGAGACCAAGCAAATATGATCTCATCAGTTGCTTGCTGCGAATGCTAAGGAATGGATTTGGGGCTTCGCTTGCTGCTGCTGGTGCTCATTCCCTGGGTCTGGGCACAGAGGGAACAGGCAGTAGGTAAGCTAGCAGAATAATAACTGTAATATGAGTATATATATATATAAATATGTATTTATTTCGTGCAGCGCCTTGTGACTTTCAAGAATGCGGCACATTCAACGAGGAACTGCTTTAGAAAATTACGCATATCACGGATATCCAGGAACATCCCTGGATGGGCAGGGCGGGATATGAGAGTATGTCTAGAAAAAGTGAATATTTAAGTACAATAACTATAATTACTTGAATTGAATTAGCCGATCATGGCATAGTCTACAAGTGCCTGGCCGTCCTCCTCTCCAACCAACATCTCTTGGCACCCGCCAATTGTTTTGAAACCTGGCAGTTGGAGAAGACTCCCGTTCGCTATGTGCTCCTGGGAGATTGGAATCCGAGGAATGCCTTCATGCAACCGGATTGCGATGCCAGGCAGCGCTGCAATTCGAAACCTCAGTTGATGGAGATCGACGAGATCATCATACATCCCGAATACGTAACTTCCACGTTCACCAACAACGTTAGCATCTTGAAGTTGGCTCTGACTGTGACTCTTACGGATCACATTCGACCCATTCGCCTGACGCCTTTGGGCATCAATCCCATTGGCCAACATCTTTCACTTACGGGCTTTGCGATGAATGCCACCATTGCCTACAAGTTGAAGGGTCTGGTGCACATTGCGGGCAACTCAAAGTGTCGTCGCCATCTGCTCGATTACGACAATCCCATTTCGGCAACACACTATAGACTGAGGCACCTCTGTGGCTTTAGCAATCTGAACTCCACATTATTATCCGGATCGGCGCTGATGGGCGTCCAAGCAGAACCGAAGAACTACTATCTGGTTGGACTGCTGCTCGCCAAGAGCAGCGATATGCCACAAATCTATATTAGGGTGCAACCCTATCGCAAATGGATCAAACGCAATATAGCAATATAATACTGAAAAATACTGACTAACATAAGGGAAACTTACAAAATTCTGTTAACTTTAACTAAAATTGTATAATTTTCGGAGTTTTGCATTAATTGTGTATTCGAAAAGTGTTCCGAGCTTATGATTTCTTGAAGGATTAAGCAGAGAGGTTCCTCTGAACGTGCTTGACTGTGGTAATCTTAATTTAATCCACAGGCTCAAAAATTTGCTTTATTTATTTTTAGAATTTTCTATTAATTTTTGAAATAAATACTTTTGAAAAAATACCCTCGCAATTCCATAGTGAAGACAAAATACTGCAAATAATTTTTTATGATAAGATAAAATATCGAAAATACTCTTTTCGTAACGTGTGATATTTAATTTAGTTATATTAATAATTCATATTTTATTATTGTTGTTGTTCAAGGTATATGTTAGGACTGTAATTATTTCAACTGATAAGAAAAGCAGTCGGAAAACGAGCAATTGAAAAGTCGTTGGCAAAAGCAAAGGCAAAAGCTGGCCATCATTTGCGGAGCAAATGTAGCTTGTGATTTGAGCAGATTTGTCGCAATGCTTATGTCAAACTGCCAGCCACGCCCCCTTTCCTGATTTTCTGTTTGTTTTTTTTTTGTTTTTCTTTGTTTAGCCCTAATGGGGACTGAAATCACCTCAAGCGCCATAAAAAGTCAAATGAAATAAAAGCAAAAGCCGCTGCAGACGATACGAAACGAAACGAGAAACAAAAAATAATGAGTACACTCAGAGGCCAGTGGGTGTTGTGGATACACTCACTCGAATCAACGGTATCGTCAAGATTTTTATTTCTTGGAATAATCTGGGAGCGGAGCACACGACTAATCTTCATTTAATTTCATTTGCGCCAAGCAACTGAAATTGAAACCGAAATCGCAATCGCAGCCGGAGTTAAAGTCGATGGGGAAGGAAATACCTCTGGCAAGGACAATATAAGGACATTGGCAGACTCGAACGGAGACCATGACCGGGGAGACCTGGGGGGGCATTTGCAACATTTCATTGGCTGTGGCAGCGTCAAGGAGATCAAAAGTATGCGACACCGTGGCTTAATTCGATTTTAACAATTGCATGGCTGCTCACACAGCCAATGGCAATAGCCGTGCCCCCGCCACCCCCAACTACTCCCTCCTCCCCCCCCCCCCCCTCCATCAGCCAGCCAGCCAGCTAACTCTAATTGAACTGAGGACGAAGATGGTGCAAGTCCTGCTCGTGGTCCTTGGTCCTGCTTGGCGCACATAAAATTAATCCGACGTGTGGCGCCGCCAGCTTCGTCAGCGTCTTCAACAATTTGAATTTAAATGTCGCCTTGCTTTTTATTTCTATCTTTATGCGCACTGTTAACTTAAGCACAAGAAAAAATACACAATCCAGAAAGCTGTAGTCGAGAGCGCTCGACTAGCTGATACCCTGAAATAAGTTGCAAAATATACATCAATTGAAATCATTTGTTTGCTGATATTTGTTTGTTCAAAATTAACATTTCTTATCCGATCTCAAAGAAACTCTGATATTGTTGTATTGAAGTGTAAGAATCATAAAAATTAATTTATTGGCAAGTTTGGTTAAGTGATAAAAAATTTATAAGATTGATCGACTGACTGTTGATATGACAATTTAGGTCAAATAATAGATACAAATATTCCCAAGCTGACTGCCAGCTTCTCACAGATAGCTACAACACAATGCCTTCTTATGGCATCAGAGACGTCGCACACTTCAACACAAAGGCATAATACTCTCTGGCAGGGTATGCAAAAAATAGAAATAAAAAACAACTGAAAAGAAAAACAGAAATCGCCCAAGTCGAAGAGGATAACCGGAGCAGTGCCAAGGAACCTTTGCGAATTGAATTAAAAGTGTCGCTGAACGTGTCCCTGTCCTTGTCTGGCACGTGCACAACTCTAACCAATTGTCTTGTGTATTTCTTGCTTAGGTGTCGATGCTCGAGCAGCACCAACAACCCCCTCCTCCTGCCCCACTCCTTGCAACGCACAATCTACGCATCTATTGAGAATTTTATTGCTTGGAATAATTAGCTGAATTAAGCACACAAATTAATTGGCGCCACCAGCATATGTGAAAAAAAAGCAAAAAGAAGAAAAAAAAACAGCTAAAACAAGAAACATAATCAAGCTAAATAATTTAGCTGTAGAAAATGTCAAGCTGACTTACTTTTATAGGCATCAGGCTCACAGCAGATTTACGCAGTTCACCGAATGGAATTTTCAGCTGCTGATAAAAACAAACACAAGTGCAGATGTATACATATATATATATACATGTGTATAGTATATAGTTGAACTCAGTCACCATATCTTCATGCGACTCAGACTCTTGCTCAAGTTCTCCTTCTCTTCCTCTTCCTCTTGCGCTCTCGCTTTCTCTCTAACTTATCGCATCTTGCATGAATTTCACATAAAACATTTGTTTATCAACATTCGAGTCAACAACTTGCATAAACGCAAAAAAAAAACACAAAAAAAAACAAAAAAAAACAACAAAAAATTCACAAAATATACATTTCTGTGTAATTTACCCCTCAGCTGAAAGCAAGTTCAATTAAAATAATGTAATAATATTTTAAGATTAATTTTGCTTAATTCCAACTAATATCTGCGACGTGGAAGCGCCTTGCGAATATAATCTTCGGATTTTACTTGAATTCAGTTTAAAATAATAATAATATTCAAAATAATTATAATAATAATAATAATAATAATAATGATCACTAGCTCCTCTTAAATGGAGGCGCTTTTGTGAGTAATACCTACACAGAAAAAAACGCAGGAAGCTGATAATATTATTATTATTTCTATTGTTCAACATGAGTTTATCTTTTGTCTGAGTAACCCGTATGTATTTCCGTTGCTCACTAATGTAATGTATGAAGACGCCCACTGCATGTGGCACTTGCAACATGCTGCAACAATAGTAGCAACAACAACAACAACAAAAAAAAGCATTTCATGCAAAAAGGTTTTTAATTTAAATTTCTCGACGTTGACGTGTGGCATGTGCCATTGTCCTCCTCTTCCTCGTGTCAGTACACTCAAAGAAAAACACTGCACTTAAGAAATTCGCTCTGGAATCCAAATTTTAATAATAATAATTAAATTAAAATATTAATAATTTATTTAAGAAAATTCTTAAAATTGAAAACAAAAATTATGATTTGGAAATGTTTTCTATAATTAATAAATACTTTTTTCTCAACGTACTCGTCCTGCTCATCCTAGTATCAGTGCACTTAAGAAACACAAGATCTAAAATTTCTAAAGACTATATCCCTTTATACTGACATTTTTCTCTGAGTGTACTTGTCCTGCTGAATTTTAGTAAATCACCTAGTTCTTAGAAATAATTTTTAGAAATGCCAAAAAAAAGGTTTAGAATTAAAATTGAATTTGTTGTTGTCTTGGAAATGTTTTCAATTATTTAGCAATGCATTTCAAATAAGCTCAAACGAAAACAAATTATTTTAGATTTTTTTCTGAGTGTATACGTCTGTGTCGTCCTTGCCTTTTGTCGCCTGACATTTACATCTGCCGAGATGTGGGCAATGTCTTCCGTGGCGTATGGCCAAAAGAAACTACCCACATGGCCCACAAAATCCTAAACACAGCCACACACACACACACACATGCACACACATACGCACACACACACACACATTGGCCATGCACAATTGACGTTTACATTGTTCTCGAGAATTATTATGTGGTTTCCAAGCAGGGAGCCGCCTTAGCACATGTGTGCCACAAGCAACGAGCCTTGGGCTTATCAGTGAGCAACACTTAGGTGAAGTACAACAAAAGCAACAACAACAACAACAACAAGAGCAACAGCAACAACAACAACAACAACAGTTACATTTTTTTGGGCATGAAAAACTGTAAATTTATCAGCAGAAACAGCAGAAGCAGTAGCAACCCTTTTTCCAGCTGCTGGATATTAGCTTAAGTAGTTAAATGAATCAGGCGTTGCCCAAACTGCCAGCCTGGGGAGGTGTCTCGTGGCTTGTGGTCCACTCCAGAGCCACACAGAGAGAGAGAGAGAGCAAGACAAATTTCTTTAAGACCCAAGCAAGACGACCGCAGGCAATTAATAAAGCAACTTCAGCTCGACACTCAACTCAAGCGAGGAAGACGAGCGAGCAGCTTTCTTCGCTCATGTGTGGCACATAAATTTCAATTTTATTGGCCAAGGTGGGCCAGCAAAACTTTTAATTGTAATTAATTTGGCCTTTTAAGGGAGCAGCAGCAGCAGCAGCAGCAGCAGGAGGAGGAGGAGGAGGAGGAGCAGGAGACGGAGGTGCACCACCCAGTGGGTGGTCTGGTCTTTTTCAAGTGCTGCCAATATAAACACGGCTATTTATGCCACCGCAACACAACAGCCAAGATTGAATTATTCAAAATGCAAATGCAGCATTTTTGGCCGCACCGATTGCGGTTTTTGTTTGCCTCGTTTTGACTGACTGACGTTTTGTTTGTTTTGCAAAAAGCCAAATCGCACTGGGTGGTCCCATCTCGAGATGTTGCCTTAGCCCACTCCCCCCCCATCCGCTCATCTCTAGGTTAATTTCAACTCTCTGTCTGCATTTGTCAGGTGCACAGACGTCTCCTCTTTGAACTGCCCCACATTGAACTTGGCAAGCGGCAGCATTAAGACAACATTGTTGCAAGTAGCTGACATCAAGGACACATACCAAAATAACAAAGAACAAAATAATATTCATGTTTTTACTAAATAATCCATAAATGATGTGATCTTTGAAGCTAATGTCAAGTGAACCACTTTAAGTTTGAAATGTGGAACTTTGATTTATCCAATTGCAAACTTTAACTGTAGACAAAACAATAAGAAAACTATATCCATCTACACATCTGATCAATGGTTTATTTAAGAAATTCGAATCCATACACCTTTTTCACATAATGTGCGGTATTTTTGCCATATTTTCAAGCGATGGCAAAGCCATCGAAGCCAGATGCATTCACGGCAGCAAACACACATTGCGCGAACTGGCCTATCGCCAGAGTGGCAGGCAGCGGCATCGCGGACCTGACGCCACGGGCGTTGTGGTCCTCGCCGAGCAGGGCGTGGCCATGGTACACGAACGCCTACGTATTGTGGGCGTGGAAACGGGCGATCAACCGTTCGTCTCCGACGATGGCAACTTGATACTCGTCGCCAACGGTGAGATCTACAATTATCTGGCACTTGCGGCGCAGATTGCCAAGCGACGTGGCGGGTACAAGCCGAAAAGCGATTGCCACGTGATACTCGAACTGTATCGGGATTATGGAGTGGAGCTGCTGCAGCATATTACGGGCATGTATGCCTTCGCCCTGTACGACAAGCGCAGCAAGGAGCTGCTACTCGCCCGTGATCCCATTGGCATTATACCCATGTATCTGGGCGAGGATGCAGCAGGCAACATTTGGATTGCCTCAGAGATGAAGTGTTTGGTGGGCGTTTGTGAGCGAGTGGAGACTTTTACGCCGGGAGAGGCGCGTTTTGGACGCGTCGGCGCAATGCGTCGTTGGAGTCACTTTGAGCAGCCGTGGATGCAACAGCTGCCGAATCTGCCCTGCGATTTGTCGCTGCTCCGCACCAGTTTGGAGTCAGCGGTGCGCACCCATCTCCACTGCGATGTGCACTTTGGTGCGCTGCTTTCTGGCGGCGTCGATTCCAGCTTGATTGCCTCAATTGCCACGAAAATTATGCGCGAAACTAATCCCGACTACAAACTGAAAACCTTCTCGGTGGGTTTACGCAATGCGCCGGATTTTGAGGCTGCTCGCCAGGTGGCCAAATACATAGGGAGTGAGCACACGGAGCTGATCTTTGAGATTGAGGACGCGCTGGATGGCATACGGGATATTGTGTACCATCTGGAGACCTACGATGTGACCACGGTGCGCTGCAGTCTGCCAATGTTGCTCCTGGCACGCTACATAAAGAGCACGGGGATCAAGATGATACTCTCCGGCGAGGGTGCCGATGAGATCTTTGGCGGCTATTTGTACTTTCACAAAGCGCCCAACTATCAAGAGTTCCACGAGGAGCTGGTGAAACGTGTGCAGCAGCTGCATTTATCCGATTGTCTGCGTGCCAACAAGGTGGCGATGGCGAAGGGTGTTGAGTTGCGTGTTCCATTCCTGGACACGGCCTTCGTCAACTATGTGATGAGCATACGGCCGCAGGCCAAGATTCCCGGAGAACTGAACACCTTCACCAATGAGTCCAAAACACGCATGGAGAAGTTTGTGTTGCGTGCCGCGTTTGCCGATGGTTATCTGCCTGATGAAGTGCTGTGGAGGCAGAAGGAGCAGTTCTCCGATGGCGTCGGCTACGCTTGGATTGACAGCATTCGCCGTGTAGCCACCAGTCATGTCGGGGACGAGGAGTTCGCACTGGCCGGCGAGAGATTCCCCTTCAATACGCCCACAACGAAGGAAGCATTTCATTATCGCTGCATCTTTGAGCAGCAGTTTCCGGGCGAGTCGGCGGCAAAAACGGTGGTCAGATGGGTGCCACGCCTCGATTGGGGCTGTCCGGAGGATCCGTCGGGTCGGGCACAGGCCGTGCATCAGAATAAAGAGGCAGAGACTGAGCTTCAGCGCGAAAGAGCTTAAGTTTTTGAAAAACGAATTTGAATTGTAAATTTCCAACTTTGCTGCCCGCCATGTCATATATATATATATATATATATATATATAATTTTGACGAAAGAGTCTTATAAAAGTGCCGAGTCATCTGTGTCATCTTGCAGGAAAACCAATCATAATAATCAGTAAAATTGTAGGTAATGTAAACCATCGATAAGCATAACACAGATTGTCCACAATACGACGATAACGAGTCTATGGTCAGAATAATCATCACATATCACATGTCGCATATCAAATGCCGCATGCCGCATGTTGCAAGTCGCACACTTAACGCAGCAATATCAACTTGCTGCGACACGAAACCCTTTCTAAATAAACTTTTACCTCACCATTTTTGGGGGCGCTCCACATATGTAAATGACTGCCACAAAATGTTTTGTGCTGTTTAGCAAAAAGGTTGAGTGCAGGGGGTGGAGGGGAGGGGGATCTTTATCACTCCGAGTCGGAAAAAGAGAGTTTGTCGAACAAGAAGTTGGGAGTTTTGAGTTTTGAGTTTGGAGTTGGGCTTCTTGGCTGGGACGAAACTTGTCTAATAAGTTTGCATATCCCTCAGGATATAAAGCAGACTACAAGCGGAGCTCACAAGTATAGTACAACAAACAAATAACGGGATTATAAGACGAAAAAGGGACAAGAAGCAGCAGCAACAAGAAGCAGCAGCAACAACAAGAGACAAGAGGCAGCCACACTGACAGGCGACAAGTGTGCGTCCTGTGCCCAGTTTTAAGCCTGTCCAATTGAACAACAGCTCAGCTGAGACTTTCCTCAGGGTGTGTGTGTTTCAGTGTGTGTGTAGTTGGTGACCCAAAGACAAATTTCTTAAAGGCTTAAAGGTGTGCGTGCGCCTCATATGACTAATTTATAAAATGTAACTGGCCGAACTCTCGAGCTCATTAATGGGCCTAGCAGTTTGGGCTTATGCCGAGCCGAAGTAGTTGCTCGTTAAACTATTAAGACTAATGAGGGTCGCCTGGCCCAGATGCAAATTTATTAGTCCAACTGTCTGTGCACTGAGAAAACTAATTGCCCTCTTACTGACACAATCACAAAGGGTTGCTCGACTTATTAATCAAAAGTTATATTTTTAAAATGCAAAAAAAAAACATAATTTTTGTTTTCTTAAAATCAAGTTTGATTTGTCAAAATTTTTTTTTTAATATCTAGTATTTTTTTATTTATGTACACACAAAATTCTTGACTTTAGATTTTTTGTTGCTTATATTAATATTAAATATTAGTATTTTAATCGACTTCTCATTTTCATTTCAAATTTGAAAATATTTCTAAGAAATTACAAATAATTTCTATAAAAATTTTTTTTTTTTATATGCTTAAGGTGATTTTTAAAAGCATTTTAAAATACGGAAAAATTTTTAAAAAATGGAAAAAATGCTTTCTAATCTTAATAAATTTGATTACGTATATTTCTGGGCAATTTTTATTTTGGGTCGATTTTTAATTTAAGGATATTAGTTTCAATATATTATTGCATTTTTTTCATAGTGACTTTTTTTTAAATTATTACTAAAACCCAGAGAGTTTATTCTAGTTTTCAGAGCGACTTTCATTTTAGTGATATTTTCCAAAATTCTGGGGAAATTTTGATATACATTTTTGTAGTGTGTTTTCAATGCAGGCAGCTGCCGGTTGTCGAACTGTATTCGAGGGTATTTGGAGACCCCAAAACGAGTCACGTCACAGCTAAATTTTGTGGCATGTGGGCGTTTGTCTTTGAGAAGGTGGCGTTCGTTCTTTGGTTGAACAATTCAAGATTTCAAGATTTCTCATTTCAAGTGCAATGCCAGCAAATTTCAGCACGTTTCACATTTCGGTGCTCGTTGCTCGGTGTGTTTGTTGTTTGTTGTTTGTCATTTCGGCGCTTTGTCGTGTTTTGTTGTCTTGTGCTTTCCGCGAATTCGAATATTTTGGGTGGTCAAAAAAAAGTAAAACGGGAATCGAAACCCAAACAAAAACCACACAGCCAAAGATTCCAAAGCCTTTGTTTATTTATCATAAGGTTTGCGGGTGTAGCAAAAGTTTTGACACCAAGTGTTTAATTCACTAAAGAATATGTTTTCAAATGTACACAAAAGTTTCCTCGAACTATCTGACGGGGACTATGAAATTTAGAAGTGATCTTAAAGCAATTTTGTCAGTGCACCATCTTAACTAATTGTTTATATTATTATTTATATTAAATCTATGAGGAAAGTCCAGAATATGAAATCTCTTTAGGCTCCCAACGTTCAAACTTCTATTTCACTAATTTGATGGAAGGTTTTCATGGATAGACGGTCGATTTACGTATCTATCCAAGTAAAGCAAAAATTGGATAACACCAAAAAAAAAAAAAATGCTTAAATCGACCTTTTCATCATATTGGCAAATAAAACTATTTATTTAAATTATTTATTTTTGCTATTTATTAAATCAACTAAACACAAAGTTAGTTTATGCTTGAGGATCCCCAGAAACTTTATAATTATATATAGATATATTTATTTCACTTAAATTTAAATATTAAATTTAATTTTTAATTTAATGGATTTTGAATATTTTGAAGCATTTCGACATTGGCAGACACTTGACAAGTATCAGTATCAGATTGCTATATTGCAACAATTTATACTGCATATCTGCGTTGGCTTTAAGTCTTCAACACCTCACTTATCTATTCTTCTCGCTGGTTATTTATTTATTTATAAGTTTGTGTTGCGATCGAAGGCATATATATATTTATATGTGTGTTAAGAACACCTCTTGGCCGCAAAGTGTTAAAGTTCTCAAACAGATGCCTCAGCTACTACACACACTCGCACACTCACACATACACTCGCACACACACACGTATGTAGCTCCCAAAAGCAATTTGCGGACGTGCATGAAAAACTTTTACTGGCAGCAAATTGGAATTAATGTGAAGTTTCAGTAAAAGTGGCTTAAATGCACACACGGGCCGCATTTTGGGAATTGCAGGACGACAACCAAGATGACGACGATGTGGCAAACTTTTCGAATCCAGTCTTGTACAAGCTGCCACACACACACACACACAGGCACACACACACACACACACTCATATTCGAGAAATAGTTTCAGTTTTCATAGCCGAGTTTTAAGCCGCCAAAGCTGTTGATTATAAGTTCTTTAGTGGGCTGAGTTTAGGGCACACCTCATCGACTTGGCACGTGGCTGGTAATAGATACTATACCCACACACACACGCAGTGAGCCAAGATAAACAAAGGCGCAAAGTGCTGCAGCTTTTCAATAAAGGACGACAAAAATAAAATAAAAATCATTTTGCCGTCAGTTCGATTTGTTGTTGTCTGCGCTGAGCTAACGATTTGTGAATTGCACTTCCTGTCTGTAAATAAGCGCAAAACTATAAATTCCATCCCAAAATGTGCACAGCTCATGCCCCAAAAAATCTTCGAGCACAATTTGCATGCGTGCCGCCGTCTTTGACAAACGCAATTCGAATCGGAATCTGAGCAACTATTCCGTAGTCCGTATTCCGTATTCCGTATTCCATATTCCGTTGCCTGCCTGGCTGGCGTCTTGACTCAGTGTGTGTGGCAGTGTGTGTTTGTTTGTCTTAGTATTTGTTAGTTTAACAGCAAAAGTTTGCCTTTCAAATCGAAAACTAGAAAAACGTCGCATTTTATTACACTGCACGCGAAACTCATAGAGAACTGAGCACTGAGCACTGAGCACTGAGAAGTGAGCTTCAATCGCCGGAGGTGGCAAAAACAACTTCAAGGACTTTAAAAGGCAATTTGTCTGCAAGTTGCCATTAAGTTGGACAAGTTACGATCTATATGCATATGCATCAAAACATCTCAAATCAGTTTATGTTAGACACTTAATCCAAATACCTTCAAAATTTAATTTAATAAATAAATATGAAAGTTACTTAATACAAATAAATTAAAAATTAAATTTAATCAACAAATAAAATTGGTTCAAGAACGAATGAATATAAACTAAGATCAAGTTCAAAACTTACCAAAATAAAATAATGCATTAAAATAAAATTAAAAATAAAATGCACTTAAAACAAATACATTCAAGAATAGTTGAAATGAATAAATATTTTATTGCATTAATAAGCATAAACAGTTAAAATAATTATTAAATTAAACATATTACCAATAAATATATATATACTTTATTTATACTGCTTTAAGTGTAGTCAAAAAGTGATTCCGATAAAATTTTCAGCTGCGTTTTAAACTGGAAATAAATGACATAAAAATATTGTAAATTTTGTTTTGGAACTTGCTCAATATTCGGAAGATTTTGCAGCTGACATTAAAGCAAAATATCAATGAAGTCAGGCTAATATATCATATAACTCTAGAACAACATATGGAAAGATAATTTCTTGTAGATATCGAAGCAAAACTCATTCAGGCAAAGAATCAGGAACGATCGGTGAAAAACTATTTTGCTAACAAAGATATTCCATTGGATATTATGCATATTATAATATTGCTCAAAGTTGGGTAAAAAATCATTAAAATTAGCCAACTATATCATAAAGTTTTCATAGATTAATAAAATTATTCTTTCAAATTTAAAGCTTTGATGTGGCGAATTTGACTCCGATCTCGAAAGGTATGTAAGACGGGGCTTGCCTAAGCTGGCATTCCTTTTTAGCTATAACCTGCATTATAAAGGACTTTTTGATTACATATCATTTGACTGGGCTTCGTACTGCTGCACATTTCAATTCCTTTAAATACAATTCCCTTTCTGCTCAATAAGATGTGGCAAAAGCCACTCGCAGCAAGCTTGGCAGGCAGCTATTGTTGCATGCTTCAGCTGTGCTTGGCTGCAGCTGCAAGTCGCCTGCTCCTGGATATATATATATGCTTATGCACACGAATATCCTGCTTAGATTCGATAGCTACTCAAAAATATAACGCTGCAATCGGACTGATGCCATTGGCTCAATGTTTGCAATTTTCTTGCGAATTTATTTGCATTTAACATTTGTTTGTTTGTTTGTTTGTTTGCTTGTTCGCTTGTGCATAATGGCAAAAAGTGTTTTCCACAGGAAAAGGCAAAAGGAACTACGCTTTTGTCTCCCACTGTATGTGTGTGTGTGTGTGTGAGTGTGAGTGTGTTTACTGTTTGTTTTAAGTGAATAATGCAAATTTTATGCTGCTATATAAGCGCAAAACTTTTGCACATGAACATGAATATATATGTATATATTCGAGTGTGTGTGTGTGTGTGTGTGTGTGTGTAGAATGCAAACTTTTATTGTGGGTTAAAATGAACTTCCGCTGGCTGCAGCCGGAAGTTCATAATTTCAGCTGATTTGCAAAAACTTTTGCCACTTCTTCAACTGCTGCTTTCAACTGCTGCATCTTCAACTGATTTTGCTTTATTTTTGCGCGTCTTCTTCACTTTTTGGCTGCTTAAAGGCCAAACGCGTTTTTTTTTTGACTTGACTTGACAAAGACATTTGGCTGGCCAATTTTGAGGCACAGACAACCACAACAGCAACAACAACAACAACAAACAATAAACAACAAACACATCCATTTGATTTGTTTACACAAAGGACAGGCAGACGGAAGGACAGCAGCAGCAGCCGTGACCAAAAGGCGTAGGTACACAACAGCCAAGAGCAGAGAGCAAAGCAGAGGAGGCCAGGATCAGTCACATCTACTACACTTAGCGAAAATACGCACTAAATGCCAAGCCAGTAACTTTGCTGAATATTGAGTGCTACTTTTTGGAAATGCATCTCTTAACAAGAGAAAATATTTTGAATTTTTGTACAAATTATTTCTAAAAACACGAAATATTTTCTCGTTATCATGGCGATTTGCTAAGATATTGTGTGATTTTTTTCCAAGTGTAGAGCAAAACTCAAACCTCTGGACTCTGGATCTGGGCTGCCTGCGCGTTTTGGTGCACATGTGTTTGCCAAATGTTTGCCACGGCATGTGAAAAATCTACCCAAGACCGATGCGAATGTGTGTGTGCTGGTGTGTGTATGCTGGTGTGTGTGTGTGTGCTGGTGTGTGCTGCGTGAGAGGTGTGATTCGTAAAGCAAACGGAAATCAAATGCAGACATTGCAGACACACTGCACCCTTGGCATCATTCGGTATCCTTTAGCCTTTCAGACCCCGCATCGCCTCGTATCTCGAACATTTTCTACATTTTTATTTTAGGTAAAAATTTCACACATTTTGTTTATTCGGCCGCCTGCCGTGCGGCTTGTCTAAAAGGCGTTATCGGCGCTACCAATGGACAAAAGGACAGCGGACAGCGGAACAGCGGAACAGCGGAACAGGGCCAAAAGGGCGTTAAGCATTCAAACTACGAGTTATGAATGAAAATGAAAATGTAAATGAAAATGTGCGCGGCACAAAAGAAAAACCCTTTAAAAATTCTTTAAGTGAAGTGAAGAAGTGAAAAATGCTTACTCATCGATTAGGTGTGATCTACAAGATTTAACTTATGGCTCAAACGAAGTACATATAAATAGGATAAATAAAATTGTCTCATATTTAAGACTCTGTAAACTTATCAATGTTATTATAATTGGGGAAAAACTAGCACTGCCACCTATAAGGTATATTGTGCCCCCTTTCTCAGCCTGCAGCTCTTCCATCAGTCCCAGCTCCTGCACGAATGCCAGGATCTTTGTTGGGTTGAGGGTTTCTATGTCCTTGGGCCTCATGACATGCTGCCCTAGGATGCTGCATCTTTTCCTGATCAAGGCGACGCATTCTGCTAGGATGTGCATTGAGGATTCCTCCTCGCTTCTACTATAAATACCTAATTTGGTTAGGTGACTTCTCAGTCTCCAGTGTCCTCTCAATAGACCGGTGAGTATCCTAAGCCTCTTCTTCCCCATGGATATTACTGGCTTAAATCGATTTTGATCATAGACACCTAAAATACTTTTGGCTTGTCGGAGTCCTGGTGCCTCTGCCCAGCTCCGTTCTCGCATCTGCCTATCTTTGTTTCTGAGTTGCAGCCATATTGTGTGTGTTCCTATGCCACAATACGGTTCAGGGCCTATCAGGGGCTCTTACCAATGTTATTAAGACACCTTTGAAAACACTTCTTTTGAGAGTCTTGCTTTTTTTACAGCTGTGCATCTTTTAGTTGAACTCCAAGTTCAAATTGCATGTTGCATTCAGCAAATTAACAATAGCCTCCTCAATTGGCTATATGTCAACAATAATTACTAGATAACAAATATATAAATATTAAATTGTAAATACTTAAATAATACGCAATAAGTCGAAAATTGTGGACATAGATATTTGCACTTTATGCATTCTGTGCAACTTGTTGACATGCGTGCAAAAGTTCTCACAGCTGCAGTTGCAGCAGCAGATCAACTGGGTGTGAAGTGCAACAGCAACAATTGCAATCACTCAAAATGTCTCAAAAGACACATTTGACCCAGTGCAGCAGAGACTCAAGATGCACTTCCCGTTAAAGTGCAAAGTCCGAGCTCAGCTTTGGTATTTGGCATTAATTAGCGATGGGGCTGATGTGGCAGATGTTGTTGTTGTTGTCGTTGTTGTTGTTGTTGTTTGCATATCATTTGTCTTCATCAGGGAGCTGATGCTGATAATATCATTTGAGTTAGCTTGCTTGTCATTTTTTGGCGCCAGCAAATGCATTAAGATTGCACTCGCTGAGTTTGAGGCGGAGGCGGAGGTGGAGGCATGCCTCATGGCGCCTACTATTATAAGTTAAACAATTAAAATTATGGCAAATGTGACAAGTGGCTGGCGCATACCTCAATTAGCATTTGAAAGAGTCCAATGATAGACAAGTCGACACACAGACAGACAGACAGACAGACAGACAGACAGACAGTAGCTAATAATATATAGCCTACCCCGATTCCCCTTTTGCGGCACTCGCAATGCGCCTAATTACAGCAGTTACATTTGTTGGCTATTTATAGCTAAATGACGACATCGACGACTTTATCCCCTGAGTGTCAAATGGTGTGTTCAATTAAAGCAACAGCTGCCCCTGCCCCTGCCCCTGCCTCAGTCTTCAGTCTCCATTCCGCAGGACATTGACTTCTCCTCTCTCTCTCTCTGTCTCTGTCTCTCTCTCTCTCGCTTACACTGAGTGCCTGTGAAGTTGTGTCGAAGTGTCGCGTGGAATGTGAATGTGGCACTGAGCGACAAACATTACACAACAGTCAATTAAAATTAATAACTTTTGCAAATACAAAAAACAAAAAAAAAAACGCTCGTATACACTCAGAAAAAAACTCGCCTTGATGTTGCAAAGAGAGTCACTCTGAAAACAAGAAAACTTTGCTGATTTTTATAAAGCTACAAAAATTGTTTGGTTTTTGAAGCAATTTCTGAATCTCAAAAACAAGTTTCATGATTAGGAGAATTGATTTTTTGGATTTTTTAGAAATTTTTTGTATTACTAATAAATTTTGTTTGATGAAAAAAGATGAGAGGAGGCAGCCTAGGAGGCGGAACTTGGCTAATTAATAATTTAAAAAAAATTACAAAATCGCCTTAAAATTAAATGGAAATATTTCAAAAATAGAAAATGTTTTCTAATATTAAAAAAATATGTTTGCAAGCAGAAATGAAAACTCAAATTTAAAAAAGAAATTTTCTAAAACTAAATTTATTAAATTTATTTTGTTTTGGCTACAACTCAAAAATCCCAAAAATACTTAAATATTTAAAGAAAATTAAGCAATTAAATAAATCGACAATCTTTCGGGTTATATCAATTTAAAGATCAATATTTATTCCGAGTGTATAATATATATATATATGTTTAAATGTATTGTATATGTGCTTCACATGTGTCAGTTGTGAGGCACAACGAAAATGTATCCGACAGATACAATGCGACAAATGTTTCGCTTTCGAGCTGCGCTTGAGGCACGCACACTTTTCGCGCTTTTCGTTTAAAAAGCATTTCAAGCTTGTTGTTGTTGTTGTTGTTGTTGTTGGCTTTTTTATGAATTATTTTATGAACTGCTGCAACGGCAGCATATTTGCAGCATCAAAATGCAACAAAATACAGCCGCATGAGGCAACTTTATTTTGGCGCTGAGCTCTTTATTAGTTGCATGCAACCGAAATGCCAAAGTGAACGCAAAGATAAATGATAAATGATAAGTGATAAATGGTGCGTATTATTCAATTAAGCAGAGATACAATGGACTGCCGATCAGCCAATGGGCTATTTATTATTTATTAACAGTTTTAAGATTTATTTTAAGCAATTTTAAATACTTTTTTCAATACTTGTCATTGGCAGCACAATCCACAACCATTGTGGCATATGACAGACACACAATACGGCTGCAACTGAGGAACGAAGAAAGACAGAGGCGAAAACGGAGCTGGGCAGAGGCACCAGGACTCCGACAAGCCAGAAGTCTTTTAGGTGGCTATAATCAAAATCGATTTAAGCAAGTAATATCCATGGGGAAGAACAGGTTCAGGATAATATATTGCAACAACTTTCAAATTCGACTGATTATATTTATATATCAGAATATATCAGATTTCCAGCCACACTTATTAGCCACAAAATGTATTTAAATATGCTGTAAAAATCAAGTTTCATTGAAAATAAATATGCAACACGGCGCTGATGGCTCATTGAAACCGAACAGGACCAAGGACAAGCAGGGACAACCAGTGCCACAGATGCTGCCTCATCTCGAAAAAAAAAGCAGAAAAAAATGAAACTTGCGCTTCATTAAACACAAGCCGCATTATTTACACCTTGGGCGACACAGAGAACGAGAGAGAGAGAGAGAGAGAGAGAGAGAGAGAGAGAGAATCCCGGCTAAGAACATTATGGAAACAAAGAAGCAAAAAATAAAGGGAATAAAGCGAATTTTGTTGGGAACGTGGCCCGCATGCAACAACTGCCACACAGGACTCACAGGACTCGGGACTCAGCCTGTCAGCCAGATGATCCTGGCGCGCTATTCAATCAATTAATCTAATTTAAATTTCTTGCTTTTGTCGAGTTGCTGCTGCTGCTGCTGCTGCTGCCACTTTTTTGCATTGCTTCAGCCACCACCATTAAACAGGTTTTTAGATTTTGTAATTTTTTTTGCTTTTTGCATCATCATCATCATCAACAAGAGCAACTTGTGCCCAGGTTTCAATGGTTTTATAGCCGGTGTTCTGAGAGCATCGAATGTCATTAGTTGAGGGTTGAATGCTTTGATGCGTTGAATCTTTTACCTAGCACCCCTTTTTTTTCATTGTGTATGTAAATCGCGGAGGGAGAATGAGATGCAATTGAGTTATGCGTGGCATCAGGTTAGCAGCCGCAAACTTTGGCTAAGTTGCACTACAACAAAGAAAGTCAACGGAAATGCGCTTTAAATGCCATTTGGTGTAGCCAAAGTGCAATGAGCCATTTCCTGCTAAAAAAAAAGAAGAAAAAACCAACCAAAATTGGCAACAGAAAATAGTCAAACAAGTCAGCCATAAAGAAGATTAGATACTCTAGCTGAAATGGGAGTGAAACTGCTCAAATCCAAAGTAAAAAGTCAGCTTAAGAATAAGATGAGATAAAAGATAAATCTATATATAAATTTATACCATAAAATATAGATTTGCAGATCAAAATAAGATTAAATACTATAGCTTTAAAACTAGGAGAGAACTTTTTATATTCATGTATTAAAATGAATAAATAAAAAATAAAATCAATTTGAGATAATAAATGATGCTGAGAACTCTATATATATGAAGTTAATTAGATCTATGAATATCCGATGAATTTATATATATATTAAAATATTAATATAATAAGTAAATAAATATTTTTGTTGAAATAAAATTGAGTCTGCTTTTCCAGTCGGCTCAAACATGAAGTATTTAAATCTCAACTGTTGATATATGAATTTTCTGATAAATTGATCGATTTTATTTGTATATTTATAATGAAATTGAGGTGTTCTGGGATCAGCAAAGATATCTTCTTGTTATGCTCTTAACCCCACTAGGGTTAACAGTCGAGTGTCCGTCTATCTCTCAGTCTGCATGAGCAATGTCAGACCTAGAGAGCTAGAGATATGGAAGCTCTCGTTCACATTAACAGATCTGGCTGTATTTTTCCACTAAGATGCTTTGATATCGATTCGATCTCTTCAGGTCAAATAATATCAGTTCCGGTCTTTGTGTCTGTGAAAAATATTTAACTTATGTTCCGATTTCGAGTCTAAATTTCAATTAGTATAAATGCTTTAAAGCTAAAAAGTATTCTGTACATATACTTAGGCAGATAGATAAATGGCCGATTAAGGAAATATGAAAGATAAGTCCAAAAATGAAGAATTTAAACTGTTTAACTAAATGACATGCTAAACATAATACTAAGACAGTCACTCGACCAACTTACTAATAAAATTAATATATTTATACCCTACGAAGTGTAGTCTATTCCAATGCTTTACACAGTTGACGACAGCACTTTAAGACCCACTCCGACAGGGTATTAAAACTACCACATAAATGTTAAGCAAGACCACAGACACGAATGCAGACATTGAGCTGCAAAAAGCCAAACAAAAAAAGGCATCAGTTTGGAGCACGGACAAAACCCATCTGCTAGCAGCTCAATATGGCCAAAAACTGACAGCCATGCCACGCCCCTCAACACACGCAGACACACGCCTCAAAAAAGACTCACAAAAAGAAGGTGCACAAAAACTGAAACGTGTGCCAAAAACAAAGCTGTCAAAAGAAAAAGCAAAAGACTGAAATTCATATGGGCAAAAGGGTACTTGCAACAGCAGCAACAGCAGCAGCAGCCACATTGCCACATTGCCACTTGACTTCTTGCGCCTTATGGATTATGAGCTTTGCTACACCTTTAGAGCCGTAGAACATGTTAAACTCATAATTCAACACAGCAAAATACACACACACAACACACAGCTGGCCCATCAAAATCAATCAAAATTGTGCAGCGTGCCAGCTACAAATGTATAGTGTATGTGTGTGTGTGTGTGTGTGTGTGTGTGCATTAGTGCCCACCTCAATGGGCTGAATGTGGAACCACCCAACCCCTGCTAAAGTCACGGGGCAATCGAACAATTGAACAATTGCGAAAAACCGAGAGGAACAGAAGGATTAATGCTGGTAGGCCGACTGCCGACTGCCGGCTTCGTTGCGGATTCACTTCTCTGAACAGTGCTGACATTTTGGCTGTTTTCCAGCTAAATGTAGAGCTGTAACAAAAAAGCGGCTTATAAAGATATAAATTAGATTTCTTAACTTAAATTTTGGCAGCACTGATTTCAACGGTTGGCTGTTCGATGTTTCCCTGTTCCTTTGCACCGTGCCTCGTCCTGTGGCAAGCAACGGGCCCCTTTGCGCTCAGCCGTGGAAAGGTGTCGCGTTGCAACCCTAAATTGCATTTTATGCGCCCGTCTCTCGCCGTGCGGCATCATCATCAGCACTTTTCATTATGCTAAACCGTAAATGAAGAGGGTTGCCACGCTCGAGGGGTTGACGGCCAGGGGGTGTAAGAGGTGTACATACATAGGTATATATATATATATATAGATTGTATATATAGGTGTACATTTCGTGCACGCGCGCAGGTAAAAGTCTCGCTTACAGCAGAACGTGTCCCGTGCCCCTTTGCACCGAGCGTGACAGATTAGCGTGCTGCAAAATGCTGACAGACGGGGCAGCAGCAACTGTAAGCTGCCTCAATGCGGGTCGAGTAGAGCGGAGTGAGGGTGAGGGGGTTGCAGGGTTGGACTATTGAAATTCGCATAGCCAAAAGATAGTCGGGTTGACTAACGGGCCACTTTCCACGTGCCAATTGCCAAATGCCACATGTGGAGTCAAAGTCATTGCATACTTTGCGGCAACTTCCGGCTCTTTGGCCAGCTTCCTGTTCGTGCAGCAGCAGTCCCTTTACCTTGTGCCTCGTGCCACACACAACAACAACAACAACAACAGCACCCATCCACTGAGCTATTTATTTATCTTTTACGTCTGCTGCGCAAAAACAACAGGCATAAAATCGAAAGAAAAGGTAGATTTCAAATAGATATAGTCTTAAAAAAGATAGAGTATTCGAGTATTTCAAGATTACTCCTCTAATATACCCCTGCCAAAAGGTAATCTATAATAAATATATAATAATCCAAGAGAATGTAAATGTAGAAATTAGTACATCAAAATAAAACACGAAATCAAAATTTGATTAAATTGACTGAATGATTGCAGAAGCTACTCTTCAAGTTGAAGAAGAATAATCTGAATAATCTACTTATATAACCAGTTTATGATAATTATAATAATATTAAACCAATCACTGATTATCAAGTGAAAGTACATTCTCTATTCTCTTCCCAGTCTTTTCCATCCCTTGGATAATACCTTATTTATCTCAAAAGTATAAATGTAAAATATTTAACAATAAATTGCATTTCTGGGAATATATGTTTTGATTCAGACTTAAACATTTGTATATCATATATAATATTATTATTCGAATGGGAGTTTTCCATTCTTCGATCAAGTCTGAGTTCCCTCTGGGAACTGTCTTCTTCAACTATCAAGATAAACTTTGTCATTAAAATTGTTTTTATAAGTTGCCATATATCTTGGCTTTATATTGATAACTCAGTTACTCACTCTCCCCTATATATATATATATATATATATAAATATATATAAATTATTTTGAAGAGAACAAATTTTCCCTTATATTATTGTAAGGCCCACTCGAGTGAAGGGCTGTTTTCAAAGGTGAAGGTGGACAACAGCTCGCAGTGGCTGTGCCAGCGATAATCATTAAATCTCTGCTTACACACACGCCACACACACACACACACACGCACACACACACAGACACGCTCACCAATACACACACGTGTGTGTGTATATGGCAAAAGTCGATAAAGGTGCATTTGGCATTTTGGCTTTGTATTGTTTTGGTTGCGGCTGCTCACGAAACGCTATCATCCACACACAGGACAAACACACACACACACACACACACACATATGTGGCGCACACACTCACGCATTAGCAGCCGTCGGCGTGGAAGGTGCAACTGTAAAAGCTACCCCCAATAAGTTGCACGAACTTGGCCACGTGGTTCGCACAATTTCGCAATAATTTCGCCCAAAAAAATCACAAAATAGCATTTTGAGCGACCTTAATGAGTAAACGTGGCAACTGCGATGACGCACATGTTGTCGCCAGTTATCCTGCTTGCTGCTTGCTGCTTGCCACAGCTCCTGTTGATGATGCTGCTGATGACGGTGATTACTTACAACAAACAGTGGCAGCAACAACAGCAACAACATCGACAGCGGCAACATCAGCAGCCGGCTGTAGCTGCAGGCGCTTTTTGCCACAAAATGAGGGCTGCAACCCCAAGCGAATGATGATATCTCTAACGGCGCTGCACGATCCAACACTCAGAAAAATATCTTGAAAAATTACCTGGAAAGAGATCAATTTTGGCTTTTGTTGAAAATAAAGTTGAAATTTAGGAAACAAATTCGAATTAAATGCATTTAAAAAAGTGCCTCAGGAAATTGACAAAATTCTAGTTAATACTTTTTATTTTTTATATTTTTTATTATTATTTATTATAATATTTATTATTGATTATATCCAAATTCAGAGCGGAAAAAAGTGCATTTATTTATTTTTCCAAGTGCAGCTTGAGGTGAAAAGAAAAAAAGTAGAAAACTGCCCGATGAGCAATTGCGAAAGGTGCGTGTGGCACATGTGACTTGCCACAAACCACCACCAGCAGCAGCAGCAGCGGCAACAACAAAATCTCCTGTGAAACTTGTTTTTATTTCATTTTTGGCATCGCTTTGATTTTGCTGCTCGATTGCTCAGCGTTCAACGCTCAAAATGTTGAATGTTGAATGTCGGACGAAAAAGCAGCTACACGTTTTGCGTGCCACAAGGCGTCGTGGCTGCCACAACGTGGCTGCCTCTCGTCCTGTGGTAGGTCGCGTGCCGCAATCCCGTTTTTTATTGTGCTTTTTTCCATTTGCTTATTTTTGTATTTGTTTGTTCACTTTTTTGTTTTGTGTGTGCCGCGGCATCAAGGTAAACTTTGGCCACCCATCCTTCGTCCTTCGTCCATCGCCCCCTCTCCTTGGTGCTGTTTTTGTTTTTGTTGCGCGCGCCGCCAGCCAAATGGGATTTATTATTATTTTTTATACTTTAAATATTGTTTCAATAAAAGCAGACAATTTCATTTCATTTCATTTTTTACATCAACCGTGACGAGTCCTGGCGTGCGTCCCGGCTTGTGTCCTGCCCTATCCGGACTGCTATCTTTTCCAATTGGCTTTCTGCTTCTTAGCCCTTTTTTTGTGATGATTTGTTTCGATTTTTGGCACAGGCTTTTAGCGGCTAAAGTTACATCAATCGGGGGCAAACTCAACTAAAACTCAAGTATTTATTTGCGCAGCTGCGATTCACGTTTAAGCAAATGTATCTGTATCTCTTTCAGCGTTCTCCACTTCAGCTAGAGATGACACACCGTGTCACGAGTTGAGCGGGCTGCAAACTTATATATATAAATATATATATTGCATACCTCAAACACATTAGAAACTAAAAGTGTATAATGAAGTTGGGCAATAGTGTGTAGCAGAAATATCTGGGAACCCATAAATTATATATATTCCTGATCAGTAGCAGTAGTCGCATTTACTCATTTACTTAAAATTATAAAGAGATCTCTCCAATCCCAAAATGTATGTTTTCAACATATTGTTCATATGCTGATTCATTCTCGCCCATCTGCAATTTGAAAAAATATGTATATATCTTCAATATATATTTGATATATATGCAATATCGCCCATCTCCAAACTGAAGTGCTGCCTGTCAGTGCAAACAACATTTTTGCGTAAAATAAACAGCGGCATCAAAATATTAAATTACCAAATGAAATGCTTGCAGTGCACATCGAGAGCAACGGTGAACGATGAACGATGAACGGTAAACTACTTACAATACAATAGTGTTTACGTGTATATGTATATTTATGTGTGTGTGTATATGGGTGCATGAGGGCAGTTTGTTAGGCGCTCTTCTTCTGCCTCTGCCTCTGCCCCTGTTTCTGGCAGTAAGTGCAGGTAGAACCGTTACCGTTTGGGTTTTAAAGGGAAAACCGCAAAGCAAACAACGAACAAAGCACGTGCCTAACTATCGCTCTCGCTCACACTCACTCTAACTATTGATATCTAGCCGAGCTACTGCTTTTCGTGAATGAAAACCTAGACAAGGCAGTCGTCAAGGGGGAGAGAGCGAGAAGCAGATAGTTGTAAAAGGGCTAATGTGCATGGCGTTCAAATAACTGTTTTGTCGTCTCGGGTTGTCAAATCTGTTCTTGTTGCAGCGATCGATGTAAAGTCAACAATTGACAGTTATGAAAACAGATGACAATAATGAGGATGATGATGATGAGTTTCTTTTTGCTGTTGTTTTTATTCCGGGTTTTTTTTAGCACGCGTGCAAATTGATTTTTGCCCAGCAATGCATAAATAATAAAAATAAAATACATTAATGTTAATGATAAATATAATAAATAGTACAAAAGGACAATAAGTATTAACAAATAATATTTAATAATAACAATAAAAATTGTAAATAATAGTAATTAAAAATAAATGTAAATTTTAAATAGTAACAATAAATAATTATAAACAACAATAATAACAAAATAAATAGAATATAAAAAAAACCAAGTCGCTTGAAGTCAACAGCTTTTTCACACCACAAAAAATGTTCCCACAGTCGAATAAAATGCACTTGACTAATTCAGCAGCTCCTCCCCCACCCCACTTTCTCACCCCCCACACACACTTTCACACCCACCCCGCACACAAACACACGCACATGTGTATTAGAAATTTGACATTTGCCTGCACTTAACTGTCACATAAAGTGTTAAATGAAATGAGCAGAAGCCGAAGCAGAATCAGAAGAAGGAGCAGCCAAAATGCCAACGTCGACTGCGACGCCGACTGCGAGTGCGACTGCAGCAGCCAACAAGCAACACTTGAGATTTAGAGCCGATCGACCCCAATTGTAAAACCACCAAGCAACACCATCAGCAGCACCACTACTAACACTAATACACACACATACACACATACATATATATGTAGATATATATATATATATTACATTCGTATAACAACAGCTAAGTATTTATTTCGGTTCTGTTTCGATTCAGTTTCGGTTTCGCTTCTTTTTTTCGAATACCCTATTTACTAAAATTGTAAAACGGGTATTTCGGATATGAGCAAACATGTTCTCCGATAATCGCAGATGCGATGATGATGATTTATGAATCCAGTTGCAAAATACTTGTTAGGTTTGCTAATATTAATTAATAATTAATATTATTAATTGTTAATTCTTGGAAGGCTATATCTTAATAAAAGTGTCAATAAATTTCATCTTCCTTCTCCTCATCTTTAGCCTATATCTGTAACTTCACTTTTATCTATAAATCAAATAAAACACAGCAAATAAATCTTCACTGTAGAGTATCTCATCGCCTAGCATGCTCACTCATAGAACAATTTTACATACTTTTCTTCTGCTTTTTCTTCCCTTTTTTTTTGGTTAAATGACGCGCCAAAGTTTACTGCTAATTAAAAATTGTCGAAACGAGAAACGAGAAACGAGAAAAACATGAACGCAATTCAATATCCCAGAAAAACCAAAAACCGCCCGCAATTGAAAATGTTTAGAAATGAAGATGTCTGTGGATGTACACACTACACACACTACACACACGCACACACACACAACACACACTTATGTATACACACACACATATATATATATATATATATATATTTAGTGTAATGTGTGAAAAAGTCTTGAGCCCTTATGTTTTTGGGGGTCACCTCTTCAGAAAGGATTGAAATTGGATTTTTTCCCACAACGAAGCCCCGCCTGGAGGGGTGTAGGTGAAGAGGGGGTAGGGGGTTAGAGGGCTGCTCACTTTTAGGTTATCCGTAATTATAAAGTGAAATAAATTGATTGCTTAACGGCAAAGTTAATGACAGCAATCGTCGCGGCTTCCCGCACACCCCTCCCTTTCCCCCGCTCCACCACCCTTCACAGCAATCGATGACGTCAGTCGACATTTAACGGGCACATTTTATGTGGGACCCGCAGCTGAAGCAGCTGACGACGACTTGACGATTTCACGCAATGAAGTAACTGCATTTGCAATTGCAAATCAAGCAAAAACCAAAAAAGCAAAAACCAGCTAAATAATAATTGTCGATCGGCAAATCCAATTTAAATTAAGAGCACTCAATATATGAAGGTACTCTCTGAAGTCATTCTCACGGTCAGTGGGTGTGCGAGTGTGTGTTGTGTGTGTGTGTGTGAGTGTGTTGTGTGTGTGTGTGTTATGGGAATAATTGGCACAATTAATGCGGGATAGCCCAAAAATAAAGTAAGCCGGCAAAGTTGGACTGCTATCAGCATAACTACTACACTCAGAGAAAAACAACTTATATTTCTAAATATGGTATTTCTAAGACTGCTCCCTCAAATTCAAAATGATTTCAACTTAAATATTAGGCATATATTTAGTTTATTCAAATGTAATTAATGAAATAAAAACAAATTCAATTTTGGTTTAGCTAAAAGTACAAATTTAATGATATCAAAATCGTGGGATTTACTTTTATCAGTTGACTCAACATGAGAAACTTCCCCTTTCAATGTGCGATGACTTCTTTTTAGAGCGTGTACTTTTCATTTTTTTATCTATATGTCGAAGCATACCAATACATATACAAATACATATGCATGCATAATATAATGATAATTTATCTTTCGTTTGTAACTTGTCTTAAAGTTCCTTTAAAACCAAAAAAGAGTCCATAATTAATATTAATTTGAAAATAACATATCTTAAAAATAATAATTGATCTATTAATATTGACCATAATATTTCATTATAAAGTAATTTTTGCTCTAGTTACTAAAAGAAAAATTAACAAATATGAAAATTAATAATTAATAATAAATGTAAAAAATATTCCATTTTGTTCAGTTTTAACACTTTTTCAGCGTTTCTTTGGCGTCTTAGTCTTCCAATGGGAAGCACATTCAATGGCTGCCCAGCGCTTTTAGCGGCGGCACTCAGCCAATGAGAGGCGTCAACAGGTGCAAAAGCGACCAATGCCAAATGAGCGCAGCGCGCACCTAGCGACGACGAGCAGCAACACACAAAACACCTCCGCTCATTAGCACACACACACACACACACGCACAGAGGCAGAGACAGGCGAAGAGCGTAAACTAATTAACATACAAAGTGTAACAGCAACAAAAAAGAAATAATAACAGAAAACGGCAAAGCGAACGTTGCTGCTGCTGCTGCTGCTGCTGCTGCTGCTGCTGCTGCTCGCGTCAACGTCGTGTGAGTAAATTTATTGGAAGCTCCACCTTTTTACACGCACACCAACACAGAAGTGCACATGTGTGTGTGCGAGGGAGAGAGTGAGAGAGAGAGAACACATGTTAAGCGCATTAAAAATTAATGTACAAATTGTTTATGTTGTTGACTGCGTTGTTAGTGTGTGTGTGTGTGTGTGTGTGTGTGTTGACTACGCAATCGTTTTTTTTCCAGGATTTTGCCTTTGATTTCTGCTTTCAACTTGTTGATTGAAAGACTTGAAAATACAATTTTTTTGTTTATGATTTTTAATGCGTTTTTTCAAGTGTTTATATACACTTGGAAAGTGTATTATAAATTGCATATTGATTATAGATAGTCTATATACCGATATCCTTAATACATCATTTAATTTGCAGCGTTTGTTAATTTCCAAGTGGTTCCTAACTATGAGAACTCGGTCAATTGTAAAGCCAACTTGCTGAAACTTACTACATATGCTTCTTTTTATTCTAGAGAGCAGCACAGAATAAATCAAATCAAATCGAACAAGTATAACATATAGTTCAAAAGCGAAAAAGTGTATTCCAACTTCGTTTTGCATGGGAGACAACTTCTCTCTTGTTTTTTGACATTCTCAAGAACTTTTGCTTCGTGTCAACGTCAGAACAACAGCAAATGTCAAATGTGTTGCAAGAATCTCAACGAATAAAAATGTTGCATGATATTGTTAAGCTGGCATTTCTAAACACAAAACTTGCACACGAAGGAACTTAAAAAAAGCAACCCAAGTGCAAATGATTTGGCTTTATTGATTTGAAAAATCTGGTAGAATTCTGTAGAAAACTCAAATTTTGTTGGCTACAAAGAACTACAAAGGAATTTGGGATTTATGGGATTTACACACAATGCACTTAGAAAACTTGCAATCACAATTATTACTAAGAATTCGGAGAAATACTGAAATAAAATTAGTTCCGTTGAAGGCTGTGATACTAATTAATAATAAATTCAAGAATAATATATAAAAAATCTTATTTGAAGTGAGAAATGTAAAATAAAATTTTATTATCAACATTAAATTATTTCTTGTAAGCGGATTTTTAAACTATGATTTTAGTAATTATTTTTAATGAATTTTATGCAAATTATTTTAACGTTTTTCATTTTTTTTGGAAATTTAAAACTTTAACATTATTTTAGGACATTCAATATAATTATTTATTTGCCTTTTTCTATTTATTTAAAGCAGAATTTATCAAAAATTTATTATTTTCATTGCAGCACTTAAAAACGCATCAATTCATTTATTTACACAGTATTTAAGGCATAATTTATAGCAAACTAATTATTACAAATTCCAAATTTATTTGCATTATTTTCTTACATCAGAATTTAATGGAAAATAATTTTACAGCATTTTATTGTGTTTAGCAGAGCAGCCAAAACGTAAAGCGCTTACGTCGCACTCCAATATCGTAACGTAAGCGACATGTTAGGAACAGTCCAGCAGCAACAGCGCCCCAACAGCATACGATAAAGCGCACATCCCCAGGCTAATAACAGTCAACTGTTAAACATCAAATGACTCTCTCCAATTGGAGAGCGTCGCAGCACACAATGTACACACATATACACCGCTAGCAGTAAAAGGGGTGGGGGTGTGGACGACGACGACGCTGCTGCTGCTGCTTCTGATGCCAGCATATCACCTCGGCAGCGTACGCACACACACACACTGACACAGGCACAGACGGTGCGCACCGTTACACGTTGGTCGTCGCTGACTGACTGTTATTGGTGTATGGGTGAAACACACACACATACAGCAAATCTCTTCTGTGCGAGAGAGAGCAGGCGAACGAGAGAGAGAGAGAGCGAGAGCGAGCAAGCGAATGAGAGAGAGCACATTTGTGATGTGTGTTGTGTTTGTGTGTGTGTGTTTCAGTGCTATGCGTGTGTGTGGAAGCTGAGGCCAACGTAGCAAACAGAAATCAACAGAAAGCGTTAGTTGAATTTTAGACGTCGCGTCGGCCGCACACGCGCTGCTCCCACACACAGCGCACACTGAGCGAAAAAAAGCCAACAACAACACAAGAAATTATTATCGAGTCTTCGAATAAAATTTCGTTTGGAGGTTGAACGCGTAAAGCAACAAAAATATGAATAAAAATAAATAAATAAATTTAAAATAAATAACAAATAAATAAAAACGCGCAAAGTGCTCAAAAACAAAACACAAAAAGTGCACAAAATGTTTTAGCAAATATTAAAATAATAAAAAAAATTAAATACAAATAAAAAATAAAAAAAAACCAGCCCAAATGGCCGCTAAACGTGTGTGCTTAAATACCAAATAAACAACAAACAAAAAACTCCAACAAAAAACAAACTACTGTGAAAAATACAAATAAAAATAATATTAAAAAAAAGCGTACAGTTAAAAGCAGAGAAAAAAAAGCATTCCAATGTTGTCCTGTTTGGCGCCATCATCTACACGTTGTTTTGGCCAAGAGGATAACATAATAATACAGCAGAGTATGCCATCTTCCACAGCCTTCTCCATGCAGTGTAAGTTTTCCCTTCCCCCCCGCTAGGATGACTCATCCAAAATTACCCAATCAAAAATCAAACTTTTTGCATTATCAGCACAACAAAAAATGCAATTGAACTTTGTCAGCGAGTGTGTGTGTGTGTGTGTATGTGTGTGTTTATTCACTATTCATTCAACTTAAACAAAGCGCGCCAAAATGCAAAAGCGACGCTCTCAAATTCCAGTCAATTCCACTTTCCAGTTTGCTGGAAATGCCGCCATTTTCTAACGGCTTTTGTGTGGTCCCCCAATGCGAGCAGCGATCGACGATCAACGAAAAATTCACCTTAAACAGAAATACAACAGCAGCAAAATATATATATATATATATATATACATATATATACATATATACTATATCAGTAAATATCGCACACGCTCAAGAAACGATCGTTTCTTTTGTGGCGGCATCGGATTTCCAATTTTCATTTTCATTACCTCCGCCTACGCTTCGAGAACTGAGAGCTGAGAAACCTTTTTTTAGAGGCCACAAGCAACGCTCGACGTGCAACGTGCAACGCTCAACACTCAACACTCAGCTTAGCTCAGCTCGTTGTTTAATCACCTACTGCATCAGTTTTTGAAAATAAACACCTACGAGATACACACACACACACACACGCATACACACACTCTACTTAAAAAGGGGCAACTTAACAAGGGATAATTTTAGACCCAAAGTAAACAAAATATTTAAAGACAGATATTAATTATATATATGAAAATGGGATATTTTTTGCTAAACAGCAGTTTATATATATTAAATATTATTTATATTATATTAAATATTAATTAATTAATATATATATATATAACTGTTTCTTAATATAGCTCAAATGCATTATAGATTTTTGAATAGTTCACTTAATGATTTTAATATTGTATTATCATGATTTTACTATGGGAAATTTAAATGTTTAATCCATTTTTTGATTAGTTCATCTAGGAATAACATTTTTATATAGTTCATATATTGATCTAACTATAGTCCGATTTTTAAATAGTTCATATATAAAAAGATAGAGGAGTCACCTCATAGTTCAGATAATTATTTCATTCATGTTCCTTATTAGAAAAAGACACACAAATATTTAAGTTTATCAACTTTAGCTGTAGAACACAGAATATCGCACAAATTAAAATATATATTTTATTTATATCTGTGCTTTAGCAACCATTCTTGGATTTATTTTTAATATTTTATTATTGAAGATAAAAAAGATTTTGCGCAGCTAAATTGGAGCAGACTGCAGATAAAGCACAGAACAAATAAAATGAGTCTAAAAATTGTTCAAATAAATAAACTGCTTTTCGAAAATGATGTGTTGAATTAACTAACTCAATTTTCAAGCTGTCTGTTTATTTATTTATAAAAGTTTACTGAAACTATTTATAAAAGTTTAATAAACCTTTAAAAATAAAATGCCTAAGACACAAACCGAAGCCCATTAAAAAGTCATAATAAAAAAGCCACACACATTATGGTATTCTGCGAAAAGGTAGACTTAGATACTATAGATGATAATATATATCTCATATATAATCCATGTACATAGAATCTCGTATATAGTCCATGTATATAGACTCTCGTATATGGTCTATATTTACTCCAATTTCATTTTACTATCTACTTGGATATTTGACAAGTGATTTAAGTAATTTATTTGCATATTGACTATTTATTTAATTTATTTTTTATTGTTTTGCGGTTTCTTAAGTCTCTTAGTTAGCTATAAAAACCCTTTAAAAAGCACACGAAAAGAAAGGATTCATAATTCAATCATTCAGTTATATTTTAATGATCTCTCAATTTCAATTTATTTATAAATATAAATCACATAAAACCCCCTTTTAAGAAGGTAAAAAAAAACACAACTAATATTTTATTTTAGTATTATATTTTATTGTAAAAAGGTAGCCTCACAAGTAAATATATTCTTTATATGTAGTAAATCTTCTCATAGTCCTATATAGTATATATATATATATTATTCAGATATGGACAATTGATTTCAGTGATCGTTCAAGCGTTAAGTCTTTAACTAAGTTAGAGCCATAAAAATCCCCTTTGAAATATGCTTTATTTTATATATATAATCATTATAATTATTATCATGATATCATCAGATATCCTTCATAAAGGTATTCTCAAAAATGCCTGCCTCAAAACTGGGCCTTTGTTTGAAAGGGAAACCTTTTTGCTGAGGGTCTGCGACGTAATCAGCTCAGGTTGCATGCACCTTTTGCAGCCAGCAACTGTTTTTATTTTATTTCCCTCTGTGTGTGTGTGTTGTGTGTGTGTGTGTGTGTTTGTTGTGTTTTTGAGTATGCGGGTGCTTGAAGAGCTTTGTTCTTTGTTGTTGTTGTGTTTTTTGGTGTGCATATCAAGAAAAACGACCAATTGCAAACGCATTCGAATTTGATTTGTTGGCAAGAGACGAGGCTCGTTGCCTTGGCCAAGATGCCGATTAGTTGATGGCAGGTAGAGGCAGCTACCACTGAGAGTCAAGTGCTGTGGCGCCTCCTACAAAACACACACACACACACATACACACCTCTATTTAGGGTAACTCACCTGTGTGTGTGACATGCGCACAGGTAGAGAAAGGTAGAGAAAACTGTCGCCGTCTTCTTTGCTCTTCTTTGCAGCGCAAAAACCTGTTTCTGCTTTTGGCCATTGATTGATGGAGGGTATGTTTCTGTTGTTGTTGTTGTTGTTGTTGTTGCCTCGCTTGTGTTTGGTTTGGTTTGGTTTGGTTGCGGGCCATTACGAAAAGTTGTTGAACAATTTGCTGGGCAGCCAATCAAAGTGTAAACAAAACATAAAACTGTCAGTGGGCGCAGCTCATCAGCGCCGCTTTCGACTAAAGTGAAGGTGTTAACAAATGCAGCGCATAAAAACAAATTCAAAATCATTTCAAATGGAAATCGAGAAAATCGAGAAATCGTCTGAAAATGAGCTACAAATTTATGGCGCAATATCCAATATAGACAGACGATTCCAACTGCCCACGTTCCACATCCACATCCACTGCGACTGCTGGGAGCTGTGACAATTAATAAGCAGCGTTAAACATACGGATTAATTGCACATGTTCAACGAGGGGGAGGGAGGGAGGAGGAAATACCCCAAACGAGGGCAGTTTCTTAACTTGTCAGCTAATAGCTGATATATCGTATTTATAGCCGTAACAAATATGTCTACATTTTCTCCTATGCCATCAAACACCTACACGGAATTTGTACAAACGTTTTCGAGTGATTGATTTTGTGTACAAAAATGTTAAATGAAATTTTTCAATTTTTCAATTTTCTTTCTCCATGCTTTCCACATAATCTCAGCTCGTTTTTTAACCACTTTTTAGATTTATTTAGTGAATTTGCTGCAGCTATTTTGAATGCGGTTTCAATTGTGCCTTAATCATTATTAATGTGCAACAAATATTTTTCACATCAAGTGTTGTGGTTTGAGGCTTTACATGAAATGAACTATAACTATATATATATATATAACTGTACAAATATTTATATATATATACCATTCAGTGTAAGAGCGCAATCCATTAATATAATTATATTAAATTCAAATAAATTTTAAAGAGAATAATAAATAAATAAAATTTCAATTTAAATTTTATACAATTAAAAACGAGTAATTAAATAATGTAAAATTAAAAATTAAAAAAAGAATTAAATTAAAAATTAAAAAAATAATTAAATTAAATTTAAAATGAATATTAATTCAAATGAGATTCAATCAAAAATGATTAAATTGGAATTTTAAATTAAAAAATTGAAAATATATTAAAACTGGGATGTATTACGAGTAGGACTGCTGGAGGAGCTATGGGCTCTAAATAATAATAAAAAATACTATTAACTTAATGGCTGTGTTTACAGGGTAGCTGTTAGTCGCGCACACTCGCCTGCTACTTGCTTTCTAATGCTAATGCCCGTGTGCAGAGGCCAAATAATAAATTATAATTTATGGACATTTAAGTAGCGCCCTCGGCTTTTTTCCACCGTGTGGCAAACTGAATGCTGTTGTTGTTGTATCTTTTGTTGTTGTTTTAGTTGTTGTTGCTGTATCTTTTGTTGTTGTTTTAGTTGTTGCCGCTGGATATCTGCTAAAAGCCAGCGAGCAGACAGCGCAGCTAATCGATCGATCAGAAGACTGAAGACAGCAGGAGAGAATCTTGCACAGGTTGCCCCACATATATATATATATATATATTTAACTAACTGGATAGGCAAAAGATACAAAATGTATCTGTGTATCTTTTTCCGGTTGTTTGTTGTTTGTTGTTCGTCTGGGCAGCATCTTTTTGATGTCATTGGGCAGCTGCGACCGCGATGTGTATTAATCGCCAGCTACACTGAAAATGCTGTTCTCTGTTCACTTCTCTGCTTGCTTCTCGCTTCTCGCTGCTCGCTGCTTGCTGCTCGCTGCTTGCTGCGAATCGTTTTGGTTTAGTTTTTTTGTGTGTTTTTTGTCGCGTTTCGAAATTGCTCCAAAATGTCATAAATCAAAAATGATTTTGGGCTACAAACAGGCGAGCTAAAAACCTGTCTGTCGCTCTGTTATCACCTACACACAAATTATGTATTTGGTAACGCCCATCCCCATCACCCTACCCCCATCACCCACTTCCTTAACAGCCCCCTCTCCCCTCGTACCCCCACCTGAGTGCTTTTAGTCTGCGTCGAGGCCAGTAAATCACTGAAAGCTGTGCTAATTTCCTGACAAGCCAGCAAAACAAAAACATATTTTTAATTACTATTTTGTTTTTTTGATTTTCAGTTTGAAAATATTGAAAATTTGAAAAATAATTAGCTAATTAAATTTGGAAATATGCCTAAGCTAAATCCGCATTTCTTTTGATTTTTGAACTATCCTTTAAATTCGAAAATCAAAAACAAAAAATGCCTCAGCTAAATATCATTTTTCATTTCACTCGACTGCTAATTTATTTTAACTTGTATTGATAAAAAATATATATATTATTTTTACAATAATATTTACTTGCTGATCTATGATAATACAATATGTCTAGCTAATATCTGGATTTATTATTTATTTATTATTATTTAAATATAAATGATAAACATAAATTAAAATTTGATTATCGAGTGTCCAAAAGGGCGTTTCACACTCAGATTGCGTACCTCTGTAAAAATAAACAATTATTTTGCATTTAGTTTTTTATCTATCAATACACTCCACGCAAATCGATCCACCCCCAACTATAACTTGTTTCCAGTGTTGTGAAACCATTAAAAATGTGCAAAATGCGGGTATAATGAAGTTAAAAAAAGGCAGCAGCAAAATGAAATAAAATAAAAATAAAATTAAAAATTAAATAAAATAAAAGTAAATATAATATATTATAAATATGGAATAGCCATTAATAAATAAAATAAAAATTAAATAATAAAAAATGAAGAAAGCTATAAAATAAATAAAATAAAAATAAATATTATAAATAACATAAATAAAATAACCAAAAATAAATAAAATAAAAATTAAATAAAAAAAAAATTAAAATAAATAAAGAACAGCCAATAAAATAAAATAAAATATAAATAACATAATATAAAATATATAATAATTAATAAATATAGAATATAATAAATAATAATAAAATTTTTATCGACTACTGCGCACTCTTCTTCTTCTCCGGTTTGATTTTGAGGGCTTTTCCTGGTCGAGTTGTTCCACTCACACTTTCTGCAGTTTCTGTACACTTTTTTCATTAACCAAACAAATCCTTGGGGCATATTTGCAACACTCGCACACACACACAACCAGCAGCGTCGTCAATTCACTCGTATCATTTATCTGGGCAGCTCCTCTCCGATTCTCTCCGTGCTTCGGCTTGGTTTAGGAGGACGCTGCTAATTAATCATTTTGTGCCGTCAGTGAATGTCAGTTTTATATGCTGGTGCTGTCGGTGCTGCCATTTATAAATGCTACCAACTCGTCCTCTGATGTCTCCTCACGTTGACACACCTCTCTCGTCTCTCTTCTCTCCCCACTCTCCACTCCTGTGTAGGCCATCCTCCTGTCTGCTGCTGGTAATCGAAATTAAACAAACTTTTGCTCAACTATTTTGCAAGTGGCAGGCGCACAAACAAAATGATTAATATGCCCAAAAGCACAATTATCCTCAAGACAACTTGTTTGCCTAAGCAAAGATGCTCTGATCTTATCTAAATAGGTGTGTGCATCTATCTGTGTGTGTGTGTGTGTGTGTGTATCTGTGTGTGTGTTTGTCTAGTCGTTGGCAACACACTTTTGAGCAGTTGCCAAGCGCTGTTGCTTTGGCTAAATAAATATATAAACAGAAAGACAAAAAAAAAATAAATATGCTTGATTTAAATAAAAAAAGAAAAGAATTAAAAAACCATAATTAAAAATAATCAAAAATAAATCTCTTTTTTACTACGCAAAACATTTATTTTTAATAATTAATTTCATTTCATTTTGAAGATTGCCAAAAATAAATGATGTGAATAATTGAAAAATATGTGCTTAATTCAAGTATAAACAAAACTTGATTTAAGTAAAATAAAAAACGAAAATAAAAAAAGTATTTTTTAAAGAAATTAATAAATTACAAATGTAAGCTTGAAGAGTGTAAAAAACAACTTGAATCGATTTTTTTTTATTTTTAATTTATTCGTTTCTTAAAGAAAGATTCAATTTAAATGCATTTCTTCTTCTTCTTATGACTTAAATCAAGCATCAATTTTTCATTCACACGATTCAACTTCAACACTCAATTGAAGCGCACACACTCCGCGCCAAGACAATAAATCAATGGCCAAACGCTGCGAAAGGTACTGGAAATTACTTTGATATCATTCGCCGCCTCCTTTTTGTTGCAACCTGCCACAGAGCTTTGTGCAAATTATTTGCCACGTTTTTTTTTGTTTGCTTCTTTGCTATTTGTTTGCGCTTTTTTGTTGTTTTGGCTCACAAGTAAATTGTTTGCCAATATTATTTTTTATACTTATTTTTTTCCAGACTGTTGTTCAGGCCTTTGTGTGCAACACACACACACACACACACAATTGAAACAAAGATAACTTTGAAACAGTTGTAAAGTGAAAATTGCACGGAATGTTTGAACGAGCTGCCAGCAGCTACCCCTAAGTCTCCACACACACCCCCCCCCCACCCTCCAAGCCCCGCCCGCCAGCCCACAAGCACAGACTGCCGAAAAAAATGGCGTTACAGCTGTTATTCCTTTTTGGTTTTATTTGCTTATTTATTTAATGCCGGCCACACGACGAGACAACAACGCGCAACAAAAAAAAGACACCAAAATATAAAAAATAAAAAAAAAAAAAAAAAAAAGCGCACAAAAAAGTGCCAAAAAATAATATATAACAAAAAACCGAAATCGAGGCGCAAACAAAGCGAACGCGGCCAACCCAAAAGGTGTAGCCAAAGGGCATTGAAAATTGCAGCAGCAACAGTGGCAGTGGCAGCGGCAGTGGCAGGTGCAGGGATGGGGCACACAGCAGTTTGGGGGCAGTTGCAACACTGTTTTATGGCTTTGGTTGGAGTCGATATTCAAAGTGTGCTCTTAACGCTTGCCAGGCACAATTTAACATGTAAACGATTTTTGTTAACTGCCAGCAGAGGCGGGTAGCAGGGGCAGGTGGCAAGGGGGCACTCGCATTGGTTACACTCTGATTGCCGTTCAATTGCAATAAATTTCGCACAATTGCACAATAATTGTTAAAAGTTGAAAACAAACAAAAAATAGTCGAAACAAGCAAAAGAAGCCAACAAAAAAGAACTTTTTCCAATGGTTTTGAGCAGAGTGCACTGAGAAATTTATTATGTGGCGCATATCAATTAGCTCAGTGCCTGAATTGTTGTTTCAAATGTATACCATTTAATTTCAGTGTAGTTTTTGTATTCTTCAGAAGCATTTTAATGAAGCTGCTAATTTCAAATAAATCAAATGCTAGAGCGGAAAATAAATGTTTATTGTTACACATATCAAGACAATAGCCAGAATATAATAAACGGGAGAGCTCGCAATAGCCAGAATATAATAAACGGGAGAGCTCGCCTCCCAGATACCCTTAGCCTGGCTGTTCAAAATATGATAAATAATTCCCTCGAAAAGCACTCAATATCTGATTAGCCACAAGTGACAAATGCAGTTTAGTTTTCAGTCATGTTTTTGCTGGGTGCAACTTGTGAGCATAGCTGCAGCATGTCAACAGCTCTTGCAACTCCCTGCCTGTAAATGTTCGCAGCTGCTCAAATTTGCCTAATTGCAAGTTGCAGGCAAAAAAAATGCCGCCTACGCAGTCTGTAGACTATTTCAAGGTAAAACACAAAAATAGAGTTGAGGGAAAAAAGAAGCAAGTTGCATGTGCCACAAGCTGCCTGCCTGACAGAGGACACACATATGCCCAGAACAAGCAGCAGCAGCAGCAGTAGCAGCAACAGCAGGAGTCGAAACTCTATTCAGTGACGGACACGGCTCGGTTGGCTATTAAAATTTCACACTCAGCAAAGCAAAATGCTACAAATAAAATAAACGTGGCAGCAGCAAGAAGCAGGAGAAGCAGCAGCAAGAAGCAGCAGCAGCAGCAGCAGAAGCAGCAGTTTAAAATGCGTTGCACAAATAAATAAAAATCAAGTAAAGGGCAACAAAATGCCTCGGCGTTGGTGCAGTTGCTCCTCCGATTTTTTTTGGACTCGAGTCGACTCCTCTGCTCTCTTCTGCTCTCCCTCCCTCCCTCCCTCCCTTGGTCGACTCTTGCCCGATACTCTCTATTTATAGGCGCAGTCGTCGAATCTCTGCTCTCCTTGTGGCTGCCACCTTTGGCATTGCCACTTGAGGCAGTCGCTCGCATTGCCTTCGCTTACCTAAGCCACCTTTGTGCCCACGTCTGTAACCAAGCATATGTACCACGTATTTGCTGCTACACTGAGAGAAACAATTATTTATTTAATATGCTTTCATATAAATAAACAAAAGACGCAATTGTAAAAAGCAAGCCTGCTCAGAGTCTACTAAAGACTAAAACATCCATATCGATATAAATCGATTAACGATAACCGTTTTATAGATAAACTCTGCAAACTTCTTAATGATCGCATAAGAAATTTAGTTGTTAAATAATACAAGTTTTCAACTCTTGCAATTTACCACACATTATATTACTTATGTTTGTTCTCAGTGTATATATATAGACATGCATACGCCGCGACTCATGTGCACCTTTATATGCCTTGGGCCTTTTAAGTGCCTTGCCAGTTCCAAATTTAGCACGCCTCGCCGATTATTACTTGCCATATTCTGAGTCGGGTCTCTCTCTCTCCCTCTCTCTCTCTGTCTCGCTCTCTGCTGGGCATATGTTTTTCATATGCGGCTCAAGTGGCACTTGAGAACGGACAGCGCAAAAGAAGAAGAATCAGCGGAATTAGTAGAAGAAGAAGAAGCATAAGCAGAAACTGAGACAACAGCATTGCCAGCTGAAATCAAATTGTAAACTTTCCCAGGCCCAAAAAAAGCGATATGGGAAATGGCAATGGAAATGGGAGCTTGTTGCATACATGTACTACTCAAATTGAGCCAATTATAAATATAAACAAAGAGTCGGAGGGGGTGGGGGGGAGGGGGTGGTTTAGCTTTACGCATTTTATGGTAAATATAAATTAAATGCTTTAAGTGAGGTGTCGCTTACATTTTTAAATAGACGCTCTGCTCTGCCGGCGTCGCCGTCGCCGTCGTCGTCGTCGTCTGCAGCTAATTTAATGCGTTATTTATTTAAATAAATATGCTAAAACTGTGCTGCGTATGAGCGAGTGCATCTGTTTTTAATTAAGTGCTACAATTTATGTTTATTATTTTACACAACAACAACCAACAACAACAACAACAGCAACAACAAAATCAACTCAAAAAGCGATTGTCATTGAAAACGGCGACAGCGCCACCTGTCGGCCATTTGTCTGCAACTGCGTCAGCGACTCCCCAACAACAACAATTAAACAATTAGAATTGTTGAAAGTAGCAACAAATTTGCCCCACCTGAAAAACGTTTTCTTAGTTCATTTTCTTCTCCTTCTTGTTGTTGTTGTTGTTGTTGTTGTTGTTGTTGGGTAAAAAGTGTCATCGGTTTACATTTCGGTTTTGTTTGTGTTGGTTTGACAAGCGCCTGTCATTGAAATATTAAAAACACTTTAAAAACTGACAGGCAAATGAGCATGAGAAATGCTTCCCACCAGGCAGCAGGTAAAAGCTGTCCGCCACCAACCGCCACTCATAAATTAAACGTGAAAATCACATTAAAAACCAACAAAAACCAAAAAACCAAAAATCGAAAAACAAAAAAAAAAAACAAAAATCACACAGAGAATTGGAAGTGTTGAGGAAAATAACTTAAAAGATGGCAAAACGAAATGAAACGAAATAAATAAATTTGCATTAACCGAGCTTAGCTGAAAAATGTCTGGGCTAATAAAAAGCTGGCAATAAAAAGCACATAAAATTAGTGGAACGTCCAACAACAACAACAACAAGGAAGAAACTAAACAAAACCAAAACTAACAACAACTGAAAGATACAGATAAAGTTGGGCGCACACAGATACAAATGTATCTGTCGCCGTTAGACGTCCACATATTATTTATAATCTAAACCAACCCAACCCCCCCCCCCCACTTTTCCCCCTTTTGTGGGTTGCGCGTGTTGCACAGGTGAAACCAGCATTGACACCAATTTCTCTGCTGCCGACCGCAAAGGTTGTGCAACTCGTGTGTGCCACAACAAAGGAGACGCAGCAGCAGCAGCAGCAGCAGCATTTCTTCTGCTCCTATCACAGATTTATACATATATATATATATACATATATACATATATTTATTTTTTATTATTTCTGAGTATTATTGTTGCTTGTTGGCGGCATTAATTTTTTGGGCCAGCTATCAAAAATTGCCGCTGTCAAAATATTTGCGACTTTGAAGCTGTTAAAGCATTTTCCCCAACGCAGTTCAAAAATTAATTAAACACCAATAAATTTCAAATAGTTAAAAATCATCTTTTTAAAAATTAAAAACTTTTTTTTACTTTTTTACTTTTTGCTTTTAATTTTTTACAAAATTCATAATTCAACTTCCGCCATTGAGTCAAAGCATTTTGGCATAGTTTGTAAAGAAAAAATCACTAAAAATCAAGAATATATATATACAAACATATATATATATATATATATATATATATATGTATTCTCAGCTAAAGTTCATTTAACTAAAAATTATTAATAAAAACTTTAGTCGAGTTCAACTTCTTACTTTTCATTTTTTGGGCCACACAAAATTCACCAATTACTTTTCGCTATTTATAAAAATCATTTTAACAGCTCTATACACTTAAAAAAAAGAAGGACTAAAAATCGAGAATATAATCCAAGTACAAAAATCGTACTTATAAAACTATTAAAATTATTATTATATTTAACAATCCTTAATTAAGTTCATTTTTCCACTTCTCATTTTAAAAAATGTTAAATTGAAAATCAAAAATATATTCTTTAAATGCCAAATTCTTAAACCAAGCACAAATTCCCAGGAAACCAATATTTAATCAAATTTACTTTTTGATCTTCTCATTTTCAATTCTGGCATTCAAATTTCCTCATTTGCCATTCAGTTTTCCTTATGTTTTTTCCCAAGTGTATTTATCATTTCCAAAAATTGTTTTATACAATTTCGGTTTGTGTTTTAGAGATCATAAAAGTTGGCATTTTTATAAACATTTGTGTCGCATCTATTAGCATTATATATGTATTTATATAATTCAGTTTGAGTTTATGTTGCAAGTCAACAGGTGTTTTTATTTATTGGCCACATAAACTACGTCTGCCCGATAAACATTTGACTGAATGCAAAAAACTAGTTGCCGTTAAAACACTGACAACAGCTGCATTTTACAATCATTAAAGAAGCAGAAAAAGAATCTTTCAAAATCAATCAGCTTCGATTAAGATTCCCAGCACAAAAATGAATATCAACTTTTATGTTAATTTACATTCAATGCAATCCCTACATATGTTAAGTCCCTCATTAATGCATACCCATTATGTTAAGCAACAGCATTATGTTAAGCAACAGAGGTTAGTCCCGAATTAACTTTGCTTGAGTGCACAGCGACTTGGATTTTATTATCTCATCCAGACATTTCCCTGATACGGGGAAATTTCGCTCCAACGGAATTCTTGCTTTATTTCTAGCCCAACTACAAAAAATACTATCAATCAACTTCAATTGGCGTGCGTAAGCGCCAAATAGTTGCACACCAACAACAACAACAACAACAGCAACAATAACAAACAGCAACAACAACAACAACAGAACATAAATATTTGATGCGACTATCAAAATTCGTTTGGTCATCTTTTGTTTTTTTTCGTTTCGCTCTTCACAAATTGAAATTAATTTGCGGACACTTTCAATATTTCAATACCGTTTGGGTTACACATGAAATAATCAAAACATTAACAGCAACGAGCCTGCACGACTAAGAGCTGCCCTGTAGCTGTACTCAAATTAAAAATGCAATTGCAATTTCCAAAATTTTTGATATGCCAAAAAATTGACCTACAATTTCATATTTTATTTTTTTGAAACAAGCACAACTGAAATATACCTCTTCTTTGAGCAGTTTTTAATGGTTACAGGGTATTTGGTAACAAGTGCAAAATGCCAAACGACTTTTTCCACGTTGCGTTAATAATTTCTGTTATGAAAAATTGATTGAACTAAATGAGCTGGTGACACACTTGTTGAGTGTTGAGTGTCACACACAACACACACACACACACACACCCATACACGCACACACACCCATCATGCCAGCCCGTCGCTTGTTGATGATGATGAAAAAAGCCATAAAATTTGTTTCGTCTTTTAATATAGGATTATTATTGTTTTTTTTTTGTTTTTTTTGTTGTTTTTTTTGTAGTCTTCGTGGTTTGAATTTTAACAACTTGCATATTTTATCAAGATGAGCAAATGGGCGACAGGTTCATTTAATAAAAGCGTCATTAAGCAGGCAGCCTGAGATAAATTTCAGAATTATATAAATGCAAAACATAAAGAACTCAAAAGTGCTGTAATACAAAAGCAGCTGTTTTCTTGGCTGCTTTTTTTATTAACATGTTAATTTAATGACATTTCAAATAGGTCCCCGGAGATATTTGCAGCTAAATTCTAATTAGTGCGATTAACTCGAATGCGGGCCTTAAATATATATATATATATATATATATGTATAAATATATACAACTGAAGACCTGACCCGCAGCTCTGTGAACTCAAATCAAACTGTATCCGAATCAATTAACAATAAAAAACAAATAAGAAGAAGAAGCAAAACTATCGAAAGTGAAAATAATAAAAATGAGAAATGAGAAATGGGAAAAAAGGAAAATCATATTAGACAAACGTGCAACGAACTCGCCGCAGATTGTTGTTAAGTGGCGGGCCAGTCACACAAGCAACAAGATACAAGATACGGCTACAGCAAATTGTTTCTGTGCACTGCAAAAAATAGTTGGCCATGTTGTGCTTAATTCGAAATTCTTTTTGTTGTAATTCTATGATTACCAAATGCAAAAATGTTTCTAATCTTAAATTAAGTACAATTGTTCTCATTTTAATATATTTTAGAAAAGTAAAAAAAGATATTTGATTTGGGAAAACTTTCTTTCTTCATTTGAAGTAGTAAAGTGCTTAATGGAAACCTGCGTTTATTCATCAATGATCGACTTAATTTAAGAATGACTTTTTCTCATTTAATACCAAATTGTGCTTTAGTTAAATGACTTTTCAAACCGAATTCAATTCTGGTAATATTCAAAAATTGATTTTGATGTCTTTCGACTAATAAATTTAATCATAAATTCGTTTTCAACCTCAATCCCTGTTGCACTAGCACTTAGCACAGTCATTTTCTTCGAGTGTATGTCGTATTAACGAACAATTTTGAATTTGAGTTTCATTTATGCTCATTCAAGAAAAAGTTGTAGATGCAATTAGAGGAGCATTTGTAGATGGTAATTTTCTTCGAGTGTATTTAATATTGATGATCGATTTTGACTTTCAGAATAATTTATGTGAAATTATAGTCCAAATTTCCGGAAACGAGTTTGATTTGAAAAACTTTTCTAACTTCAGCCATGCTACACTTGAACTTGTTACAGCTGTTTTCTTCGAGTGTATTTAATGTTAATAATCGAATAATTTATAATCTCATTCACGAACAAATTGTCGCCTTTCGAGTAAGAAATTGAGAAATCGAATTTGTTAACTTGACTAACTTTTGGAATGGCTGCATTAATTTTCTTCGAGTGTATGTGGCTGTTAAAGCTGCAAGGTATGAGAGAGCCATTAATTTAGCAACGCTGCACATGTGAGTGCCCCTATGAAGCGGCGTCTGTCTGTCGTCTGTCTGTCGTCCGTCTGTCGTCCGTCTGCCTGTCTGCAGGCGGTTAATTGGCTTAAATTAAGGTAGCGATCAAACAGCAACAACAGCCACAACTGCAACTGCCACGGCGGCAACAGCAGCAGCAGCTACAACAAAGACTCCCATTGTGAGATACACAACAGAACCGAACTGAACAGAAAACTGAACTCCATTTTGTACCTTACAACAACGTGCCTGCCCCAGGCGAATGTGGCAGCTACAACAAAGTTGCTTATTTACCAAGCGACTCAGCGGCCATAAGTATCTCACACACACAAGTATGTGTGCGTGTGTGTGTGTGTGTGTGTGCGTGTGTGTGTGTGTACAGCAATTGGCTGACCCTCGGCATCGCCAGCGACGTCGTCGTCGTCATTGAACAAAGCAATCTTCAAGATACGTTTTTTCCTTCTTTTTGTTCCCTTCATTTTTTCTTTTCCATCTTCAACTTGTGTGTGTTGTGTGTGTGTGTGTGTTTTTGTTGTTGTTTTTTATGATCTCCCTTTTCGCATGCTTGAACGCTTTTTTAAACTGATTAAGAGTCGACTCTTCAGTCTTTCTCTGTGTGTGTGTGTGTGTGTGTGTGTGAAATCCAGTTCCACTCTTTTTTTTTTAAATATTTATTTTTTTATTCTTTTTCATTTTTTATTTCTTGGTTTTTTTGATTGGCGCATGAGATCATCGCCTCTTACGTGGAAACGTTGCGTGAAGGCAACGCCAAGCCACAATGCCAATAAGTCAAAGGCAACTGCCTGCTGAGGGGGGAGGAGTGGGTTAGCGGAGGCGTGGCGGGGTAAAGAGTTGTGCCGCTTGTTGGGTTTTCTCTGTTTTGTAGCATTGAGTTTGGCAAGTTGATTTGCCACGAAATTAAAGTTGATCTTTGCTTTGTGGGACGCGACTCTAAAGTTTGCCTGAATGCCACACGGCAACTTAATGCGTTCACATGCCCCTCGCCTCTGCCTCGTTGTGTGGCATTCCACTTAAGTCTTATCGCCTGTGCAGATCTCACAGTTAATTTGTTTTCATTAAAAATACGCTTTTATTGTGCCAAAATGGCTGGCTTTGAGTTTCGAAACCGAAAAAAAACCGTTACTTTTGCTCACTGAAAATCGATTTTTGAACTATTTTTAGTGCACTTTAAGTAAATAAATTAATTAAGCTTCTTTTTTTTTGCCTTGAGCTGAGAACTCAAAAAGTGCTTAAAGTGATCTTCGTTTCTTGCGACTTAGTTTGATATATATATATATATATATATATATATGAAGCAATTTATAATGATCCAGTCGAGAGAGATCACTAGCAGTTACCCTATATATATACCCTATATATACCCCATAGATATATCACAAATCCAAGACTAAAATCAAGATCAAAATACATTTGGATTAACAAAATCTTTTCTTCTTCAATCTTAATTAAATTTCTACAGTGCATCAATAATGTATCCAAATATATTATATATAAATTGTAAATATATATATCTTTACAATTTTATTTATTTTTTGTCTATCGAACATCGATGCTTATCGAAACTTGAGATACAGAGAAATATATCCAAAGATTAATATTTAATATTTATTTTGTTATTATTTAAAGCAATTATCAATTTTTTATTTATTATTTATAGCTGACTTAAAATAACTTCGTTTCCAGTTTGAACTTAAATATATATATATTCAGATTATTCAGATTATTCAGATTAAGTTGATTAATTCAGATGTTTTCAGCATTTGTCGTTACTTTTGGATAAGTAATTTGAAGATAGTTGTGTGCGTTTTTATCACAGTGTATATACATAGCGGATATCTCCTTATATCAAATATCACCTATTCATTTTAAGTCACTAATTTCTCGCAGTGCAATCCCAAGCTTAACCATAATTTGTTCTCTGTCCCTTTTTGCTTGCAGTTCCCTCTTTGGCGTCCAGTTTACACCATCACCAAACCACCACACACAACAACAGCCAGGCAAGCAATGTGGCCGCAGCCAGTACGGAGCATGTGCCGCATGCAACCAGTGCCGCCACAGCGAATGCGGCCGATGAGTGCCTGGTCAAATGCCCCCAGTGCCACAAGCGCTTCAATGAGTTTCAGGTGAGTCAGGCTGAGAAAACTTCATAAAAACAATCAAAATATAAATAAATAAAACCAGAAAATAATATTTATAAATTTAAATAATGAATTTTGCAGTCGTTTAGCGAACACATTGCCAGCGAGCATCCGCTGGACAAGCTGAACTATGAGCAGCCGCATCCAGGCGCAGCTCAGCCCGAAAGCGAGCCCGAGGCGGAGCAGGAGGAGGAGGACGAGGATGAGGAGGAGGAGCACAGCAATCTAAGCAGCAGCAGCCAGCAACGCTATGCCAAATCCCCAAGCAACAACAACAATAACAACAACAACAACAGCAGTCACAACAACAACAACAATAACAACAGTGAAACGGCAAAGAATCAGAATAAACGCATTTCACATTCACCTGCCTCGTTGGGCTCCCCCGTTGCCCCCGCCACGCCCGGCGATCTGTTCGCCCATCTGCCACACCCTGCCGCCCATTTGCAATTTGTGGCAGCCGCCGCGATGGCCATGCAATCGGCACGCTCAGCCAACTCACCCAACAACCAACAGCAACAGTTGCAACAACAGCAGCAACACCAGCAGCAGCAGCAGCAACAGCAACAACAGTTGCAGCAGAAGCCGAGCAGCAACAGCAGCAGCATTGGCAGCAATTCCGCCTATGATCTGGATTTGAGTGCCCATCGTTCCACCTCGAGTCCGGGCTCCACGGCTGGTGGCGATCTCCCAGCTGCTGGCTTCCCCTGCATGCAGTGCACGGCCACCTTCCACAGTCGCGAGCAGCTCGAGCAACATCAGCTGCTGCACTCGCCGACGCGGCAACACACAATCGCACAGAATGTCAAACAGGTGAGTCGAGATCGAGAAATATATATATATAATATATATATATATATATATATATATATATACTTACATGAATAGTCATCAAATTTGCTGAACAAATACAAAATTTGTATTTGTTGTTGGGTCATTTTGAAGTGCACGCTGAATGTACACTCAGAAAAAAAGCACACCTTATTATTCAGCAAATGGTTTTTCTTTTCTTAATTTAAGGATACACTTTTCAAAAATGTATAAAAATTATGTCCAAGTTTCAGAGTGTTTTTTTAAGCAACTTTAACATTCGATTTTTTTTTATCTTAATTCTTGACTTTAAAGTGTTTTTCTTGCATAACTTGTCTTAAAGCTCTTTAAAAAAAGTTAAATTTGTCTATAATTAAGATGAATTTTAGTAAAGCATTGCATTAAAAGAAAAGCTAAAAAAGCCAAAGATTTATTATTTCCCAAAAATTCGAACGAAAGCTGTGACATTTTTATGTTTCGACTGGTCAATAAAGCATTCAGAAACCAAAAATATGACAAATCCCTGGAGTATTTTTGACCGATTCAATGTACTGCTGAAAAACTGAAATATATATAAAAAATTGAGTTTGGTTTAGCTGTGCGCATTGCAGGCAGACTAAAGACGAAGATGACTGATAAATTGTAGATCTTACACAGTCCAGCAGCTGCGTGGTGGAGGTCAAAGTTCACACGGGTCGAGTTGATCACACGTCGTCTTCTGCACAGCTCTATAAATATCCCAAATCGGAGAATGCTGCTGCAACTCAGACCGGGTCTCAGACTGGCTTTGACTTGATCTTTGAGCAAAGGCATATTTGAAAACAATGCGCTGGCTTTGTTCAAGCTGTTGTTGTTGTTGTTGTTGTTGTTGTTGCTGTGTGCGGAAAGTGGGCAGGCAACGATAACGTGTGGAACGGATAAGAAGACGGTGCCAAGCACAAAGTCAACCTTATGAATATGCCCACGTTTCCTGTTGACACAACATACATAAGAAAAAAAATAAAAAAAATTATATATTTATTTCATGCACAATAATGCATATATATATATATATCGAAAACAAATGGGAAAATAATTAAGTTCCCCCAAGATAAACCATAAAAAAAACTAAAACACATGGGACACAAGGCAAGTGTTTTTTACTTATTTTTTATTCAGTTTTGTGCGCAGATAAAGCCTATACTTGAGGTTTTCCCAACACTCGAGAGGTTTTCTTATTTTTTATACATATTTGTATGCTTACGTAAAGTTTATCAGCAAGGCAACAACAACAGCAACAACAGCAACAACAACAACTATAAACTATGATAAGCAAACACCGCTATAATAAAAAAAAAACAAAATACTGGCATTAAATAAAAACGTAGGCGTTTACCAAAAAAAAAACACACACAAAAAAAAACAGAGAAATAACAGAGAAAAACAGAGAAAAAAGAGAAAAAAAGAGTATTATCAGGGGAGCAAAAGAAACCGAGTGCGAGAGATATGCCGGCTGTGGCGCGTGCGAGTGAGCGAGATAGCAGGCACGCTGAAACGGCCTATCATAAAGTCTGAGTCTTGTGTGCGTGTGCGTGCGTGTGTGTGTGTACTTCTTCTTGTTCTTGGTCTGTCATTCACAACAACCGTAACTCCCAATTGTGCAGTTGTTCTTGTTGTTGTTGTTGTTGTCGTTGTTGTTTCTTCGTGTGATAAGGCATTAAAATAAATGTTGCTACAGGCAGGCCCTGATAAGACAGACCAACACTTACTTACAAACTACCCACACCACACCACTCCCCGCCCCTCTCTCCACACTCCACTCCCCTCCTCCTATCCAATCATAAAAAAAAAAAAATTACAACACTGGCCCTGCGATAAGCGGCAAGTTGTGTGTGTGTTGGTGAGGGAGGGACACACACACACTCGCACACACTCACACACACACACACACTCAGACACACACACTCACACACACCTTGTACCCAGCAGCTATTAAAGCCACATAAATTATAATTTTGTTGCATTTCTTTTTTCTTTTTGCTGTTTTTTTTTGGCTCTTCTAGTTGCATGCCACAGTTACACCACCAACCCAGTTGACGCCCCCCCATCAAGCGTTTGCTCATAAATTCATATAGGCTAGTTTGTTGCTTGCTTTTTTTCGGCTTACTTTTTTTACCTTCATAAAAGTAGCAGCCAAAAAATGAGCCAAAAAATGAGCCAACAACAAAAAGTTGGACAGCTTGAAGCTATCTGATTTCTCACATGTGTGTGGGGGGCATTTTTTTCTGTGTGTAGCCACAGTGGAAATTGCCTATGTGTGCTATAAGGCCTGGCCTGGCGAGTCCTAGAAATATGAGCAAGTAATATATTTAATAGATTGATTGAAAGATAAAAAGTAACAATAAAAAAGAGATGAGATAAATTGTTGACTCTGCTTTGGGCGGAAAAAGAATCTTGAATCAAGTTACTTTGCTGAATATTCTTCAGTTTGTTGATTCTAAAAGTATCTTAACTCATTTAAGTTGTCTTCTCTATACCCATTGCTCTTTGGATTCAATCCATTTATTCTAAAACCAGCTTATATCAAACTCATTCTTCTTAATTCGATTAGCAATTGGCTAAAAAATATTCTTGGATTCAATTTATTCATTCTAGAATGATGTCAATTAAATCAAATTGTTTATTAGAAATTATTCGGGATTCGAAAATGATCTAACTCGAATCAAATCTAACTTTTTTTTTTCAATGTCCATTTCCAGCAGCTTCACTGTACCAGTTGCAATTATTGCTTTTAAATTTTTTTCTTTTTTTTTTTTTGGCTGTTGGTTATTAATATTTACCTAAGCGGTCGAAAGCAAAGGGTTCAAAAGCTAATAAAGCTGCAAGTGGACACAGAGAGAGAGAGAGAGAGCGAGAAAGAGAGGGGGATAGAGTTATGAGAGGGTTTATTAAGCTCCGTTCTTGCCCCCCCCGCACCCAGATGGAAACTGCGTGCAAAAAGCTCAACCTGTTTGCACTTTTGTTGCAGCCGCACACACACAGCTGGGGCACGTTTGCTGCCGCTAGCTGGTTGCACACATAATTTACGGCTTTGTTAATGACATTTAAACATTGAAACACATGCAAAGTGCAAAGCATACAAATATATACATACATATATATATATATATAGAGTCGGAAACAGCTGCAAAGGTTGACATATTGCAACTATGGCCAATACGCATTTATAGCCATATTCGTTATTGATGGCTCAGAGGGGGCAGCACACTTTACACGTATACACACGTATTAAATTATTATGTGTGAAAACAATTAATTATGCCAGCAAAACAACAATAACAATAACAATAACAATAACAACAATAACAATAAATAATATGAAAATCACACGCGCAAAAGTAGGCAATAAGCATTTTCCCATTTTCCGATTTTCCGATTTTCGCATTTAATTTTCTGGCCAATAACAATTGTTATTGAAAAGCCATTCAAATTGGCCGCAGACGTCGGCTTTAAAGTTAACAACATTTCAACATTTCGCTTGTTGCAAAGGTCAACATCATTAACACGGCGAGTGACAGAGACAGCGAGAGAGAGAGTGAGCGAGAGAGAGACAGCGGCAGTAATTGTTGGGCAAATGGCAGCACATAAATTATTGGTCAAACTCAAAATGTGTTGGCCAACAAAATATATAAAAAATCGCGAAGAAAACTGCCAACTTAGGCAAGTGGAATATCAAATACACTTACTGAAAAATCAATCGAATATTTAAGCAGCTGATTAAGGTGTCGGGTTTGTAAAAGAATCGGGGCAGGGAGACCCCTGACAGGACCTGAACCGTATTGTGGCATAGGAAGACACACAATACGGCTGCAACTCAGGAACGAAGAAAGGCAGAGGCGAGAACGGAGCTGGGCAGAGGCACCAGGACTCCGACAAGCCAAAAGTCTTTTAGGTGGCTATAATCAAAAACGGTTTAAGCAAGTAATATCCATGGGGAAGAACAGGCTCAGAATACTCCCGGCCTATTGACAGGACATTGTAGACTGAGAAGTCGCCTAACCAAATTTGGTATTTATAGTAGAAGCGAGGAGGAATCCTCAATGCACATCCTAGCAGAATGCGTCGCCTTAATCAGGAAGAGATGCAGCATCCTAGGGAAGCATGTCGTGGAGCCCAAGGACATAGAAACCTTCAACCCGACAAAGATTCTAGCATTCGTGCTGGAGCTGGGGTTGATCGAGGAGCTGTAGGCTCAGAATGGGCCTTATAGATCGCAGTGCTGGTTCCCCAATTATAATAATATAATAATAAAACTCTATTTAAAAATATAAAAATAAATAAATAAAAATATTAAGCTGGCTTCAGGAGAGTTCTTTCTATCTCCGAACTTGTTCGCCTTCTAAAACCCTCAACTATTGAGTTTAGTTAAGTAAAACTGAAAAATCTGTCTGATATAGTAACCAAAACTGGCCAACTCCAACTTGTGCTTTTAGCCTCATCAAACTGGCTTACAAACTAAGGGAATATATAATCCAAGTTTCATTCAGCAGTGACTGTGGAGTTCATAGATAGTTGTGTCCAAATAGACACACAGATTATACCACACGCACACTGCCTAAGAAAATCATAATACCCTGCTCAAGGTTATACCCTAACCGAAAAACTGACGTTTGGCAAACTTTCAGCATATAACAACCGACTGAGCGAGTGCCAGAAAAAGTGCAGCAATTAAATATTTGCTTAACTGCGCCACACACACACACACACACACACTCACACACACCCCAAGAGCGAGAAAAAACAGTTGCAACTTTTTGGCCACAATTCATTTGGGTCTGGCGCTAAAAGTTGCCACCTTTTTGGGGCAACCACAGAATCGCTGCCTGGTTGCCTGGTTTGGTTTGGTTCGGTCAAATGTGTCTGCAACACACGAAACATTTCAAATTGAAAAATTATATGCACTTTAGGTGTCCTAGAGCTACACTCTAAAAAATTAACGCGAATTTAAGAAATTCAAACTGAAAACTGGTTTTTAGAAATCATTTTTTAACTAAAAAACGAACCAATTTTAAACTAAAACTAAACTAAAAAAACTAAAACCAAAAAACTCTAAAAATTGGAAATTAACAATTACAATTTTTTAAATAATTTATATTTTATTTATTATATTTTAAATAGAAGATTGAAAATTAAACTTTTTTTTTTAATTTTATTAAAAAATACGCCGAAATTAAGAAAAAAAAACGCAAATTTTTGGAAATATAATTCCTCAATAATAATTCGAGTTGAGTTGGGCGAATTTCCAAAATTCTGGAGATTTTTTCTCTGAGTGCAGGATGTGCCTGGTGTATGCCAGCGAGGACATCCAGGATGACTCTTCTCCTGGCTGACATCTCTCGTCGTCAGCGCCATCGCCGTCGCCTCGGCGCCGTTTGCCACTTGACGAACACAGCGCTGAAAAATTAATAGCAATTTATTTACTTCGCTGCTGGAGCAAACCCATTTACCCCTCAAACCCCCAACCCCAACCCCAACCCCAAACACCAACCCCAAACCCCAACCCCCTCCACTTGACCGCTTTTAAATGTATTTTTATGTATTTCTCTCAGTCGCTGGCCAAAGTTTAAAAATTATTTGCAATTAAAGCAAACAAATTAAAAACCAGCAACAACAACAACAGCAACAACAACAATGTTTACAAATAATGAACATTTATTGAAATTTATAACGTCAAAAGTTCTTGCAACATTTATTTATTCAGTCATTCAGCCATGCAAATGAAATATTCTTGTTTGTATATATCATCAAGTTGAACTTGACACGTGTTTCAATTATTGGCCATGTCATGTTTTATGCAAACCTGTTTTTCATTCTCATTAAATGGCTATTACTTCTGGCCAACACAGTTTTGCACAGTTTTGCCGAAAATCGCTAGAAAGTTTCTCTGGCATTTAGAAATATTTTATAAATATGCGAAGCAAAAATTACACAAATAATAATAAATAAAAATAATAATAATAAAATAATAATGCATACAAAAAATATATATATATATATATCTAAAAATTTCTAAAAAAAAAAAAGGTAATTGCAAAAACTTATTTTTGGAAAGAAAATAACACTTAAAATTCAGCAGCAAATAATGAAATTAAAGTTTTGACTTTGAGCTTTATTTCTTTGGAGTGTTTTAAGAATACTTTAATCTAGTTTTAAGGTTATGTTTCTTCTTCTACTTCTTCTTCTTCTTCTAACTCAAACAAGAGCTTTACAGGGCTTCGAACATGTTTTTAGGCAAATTTCAGCAAGTAATTTTCAAGATTTGTTTTTTGGAGGGTTTTTACAAATATTTGTATATAGTTTCTCGACTCTTTTTTTTCTCTTGCCCCACCCCCTCTGTTCTCATTTAAGTTCTCCTTTACTGAGTTTTGAATAGGTTTATGAGAGAGAGAGAGAGAGAGAGAGAGAGAGAGAGAGAGAGAGAGAGAATGCTTGCCTGCCTTCTCCTCTTTTTGGCCTTCTTCTTCTCTTGGCATTCTCTCAGATTTCGTTAAAGTCATTGGCTTGAACTGTTGAGGAGGCTTACACATTTTAGAATAGTTTTTCAGAGCCAAAATTCAACAGCTTGTTTTTTAAGATTTCTTTCTTCTTCTTCTCTTAGCACCCTCTCTCAGTGCTCATTAAAGTCATCAGCTCGAGCAGTTCCGGCTCCTGCACCGTAAACCACTTCCTTGAGCTACTTTTCCACGCTTCCTCTCTCTCTCTCCCTCTCTCTCTCTCTCTCTAAAAAACATCACCTGCTCGTTTTTTACCCAAACACATGCCAACAACTTCGTTTTCCCCTCGATCTATTTTACCTTCCACTTTTGATTTTTGTGTATAATCGCTCGCGGGATTTGGATCAACTTTCACCGTGCACGTCATAAATTATGCTTGCCCCGCGTTTAAATTTTCCCACTACATTTTCTTTCACTCCCACGAAATTTCCCTGCACTCATTTCCCTTGGGGCTCTTCCTCACTTCTCTCTCTCTCTCTCCCTCTCTGTGACGTTTATTGTGCGGTTTGTTTTGGGCATGTAGTTAATGAAGTAAGCAGAGAAAGTACAAGGGAAGAGAGAGAGAAGAGAGAGAGGGAAGAAAACACTCGACTTTAAGGGAGCGAGAGAAAGAGACGGAATAAAACACTTGAATTTTACTTGTCTTTAGTTTTGATTTCAGAATTTCCAATTCTTTTTACGGCTTTAGTCGAGATTTTTTCTTGTAACTTGAGAAATTTGGTTTTTCCTTTGCAAATTTACTTTTTTACGACTCTCCCTCTCTCTCTCTCTCTCTCTCTTCCTCACTATATTTCTCACTATTTGTTTCTTTCGCTCTCTTCAAACCTGAGTTCAGGACTGCTTAAGTTAAGATTGGTAAATATTGTGCCAATTTTAATCAAATTTCGAAAGTTGATTTAAAATAACGCTAAAATTGAGAACTTTTAGAACAAATAATGAAAATAGTTGCAAGTTGCAAGATACGCTTTTTGACACATTTCCAATTGGAGGCAGCTGTTCGAGCAATTTCTTAGAGCCACATAAATATTCTTTTTATTAATTTAAGTTTTTGCTTTGATTTTTCTTTTTTTTTGTTGCAACGTTTTATCGAAAGTGATAAATTTTTTTTATTTTGCGGCGGCGCCTAATTTATGTTTTCCTAATACACACAACTAATTTCGCATGCTTAGACGGAAAACGCGCAAAAGAAAACTGAATTGAAAATTGATATAAATTTTGAAAAAAAAAGAAAAAGAAAAGAAAAAGTTTCGCTTGCCCCACGCATCATTGAGCAAAACGTTTTATTTATAAACAATTAAATTTGATTTGTCGTGCGTTGGCAGAACCCAAAACGAAAATCAAAAGCGAAAATCAAAAATGAAAATGTAAATGAAAATGAAAATGGAAAATTCAACGTGTTTCCGCTTCGGGTTTTTCTGCTTATCTCAAATATTGTTGTAAATGGTGGAAAATGGGAAATCTTTCAGCTTTTCAGGTTTTCAGTACTCAGTTTTCAGTTTTTATCAATGCGCCATAAAATATTGAAAAATGCGGCAGTCGCAATAAATTGCCAGCGCCTTAAAAGTATTTTCCTGTTAATCAATAAACGCAAGGAAAATCTACATATTATATATGGGATTATATATATTTTTTGCTTAAATTGAAGACAGCCAAGATTGTTGGCAAGTGCGCACCAGTCGACATAGAGAACCGTTCTCTTGTCTTAGCCAACAAATAAATGTTAATGAACTTTTACACCAAAATACACTTAAGAAAACTTTGCATTTATTGCTACGTTTTCATATCTAGTATCAAACACATTTGAAAATGACGAAAGGCATGAAATTATGTACAAATGGGATGCAGCAGAATACACAATTTTCTATTAATACACATGATAAATATTCAAATGAAATATAGAAATAATAAAATAAATCAAAATTTATAAATTAAAGCAAATTCAGAGTTGCACAGCTGGCAGCTACAGCACATGTGTCAAAGCTGAAAAAGTGAAAAGGGAGCAGAAAAGTTAAAAGAGATTCCTTAAGGCACTTTCAGAGTTTCACAGCAAGAAGCTTCAGCATGACTGCTAAAGCTAGGCTTAACGAGCACAACAGGAAGCATACAGAGTAAAAGAGAGAGAGAATGCCTAACGGCGCTTTCGTTGTTATTGTTGCCGCCACTGATCTCCTTCAATTGAACTGCTTGGCTTGGCAAGTCGTGTGAAAGCTTTGCGCAGCCTGCAAATGCACTGCTTGAACTGCTTGCAGCAGGCTTAGCAAAAGCTGAATAATTTCATAAATTAAAAATAAAAATAATTTAAAAATGATGCAAACAAATTTATAATTTGCTTTAATTTGTATATTGTGCAAAAACGGATTCGTAATGAGAACAATGTGCTTATAGAGCTTATCGCTAATGGCGCACCTATATAGAAAAAGTCTGCTGCTCTAATCAGAGCAATCAGAGTTCAAGAAACCCTGTTTATAATACCTAGGCAGGCGCAAACCACTTTCGATAACGATAACCCAAAACCAACCCATAACGAACTGAACTCGAAAGCGTGCTCAACGTGCTCCGATTTAATAATAATCCTACGACAATTATTCACAATCTCATTTAGTACACATTCTTTATTTTGCTCCGCTGTTTTTTCGTTTTTTGCTTCTTTTTTTAAGGTACGTCAATGCTAGAAATTCATTCATTGCTCTAATCAGACAGCAGCCTTATACAGCATCTATATGCTAAATATAATAATATACTATAAACTATATATATATATATATAATTGTTGTTCTTGTTGTTTATAGCAGCTGCCGCAGAGATAAGCACAAACCTAGAAAATTGGGTCGCAGTTGCTATAAAGCAGTTAGACATTTGTTTTATTCTTCTTCTTTTTAAACAATTTTTTAGTGATTTTTTTTTGTGGCGTCGTTAATAATTTTTATGTTTTTTTTTTGCTTGCAAACCAATTTCTTGTTTAGACTGACCTCAAAACAAAAAGAGAAACATAGAAAGAATAACAAGAAGCAACAGCTAATTGAGGCAGACAGAAATTTGGATACTCTTTCAGATCGCAGAGTCTACGAGATGTCAAGAAATTTAGGCAAACTTAGTCATTTTCACAATAAGACACTTTTAGTTGAATTAGCTTGGTAAATAGGAAAGTTTTTCAAACAAGAAGTCAACTTTTGAGCGATTAAGTTGAAAAGTTTTTCAAGTCTTTTGCTGAAACAATTAAGATATAATATTAATTAACTTATAAATTCAGAGTTTCCTCAAGATGGCTGTAAATATATCATCTGCATTTATCACACCGATTACAGCCAAGTATATAGTTCATCGAAATAAAATACTCCCCTCTGATTTGGAAGGGTATAACAAATTGAGCATGTCGCTTGTTGTTATTTTTATTTAGACGTTGCCAAAAGGCGACAGGTGCGTTCTTCTATATATTACTATGCTACAGTTTCTATATACTATATATACTTCCATGCTGACGGTGGCATTTTGTCAAAATTCTATCTTGAAAGGCCAACAATGCTTTGTGATTTGGTTTCTGCTTTTTTTTTGATTTTGTTAAGCATGTCAAATTTGAACGCTTGTTGCTGGTTTTGTTGTTGCGTTTGCCTTATAGCCAATTAGGTGTGCTATTATGGCCAAATTCTCAAGTCACTCAATGCATAGAGGCGTTCGTGAAATACTTTCACAAATTAGCGGCGTCGGTTGGCTACCCAAGTCTTATTTTTATTTTTATTTTTACTTAAATTCTCTATTTGCATTTTGCTGCCCTCAACTATCGCTGTCTCTGTCTCTCTTTTTTGAATTGGCGCCCACCCACTGCGAATTTGGTGCATAATTATAGCAAAAGGCTTCCTGTCGCCTGCAATTACCGTTGCCGGACTTTGTATGCTGCAGGACGCTCTCTCTCTCTTGCTCGCACACAAACTTCTCATTTCAGCTGTCAGTTGCGTTTAGCTTGATTTATGCTTTGAAGCTGCTGTGTGGTCTCCGCTGTGTTTTGGCTGTTTTTACACGAAATGGCTTCTTTCCTTTTTGTCTTGATAAGCAGCCAACTAGCGATAAGCAGCAACTGCTGTAAATATATACATACACGTGTGTATGAGTTGTTTATTTATGTTTTCAGTGACATCATAGTAAACTCAAAATTTGTGGCTTAAGGTACACACACACAGAGGCATACACGATGCTCTTAATTGGTTTCACGAGGCGTGGAATTCTGTTGAAATTTTATTAATTAGACAATTTTTCAAAGCACGAGTTCATCACAAGCAACTTTTGTCTGCCAGCAGTCCTCTCTTCAAAAATGGTACAGACTCTATCAAAGCCAGTGTTGATCACAAGCAGCTTTTGTCTGCAGTCCACACACTCTTGGCAGAGTAAGCGAGTTAAATAGACGCACGTGTGCGAAGCTTATCGCAGACAAGAGCAAAGGTTAAAACGCACCCAGAAATAAGTGTTTTCGTGAAATAAAGGGAACAAATCAATTTCCTGTTGTAAACACTTGAGTCATCAGACTGACATACAGACAGAGAGACAAAGAGAGAGCAGTTCCAACTATTAACTAAAGGTAGCTTCAATTGGCATTTCCGCTCGCAGCAGCAGCCTCATGACGAACATAAATAATAAAAATAAAAATGCATAAGAATCTCTCGCTGACGCATGCCACAACAAGAGCAACAAAAAAATTACACTTTGTAGATTTACCTTTTGTGTGTGGCTGCCATTTTGGTTTACATTTAATTGATAACAATAAAAGAAATGACAACAACAGCAACAACAATAACAGAGCATGTTAATAATGTCTACAAATGTGCTTAAGCGCAGAGGTGAACAAACACACACACACACACAGGCAGACGGCAATAGTAAGTAAGAGCGAGAGCGCGTAACTTCACAGCGATAACGTGTTTCGCTTTGTGTGAGCGCAACAGGTAGCGCGCCATAACTGTAATCGTAGCCATGTTAAGTTGTTCGTGCATGTCGAAACTCGTTCGTTTTGTGGTGCGCCTGCCTGCTCGCTCGCACTTGCAGCTGCAAATGGCTGCCGTGACGTCAGCGACAGGTAAAACAACACGCACCATCTCACCCACCGCACCCACACTCATAAACAGCGGAAACGGAAATTTATGTTGCCAGCTCTTCCGCTGCGCCATCAGCCGTTGCCAGCCGGCGATAAAAAAAATACATCCATCAAATTGTAGTTTGAAAGTTTTTTTCATGAAAACAAAACAAATCAATTTTCCCAATATTGTTGTGTGTTTCTTTTCTTTGTGAGTTAAATAAACAAATTAGGCCGTAATTATGGTGCGTGTAGTTTTTGTATTATTATTCTTATTTTTTTTTCACCACTTGCTGTACAAATAAACATGGTTAATGTAAAAAACTAATTAGGCTGAAGAGTTTTTTTCTGCATTTGCTGTGATCTCATTTTGTGATGAGCATAAATTGGTTGTGTGTGACTAATAACTGGTCACACTTAAAAAGCGCTTTTAATTGAAATTCATGCAAAGCCGCTGACTCAGAGAGTGACCCAGCGATAGAGAGAGAGTGAGAGGGAGAAAAGTCAATTTAACACTCCACACACACAAAAGAGTGTGAGCAGTACAGAGAATAACAGTGACAGTGACTGTTAAAAGTAAGCGCACACAGACAGAAAAGACATTAAAAATTGATCGCTGATAATGCCATGAACTTTTACAGCAATAACAATCGGTCGCAATTTTTATTCATTTATTTATCAAGAGCAAACAAATATGTTGAGGTGAGCGGCAAAATGCAGCGTTAAAAGTTCAATGGCTCTGCAACGGTAAACAAAAACCACGGCTGGGAGGGAGGGGGAATGAACAACACGTGTTGCCAGCTGTTGGGAGGGGCCAAAGTGAAAGTGGCGCAAATCTTTCAGCACGCTGGCTAAGTGGAATCAGCCTGTCAATCACTTTTGGACTTTTAAATTTTGCTTTGCTTTCATTGCACACCTTTTTTCACAGCAACAGCCACAACAAAGTTGCATTTGATGCGTTCAATTTGTTGCCAAACAAAATGCAAAGACAAACAAACGCATTCAGCTTTCTGTTGATTAGCATCAGCTGTTGAAACAATTCTCGTTTTCGACTTGATTTGTCTTACGTTTTAATTCTATTTTTCCACGTCTTCTGGCTTTTGTTTATTTCTTCACTTGCCGGCGTTTGTTGTTGTTTATGTTTCGATTTCTTATTGGCGCTTTGTCGCAATATTTCCGACGATTGAAGTTTTTTTTTCGTAATTTTTCATCATTCATTTTTATTTTTCATCATTGCTCATTTTTTATTGCTTTGCTTTGCGTTAGTTAGTTATTACAACTGAAAGCTGTTTGCTATGCCACTCCTAATTACCACTATCCTTCATGCACTTTGCTTCACTAGTTGCGCCCGCGTCTTGTTTCAATTCCTAGTTCGTGTTCGGCGCACGTCGCTTTTAATAAAAATTGACCTTTTTAAATAAGGCAAAATAAAGTTTTAATTTTAAACACAAACAAAATACAAACTATTAGCATTTTCTTGGTTTGCGGTTTTGCTTTGCGCTCCTTTTGAAACAAATTAAAAATCCGTTTAATTTCAAATAAGACAGAAAACCAAATAAATACATGCAGCATTTTTTGTTATTTTAAACAACTTTTATTACCTGAGCGTCGTCGATGTATGTGTGTGTGTGTATAATGTGCGCTGCTCAAACGCACAAAAAAGAGCACAATAAAATAGCAGAAGAAGAAGAAGAACAACAACAACAATGTTAGCTGCTGGTGCGCAATTGGCAGTTGACGCTATAACCAAGGTAAAGCGGTCGACGCAGACGCAAGTGTGAGCGAGACAGCAAATACAGTTATGATTAGCTTTTGGCGAATTTTTGTCTTCTATCGAAGAAAAGTGAAGTGAAAATATTTATAATCTAATATAATAATACACTTGAGGACAGTTTATTACGCTTGTGCATTATTCGTTTATTTTTTTTTATAATTTTAAAATCGAACTCAATTTACTCAATATATTTTGTTTACCTTGCCTGAATAAAACACAGCACAAAGCAGCGATATACTTTTGGTGGCGATGCAGGGTCATTCACTAGTTCGATTCAATTCCCGTTATTATATTTGCGCTTACTCACAAGCAGAATACAGGGTGAAGCATACTCATAGAACGCTGAGCAATTATTTGTGCAACAGTTTAAACAACTTAATATACTGTTAAATAAGCAACTCGTCTCTAATTTAATTTATGTTTTATCTTTTTAATATTGTAATTAAATGTTTTATATATTCGCATGTTATATATCTCTGTCGCCGATTCAAGCACATAGCACTTGCAGCTTGGCGCAATTCCCACTATTTATTTTCGCTCTCCCATGCAGAATACAGGGAACACTGTATTACTATGAAGGGCACTTATTTAAGTCTATTTAATGCATATTAAACAACTTTTAGCACAAATTAATAGTATTTTGCATATTTTGCTCTCTTTGCAGACATGCAAAATCTGTCACAAAACATTCGCGAATGTGTATCGCCTGCAGCGGCACATGATTAGCCACGATGAGTCCGCGCTGCTGCGCAAGTTCAAGTGCAATCAGTGCGAGAAGGCGTTCAAGTTCAAGCATCACCTGAAGGAGCACGTGCGCATCCATTCCGGCGAGAAGCCCTTCAGCTGCGACAACTGCGGCAAGCGATTCTCGCACTCGGGCAGCTTCTCCTCGCACATGACCTCCAAGAAGTGCATCAGCATGTGCCTGAAACTGAACAACAATCGCCAGCTGCTCAAAACGCTGGACAAGAATGCGGAGCAACTGCCTCCGGTGAAGCGCTCGGCCTGCAAACAGTTGGTGGAACCGGTTCTCCCAAATCTGCCCATGAATTATTTTGCTGGGGATTCACAAACATCACCTGTTGGAGTTGGAGTTGCTGGTGGGGCTGCAGCTGCTGCTCCTCCTCCTCCTCCCTTTTATTCCAACTATAGTGCAATGAATGCGGCTTTGTTGGCATTTCCCAATGCTTTTATGGCGGCTGCTCTAGATCCACGCATGCATCCTTATAGCATACAGAGATTGCTGGAGCTAACAGCGGCAGGACAACAGCAGCACCAGCAGCAGCAGCAGAGGGAGCAGGAGGAGCAGCACAGAGAGCAGCAGGAGCTGAATAGGGAGCAGGAACAGGAATTGGAAAGGGAGCAGGAGCAGGAGAGGGAGCAGCAGTTGCAAAGAGAACAGGAGCAGCAGCAGCGGGTGAGGGAGAGGGAACATGAGAGGGAGCAGGCGCATCGGGAGCAGTTGAAATTGGTGCCCAGCAAACAGGAGGATTTCGCAGATGAGCCCAAGCTGGTCATGGATCTGGAACAGGATGCAGAGCATCTAAATAGAGCAGCTGCAGCAGCAGCAGCAGAAACCAGGACAGCTGTCAAAATGGAGATCAGTCGCGAGACAACGCCACATCCCGCAGAAGCAGTCAAAGCCATCAAGCAGGAGCGGGAACAGGAGCAGGAACAGGAGGAGCAAATGGAGCTGGACATGCAGATGGATCTGGAGAAGGAGCAGCAGCAGCAATCCTCCCCGGTGGCAATGCCCCAGTCAAGCCCCGAACTGCGCTGCAGTCGCTGTGCCAAGCAATTCAATCATCCCACCGAGCTGGTGCAGCACGAGAAAGTGCTCTGTGGCCTGATCAAGCAGGAGCTGCAACAGCAACACTATCAACAACAGCAGCTCCAGCAGCAGCAGCAGCAACTCCAGCAAACTCCGCGCTCCCTTTCCGATTTCGACGACGACGAGGATGTGGAGGAGCTGCTGGAGGAGCCACGCCACGCGGACTACGCCGCCGGCAGCAGTGATAGCAATGAGCGCAAGGTGCGCGTTCGCACCGCCATCAACGAGGAGCAGCAGCAACAGCTCAAGCAGCACTACGCACACAATCCGCGACCAAGTCGCGACGAGTTCCGCCGGATTGCAGCGCATCTCCAGCTGGATGCGAGGGTTGTCCAGGTGTGGTTCCAAAACAATCGCTCGAGGGAGCGCAAGCTGCAAAGCTACACAAGTGCCGGGGCTGGCAACACTGAGACGGCCACGGCAAGCCTGGCCAGCTCTGCTGCACTGCCTCCCGCACGTGGCGAGGATCAACCTTTGGATTTATCCCTCAAGCGGGATGCAACGCCGCCTCAGTCGCAGCTGCAGCTGCCACCGGATTACAGTGAGGCCAGCATGGCCATCAACCTGAGTCGCCGTCAGTTGTCCAACTCGGCTGCGTCTGCCATGTCGCCTGCTTCGCTCGCGGCGGCGGCGGCGGCAACTCTTTACTTTGCCCCACCCTCACCGACGGCGGGCCCCTTGCACAGCGCCACGCCCCCTTTGGCAGCACAGCGAGGCACGCCCTTTGCCGGCCTGCCGCCCTTTCCCATGATGGCCCGCCTGCCCATGGAGGCGCTCTTCCAGATGCGTCCGGGCGGGGAATATGCTCCCAATCCTCTGATGAACAGTATTAAATTGCCGGACTATCATCGCGGCACCAGCCTCAGTCCGGGTGGCTCCGAGAAGCGTTCGTGGCGCGACGATGACTCGCGCATCTCCCACGAGGATGACTATGTCCTGGCCACGGGCGGTCTGCTGGCGCCCAAGCCGAGGCGCGCCAAGGCCGAGACTCATGGACATGCCGGCGATCCCGATCTGCCCTTTGTGTGTGATCAGTGCGACAAGGCGTTCGCCAAGCAGAGCTCCTTGGCCAGGCACAAATACGAGCATTCCGGTAAGTAATCACTACCAGAAGCACATGAAGAGGAAAGGAGAAAGAGCGAGGAAAAGGGAAACTTGTGCAAAATTCATTTTAATTTCTGAAAAATCGCCCTAATCTGAATGGAATTTCGAAAAGTTTAGGGGGATTTTTTTCTCTGAGTGTAATCTTATGGGACATGCTTTGAGAAGGCTTCATATATATATCTAAAGAATGAATTTATTTAAATTTGGATTCGATTATGCGAATTAGGAGTTTTGGTATGTTTGGGAAATTCTTAGTGGAAGTTTTTTCGGGCTTAGGAAAATTCCCTAAACAAAGAAATCATATGGCTAAAAATTCCCTCTCTCTCTCTCTCTCTCTCTCTTATTGTTTATTGATGAACATCCTTTTAAACAATTGTCCTTTCTCCATTTGCTTGCAGGTCAGCGACCGTATCAGTGCATGGACTGCCCGAAGGCGTTCAAGCACAAGCACCATTTGACGGAGCACAAGCGATTGCATTCCGGTGAGAAGCCGTTCCAGTGTTCCAAGTGCCTGAAGCGCTTCTCGCACTCGGGCAGCTACAGTCAGCACATGAACCACCGCTACTCCTACTGCAAGCCCTACAGGGAATAGGTAAGCGACACCTCAGTGACGCCCACCTGCGTAGCCAGTGTCGCCCTGACGCCGCACGCTCAACGTGCTCAGCGTCGCGCAACCAGCCAGGCCAGAACCAACAACCACAACAACCACCCGAGCAACAACAACAATAGTTATCCACATCAGTTGGCTGCCATGGCGGCATTTCAACACCAGCAGCAGCAGCAACAGCAGCATCGCTTCCAGCAGCAGCAACGTTTGCCCTGCTGGCCAACGTCCGTTGGTGGTGTCAGCAGCAGCAACAGCAGCAGCATCATCATGTTGCCGCCACCACACAGCAATAGTACAGTGCCTAAGCAAACCACACAACAACAACAACAACAGCCGCAACCACAATCAGCATCAGGAGCAGGAGCAGGAGCAGTTGCAGTTGGTGCACCACCACCTCTGCTATCCGCTGCAGCGCCGCCTGGCTTCTTTGCCAGTCCGCTGCATCATCATGCAGCAATGATGGCACCACCACATCCGCATCCACATCCACATCCGCATGCACATCCGCATCCACATTCGCATTCGCATCCACCGTCCTTCAATTTCTTCAATGCCAAAATGTATGCGAGCCAAACAACTAACATAAGTCTAAACTAGCTACAGTGAACTAACGCTAACGCTAACGGTGCACTTAAATGCTGTACTTAAAACAAAAAACAAACAAAAAACGACGCAAAAATCTCAAATTGTGCAGGTACACAAAACAAGCAAAGATATCTAAAAAAAAAAAAACTGGCATATTTTTTATAGCAATATATATTTTTTCAAGTGTGTCAAGAAAGAAGAAGAAAAACCTTTCGTTTGAGCGAATTTATTATTTTTATTTACGAATGTTTTCGAATGTATTCTTTATTTTTGGAAAATGAGTTGAAATCGTTTTTATTTCTTTACATCGAAAATAGTTTTTTATTATTATTAAATATATATATATATTTTTTATATACATTCGGTTTGGCTTTAGTTTTAGGTTTTAGTTTTTAGTTTTTAGTTTTAGTTTTAGTTCGTTTTTTGTAAGTGCTAAAAAATGCCAGTACCAAGTGCTGCGAAATACTCAAAGGAAAGCTTTGTTGCCTCGCCGAGTTGAGCGACGAAACGCCTTTAATATTCTACTAAAACTTATTATTATTATTTTAACCATAATATATTTAATTAGTTTGGTTTATTTGCGAAATAAATGTTTCAAATTCAAGCTTAAATCGGGAAAATGAAGACCAAATTCAACATTTTTCTTTTTGGACCAACAGCCAGCAAACGTTAACTTGACAATATCTAAAAAAAAAACAAAAAAAACCAACAAATCTCTCTCTCTTACTGTATCTTCCTCCTTTTCTCTCTCTCTCTCTCTCTCTCTCTCTCTCGCAAAAGTATTAAACATCAGCCAAGTGTATTAAAGCCACAAATACAAATACCAAAAAAACCAAAAAAAACCAAAAAAATGCCAACTTAATAAATTAAATGCGAAAAATAAAAACAAAAAGAAAAAGGAAAATATGAAAATATGAAAAACTTATGTTAAATGAAAACCCACCGCTTGCTGCGCGTTTCAAACAAAAGAAAAGTACTCGAAAATTGCAAATTTCTTTTCGATTTCGATTTCTATATCTATTTTTTGTTGATTGTTTGTATGAATTTTGTATGAAAGTTACAAGTTATATATAGGCTAAAGTACCATATATATAATATATATATATATATATATATAATAATAATCGAATCGAACGAGACACCTATACGATCATTCCATTCAGCTGGAGTTGCCCTAGCCGGAGGTGCCGTCAACATGCATTTAAACCTTCCGCTTCGACTTCGAGCACAACAACAACAAAAATGTTTTGCTTATGCACTAAAAACAAAAAACAAACAACAAAAAAAATACAAAAAACAAAAAAAATAAAAATAAATTCGTCAAGAAATTAAATTTAAATATTAATAATTAAATTACGATAAACAACATAAAGCTAAAGCGCAAAACAGAAAACTTAATTTGGCCTTATTAAACATTATTTAACAATTAATTAATTAATTAACTAATTACTTACAAGCAAGAAGAAGAAAAACCCAATTCTAGTTTTAAGTGTGACAAAAAACGTTGAAGCAGCCAAAACCAAAACATAAATATTTAAATTTAGCATGTAAAACAACAACAAAAAAACAACAACAAAAAAAACTATTTTGGAAAAGTCTCTAAAGAAAATTATTAGCAAATTTCAATGTGCGTATTGATGTAAAGAAAATCCTCCTCTAAAAACCAAAAAACCAAAATAAAACAAAAAACCAAAAAAAAATCCAAAATCCCAACAACTATTAACATTAACTATTGAAAATGTTTACAAGGACAATAAATTTTCTATATAAATTAGAATGCTTTCTCCCAAAACTTTTGCTCCAATCAAATTCAATTCAAATCATTTACTCGCATAGAAACAATAAAAAATAAAAAAATAATTAAATAAATATAAAAGTTGATCACAAAAAAGGTTTCCAGAACAACGAAAATTTATGTTTAATGTTAATTATTGTTAAACACAAAAATACACACAAAAAAACGAGTAAGCAAAAAGAATATTTTCATCAATCTAAATTTTATTTCAAATTCAATTTTCTTTTGCTTTTCCAAAAAAAGGAGAAAAAAAACAAAACAAGAAAAACACGAAAAAAATGCATTTATTACTTAATTAATTTTTATATTTGTATTCTTAAAACAGAAACCCAAAACTCGATATATATATATCTGATATATATATGTATATATATATATATATATATTATGTAAATTATTTCGCAAGAAAAAAAGCTAGAGAATCCAAAAAAAACAAAAAACAAACTGTAATTGTTTGAAGTAAAAAATAGAGACAGCACTCGTTTAGCATAAATTATACTATAATTGATAAATTAGCCTAGTTGAACGTCTTTATAAATGTTAACTTACAACAACAGCAACAACAACAGCAACAACAACAACAAACACTACAACTAACAAATAATTATATTTAAGCGCAAATATTTGAATTGTGATGGAGTTGGAGAAATGCCGGCGATAATATTTGCACTCTAAGGCCTTATATGAGATACACACACACACACACACACGCACACACACACACATTTACACACGCACACACTTGTTAGTTATTTAAATTAAGCCTAATTAAGATGCATGAAGTGCGTCCCCCTTTTAATTTCCCCCCCTTGCAACCGACAAGCTCTTTTTCTCTCTGTCCTCTGTTAAAGTTGTTCGCCAAAAGTTTTTATGTACATAAATCCATATATATATATATATACAGATATGTGTATCCGCATACATACGTTGATTTTCGTGCAGTGTATGTGCTTGTATTATTATTATTTTTTCTTTATGTTTGCAACAAAAATCTTCAATGTTTTTTTTAGTAATTGAGGCGGGGCATCAAAAATGTTAATTGCTATATACAAGTACACTTTGAGAAATAAACGACAATTTAAATAACTTATATTTCAAATATTACGCATAAATGTATTTTAATCAAAAGTAAGCAAAAACAACAACAAAAAACAAAACAAAACCAAAAAACAAAAAACGGATAAAACATTTTTTGTCTTGATACATTTACAAAATTATTATAATTATTAAATTTACAATGTGAAAATAAAAAACAACCAAAAAAAAAACAAACAAATTATTAAAATTTAAAACATTGTTTTGTCATTCAAAAGGGAGGCATCCTGGAAGGAACTCCAGGCGGGATTTGGACTGGCATTTGGATCTGATCAGCTGCACATCGCAAATGGCAACTTATTTTCTCCAGGTGTATTGGTTGCAGTTTCAATTTAAATACGGTATAAGTTGACAATGGACCCTTAACTTGTAACCCTTGCAGAGGATATTCCCATATTGACAGTGAATCTGGTATCCGGCTTGGCAGCGAAAGTTTACCTTTCGAAGGTTATATACTTTTTCCATGAGGTTCCTATCGAATCGAAAGACACCTGAAACTAAAATGAAGACTGAAAAAATCACTTGGGGTTTGCTCTAAGTTTCGAAGTGCCTTAACTTTTCCAAAAGTTAAGACTTAAGATCATCATTTGACCTCCAGAATCCAGGTCAACGCTATCCAATAAACAGCTGTGAATGAAAAGCGCATTTCTGGAATTCGAAAATGCCCATATATAATAGACGGAGGTTTTAAGATTTTTTACATATTCTGCTTTCCATTTATTATTATTTTCCATTGTTATTGTAAATTACTTGGCCAAGGCACGCGCAGTGTTATTTTTTGTATTAACTTTTCGATTAACTTGCTGTTCCGCTCCCATTGGAAAACAAAGTCGGGCTAATGAAACAAAGGTAAGTATTACTATATGTATACTATATAGTAAATATCGAAACAGATCGCATTACAATAAAAAACAAAAAATGTGTTTATGTACTTTTTGCTTAGACATGAAAATTACACTAAATTATGGTTAGCGAATTATAAACTAAAAAACATCTTAACGCTACAGATAATGTATTGCATATATATTTAAAAACTATCAATTAAATTTCTTTTACAATCGTTTCTTTTATATTTATATAATTTGTATGTATATATATATATGTATAGATATAGATTTTTGTTGTTTGTTTGTTGTTTATAGCATTTTTTACTGTTGAACATTAGATAAAAAACAATTTCATTTGGCATTCAACAAGTTGCTCTAACATTGCTATATATGCAGCTAGATTATATATATAGTGTATATATATATATATAGTATGTATAGATACATTTTAGTTTGTTCTTTCATTTTGTTGGGGAGGGGGTTCGCTTTTAAAGAGTGAGCACAGATAGTGGGTGTGATAGATATAGAACTCATTCATAGGATTACAAGTGTTATATTGTATAGATTAGGCTTATAAGACCCGCTTATATCGCTAACTTGGTGCGATGCTCTGCGCGCCGATCATTTGATTGATTGATTGATCGAATCGCACAAATTGAATTGTTTTCTTTTGTTTTTGTTTTTGTTTGTTGTCAAGCTAAAGTTTCAAGTCCCGCATAATGGTCACAAACTAATCAGCCTGCTGAAATAGTTGCCATCGGCGATAACATTGTCGAAATTGGTCCAGTGAAAGTTGTTCGATTTTCGATTCTTGTCTACTTTTAGTTTAAATTCGCTTCTTTTGCAATAGTATAGTTTTTAAATACAAGTTTTGATTTCTTTCCGCTTGCTTTTCATTCTTTTCTCAAGGCACATAGCATTTGTTTTTGATTTGAGCACCAGGAAATTGGTTCAATTGCTTTCTCCAAGTCTATATAGATAAATTTAAATAGATTTTCATTCCATTCACAATGTACATAACTATTTTGTATATATATGTAAATATATATATATATGCTGCTTTTGTTTGTATACAAGATCTTTAGTTTACAAAAAAATCAAAAGTTATGACTCAATTCATTTAAATTTATTCAGTTCATGCAATCAAGCATATATATGTATGTATGTATGTATTTATGTATATATATATATATATATATGTATGTATAGTCCCTTTTGCTAATCAACCGTATATAATTCTTTTTTACTTATATATATATATATTGTTCCGTCTCGTGTGTCACTTTCACTAACTGCTAAGATATACAAGGAAAAACAACAAAAAAATAAAATACAAATTAAACAAACTGCCAGAATTGAAAACAGTGCCTCAAAAAATACATCTTTTTTTTTTTGTGCAACAAATTCAACTGAAAACAGTTAATTGAATATTTGCATTACAAGAATTATTGTTAACGGTTTTTTTTAGTTGTCGTTGTTGTTGTTTTGTGACTATTTGACTAACACATGCAAATCATATATATATATATATATATATATATATATATATATATATATGGTATTTTGTTAGCTCAGACGTAGACCGGCGCCTGGTCATCGGTCATGTCCGGCTGTTGTCGGTCATCGAAGAATCGTCTGAAGGTAAATTCGAAAAATCCATGGAATTGGCGATCATTGAGATCGATGTCATCGCCGCTGCTCAAATTCGAATCGTTTGAGCGCAACTTGTCCGGATCCACCGGATCAAAATTGGACGTATCCGTTGGATGTTTAATTTCCGGTATATATGGGGCCTTCTGTTTGCGCATATCCGCAAAATCGATGCCCTTGAAGAACTCATGACCCTTGACCTCATCGACACTCTTGCCCAGCCGCTTGTCGGCAGAGGCGCACAGCCGCCGGATGAGATCCATTGCCTCCATGGACAGCTGCGCCTGCGGCGGTATATGCAACGTCTTCTCCCAGTTTATGACCTGCATTTCAAAATTCAGTTTAGATATGAGACTTGTTCCAATTTGACCAAAACTGATCTGTTGAAGCTTGGCAATCCCAAATCTGGCAACATCAGTTTTAACCAAAACCTAATTGATACCTTTTGCTGCGTCTCCATGGGACTGTTGGCCAGAAATGGCGGCTGACCCACCAGCATCTCGTAGAGAATGACGCCAACGCTCCAGTAATCGCACAACTGCGTATACCCGCTCCTCTCCAGCACCTCGGGCGCTATATAGTTGGGTGTGCCGACCAGCGAATGGGCCAGCACTCTTTGATGATCCCGCATGCGACGCCTAATCGCGGCGAGCACAACAAACATACAAAATATTAGCAAATAATATGATTTGAGCAGATTGTGGCATATGGATTCTATTCACCTTTCCAGCACTGTGGGCTTTGGACCGTTCTCCGAATAATCCTCCCACGGCTCCATGGAGTCCTGCCTCGAGTGATTGCCTACCAAATAAAATGAGTTGTTAATCTTAACCCTCGCAGTTAGAAAAGTGACGAGGACACTCACCATTCTCCTGATAGTATTTGGAGTTGTGCGTCCATCTGAAGCCGGTGCATAGTCCAAAATCGGTCAGCTTTATGTGTCCGTCCCGGTCAATGAGTATGTTGTCAGGCTTGATGTCCCTGCATAGAACAATGTTCATATTCAAATTTATAAATATTTTATTTTTAGTTTTCCAACTACAAAAATTAATTTTTCGATAATCGATTTGTATCGATATTTGCTAAGCGGGTGCAGTTATCGATCAAATTGAATAAACTTGGTCTGCCTACAATAAACGAGAACTTATATTACAAATAGTTCCACAGTCTCCAGTTCTTATGGCATCTGAGATCATGACAGACGGACGGAAGGCTTAATCGTCTCCACTTTACAGGTCTGTCAGGAATTAAGCTATATACAAAAAGCACAAGTTCTTAGCCAGGTACTATATCTTAAGATCCAAGGATCAAGTGGAAAGTCAGCTCAATCAAATGGTATTTTTTGGGGGCACACTCAGCGCACCTGTGAATGAAGCCCATTTTGTGGACACTGTCGACGGCGCAGGTGACCTCCGCAATGTAGAAGCGGGCGAGCGGCTCCTCGAAGATGCCCAGCTTGATCAGCAGCGACATCAGATCGCCGCCTGTAAAATACCAATGCTTGTTATATATATGTATACATATATAATATATATATATTGAGTGATACGCACCTGGTATGTAGTCCATGACGAAATATAAATTATCCTTATCCTGAAAACTATAGTAGAGCTTGACAACCCAGTTGTTGTCGGCCTCGGCCAGAATATCACGTTCGGCTTTCACATGAGCCACCTGATTGCGCTTGAGGACGTCTGCCTTGCGGAGCGTCTTCATCGCATACAAATGATTCGAGGTGTCGATTTTGCGGACGAGGGTCACCTCACCAAAGGCACCGACGCCGATGGGCTTGATTTTGACGAACATGCTCTTGTCCATTTTGGCGCGCTTGAGCCGTATGTAATTGGACTCCTTCTGGTTGAGCATTTTGCGCATCTCGATCTGTGTCTCATCCGAGAGACCCACCTTCAGCATCTCCTTCTCGAGCTGGTTCTTGCGGAAGGTGCGCTGGCGATACGACTTGATGACGTTCTCGATGTGCTGCTCCATAAAGAATTTGAAGGCTTGCGGCGAATATTGTCGTATTCGAAACTCCTTGCGCTCCTCCTCCTTCTCCTTGGAGATCTTCTTGCGCTCCGGTATGGGTGAGGCATGTTTGATCTTTTTGCACGCGGCAGCAGCTGCGGCGGCGGCAGCAGCGGCGGCAGCAGCAGCAGCAGCAGCACCTGTTGCATTGCTTGCGGAACCATTGCTCCCACTGGAGCTGTTGCCACCGCCGATTCCGCTGTATTTTGCTGGTGGAATTGGTGGCGTTGTTGCCAAATTGCTGTTGCTGATTTGTATGTTGTTGTTGATGCTTGCGGGTTGTTGTTTGAGTTCAGGTTGCAGGTTGCTGTTGTTGTTATTGTTGTTGTTGTTGCTGCTGTTGCTGTTACCATTGTTGCTGATGGACAACTCGGGCGTGGCGACACGCGCACTCTGATAAGGCGGCGGCGGTGGCAGCTGCCGATTCGCATTCCCATTGCTGCCACCAACGGGCAGTGACTGAAAGAAGTTAAAAGTGAGTTAAGTTGTGGAACACATTTGTGGAATACATTTAAATCATCAAATCATTTCTCCCGTTAGATCTACTCTGCGCCCCTCAGAGTCCACAGCTCCTTCATCAACCACTAATCCTCCTCCTTTCCCTTGGATACAATCTGCCATCTGCTGAGATCTGCTTGCAGCACTTGTTCTCGTTATCAGGGCTCGCTGCTGATTACACCTAGTTCAAGCAGGTCTATTCTTTGCCATAGATACTACGTGCCTAAATATATATTCCACAAAATGGATCGGGTCCTGTTAGAGACCTCTCTGCCCGTTTATCAGCCCCTCGCTATCAGTTACCTTTTGTTGTTGCTGTTGTTGTTGCTGGAGTTGTTGTTGTTGTTGTTGCTGATGCTGCAATTGTTGCTGTTGCTGCTGTGCTTGCAGCGCACGCAACTGTTGCTGCTGTTGTTGCTGCTGCTGCATTTGTTGCTGTTGCTGCTGCTGTTGTTGCTGCTGCTGCTGCTGCTGTTGTGGCTGTGGCGTTGTTGTTGCCGCCTTAGCCTGCATGCTCTTCGCATAAGACGGTGGCTCCATGCAGCCCACCACTTTGCCCACACCACTGCCAGCACCACCAGCACCACCATTGAGCAGCGGCGGCGTTGTGGGCGTCGGTGGCTTCACCGCCCCGGCAATGACAACAACTGGCACATGTTGCTGTGCTGCTGCCGCCGCTTGCTGTTGCTGCTGCACCACCGCCGCCGACTTCTGTGGATAGGATGGTGGTGCAGCCAGCACATGCACCGGAGAATTACTCGCCGAGGCACTAACGGGCGATTGGGGAGCCACAGCTGTTTGGAGTACGGGCTTCTGCACCTGCGTGGACTTGACGCTCTGCATGATTATGGGTGGCTGGGTGCGTGTCTGATAGACGCGTGGCTGCGGCCTGGCCACGCCCACGCCTGTGCCACTGCTGCTAACCGTAATGGGACTGGGTGACCCGGCCGAGTTGGCCGAATAGATGCCACTGCTGGGTGACTTGCGATAATCGGATTGCTGCGATTGGGTCGGCGATTGACGCGATTGCATTGAGGCCGTGTAGCTGGGCGGTGGTGGCGGTGGTGCAGCAGCTGCAGCTCCAGCTGTGGCACTCACCACCACCGTATTGATGAGATAGGGTGGCGGTGGCTCAACAGCAGCACCACTCGCCGCACCACTCGGATACATGCTGAGCGCCTTTAGCTGCTGGCTGAGCTGCTGCTGCTGCTGCTGCTGCAACTGTTGCTGCTGCTTGTTGTTGCCATTTTGTGCTATGCTCGGCGAGGTGCAGCTGGGCGCAATTGCCGCTGGGCGGTTCAATGCCGGTGAGCGTCGCTTGAATATCGACTGATTGGTGGGCGGCGGTGGCGGTGGCGTCGCCGAGCTGCCCAGCTGTGGATTGCGTGGCGGTGGCGCCGGCGGCGTTGCATCACTAAAACTGCTTGGCGATGGTGAATATTGGCCAGTGCTCGTCCTGCCACTCATCTGCTGATGGCTGTGCGAATGTGGACTGTCCGAGCGGGAACTGCCAGCGCCGGAATCCAGGGCGGGACTGCAGCGTAAATAATGCGTTGGCGTCTCCCGCTCGATGCTCGGTTTGCGTATCAATTTGGGCGGCATCAGCGCATTGATCATCTTTGGCACATGACCATTGGCAACGGCATTGGCAACTCCCTGCTGCACCTGCACCTGCACCTGACCCTGCTGCTGCAGCTGCCCCGGCTGTCCCTGCTGCTGCTGTTGAGCTGCAACCAGCTGGGGCACAACAACAGCAGCGACCACATCGGGCGAGGGGGATGAGGCCGAGGCCAGTGGCGATGATTCCAGGGGCAGCTGCTTGGCATGATGGTAATCGGTGCCGTCGTTGCGTCCATTGGCGGCCGTATATCGCAGAGGTGTGTAATTCTGTAAGACAAGAAACCGATAAGTTATCGATAAGTGAAAAAGGCAAACATCTATGAGCTATCAACTATTATTTATTCGAGCTGTTTTCAATTCGAAAAAAAAAGTTATCGATAATGATAATGAAAACAAAACAAACTATGTAGTCGATATACAGTGTCTCACAGCTCAACTAGAGCACTGTCAAAGAAAAAAAGTAATTGCCTGCCATAAGCTAATCATTCATTATTTTTCAGAAATTCCAAAGACCGATGATAGGTACATGTATTAACCACCAAAATTAATATATGACCCCAATACACTGGGGTTTCCCCACCTGCTAGGTAGGATTATGTAAAAAAGTACCCTATTTTGAGGGGAAATTTTATTTGGATCAGTCTAAATAAAATAATATATTTTGAAAATAAAAACTTAAATAAGGATGTTAATACTTAATATTATATCCTTTAGCCTTAACATCTTCCCTTAACCTATTATTCATGGAAGATACCAGCTTCCTGGTAGCTTCTGGGCTGATTCTGCTCCACTCATCCCGCAGAGCATTTTTGAGGTCTTCTTTGCTGGATATGCTGTGCTTCCGGATGTTATTTTCCAGCAGAGCCCACAAATTCTCAATAACATTTAAATCTGGCGACTGGGCCGGCGGAATTATCATGTGGGGGCAGTTCCTCATGAGCCAGGACTGTACTATCTTGGCCTTATGCTTGGGATCGTTGTCCTGGTAGAACCGGAAAGTATCTCGGATTCCTAGCTTCTCGGCACTTTGGAGTAAATTTTCCTTCAGTAAGTCGAGGTATACATTCTTGTCCATTGTTGTCTCAATGAACACCAAATTCCCGACGCCGGCTGCCGAGATACATGCCCAGACCATGACACTTCCTCCACCATGCTTGACTGTTGAATTTACATGTTTGGGATTCAGCTCAGTATTGGGCTGTCGCCACACATAATTCCGTCCGTCCGAGCCAAAAATGTTGAATTTGGACTCATCTGCAAATATGACTGAGTTCCAGAACTCCAAATCTTTGTCCAAGTGGTTTTTGGCGAACGTCATCCTAGTCCCTATATTTTGTACGCTTATAAAGATATTTTTCCCCGTGGTACTCGGGCATTAAAGTAATGCTTGTGCAGAAACCTGCACACAGTTTCCACACAGCACTTTTTCCCCATTTCATCCTGCACCTGTTGAGCCAATTTGGAGCCGATAGCTTGGGATTTCCCTTTATTTTCCTGATGATCCTCCGCTCGTCCTGTTCTGTGAAAATCTTGTTTGGTGCCTTTCTGCCCTTGTTCTCAATCCGATTTGCGTCGACGAAGCGCCGAATGATGTAATACACAGTTGAGTTGCTCAGATTGACCATTTTAGCTATTTGGCGATGTGAATATCCTTTTTTGTGGTGTTCCAGGATGAGTTTCCGTAGTTCAATGGTAGTCTGTTTGCCCATAGTCCTTGTTGGCTTATTGCACCCAAGATGCAGGATAAAACTAAACTGACTACGAAGGATTGGTCTATTTATACCGAAAATAGTCAACTTTAGGTAAAAAATCCGGGTTTTATGGCACCCAGGTGTCCACAATGTACCTGGTCGAAATAAAATTTTCCCTAAAAATAGGCAACTTTTTACATAATCCTACCTAGCAGGTGGGGAAACCCCAGTGTATTGGGGTCATATATTAATTTTGGTGGTTAATACATGTACCTATCATCGGTCTTTGGAATTTCTGAAAAATAATGAATGATTAGCTTATGGCAGGCAATTACTTTTTTTCTTTGACAGTGCTCTAGTTGAGCTGTGAGACACTGTATATTAAGGTATGTTTTCAGATCGAAAATTAATTAGTGCTAATGAAAAATAAAACAAAGAAATCGATAAAGCCAAATATCTATCAACTATGTAATCAATATGCGATTTCAGGTCTCAAAAGTTATCGATAATGAAAAGCAAAGCTAAAACAAATCAACAAGTTCTCGAACGATGTTATCGATACATTTTTCATTTGCACTACATATTTGAGTAATATTTACAGTTCATTCAACAAAATTAGGCCAGTTGCTCAATTATGAACGAATCGTTCATTTAGTTCGTTCGTTTAATCATCGTTCGTGAAGTCTTATTGTTTGCTTAAATCGGATAACAATTCGTTAAGTTCGCCTATTTCCGTTTTATTATTCATATTAGTTTATTTTAACTATCATTAAATGCACAGAGGTTTAATGTGTACTTTTACGCAAATAAACAAAACGAACAGGAATCAGACTCAAAGAACCAAATGAACATGAACCCAACTCAAAGAACAAAACAACTGATTCAAATTAATGAACTAAATGAAGAAGATAAATTTAATTTATTCCTTTGTTACGTGAGTAGTTTTACTAAATATTGATCGATATTCTACGTTTATTTATTAGAAGTATCGGTATTGATTAGCAAACAGAAGCAAATCTAAATTCCAATTGTTCTCCCCGCATCAGATTCTTCACCCTTGCATGGGCAACATTCCTGCGCTGTGAGAAAATTTGTTTGTGTATTCATATTGGCTTGTATCTGTGTGTGTGTGTGTGTGCGTGTGTGTGTTTGTTTGTGTTTAGATTTGGTAGCAGTTCAAAAACTAAACAAAACGCGCGCATACAAAATAAAAACAAAAATGCGAACAGAGCCTAAAACAAAAGGCAGAAGAAACGTTGCGGCAAAAAGCAATGAAATCAAATTCTTGCCATCGTTCAGAAATTCCTAAAAGTCAGGAGCACACACACAAACAAACAGACATACATGTATACACAGCAAGCAGAACAGAGCAAAACGAAAACAGGCACAACGAGAAAGAGAGCAAAGAACAACAACAACAAAGCAATCGCCGGCTGACAGATTGCAGCAAACAGAAGAAGCACAGAACAGGGCAACCTTCAGTTTGAGTGTGTATATAAGTGTGTGTGTGTGCGTGTGTGTGTATGCACTTTGCTGCTGCTGCTGGCTACCCGTTTTACGCATTCTTTCATCATCATCATCGTCTTTCTTTTGTGACTGATCCTCGCCTTTTGACATTGCATGAGTGATGGCCATAAATTTTGCGATGGCAACGTGACATGAAATCTTCACATACGCACATACATATGTAACAAGATAACAAGTCACGCTCGTTCACGAAATTGCAATTTTGACAGCGCTGAGTTTTAAAGTCACATATCCAATGTTAATCAATATTAAATCCACACAACAACAGTTGTTTAACCTGAGATTAGCCGTTAAGTTGAGGGGAATTTGTCTTGTCGTGCAAGGGAAATTTATCATGCATGTTATTTAACTTTGTTGCTGTGCTTGTAAATATCAGCAGTTAATGTTAATATTAAATTTAACAGGTTTAAAATTGAGGGAATTGTTTTGAACTAAATTTCCCCGAATTGTTGCGTTCCAATTAATTTAATATTTATATTCAATTTGTATTGTTAAATTCTTAGAACGTATTTATTTAAAAGTGCGCATCTCTAGCAGAACAAAACGCAGATATACATTTTTTTTATCTGCTGCCAGCTGCGTATTTAAACATCAAGTGGGCGAGCGAGAGAGAGAGAAAGGGAGAGCATGCGTTTGATGTTGCGGCCAACGCAGACTAATTAAAACCAAGGACGCGAAGAAACCCAACAAAAGAGCAAGAAAAAATTACCCCCAGCAGACAAATCGACGACGCTTTATTGCCAGCCGCTACTGCTGCTTCTGCTTCTGCTTATTCTGCACGATTTACATGCACAAAACAATTGACGACGAAATTAGCTGAACCGTTAAATAGCCCAGCCTCAACCCACCCCACCCCCTTTACCCTGCTCACAAATTGCAAATAAAATAAATTGGATTTGCGGTAGGCAAACAAAAATAAGCGAATAGAAAACACTTTCGCTAATCCACTTGAAATTAAGACCTACAAACAAGGGCGCCACATTTTGTGGCACTTATCACCTTGACCGAAATAACTTTGAACCTGACAAAAAATAAATATAAATTTGAATTTCTAAGCATATTTTTACTGGCGATAAACAGATAAAAAAAATAACAATACACGAGGCAAAGAGCAAAAATGTGTATTTTTTTTTTGGTAATTTTGGGATTTTCTTGGTCTAAGCAAACACACACATACACATACATGAGAATACATTAAATTCTTGGCAACTGGCAAATACAGGAATATCTATATAAATATGTATAAATATTTGCATATATATTTTTGTGAGGGGAGGGGGTGGGGGGGAATGCTGCGCGAAGGCATTTCAAACATTTCTTTTTGTTTTATTTGAATTTTGTATTTTTGTTGCTGTCTTTTGTTATTATTAGAGAGATTCGGGCAAATGTATATATATATATATAAATGTACTTATTTGATTTAGTTGCAAATTCCTCGTAAAATTGCGACAAATGAAATTAAACGAAAATTTAAACGCATTTAAGAAACGTTCTAAAACAAAAATACAAAGGGAAATTCTTTGGGATTTTATAATTATAATTAATTTATAATTTTTAATTTGATCTCTTATTGGAGGTGAACTATTGAAAAGAAATAATATGTCTAATTGGCAAAACTAGCTAGAATTAGCTAGGCGAGAGAGAGAGAGCCCGACGAGCAGATACCCTGCAGATGGAAATTAATTTTGTTCCATGGGAAAATAGTTTTTCCTGTGTTTCTTATGATTTTTCTTATGGACAGGCAGACAGACGAACATTGCTAAATCGACTAGCCCACTTCTGCAGATCAAGAATATATATACTTTATTGAGTCTCGCAGATTGTTCAAGTTTGAACACAGTTCATTAAAAATCCCATTTTCAGCTTGTTGGTCACAAATAGGTGTTACAGTTAGTCCGCATACTTTTAGCAACAGCTGTAAACGATTTATAACGGTTTTTTTTTATTATTATATATGACAAGCAATTAGGGCTGTAAAGCCAAATTACACATGTATTTTGAAGAGTGTATTGATAAAGAAAAAAGATGTTGAATTGTGTGTGCGTGTGTGGGTAGAGTGAGGGGGAGAAGGGAAATTTATTGTTTGATTGCCTTTTATGTGTTGACTAATTTGTTGAATGCATATTTCGCTTCTTTTTCGATGTTGTTGTTTTTTTGTGTCTCGCGATTTGTTTTTATTTCCAAAATGCCATTTAGCTGTGAATTTATATCGAACGTTTTGTCAATTTAATTGGTTGCAGCCTCAGTTTTATTTATTTGTTATTTAATCATATTTGGGCAGAACTCGTGCTTCGGCTGGTTCGTGTCTATGCTATTTATAGCAGTGTCAAATCGATGATCGTTTTATGGTAGCCGCCAAAGCGAGAAGAAGAAGCAGCAGCAGCAGCTGTGGGCGTTAAAAAAGTGTTAAAAGCGAACCATGAATAAATTGTAAATTGTTTTATTTATCGCATCGCTTTTTTTTTTATTTTATTATTATTGGACTGCCCACATTTGGACTATGACTACAGTCGCTGCCTGCTATATTTGAGCAGATTATGCTTGGGTATTTTCGCATTTTAGGCAGGCCACGTGGCTAACAGCCAAAAGTTGGCTAAAAAGCCGACAGCTGACAAGGCTACTTCATTTTAGTCGCACCTTAATAAAAACTAACTTCCACTTTGGATATGTAAATGCTTTTTCGATTTCATTTCGATAATAATAAAAATAACACCTAAAATAGTCCACTTTGATTAATCGATTTCAATCAAAATCGATACATTTTTATTATTTTATAAATTCAATTCCAAGTTTGAAGTTCACCGACTGGCTTTTATTGCTATCAAAAATCGAAGATTATGGCTATGTCGCGTGTGTTGGCTTTCGTTGCTATCGGTTATCGATTTGTATCGAAACATGAGATGATGTCTATTTGGTATTTATTCTTATACACCCAATGAGAATATATCCCTTGGGCCTTTATCCCAAAAAATTAATCAGAATCAAAGCTACCAAATCGGTGCATGATTTGAGCAGGCTTAAATAGTCAACTGCCTGGCCCCCCGCCAACAACATATATTTTTATGAGCCAAAAAAAGAAACGCAAAAAACTTGCACTAACAACAAACAACTCGACTGCATTTGTTGGTCGGCTTAGCCGCAGGAATGTTGGCTAATCGAATGGATCGCTCGCCCGACCATAATTTACAATCGCACAAGCAAACGGCAAACAGTAGCTGGGAAGCTGAGAAGCTGAGTAGCTGGATGCCTGATGGAATCGTAAAATTTTAAATTAATGACCCGTCAGATCATATTTAAGCGTTTTTATGAGCTAGCTGCCTGTCCACAGTCCACACAATCCACACTCCACACACACACACACACACTCACACGGTCAGAGCCTGCCTGCCTCGAGGCGAGGCACAAACGAAATCGATAAGCCAACCAAAATGCCAAACACTGTTAATAAATGATTATTTGCCAGAGTTGTTGTTGTTGTTGCTGCCACAAATTGAAAATTGCATCCTAACGCCTGTCTGTGTGTGTGTGTGTGTGCAATGAATTAATACTACAACTAAAGAACAGCTAATTGCAGAAGTTATCGATCAAATTGTTTTAGTATCAACAAACGATAACTTGGATCCTACATATAAAGTTGATCGACTATTTATGATACTACTACTAATACTACTACTACTAATATTACTAATAACTATGTATTATTATTATTTTATTAGTGAATAATGCCAAATACTGTTACTACTTCTACTACTTTTACTGCTACTATTAATACTTATTCTACTTACTACTACTACTATTAGTACTATATACACTTCAACTTATACCACTACTTATACTCATACCAGTTACCATTAGTACTTGTACTTCTACTTCTACTACTCCTTGTACTTATACCACCTACTAATATTACTTTCACTTCTTCTTCGTACTACTACTGTTACTCTTACTACTGCTGTTACTTCTACTACTACTGTTACTTTTACTACTACTGTTACTTCTACTACTATTAATTTCTACTTATTCTACTACTACTACCGCATAACACTTTCGTATTACATACTACTACTACTTTCAATTCTATTATTATAATTAGCTATAATAATAAAATAACTTCTACTGTTAATACTACTTTTACTACAAATACTACTAATTCTATTACACCTACGTCTGTTCTATTCTATATACAAATATTTCTAATGCTTCTTCTAAAAATAGTGCTACCACTTATACTACTACTTCTAGTAGAAATCTAATATACTCTTGGTTTTTCTTTTTCTACTACATACTGACTATTACATTCTACTCTTCTACTATTATTTGCTACTTCTTCTATTGCTAAAATTCCCCACACATTTTCTGTGCAGTTCTCAGCTTTTGACAGCTGTGACGTCAATACATTCATTCGCATTCAAAGCGATCGCGTGCACACACATACGGGCTTACTCACTCACGCATATCGAATAGAGAGTGCGAGAGAGTGAAAAATGTAGCTGGACATTTTGTCTGGCAGCTTTTAACAGTGAGCAATAAAAGAGAGCCGCCCACTCATTGCTGCTTATCACAGAGGTATATAATATTTACATGTGTATGTGTACGTGTGTGTGTGTGTGTGAAATGGCAGAAGGTCAATTGCATTTCGTTGGCGGTTCATTAATTTAATTTCAAGCTGTTATATTTATATATTTGGCACAAAAACAAACACACACAAACACACCCACACATATTTCATTGACCAAAAAAAATGTTCATTTAATTGCCAACTCCTGTTCAAAATGATCGCCCACACACACAAAACAGCTGATTGTAACAAATGTCAATGATGTCTTATTAACAGTTTGCAAGCGAAACAACAACAATAACAGATACAACAACAACTCGGCTCGTGCCATCAGCAGGTGAACATGATTTTTTTTCTTCGCCCACGCTTTTGTTTCGTTTTATTGAGTTTCCACTTTTTTTTGAGTCGCGCGACATACGTTTTATCTAGTTGTTAATTTTTTTGGTTTCTTTTTTATATTAGTTGTCTTATTTTGTGGTTTTTCTTTCTATTTCTCACATTTTGCTGCATCATTTGTAAAGCATTAAAGCAAGCTGATAAATTGTTGTTGTTGTTCTCTCTTTCTTTTATGTTAAAATTATGCTGTTGTTCTTTCTACTTAACAGCCTTGTGTAATATATGTTTTGAAAATATTTATTAGTGTTTCTTTAATAGTTTTTTTTATTGGTTTTGTTTTTTCTGTGAATGGACATTTCATTCGTATAATGAGAGATAATAAGTTTTTACATAAGTCGTGTTTTTTATTGAGCTCAATTGTTTTTATTTTATTTCCAAGCAGCAAATGTTCATTCGATTGGCAATCGATTTTCCTTCATAGATTTTCAATTGCTTTGTGATCACGACAATATTCACATACATACAATTACAATCTGCAATCTGCATTCTGTCATTTGCTAACTGCTCTGTAAATTTGGAATATCTTTCGCTAGTTATTTTTTTGGTTTAATTTTATTTGCTTAACTTCATTTTGATATATATAAATATTTTAAAGAAACTCACCTGATTATTTTTATGATTATTTTGTACTTCAAATCGTGTTAGATCCTGTTTAATGCTCTCGAGCGCTTTCGCTGTGTATTTATCATTGGGGCGACCCCTTTTTTCGCCCGCTGGATGCATTTTTATGCTGCTGCTGCTGCTTCTTCTTCTCCTTGTGATATTTAGCACTCATATCACACTAAACACACGCACACGCACGCACGCACACACACACACGAATACACGACGACGTAAACACACACACACACGCACACAAATACGCACACACACACACACTCACTCACAAACAGTCAGCAGCCGTTTTTATATTTCGGGGGGGTTATTTCTGCATGTGTGCGTGTGTGTGTGAGAAGCTCTTTTTTCGACTTGTGCTTCTTCTTCTGTTGTGAGCTGCTTTTATTGTTTGTTGTTGTTGTATTTTAGGCACTTTTTTAACTACTCACTAGCCTCGCTCAAAGCAAAGCAGTTGTTTCTTGTAGCTGTTTATTTAAGCTGTTTTTTTTTTTAGCTGATTGTTTCGGTTATTTTGTATTCTTCACAAATGCCATTTAATTTGCATCAGAATAAAACCTTTTTTCTGTCACAATTTCCATTTTAAAATATGTATCTATAAATTTAAACAAATAATTATATATATATATATATATAAATTAATTAATATTATTCGCAGCGATTTTTCTACGTTTTGTCAAGTTTGCATTTTTGCTATCACATTTTCTGCTGCTGCCATTTTTTATTATATTATTATTTATTTTTCTTAGTTTTATCACAAATATTTTCCGCCATTATCATGTTGACCGCGCGCAAAATACAATAAATATTTTGTACTCGAACACTCGGTGAACGAATTTTTGAATATTTGCATATAAAAAAATATATGTATTTTTTTTTTGATTTGTTTTGTTTGTTGTGTTTTAGCCGAGGCTCGACGGAATTTTAATTAATTTAATACACGAATCAACATCGGATTTGCTTCGATTTGCTGAAAATAGACACAAAACAGAGACAAAAATTACTAAAAGTCGAAGGAGAAAAAAAACAAACTGAACTGTTTTAAGAGAGCGTACACACTGGAAGATATCACGTAAACCTTAAAAAAACTAGAGTGGCCATTTTTGATAATTTTGGCATTTTTCAATTAATTTATAATATTTAATACACAAAATGAATACAATAGAAAATGACTAAATGTCGAAAAAGAAAAAATTAAGGATGTTTTGAGAGAGCGTACACAACTGGAAAATATTGTGTAAAGTCGCTCGTGTAAAAGTAAAAATGTATAAAATTATACTGATTAAATTACAATTTTTTAATTCACTTTAAAATTTAAATGTTTTTTGATTAACTTTTATTTTTTCGCTTTCTCTGGAAATTTCTGCTAAATATATATTTAACATAGTACATTCCAGCTGCTTACTCAAGACTCATTTTCCAGTTACATAAATTTTGCTGCTCATGCCCCGTTATTAATTTGAATTAAAAACAGGGTACACAAAAAAAATTGTCACACGCTACGCAGACGCGCGACGCTTTTTAAACTTGTCCATCATTCATGCACACACACACACACATACATAGCACACACAGAGTGCTCATTTACATGCCAAAGACGTGAGTCAGAAGAGCATACAAGAATTCTGTTATTGTTGCTGTTATTGCTTGTGCAGTTGTTGTTGCTGTTAAACATTCTGTTATAGTATTCGCATTTGGAAATGAAACATACACATTGGAAATGAATATTCATTATTGGAATGCTGATTGGAAAAGTGAAACAGAATCTGCCTCTTTCTCTCTTGCACAAGTGCTCATAATTTATGCGTTGTTTGACGCATTATGTCATGGAAATATTCATGGAAGCGTGTAAATTCCATCAAAATCATTAAATTCCAAATCGATTGCGAATCAGCAGCGCAAAGGCAAGAAGAAAAGGAGGATTTAACACGCGCACCTGACCATAAAAATGAGAAAGAGATACACAACAATATATGTGTAAACAAACAGGCGAAAAACGACGAAAAAATAAAAAATTCGTCGAATTGTGCCAAGTGCAAATAAGTAAACTGAATAGCAATTGCAGCTAAGCATAAAACTATTTGCATGTAAATATGGATATACGAGAGAAACAGAGACAGCATGAAAAAAAAAGAAAATAAATAAAAAGATAACATTTTTCAAGATAACCATAAAATGTTCATGTAATATTAAGTTGGCTTTTAGCGTAACATAGCCATGTTAGCAACAGGTCGAAGTATATTTTTATCCATGTTAATGTAATATTAGCATTATTAACAACAACAGGGTAAGGGACATTTAATTTCAGTCTAATTGCCATTTGCGATTCATCCAAAGGAATCTAATTTTTTTCCTGCATGACTACATGACTTATAATTAAGTCTGGGTAATGAAATAACGAATTTTAAGTTTAGGCATTTAATGTAATTGTTATTTACACTTGGTTGTTAGCATAACGTAGCAATGTTAAAAACAGGTCAAAGGACATTTTGTTCCATGTTATACGCTTGTCTGTTATCATAACATACCAATGTTAGCAACACAGGGACATTTTCTTCATGCAATGGAATTTAACTATTTTTTTTTTCGACACTTAAATATGACATAAACAATGCTCATAAATTTCGCGCTTGCTTACATACACACATACATAGATATATTTGCTAAGCTCTTTTAGTTTAATTATTTTGTTGACAAAAATTTGACTTTTGCGCTCTGTTTTTTTCAGCTTAGACGAGAAGAACTCTGGAATGCTAAATACACGTACATATACATATGTAAGCTTATGTATGCATGTGTGTGTGTGTGATAAGAGCGAGACTGGAAGGTGCTTTTGGGATAATAAACGATAAAAACGAACACGCGCCAAATCCAAACCCACTTCCATTTTGGGAAATTTTTTTTTGCACATTACACAAGAGTATTTTTTTGTATACATTTTAACCAATAACTAATTAATAGTACAAATATGTACAATACACACACACACACGAAGAGAGAGTAATTTTTGATGGTCGTGGAATACGAGACGCTATTGGAATTTGTAATTGTTTAATTGCGGCAACTTGAAAGACAATTTGCCGCATTTCACGTAATTTTTTTTTTATGAGCTATTTAAATTCAAATGTTTTTGTTTGTGTGTAAATCAAAAATTGCAACACCAATTTTGCCTCTGTTAACAGAACATGTAAGGAGTTCCTTTTAGTTTATGCATGTTAATCAAAAATGTGCAACATAAAATTAACAGTCAAAATGAAGAGGACATTTTTACAGCTGCTGCTGCTCCTGCCTGTGTGAACGTTAACAGCACATATAAACAGTTCTATTTATAGTCCGTTTGTGTGTGTGTGGAAGATAGTCGCGTGCGCATGTTAAAAAATCCTATGAAATTGGCCATCAAAATGCACAAAGCAAAAAGTGAGCAAGCAGCTCTCTCTCTCTCTCTCACACACACTCTCACTTACAAGCAAACACACACATCAAGACAGACGGCAGATAAAAATAGTATTTGTTGCTGATTATTATTGCAAAAAATGCGCATTCCACGGCGACTTATCCCCAACAAGGCGGCTGCTGTTGTTGTTGCTTTTTGTTTTCGTTTCGTTTTCCCTTTTTTCAACGCATAGCAGCAGCAGCAGTAGAAGCGGAGGAAGAGGGAGCTGAAAAAAATTGAAGCAAGAGAAGCAAGAAAAACGAGCTAAATTGCATTTTCGTCGTCGTCGATTGCAACTTGCAGCAAACAGTGGCGTCTTGCGAAAAAGGGGTGTAAAATCTACACGCTCTATCTCTCTCTCGCCCAGCCAGCCCCCGCTGCCTTGCGCCCTCTTTTGGACAGGCAAGAAAACAACATAAACTAGCCTGGCCACACCACAAGACCTGGTCACTTTTTATCGTTCATTTACTTTTGAAAAGCAACCACAGCAGCGGCAACAGAGATGCTGCGTACTGTTCATTTGAACTAGTCACTAAAATGAACTAGATTTATAACTGACATTCATTCGTTCACATTAGTCACTTTTATTATTAGGTACATATTGTTCAATAGAACTAGTCACTACTAATTTTTATCGTTCATTTACTTTTGAAATCAGCAGCAACGGCGATGCTACGTGATAATTTGAACTTGTCACTAAAATTAATTAGATATAGTGACCATTCATCTAAGTCACTTCATATAGTTCGAACTAGTTTGAACTAGTCACTAAAATTAACGAAATTAACCAGACATATATAAATACCTGATGGCATTATTTCGACCGTTCATTTGAATTAAAATTGTTATGAATTGTTAATTTGAACTAGTCCCTAAAATTAACTAGTCACATCCAAGCCAATTTTATTTGCATCCAATTTGCATTGCTTAGCGTTATGTATCAATTTTTTTTAACCGAACTCACAAATCTACACGATTTTTGTGCTTATCAAAATGTAAGCTACAAAACATCATTAATTGAACTGCAATGCGCAACTCTGATGTACATTTGTGTACTGATATATATATATATATATATTTTTGTGTGTGCGTGTGTTTTTGGAATGCACACGATCACACATACACACACACACATAGACGTCGCCTCACCTGTTTAGTCGCTGCCTGCAGGCGGCGCAGCCCACAATAACAGCAGCAGCATTAACAGCACTCACACACACACACATACAGAGGCAATAATCCAGTACGAATTGCATGCTGGAATGTGAATGGAATCTCAACAATTTTCAGCGTCGCTGACGATGATTCCGTCGACGGACGGAACGCGCAACTTTTTGCACGCCAAGCAAAAGCAAGCAAAAAAAAAATAAATAAAAAAATGCAGAAAAAATCAAATAAAAATAAATCACGAACTAAAAACGAAAAAAAACTGTATTTAATTGCAACATTTACATAGCAGTGATGTAAAATATACACATATATATATAAACATGCACAAACATGTTTAAACATGCATGTTTGTCAGACTCAAAAAACAAATAAACATATAGCAGCTTGGGAAATTATAGTCGCGCTGACATTGAAAGGCATTTTTCACAGCTGTCGCTGATGCCTCTAATTACAAACCTTTTTTTTTTGTTCTTGTTTTTTTTTTGCAGTTACTTGTACCACGTTTTGCATCTCTGATATTGTTTATGATTGGCAATAGGGGTATTCTGTTTAGCTATCAAAATAAAAATTTCCTTACCTATAAAGTTAATTCTAGTTTTTTAATAGCCAAAATGGCATTAATTTTAATTTTTCCAAGCAGAAAAAAAACATATTCGGCCACAATGAATATTTTAATAGTTTAATTTTTTTCGTAGTTACTTTATGCACAATTTTTCAGTTCCATGGGCAATAGAGGCATTCTGGTCAGCAAAAAACATTTTGAGTTACTTAGTTATCAAAAATAATTCCCAAGATAAAAACTATTTCCAGCTATTTAGCCAAAATGGCAGCCATGATTTGTATATTGCCAAATAGAAGAAAAAACAAATACGGCCACACTGGTGTTTTTTTTTTAGCTTTTGCTGTCACAATTGCAAAAATTGCTCTGGATAAATAATGCAGTGATTTTTATTCCTTTTATTTGCATTAACAAAGATAACAAATTTTCAACAATATTTTGTTTGATTACATTTTGCGTAATTAAATGTTTACAATTATTATGACAGCTTGTTTGTTTTAAAAAATAAAACAATTACAATGAGTTACCAAATGTTGGATAAAAATCTGTAATTTAATAGAATATCAAAAATGATTTAAGATTGATAAATTCCTGTTAATTGATAAAAAATATTAAAAGGAAAATCCCTAAAATGTGGTTGACGTTTATGTTTTTCATTGCTTTGCTTTGATTTTCGTATGTCAATTGTAAAATGTAACAGGACTAATTTTGACACCTGAATTATAACGGGTCAATTAGACAGGCAGATGGCAGGACAAATCAGGAGCCCGATAGCGATACAGATGGAGAGAGGCGGGAGCAGCTATAATTATACCCATACACACAATGCGAGTGAGGGGGAAAGCAAGGGCGCAACAGTTGCAGCTGAAAAATGTAATCAGACTTTGTTGTTGCGAAAGGAGTGCGAGGAGCGGGGCGGAAACACATTCAGTTAGAAAAAGCAACACACAGTGGAAGAGATATAAAATATGTAAATACGCATTTGGCATTTTTATATATGTATTTTTTTGGGATTTTTCTTTGTAGATTTTCTTGGATTTTTTTCTTTCGTTTTTCGATTTTTTTTTTAGCAAGAGAAACAGAGCCAACGAGCACAATTGGAAATACACATACATACACGACACACACACATGTCCGCACACATATGCACACACACAAATATACAACAACTCACACACACGCACGCATTTGGTGAATTTTCGTTTAGTAAAAACACACGTCTCGCGCAAGTTTTACGTGTAGATTTGTTGCGTTTTTCATTCGATTTACCTTTACGCGTTTGGTTTTTGCACTTTTCACAAATTTTCTCTCCACCTCCACGCGCTGCGTTGTTTTAATTAATAATAATAGATGGGCGATAGTTTGTGTGGCGGTTGAGCGATAGAAAGCCTATGTCTCGTGGTGGCCGGCTGATAACTAAATTGACAGGCTTGCAATAAGTTTTGTTATCAATTGGATTGAGATAGGTTGGCAGTCCGACTTCGCTCACAACGAGAAACTGGGAGCTACGAGAGTAACGTTTTATTTGGCATTAGGGCATGGGCATGCAATTTGTTTGAATTTTAATAATTTTACAATAAAAAATAATTTAATCCATTTGAACATAACAATCATCATAAGAAAATGTTTATCACATTCTTCGCCTTATAATTAATTTAGTTAGTGATTTGAATTCATATAGAATATCGAAAGCATAAATTGCTTTTACATGACATGGTCACACTGTGCTGGCAATGACAGTATTTCAATATGCATTTTTCTTTCAACAATGAAAATGTACAATTTCCACCATGTACTTATAGACATATTTAAATTACTCAAACCTTATCTTATCTGACTTACATATTTAAATAATTTATTGAAATATTTGATTAGTAAGAGGTGATTATTTTTTCGGTACTTTACAGCTGGGCACACTGACCACACTGTCAGCAGTTCTCCGCGCGCACTTTAGCTGAATGGTTATTTGGATGGTCAACGGAGTATTTAGTTTGCGGCTCTCTTTTTCGTGTGTCATTCGCTCTTCTTTTGTTAACAAATTGAAGAGTTAATTTGAAAAGTGAGCGAATTTATCAAACATCGTGGAAATCGTGATTGATCGGTAAACGCATGATATTTACATATATTGCATATTTGCGTGTTTTGTATGTGTGTATGTGTATATGCAGGTGTGAGATTGCGAAAATCAATAAAAAAGCATAGTAAATAAAACGCATGCGAAAAATGCATGCGAAGAAGAAGCAGAAGAGCGGCCCAAAAGTGTAGACGTTCTATGCGTATATGTTTGTGTGTGTGTTTGTGGAGTGAGAAAGAAAGCAGCTTCAAGCTAGGCTCAGGAGTTTGTGTTGTTGTTGTTGTTGTAGTTGTAGCAGCCAACAAAAAAATACGTGACGTGAATTTGTTAAGTGCGCCGTTATTGTTGTTGTTGTTGCCATCTCTGTTTTGCTTGCACTCTTGCATACTCCTGCTAGATATATATATATCTTTATATATACATATACATATGTGTATATATATATATATATATATATATATATATATATATATATAAATATATATATACATGTATGTATATTTTAATTAATTCCAGTTCTGGTTCTGCAGCAACGAATAAGGTCAAAATAAAACACGCAAAAAGCGTTATTAATTCCGAGTATTCTTTTTAAACCGCGTCTGTGTGTGTGTGCGAGTGTGTAAATAAAAGATACGCGCGTGATTCATACCTGAGAAACACACTGGAAAAGTGCTGTTTTTGTTGTTGTTGCTGCTGCTGGTGACGTCCATTGAACTGACGACGTCGACTGCGACGCAATTGCTTCCTGGCAAAACACGACGACGACAAACAACGACGACGACGCCAACGCCGCCAACAGAATGGATAAAAGTAAGTAGCAAGTAGAATAAAGTGCACGAAAAAATCACAATAACTGAATTTCGTGCATCGGCTGCGGCTGCTTCCTTCTGTTATCAGTGTTGACAGCATAAACAATAAAAAGCTAAAAAAGGCTAAAAAGGAGGAATTTTTTAAAGTTATTGAATGTGAAAATGAAAAATGTTTTGCTATTGTTTACTATTTTGATCTAAATAACAAATAATACATAACGAAAAAACATAAAATATGAAAAAAAAATGTAAAAACATGAACATAAACTTAAATGCGTTAGAATATTTTCAACAATTTTCAACTCCGCCTGCTGTTATCAGTGTTGCTAGCATAAAGGACAAAAAGCGCCAAACAGCTAGAAAAAGCTAAGAGGCAAGGGAATTTCTTAAAGTTGCCGAAATAATGAAGATTATTTAGTTCTGTGTTTTAAAATTTAATTTAATTGAAAAGAAAAAAAAAAGAAAAATCAATAAATAAAATAATTATAAAACAAAAAAAATATTTTCACATATTATGGCTGCAAAATCAGCTATGATTCGTATTGCTTGAGCTTTTAAAAGCTAAAGGGATAAAACTCTTCTTGCCAGCCTAAGGAATAAATTAATGCCCAACAGCCAGAGAAGGCTAAAAGAGGTGAATTTCCCACAGTTGCTGAAAAATTGTTGATAAAGTAAATTTATATAAATTTTACTATGTTTATTTAAATAAAAATAAACAATTAAAAAATAAAACAGAATCTAAAATTTATACAAATGATTCACTTAATGAAAAATCGACAGCTTAAATTCATTAAAAGCTATATCCAAAAACGGCTAGTATTCTGGTTAGCTTTTAAAAGGCTAAAAAGGACAACACTCTTCAGCTGCCACTGATGCTGTTAGTTAGCTTCTTTTTTTAAGGGTGGGTTCTATCTATGCGTTTTGGGTTTCTTTTCGCTCTATGCTTTGCTCATGCATTCGCATTGTGTGTCTTCGATGGGTGGGGTGGGGGAGGTGGGTTAACATTTCAGTTGTTGTTGTCGGTCCCAAGGACATTTGAACAGCAATGTGTGAATCAGAATGCAGCTTTCCATTTACAGTTGACTTTTTCTTTCTTTGGTGTTTGTTGAATGGGAATTCGTTTGATGATTTAATTTTGTTGTTCTCTTTTTGTTGGGGATTAAGTGGGAAATATAATGTGAAGTTTGTAAGGACAAAAGATTTAAAACAGAAACAAACTAAAAATTGTACAGAAAGATGTCTTACGGAATTGTTAAAGCCGTAAAATCAAAGACACTTTTAGTATTCTTCAAAATAGAGAAAAAACATTTGAAATTTAAATAAATAATTCGCATTAAAATTTATAGTATAAGTGTTATAATAACTACAAATATATATATATATATATATATACATATATATATATAGTCAATATAATAAAATACAAACTTAAATGATAAGGCTGCTCAAGCATCACTGAATTTCTAAAATTAATTAATTAATTAGTTAAATATCTTGTAAGAAGGCGCAACCACAATTGAGAATCGAAAGGGGCCCAACCCAGTTTCTGTGATTTGGGAAATGAAAATGCACCGTGAAAAACTTATTTATAAAGCGATAGTAGTTGGCAAAGATTTATTACTAGATTCACTGTTCTGAATGAATATAATATATTAATATTTATTGCAAATCGCATCGGAATACAACTGTATTTTACTTAATGAAAGTCATAATGTTTAAATATTTATGTCAACCTGCCACTAAGTGGAATCTGAAGGATTCAAAGCAAATTCGCCCCAAAGAGAAGAATTTTTAATAAATTTTATTTAATGAATTTATTTATAATAAATAAATATTGAAAATTTAACTATAAGCATTTGATACTAAAATAATTATATGATATAATTGTGTCTGTTCACATGTAGTTTTTCCACAAAATTTGTCCTTTTAATTTTTAAACATATTTTCACAGCATTTGCATACACACACACACACACACGTACCAAGATGAGTGTTGTTGTTGTTGTGTGGCTGATAATATAGCTGATTGGGTGGTTGACTGCATATATATTCATTTTCTCTTTCATTTTTATTTTACTTCCCCCTCCTTTCTGCTTCTTTATGTGTGTCTCTCTCTCTCTCTCTGCTGATAATGATGATTTCTTTTGATGAGCAATTCGAGGCACACACACACAACACAATCGCACACACACTTACACACACAACGGAGCACTTCATCGTCTTGAGCTTTTTCTTTAAATGATTCCATTTTTGAAAACGAAAAGTGAAATAATAATAAAACACAAAAGTCTGTTGGCCAACAGGAAATAGTTTTTGTTATTGTTGCTGTTGATTCTTTTACTTTTTAATGTGCATTTCATTTTGTGAAATCTTCGTTTGAATACTCTTCGTTGCTTATCAGCGATTTTTGTACAATCTTGCCTGAAAACCCTTCAAATCATGTGTGGGTGTGTCAAAGCCCAGTTGCAAATGGCAAATGGGTATAATAGGCTTGTGCTAAAGTATGTGTTTATATAAATTATATATATATATTCCGGATCTATATGAATAGTTGAGTTGATTTAGTCAAGTCCGTTTGCAAGTCTAAATAAATAAGTCCATTTCAGAGATTACAACAACTATAGACTTTAGATTTGGAATAAAAGTACTCATATACCAATAGGAGTTACAGTTTATTTTAACTGAATCGGTTTCAATTGTTTATCGATAAAAATCGATTAGCAATAGCAAAACAAAACACATTTTGTATATGCCTTCAAATAGTATTGATCATATTTTATTGAGAACTATTTCTGTTTGCATTATTTATCGATAAGAATCGCTTACCGATAGCAATACAAATCACAATTTTAAAGATTTATTTTTGAATTCCTGGTTCCATACAGCTCAACATAATATCGGTCATATTTGATAGATACCAAGTCCGTTTCGATAAGAATCGATATCCGATGTTTTTTATGTATTTTTTTCGTTTTATCATTTCGAGAATCGACAGCAGGCGACATGTGGTTGGCGGAGAAGACGCTGGAGTCTTTGTCTTTATCGAGGGATTCGTATCCGGGCAGCCATGCAGACACCTTACTGAAGCGAATGCAACACTTTGTGGACAGCGATCAGCTGTGCGATGTGGTTCTCATCGCTGGCATTGATGGCAAACGGGTGTCCGCTCATCGCTTGGTGCTCGCAGCTTCGAGCGAATATTTTTCGGCAATGTTTGCCGGACAGATGCGCGAGAGCAAGGAGCACGAGGTGACCCTTGGCGAGGTGCGTGGCGATGCGTTGCAGCTGCTCGTCCAGCACTGTTACACCGGAAGCATTGAGCTGCACGAGGACACTGTCGCGAAGTTGCTGGCCACCGCCAATCTGCTGCAGCTGATCCCTGTGGTGACGGCATGCTGCAAGTTTCTCACCCGCCAGCTGCACCCATCCAATTGTTTAAGATTCGCATTCCTGGCGGATCAGCATGGCTGCACAGAGCTGCTGCGAGTGGCGCAGGAGTACATCTGCCAGCACTTTATGGAGGTGTGCCACAATGAGGAGTTCTTTCAGCTTAACGCCAATCAGCTGGGCAAGCTGCTGTCCAGCGATGAGCTCAATGTGCCAACCGAGCAGGATGTCTTCCACTCGATGATGTCGTGGGTGCGCCACGATGCGCCCACTCGTGAGCAGCACATACCCGAGCTGCTCGCCAAGGTGCGTCTGCGCCTGTTGGATCCATCCTTCATTGTGGCTCATGTGGAGAAGGTGTGCAGCGCCAGCAACGAGTGCCAGCAACAGCTGTTGGAGGCCTTCAAGTGGCATTCACTGACCCCCGAGTGCCGTTCGCTCATTGCTGCCACCGAACGAACCAAGCCCCGCAAATACACTGCTGTCGGCCAATTGCTGGTTGTGGGTGGCTTCAATAATGATGACTGGGTGACCACCATTGAGAGCTACTGTCCGCGGCTGAACAAGTGGACGACTTGGGAGCATACGATCGATGGGCGTGAGAACTTTGGCGCCGTTGTCATGGAAAACAAACTGATTTTGGTAGGCGGAAGCAATGGTGGGAGAGCATTGTGCTCCGTGGAGAGCCTCGACCTAAACACGATGGTCAGCGTGCCACTCAATCCAATGGGAACGGCCCGTAGGAGCCTAGACGTTGCAGTGCTGGATGGACACCTCTATGCGGTCGGCGGATACGGTGCTGGGCACTGTCTGAGCACGGTTGAACGCTATGATCCCATTACGCGCACTTGGAGCTATGTGTCGTCGATGTCCGAGGCGCGTATTAGCCCTGGTGTTGCGGTGTTGGGCAGCCGCCTCTATGCCATTGGCGGATGCGGGCATCACTCAGTCGAAAGCTATGATCCGCAAACAAACGAATGGAGTCTTTCGGCGCCAATGAATCGCAATAGATATGACGTTAGTGCCACTGTTGCAAATGGATACATCTATGCCTTGGGTGGCTTGGATAAGAAAACCACTAATTACTCAAATATCATGGAACGTTATGATCCAGCTACTGATACGTGGACACTTATTTGCTCTCTGGCAGTGGGACGCTATCGGATCGGTTGTGCTCCGCTTGGAGATCGTTTGATTGCCGTTGGCGGACATAATAATAATCATGACCTCAACATTGTCGAGGAGTACGATCCGGTGCGCAATGCCTGGAATGAGCTGGCGCCAATTTCGATTCCTCGTCGCTACTCCCTTGTCTTTGCCATACCGAACATAATACCACCACCAGCAGCCAAGGATGGATCCAAACCAGCTTAAGCGTCCTACAAATATGTAATTAAAGAAACTATCAATAATATAATCATAATGATGTAATAATAATGATAATAATAATTACAATAATTATAATAATAAATGACATGTTTCTAAGAGTACCTTTAAATCGAGCTCTCCCGACTACAGATTCCTGCTTGCTTGCTTTGCCTGCTGATTTCCTTTCGATTTGCCTACAATAACTCAGCATTCAACATTCAACATTCATAATTGAACTCAATTCAGTTCTCGAATCAGTCAAACACTCACAATCGGCTGTGAGTATGATTCATCAGTCGGTTAGGTATTATTTGTACAATCAGGCAAGTGATGATTTCAAGTGTGCTATATGCAAAATAAAGCAAATGATTATTTGCATACAGCATTCGTTTTAGTAGAAGCACAAGATTAACAGATACCCTGTACTGATACCCTAATATATTACTAGTAGTAGTGCAAAATTAGAGTCCTGAAAGAATAAATTAATTTCGATGTGGGGTTATGAGGAGAGGTATACAAAAGAGTTGAGATTCCAGGAGCACTACTAACTTTAACCCATAGATGGAATACTAAAAGAATACATTAAAAATCCATCTTTCAAAAAATTGGAGAACTTATTGTTTTGTTGATTATTAAGATAAAATGTCGCATTTTTCGGTAGGGGGTATTTAAGTTTATGGATATATTTCTGCTACTATCTGATACCCTGTTTATTTCTCGAAATGAAATGAGTGCGTTTATCTTATCGGCCACATTTCAGCTATGTATGTATATGTGGAAACTCATCGAGTTGTGCCGCGAGTTTAGTTTGCTTGGATATCTCTCACATATCATTTCTCTCTGTGTATTTATGTTGGCTGACTGATTGAAAGTCTGCTTGTTCATTTTGTGTTTACTCTTTATCAGCTCATTGTTTAGGCGTCATTAATTCTGCGTGTAAAGCAGAAAGAAATGCGGGAAAACCGTCTGCCAACCCATACACATACAAATACACAAATCTATATACATACATATACATATATATATATATATATATATATATATGTATAGTATATCATTGAACTGATAAGCGATTGAACTGAACTCAAGGCCATCGCTTTTCTTCGTTTGCTCACAATAAATGTATGCAGCAATTGTCGTCAATTCTGTAATTGAAAAGTCTTCCCTAGAAAATTCCCTTGTTTTTTGTTTCCGTTATTTTGCTAAGTGTAACTGATTGCTTACAGCTCAGCTGGTGTGTGTAGAATTGCTTATTAAAACTACCACTACTAAAGAGTTGAATAAAAACAATGACAAAATAACTTTGAGATCTGCTATTCTGCTGTGGAGTTTGAAGGAGACGTTTCGATGCCCATGAAGTATATATATTCTTGATTAGTGTCACTATTAGTGTGTATATAGTTATGTTCGTCCACTCTAGTGCCTCAGTTTTGAAACTATTTTGTTCTATTTGTCTTGTTCTTATCCATCTTGTATCCGGTTTTTGGATACAGTTAGTTTATGCGTCGGAGCCAGTCGGATTGGATCACTATATCACATAGCTGTCATAGGAACAATCGTTCGATAGATGAGTTTTTGGATACAAAAAAACATATCTTTACCAATCCTAAGTAAACATTAGACTACTATATGTCATTATATCGCTTTCATAGAAACAATCGCTCGGTTTTTTCAATGTATAATGAAATTTAAATGTCTTCAAGGGTGTTTAATCATTGGCGTGCCTACGATAGCGGTATTTCCTGCTTAAAACCGAGAGAGCTCGATTAACATAATATTTATTTGAATTGTAAAAATAATTATACTGGGGAAGTTGCTAGGGGGTATTTCCGCTTGTGATAGGGTTCAAAAAAGAACTTTAGCTCTTTTATCAGAGAGAGGCAATAATAATAATAATAATAATAATAATAATAATAACAATAATAATAATAATATTAATAATAATAATAATTATAATATTAATAATAATAATAATAATAATGTTTAAAGTTTGTCTTTGTGGATTTATTTCGCGCCAACTGCGTCTTTACATTGTGAAGGATTTACAGCAACTGACTTATAGAATACATAAAGCCAAACACGATACATGTGTGACCATAGCAATAACATTATTCGACGTAGCGATATTTATCGTTGCCGTTAAAATTCAAACGTATTTCAACAAATAATAATAATAATATTAACAATAATGGTAATCATAATATATTCTTATCGTATGTTCCATGTTTCATCAAGTTATTAGTTTTATTAATTATAATCACATGTTTATTTTTATTTACTTAATTTTTTACTTTTTGTTTGTTACTTATTTATTTCTTTTTTTTTCAATTATTTTTTATTACTTATTTATTTTTTTATTCTTTTTATTTGCTTTGCTTTGCGTATCACGAATGATAAGCCGCATTTTTTGCTTGCAACGTTCCCTAATAATAAAATATATTGTACTATATTCATATGCCAAGGCATGTCGTATATCATATCATATCATAGATCTTCCGTATAAATTCTGCACTTACTGTACTTTATCTCTCTTAAATACTCTATCCGAAAAGGGTAACATTCACTTAACTAATGATTTCTATACATATCCAAGCATTTAATTCAACATGCAACATTCAAAGTGCAACTTTGCTGAGTGGAAGTAGGGGGATAGCGGAAGAGGGGGAAATAGCTTTACATCTTGAAGAAGTCCCATTAAGCAAATGCAATCAATGAGAGTCTCTTTTAAAACGGCAGCTGACCCTCTCGCCAAGGAGTGCTCTGCCCCCCACTTGCGCCTTCCCACTTGCAGCTTCCCACTTGCCACCCGCATTGCCTCGCCCTGTTCCCCTACTTACCCCGTCATCAACCCACTACCCCAGCAAACAATTCAATTGCTTTAAGCACGCTTATCAGTTGCAAAGCCGGATTGCAAAATATGCATGCTTACAGTGCTGTTCAGATAAATAGGGCTGCTTTGCTTTTAATGAAATGATTTTGTTGAAAAAGGGCAAAAAAGTATAATGAACTTGTTCAAAGGTATGTAGAAGGCAAAATTAAGTATCTGCGACCTCATAAAATATATATATTCCTGATCAGCATCAAAAGTTGGGTAAATGTATCCATGTCCGTCCGAATGTCTATATGAATGATAAAGTCTCTGAGATACTGAAAACGCACACTTGAACTCTAGTAATATGTTTCTGCTCCTCAGCTATCTATATTTATATGGACAATGCTGTATATATGTATATATATATATATATATATATAACGTCCAAAACGCTTTCCATCATAAAGTCTCATATATTAAACAACAGTTGGGGCATAAATCAAGCGATTATTTATTTTTTGCCGGCTTGGCAATGGAAAACTAACTGAAGAAAATGTGTGGGCGAATGTAAACGTGAGTGTGGCTTGTGGGCGTGGTTATGACAAATTACACACACAAGCACATGATAATGACCTAATCGAATTGCATGATACCCCAACAGACCCACACACACACACACCAACACACACACAAACCAACACACACACACCAACACACACCCAACTTTGATAGCTAGCAGAAGCAGCGCATTTGATGTTTGTTTTTGTTTTTTCATTCACTCATTGCGATAGCCAAGTAAATGTCTCGGCTCACAATTGGATTACAATGGTTGACTATTGGCCCTGGAAAGTACGTGGAAATTTGTCATACCTTATCGAAGATTTTACATAGGGTATTGCAATTTTCTGGGCTGATGTGTAACATGTTGATGAACTCACCAGAAGCTGTTTGATTATGAACAGTTTTACATTATTACATCATAAATATAAATAAAATACAAAATCTGTCATAAGATATTGTATAAAAATATTCACATATCATGGCTGCAAAATCAGCTATTATTTTTTTTTAGCTTTTAAAATGCAAAAGGGGTAAAACTCTTATTGCCAGTATAAGGAATAGAACAATGCCCAACAGCCAGAGAAGGCTAAAAGAGGTGAATTTCCCACAGTTGCTGACAAATTGTTGATTAAGTAAATTTATATAAATTTTCCTATGTTTATTTAAATAAAAATAAACAATTAAAAAATGAAACAGAATCTAAAATTTATACAAATGATTCACTTAATCAAAAATCGACAGCTTAAATTCATTAAAAGCTATATCCAAAAACGGCTACTATTCGGGCTAGCTTTTAAAAGGCCAAAAAGGACAACACTCTTCAGCTGCCACTAATGCTGTTAGCTTCTTTTTTTTAAAGGGTGGGTTCCATCTATGCGTTTTTGGTTTCTTTTCGCTCTACGCTTTGCTCACGCACTCGCATTGTTGGGTGTGTCTTCGATGGGTTGGGTGGGGGAGGTGGGTTAACATTTCAGTTGTTGTTGTCGATCCCTCGGACATTTGAACAGCAATTTGTGAATCAGAATGCAGCTTTGCATTTACAGTTGACTTTTTCTTTGGTGTTTGTTGAATGGGAATTCGTTTGATGATTTAATTTTGTTCTCTTTTAGTTGGGTGTTCAAGTATGGGTATCAGCTAGCGGGCTCAGGCAGCACACTCAAGGTTAGGTCCCTGAGGCCTAATCTATTCGTAGAATTTCCCAAAAGATAGCGAGGGATGAAGTTACACTGTGGTCGTCTTACAAGCGACTGCGTTTGATAAGAAACCAGATGTATTTAGTTTTAAGATTTTTCAATAAAATAAGGTCTTGCTCTTCAGAGCAAGGGAGTCTGAATTCACAACTCAAGCTCGCGAGTGTATATTACTTATACATTGGGGATTAAGTGGGAAATATAATGTGAAGTTTGTAAAGACAAAAGATTTAAAACAGAAACAAACCAAAGAAAATGTTTTTTTGTGGGCTGCGCAAGCATCACTGAATTTTTAAAATTAATTAATTAATTAGTCAAATATCTTGTAAGAAGCCGCAACCACAATTGAGAATCGAAAGGGGCCCAACCCACTTTCTGTGATTTGGTAAATGAAAATGCACTGTGAAAAACTTATTTATAAAGCGATAGTATTCGAAATACATTAAGAATCTTGTTTTTCTCTTATTGATTGGTCTGGCAGTCAACATGAATTTTAATTACATGTTGCAGATTTCAATTTGATAAAGGGGACTAAATATAATATATAAATGTTATATATACACAGACATACATACTAGCGTATGTAGGAATGCAGTGCTTCCAGTGAATAGCAAAAGCAGTACATATATCTAGTTGAAGTACATAGACAATCATCACATGAGCATCATCAAAAATAAAATACAGGAAAAGCGCGAGCTTCAATATAATACGATTGGCAAAGAGCATCCAGCATGTGACTATCTCAGACGCGCGGCAGCAGCTTCTCCTCATCGGCGGGAAAGTGAGTAACAGTTGCCTTGGCGACGGATTTTGAGGGATCGTAGCCGTAAAGCAATATTGAGGCGATAACTAGCATTGCGCCGCCACTGAACTGCAGCGTTAGATTGAAATCGAAAATATAGATGGAGGCGATGCAGGAAATGATGATCGCCAGCGATGTGGCAAATCCCTTAAGTATATTGTCCGCGTACTTGACAACGACGGCAACAATGAGGCCGCCACCTGCTTGCAGCAGAACAAGATACCAAACGAACACATCGTAGCCATGGAAGAATCCATAGTAGCTCCATAGTAGCTGGCAAAGATTTATTACTAAATGCACTGCAATATATCAATATTTATTGCAAATCGCATCGGAATAAAACTGTATTTTACTTAATGAAAGTCATAATGTTTAAATATTTATGTCAACCTGCCAGTAAGTGGAATCTGAAGGATTCAAAGCAAATTCGCCTCAAAGAGAAGAATTTTTAATAAATTTTCTTTAATGACTTTATTTATAATAAATAAATATTGAAAATTTAACTATAAGCATTTGATATTAAAATAATAATTGTGTCTGTTCAAAATTTGTGCTTTTCATTTTTAAACATATTTTCTCAGCATTAACACATTTTAAGAATCTATCGTTCCAGAATCTTATCGTCTATCGACTATCAGTAAACATATAAAGATTTTCCCAATTATATCGTCTATCGATGCTGCCTACTATCTGTAGTTGTTGAACTCTATATATTTACGAACACATTCGACTATCGATTACCGTTTCCACCACACCTATTCGATTACGTCGACTATCAGTTATTCACCTCGAGTTGGATATATTTCTTTCTTTGCATCCTTTCACTGTTCTATACAGAGGAAGCCTAAGTCTAACTCCATAACTGATAAGAGCCTGCAAGTCACAGTTCATGCAATATTCATAAATCTTCAGTTTGCATACACACATACACACACACACACAACCACACACATACCAAGATGAGTGTTGTTGTTGTTGTGTGGCTGATAATATAGCTGATCGGGTGGTTGACTGCATATATATTCATTTTCTCTTTCATTTTTATTTTACTTCCCCTTCCTTTCTGATTCTTTATGTGTGTCTCTCTCTCTCTCTCTCTCTCTTTGTCTCTGCTGATGATGATTTCTTTTGATGAGCAATTCGAGGTACACACACACAACACAATCGCCACACACTTACACACACAACGGAGCACTTCATCGTCTTGAGCTTTTTCTTTAAATGATTCCATTTTTGAAAACGAAAAGTGAAAAAATAATAATAAAACACAAAAGTCTGTTGGCCAACAGGAAATAGTTTTTGTTATTGTTGCTGTTGATTCTTGTACTTTTCAATGTGCATTTCATTTTGTGAAATCTTCGTTTGAATACTCTTCGTTGCTTATCAGCGATTTTGGTACAATCTTGCCTGAAAACCCTTTAAATCATGTGCCCAGTTCCAAATGGCAAATGGGTATAATAGGCTTGTGCTAAAGTATGTGTATATATAAATTATATATATATATTCCGGATCTATATGAATAGTAGAATTGATTTAGTCAAGTCCATTTGCAAGGCTAAATGAATAAGTCCATTTCAGAGATTTCAACTATAGACTTTAGATTTGGAATAAAAGTACTCATATACCAATAGGAGATGCAGTTTATTTCATTTAATCGATAAGTGAATCGGTTTAAATTATTTATCGATAAGAATCGATTACCAATAGCAAAACAAAACACAATTTTAAAGATTTATTTTTCAATTCCTGGTTCCATATAGCTCAACATAATATCGGTCATATTTGATAGATACCAAGTCCGTTTCGATAAGAATCGATATCCGATGTTTTTTATGTATTTTTTTCGTTTTATCATTTCGAGAATTGACAGCAGGCGACATGTGGTTGGCGGAGAATACGCTGGAGTCTTTGCCTTTGTCGAGGGATTCCAGTCCTGGCAGCCATGCAGACACCTTACTGAAGCGAATGCAACACTTTGTGGACAGCGATCAGCTGTGCGATGTGGTTCTCATCGCTGGCATTGATGGCAAACGGGTGTCCGCTCATCGCTTGGTGCTCGCAGCTGCGAGTGAATATTTTTCGGCAATGTTTACCGGACAGATGCGCGAGAGCAAGGAGCACGAGGTGACCCTTGGCGAGGTGCGTGGCGATCCGTTGCAGCTGCTCGTCCAGCACTGTTACACCGGAAGCATTGAGCTGCACGAGGACACTGTCGAGACGCTGCTGGCCACCGCCAATCTGCTGCAGCTGATCCGTGTGGTGACGACATGCTGCAAGTTTCTCACCCGCAAGATGCACCCATCCAATTGTTTGGGATTTGCATTCTTGGCGGAGAAGCAGAGCTGCACAGAGCTGCTGCGAGTGGCGCAGGAGTACATCTGGCAGCACTTTATGGAGGTGTGCTACAATGAGGAGTTCTTTCAGCTAAACGCCAATCAGTTGGGCAAGCTGCTGTCCAGCGATGAGCTCTGTGTGTCAACCGAGCAGGATGTCTTCCACTCGATGATGTCGTGGGTGCGCCATGATGCGCCCACTCGTGAGCAGCACATACCCGAGCTGCTCGCCAAGGTGCGTCTGCGCCTGTTGGATCCATCCTTCATTGTGGCTCACGTGGAGAAGGTGTGCAGCGCCAGCAATGAGTGCCAGCAACAGCTGTATGAGGCCTTCAAGTGGCATTCACTGACCCCCGAGTGCCGTTCGCTCATTGCTGCCACCGAACAAACCAAGCCCCGCAAATCCACTGCTGTCGGCCAATTGCTGGTTGTGGGTGGCTCAGGTGCTCACGGCTGGGTCACCACCATTGAGAGCTACTGTCCGCGGCTGAGCAAGTGGACGACTTGGGAGCATGCGATCTATGGGTGTATGAGGTTTGGCGCCGTTGTCATGGAAAACAAACTGATTTTGGTAGGCGGAAGCAATTATGGGAGCGCATTGTGCTCTGTGGAGAGCCTCGACCTAAACACGATGGCCTGCGTGCCACTCAATCCAATGGGAACGGCCCGTAGGAGCCTAGGCGTTGCAGTGCTGGACGGACACCTCTATGCGGTCGGCGGATTCTCTGATAGGGCGTCTCTGAACACTGTTGAACGCTATGATCCCATTACGCGCACTTGGAGCTATGTGTCGCCGATGTCCGAGTCGCGTAATATGCCTGGTGTTGCGGTGTTGGGCAACCGCCTCTATGCCATTGGCGGATGCGGGCATCACTCAGTCGAAAGCTATGATCCGCAAACAAACAAATGGAGTCGTCGGGCGCCAATGAATCGCAATAGAGACGACGTTGGTGTCACTGTTGCAAATGGATACATCTATGCCTTGGGTGGCTTGGACCAGACGACCTCTCGTCCCTCAGAAAACGTGGAACGTTATGATCCAGTTACTGATACGTGGACACTGATTTGCTCTCTGGCAGTGGGACGCCGTGGGATCGGTTGTGCTCTGCTTGGAGATCGTTTGATTGCCGTTGGCGGATATGATGAGAAGCGTGAGTTGAATAATGTCGAGGAGTACGATCCGGTGCGCAATGTCTGGAATGAACTGGCGCCAATTTCGATTCCTCGTCGCGACGCCCGTGTCGTTGCCATACCGAATATAATACCACCACCAGCACCACCAGCAAACAGAGGATGGATCCAAACCACCTTAAGCGTCCTACAAAAATATTATAAACATAATGATGTAATAATAATGATAATAATTTCAATAATAATAATAATAATAAAAGACACGTTTCTAAGAGAAGCGTGAATATGTAAATGAAATTTCCGTTCAGAGTACCTTCAAGTCGAGCTCTCCCGACTACAGATTGCTGCTTGGTTGCTTTGTCTGCTGATTTCCTTTCGATTTGCCTACAATAACTCAGGATTCAACATTCAACATTCATAATTGAACTCAATTCAATTCACGAATGAGTCAAATACCCAGAATCAGCTGTGAGTATGATTCATCAGTCGGTTAGGTATTATTTGTACAATCGGCCAAGTGATGATTTCAAGTGTGATATATGCAGAACTTATTGTTTTGTTGAATATTAAGATAAAGTGTCTGTTTAGAGGAGGCACTTTTTTGTGTTCACCTATGTTCGAACTGGTTCAGAGGGTTGTGACTTATTTTAATAAATGTAAAACACGATCACTTTACATTATTTTCTTTTATGTGTTGATTCAATTTCAATTGTTTTGGTTACTTCAAATTAAAATTAGCGTATGCGTTTGTATTTATATTGTAAGCCTTATTTGTTAGCTTAACTTTGACTATTGATGCGCGTATCTATTTTATGCCAATGTGGTAAACGAGAGCGAGTAAATTAGATAAAGTTGCATGTGCAAGGCAGAGACAAAAATTAGAGATGAGCAAGCAAATGACGTTATAAACTACGTTCGATTTTTATTCAATGTTGTGCTTGATTATTTGTTGGCTGCTGCTGCCTCTGACAACAATAAAAATCAAATATTATTAGCGAATTATTATCGCGGCAGCTTCGTTGGTTTTGGTGTATGTAAATCCGGTAATTGCAGAGAAAAATATTGATGAAGTAGAAAAAGGAAGAAAATCTGCGGCATGACCTGAGACGGAGACCTTGTCAGTCTGTTTCTTAGTTTTTTTTGTGGTGGTATGCGATAAGTACATATCGATATGTACCGCAAATGCAACATATTTTAATTTATATATTGTTAGCAACTTTATTTGACAAGTCCTTAATCAATTCTTTCTCAATGCTTCTACAAACTCCAAATAGAAAACTTGGAAGATTACATATTACAGATTTATCGATCTGATGTTTTTCGGTTGCCTCTCACATTCAATAAAACTGAATTCTAAGCTAAAACATTAAAACGCGGCTAAGGCGCTGCCAAATGAACCGCGTTTCCAATGGGAAATTGCGTGAAATTTTCTTTTGCAAATTACAACAAAATTGTAAGTTGGGCAACGGCCAGGGACATCGGACGGGTAAACAATAACAAAAACTCATTGCAATGCTTAAGTGTGTGTGTGTGTTTGGTGTGTTGTTGTGCCGTTAGATTTTTTGTATAGAGTGTGTGGTGTTGTTATTGGTGTACAACTCGTCCTTCTTGGGCGCATAATATTCGTCATATTTTTTGGAAACTATTTCTGTTTGCATTATTTATCGATAAGAATCGCTTACCGATAACAATACAAATCACACTTTTAAAGATTTATTTTCAGTTTGTAGTTGATCACTTCTTGACATAATATTAGTCAAGTCTGATCGAAAATTACCTTCATTTGCATTATTTACAGATTCATTTTTCAACTCCTGGTTCTATATACCTTAACACAATATTGGTCATATTTTATCGACACCAATTCCATATCTTATTTTATCGATTAACTACATTCTTTTCGATGTACCCAATATATATATATATTTATATATATTGCATATATTGTGTTAAAATTAGAATGTTTGCTAAATTCAACTATGTTTATTTAAATAAAAATAAATAATTACAAAATAAAACAGAATCTAAAATTTATACAAATGATTCACTTAATCAAAAATCGACAGCTTAAATTCATTAAAAGCTATATCCAAAAACGGCTAGTATTCTGGCTAGCTTTTAAAAGGCTAAAAAGGACAACACTCTTCTTAGTTAGCTTCTTTTTTTTTAAGGGTGGGTTCCATCTATGCGTTTGGGTTTGTTTTCGCTCTACGCTTTGCTCACGCATTCGCATTGTTGGGTGTGTTTTCGATGGGTTGGGTGGGGGAGGTGGGTTAACATTTCAGTTGTTGTTGTCGATCCCAAGGACATTTTAACAGCAATCTGAAAATTTGTGCTTTTAATTTTTAAACATATTTTCACAGCAATAATACATTTTAAGAATCTATCGTTCCAGAATCTTATCGTCTATCGACTATCAGTGAACATATAAAGATTTTCCCAATTATATCGTCTATCGATGCTGCCTACTATCTGTAGTTGTTGAACTCTATATATTTACAAACACATTCGACTATCGATTACCGTTTCCACCACACCTATCGATTACGTCGACTATCAGTTATTCACCTCGAGTTGGATATATTTCGTTCTTTGCATCCTTTCACTGTTCTATACAGAGGAAGCCTAAGTCTAACTCCATAACTGATAAGAGCCTGCAAGTCACAGTTCATGCAATATTCATAAATCATAATTTTGCATACACACACACACACACAACCACACACATACCAAGAAGAGTGTTGTTGTTGTATAGCTGATTTTGTGGTTGACTGCATATATATTCATTTTCTCTTTCATTTTTATTTTACTTCCCCCTCCTTTCTGCTTCTTTATGTGTGTCTCTCTCTCTCTCTCTGCTGATAATGATGATTTCTTTTGATGAGCAATGAAAGGCACACACACACAACACAATCGCACACACACTTACACACACAACGGAGCACTTCATCGTCTTGAGCTTTTTCTTTAAATGATTCCAATAATAATAAAACACAAAAGTCTGTTGGCCAACAGGAAATAGTTTTTGTTATTGTTGCTGTTGATTCTTTTACTTTTTAATGTGCATTTCATTTTGTGAAATCTTCGTTTGAATACTCTTCGTTGCTTATCAGCGATTTTTGTACAATCTTGCCTGAAAACCCTTCAAATCATGTGTGGGTGTGTCAAAGCCCAGTTGCAAATGGCAAATGGGTATAATAGGCTTGTGCTAAAGTATGTGTATATATAAATTATATATATATATATTCCGGATCTACATGAATAGTTGAGTTGGTTTAGTCAAGTCCGTTTGCAAGTCTAAATGAATAAGTCCATTTCAGAGATTACAACAACTATAGACTTTAGATTTGGAATAAAAGTACTCATATACCAATAGGAGATGCAGTTTATTTCATTTAATCGATAAGTGAATCGGTTTAAATTATTTATCGATAAGAATAGCTTACCGAGAGCAAAACAAAACACATTTTGTATATGCCTTCAAATAGTATTGATCATATTTAATTGAGAACTATTTCTATTTGCATTATTTATCGATAAGAATCGCTTTCCGTTTTTTTTTCGTTTTATCATTTCGAGAATCGACAGCAGGCGACATGTGGTTGGCGGAGAATACGCTGGAGTCTTTGTCCTTATCGAGGGATTCCAGTCCGGGCAGCCATGCAGACACCTTACTGAAGCGAATGCAACACTTTGTGGACAGCGATCAGCTGTGCGATGTGGTTCTCATCGCTGGCATTGATGGCAAACGGGTGTCCGCTCATCGCTTGGTGCTCGCAGCTGCGAGTGAATATTTTTCGGCAATGTTTACCGGACAGATGCGCGAGAGCAAGGAGCAAGAGGTGACCCTTGGCGAGGTGCGTGGCGATGTGTTGCAGCTGCTCGTCCAGCACTGTTACACCGGAAGCATTGAGCTGCACGAGGACACTGTCGCGACGTTGCTGGCCACCGCCAATCTGCTGCAGCTGATCCCTGTGGTGACGACATGCTGCAAGTTTCTCACCCGCAAGATGCACCCATCCAATTGTTTGGGATTCGCATTCCTGGCGGAGAAGCAGAGCTGCACAGAGCTACTGCAAGTGGCGCAGGAGTACATCTGGCAGCACTTTATAGAGGTGTGCTACAATGAGGAGTTCTTTCAGCTAAACGCCAATCAGTTGGGCAAGCTGCTGTCCAGCGATGAGCTCTGTGTGTCAACCGAGCAGGATGTCTTCCACTCGATGATGTCGTGGGTGCGCCATGATGCGCCCACTCGTGAGCAGCACATACCCGAGCTGCTCGCCAAGGTGCGTCTGCGCCTGTTGGATCCATCCTTCATTGTGGCTCACGTGGAGAAGGTGTGCAGCGCCAGCAATGAGTGCCAGCAACAGCTGTATGAGGCCTTCAAGTGGCATTCACTGACCCCCGAGTGCCGTTCGCTCATTGCTGCCACCGAACAAACCAAGCCCCGCAAATCCACTACTGTCGGCCAATTGCTGGTTGTGGGTGGCTTAAATAATAGGAAATGGGTCACCTCCATTGAGAGCTACTGTCCGCGGCTGAACAAATGGACGACTTGGGAGCATACGATCGATGGGCGTGAAAACTTTGGCGCCGTTGTCATGGAAAACAAACTGATTTTGGTAGGCGGAAGCAATGGTGGGAGAGCATTGTGCTCTGTGGAGAGCCTCGACCTAAACACGATGGTCAGCGTGCCACTCAATCCAATGGGAACGGCCCGTGAGAGCCTAGGCGTTGCAGTGCTGGATGGACACCTCTATGCGGTCGGCGGATTCTCTAATTCGCAACATCTGAACACTGTTGAACGCTATAATCCCATTGCGCGCACCTGGAGGTATGTATCGCCGATGTCCGAGAAGCGTGTGCAGCCTGGTGTTGCGGTGTTGGGCAGCCGCCTCTATGCCGCTGGCGGATACAGACTACACTCAGTCGAAAGCTATGATCCGCAAACAAACAAATGGAGTCGTCGGGCGTCAATGAATCGCAACGAAGGTTGCCTTGGTGTCACTGTTGCAAATGGATACATTTATGCCTTGGGTGACCAGGCGACCCCTCGTCCCACAGAAACCGTGGAACGTTATGATCCAGTTTTTGATACGTGGACACTGACTTGCTCTCTGAAAATGGGACGGGATGGGATCGGTTGTGCTCTGCTTGGAGATCGTTTGATTGCCGTTGGCGGATGTGAAGGGAATCGTGCGGTCAACAATGTCGATGAGTACGATCCGGTGCGCAATGCCTGGAATGAGCTGGCGCCAATTTCGATTCCTCGTAAAAGTGCCCGTGTCGTTGCCATACCGAACATAATACCACCACCAGCAGCCAAGGATGGATCCAAACCAGCTTAAGCGTCCTACAAATATGTAATTAAAGAAACTATCAATAATATAATGATAATTATGTAAAATTAATAATAATAATTGTAATAATTACAATAATTATAATAATAAATGACATGTTTCTAAGAGTACCTTTAAGTCGAGCTGCTTACTTGCTTTGCCTAGAATAACTCAGCATTCAACATTCATAATTGAACTCAATTCAGTTCTCGAATCAGTCAAACACTCAGAATCGGCTGTGAGTATGATTCATCAGTCTGTTAGGTATTATTTGTACAATCGGCCAAGTGATGATTTCAATTGTGCTATATGCAAAATAAAGCAAATGATTATTTGCATACAGCATTAGTAGAAGCACAAGATTAAAGAATAAATTAATTTCGATGTGAGGTTATGGGAGAGGTATACAAAAGAGTTGAGATTCTTCATCTCTAAAAAATAAATCAGAGCAAAACATATATATAACAAACTAGATCTTTCGACTAGGAGATACCCTAAGCCCAACTGTTATTAATTGAATTTTAGTTCTGCTACTATCTGATACCCTGTTTTTTCTCGAAATGAAATGAGTGCGTTTATCTTATCAGCTACATTTCAGTTATGTATGTATATGTGGAAACTCATCGAGTTGTGGCGCGAGTTCAGTTTGCTTGGATATCTCTCACAAATTATTTCTCTCTGTGTATTTATGTTGGCTGACTGTTCGAAAGTCTGCTTGTTCATTTTGTGTTTACTCTTTATCAGCTCATTGTTTAGGCGTCATTAATTCTGTCTGTAAAGCAGAAAGAAATGCGGGCAAACCGTCTGCCAACCCATACACATACAAATACACAAATCTAAATACATACATATACATATATATTGTGTGTGTATATTTATTAAAATTAGTCCAGTTGCTCAATTATGAACGAATCGTTCATTTAGTTCGTTCGTTCAATCATCGTTCGTGAAGTCTTATAGTTTGCTTAAGTCGGATAATAATTCGTTAAGTTCGCCTATTTCCGTTTTATTATTCATATTAGTTTATTTTAATTATCATTTAATGCACAGAGGTTTCATTTGTACTTTTACGCAAATAAACAAAACGAACAGGAATCAGACTCAAAGAACCAAATGAACATGAACCCAACTCAAAGAACGAAACAACTGATTCAAATTAATGAACTAAATGAACAAGATAAATTTAATTTGTTCCTTTGTTACGTGAGTAGTTTTACTAAATATTGATCGATATTCTACGTTTATTTATTAGAAGTATCGGTATTGATTAGCAAACAGCAGCAAATCTAAATTCCAATTGTTCTTCCCGCATCAGATTCTTCACCCTTGCATGGGCAACATTCCTGCGCTGTGAGAAAATTTGTTTGTGTATTCATATTGGCTTGTATCTGTGTGTGTGTGTGTGTGTGTGTGTGTTTGTTTGTGTTTAGATTTGGTAGCAGTTCAAAAACTAAACAAAACGCGCGCATACAAAATAAAAACAAAAATGCGAACAGAGCCTAAAACAAAAGGCAGAAGAAACGTTGCGGCAAAAAGCAATGAAATCAAATTCTTGCCATCGTTCAGAAATTCCTAAAAGTCAGGAGCACACACACAAACAAACAGGCATACATGTATACACACCAAACAGAAGAGAGCAAAACGAAATCAGCGGAATTTTAATTAATTTAATACACGAATCGACATCGGATTTGCTTCGATTTGCTGAAAATAGACACAAAACAGAGGCAAAAATTACTAAAAGTCGAAAGAGAAAAAAAACAAACTGAACTGTTTTAAGAGAGCGTACACACTGGAAGATATCACGTAAACCTTAAAAAAACTAGAGTGGCCATTTCTGATGATTTTGGCATATTTCAATTAATTTATAATATTTAATACACAAAATAAATACAATACAAAATGACTAAATGTCGAAAAAGAAAAACGAAACATAAAAAAATAAGCAAACAAAAATTAAGGATGATTTGAGAGAGCGTACACAACTGGAGAATATTGTGTAAAGTCGCTCGTGTAAAAGTAAAAATGTATAAAATTATACTGATTAAATTACAATTTTTTAATTCACTTTAAAATTTAAATGTTTTTTGATTAACTTTTATTTTTTCGCTTTAAAAATCCTCTGGAAGTTTCTGCTATATATATATTTAACATCATAGTACATTCCAGTTGCTTACTCAAAAAAAAGTTACATAAATTTTGCTTCTCATGCCGTTATTAATTTGAATTAAAAACAGGGTACACAAAAAAAAATTGTCACACGCTACGCAGACGCGCGACGCGTTTTAAACTTGTCCATCATTCATGCACACACACACACACATACATAGCACACACAGAGTGCTCATTTACATGCCAAAGACGTGAGTCAGAAGAGAATACAAGAATTCTGTTATTGTTGCTGTTATTGCTTGTGCAGTTGTTGTTGCTGTTAAACATTCTGTTATAGTATTCGCATTTGGAAATGAAACATACACATTGGAAATGAATATTCATTTATGGAGTGCTGATTGGAAAAGTGAAACAGAATCTGCCTCTTTCTCTCTCTTGCACAAGTGCTCATAATTTATGCGTTGTTTGACGCATTATGTCATGGAAATATTCTTGGAAGCGTGTAAATTCCATCAAAATCATTAAATTCCAAATCGATTGCGAATCAGCAGCGCAAAGGCAAAAAGAAAAGGAGGATTTAACACGCGCACCTGACCATAAAAATGAGAAAGAGATACACAACAATATATGTGTAAACAAACAGGCGAAAAACGAGGAAAAAATAAAAAATTCGTCGAATTGTGCCAAGTGCAAATAAGTAAACTGAATAGCAATTGCAGCTAAGCATAAAACTATTTGCATGTAAATATGGATATACGAGAGAAACAGAGACAGCATGAAAAAAAAAAAAATAATAAAAACATAACATTTTACAAGATAACCATAAAATGTTCATGAAATATTAAGTTATTATTCATTGGTTTTTAGCGTAACATAGCCGTATTAGCAACAGGTCGAAGCATATTTTTATCCATTTTAATGTAATGTTAGCATTATTAACAACAACAGGGTAAGGGACATTTAATTTCAGTCTAATTGCCATTTGCGATTCATCCAAAGGAATTTAATTTTTTTCATGCATTATTGTTCCATCATAAACAATGCTCATAAATTTCGCGGTTGCTTACATACACACATACATAGATATATTTGCTAAACTCTTTTAGTTTAATTATTTTGTTGACAAAAATTTGACTTTTGCGCTCTGTTTTTTTCAGCTTAGACGAGAAGAACTCTGGAATGCTAAATACACATACATATACATATGTAAGCTTATGTATGCATGTGTGTGTGTGTGTGATAAGAGCGAGACTGGAAGGTGCTTTTGGGATAATAAACGATAAAAACGAACACGCGCCAAATCCAAATGTCTACAGAAGAGAAGAATACTTCAACCCCCACCATCCCAACCCACTTCCATTTTGGGAGATTTATTTTTGCACATTACACAAGAGTATTTTTTTGTACACATTTTAACCAATAACTAATTAATAGTACAAATATGTACAATACACACACACGAAGAGAGAGTAATTTTTGACGGTCGTGGAATGCGAGACGCTATTGGAATTTTTAATTGTTTAATTGCGGCCAACTTGAAAGACAGTTTGCCGCATTTCACGTAATTTTTTTTTATGAGCTATTTAAATTCAAATGTTTTTGTTTGTGTGTAAATCAAAAATTTCAACATCAATTTTGCCTCTGTTAACAGAACATGTAAGGAGTTCCTTTTAGTTTATGCATGTTAATCAAAAATGTGCAACATAAAATTAACAGTCAAAATGAAGAGGACATTTTTACAGCTGCTGCTGCTCCTGCCTCTGTCAACGTTAACAGCACATGTAAACAGTTCTATTTATAGTCCGTTTGTGTGTGTGTGGAAGATAGTCGCGTGCGCATGTTAAAAAATCCTATGAAATTGGCCATCAAAATGCACAAAGCAAAAAGTGAGCAAGCAGCTCTCTCTCTCTCTCACACACACACTCTCACTTACAAGCACACACACACATCAAGACAGACGGCAGATAAAAATAGTATTTGTTGCTGATTATTATTGCAAAAAATGCGCATTCCACGGCGACTTATCCCCAACAAGGCGGCTGCTGTTGTTGTTGTTGTTGTTGCTTTTTGTTTTCGTTTCGTTTTCCCTTTTTTCAACGCATAGCAGCAGTAGAAGCGGAGGAAGAGGGAGCTGAAAAAAATTGAAGCAAGAGAAGCAAGAAAAACGAGCTAAATTGCATTTTCGTCGTCGTCGATTGCAACTTGCAGCAAACAGTGGCGTCTTGCGAAAAAGGGGTGTAAAATCTACACGCTCTATCTCTCTCTCGCCCAGCCAGCCCCCGCTGCCTTGCGCCCTCTTTTGGACAGGCAAGAAAACAACATAAACTAGCCTGGCCACACCACAAGACCTGGTCACTTTTTATCGTTCATTTACTTTTGAAAAGCAACCACAGCAGCGGCAACAGAGATGCTGCGTACTGTTCATTTGAACTAGTCACTAAAATGAACTAGATTTATAACTGACATTCATTCGTTCACATTAGTCACTTTTATTATTAGGTACATATTGTTCAATAGAACTAGTCACTACAATTTTTATCGTTCATTTACTTTTGAAATCAGCAGCAACGGCGATGCTACGTGATAATTTGAACTTGTCACTAAAATTAATTAGATATGGTGACCATTCATCTAAGTCACTTCATATAGTTCGAACTAGTTTGAACTAGTCACTAAAATTAACGAAATGAACCAGACATATATAAATACCTGATGGCATTATTTCGATCGTTCATTTGAATTAAAATTGTTATGAATTGTTCATTTGAACTAGTCCCTAAAATTAACTAGTCACATCCAAGCCAATTTTATTTGCATCCAATTTGCATTGCTTAGCGTTATGTATCAATTTTTTTTAACCGAACTCACAAATCTACACGATTTTTGTGCTTATCAAAATGTAAGCTACAAAACATCATTAATTGAACTGCAATGCGCAACTCTGATGTACATTTGTGTACTGATATATATATATATATATTTTTGTGTGTGCGTGTGTTTTTGGAATGCACACGATCACACATACACACACACATAGACGTCGCCTCACTTGTTTAGTCGCTGCCTGCAGGCGGCGCAGCCCACAATAACAGCAGCAGCATTAACAGCACTCACACACACACACATACAGAGGCAATAATACAGTACGAATTGCATGCTGGAATGTGAATGGAATCTCAACAATTTTCAGCGTCGCTGACGATGATTCCGTCGACGGACGGAACGCGCAACTTTTTGCACGCCAAGCAAAAGCAAGCAAAAAAAAAATAAATAAAAAAATGCAGAAAAAATCAAATAAAAATAAATCACGAACTAAAAACGAAAAAAAACTGTATTTAATTGCAACATTTACATAGCAGTGATGTAAAATATACACATATATATATAAACATGCACAAACATGTTTAAACATGCATGTTTGTCAGACTCAAAAAACAAATAAACATATAGCAGCTTGGGAAATTATAGTCGCTCTGACATTGAAAGGCATTTTTCACAGCTGTCGCTGATGCCTCTAATTACAAACCTTTTTTTTTTGTTCTTGTTTTTTTTTTTGCAGTTACTTGTACCACGTTTTGCATCTCTGATATTGTTTATGATTGGCAATAGGGGTATTCTGTTTAGCTATCAAAATAAAAATTTCCTTACCTAAAAAGTTAATTCTAGTTTTTTAATAGCCAAAATGGCATTAATTTTAATTGTTCCAAGCAGAAAAAAAACATATTCGGCCACAATGAATATTTTAATAGTTTAATTTTTTTCGTAGTTACTTTATGCACAATTTTTACAGTTCCATGGGCAATAGAGGCATTCTGGTCAGCAAAAAACATTTTGAGTTACTTAATTATCAAAAATAATTCCCAAGATAAAAACTATTTCTAGCTATTTAGCCAAAATGGCAGCCATGATTTGTATATTGCCAAATAGAAGAAAAAAAAATACGGCCACACTGGTGTTTTTTTTTTAGCTTTTGCTGTCACAATTGCAAAAATTGCTCTGGATAAATAATGCAGTGATTTTTATTCCTTTTATTTGCATTAACAAAGATAACAAATTTTCAACAATATTTTGTTTGATTACATTTTGCGTAATTAAATGTTTACAATTATTATGACAGCTTGTTTGTTTTAAAAAAATAAAACAATTACAATGAGTTACCAAATGTTGGATACAAATCTGTAATTTAATAGAATATCAAAAATGATTTAAGATTGATAAATTCCTGTTAATTGATAACAAATATTAAAAGGAAAATCCCTAAAATGTGGTTGATGTTTATGTTTTTCATTGCTTTGCTTTTATTTTCGTATGTCAATTGCAAAATCTAACAGGACTAATTTTGGCACCTGAATTATAACGGGTCAATTAGACAGGCAGATGGCAGGACAAATCAGGAGCCCGATAGCGATACAGATGGAGAGAGGCGGGAGCAGCTATAATTATACCCATACACACAATGCGAGTGAGGGGGAAAGCAAGAAGGGCGCAACAGTTGCAGCTGAAAAATGTAATCAGACTTTGTTGTTGCGAAAGGAGTGCGAGGAGCGGGGCGGAAACACATTCAGTTAGAAAAAGCAACACACAGTGGAAGAGATATAAAATATGTAAATACGCATTTGGCATTTTTATATATGTATTTTTTTGGGATTTTTCTTTGTAGATTTTCTTGGATTTTTTTTCTTTCGTTTTTCGATTTTTTTTTAGAAAGAGAAACAGAGCCAACGAGCACAATTGGATGTGTATTTCCATACATACATACACGACACACACACATGTCCACACACATATGCACACACACAAATATACACCAATTCACACACACGCACGCATTTGGTGAATTTTCGTTTAGCAAAAACACACGTCTCGCGCAAGTGTTACGTGTAGATTTGTTGCGTTTTTCATTCGATTTACCTTTACGCGTTTGGTTTTTGCACTTTTCACAAATTTTCTCTCCACCTCCACGCGCTGCGTTGTTTTAATTAATAATAGATGGACGATAGTTTGTGTGGCGGTTGAGCGATAGAAAGCCTATGTCTCGTGGTGGCCGGCTGATAACTAAATTGACAGGCTTGCAATAAGTTTTGTTATCAATTGGATTGAGATAGGTTGGCAGTCCGACTTCGCTCACAACGAGAAACTGGGCGCTACGAGAGTAACGTTTTATTTGGCATTAGGGCATGGGCATGCAATTTGTTTGAATTTTAATAATTAATTTTACAATAAAAAATAATTTAATCCATTTGAACATAACAATCATCATAAGAAAATGTTTATCACATTCTTCGCCTTATAATTAATTTAGTTTGTGATTTGAATTCATATAGAATATCGAAAGCATAAATTGCTTTTACATGACATGGTCACACTGTGCTGGCAATGACAGTATTTAAATATGCATTTTTCTTTCAACAATGAAAATGTACAATTTCCACCATGTACTTATAGACATATTTAAATTACTCAAACCTTATCTTATCTGACTTACATATTTAAATAATTTATTGAAATATTTGATTAGTAAGAGGTGATTATTTTTTCGGTACTTTACAGCTGGGCACACTGACCACACTGTCAGCAGTTCTCCGCGCGCACTTTAGCTGAATGGTTATTTGGATGGTCGACGGAGTATTTAGTTTGCGGCTCTCTTTTTCGTGTGTCATTCGCTCTTCTTTTGTTAACAAATTGAAGAGTTAATTTGAAAAGTGAGCGAATTTATCAAAAATCGTGGAAATCGTGATTGATCGGTAAACGCATGATATTTACATATATTGCATATTTGCGTGTTTTGTATGTGTGTATGTGTATATGCAGGTGTGAGATTGCGAAAATCAATAAAAAAGCATAGTAAATAAAACGCATGCGAAAAATGCATGCGAAGAAGAAGCAGAAGAGCGGCCCAAAAGTGTATACGTTCTATGCGTATATGTTTGTGTGTGTGTTTGTGGAGTGAGAAAGAAAGCAGCTTCAGGCTAGGCTCAGGAGTTTGTGTTGTTGTTGTTGTTGTAGTTGTAGCAGCCAACAAAAAAATACGTGACGTGAATTTGTTAAGTGCGCCGTTATTGTTGTTGTTGTTGCCATCTCTGTTTTGCTTGCACTCTTGCATACTCCTGCTAGATATATATATATCTATATATATATACATATACATATGTGTATATATATATATATATATATATATAAATATATATATACATGTATGTATATTTTAATTAATTCCAGTTCTGGTTCTGCAGCAACGAATAAGGTCAAAATAAAACACGCAAAAAGCGTTATTAATTCCGAGTATTCTTTTTAAACCGCGTCTGTGTGCGAGTGTGTAAATAAAAGATACGCGCGTGATTCATACCTGAGAAACACACTGGAAAAGTGCTGTTTTTGTTGTTGTTGCTGCTGCTGGTGACGTCCATTGAACTGACGACGTCGACTGCGACGCAATTGCTTCCTGGCAAAACACGACGACGACAAACAACGACGACGACGCCAACGCCGCCAACAGAATGGATAAAAGTAAGTAGCAAGAAGTAGAATAAAGTGCACGAAAAAATCACAATAACTGAATTTCGTGCAGCGGCTGCGGCTGCTTCCTTCTGTTATCAGTGTTGACAGCATAAACAATAAAAAGCTAAAAAAGGCTAAAAAGGAGGAATTTTTGAAAGTTATTGAATGTGAAAATGAAAAATGTTTTGCTATTGTTTACTATTTTGATCTAAATAACAAAAAATAATAAATAACGAAAAAACATAAAATATGAAAAAAAAAATGTAAAAACATGAACATAAACTTAAATGCATTAGAATATTTTCAACCATTTTCAACTCCGCCTGCTGTTATCAGTGTTGCTAGCATAAAGGACAAAAAACGCCAAACAGCTAGAAAAATCGAAGAGGGAAGGGAATTTCTTAAAGTTGCCGAAATAATGAAGATTATTTAGTTTTGTGTTTTAAAATTTAATTTAATTGAAAAGAAAAAAAAAAGAAAAATCAATAAATAAAATAATTATAAAACAAAAAAAATATTTTCACATATCATGGCTGCAAAATCAGCTATGATTCTTATTGCTTTAGCTTTTAAAAGGCTAAAGGGATAAAACTCTTCTTGCCAGCCTAAGGAATAAATTAATGCCCAACAGCCAGAGAAGGCTAAAAGAGGTGAATTTCCCACAGTTGCTGAAAAATTGTTGATAAAGTAAATTTATATAAATTTTACTATGTTTATTTAAATAAAAATAAATAATTAAAAAATAAAACAGTATCTAAAATTTATACAAATGATTCACTAAATCAAAAATCGACAGCTTAAATTTATTAAAAGCTATATCCAAAAAGGGAGTATTCTGGCTAGCTTTTAAAAGGCTAAAAAGGACAACACTCTTCAGCTGCCACTGATGCTGTTAGTTAGCTTCTTTTTTTTTAGGGTGGGTTCCATCTATGCGTTTTTGGTTTCTTTTCGCTCTACGCTTTGCTCACGCATTCGCATTGTTGGGTGTGTTTTCGATGGGTTGGGTGGGGGAGGTGGGTTAACATTTCAGTTGTTGTTGTCGATCCCAAGGACATTTTAACAGCAATCTGAAAATTTGTGCTTTTAATTTTTAAACATATTTTCACAGCAATAATACATTTTAAGAATCTATCGTTCCAGAATCTTATCGTCTATCGACTATCAGTGAACATATAAAGATTTTCCCAATTATATCGTCTATCGATTGAACTCTATATATTTACGAACACATTCGACTATCGATTACCGAATATCGGTAGTTTCCACCACACCTATCGATTATGTCGACTATCAGTTATTCACCTCGAGTTGGATATATTTCTTTCTTTGCATCCTTTCACTGTTCTATACAGTCTAAGTCCATAACTGATAAGAGCCTACAAGGCACAGTTCATGCAATATTCATAAATCTTCGGTTTGCATACACACACACACACATACCAAGATGAGTGTTGTTGTTGCTGTGTTGCTGATAATATAGCTGATTGGGTGGTTGACTGCATATATATTCATTTTCTCTTTCATTTTTATTTTACTTCCTCTCCTTTGTGCTTCTTTATGTGTGTCTCTATCTCTCTCTCTGCTGATAATGATGATTTCTTTTGATGAGCAATGAAAGGCACACACACACAACACAATCGCACACACACTTACCCACACAACGGAGCACTTCATCGTCTTGAGCTTTTTCTTTAAATGATTCCATTTTTGAAAACGAAATGGAAAAAATAATAATAAAACACAAAAGTCTGTTGGCCAACAGGAAATAGTTTTTGTTATTGTTGCTGTTGATTCTTTTACTTTTTAATGTGCATTTCATTTTGTGAAATCTTCGTTTGAATACTCTTTGTTGCTTATCAGCGATTTTTGTACAATCTTGCCTGAAAACCCTTTAAATCATGTGTGGGTGTGTCAAAGCCCAGTTGCAAATGGCAAATGTGTATAATAGGCTTGTGCTAAAGTATGTGTTTATATAAATTATATATGTATATTCCGGATCTATATGAATAGTAGTTGATTTAGTCAAGTCCGTTTGCAAGTCTAAATGAATAAGCCCATTTCAGAGATTACAACTATAGACTTTAGATTTGGAATAAAAGGACTCATATACCAATAGGAGATGCAGTTTATTTCATTTAAACGATAAGTGAATCGGTTTCAATTATTTATCGATTAGAATCGATTACCGATAGCAATGCAAATCACAATTTTAAAGATTTATTTTTCAATTCCTGGTTCCATATAGCTCAACATAATATGGGTCATATTTGATAGATACCAAGTCCGTTTCGATAAGAATCGATATCCGATGTTTTTTATGTTTTTTTTCGTTTTATCATTTCGAGAATCGACAGCAGGCGACATGTGGTTGGCGGAGAATACGCTGGAGTCTTTGCCTATATCGAGGGATTCCAGTCCGGGCAGCCATGCAGACACCTTACTGAAGCGAATGCAACACTTTGTGGACAGCGATCAGCTGTGCGATGTGGTTCTCATCGCTGGCATTGATGGCAAACGGGTGTCCGCTCATCGCTTGGTGCTCGCAGCTTCGAGTGAATATTTTTCGGCAATGTTTACCGGACAGATGCGCGAGAGCAAGGAGCAAGAGGTGACCCTTGGCGAGGTGCGTGGCGATGCGTTGCAGCTGCTCGTCCAGCACTGTTACACCGGAATCATTGAGCTGCACGAGGACACTGTCGAGACGCTGCTGGCCACCGCCAACCTACTGCAGCTGATCTCTGTGGTGACGGCATGCTGCAAGTTTCTCACCCGCCAGCTGCACCCATCCAATTGTTTAAGATTCGCATTCTTGGCGGAGAAGCAGAGCTGCACAGAGCTGCTGCGAGTGGCGCAGGAGTACATCTGCCAGCACTTTATGGAGGTGTGCCACAACGAGGAGTTCTTTCAGCTAAACGCCAATCTGCTGGGCAAGCTGCTGTCCAGCGATGAGCTCAATGTGCCAACCGAGCAGGATGTCTTCCACTCGATGATGTCATGGGTCCGCCACGATGCGCCCACTCGTGAGCAGCACATACCCGAGCTGCTCGCCAAGGTGCGTCTGCGCCAGTTGGATCCATCCTTCATTGTGGCTCACGTGGAGAAGGTGTGCAGCGCCAGCAACGAGTGCCAGCAACAGCTGTTGGAGGCCTTCAAGTGGCATTCACTGACCCCCGAGTGCCGTTCGCTCATTGCTGCCTCCGAACGAACCAAGCCCCGCAAATCTGCTGTCGGCCAATTGCTGGTTGTGGGTGGCAGAGGTGGTCACGGCTGGGTCACCACCATTGAGAGCTACTGTCCGCGGCTGAACAAGTGGACGACTTGGGAGCATGCGATCGATGGGTGTACGAGGTTTGGCGCCGTTGTCATGGAAAACAAACTGATTTTGGTAGGCGGAAGCAATTATATGGAAGCATTGTGCTCTGTGCATAGCCTCGACCTAAACACGATGGTCAGCGTGCCACTCAATCCAATGGGAACGGCCCGTGGGAGCCTAGGCGTTGCAGTGCTGGACGGACACCTCTATGCGGTCGGCGGATGGTCTGGTAGTCAACGTCTGAACACTGTTGAACGCTATGATCCCATTACGAGCACCTGGAGCTATGTGTCGCCGATGTCCGAGGCGCGTATTAGCCCTGGTGTTGCGGTGTTGGGCAGCCGCCTCTATGCCATTGGCGGATACAGACTACACTCAGTCGAAAGCTATGATCCGCAAACAAACGAATGGAGTCTTCGGGCGCCAATGAATCACAAAAGAAGTTTCGTTGGTGTCACTGTTGCAAATGGATACATCTATGCCTTGGGTGGCCAGGACCAGACGACCTGTCTTCCCACAGAAACCGTGGAACGTTATGATCCAGTTACTGATACGTGGACACTTATTTGCTCTCTGAAAGTGGGACGCGGTGGAATCGGTAGTGCTCTGCTTGGAGATCGTTTGATTGCCGTTGGCGGATATGATGGGAAGCGTGAGTTCAATAATGTCGATGAGTACGATACGGTGCGCAATGCCTGGAATGAGCTGGCGCCAATTTCGATTCCTCGTACAAGTGCCCTTGTCTTTGCCGTACCGAATATAATCTTACCACCAGCACCACCAGCAAACAGAGGATGGATCCAGACCACCTTAAGCGTCCTCCAAAAATATTATAATCATAATAAAGTAATAATAATGATAATAATAATGATAATAATTTCAATAATAATAATAATAATAAATGACACGTTTCTAAGAGAAGCGTGAATATGTAAATGAAATTTCCGTTCAGAGTGCCTTTAAATCGAGCTCTCCCGACTACAGATTCCTGCTTGCTTGCTTTGTCTGCTGATTTCCTTTCGATTTGCCTACAATAACTCAGCATTCAACATTCAACATTCATAAATCAACTCAATTGAATTCGAGTCTGGAATGAGTCAAATACCCAGAATCGGCTGTGAGTATGATTCATCAGTCTGTTAGGTATTATTTTGTTCAAGTAGGAACATGAGAGATGCTAATAAGTGGCTGTGTAATATTTTCTATGTATTTAGGTTTAATAATTTTATATAAATAAAGGGCCTGCTCGTCAGAGCAGGCAGTGCGATTCTAAACGTCGTCTAATCGTGTTGACTAAACTATACGTGCATCACACATTTACAATTTGAACAATCAGGCAAGTGATGATTTCAAGTGTGCTATATGCAAAATAAAGCAAATGATTATTTGCATACAGCATTTGTTTTAGTAGAAGCACAAGATTAACAGATACCCTGTACTGATACCCTAATATATTACTAGTAGTAGTGCAAAATTAGAGTCCTTAAAGAATAAATTAATTTCGATGTGGGGTTATGAGGAGAGGTATACAGAAGAGTTGAGATTCTTCCTCTCTAAATAATAAATCAGAACAAAACATATATATAACAAACTAGATCTTTCGACTAGGAGATACCCTAAGCCCAGCTGTTAATAATTGAATTTTAGTTTAGCTGACTTATTGCAAAGAATTCCAGGAGCAGAGAACTTATTGTTTTGTTGATTAGTAAGATGAAGTGTCGATTTTTTCGGTAGGGGGTATTTAAGTTTATGGATATATTTCTGCTACTATCTGATACCCTGTTTTTTTCTCGAAATGAAATGAGTGCGTTTATCTTATCAGCTACATTTCAGTTGCGACTTATCAGCTTCAGCGGCTATCATTTTTTGTTGTTTTTTTACAAAACTTATATGTGGAAACTCATCGAGTTGTTGGCAATGAAAACCAAAACAAAGAAAGAAACTATGCAAGTTTAGTTTGCTTGGATATCTCTCACATATCATTTCTCTCTGTGTATTTATGTTGGCTGACTGATTGAAAGTCTGCTTGTTCATTTTCTGTTTACTCTTTATCAGCTCATTGTTTAGGCGTCATTAATTCTGTCTGTAAAGCAGAAAGAAATTGCCAAGCCATGTAAATACAAATACACAAATCTAAATACATATATACATATATATTGTGTGTGTATATTTATATATATACATATATATGTATGCATGTATAGCATTGAACTGATAAGCGTTTGAACTGAACTCAAGGCCATCGCTTTTCTTCGTTTGCTCTCATTAAATGTATGCAGCAATTGTCGTCAATTCTGTAATTGAAAAGTCTTCCCTAGAAAATTCCCTTGTTTTTTGTTTCCGTTTTTTTGCTAAGTGTAACTGATTGCTTACAGCTCAGCTGGTGTGTGTAGAATTGCTTATTGGTCATTGTACCTACTAAAGAGTTGAATAAAAACAATAACAAAGACTTTGAGATCTGCTATTTTGCTGTGGAGTTTGAAGGAGACGTTTCGATGCCCATGAAGTGCATGGTTATATGGTTGTTTAGCTTAACGACCAAAGCGCTTTCCATCACAAAGTCTCATATATTAAACAACAGTTGGGGCATAAATCAAGCGATTATTTATTTTTTTCCGGCTTGGCAGTGGAAAACTAACTGAAGAAAATGTGTGGGCGAATGTAAACTTGAGTGTGGCTTGTGGGCGTGGTTATGACAAATTACACACACAAGCACATGATAATGACCTAATCGAATTGTATGATAACAGACCAACAGACCCGCACACACACACCAACATACACACACCCCAACACACACACAAACCAACACACACACACACACACACAACTTTGATAGTTAGCAGAAGCAGCGCATTTGATGTTTGTTTTTGTTTTTATCAGCTGGATTATATTGTTTTGGCGCCGTGATTCACTCATTGCGATAGCCAAGTAAATATTTCGGCTCACAATTGGATTATAATGGTTGACTCTTGGCCCTGGAAAGTACGTGGAAATTTGTCATACCTTATCGAAGTTTTCACATAGGGCTTTGCAATTTTCTGGGCTGATGTGTAATATGTTGTTGAAGGCATCAGAAGCACAGTGACCACTGACTATAATGAACTGTATTGTGTGCTAGTTGGTGTCTTAATTGCCATACTGATCTGGCATGGGGGTATTTGGACGAGAGCAAAGAAGGATTACTGCCTGGAGTTGGGGTTCAGACCCGTGCTTTTTACACTGATGAGTGCAAATGCATATTTCTGCACTGCTTCTGCCATTTTGGCCATCGATTTCAATGCCTTTCCCTCGGCATATTTCAAGAGTCAGTCATTGGTAATTCTGACGCTGCACGAGCTGCTGTTGCAACTTGGTCTCTCGGAGTTTGTCATGTCGTTGGATGTGGATCGCATTGGCTTGGGGCAGGCGAATCGTGAAGGTCTCAGCTCGCTGCTCAGCATTTACTGTGCCGAGTGGTACACGTCCATTAAATTTAAAAGAGTATTTGGTATTCGTCTATCTATTTTGAGTCTTCTTCTGTCAACATTTTGATGGCCTTAAATTTGTCACATTTGTCGGCACGCAACATTTACTTGGTGCTCTGGTGCTCAATTGTTGTGACCTTGGCCCTGAACTTTCTCCAATTACCGTTACACGCGACTCATGTAAAACAAACAGAGTCAAGGTCACAGATATGCGATAAAGGTTCAAGGATGAGGACCGCTGTACAATGAAGGGCCTCTTGGTGTGTCTTCTGTTGGTGTGTTTGAGATTGTGGTGAGGGGTGGGATTGGTAAATAATTTATAGCTGTAAGATTCGATTGTTTGTTTACTTTTTGGTAGGTAAGCTTAACTAAACCTAAAATGTAAATTAGACTGATTATATTGGGTTCCAATTTGGAGTTGATCGATCTACCAACTATCGATTATCGATAGGCATGACGATCTTTAGTGGTTTCAGCCGACTTCAATACTACTGTGTATAGAAAATTCGTAGAAAAACTAGATAAAATCAATATATATTAGCGCTTGCTCATATCAGTTGGTCCATATTTTTATATATTTAACAATCCATAACAAATTCTGTTTCTTATCAGGCTTTAATAAATTAATATAGATTAATTTTCTTATCGGATCTTAGTAATATTTATACAGTTGATTAACAATATTTTTGGATTGATTAAATGTCGATTGTGAATCCTTTTCTTAGCAATTGCATCTTTTTTAGCTATCGGTAATCGATTTGTGCAGTTATCGAAAAAATTAAAAAATATGTTAACTGCTTAGAGTACCAGCACTAATATTCCAAATTTCAACTCGATTCCTTATGCTGATCTAGGATTTATATAAGTTAGGGATTCAGAGAAACTTCCCTTAAACCATTACATACTTCTGCATAAGTTCAGTATACCTTTTCCTTCCTCTTTCGAAGGAAGTGCATAATAGTTTTTCTTATGCAATACTCACTTAAGTTTTGCTTTAATCACAAGCAATTCGTGACTTGACGCACAATACTTACCCATCCATTTAATATATGTTCATACCCCATACCCCATTACCGAGACTACATTTGCCAAGTCGTGTCTGTGTTTCTTCATTGCGTGCTCAAAGTTAGATAAAATGTGCTTCATTTAATATTCTTACCAAACTATTTTGAGCTGGTAATAAAAAAGGCGTATCCAAATATTTCACTCCTACCAATATAACGAAACTTGTGAAGTTTGCCGTGAATTACACGCAAGTTGCTTAAGTCTATAGATTTATTGCCCTACTGACACGCCTTCCAATTGTTTTTTTTTGGCTTGTTTTAAGTGTGTTTTTAAGTAATGTACGCAATTTAACATTTACGGTTCAAGCAGCAAAAGTCAATGTCTGTCGAATAAAAGACCGAGGAAAATACAACTGATTGTTAAGCCAATTAGCATTTGTTTCTTCAAAGATGGGGAGGAATACATCTGCTTCTTCTTCTCACACGCTCACTCAGACACGCACACACACACACACACCCGCACACAGTGTAACCACACCTTGCGAACCGGTTCAACGCTTCAACTCCCCTCCCCACCCCTTCTCTTCCTGATGCAACTGTGTTTTAGTCTGTGGTCAAGCTTGGCTTGCCCTTGGGGCACAAATCTTCACAAATTAATTCATTTCTATGAAGAGAGTGAGAAAAAAAAAAAATTCTTTCTAGTGTAATTACGTAACGGAATTGTAGTTAACACCTCAATGGAACAGAAGAAGAATGGGCAGCAGGGGTCGTCAAATCAATTAATCATCTTCTTAAAGTTCAAGCAGGTTTTCTTGTCTGCTTTTGACACATATTTAAGTTTGGTTTATTTTTCTTTTCGGCTGCTAAGATTTGACAACAACAAGTGAATCATCAAGGGGTTTGAAGCAGCTAAATTAATCTTCAATTGTCCAATTTATAATTTTCTTTAATCTTTCTGTGTCTGAACGATTATTCGTTAAAAATTTGTTCGAACTCATCTAATTTGCCTTAGCAGCTGCTATTCACTTAGATATTGAGGTGAAGAAATATTAAAAATAGACCGAATATTTATAGGTAACAAACTATTCACATAAGCGCTTGAAATATGCCTACAAGAAATGGAAAATATGCAATTAAATATGCTCCAAAGATTTCTGAAAGAATTGGATTCTTTATACAGATCAATCACCTCCATTTTCATCAGCTCTTTCTGTGTAAGCAGCTTCAATTTATTTAAACATATTACATTAATCAGCAAGATAATCGATCCTTATTTGTTCTTATAATTATAAAGAAGTAATTTAAAATCTCTAAAATTTTATCATATATCTTAACAACGCCTTCAACGTACACGTCACGCAATCGATTTGAATTTACACCCTAAATCAGCATCCATAAATTAGGCCAGCCTAAAAAACAAATGTATAAAAAAATATGCGCATTTTCCAAATATCTTAATAGAACTCATCTCTCTCGATAGATTCAACTTCATACAATACTCAAGGGTATATACACTATTTTTTTTCGATCTACTTTCAAAGTTTAAGTTATGCAGTCAAAATGTAATGCAATTTTGTCTATAAGCATTATTGCCATGTTTTTTATCTTTTGAATAAATTTGTCAGTGTATTTTTAAGTCTAGCATTTTTTAATTCTAGTTTTTCAGTTTGCCACAATTTGAATGGGGCAATTTGCATATTTTAATGGCTATTTGTGTGTGTGACTTTGACATTGGCTCTGCCTTTTTTGAGCAGACACATCTAGTGTATGCTGAAGAATATCGCCCACTCATCCCGCACCTAGACGCCCTCTGGCGGTCAGAGTTGTTGTTGTTGTCCATTTTCTATAATTTTCGACACATTTGCACGATTTACTAGTTTCGAGAACAACTTGGCTTGGCTTGGCTTGGATATTTAACACGACACCGCGCACCACGGTCGTCGCCTCATTTTTCAGGGGTTTGTTGTTGTTGTTGTCGTTTTCCTTATTGCTTTTGTTGTAGTTTTCATCGTTGTTGTTATTTTCGTTGTGGTACTTTTCACCACTTAATGCTGCAACTTTTCACCATTTCTCAGCATTTAGCTGGCGCGCCTCATTTCACAACAAACGCTAACTGTCTGTCTCTCTGGCTGCCTGTCGTTGTTGCATGTTTCCCATTCTACAATATACATATTCACATGTGCGTGTGTGTGTGTGTTGTAAAAGTGTTGCTGTTGTTGTTAGCTGACTGAAGCTTTGTGGTTGCCTGTCAGTGAGTTTATTAAAGCGCACATTCAGATGCGCTGTTGTTTTGTGGCCAGAAAAAAGAAATGAAAAAATAAGGAGTAGGAACAAAAAACGTGTGTGCGAGTGCTCGACTAGCTAGATACCCTATCGTAAACACATTTCTGCGCATATTTAATTATATACTATTGAGTAATTGAATCTTTATCTTTAGTCACATTTAAATTAAATACACATTTCTACTCATATTTATTTTATTATTTTTGTTGTTATTTTTCTTTGATATTATTCATTTTATTTATTATAAAGTAATTGAATACATTTACTCATATATCTGAAAGCTGTCTCCAACTTAGGACATTATCTAGGTGAATATTTACTACTGCGAATGCGTTTAGACTCATTATCCCAAGAGTCATCCTCGGTTATTTTACCATTGCAAGATTGAACAGGGTTTCATTTGAAAACTTATTCGTTTTGCTTCCAAATTTGATTTTGAAGTCATATTTTTGTGTTTAAAGAATTTTTTTTTTGGCTTACGATTGCAGACCACAAGTTAGCTTTACATAAATAAATAAATAGATTTGAGCACACTCACAAGCAACTCCATAAAGCTTGCAACTTAAGAGAAGATGAAACGAATAATAACCACATTGTCTGTCGTCCATTTGATGTTGCCTTCAGTTTTATCTGCTTGTGCGTTGTGAAATAAGAACCAAATTTGCCGCCTCGTATCTGTGACAAAATCTTAGATTCAAGATTGTATAAATTGTGTTACGACAGAGACTGTTAAGAATGTTTATGTCAAAATATATGTATGTATATGTATGTACAAACAATTGCACAACTTTTTTATAGCCTGAAGCCATTTAAAAGGGTGTTATGAAGTGTTGCCAAAGTTTGTACCAGGCAGTAGAAAGCATCTTCCATCCCAGATGTAATCAGATTTAAAGTTGAAAGTATAACGTAAAATTAGAGATTTAAAATTTGGAAACACTAACAGAAATCGTAGATTTCAAAAGTTTATAATATATTAAAATATTAAATTGAATTTGAAATGAACTTGGCGAAAATAAATTGGCGATTTTAAATAAAACAAAATAAAATAAAAATTAAAAAGAAAAATTCTCCAATCCAGAAAAATGCCGATCACATTCCTATATACACACATACATTCCTAAATCTATCTAAGACATAAGATATTTAGGGTATCTCGTAGTCAAGCTCTTGCGACTATTGCATTCTTACTTGTTTGTTCATTTTATGGGCATTAAAAGCAAAAGCAAAACCACATTAAAGGTTCAGTTGGATGTCGCTTTGTTAGGCTTTGGCTTTGGCTTTGGCTTTGGCTCTTTGCTGTAGGGTTAAACTGCAAATGAAATACGGCCGTGTTGGCCCACTTACGAATTGGCGGAGACTCGGGGCGAGGCGACTCTCGAGGCGAGGCAAGTTGGTGTGCTTGCTTGCAGCACTTTTGCCACTTCTCTCTCTGCCTCTGTGGGTTGGTCTTTCTCACTATTTCACTCTCCCCTCCCCCCTCCCCCCTCTCCGTCTCTCTTTCTCTTTCTCTTTCTCTCTCTCTCTCTCTCTCTTATTCTCTCTGTTAGCCTTTCTCACTCTGCCTCACTCTCTCTCGCTCTCTGTCCTGCTCTATCTCTCTTTTAAGTGCGCCACAAAAGCGGATTTTTATTTAATTTTGCTGTCATTTCAACGTTGGTGGTCCCTCTTCCCGTCCCTCGTTCAAGCCCCATCTACCTCTTCTGCTGCTTGAGTTGTCAAAAGAAAACTCGTTAAAATCGAGAAAAGCATTTCGAGTCGCATTCGCCTCGTCGACAGTCTGTCCTAATTGTTCATTATCAGTGTGGTGCGAGTCAGTGGCCATTAACTATTTATTACACGTCGCTAAATGGTTTACACTCGAAGGCTCTTCATACCCTCTCCTCTCCCCTCTCTCCACATACGCATCGTATCTTGGCGTTATAATTATTGTGCCTCAACATGAAGTACATTTATCGCTTTCATTGCTGTTGCAGACCCGGTAGATTAGATTAGGGTATATTTAGCCACTTTTAACAATGAGCTCGATTTTCGCTCGAAATGCAATTTAAAAGCACTTAAAAAGTGAATCGCATCTACACTCAGAAAAAACCGCAAGCCTTTGCTAATTTTTAGAAACTTGTTCTTATACTTATAAATTATTTGTAAAAGCATTCTATATATCAGGGCAATATACATATATTGATTTGCTAAAAGTCAGATTGACTTTTGTTCTGAGTGCAGACAACACTTTTCCACTGAGTAATGCCTTGTTAAAAAAGGGTATCATGAAGTATTCAACTTATTAAGCACTATTATTTGCCACATCAATATTTGAACGCGCTTAGCTTAAATTGTATCTCTAGTCTGCAATTTCGCTGCTGTCACAGTCGTAAGCCCATCAATGATTCAGTTTGTGTTTCAATTGATGTCTTTGAGTCGTTGAGCAGCTGTTGAGTCTCAGACTTCAGCCATCGTAAAAGTACCCACATGTTAGACATAAAAAAAAGACAGGAAGTGACAGTCGAGAGAGCTCAACTAGCAGATACCCTGCTTTAAATTACCTAGCAAGCTTGCTGATCAAAATAGCTTTGAATTTTAGAAATTCGTAATACCTCACTTTATTATTCAGAAAGTATATTTCTGTTTGAATGTATTAAACATTGTCTAATTTCCAGTTGTTGCTCATGTTATTATTAATAAGCATTTATATCTGAATATTTCATTTATAAAATTCATTTAATTCATTTGAAAAGTTTTACGATCTTTTGGCAATTGTAATTCATGAGTTGAGTGGCACATCATTATACCCTCTTTAACCATTTTCAATGGCTACAGGGTATCATAAAAAGTGGCACAAAATATGAGTCAATATTGCGGGGGCAGCTACCTCCATTAAAAAATATGTTTGGTACGATGAAATTGTTCAGTTTGTTGCTGTTGTTGATATTCAAATTGGATCGAAGGCGAGCGAGTCAAGCATAGCTTACAAGTAATTATGGCACCGGCAATATGATTATTGTTGTTATTGTTATTGTTGTTGTTGTTATTGTTGCATCGTTTCGTACTTTATTTGAATTGTGTTGTTGTTGTTGTTGTTGTCATTGTGCGGCATGACATGTTGTCCGGGCTTTGATGATACACAAAATACGCAGTTTATTAATAAGTAATTGGTTGATAATTTAAAGAGTTTGAAGTTTGCTTCGTTTTGTGCAGAAAAGTTGCATTTAAATGTGTATAATTATTGAATGCCGATTTCAACTTCAAATGCAGTTAACATATTTCAAAGAAAATATAATTAAATATCCAAGGTTTTGTGAAATTTCGAACTGCTCGTATCAATAAAAACATTTTATATTTTTTACACGCTGAATTTAATTTCTAAATAAAAAGAAAGTCCATAAAAATCTTCTAAAATCAACTGCAAGCTTACTAAAATGATAATTCATAGAAAGATCTGCAAGAAACTTACGAAAATTAAAGTTATTAGACAGCTGCTGTAAAGTTTCCAAATATATTTGAAAAAATTTGAAAGAAAATGTGAATAATACTTAAAGATTTTGCGACATTTTTTAGTAGGTTTATTAATATAAATGTTTTGCACAAATTCTTATACTCTGAATACATTGAAAATGGTATGATAGTTATGATGATATTGACTTCAAAAATAGTAAATGATTTTAAATGCCTTTTAAAATTTTAAGCTCGGTTAATTATAAATATTTAATATAGTTTTTATTTTAACCCGAACCAATTAAAGATGTTCTAATAGGTAAAGACTTGTCCTAATCGAGCTCTCTGGACGCGACTATTCTTATTTATTTTTCTCTTTTCTTATAATTTTCTACAATTACTCATAGCACTTCAAATAAATTGTATAAGAGTCATGGCAAATATATATGACATCATATTAATTGACTACAAATCTCAACTCAACAGTTTGATAAGCATTATGAACGATGGGCGAAAAGAAAAGTCGCTTGACAAATGACAACTTTTAAGGGGGTTAACCAATTAAATCGGCACAACGACACACAGTGACTGCAAAAAGCAAACGCTAACCCAATTTTGTTGACGTCTGGCGCCCACGATTCGAATTTATTTAAGTTTGTCATTATTATTATTATGTTTTTTTTTTTAAATGGAGACAATGAGCTTGTCATGTAACTTTTACTTTTCAAGCCATAGAAACCCAAAATGAACGAAAATGTGAGTGTCACGTAGCGAAACCCGATAGACAAAGGGGGGAAAGAGCCGCAAAATAGACTCTCGATTGCGCAATAGTGAATATGTGCACTTGAACATTGGCATTATAAATGCGTCAGTCCCATCTCGAAACTATCTGCTTCTCACTCGCTCACACACTCTCTCTTTCCCTCTCTGTCTTTTTGCAGCAATATGTGCAATAGTGGAGTACGAGTACGCTGCCAAGGAGCCAGATGAACTGGATCTACACAAGGGTGCCATCATCCATCGCATCAAACAGATGCCCGGCGGCTGGTGGCAGGGCACTTTGAAGGCCAATGGAACAACGGGCATGTTTCCAGATAATTTTGTGCGCGTTTTGGAGCCGAGCAGCAATGGCAACCACAGCGATGACAGCGCGGTTGTCCAGCTCAGGTTGGTGACGCAATTTCAACAGCAGCCTCACCTCCCCCCGCTCCCCAATGAAATGCCACCTAACTAATAGGAAATTAATAATAAATGAAAATCAATTTTGGATAAATATTTATAATTTGTGTTTCCTGGTCACTGAAAGTTCGCTTTAAATTAAATATTTCTTATAAAAATTAAAGTAAAATCGACCGGAAGCTGACTAAAATTAATGCTCCTATAAACGGCAGAAAGCTTATTAAAATTAAAGCTTAGTAAAATTAAAGTTTAGTAAAATTAAAGCTCTCAGAACGCAGCTAAAAAAGTTGCAAAAATCTTGTTAGAAAGCTTTCTTAAATCAAATTGTTTAAAATCTGCTTCAACTGGAAACTTAAAGCTGCTTAAGTCAACTTAGTGTACTAACAGCTCCTGGAAAGCTTCTGAAATCGGCCGGATGCCTATGAAAACACAAATTTAAAGAAAATCACCGAAATCTGCCGGATGTTCACTTTGCTTCAGCAAAAGTAAAAATATATTATTTTAAAGTTCTAAATAATGTTCTTAATGCTGAAAGCTTCATTTTACAAGCACATGCCAAGACTTTTCAATAATTATGTTATATATAATTATAATTATTTACTTTGAAACTAAAGCACATTTGTATTTGAAAATATTCTAGTTGCCACAGCAGCAATCAGCTGGTGTCATTTAAATCTACACATAAATTGTTGTACTAAATATGTGGAAACGCTCTCTCTTTATTTACATTTATGCACTCTCTGTAATTTGCTCTCTTTGTGTTTGTTTTTTTTTCTCTTTTTATATTTTGTTTGCTGCTTCTCTCAGGGAGAAATCAGCGACATCGAATCGCCGCTGTAAAGTCGTCTACAGTTACACACAAGTCAACGACGACGAGCTGACGCTGGCCGTGGGTGATGTCATTGAATTCCTAGGGGAGGTACGTACATATACAAACACCACTATACACTCAGAGAAATCTACAACTGCCAAATGCCTAAATATGATTGGGTTCAACTTAACTTAAATACGATTGTGCTTATTCTGAGATCAAGAAATAAAAAAAAAACATTTCTTTTTATTTTTTAATACTCAACAGCTTAAATTGATTCTGTTTTAGTCTTTAAATAATACTAAATAAAATTAAATAAAACAAATTTAGTTGCTATTTTACAATCCAAATCGTTTTTTTGTTATAATATTTATCATCTTAAAATGAAACCACCTTAAATCAATTAGTTGAGCAAAAATGGATGGATAATAAAACTTAAATCATCTGCTATCTTATTTAAATAATACTAAATTAGTTTGGATCAATTATTATATATTATCTTAATTATCTTAAAATCAGAATCTGCTTGTATAAAGTATTTAAGTTCTTAAGCAAAAAACTAAAACGTTTCAAGTACAAAAATGCTTGAATGATACTTAAATCAATTTTTTTTTATCATCTTCAAATTAGCTTTCATCATTTGTTTAAATTCTTAAACAAAGTAAAGTCACTTGAACCTAAGCTTCATAAAATAAAATCGAAACAGAATTAACCAAATAAATGAACTAAAAACTAATACGATTTATAGTCATTTCAAGTAAGATAATACTTGTTTTGTGCTTGATTAAAATTTGTTTGATTGGTTTTCATATGTTTAATTTTGAAATCAATATTGATTAATGGTTAATTGGATATTTGTTGTAATTGAGAAGCAATAGTATTGATTGGAAAATACTTCAGACGGAAATGGTACTTGAAAGCTTTCTCTGAGTGTACATATACACACACATTTACATATGCTGGCATTTAGTGTGCCCACAACCCCCATTTAACCTCTTTGCCAATAACCAAATAGCAAAAACAACAACAACAACAACAAATAACAAACTAAAAGCGAAATATGAACAACAAAAAATTCAGTTTCTGTTTCTGTTCTTTTTATTTGGTCATTTAGGTCGAGGAAGGCTGGTGGCGCGGACGTTTGCGCAGCAAAGTTGGCGTATTTCCCTCAAATTTTGTGCGACATATCGAACCATCGCCCATCTTGGCCTCCAAGCGGCCGCCAACGATTGGGGCAACGGTCGCAGCAGCGGCACTAACGGCAAAGGCTGCAAATATTGCCGCAACAGTGGTGCCAACAAATACAACAACTACAGCAACAGGAGCAGCACCTGCAACAGCAGCAGCAACAGCAGCAGCAACAACAACTGCTGCAACATCAACAACGAAGCAAACAAAAAGCAGAACAACGGCATCAACGAATGCAACAACTGTCGCGGCAGCAACGGCAGCAACTGTGGCAAGTGCTGCAACAGCAGCCGTGGCAGCGCCCACGTTACCACCGAAACCGCAACGTGACTACTGTCGCGTCGAATTCCCCTATGCGCCACAAAATGAGGATGAGCTGGAGCTCAAGGTGGACGACATCATCAGTGTGGTCAGCATGGAGCTGCCCGACAAGGGCTGGTGGAAGGGCGAGCTGCGTGGCAAAGTGGGCGTCTTTCCCGATAATTTTGTCAAGTTGCTCGCCCCCTCCGAAGGTGAGTGCACCAAACCGCAACAACTAAACTTAAAATCTCCATCTCCATCTGCCACATGTATAAGTTTTTTTCTCTCTGTGTATGAGTTTTGTCGCCAATCGTCCCATCTGAATTCTCATTCGTCATCAAATGCAATTTCCTTAAATTTCCTCAATTGCAACTTCTTGGTAATTCGTATCTAGTTGTATTTATAGTCGAGGTAGTCTCACAATCAGCCTTATCACACTGATAAGATTTGAGTCACAGGCCTAACAGAAATTATATTGAACAAAGCTAACTGCTTGATAGGCTAGTGTAAAAGTGTTTGTGGCCAGTTCGCTTCTTAACTTGCACTACATCGAGTGTTTTGACAGAGGAAATTCATCTTTTTTCATTTCCTTTTCAGTAACTTAATTGGAGTTGTAGTGATATTTAAATTTTGTTTTGAAATTGATATTCAAGTGCTTCTGCTTCAGTAATTAATTAGCTGGGTTTAATTAGTTGTAATTAAAATGTTTATATATAGATTATAACTCGGCATTAAAATGTTCATTTGCCTTAAATACTTCAGTATTTTGTACTGAATATAATTACAATTCCTTCATTAGTTTACTTAAATTACAATTACTTTTTAAATATTCAAATAATGACACTTTTCTTTGGGAACTTCAATTTAAAATACAATTAATTAGCCTTTTCCGCAGATATTTAATTGTTTTCTTTTTAAAATAATATTTATTTTGAGTCATAAACTCATATTGAGTACAGAGTAATAGTGAGAACATATTTTGCAATGCAAAAGCAAAAAGCAAAAGTTAAGCTTAGATCGTACTGATTCACACATCTAACAAGTATTTTTGGAATGAGTATATATTTAGTTTGGGTACTCAAGCATTTTACAATAGGGGTTGAGTTCAGTTATATATATAAAGTGAGTAAATATTTTATATAAAGCAAATGTAAATATTTTTGTGCTTATGCTTAATGGTTATAGATTGTGGACAGGCGCAGATTGAATGTACTGAAATAAATAATGTGTAAATTGAATTATCCACTTATCTATTTAAATATAAAGATTTAGTTAAATCTCAGTAATCTTAAACAATCTTAATCTTAAATAATTTACTAGACAGAAGGAAGTGTCGCCGATTCTATGAGGTATATGTAATATTTTTCAAAGTAAACAACCTAGTCGATCCAGCCATATCTATAAGAGCCAGAGACTTTAAATTGTGTATGACTTATCGTATATCATAAGCAATTAAAGTTGATTTCATTCTAATCTATATATATTTGACCAGTTCTAGAAATATCGATATAAATCGATAAGAAACGAAAGATACCATTTCAAAGATACAACATTCTAATTAAACATTTATATATGCCATGCCATAATACTGATCAGCCGTAAGAGTTTTATCAAGATCGATTGAGAGGTACTTAAGAAAATAATACTTTCTAATTGTAGCTAAAGACTTGGCTTGAGGGTATCTCCCCGTCGAGCTCGCTCTCTCTCTCTCTCTCTCTCTCTCGTCAAAAGCATTCTTGCATGTTTCTCAAACAATTTGGAGCAGTGCACTCGAAAACAGACCACTTCAAAATCACTTGCAGCAGACATTTCAAAATCAGCCACTCAACATTGAAAATTCAACATACAACATTCAACATTTCCTTCACATTAAACAACTTGAACATCATTTTCGATTTAGCTTTGGTTTGATTCTCTTGTTTATTATTAGTTGCATTTTTTGGACTCGACTTTAATTAGCATTTTGTTTACGTTTCACTATCGCCATCTCTCTCTATCTCTCTCTTTCTCTCTGTCTCAGTCTGTACAAGTAATACAAGATTGTATTTTATTTCTCGCATTATATTTATGTCTCGTGTTGATGTCTCTGTGTAATTTTCCTCTACACTTTTCTCCTTCTTTTTTCTTCTACTCCTCTTCTACCAATATTTCTTTCTTTACACAACAATGTAAATGTTTTCCATATATGTGTGTGTGTAATAAAAAAAAAATTTTATTGCAACAAACTACACTCGACACACAACTGCACACACACACATACACACACACACCGATGTCGCGAGGCAGCACCCCCTCCTCTGCCCCCGCCACGGCCGCGGGCCCGGCCACGAACACGGATCGGGGGAACGGCAACGGCACCGGCACCGTCGGGGTGGGGACAGCAACGAGGCGGCGGCGGCTCTTTCGAGTTCTTGGGCGCTCGTATGGCCAGCTTTATCACAACGATTTGTATGTAAACGAGTTTTTCCAGTCCAAGCCGCCTCTAAACAGTTTTTCCTTTTCGTTTTTTGGCCGCCAGTTTTCAATTTTTCCTTTCTCCCTCACCGGAGGCCTCTCGTTTTTTCTTTGTATAAAATGGAAAATTGCTTTTTGACTTCATAATTTCTATGATTTATTTTCCGTTTTCATTATGTTTATTATTTTGGCTTTCTTTGTGGCGCCGGCAGTGCTCTCTAAAATTAGACACGGCGCTCCAAGAGAAAAAAATAAAATAAAATATGAAAGAAAGAAAACAAAAGTCTCGGAAAATCTTTAACGTCGTTTTTCTTCTGCGGTTTGCCGGTTTGCTTTATTTTCGCTTTTAGTTTTGTCCACGTTTTTCCCATGCCTTTTTCTAATTATTTGTTTATATTCATTTGTCATCTTGGCGTTTTGCGCGCGTTTCTGGCGCTGTTTTAAACGCTCGCAGTCTGTTTGACTTTGCTACTTAATTAGTTGCTACTGTTTATGAATATTTAAGCATATTTATCTCAATACTCATTGCATACTTTGCGGTTGTTATTTAAATCCGTATATATATATTTATATATAAATATATATTTATATTAATTTAGTTATTTATTAATGCTCGTTATTTGTTGACTTCTCATATTTGTTTACTTTTGCTACACATGATTTTGCGGTCAGTATCATTGTGTTGCGCGTTTTGTTACACACGGCTTATTTAAACAAAATGGTTGGCTTAACGCATTAAGCATTAACTAAACAAATGAATAAAAACATTAAAAATACTATAAAAAAAACATTATGTACTTTAAGAGACTTTATTTGTGTTAGTGAAAAAACCTGATAATTTATATTACTACCACTGACTCATTGAATGCCTTCGCAAACGGGAATGGCGCTGATTAGATTGTATTATAATTCAGACGGAATTTTTTGTTTTTATTTTTGTTTTATTTTTGTTTTATTTTTGCAAACAACCATTGTACAAAGTATGCAGAAACGTGAGCATATTATTAGATTGATTGCGGCAATTCTGAGAAAATGAACAAGTAAAAAGAAGAGGGAAGAAATATATCATCTATCTAGGTCTGTCGGTATGAGGAAGTCATTCTAAGAAATATAAACTTCAAATTTGGAATATTACTTCTTCAATAACAGATGCTCAACAAGTTTATTTTATTTTCGCGTTTCGCGAATATAGTAATAGTAAAAGATAGACTGAGGAGATATAGTCAGCCTTATCATATAACCAGACGAATTGTTGATCAACTGTAAACATATCATTAAGATCGCTTAAAAAACACCGAACTGAAAAGGCGGATATCAGAAAGCCGGCTAACAGCTGTGTACAGGATATCGTTCAGTCGAGCTCGCTCTTGTCTGGCGTCTTTTAATTTATTTTATTTTCCTCAGTTATTTATTATTATATCACGGCTTTATAATGGACTAATGATAAATGCAGTGATTACAAATTATTGTAAATATAATAATGTCTATTAATGTTGACACGTTGATAATATAATAGTGTTATTGACAGTGTTTTGTGAGTATGCTGTAGACAATAATTCAAACTTAATAATAATCACACACATCACACACACAAGTACAAATTATATACAATTCAGATTTGTATCTGGAAGTAGTGTATATTCGTTGCGACTACAAATTATATTTGATTTATTTACACATCTGGACAGTAAAATAAATAAATAAATTAAATTATTCTTTGATTTGCATTTCAAACTACAAATTTTGAACTGTACACTTAAGAAACAATGTTGCCATACTTACAAAATAATATATTGTATTTTGTACTTTATATATATATGTATATATATATATATATATATAATACAAGCTATTCTCTTCACAACTAATTTACTGTTCAGGTGTGTATAAAAATCTAATTGACTTTTCTGGTCTTTTGCTTTGCCATTTTTCCTTTTACCTGTCAACGTCGCAGATTCAGAAACCAACAACAAAATCAACAGCAACAACAAACACAACAGCAACAACAATGCGAAGAACAGCAACAACCACCTTCGCAGCAGCAGCAGCAACAACAACAACAACAAACATAATATTAAAATATCTGTTTCGTTGTAACTGGTTTTCCAGCTACATTTATTTTTTTTATTTCTTTATTTTTTTTTTGTCCGTCTCGATTCGACTCTCTTTTTTTCTGTTTGAGTCTCGCTCTTATTGCTCTCCCTCTCTAGCAAAGAGCTCTGCTCTTTGCTCATCAAGCGATGAGATCATGATGAGCATAAGCATTGCTAGTTATGAACTTCATTAGCGTCGATTATCAACGAGAGGCGAGCCCCAAACACAAACACAAGCAACAATAAAGGCAACAACAAAGGCAACAACAAAGGCAACAACAAAGGCAAAAACATAGGCAACAACAAAGGCAACATGCCTCACTTGTTGTTGTTGGCAGCATTGTTTTACTTGTTGGCCTTATCAACAATGTTGCCAGAGCGCAAGACTATACACGCCCTCTCTCTCACTCTCGCTGTCTCTCCCTCTCTCTCTCTCTCTCTCTCTCTCTCGGAATTATTTGCTCTCTTTCTCTGTTTTTGTACCTTTGCCAGCATTTTTGTTTACCTTTTTGGCTCAGTACGCTTTGATTTCTTGACCATTTACTACGCTATTGAATTTATTTTTGCTTTTTTCGGTGCGGCAGCTAAGTTTGTGTTTTTGTTATTTGGTTTCGCTGTTGCTGCTGCTGCGTGCGCCACAGTTACCGTTCTTGCGGATTCTTGCCACATTGGCTGCTTTCTGCAATTGCATTACTTACTTTTCACTGACATATATATATATATATATATATATTGTTCTTCTTGCCACATTGGCTTTGACTTATTGGCAGTTTTTTTAGTGTTGTCTGAAAATTGAAACATATAATTATATACACTTGTTTGAGTGTGTGTGTGCTTGTGCTTCTGTGTGTGTATTTGTGAGACGGATGATTAGCCTGTTAAAACTGAAAAAAAATAAATGAAAAGCAGTCATCATTAAAATAAATCACAGGCAGTCGAGTTTGTTGCCTAAGTCTTTCGTTTTGGTGTTTTTTGTTGTACGCCCAAGGGAACAACCACAGCAGCAGTAACAGTCACTACAACCTGACCAGAAACAATTACTCAATACTCAAAAATTACATATATACAGTGGCGACTCGATATCAGCAAATCTCGATTGGTGAAAACTGATTAAAGCAATAAGAATTTACCATAACACTTCACATAGTAATTTACACAACAAATGGATATTTTATATTTGATTTAGAACCGAGTAGGAATCCTTTAGTCCAGAGAACTCGACAAGGAGGTACCCTTTGCGAAATGCAGGCAATTATTATAAAATTTTCTTCAATCTCATCTTTATAACATTTTTTGAGATGTTCAATATTACCTCAAATTATTTACAAACCAGATTAAAAAAATATATCTTTAAAAGTATGATTTTTATTGATATCGGAGAGTCAATAAAAGGAAATAAATTAGACACGCCTTTGCCATGGTTGGAGCCAGCTTGTTCATATAGGCCATAGCTAAATCGACTCTATTAATCAGGCGGCTCAAGAATATATATACACTTTATGGGTTCGCAGATGCTTCCTTCTGCCCGTCACACAATATTATTATACTCTTTTTTTTGGCCATTTTCTATGGGTTATGAAATCACTCGTAGATTTGAAATATTCCTATTTCTGAATAGCGGGCTTCCACTGTACAATAAATATTAAATTCCAAAGCGCGCACAATGTTTTTTCCTGCTTGTTTTTGTTGTTGCTATCGTTGTTGTGTGTTAGTCATTTGTTGGCAGTGAAAGTCGTCGCTGCCACATTAATTTTTCTTTACACATATTTTTTTGCGCGATTTAATACAATTATCAACGGCTTTTGCGCCAAGTTGTCTACTAACCATGGTTGTCTATTCTTTGGTTAATTTTGTCGCTTGTTTTGTTGTTGTTGTTGCTTTTGTTGTTCATTCACCATTTGTTGTTATTGCTGGTATTTATGTTCGTTTGCTTGACCTTTACACATTTTCAAAAGCGTTACTCAATCGCCGTTTGCTTTGATTCCTGCTGTTGCCATCAACCACATCACTTTTAGCTGTTTATTTATGTATGCGACTCTCGTTTGCTGTTTGCTTTTTGCTCTTTTTGCTCTTTGCTGTTTGCTGCTTGCTGCTTGCTATTTGTTATTTGCTATTTATTTGTCTTTTGGAGTAGAGATGGGCGTCACTCCGTGACACAGCAATCATGTGTTCCAATCTTATACAGCTTATATATGTGGTAGAATCAAGCTTTGTACAACTTGCACTAGTCAGAGAATTGATTTTATTCTTCAAAAATAAAAAGCTTTACTAATTGCCACAATACGGAGAGTTTTAAAATATAGAATATCAGAAAGAAAAAAAAATTTATTTCGATTTACAGCGAATTCGACTGAGAAAAGTTTGAAATATAGTAAATAAAATAGATAATTAAGAAATTCAATTTCTTCAAAGCTGCTTTGAATGTCCATATCGACAAAACTAAGTTGAAATCAGAGAAGTTTGACTGTACACTACATCTGGCAAAACATAGCAAATGAATTTATTATTTTTTATCTACTCCAATCTAAACTCCATATTAATGGGTGCATTTAAAGTATGTTTCAAAAGTAGATTAACTGCATGTTGTTTGACACACATTTCAACGTGACACGCTTCGATCGCTAGCTAACTTTGTCATTTGTAGTTTTTGCAGTTTTTGTTGTTTGCTATGTGTGAATTTGGTTGGTTTGCATTTTGCTCCTACGCTCGCTGGAAGCTTTGGTTTGATATTCCAACATTAAATTTATTGACATTTGGCAACCAACAGTTGAGGAGCAGCTCTCGAAACAAAACTCGTTTGCCAGTTTCGCCCAGCTTGCCCAGTTGTGAATGTGTTTGAATGTTGTTTGCATTAAACTCAAATCGCACTCAGCTGTTGGCCATTCTGTCAGTTAGCCAGTTAGTCACGCCGTTGAAACTGTGTGCGACGTGTGCTCATCTTTAATAATAAATAGAAATAATCAAAGTATTCAAGTTGACTTGTTGATGATGAACTGCTGATGATGCTGATAGAGCTTAAAACCAGCTCAGCCCACACATGATGAATAAGCAACTCCATTGTCTAAATATGTTTACCACACTTCTTTGCCCCTTTGCAGTTGCGCCCATTAACGAGCAACAAGCAACAACAACAGCTACAACAACATCAACGCAACGCAAGATTAGCAACACGAGCCACATGACCACAACGAATGCCACCAACAATAGCAGCAGCAGCAGCAGCAGCAGCGGAGGCGTAGGCGCCACAGTGACGCAGCAACAGCAGCAACAAAGCAACAGTGTTGCCTCAACATCAACATCAAAGGTCTATATCAAAAAGACGGGCAGCAGCAGCAATTCCTCATCCTCGGCTGGTGGCAATCGCAAGGAGAGTTTTGGTTCTCGCGATTCCCTCAATGATATACTCAGTGAAACGGGCCTGCCCATTGGCACTGTGGCCGCTCAGCGCAAATCGCTGGAGAACAAAAACCTCGATCTGAGCAAATTGCCAGGCAGCAAGCAGCAAATCATAACAGCAACAACTGCAACATCAGCCACGAGCAACATGAGCAGCAGCAGCAGCAACACAACGACAACAACAGCAGCAAATACAGCCGCTGTTTATGCCGAGTTGCGCAAGAGTCTGGATAATATGGATGAGAAGATCAAATCGCCAACGCCGCCAGTTGTGGGCAAGAAGCCCAGTGTGCCGCTCAAGAAAACGCCCACAGGCTCAGGTCAGTTTTGTGTGCATTGAAATGAAATAACTCAAATTTAAATACTTTTCAAACTTGAGAGTGCTTGTGGAAAATGCTTAAGTTTTAGTTGGAATAGTGGGCGTTTCTTGAGTCCTGAAGGATCATGAAGAGGCTCAGCTTTATTTCTTCTTAAATTGCTCAACTCAAGTGCGCCAGGACATGAGACTGGACTGGAGTAGCGAGTTTAGTTTGGGCTTGGACGAAGTTTGAGGCATAAGAACTTAGACTGAGTTTGAGTAGATTTAGCTTTTAGTTTAGACTGAGTTTGTAGAAAAATTGTCGAAATTAATAAATTTTGTTTAAGAGTTGTGTAGAAATCAACTTCAAATTGTGGAATCATATAATTTTATGTTTGTGCACTCGAATATAAATCACCCAGAATATTAGAAAGTCGACATACTTTTGGCGTCAGCGGAAACTCACCTCATTATTCAGGAAATATGTTTCTAAAAACTAGGATTTTTCTTTTTTGATCGATTATGAATTCATGTATTTATGATATACATCTATATGTATGTATTTATATATTTATATATTCCCACTAAATTACTCGGCCTCTAAATTGAATTTATTATTTGCAATTTAGAAAAGATTATCTACAAAAATCAGAGTCAGCATTTCCAGCTTTTGAAAATACATTTCTTAATAATGGAAATTAATTTTTAAAAGAGAAACACCATATTTTTGGGATTGTCGATTTAGGCATTCCTTTTCTTTATTTACAAATTAATTTTGTTTTTTCTGAGTGTAGATTTGGGTTAACACTGAGTTTTAGATGAGAGTTGAGTAGGGAGTGGCTTTGAATAGGTTTGAGACAGGAGAGCGAATTAGTTTTTAATGCCGAAAGTCGCAGCTAGGACTAAAAACTAAAACGAAGCCAGGAAATATCTGAAAATCTTTATAGTTTAAAATCAAAATAATTAAACAAATGTAAATTTATTATGTTATTTATTTATTAGTTATTTTACATTTGCTCAATCGATCGATCCATCAGCTTTTTGTGTTTGCTTTTGAGTTATTTCATTTCAATTTCAATGATTTTCAGTCTCAATGCACCACTAACAACAAACACATTCCACAATTACAGGCAGCATTTTGGGCGGTGGCAGCAGCAACAGCAGCAGTAGCAGCAGCAGTGGCATGAGGAAGAAGAGTGCCGAGAGCAACAAACTAACTAGCACCGTCTCGCAGGATGTCGGCGACGGACTGTCAGGCAGTAAATTGGGTAGTGGAGGACATTTGCCCGACTCCGGCCTAACTGGCAATGTGGTAATGCGCCGTGCTGCCACAATTGCCGTGGAGGATACGGACTTCGATCGGGTGGAGCGTGCCTCAATATTGCCGGATATGCGTGCGGGACGCGTCAAAGCGCCACGCCGTCGCCCCCCCTCCGCGGCCGTAAATGTTGTGCTCGGCGAGAGCAACAACAATAATACGGTTTATGTGAATGGCAGCAGTGCCAGTGAGTTGAGTGAAGATGGTGGAGCAGACACTGGTGGCAAACAGGCAACAGCGGGCTCCTCTGATGACAATTCAACGGCTGAGACGGTTGAACCCCAACTGGCCAAGCCGAAGCCACGCGACTGGGAGAAAAAGGCGGCGCCGTGGATGCAAGAGCTGAAAGCATCGCAGGTGACGCGCAAGAAGACAACGCCAAGCGTTGAGCCGCGTGCCGCAGGCATTGCAGTCAGCTCCAAACTGTTCCCCACAGAGCAGGTAACAGCAGCAGCTGCCACAACAATAACAGCAACAACAACATCATCAGCAACAGCAACAACAGCAACGAGTGCCACAAGCAGCACGAGTAAAGTGCAATCGAGCGCGGTGACTTCCTCGAGCATCATGCAACAGTCCATGTTTGTGGAGAGCAGCAGCACCAGCAGCACCACCTCGAGCAGCAGTCACAGCCACCGCAAGGAGTTCGCCAATCACAACAATAACAATCATGATGCCCCAACGTCGAGAACAAAGGCAGCCATCGTTAGCAGCGATGAGGAATCGCGTGGCGCGGCACGACCCAACAGTTTATCCATACGATCCAAAACGCCGCTGGACAAGATGAGCCTCAACGAAAGCCCAGCAGCAGCAGTAGCAGCAACGGTCCACAACAATCATCAGGCAGCAGCAGCAGCAGCAGCAGTAGTTGCAGCAGAATCTGTGCCACGCGTGCAACAACTCGAGGGTCGTGTGGAGAAACTGGAGTCGATGGTGCTGGCGCAACAGCGTACAATTGAGGAGCTGGTGCGAACGTTGCGGGAGGAGGCGGAACGGGTCAAGTTGCTGCGTGGCGAGCTGGATAAATATGCGCAGTGCGTGACGCAAGTTTAAAGTGGCAACACCCAAAAAAAAATTTAGCTGCCCCAAAAACTATAGCTTGATTGTTGTTGTTTCCAACTTTTGTTTTCGTTAGATTTGTGTAGTTAAAATTGATTTTTAGCTAGCTTTAATCAATGTGAACCACAAAAAAATACTTAACATTCCAATGCTTGTCAAACTGTGTGCAACCAGCCTTTAACCTCCTAAAGACAATCCCAACATTGTACTTATAATACTTTTATTCTCTTATATCTTAATATCAACTATTACCAATTTATGTAAACTGTTTAATTTTGCCATTTATGTTTTCGGACAACTGAAAAACTTTGGTCGAAAATTGCATGCAGTACTCCTATATATATATATATTTACTGTATATATTTTTGATAAGTATTTTATACCAACATTCTGAAAAACAAGAAATAACAAAACAACTTTTGTGGGCGTTGTGTGATTTTTTTTAATGAGCTGCGCTTTAGCTTAAGCATACATACTACCTATCTACATCTATATCTATATCTATATACCTTTATCTTTATCTTTATATATATCTTTTCAATTTACAGTTTGTTTTGTTCATTATGCTTATTTTAATGATGTATTAAAGTTATGAAACATGTACTATAAAAAATACTAAAAGAAAACAGAAAAACAACACATATAATTAAATAAAGAAAGTTCGATGAAGATGCCTAAACATTTAAGTAAAGTAATCCAAATAAATAATTAAACTTAAATTCAATGTCTCTCTAATTTGTTATTATTATTATATTTTTGTTTCTTTTTTTAATCTTGCCATCATATCATCGAGTCAACTTTATAATTCATATCATAAACGTGAAACCAATTGCAATCTTTTATAAACTTTTTTTAATAGTACTATATATAAATGTCTCTAGATCTAATCTGTAGTTGCATTTTAGATTTAGTTGTCCATATATACATACATAACTACAAAAGAAATATCCATCTAATCAATGGCTTTATCTCTTTTCCCAAACAAAAAAAAAAAAAAATAAACAGACAACAAACACGTCGCGGGAAATTTGATAATTGGATGTTCTGAAGCAACAGTTTTTCATTTTTTCAACTTGATTGTACAGCAATTCCTTTTAATTTGTGTGATAAGCTATAAAATTAAAAAAAAAAAATGAAAAATATATATAAATATATTGTGCATTTTGGAACGTTAAATCATTTAAACAAACAATATACGACTAGTTAGGCAATAAGTAAAAAAGTAAAAATCATTAAAGCATAAAAACCTAAAAAAAAAAACATCGTCAGCCCAATTATTAGCGAATTGTTGCAATTTATTTTGATAATATCACATTAAATATTGCTTGTAAATACTGTAAATTCATATGGCTTGATAATAAAGATATAAATATTATTGATAAACTCAAAGGTATTTACAAGTTTGGTAAATAATATGTGAATTATTTAATCTGCAGCTGGTTTTGAATTTGGTGCTTACTTCTTTTATGATATTTTACAGCACTAGTTTTTAGGCGCACTTGCAGCCAACTTAACGCAGCTCAACTTTGCGTTCGCTTGCGCAATGTAAACATGTTTTAACATTATGCTAGCAAGTTAACAGCAATGTTTACGAGCTCACTGTTGCAGTTGATATCACTCACATGCTCGGCCAATTGACCGATGGTCGCTCGGCGGCCCGCTCACGAAGCTGACACGAAGCTCGCCTCTTTGACAGTGGAACGAACGTGTACTGTCCGTTCTTTTATGATCTCAAGTTTTGTGGGCTGACTGTGATGCTGGTCCATAAAAGCTGTCTCAGCTAAGCTGCACGCTGCGCTGTTCGCTGCTTGCTGTTCTACGGCATCAAATCTAAGCAAATCAAATGAGCACCTCGCACAGTGGTGCACGGTTTGAATGTATTTAATGAAAAAATTGGAACATTACAATTTATGTTTGTAATGGCGGCATAATACATTAGTTAGTTATAATATATAAGTGAGTTCAGTAAACACCGTAGAAATAAATTCTTAAATAATAAAAGTAAATAAAAAATATACATTACAAACATAATATATATTATATATAATATATTACAACATACCATGGAATGTGTTGATTGCAAAGTAAACAAATTTGGAAAATATAAAACATAAAACATATATAAAAAATATTACTTTAAGCATAGTTTTTGCAAAGCTCAAAATATCAGATAACTTGACATTGTCTTAATTAAATATATTTTAATTAATATATGCAATAATGACACAATGCAAATTATTGAATACAAATTGAACATATTTTAGAAAATATAGAAATATAAAACATTTTGATTGCAGTAAACAAAAATTCACATAAGTGAAGCAATGGATTTAAAACAATACAACTTAAATTCAGCAAAAATACTTAAACTCGAGCAAGGAACTATCTGAGTGTCAAAACGAATAACATTAGATAAATACAGGAAAGGATTTTATACAATACAACTGAAGTCGAATAAACAGCTGCCATAAAAAGAAAACTTGTATGATAATAAAAGAATAATTTGCAGTTAAAATTTGTTTGATTTATGGGTGTAAAGTAAGCGATCTCTGAGCCCACTGTGCGCTGCCTACCTGCCTGTCTGCCTGCCTGTCGCTCTGAGTGTGTTTGTGTGTGTGTGTGTGTACTTGTGCTTTTGCCTTTCTTGTGCGCTGCTGTTGCTGTTGTTGTAGTTGTTGCTGTTTGGTGTTTGGTGTTGTTGTTGCCTTGGCACTTGGCGCTTGGCGCTGGCTGCGACTGGCTCTGTTTCTGGCTCTGTTTCTCTGTCTCTGGCTCTGTCTCTGGGCTTACTGAGCTTTTAGCCAGCCTTCTTGGGCGCTAGCCAGCCAGCCAGCCAGCTAAGCACTTATCAGTTTTCTGATCGCTGTGGGAATTCAGTTAATTGTGGACGCTGTAGCCAAACGGACGCACGGCACAACCTGCAAAAAATAATTTAAAAAAATAATAATACTAAATATATATATTTTTATCTATTTATATATACATTGATAAATATTTAATTTGAAATTCGCAACTCGGACAATACATTTGTGTAATAGTTGCTGGCGCGCGTGAAAGTCATTTGTCAGGCACTGGCCAACATTTCTTAAGCCACAACAAAAAAACACAGCTGAAAACATATTTAAGGACCGTACTAAAAGAAGTCATTTTACACATAAATTCAGTATACGCAACGTGCAACGCGAGGGGAATTAATAATAAAAAAATTACAAACAAAATCACTGCAGCATTTCGACAAAGTCAGTTAAATATATAGTTTTCAGAGTGTGTGTGTGTGTTTGTGTGTGAGTGCGGCTAAATAAAATAAACACGTCAAGAAATAAGCAACAAGTGACAATTTGCAAAACTTGTAAAAAAAAATAGTTTAAACTTAAAAAAGCCATAAAAAAATCGTTGTAAAAATAAATAAGCGCGCGCCAATATTGCTCCAATTTAAAACTGCTTAGCAACAAATGCACTGAGCAAAAACAACAAAAGCAACAATAACAAGAACAATAACAAACAGCTCGCAATATAGAAAGCAACAAAAAAATAATAATAAAAAACATCTACAACACGGGATTAAAAATCCAGCTACAAAAAAAAACAACAACAAAATATCAACAACAGCGAAAAAACAACAAATGTGGTGGGTGCATTGGTAAGCTCAGCGGGCAAAAAAAAGTAACGGTTAATACATAACCCCCCCCCCCCCCCCAAAAAAAACGGCTCAAATTGGCCAAAACGTTTTTTTTAAGCGCAAACGCGTTTTTTATGCTTAGCATTTTTTTTTGCCTCAACGTTTTTTTGCCAGATTTTTTGACTTGCTTAACGTTTGTTTTTGGTGGCTCTCTTACATTTTGACGGCTGTAGAGTGGATTTGTCTTCAATTGTGTTGAGTTAAATCTGTACGGCCCAAACGTAAAGCAACTAAGCCGTAGTTTAAGCCAAAAGCGACTGCAACGGTGATCTGAAAATATGTCGGCCAAAAAGGTGCAGAAAAAAAAGGCAATCGAATATAAAAAATGGCCAGCGATTTGCGTCAAGGTCAGCGATGAAAGTGTGTTTGTGTGTGTGTGTGTGTCTGTGTGTGTGTGTGTGTGTGTGTAACTTTACTGTTAGCCTTTGTGGCATGCATTAGCCATCGATATCGAATTTGTCGATTGAAAAGTCGATTTTTTTTTGTTTTTGCTTTTCTATGGGTAGTTTTAGGTTTTCTGAACTCTTTTGTCTCCTACTTCTGTTTGATTGACAGGCGTGTAGATCAATTTTGATTGAGCAGATGTTTATCATCGCCTGGTGGATTGCAGCAATGTCCGCCCCGTTTGTTGCGCCCCCCTTTTGATGGACAAATAAGTTAAAGTTGATGTTACGTTAGGGCTTGTCAAATTGAGCGACATGGTACTATAATTTAGTAATTTGTAATTTGTAATTTCTTGCAGCTGCATGTTATTTAATCTGTTTTATTTATTTTTTTTTTTTTTTGTGGGTTATTTGAACGCCCCAAAAAATCTATTACCATCTTTTCTGGTCATAATTAATGGCTAAGTGTAATTGGTCGAAAAGGGTTTCTTAAATCAAATTTTCTAATGACTTGCTTCAAACTATTTTTGGGGGTATATTTATAAAGCTATATTGCTAGACTTATAGTACATTTTAGTTAGTTTTTTCTTATAAACTTTCTTGCAGAAAAGAAGCAGGAGAAGAAGAAGAACAGAAGCAAGTGCGAAATTATTTGGCTTTCTAAATGGCATATTTGCATTACATTTAATTTAGTTTTTTTTACCAAATTTTTTGAGAAAACGAAGCATTTTCTATGCAAAAAAAAGTGTGCTAAAAGCAAGTAAGAAAATATTTTAATATACTTGAAAAAATCAATGCACTTTCTAATATTTCAGCTGTTGATTGAGTGCCCAGCAATTGCAAAAAGCAAATAAATAAATGTGCCATAAATTTCAGTAATTTTCATTTTTTTTCTTACCGCACATTCTATGCCAAGTTGCAAAACGGCAGTCGGACTAAGTTTGCAGTTAGTTAGTCAGACGGACCCATTGCCAAACGCGCTGAACGATTTTAATACAAATGATTATTAAAAGCTTAATTGCGGTGCAGTCGTCAGACAACGGCCCAGAGCAATGGTAAATACCAACAAAGAGCGCTTTGGCCAAAACAATTAACGCCGCTCAGCGAAATTAACAAATTGTTTGTGCAGCTTTGCAGCAACCGCAACAGCAACAAACAACAATAAAAACAACACCAAAACCTGTTGCACTATTTGCTTTTAGCTGCGAGCTATTCTTGCATATACCCGTTTAGGACAATAATTATGATCATAAAACACAAGTCGGATCGGCGCCAGTGCGACGAAGTTGAGCGACTAAAAGATGCCCCTATAATAAGGCTGAGACTACGAAGATATACATCAAAGATTTATCTTTTGACTATTCGATTGGAATTGTATATTTGGCTTATAATAGACTGAAAGCTGTTCATGCAAGTGTCTCATAAAATTGCAAGAAATTATCTGTAATGAAAAATACGTAACAACTGAGGAAAATATTTGGCTTGGAATAGGAAAATAGTTCAAAGAATGTAACATCAAATTGGAGAAGCTGCTCTATATTTAAAATTAAATAGCGATTGAGGAAAATGTGAAAATTAAAATGCGAGAGGATTTTCTTGTAAATAAAAATTACTGAAGAATATAAGAGTATGTTTTTTATGTTCAAAAATATTTTGATAAATGGTGTTTATTTTTGGGATTAATTAAACTAAATTTTTTTACAAAACTATATTTCTAAAATGGCATTGCCTAAACTCAAGAACAAAATATATTCAAACTTAAAAAAGAAAATTAAAAAAACTAAACACAAAAACAAAATTATAAAACCATCAAAAGAAATTTATTTTATTATCGGAAAAGAAAGGGCCAACACTCAAATAACGAAAAGTCAATTAATAGAAAAACATGATTTAGGAAACTTATCCAAAAATAGATGAAAATATTCTTCTCTTTATAAAAAGTGATATAAATTGTTTAGCATATCCGATTTTTACAATACACTTAGCTACTGACTACAAAGGCATTTTGCGAAAATGATAAGATGATAATTGACTGAAAAGATCTGAAATAATTATAACTAAGCTAAAATAGGTGTTGCCCAGCTCGATTAAACAGGGCTTAGGACATTTTCGAATAGTTACAGGGTATTTGCAAAAGTGCAATAAACTCTTAAGAAATTCCATGGAAATAAAAACAATTTAATGGTCGCGGTCGTTGTTTGTTTAACTTTGCTATACTTTTGCTCGTGCTTCTGAGATTATTATTTGGCAGTCTGCTTCGCTGACAAAAAAAAGCGCATACGCCGCGTTGGCCTCTCCCTTGGCTTGATTTGGCTTGTTTTAGCTTGGCTTTGAGCCTTGCCCGTCCCTCAACTGGCTTGCGTCAATTGTCAATGAATTGCAATTGCCATTTTTTTGTTGCTATTTGTTTTTGTTGTTGTTGCTGCTGCTTCGTCGCGTGTGATTTTGCCCATTGTTTCGAGAGCATGTTTCGACAATTTGTCACCAAAGAAATAGTGGCACACAGACACACACTTGATTCCACATGTTGGCGACCCATTTGTTACACACAAATAGTGTCGTACTTAGTAGTAATTTATTTCGCATTGCTTGTCAGCTCACTTCTGGTTTTAAATCAAGTTTATCAACCGGAATTCAGTTAGCCAGCATTCTATTGTACCCACATCCATGCTCATGTCGATTGTCTATCGTCCACTTTTTTTTCTGGGTGTAACCATATCGATTAGCATTCTAATTTATATACTAACTGTGCGAATTTTGACGCCAATGGGCATTCACGAGCCAAGTAAACGGGCCAACTAACCAACTAACCAACTTCAATTGCAATTGCAATTGCAACTGCCAAGTCCAATATCAAGAGCAAGACCAAATCCAACACCAACTTCAAGTGCCATTGCCCAGTTGACATAGACATATTTTTTTTACACACACTGCAAACAATAAAAAATATGAAATAATAAATGAACTTCTCAAATTGTCCACTCCCACAACAGTCCCATATCGAAAGCGATTTCCACTCACTCAAGCAAAAGTTGACTTGATTGTTTTTTCTTAGGTTTGGATTAGATTAATCAGGCTGCTGAGTTGAAGGAGATAATTTAGAATTGGGTCAGTTGATCGTTGTCTTTCCAATCCCAGTTCGTTGAGTCCCTCAACAAAAAGTGGCAAAGAATTCAGGAAATTCAGATAATTTTCCTGAGAAGTTGTTAAATGCATTTTCCCACAGCTTCTTGTTTTTCTCTTAAGTTAATATTGCTTTAAGTTATTTATTAATCGTTCAGGCTGTCGGATTAATTATAGAAATGTGGCATGTTAAGGCACTTTCTGAATAACATTAATTAGACATTTTTATTGGGATTCAAATTAGCATTTCAAAACTATGCATTTTTTAATTAAATATGTTTTCTGTCAGCTACCTAAAGCCATGTTGTGGCTGACTATGTGGAAGTTTTAGACACAATTTTGATATGTCGTCTAATCACTATTTGTTTTTAACAAATACACATTATTTGTAAACTTAAATAATTCTAGAATTCTCAACTTTTGCAAACCAATCAATATATTTATTTAAAGTTCAATTGAGTTGAATTTAAGTTTATTGCAAAGCATTTATTGCATACAATTTTATTTATTTTTTCTTTTTGGCCACAACTCTGGCAAAGTTTACAGCTGACTTGGCTGACTATTGCTGGTTCCGTTTGTGGGTCTTTGATATGGGTGCAGCTTTTCGAAACTGAACTGGCCAGTTTAGTAAGTGTAGATAATACATACACAAACACACACACACACACCCAAACACACACACATACAGGTCTGAGTGTGCTGGTTTCTAGATAACAACGACCTTTACATTCGAGATGTGTTAAGCACTTTTACTTTTCTTTACTAACCCGAGTATCAGTTGTATAAGTCAGAATCGACAGCAAAAGCAGCAACTAATAAAAAGTAGTTTGTCTAGCTGTCAAAGATAACGACAAAAAATATATTTACAAAATTAAGAAGAAATGCGTCAGAAGCAGCCAGCCAAGAAAGACTTGAAGTAGCAGCTCAAAGACACGACGAGTACACTTCGCGAAAAACTCTAAGCTAAAGCGAGCTGGAATTTCTACGAATAACATTCAAGAAATATGAGTTTCATTCGAGTTTTGTACATGTATAAAATTCTCCAGTTTTTTTTCTGCAAAAGAATTTACATAACTATTAGTTTTGTGGTTCTCTGTTGTCTAATTAATGAGCCAAGCTTTGCGCTGTTTGTTTTTTTGGCCAAGAAACTTTCATTTTTAATGAGCTGAATTTTGGTGGCCATAAACACACACTGTGCATTGTTTTGCTTTATTTTGTTTTGCTTGGCAGTCAACACACACAAACACACACACGCACACACACAAATTCCTGGATAATTAAAAGCCATTGAACGCTCTGCGACCATATAAGTAATTATATGGCCTGCGAAGAAGTCTTGATAAGAATTAGAACTGGTTTTGCGCACAAACTGGCTAAACTGTTTGTTTTGGCTTGATGCTGGCCAACAATAACTATTTTTAGTAAATTTTGTTAGTTTAGATGCTGGCGATTTAAAGGCTTAATTACACATTTGGCTTGGCGGAAATGCCTGCTAATTACTTAGAGGCTCTAATTAAATTAAAACTTTTTGCATAAAGGGTGCTATAAAATCAAGCTAAAGGCTAATGTGTGCCTCCAGCTGAAGACTTTGGGCCACAAAACAGACAATGCACACACCAAACACACACACAAGAAGCACAGGCAAGCCAGCTTCAATGACATGCCAATTGTTGTGGCTATCAAAAATATTTGTCATTAATTATAAATATGTTGAAATCGCTGGAAATAACTTAGCATCTTGGCCAGGTATTATTGGGCTTGCTGCTGCAACTTGTTGCGACTTGTTGCCATCTCCAACCCGCCTCAACCCCTCGAATATCACAGCACTTCGCCAGACAAGTTCAATGATTCTACTGCCAATCCGTGACTCAAATCGCAACTATTGAAATAAAATTAGCTGCAAATGTTCAAATATTTTTATTTTTATATGTCTGTACATTTTTTTTTTATCTTTTTGCATGCCTCGCTTCGAGTGTGAAATGCACCTTGACATTTGAGAGTACCGTCTTCGTCTTCGTCTTCTTCTTCTGTGCCTTTTACCATATTTTTACCGATCGCAATACATTTGTATTGGCTTGGCTAATGCCAGCCAATAACTTTGGTAAATGATGCATCATTTACGCAACTTATTTCTGTACACTTGAGCAGCGCAGTCAACAAACATAACAAAAGACACCTAACAAACATTTTTACGTTCTTCTGCCTCAGTGATTATTCACTCGATTTATGGCTGCTCCCTCAATTTATATACTCTTGACGTTTTTATACCCTATATAAAGTGTTAAATGTGTCATAAAATTGTGCAAATAAAGTTAAAAATGACTTGCAGGTATTGGCGATACCATAAAGTTGAAAAATATACATAAATGGCTTATTATCGTCTCTCGATGTCCGTCTGAATACAAAATGTGAATATGTCGATCTTTAAAATTGTAACTAAAATGTATTTCACATCAGTCGTGTAAATTGTCTATAGAAAACTTTTGCCTAAATAAATTTGACTTTCCATTTTCCTTCCGGAGTGTAAATAGTTTACATAACTACACAGTTTCAATGGCTGAAGCTGATTTTATGAGCTTGTGTTTCCAATTTTCCAAAATTCCGTTGAAAACTAGTGTTAAAATTGCCTTCATGTTTAGCACAAGAGTTGATTGGCTTTCCCAGCGAAAATCGTCGAACATCAGACAGCAGTCAAGTTAGGCTTTTAATATATATAAATGATGTAAACTGTAATCTAGCTACAGGGTATCTCTTGTCTTTTTTTTTGGGATGAACGCACTACTTAATTGATGGCTTCTGGTTTTTTTAATTGCAGAGATAAAAGTCACACCGAACCAAAACTGAACCACATCACTGAAAAGCGAGGAACAAAGAGGCAGAGACTAAGAAGTGACCCTGGAGTATTTGTGGCACTTTCAGCATGATTCAACTGCAGATAAGATCAGCGGCCAAATGAATCACTTCACTTGACGCAAAGAAAGTGAGCTTCATTAAGAAGTCGAAGTCGAAGTTGAGTAACAACACTCGCAAATCGAAAGCACTTGTTTCAAATTGCTGAAAACTAAAGTGGAGCCTTTGTCAAAGTGGATGATAATTCTGGACAGAATTAAGAACGGCATGGCACACTTTTGCTGGTATCACAAATTGGTATTTCTGCTGTTGGTAAGTTTACTTTTCACTTAAAAAAAAAAACTATATTTAAATTACTATTTGAACAGATGCAAATAAAGTTGTGTTTATTCAAAAAATTATTAGCAAGAACTTCAAGCACAATCTGACAGTCAAATTGCTACTCAAACGAAAGGTCACAAGTTCAAATCACGCAGTGGCAAATCTTATGCATCATTTTGAGGCTGTTTGACAACATGCGAAATTGTGCTAAGCATAAAACAAGTCAAAACACGCAATTACTCATTTGCATTCTAAGCGAACTTAAAGCTTATTCTCATGCTGATTTATGCAGACACTTTTAATTATACCCTGAACCAATTAAAAATGGATATAATAAAGTTGTGCAAACAGGAGGAAGCATCGGCATCGAAAAAGTCGAGTCTACTTAGCCATATCCGTCTGTCTGTCTGAATGAACTACTCGACCTCAGAGTCTTTAAAAGCTGGAAACATTAAATTTTGAATATAAGTACTCGCAAACCAAACCCAGACTAAGTTTATTTCATTTTGTTGAGTAAAGGCCCCATTATGCAAAGATCGATTTCCGATAGCAATAAAAAAATTCTAAAGATCGATAAGTTTGGAAGAGAAACACAGATTTTGTTAGATTAAAGCGAATTTTCAATTTGAAAAAACTAAGATCAGATAAGTATTTAAAAGTTGTCGAGCTATCTCGACTATTGCCTACTTGTTTTGTGTGCTGATGACAAGCAAGAAATTCAATTAAAGAAATAAACATATTTTTTGGTTTATTTTTTTGGTGGCATTGCTGATTGACATTTAAGCTTATAAAGATAAATTTAAATATTTACTCTGAGATTTATTCAAACTAATTTGGCCTCTCAATCAATAAATTAGTAAAGATAATTTTGAATATTTTCAATCAATTGAACTAATTTGACAGCTTACATGAAATATTTAACAGGCTGTGCCATAAATATATTTCCCATCTCATCAACTGTATGTAAACTATAACAACTGCTGCTCCGATTTTCTACAACTCTTCTATAATTAATTAATGTACATCCTTAAATTGTCGGATGCTAACAGCGCCCAAAAACATATATAGTATGTAGTACAAAAATGTGCAGAATTCAACTTGCTTTTGTTGGCTTCATGTTTATATTGTCGACATTGAACTTTAGATAGATGGATGATGTTATGCGAGTTGTCTGACTTTGCGGAATGATTTATTACGCATGGGAATTTCTGTTTATGCGGGAGCACATACATATATTTCTATACTATATATGTATGTACATATAGTTAGTAAAGCGCAACAAATCGATTCGTATTGGCCAACCCTTGAGTTAACGTGACTAACACACAGTCCCCTTTGCAATGCCCATTAAGCCAGCTCATAAAATTGCAGTTAAATTTCAAGTTGTAGCTGCAACCACATACATATACTCAATACTATGATCAATCCGTTCAATTCGTTCAATCGTTCACTTGGCCAATATGTGAAATAAATGGATTAATTGCTCTGCGGGGTAATTGTGTCGGCATATTGCCTGTGTGTGTGTGTGTGTGTGTTTATTGGCCCAAATCATCATCATCATCCACAATGCTGGCGAGTGCATTTTTCTCTTATGGTTTTTTTTATTATTAATTTGTGCCCAGTTGGTTAATGCTAATGTGTTGTTGAGACTGCATTGGACTGGATACGGGCAATAGGCAATAGCAACAGTAATAGACACAAAAGCGCCAGCTGACTGTGATGAATGTATAACGAACTAAAGTTGGCTAAAATCAACTTAACAGCCGCAAAAGCCACGTTAAATAATTGCACGCGATTTGCGAGCGGTTATGCGAAACTGAAAACTTTAAATGAAAAACTAAATAAAAAACTGAAAAAAAATATTGAAAAAAACTGAGAAACTGAGAAACGGCAGTCGCCGTCGATGACGCTTGCAATTTGCAAATTATGCGCAGCGGGCGGGACTTTGATTGAGGACGGGCGACTGCATGTGCTGAGAGGGGACAGCGGAGGGACATCGCGTGGTGCAGCAACATTCTAAAGTCAACGTCAGCTTTTCTTTCAAATATAATGAGTGTGTGTCTGAGTGCAGTATATCTGGACAGGTATGCATATGACGATTAGCAGAACTACAACAGAAACCAGCAGAAACGGCTATTGACAAGCTCACGAATATTTAACACCCTTACAGATTTATATATACATATATGTCAATACATATATATAATGTTAAGATATATATGTAATATTCAAATATAAAAGAGTCAACATAAAAAAAACTGATCAGCCCAAAAATGATTAAACTTTGGTAGTTTGAAAAGTGAATAATTAAACAAAAATTTAATTAAGTTGAAAATTTTTCGAAGATTTACGATTTGTTTGTACAAACAAAAACGAGCTCTATTTTATGTGTTATTCATATTCCTGTACTTCCGACATTTTTTAGCATTTGGCTAAAGTGCTAAAAATACAAAATAAATCGCGTTTGTATCCGGTCCATTCTAATAATCCGATTTCACTATACCCAATCCTAAGCCTCACATTCACATTCCTAAAGTTTCGCGATTCCATTATGAGCCTCAATTGTCGTTAACGTTTCGAATAAAACTGCTGAGATTGGATAATTTTGATTTGTCTTTGCGAAATGTATACAAAAATAAACAGTACAAATATAAGACAGGCTAAAACTATTCCCATGCAAGCAACCCAATAATCAAGAAACTAATTTAAATAATAAAAAGAATGTTGTGTAAATAAAAGTGGATGCTGGAATTGGGCTATTTGACTCAACCAGGAAATGTTTTTAAGCTTAAAGTAAATAAATATAGATCTGAAAATAATGTGTAAAATATTAAAGTCTCTTTATTCCCAGCCTTACGACAACTCCGTAAATAAAATGATCGCTCTTCATTAATTTATAATTAACTTCAATTTACAATTGAAAAATAAACAATTATCTCGAGTCGAAGGCCTAGGTTAGTTAATGCCAAGTCATAATTTGTTAATAAATAAAATTAAAGTCATTTTCAATGGGTTACATATTTAATGATAAACATGGGAATACCTCTGAGAGTGTGTAATAAAATATAGAATAGTGTAGCAGTGAGGAGTGTTGCTGCTTGCTGTTGCTGTTGCTCGTTGAATGGTGTGTAATTAATAAATGTGTGTTATTACGACAGAGGCAGGGAGGGCGGGAGCGAGAGGGAGACTGAGCAAAATTATAACTGCAATTGGTGGCATTGAGTGCCCTATAATGGAGGGGGGGAGGGGGTGGGGACCGAAGATCGATGCTTTTGATAATGACAAGTCATATGGCGGCCATATTGTGATGCCAGTTGCAAGTGCCGGGTTGCAAGTTACCGATAGGCAATTGCAACATAAAGCAAAGCACAGCTGAGAAGGCAGCGGGTGGTGGCTGCAATTAAACAATGGCCCCTTGGCAACACAAATCGCGGCTGACACATTCACATTGGGGCAACCACAGTTGCTGTTGCTACTGCAACTGTTGCTGCTGCTGCGACTGCTGCGACTGCTGCTGCTGCTGCTGCTGCTCCTTTCAACGCTGCAACGCCCACAACAAAATGCTGTGGGCCACAAGAGTTGCAACCATTACACAGACCCAGACACACACACACAACAAATATTCGAGCAGGCCAATTCTTGTTTTTGTTTTTGTTTTCGTTGACCAGCCGAATTTGATAAAAAGAAACTTGTCCATTATTATAGCCTGGCAACTTTTTCCGCGTTTCTATGCAAATCTTTGAGCGCACTGTGTGTGGCCAGTTCGTGTCTTGAGTCATTTGCTTTTATGCAATCGAATCCCGTCTTTTGTTTTTGGTCACATCAATCATGAGGAGACGCCTAATTGATTAGCTCAACTTTTTAGTGTGCAACCAAAACTTAACACAAATTGAAATTGAAAGCGAAACGCAATTGAATTTGAGTCAAAAAATACAATGAGTAAGAAGAAGACGAAGCAGATTAAGGCGAGCAGCATAATAAAATGCCAGAGCTCATAAAAGAACTCGTTCACATTTGTATACCCTGTAGCTTGTAATAATAATGGGTAGGCTGGCTATGCTGTAGTTGTGCAAAACAATGGATCAGTCGGAGAAAATCAGCTCCATTCTCATATAATTTCTGTTCTCAAGAAATTTAATTAATCATTTTCCGAAGTTATATTTATTTTTTCAATAACGTCCTCCTTTAGCAGAATACCGATAAGAATCTATGGAGCATCGGTTGCAATACAAGCCACAATTATAGATATATAAACTTCCTGTCGACCTTTATATATATTTACCTACCGATTAATATCAATGACTTGGTTAAAGGGTAACTACAATTCGAGCAATAATCCGATTAGATCACTCATACTTGTTTTCATTTGTGGATGCTCGTGGCTAATTAAATTTGAAGTTTCTGAAGCGGCACTTGAAAGGTAATTGATCTGGACTGGAGTACACTGAGAGTGTTCATTAAGGCGTGATTATTGCTTAATTGTTCGATGGATAACAACAACAGGTCTTTGATTTCGCTAAGGCGGATATATCTCAATGAGTTCCACCCGACAGCAGCAGCAGCAGCAGAACTTGCTCAAAACGTTTAGAATTTCAAAAGGCCAATTTGAGTGCTCATTTTGATTAGTGGCGCAAAAAAAAAAAAATGTATTTAGAAAAGAAAAGAAGTGTATTTGACACTTCCGCTAAGTTGACAGCCGTGAAAATTGTCAAAGCTGTTGTGAAAGGCGCAAACAATCGAATGATAAATGAATAGATAATAAAAAGGCGAGCGATAAACGATAAACTGTGAACGTTTGCCAGCTAAGTGCAAAAGAATGTCTAACAGGATTAGCATTCACAGTGTTGATAAATCAATCAAGATTAAGCCTTAATAATTGCTCCGGCTATTTTTGGCTGCCAAACGAAGTTTTTCATTCATTAAACAACGCGGCAGAGGTGGTGGCACTGGCCACTCGGTTCAAGTAACTTGCCACAATGGAAAGGAATGTCGCAACGACAACAAGTTGTCTTACTAGCATTTTAGAACGTACATATCACAGCAGGGGGGTAACTAAATATTATGTGACATTATATTTATATATAGTATTTTTTTTGATAGCCCTTCTGGGTGCATTGTTCTAAGCGTGGTCGCATTGTTATTAACTTGGCTGGCGATTTGTGTGTCAATGTTAAATGCTCAGCTGGGCAGTTACTTCTGCAATTTTAGACATAAAAGGCAAGGCGAGCCGGCTCACTGGTGACTAACACGTCGACTGTTAACTTGGCTATAAGTAAGTGGCTAACTGGGTAACTGGCCAGTCGCCCATTTTGCTGCCTTCGTCTGCGCCTGCGCCTTACTCTGTAATTTTAGCATATGTGCGAAGGTGTTTTTGTTGCTGCCAACAATTGTTAGATTGAATCGCTTAAATATGATCTACAAATGTTAAAGCTTAAAACAATAACAACAACAACAACACAAAACAACAAAAATAGCGACAGGCGACAGTCGCCAAGCAATCAGCGCCCACTCAACTCCAATTGTTGTTTTAGTTGTTATTGTTGTTGTTGTTGCACATCGCTGCGCTGTCAAGCTGTTTGCATTTATGCTCGAAAAGCTGCCGGATGTTGTTGCTGCTGTCGCCTATTTATTTTTTATACATATACCATTTTTTCTATATAATAATTATGTTATTATATTATAAATTGCTCTGAATGCAGAAAAAAAATATATATGTATAAATGTATATTGAAATTATTCATTATTTTTTTTATTGCTTTTTTCAATTTCAATTTGCGTCTTTCCATTCGCTTTGGTTTTCGTTTTTCGTGTTTATTTTTTAAGTTTATTAGCCATAGAAGTGTTTTATGTGATTTATCTCGATTACAATTAGTAATGCTGATTTTGCAAAATGCAATAAATATATTGTTTTTTTTTGGTGCGCCAATCTGTGCAGGGCAAGTTCGTGTCCTAAGTCTTTTGTTTTCTTTTGTTTCGAGGCGTTTCGAGTTAAAGAGGGGCGTTACTTTTGCTTAGCATTGATTTGATTTATGCCTAGCACACATTGAATAGGGAAGGTCAATGCTAGATTGTTAAATGTGTTCAGAAATTGAATAATTATGGGCTAATAACTTGCGGCTTACAAATCTGCCGCAACTTTATTCTTAATCCTTAGCAACCAGTTTTACTGGTTGCCATCATTTTTCGGAATGAAAGTCTATTTTTAGTCAGACTCTGAAGATGAGTCAGGCCACTTTTATTATTAGCTATCAAAAGACTGCACTGCTCTTAATGCATTCAGCGAATGAATTAACTTAAGAGCATTTTGCGAATGAAAGTGATTTTGTTCTGATGGTGTCGGAATAAGCTTAAGATGATATTCTGTGATGATAAATTACTTAAACGTATTTTGCAATAATACACTTAAGAGCTAGAGTACTAGCTACAAAGGAACTACGAGATAGATATCAAGATATTTTTCATAATTTAAATAAACATAGAGTTTAATGTATTCAGCAGCAGTATCTGCCACTTAGCACCCACTTTAACATAGCAACATTTGTCAGTTAATTATGACACTGACAAGGTTCGAAACATGCAACACACTCCACAAGAGGCACAAGCCGCACATCAAAAGCAGCCGCTGCATTCCACTGATGTCTTAATAGACCCAATACAATATTATTCAAATGTCATTTAGTTAACTGCCGAGCATGAGTTATGCATATCGAGAACTGCCATGAAGATAATGCTGCGAAATCGAATAATGATTCAATTCCGCAAATTCAATAAAATAGATATGCGCTGGGATAAACAGTACACTCAGAGAAAGAATATACTCAGTTAAATGCAAACGTTATCAAAATCCGAAAGTGTTTAGAATGGATATCGAATTTCCATATTCAAGTTGCTTTTTCGAAATACTCAAAATACTGAATGTAAGATTGTTTCGGGATAAGTTAGATTTGATTTGATTTTTGAAGAAAGCTGATTGTAAGATCGGAGAACAAAATGACATCAATTGTATACCGATTTGAAATCGAACTTCGAACAGCGTTTTTCGCTGAGTGTACTTGTATTGAAAATGCATTATTTGCTGCATTTGCATAAAAATCGCATTGAGGATTAATATTTGCAAGGCATTTGACACGAACACAAAACTTAATCATTTCCATTCTGTACATTTCAGATGTTGTGCTGCAACTTTACGCGGCCAGCCCCAGTTCCTGCCCCTGCCCCCGCACCCGCTCGACAGAGTGAGCTCATTGCGGGCAATGAGTTTCTCAAACTGTTCCTGGACCATGACGAACAACAGCGCAGCCTGCACAGCGATGAGGAATACGATCTGGTTCGACCCGGTTCCGGTCGAGCACGCAGTCTGGAGCACAAGACCCGTTATCGCAATGCGAACGGACAACAGCAGATGGATGCGGAGGAGGGCAAACAGGTGGTCAAGCTGGTCACAACGGGCAGCAAAATTGTCTTCCTCGAGGATGCGCCCAGATCGACCAGAAAGCCCAAGGCCAGCGATGAGGTCAAGGTTGTGGCAGTTAGCGTCAGTTCATCCAGTCGGCGTGGCAATCGCATTAGTCGCACCCAGCCACCAGTTTTTAAGAGCATAGCTCATCGAAGCAGTGCACCCAGTGCAGCTGGCCGAGATTTCGTCAATCGTTCGCACAAAAGTGAACTGTCCATTGAGGAGACAGAGCCACGCCTCGCTGCCGATACAATGGATGGTGTGGATGGTGATTCTGTGAATAGTGCCTCGAACATACAAAATGTATTGGCGGCGCCACTGCTTGCCGCAGCTGCTTCCAGTCGCTCCAGTTTGGTGGCGCCTCGCCGAGCTGCCGGCGCAGTCGGAGCAGCAACAGCAATGACAACTTCATCATCAACTGCGAACAACACTCATGAGAGCGATGACAAATTGCTGCCATTCCAGACGGTCATTTATCACGACACCAAGTCTGGCCATGGCCCACAGTCAAGATCAATATCGTACAGTTCCATATCACAGAATGTGGATGACTGGCATCCATCGTCCGCGGATGACATCCTAGCCGAGGCACAACGCAACGTGAGCGATAGTTTAAAGCCCATGGCTCGCATTGCATCGGAGCCCTCGAAATTCTATTCGATACCATCGAAAATGTACAGTGTGCCCTCGAAATATTACTCTGAGCCGGCAAAGGTCTACTCGGAGCCAGCGAAAATGTATGGCCAGGTGGAAAAAGTGTATTCGGAGCCATCGAAAGTCTATGGGCAACCCTCGAAATTTTATTCGGAGCCAGCGAAAGTTTACTCGCAGCCCGCTAAGGTTTATGGTGAGCCAGCAAAGACCTACTGGCCAACTGGCACTGGTTTTGGACACAGTCCGCACAGCACGACCAGTTCACCCACAACAACAACAACAAAACCAACAACGGGTGCAATTGTGGCAGCAACAACAGCAGCAGCAGCAACAACTGTGCCACCGGGCGCTGCCCCAAGCACCTTTTTGCCCTCGCGTCGACCAGCAATTGTGTCGCGGATTGCATTCGGTGAGGCTCAAACCACAACAACAACAGCAACAACAGCAGCAACAACAGCAGCAGCAGCAGCAGCAACAGCAGCAACAACAACAAAAACAACAAGCAGATCCATGGCAACCCAAACAGCAACAACCAGCAGGCCAAGCACTTGGCAGCAACATTATCACAACGCTCATCATCATCGCTTGCAACAACAACAGCAGCAACATCAACAGCAACAACAGCAACAGCAGCAACAACAACAGCGTCGCGTACTCTTCAATTTGGATAAATTACCTTATGATTTATTGAATGCACCACAGCCAATTTTATCAAAGAGTCCGAGTCCAAGCGACTACCAGCAACATCATCATCATCGTCCATGTTGGGAGCAACAACAACAGCAGCAACAACAACGTCAGCATTCATCACTGTCGCTTCAACATTCTAATCAAAATGCCAAAGGATTGCCCAACAACCGAGGTGAGTCTTTGCCCAAAAATACACACAATTTACACTGTACTACAAAGTAGTAGGCTTTTGCGCCTTGGCAAACAACACTCTTTAAGTGGGCGTGTCTCAAATTATGAAGCTCTAATTGCAGACCCTGCAATTTAACCCAATCCATCAGACTGGCACAGTGCACTGCAATTAGTTAGAGAAGAGGCAGCGCACACTTCACTTATCACGAACTTATCGAATGCTTCTCTCTTGGCATCTCTAATTAAAGGCAACTCAACTCTGGCTACAACTTTGTAGTTGGCAGTCCATACTTGAACTTATCAAATGCTTCTCGCTTGCTGTCACATTTAGTGGGAATCTGTAATTAACTTAACTTAACTTGACTTAACTCTAACTTAAATTTAACCGAAAAAGTGGGAAAACTAATCTTGAACTCATCCTATGCTTCTCGCTGCTGTCAAATCAATGCGGTTTTGTTTGGACTTTGGACTTTGGACTCTTTAATTAAGAGAAGCTTAAACTTTCATTATCTTCAATTTAGGAATTGCTTGCAGATCTTGCAGTTTTAAAATTCATTATCTATTATTTGTGAGCTGTTGCTTTCTACTGCACAATCTTTGAGATATAATTATATATTAAACTAATTAAAGCTGACCTAAATCGTAAATTGCTGAAATTAAGTTGTAAATCTTTAATTCAAGACAACAGCTGAGAGTAATTTTAATTTTCTTCATCTTTAATTTATTAAGTGATGCTTTCTATAGACTTACTTACTAATCCTGACCTATTTAAATAAAACTTAACTCTAGTATTAAATCTGCTGAAAAGTTGTCAGTCTAATCTTGAACTCTTCAAATGCTTCTCGAGTTGGACTTAAATTCTAAATCTGTAATTGAAGATAGTTAGTAAAATTCCCTTCTTGTTGCTGGCAGATCTTGTTCGATTGAATCGCTAATTAAACTAACTAATCCTGAGATAATCAAACGGACCTTTCTCTTTTTCTTTCTCTTTCTGTCTGTGCTCCCATTAATTGGGTTTTGGGTTGGATTTAAGGGCAAGCTGGTTTAAGTCTGGATTGAGGTCTGCAGCACAGTGTAATAAGCACAGACAATGCATACTTAACTTGGCTAATCTTCCAACTTATCATAGGCTGCTCTCAGCCAGAGATTTTAGTTGCATTCAAGTTATGAAAGTTAATCTAGTAACTGCAACTTTACACATGTAACTAGAAGAAAAACTACACTCAGCAAAAAAAATATCATCATATTTTTGGAATTTTGTCTTCATAATTTGTAATAATTTTTTTTTTATATTTGAAAATTATTTCTAGAAACAATGAAATGAAATGAAAACAAAGAACATTTTCTAAAATTCAGTGCTATTTTTTCTTAGTGTATATTGCAACTTTTAGCTTGTAACTGACAGACAAACATAGCATAGACAACGCACTCTCAACTAAAAATAATCTTGAACTTATCAAATGCCTCTCTTTCTCTCTCTCTTTCCGTTCTCTCTTCTCTCTTGTAACAGATCTAGTCAAGTGTGTTTCCAAATTTGCACACCACCAACAACAGCAACAACAACAGCAACAGCAACAACAACAGCATCAACATCATCATCATGGATCGCCCCCAACAGCATCCGGCAATAGCGCTTATTCATACAGTTCCAGCTCGAGCAGCTCATCATCCTCGTCCTCTGCTGCTGCAGCGGCTGCTGCTGTTGGTGGTGGCGCCACCTCTTCAGCCATATTGCCACACTTTACAACTGAACGCGCCGAGCTATATACACCGACCCCCGAGCAGAATTACGAAATTGAGGAGTCCGTTAGTGTGATGACAAACGGACGAGCCCATGGACTGCAGCAGCAACAGGGTGTTGGTGCAGCAGCAGCAGCACTGGTCACAGCAACAACGCCATCCAGTCCAGCAACTACAACAACCGCAGCAACAATTGCAACTGCAACAGCAACAGCAACAACAATGCAACGTGGTCGCAATCGTGGCATAGACCGGGGACGTGGTTCGGTGGTTTACAACGCCAACGCAAATGCCAACGACTATGATGATGATGATGATGATGAAGATGGTCGTGGTGGCTCCACTGCCGCTGCTGCTGCTGCTACGGATGAGTCAGATGAGGAGGATAAGGTCGCCTATGTGGTGGAGGGACGCAACTATCGCAAATATCGCGTGGAGGAGAAGACCGATGACGGGTTCATCGTTGGCGAATATGGCGTTGTCGATCACAACGATGGCAATTTGAGTGGAGTGCGTTACACAGCCGATTCGACCATTGATCGCAGTTTGATACAAAAGGCGTTGTTGGCATTTCTAAAGCTCAAGTAGTTGCAGTTGCCCAGTTGCAGAGTCACCAGCTGGCCCCAAGACAGAGCTGGCCCAGCTGCAGCTTGCCCCAGCTGCTTGCCACACTGCAGCTGCAGCGGCAAACAATTTATTTCATACACACATGTGATCCAAGTCGTATTGTAGTTAGCCTAGCTTAAATTAAATATTAACTAGCCTTCATTCCATTGCAAAACTTCACAAATGACACCAGCTGAAAACTGGCATTGCTCCAAAGGATTAATCATTCGAGAATGCATAAAAATATTCTGAGCAGGTGAAGCGATGTTTGTTTTGTTTAGTGCTTTCAGAGAAACTGTCAACTCAAACTGATATCGTCTTCCCGTAATTAATCGCACAAACTGTGCTGACATGCTGAAAGGCTTACTTTACCTTATGGGATTAGTCGAGCTGAAAACCTGAATTGACATCTTCTGACAGTTATGCACTTTCAGCAGTTTGTCATCGGAAAGCGGATGGCAACACTCGCCGGAAGATTGAATGCATCCTTCATTTGCTTGCATAGTATTATTTAAGTTCTAAGCTTTTTGTAGAAGCTTTCGCAAGCTTCCATTTAACAGTTGATTAACATTTGAAAGGCAATTTTAGTTTTCAGCTAATGCCATTTGGAGTTATGTTGAGTTGAGTTGAGTACTCATAGTTAGATTGTTCACCCACGTCCACAAAACAATATCTGTCCTACTTTAATCCTAATATGTGTGTGTGTGTGTGCGTGTGTGTGTGTGTGTATTGTGTGTGTCTGTGTATAAGAATTTGTTTTAATGTTTAGTTAATGTTTTAATTAATTTATTGTAGTTGTTGGTATTGTAATTTACTATATAAACTAATTTAAATGATACACTTAACTGAAATGAGCCGCAAAATTTTTACCTAGCAACTTGCCATAATTTACTCTTACAAGCAAACTTGGCCAAGTTAAATCCATATTTTGTTTTTCTTTTGGCCCAAAAGCACGTAAGCACCATAAATGCATAATATCCTATCCTAATTAGAGACTAAGTGAACTTGTAATATGAATATAAACAACCACAACGACAACAACAAAAAAAAAATGAGAAATCGAGTAAATTAATAATAAAAATACTAAACTGAAAACTAGTCGCAGTAATAAATGAATGGGGCACAACTGAAAAAAAGGCAAACTGGCTAAAAGGTAACCCAATGTAAATAGCCACTTAAAATTGATTAAAAACATGTCAGCTAGGGGCCCATCTGGTAACTGACACTCACGACAATATCAATAAACTTTAATTGATATCAACAAGTGGCACAAAAGGATGCACAAACAGCAGCAACGACAACAACAATGAGAATAAAAATGTGATTGCGGAGACAGCGAAATGCGGAAACAGGAGAACAAAAGTCTGTCTGAGTCGGAGTCTGAGTCTGAGTCGAAACTTTTGTAGCATTTGTGGCATTGTCGTGGAGAGAGACATTTGGTCAATTAAGGGCCACAAAATATGCTCGTTAACTGATCTATAATGATGATGGTATTGAGGATCATAATGATGTTGCTGGCTCTGGCAGCAGAGGACCTCCTCAGCTGAAACTGTAAAAATAAAACCTGAAGGTCGCGTCGAACGACCTTGCTTGCGGTCGAAGCATATTTGGCGTCTGCGTGTCGTCATTTGGTTTTTATTGCAACTGAATGGGGAATGGGGATTGGGCCATTGGGAATTGGTTATTGCCACAAAACAAAAGTTTCCACCACTGATTGCATGCGCTAAGCGAAGCGATGGGCTATTTATAAATAAGTATAACCCAAGTGGAACTGAAGACCAGCTTTGGTATGTCATCTTATCGCTGGCCAGCAATCAGAGGCACCCCATGCCCCAGCAATATCTCTCAGTGTGTGTCAGTGTGCGTGTGAAATACTGCTGGGCCCATAAGCTTGGCCAAAAGAGAATGTGCCGCATTCAGATCTTAATGCGAAAATGCCCGGCCCGACACTGAAACGAAGGCAGAACTCAGAGGAGTTAAAATGGTGTTGCTGATGCTGTGGCAAATGTTGTTGCTGGGGCAGATGCTGTTCCAGTTGCCGTGCCCTCTGCGGTCAGCTGCCTGATGGACATCTAGAAAGGAACTGGTTATAGTTATATACCGTTGCAGCTACACTTGCAGAAATAATTAGCATATTTCTTATCAAGCTTAAATTTTCCAGACCAGAATAAAATTTTAAAATCATAATTCGTTGTAATTTAAAAATGATGGACACATTAAAAGGAACTGGTTACATTAATACCTTGTTGCAGCTACACTTTAAGAAATAATTTGAGAGTTTTATTTTTAAGCAAAGTATGAAACGTTGTCAGGCTTTGAATTTTCTAGAGCAGATAACAATATAATTATTAATAAGTTTTTTGTATATTTGAAATAAATATTTTTATTTTTTAGTACTACTTAAGAAAAACGTTTAATTTAGAAATAGAAACATTAATCAATCAATTGAAAGCTTATAAAATATTATTTGTAATATTAATCCTTAAGTTGAAATAGTCAACTTTAATCTCGAATTTTAATTATTTTAAAGTGACAAATAATATTAGTGTGAATATTGAACTTGATTCAAGAAATTGATTTAAAATTTATGTGGCATAAAGAGAATATTTTGAAATCAAAATGATTAAGAACAATCGCTTGAAAATTGCAGAAAATACGAAGGGAATTCTACAGCTGCTACACTCGCTGCTATTCTCTCAGTGCACAATCCGAAAAGTGGCAATTACTGTGTCGGTTGCCCTCCTACTTCTGCTGCTTGGCAGGCAAAACAGTTCTCTACTGCACAAAATAATTTACAGAACAGTGCATGATGAACGTTGAGCGAACACGTTCGCCTCGGGTCAGGAATATACTATAAATATATATATATATATATATATATATATTTGTACTACTATCTCGTAGGTATGTAAGGGGGATCTCTGAGAGTGTGTTGGGGCGTGCGGCAGTGCGTGTTGACCATAAATTTGAAAACTACACGATTGTTTTGTGGCTGCCACAAGTTGACAGGTTGAACGACGCCCGCACGTCCTTTTTAGTCTCTTTTAAATGCGGTGGGCGTGGCGCGTGGATTGCCATTCTGACAGCTTTTCCTTGGCTTTATTAAACTCCATGCAGCTTCAGGTTCAGTTTCAGCTGCATCTTCAACTTCACCTGCATTTTGCCTTGAGTTCTTAACAAAGTTGCATTTGTAATTTGTTCCTTGTGCAAGTGTCCTGATTGCCTCTGAGTTGCTTAACTGCATTTTTATTCATTTTTCATCATTTATGAGCACTTTTATTCAATGCACCAGTCTTTTCGCATGATCGATCGTGCTGTGGATATTAATGACATGACATTATAATTGACCGATTTGTCATTATACTTAGTGAACATGCGCTGCAGGCGTGCAACCGTGTTTTATTCTAGCCAACTATAGCCATAAAGCGGTTCCAATAATTTATGTATATGCCCGGCGACTATTTATAGAAAGGATGATGCGATGATGCATTGATGGCGGGATACAATTTTAAAGTAACAACAACAATTTTAATAAAAATGTTTTTTAATAAGCTTTTAAAATATGTTAAAAAAAAGTACTGCTTTAAATATATAAGAGTAATAGTATGAGATAAATATTATAACAGTGATAAGCAAATACAATATTATTTTATGACTGTCTCAACTTTAAAACTATATATATGACTATATCTAGTTTGTAAGCGGCAACGTACATAAGTAATCAAATAATAATGACTTTTATAAGTGATTCTCTACAGACGAATAAGTTATTTGTAAAAGACATATTTCAGTAATGCTCGAGGGATCTCGATACATAATTTCCTTAATACTAACTAGAACCATTATTAAAAACATACAATTTTGATCTGAGATTTAAGAAACTTAAATATTTAATCATCTTAAGCGCTCCTTCCTGCTTGAACAGTAACAGTAGTAGATGTACCGCCATCTATTGTTAGTTAGCGAAACTTTTCATATTTTAATGTTGTACCTGAAGGTATGCAATACTTTTTTATTATATTTTAAGCACTTTAGTCAATGGCTGTCAAACTGGCATTTTTGTTGAGAGAACCGCCAACAATTTTGAAAATTGTATCTAATTTATTGTCTCTATTTTTTAAGTTTTGCTTATTACTTACTATTATTAATTTATTAATCCCAGTGCAAGAAGCTTGAAACTTAAAAATTATGCGCTGGTTACAAGAAATTTAAATACAATTCAAAATATACTTGAATTGCCATAGCTTACGGATTTATGATTTCATATATTCATCGAAAAATTAATATCTGTCTTTATATAACTTGTCTTTGTTGGGTTGATGATGCTCTCAAAAAACCTTGAATAATAAAATAATAATATCATCAATATTCTGTGGTTTTAATAAGCAATACAATATATTAAAAACCTTAACATTATTTAAAGATAGTAACAAAATTAAACTTTTTCCCTTATTTAACATTCTTCAATTTGCTGACATTTTTTCTTTACCACTAAGATTCCAAATATTTTATGGAAATATATCCTTAAAATTCCCTCCTCCATTATTGATATTTATGGTTAATTTGAACAATAATGAGAGACTCGTTGGCATCAGTTAATCCCTGTAAAATCCACAATCGCATTAGCAGCTCTCCATTCTTCGCTTTCCGAAGAAGAAGAGGCAACGCACTTCACAAGAACCGGAAATGCCAACTAAAATAACCAAAAGTCATGAATCAAGCAAAAAGTTAATTCAAGAAAAAATATCTCAAGTCGCAACACGGGACACATAAGTAAACAACAAAAAAATCACAAAAATAATGCAAATCATTGCATTGAGCACTCGAATATAAGTGGAGCACAACTAATTGTGGACAGAGTGAGAGAGAGAGAGAGAGAGAAAGAGAAAGACTCAGCGAGAGAGGGAGAGAGAGAGAGTGAGCAATTAGCAGGAAATATATTTAAAACTCAACACTTTACTAATCTGCAAGTGTCAAGCGGTGGAAGCCTGCCGCCAGGAGACAATCACAATGCTGGCAAAAGGAGTTGACGCAGGCAGACCGCCAGACTGACAGACGGACAGGGCGAGGGTTGGTTGAAGTGTGCGTTCCAAGTAACAAAAAATAAAAAAGGAGAGAAGAGTAGAGAAGTTCGTAGCACCAGCATCGAGAATTCACTTGAACTGCCGCAAAGGGGTTGACTCAGACAGGGGAGAGGAATGATTATAATGATGATGATGATGACAACAGGTCCTTGGCTCTCAACAATGTGTGTGTGAGTGTGTGTGTGTGTGTATCTCTTGAGCTATGCTTTTGTGTGTGCTACCTTTTTTCGCATAATGAAATATAAGTACCCCCAAAAGATGTTGGATATCAAAGGACATTCGATCGGGCATGCAACATGCGTTCATTGTCAGACATCATTCTACATTCTACATCTTCTTCTTATTGTTGTTGTTGTCATTTGTGTTAAGCGTTTTCTCTCGTATTTATGCCAAAGATTACATGTTGATCTCGCATATCTTTCATCTTGACGCTAAATTGGAGCCGAGTCCTTCCCACGTCGCTGTCATTCGATACTGCGACCGAGCTGCGAATTGTACAAATTTCAAATCAAAATGCCGTCAGTCAGTCAGAACAGCAGTTGAGCAGCGAAAGTCATGACAGTGCATTAATTAAATTCAACTAAAAACTAGACAAATAAATTATTAATTCATTCATTCACAGAGTGTTGGATGCGAATAGATCTTAACTCAAATATAGATAAGGCTGTTGACAAGTTTTCTGTGCTTCTTTGGTAGTCCTAGCAAATTGTGGTCTATTGTGCCCACGCCTGATGTTCAATTGCTGATAAGCCATGCCCAGAATTCATCCATTCATCGACAGCAGGCAGTTAGCGCTCTTGATGAGGGTCTCATCTCATCATAATTGAAAAAAAGACAGATCAACATCCTTAGCCACGCCGAAGATAACATACCCTTAAATTTCTTTTTTATAATTTTTGAGAGAAACCTAATAACAGATATCTGAATCCAACTTTCTAGATTTCCAGTTTTTAGTTAAGTTATGTATTACTCTATCCAAACAAGTCTTTTATGCAATAACTCATCTTTCGATCGATTGTTCTTAAGTCAGTTGTATAATATAGTGATCCGTTCTGGCCGATTCTCCCATGTGTACCATCTGCAACAAAGAAAGTTGTATTATTATTATTGTTATATTAGTTCATGACAACAACTGACAACTGAGAGTGCTTACAATTGAGAGTCGATCTGTCATCTGTTGCTAATCGAGAGTTTATATAATTAGATATATTCTTCAGTTCATTACAACCTTCACAACAAAATAGCATTACTCTCTGGAAAGGGTATAAAAAACATATTGCGCATGCAGTCTCCAATTCCAACGATTGTTCAAGATTTGATCGCAGCTCCCTAGAAATGGAAATCGAAGCGAAAACCCTTTCTTTTTTTTTTTTCGTTTTTTGCCAACCTGTATCTTCAACCAATTTCATTCTTCTATCATATTTTTACGCTGAAAAGAACATTTCGTGGAAGTTAATTCTTATATCAAATATTTTGGCTATATATTCAAAAACTCAAACTAGACCTCAACGTGGTCTTTTTGTTTGATATCATGGAAAATCTCCCGCATGATTAAACCACTTGTCTTTCAACCCCATTTGAGTTCGATTTAATAGTCCCTTTGCCTTTTTTTGGGGCTTGCTCGAGTGTGGAATCAATTGTTATATTGAGTTGGCAGTTAGCAGTTTGAGATTAGCGCATCAGGTGCCGTAACTTTATTGTCTAGGATAATGTGCCTTGAATTGCTTTTCGTTTCATGTATTCAATTTCAATCAGCCATGTATCCTTGAGTGGAAGCTTACATTGGCATTGGCATTGGCATTGGCCTTCCCACGGCCACACTAGTGTTTCTCATGATGATGTGCATCAAAAGAGTGATCTGAGGGTTGTGAGGTTAATGATCTAACTCAAATAGAGTGCGTTGAACTCGACTTACTACGATCTGCTCAATTATTACAATTTCAGTTTGAACAAGTACATAATAACGGGAAATTTAAATTAATAACATAAACAAATAATTGGTTTTAACATATTACAATATTATGTAACATCAAATGTAAGATTAAATATAACATTTATTGCACATTAACGAAAAATATTAACGCCCAACAGTCCAGAGGTCGCTGGTGTGGAGGCGCTTTAAGCGTCTACGGGTTGTATTCGACCCTAGTGAGCAGGCCAATGGGTTAACATGGTTATGTAACCGGTCATTGTAACGACTTGTATGTCGGTTTATTTGACTAAAAACTGTCGGTACACAGAAGTCGTTGTGCAGCGTCAAATTGCTCACATAGGGTGGAGCACCAGAGATGTCTCTTAGGACCTTGTTCTGCAGAACTTGAATTTGATTAATCCACGATTACAACTTTAAATGTACGATTGATTTAGGGTCAAAACTATGATTAAAAAGCCCTCATTTTTAAAATCAGTTGAGTTTTGACGAAGTTATGGCATTTTGAAGTTTCGGCCTATGCCCATATATCGATACATCGATTTTCAGGCTATAATTTTTACTTGTCTTCCGACCTAAAATTTCATTTTCAACTTTAAATGTACGATTGATTTAGGGGCAAAACTATGATCAAAAAGCCCTTGCTTTTTAAAATCAATTGAGTTTTGACGAAGTCATGGCATTTTGAAGTTTCGATCTATGCCCATATATCGATACATCGATTTTCAGGCTATAATTTTTACTTGTCTTCCGACCTAAAATTTCATTTTCAACTTTAAATGTACGATTGATCTAGGGTCAAAACTATGATCAAAAAGCCCTTGCTTTTTAAAATCAGTTGAGTTTTGACGAAGTTATGGCATTTTGAAGTTTCGACCTATGCCCATTTGCCCATATTCAGATTTTCAGGCTATCATTTTTACTTGTCTTCCGACCTAAAATTTCATTTTCAACTTTAAATGTACGATTGATTTAGGGGCAAAGCTATGATCAATAAGCCCTTGCTTTTTAAAATCAGTTGAGTTTTGACGAAGTTATGGCATTTTGAAGTTTCGACCTATGCCCATTTGCCCATATTCAGATTTTCAGGGTAGAATTTTTACTTATGCTCCGACCTAAAATCTTGTTTTCAACTTTAAATGTACGATTGATCTAGGGTCAAAACTATGATCAAAAAGCCCTCACTTTTTAAAATCAGTTGAGTTTTGACGAAGTTATGGCATTTTGAAGTTTCGACCTATGCCCATTTGCCCATATTCAGATTTTCAGGGTAGAATTTTTACTTATGCTCCGACCTAAAATTTCATTTTCAACTTTAAATGTACGATTGATTTAGGGGCAAAACTATGATCAATAAGCCCTTGCTTTTTAAAATCAGTTGAGTTTTGACGAAGTTATGGCATTTTGAAGTTTCGACCTATGCCCATTTGCCCATATTCAGATTTTCAGGCTTGAATTTTTACTTATGCTCCGACCTAAAATCTCGTTTTCAACTTTAAATGTTCGATTGATCTAGGGTCAAAACTATGATCAAAAAGCCCTCACTTTTTAAAATCAGTTGAGTTTTGACGAAGTTATGGCATTTTGAAGTTTCGGCTTATGCCCATATATCGATACATCGATTTTCAGGCTATCATTTTTACTTGTCTTCCGACCTAAAATTTCATTTTCAACTTTAAATGTACGATTGATCTACGGTCAAAACTATGATCAAAAAGCCCTCACGTTTTAAAATCAGTTGAGTTTTGACGAAGTTATGGCATTTTGAAGTTTCGACCTATGCCCATTTGCCCATATTCAGATTTTCAGGCTTGAATTTTTACTTATGCTCCGACCTAAAATTTCATTTTCAACTTTAAATGTACGATTGATTTAGGGGCAAAACTATGATCAAAAAGCCCTTGCATTTTAAAATCAGTTGAGTTTTGACGAAGTTATGGCATTTTGAATTTTCGACCTATGCCCATTTGCCCATATTCAGATTTTCAGGCTTGAATTTTTACTTATGCTCCGACCTAAAATTTCATTTTCAACTTTAAATGTACGATTGATCTAGGGTCAAAACTATGATCAAAAAGCCCTTGCTTTTTAAAATCAGTTGAGTTTTGACGAAGTTATGGCATTTTGAAGTTTCGACCTATGCCCATTTGCCCATATTCAGATTTTCAGGCTATCATTTTTACTTGTCTTCCGACCTAAAATTTCATTTTCAACTTTAAATGTACGATTGATTTAGGGGCAAAACTATGATCAATAAGCCCTTGCTTTTTAAAATCAGTTGAGTTTTGACGAAGTTATGGCATTTTGAAGTTTCGACCTATGCCCATTTGCCCATATTCAGATTTTCAGGGTAGAATTTTTACTTATGCTCCGACCTAAAATCTTGTTTTCAACTTTAAATGTACGATTGATCTAGGGTCAAAACTATGATCAAAAAGCCCTTGCTTTTTAAAATCAGTTGAGTTTTGACGAAGTTATGGCATTTTGAAGTTTCGACTTATGCCCATTTGCCCATATTCAGATTTTCAGGCTATCATTTTTACTTGTCTTCCGACCTAAAATTTCATTTTCAACTTTAAATGTACGATTGATTTAGGGGCAAAACTATGATCAAAAAGCCCTCACGTTTTAAAATCAGTTGAGTTTTGACGAAGTTATGGCATTTTGAAGTTTCGACCTATGCCCATTTGCCCATATTCAGATTTTCAGGCTATAATTTTTACTTGTCTTCCGACCTAAAATTTCATTTTCAACTTTAAATGTACGATTGATCTAGGGTCAAAACTATGATCAAAAAGCCCTTGCTTTTTAAAATCAGTTGAGTTTTGACGAAGTTATGGCATTTTGAAGTTTCGACCTATGCCCATTTGCCCATATTCAGATTTTCAGGGTAGAATTTTTACTTATGCTCCGACCTAAAATTTCATTTTCAACTTTAAATGTACGATTGATTTAGGGGCAAAACTATGATCAATAAGCCCTTTCTTTTTAAAATCAGTTGAGTTTTGACGAAGTTATGGCATTTTGAAGTTTCGACCTATGCCCATTTGCCCATATTCAGATTTTCAGGCTATGCATTTTTACTTGTCTTCCGACCTAAAATCTCGTTTTCAACTTTAAATGTACGATTGATCTAGGGTCAAAACTATGATCAAAAAGCCCTCGCGTTTTAAAATCAGTTGAGTTTTGACGAAGCTATGGCATTTTGAAGTTTCGGCCTATGCCCATATATGCCCATACATCAGATTTTCAGGCTATCATTTTTACTTGTCTTCCGACCTAAAATTTCATTTTCAACTTTAAATGTACGATTGATCTACGGTCAAAACTATGATCAAAAAGCCCTCGCGTTTTAAAATCAGTTGAGTTTTGACGAAGTTATGGCATTTTGAAGTTTCGACCTATGCCCATTTGCCCATATTCAGATTTTCAGGCTAGAATTTTTACTTATGCTCCGACCTAAAATCTCGTTTTCAACTTTAAATGTACGATTGATCTAGGGGCAAAACTATGATCAATAAGCCCTTTCTTTTTAAAATCAGTTGAGTTTTGACGAAGTTATGGCATTTTGAAGTTTCGACCTATGCCCATTTGCCCATATTCAGATTTTCAGGCTTGAATTTTTACTTGTACTCCGACCTAAAATCTCGTTTTCAACTTTAAATGTTCGATTGATCTAGGGTCAAAACTATGATCAAAAAGCCCTTGCTTTTTAAAATCAGTTGAGTTTTGACGAAGCTATGGCATTTTGAAGTTTCGGCCTATGCCCATATATCGATACATCGATTTTCAGGCTATCATTTTTACTTGTCTTCCGACCTAAAATTTCATTTTCAACTTTAAATGTACGATTGATCTACGGGCAAAACTATGATCAAAAAGCCCTTGCACGTTTTAAAATCAGTTGAGTTTTGACGAAGTTATGGCATTTTGAAGTTTCGACCTATGCCCATTTGCCCATATTCAGATTTTCAGGCTTGAATTTTTACTTATGCTCCGACCTAAAATCTCGTTTTCAACTTTAAATGTTCGATTGATCTAGGGTCAAAACTATGATCAAAAAGCCCTCACTTTTTAAAATCAGTTGAGTTTTGACGAAGTTATGGCATTTTGAAGTTTGGGCTTATGCCCATATATCGATACATCGATTTTCAGGCTATCATTTTTACTTGTCTTCCGACCTAAAATTTCATTTTCAACTTTAAATGTACGATTGATCTACGGTCAAAACTATGATCAAAAAGCCCTTGCTTTTTAAAATCAGTTGAGTTTTGACGAAGTTATGGCATTTTGAAGTTTCGACCTATGCCCATTTGCCCATATTCAGATTTTCAGGCTTGAATTTTTACTTATGCTCCGACCTAAAATTTCATTTTCAACTTTAAATGTACGATTGATCTAGGGTCAAAACTATGATCAAAAAGCCCTTGCTTTTTAAAATCAGTTGAGTTTTGACGAAGTTATGGCATTTTGAAGTTTCGACCTATGCCCATTTGCCCATATTCAGATTTTCAGGCTTGAATTTTTACTTATGCTCCGACCTAAAATTTCATTTTCAACTTTAAATGTACGATTGATCTAGGGTCAAAACTATGATCAAAAAGCCCTCGCTTTTTAAAATCAGTTGAGTTTTGACGAAGTTATGGCATTTTGAAGTTTCGACCTATGCCCATTTGCCCATATTCAGATTTTCAGGCTATCATTTTTACTTGTCTTCCGACCTAAAATTTCATTTTCAACTTTAAATGTACGATTGATTTAGGGGCAAAACTATGATCAAAAAGCCCTTGCTTTTTAAAATCAGTTGAGTTTTGACGAAGTTATGGCATTTTGAAGTTTCGACCTATGCCCATTTGCCCATATTCAGATTTTCAGGCTTGAATTTTTACTTGTGCTCCGACCTAAAATTTCGTTTTCAACTTTAAATGTACGATTGATCTAGGGTCAAAACTATGATCAAAAAGCCCTTGCTTTTTAAAATCAGTTGAGTTTTGACGAAGTTATGGCATTTTGAAGTTTCGACCTATGCCCATTTGCCCATATTCAGATTTTCAGGCTATCATTTTTACTTGTCTTCCGACCTAAAATTTCATTTTCAACTTTAAATGTACGATTGATCTAGGGTCAAAACTATGATCAAAAAGCCCTTGCTTTTTAAAATCAGTTGAGTTTTGACGAAGTTATGGCATTTTGAAGTTTCGACCTATGCCCATTTGCCCATATTCAGATTTTCAGGCTTGAATTTTTACTTGTCTCCGACCTAAAATCTCGTTTTCAACTTTAAATGTTCGATTGATCTAGGGTCAAAACTATGATCAAAAAGCCCTTGCTTTTTAAAATCAGTTGAGTTTTGACGAAGTTATGGCATTTTGAAGTTTCGACCTATGCCCATTTGCCCATATTCAGATTTTCAGGCTATAATTTTTACTTGTCTTCCGACCTAAAATTTCGTTTTCAACTTTAAATGTACGATTGATCTAGGGTCAAAACTATGATCAAAAAGCCCTTGCTTTTTAAAATCAGTTGAGTTTTGACGAAGTTATGGCATTTTGAAGTTTCGACCTATGCCCATTTGCCCATATTCAGATTTTCAGGCTATAATTTTTACTTGTCTTCCGACCTAAAATTTCATTTTCAACTTTAAATGTACGATTGATCTAGGGGCAAAACTATGATCAAAAAGCCCTCACTTTTTAAAATCAGTTGAGTTTTGACGAAGTTATGGCATTTTGAAGTTTCGACCTATGCCCATTTGCCCATATTCAGATTTTCAGGCTTGAATTTTTACTTATGCTCCGACCTAAAATTTCATTTTCAACTTTAAATGTACGATTGATCTAGGGTCAAAACTATGATCAAAAAGCCCTTGCTTTTTAAAATCAGTTGAGTTTTGACGAAGTTATGGCATTTTGAAGTTTCGACCTATGCCCATTTGCCCATATTCAGATTTTCAGGCTATAATTTTTACTTGTCTTCCGACCTAAAATTTCATTTTCAACTTTAAATGTACGATTGATCTAGGGTCAAAACTATGATCAAAAAGCCCTTGCTTTTTAAAATCAGTTGAGTTTTGACGAAGTTATGGCATTTTGAAGTTTCGACCTATGCCCATTTGCCCATATTCAGATTTTCAGGCTATGAATTTTTACTTGTGCTCCGACCTAAAATTTCATTTTCAACTTTAAATGTACGATTGATTTAGGGGCAAAACTATGATCAAAAAGCCCTTGCTTTTTAAAATCAGTTGAGTTTTGACGAAGTTATGGCATTTTGAAGTTTCGACCTATGCCCATATACCGATATATCGATTTTCAGGCTATAATTTTTACTTGTCTTCCGACCTAAAATTTCGTTTTCAACTTTAAATGTACGATTGATCTAGGGTCAAAACTATGATCAAAAAGCCCTTGCTTTTTAAAATCAGTTGAGTTTTGACGAAGTTATGGCATTTTGAAGTTTCGACCTATGCCCATATACCGATATATCGATTTTCAGGCTATCATTTTTACTTGTCTTCCGACCTAAAATTTCATTTTCAACTTTAAATGTACGATTGATCTAGGGTCAAAACTATGATCAAAAAGCCCTTGCTTTTTAAAATCAGTTGAGTTTTGACGAAGTTATGGCATTTTGAAGTTTCGACCTATGCCCATTTGCCCATATTCAGATTTTCAGGCTTGAATTTTTACTTATGCTCCGACCTAAAATTTCATTTTCAACTTTAAATGTACGATTGATCTAGGGTCAAAACTATGATCAAAAAGCCCTTGCTTTTTAAAATCAGTTGAGTTTTGACGAAGTTATGGCATTTTGAAGTTTCGACCTATGCCCATTTGCCCATATTCAGATTTTCAGGCTATAATTTTTACTTGTCTTCCGACCTAAAATTTCATTTTCAACTTTAAATGTACGATTGATTTAGGGGCAAAACTATGATCAAAAAGCCCTTGCTTTTTAAAATCAGTTGAGTTTTGACGAAGTTATGGCATTTTGAAGTTTCGACCTATGCCCATTTGCCCATATTCAGATTTTCAGGCTAGAATTTTTACTTATGCTCCGACCTAAAATTTCATTTTCAACTTTAAATGTACGATTGATTTAGGGTCAAAACTATGATCAAAAAGCCCTTGCTTTTTAAAATCAGTTGAGTTTTGACGAAGTTATGGCATTTTGAAGTTTCGACCTATGCCCATTTGCCCATATTCAGATTTTCAGGCTATAATTTTTACTTGTCTTCCGACCTAAAATTTCATTTTCAACTTTAAATGTACGATTGATTTAGGGGCAAAACTATGATCAAAAAGCCCTTGCTTTTTAAAATCAGTTGAGTTTTGACGAAGTTATGGCATTTTGAAGTTTCGACCTATGCCCATTTGCCCATATTCAGATTTTCAGGCTATAATTTTTACTTGTCTTCCGACCTAAAATTTCATTTTCAACTTTAAATGTACGATTGATCTAGGGGCAAAACTATGATCAAAAAGCCCTTGCTTTTTAAAATCAGTTGAGTTTTGACGAAGTTATGGCATTTTGAAGTTTCGACCTATGCCCATTTGCCCATATATCAGATTTTCAGGGTAGAATTTTTACTTGTGCTTCCGACCTAAAATTTCATTTTCAACTTTAAATGTACGATTGATCTAGGGTCAAAACTATGATCAAAAAGCCCTTGCTTTTTAAAATCAGTTGAGTTTTGACGAAGTTATGGCATTTTGAAGTTTCGACCTATGCCCATTTGCCCATATTCAGATTTTCAGGCTATAATTTTTACTTGTCTTCCGACCTAAAATTTCATTTTCAACTTTAAATGTACGATTGATTTAGGGGCAAAACTATGATCAAAAAGCCCTTGCTTTTTAAAATCAGTTGAGTTTTGACGAAGTTATGGCATTTTGAAGTTTCGACCTATGCCCATTTGCCCATATTCAGATTTTCAGGCTATAATTTTTACTTGTCTTCCGACCTAAAATTTCATTTTCAACTTTAAATGTACGATTGATCTAGGGTCAAAACTATGATCAAAAAGCCCTTGCTTTTTAAAATCAGTTGAGTTTTGACGAAGTTATGGCATTTTGAAGTTTCGACCTATGCCCATTTGCCCATATTCAGATTTTCAGGCTAGAATTTTTACTTATGCTCCGACCTAAAATTTCATTTTCAACTTTAAATGTACGATTGATTTAGGGGCAAAACTATGATCAATAAGCCCTTGCTTTTTAAAATCAGTTGAGTTTTGACGAAGTTATGGCATTTTGAAGTTTCGACCTATGCCCATTTGCCCATATTCAGATTTTCAGGGTAGAATTTTTACTTATGCTCCGACCTAAAATTTCATTTTCAACTTTAAATGTACGATTGATTTAGGGGCAAAACTATGATCAATAAGCCCTTTCTTTTTAAAATCAGTTGAGTTTTGACGAAGTTATGGCATTTTGAAGTTTCGACCTATGCCCATTTGCCCATATTCAGATTTTCAGGCTTGAATTTTTACTTGTACTCCGACCTAAAATCTCGTTTTCAACTTTAAATGTTCGATTGATCTAGGGTCAAAACTATGATCAAAAAGCCCTTGCTTTTTAAAATCAGTTGAGTTTTGACGAAGCTATGGCATTTTGAAGTTTGGGCTTATGCCCATATATCGATACATCGATTTTCAGGCTATCATTTTTACTTGTCTTCCGACCTAAAATTTCATTTTCAACTTTAAATGTACGATTGATCTACGGTCAAAACTATGATCAAAAAGCCCTCACGTTTTAAAATCAGTTGAGTTTTGACGAAGTTATGGCATTTTGAAGTTTCGACCTATGCCCATTTGCCCATATTCAGATTTTCAGGCTTGAATTTTTACTTATGCTCCGACCTAAAATTTCATTTTCAACTTTAAATGTACGATTGATTTAGGGGCAAAACTATGATCAAAAAGCCCTCACTTTTTAAAATCAGTTGAGTTTTGACGAAGTTATGGCATTTTGAAGTTTCGACCTATGCCCATTTGCCCATATTCAGATTTTCAGGCTTGAATTTTTACTTGTGCTCCGACCTAAAATTTCATTTTCAACTTTAAATGTACGATTGATCTAGGGTCAAAACTATGATCAAAAAGCCCTCACTTTTTAAAATCAGTTGAGTTTTGACGAAGTTATGGCATTTTGAAGTTTCGACCTATGCCCATTTGCCCATATTCAGATTTTCAGGCTTGAATTTTTACTTATGCTCCGACCTAAAATTTCATTTTCAACTTTAAATGTACGATTGATCTAGGGTCAAAACTATGATCAAAAAGCCCTCGCTTTTTAAAATCAGTTGAGTTTTGACGAAGTTATGGCATTTTGAAGTTTCGACCTATGCCCATTCACCCATATTCAGATTTTCAGGCTTGAATTTTTACTTGTTCTCCGACCTAAAATTTCATTTTCAACTTTAAATGTACGATTGATCTAGGGTCAAAACTATGATCAAAAAGCCCTCACTTTTTAAAATCAGTTGAGTTTTGACGAAGTTATGGCATTTTGAAGTTTCGACCTATGCCCATTTGCCCATATTCAGATTTTCAGGGTAGAATTTTTACTTATGCTCCCACCTAAAATTTCATTTTCAACTTTAAATGTACGATTGATCTAGGGTCAAAACTATGATCAAAAAGCCCTTGCTTTTTAAAATCAGTTGAGTTTTGACGAAGTTATGGCATTTTGAAGTTTCGACCTATGCCCATTTGCCCATATTCAGATTTTCAGGCTAGAATTTATACTTATGCTCCGACCTAAAATCTCGTTTTCAACTTTAAATGTACGATTGATCTAGGGTCAAAACTATGATTAAAAAGCCCTCACTTTTTAAAATCAGTTGAGTTTTGACGAAGTTATGGCATTTTGAAGTTTCGATCTATGCCCATTTGCCCATATTCAGATTTTCAGGCTATCATTTTTACTTGTCTTCCGACCTAAAATTTCATTTTCAACTTTAAATGTACGATTGATCTAGGGTCAAAACTATGATTAAAAAGCCCTCACTTTTTAAAATCAGTTGAGTTTTGACGAAGTTATGGCATTTTGAAGTTTGGATCTATGCCCATATACCGATTTTCAGGCTATAATTTTTACTTGTACTGGACTTAAGCATAATTGTTTTACTTAATTTGTTGAATATATCAAGGTATAAAATAAGTATTGAAAGATAAATCAGATAAATAAATATAATAAATATTTACACAGTCCTCAATTATAAATGTTATAACAAAGTTCAAAATAATTTAGTAAAAAAAAATATATTATTGATTTGGTAATCCACTTTCTTTATAGGGATATATTAGGTATATTTAACTAGTTTGGTAGATTTCAGCATAAGTTAATTTGATACATTTAATTCTATTGCAAACTACAAAAAATTAATCAAATTTCCTTAAACAAATCCTGTTTATAGAAAACGAACTACGATTAAAAAGTCGTGGACTATAAATTTAGAATGTCCAACTTTAGCTGGCTAAGAGGTGGATTATTTATATTGAAAAAGCAGTTCTCTAAAACTACGAACTAAGGTGTGTCTTTTTTCAAGACTTCGTATTACCTTTTGTGTATCTGAATAACAATGGAAGCTGTCGACTTCCTGCTTTAGCAACTATTGTTTGTAATGCTAATCAAATCAAAGCAAGTTACCGCTTATAATTCCAACTATCTGAGTATCTTCAGAACGCTCTTAAAAACCAAACACAAACTGCGTTTTGCGACACTTTTCGACAGAATACTAAAATAAGTAGATGTCTATCGAAGTCGGGGCAAGTGAAAACACAAACACATTTGGCTAAGAGTGCTTGCAGGAAATGTGTAAAATGTGTAAAATGTGTCGTTAATCGTTAGATGAAATCGGAAACTCCTTCTTGGAGTGCGGAGCAGGCGTGAGAAATGCAACGCAATGGAAACTACTTCCATCGATTATCGTAGGCTGAAAATCAAAACTAATCTCTGGATGACATAATCTTTTGGGCTTAGCACATGCAAACGACTTAGCCAGGACGATGAGAGACGAGAACAGGACATCCTACTTACGGCCAACAACAAGAAAGTAGAAATAAAAACAAAAACAAAAAAAAACACATTCAATTCTAAAAAAGGCAAACAAAAAGTCCTTAAGTTATGTTGTGCGTCATTTTTTGTTTTTGGCTGGCAAATGGAGGGTAAACAAAAGGAGCTGCAGAGCGACCAGCAAGAGAGCAGGACGACGAGAGCAACACAAAAGGGACTGGCACTTATGCAAACCTCCAAGAACCAAGAAGACCAAAAGCAGAACCAGAACCAGAAGCAAAACCATAACCAGAACCAGGACACAACAATCAACAATTGAAATGGAAGCAGCGACTTCATCACTTGTTTCCTCTGCTCCTGTTGCATAAATTGCGAGCATTCAAATGCCAAATGAAAAAGGAGACGCTCGAATATCAGGTTAACCAGGAGCTGAAATGATGATGCTCCTATATATGATCTTGGAGGTGTGTCCCATTGTTTCCTCACGCTTCCTCTCTCACTGCAGCCATACGAAACTCAACTCAGCGGATGCCTTTGCTCGATATATTTATATATGTATGTACATTATTTTGCACGTGCAGCTCTGGGAACAGAGTCCGGGCTGTCCCTGTTTGTCAAACCCGACAAAAGTTGCTCAACTTTCGGCTCCTACTTTACGCAATTTTGGGTTCGACATTTGAGCACTTTAATTTCATGTTTTCATTTATTGTTCAGCTGATTTCTCAAGATCAGATTGCTTATCTCACATTTATCTTCGCCCTATTTCCTCGCTATCCTCGCCCTGATTCAATTTATTGCGCTTTTTCTGTAGCTGTGTGTACCTTTTCATACCTCTAATAGTTTACTTCCTGGGTTCCATCCAGCCAACAAGGAGCTCAGCTACTCGGCTCCTTGGCCATTTTGACGTGATTTCTGAGTCGCTTCCTGTTGATGTCGCTTTGGCTTTTGTATTCCCTTTTTTTTTTTGGTTTTTTGGCGGGGACTTGTCTGTTTGTCCTCTTTGGATTGACATGCTTTTTGCTTTTATGAACTTTGCTGTATTTGTTGTTGTAGTTGCATTAATTTATCTTTCTCGTTCTCGAGCGGAAGTTGATCGCAACGGTTTTTCATTTCCGCACATTGGATGCATATTTCACGCATATTTAACATTAAATTTACATAATATGAGCGCCAAAAATATATAAATATAAAAACGATGGCAAAAGATCGCATTTCGACTTTTGTGTCGAACTTGGGCACTTTTTCTAAAATCCTCAGAGTCTTATTATTGTTTAGAAATTTATTTATATTTATGTACAGCTGACAGACGGATTATTGTTTTTTATTAAATGTTATAAGGTCCACGAAAAGTCACATCAGTTAAGAGCAATTTAAAATAAAGTTTAAAATTAAAAATGATTAGGATCTATCTATCTGTTTCGCATTAACTTTTGGAAAGCGCCTTAAAGGATACTAAAATGGTTAAATAAATGATTAAATTAAGTATGTGTTTGACAGCCGTAATACAATTCATCAAACAAATATTGCAATTTATATTTCTTATCTTTAATGGAATGTGAAAGCCATATTTAGGACACGCAATCATTTTCTAAGATATCATTCTAAGACTTTGGAAAGCGCCTAAATAGCAATTAAATTTTAAACTTTTACATCTGTTTGACAACCCTAACAAAACTAAGCAAAAAGGATTGGAATTTCTGTCTCTTATCTTAAGAGCGAAAACAAATATTAAGTTTACGCTGTCCGTTTTATAGACATTCGTTTGAGGCTTTGAAAAGTGTCTAAAAATAAAAAACTAACATTCATATCAAAAACGGTGATCTACTTAAATACACTGCAAGCAAATACGTGCACAATGATTTTGGTTGAGCCATAAACCGAACACAAAACATTCACCTAATGACATTTCGGGACTTTCCCATCAAAAGTCTGGCGCGATTCATAATGATGGTTAAGGGTGATAAATATTGGTGAGGACGATGGGTGAGGGAACAGCCGGTGATCCTTTTAACGCTGCTCAATGAACGTTGGCAACTTTTTGGCCATAAAACACAAAAAATTACATATTTAAATGAAGGAAATTTCCCAAAATGCTTTTAACCCTTTTCTGTTCGGCCGAAGTGTCATTAGGACTGTGGCGTCCTCAGACGCCTGACAACATTGTCGTATATAGATATGTATATACCCATATAGTAGCACCGATTTGTTGCTTTGCTTTATGAGCTTTAACCCTTTCGCTCGCGATTCATAAAAATGCAGCGAAAGTGCCAATGAGCATCATAAAAATTGAAATTCGCTACCTGCTCTTCTATTCTCTGGCATTCTTCGAAGACAAAAAGGTGCTAACTACAATTTCTCAATATCAATATGATAATTAGCCTTAGACAGGCGACTGTGCCTGGTTTGTGCCCCTCTCCGATACCTAAGACTAAGGCAGTTGTGACACCCTCTCAATCCTTTCGCTTTTCCTCTGCCGCCCGCCAACCAGCAACCCAACCTTAGCAATTTTGCTAAAAAGTCAGATGCTCTGCGCGAATTTCCCGGAATCAGTTCTATTCACTTTTTTCAACTCTGACCTTGAATGGGGTGTGTACGTGTTGGTTTACCTGCGAATTTACCTGCTGCCTGTTTAAAGTCTTGTGGTGGATTTAGAGCTAATCCGCGGGGATTAATGGTATTAGGCGCTCAACCGGCGTTACGATCTTTCATTAAGTAATGGAGCTGTGCTTAACTTGAATGAAAGTCGCACACGGCGTTTTTCTGCACTTTTTCTTTTTGGGAAATTTTGATGAGTTCAATTACTGCTTCATAAAAATCTTAATTTATATGAGGAAACATAAAAAATAAATAAAAAAATTAAGGTAGATATTGGCAAGGAGCTATTATTTTTCGGATATACTACAGGTTTAAGTTCCTTTAAATGAAATTAAATTGAAGGTGGGTCTATGTTTTGATTAAAGCTTTATCGAAAATATACATTAGGTCAGGAGGTTTCTGATCAAGATTTACTCAAAAAATGAAAACATGACTACTTAATAAGTATTGGAACTTTAGTAGTTATTGAATGATGTGGGAAACTGTTGCAAGTAAGAGCAGCTGACAGCTGCATGCAGCATCAATTCAATCAAATAGTGTACAAATTATGCATGAGTTCCCACGATAAAGAACACGCTAGTTGCTTCAGTCACATCACATCAGATCACTCCAACTGACCGATGGTTAGTTGAAACAAAAAAAAAAAAACAACAAATACATATTGAAATGTCATCGTCATCTGGTTTAGTAGAGCATCATAATCAACACGGTGCTCGCTCCCTAGCCGTAGGCTAATGATCTGCAACATTGCAGGAATATATGGGAATATATAGGAAAAGATAGGAATAACATCACACACGCAAGCAAATTCCCATGCTGCACACCTGAGTGTGACTGGGGAGGGGAGTATAGGGTGTTCAATTTAACAAGCAGACAACCAGCCAAAACTACCCTCAGCATCAGAGGGGTTGGCATTCTAATTAGACCCTTTTTGATGTTGCTGTGTTGCTGCTATCATCGCTGAGCATTTTATTGATCAAGTTACGCATCCGTAATATGAATCGAAAATATATAATTGCTCATTTTAAGTGACTGTCATCTATCAACTCATTTGCATTTGCATTTGAATTCTCTGTGTCGGTTTCTGTTTCTGTTTCCCACAGCAGGAGAGACGGATCGAAGGACCCTTCGGAGTTTGAGTTTAAATCGCACCAGACTTACGGGATCTTGCTTAACATTATTAAGTACAACATTTTTCGCTTGAATTTTGTAAATCTCTTTTATTGCGTTTTTGCCTCTGCGAAAAGCTTGCTTTAAATTATTTGCCCTTGGATGATCTTGAGACCTGGATCCTGGTCTAATCTGCTTAAGCGGCACACGATTAGGCTCCTGCCTTAGTTAAGCGTGCGCAGCGATTAAAATTGAATGCCACTTGAATTTAATTTGAACTGTGCTCGGAAAAAAGGCATGCGCTAAGCTGGCTTAGCCAGGGGTGGACGAGGGTTGGGCGAGGGTGCAAGAGGTAGCGGGTGTTGCAGTTACCACAAAGTGCTTTTGATATTGTTCTTCAATCAATCGAATCGCGTCTCTAAGCACAATTGCATCATAAAAGTTCATTTGTCGCAAGAGAGAGAGATGAATGAAAGAAACAAAACAATTACAATAAAAGCAACCCTCTCAGCAAGAACCACCCTTTGCTCGGTAGTGCTCAGAGACAAAAGACAAATTGCAGCCACAGGTACTTCACACAAATCATAAAGCGCCATAAAAGCAACCAGCCAACTGTTAGGAGTTCTCTCTCTCTCTCTCTCAGAGAGAAAGAGAGAATGTGTGTGTGAGAGAGAGAGGGCAGGTAGTCGCTCTGTAAACGGAAAAATACTATAAAAGAGCCGCTCTCTCAGAGGCCAAAAGTTGAGAATGACGGCTGCTCAATGAATTTTCGCAATGGCAGCCGCTGCCTGCAGGATCAGAGAGAAGAAAAAAATCGCTGCCAGCGGCACTCTCGTTAGACTCTGTCTGAGTGTGTGTGTGTGTGTGCGAGTGAGTGGGCAATAGCTGTGCAACCCTGTCTGTGGCAACAACGAACCAATAAACGCGCCCGGCCTGTCTACCTGGGGGTGATCGACTGTTCGTTCGACTGAATGGCACAACGGATGGACTATTAAAACAGGAGCTGGGTGGTGAGCAGACAACACAATCATCCGTGATCTCAACGAGTCCACTTCGCTCGTCCTCGTCCTCGTCCTCGACAACGACGTCGTGTAGTGCTCTAACTAAAACAAATATCTCATATATCAAAAACTGAAAAAGAAAGCAATTTGGTTTTTGGAAAATTGCGCAAAGTGCAAAGCAAAGTGTTTTCGTGTGTGTTTCCTAATTGTGCCTATTAAGTCGCCAAAATTACGCCACACATCGGTATGCAATCGTCGGAGGGTTCGCCAGATATGATGGATCAAAAATACAACAGCGTGCGACTGTCGCCAGCGGCATCAAGTGAGTATTCGAGTTTAAGTCGGAATTAAATAAAATTAAAATTAAAAAATATTTCAAATCAGTTATTAAATAATCTTCAGTCTTTGTAAGCTCATCATGTCAATTGCTATTTTATTTGTGAATTAAGTATGCTTTTTCAAAGAATCAATATTTTTTTAATTCATTTCTTAAATTGTCAAGCAGTATTTTCAATTAATCAAAAAATAGCTATCTATCTATCTAAAATCACCGACAAAAACTAATTATATGTTTTTTCTTGGTGTGCTTCCAGGTCGTATACTGTACCATGTGCCGTGCAAGGTGTGCCGGGACCACAGTTCCGGCAAGCATTACGGCATCTATGCCTGCGATGGCTGTGCGGGTTTCTTCAAGCGCAGCATTCGCCGATCCCGCCAATATGTGTGCAAGTCCCAGAAACAGGGACTCTGCGTGGTGGACAAAACACATCGGAATCAGTGCCGGGCGTGTCGATTACGCAAGTGCTTTGAGGTGGGCATGAACAAGGATGCAGTGCAGCATGAGCGAGGACCACGCAACTCGACGCTGCGCAGACACATGGCCATGTACAAGGATGCCATGCTGGGTGCTGAGATGCCGCAGATACCGCCAGAACTTCTCATGGGCACGGCGGCATTGAATGGTTTCCCCGGCCTGCCAATGCCCATGCCAGGACATCAACGTGGTCCTCATCATCCGCATCTGCCCGGTTTTCCCGGAGCGCCAACTGGTGCTGCCGTCTTGGACCTGTCGGTGCCACGTGTACCCCATCATCCGGTGCATCAGGGTCATCATGGTTTCTTCTCGCCCAGCGCCGCCTACATGAATGCCCTGGCCACACGTGCCCTGCCACCCACGCCACCACTGATGGCTGCGGAGCATATCAAGGAGACGGCAGCGGAGCATCTGTTCAAGAACGTGAATTGGATAAAGAGTGTGCGTGCCTTCACCGAATTGCCCATGCCCGATCAATTGCTGCTGTTGGAGGAGTCCTGGAAGGAGTTCTTCATACTGGCCATGTCCCAGTATCTGATGCCGATGAACTTTGCCCAGTTGCTGTTCGTCTATGAGGCGGAGAATGCCAATCGCGAGATTGTTGCCATTGTCAGCCGTGAGGTGCACGCTTTCCAGGATGTCCTCAATCAGTTGTGTCACTTGAATATCGACACCACGGAATACGAGTGCTTGCGTGCCATTTCACTGTTCCGCAAATCTCCACCAGCGGCCAGTTCCACTGAGGATCTGGCGAACAGCTCCATTTTGACGGGCAGTGGCAGTCCGAACTCGAGTGCCTCGGCGGAGTCAAGGGGTCTGCTGGAGTCCAGCAAGGTGGCCGGCATGCATAATGATGCGAGGAATGCACTCCACAATTATATTTCGAGAACGCATCCACATCAACCGTTGCGTTTCCAAACGCTGCTCGGCGTCGTTTCGCTGATGCACAAAGTGTCCAGCTTCACCATCGAGGAGCTGTTCTTCCGTAAGACCATCGGCGACATAACCATTGTCCGTCTCATATCCGACATGTACAGCCAGCGTAAGATTTGAGCATCGATTTGCCGTCGGCGAAAATAAAGTCGTGCACTTGAAGTGCCTTCGTAGTGCTGGAAACTGTGATATCATCTGGAATTGGAGGTAGAGTTGGAGTCATTTTTTGACATTACACATTGGACAATATTCAACAGTGAAAGCCACAAATCTCTCGGAGCTGAGCCTTAAAATACATAGTGTATTCGTAATACGTATCATATATCCACAACGTGATTCAAATTGCATTCAGAAAAGAAAAGTTGAAACTTTTTCTTTGTTGTCTATCTCTAAGTTGCATGTCCCATAAATGAATTAGTTCTAAGTTCTGCATATCATATATGTTTAATGAAATTAGCATAAAAACATTACACGAAAAACACACACATACTCAAATAAAGATATAGCTAAAGCTCAACAAAATAAAACTCTCTGCGTTAATTATTCAATGAGAAGATCGACTTTTTGATTAATTTCGATTGTCACAAAATTTGTACAAAATGTTCCATCAAACATTCAAACATATTTTGATAACTGAAATATTTTATTTATATGTTTAAAAATGTTTTGTTGTTTGACCTAAAGTGAAAGGGGATGTAAGGAATATTTATGTTGTTCCGGTATATACGTTTATACTTTTGGATTTTCTTCTATATATGTCAAGAGTGCCTAAATGAAATACATTTTTCACTTTGAAGGTAAAATGAGGAATAATTGCATATTTCTGAAGAACAACAGCACCTTGAGCTCGTCGAGTGTTCGATTAATTTCAAAAGTTTACAATTACATTTTTTTTATTTACTTAGTTGCTTTACAAAAAACTTAAGACAAGGTTACAATTGTGTTACAAACTTTTAAATCCAATGCATTGCTTTAGCTAGATATCAAATCTATCCATTAACCAGGAATTTGTGACTGCTCCCTAAATCTCAGCGTCTACTAATTGCGATTGTATCCAATATGCATTATTTATGCTCTTATGCCAGACCATATATGTAGATAACGATTTTTTTTTTTATATTATTTATTTTTATGGCCACTTTATTTTTATTAGCAAATATGACTCCATTCTTTGATTATGACATAAAGTTAATGTTACATTTTTCTGTCTTGATATGAATGAGATCAGATAATATTCATAGATAATATTTAAGCACAAATTTTAGTTATGGATGATGTTTTTGATCACCAAAAAAAGCACTGCTTATATAACTATTTTCATCAAAAAATTACACATTTTTAAAAAGACTTGCATCTGTCTTAATAATAATATATAATAAACTGATATACTCAAATTTAATAACCATATTTATATATTTCAAATTAAAAACCATTTAATCATGTGCGACCTATTTTGGAGCTAGCAATCAGATGTGAGGAACAATTGCAGTGGACGCAAAGCTAGTCCAAAATGCATTATGTAAATCCTTCGAACAAAAGAATCTAATGCATTTGGCATTGAAATCAAACAAATTAAAATTAGCATAGTATTTCCGCATCAGGAAACCAAAGTCGGGATTAATTTGAAATGGCAGTTGTCCGACTGAAAATTGGGTACAAAATGGCGGCGCCCATAGAAGACGCCGGATGCAGTTGACTCAGAGTCTCCCTTTCGGTTTCTGATGTGACTCACAACAGAATTCAAAAAGTTAAAAAGCAAAAATTCACTTTTAGATGAATTTGACGAACGGCGTTGAATCGTTGAATCGTTGTAGAGTAGCAACTGCGTCCTGCGCCCTGACAGACAATAACAATTGAATCCTTTTCATCACAGTAACAAATGGAAGTTGTAGTTGTAGTTGTAGTCGAAGTATCCTTTTGGCAAGGCTGAACAAACAAGGTGAGTTCGAATAAAAACAGTTGCCAATTGTCGGCAAAATTGTTGAAATTGCGTTGGCCAAAGTAAATAGAAACGTTGAGTGCATATAAAGACACACATCTACACTCAGAGAAAATAGACCTGAATTAATGAATCGCCCTTAAAACTGAAAAGTGAAAATATAAGAAAAAATTATATAAATTAGAAAGGTTTGCCGTAAATTGATTTTGTATATTTTTAGAAATATTTATTTATTTAAGAAAATTTCTAAAAAAAAATCCTACCTTCTGAATGGCGCCAAAAGTATGGTGAATTTCGAAAATTCGATGCGAATTTTTATCTGAGTGTAGATAGATATATAAAAATGTGTATATGTATTTATGCCACTGACACACATCCATGGCCCGGAGCATGGTGCCGAAAACCTACCCTAACACCGTAGCACCCATTGGGCTCAATGCTTGCGGGGATTTAGAATTAAATATGCTTCGTTGCCGCTGCCATTTCGACTTTGGCAAGGTCCAGGACTCAACTCAACTCGACTCGACTCGAGTCGGCTTGGATGCTGCTGCTGTTGTTGTTACTCTTGTTGTTGTTGCTGTTGAATCCGGCACAAATTTTGTTGTCTCTGAGGGCACAAAGCGTTTCTGCTGCTGCTGGGTTGTTGAGCCCTTTTAAGTCCTAATGGCCCTTTATTATCTGCCTTTAGACTTTTAATAGACTCAGAGGCGACGCTGATGCTCTCTGCGCGTGTGTGTGTATGTGTGTGTGTGTGTGTGTGTGTGTGTGTGTCTATGCAATTGTGGTTGTTGTTGGCTTAATCCTCATCATTCTGTCATCAGTGACGTTTTTCTGCACATTGTTGGCTTTGCCTTTGTTTAGGTCTTAATTTGTAGTTTTCCCTTTTTTGGCATTTGCAATCAAAAATAATAAATAAAAAATAGATTTCTCACTTTTTGATTTGTGGAGCGAGCCCAAAACTGAGCCTTGTCTAAGCAAAGGACTAACTTGTGCCCTTGCAAGCTTTTGTGGATCAGGCCAAGCCACTTGAACTGCTTTAAATCAGCACAAGTCTGAGCTGAAGGTGGGTGTGTGGGTGGGTGGTTTAAGCCACAAACTGTTCAGCTCAAGTGGGTTCAAGTTGCCTGCTGTTAGCTGGAACTGTGGCCAGGAGCTGGCTTGGATTTTCGGTAACACTTTTAATTCATAGATTTTCATAGATTTTCGTTGATTAAGTAATCCGCGTCCTCAATGAAGGGCGCAGGACGATTAACGCAATTTCAAGCAAGCGGTTGCAGTTGCAGTTGCAGATTGTGCCTAGACCTTGGGCAGGTGTGGACAATTCGCATAGCAGGTTTGCAACATGGCTTAAAGTAGCCGGAGACAGGTCGTAGTCTGCGTTGTGCTTGGTTAGCGAATTACCTAAATAAAACAAAAAAATATGCGTATGCAAATAGATTTTAATGGGCTGGATTACCCTTTTGCTAAATGCCCAAATCCTGACCGGGCGGTCTACTCGGCACGTCGAGTTTGTGGACCACTGCTTCTTGGCCATTGTTTTCAAATATAATGTGAATGTCTCTAAGCCAAAATATTAAACATCCGTTTGATCCGCAGCACCAGTAGCAGCAGCAGCAGCAGCAGTAGAAGCCGCAAGCTGCAAATCCGGCTTCCGTTTGCCGCATTGTTGTACCTGAAGTCAGGACAGTATACACAGGACACACAGGACTCTCGTCTAACCGAGAAGAACGCCCGAGCGAAAGTCAAAGCGGGCCGAGCGGCGTTGTTTTTGTAAATTGAGTAGCTCGATTTATCGCCAGATCAATTTTCTATATCTGCCGCCACAGATAAGCGACTGAACAGAGACAGAGACAGAGGCAGATAGTGTCCATCTGCACTCTTCTGTAAGTATTCTAATTGTTATGTGGCTTACAGGACTAGATAAACTAAGCCTGCTGCCTGCCCGCGCAGCCTTGGCCAGCTTAACTTACTTTAGTGGGCAAATGGGCAGTTATTCTGTGGAAAATTCGATTTGCCAGACGCAAAATGTTAAACGCATTGTTCTTCAATGCTTAGCTCAATAATTTGACATTTGGCCATATCTAATGATGCTCATTAGGCAAACTAGTTTAATCACAGTCTGACTCTGGTTTTAGTGGCCTTCTCCAATGCTTGAATTTTTACTCTTTATTTTATTTTTCTCATTGTAAATTTAAATTTTACTATTCATTTTTATTTGGTACTATTTTTAGTCCACATCAAATAAAAAAATAAGTTAATAAAAAAGGCAGCTGCTCAGATTGAGAGACAGGGCTAGAGAGATCAGAGATTCCCAGAGGTTAGTTGACAATTAAAATCAGTGAAGCGTTTGCTAATTGAAAGTACTTGTCCCACATTGTCCCATCCTAGCGTCTTAAGTACTTGATGCCCAGAGTCTAAGTCTACTTAAATCTTATTTTTTATTGTTGCAATCTGCGTGCAGAGGAGAGAGGAGCACAATGCGGCAGCCGAGGGCAACTGATGAGTGGACCTCCTGGAGGTGAGAAAAATATTGAGTTCAATGAACAATGGCAAATCTCAAGAGAGAGATTTGAAGAGCAACTTGCGTTTAACCTCAAGAAAGTTGCGATTGCCCGCATATTATTTTATTATTTTCGAAGATCCTTTGTGGTGGATTCGCTTGAATTTTGATATATTGACAGGCTAACAAGTGTTATGCGATCAGAGAGGACACATTTTTTTTACACGGGCCTGTCGTGGATTATTACAATCGAAAGCTGGACCACCAGGACGACAGAGCGTTGTGTGTGTTCTCTGATTACTCCAGCCTTCTGTGATAGGGGCCAAGTATGTGGGAAACTTTGGGTAGTCCTTGCTGCAGGAAGCTGCTGCCTCGAGGCACAGCCGATGACGTCGCTGCCTAATTGAATTTGTTGCCTTTCGCATTTGATGTTGTCTTTAGCACAATAAAGCCGAGCTGGCCTCGAGGCGAGATAGTTCGTTAGGGTTACACACAAAAAATCTGTATGTATGTATGGAGGCAACAACCAAACAAATACTCATCCTCAAAATGGCGTCGCAGCTGCTTGGCAATACTGATTATAGGGCCAGCCACTTGCAACAAGCCATCATTTAGGGCACACACATTTAATTAAGCTGTCACACGAAGCTCCCATCAAGCACCCCCGCATTGGGTTGGAAAAGTTTGAAACTTTTGGACTTCCGGTCAATGAAGCAGGTGCAGGTCATCATCATCATCAGGTGCATGCCGCATCCCTGAATAGAGCCATTATCATGCAACACGCAAGTTGTCCCATCCATCCAGCGGATGTCCTGGGAAGTTGACCGACAACGGTAAAAAGTGAAAAGCAGTCGCGTCATCATCAAAAACTCCGAGCTTCGCGCTCTACACTCTGAAAAAAAAATCCTCCTGAATTTTATTTTTTACTTAACTCATTTTAATATTCAGTAAGAATTTTCCTAAAAATAATAAAAAAAAGCAACATATTTTCAGTATATTGATTTAGGCTGAGCATTTTTAAATTATTAAAAATTTTTTTTCTTATATTAAGATATTATTTCCAACAACAAAATAATTTTCTAGATTTCAGGACTATACTTTTCTGACTGTAGCTTGCACCACCGCTCACCTTTTGGCCGGGGGCGGGTGGATGGGGGGAACGTCATCGACGACATCAAGAAGGCCATATGTCAAAATAGCGAGCCACCGAGCCACCCCAGGTCGTAACGGTAATTTGCCTCAAAGAGCGCACCAATGCAACCCTGCATGCTGCATTCCACAACAGAGCCAAGTGCATTACAAATATTGCAGGGAGTTAGGATTGCGTTGGGATGGGAGGGGGTAAGGAGTGGGTAACGCTTGCCCCACTTGAGAATGTAACAAATCGACTTTGACAAAAGCGGGCTGGGAAAACCGAGGTTACCGTGCCCCGTTGCCACTTCAGTTGGCCAGCTAAAGTGGCCACTTCTCACTCACACAGAGAAAACCAACTCGAGACACGAAGAAATACAGAAATTGTGTATTAGTTTTGCATTTGCGCTCCCAGGATATAGAAAGAGAGAGAGAGAATATGCTAAAACAAAAGGGGTTGCATATACATATATATATATATTATTTGGGTTATTGGCAAACCCAATTTGGAGAGCTTTTGTTTCGCTGAACGACGCGAGTAAGCCACAAAGGATCAACAAGGCTCGAGAATTATTTTGTAGAGCCAGCAAGCGAGCCACTTGGCAGAAGCTGCTGTTCAGAAATTAATTTCCAATGCGAGGCAACTTTGTTTCCAACTCTCAAGTGTGGCCACATTGGTAATGCAACCAGGGCGACAAAAATATAAAAATATATATACATATGTATGCAACATTTGAAGTGCAACAAAGTTGGCAATTCGAATTCGCAATCGTTTCACCTTTGAGCCCACAAAAATAACGCCAGCTGTCAGCTATGCGGCAACAACAAAATCAACTTCAATTTTTATGATTATGTATAAGACACACTCGCACACACACACACACACTTGCACACACACACATAACACTCTATTTAGTTTTTTTTTATCGAAGCCATTTTGTCAAATAAAAGGGATTTGTGGAATAATCCGCAAATGGGACTCACAAAACTGTCAGCGAGTCCTGCGGCTTTGGTGACATACACTAAAAGATACTCGCTCTCTCACTCTTTCACCTCCTCCTCTCCCTCTCTCCCTTGCTAACTGCCAGATAAGGTAAGGCGCCTGATTTCTGACATTGCAATTGACAAGAGCCGAAACAACAGCTGGTTAACTGACTGCCTTTGACAATGCTAGTGAATAATAATAATATATAAAAAAAAACCCAAACGCTTCCTATTTGCACAAGCATAGAGATTAGAGAGGGAGTGAGAGCGAGAGAGAGAGAGAGAGTGAGAGAGATAGAGAGAGCACAATTTAAGCGCTTACATGGGAACTAATTTCTGAAGTGCTCTCAAACACTTCATAAAGCACTGTGTTTATTTGCATCAGTTTGCGGCAAGCGCGCGACAACCCGCTGCGGGGATTAGCCGTACAGCAAATATGGCGACACTCACAAAAAGACTACAAAGGATGAACTATTTTGTGGTTTGACGAAGATCAGATACTCTTGCCGAATAAGCCCAGACAACTGTTAAAAAAATTTATATAAAAAATGAATAGAGAATATGTAAAAAATATTATCAAGGTATTATTGTCAATGTATTTGAAAGACAAACAATTTTTAATACCTTCAATCAGATCATTATCCCATTATTTCATCGAACTGTGTACAGTTGATGGCAAAAAACAATTTGAAAATGACTTAACTTCAAAATCTCAAAAAACATTTACTTATTTGAATAAAAATTAAATAAATAAAATTATAAAAAGTTCAACTTCAGCTCCTCATTTGCTAAGAACTGAGTATTTGTGTATTTAACTCCTGTTTATCCTGTATATACATTTTTCAGTTTAATATAATATATTTAATAGTTTGAATTACGATGCAAATAAGTGCATGCATATAGTTTGATTAATATCTTGGAGATATAGCATTGATTATATTTCATTATATTGTTTTTAAATTTGTTTCTCTATGCCAGAAAATTAATAACAAAATAAGTATATATTCACTTAGTTCGAACTTCGTCGAACCTATTATGAACAGTTTTTTATTCAAAAATTACTTCTCTCATTTGTTACACATTTCATGACTTCATTCAAATACCGTTTCTGAGAGTATTAGAACTCAAACTCCAGCTGAAACTCGTATCTAACGGATCGCGTTAGGTGGCACTGACTTGGCGTGGCTTGTCAGCTTCATGTGGGCTGTTGTCCTGTTGTCCTTGCTGCTGCTGCTGCTGCTGACACACATCTATTGCTTTTTGGGGTGGCAATTAAATGTAAACAAGGATGCGCCGGATGAGGATTTTGGGATGCGCGTGCTGCGCGCTGAGCTGCTTAAAAAAGTAACTGTGACCCGTCACTGTTTACCATACGGATAACACTTGAGAGCCGTTGACAAAGTTGTCAAAAGTGCCGCTGCTAAAAAATATTACACAAGCAGCAGAAATGCGCTGCTGAAAATTAACAAATTGCTACACACAGAACAATTTCTTGCTAACAACAAAATTGTGAGTCTTGATTCATTAATTCAATAAATAATAATAAAATAAACGACTTCAACAATGAATTTTTTTTTAATCTAAAATGGATTCCGCTCACTATTTTCTATACTTGAATTAACAATATTTTACTAACTTCAGCGTACTTTTTCTCTGTGTACTTCTGCTTGTTCTCGCTGCTCCTGTAGCGCACTGAACTGTTGACTAGCATTGAACTCAAAAAAAGAAAGAAGAGAAAACACTGAAAATGCTTTGTGCGTTGGCTCGTTTAATTTTAATGAGTGGCTGTCTGGCTGACTGTCGGACTGGTGGAATCGTCTGCCTTGATGAGCTAGCTGCTCGCTGACCCTGCGCAACTGTTTCAGCTTTGGACGGGTTTTATAACCGTCTAACTGCTTTTAGGGGTGGCTCTCTTGCGATACCCCCTCTGTGCCTCTGTGCCTCACCCAGCGATTTGTCGTCGGGCTATGTAAATTGTCACATTATTGTCATAATTCTCAGGTCTGGGCAAAATGGGGAAATCATAAACACGAAAATGCTTGTGACATAATTTGTGCTTTTGTTGTGGTTAATTGCCAGTTGGCCAATTTATGGGCCGTGAGATTAACAACCTCACAACAACTTCTAGACGACCTACACTCAATCAAGCCGGGGTACTCGCCTGGTCCCGATGGAGTTCCGGGATGTGTACTTAAGTACTGTTCCGAGTCTATTTGCAAACCCTTACTTAAATTATTTACCTTGTCTGTTGAAACTTGTTGTTTTCCCACTATTTGGAAGGAATCCTTTATAATTCCTCTCCACAAAAATGGCCCTAAGTCTGACATAAAAAACTATAGGGGCATTTCCAAATTGTCCGCTATACCTAAGGCATTTGAGAAAATATTAACGTCTCAACTGCAACACTTATGTAGTTCTATTATTTCACCATTCCAGCACGGTTTTGTGAAATGTAGATCCACTACCACTAACATTCTCGAATTTACTTCCCTTGTGATCAAAGGATTTCAGAGCAAAATGCAAACAGATGTCGTTTACACAGACTTCAGTAAGGCCTTCGACTCAGTTAACCATTCTCTCCTTCTTCGGAAACTAAATCTTATAGGATTTCCTACTAACCTTCTGACCTGGATTTCGGAGTATCTGAGTAACAGAACTCAAAAAATTTTATTCAAATCTGTGCTCTCTAAACCTATCCTAGTCACCTCCGGTGTACCGCAGGGTAGTCACCTTGGTCCAGTGCTTTTTAACCTATTTATTAATGACCTTCCTTCCGTAGTTTTGCATTCGAATGTACTAATGTATGCCGATGACGTCAAGTTGTGCCTGGCGTATAATGATATGTCCTCTCATTGCTTATTGCAGGCGGACTTATTTTCCCTTTTGTCTTGGTGCAAAATGAATCTGCTCAACTTGAACTGCTCTAAGTGTAAGGTCATGACATTTTATCGTAGCACACCCCATGTTGTTAGTTACTCTCTCGATGGGGTGCCCACTTGATAGACTGAATGAAGTAAAGGACTTAGGTCTACTTCTTGATCACAGGTTAAAGTTTGATAACCATATTAAATTGACTGTCAACAAAGCTTTTCAAGTTCTTGGTTTTATAAAGCGTTGGTCAAAGGAATTTGATGACCCTTATACGACCAAGATACTTTTCACTTCCCTTGTACGTCCAATTCTGGAATATGGATCTTGTGTGTGGTCTCCACAATATCATATTCATCAAAGTAGATTGGAATCTGTACAGAAGAGCTTCTTACTTTTTGCTCTTCGTCGCTTTGACTGGGGTTCTCTTCCTCCATACCCCAATAGGCTGCTGCTGATTAACCTTCCCTCCCTAGCCAACCGTCGTGTTATGCTAGGTGTTATGTTCGTAGTTAAATTAATTAAAGGTGACATCGATTCAGCAGCGTTGATGAGCCAATTAAACTTTTCTGTTCCCTTTAGACCTTCTCGCAACTTCTTCCCACTTTCCCTTAATCGCTGTAATACTAATTATTCCTTGCATGAACCGTTTCGAGTACTCTGTAATGATTATAACAAATTATACTACATAATCAATTCAGAGTCCTCCATTTGTATAATTAAAAACTCTATTTTAAATGCCCTATCTCGGGAATAACTTTTTTGCATGCACAAGCGGCGGACTAATTCCTACTAACTTTCACAAATTTTGTTTGGTCTAATTGGGTTTTTCTGGGTTTTCCCCAATTCATGCAACAAATGTTGGACCAATTTTGATTTTAAATACCCCCAGAAATTAAATTAAATTAAATCATTTTAATAACTTTAATCATGATTACTTTTATCATTATTTTTAATTTTAATTTTATTTTTAATTTTATTAAAATTACATTTCTTAAGTTTTTTTGTAATTTTTGTGTCGACTGACTCTTAGTTGACAATAAATAAATAAATAAATAAAATAAATAAAATAAACAATGGCACTAACTGCGCTAAGCACTTATATATCAATTGAAATATTTTTAGGAGAAACTAGATCAGCATTAAATTCATTTTACATAACTGGCAACAACTAATATGAAGCAAATTCGAATATTTTTTTATTTTTATTTAATTTGTATATAAGTATGTAAGTATATCAATATACAAGCAAACATATATCTCGGTAGTTTTTATAGGATACTATTCTCAGCCATATTAATCATCTGGACCATTTTATTGTTATTTATTTACTTATTTAAATTGGAAAAAATATTAATAATAATTTTTAAATGAAAAATGAAAAACTAAAAACTAAAACAAAAGTATATAAAAAATGTAAAACACATTTATTGCAAGGATTAGGAAAACGTAGAAAAATTTAAAAGAAGCAAAAATTGTTAAACATAATTAATGATAAAGAAAGTAAAAGGTTGAAAAAGACAGAGAAAGAGATAGAGATAAAGAGTGGTAGAGAAAACAAAGAAGAGATAGTCAAGACTCCGAGCGTGCGGAGTAAGATATATTTACTGAAAACTAAGAGACAGATATATAGAGAGAAAAGAGAGAAAGACAGAGAGAGAGAGAGAGAGAGAGAGAGTTGCACGCAAGGCTCTCCAGCCTCTCAAACATTGTTAGAAATCTCAGCCAATTAACTCGAACTCAATGAACTGTAAAATCGCGCAATGCAAAAGCCGTTGGGCAAACTGCAACTGCAACTGCAACTGAAAGTCGTAGAAATCCGCTACCATATCATCCTGACAAGTATCTGGGATACGTCACTCTTTGGTGTGTGCTCGCCAAGCCGTAATAATTGAAACCAATTAGTTTCGAAAAACCTTTTAATTGTGTGTGTGTGTGTGTGTGTGTGTGTGTGTTTTCAATGTCCGTCGGAGCATGTGTAAATATTTTCATAGCCAGCAGAAAACCGGGAGTACAAAGTACAAAGCACCGAGAAGAATGGAAAATGGAAACAGGCAACATGTGAAAACATGGCAATGACCAAAATAATCCAGCTCATAAAAGAAGAGAACACAAATTGAATGCACTTTCAGTGGAAAACTATGGAAAACCTGAAAGAAATTGCCAAATAATTGCAGGCGGCTACAAAAACTGGCAACAGAAGAATGCAAAAAAAAAAGAAAAAAGAAAAGAAAAGCGAGGCATAAAGACAAAAAATCAACCGCAGTCTTTTGTTTTGGCAAAGTAGAAAGGAAAACTGTTGCCAACTGTCGATGGGCTGTCAAAACTGATGTCGATTGAGCCAAGAGCTGTCTTTGAACTGAAACTGTTAGCCAACATTGCGCAGGCTCAGGAAATATTAACGGCATTTAATGCAGGCAGCTACTTTTTTCCCCTTCATTGTAATTTTTATTTACTTTTTGATTTTATGTCAGTTGCAGTTAATTGGCCCGTATTTTTATGGCATTTGTTGTCAGTCAGGCTAAGGCTCAGTAAACAAATTTAGCGCCTTTCTGTTTGACCCAAGATTGCGACATTTTCACATGTAATCAGGATGTGATTAGGCCTAAACGACGTCTTTAAGAAATCTAGAAATAAAGGCCTTGTACACGGTCCACCTTTGCTCCAAATTCCATTGGCCATAATTACAATTGGACATACCTACAATTTGACGAAATATTTTGAATACAATTCAATTGGATACGGTTTGATTTTGATTTCGAAATCTGTTTTTTGCTAATGCCACTTTAAACGAAATCAATGAGCAGCTACGCTCCGCATGCTAATTATGATTGGCATATCATTACCGCAAACAGACCGAGCCAAAAACCACCGCAACAAGTATTTGGCTAATTAAGCAGCCGGCAGTTGAAGTTGCCGCCGGACACTAATCACCTGTGAAAAAGGTTGAGGTGCCTAGACAAAACATGAAAGAGGTACACTCGGAAAAATGAATGAGTTTCGGTACTCAATATAAGTTCAAGCGCGGTTGAAATATCGACAAGGTGAAAAAAGACTAGGCCATCAAAATAAGTTCTGATTTCGATAAAGTTTTAGTTAACAAAATTCATTAAAAATTTTTGTTCTAGTTAATTTCTTTTTCTAAAGCAGATGCATTTTAAACAAATGTTTACATATTTCTGGAATCAAGAATAATAACAAATAAATCACAATGAAAAAAAAACTATATCAAAAAAGAAATTCTTATTTCAAAAATGTTTTTGGTTAATCAAAATCAATAATTTTGAATTTTACAATATTATTTTGCGTTTAATTCTAAATCGAAAAGAAAGACAGAAATTCCCAACATTTTGTACTTCAATTTGGTACAACATTTTTCTCTGAGTGTACCTAAGTGCTGACGAGTGGCCCCACTCGAAATGATCGAAATAAACACTTCAGTTGAGTTAAGGTCCAAAAAAGGTATCAAATCGATTACACCTGAGCAATTGGATGATGTTGATTTATTGTCGTGTCATTCAACGCTGACAATGTTGAGTGGAGCGGAACTAGAACTGGAACTGGAACTGCAATTGAAATTGGAACTGCCGTCAACTTTTTGTCTATTTGTCGTTCTGACTTGTTTGTCTTTTCTTCGCTTTGTGCCTTGATGTTGTTATTGCCCTGTCAAATTCTTGCACTCTGACTCGCCACAGCAGATCCGGTACAAACACACACACACAAACACACACGCACACACAGCTTGACCAACCCAGCACAATGGTGTACAATTACCCACATTTATTGGCCATTTGTCGCCGCATTTGCTGTTCACTGTTTACTGTTCAAAGTTGCTGCAATTAATAGTTCACTTGTTGGCATGTCACACACAGCCAGCTGAGAGCTGAGAGCTGACATTGAAAATGTGATTATATTCAACATGACATGGAAATTATGACAGCTTTGTGTCATACCCTGTATCCATAAATTATGCCCAGTTGCGTATCATAAAGTTGTGAAAATGTTTGCAATAAAAAGTAAATAAATAACTATTATCTCAGGCACACCTCAGATTTCATACCCTCTTAGACCAGAGTTGATTCGCTGACATCTTTTTTAGTTCAAACTTGACATTATTATTATAATGTCATTATATGTTTTTAACAAATTTTATTTATGGTTAGACATATATACAATATATACTTAATGGATGCGGAGACGACTTATTCAATTGAAATGGACAACGAAACAATAATGTTGTGAAACGCTTATGTTATTTACACAAAGATTTCAGAGTTTTATACATATATGAAAATTATACATAGATCAAATATATAACAACAAATTTATTCAACAATCTACCAATTTTATTTTTTTTGACACGAAGCAGAGCTTGAATATACAATTATATATATACAAACTATATTCAACTAATCGCAATTGTGGCCAAACCATTGAGCTAGTTTATTTGAGCAATGTGCGTGCTTCCCAAGATGCTTGTTTTGAGGCGTCAAAATTTAATTTTTAAAATTCGAAAAATACTTCAATTAAAATCAAAAATTTGTATTACAAAGAATGAGTGTTTTCTAAAATATTGTTTTCTTAGAAATGTTCAGATAATATTTAAAGTTGCAATTCAAAATACTTTGGCATCTTTAATTTGGTAAGAGACGTTCTACTCTGTACTTATCTAGTGCACATATAGATAGCTATATATTGGACATACATATTTTTTAATCTGCTTTAAGCATTGCTACAGGGTATATTTCCAGTCTTCTCATGCCTCACAAATTGTTACTTGATATATTTAGTCAAAGTTTGTCAAGCGGAGTTAATTAATGTGTAAACTGCTTTCAATTAATGAGTCACTTGGCCAACTTGGCAACCGGCGTCAATGCAACACACTTCAATACTCATTTTCCCCCTGCTGACCTTCAGTGAGCTTATGCGATGATCGTTTGATTTTTATCCAAAATTATAGGAAAATAAACTCACATGTCATTCAATTATTTCGATAGTTGCTGGCGTGCAGAAATTAAAACCAAATTGAGCTCAAGACGTTAGCCAGTAATTTTGTTAAGCGGTTTATGCATTTAATTTGCTAATACTTCAGCTTGTGCTAGTTAATCTTAATCTTCGGCTCAATCAGCACTGAGAATGCTCCACCGGGTTCAATGCACGTGGCCAGGCCACTCAAGGTTGCCAATTTGGACAACTTTCGAATGGCAATCAAGGCCAAAAGGATCATTGGGCTTGTGGAATGCAGATTTAACTGCACTCTGACGTCAACTTAACTTCCAGTTTTTCCGCAACTGGCTGCCAGCAAAATGCGGAAGTCTGCAATGCAAAAAAAAAAACAAAAAAAAGAAGGAAAAAAACCGCTACGCATGCGCCAGTTAAACTCGTTTCGATTTGTTAGCCCGGCCCAGAGGCACGCACTTCGCTCGCAACGCAATGCAACACGTTATTGACCTTGATTTTGTGTGTGTGTGTGCAACTAGAATGGGTGAGCTGGTTGCAGAGTGGCTGCAAACTGGTCCAGTGACACTAAGAGCTCCATTAATACCTGACGCCAATTAAAATGACGACAAGCCAAGACAAAAGCAACAAAAACAATGTTAACAGCATTTCAAAATGAAATGGAAAATGGAAATCCAATTGCAGAACTAACTGAAATTTGTGGCAGATGCGCATTTAGAAGGAAACCGGCTCGCTATTAACGCGTAATTATTTATCCTGCTCAAATTACAACAAATTATCGAAAACTGTCTGACTTTTGAGGAAATCGCTGGCTGGGTCAGCCTCTTAGCTATCAAATCACCATCTCTGCTTGTGAATCCTCTGCGAATCCTGTGATTCACTGGGGCTCATCTCTGCCCCTTACTCTATAGAAGTCTGCTCTCGTATCGTATTACTCTCGACGCTCTCAACAAGTTTAGCGAGTTTCAGTTTTGACTTCTGAGCGATCGCTTGGCGTTGATAAGCGTTTTGCATTCAATTTCTGCTCAAGCAAATCGAGCTCCGAGCAGAATAGATTGTTAACCTTCCAGCGTATGGACGTATGTCCCAAATATATATGTGTGTGTGTGTATGTGTGTGAGTGTGTGTGTGTGTGTGTAAGTGTGCACAATGCGAAAGAGTCGACATCAGCGTTGACTCGCTCGATTTTCCAACAACGCTCGACTGCATCTTAAATTACAAATAATCGCAATTGTCTGCGTTTTTAGCTAGTACACTCGGAGAAAAATGCTGTTTGAAATTCAACAATATCACTGGCATAGACTTTCTAAAGTCATTTCGTCTTAAAATATTCTTAACTAAGTGATTTCGACCGTTAATTTTTCTTAAGAACTGTAATTCTTTAAGCAATTTCAAAATATTCATTCTAGTATTTTTGTGCCTTAAAATAAAATTCTTGAGTTAAGCCGATTAAGTTTATTGGGATAACAGGATTGATTCAATTCTGACTATTCTCAAATAAGCAATTATGAAAATTCTCATTACAAACACTTTTCGGCTTATAATATGTGTAAAAGTTGCAGTTCTTCATTTTAACAGAAAATTCGATTGATGTAGAATTTGTATGACAATCTCAGTACTTAGAATAAGAACGAAATATCTTGCATCAAGCTATTAAGCTCTGAATTCAAGAAGTATCGCCGACATTTATACAATTTTTAATGGAGTATTATCATACTTAACTACTGTTTAATACTTTTAGCCTCGACTGGATTTGAGTACTAAATGTTCTACTTATTGTTTTGAGTGTAGGCTTTGGTTTTGAATTTGGGACTTGTGTTCGGGTGGTGGCAGCAGCTGAAATAATTGAGAGACAACGCAAAATTAAGAGATGATATGTGCTGCTATTGTTGTTGTTGCTGTTGCTGTTGTTGTTGCCGCTGATGTTGTATGTTTTGCATGCAATTTGTACAAAATGGATAGTCAGATAGGGCAAGCAGGCAGGCAGACAGGCAGGAAGGCAGGCAGTCAGTCAGCAACCCCTCAACCTCAACCCTCATTATCATTGTGATTAACTCGCCAGAAGTGAAAGCAACAAAATAAAAGCCTTGCCGCCGTTGCACAATAAAAACAACAAAGCTGCGAATTTTTCTAAAAATCGAAAATCGTGTCTGCGCCTTTGGGTGGCAATATCGTCAACAGCATCAGCAACGAGGCAAACGCCTCGAAATCAAAAAGGCAGCTCAACGAAACGTTGCAATCGTTTTGATCGAGCTGGCCAAACAACCCTCCCAATTTTAAGGTATATATATACAAATATATACATATATATTTATATATGTATATGCTGCACCCTCTAAGCTAATCCAAATGAACAGAAAAAACTCTGAGGCGATTCCTTGCCAGTTTCTGGCCTTCATCAACGCCATTTGCTGTTGCTGTTGTTGTTTGTCAACTGATTTAATTTCCTGGCTGTTGCCACTTTCAGGGAGTGCGTTGGCCCGCCTGCTGTGAGAGGGCGTGCACTGTTTGCTGGTCACACTAATGACAATATAGCACAACAGCAACAACAACAACAACAGCAAGAGCAGCAACAGCAACAACTATGAAAAGGGCAAAATTGTGGTGTGTAAATTGAACTGTTTCTACTTGAAATTTGTACTCGACCACATGCGGCTGCTTAGTGCCGGCCAAATGATTAAGGCTCATATGCAAAACACACACCACACACACGGTCTCATTAAATATGAAAAATACGTTTTTCCGATCTAGTAATTAACGCTAAGTACTACATACAACACACACACACACACACACACACACAATACATAAACGTGTCGGCAGCAAAAACATAAGAAATAAAAAAAAACACCTCAACACCAGTTCATAAATTATGCAAATGCTGGCGTGGGTGGGCGCTCCACAAATGCAACATGCAACAAAAAAAAAAATTAAAATCAAAATCAACTGCAACAATAACAGCAACTACAACAACAACTGCAGCCAGCTGTTGGCCATAAAGAAAAAAACGCTCAAACAATGCCTTTTACTGACGGCATTTCAAACAACAAATAAATTATTGAAGCCAAGCGCCAAAGTCAAACAAGTCAAAGACATTGCGTCAACAACAACCACAGCAACGATAATAACAACAATTGCAACAACAACTACAACAATTACAACAATCGTAAATATCTTACGGACAATTCAGAACTGTTGCCAAGCGTTGTTTGACCACACCATGAATACACAGCTTGCACAAAAGTCCAAGCTCGTGATATAAATCAGCATTTGCAGCTTTGTTAATGCCTATTTATAATACTTAACAAACCTGCAACAACAGCAATAACAACAGCAATAACAACAGCAACCACAACATGAGCAACAACATAAGCAATAACTGAGCAACACCCGCGCTTTTATTGGTTGCAATGGGCAAATTTCTTAATCTCAATCCGATTCAAAGCAGCGCCAGCATTTCGCAAATATTATTACGACGATTCTGCAATTTGAATTCCCTAACAGGAAATCAATATATATGAATCTTAGCTTAAAGTTGCTATAGTTCAATTATTATTTTTCGTCGATAACAACAACTCAAACTAATAGCAATGAATTTTAATCGTTTCAAAAAGTTGGTAAAATAAAAGAATAATAACTGAAATCAGCACTTGTGTATGTTAAGACTTGTAATAGATTATTGCCAAATTTGACTAAATAAAGAGAGGTTAAACATTGTTGTCAAAATAGTATTCCAAATAGCATTTTAACTTGTAATAGAATATTCCTAGATCTGTACTTAGATATATAATAATATATTATTTTTACAAACATATATGTATTTAATTTTAAATTGCGTTTAAATTAAGAAGGACACTTAACAATTTGGAGGTCTTACGTACTAATATTATTTCTCTTGAGGGTTTAGACTTCTTAATGTTTGGATTATAAATTAGTTTTATGTAAAATAACTTGAAATAAAATAGTTAGGTGTAGCACAACAGAAAGTGCATATAATCATCGGCATATGCAGACATTAATTCACCATCGATTTATTTTGAGTATTTCTTGCAGTTTTGTACTTTTGATGTGTTTGCTGATTGCCAATTTAATTTGGCCAAATAAGAAATGATTGCCACAAAATTGCAACATGCAGCGAGATGAACAACGCGCAAGGATATGGATAATATCAAAAAATGGCCAACAGGTTGAGTTGATATAGTTTATGCTTAATGCTCGACTTGGGGGGCACATCAACTTAAATGTAAAAATAATTAAAAAATAGTTTAGCTGCATAGCATAGAAAGCAAAAGTAGACGATAAAAAGCGAAAGAGCGCAAAACTGGTAAAACAGCTCTTGCCACAACAACAACAACAACAACAGCAGCAACAACAGCAGTAGCAACAACAAAGTTGACTTATTGGAGCACTTAGCTCAATTCTTGTTATTGTTACTGTTAACACACACACACACATACACACTCGCACACACACTCACACACATACATAATGGAGCTACCGCCTAGGCGAGCCATGAGTTGCTGTCTCTGCGAGTTGTTCCAAGGTTTTCCCAGCTCGCTGGCTGGCTATATAAGCTTGGGCGGCAACATTGCGGAAGGCAGTTCACTTACAAAACCCATTGCCGTCACTCTGCCAACTCCAAACTCCTTGTTAACGGACAATATATATACATATATATTGTATATAAAAAACGTAAAGGCGCCGCATCGCGTGTGATTCTCCCAAAAATCCCGATTATCGTGCAGTTTACGTTGTAGCTTTTTCAAGGATAAACCCAAATAACAAAAATGTTTCGCTTTGTGAGTTTATATATCTGATTGTGTGCATGTGTGCATGTGTGTGTATGCGTGTGTGCATGTGTGTGTACAGGTGTGCTAATTGTTATATCTTTTAGCTCGCATTAACCACACTCGTCAGTCTGGCTGTGGGCCAGAACTATCATCAGGATCCCAAGACGGCGGCCATTATAAGTGAGCAGCGTTATTTGTCTGGCGATGGTAAATTTGGTGCTGCCTACACACAGGAGGATGGCATCAATTTCAAAGAGGAAACCGACTCGGATGGCACACGCCATGGCAGCTACAGCTATGTGGATCCATCGGGCGAGCGTCGCACCGTCTCCTACACAGCGGGCAAGAATGGGTAAGTCAGCGAGATCGTTTATTAATTTAATTATAATTTCAATTTAATTTAAATTTAAATATAATTTAATTGTAATTTTTTTATTGCCATTGCAACAGCTTCCAGGCGTCGGGTGATCATTTGCCTGTGGCACCACCCGCACCACCACAACCCGTGCCCACTTCAGGCTATCAGCCACAGCAGCAGTATCAGCCCCAGCAGCAATACCACCAGGCTCCACAGGCACCACAGTCCTCATTCCGCAGCAACGACTATGGCGATGATGGTTCCTACGATACTCGCTACAATGATCCCTCCTTCGGTCAGAGCCAGCAGTCGTATCAACAGCCCGCTCCTCAGCAACAGTATCGTCCGGCACCGGCGCCAGTGCAGCCCTCCTATCAGCCAGCACCACAGCAAACTTATCACCAGCCCGCTCCTCAGCAGCAGCAGTATCAGCAGCAGCAGTATCAGCAGCCACAACAGAATTATTACACAACCACACCGAATCCTCATCGCTTTTCGCCACCTGGCAAGCTCTCGTTGAATCGTACTCCGGACGGTTTCACCTACTCCTTCAACAAGGTCTAAGCGCTGGAGAGAGAATCACATAGATTGAGCTCCTTTCTAATTGTAATCTTATGTAATCTTTCATTTATTCACACTACCCCACTACAGCTCGTATGTCTCTATCTCTCTCTCTCTCTCTCCCTCATTCTATCAGTCAATTTCTACTTTGTCTGTCCTTATGTTTTCTGATATCTATCCAGTTCTTAACTTCATCAAAACTCTTTTGTGATATGTCCAAGAAAGAAAATGAATTGAAAAACTCCTAGCAGTTTTTGTTTGTAATTTAGAATACTCCTCCTCAATACTCAATACTGTTTAAAAAACAAAACAAAAACCAAGAAAAACACATCCCAATTCCACTGTCCTAATAAATTTGTAAGTGTGTGCGGTCGAAGAAGACGTTAAAGAGAATTCCACAAAATGTTTTAATAACTAAACGGGGGCCACGGGACGTATAAGCAATATAAGTATTGTATATATTGTATGATAAACAGATGTATTTACCATTTTATAGACTCTTAAGCAATACATATATATTCTGACGAGCTGCCAGCATTAATTATTTTTATTTAAATTCTCAATTTTCTTTATTTAATAACAATTTTTTTCTTGGGCGTGTGGCGTTTGCATGTTATTTAATTTTAAGCAGATTTATCTTCAACACCTTGCCCGGTAAACGCCCCCATGGACATTGCACAACCGACTTTCATTGTATATATATATATATATATATATGTGTGTGTATCAGCGATACAATGTGAAACAAGTTTTTGGGCTGTGGCTCGGTTCGATTCTATGCAACAAACAAGGAAAGACTTCAAAACGAGTTTCAATATGTGCAAATTGTGCAAAAGAAAAAAAAATATAGGAAAAATACACTGAATTCCAATTGAAAATGAAATCAAGTACCTCCCTCAAAGCCCCCGCGCCAGTCCCTCCCAAAGAACCGGCAATCTATCTATCTAACTATCGGTGGGCATGTGGACTTGAGTCTATATTTAGATATATAATACCACGTACCATATGTAAACTAAGCCATACCCACTTTAAATTATAGCTACAAATATGTGGATATTATACCAGGCCAATCCTTTTCGTATCCACATTTGATTACAGGTTCTTATCCACACATTAAGACACCAATTAGTCTTCGATTCAGTTGAGCTCAGTCTATTTAATGATAGACCATATTCATATGTTAATGCTTAGGCACAAATGCAGCTGCAGTCAGAATTATATGAGTGCATACATATGCATGTATTCAAATGTAGTAAAAAAAATACAAAAAATATATAAAAAATATATAAAATACTGAAGATAAATAAATACTGAAATACCTATAAAAATAAATTATCTGCTAAAAATGGATTATAAATTTAAGTTATAAAATTATTAAAATTGGAATGGTAGTCAAACTATTTTTAATCTGAAATAGACAAAAACTTAATAGATAAAGTATGAAAAAGGTGTGAGAAAATCCATCGAGTAATAAAATGGTTAAAAGAATGGAAGGGAATATGAAAGGAGCTATAAAAATAATGAGAATTTGCATTTTATAAACCGCAACTGTATGATTCAATGGATTCAAATTATGATGTAAATATATGTACACAATAAAAACCATATAGAACCTTTCAGTTCTTAGGCACGCCTCAGATTAAATACGCTTACTGAACGGAGTCTACAATTGCATTATAAATTTAATAAGCTGACCAATAATAACAATTGAATTTATTTAGATATACATGAATACCTTTCCACATCGACGCGCTCATTAAATATGAGTTCTTATAATAAGCAACTAACTCAGATAATTGCATACCAATTGCAACTTTATTTGCCATTCGATTAGACAGGCTTCAGTTGTTTTATTGTAATTCGTTAATTATGCGTCAATATTTTGAGCTATTTACTCAATTACACGCCTCATCGGTTTCCCTTGTAGCCCGCTTGTTGCTCAAGCTCAACAGGCGTTGAGTGCAGCCCCAAGCTTACTTTTCTTTTCTGTTCGCGGGCATTCTTTGGCTCTCGACTCTCGACTCTCGACGCTCGACTGTTGGGCTTGGATTTGGATTTGCTTTCAAGGTCAGTTTTGTTGTTGTCGCTGCGAATCGAAGTCTGCTAAAACTACGAGTATATTTCTGTTGAAATTGTTAAGTCAATTAAGAAAATCAATTATGCTTTGTTTTGCTTTTTTGCAGCTACCTTTTTGCTGTCGATATTGTGGCAATAAAATAATCGCTTGCCCAACTGTCGATTTTCGAACACAATTTGCGAAAGAGGTAAAAGTCAAGAATTTGTTACGGCCACTTTGGGATAATCTTGGGTGATTGAGTAGTCCGCATTGACAACAGGTGTCCGGTTTTCGCATAAGGTTATCTTTTCGACTTGAATCATTAAGCTCGTAAGATTTATAGTCATGTTTTTTGAGTGGGTGTTTTTTAATAAACATAAAGCGGATTTTTGGGTGTGTTGAACCCATATAAATATGGAGACTCTAAATTTAAGCGTTAATAAAAGTGTATTATCCAAATTGTGTGAATTACAGAAAATCATTGAAAATCAGGGTTTTCCACATTTTTTTGCACATAGTATACAAATGAGTTTAAATAGCGCCATCTAGCGCGGGCAAGCCATTAGGCGATCAGCAGTGCAGACAGTCGGGGCAATAGATGGCGCTTTGGAATATAGCGTTGCCACTAAATAGCAAAGACAACAACCACAAAGACATAATTTTAAAAATGAAAACCATTTAATGGAGCAAAAATTTTGAAATCATAGATTACAGAAATAAAAAAATAGAATTTGCGACGTTTTTTGCATTGATAATAACTCACTTAAGAATTAATGTGGTCAGGGTATAATAATTGAGCAGGAGCTAGGAAAATAAATATTAAAATCAAATACCGACAACTAAATCGAGAAACACATTTAAAAAAAAAGTAACCTTTTCTTCACCTTTAAATTCAATTTGCAATTTACATAAGAAAAAACCAGATGGGTTAAATATAAAGTCAAAGGTTCACTATATTTACAGAACTATAATAAAAGTCTATACACACAATAAAATACATATTTAAATTAGTAAAGAATCTAAGACTAACTCCATCGGGTGTTCATTTTCACAATCTCAAACATTGATAACCAGAGCAGATCTATACTTTCGCTTCGGTTTGAGAAGATGTTTGGATTTTGGGGCACGTTTCAGTTCGACGCCGGGTGGACGTCTGTGCGGTCGACTGCCTTTAATTGAATGCAACGGGGAACGCTCCCCACTGAAATTGTTGTTGTTGTTGTGCAACGGACCCGGCCCCGAGAAGTTGGGCGGAAATGTCTCAAAGTCCTCGAGATCCAGGTCGGGTCGCTGCTCATGCGAATTGGATTTGAGATACTTTTGTAGCTTGGGATTGTTGAGCAGCTGCAGCTTGATGGCCTCGTCGAGCAGCTTCTGCTGATCCTCGAGGAAAGCCTCAACCTGTTTCTTGGACGCCACGCTCTTGTAGCGATCGTGATTCTTTGGTCGCACCTGTGGTACCTCATAGTCATCGTGGTCCGTCTCGAATACCCGGTAATCGTGTGAAGCACCTGTCGACTTGGGCGGTGGCACCAAATGGAACGGATCTGCATCGGATTCATAATGGGCCGGCACCCACTTGGAGCGCTTGGCTGGTGGCTGCTCCTCCACAGAGTGTATATCCGAGGCGAAACCTGAATGCCCACTGCCCTTGTATGGTGCAACAGCAGCATATTTGTGCTGCTTGTTGTACGACGAACCAGAGTTGAGTTTCTTGGGCACCGTTATGGGATGTTGGACGCGGATCTGGGTGCCAATCGTATACTCGCGACTATCCTGTGCCGCCTCACCAGAATATTCGCCCGAATAGCGCTCGCTGGAATAGTCATCCTCCTCCTGAAAAAAGTATGATTAAAACATGATTTACTTAGTTTAAGGTAGTCGGATTTAGGGGAGTCTTCCGTTGACTGACCGATGTGTATGGCCTGTAGTGCGTTTTCTTCAGACTCTTCTTTTTCACATCGCGTCGCTTGCTCTCATTGGTCTGCAGATCCCAGCGATAACTAGGCGGTCCATGAGGCGCAGTCAGCAGACGCACGGGTCCAGGTGGCCCCGCCGAGTTGTAGTAATTCCGACTATAGAAGGATCGAGGCGATCTCATGCCGTACGTAAACGAACTCAACAGCAGCACTGCAGTCAATATCTATAAATACATATGCAATAGATATGAAAGATATTTTTATGAATATTTCAATCCCTAAAAACTGGAAGCCAATCCATAAAAATTAAGTTGGCAATTGAGTATTGGAAGTGAATTTGAAAATATTTCGATGTTACTGCACGATATAAATTAATCAATAAATCTGATCAAAGATCTGCTAAGCTGTTCTAATAAAACTTTGAAAAGTGCCTAATCAAGTTTTTTAAGTTTTTTTTTTTTAATTTGTATTTTGTAACCAAAATAATTTGACCAAATTCACTTGTTACAAATGGGCTGAGAAATTATTTGAGCCAACTTGTCCAGATTTTTTGAACTTCAAATGCTTCTCGTCAGTCCGAAATTAATTTCGTGGACTGTGAAGATTTTCAAAGGATATCAGACTCACAAGTTTATAATTAAAACTTATGGACATTTTAAGCACTATCTTAGATAGCTGCCATTGATTGAAATTTCAATTTTTATTTCATGGTAATTTTCAAATAATATTAAAAGCACTGAACTCAAGTCCACTGAAATAACTTATCTACGGCTTGCCGATAGATATATCAATTGAAATCCTCAACAACAACTCTAGTGATAAATAAATAAATGAATTTTCCTTACATTCCAGCACAGACGCATTTTGTGTGGAGTTTTGTTTTGAAGCTAACACTTAAACTTCACTCGCCGAGATTTAGTTGATATTTCTTTTTTGGGTTTGGGATTGAAAATACTGTTATGTCTGGTGCTGCACGTCTTGAGCAGCCGCGTGGCCTTCACGAAACTGAAAGTTGAAGCAATGGACGCAACGGTTTTATGCCAACTTCCTTCCTAGTTTAACGGGGCAGAAAGCAAAACGCTGGCGCAACAACATGTTTTGCAAGCTGCCACAAGACGACAACTGTGGCCAACAAGACGAGCGCAAGCGATTCAAATCTGCGAAGCTGCCTCTCAACTGGCTCCATCTGAAACTATTGCTGATGCTGCAATTGTCAGCTGGACCACTCACAACAGCAGCAGCAGCAGCCGCAGCAGCAGCCGCAGCAGCAGCAGTGGCATCATCTGCATTTGGCAGTAGCAAATGGAGCACAAGGCATAAATAAAATGTTTTTTATGGCCGTGTAATAACTGCAAACATTACCATTTATTTAGTTTTTTGTGTGAGTGCAGAGCGAGAGATGCAATTAAGTAATTCACACTCTAATCGCAAAATGATTGTCTGTGAAGATTAAAGTGTATTTAAGCTTAAAATAAGTTAATCTGTTATTGATTCAACTTAAATTTGCTTGGCCATTAGTGCAGAGAGAGAGACAGACAAGCAAAACGACATTCTTTTAAGATTGCAGCGTGCTTCAAGTGAGCTTAACATAAGTAAATAATAAATAACTAGGAATAGCAAATGAATTCTTGACTTAAGCTTAAATGTACTTCGATCAGGAATTCATTTAAATGTTTTAATAAATTCACTCAAGCACTTCTAATATTAAAGTAATTAATGCAAATATTTTACGATTTCACGTCGGATGGTTTTTAGATTTTAAAATTTTGTATAAGACCAACAAATGCATTCTGCAATTAATTTAATATTTGTCCTTCCCGTATATATAATTATTTATAGATTGTACATTTTTCGGACTATTCCAAAGTGTGGTGGCGTGTCATATTATTATTTATTTTTTATAATTTCTATAACTAAACAAATAGATTGTGCAATTGATTTAATATGTTCACTTCTCGCATAAATTATTCTTAATGGATTATATTTTGTCTGCCTTTTTGTTAATCAACATCTAATTAACTTAATTTAACTTGCTTGAGTTTCACTTCTAATGAGTTACTGATTTTGATTATAAATATACTTGAATCAAGATCTCATTTAATTGTTTTCAGATCGCTGATAGGGCAACAGTTTTTCCCTGCTACTATTATTATTATTATTAAGTAATTATTGAAAATATTATAAAATTTTATATTTATCTTTGCTATGCTTTCATTTTTTATTATAAATATTATTTAAATTATTATTATTATATAACATTGAATAGTGCACATTTTTTTCTGTCTGTGTACTTGTTTTCTCACTGTTTACAAACGTGTCTTATTAGCTGGGCCAAAACAAACAAACACAGAGGCAGAGGAAGAGGCAGTCTTTATCCAGCTGTTAGATCTCATGGCTGTTTGGCTGGTTGGCTTTCGTTAACTGGTTTGAAGATGTTGCTGCTACCAACGCTGCGTGTTACTCAATATAAAAGTAGCTGTTTCCACTTGCACTTTTTTTCTTTTTTGTTTGGCCTGAAGTTCAGGTTCAGCTGCTGCCAGGAAATTGTGGCGTTACACGTCTTGGCCTTTTGGTTGGACTACTTTCTAGCATGGACAGGATGCAACAGGCAACAGGCAGCAGGCACAACGAAACAATACACAATGCGGAAGTCCTGCCTTGTCTTGACTTGTCGTGTTTGGCGTCTTGGTAGGTGGAAGTTGAAAATTGGAATTGAAATTTCAATTGACTGGCCAACCAATGTACAATTGCGTAACATTTCATCTAGCGCCATTTGAAACTCTTTTCCTTTATCCGCTTATCCTGCTAGTTTGCTTTTCATCTTTTTTTTGTTGTTTTAAACACTTAAGCGTATGCCCCTAATTAAATAGATGCAGCTTAATGGCAACTTGATTGTTGCATTTGCTGTTGCAAGCACAATTATCCAATTTTCAGCGATTGAGTGGCAGTTGGCTTGATTCAACATTTCCCCAACCAATTTCCCAGGCAAGGTCAAGTTTAAGTTCAAGGCGCGTGACAATTGTAAAAACAACTTTTCATAATTTCTGTTTTCCTAGTGCAATATCAACTCTCTCAGCTGAGCCAGAGTTTGAGCCTGGCTCTGAGCTGGTTTGAGTTCCGTTTTCAACACCACAAATTGAGTCAACGGTTGTTGGTGAAATGTAAATGAAAATGAAAATGTTCAGGTGAAAGGCTTTTTTTTTAATGCCCACCTCTGGCAATCCCTGACTGCCTTTGGCAGCTCAAATTAAGGTGCCTTTTAATTTCAGCTATAAATTTAACAATTATGCATTAAAATTTATTTTATTATTTAGCTGGCAATTTATTTATTGTTAGTCGTTTTTTGTTATCCAATTATGTTTATTTGGCATAAGCTTGTAAATTTGCAACCACCAAAAGAAAACCAATTTCTACAAGCTCAAATGTGGCGCAATACAAATTTGTTTTTTATGATTATTGTCAATTCCCATCATTTTCCCAGTCAAATCTCTGTGAAAGCGTATTTGCGTGCATCAACGTAATCTTTTGGAGCCGTGACATGTATGTGTGTCGACATAACAATAAACTAACTTAACTAGTAAATTTTAAGTAATTTTTCACACTTTTCCAACAAATATACTTCACAACTTTTTGAGTTGCAATTGGATTAAATTTTTCAAAAGTCTTCTTTGAAAAAGTATTGCAATTATTTCAAAAATAATATTTTCATAGCAGCATAAATATTTATATACCAAAGTTGATAGAATTCAAAGCAAATATTTAAATAAGCTGAAACAGTTATTGATTAGATATTTAAGTGGCATCTTCGCTTGAGATTTACATGGAACTAAATCTCCGATCTTAATATATGTAAATACCAAAACTCAGCTAATTAGAGATTGCCTTAGTTGCTAAAACAAAGATTAATTAAGTTTTAGACAAGATATTCAGCGATATATCTAATCTTCTAGAATACTAATGTTATCTATCAGAAACATTCAATTTTATCATTTTATATCATGAGTAGCTATATATATTTATACGGAATATATCTAAAACGTTTTTTCATTTGTCCACAACTTAAGAGCCACTAAACTAAAGTTTAACCTCAACAACCACATCAAAATCATTTTTCACGAAAACGTATTAAATATTAATCCGTCTAAACTAATTATATTTTATTAGCTAAGTAACTTAGCCCCACATATACATTCTGAATCATCACCAACAGCCGAATTTATAAGGCAATGCATATCTAATCAAAAATATGCAAATAAATATATGTGTACAATATTTAGTTAGTACAGGGTATATCCACGTCGAACTCTTGAGCACAGCTGCCTTACAATTATATTTTCACTCCTAATATTTTTATGGAACTTACTTAAATTGGAATACGACTTATAATTTGTTAGCTTGGTCTTATATATTTATAAATCATATTTATCTCTGACATTTATAATTGGTTGAGCAAATTATTTCTGTGCTTGTGCCAAGAAACCATCACCGAAATGAAGCGAATTTGTAAACCGGAACAGTTTTATCCATAGATATATGTACATACGTTATTATAGCTTAAGAGATTTATTGCCAAACAAGCCAATTGACTTGAAATAGCTACCCCATGAATAAGTTGAAACACATGTTATGATGTAGCCACAGTGCTTGATTAGCATTTTTATTAATCTTTTTCTTTTCGCTCACTTAAATGACTAAATTAATACATTTCGAATGCCCAATAAGATTGAATAACAACCAGCATCTGAACAACACTAGTATATAGCAATTAAATTGGGCAAGATCATTAGCACTATGAATAATATTTATTCCGCCAAGTTGGCGGTGCTTTTTTCTTCTTATTTTTGCAATTTTGTTGTGGGTGAAGTCAGATAATCGACGAAGCTCTTAAGTTGTCGCTGCCGGCGTCGCAGTCGCCGTCGCAGTCGACGTCGCATTAGCAGCGGCAGCAGCAGCAGCTGATGCATTCAATTAACTCGACACGAAGGCAACTCAATGGATTGCATTCATTAAACACAAATATCAAATATCGCAATGTGCACTCAGAGAAAAAGTAGAGCGAATTGTTCTCAAGAGCATAACGAATAAAAGTAAGATTTTTTTTGTAAGCCCGATTTTATCATTGGTCAAACTACCCTTTGAGCACAATTGTTATCATTTTAAAACCGTTGCTTGTAAAGATCTCTCTTAAATAAATAACTGAATTATTTGAAGTAAGTATACAACTTTTCTTTTTTAATTATTTAAAGTAATAGAAATTGTGTTAAGTTAGCAAGGTATTCCTTTAAATAATAACTGGTTTATTTGAAGTAAGATTACATCTTTTCTCTTTTTTAATTATTTAAAGTAAGCGATGAAGTAAGATTCTTAATTTAAGTACTTGGGCGTGTTAGTTCTTAAATCAATTAATATCGGCTCAAAAGAAGCTAATTCAGCTTGAATCACGAATTAAAGTTCCTAAACTTATTATTTCTTTCTTCGGACCGATTTAAAATCAAGAATTATGCGTATTTATTTTTGAAGGTTTAAAGTCGATTTATGCATGAAATTTGAAGAAGAAAACATTAGAAATTCTAAAAATTAGGATTTTGGATTGAATTCAACCATTTTTTGTGCTTTCATTTGTTCATTTTGAAATGAGAATAATGCATAATTATTTATGAATATTTATAACCGATTTGATCTTCAAATTTGTAGAAAGTAGAAAAAAAACTTCACAAATTGTCTTCAGTTTGCACTTGAATTTAGCACCACACTTTTTCGGCGAGTGTACGTTGTGTTGTTGCTATCTCAGTCTGGCAAGCCGACGCTGACGCGCTGCCCGGCCGAGCTGCGACGCGCCAGTGACGACGTCGACTGCGGAGCAGCGGCACCCACATCGACAACCAAAGCGTCGCCGTTGAAGCAGAGACTGCTGCGCAGGTGTTTGCGTGGGTCAGAAAGAGACAGCGACGACGCCTCCGCACCAGCAGCGTCAACAATTGCTGCTGTCGTTGTTGATGTTGCTCGTGTGTCATCAAAATTGTGCTGAGCTCTCATTGTTCTCATCGTTGTCTCCGGCAACATTTTTGGCAAGACTTTCCGTGTGGCCCCGTTGCTATTACTGTTGTTGTTGTTGTTGCTGTATTCGCTATAATTATTGTGACTTTTTTTATTGTAGTTATTTAATGATTTTATATTGCGACCAGTTTCCTCATATGGTGCTGTCTGTTGCTGTTGTTGGTGTTGGTGTTGTTGCTGTTGGCCACTTCCTGTGCGCATATTTGGTTGCAACTGGCTCGGTTGGCGCTCGTCTGGCTCATAGTAGGCATACTCGGCTGCCTCCTCGTTGTAGGTGACATGCTTTGGACTCCGCACTCGCAACACACGCATGCCGTTCTCCACATAATCCACGTGGACATCATCCACATCCTCAATCAGTGGTTGCTTGAGTATTTTCTTGGGCACAGCTCGTCTGATGGGTTCGTATTGCTCCCGTTGCCATTTCTGGCCATCGTTGAGGGGCTTCTTGGTGACCAGCGGCGGCAACTGTTGCTCACGTTCCACGCTCAAGTGACGCACATTGTGCTTCACCTGCAACTTGGGACTGTTCTTGGAGTTGAGTTCCATTTCACGTTTGTTGTTCATGTCCATTTTGGGTCGTCTTGTGTTGTTCTGCGTTGGTTTGCCTTCATTGCTGTTGACGTAATCATAGAATTGTATTGTGGAGCTGTAGGCTTGTTTACGTTTCGCCGCACTCGGATCGATCTCATCGACATCTTTGATGGGCGGCAGTGGGCGTGGCACGGTGTAAACATCTGTCAACTTGGGCGTCACTTCGCGTCGCCTGTGGCTCGGCAAACGGGAGCGATTGTTGCTGCTGCTGCTGCTGCCCTGGCTGGGCTGTAGATTATCGTAGAATTGAATGGAGGACTTGGCGAATTCCTTGTGGAACATTTGACGCGTATCCACGTTGGGCGTTGAGGCATCGGCCTGAAATGAGTTCACCCGCTGCACTTGCCCCACACGTGGTCGCTCCGTCTCCAGTTGCAGGCTGTTCCTCCGTTTCACGCGGGTCTCCAAGGCGCTGTCGACTCGGGTGTCGTCGGGCCAGAAGAAATGCGACTCTTGACGATTGCGCCCGTTGCCGCATTGACGTTCCACCATTTTGGGCGGCAGCCCCGTATAAAATTTGCCATTGATCATGTTGCGGAGCTGCCTGCGAACGCTATGAACCACAAATGCCAACTGAAAAGTGTTGTAAACAGAACCCGAGTTTGGCTCCCTCGACTCAGTTCAGTTCAGGCCGTAGGCGTTCAACTTGACGGCGATGCTGGCGTTGCTGCTCGGCTCAACTAATTTGCAATTCTTGCAAAAACAACATCAAAATCAAAAAGCAACAACGACGAACACACATTTCAAGTCAATTCAATTTATTAGCGACTGCGCTGCCAACTGCACTCGGAAAAAAAGTTCGCGCTTCACTTTAGAAAATTAACCTCAAAACTATCAAGTTTTTCATTTCGTTAGAAAACATTTCTATATATAAAAATAAAATTTTCTAAAAATTGGAAAAGCTTGCAGTCAATCTACAAAAATACTGGATTTACAACATACCTGCTAAATGATTAGGTGAGTTACCTTGGCGAATTACTAAAATATGGGTAGATTTTTTCTAAGTGTGCGACGGCGACTGCAACGACGAGTTTCCGTTTAAGGTCAACTTGCCGCATTTTTCATGAATAAAAAAACATACAAACGAAAAGTTGTTTTTCGTTGACCAAAATGTTTACGCTTATAATTTGAAGTCTGCGAAACGCCAACTTGTCTTCACAATTAAGCCAAAAAAAAAAAGTCGACTCTAAAAGTGGCGCAATTCTGTTTGGTTTTCTTTTGGTCGAGAACAGCTGCCAATTATTGTCTGCCAAAAATGGGAGTAATGTGTTAGATTTGGCATTGCTTCTAACTGACAATAAGTTTCTGTATGTCAGCAGTTGGCTGCTAAGCACAACTAAAAATGATTGAATGATAAGTGGCGCAACAAACTTGATGACTTAGCTAGATGTGTGAAAAAAGTCAAATTTCTGATGTGGAACTTTCGGTTTTTAAATAGTTCGGTTTTAAAATGAGCTAAGGAAGCTCTTCAGAAATCATTAACAATGAGTTGTGATTAGCGGCGCTGTCAACTTTCGTGCAATAAAAAAGCTAATTTAATGTGGAAATTATGTAATGGAGGATTGTCTGTTTAAAAAAAAATAAAAAATAAATGAAAATAAAAATAAATTAAATAAATAAAATTAGTCATTTAGAGATAGCATATTGATGTTTAGATCTAATATCCTTAGTTTTGTATACACATAAAGTAAGAAAATCAACTTTAAGTTTTATAGATGATAAGAGAAAAATAAGAGAAGACGGCATTCGAACGTACAAGACGTACAAGGCACATTTAAGAATTAATTCCAAGTACTAACTAAAATAAAATAAATAGTAATATTCAATATTTAACTAAATTAAAAAATTAAAAATCAAATAAAATAAAATAAGCATACATTGAATAAATCTTTCTTCTTCATTAAACCTCCAATACAAGTGCATCATACTTTTCCCGCGCAAATAAACCCAACAGTCGGTTTATTATTATTATTTTGATTAGTTTGCGCTGAGGTAAATGCGTGTAAAGGTAAATAGTGTGTTGAATTTGACTGGCGAACATTGTGTGATAAGCAAATGCCGAATCAAAGCAATAGTTGGCCAACCACAGTTCAAATAAAGCTGACTTGTTTGCTCATTGACCGGGCCTCACAGGGCTGCATTGCATCCGCATCCGCATCCGCACCCGCATCAGCAGTCGGGTGTTAAAACCAATTAAAATCAATTAACAACAACAACGAGTGAGCTCGACTACGAAATAGCCGTTTCGATTAACAAAATTAATCTTACTTATCCGATAAAAACCAATTTGCGCATATTATAATTGGAATCTATGTCATTAAAATTGTGTTTTTTATTGCTATCGCAAAACGGGTATAGTTATTGATTATATATAGAATAAAATTGATCTGCTTGTGGAAGACTAAAGACTAAATTTGGAACTTAATTAAAGTGGATATATCTGATGAGCTCTCAGATCGTCTTAATTATACAAACAAACAGACAGACATGAGTAGATCGACTCGCCTTTTGAGACTGATGAAGAATATATATAATTTCTAGAGACACAGCTGGTTACACAGTTGTGCACAATTTAAGGGGTGCTCGTTATAAAAAGCAGTACAGACAACTCCAATTAAATGTTTCCCATTTTCATTATTTGGTACCTAGATAAATTTTGTAGCTTTTCTATTTCAAGTGAATATTTATGCCACAATTTGTTAGTAACCCTGCTGGCCACAAACAATTCGACAAAGCCAACTTAAAATTGTTTAATTTTATTGTATTTAATGTATATATTTTCAATCATTTTCACATTGTTGCTGTAGTATTTTCTTTTTGTTGTTGTTGTTGTTTGGAATGTGAGTATCATTGACGGACTCTACTGAACTACTTACACACTTAGGTATTTTTAATATTTGTTTTTCTTTAAGACATACATATCGTATTGCTGTTTGCATAATTATAAACAATTGATTTAAACGCGTACTATTTTACACAAATACATTCATGCACATCGAGATTGTAGCTCATATCTAACTTAAAGTGAAATGATCTCAAAAGTGTTTTGGAAAATTCATGAAAAATAATATCTCAGTTTTATGGCTGGGTATTATTTCTGTTTGTTGTTGATGTTGCTTAGTAAATTTGTAATGGATATGTAAAATGACTTAGACTAAATAGTTAGATGGTGTTTACATTTTTTGGTATTTTCTTTTTCGTATATCATTCACATAAACATTATTTTGTAAGTATTGCGTAGTTATGGTGACTTTTTTCATTTCCTTTCTCTTCTTTTAAAAACAAATCATTTAAGAAACGATTTGATGTATTTCAATTCAATTCAATTCAATTCAATTCAAGAAGAAGCATTTCATGCAAAAACTATTTGAAAACTTCTCTACTATTCACTTTTATCTCATACAGTTAAACATACACTTAAGCGAGTACTCTTAAATTAAGTAATATATTTTTTTGTTTTTTAAAAACTTTATTTACAATTTGTATTTATTGCTGCTTGCAAAGTAGTCAGACGCATCCTGAGGCGACACAATTTTCGTTGGCCCAACTTAATTGGCCAACCTGGCCTTTCTCCACAAAACGCCAAATGCCAGTTATGTGTTGCAACATTATCCAGCTGCAACATTGTGCACTTATTGCTGCTGCTGCTGCTGCGGCTGCTGTTGTTGCGGGGGCAGCATTGGCGACATGACAATGATGTTGGCTGTTGCTGTCTGTCCATAGTCCAGTGGCTTTTGCATTGCATCCGTCGAATCTGGCGCTCGGGTGATTACACAATACTGGTTGCCATTGTAGGTGACAATGGGCATGGTGTTGCTGCCGCCGGCAGCATCGATGCCAGCAACATTAATGTTGCCCGCGTGCAATCCAGCGCTGAGCTGTGCCTGCATATAACTAGCTGCCGTCGGTGAATTGGCAATGATGTGCGAAACGGGCACGGACACCTAAAAATCGGGGTTGCAAGAGGGGGGAGTTGAAAGGGTTTGATAAACACACAAATTCAGTTCAGAGTGAAAGTGACAAATATTTTGTTGTTGGTTGTCTGTTGTTGTTTGCTGTTGTTTGTTGCATGCTGATGGCGTGTGCTGTTGTTGTTGGTTGTTGTTGTTGTTGTTAATAGTTAGTTACTTCGTGTCCCTGATGAGTGCCGCTGTTGTTGCTGTTGTTATTGTTGCTGCTATTATTATTATTGTACATAGGCGCGCTGGTCTGTTGCTGTTGCTGCTGCTGCTGTTGTTGCTGTTGTTGGTGGTGCTTTCTGGCTGCTTTCTTGCCGCCAGCAACATGTTGCTGCTGCTGTGGCGGCTGCTGCTGATGGCTGGCATTGAGTATCATCTGATTTTGTATGATTATCTTCTGGCTGTTGCTGTTGTTGAGTATTTGATTTTGGTTAGCATCAATTTGATAGCCGCGATTGTTGCTGCTGCTGTTGCTCTTAGCGATGACGGCTGCTGTTTTTGTGGACTCTACGACTAACCGTTCCTGTTGTCAATACTAGAAAATGCCCAAGGCGACGGACAGAGAGAGAGAGAGATACAGAGTTTAGAGTCGCAATCCGCTTGAGTCAATAGCAATTCGCCATTCGCCTCGGTGGGCTCAACCGACATTTGCTCACCTCCAGATGACTCTTGGCATGAATGGACCACTCGTCCCGGCTCGAGAACATCCTTCCGCACAGCTCGCACGTCCACGACAACTGTTGCTGGTGGTGCGGTATTATGATGCCCGGTATCGCTGTCGGCGCCCCCTGCGCCGATTGCACAATGATATTCTGGGCCGCAACCTGGACAGCCTGCTGTTGCAGCTGCAACTCCAGACTCTGTTTGTTATCCTCTGGCGGCGGATCTGGTTGCTCCTTCTTCTTGACCATGTTATTGAGTCGCTTCCCAAGCGGCGCTATGTTTGTCGGCGTCACATGCTTGAACTTGTTCATATGGATGACCAGCTTGTCCCGCCGGGCGAACGCCTTGTTGCACACCTGCAATGGGATTAGAGATTGGGAGGGGGCAGCTGTTAGTCATGGATGTCATGGAGCGATGGCCATTTGCCGTGTCAGTTTCAAGGGCTGTTTATACTTCACAAATATAGGGCTTCTCGCCGGTGTGGATGCGCATGTGAATCGTTAGTTTATCCTTGCGCGCCAATCCTTTGCCGCACACGGTGCACTCGAATGCTTTATTGGTGGCTGATCATAGAGAGAGAGAGAGAGATTTAGTTGGGATTAGTATTTAGAATTGTTTATTTAATTGCCTCAATTAGCCATTGGTTCGGCAGCAACTATAACAAAAGACTCCAGGCACCCTAGACGATGACTAAGAAGAAGAATAAAAGTGAGAAGAATCATTTCTAGAACACTTCAACTGCTGCTTCTTCTTCTCCGAAATCCCCTCCTTACTAGAAATGCAATCCGTCTGGATTATTATCTAATCTAGTTGTTGTTCCATAAAGAAAGGTTAGAAATCTACTTCAATTTAATATTTATAAAAGGATTAAATAGTTTTTTTCCTGGCTTATTCATTCGAATAAGAGGAAGGACAATTGTTTACAATAATGATTAATTTTTATATTTATATTTATTTAATATTAAGGATAGATAAAAATATTCTACACTTCGCAGGGAATCGTCCTTGGTTATCTGTCCAGTACAGGGATAAGTGTCAGGAGAGAGGAGCAGAACTCCGCCTAACTTAACCTAATATTTATAAAATATTAATTAGTTATACTTTGCCACTAAAGGTATTAGGGCATATTGGCTTTATGTAATGTTCGATATACTGTCTTTCCCTACGTATGAATGCAACTTTTCACGACACCCTAGCATCCTAGCTGTTTATCAGCTCCTATTGCTCATGGGTAGCAGTGTATTTGGCAGTCGGTTCTCGCTTGTTTTCACTTGGGCTGGCTACTCACACTTTGAGGGGTTGGTTTTGCGTACGCCGGATGAAGCCTGCTGCACCTGTTGCAGCGCCTTGAGGCGACTTGCGGGATGCATGGAGCCACCCTCCACATAGGGTTCGGTGAAGGGTATCAGATTCGGCTTGGGTATATTGTAGGTGAGTTGCTCAGCCGCCGACCAGGTGCCCAGGCTTTGGAGGACCCGCACGCCCCCCTCGAAGCCCATGCCATCGTCGGGCACGGTGAAAGTGCTCTCACCCGCTGCACCACCCGCCGCACCACCCGCCGAACTGGAGGAACTGATCTGTGGCACTTTAATGGTGGCCGCATAATGTTGTTGCTGCTGTTGCTGCTGCTGCTGTTGCTGCTGCTGCTGTTGCTGCTGTTGTTGTTGCTGTTGCTGTTGTTGCTGCTGCTGTTGCTGCTGCTGTTGTTGCTGTTGTTGTTGCTGTTGCTGCTGTTGCATGCTGCCATTCTGGTTGGCGGTGGGTGAGTTCTGTTGCTGCTGCTTGAACTGGATGGCTGCCTGGGCCATTTGCTGCTGCACCGCCATATGGGCCTCCAGATATGCGTTCTTCTGCGCCACCGTCATCTTGTCCATGTTAACGGTGCCGTCCTGTAACCCAAACTGGCAATGAAACACTTGACTCAAAACACCACCAGGCCCATTTCCCACTTCGTTTCGTTCTCTTTGCCACCCCTAAACAAAAAAAGGCGCGCGCAAGTTTGTTGCGAAATTTTGCCAACCACCCAAAAAAAAAACAAAAAAAAAAAGCAGGGAAAAATAAAATAAAAAAATGAATGAGAAAAAAATACTTTGCCTGCCCTTACGCAAAAATTTGCGACTTGAGCTTTTGCTCGGGCGAATTTTCAATGCTGCCCCTGTTCCCGACTGTGTGTGTGTGCGTGTCCGTGTGCGTGTGTGTGTGTGTGTGTGTATGCCGGCCTGGGTCTGAGACTCTTCCGTGTCTGCCTCTGAATTTATTTTAAGCGCGCCACTTGATTTAAACCACAAACATTTTTTTGCATTTGCTGCAAAACTTTGCAGCCAATTTTTCACACAACTATCTTTTTTTTGTTGGTTGCAAAACTTTTTGCCACATCGCGCACTTTATTGACATTTTCATTGCCTGCGTTTTTTTCTTATAATTTTCGCTTTTCTTTTGCTCGCTTTTTTTTTGCAATGTTGCCTTTGCTTTTGTGCTTACCACAATTGAAAATCAATAAAAAACGGCCGCCGTTGAATATTTGCGTTAACGAATTTCTTGTTGCTTTTCTTTCCTTACTTTTATATTTTTTTTTGCTTTGCACTTTTTGGGTTGCAGAATTGGAAAACGGAATTATTCTATATGCGAGTTGTATTTTAGTTATTGCTACTTCCTCGAGTCAAAGCCCAGCGCCTTTTGTTTGTGTATGTATTGCGAAACTGATTTCGAGTCGGACTCGACTCTGTCTCAGTTGCCGTCGCCGTCGCAGTCGCAGTTGCAGTCGGCGTGGACGTTGACGTCGAGCACAATTTGAGTAATTATTTGTTTTTCTTGAACGAGGAAAAAGGAACAGGACTCATTGGCTGTGGCAGACAGATACTAAAGCACCGCTGCTGCTGCTGCTGCTGGCTGAACTTGAGTCTCGAAGGCGGAAGCGTAGCCAACAATCAAATCTATTGCATACCACTCGGCGTTCTAGCCGAGAGCTTTTCTCTCTCTCTCTCTCTGTCTCGCGCTTACTCTCTCCCACTCGCTCTCTCACTCACTCACTCTCTCTCACTCTCTCAGAGTCGCTTGGTGGTGGTTAGCTGGCTGAAACAATTCGGAATTGAAACCAAACTGTAACTTTGACAATGACAATCGCAAAGGCCGCTTATCACCAGCAATAGCAGCAGCAGCCAGTTCACTGCCCTCTCTTCTCACCTCTCCCCTACCCTCTCCTCACCTAACCTCACGTCGTTCGCCTCACCTGAAAGTCAATGGTGGCGCGAATGTTGCGCATTGAGGCAGCATAATCACGCAGCAAATGCTCGTTCCGCAGACAAATCCGACGCCATTCGTACAGGTGCTCCAACCGGTCGAGGCACACTTCACAGATGTGCTTGGGCAGGTAGTCGTCCTTGGTTATCTGACAGGACAGTAAGGATAACAAAAAAGTTAGGCAAAAGGGTATTTTTGATAGAATGAAGCCGATTGCAATCCATAAAAAACTAAAATCATCAATTGAAATTCGAAAAAAAATTGCTAATGATATTTAAGCATCAATTGGCAACCACAAAGATCGCTGAACATATTTAATAAACCATTTTAAAATTGTTTTTTTAATTCATCCAGCTGCTGTCAAAATAAAATAAGTGCATACTTTTTGGAAAAAGTTAAAAAATAAATTAGTTGAGTAAAGTCAATTAAAAAATTAAGAACATTTTATTTAAACACAAGCAACCAATAGTGAAGAAAAACAAACATGAAAAGTTGGCCTAATTATAAAAATTATGAGCAACAAAATTAATTAATTACTTGAGTTTGAAATATTGCATTCTTAGCCGAAGATTACAAAGCCTTGGGAAATTGCCATAATTTAAATTAAATTAAAAATTTAAAAAACGAATCCAAATGTTGGAAGCATAATAACATGCCTAGCTGATGAGTGAGGATATCTTGTTCTATAAGAATATAGAATAAATATAAGAATATAAATACTTTAGTGCATTACTTTCAGTGCATTACAAAACTTCCCAACAAAAATTGGAATATCCTCCACAACAACCAGCTTACTTTTCGCCAGAGACAAACATATTTTATTCAGTTAAAAAAATTGTAAAAATTGTAATTTCCGAGCTGGCATAATTTGAAGGCAAACTCTGACTGTGGCTTGTCTTCCTTTGGGAATAGAGAATACACACGCAAACACACACTGCACACACACACTGCACACACACACACTGTACACACACACTTACATTCGCCTGGAGCAGAGTGCGCAGTTTGTAGAGCAATTGTCGGTGCTCGGCCTCCTTCTTAAAGATGTGCAACTTGCCGGGGCCTTGATGAATGGCGCACAATCGACACAGTTCAGCAAAGTTGCTAAAGTTTAGTGCCACATTCGCGGCATCGTTGTGCCCCTCCACCTGCTCCTGTTGCTGTTCGACCTCCTCCATCGCCTGCTCCTGCTGCAAGTACATGTTGCTGCCATGTGTTGCGCCTGCATTGTCGAGGATATGTTGCTGTTGCTGTTCTTGTTGCTGCTGCTGCAGTTCGAGTGTTGCTGCTGTGTGCTGTATGTGCGATAATTGTTGATTGCTGTTGCTCAACATCACGAGTTTTTAGCGTGTTTTCAGTTTTTTCCTATTTGCTCAAAATGTTGCTGCTTTGGGTTGTTGTTGCTGCTGCTGTTGCTCGTACACATTGGGTGCAATTAGTTGTAGTTGTCTTCATGCCTACACTTAGAGAAAATATTAGAGAAATTTGTACAAATGAAAAGAGTAAAAAATTTATCTTTTTGATTGTTTGTCATAAGTTACCATTCCGATACCATCTCGAAATTAAGCCCGATTTTCAGCTGCAACATTCTGGCAGTTGCTTCGGATAAAAATGTTCCACATACATAATTATTTCAAAAGTGATCCGATTAAAAATCATAATTCATATTTACTCGTTTGGGGATATTACAAAATGAAGCCTGTTTAATATTAATTGTAAGCCAGCTGCACTTGAATTAAGAACCAGCTTTTTCTCGGTGTGTAGCTGTATGCACCTGCACACTCATAATCCGTGCACCCACCTGATTGATGGTTCGGGAAAAATCGATGCAATTGCACTTGAATTCGAAAACCCACCAATAATTGCTGGCAATCAAAAAGCAATTGTTGCCAATCAATAATTGGATTTTTGTTTTGGCCATATTTTTGTTTGTAAGCCAACTAGAGTTGACACACATTGAGCCAAAAAAAACACATCTGACATTAAAAAACACACAAATGCAGCACGGAAAGTGATTAATTTTTATGTCTATTTTTTATTGGACACCAAAAAAAAAACAGAATAAAAACAAGAGCCATATGTAGCTCAACTTACGCTGTGGCAGAAATACTGGCGCGAACTGTGAGCGCTTTTGTTGCAACGTCCTCGTCCTCGTCCTGTTTCTGTTCCTGTTGCACTTGCTATTTTCCATTTTTTTTATTTTGCTTTTGTTGCCAGTGAGTGTGAGTGAGAATAAATGTGTGTCAGTTGTGTGTGAAAAGTGCAGGCTGTTTGCCACACGGCGCAGTGCGCATTGTTTGGGGGCAGCAATGTGGGTGAATTTGGGGGCCAGTGGGTGCAAAGTGGGGCAAATTGTTGGCTTGTGTTGGTTGGCCTTCTTTCTGTACACCACAAATTTCTAATTTATTATTTTTAGCCAAAGCATAAAAAGTGTGAGTTTGAGCAACAGGTGCAAATTAATCCGCTGCCTGAGCATGTGGTGCCTCCTCAGCAGGAGTTGGAGCAGGAGGAACTTCCTCAGCAGCAGCTGGAGCAGCCTCCTCAGCAGCAGCTGGAGCAGCCTCCTCAGTAGCAGCTGGAGCAGCCTCCTCAGTAGCAGCAAGAGGTGAAGCTTCCTCAGCAGCAGCTGTAGCAGCCTTTTCAGCAGCAGCTTCCTCTGCAACGGCAGCTGCTTCTTCAGGAGGAGGAGGAGGAGCAGGAGTTGTCTCTTCAGCAGCTGGCTCTGCCTCAACTGGAGGAGGAGGAATTGCTGCCTCTTCAGCGGCTGCTGCCTCCGGCTGTGCCTCAACATCATCGGCCATAGAAACGTGTCCCACCATCTTTGCCGTTGGCGGCACACACGTTGAGTACGTGGAGCTCTCCTTTTCCTGCTCCAACTCGTCCTCGTCGACAAGGAACAAATCGAATTCTTTGGACGACTGCTGCTGCTCCTCCTCAGGCTCAACTTCCTCATAGACAATGATCTCCTTCCAGATGATCGCCTCGTCGAGGCAGACGGGCTCGTCACTTTGCGGCTCCAGGCGCTTATTCAAATCCATCTCGGAGACGATGGGTTCGGTGTGATCGAAGCCGGCACAGGTGACACACGACGACGTGGTCAGCAGCAGCGATGAGTGCGGCGTGGTGCTCGACAGCATCGAACTGCTGCTGACCGACTTCTCCTTGGGCTTGGCATCCTTCGCAGGTGATCGATAAGTCATCAGCGTCTGCTGCGATCTTTCCTGCGTGTGCAGGTCGGGTGCCAGCTGGCACTGATTGCTGATCTGTGGCACGAGGGGATTGCGGCGCATTAGGTAGTCCGCCACACGCACTTTCCAATCCTTCTGGCTGCAGTCAACGTTCTGCAATATATCATAGATTTCGCCAAGCAGCGGCTTAATCATCGGACGATTACAAAACCGATTCGCATCAAAGATTTCAATGGGCTCGTGGATATCTATAAATAAATAACTGCGAATATCAGAGTAACGGTATTTTATAAATACATATATATGTTTCTATATATTATATATATATATATATATCCCCCCTTACTTACAGCTGGGAAAGATATAGATAATCTCGCGAGCGACGCTATCGGGGTGCTTGGTGACATGCACATTGCGCTCCAGTTCTGAGGAGTTGCCACTGCGAGGCAAGACCAAGTTAACCATTGAGTTCGGTATCAGTTGCAACTACAACTTACAAGTAGCAAATCATAGTGTTCAGCAGATCCTTGACGGCATTCTCCTTGCTCAGTATGAATGCCTCCGAGATGCCCTTCGACAGCAAGATGACCTCCAGCATGAATCCCTTCTCATCCGCATAGTCAGCATAGAATTCGGCTGCCAGCTCCGGCGAAAAGTTCAGCCTTCGATTGCCCTCAATCTGGAAGCCACAAGACAAGAGCTTCAGCAGCACAGGACGACGCTTGTGCAAATAGTCCGGCTTGATGATGAGAAGCGTATCCTCAAACATGGCCGTATATATTCGATATCTGCTATCGATCAAATTATTCCAAAAGTTTCAAATATGTTCGCTGTTTTCGTTTTCGTTTATTTTTTTATGATTTATTTTTCAGATTTAATTCTCGTTTTCATGTTTTACACTTTTTGTCTTAAGCTACGCACACACATTTAAAATTATTTCTTTAGTCGAATTTGAATTAGTTTCCTCGGCCTGTTTTGGTTTTTTCCAAGTGTTTATACACTGACAAAAACCAAATGGCTTCAGTTTTACAATTTCGAGTTTGAATCAATTTTCTCCGCCTGTTTCAGTTAGTACAAAGTTTACGTAAATTTTGCATGATTTTGCTTAATATCTTTATACACTGACAAAAAAAAAAATAACCAAACCAAACAGTTTCAGTTTCATTTTCGGTTTCGCTCTCATTTTAACTATCACCAACATTTCACATACAAAACAAAAGTTAATAAAGGTGCAGAACAATAGTAAGTAAGTTGTTTCGATCATTTACAGTCAATGGTTTTTAGAATGCAAACAGATAAGTAAAGATATATATATATATGTAATTATATAGTTATACGCATAAATCGTGGCGCCTCCACTCTGCGACACATCACAAGCAACATCTTAAGCTGCAATTCAGAAATAATAAACAGATTAAATATCGATTAAATTTAACTATAGCCTGTGGCACAACCCACCTGAAATTCTGGCAAAGGCCAGCGCCGACTTCTCGCTATCGAAGCATTTGCCAATCTCGGCGCAGACATGAGATTGATCGACGTAGGGACGCTCCGCCAGATGCATGATGCTGATGCCATAAATCGAGATCATTTCCGAGCACTACAAAAATAGAAAAGACACACAACATTAACAAATTGCCCAATGATAAAATGCAAAAGCTTCGAAATACTCTAACAATCAAGCACTGTAGCTTTAAAATTGAGGGATGTATGTGGAATTTATCGATGCGCCTTTATCGATTATCGATGTCATCGATTTTCTAGTGTCCTAGTGGACGTAGCACACCAGTTTTAACACTATCTCTGGCTTCACGAGTGTCGGAAACCGAAAGGCAGCATGATGGACATTGCACATAACCAATATGCCCCAATAACTTCGTTAGCAGAGTATAACAAAAACAAGTCGAGGTAAAATTGTGGCTTACAATATTGTAGTACTTGGCTGGCAAGTTCTCGCAGGCGTGGCCAATCATGTCCTGCCTGGTGAGCTGATCGTGCTGCTTCTGCGAGCGGAAGAAGGGCAACAGGGCTTGGGAGACGCCGTGGCAGACGCCGCACTCGATGACTTCGTCGGAGACGACCGAACTGAAGCAGAGCTGTATCTTCTGACACACCTCCTTGGGTGGCACCTTGCTCAGCAGACTGAATATCGCAGTCGCATAGCCGTCCACAAAGCTGTCGCATTGTTTGCGTATTGTGGCCGGCAGATGATTGCAGACATTGCGTATCGCCTTCTTGATCTCATCCTGTTCGGTTTTGTTCTTCAGATCCGCCTCCAGCTTGGTCATCACAAACTCGCACAGCACACAAGTGGGCGGCTCCTCCACCGAGCTAGATGACTCCAGACGTGCCAGTTTATCGTCCTCCTGCGGATTGGCAGGCACAACCACGTCGTACATGATCGCCTCATCTATGGCAACTAGGTGGGAGGTAAAAGATAAATTGTTACTATTATTATTAGTAAATTTAAAAAAATGATAACAAATTATACAATTGATTGAGAATTTGCATATTTTGGAGTATTATTATTATATATATTTATGTAGAGATCAATCGTACTTACGATCCTCCTGCTCGCCGGCGCCGAATAGGCACGCGCCCAGCTCGGCGCAGATCAGTTTGGGTGACATTTGCTTGAGAAACAGATCGGCAATTTGATCGCCATGTTTATCGATGAACATATGGCACTTGTGGGCCAAAGGCTTTTTCAACTTATCGCAGGTGTGCGCCAGGGCATTCTTGATGTCCGCCTTGGTTGTGTGCTTGCCAATCCTCTTCTCCACCTGCTTGACGACCTCCTCGCAAAGCAGGCAATTGGGACTGGCGCTGTAATCCTTGTCAAAGTTAAAGTCAATGGGCACCTCCTCGTTGCTGGAAAAGATCTCATTCTCGTCGCTGCTCTCCGACAGACTCAAGCCCATATCGTCCAAATAGTTTTTGGTCTTGGGACACAGTTTAAGTTGGACACAGATCTCCTCCGGCTTGAAGTCAGTGATGAGCATATCGATCAGCTCGTTCGAATAGGTGTCGACAAAATCAACGCATTCGCTGCGCAGCATGTTGGGCAGATGCGAGCAGAGACCGTCGAGGACACGCTTAATGTTATCCTTGGACTTGTTATCGCGTATCTTGATCTGTGCCTGCTCCACGGCAAACAGACAAAGCGGACACGTTGGCTTATCCTGCTCATCGCTGGGGCTGCTGTTGTGCACCGTTGTCTCCGGCTGGAATACCTCAATGTCCTCGCTCAAGTCCAGATTGCGAGGACACATTTGCATCATGGGGCAAACGCTACGTGGATTCAAGCCTTGAATGAGCAACGCAATCACTGCATCGCCATACATCTCGACAAAGTTGCGACACTGAGACGCCACACCGTGTGGCATCTTGGTGCAAATGTTCTCCACAGTGTGCTTAATCTCATCATCTGTCGCTGGCGTTGCAAGTGTCTCCTGGATAAAATGCAGCAAATATTCACAAACGGTGCACAGCGAACCCCCGCTAACCAGCTGGATAGGATTTGTGGCGCCCATCAGCGAATCAATGGGCAACTGCATGTCCAGAATCTGCTGCTGACTAAACTTCGGCTCATTGGCGCCCAATTTCTTGATGCTGACTTGGACTTCAGCTGGTGCCACAGCAGGCACGAGTGGCACAATGGGTGCATCATAGTTCACACTGTTGCCCTTCGGGCAGACGCCGATGAGGAAACAGGTGCCATTCGCATCCAGATTGTTGACTAGCGTGCTGTAGATGACATGGTAATACTGATCCACAATGCTGATGCATTCGTCCTTAAAGCCACGAGACTGTTTGCAGAATCCTTCGAGCACTTGCTTGAACTCGGTCTCCGTCGTATTGGCCACGAGGACATCACGCAAATGTTTCACCAGCTGTTCGCACAGAGCACAGGGAATATCGTCGTCGACACCGTCGAATGTGGCAAGTGCCTCGGTCTCCTCCTTGGGATCATCCTCGTGCTGATGATAGCGTGCCGCACAAACACCCGATAAGTGGCACAATCCATTCGTTTGCAAATGCTGCTCGAGATGCTCGTACAAATCATTGAAATAGGTCAACACCAGGCTAGCGCAAGCATCCGAAAAACTGGACATGGTGCCGCAGACGTGCAACACCTGCTCAACCATACTGTCCCGATTCGTTGACTCGAATTTCTGTTGCATGAGGCGTGTGAGCAGATTGCAATTACCACACGACAGTTGCTTCAAGTCGATCTCCTTCTTCTTCTCCTGCTTCTCGGCCACAACGCCACTTTCCATATCGACTTTCTCTGCCTTCAGTGTGCCATCGAGTGCACCATGATAGGTCTGCATGAGCAGGTCATCGATGCGGGCGCTGTTGCACAAACCGGCCACGGAGCAAACTTGCTGCAATTTCACATTTGAATAATAACATTTATAAATATATAAAATTATTATTATTTATCGCAACTGTATATATATAATTTATTCATTATCCATTACTCACATCGGGATTCATTTGGGAGGAGAGCGCCTCGATCAGTTCGGGTATAAAGTTGTCGGCAACTGTGATGCATTCCTTTTGGATCAGCTTAATTGGGATCAGTTTGCAGGAACCCTCGAAGACCTCCTTCAGCTCCTCCTCGGTTTCATTGCTGCGCAGCTGATCGCGTGCCTGATTCACCATATCCTTGCATATCTTGCAAATTGAATCATCATCCACAGGCACAATTCGCTTCTCCCACACGGTCTGAATGCAATGACGCGTCGCTCGACAATCCTTCGAATTGCTGCAAATGGATTATGGATTTATATTTTACAAAATGTTTACTTTGTGATATATGTATATATGTTTACTTTGTGACCTAGTCGAGAGATCTGGATTAGCAGATGAAACCATGAACCAAGGGCGTAGCCAGGAAATTTATATATTGTGTAAAAATATGCACTATCCAATATGAACTGTTCAACAAAATGTATGTTCCTAATATGTCTGTGTATATTATAAATATAGACTATATCTTTACCATTCTGTCCTTGATTGCTATCGGTTACATTGCATATCGGAAAACGGGTGCAGTGAGCGATAAGATAAAGTCAAATTTAATCTGCCTAATTAAACGAATCACACAAAGCAGTATTTGGCGGATCGGTTAGGAAGTTTTTGAAAGATGTGAAACGCTCGTCACAAACGCAAAATCCACATCAGTTCGGAGAAAACTTCTTTTCGAAATAATTAACTAAAAATGAATTAGATTTTGTAAAGGCATTTGTCCATTTGGCAACTTCTCGATTCAATTAAATTCAAAGGTCTTACTTAAGAAGTTAAATGGGGATTGGATCCAAGTTATTCAATAAATACATGCAAAAAGCTAAAGTAAAAACGCTCAACGCTACCTGAAACTCTTGTGGGTTTAAATAAATAAATAAGTCAATATATATATATATACATACATAATATATGAGAACTTATATTTCAAATTTGTCTACAGCCCTATAGACTCAAGCCTTAGCCAAATATGGCTAAATCGACTCGAGTTTTTCTGCTGATTAAGAATATATATGCATATACATTCCGAGATACTTCCTGCTGCCTTTGGCATTCTTCATCGCAGCCTTAAGCCCATTTTGAATGGGCTTAAAAATGCCGCACAAACAAATGCATCAAATGACCCGCATTCATAATCGTCATTCTCCAAAGTCAGCAAAGATCGAAGTCCAAATGAAGCATTGAACGAAGCCACGAGCTAGTTGAATGCACCCGCAGACAAATATTAATTTATACTTATATATTCCACATATACACCATGTATAGCATGTATAAATAACTCTGGGTACATATTAAATTTAAGAATCAATGGACATTATGTTTCACTGCCCCTTGTCAGCATTTCGACCATTTCAACTAAAAAACATTACGAATTTCAGTCGGCTCAATTTCCGTTTAGGGGAGCAAAAGAGGAGGGTGAAGTGCTAATTTGTATCAAGCAAGCAACAAAATTGTGAAAACATACAGTGGCGAACAAAATATTAGCACCACTCTCTCAAGAAATTACTTTGAAGGTGTCCTTTTTCAATTTCCATTGAATTGGAAGAAGACTCTTAATGAAGAAAGTGAGTTATGTAAATTTAATTAACATTAAAGAAATACATTTTCTGAATAAGGATGAAATTTACAAATAAATTTCTGCTGCTATTATTCAAAACATTTGAAAACATATCAAAAACTAATGGTTTGATTAGAATTCGTAAGAACAATAATGACGAAATGGTGCTATTATTTCGTTCGCAATCGTATATATATTCAAGCTGATGCTTACTACAGTTACAGTTAAGCACAAACAAATGTCACAACGTATTTGGTATACTATGTACATACAAATATGGATAAACAACTTTTTTCGTTTGAAAAAAGAATGTTTATTTGGAATGGCGACGTTTATTTTAACTGGAAACTGAGGACAAAGAAGAGTTAGCACAGATTACGCTCATTATCAAATCAATAAATAAACAAAAGAAAATGTATACGATAAGCCAAAGTTAAATGCATTTCGAAAATTGTGTTTATACTTTACAAATTTAGAGCAGATAGTTTCAATTTCTTATCAGTTGACATCAACAAATAGAAATTTAAGAAAATAAATGCAGTTATTAATTAGATTAGAAATAAAAATAAAAAATTTATTACAGATTTACATGTTTATATATTTAAGGTCGACCAACAGCAGTCAAATTAAAATAAAATTTAATTTAAACAAAATAAGATTTCTGGGGATATTTACATAAAAAATGGTTTAACGATTGTCGGGGTTAACAAACCAAAAAAAATTGTTGTACAATTAGAGTCAGCACTGCAATCAGTGGCGTGTTTTTTTTGATGTTAGTAAACGAATGTATAATAAGTAGTGTACAAGTTTTGTATATCACTGCAGTGCTGGCCAACAAAATAGATCCAATTTGCAATATATTTTATATTGAAACAAATGGCATTACAAACAGAATTTCTCAGATTTTGGTTTTGTTTCTTTGCTGATAAGAAAATGCAAAAATACATTTACAGTAATGTTGTGGCTGTGGTCAATGACGAATACTAAGCTTAAGTTTAGATGTATTAGACGAAAGAGAAACAAAGATGACAAACAAACCGATTAGTCATCGGCATATTTTGCTGCCGATGCGTGTGTGTTGCATTTGTAATGAGTTAGTTTAGCTGTAGTCATATGGTTAATTTAATTTAAAGCGGAATTGAAACGAATTGGTTGGGAGAGAGACAAAGAGAAGGGTATATAAAACAAGAGAGTTAGACAGAGAGAGAGCGATTGCAAAGCTCAGACGAATAACAAGTGTGCAAATAATTAGAGCAAATGAGCGGAAAGCAGAATTAGAGCAACAATAACTGTAAACCTTAGAACTACAACATCCACACAAAGGTTATCGATGAGCCACAAAACAGAATGGCGGCTCTTTGCTTATTGCTGATTGCTTCTTATCAAATAATTCTTCTTCTTCAGCGGACGACAAGCGACAAACAATGAAGAATGAAATGAAGGAAGAAAACGCAGCAAAGGGGGAGTAGGAAAAATGGCACAAGGGGTTAATAACTGCGTAGTGGCCATTGTTTTATTTTGAGTGCGTTTTTTTCGCTTCGATGACAAAGCGATTTTTCTTCGACTGTATTTTTCTCACCTGAAATTCTCACACCAATATGAAGGACCCCAGGTGCATTTGCTGCCACCCACAAGCGCTTGCTGCACAGCGACGGGCGTTGAAGAAACGCAAACGGCTTAAAATAAAAAAAAATAGTTAAAATTAATCATTTGACAAAAACAAATACGCAATTATTCAGTCTTGTGACGTCACAAGCTACTTACCGCAAACAAACAGAGCCAAAATGGCCAAAAGGCCAGCGTTGCGCATTTTGATTGTTGTTAAGATGACTGCTTTGCACAGCACTGGTTAATTATTTATTTGTATTAATTCAAGTTGCTCTTTTCTGCAACTGCAAGCTTTGAAATTTCAATGATTAATGACGGAAAACGAATTGCGTTTTTTTGCTTTGCTTTTGTTATTGGTCAATGTGACCAAACTGCACTTGCACTAGCGATGCGCTATATGCTTATCGATAGGTGTGTGAGAAACCGCAGTGCGATAGTAGAGTGTGACAGCAATCGCATTGCGAAAGATTACACTGTTTGATTTATTTCAATTGATATGACCTTTAAAAAATAAAAGAAGAAATTTGGATTAAATTCTCTAAAACAGTCATGTTACTGACATTTTTAGCTTGCGCACTTTTTACTACTCGTTTATTAAAATGTCATTGCCAATAAGGCTGCCACTTGGCGAAAAAAAGGTGGCTGGCGTTGCCACTCAGTGATTGCTTTGTATAGCTAAATATTAAGCAAGTTTTTTGTTGTCTGACCTGGGTTCAAATCTCGGCGACATCAAAAGAAAAATTTTTTTTTTTATGAGTATTTCATTTTTTCATATTTTAAATTAAAGTATTTTTTATAATTTAATAACATTAAGTTGGTACATAAGCTGAGCGTGGACAACAATTAAAATGTTTTGCCCAATTTTGTAACAAACGGTTTTTAAGCAGAAGCGTTTTCAAATCTCGTCGAGATTAATTTAAAAATAATAATTCTTAGCGTGATTTTTACAATTTGTAATTTTTACAATATATGTTTACATACTCCTTAACTTAAACAAAATGGCTATGGTCTTTGATTATTCATCATCAAAATGTATGTCTGAATATAACTATTAAATATCATTTGAGTTTCGCCCTTGGTCTATAATGCTGTCAAATGGGTTTTTCATTAATCGGACATTCAATCGAAATTCTTATGGTTCTCGAATGCCTGAGAAAACTATTATTAAAATGTTCTTGAAGTGTTTTTTCAACGGAGCTCAAACACATGATAAATATTCAATTTTAATTATTGCTGACTAATTATTGATTGATGTTGATGTAAGCAAAAAAAATTATCTGAAAAAAAAGATCTGAATGCGAGATTTATTCTATTTTTGTTATTTTTTAATTATTATGTCTTGGGAAAATGAATTTCATTAAATACAAACAAATTGCTGCTGCTGAGATTGTAAATTTTGCTGCACATTTTGTTAAACAAAATATTTTGTGTGTGAAAAAGTCGACAGAATTTTAGTTTTTTCTTACAAAAGGCCTTCTCAGATTGAATTGCAGCTGCAACAAGCTGAAAGTCGAGGTCAACAAAAATGCCAAATGCAGCGCCGATATAACCAATATAAATATATATAGTATATATATATATCATTAAATGGGCATAATCTGTGTCAAGCCAGCGAAGGAAACTTGAAGCTAGAAACAAGTCTTGTTTCTGTCTTGGCCAAGGTGGTTGGCTATTAGCCGTGGTATTTGGTTCTTTACCACATTTAATTGCCAATTTGGCTCAAACTGCACTTGACACTGACAATTTAGCCACAAACTAAATAATTGCGAAGCCTTTTAAGAACTCTTCAACTCTCTGGTTTTGTGTATTTTTTTTCTTGATTCAAGTTCAGCTTTAATTCAAGTTCATTTGTAACGAGACAATTTTCACTTGGTTTCCAATTATAAATCCATACAAATTCGTTGATATCATCTTTGGTTCACACGCTGCGCAAACAATTACCAAAGAGTTGTTGGGATTTCAGCTTGTTTTTTTTCCTTTTTGTTGAGTGAATTCACTTTTTAATATACCCTTTCCGATTTGGGTATATTAGCATTTTCGTTGATTGTGCCACGTTTCTGATTTGATATAGCATAAATATTATTTTTATCTATTTAATATTGCTTATAAATAGTCTACATTATTTACATTTAAGCTTTAAAGCAACCTTTTCTGATTCATTTCGAGAAAATGCTTTTTTCTAAAATCTAAATTTTCCTTGTTCTTTAATTAATTTCAAATATGAACCTTTGTAAGAGCATGCAAACTTTGTCAACTTTTATACAACTTTTCCCTTTAGTTGATTATGAGTTTTGTTTTTTAGATGCTTCGCTGGCTGACATACTTACATGAAGAGTGAAAGAGAGAGAGAGAGAGAGAGAGAGAGAGAGAGGGGGAGTGGAGATAGGTAGATATGGAGAGAGATTGTAGGCTAGTTGTAGGGCTAATTACGTGTGTAATTACGAAGACGGTGAAACCTTAAAGTGCGTCACATAAATACACTGAACCATCTCAGAAATGGCCAAATTGCTTTTAACTGCCACACAACGTAAAACTTGAGCAACTTCCTCTCTTTTTCCGCTGCCAAAACTAACTGCAACTTGAACTGGCAGGGGGAGGGGTAAAGTCATTAGCTATATGATTCTATGAGCCCAAGATCAGCTCCAGCTCGTAAACGGAAATGCGGAAACCAACTTGACCTTTTATCGTGCTTGCGGTTCTCTGCGAATAGCGCGCATAAAACAAAAGTTGAGTCAATCAACTCAAAGCGAAGCGATTTGTTCGATATTTTTATTTGTGAGTCAAATTATTGTTGGATTGCTAATTATAATAAATAAAGCAACGGAACTCAAAATGCACCAATAAACCAAAGTCAAAAAAACTAGAAACAAACGCTTCTTCCGCGTCAGCAGCAGCGCAAGCAGAAGATCAAGTTCAAGTATCAATTTTTGAGAAGCTGCGAATCAAACTCAAACTAGAAGAAGAGTTGCGCATGTAAATCGAATTGAGCCGGTTTTCGTCAGCGTATCTCATGCTGCTGCTTTAAGCCAGTTAGCTTTGACCCAGTGAACCAAGCAACTGCGATGCATGACCGGTCACGTTCATCTTTTCGCATGCGCCACTAACACACTGCAAATAGTGATTAGCGCGAGATCTACGCTTACATTTATTATTGAATTCGGGACGGCGCGAACGCCATTCCCGGCTACCAAAAATTACACGCACGAGTTATTCACATTAGGAATAATCGCAGAGGTCAACTCAGCCGTAAGTGCAATGGCCAAGCCTCGCTCCGGAGGAACCGCCTTCGTGATCACGGTTAACCTCTACGCCAGGTAAGTATGCTTTCCGCTGCTCTGGAATGGACACTACTATCCTGGCTTGCTAGAACCGATTGGGAATTACAGTAAGCAACGCAAGGACAACTATTACAGAGCAGGCTATGTGTAATTTTGGTTTAAGGGTGGATCTGTATAAGTTGACTGTTTACATATTATAGTTTGCGTTTTCTGTTTACTGTTCGCTTTATACATACAGAACGGGCTACATATGTGTGGGTGTGTGTAATGTAATGAGGATGCTTGTAAGTGTTCATGGGATACAAAAATAACATAAACTATCTCTCTTGCTCTCATTCTCATTATCAGCACCCTAGAATTGCTTGCTTGCTGCTAAAACCAACACACACACATACGCACACACAGCACTCTCACTGCTGCGCCCGTTTTGCTTGCTATAAAAATACTTTGGTATGCTTGCACATTACAATTCTCAAATGGTTCTAGCACAGCTGGATAGGAGTGCCAGTTCTCGAGCTGAGCAAAGCATACTTACCTGGCGTAGAGGTTAACCGTGATCACGAAGGCGGTTCCTCCGGAGCGAGGCTTGGCCATTGCACTTACGGCTGAGTTGACCTCTGCGATTATTCCTAATGTGAATAACTCGTGCGTGTAATTTTTGGTAGCCGGGAATGGCGTTCGCGCCGTCCCGAATTTATGAATACATTTCAAAACTTATATTAACGATTTTAACCGGTTGTGGATCACTGTTTAATAGCATTTGCATGTGACTGAATGACCGTTATTGTATTGGCTGGAATTTTATTAGTTTAAATCAGTTGAACTTGAAATCGCTTCACTCTTTTACACCTTCACCCCTTAACTGTGGCTACAAATTGGTGGTCAAGGAACTAAATGTGCTAATAATTTATGGATTCGGTTTGACTGCATTTATTAGTCTTAGTCTAAAAAGTATAAACAAAAATTAATATGCAGTAAAAATCTTTAATTATTTTTGACTGTAATTCATAGAAAAAGCCATTACAAATAATATGTTATGTCTTCTTGTGGTTATATTATTTTGATGTTAAAGTATTTTAATTAATATTTTCCTAAAGGATTGTAGAAATGTAAATTTGAACTTGAAAATTCTTCAATCAATATTGTCCTTTCACAGTTCTTCAATTGTGGAGATTAATATTGTACTAAGGTTAAATAATGTTAGGGTTAAATTTGATTAACTAATATTAGTTCCATTCTAGAATGAAGTGCTTTAATAATGATTCTTTTAAGTATTCTTCGATTAAGATTTTTAATTTTGGAACAAAAAGCTCTTCAATATTGAATTTTGTATAATTTTTATTTTTAAATATTTTTCAGCGAACAAATAAACTTGATCTTCTATATTTGGAGATTGATTCTAAGAACGGGAAAGCCTTCGGCGTAATTTGGGTTCTTTTTCGGGTACTCATAGACAAAGGCAAAAACAAAATCGTTTATGAAGGCAATCGACTTATTAAATTATCGAGAATCGAATACGGTCTGGTCAGTAGTCAATGTTATTCATAGAGACGAAAACGTAGATCAAAATGTAAGCGATAATAATATGGCTAAGGATTAGTGTCTTAAGTGGAAGGGGGAAGTGTTGAATTCTGAGTGACTTGCAAATATCATCCATGGCTTTTTATTGGAGAAGCTGTTAATTTGACTCTAATTGTAGAACGATTCAGTTGTTATTTCCTAGCCAAATGAAGACAAAGATTTCGTTTCTTGACCAGGCGAAGACGTGATGGAATAATTACGTGATTTTTGTTTCTATTTTTCTTCGTTATTGTTTCGGGAAGTGAACATAAAACGGCGAACATATAAAGTTAAATGATTGGAGATGATTTAAGTTGGCAAGGGCAACCAAAAATTTGCATAATATGAGGGCAAAGCTACAGGTAAAATATATTTATAATTTCTCCTTGTTTTTGTTTTATTTTTGTTCTGTCTAGAAAGTAATTTGCAATCGAAATTTATGCAAGAACTCGTTTGATTCTTAGTTATTGCCAAAGGTTCTGTTCAACTCCCAATTAAAAGATGAATAATTAAGTAGGCAATTTATTTGAAAGTAACTTAACAGGATAGGTTTTTTATTGTGCAAATTCTTTTCATTGTAATCTCATCTTTGGATGAGAATGGGTGTGTGTGTGTGTGTGTGTGTGTCTGTGAATGCGCGTGTTAAACAGGTTCTATTCAAAAATAATTTAACATTGTCAGATTAAATTAGATGCTTTTAGATTATTTTATTTTATTTTTAATCTTTAACTCTTTGCCTAAGGCAGTAATTAAGGAGACTTTATTCAAAATGTCAAATGTCGTGTGGCTTTAATGGGTTCAATAAGCATTGGTTTTGGCGTCTAAATATCATTATAAAATATCCAAAAAACCGTTTAGCTGATGATTCAAATGATTTCAAATACTCGCATCCAACCAGACCTGAATATAATATATTCTATGCCTTAAAATATTTACAAGGTTACGATTAGGTCTCCATGTTGAAAGTCCAATCGAATCACATTAAATTTGTAAAGAACTTAAACTGGGAGGCATCGACATGATCAATACAAACAAAATGAATTGAATGATATCAAATTGATATCAAATTTCAAGTGGAACCAGTTTTACATTCATTTTTTGATTTATGTTTCCCGTTTTTGTTGCTCTTGACTATGGTCCAATATTTATCAAGAATGTTTAGCACCGAAGTCATAATAATTCTCATCTCAGATTCGGATTCTAATTGCAATTAAAATCATTTAATATCTGGCAAATAATCAAAATAAATACATATTTATATACACATGTTGTTGAACTGTACAAGATGGCTGGCTGAGTTGTGTTGAAACGACTTGAGGCGCATTTTGAAATTCTGACCACTCAAATTAAACGCTCTACATTTCGGGGGCACTTTTGGCAGCGGACATGACGTGAGCAAAGTTTCTTTAAATCGCACTCATATCATAACACTTTACATTGCCACCGAGGCAACGTCTCTCAATCAAGAATCAAGCCCAAAACACCTGCTAATTGGATGCAAAGCAATCATTTTTGAGGGGCGGCCCAAATGAAACCGTCAAGTAATTCGCCATAAAATTAACTGAACATTGGTTTTTTTTACAAGGGCAGCTATCTATCAAAGCCAAAAAGCAATCATAAAGGCAAAAATTAGTGATCACCATACACTGAAAGAAATAACTTAGAATAGGAGATACCCTGAGCCGTGCGTCGTTAAGTTGTTGGTTACTAAAATCATTGATTCTTTTTCAAACTTAATTAAACTCTTAATATCAATCGTATAACATATAATATGTGAGGATATATTATATATAAACTTGAATATAGATTTGTTCGACTTTTCGTATCGATTTTCTGGCAAACCGTACTTAATACTTATTTTCTATTACTTAAAATATATTTTTGAGTATTTGTTATTTATTTATTTTAAATGGCAGACTTGAATGAAAAAATGTATTCTTTATGGGAATAAGCAATACTTGAATACATGAATACTTCATGCTTACTTATTGATTAGAAGATAAAAAGAAATATGTTTTGCACTCACAAAAGTTGATCCAAACTGAATACTTTTTTTTTTTTTTTGAATTTAGCAATTTAATTTAATATTGATCAACCTACTGAAAGGTTATAAAATATTGTTTTGAAGATTGAATACATAATAACGGGGAATTTAAATTAATAACATAAACAAATAATTGGTTTTAACATATTACAATATTACGTAACATCAAATGTAAGATTAAATATAACATTTATTGCACATTAACGAAAAATATTAACGCCCAACAGTCCAGAAGTCGCTGGTGTGGACGCGCTGTATTCGACCCTAGTGATCAGGCCAATGGGTTAACATGGTTATGTAACCGGTCATTGTAACGACTTGTATGTCGGTTTATTTGACTAAAAACTGTCGGTACACAGAAGTCGTTGTGCAGCGTCAAATTGCTCACATAGGGTGGAGCACCAGAAATGTCTCTTAGGACCTTGTTCTGCAGAACTTCAATTTGATTAATCCACGATTTTGCTGCTGTGCCCCAAAATGGAATCCCATATGTCCATGTGGGCACGATGATGCTCCTGTACACCAGCAGCTTGTTGCTCAAGCTGAGTTTGCTGGATGACTTCAGCAACCAGTTGAGTTTCGCCCTTTTAGATCTACACGCTGCTGCGAGGAACACAGTGTCATCTGTGTATGTGGCAAGCAGCGTGTTTCTGACTACCGGAATCGGCAAGTCCACGGTGTACAATGTGTACAGGGCAGGTCCAAGGACACTACCCTGCGGTACACCCGCTCCGATGCGGCGGATGTTTGATCGCTCGCCCCTAACTTCCACCATAAAAGAACGGCCAAGCAGGTAGGACCTGAGCAGTAAATACTGCGCCGAAGGTAGTAGGGACTCAAGCTTAAAAAGCAGGCCATCATGCCATACGCGATCAAACGCTTGCTGGATATCCAGGAAGACAGCAGAGCTGTACTGCTTATTTTCCAAGGCCTCGAGGACATGCTGAACTACTCGATGAAGTTGCTCTGGTGTACCATGGTGATGCCCAAAGCCAAACTGATGATCAGGAATGGCACTCTGGAAGCCACTTACTGCCGACAATCTTAGATTATACGGCCTGCCAGGTTTCGGAATCATCGCAATCACAGCACACTTCCACGGAGTGGGGAAGTGGTGGAAGTAAGAATTATAGCCTGAAAATCGATGTATCGATATATGGGCATAGGTCGAAACTTCAAAATGCCATAACTTCGTCAAAACTCAACTGATTTTAAAAAGCAAGGGCTTTTTGATCATAGTTTTGCCCCTAAATCAATCGTACATTTAAAGTTGAAAACGAAATTTGAGTTCGGAAGACAAGTAAAAACTATAGCCTGAAAATCGATATATCGATATATGGGCATAGGTCGAAACTTCAAAATGCCATAACTTCGTCAAAACTCAACTGATTTTAAAAAGCGAGGGCTTTTTGATCATAGTTTTGCCCCTAAATCAATCGTACATTTAAAGTTGAAAACGAAATTTGAGGTCGGAAGACATGTGAAAACTTAAGCCTGAAAATCGATATATAGATATATGGGCATAGGTCGAAACTTCAAAATGCCATAACTTCGTCAAAACTCAACTGATTTTAAAAAGCAAGGGCTTTTTGATCATAGTTTTGCCCCTAAATCAATCGTACATTTAAAGTTGAAAACGAAATTTGAGGTCGGAAGACAAGTAAAAATTATAGCCTGAAAATCGATGTATCGATATATGGGCATAGGTCGAAACTTCAAAATGCCATAACTTCGTCAAAACTCAACTGATTTTAAAAAGCGAGGGCTTTTTGATCATAGTTTTGCCCCTAAATTAATCGTACATTTAAAGTTGAAATCGAAATTTTAGGTCGGAAGACAAGTAAAAATTATGGCCTGAAAATCGATATATCGATATATGGGCATAGATCGAAACTTCAAAATGCCATAACTTCGTCAAAACTCAACTGATTTTAAAAAGCAAGGGCTTTTTGATCATGGTTTTGCCCCTAAATCAATCGTACATTTAAAGTTGAAAACTAAATTTGAGGTCGGAAGACATGTGAAAACTCTAGCCTGAAAATCGATATATAGATATATGGGCATAGGTCGAAACTTCAAAATGCCATAACTTCGTCAAAACTCAACTGATTTTAAAACGCAAGGGCTTTTTGATCATAGTTTATTGTGCTTTCTGGTGAACTTTATAAAATATGAAATGATTTATAATAATGAATGATATATAATATATGTATTATTTCTGAGTTCCAAAGGACGCACGAGCCTTGACTCCTAACTAAGTAATGTATTAAGCATTACAAGTACACATTTCAGTTTTGGTTTCTCGAAGTGTACTTCTACTGCCACAAAAAGAAGCAGCAATGCGCCGACTCATGTTGAACACAAAACACATTCGTTGGCTGCTGCTACTACTAATAACAGTACTGCTACTACTAAACTGATGCTCGAATGGTAGTAGAGATCTGCTGCCTTTTGTCAGAGCCACACAGCGTATACGCGATCGCTTAGGCTTCATCTCCGACTCACGCACACACACACACAGAGAGAGAGATAGTTGCAAAGATTTCGAAGCGTTAGCCGAGCGAGCCGAAAGCGAAAAAGCCGAAACGTTAACCGAAAATTTTTTAGCACTTCTTTTTAAATTTTTATGCAAACTCGAACTTTTTGTTAGTTGTGTGTCGGAGTTCGCGGCGAAGAGAGTCTGAATTCGAGCGTAGCTACAAAAGTGCAACGAATCTCGGCCGAATCCCGATAAGGATTAAGAAATCGAATCAAATATTTACGCGTGTTTTGACAAAAAGGATATGCGAACAAACACCAACGTTGGTCAAGTGTAAGACAAGAAAAACAAAAGATGTCCTCGAAAGTAGTCGGTTCACTGATGGCCGAGAGCATTTTGCTCTCGAAAGCCACTCAAGTTATATCTGGTTATTCGCCGCTAACAATTTTGCTGTTGGCCACAATCGCGATTTTCCTCGTGGTCTACAATAAAAGACGCGCACGTTGGGTGAAATATCTTGAGAAGATACCAGGACCTAAAGCGCTACCCTTTCTGGGCAATGCCATCGAAATGAATGTGGATCACGATGGTGAGTGCAGTGATGGATTGTGATTGATTGATGTGATTGTGCACCATCTACAAGTACATAGATCCTGACCCTGAGTCAGCATATTTCACTGCTCGAAATCACGCCAATCTTATTAAAAAGTCAAACACCTGTAGTAAATAATGCTTGACTTTACGTCGTCTGAGGTGCTAATTGCTCAAACCAAACAGAGAGTCAACGATCGGCATTTCATAGATCGATTTTATTGATTCATCTCTTTGAGGTATTGCCTCTTTCCAGATGGTATTATTTTACTTTCCATTGCTCTCAGTTCTGCAGCTTTTTTTTTTAAAGAAATGTGATAAGAAAAGATCTAAATTTAATTATGCAACTTCTTGACTAAAGCCAGACTATAAAAAGTGCTAATAGATATATATTGATGATGTTTAGATAAAACTGGTGTGAAATTGGAACGATTGCATGGCTTGACTTTGACGTGAACAGTTTTATTTGTTTGTGATGTCACTTGTCTGTGATACACATAGAATTTAATTAGCAAAATTAACAGTATTAGCACAGCGAACAAGCGGTTGCCATTTGAGACTGCTGCTGCTGCAAAAAAAAAAATATGCGTTACTAATTAGAAAATTATATTTGAAGCTTGTAAAAAAAAAACAACTAATAATATCAAACAACAAATAGAATTGTTTTTTAATTAGAAAAGTGTTGCTAAAGTCTTATCACGCATACAAATGCAATTCAAATTTGCAACATGACCTTCAGCACATTGTCATAAATGGAAATAAACATAAATAACCAAAAATAGAGTGAATCACAAAATTATTATAATTTGTTTTTTATTATTTTGCCCAAATGCCAAATCTGAACTTGATGGCTGTCAAACAGCTGAAGCCAACTTTCACTATCAACCAAAATAAAAGGGCCTTTTTTGCGCTAATTTTTGGCTAAATAGCTGAATGAAATTGACTTTACAGCAATATTGAGCAAGTTAATAAAAGAACCGAAGCACAAAAAAAAGAAGTTGGTCCATAAACAGTTAAATAACACGCAACAACGAGAAGTTGTAAAAAACGGTCATAAAAAAGACCCAAAGGTCGGTCTTCGTCTAAGTCTTGGTCTTGATCTTGATCTTGATCTTGAATCTTGAAAATGAAAATCAAAGCGCCAACAAAGCTGGGACTAGAAAAGAGCCAAGACTTGAAAACTTGAACATTCAATGGATTTTGGAATGATTAATTTACAAGCCAATCGAACAGTTCCGCACACCAATTAACACACACACAAACAAGCAGAATCAAACACTTGTATCTTGTATCTTGTATCTTTTTTTGAATGCGGAAACGCAGCTGGCAACACAGATACACAGATACATAAATTAATGGCTAGATAGAAAAAAAGACAGAAAACAATTTGTGCTGCAGCAGTTTTTAGTCGGCCAAGTTCAATTTGAGCTGCTAATCGAGTAGGAAATCATAAATTTGATTCACTCTAGCAAACCCATTTCAAATTTCCATTTAATAATCATTTTTGAGGTAATCTTTTTCATTTTTTGTTGCTTGTCCACTTTTCGTCTTGTTCTTTGTTCTTTGTCTGCAGAAAGAAGTCGTTTTTCTGGCTAGATGAGTTTTTTATGTGTTTTTTTTTTTGGCATCTCTCAAGCCGTTTGCGATTGTCGGAAGTCGATTTTTATTTTGTTTGGCTTCGGGGCAGAAATCTTAGTTGTCAATCACTTTTTGGCAGCAGGTTTAATTTTGTAATTTAGTTTTTATTCGCTCGAATATATGTCATTTTCTAATGCATTCTAATTGCGATTGATCGCAACTGATATCGATGAAGCAAACAAATATTTATTATTGCTTTTAAGAACATTTAAAACAAGTAAAAATGAAGTAGATGAGAGAGCCTCACTAGGAGATACCCTGTAGACGGCAGTTCAATGGATAGGCTTGCTTGCTCTATATGAAGATACGATTAAAGTATCTCCATATCTTTATCTATATCTTTATCTTTTTATATGTCTTTATTCATATCTATATCATTTTCTATATCTTTAATTACATCTACATCTATTTATATATCTATACATATATATATATTTATATATATATCTAAGAGAACATATATAAATAATAAGCGAACAAATTTAGAGACGATCATGTCTAAATCGACTATACTTTTGATGCTAGTCGAGAATACATATAGTTTATATATGTAGAGTTGCTTCCTTCTCCCTGTTGAACAATTTAGCACAACTTCATCATACCCTGTTTCACATTTCTAATGTGCTCAGGGTATATAATTATATAATCAAGAACAAGAAAATTAATCAATAAACATTCTTAAAGTCGATCTCAATGCCGAATGCCCCATTCAATGCTGCAAGTTCTTTGCTAACAAATTTATGCAGATATGCAAATAATACGCTTGATAAAAAAAATATTAATTATATGCTGATGGTTTTTTGTTATTGTTTTTGTTTTTTATTTTTATTTTGTATTTGATTTGGCGGTCGCGCAGATGTGTCTGCAGTTTAGTTCAAGGCAATCGAGGAGCTTGTTGCTTGCAATTTGTGGACTCTGAGTGTGCCGATTAGGCATAAGTCAGCGAACAAGAGCCACTTGAATTAACTCGAGCTGCTGAGTTGAGAATAAATCAAGTAGCATCCAATGGGGCAGCCATGATGTGGCAACAAATTGTGTGTGTCTGGCGGCAAGGTCAATGGAGGCGGGCCGAAGTGCCACATGATTTTTCAATCATAATTTTCTATAAGCTGCCAAAGACTAAGCAACAAAGTGTTCAACTTGTGCATGGCTCAAGGCCAGCGTCGGTTTTCAATTGGAGCCAAGAACTTTTGGCAGTCAGTGTCGACTACTCGTCTGGGTCTCTCGACTCTGATTCTGACTCTGTGCGACTCGAGTCTCCATCTCAGTCTGAGTCTCTGGTCGTGGGTGCTTGCGGCTTGGCATTGAAAGTCAGCTAGATTGACTTCAACATTAACATTCAGCAATAACATTAATGCTAGCGCCAATTCATTAATGATTTTCACGATACTCTTTCTTGTAGGGTATTGTACTTTTGCCACTACATTTTGTAATTTTGAGTTTGAGTTTTATAGCAAATAAATTAAATTCAATTTGAATTTAAATCAAATTCAATCAATACGGAATACACTATGAAAATTAAAAAATTATGTAAATTAAATAAGATTAAAAATAAAATCTAATATTTACTCTTTTTAAGATTATGTTAAACAGATTTAAGATTGCAACCCAGAAAAGAATAACTAGAAATTAGTTAAGATATAAAAGCATGCCACAATCTGAGCACTTGCCAGTAAGTGTATTAAATCTTCGTCACTCTGAATTTACGCCAAACCTTCTACTTTAATGTGCCACAAATTGCGCCGCAATCAATGAGGCACAATGACAAATTGTTGCAAGATATAAAGCGGCACATAAATTATCTCAAGTTGTTAACGCAATTTAAAAGCAGCCCAAAAAAACAATCTGCTGTTGCTAGTTTTTTTTTCAAGTTTTGTCAACAACAAACACAGCAGCAGCAACAGCAGCAACAGCAGCAACAGCAGCAACAACAACAATAAAAATTTACAGACCAATTTCAAATGCAAAAATTATAATGAATAGTATCTGGAGGAGCCGGTAAACATATTTGAAATGCGTTTTGTTTTGTCTCGTTTGGTTTGTGCTTTGTTCAGTTGTGTTTTGTTTGTCTCTTTTTATTGTTATTATTTTTTTGCAAGTCGCAAATTTTGATTGTTACCTTTTAAACATGCAAACTTCCGACCAATGGGCTGGTCAACAAGAGCCAGCAAGAAGCAGCAGCGAGACTCACGCCGGCTAGATGAGGGGGGAGGTGTAGGGGAGGGGGGATGCGCAACAACTGACTAATTTTGGGTGTTGCTTTATTTTTTACAATTCGTGTTGACGGTTGAGTTTTTTTCCATTTTTTCTTTTTTTTTAGAGTGGGTTACATAAAATCATTATTAGATATCTCGCAAAAGACCGTCCAAGTATGTAAGCATGTGTGTGCGTGTGTGTGTCATCATTTTAATTAATGCAACAAAATGACAAAGCCAACAGAGCGTATGAGCAACGTGCGACATCTCAGCTACATTCAGTATACATATGTAATTTGTATTTGAGTGTAACCAAAAATTCACCAAACTACAACAAAAAATAACCCAAGAAGCCTATTTATGTTTGCCGACGTGTTAAATAAGTGTAACATATTAAAAATTAACACAACACTTTTACATGACAACGGCCTTGATTATTTTTTCTCACATGTGCACACACACGCACACACACACACACACATATATATCGTTAATTTGGTGTGTCTATTTCTATAATTCAGTGTCGCAAACAATTTTCACACGTGAACCTACTTTCAGCTGGAAACAACTTGCACTTCATAAAACAAGTAGGAAAGCTCCAATAAGGAGTGCTAGACTGAGAGATGCTCTGTCTTAAATTAAACTAAAACAAGAAATAAATATTTTTATTATTATTACAACACCAAATTGTACAAATTTATTTATATTAACAAATTATTTTCTAACTTTTTCAATGTACAAGAAAATGAGGTCAAATTCTAATTTTTCATATTATTCCTTCCTGGCTCTCGACTAACTAAAATCTATAAAAATTCAAATATTAAAATTTATTATAAATATTATTATTATTAATAAAACCATAACAACCAATTTCTACAAATTTGTTTTGGTTATCACTTTTCTTGTTGAACTTTTTACTTTGTACAAAAAATGGCATAAATTTAATTATTCGCATTTTGACTTTTTGCTTGTCGACAATATAAATAAATAAATAAAAGATAAATATTATTATTATTAGTATTTAACAATACCTTGCTTCAACACTTTCTACAAATTTATTGTGCCTCACAGTATATCAAAATTGAACTTGTAGAAAGTTTGATCAACGCTTTCAATACTTACCCATGGGAAACTTGAGAGATGTACTGACGATCATTATTGGGCATAGATAATGGACAGTATTATTATTTCTCTCTTTGCATACTTTGCTCAATTTTTCTTAAATATCTAGTATTTATTTTTAGCATTATTATGTTAATTTCAACAAACTTTTGTGGTACAAAGTTCTTCGAAATCGAACTGGTAGTCAAACAATGCTCAGCAACACACACCAAAATTGACTTTGTCGTTGTTTTTTTGCTACTTAATATTCATATGTGGCTAAACGCTTGCTAGTTGCCAGTCAGCCAGTCAGCCAGTCTACCACTTGAGAACTATTCATAACTGGTTATATTAATTCATTTCCATATATTCTTATGGTTATTTTTGCAGAGTTATTCAATCGATGTGTTGGCATGCAAAGACTTTGGGGCACAAGCATTGGCATGAATCGATTCTGGCAAGGAACATCGCCACGTGTTCTACTCTTCGAGCCCGAAACTGTGGAGGTAACTAGAAAGAGAGAGAGAGAAACAGAAAGAGTGAGACAGAGAGAGAGAGAGGAATAGAGTTTATAGCAAGCTTTACTTTGCAGCCCATACTGAACAGTCAGAAGTTTGTGAACAAGAGCCATGACTATGACTACCTGCATCCCTGGCTGGGCACTGGACTCCTCACCAGCACCGATCGCAAATGGCACTCGCGCAGAAAGGTGAGCTTATCATGATATATATGGCATATAGCCGAAGCTTACCTTTAGTAGTTCACTATCGATGTAGGGTTCATCTGAAAACGTTTATCAGAAGACAAAGTTGGCATTACTCACATAAATACTCGGCGCTTATTTTCGACAAGTCATTAACTTTTAAAGCTCACAAAACACAACTATAAATTAAGAGACTCTTTGTGGAAAACAACGATTTACAGCATTAAAAAAAGAGTTTAACAAACTCAACTCCATAATCAGAAATGCCGAGAAACCCTCCATTAGCCAGAAACACAATTATTGATAGCGACCTTAACATTAATTATATGTATGCAAATTATATCATAATAATAAAATAAAAAATAAATTAACATTTGCAAACTTTTACACAAATTCAACTCATAATTAAAAGAAGACTAAGATGGTTTTCATTTAGATCAAATGCCTTTACTTGCCAGTGTTTCTGGAAAACTATTATCCCATTATCCTTTCCGTCTCATTCAAGAAACTATAATTTCTCTCCTTCAAATGGCAATTTGCGTTTATATCGTAGCTAAAATATTGTTATGTGATTAGCAAAAGATAATAATAAAACTTACCCAACATTTACTAAGCGTGCTGATCCGTTTCTACCATTTTCATTTAAGTAACACCAATTTCCAAGCTTCCAAATTCAAGTTTTTCACCGAACATCAGCTTCAAAGAATTATATATAAATATTTAATCGGAAATAAATACATATTTATTTAAAAAAATATACCAACTATTTACCATATATGTTTATAAACCATTTTTACAGATCTTGACGCCCGCATTTCATTTCAAGATTTTGGATGATTTTCTAGACGTATTCAACGAGCAGAGCGTCGTCTTGGCCGGCAAATTGAATGCCGAGCTGGGCAGCGAGGCGTTCAACATCTTCCCCTACGTCACACTCTGCACTCTGGACATTATTTGCGGTGAGTGTCAATGTTACACATTATACATGTACATATTAATAGTCATATATATATATATGTATATATGTATTCATGTATGTCATATCAAATAACCGGTTGCTTTAATTGCATCACAGAAACTGCCATGGGTCGCAAAATCTATGCACAAAGCAACAGCGAATCTGAGTACGTCAAAGCCGTCTATGGGTAAGTTAAAGATGCCAAAAAAATAAATATACTGAATAGAAATATTAATAGAAATATTAATAATAATAATAGTAATAATAATAATAGTAATAATACTTGAGACCGGAACTAGAATTCAATTGTGCCAACTTATATGGCAATCAAGAATTTGTAATAATATCGAGAGCTGTCAGCTCAACTGGCAGTGGGTGGGTTGGGCGAAAAACTTTCCCACACACGCCCACATTTCGTTTGTGTGTGTGCTTGTGTGTGTGTGTATATTTGGGGTGTTCTCTGCTCAAGCGCAAAATATGCTAGATTAAGATGTCAATGGATGCTGCTGCTGCTGCTGCTGTTGCTTCACTCGCTGATAACATGCCTCATAAAGCACACAGATACTCGACACACAAACAGACAAAGGGACAGACTGACAGACAGACAGATAGTGAAAACACTTGACTAACTTTCAATTTAATGCAACACTTTCATTTTACCTCCCCTTCGAACAGCATTGGCTCCATTGTTCAGAGTCGTCAGTCAAAGATCTGGCTGCAGAGCGATTTCGTTTTCCGCTTCACCGAGGATTACAAGGCGCATCAGAGTTACATTAAAACGCTCCATGGCTTCTCCAACATGGTGATTCGTGAACGCAAATCTGAGCTCGCTGACAACAACAACAATAACAACAATAATGCCGAAATGCCCGACGCTTACGATGATCTGGGCAAGAAGAAGCGTTTGGCTTTCCTAGATCTGCTCATCGATGCCTCCAAAGAGGGCACCGTTTTATCCAATGTATGTAAATGTCACATTCTAAATAGTTCCTTAAACTAACTAAATACTTATTCAAAATTAATTTAAGTACACTCAGCAAAACAATGTACACTATTTCAATGCCAAAGATAACTGATCTTATTATTCAGAAAGCATGTTTCTAAAAACCAGGATTTTTTTCATAATTTTCTAAAATTAAGTAAAACTAAGAGATTTTCTCTGTGTGTGTTTGACCAGAGCTTTCAGTCAAGATAAATGTGCAAAAAACGTAATATTTGATTTATAATTTATTTGCAACAGGAGGATATACGCGAGGAGGTGGATACATTTATGTTTGAGGGACACGACACGACTTCTGCTGCCATTTCGTGGACTCTATTCCTACTGGGAGCAAACCCAGAATATCAGGAGCGCGCTTACGAGGAGCTGGAGTCCATTTTCGGCGATGATTCCGAAACACCTGCAACCATGAAGAATCTGCTTGATATGCGTTATTTGGAATGCTGCATCAAGGATGCTCTCCGACTGTTCCCCAGTGTGCCAATGATGGCGCGCATGGTGGGCGAGGATGTGACTATCGGTAAGTGATACTAGATTGGTTGCCTTTTGATGGTTTGCTAACAATCCCCTCTTCAATATCAGCTGGCAAACTTGTGCCTGCTGGCACTCAGGCGATTATCATGACTTATTCGCTGCATCGCAATCCGCGAATCTTTCCCAAGCCGGAGCAATTCAATCCGGATAATTTCCTGCCCGAGAACTGTGCCGGACGTCATCCGTTTGCCTATATACCCTTCAGTGCTGGTCCACGTAATTGCATTGGACAGAAGTTTGCCATACTGGAGGAGAAGGCTGTCATTTCCACGGTGTTGCGTAAATTTAAAATTGAGTCTGTCGATCGCCGGGAGGATTTGACGCTCTTGGGCGAACTGATTCTGCGTCCCAAGGACGGACTCAGAGTGAAGATTACGCCACGCCATTGAGCAGAAACCTCCGTTGAATAGATCCAAAGTATTTAACTTGTAAATATTTAGTTATAGTCGACTCTTAAGTAAATGGATATGCTAAATTAGCAGATAACCCTTAAACCTCTATGGAATATACATATACATACATACATATATATATATATATATATATATATATATATATATATAAGTAAAACCTACAACTCAGTGAACCAATATTGTTTAGTTTATAATGCTATGTTTAATAAAAAAATTTGATTTATAACAAACAAAAATTTACGTTTTCATTATATTTTAACTGATTTTATTTATTTATTATGTTTGCTAATTTTTTATGCAGTATTCAGTCAATTTATAATAGAATTAGTAATGATTGCAATGAGCCTACAACAATTTACAATTTGTCTTATTTAAAACTGATGAAGTCAGATTAATTTTATCAGATTAAGACGCACTGTACCTTCTGTTAAATAACTATTTCTGATTTTTCTCATTTATTTATTTCAATTAATTTTTAATTTATTATTATATGGTTAAGTTTATATAAGAGTTCAGAAAATATTGCACTTAATCCTCACAGCGTAGCTTGACTAAACACAGATGAAATCTTGGGATTTTTCTCTCCTCAATTCTGTACCTAAATAGCTAATTCACATTGTCTCCGAGATGAAATGTGCCAAAAGTACACATTTGGTACAACATCGTTTCACATAACTAGCTTAGACACCAACCAAAATGAAGCAGATCAGCCACTGCACACACCAGACGCTTCGCGATGCAATAGATGGCGCCACTAGTACGTTTATAACATGCACCATGCTAATTAGAATTTGCTGAAGTTGAACTGCTCTGCACACGAAAAAATAACAAAAGACTACCTTTGGAAAAATGAAAATGTACAATCAACAAGTCATCAACGAAATGGCGCCATGTGGCCACGGACGGGTGTGTGTGTGTGTGTGTATTTGTTGCTGCTGCTTGTGGCCCGTTTCCTTTTCGCAATTGGAGCGGCGCCAGGGCTTAAAAGCAACTTAAGTGCGCTTAGGCTGTGTAATGCACAAATAAATGCGAGCTGGGAAAGAGGAGTCGGGGAGCTGATATATATATATATATCTAAATGGATATTATGGGCATATGTGGAGCGAAGTCGAAGGCGGGAACATGAGCGTTAAATAACTCCTAGATAACTAGATCGATAGGTTACCCAGAGACAGATAAGCAGACAGAGCTGGAGGAAGCGGGGCAGGAGTCGGGGCAGCAGCAGCGACGAATAGGCAAACAATCAATTAGAATGGAAAAATCTTTGCTAAATATTAATAATCCACACAAACGCAAAAGGGTCTTAAAAATTAATTCCACCCCAGCCAGACAAGCAAAAAAAAAAACATATTTATAATAGAAAAATGCGTCGATGGAAAAATGGCGAATTTTTTGCTTATACAAAGTAAAGTGAAGTGAAGGAAATGCACTCGATTCAACTAAAATGTGCACGGAACTCGACCATGGTCAGCGTATAGGAATCGAATCAGTCAGCAGTTGGCAATTGCTGTATTGAATCATAAATTGTCATAAATCGATTGCCAATTGCAATTGCATTGTTGCAGTTGTTGCCGTTGCCGTTGCCGTTGCCATTGCCATTGCAGTTGCCGTTGCAGTTGTTTTATTTTCATTTATTAGTTTACAATATCAGCGATGATTATTTATTTTAGTTTAATGACGGGTTTAAAAAGCAATCGATCAATTTTGGTTTGATTGCCATCGAGTTGAGTGTGTCCAGCAAACCAGCCAGCCAAATGTGTCACATTCCTCTAACCAGGAGTCGGGCATTTTGAGCATATGCCACATTTACGTGTCTAGTTACCACAAATTTGTATGCTCGGCTTGCCTCAGCAACTACTGCAGGTACGCATTGTGTTTGTCAAATTATTCACTTTGAGTGTACAACGAGATATTTGCAATTGAAAATAGATATAAATAAAACCGACGCGCCCAAAATGGCAAAACAGCTAAATCTCCCGTTCCCATTTTCAACACAGATATTTTTGTGGTGCTCCAATTTGAGGCACCACAAAGCTTCTCCATTTTTAAATCGAACGGTACACTTTACGCAAAAGCCCCTTCCTTTTAAGTAAATAGAAATGATTAAAAGTAGAAATTAGCAGAAATGCAATTATTTTGAGGCTGCTCCATTTTGTTTTAGAAATATTTTGTGACTGATTCATAAAAAATCAATTAAAATATCTAATAAAATAATAAAAAACATTTTTAAATACAAATTTTTTGAGAGCAGCTTAAATTTTATTTGTGTAAAATTTGCTAGCAAAGAAAACTCTTTAATTTTCTGGTCATTTATTAGTTAATTAATTTTCTTATTAGTATTCATATTTATGTTGCCTTGATGCGCCAGAGAATGGTAATTATGGATGGAACATTCTCGAATGCTTATGTGTTGTAAGTTAAATCATACTTTTGTTACTTAATTGTGTTTGTCTCAGTAAGTAAAACGATGGGTTGATTTCTAATTTCCTAATTTCGATGGGTTGATTTTAGAGTAATTGGGTGCACTCAGAAAAAACCCTCTAAAATGTAAGTAAATTTTAAACAACAAAAAATTTAACTTAATTTGCATAAATTTTAAAATGTACCCTGAAATTAAGAAATGAAATACCCAGTTTGTGGAAATACATTTCTGAATAAGATTAGTTAACTTGCCATTTTTTTTCTGAGTGTAAACACTTATGCACTCTGCAGCTACAGCTACAATTGCTGACATGAGCATATGCTTTCTCTGCTACCAAAATACGCAACACAATCAATGTCTGTTTCATAGGCAGACTAGGAACTCCCAGCACACGCCGACAGACAATCGGACAGACAGATAGTCGGACAGACAGACAATCAGGCAGGCAAAAGAGCAGAAGTAATTATGCATTGTCAACGAACGTCACTTAAACGGATTGCGCCTGGCACATCAAAACAAATTGCACTCCCCTGTGTATAACACACACACACACACACACGCACGCACACGCATAAATCTGATTAGAAAAACATTTACAAAACGCAAATCGCAAGTTAGCACCAAGAGGGCATGGGATGGTAGATGCTACACTCAGAAAAAACACCCTTAATTGGAAAGTGATTCTTCTTTTTCTATAAATACAAAAAAAATGTCTTAAAATTAAAAAATTAGAAAAATTAGCACTAAATTATAGAATTTCTGAAATTCCAAGCCATTTTTTGTATTTTGTTGTGTTTTTTTTTTAGTGTAGATAGAAGAAGCCATCCCCTTTTTGGCAAAGCATTTGATGTGTGAACTTTGGCACAGGAGGCGAGGAGCGAACCAGGCGCCAAGAACAGGACTAATTTGATTGACGTTGACGTCACAAAATGTGGGAACAAAGCCACATAGAAAAATTGGATGGGAAAGAGCGAGTGAAAGTGGCTTTGGCAGTGGCTTCTTTTTTCCAGTTGCTGTGCAGGTAGCCAAACAGGAGGCAGACAACAAGCAGAGGCAAGAGGCAGCAAAGAGAAGCCGGTGTAGGAAATGATATCCAAACAAACTCAATTTGGTTGGCTGCCAGCGTGTTTGATAGATTAGCAGCGAGAACGAAAGAGGCGCGATGTCGACACGTGGCCAAAACACAGGACAAGGGGCAGGAGCAGGAGCAGGAACAGTAGCAGGACTCGAAGCAGGACTAGTTGCGGGGCGTGCGCAGATTCCATTTTGCCATTTGACGCATACAAAATTGATTTGGTCGAGGCACAAGCAAAATATTTGCCTCCATTAAACAGCTGGTGTGTGATATGTGTCTGCTGAATGAGCACGGACGGAGGACACGTGCCGCCTTGCAGTTGCACTTGCCACACACACAGAGACACGTGACATCCCGGCAAATTAAACAAGCAAACGAAAAAAGAAAAAAGTAGTCGAAGAAAAAGTTTAACAATGCAGAAAATTGAAAAACAATCAGAACGCAACCACAGCAACTGAGGGCGGAGGGCTGAGGGCTGCTGTGCAAAGTTAAGTGCTGGCATCCTGTGTGGCATGCCTCACATCCGGTGCCTGGGCCTGTTTGCTCAGAGCGCGCGTTTCAATTCGTGTCGCTTTATTTGGCCATAATTAGCTTAATGCGCGACGCAAACAGAGCAGGACATACATGTTGCCCAGGACACAACTCGATGGATGCCACAGTTACTGTTGCTATTGCTGTTACTGCTGCCGTGCGTGTCCTTTTGCTGCCAAATTGCCAGTCCAATGGAAATGCAAACAAACGCCCTGCAAACGTAACAACAACGTCACCAATATTGACACAAAAAATGAGAGAACATCGTTTCTGATGTAAGCGAAGCTTAAATACACTACAAAAAATGAGAGAGAAGTTTGTATCCTGATTCCAGACTATGGTCAACATTTCGTACAATCAGATTTGTAGCATTTAAGATGTGAGTGGCAAAATGCGAGCTTGATTTAAGTAAATCTAAATAAATAAACTGATTGCCTTCTTTTTATTTGCCTTTGCGTTGGAGCATAATAAAATAAATGTTAAAATAATTAAAGAAAATAAATAAGAAACAAACTTAACAATTAAAAAGGAATTAATGTATATAGATACAGTATTAAATTGTAATAACTTATAAAAATAATATTAAGTTATAAAATTATAATTGTATTTTAAATAGTACAAATATTAGTCACTTTTCTACAAGCAACACAATAAATAAGAAACAAATTTTAAAATTAAAAAATATATAATTTATATTTTGCCCGTAGCATTAAATATGGAAATATAATTATATTTTAAAGTAATGAAATATAAAATATTTGTCATATTAATATTGCCATACTTTTCCTAACCTCGATATGATTTGATAAATCATGGCAAAAAATGGCACGAAATATTTGGGGCAAATTTCTAAAATTAGCATTATACTTTGCGAATGTTGTCCATTATTTTAAAATGCACAGGCAACATTATTTGCATTGTCTACACATTGGAAAATTGCCTGCTTTCACGATGCCCAGCAATTCGCATACTCAAAGAATGCCTTACATTTCTCGATTCCATTATAAGTGTCCGTTGCAGACATTCAAGAATGTTAGAAATGTTGATAGTGGCATTAGGCTATAAATCTTACTTTCTGCCATAATTAAAAAAGGAGATAACAAACCCTCACTTACTTTATACATATACTATATTTTAAATTATAAAGAAACAATTTTATTTTAATTTGGAAAAATCATTTTCATTTATACTTATTTACCTTTCTTATTGGTTTAATTTTGACTGGTTTTAGTTACAAATAAAAAGTCATTTTACATTGTTTTAATTGTGATATAATTTTGAAGTGAGTAATTATTAATTACAAATTATTTATAACCATCCGTCGGGATTCGCCTTCAGGCAGTTTAAAACAGGTTAATTTTGTTGTTTGACAAACAGTTCAACAAATCGCATATACTCCACCAGCAAGCACTACACTTTCGAAAAATCGAAATGCATTGGGGGAAAAAAAGTTAAAATCATGAATCCCTTAAAAGGTTCTTAATCTGTGGCTGCTGTTGCTGAATTTTGTTGCTTCATTTGCACAGTTCGCATTGCCCGTTTCCCTAACCTGGACATCGACATGAACATGAGCAAGGCGATGGAGATAGAGATGGAGATGGAGATGAACTGCCCGTCATTAGTCATCATCCGGGGAGAGTCACCGTCCAAGGTGCGCACCTACGTATCTCTGTCACAAGTTAGAGGCGAACTGTGCTGTGAGAACTAAGCCCACATTTCAATGAAGTGTCCGGCGACTGTCACCGGAATGGGGCATCATCATATGACCGCCAATCAGCTGCCAAATTGATTTGTTGCTCGCAGTGTAAGCAAATGGCAAAATGTTTTTTCTTTCTGTTTTCTATTTTGTATTTTGTTACCTATATGTATAGTCAGCAGAAAAGAAAGTACACTCAGAAAAATAAAACGGAGTAGAATACTTGGAAAACAAAACTTCGTTTGGGAATGGTCTTAAATAAGTATAAATCATTCTTGAATAGTCTTAAATCAGTATCAATTAATATTTGTTGCCTCAAAAATACGTCTTTTTTGAACGGAAATTATTAGTTCTCAATTAAAGAACATAAATTCTGGATTGAAGCTAATTTTGATTTATTTAAAATGAACATTGGGATTAATTTGATAACTTTTGCACTTCATATTGGCGTTAATCGTATTAAATTTAAATTTTGGAACTTGAACGCTAATTCAAGCTAACATTGATTTATTTTAAGTTCAAAAAGTAATAAAAAGTAAGTTGATTAGTGAATTATCGACAGCTGAATTGTTTCAAAATAAGACCAATCCAGATTCGATTGATTTGAGAACTTGACTGGTATCTAATCATGTAATAAAGTTCTAGATTAAGGAAATATCTCTTAAACTGACAGCAATCGTGCTGAACTTAAGCGGAATTATATTGTGGACTACCTGAAGAAATGCACTAATTTTGCTATGGAACTTTTGATTATCTCCAGATTTTGACCATTGTCGGACAACAGGCAACATATTTTTTTAAGTGTGCTCGACTGACTGCTGACTGCTGACCCTGCCGGAGCAGCAACAGTTGTGCCCCGAGGCCCTCCTCGAGGCGATGTCAGCGCCTTTTGGGTCATAAATTGAGCAAACACTTTGCTCTGACTGTCGCGTTTGTCGTTTGTCGATTGTCGTTTGTCGTCTGTCGTTTGTCGTCTGTCGTTTGTCGATTGCGTGCAATGAATGCATTGCCAGTTTTATGGCACTCTCCACGATAGCGTAGAGGCACTGTTCGAGGGCAAACAAGAGCGCTTTATGACAACAACAACAACAACAACAACGACAACCAGACTAGCAAGAACAACAGCAACAACAGCAAAGACAGCGACAACAATGGCAAACAGTGAGTTGCAACTGCAAAATGTATTTGGCGAGCAGCGTTCAAAGCAGCGCAATAAGCAAAATGTAAATAATTTTCCTGGACTGGTTGAGAGAGATACACAGCCACACATACACATATATACACTCAGAAAAAATTTGCGCTAAATTTTAGAAAATGACTGTGTAAACTAGAAAGTTTCACTTGCTTCAAAAATGATTTTTAAATATAGGAAAACAAATTAGAAAGGCTTGCCCCAAATCGATAATCCAAAATATTTGGAGATATTTTTTTATTATTTTGGAAATTTTTTCAATTATTTTGAAATGTAAAACTAAGAAACAATCATTGAAGTTTATTTCTCGTATTTTATATAAGAATCTAGCTGTCCTTTATTTTTTCGACATTTTAGAAATTGAGAAAATAAAAACGCTGATTTTTAGAAATATACAATTGGCTGTAATCTTTTTTCTGAGTGCATACACACAGCAAAACAATAACCTGACGCAAATAAAATAATAAATTTTATAGAAAAATTGACAAGCTGGCTTAGCCAACAGCAGCCTGTTGCTGATAAGTGTTAACTGTTTGCTGTTGGCTGTTTGCTGCTAACTGTTAACTGGACTCGAACCAGTTGTGAACAGCACACAGTAGCTAAATTGGTAGCTAGTTAGCCGGCTTAGGCCGGGGGCTGTAAAGTTAAGCACATAATTGCGAAATTAAAGACAGCTGACGGTGCCCCGCACTTTCCGCACTCCCCTCACCCAAATTCCCTCTCCCTTTCTCATTTTCAGTGTGTGTGTGTGTGTGTCTGTTTTTTTCCATTTGAGTTTAGCAATTCTCACGCCTCGTTGTCTGGCCCATTGTTTATGCAAAAATCAAAATGAAAACAATGCGGAGGGAAATGTGGAGGGAAATGTGGAAAACGTATGTTTTATTTTAAAGTAAATATAAAACAACTACAGTTGCCAAGTGCTTGCGCCCATAAGCAGCAGCAGCAGCAGCAACAACAACAACAACGAATTTAAATTGAAATTATTTATTTTTGCATTTTGAAAGCGTCCGCGCGTGTCAAGGATTCTCACGCACACGAGCCAAACCGCTCCAACCACCTACACCCCCCACACCACCCACGTGCACCACCCATCCCTCCACCACTGTGACAACAAAGCCGCCTGCTTTTGCTTTTATAATTTGAAAATATAAAAATAACAAAGTGCCCAAGTGTCGCATTTATTTCTCACAACTGATTTTCAAATGTCAAAGTACCAGGCAAACCAACCCTCTACCCTCTACCCTCGATCATCTATTTATTATTTATAAATACATATTTATTGCGCCTTCTTTTTATTGACAGCCTGGCTGAGATATTCAGGAATCTCTCTCCAAGCCCCACCAACAAATACAATTTGTTATTGTTGACTCCTATTTGAGTAACATCAGTTCTAAATGTGGAATAAATTAATATATTAATTAAAACTTCAGCAATAGCTTAAGTTCTTAATAAAAATGTCTATAAATTTTGAGATATTTTTCAAAACCATTCTTGAGTAACTTCAAATCAAAATATATAAAAATAAAAAACTTATCTCAAATTTACTTTTGATGTCAAAGATTTCTAAACTTTTTGAAAACCATTTTTACTCCAAGCAGAAAAGAGTCGATTTCTTGGATTTTAAAAATTACATGAGTTCACTTTAGATTTGTAAAATTTCAAGTTTTGTGTTTTTATCATTAGCTCAAAATTTCTGTTTTCATCGTGAGTCAATCAATTATTTTCTAGTTTATTTTAATAATCGATCTATTTGAGAAATTAAAAACACTGTTTTTATGGAAGTTTCTTGAGATCTCCGTATTTCGATTGCTTCCCACGCCTACGTTTGCCTAATCCAAAATAAATGCAGAAGTTAACTTCATACATGATCCATAATCCAAAGTTACACACAATTGTAAGCTAAGCAAATATAGAACTCCCCCTCCCCTCCACCTCCACCTCTTTCCGTCTTCCTCCCTCTCCACAACCCTGTCGTGAGAAATCGAAGGAAAATTCTAACACCTGCCCAGACAGAAATGTATATGATTAAGAAATCTTCATATATATATTATTTTTATATGGGGGTATATTTGTACATGTATTTGTTTAGACACACATTCACACACCACACACTACACACACTTGCATAAGTGCTTGGAGAAGGAGAAAAAGACCACCTTGCGCTGAGTTTGCCACATGGAAAATGGCGTTTTGATCTGGCCAAAGCCCAAGAGGCTTACCCAGTTGAACCACTGGACTAAGTCACTCGAATATTTCTCACATTCTGCGACATCGAGCATAGGGAACTGGAAACTGTAAATAGACATGAGTACACAGAGAAAAAAAAACAACTTGAACTTAGAATTTATTACTGATTCAAGTACACAACTTGTACAATTCAAAAGCGGCTACGTTTGTCTGAAGCCAAGCAAATATTATTAAAACAAGTCATTTAGCTGAATGAACAGCATTGAATCAAGTTTATCAACTAACTTCTTACCTCTTTTACTTAATTTAAGATGTAACTTTTCAGAATAACCATTTGTTGAAACTATCCTTGCAACTTGGATTTGGCAGCGCATCTTTTTAATTTATAGATGAAGTCGGTATATGAAATAAAAAAATGGAATTTAGTTTTTTATCTAACTTTATACTTCGAATTCCTTATTTTATAAGTACTTGGTATTGTTTAGAGATTGCAGACTTTAGTAAAGAATTAAATAAATTAATTTAAGATTTAACATTTACCTGAAGAATACTTCAACTTAGTTTTTAGAATAACTTTTTATAGATCATAGATTAAGTTATTTCATAAAAAAAAATATACTTAAATGGAGTTTAATATTTTGAATTCTTCATACTTCACGTTTATATTAAATTCTAGATTTATTTGAACTGTACATATAAATATTTGGATTAAAGTACATCAAATAATATTTGACATTCTACATTGAAAATTTCTTGAAAATACGCTTGCAATTTTGGGTTTTAGAGTGCCTTTTTATAGATGTCATGGCAACAGTTGGTCAGCTGTATATACTTAAAATTAATTTAGATATGGGCACAGACAGCCTGTCTGTCTGTCAGCTTGTCTCTCTGTCAGCTGTTATATCTCGTTTTTCTCCGTGTATGATTTTGGATGTTGGAGTGACGATACAAACACACATATTCATTCATAGTCAGAGTCCAAGTCTTAGTCAGTTTTTTTGTGGTTGTGATTGTGTCTGTGTCGCGGCTGCTGCTGTCTTTTTTTTTGGTTTTTTTTTTGTGGTCGCTATAAATCATAAGCAAACATTTTGATATTGTAATCCCCATTTTAATTCGAGCGCATAAAAAGCCGAAAATCAAACTTTTCGACATTGGGCGGCGGCGTCTCTGATGTGCGGGGCTGCAGCTACTGTTTTTCTGCTACCTACCAAAAATTGATGGATTACTCATAGCCGCAGTCCCCACACTCCACGCACTGCCCTTCCCTCCCCCGAAACTACCCACTCAAGCACAACCAATTCCATTTGGCCTGATAAGTGATAACAAACTCACATATGCTTCTTTTCTTTCTTTTTTTTTGCTGCTGCTGATGATGATGAATATTATTGTTAACTAAATGCAAACCTTTGTTGTTGTTATTGGTATTATTATTGTTGTTGTTGTTGTTTGCTTGATTTATTAATTAATTATTTACAAACGGAAACTGCGACAGAGGACGACGCCCAACCAAACACGTACAAACAACTACTCTGTAAATGTTTATCGGAATCGATATAGAAATTGAAAATAGCCTAGATAAGTATCGCCGATATATATATTATATATATATAAATATATATATATATAAGCACTGAGTTTTAGATGTGTCAGCCAATGGCTGAGATCATTTTGGACGCATTATTTTTTGTTGTGCTTGGCGGCAACTGTTGAAAGTGTTTTTTTAACTTTTCCTCTTTGCGCGCTTTGTTTGATGTTCGCCTCTTTTTTTTTGGTTTTGGCTTGTGGGTGGTTGAGTGGTTGGGTGGTTGAGTGGGCGGGTGGTTGTGTGGCTGGTTGAGTCGCTGGTTGGTTGACTAAGTCAGCTTTGAAGTGATGCCGCCAATGTTGAGCAATGACTGGAAATGTAAGCCTGGGTGTTAGCCATATATTTGAATACGTCCCTTAATTGATTACAGATTATGATTATATTCAATTTAATAAAATATATACAAAATCGATTCTTCAAAAATGATTTTATTTACTTGAATTTAAATAGATATATTGATCCGCCGACTGAAAGAAATAAGATATAATAATTTGTTGGATATTAACTGAGAAGTCCAACACCACAAAGGTCATAAATAAATTTATATTAATTTGATGGGTTCAATCAATTTAATTCAGGTGTTATTGATTTAACATATTTGAATCTAGCATATTATTTTGCTTCTTATTCAGAATGCTAATTTTGCTTCAGCTCTTAAAAATATACCCATAGAAACCATTATCTCTAGTTTCCTCAACAACTTAACTACAATTATAATTCATGCAGCAATACCAGTTGCACATTTCGTGTAAATATTCAGAGACTCAGGAGGACAAGCCCCGCTTAGATTACTTAAATTCGAATAGCTTAAGTGTGAATGCCACTAATTATATGCGCCACAAGTTGGAAACATCAATATTTCCATTTCACCCCCATTTGGTTGGCAGTGGCAACTCTCCATTCTCAGATTGCCTAGCACAAAACAAGCCCAAACAGCTGTTCGCAGCAAATCCCAACCTGGGAACGCACCATGCCCCACTCACCACGCACCACGCGCCACCCACAAGGAAATGCAACAGCCCAAAAAATTAAAAAAAAAAAAAATTAAGAAAACAAGGAGAGCGGCAAGAAAAACGCATTCTGAGCCTGGGGAAATAGCTGCGCACAAATGCGAGACCTTTGCGCATGTTGGGCACGGCCTCAGCCACGCCCCCTACGCGCAGTGCTCGCTGTGGGCGTCAACCAAAAGAGTAACGAGTAACGAGAGCGCAGCCAATCGGAGAGGGCCACACTTCTGAGCGAGTGAATGGCTGGAGATAAGGTGGCAGAGAATGTGTGTGCTCAGTGTGTGCGTGAGAAGATGATGTGGTATAGGTGTGTGTGTGTGTGTTTGTTCCGACTACAAAGGATACAGCAGCAGGCAGGCAGGCAGGCACGCAGGCAGGCAGCATCACAAATGGAAATTTCACACACACCACGTGCCGCGCATAAATTGGCCAACAATCGATGTAACTTTTGGCCAGCCGATTGTGCCGAGAGTTACGCTACCAGAAGGAAATGTCATCATACATTTTCACACAGGTCCTCTTTGTTTTTCTTTTTTTTTGCCTGCGATGTGTGTGTGTATGTGAGTGTCGCTTAATTTGTTTGGACCGCTGTCCGCCCTGCCTACCCGCCACACAGCCCCCTTTGCCGCTGATCCTGTGCTGCACTCACAAAAAATAATCGACGTGAATTTTAGAAAATCGCCAAGTCAATTTCTAAAATTGATCGCTGTGGCTATAAATCAGAAATGGCATTTTTTAATTTGATTGCGGATTTTCTATAAATTTCAAAAAATAAGTTTACTTTCCAAGGAGTTATTTTCTAGTCATTATTTTATTAGATTTTTGTCATTTATTTCAATATTAAACTTTAAACATTTACATAGTATATGAATATTTATAAAAAATTAATTTGACTTACGATTTTATGGGGATTTGAGCTGAGAACCTGAGATGAATGATTTCCCAGTGAGCTATTCCACTCTAAAGCAGACAAAATCTAAAATCTAATAGGAAAAATCGAATCGAGAAGGCAAAATTTCATTACTATTTTTGTTAGTTTGAGAACGAATTTATTCTCAAAATGAGGGTTTGCATTTCTACTTTTTAGAAACGCATTTCCCAATAAAGGTAAACATTTCAAAAAACTAAAAAAAAGTAACATATTTTTTAAGATCGTCAATTTATGATGTGCATTGCTATTTATTGGAATAAATATTTCTAAAGAAAAGAAAAGCTATCAGTTTCAATTCAGATCAATTTTCAATTCAGAAAATTCAAAGCGACTTGTTTTTTCTGAGTGTGCTTCTGGCCCTTTGCTTTGTTGTCTTTATATTTTTTTCCTCTGGTTCTGCTTCTGGCTCTGGTTGCTGCTGGTCCTTGGTTGCGTCCGGCATATGGATGCGACATCATGACACCGGGGACTTTGTTACAAGTACTTTACGGTAATGGAGGATTTTCGCTTGAGCATCCCTCTAACAAAAATTAATTTAAATCGATATGCTGCCCGCAACAGCGAAACGTGTCTGCCACACTGCCACAACTGCCACTCTGCCACAGCTGCTTGCTGCAGCAACCCCACACTGGTTGCTGCCTCTTGGCTTGTTATTAATTAGTACAGCAATTTGGTTTTGCTGCCGCATTGTTTGATTGAACTGCAGAGCAAAAGAAAATCGCATTTGCAGCGATTTTTTAGCTGCCACCAATGTCAACAAGGACATGCCACACACAAGCACAAGCAGCTGCCACACGTGTGTGTGTGAGGGTGTGTGTGGGTGTGTGTGGTTGCGTAGTATAGTTTATTGACTGCTTGTGGGAAGTGCTTTGGGCGAGATCTCTGAAGAATGTAAGGCTTTCATTCTGGCCAGGCAAAGCCGTTCGCAAATCCTGAAAATTGACTTTGGTTGGCAGGCGGCGGGCAGGAAATCAATGCCGCCATTTTGTGAAAGAGTTGCCCCTCGTCAGCAGTCAGCTGGAAGCGGGGCAACTCTCTACAACTCGGCTGCTGCTGCTGCTGCTGCTTCACATCTTTGTCGCGTATCTCTCATAAGGCATACAAAATTAGTTCATCGCAGCCATAAGACTTACTTAGGGGGAATAGGGACAATGTAGGAGGGTATATATATATAGAGAGGTCGGGGGGAGGGGGATGCGACATCTTTAGTTCAGCTCCCTACGCACCATCGTATTTCATTTCGTCATGTTTCGGGATTAGGCCGGATTAGTTTGGCGACTGAGCAATGGCTCTGAACTTTGCAACGACTGCTCTGAACTTTTTTGGTAGTTGCTTAAAAAGGGAAATGTGCGACAACAACAAGGGCGCGGACGTGGTGTGTGTGTGTGTGTGTTAGGTGTAGATTTGTGGCACTTTTGGCCGCCTTCAAATGCTTTGCATATGAATTTTGTGTGTGCGTGCAACTTCACGATTGCCGTGCATTAAGTTCTCTTATTGTCCGCTCATTGCAAAGGATTCGTGTACATGAAAATACATATTTCACGGGGGCACTTGATACATTACAATAACTGCAGTAAGTGCTATAATGAAATACATTATGCATTTATATTTAGAATCATTATTTTTGTTTGATTTACCTGGAGATGATTAGAAATTATACATTTCCATAACTTTGACAAGCAGAACAGATTATTTAAGGCAATTCCTTTTTGGTCATTGTTTGTCATCAAGCTTAATTTATATGTATAAAATAAAGTTCATATTTTATACAACTCTCTTAATCATTTATTAGTTTAACAATAAGCTAATCCTATTAATCTGTAAGCTTGTTTAATTTTACTTTGTTCAAAACAGAATCGATTTTCAAAAGCAATACCATTGGGACCATTGTTTATCATCAATATATACAAATAGTGAAGATTTATACAACTGTTCAAATAAATATAATGGTGTGAATCATTAAAATTAATTTTTAAATTATAATTTCTACATCGAAGACCCAAATTCCTGTACAAATTCTAGCCCACAAAATCCACTTAAGCACGGTTAGAGCTTTGTCAAAACTGAAACGATTTTCATGTTAATTTTCGGTCATGAAAATTAATACATGGTTCATTTATAAACAACTATTTAAATCAAGTCCTCATTTAACAATATAATGCTAATGCTATTCATATTGAAGCAAGTTTAATAACACTACTTTACTACTACTACTACTTATCCTACTTTAAGCCAAACCTAGATATTTTTATTTATTATATTTTCATATTTTATGCAAGTGGATGCAAATGTTGCTTAATAATTAGTGTTTAATAGGCAGATGAGAGAAACTTGAAACTAGTTTTCAATAGATATAAACTGAAATATTTTTTTTCCACCCAAATCCAAACCACAAACCGAGCCTAAGGTTGAGATACGTCCTCGAATTGTAAGTTGAATCAGTGTCAAAATTTGCCTAAAAAGACGCATAAGGAAATAAATTATTCTACTTATTTAAAGTAATATTTTTTTGAGTAAATATTTATTTCACTTTTTTACATATAGTTGGAACTTGGTAACTTGGTACACTTTGTGCACATAGTTCATGGCACGTAGACCTCAGTGCCAAAAGGGCGGCCATTTTGTCAAAGACATTCCAATGAGGTCTGATAACAAACTGTGTGTGTGGTGGTGTGTGTGTTGGTGTGTGTGTGTTAGTTAAAGCCCCTTTTGCGCATTGGTCGATATCGGTAAAGTCGAAAGTCTAATTTTGTTTTTGCTCTCGCTCTCTTATAATTGAAATGTGCCTGGGTAAATCCCAAGGCACAGTTGCTCGTCCTCCCAAAAATAGATATCATGTCATCAATGGAAATGCTGGCGTTGTCTCTGGCGTTGCCCCATTTGTCCTGCATTGATTAAAGATGATAAAGTGGGATTTTTGGATGGGTCAAATGTGACGCAAATGTAATTACAGCAAAATCAACCCAAACATAAGTACAACAGCCCCACAACCACTCCCCCTTTTCCAAATTCCATTTAACCCCTTTATCATCATAAAACAGAAGTCAGATTTGCAAGATTTGACAGGTGTTATTCACAGAAGGGGATGGCAATATCCCTCAGTTTGAGCCCTGTAACCACAGAAGGCATTTTCCATATCATTGCCTCTCTATTAATGGCTAATAATACAATGATATTTCTGAAGTATTCTACCTGCTGCTCTCCCTTCCACTCTCCTCTGTCGAGTGCCTTGCTTTGACTTGAACTAATCGAAAGTTGTGCGCCAGTTTTTATATAAGTTCAAAGCGCATTTGCCGCCTGCCAAACTCAAAACAAAGTTGAGTCTGAGTGCTGAAGTGGACATACAATTATTTTGAGGGCGTTTACTTGTACAGATTACAAACTTGCACTTCTATCTGTCCATCTGTCCATATCTGTCTGTCTTCCTGTCTGTCTGCCTGTCTGTCTGTCATTGCTCTAATCTAACTATTAAACTTTTTCAACTGCCAACTCAATGGCAAATCGAATGAGTTTATTTTTACTTCGAATTTGATAAAAACAAGCAGATGCTTCAGATATATGTAATTTTATTTACAACATATAATAAATAATTGAAAAAAATAATAATTACATTTATTGAATGGTTCGTAAGTTAATATCATGTAGGTCTCAGGTCTGCATTAAATAATAATAAAATAAAGAGATCGACTGACCTTTGATGTGACCATAAAAAATAAATAAGTTGCTCAGCAACTAAGCACAATAAAATCCATGTTTTAATGAGAAACAAATATTAGGAACTATTACAAACAATTTTCTAATTAATTTTAATAAATAAAACAATTTGCTGCATGTTTAGTGACATAGATTTTTAAAGGCAGTGATTTCTTGAAATAAAATAAGTTAAAAAAATATAGTCTGACTTTTATTGTGTTATTATTATATATTATATATATATATATATATTGTATAGAAGCAAAGTCGAACTCTATTTAATGTTTTCATTTATATTAAAAAGAAATCACTGCTCACTTTTTTATGAAGTGCTAAAGTGCATTAAGAACTAGAGTGCCCAAGAAAGACTTGGGGAAATCATAAAACAATAATAAAAATAAATAATATTATATGAGAAAAAGAGAAGAACTTGTGCATGCCACACACCTCCCTCCCCCCACACCCCTCTCTAATACACCACTTGAGTCACGCAGCAAAAGAGAAAATAAAAACGCAGGCAGGCAAATGTGAAATAAAAACGAAAATTATGAACTGCACAAAAGCTGTTGTGAATTTTAATAAATTTTGTTTCGTTTGTTGTTTCGGCCAAAAAGAAAAGTATCTCTGCCGGGAGTGAGCAAATCAAACAGGGGCAGGGCACGGAAATGGGGGTAGCTAAGTCAGCAAGGGAGGGAAGAGCACGGGCAGAGCAGAGTACGGGCAGCGGAGTATACGTCAAAAGAACAGTTATTTATTTATTTGTGCGCAATCGAGAGGCACACTAAGGACTGCGGGGAGGGTCGCAGCAGGGGCAGGAGCAGGAGCAAGAGCAGGGGCAGGGTTCGGGCATCAGAGTCGGAGTCGCGGAGTAGGAGGAACCATCGCCTCAAGAGCGACAGGCAGGCAACAGACACCAAACACAATGGCGGCTAACGGAGAATAATGGGATAACAAAACGCCCTTGACACCCAGTAAAAAAGACAGCCAGCCCTCAAAAAGTGTGCGAAGCAGAAGCAGTAGCAGAAGTGGAAGGTGGAAGTGGAAGCAGAAGCAGAAGTAGCCTTATTATTATGAACATTGCGGAATCTGACTCGGGCACGTAGCAAAACATAGGTAAAGGGGTCGCACGGGAAGTAGGAGGGGCAGCACAAAAAGAAGGAGAAGGGGAAGGAGAAGAAGAGCAGGACCTACAAAGTACAAATACAAATCAAACCCTTGAGAACAACAACAACACCAACAACAGCAGCAGCAACAACAAGAAAAGCAGCCCAAATAATAAACACAAGAAACAGCAAAAAAGGAACAAATGGTAGGAGGGAGGGTGGGTGAAGAGTGCGCGCGCATAAGGGGGAAAGCCAGAAATGTGAAGCCAAAAGAGAAACAGAAACACAGCCGCAGAATGAATATGGAGCAATATGGCGCTCTGTAAACACACGCAGTGAGTGGATGAGTGGATGAGTGAGTGAGTGAGAGGGAGTGAGCGAGAGGACGCGTGAGCAAGCGAGAGAGAGCGAGCGAGAGAGCGAGCGAGAGAGCGAGAGCGAGTGACAGCAAACCGTTTTTATGGGGTGTGTCTTCCTTGTCGTCTGCATGCAACGCTCTCTCGCTCTCGCACAGCTAAACCCGACCCAGACTCGCCACTCGCTGTGCATGCTGCTCGCTCGCACTCGCAGCCGGGGGCTGATAAGCGAGAATGAATGTGTGGGAAAAAGCGGTTTTCAGTTGGTAAAATCGAATTCCGTTATTCAGTTGCTGCCGTTTGCCAGTCGTCAACGTCGTCATCAGCGTCGTCGTCGCCGTCGCTGCTTCTGTTTTCGTAGTCGTCGTCGTCGTGCGTTTTTTGGTGGCAAGTAGCTACTCGCTGCTTGCTGTTGCATGCAACACCCCTCTACGCACTCGTTGCTGTTGCTATTGCTGCCGCTGCTGCTCCGACATATCCAACAGATACTTTTTGAATAGGTTTTCAATTCAGCCACGTCCTGTTACGGATGCAGACGCGTTGTGTTTCCGTTTCAACAAAAAACAAAAGGAACAAATTTCGATCGACTTCTTTTTTGCCATAGACAACAATAACAACAATAACAACAACAACAACAATATTTAGCCTAATTACGCGCTGGATTAAATTATTAAAAGCATTAAAGCCGACGCCGATTTAGAAGCAACACAGCCGGTTTGCCGACAAACGATTCTATCTATCTACATACATACACATGAGTGTGTGTGTGTCGTGTGCGTGTGTGTGCGGGTCGTGTATGTGTGCCGAGTGTGTGTGAGGAGTCGGCTATAACAGCAACGACGTCGCATTAAAAACATATCCATGAGTTACTTAAAATTAATCACTAACATAATCACTGTGATTTTTATTTGAGCTACGCGTGTGCAACAAAAATAAAAATACCAAATTAAAAAATAAACAAACAAAGTGTTGCCAATTTGTGTGCAAACTATGAAAAGCGTTTAAATGTTTTAGCCATAAATAAAAGAAATCTGTTGCAACAACAACAACAATAATAAAACGCTAAACGAATTTCTGGTATCTGTAATTTATCAATAAAATCAACGACAAGTTTTCCCAAAACAAAAAAAAAAAAAGAAAAGATTTATTACCGACGCAGACGACGCAGCCCACGCGACATTTCTGAAATCTTGAGTATTTTCACAATGAAATATCAAATGAATGCAATCTGATTTATTGCCAAGTGCACAACATTTGACCCACATTAAAGTGCCAACAATCATAAAATCAAACCAACAAACTAAAACGAACAGAGTTCAAATCGGAAAAGCAGCCAAAAAACTAATCAAACCAAACTCACCTCTGGTGATCATTTCTAGCCGTCAAATTGACGCCGCTAGCAAGTGGATTAATTTGAATTTCTTTTCCATCAGTTGGAGGTAAGCATAATCAGATTAAAAAGATTCTAGAAAAAGATAAGCGAAGCAAGAATTTTAATGTTCACAATTAACCATCAGATATAAAAGAAATTATTTAAAGAATTTCTTAAATATGATATAAATTAAATAGGTCGTAATGTTTTGGGTAATATTTAATGGCAAGTGTGGTTAAAAATAAAATAAATTACTTTTGTCATAAAATTTAACGCAATCAAAAAGCGTCATACAATTGCCAAGATAAACAAAGGCACAACGAAGTTGAAATACCCTTTAAGAGAGAAGAGCAACAATCAATTGAAATAATCATTTATAAAAGAAAGATGAAACTAAGATACAAATTGGACTCGTAGTAAATTATATAGTTGTAATGATACAAAAGATATTTATGTTATGGAAATTATATCTTAGATTCTCAAAATAAACACTCAAAAAGGATTGCCGCAACTTTCGGATTCCAAGAAATTGAATTTATTAAAAATTAGCCAAGCACTTCTAAGTCTAACGTCAAAAAAGGAAGCATTTTAATTGTTGTCAGTTCAGCGTATTTGTAGAGAATTAGGCCTGGCCCTGTCTGATAAATAAAATAACAATACGAAAAGCTCCCGAATATGCTTAAAACTAGTCATAAAAGTACTTGTTGAACAAGTGCTTAAATGGGTTTTCAGTATTTTGCTGCACTCTCGCGCCAGACATAAATCAACGCGACTCGAGTCGAGTCGAGTCGAGTCGAGTCGACTCCTAATCATTAGACAGTGCAACCATAAAGTGGAAGTTGCCCGCTAATTGCCATTGACGTCACTTGAACATTTAGATGCGAATTTTGGGATGGAAAAAACCTAAAACATACTCAAACAAATGAAATCCAGGGGGGAAAATAATTTTAAAAAATGTATAAAATTAAATAGAAATGCCAACACGTTAAAAACCTTGGCAAAACATAGAAATCTTGGCACCTTTTGACTAAAACTATTTGCTCCGTCCGATAAGGCTCCGAACGGTGCTGGCGAGGGGGTTGCAGGGACAGGTATTGCCGAAAAAAAATGGAGAGCAGCAGCAAGAAAAGCTGCGGCAATAAAGTGACATAAAAATAATTTCTGGCATGCCTTTGTCTTAGAGCATCATTATGTAAATAAATTCTTACTTCTGGCACAAAATGACTTGACGAAAAATTAGGCAGCGAAAAAAGTGACAACAGAAATGATATTTATTAGCACTGCGGCAAATAAATATGCCACAAATGATGCCCCAACACAATTGACAAAATGAGAAAAAAAAGAAGAAAAACACTTTTCATCTGCACATCAAAAGAGACAGAGAGAAAAAATAATAAATGAAGTGTGGTCATAAATAAAGCAAACGTTGCTGTTTAAATCTGTTTAATGTGAAATTATGTTTATTATTGTTATTAAAACAACCGCAAGGCAATTTAATATTACAGCCGCACTAATCCACTGGGGATCAAGTGCAGATCAAGCGGCATTATCAAGTATAAATTTTCAATTTGAGGCCAAATCGAAATCGAAAGTGACAAATCAAATTGAAATTTAATACGAAATTCACAATAATTTAAAACAGGCGCCGAAGTCACAAATAAACACATATTTTACAAAAAAAATTAGTTTTTTTTAGTCGTTATTGTTTTTTTTCCAGTCGGATTTATGATTGGAAATTGGAGAGGATTATATTTAGTTTATTTCCTATGTTCTGCTTGCGCCGTATAATTTATTAAATTTTTTACAACTATTTATTTAAGTTTCATGCTTTATTTTTTATTGTTTTTTTTTTTTTTGCTTTTCGAATGCTTTTATTTTTGTTATGATTGAGATTAGATAAGAATTTATTGCAACGAACGCTTTGTTTGGCTTTGGTTGATAGCGCACAAATGTGCCAAATGCGAACGGCGAGCAGCCCGAGAATAGTTGGAAGTAGACATAACCAGCAGTTATGGGCAATTCCATATATATATATATATATATTTATATACATATATATTGATATTTCTATATATATAGGTCGGCCACAATTAGCAACAGCTAATTGATTTACGAACATTTATGGTTATTTTTGGAAAAGTGTCAGTAGTTTTTTTTTTGTACACATTTCCTTATGCGGTTTTTTATTTTAATTTTCTTTAATTTATTGCACAAAGGCAGCAGTTAGGGGCACCCTCACACTCACACACACACCCTTCCCTCCCCCCTTAAAGAGTGGTTGCCAAATTCACTTGGTTACTGCTGTGGCAATAATAATAAAAAGAAGGCACAAGAAAAAAACACAAAATAATTCACAGAAATGTAAATATTGTTACACTGATAAGCAGCAGCTTGTTATCTTTGTCAAGCTCCCTCTCTCTATCTCTCTCTATCTATCTTTATGCATGTTGTCCATTAAATGTTTAAAAAGGGCATTTTGATGTTGTGCACAGGTATGCAACAGGCAACAGATAGCATATGCATTATTACTAGCCAAATTCGTTCTAAAATCTGCATTTATTTTTTGGAGTTTCAGTAAATCATCAATAAAATAAATTGCAGCTTAAAACTTTGCTATACTCTGCAAATAAAATCAGACTGAAATTTAGAAAATCGCAATTGTTTTCATGCCATATGTAGCTCTACTTATTAATCAGAAATTATATTATTAAAATACAAGCTTGCTTCAATAAAAAAAATGGATTTTTTCTTGACTTCATTACAGTTTTTGATTTTTATAGAATTTGAGAAAAATAAATCTATTTTCCAGCGTTTATTTTTTTTATTTCTAAAAGGTATTTCTTACTTTTTTTTGTATTTTAATTTTAATTATTATTAAACAATGAATTATACGCTTCTAAACATATGCAAACATTTTAAATAGTTCTCACATTCTCTAGTTATGGTTTTGCTAATTTTAGTTTTTTTTTTTTAAATCTTGTCAGTTTTAAAGGTGAATTTTTCTTAATGTGGATTTCACTACTGAGCTTACAGGGTATCTGATAGGCTAGCTCTGTTTAGGACATTACGCTTACTTGTCTGAGACTGTGATAAGAAGTTAGCTAGGTGTAGGAATCTCTTCGTGTCGTGGCCTGTGTTGTCAACTTAAGTCACAAACGTCTTAAACCGGCACCCACAGCGATTTACGATTGCAGGGCATCTGGGATCGCTTCTTTTTTTTGTTTAGCTTGGTATGTATTTAGTTACAAGAGACGCAGACTCGGCGGTGGTGCGAGCCACCGCTGATGTGGTATTAACCCCTTTGACGTCTTTGGTGTTAAGTTGCCGTTGTTTCTGGTGTTTGGGTTAAGCTCACTGTTTGCCTCGATGTGATAAAAACAGAAAGAAAAAAAAGAAATACAAAAATAAAGCGTTGCGCTGCGTTTGCCACAGGTAGCCAACAGATACACAACTATGGATACAGATACATAAAGATAAAGGCAACAGGCGAAAGTAATTGTGATAATAAATACACTCAGAAAAACCATGAGAATGTGTATTGTGCTCAAGTCAAGCTCCAAATATTGTCAAAGGTTCATAATAATCGAAGAGAATCATAAATCATAATTCATAAGTAGCCTAAAGCCATAAATATACACATAGATCAAGCGTTTCTTTTTATTGTGATATTATCTAGAATTAAACTAAATTGACCTGAATGAAGATTATATATTTATTAAATGCTGATTCGCTTTGTACTTAGTATGCAATTTAAAATTTGATTCAGCTTGATTCAAGAATTTTTGTTCTTAAGAAAAGTCATTCAAAATGCAGATTCATTTATGAAAATTCACAGACGAAAAATCGAATTCTCTTTGACCCATTTAGGCATAATTCAAAGAAATATTAAACATATATTTTCACATTGTTTTTCTTCAAGTGTATTTCACTTTTAATCAACTCGCAATTTGTATGTTTTTTTTTTATATTTTTGCAGCATCGCCGCGCGCTTCGCAGCCGCAGCGATCTCTCAGATACAGCCGCAACTTGGATCTGCTTTCGCCACAGTTGGAAGATACCGGCCTCAAGACGACGACATTCTTGCAACATTTTAAGGACGTCGTCACGACGAAGTTCAACGGCCGGGATCACCATTTGCCGCCGCTGCATCCGGCGCATCCGGCGCACCACCAACAGACGGCGGGGCTGCACCACCACCATCAGCCGCATCAGGCTGTCGCCCAGAGTTTCTCCACCATTTTTCCAACGTATCTAGGCATGGACCGCGCCGCCGCCGCTGGTGGCTGTGGCGTGGTCACCAGCTCCGCGACCGCCTTGGGACCGGGCGGCATTGGTGCTGGCGGTGGCGGTGGCCTCGTCAGCGGTGCCCTCAACGGCTTGGAGGCCATGTCTGCCGAGTCGACGGGCCTCTGTCTGCAGGATCTGGTCAGTGCGGGCACAGCGAACGGTGCCGGCTCGGCTGGTTCGGCGGAAAGTGCCACCACAACGAGCACGGCGCTGAGCAGTGGCAGCTCGACGGTAAACGGCGGTGGCAGCAGTGCATCGGGTGCGGATCATTTGCACAGCCACCACAGTCTGCATGACTCCAGCTCATCGGTCAGCATCTCACCCGCCATCTCGAGCCTGATGCCCATCAGCAGCTTGAGTCACTTGCATCACACGGCCGCCGGCCAGGAGCTGGTCAACACCTATGCTCAGCATCCGCATCATAGCGTCGTGCCACCACACACACCGAAGCACGAGCCGCTCGAGAAACTCAGAAGTAAGTACCGAATAGAGATGAGTACCGCAGATCTACCTATATATATATATATATTGAAACTAGAAAATTGTGTTCACGTTATCGATAAGTCACTCTTTCGATAGACATAGATTTTAGGACAAAAGCTTATTTCATCTCCAAGATTAGAAGTCGAATAAAAAGAGGTCAACTTGAAATGAATGGACGGAAGGAAATATTTGTAACCCATACGACAAAGTTGATTTCATGTCGATAAGTCACTCAAGCGATAAAGATCGATTCCGAGCTACAGTTTTGGTTTTCTTCAAGTCTGTCGCACTCCCAAATCTCTTAGATTAAAATATTAAAAAAAGACAACTTAATGTAGAGAATTTAGGGCAAGAAACATTTGCAACTTATGCGACATTATGGTTATTATTTAATATTATCGATAGCTCCTCCATTTAACTACAATCGATAGATTGAGAAAGTGTCTCCATGTCTTTCACACTCACCACTAAATTACTCTTTTCTTTAAGACATTTTATGGGGCCAGCTGTGGGCATAGCCCTCTGCCAGTCAAGTCAATTTCTTGGCCAATTTGTTCTACAATTTATATGTCTGCAACGATCTGGAATTGGGGTCTACCCCCTCCCCAACCACACCAAAAAAAAAAACTCGCTGCGAGCAGCTAACAAATTTACAAGTAATTAATGCGCTCATAATTCACACAAGCGTCGCCGTTATGCGGTGCGTATGCGTGATATTATCTATGCAAGTGTGTGTGTTTGTTTTTGGGTGTGTGTGTGTGTGTGTGTTGGTGTTGCATGTTGTTGTTTTGGCTAGCTGCTGTTGCAACAAGTGTCCACATTCACAGCTACACACTGAGTCGCAAATCGAGACTCGCTTCTCATATTCATACTCATCGCATCGCATCGCAACGCAGCTCATCTTTTTTTGGCAACAACTGTCAGCAACAGCTGTCGTCATCTTCAATATTCATTCGTTACAGCCAATCCTTCACGCTCTCAATACTTGCTCATTCCATCATTCATGCGATGCTCGTAAATTTCTAAACAATGTGCAAATATTGCCTGCCATCCACTTGTACACTAAGAAAAAAAATCACAATGAAATTTAGAAAAACACAAAATAAAAAGAGGAAAAAAATGCCCTTCTAAATGCCAACTCTGATCTCTTAAAATACTAATGTTTAATAACAATATAAGTAAAAAAATGCTAATATATGAACCCTTTAATGTGCAACACCCTGAAATTTAGACATATTTTTTCTAAATTTTAGAACAAACCAAACTGAACTTAAGAAATGTAAAAGCTAGTTTTTAAAAGCTGCAATTATAGAATTTACTTTCTAAATAAGACTTCGAATTTGTAAAATTCAAGCCGAGTTATTTTCGGAGTGTACTCTCAAACTGCTCCCACTCCCCTGCGAGAAAGCTATCACTTCAGTGACAACATGCACGCCTCATGCATATTCATAATAATCATTGTGTAATCATTAGCGCATAATCTTCATAAAAGCGTAACAAAGGCGAACAACAACAACAACAACAACTACAAAAAAAGAAATGTGGAAAAAGAAGTAAACAAATTTGAGTTTTGCTGCGCATGTCACGGCTAATTGAGCACCCTTCTGGCGTAGTGCCGAAGGCAACACTCTTCTCATACCCAGTTCCCAATTCCCAATTGCCCTGCCCTTTCCCTTCCCTTTCCATTTCCCTTGCCAAGAGTCAGGCCCAATTCAGTTTGATGCTGCGAAGGGTCGCTCGATGCCTGAAACTTGATATGTGCATTGTAGTCAAGTGTTTGTTGTTCCGTTTACACTAATTGTTATGGGAATTTGGCTGCGGAAACACATTCGGCCACATTCTTGCCAAGAGGTGTTGCCTGCAAATGTGTAAAGAATTGGATGATTCAAGTGCTGAAGATGCTTGCGCAAGTGCAATTGAAAAAGTCATATTGTCTTTGACAGAAGTGTCAAATTTGACAGTCATTGCAAGTACTTTGAATATGGAAACAACATATTTTATAAATATTTGTAAATTTAAGTTTGGAGAACTTGGAGTGCCGATCAGAAAATATAAACATCAGCATTGTTAATAAATTGTCATGATTGTAATAATTGAGGGTTTGTTTAAAAATAATAATAAAAATCTATAAATATTTATCAGTATAAATTCAAATTTAATACAGTATTAAAATTACAGACTTCAACTTTATCCAACAATCAAGTAAAAGTTAACTAATTCGGTAGAAGTGGAAATTATACAACAATTCTTCTTAGTTTATACTTATAGTCTGCAAATAACTGAGAATTATTTCACAAACAACCTTCAACTGAGCTCGAATTGCTGGATTAATTAAAAGCTCAACTTAGCCTCTAAAACGGGACGTTATACAACACTTATTCTCCATGTAAATATATAGCTCTGCAAATACCTTTGTAGTACATTCCTTAAATAAACCACAAATGAGCGCAAGCATCTGCATTTTTTAAACATAATTGAATTATAGACCGAAGCTTAACTTATTCCCTTAAAGTTGACGTTATGCAACACTGCTACTACTCCATTTAGTGTGAATTTGAATTCGTGCAACTTTTAGTTGTGCTTAAATTTGTATTCGAGCATGGCAGCCACATTTGTCTGCTTCAGCTGAGAGATTTGTTGGCTGTCTCCAAACTCCGAGGCAACCTATGCCCTAAGCAGCTTGCACGCTTACTTCGGGTTAACAGCCCCTGCAAACTTTGCACTCGACAGTCAGGAGTGAGGGGAGGGGCTGCAGATAGGAGAAGGTGTGCCGGCATTTTAGCCGCAGCTGTCTGGCCATTATTTTATTTGCGTGCCAAAACAATTTAACACAAAAATTGTGCGCATTTAAAATATGCACGAGTGCAGCTATCCTTTGACACACACACACACACACACACACAACAGGACAAACACATACACACACACAGACTGGCAGATGATGTTGCAGGTGCGGGCCAAAAGGCAACGCGCATGTTGCCAACAAATTTCACTCTGGTTGTTAGTTGTTGTTCTCGTTGTTGTTGTTGTCTTTATTGTTTACGCTCTTGTTTAAATAATGGCCACACAACGTGCTGCTGCTGCTGCTGCTGCTGTTTGCTGGTTGCACATTGCAATTGGATTTTCAATTATTGGCCAATTTAATGGTCTGCCACAGCAGATACCCGACCAAACCCCCCTCTTAGCCAAATCAAACCACCTACACAACCATTTGGCTTGTGCTATGAAAATTTTAAGTTTTATTTGTATAGGGGGAAATGTTTTTCTATTTTTTTATGATTGCAGTTTTTTATGAGCTACACACACACACACACACACTCGCACACACCTCTTTGAGTGCGCTTAATAATACATATTTTTGGACGCATTATTTTATGGGTTGTGTGCGTGTTTTTATTTCGAGTTTTGCGCTCAAAGGATTTCAAGTTCACGTACACTAATTTTGTTCGACTGTCAGCTCTCTCTCAGAATTTTAATTTTGTTTTTGCAGCGTGTAAAACAATAAAAAAGTTAATGCTTTTTAATACCAGCGGACTACAACTCTTTAATGTCTCTTTCGGCCTGGCAGCTGGCCATGTTTGTCAGTTGTTGCCCACTTGAATTATGTTGTCAGCAGCTGCCAGCGCAACAGCTCAAAGGCTTTGCCTGCTCTATAACATTTACATAACTCTCTACATTGAATGGAATTGAGCCTAATTTTTTGGAAATCACATTTACTAAGCCAAGACTTGGCACCTTGCAGAGAGAGAAAACTAGTCTCGTATTAGGAATTTCTTTTTTATTTCAGTAAAGAATTAAAGATTGAGTACTCAAAAATCTGAAAGCAATAGCTTGAATCAAGCTTGCTGACTGCTTATTGCATTCCTTGATTTAAGATTGTAGTTCTTAATTTGAGGTTAAAGTTTAACTAACAATATATTCAATATATAAAAGTTCTTAATCTGTATCAAGAATATATATTCTCAAACTGAGTACGTTTAGGTTTCTTGTCTTTTTATTTCTCATTTTAGTTTGAGGAATGCTTTCTTGTTTCAAGTATGTAGCTCTTAGTTTCAAGTAAAAGTTACTTGTAGAAGAAATTCTATATTCCTATTTAGATTCCACATTTAGTTTTCAAAAGTCATCCGTTTTTACCTTTTAGCCATGAGAACATTTTCACTTTCATGATTTCAGATTGAAGTTCTTAAGTTACATAAATCTGCTTTCGAGCATAAACAATTATGCACTTAAGATTCGCAATAAAGTTTTAAGAATGCATTTTCGGTTTCATCTCTTAGCCCTGAGCATTTGTATCTGTGTATGTGCAACTATCATTGTATCTACATAAATAGTTGCGCATGCCCAAAAACGAGATCTTCAGTATTTGCCCGAGGCTAACAATGGAACCTCGAGAAAGCACACAACAAACCAAAATCAGAGCAGTTTACATTTTTGGTTGCTATGCAAATAGTATAAAAATTGTGGTTCTTGTTTTTGTTTTTATTATGACCGAGTCCTTTGCGTGTTTGCCAAGTTGTTGTTACAGATACAGATACAGATACAAATACAGATACAGATACTACTCGCATAGATATGGTAGAACTATTTGCCTACGACAATATTTGTAGTTTGTAGCGCTTGATAAAATATGAAATTGCCGGCTGTAGTTAAGTGTCTGTATCTATATCTGTATATATATCTGTGTCTGTATCTATATCTGTAGCTGTATCTGTATCTAAGTGAGTGCGAGAATTTGCTGCTCGACTCTTCTGATGAAATCTTGTTATCTATTGTGCCCTGTGTCTGATACTTCCATTACATTAGTTCCCTCACTTAAATGTGTAACATTTGACTAGGGGTCTTTCTGTCTGCCTGTCTTTCTGTCTGCCTGTCTTTCTGTCTGTCTGTCTTCTTGTGTTTTTGTTGCTTTTCTTATTTTACTTGTTGTTTGTTTGGCCAACGCAGGCACTAAGTGTTAATGGCACGTGCAGAGCTCGATACCTCGAAATGCCAGTCTACACTCAAAGAAAAACCACTGCTCAAAAGTCAAATACAAACGCAGAAACATTTCTACAGAAACTCAAGTTAACTTATCAAGTTAGAATGTTCTTGTCGACAGAGCTCGATTAGGAGCTACCCTGAATCCAGTTTTTCAATATATTGACTACATTAGAAAAGTCTTCTCAATTTGAAAATACATTTTGAAAAACAAAATTTGTGTTTCTTAAAACTTTTTAACAACTTTAACCTAAACTTCTCTTTTACCAATTTTTAATTGGTTCAGGCTAAAGGTACACTTAGAAAAGATAGAACTGAAATCTAGAAATTTTTAAAATCATTTTTCTTATATATAAAAATTATTGTTCAAAACAAGAAAGACTTACTAATTTTGAACTAAGTTTCTTAAATTCCATGGCGATGCTTTTCCCGAGTCCAACATTTATGAAATTCGTGCTTGCTTAAATTAGTCATTACATTCCCTTCGAATTTAGCTGAAAAGGAAGCTCTTTAAGGGAACCATTCTCTGGGAAATATATCTCAACAATTTCCCAAACGAAAATATTAAGCATTATAAATTTGCAAGACTGCTTGCCGCAAAGCGTTTAATAATGGAGCCGTGTCTGTGCGAGGACATGGCTCAGATACAGATACAGAAACACATACATAGATACACATCCTGGTTCGCCACAAGGATGTGGATGCAGGCTACTTTAAATTCAACGTGTGCCGTGTCTCAAACAATTTCTTTATGAATATAAATACATTTTATCGATTTTTGTTTTTGTTTTTGTTTTTTTTCGTTTCGTCGCCGCAGCCATTTTGTAATTTGTTGTCGTTTTTCTTAAAGTCGGTTGCACAATTTAAGCGCCCAATTTTCACAAGAGTTCATTTTCATGGCAAATCTCTCTCTGTTTGGCAAAATTGCGCACATATGTCAAAGATACAAAGATCTTCGCTTGCAATTGCAAAACACCCCATAAATTGTGTGAGGTGGGAGGGGGGAGGTGGGGGTTGGTTGACTGGGCCAATGATAATCACCCCCCCACATTGGCAACGCCCACTTTTAGTTTTGGAGTGCAGCAAAAGGACATGGCAAAAACTGCCCATATATCAATCCGGCAAGACATGTGTCTCTATCTCTCTCCCACTCCCACTCCCACTCTCTGCGTCTCTCTCCTCTCTCTTTCTCTCGCTGTCTGGCACTGATTTCGTTTATATAAATTATAATGTCATTATGGCAACCAGCCACACCCCATCCCTCGTTGCCTCCTTAGTATCCACTCTGTATCTGTATCTCCGGCGACCGCAATTACGTCGCAATGGAAAACTTTCGTCGTGGAATGGTTTCTTTTTACGGAGACTCCGACGTTTTTCGCCACCGTCCGCCTCTTTCTCATTATCCGGCATCGTGCAATTTCGTAAAAATGTCGCATTAGAGATTATCTGTGGAAACAAACACACACACGGACTGGCTCTGTGTGTGTGTCCTGTGGCCAAATGACCCAACTGGACATCAACTGGAGCCAAAAATTTGAGCTGACAGTCGAGAAAATTACGGAAAAGGCATTGCAGTGGAAAACTACAACCAAACTGAAGCCAACAACTGAACTGAGCTGAACTGAGCTCAACTGAACAAGCAGCAGCAGCAGCAGCAGACAACGACAGTTTTTGGGGACCGCTCTTGGTCTTATCCTTATCTGCAGGACGACGGCTAATGAGCTCGACTGCCTGACTCCGCCTGACTCTGCCGCACTTGCTGCTTGTCCGGGAGGGTTGCTTGGATTGCTTTTTGTGGTTTGGGGGGGCCATGTCAATATTATTGCAGTGATTTCTATGTGCACACTTAGAAAAAACAACGGCCTCAACTAAAAACTAGAAAGTTTTACTTGCTTTTAGAAATGATTTGTAAATATAAGAAAACAATTTTCTAAAAACTAGAAAGGATATCTAGAAACTTATTTTCTTTAGGAGTGCAGTGCAGTGACAAAAATTCGAGTAGATTTTTTTTTGAGTGTATTTGTGTGTGTGAGAGTTGTAGTTGTCCAGGCCAAGCTCATTATATGGCCATAACGTATGTATGTCCTGCTTGGCCATTGTCATTGTCTGGCAACTGTAAAGGATTAACTTTGTGGATTGTTGATGCTGTAGTTGTTGTTGTTGCCGACACAAATAGCACATAAAAAATTAAGTTTTTTCTCCTTTACCTAATTTTTACAACATTCTAAGCTAATTTCTAGTTGAGGGAATCTCAGCAAACGGAAACAATGCCAACATATGGCATCAAAATAAATAGAAAAAGAAAACCTGTCGCATATTAACACTTTCTGTGCAGCAAATGTAGCGTGAAATTGGAAAAACGTATACATATATATGTGTATATATATATTATATATGTTATCAGAAGCGACCGCAACGTTTAACCCTTTTATGGCCCATACCCACAGAAACCGAGTGGTTTAATTTTGGAGAACAATGAAAGCAACTAACTTGTCAGAAAAGGGCTAGCCAAAAGGACAATTTCGATTTGGTTTGTGTGTGCTTGTTGTGTGTGTGTAATGTGTGTGTTTGTTGTGTGTGTGTGTGCTTGTGTGTTTGTCTCCGCAGTCCAATCCCAATTCAACTGTCACATTAATCGTTTGTTTTTGGTCACAAAAATGATACAAGCCAACGTTGCTTCGCATTTTTCCTCCTCGTCGATTCTCTGGGTATTTTTATTTTTATTTATTTTTTTTTTTTTTTTTTTGTGTGTCAAAGGACTCGCTGTCGGGGCGTACGTTTTGTCCAGCTTCCCTTGATCCTTTTGTCTGTGCGATTGTTTGTTTGTTTTGGTCTTGGGTCCTTGGTCCTTGGGCTGTGTATCCCGCAACCGTAAGGCTTGACAGTGCACAGGCAGGATAATTTATAGCTGCCTTTGCCGTGTCGTGTGTCAAAGTTTTCCCAAAAATAAGAAAAAAAATGTTTGTGTGTGTGTGTGTGTGGAAAATGTTTATGAATGAATGCGACAAATGGGCAAATGGTCTATGGCATATATAAAAATCAAAATCATTGCTATGGGCAAACATTTATTTCTCATTTCGTGTGCAGTTTCATATTTGCAGCATGATTAATAGTGTTGCGCCCTTAGTTAGGGGTTGCATATTGACTTTTGTTCCTTTGTTTACTCACGAGTCAGCCAAAAAAAAATATCATATATATATATATATTTGTTGTTTGCTTTGGCAAGAAAAAAATGGAGAACAATGTTGAAATTGACGCTGACACTTGTTGTCACACAGCTCTTTGACTTGACATGGCCAAGAAATGTGTGTGTGCTGGGCAACGCCCACTTGCCACTTGGCCACTTGGCCAGCTATTATTTCGATTGACACTTGCCACTCACAGGAGCCTTGAAAAAGCATTGTGGGAACTCTGGCTAAATAACAGCAACAACTGCGACAACAACTGGCGGCAACAACTGCTGTCAACAACTGACGACAACGTTTCCAATTTTCTTCTTTTTTTTAGAAGAAGAAACCAAAAATCAAATTCAAATTAGTCGTGGAAATTTGTACGAAATATTTAAACAAATAAAAATCGCTGCGGTACGTGCTTTTCTTGGCGTTTTTTAGACCGTGTCGTTAAGAAAATATTTTTACATTTTCCCACTCGTCGCAGGAGGGGTATGGCGGAAGGGGGTCTGGGGGTCTGGGGGACTACAGATGACGCTGGCGACCCATTTAACGGCACATGCTCAGGTTGAAAATTGGGCACAACATGAAAAACATAGCACCGACTATTAAAAAGCATTTTGGTATTTTGGAGGGGCGGACGATATCATTAAAAAAACAACAACAAAAAAAAACAAAACACTAGCTAAAAGACGACTGCATCTTGCTACCCATTGAGTAATCAGAATATATATATGCTATCGCGATGAATGTGAAAATATAAAATCAAAATATATATAAAATATATCACAATTATCTTTAACGCAGCCTGAAAAATATTGTATACGAGTTTGCATTTGCCGAATACATTTGTCAAAATATTTATAACACTTTGTTTTGTGTCGAAGCACATAATTTTAATAAATTATGTAAGGTATGAGAAGTAAACGTTGAAACAATATTTCAAGAATTATTATTGTTTTTGTGATGAAGCACATAATTTATACAAATTATAAATTAAAACAAGTAAACATTGAAACAATATTCAAAGAATTATTACATTTGCCTATGCCTTGACTCACATAATTTATGTAAATTATAAATTATAGCAAGTAAACATTCAAAAATATATTAGAAAATAAAAGTCTCTACAAATAATAATAAATATATTAAATAAATAACAAAATACATAATTAAATCATTAAAAAATGGATCCCCAAACACAAAACAATTCCAAGTCCTTTCAATATCTGATCTGCTGATATGCTTAACAAAGGATTATTACATTTTTGCATTATGCATTCACTGAATTTATTTATTTATTTTTTTGCCCACCCTTAAAATATTCCCATGTGCAATTTAAGCAAAAATAAACGCCATTTATAGTTTATGCCGAATAATATCATGTTTTGTGCTCGTCACTGGGCAAAACACCCAGTGGAATATAGAAGCCATAATGACGACTCTGTGATTTGCTAAAAATAGCAATTAATAAGTTCAACTTTGGCGACAATGATAAACATTTTAGGGACATGCATTTTCCACGATCGAGAACGCAACTGAGAACGTTGCAAGCGGCATAAATTATAGAAAAGAGCGTGTAATTAGGATCTCAGAGCTGAGAACTGAGAACTGAGATGCTAATGTCAAGTCGACATCCCTCGAATTTCACACACACGCACACACACACAGCAACAACAACTCGGCGAGCTAATTGTTTTGTGGAGAATATCGCTGCGGGTGTTGCAAACAGGCAGCCAGGCTGCAGGCACTTTAAAAACCACATAAAACTGACAACATGTGAAAATGCCATAAATTAGACAAGGCAGCGAGCAGCGAGCAAGGAAGTCCATAAGATTTAGGAGTCGTGGCCAGGAAGTCAAGACCCATGGGCCATATGGGCACACACCTCGAAGGTGCCCGGTGCACCCCCTCCCCCCTCTCCTAGATAAAATATCAATTGCCTGGCCATAAATCTGAAATTGGGGAACATGTCAAAGGCTGAGACTAATTAATATGAAATTCAGCGTGACTAACTGCGGCAATTACAACACAATTATTATGCTGCACTCCAAACTCACGGCTCATTTAAGTATCACAGATTTATGGGGCAAGTAAAACACATATATCTATTTTTCTGATTAACGCTGACTTTGAAGTCGTAAAGTTTTCATAATTAAGAGGCCAGAGACTCTGCTGAGAAGCCCCAACACTCGTGTTCTTAATCGAGCTAACCAAAAGCCCATTTAAAACAGGTCCAGTTGTGGCCATAAATCCTTTAATGATGCGCCCCTTTTTTATGGGCCTTGAAGGAGCCACATCTTGCGCGAACACACCCACACACACCCCCACACACACACACACACACTTTAAGTACATTTAAACCTATGTTAAAACATTAATATTTTTGTATATTTTTTCGTGCCCTTTGCTGGCTTATTCTTTTCAGTTTGGGCCGAAACCGGTGATTTTCGTGATAGTCATAGCTCTATGACCGCCGTAGCAAATAGTTTGGATAGCACACACTTAAATAACTTTCAAACAACATCAACATCCACATTAACAAATAGAAGTCGGGATCGCAAAGATGGTAAGTACAACATACACCAATAATAATAGAGATTTTCAAGCTAAAAATTAGATTAAGCCCTCAACTGTAATTGAATTTTGAGTGGATTATGATCCATTTAACTTTGAGCCTTAACTATTTTGGTGAATCTTGGGATAAGTTTAAATTGAGCATATGAATCCTTAGGTTCAGGTTAAATTTAGTGGATATGATTTTATATTAATCCAAAATCTATATTTCGTGTGAATTATAAACCATTTTTAAATGAACTCCTTAACTAAATTGATTAATATTAGGATATGGTTTCATTGAGTGAAAATGTTATTAATTGAATCCCAAACCTGAATTCAAATTCTGTGTAGTCTATAATCGTTTTAGTATGAGCTATTTAACTTATCTAACGAATCCTAAACGGAGTTAGAATTGAGTGGAAATGATTACTCAAATCAATCTGATTTTAGGCTTTTCGATTTTGATTTTTGATTTTTGACTGATTTTGAGTGGAAATAAAATTGGAATTTCTACAAACGTCACACATTTTATAGTCACAATAGCTATTTGGTATCGATATGGAAGCAATCGTATAATGTGTGTATGTGTGTTTGAGCGTGTGTGTGTGTGTGGCATGGAATAAGCGTGGAAAAGTGAACGAAATGAGTGCTCGTTACTGATTTTATACGGGCGCGTACATTTGATAAGAAACATAATTTATAATAATTTTGTAAAGCATGGCCAATGGGCTGGCGAGTGTTGCGCTGTGTTGGGGATAAGGGCAGGGGCTGGTTCGGGGTGGTTGAAGTTTGGGGTTTGGGTGGTTGCCACTTCGCCTTTGTCGGCGAAAATTTACTCGCTCGCGTCCGTTTAGTTTTCGATTAGACTACTTTGATTTGCGACATGATGACGACGACACCAAAAAACTGATATTTCATATTCGAACCTATATTCGAACCCAGTCGCTTAGTTTATTTGATTAAGTTTCGGTGTGCCGACAACAACAGCAACCACAACAACAACAAGAACAACAACAAGAACAACAGAGGAAGCATGCCGCCATGATCGATGACATGTTGGGGAACACACATTAACGGGTTGTAAATCTGGTAGCAGCCCACAAAATATAATAATAAAAAAAAACTAGGCTAGATTCAACGGCGGCGGTTCCCGTTTGAAGTTATGCTTTTTTGGCGTAGTTGCCTGGCGTCATTTGAAGGTTGCATGGCAATTAGTAACGCCGCACCCGATCAGGGCGTGAACTGCTCCCCGCCTCCCTCGGCCTGCTCCCAGCTGCCTACTGCCAGCTGTGGCCTGCTGCTGAGGTAGCCGCAATAAAAGGAAGACTGCTTCAGTTACTTATCAAATGCAAACCACATAAAGATAAAGTAACTCCAACTACAGTCAGAAAAACAATTTAATCGCTGGAATACTCTAAATACTGTGCAAAACAATGTAATAGGCAGTGGGAAACCTCTCCAACCTCGTAAAGTTTATATGCATCATAAAGATTAATCTATTCTTGCTTCCCGTTTCGCGAATTTCGACAAAATCGATTTGCGTTGGTCAAAAGAGAAACCATTGTGAAGATATAGTCTGGAATATAACTGGAATAATTTCATCAATAAGAAGTACAGATTTGAAAGACTTTTTAAGGTAAAGAATTAATATTGTTGGGGCTTGCAATTTGCCTTCTGAAATATATCTTTTTTTTCTCATTAGTGAAAATAAATCAGATGTTTATGGATGTCTTAGCTAAGAACAGGCGTGATGCATTTTAAAAATTAATTTTTATGCACATATAAAAAAAAATATATTTATTCCCTTCCTTATGTTCACATTACCTTAAGTCATATTTTATTCCAAGTGCAGTCAGACAGCCATAAAACGAGGCAAACAATTGCAGCAACTGCAAGTTAATATAAAAGCAAACTTATTTTATTGTATTTGTTTTTGGTTTGTTTTTGTTTTCTTTTCGCAGGCAATCGCAGCGTGAATGAGACCACAATCAAAACGGAGAACATATCAAATTCCGGGCATGATGAGCCGATGACAACCAGCGCCGATGAGCCCAAGAACGATAAGAAGAACAAGCGCCAGAGGCGACAGCGGACACACTTCACCTCCCAGCAGCTGCAGGAGCTGGAGCACACGTTCAGCCGTAATCGCTATCCGGATATGTCGACGCGCGAGGAGATTGCCATGTGGACCAATCTGACCGAGGCCAGAGTTCGGGTAAGCGCACACATGCACTGCAACTTAATTGTTACATAAAACGTAGTCGCAAATACTTCAAGTCTGCCGTTGCTTAAACCAAGTGCAAACAACTTGATTCAAGCACGATTTTCTTAAACTTGACTTGGTCCTAGTTCCACTCCACTAAGTTCTTCTCGGAGTTTTCACAACAAATGAAAAATACCTGCCCAAAACGTAGTCGGAAGTATTTTAAATCTGTCCTCTTCCTAAGCCAAGCAACAAATTAAAACTCGATTTGCTTAAGCGCAATGTACTTCATCAAGCCCAGGCTAAAAGTTTGCCTTTTTATTATGTATTTTTCGTTCAGTGTACATTGCATATTAATTACAAAACCACAAATTGTAAACAGCAGCCGCAGTCGTGGCAGCAGCAGCAGCAGCAAGTGCCACATCAATTTTGTGCGCTGTGTGCAATTATGCGGCAATTACTGCGGCGGTGGCCAAAATGACCGCAATGCAATCGCAGCACGTACATAGCTGCATACCAGCCACACACACACAATGCAAAATGCCAGTGGCAACTCGTAAATATGTTGGTGGCAACCAACCATTTTCCTCTTTTAGGCCGTTTGAATTCGCGCGGCTTAAACGCGCTGCTGACCAAAAAAAAACAACAAAAACCAGTCGCCATTTTGTGTGTGTAAATTTATGTTGCAGCGAGGAGGCCCGTGGCTAGTGTTGCAACATCGCCAGCAATGCAGTGGCATAGTTGCCATAAATTGCCGCCTCGATTTGTGGCTAAAAACTTTTGGCGCAGTTTGCAGTGTTTGCCACATTTATGGCCCTCCAGTCGCCTCCAGTGTAAACTGGGCCGAGAATCGTCGCGGAATAGTTGCAAGCTTATCATCAAATTGCCCCGCAGCTGTTTGAACATGCCACGCCAATTGCCACACAACAGCCATTGACAGTCTCAAGCATTTGTAAGATAGTGGCAAGGTGGGTGATATGTGATGAGGGTGTGGGGGGGGGGAGGAGTGGTCATTGTTTGTGGTATCGGGGCAACAACAGTTGTAATTGTTTGTAAACGATAGTTGGTAAACAATTGAGCAAAAGTTGTATCCACATAAGTGGCGCCAAGCGGCAAATATGCGTGGCAAATATCTATAGAATATCTATCGGCCGATGATGATAGCTAACCAATATCACGCATATCTATTTGCTCTGTCCGTCTGTCTGTCAGTTTGTCTGTCAGTCAAGACAGCGACACGACACGTCCACACAAAGATAGACATAGATATGATTGTGGGGCACATTATTAGAGGCACGGTCTCGACTTGACGCCCGATTGATCGATGTGAACGATCAGCATTTGATGTGCATTCCAAGATATTTTGCACACTCAAAGAAATAATATGCAAGTTTAACAAAGTACAATCATTATACTTCTTCAAAATATAAAAAATTCACTTAGTTTTGATTGTAAAAAACTTTATTTAAATTTTCATCTTTACCATAATAATAAAACGCTTAACTGGTCAAAATGAGTTGGAAAGATGTTCAATTGGCTTGTAGAATTTTACTAAATGTTAATCAAATCATAGCTCCTTTTTCCTCGAGTGCATTAGACGAGCTTGACGTTAATTGAACGAGGAAGGTTAATGATATGGTATCATATAAATGCAATTAGTTGGCATATAAAAAACATCTGCCAGTTTCAGCTTGGGGCAGATATAAATGTATAAAAAGTGTTGACAAATTGCTGGCATACAAAAATATATTTCATGGTTTTTCTATGCAAATTTGTTGGTGTCGCATATGCCAAGAATTTTGTATAGTTCAACACTTGACGGCAACTATAAAGAAATTAGCTGCGGCAGAGCAGAGAAACAAGTGTCTCGATTGGGGATGGAATGGGAAGGGATGGAGGAATGAGGGATGAGGGATGGGATAAAGGGAAATTATGTCAATCTAAACATGTGTTGCGCTCAATGCATAAAATATTGATACAGTTTGTTTTATGGTCCATTATATATATATGATGATGACACAAAAGGTTGGCGTATTGCTGGAGTTTGACTTTGGGGTGCGAACCCTCCTCCCTGACACTCCAACCCCTACCCCCCAAAAACACACACACAGATAAAATGCAAAACAATGCGAGGCAATTTGTCAGCAGCATTGTGGCAAACGAGGGTTGTTTAATGAATTAGGAAACCGCACGAGAATTAATGATCATGATCGCGCTGCTTTCGCTGCTTGCGCTGCTCTTCCGAGGGGTTTGGTTAGGGCAAAATAACATTTGACTGCAATAATAGCATAGGCAATAAAATTTATCAAATATACAAAAGGATTACAGCTCGCTCAGCTCACAGCTTACAAACATATATACAAATATATATAAATCTGGGAGGGTTTAAAATTGTCAAAAGAAAAAAAAAACAAAATGCAGAAAACAGAAAAGTAGAAAAGTAGAAAAGAGCAGCCCCGTCTGGGCAAACAACAGCGTTGCAATGGCAAAGGGGAGGGTTGGGGGGCAGAGGCAGGAAATGTTTTTGCTGCTGTTGCTTCTTGGACAGACAGACAGACAGAGCGAGAGGGAGACGCCCCTGATGGCAACTAATCTGAGGATTTACATGCGCCGGCAATTATGGCAATATGTTCGCTTGTCTCTGCTAACCGACTGACTTGCTTTTCTTCTATTATTATTTCTTTTTTTTAAATAAATAAACATTACTGAATTGCACTCGCAATTTAATTCAATTAACAGGCCGAAACAAAACTCGTAAAAACATTTGTTGCTCCACACACAAATCGAATATCCAACTGGGACGTGTGTAAAAAGTGCAATCGAATTCTGAACTCGAACTGCTCTTTCTCTGTCCGTTTTTTATGGTCAGGTGTTTGCAATGGCCTGGAAACAGACAACAACATTTATCTGTCTATGGGAAAGCCATTACTGTGGCGCCATAAAAAGGAATGGCCATAAAGGTGCCCGCAATATGGCCAGTTAAGAGTTGACAGCACTACTTGGCGTAGACAACAGACATCAACTTCATTTCAGCTAGTAACTACCTGCTTGAAGTTGAGAAATATTTCACAGAAAGAAAATATTCAAAGTGAAACTATTAAAAGTGTGATATAATAAAGTGAAGGAGTACTTAAAAATAGCAGAAGGAAATCTATCAGATTCCATAATGTATTAATATTCTTAATTGGAGCTAGATAATACCAGTTCTCTTATTTGAAATGCAGATCAATTTTATTTATATTTATAGATGACTGTCATCGTTTAAGATAAGAAACACTCGAATTTAAATAAGTTTAACAAATATTTAAAATCAAATTACGCTGAATTCTCGTAGAATTCATACAAAATTCAATTATGTAGCTAAAAAGGGGCGGAGTTAAAACGAGCTTTAAAATTGCTTATTTACTCATGGCATTAGCCGAAAGTTCGCACACAAAAAATACTTGATAAGCGATTCAATGGGTTGAAGCGAGAAGCGAATAGTGTCAACAGTTGGATGAGCTTTAAGCTTTAAGCTTTTTATGAGATTAATTGTGTTTACCCAGAGCACACTTAATGCTAGGAAACACTTGCGGTTACAAAGCTGATTATAGAATTAAAAAACAGATTATTTTATCATGATTTTTAAACACTTTTTAGAATTTTAATTTTTTATTTGTCTACTTTTTGACCAATGAAAAATCTAAATTAAATACCTCTAAGCAATCAAAAACTTTTAGTGTTTAATCTAACAATATTTTGAGCTATAAAATAATGAAGTTCTGAAGAGTTTTTCGCTCAATCAAGCTCAAGCAATCCAATTGCGTTGCGCCTCGCCTCGAGGCACGTAACGCTTATCAATAAATTGTTTGCAATCAAAAATGTTCACTTCAATTTCAATTTATGCTAGCCAAGCGCACTCTCGCCCGGAAGTGAGAAGTGAGAGCCCGAAGCAACAACAACAACAACAACAACAAATTAAGCAAATAAAAAACGTATTTAGCTGCAATTTGTGGCCATCAATCAAAATGGCAGCTCTTCACTCAAAACTCGCAGACGCTTAGAAACAAAAAAGAAAATACAAAAAAAAACAGACCCGTAACTTTTGCCACATGGTCACATTGGGCCACTTTTCCTATACCCGTAATATTTTTTTGTTTTTCGATTTTTTTGAACAACCTTACCTGATGAAGCAGCACCAGCATAAAACATACTCCAGGCTATAGGAGAGAGGAGAAAGTAGAAAGGAGAAAGGCGTTGTCATTGCCGCTTTCATCAAAACCAATTAGGATTTTCTGCTTGAGTCAGCGGGTGCTCCGGAGTCTCTCTGCTCGTTGAGTGGAAAATTGCGCTGGTTTTTCACACATACACACACACATCGGTTTTTTTAGCTATGCAGACACATCAATTTGCCATCATGCAAACTCTGGCAATTTTTTTTAGGTTGGCCCCAAACTTCAACAACTTGCTAAATGATACGTGAAAATGACAGTTGACGAGATCGATGACGTTAGTTTTCCCAACGATGATGATGATGATGATGATGATGGTGCTGAGCAATGTACCTTGACAAATTGACACATTGCTGCTGCTGCTGCTGCTGTTGGGCAATATTGAAATTGGCCAAGACTTTGATTTATGCCCTGTTTGCTGCAACTTTAAAGTTGCCTTTCTCACGCTGACAGCATTTGTCCAGAGTTACACAGCTCAATCTGTGTGTGGCTCATGCGATTTCAATTAACTGGGCGCAACTAATTCGATTAAGGCAATTACCGAGCAAATAAATGCGCATTAAATTGGCCACGAGCCAAACAACAGAAACAAAAACAAACCCAAAACTTTGTCTCAGTTGTTAAAGTTCATCTTCGGTTCCCACAAAACAAACAAAACATTTCAAGCAGCCAGTTCAGTTTTAGGCCCAGTTTTTGCATACATACGCGTGTCCACATTTAGTCACGGACCGGGGCACGGGTCACGGGGCAGGGAATGTTGCACGAGGCACAAGGCAAGGCCCATAAATTGCAACCCCAGTAAATTGTGCGCTGATTTAAGATACAATGTGGCAATGCGGCAACAAGCGCTAAAGCGCATTGCATGAAAGTGCCCAAAATTTGAGCTGGTTTAATTACCTGAACATTGCAACTGCAAATTTACGACTCCAACTCTGTCTGCCTGGGAAACAACTAGCTGGAAAATTGGGAAATGCCAAAGAACAGTTTGTTAAGCGTAAAACTTAACAAGATGTTATAGTTATCTTTGGGATAACTAAATTAATATTCTGCTCTTTTACAAAGCACAAAGTCTAATATCTGACATGATGTATACATACATATAGTATTTAAACAATCTCCTGATTAGCCAGATATTATTAGGCTTTTATAAATTTTGATCAAATTCACTTTGATTAGTGCTAAAGTATCTAGGAAAACTAATCCACTCAAGATGAAAACTTATCTGATAAAATGATAACAAACTGATAAATTATATAGAAAGAACATTTATAAAATTCGCAATTCATTTCATAAAATTTAAGGATTACTTAATGTAGTCTGCTTAAATACTCGTAAATCCCATCACATAAATCCCAAAACATCGACTGCAATTATGAAAGCTGGAAGCCGATCAATTCTAGATAAATATCATTTAAATAGCAGAACTCCCTCCTGTTGCTACTTGAAAATATTCGCTTAAAGTCGCTCGCTGCATTTTTTACCCAAGCTAAAGAGTCCTATAAAAAGAAACTCATCAGAAATGGCCGGCGAATGGAAGCCTGCGGAGCGCCTTTGTCATTTGTGGCGTCTGTTCGAAAATACCAAAACCCAAACCAAAATCCAAACCTCGAGTTCCAGTATCTTATGTATCTGTATCTGGATCTGTATCTGTATTTGTGGCTGAGTATCTGAGTATCTGTGTATCTGTGTGCGCTGCGCAAAACTTCAGCAATAAATTACAAAGTTGCCATTTTGTTTTTTATCTACTTGCTTGCAGTTCGCTTTTGTTTTTGTGTTCGCTTTATTTTTTATTTATTTTTGTACTTTTTGTTTGCAAAATAATTTTGATTTATTTTTTGTGTGCTCCCCAACTTAAATGCTCTGTATACAGTTGCTGTTGGCTCTTTTTCTTGTTTTTTCTTCTGTTTTTTTTTTTGGGAGGGGGGGGGGGGGTTGGCACGCCGAGTTTATTTATATAAAGCTCTCCATTAAAAAGGAAAGGCAACACCAACAACAACAACAACAAGAGTAAGACCAAAAAACAGCAACAACAATGGCAGGCAGTATTTATGTATATTTGTATTTATAATTACTGCACATGCGTATTACGTGGCGCCCCCTTTGCGCCAGCCATTGGGGGTATAACTTGGCTGCGGAGATGAGGTTTGCATTTTGGGGGAGTTTTTCGCACACACACACACACCCACACACACACACACCCACACACACACACACCCACACACACACACACACAGAAACGCTCGCGGGCGACATGCGACAGACGGATACATAAATTTTCAAGTTGGCGGCAATATAATAAATTATGCGGCACGGCGACGCAATAAAAGAAAATGGCTGCCGCAAGCTTTTAAAACTTTAACTAACTTGCCACACAGAGCCATGCCCTCATACACTCGACGGAAAATGCTGTTGCTAAGCGAGAAACAATTCACCACATATACGCCAGATTCTTTTTTATTTATTTTTATTTTTTTTTTTAATTTAGCAATTTAATTTAATATTGATCAACCTACTGAAAGGTTATAAAATATTGTTTTGAAGATTGAATACATTATAACGGGGAATTTAAAATAATAACATAAACAAATAATTGGTTTTAACATATTACAATATTACGTAACATCAAATGTAAGATTAAATATAACATTTATTGCACATTAACGAAAAATATTAACGCCCAACAGTCCAGAGGTCGCTGGTGTGGAGGCGCTGTATTCGACCCTAGTGATCAGGCCAATGGGTTAACATGGTTATGTAACCGGTCATTGTAACGACTTGTATGTCGGTTTATTTGACTAAAAAATGTCGGTACACAGAAGTCGTTGTGCAGCGTCAAATTGCTCACATAGGGTGGAGCACCAGAGATGTCTCTTAAGACCTTGTTCTGCAGAACTTGAATTTGATTAATCCACGATTTTGCTGCTGTGCCCCAAAATGGAATCCTATATGTCCATGTGGGCACGATGATGCTCCTGTACACCAGCAGCTTGTTGCTCAAGCTGAGTTTGCTGGATGACTTCAGCAACCAGTTGAGTTTCGCCCTTTTAGATCTACACGCTGCTGCGAGGAACACAGTGCCATCTGTGTATGTGGCAAGCAGCGTGTTTCTGGCTACCGGAATCGGCAAGTCCGCGGTGTACAATGTGTACAGGGTGTACCCTGCGGTACACCCGCTCCGATGCGGCGGATGTTTGATCGCTCGCCCCTAACTTCCACCATAAAAGAACGGCCAAGCAGGTAGGACCTGAGCAGTAAATACTGCGCCGAAGGTAGTAGGGACTTAAGCTTAAAAAGCCATCATGCCATACGCGATCAAACGCTTGCTGGATATCCAGGAAGACAGCAGAGCTGTACTGCTTATTTTCCAAGGCCTCGAGGACATGCTGAACTAGTCGATGAACTTGCTCTGGTGTACCATGGTGATGCCCAAAGCCAAACTGATGATCAGGAATGGCACTCTGGAAGCCACTTACTGCCGACAATCTTAGATTATCCGGCTTGCCAGGTTTCGGAATCATCACAATCACAGCACACTTCCACGGAGTGTGGAAGCGGTGGAAGTAAAAATTATAGCCTGAAAATCCATACATCGATATATGGGCATAGGTCGAAACTTCAAAATGCCATAACTTCGTCAAAACTCAACTGATTTTAAAAAGCAAGGGCTTTTTGATCATAGTTTTGCCCCGAAATCAATCGTACATTTAAAGTTGAAAATGAAATTTGAGGTCGGAAGACAAGTAAAAATTATAGCCTGAAAATCTATGTATATCGATATATGGGCATAGATCGAAACTTCAAAATGCCATAACTTCGTCAAAACTCAACTGATTTTAAAAAGCAAGGGCTTTTTGATCATAGTTTTGCCCCGAGATCAATCGTACATTTAAAGTTGAAAATGAAATTTGAGGTCGGAAGACAAGTAAAAATTATAGCCTGAAAATCGATACATCGATATATGGGCATAGATCGAAACTTCAAAATGCCATAACTTCGTCAAAACTCAACTGATTTTAAAAAGCAAGTGCTTTTTGATCATAGTTTTGCCCCGAAATCAATCGTACATTTAAAGTTGAAAATGAAATTTGAGGTCGGAAGACAAGTAAAAATTATAGCCTGAAAATCGATACATCGATATATGGGCATAGATCGAAACTTCAAAATGCCATAACTTCGTCAAAACTCAACTGATTTTAAAAAGTGAGGGCTTTTTGATCATAGTTTTGCCCCTAAATCAATCGTACATTTAAAGTTGAAAACGAAATTTGAGGTCGGAAGACAAGTAAAAATTATAGCCTGAAAATCGATGTATCGATATATGGGCATAGATCGAAACTTCAAAATGCCATAACTTCGTCAAAACTCAACTGATTTTAAAAAGCGAGGGCTTTTTGATCATAGTTTTGCCCCGATATCAATCGTACATTTAAAGTTGAAAATGAAATTTGAGGTCGGAAGACAAGTAAAAATTATAGCCTGAAAATCGATACATCGATATATGGGCATAGATCGAAACTTCAAAATGCCATAACTTCGTCAAAACTCAACTGATTTTAAAAAGTGAGGGCTTTTTGATCATAGTTTTGCCCCTAAATCAATCGTACATTTAAAGTTGAAAACGAAATTTGAGGTCGGAAGACAAGTAAAAATTATAGCCTGAAAATCGATGTATCGATATATGGGCATAGATCGAAACTTCAAAATGCCATAACTTCGTCAAAACTCAACTGATTTTAAAAAGTGAGGGCTTTTTGATCATAGTTTTGCCCCGAAATCAATCGTACATTTAAAGTTGAAAATGAAATTTGAGGTCGGAAGACAAGTAAAAATTATAGCCTGAAAATCGATGTATCGATATATGGGCATAGATCGAAACTTCAAAATGCCACTTCGTCAAAACTCAACTGATTTTAAAAAGCGAGGGCTTTTTGATCATAGTTTTGCCCCGATATCAATCGTACATTTAAAGTTGAAAATGAAATTTGAGGTCGGAAGACAAGTAAAAATTATAGCCTGAAAATCGATACATCGATATATGGGCATAGATCGAAACTTCAAAATGCCATAACTTCGTCAAAACTCAACTGATTTTAAAAAGCAAGTGCTTTTTGATCATAGTTTTGCCCCGAAATCAATCGTACATTTAAAGTTGAAAATGAAATTTTAGGTCGGAAGACAAGTAAAAATTATAGCCTGAAAATCGATACATCGATATATGGGCATAGATCGAAACTTCAAAATGCCATAACTTCGTCAAAACTCAACTGATTTTAAAAAGTGAGGGCTTTTTGATCATAGTTTTGCCCCTAAATCAATCGTACATTTAAAGTTGAAAACGAAATTTGAGGTCGGAAGACAAGTAAAAATTATAGCCTGAAAATCGATGTATCGATATATGGGCATAGATCGAAACTTCAAAATGCCATAACTTCGTCAAAACTCAACTGATTTTAAAAGCAAGTGCTTTTTGATCATAGTTTTGCCCCGAAATCAATCGTACATTTAAAGTTGAAAATGAAATTTGAGGTCGGAAGACAAGTAAAAATTATAGCCTGAAAATCTATGTATATCGATATGGGCATAGATCGAAACTTCAAAATGCCATAACTTCGTCAAAACTCAACTGATTTTAAAAAGCAAGGGCTTTTTGATCATAGTTTTGCCCCTAAATCAATCGTACATTTAAACTTGAAAATGAAATTTGAGGTCGGAAGACAAGTAAAAATTATAGCCTGAAAATCGATGTATCGATATATGGGCATAGATCGAAACTTCAAAATGCCATAACTTCGTCAAAACTCAACTGATTTTAAAAAGCGAGGGCTTTTTGATCATAGTTTTGCCCCGATATCAATCGTACATTTAAAGTTGAAAATGAAATTTGAGGTCGGAAGACAAGTAAAAATTATAGCCTGAAAATCGATACATCGATATATGGGCATAGGTCGAAACTTCAAAATGCCATAACTTCGTCAAAACTCAACTGATTTTAAAAAGCACGGGCTTTTTGATCATAGTGCCCCGAAATCAATCGTACATTTAAAGTTGAAAATGAAATTTGAGGTCGGAAGACAAGTAAAAATTATAGCCTGAAAATCGATACATCGATATATGGGCATAGATCGAAACTTCAAAATGCCATAACTTCGTCAAAACTCAACTGATTTTAAAAAGCAAGGGCTTTTTGATCATAGTTTTGCCCCTAAATCAATCGTACATTTAAAGTTGAAAATGAAATTTGAGGTCGGAAGACAAGTAAAAATTATAGCCTGAAAATCGATACATCGATATATGGGCATAGGTCGAAACTTCAAAATGCCATAACTTCGTCAAAACTCAACTGATTTTAAAAAGCAAGGGCTTTTTGATCATGGTTTTGCCCCTAAATCAATCGTACATTTAAAGTTGAAAATGAAATTTGAGGTCGGAAGACAAGTAAAAATTATAGCCTGAAAATCGATACATCGATATATGGGCATAGATCGAAACTTCAAAATGCCATAACTTCGTCAAAACTCAACTGATTTTAAAAAGCAAGGGCTTTTTGATCATAGTTTTGCCCCGAAATCAATCGTACATTTAAGTTGAAAATGAAATTTGAGGTCGGAAGACAAGTAAAAATTATAGCCTGAAAATCGATACATCGATATATGGGCATAGGTCGAAACTTCAAAATGCCATAACTTCGTCAAAACTCAACTGATTTTCAAAAGCAAGGGCTTTTTGATCATAGTTTTGCCCCGAAATCAATCGTACATTTAAAGTTGAAAATGAAATTTGAGGTCGGAAGACAAGTAAAAATTATAGCCTGAAAATCGATACATCGATATATGGGCATAGATCGAAACTTCAAAATGCCATAACTTCGTCAAAACTCAACTGATTTTAAAAAGCAAGGGCTTTTTGATCATAGTTTTGCCCTGAGATCAATCGTACATTTAAAGTTGAAAATGAAATTTGAGGTCGGAAGACAAGTAAAAATTATAGCCTGAAAATCGATACATCGATATATGGGCATAGGTCGAAACTTCAAAATGCCATAACTTCGTCAAAACTCAACTGATTTTAAAAAGCAAGGGCTTTTTGATCATGGTTTTGCCCCGAAATCAATCGTACATTTAAAGTTGAAAATGAAATTTGAGGTCGGAAGAAGTAAAAATTATAGCCTGAAAATCGATACATCGATATATGGGCATAGATCGAAACTTCAAAATGCCATAACTTCGTCAAAACTCAACTGATTTTAAAAAGCAAGGGCTTTTTGATCATGGTTTTGCCCCTAAATCAATCGTACATTTAAAGTTGAAAATGAAATTTGAGGTCGGAAGACAAGTAAAAATTATAGCCTGAAAATCGATACATCGATATATGGGCATAGGTCGAAACTTCAAAATGCCATAACTTCGTCAAAACTCAACTGATTTTAAAAAGCAAGGGCTTTTTGATCATGGTTTTGCCCCTAAATCAATCGTACATTTAAAGTTGAAAATGAAATTTGAGGTCGGAAGACAAGTAAAAATTATAGCCTGAAAATCGATGTATCGATATATGGGCATAGATCGAAACTTCAAAATGCCATAACTTCGTCAAAACTCAACTGATTTTAAAAAGCGAGGGCTTTTTGATCATAGTTTTGCCCCGAAATCAATCGTACATTTAAAGTTGAAAATGAAATTTGAGGTCGGAAGACAAGTAAAAATTATAGCCTGTAAAAATTATACACTCGACGAAAAGTGCTGTTGCTAAGCGAGAAACAATTCACCACACATACGCCAGATTCTTAATAAATTTCTAAGTAATTCTTTATTTTAATATTGGTCGAAGATTTTCTACACTGAGAAATATACTCTATTTGTTTTCTACTCTAAGAATTTGCGTAGAAACATACTCTAGTTGGTTTTAGCTCAGTGTACTCATCCCTTAACCCTTCCTCTCTTCTAAGTGCCAGAAAGTTTACTGCTTATGCTGAAAAAGTAATAAAAAACATTCGTTACGTAAATATTAGTCGCATATTTCCTACCCTAATAATTTGAGTATTTCGCTGAGTGTACTCGTCGTTTAATTGTTCCCCTTCTTTTGCACTAGTGCCCTTAAACACTCAAATCAAAATTGTGTTGCCATGGCAGATAAAATTCCCAGCAAGTTCTACCAAATGTTATAAATCATTCTTAACTTTGATATATATTGACGAATTTCTACCCTAATCATTTGAGTGTGTACTCATCAACTATATCTTTTACTATTCTAAGTGTAATGTTCGTAAAATTCTATTAGTTTACTTAAGATTCTTAAGATAAAAGATAGAGGATATAAATCATTCTTAGTTTTATTATTAGTTTAGACTCTAATAATTTGATTTTGTGCAAGGAAGTAAAGATTCCCACGGCTTACTGCTTATTCTTAAAAGGATTTAATTATAATAACTCGATTAGAAATGTGGGATTTAGCTAAGTGTACTCTTGCCTTACACTTACACTAAGAAAACTGCTGTTGCTGTTGTTTGAAGGGGAGATGAATCCCCCAACGTTTACTGTATATTCTTAAAAAATTATAAATCAGCCTTTACTTCCATATTAGCCATTTTCAATTCTAATAACTTTAGTATACTCCAAACTGTATTTGTTTTTCGCTAAGTGTACTCATGCATTGACTATTCCTCTTCCTATCTGCACAGGTGTGGTTCAAGAACCGACGGGCCAAGTGGCGCAAGCGTGAGCGGAATGCAATGAATGCCGCAGTTGCCGCTGCGGATTTCAAGAGTGGATTTGGAACACAGTTCATGCAACCGTTCGCCGATGATTCGCTGTACTCATCGTATCCGTATAACAACTGGACCAAGGTGCCATCCCCGCTGGGCACCAAGCCCTTCCCGTGGCCCGTCAATCCCTTGGGCTCGATGGTCACCAGCAATCATCACCAGAACTCGGTCAATTGCTTCAACACGGGCGCCAGCGGTGTGGCAGTCAGTATGAATAATTCCATGTTGCCGGGCTCGATGGGCTCGACGTTGACCAATACGAATGTGGGCGTGGCTGGTGCACCATGCCCGTATACGACACCCGCCAATCCGTATATGTATCGCACCGCCGCCGAGCCCTGCATGAGCAGCAGCATGTCCTCGAGCATTGCCACGTTGCGCCTCAAAGCGAAACAACATGCCACAGGCTTCAGCAGCCCCTATTCGGCCCCATCGCCAGTGTCGCGCTCCAACTCGGCCGGTTTGTCCGCCTGCCAATATGGCGTGACGGATGTTGTCTGAGAAAACGCTCTCGGTGCGTTGCTTAACCAGCATCAGCACCACTTGCAACATTTCTCCGGCCAGCACAATGGCAATGCCATGCAACACCATCACAACAACAACAACAATAACAGCAATGGCAACAACAACATGTTGCATAACAACAACAACAGTCTGCTGTTGGACCACAGTGACTTGGGTCTGGGCGGAGGCGGTGGCAACGAGGAGGGGGGCGTTTCGGTTGCCCACAACGATGACAACAACAAATCGCCATTGGGCGCCAATGGTTTAATTTCAGCTAGTGCAGCTGGTGGCGCCTCCAGCAACAACGACAACGGCGACGATGTGGATGAGGAGATCATCGATTGAACTAAGTAAATATACATAAAAAAAACATATATATATATATATATATATATATATATAAAAAGTAAAAAAAAAACTATATATGAGTACATATATATAAATATTTAAATCAAGCCTACTTATAACACAAATAATTAACAATTTGTTATTGTAAAACTGCATAAATCAGCAAAAACCAAAAAAAAATATAAATCCCCTAATACTAAGCATATTTAAATTAAATTTTAGATGCAGTTAAAGTGGCAAACAGAAGATGAAAAACAAAAACAAAAACAAACGACAGCAAAATACAACTTTTTTGAAGAACAATAATTACATTTATAAAACAAAACAAAACAAAAGAAAAAAAAAGATGCAAATACCAAAAAAAAATTGAGGCCGACTTTGTGTGCAGTTTTAATTAGTTGGTATTAAGCGCCCGGCCAGAAAGGCAGCAAAATTAATTACAAATTGATAATTGTGTTTTTAATACATACAAACATAAAAATATATATATATACACACATATATATATTTTGCATTTCTGCGTTGAGATTAAATGCCAATTATGTTCATTTAAATTAAAAAACGAAAAAAAAGCAAGACAAAAATAAGAAGAAAAAAAAGTATAATGTATAATGTTAAGTGTTTTGTACATATAAAGCAAATATTTAGCTATAGGCAGCAAGCTGTATTTATAAGTAAATAGTTCGCTCTTAACTAATTGAACTAATTAGCTATACTAACTAAATAGCAAAAAGAAAAATAATAATAATTGAAATTTTCTGCGCAACAAAAACCAAAACTAAACCAAAAATCTTTACTGTGAGGCGCTTAACTAAAAAATTCAAACAAGAGGGAAAATCGAACTTGGGCAAGCCGAAGATCACATACACTTGCAGAGCGGAGTTACTATATACAAATTACAATGTAAATTTAAGAAGCCAACCGATTGTTCCTATTCAGTAGTCCGATTTCTTTACTTATTACATTTTGTCTATAGTCCGATTCTGACACACATTGCGACTGCCGCAAAAATACGAATAGATCCAGAGTTCTAGCCAGATATCACAAATACTGACAGAGCTTGCATAGTTGGCTTAATCGATGGACAGACGGACATATACTAAGGATGCTCCATTTTCGGATTAGACATTTCCCTTCACAAAATTCGGAAACCCTCTGCAAGGGTATAAAAAACTAAAACTCAAACTCCGCCTATAGTTTAAAAAGCCATTTTTTGTTTTGACAGCACATATACCAAATATTAATATATATACATATATATATATATAGTACATAAAATATATGTATTGTATAATGAAAACGTATCAAGATCAAAGTCAAAAAATGTATTGTAAACAAAATATATCAAAAATGAAAACAAAACAAAAACCGTAGCAGTTTCTAAGGAGTTGTCTAGTCGTATAAACAACAACAAATAGATGAACAAAATGAGAAAACTACTAAAAACAACAACACATATAAATAAATATAAATATATATATATATATCTATATATATACATATATATATATATTTAATAATTGTACACTTAATATTACTAGTTATAGAAATTAAATCAAACCAAAAACAAAAAAGTGAAACCAAAAAAGAACAATAAAAATTATGAAAAAAAAATCAAGAATATTTTATTTCGCATTTATGAATAATGAGTTTTTTGTTTTTTTTCGGAAAATGCAAAATTAAAAAATCAAGCTGTAATTTATGCGCAGGTTGTTTTTAGCGGCGGACTCTGGAGACGAATGGAGAGTCTGACAGTTTACCCTGCGGTTTGTTCTGGTGGCAAGTGTTTAATTTAGCAGCTGAATGGAATGGAGAAGGAGGCGGAAACCGGTGGCAGGATGTGCCATCCATCAATTTATTCATTACAATGAAATTATGTCGAATTTATATGCACCCCACCGACCGACCGACCGACCGACCGACAAAATGACAATCGCCAACCTTCCCCCTCGGCAGAAAATCACCGCACAATAAAAATAATAATAAAAGGACATGCCGCTGCTGCTGCTGCTACTCTTCCTGTTCTATGCAAAATGCCCTGCCCAATGGGGGGTGGTTCCCGGGTATAGAGTACACAGTACAGAGTACAGGGTGCGGGGCTACAGGGTGCAGAGGGTTCAGGGATCTGTGCTTAGAACACAGGGCTAGGCATCAAATTTGAATTTCATATGCTGGGCTTCACTTGCCGCTGATTGAAGCCAGGCTAATAAAGTGGCACGACCCAGAGGGAAGAAAGAAACACCTACCCCAACCCCCAACCCCACCCCCTGCTGCGTTAAGCGTCGTTCAATGCGTAAGGGGGTTGGGAGGTTGGGCCAAGCCATTTGATTTATTTTATTTTCGCATTTCTGCCCGCTGTTAATGTTTTAATAAGATTGATTTTATTGCGGCCGCCTCTCATTCGAGACGTCTCCACGTCAAAGTCAAAGGGTTAATAAGTTGCCAGCCTGCTGTTTAAGAACTTTATTAGTACCCCATTGCCCCTTTGCCCCCTTGCCCCCTTGCCCCCTTCAAAAACGTCAACCCCCCGCCCTCCACCATCAAACTGCAATTGCCATGCACGAAATTAGCAAATAAATTGCTTGAATAAACAGCTAAACGAAGCATGGATAGTCACGACTAGGGATGAGCAGGGGGCTGGAGCAGGAGCTGGAGCTGGGATGGATGTGGGGAATGTTTTCTGGAAAATAGATGTAGATGTGTGAGGAAAGCATCTGGAAACGTTATCGCATTGCGCCACACAATGAATGACAATGCGTAATTAACTTTTTGGCGTAATTAATGCCAAGTCTAATTATTGTTAATCATGCTCAGCCTGGCACAAGCAGCAATATATATGAGCTTCAATTAAAATCAGCAAACATGCCAACCCAAATACATACATACATGTATATACATATATATCACTTTTATATATATATGTATTTACAACGAGTGATATTTGTTTGTGTTCACTTTACGCACATACATAAGTTGATGCTTTCAGTGACACTGACTTAAAGTGGCACTCAAAGCCTAAATTTAATTAATATATTTATTTTAATACTTTCCTTCTCAGTTTTATTTACAATCTGCAAATAAGCAAATTTTTATAATATAATAAATAAACATCTGAATAATGTAATATAATACAAATATGGTAATACAGCTTTGAAGCAATGAAGAGCACAAATATAAGAAGTATATCCATATATATATATATCCAAATTTGTAAATTATTTGGTATGATTTTTGACAGATAAACAAATATTATTTCTTACAAATTTTAAGAACAGGAGTTGTATAAGCATGTTAGAAAGCCTCAGACGAGAGAGCTCGATTAGGAGATGCCCTTAACCCAAATAAGATGAAATAAAAACGGAGCAGACTAACTCATAGTAGACGTGTGTTTCTTATCCAAACTTAATGAAATTTTCACAGTCAATCAATAAATATATATATCTATCTTTTATTGCTATGGGTAATCGATTCTTATTGATATTGGGCAAAATTTACATATATTGATAAAGTGTAATAAACTTGATCTGCACATGGCATAAATAAATTCCAAAATTTCGAGTGGAAGGTCTGGGTTAATAAGACATTATGGTCAATTCATAACTTTGTAAAATTAAATAAAAATGTGGATTTCAACTTTGCTTTTATAGTCTCTGAAATACGCATCTTTATATAGAGGGACAAGACTAAATCGACTCTGCCGTTCATGCTGATCAAGAATATATATATATATAATATATATCTGAAGTCGGAGTTGCTTTCCTCTGCATATCACATACTTGTCCACAACTTCATTAAATGGCATTAAATGATTTGATCGAATTCTGAAAATGTACAAGATGATTAATCTGCCTTATCAATTATCAGCTGGTGTCATTGTGACTTATGTATGTATGTATGTACTTATAGATAAGTATGTAAATGTTTGTATGTGAGTATGTTCAAGCAAGCAGCGCCATCTTGAAATATTCCTAAGACAAAGACAAGGGAGATAGACACACGCGCACCACAAAAGCAACAAAAGCAACAAAAGCCATTCCATGATTTGCCTGCCAACCTTCCAATTCCGGTTTTTCCCCCTTTCCGCTTCCCTTTTTACTGTTCCAGCAAAAAGGGAGAAGCTGCTCTCAACTTGACTCGACTCGACTCGTTGTGGCATCATTCTCCATCATTGAGTTTGTCAGTGTGCGGCAGCTTCATCATTATTATTCCTGTTGTTGCATTGTTATTGTTGTTGTTGTTGCTTTTGTTGCTGTTCAGCTTCTTATTTCTGTATTTTGTTTGTTGTTACATGGAATCTCGTCATCGTCATCGTCATCATGATTTGTTGTTGTCTTTTTCCTTTGGGTACTTGTCTTTCTTAACTCATTGCGTTGGCAATAAATCTTTGCCACTCTTATCTTGCCACGTACACAGTGGAAGTTACTCCTCCCCCCCCTCCCTCTCCATCCCACTCTTACTTTGTGTTGAATTTAGGCCTGGTTAAATGTATGGCACCTGCTTAGCCAAGCCATTAGAAAGTTGGCTATCTAATGAGTCTTTGGCTGGCTGACATCGGCAAGCTTGGCCAGCTGCAAATTCAATTTGCAACACTTTTTACGAGCCATTCGGCAGGCAGGCGCAGCTTTAGGGCTCATTAAATGCAAATGAAATATGAGCCAAAAGCCAAAATAATTCGCAACTTATAAACATGGTCGACTCAAGCAAAATAAACAAACCAAACCAAAACAAAAACTCGAAATGCGTCCCAAAGAATTACAAAATGGAACCGGACCTCAACTTGATACACACAGAAAAAATAAAACCTGAATTTAAATTGAGGTCAAAATCTAGAACCGAGAATTTAAATTTATTTTGTTTTTTATTTAATGTAATTTAACAAACCGTTTTTTTTTATGGATATATACACATTTTTAATTAAAATTAAAAGTAAAATAATGTTACCAATAAAATGATTTTTTTTATTGATTTGATGACTTCTCAAATTGTAGAACATTTAATCAAAGTGCGGCAATAATCTGAAACCAAGAATTATATTCTTCGATTGACAAGTTTGTTGAAGTATTTACTTTTATTTCCGATTTCACTTTTGATGATAAGGAAAGCATTTATTTATTTCAGTTTATAGAGAGTTTAATCAGAGTGGTGCAAAAATCGAAAACTATATCTATGTATATATATTGACAAGTTTGTTGTCTTTTTATTTTTCATTTCCATTTTCAATTGCAGGAATTAAGAATGAATTAGGTTTGATTTCAGATTGTAGAACTTTTTCAAACCAAAATCGAAGACCAACAATTTATATTATTAGATTTACAAGTTCCTATGTCTTACTTCTCATTAACAATTTCACTTTCAGAACTAAGAATGTGTTATTCACGTGTTCCACTTTAAAGCAATAATATTTTTAGATATTAGGTAAATTTTCCATTTTAAGATTTCTTTAAGAAAAATTCAACAAATAAAATTTCGAAAGTTTTCCTTTTTCTCTGTGTGTAAACACATGGTATTGTATATGTTGCCTTTTATGGCACAAAAAGGGCGCACATAAAACACGACACCATTTTGTTGTGTTTATTGTTGCTGCTGTTGTTGTTGGGGCCACTTTATTTATTTCAAATTTACTTTTGGCCATTTTATGTTGGCAAATTTTGACCTAAAAATCATAAAAATTGTAATCAAAATGCAGCAACGCACACAATTTATGACCGAGAGCAGGCAGGCAATATCAGAGAGTGAAGAATGGAGAGAGAGAGAGAGAGAGAGAGAGAGAGAGCGTTAGAGTGTGAGAGCGAGAGGGGAACAGGTTCTAATAACGTTCTAAGCGCGAGTCCGGCACGGAAGTTGCAGCAGCTAGAAGAAGCTTGAGGCTCAACGCTTATGGCTTTTTAATGGTGCCGTGTGTCGGTTTTGTGGCAAATAAAATGGCGCACATTAAAAGCATGTTACGAGCCAGTGCCAATAAGAGTGAGAGCGAGAGCGAGAGTGAGTGAGAAAGAGAGAGAGGGAGAGAGAGAGAGGGAGAAGCGATATTGAGGTCATGCATGGCTGCCGTTGGGTAAATAAAAATCACATAAAAATTGTTTTACGAGTTACAGCGCCAAATGCTCAAGCAAAAGGACTAAGTCAACGAAAATGCAATAAAAATAAAAATAAAGAAAAGCAAACCAAAAGAAAATGTGGGGCAGAAATAAAATTGACAATATTGTCATGTGAGCGACAAAAAAGCGAAAATGAGTATAATTTTAATTTACTTAAAAGGCATAAATAAAAATCAGCACAAAACAACGCAACTCAAACCACAGTGCGTGAGTACCCCATCTCCTTTCCCCCTCACTCTCTCTCTCTCCCTCCTGCTGCACGTTGAGTGCGGCGCCAATGATTATTCTGGGTTTTGTCATTTCAATTCGCATTATCCTTTGCACTTATTTTACTACTTTGTACGCTGCGCTCCCCCCTCCCCCCATCGGTCCACACTCTGCTTGTCTTACAATTTATACAGATCTAACTGTAACTCTGTGTGTGTGTGTGTGTGACTGCTGTGGGGTGTGTTTGCGTAATGGCGTATGTATGTGTGTGTGTCGTTGTCGTCGTCGTCGTCGTCGTCTGCCGAGTAACTGGCATTGTCATTGTGCAAATAAAATATGTCACGACTCGCCCACTCCAACGCAGCGTGCCTTGGCTCTGCTCTCTCTACCCATACCCTTCCCCCTCCCTCGACCCTTCTATCTCTCTCTCTCTCTCTCCACCCATTTGCTCCTTAACGTAACTGTAACCGAAACACGCCCCCTTGCTGTGTGTGTGTGTGTGTTTGTATTTGTGTGTGTCTATCTAACCTTTTGTTGCCCATTGTAGCAGTCATTGTACACCACACACAATGAGCCGCACTATATCTATCCACATATACATATAGCCTAACTGGTTGTTGTTCTCATTGCTGTCGTTGTTGTTGTTGTTGTTGTTACTTTTCCTGTGAAAATCGCTTTTATATAAACTTCAATGAGCGCTGCAAATGTAAATTGGTTAGCCAAAAACTTGCTTATATTTCAGCGCATCCTTTCTTGCATACGTGTAGATATCGTTGCACAATACTCTAATACACTAACATTAATATTATAATACAGTTAAAATTTGAAAAACATTTGAAATTAGCAAGAGTAACATATTTTAAAAAAATATTTAAGAGGTCACCAAACTAACTAAACAATCGAAAAGAATTTTAAAAAATTCCTCGAATAGATTCAACCCTTTTTATGCCAAAATTTAAAATTTTTAACACAAATTGAGTTTCACTAGGTTGGATGAGATTTTCAAAAACCAGTTCTTCCTAATCTAGGCTTCTCTTCTACAAAAATGCTACATTCAGAATTGAAAAATCAATTTTCATTTTAGAATTACCCTCTTTAAAACTGTTGAGGGACTGATCCGAATTTCCCAGAGGCATAACCATATACTTGATACTCCTTTTAAAGTTGGCAACGCTATTCTGGCTCGCTTTTAATATTATACCCTATAAAATCCAACTTATGACGGTTCCAAGCTTTAGTCAGCTAAAACTCTCTCAAAACATATCTCAAATTTGAGAAAACGATTGCAGTTCGATGTTTATAGTAGATTTATACACTCAAAAAGTCGAACTTGCTGGACTTTCATTTTAATCGTGATATGGCTTCTAGAATAATACAACATTTAAAATTGTAACGGATATTTTGAATCGATTCTGATGTTAAAATTGTAACCCGATAAAATCCACTTTGGTCGGTTCGAGATTTGCCTTAGCCACAAGTTTCCCGATTTTTAAATAGAACAAATGAAAGCGCGACGGACTTTTTTTGAGAAACAAACCTTTCTACATTGATAGCTTTGTCAAAACTGACTCGATTTTCAAAAACCAAGGTAGTTTAATAATGATTTGACCCTCTAGAATAATATTACATTTAAAATTTGCAACGCGAACAGGCTTAGAAATGCATATTATAATGATATACAAATTACGCTTTTTGCCACTTAATTATTTAGTGGTTTTTGTTTCCATAATTTCAGTCTATTTGTTGCTTCATTGACTTTTGGCATTGTGTGTGTTCTATCTTCATCATTTTGCACTTTGGCAGCAAACATTCGCTTCTCACCTTCCATCCACTAAAACTATACACAAAAGCTAAATCCAAATCCAAATCCATGATTTCAGCTATCCAAATCCTTTTCAAAGCTGCAACCAGGTGAAAAATAACAAAATATGTTTTTTTTATGATTCTTTTGTATTGTACATTTTTATAAAATGTTTTGTGAAAACTGGCACACACACAGATACACACACATGCATAAATGTATGGGGTAGCTGTAAAAGACATTTTCCGCTCGTCTGCTTGTAGGTGTGTCTGTGTGTGTGTGTGTAGAGTGCTTTTTGGCTAAATGCGAAATCGATTGGAAAACAATTTCCAATTTTTAAAGAATTATCGCCGCCATATTCGCGCGTGCTACACTAAATCACACATAAGCAACCTCTAAATCTGCTCTACCCGAGACACACACATACACCCGCACACACACACACTCGCACACACACACATAACGACTACAAACCTTTTTTGGCGCAGCTTTTCCGTTTTGGCTCGTTTATTTCTTTTTTATTTTCGCCTGCTGCTCAATGGCAATATTTTCCATTTCATTTTCTGCGCGGTTTGGCTTTGACTACATGGCTGACTGCGTCTCTGTGGGTGTGTGTGTGTGGTTGGGTGTGTGTGTGCGGTATCTTTACCGCAGCATTACATACCTATCCAATACATACATATATATAGACAGTTGTGAAAAAAATAATAGTACCACTCTCTCACAGCAAATGTTCTCGAAGATATCTTGAAATTTGCAATTTTAAGGAACTTATTTAAATGTTCTTAGAAGTGGAAGAAGAATCTTGAGAAACACAAAGAAAATCCACATTTTTTCATAATTTTCAGCTACATAAATTTATTTGAAAAGAAAATTAAAAAAATTCGGATGAAAAACTAAAAGAAAATGAACGAAAAAAAATATTTCTTCAAATTTTCTCAGTTATTTAAAAATAATAAAAAGATTTCCATAAAGTGGGTGAGTCGTGCTATGATTTTTTCGCTACCTTTGGCACTTTGTTCTTCAAATGAAAAATATATATATATATATATATATATATAGGGGAACGAATTCCCGTATATGGTCTAACTTTCATTTATAGGGAATTACTAAACCATATATTTAAAATCATCAAAACCAAGAGTTTGCCCTTTCATTCGTAAGAAAAAGTGTCTTAGTGGTGCTATTATCTTTTTCGCAACTGTATATATATATATATATATATATATTTATACATATATATATTTATACGTTTGTATATCTACTTATATAGAGACAACCCGCAGCCATTTGCTTTTATGTTCCTTTGGGTTATTGCACCTTTGACTTTGAGTTGTTGCGAATTTTCTTTTCTTTTATTTTTATTTTTTTTGGTTGCCACAATTTTTTGTTGTCACCCCAGGAGAAACACCGTTCCCCGCCCCCGTCCCCTCCCCCTTAAGAGTGCTAAGTTAGCATTTCACATGTGCCATTTATTGTTATTTCTTTTTAACCAAGCCGCAAGTATTTCCTAATCAGCTTTTAACTACTATGTAATGGGATTCCCGAGACTCAGTCTCTCTCGCTCTCACTCTGTGTGTGTGGGTGTGTGTGCGTGGGTGTGTGTGGCAGGCAAAGGTGCCAAATCGTAATTTACATGGATTTCGTTGAGATACCCAACGAATTGAATTGAAAGCCAGAGCAAAGCTACCGCTAATGTATTGTAGATTATGCCAAATCCCGCACACAGTTTTTATGCCGCACGCATGTGCCTTAACATCTCGATTTGATGCCGTTACTTCACCAGCTACTCCAGATACCCACTCACTTCCACTTCCACTCCCAATCTGTCCTTAGACATTGCTGCTGCTTGGACTACTTCTTGGGCTGAATCGCACATATCTGCTCTGTCGATTCAGTCGCTGACGCTTCCTCAGACACAGGCGCACCTCAAATGTCAGATTGAGGACGATGAGGGAGACCATGATGAGAGCGATAATGGCGCCAAAGATGAGCAGGAACCAGTGAAAGTAGCAGGACATGGTCACCGGTCGACTCAGCCAACCCGTCCAGCTGGCAGTGCACTCCTCGGCGATGCAACGACCCATTGCATTCCGTACACAGCCCTTGGCGCAACAACCGTTGGCACTCATCGATCCACAGGTGGTGCTGGTGGTGTTGGTGGTTGCCAGCTCGGTGCAATTCTCGCCGAGCACTGGATTCACCAGCTGACCAAGCAAAACTGCAACCAGCAGAAAGCTCATCATTATGCCACAACCCAAACTTGCCACAGTTGCTCAGCTTGCTGTGTGGCGCTTCTATTTGTGGATTCCACTCGTCTCGTTTTTGGTTTAGCTGCAGTTCGGTTTTTGGCTCTACTCAATCATCTTCCAATTTTCAAAGTGAGTCGAAGGAAAAACAAATTTCAAATGTGTGTGAGTAAAAAAGAATATTTAAACAGAATTACACTCAACAAAAGGAAAAACAGAGCAGGCTGGTGGAGAATACACTCAAAAAAAAAATCGACATGAATTTGACAAATTTGCAGCCAAAAACAGCTAAGCTCTGACATAGCTATCAAGAGAATAAAAAATCTCCTTTTTAGACATGCATTTCTTAATTATAGAAAATATTTCTAAAAAAATTAGAAGTAAGCAAAATATTTTTTCTCATTTTTAGAAATTTTTAAATTATTTGTTTCTTTGCTAATTATTATTTAAAAAAACAAGCTAAACTTCCGACAATTTTTGAAATATCTGGTCGATTTTGGTTTGTGCTTAGTTGGTTTTCTATTCAATGTCAGTGTCAGTGTCAGATTATTGGATGCCTAATCTTTTGATCAAGATATTATGTACACACTACATTAAATGAAATAAATTATAATAAATAAATAATGAGAAATAATTGAAATACGCACAATAACTCCTACATCTCCTACAACCATTAATTAAATTACACATTGTTTTTGATCAGAAAAAGATAAAGATTTCTGAGAATGTTCTAAGGAAACTTATTGGCCTGTGACTAACTGTTACGCAGGATCAATGTGTATCAAACTTGTGATTCTTGAATACTCTATCTTTCGATTAATAATTTATGCATGAATGAATTTTTGATCCATTAAACATATAGATAAAGATTTCTGCCACATGTCTTAATGTTAATGAAACTCATGATTGTTAAATAAGTACCTTTCACATACCTACCTGGGGCTTAAGCTTCATTAGTTCTATAATCTGAATCATGAGTATTACAATTCCCCAAGAAAACAGCAACGATTCTATTATCATAGTAGCACATTGGTTTTTTCTCAATTATTGCAACCTTGATTAATATATGAAGTGGACTTCATCGACTTATAATTCACTACTCTTCGTCTCTGTAGTTGCTGTTGACCCAGTTTAAATATTTACAGGGTATAATTATGTATGAAATCACAATCTCACAACGCTTAGCTAAACAACCGATCCAACCCCGGATATAATAGGAATAAGTACACACAGCACTATATGAAAACCAAATCAACATTACAAAGTGATTTTAATGTAATTCGTGATTTCGCATAATTATGAAGTAAATAATTAAAATGTATATGTGTGTGTGTATGTGTGCGAATGGGTGTGTGTGAGTGTGTGTGTGTGTATGCTTAAAACCAAAATGAAAACATGAAAATTTAATGCAGCCCAAACTGTCGATTCTCATGTTTGAGTCTCTGTATCTATGCCAGGTGCATTCAGCAATTATAGCTGGGACTTATGGTTTGTTGTGCATGTGCAACATGCCACAGCAACGCAACCCCCCCACCTGTAAATAACTAATGCGTAAATATTAGCAAATGGCCGAGATGTAGCGATACTCACCCCAAATTTGTGAAACATATAAATTTGAGTCACATTTGCAAGCTTTGTTGCTGTTGTATTTGTAATAAGCAATCAATTATTATTATTGAATTTAGGCGCGGTTTGTGGCAGGTGTGGCAGGTGTGGCAGGTGTCTGTGGGGCAATCGCTTGGTCAGCGCTACTAATGCGCCTAATGAGAATTTAAGCATTTGCACCCCTTGCCCCTACCCACCCCCTCTCTGGCAAATGCCTGGATTTGTTAAGCACACACACACACACGCATAACCTCACTTCTGTACACCCACGAGGTACAGTTGCGTAAACACACACACCTGCACACTCACACACACACCATCACAATTGAGCTCCACATTTAGCATCGGTTTTTGGTTTCAAATTTAACTCGAAAAGTATATAAATCGGCGTTGTATTGGCTTTTGCCTTAATGTGTTGGCGGAGCGGAGATTAAAACAAGTACAGTAGAGCAGAATCAGTATATATCTTGGACATATCTTGTTTAGTATTGCAATAACAGTATTTTTGTTAATAAACAACAAGATGTGTCGTTATTAAGAATTTCATTTGATAATAATTGAAATAATTAATAATAAACTTTTAGGCTTTTTTTTACATATATAGACTTATGTGTTCTTTTTATACCCAGAACCAAGTAGAAACAAGTAAGTCACAAACAAAAGGAAGTATATCCTTGTAAAGGATATGCATTCCTAATCAGCATCCTTAGATGAGTCGATTTAGCCTTACGATCTGATGGAGCTTGATAGTTCAAAATTGGATTATACAATTAACAGAATACCATATGCATATCAATCTTATTTGTATATTATCGAATATCGATATCGTTTCGCGAATATCGATACAATATAAAAGACACAATTATTTCTCCTATATATTGCATAGCCAGATATTCTTTGAAATACCCATAAGAATGGCATTAACATCTCATAAGAAATGCAAAATTTTGCTAACCAAAACTAATTCTCAAATTATACAAACTAAAACTAGCAAGTATTTAATACATTGTTAATAATATCTTCTAGTCGAGATCTCTCGATTATAGCAGTCTTACTTGGTTTTTTCGCGTTTTAAGTTCAAACAAAGATCATTAATATAAAGTGCAGATCATAATAGATACTCACAAAATATAGAAAATACACAAAACTATTCTTTTATGGCTTGAACCAAATTAAAGTATTTAAAAAAGTAGATATAAAATCCATAATAAATAATTATATTTAATTAATTATTATCTTAATAGTTTATCCCTATTTATATGAAATAGAAATACACTTTAACCTGGAAAGGAGTTCTGATCAGCGCTGTTTGTTCCTGGCTTGGGTTTAGCTAAGCCGAAATCGCAATCTGAGCTGCGTTAATGATAATTTAATTATTGCCCTGCCATTTGGGGGGCTTAGACGCCTTAGGACATTTTGCACATGGCTGTGGCGCAGTAATTGCAGCGAATCTGCTTTGGGGTCAGTTAGCCAGTTCTGCGGATAGTTGTGCGTGGCAGCGGTGGGAGGGGGACGTGGCAGGTGCAACCCAAAGGGTGTGCTTATTAACTGTTAATTGTGCAAATGAGCGACGGCTTTGCAATCCTCGATGGAGACAGAGAGAGACAGAGCAAAAGAGAGAGAGAGAGAGAACGAGAGGGTAGCTGCAGCGAATTGGCAATACAATTTCTGAACAACACACTTAAAAAAATAAAAAGAAAACTTTGGAGATCAGATACATAAGAATATGTTAAATCAGTAAGCGAAATTCTTATTTTAAAACTGTTCTTTTTGTTTTGGTTTAAATACTCAACTTAGAAAATGTCCAAAAAATATTTCAACAAGATAATTATGTTACGCGCCCAAATTGATCGTCATTAGTCATATTAAAATAAAACTAGTTCAGCTTGTATATAGAATTTAAAAATTGAAATGAACTAGAAAGTTGAGTACAGAAATTCCTACAATGTATAATTTGTACTTGATTGGAATTCGCGCTCGTTTTTTGATACTTATTTTACTTCATTTATTTATTTTATTTTTTGAGTGTAATTAGCTTAATTCATGGGTTAGGCTGCTGTCACTTTGCGTACACTTCAATAAATATGCAAAAACGTAATTTTCAATTGCCATACATTTTCAAGATAACGCTAAAAATGCGCCGTGACAGTTTTCGCGATATGAACGGGCACCGAACACCAACAAAAAGAGGCAATAAATAAAATATTTAAAAAAAAAAACAACAAAAACAAAAACAAAAAATGAACACACACACACACACACACACAAAATGTGTCAGAGAAGTGTCGCAATGCGATCCGCCAGATGCCGATGCGGATATGGATATGGGATATATGAAATCCATATTGAAAATTGATTTAAATTTTTAATAGGCATTTTTTTGTTACTGTTGTTTTTTGCCTGTTGCAAGAGCAACGCTTTGATAAAAACGCGATGCACGCAACAATCGAAGGCTTATGGAAGGAAAGTATAAAGCGACGGGGCTCTAGTTAAATATGGAAACAATAACGAAATATGCCAAAATGAAATCGGGCAGACGCCACTCTTGCAAGGGCCACATGTGCAATATATGAATATATATATACTATAACTGTATATATATATGTGCATGTACAATATATATTCCTCATAGCTCGTAGCTGTCAAATCATATTTTAATCTGCTTTGATTGCTGACTTTTGTGCAAGGGATTTGTGCAACTGCAACTGTTGCAACATCAGCGACTGCCACAATGGAAAAATTGCATTTTATTTTATTTATGCAACAAAATAAAAAACACGGCAAACGATTGTGTGTGTCTCTGAGTTTTCCATTTGCTACATGTGTTGTTGTTGTTGTTGTTGCCAAAGTTAAGCAGTAAAATCCAGTTTTTACGAGTACACGAGCTGCTTCATGTAACTCATATGTGTGTATATAGTGTGCACAACAACAACAACAACAGCAAGCCAACAAACTCAAACAGGAATTTGTTATTAAAAGATTGCAAAAACTTTGCCAGAGACGAGCCAAAGAAAAACGAATTCAACGGGAAAATCACGACTAGCATAAGAGAAATGTTAATTTGATGTTTGTGTTGTGGAATATGTTAAGCAAAATTAATCGAAAGTGGAAATATATTTCAAATTTAATTTAATCGGATTATAAATTCAACAAGCATGAACCAGAGAGAGTCATCTGCGCAATCATTGACCAAGAAATATCCATATTCTACTCTTCAAGAAATAAATATATTCTTTCACAATATTAACTATATTCTTTCAAAAATGGCTTCATATGCACATTGAAATTAATTTACAAAAAATAATTAGAATATTATGTTTCAAAAAATATAAAATAATATTTTGTTTCAAATCCAAGTACAACAATGCAATTTCAGCTAATGTAGCAAAAAAAAAAAAAAAATCCTTTACTTATGCACATAAATAAATTTGATTGTTAATATTTACATTAACATATAAAAAAATATATAAATATGTACAAATGTAAAATTCTTGTTTAAAAATTAAATAAAGTAAATATTACAAAATAAATAATAATCTTGACTGTAGAAATTTGACTTTTAACTGCAGTTTTCTTGGTTTATGTGTCGTAAAAAAATTGATTAACTAACTAAATCCATGTGCCGCATGGATGCTTACATAGTTGAGTGTAAAGTAAATACAATGTTTTGGTTTGTCCATCACTAGCACATCGCCCACACCCATGCCCACCCCCACCACAAACTCAAACCCCCCAACTCCAGCTACAAAGCGAACTGCAAGTTGCCGCCTGGCTTTGGCCAGTGACTTAAATACACATAACCATAGATGGCGCCACTGTGCGATGGGCGATGACGACGACGACGACGCAGCTAGAGATTGTCAACATATTAGCTTCAAATTGCTAAAGTTCTGCGACTTTTGCTGTTGCCTCATTTTCCCTGCCTCACGCACATATCTGGGTGTGCGTGTGTGTGTGTGTGTGTGTGCCGCTGTTTAATGTGCTGTTGCCAACTATTTTAGCCAAAAGCTCACACGGGTTGGCCGCCAAACGTGGGGTCTGCGGGCACCGGGGAAATCGGGTGATTTGCTTGCTCAGCTTAACAGGGCCCAGACCAGTGCCGTTTACCCCGACTTTCCCCCGCTCCCTGACCCCCCTCGTCCCTGGTTGAGCTACTTTGGTTGGCGTTCGGTTGACATTCGTAAAATCTCAAAATCCCGAAGGTCGTTGCCAGGGATTTTCTCAGATTTTGTTAGATTTAAATGAATTAGTTGCGTGGCCGATTGATTTTTTGACCTTTTTTTCGGCATTCCTAGTTTTTTTTTGATTTTTTTTGCTTAGATACCCAGTGAGTCGGCAAGAATTGCAACAGTTCTGGCAAACTGCAATGCTAATGCAGTCTGTGTTGCCGTGTTGGCCATAAATGAGTACAAATGCGCCACAAAATTGATGGCTTGCTAAACAAAAAATAATGTTGCCTGTTGGCTAAATGAAAAAAATGTGCACTGCGTTTAGCAAGTAATTAAAATATGAGTCCAGCTCCCAGTTGAAATATGTATATGCGTCGAGTCAACAAAGCGGCCAACACCAGAGTGAAATGAATGCTGATGACACTGGACAAGAGAGGGGGCTGAGGAGGAGCAGTGGGAGAGGACAGCGAAGGGACACAGGACACAGGGCAGGACGGAACAGGCATAGGGCTTAAAATAGCATCAAATTTCATATTCAAAATGGCATTTTACATGTTGAGCATAATTTATAAATGCACGCAGTCCAACAAGAACAACAACAATGTATACAGCAAGGAACCAGCAAAAGTGAATTGCCCACAAATGATCGACTAGCAGATACTCTGTACACTCGTCTGTAAGCTGATTTCATCTTCTGCTTTATAGAACATTAAATAAACTAGAAATTTCGTAGCCCTTTAATAATTATGGATATCTAGCAAGATCAGGAAGAGATTTCGAAAATCGATATTTATCGATATTTGGTACATGCATAGAAAACTGAATACACTAAAAATATGGAGGCATTTATGTTTCAAGTTATCATTAATTTTAAACAACTAAAAACTTAAATTGCAAATATATTTCATATTTAAAAACTTAGTATTCAAAAACTTAATATCGCCTCAGCTCAGCTCAAGAATATACACTTTAAAAAATCGCCCTGTTATTTATATAGCAGAAATGTTCCTGTTTATTAAAAACATTGTGTAAATTTACAAAAATATTATAATTTCTTAATATTAGAAACGCTTTTTTCTATTCTTTAAAAATATCAAATATGTACTTTTGAAATATACTTTCTCGTTACATACCTTCCCTCAGTCTGAATATACCCGTTAAATTTGGGAAAATTTGAATTGGTTTCCAGGGTATAACAAGGACATGAAATGTGCTGGGCTGCGGCTGCAATATTTTTGAAGCGACATTGTCGACACTCTCTGCCAGCATCGATGGGCAGCCTCCTCATTGTCCTTGTCGCTGTCGTTGTCGTTGTCCATGTCGTTGTCCTTGTCGTTGTCGTTGTCCTTGTCGTTGTCGTTGTGCATGTCGTCGCTGCGGACCAGCAAACAGCAAACAAGCCGCAGTCGCATCATGGCCCCAACCATTTCGGCCCAATACCTGTGCCTCTGGGCCATTTAATGGCCATCGTTGGACCAGGCCAACATGTTGAAAGGATTGCCCAGAGTTATGTACGAATGTGCCAGTGTGTGTGTGTGTGTGTCACACACAGTTGATTGGCTGTTATTTTGGGTGCGCGCACTGTTGAAATTTGCATATCAAAAACGCAGGCAGCCAGCAGCAGCCAGGCCTGGCCGGCCAAAGGACTAAAGGACATCCTGGACATGGCGGGCGTCCATTGTTTGTGTGCAGATTGCTGTAATAGCCGGGCCCCACAAAAATGCCCAAATGTCCTGCCCAGTCCTGCAGCGCTGCTCTATGAATTTATGAACATAATATAAATTTATTTTTGCAACTTCTCATGTTTTTGTTTTGGGGATTCCCCTCGCCCCAAAAAGAACACAAAAAATAAAAAAAAATGCTGCATGTGCGCTGCATGCACAAAAGCGCCCTGAAAAATAGTGATCGGCAACGGGGAACGGGGGGAGGCGTGGCAGCACAACAAAGGGATTGTTTTGTCAGTTTATGGGCGTGTGTATGTTTGTGTGTCTGTGGGTGTGTGTGTGGGTGTGTTTGCATTCAGTGTGCTTTCGAGCACGTTCAAGTTTATTTATGCGTATGCAGAATACTTAATGAAAATTTAAATGTAAAAGTTACTCGTAGATTGCAGCTGCAACTGCAACCGGGATATGTTGCAGCTCAACAAAAAAAAAACCATATTGTTAAGCGGCAGCAATCAGAACTGGACATGGGCACAAAACAACTGCAACTACCTCCACTTAAATAAATGAACATTACTCATGCACATCCAACAGTCCCCAAATATTTAACTAAAGTGTTCTTTCGGTTACTGCTCAAAAAGTGCTAAAGTTTCCCAAAAACTTAATCTTATTTTTTCCAAAACTTCACTTGTTAAATATCAACTATTTTAATAATAAATAATTATAGTTTCAGAAAGTATTAATGATAAGCATAGCAAATACTTTGATCCTGAGAATAGTAGTGCTCTGAAGGGTAGGCCCAGAAAAGGCGTCGAGGATAGAGGCTATTGGCCAGCAGGCAGTTGTCGAACAGATTCTCAGTTTGATAGACTCACTGGATACACTTCAACCTGAACTTATCCCTGGATGGTGGGTACAGCAAGATCTCGATAGAGACCTCACATAGAACAGGATACCAAACATTTGTCTGAAACCTTTGCAAAATCTCGAGACTTAACTTGTAGGTCATATACCCAAACTGGGTACAACACTTCCAGTTTTGATTTGGGGATTGTTTTTACTTTTTTTTAGCTTGGTTTTATACAGGAATTGTTTCCTCCTAAGGATCACTTGTGACTTCTATCCAAGAAGCCAAGTCATCCTCTGCTGCCATCTGCTGATCATGGCTTTCATTACTTCATCGGATCTCCTCTTATCTTGACAAGGTTTATAATGTAAAGTTTCATTTAATAAAATTAATAATGTCGATTCCTGGTAATTATTATCCTTGTGGAAATTACTAAATATCGATATAGTTGAAGTTTGGTGAATGGTTGAATAGCTCAACTTCTCCGTCAGCTAAATAAATAAATTTCCATAATTCATTGCATTTTAAAATATTGCAATTCGAAATGCATTCAAAAGGATTTCTCAATCGTCTTCTCCTGCCCATTTAAAGCAAACAAATAATATATAAATATATGTAGCAAGCATTGAGTATATATATATACATATATATATTTGTATATATATATATATAATGGGATATCAGAACTGTGCTATTAAGCTGGGCCACAGAGCCTCTGAGTCCAGTTGGAGCCTTATTATGCAAATGCAAAGATGCCTTGGGACACATTTTGCTACTCCTTTTAATGCGAATCCCTTCCCGCACCCCTGTAAACTCTAGAAAAGGATGGGATGAGGGAGGAGGGGGTCTTCCTTAAATGCAGAACCATTCGATTTAGATGCAAATTCGTCATATAGCCGGGCATTATGCGTCTGTCCAAAAGGAAAGCAATAAAAAAAATGCTAAAAAACTGACCAGCGAATTGAAATTTTAGCCTTTGCGTATTTTTATAGCCCTTGTGAGGGAGGGTATTATGGCATTGTCGTGCAGTGTGTAACGCATTGAAGCCGACTTTTATGACTATATATATATTAGAATTTTCCAGATCAAGCCACTATATCTTATAGCTGCCGTAGGAGCAATCGGTTAAAAAACGTGCTCCTAAGTGAAAATCGTTTTTCCTTATCAAAATATGCAAACCAAACTCGATAGATGCTGCTGTGATATTCATCCAAAATACAGCTCCAATAAGGTTCTCTTGTTATGCATAATGTGAAACGTTTTTTTTCGTACTTTCAGAATCTTTTTGTTTAGCAAAAAGTTTAATAAAACAAGTTCCTAATTCCGTACTCGCCTTTCCACTGCACCTCCGCCCCACCCACTTAAGCACAAAATGTAAATAACTCAAAAATCCAATTGCCATAAATAAAAGCAGCTTGCTGAAAAATAAAACTTTTCTTGGCTCAATGGTAGCAGCAGGGGGGAGGAGTTGGAGGAGAGTGTCAGGGTGAGGGTGAGGGTGGGGGTGGGGGGAAGGTTGTCTCGTAACTCCATCAAATGATGTACAACTTAACACATTTGCTGTATAAATCTTGTTCTCGCAACTCGAGTTATTCAAAAATCGCTTCTAAATTGGCTACAATGTGTTCTGTTGTTGTTGTTTTTGTTGTTGTTTTGTGGCATGTTTTTTGTTTTGCAGTTTTTTGTGCAGCTCTCGATTTGTGTGTAGATTTTGTGCACATTTATCTTGGGGCAGCTTATGGGAAAAGTTATGAAATATGCGCCACAAGCATCGCACAAATTGTCTAGGGCCATGTTTTTTTTTTTTGCTTTTATTTTGAAGGTGGGGTGTTGCAAGAGGAGAGTGGGTTTGGGGCAAGGGACTCATGTGGCAAGTGGAAAGACTGTGGCACTGCAAAACAGTTGTGGTGCCCTTGCCCCCATGCCACCGCCACAGCAAATCGTCGGAAAATCTGTTTTTTATGACTGGTCACAGTCATTCAGAATCACACTCACACTCACTTTCACACTCACACTCACACTCACATTCACATTGACATTCACATTGGCATTCACATTGTCGTAGTGACGTGCAAATGTACTTCACAAGCAGTTTTTCACTCTTTCGAGTCAAGTGGAACTTGCCAAACTCCTAACGATGGATTTAAGCCAAAGTCTTCAATCTATTGAAATCAAACTGAAGTTGGCTATTACTATTACCTGAAACTACATATATCGATTGGCTGTCAACTTTATTTGGTTTTATTTTATTTCCTTTCTAAATGCTAAATATATATTGGCACACTTCATTAATCTTAATGCAATCTATTATTAGCCAGAACAAGCACTTACAATTGCCAAGAATCGAAGTCCCTTTACACAAGGCTCTTCACTTTTATTTAGAGATTAAATTGGGAATCACAGCCTGATCTGATCAGCCTGACTTGTAACTAACTAAACTAATTAATTAATTAAAGTACACATTTAAACTTTAATTTGAATAATTGGAATTGATACTGTGTCCAATACAAAATGTGTATATATCGCATATATACATATCAATTATCCAAAACTCTACTCTTAGAACCATCTTCCCAATAATGTCAAAATGCATGGGTGTAGCCGGGGTTATAGGGAACTGTACATAGAGGCAGCATGGCTTATATTAAAACTGATGAACGAATTGGAATTGGAGTAAGACTTGGGGAAAGCAAAATGCAACAGCCTCTCTATTGAAGCATGCATCCAAGCAGCCTTTGACTTCCCAAGTTTTACTAATTCTTTATTCCTAAATTGTCTTTGACGTCCAAAGTTTTACTCTTAAGAGATCATTCCTATTTGGATTTATGGGTTGCCCATTTTAGCCATTGCTGCAGTCACGGACATTAAGTTCATTTATTTATTTTTTTATTTAAAAAAACAAAAACACGAAAAGTAAGAAAATTTGCTAAATTAAAATGGAAACTAAAATTAAATTATCCAATCAAAATGTATACCTGAAAACCATTTTGCGCAAGTTCATGAGTGAACCTTTAGTAATTCCATAATCAAAAGATTATTTCCTTTGATTTCCTGATTTCCATACACATGTTCAAATCTACAATTGATAAAAACTGAACAACAAATGTTTTCTCAATTTGACATACACATATAACTGGATTTTAGCATATTACAATATTACATAACATCAAATATAACATTTGTTGCACAATATCGAATAATATTAACGCCCAACTTTCCAGAGGTCGCTGGTCGTCTGCGGGTTGTGTTTGACCCCAGCGAGCAAGCCAATGGGTTGACATGGTTATGCAACCGGTCATTATAACGACTTGTATGGCGATTTAGTTGCCTCATGACTGTCGGTACACCGAAGTCATTGTGCAGCGTCAAATTGGAGCACCTTGTTCAGCAAGACTTGAATTTGATTAATCCACGATTTTGCAGCTGTGTCCCAAAATGGAATCCCATATGTCCATGTGGGCACTATGATGCTCCTGTCGCTGAGTTTGCTGGATGGCTTCAGCAACCAGTTGAGTTTCGCTCTTTTGGATCTACATGCTGCTGCCGTGATCCTGTCCAGATACATACCCAGGTAGCGAACATGGTTCTACTGAGGTATAACCGTGTTGTTCTTTTAAATATCAGCAAGAATAAAAATGCTTTACTCACTTCATAATTTTAGAAGATTATGCAATTAAATATTGACGCATGGCTACAGCATTGGTTTGTCATAAGTACTTTCGGGCATGAATCACGTTTATATCGAAGTATTTATCTAGGTTCTTTTTCGTGCGAGCAGCCAATCGAAATGTAGCGAAAATTAGATAAGGTGGAGAATTCGCTGGTGATAAACAAAATTGCCTAACACACACTCACACTATGTGTGTGTGTGTATGTTAAAATTAAATAAAATAAAATTAAATGTATATAAAATTAGGTTAATGCCAAAAGAGAAAAAGGAAGAAAAAAAAGAGATTTCAGCAGCCCCTTTTATTTTATTGTTATGTAGATGAGGCAACCGACAGCATTGAGAGAGAGAGAGAGAGCTGTGCGACAATGTCCTGCAGCATGAACGCACTTGCCACACGCACCCAGCCACATACGAATTACCCCACACCATCCCCTCGCCTTGGGTCGAAAAACATGCGACTTAAACAGGACTTATGGTTATCTGCGCATTTTATGGATATTGCGCTCAACTGGCAAGCGTTTTTGGCCTGCTTTCCAATGTGCCACATGCCCCACTCTCACTCTCACTCCACCTCTCTCTCTCTCTCTCTCTCTCTCTCTCTCTGTGTGTGTCTAGGTCTCACTCACTCCTAGGCAGGCACAAAATAAATGAAGTTACTCGCCGTCAGCCATATGTTTGCTAAATGTTCTATGTAAATGCTAAGAAAGCACTTTAATTTCAAAGCCATCGACACTCAGAAAAATAAGGTAGCAATTTCTACGCAAATCAAGTTAAATGTTATTAAAATCAATATCGACTCAATTCTGATATTATCGCTAAGTAAAACTTAATATTAAATATTATTATTTATATTCTTAAAATAAAATCCTTAACGCATTAAATTAATTCTAAGTACAAAACTGATTTTAATAAAAATTGGAACTTAATACACTGATGTCAATAAAGACATAGAGTTTATATACATAGTCAGCAATTTTATTTATTTGTTTTATATTTATTTACTTAAAAGTAGAAGAAAAAGCTGAAAAATATTCAACTTGGCATTTTCGAGATTGATATAAATCGTAATCAGGCATTTTTTCAAACAATTTTATTTAAAATAAGAAAAAAATAAAGAATTTCCAACTTGTGCTTCTTTTGTTTAAGTGTAGGAACTGCTGCCTGCTGGCAAGGACATTAATTTAATGGCGCAAGTGAAATGAAAGTGAAAAGAATCACAGACGCACACACCCTTTCCCACTGCCCCCTTCCCCTCTGTCTCTCTCTCTCCTTTCTCCTGCTCTCTCCCGTTTCCTCAACTCAAATTGAGTTGGTTTATTATTTGGTGGGGGAAGAGCGCGGGGGTTTGTAGCAAAAACCAATTAAAAGCGCATAAAATGCAGCGACAAAGTCAAATTATGAACTGCAACTGCAACTGCAACTGTGGAACGCAACAAGAGAAATGTTTCCCAAAATAGTTGCAACAGCAGCAACGCCTCGCTAGAGTTAAGCCTAGTTAAGCCCGTGTGCATGCTACATGCTGCATGCTGCATGCTGAATGCTGAATGCTGTATGTTGCATTCGGGGCATGCAACAAAGCATACAAACCAAAAACTGCTCCAGCGCCCAGCGACAAACGTCGCGCCATTTGTCGCTCCCCAACTAAGCCCACTTAAGACCCTAAAAAACAGCAGCAACATCAGCAGCAGCAGCAGCAACAGAAATGAGTGGAGTCGACTCGAGTTGAGGCAAGTTGAGTAGAGCGGCTGTTCGATTTGACTTATGGGTTCATTTGCTTAACTGTCAGTCCAGGCGGCCAGCTATTTATGGCACTGGCTGCGAAACTCGCATTTAGATTCGGATTCAGATTCAGATTATCTGTTTACAGTGATCGCTACGATATTGCGATATTAACATATATATATATATATATATAATAGGCAGTTAGAGTGATCTATAATCGAGACAGCTCTACTAGCAGATACCCAGAACACATCAGCTTAACTTTTGCCCTTAACCAAAATTCCCATAAGGACTGGATTTATTTCCCACAAATCAAGTCAAGCCTCATATATATATTTTCGATATATTAAACATATCTTGTATACATAGAAATATCTCGATTTAGGCAATGTTCAGCTTTCAAGTACTTCGCATATTTAAATATGTTTACTGCTATTTCTCTAAACATTAGGCAAATTCATTTTGTATATTTTATACATTTTGAATATATTTTATATGCACAAATATATTTTCTGGCTCCAGGTAAGATTCTATTTTCTCTATCCAAATATATTTTGAATACCATCATCATCAAAATAAATATTAAATCAATTTTGGTTAACAAAATTTGTTCTTCATTCACGAAAAGCAGGAGCATCTGCCGATAAAATAATCTAAACTTCATCTGCCTATGGTTTATGCTAGTTTATGTTCCAAATTTGATATCTCTAGCTCACATGATCTCTTCTAACGCCTTCTTCATGCAGATGTATTAAGTCGAGTCGTCTGCTAATGCTGATCAGGAATATATATACTTTATGGAGTGGGAGCTGCTTTCTTCTGCCCGTTTTGCAAAATTTTATTAAATAAATAATAATAAATAACAAATAAATATTTTAATAAATGAAACAAATATTAATTAATAATTTTTGGAATACCATTTTGTGTTTACTGTACGAGTGTTTACTGTACCATAATAAACTATCGAAAACAGCAACTGCAAATGCACTTGAAGTTCCTGTGTCTGCTCCCCAATCAAGTGTAATTTGGCAGGTTGTGCCACTTTCCCCTTCCCCACTCCCCATGCCCCATCCCCAAAAGGGAGCTGAATGCCCCCGTTCTAATTGAGAGCAATTTCACGCTGTGGCAGGCAACGCGTGTCGCTCGATTGTTTCAACGAAAATATGATCAAAATGAGAAGAGGAATTTTTTTTGTAAATTTTTCAATTTTTTCGTTGTACAATTGAAGCATGACGGCAAGCAAATTGCCTCGTGAGCTGCCTCATTACGTCACTGAGTTGTGGTGCGCGGCATGCAACATAATTAGATGTGAAAGTGGCTGTGGATGTGGATGCCCCGTGCTGCTGCTGCTGTTGCTGCTGTTGCTGGTGTCTGTTGCTGTCTCTAAGCAGGGGATTAAGGATGCTGCCAGAGAGGCAGCTGAAGCAGTATTCAAATTGTATCCGTCTATTTTGTTGTGGGGGTTGTTCATATTTGTTGTCTTGGCGCACGCCTTAAGCAAAAACAAATATTGTATTCTATATAGTTATAAGCTGAGGAGTATAAAAATGTGTCCTAAGCTGGAACTACGCCTCAGTGAAATGGAACCTGAGCTGAGGTGCACAAAAGTGGCTTCAATCTGTACATGAAATATAAATCGGAAGTGTGAGTCCTTCTTCGATATAATATTTTATTTATTTCTTTGATATGGTTATATTAAACACTAATTATAATTATATAGTACTGCTTATTGGGAACTTCTTATGTACTCATTTATCTGAACCAACTTATTACTATTGTTGGGAAGACTCTGCACTGAGACCTGCCCGCTTCAGTGGTTCCTTCTGAAAGGCAGACTTTATTTCTCTTAATTCCAGAATCGGTTTTTCTAAAATTGACTTCTTTCTAACATATTTCTCTGGGATGCCAAATATTTTCTATCTGAGTTGGCACATTTTACGCAGATTTGGCTTCTGATTATGCCAAATTTGGTTTGGTTACTTCTTAGTCCATAATGTGCTATCAAGAGACTGAGTATTCAAGTGAGTATTCAATGTAATTCCAAGTCTATTTTTAGCCATAACATTTGCTTAAATCATTTTTGATTATAGCTGAAAGAAAGATGAGAAATTTGGCTTATCTGCTTACAGACTTTGCCTCTTTCTTTGTTGTCCAGTTCGAATTCCGCTTGTAAGTTAAAATACATTCCAAATACTCAGAATTAATTGTTCAAATTAGAATCCATATCATCTCTTGTATGACTCGATTGCCTCAATATCTGGCAAATCTTTAAACCCTTCGCAAAAATCTCAAGTGCCTGCCATTTAAAATGCCATTCGCCATTTTGTTGCTCCTCCAACTCCAACTCCAACTACAGCAACTGCTGCTGCTGCTGCTGCTGCTTGAACAATAACAAAACTTCCCCAATGAGAACATTGTGCTTCCCCCAACTGAGCCCCAACCCCCAATTACTCCCCAAAAATCGAGCACACTCCCACACACCCCTTTAATTATGATTCAGTGCACACAAACTTTTGTTGCGTGCCTTACGCTTTGTGCTTTGTTGTCCTTGTTGCTGTTGTTGCTATTGCTGCTGTTGTTGTTGTTGCTGCTGCTGTTGTTGTTGTCCTTTTGTGCTAACTTTTCAATTCCTAATTATAATTAGAGAATCGGTTGTGTTCATAAATATTAAAAAGGGTCGCTACTCCTACTTACACACACATATATATATATATATATAAATGTATGTGTGTGTGTGTGTGTGTGTACATGCTACATAAATAGCACCCACAGTGCTTCACAGTGCCTCTTGTTGTTGTTGTTGTTGTTACTCGACTGCTGGCAGCGACATTGCATGAATAATTAACTCAAGTCCTTAAGGGCAACCACGGCCCCCTTCCATACCATAGCTGGGAGCCCCCATTTGCCATGCGCCATCTTGTTTGGCAAACACAGCAACAGTAACAACAACTACAACAACTACAACAACAACCACATCTACAACAGCAACAATGATTCACAAGATGTGCGGCGGCGACATGTCATGAATTTACTTATGAACATTTGCATTTTTAATGTAATTTGTGCGATGCGCTTGAGTTCGATGTATTCAAATTCTTGCAAGTAGCTGTAACTACGTCTAGCTTTGCTTTAAAGTATTTCCAAAGACAGTTAAGTAATTGTTTGGGCGTTTTCAAGTTGAGTTTTTCAAATCTTAATCCCTGCTTTGGAAATGTAACGTTTTAAAGTTTGAAATTTTAGCTTTGACCAGTCACCCTCAAACTTTGATGTTTAAGCAGGTATTCAAACCGTGTAGTTTTACAATTTAGTAAGTACACAAGCCATGCTATTGTTCGTTAAATTTAGTGTGACAGTTGAGGCACAAACCTATACTGTAATACTCAGCCTAGTACATTACCAGGTACAGTAAAGACTCTAACCATTTGATTTTCGTTAAGTGAGTAAAGTAGCCGAGACACTAACCCAAGCATTTGCATATTGTATCACAGTTAAGACACAACCCTTCCTAATGCAGGGATCGTTGAGAATTTTGAAACATTGCTTTTTTCGATAAGTGCAGAAGCAAACCTATTTAGTGATTTCACGCACCTTATCATCAAAATTTGTGTTTTACGACTAGGTAAAATTTTAAATTCTGAATCGCAGGCTGCGTTGATCCGTTACTCGAATTAATCAGTTCATCTTAAAAACCAAACTTTATTTTAATAATTTTTGTACTTTTATTAAATTGCGTTAATAAATTGTAAGTATCTATGTGTATAAAATAGTATTAACCAGATTCAAAATTCTTCATGGCCATAAAATTAATAACAGCTGCTGAAATTCACTCGATTGGCGTGGTAAGTAGACTAACAGAAAACCCTAAAATACACACCTATTGGTCTATTTCTTTTGTATGTGTGTCTATATGTACATAAATTAACAATATTTCGCAACAGCTACAACTAAATATTAGTTAAATCTTAGTGCAACTAGGCTATTTACAATTTCACAACTAGAGTCTGTTTTGGCCCTTTAGGCCAACAGTGGCGCACTGCATCCGTTGTTCAAACGGTACTCGGCGTAGACGAGGCCCGTGTTGTGCCAGTGATAAAAGGCGGCCACAATGATCAGATGCCACCAATTGTGGGAGTGGCCCACAAAGTCAACTTTGCCCGTAAGCCAACGCTCGGGTATCTTGCCCGCATAGAAAACGAACGCGATCAAGCACAGCAGATACATGACAACAATCCGTGGCACCATCAAACCGACCAGCTCATTCTCCAGTCCACCCATCGCAATTGCCCAGTGGCCCAGCGGCAAGACGCCATAGGCTGACCAAAGCAGCAGCACAGCCACTTTGCCATTCATCGACACATTCAACTGAGGTATTTGCACAGCGATGGCCAAGCCGAACATGCCCAGCGCAATTGTAGAGTACAGAGTACGCAGAAACTACAAAAATCCAAAAATATATGGTTAGTTAAAAGTTCAAGATACAGAGAAAAGTGCAGTTTATACTCGCATCAAGTGCACTCAGAAAAAATCCAGCTTCCAGACTATAGAATTCTCCAGTTTGTACTTAAATTGAGTATAACCCGGTTTAAGTCCGAGTGTATTCACATACCGTGTGACACCAGAAGGCATAGTACATGCCACTAATGTAGATGGCAACCAGGGACAAGGATATGCCGAGAAAGTCGACCGACAGGAATATCTCATAATGCTCCTCGGATCGGCAAGAGAATATATGATATATGGCCGACATCAGCATGCAGAGGCAGAAGCACACAAGCAGGCAGACCACAAGCACCTGATCAGTGAATTCGGCATGTTGGCGCAGAAAGTGAAAATCAAATATGGTCAGGCCAATGAAGAGTATACAGCCAGCCAGATGACTCCAGATGTTGATCTGTCCGAAATATAGATATATAGATATATAGATATATAGATGTGTTCCAAATATTTGGACATAAAACTCATTCGATGCTGCTTACCGTCTCGTTGGTCCACCAAAAAATGCTCTGCAGGCACAGTTTGTTGGAGAGGAATGTGCGATAGCCGCGACGAATATACGGATTGAACTTCAAATGGTTGGGCGCCTATGGTAAAAAGACAAAATATAAAAAGATAGAGTATAAGCAAAAGTCAAGAACACTTTGTTTTTTAGGGCATTGCATGGCCAGGCCAAACACCGAATGCATTTCGAATGAGCAGCATTGAAAATTGTTAGCAAAAAACAAGAGAAAAACACAAAAAAAAAAACAGATTGCAGACAAAGCCAGAAAGAAACCTTTGCCATTTTGGCCACGTGCCAAAATCGAAATGGCCAAAGTTTCAGTTGCGCAAATAACGCAAATTAATTAAATGCTCAATTGTTATGGCCAGCTTAATGTGGCTTCTGCAGCCGTTGTCAATTTTAAATAGGTTAAGCTAAAGTTTGTATTTTATCAATTTGATATGCAATAACTTATGTAGCAAATTTGAAGTCTCCTGCATCCATAGGCTCTTAGATCGTCTTATTCATACAGACGGATCAATAATATATATATTTGATCACATGTATATCATATTTATCATATCATATTTATATCATGTTCACGTATTTCACTCAAGAGAACTAATATACTGATTACGTATACACAATATATATTTATATGTTGCCCCGATCTCTCAGTTTGAAGAGCAGTACTTTCTGTTCAGCTGGGCGGTTTTTTCTCTTTCTTTTCTCTTTTGTTATTGTTGTTGTTGTTGTTTGTGTTGTTGTTGTTGCTTTTGGTTAATAATAAAATCGACCTTGATTTAGTTCGTGGCGACCGTTGTTGCTATTGTTGTGGTTGTTGTTGTTGTTGTTGTTATATTGTTGGCTGTGTCGGTTTCGTGCCTATTTGTATTGCGGGCCATTTGGCAATAGTTGCCACGTTTTGCATTTTTCGGCGTTTTGGGCATTTACAACACGCACTCGCAAACGATTTATGCACACATCAAAACTAAACAACTGAAAGATACATTTGTATCTGAGCAGCGACTGTGTGTGTGGCCAGCAGCATTGACAACAAAACACAAAATGAGGGGAGAGAAATAAAATGGTTTTTGCTCGACTCTTGGCCTTTTTTGATTAACGGGCATTGGAGGGCGTGGCCAAGAGCAAAACATAAATTAATTTGCCAAAAAAAAAAAAAAAAAAAAAAAAAAATTACACAAATTGCGTTCAATTAAAAACGGCGACAATTGGCGTTGAAATTGAACGCAAAGTTTGAGAGATTGATATTTATGCATAAATAGATATATATATGTATCTATATATATATCTATATAAATATATAAAATAAATATTTAATTTAGAATATTATTATTGTGTAATAAGTAATATTATTATATTATATTCCAGTATTTTAATTGTTCGCAGAAATTCAATGAATTCAGTAAGAAATCCGTTAAAAATGTTCAAAATTGAATTTCATGTTTTATTTTTGGTTTTGGGAGTATTATATTATTTATATTATTATATATTATATGTGGAAACATGTTAAAATTTGTAGGTCAAGAATATTTCTACTCACATCATCAAAGTTGCACAGCCATTGAAATTTGGAGAGTTTATCATCGAAATCAGGGCCATGTCCCAGCACATTGGGCTCCTCATTAGCCGGAAACTGATGCGAGGCGTCCGTAGTTGGTTCCGTAGTTAGTTGGCCATCGAGCTAAAAACCAACAAAAAAAAAGAGTAAAGTATTTGAAAAAGATATTTCAAGTTATCGACCGGCTAGCAACGGTTCAAAGTTAAAACTAAAAATCATTTGCATTTTTGCAACTTTACTTCCGCAGTTTAACTAGCACAAGTCGGATTTTCGCATTGGTTGCATTGATAGCCAATTCTAATGCTATTTATGGCTGTCTGTAAGTATCGAATAAACGAAAAACAATAACAACAACAACTTGGGGGCTTGACTTTAATTTGTTTATCCAGTTTCTAATGCATAATAGCAATAAACAACAACAACAACAACAATTATCAGATTACAACTGCCACTCTATACGCGTGTGTTTGTGTCTGTGTGTGTGAGTGCTTTTCCCTGTTTGTGTGGGTGTGTCTGTGTTTACTCCAACAGGTTTGATGACGTTTTGTTTACATTTGCACGATTCGGCTTTCGTTGCATTCTTGAAACGCTTTTGGAAAGCTTTTATGCACTTGCTGTTGTTTATTATTATTTTTATTGCTAATGCGTAAGTTGAGCGCCTGTAAAGCTGTTGAGACTTACAGCCAATGAGAAATGTTAGTGCACGCCGCTTTCAGACTAAACGAATAAATGCTGAAATTAATAGAATTTTATTAACGCAATCGAAATTATAGTTGCAGTTGATTTTCATAAGAATAAAATACAAAAAAAAACGGGAATGCAGTTATTACACTTTTTTAAAAAGTATCAAATTTAATTTAATTAATGCATTGCAAAAATATTATTTCTATTTGTGCAATACTATTCACATAAATATTTTATATTCAGACTTTAACTTTTGACTAATGAGTTGCAATAACATTTTGTTACGGGTGTATTTTTGATTTTCTCAGGTAAACAAAAGCGCAAGAGTAGCCCGCGAGCAGCTGACCGAACAGCTACGCAAAAGTGCAATTATCAAATATTTAACAAGATGCAACGCAAAAAATAACAATAGAAAAAACATTGCGAAACCGAAAATAAAAACTTAAAATCGTTGCATTATAGGGCATTATTGACTGGGGTTAAATTGAGAACAAAAATGGCAAGTCATCGATCAACAGGATGTGCCATCAAATTACACATTGACGTAAACACATAGTTTCGTAACAGTTTTACACTAGTTGAATATTTTTAGCTTGTTTTTCAATATTTTTTCTTACATTCTTCTTTTTGTTGGTGCGGCCGTTACTTTTCAATTCTTGTGTGGTTGTTGTTGTTGTTGTGGTTGTTACAACTGTGGTTTCCATATTCAAATATTAGTTTTGAATATGATCACAATTGCTTAAGCACTTGTTTTATGTTGTGATATCAAAATTTGTATTGTGTTTGGAAACGCTTAAGTTTCGCAACTGTCAAAATTTCAATTAGATAATTGACACTTTTTGAAACTGGCAACTTTTCAGCAACTGCTTCGTTGAAAAACTTGATCGAAACTAAATCGAAACTAAAACGAATGCCAATTTTTAGCCAACCAAAAGCGTCAGACGAAAGCTCTCAGCTAAGAGAGAGGGCGCCAGAGAGAGTCCGAGAAGAAAAAAGCTCAAGCTGAGCAACTCTTCGAATTGAGAGAGAAAACTAACCGCGAATTTCATTCAGCCGGCTTTGGCTTTCATGTTCGTTGTGCAAGCTTTTTTTGTTGATCGAAGCCGTAACCAGCCTCCCAAATTATATAACAGCAAAAACAACAAACACATGTGCCCAACGCTGAGAACTGCATCAAAAATTGCAACAGTGTCGAATTGTTTAAGGCAACACCAACAAAAACAAAAATCAAAACGGAAAAACCGAAACCAGTTTCAAGTTCGAATCGGCAGCTGAACTTCAGGAATTCCGCGTGAGTGGAACTTTCGCAATGCCCTCAAGACACACAAATACACATAAGCACACTGAGAGAAAATTACGACTTTAGTTGTACATCTGATCAAGATTATTGTTTTATTTCTTTATTATTAAATAAATAAAAATATTTTTAACAGCGAATCAAAGGATTTCTTTAAGATTTGTTTCAGGCACTGTCACTCTCAACAATATTATAGTTATAAATCTATTTAATTCAATAAAAATAAATTTTTGTTAACCAAGTTATTTTCAAATATTCATTATGTAAATGGTTTTATATTATATATATATACTCATTTAACTGTAAGTGTGCACGCATTTCTTGAGGTATTAATTACTTGCTTTAAGAATTCTTTCACTTGATTTAAGCTCGCTTAGGCCTCTCTCGAAGTACAATTCTAGCACAGTTTTTGGCTTTTGCAGAGAACAAAAATTCTTCAAATTTTGCACACAAAAATCGATCTTGAAACACCATTCGTAAACTGAAAGTCGGTTTTTTTTTCTCTCGCTGTGTAGATGTATTTAACTTGTTGTTGGTAAATATACAAAAGCTTACATAATGGCAACAACAACCACAAATACAAGCCACGAGCTAGACAACAAACCATTGTTGTAATAATAATAATAATAAAAAGCAGCTAATTTGACCTTGACTTCATTTGCAAGCTCAAGTTGTACAGTTCAGTTTTATCTCTTCGTTAAGCTCTCTCCCTCCCCCTCTCTTCTTGAGCGTTTCGCTTTGACGCCAATTCGCAATTTGCTGGCACGTGCTGATCAGATTAAGTCAGATCAGATTCTGATCAGACATGATTTGCTTCAATCAGCTGTACTTTACTCCTCTTCTTCTTCTCCACTTACCCAGCAGCTGTTATCAGCATCATCCTTTCCCACTCGTCGCTGGCGATTGTAGGTTAGTTCACAATCGGCGAGAATTTCGGCTGCCGCCAAACTCTCATGCGGACGTGGGCTCATCTTTACGGAAAGCTAAGCGGACACAATCCAACAAGAATTAAATAAATTATGCACATTAATATTTAATTATTAATTTATGTATAGTGAACGGCAGCATTTTGTATTTCATTTATTTATCACTTTATTCATTTTTTATTCATTGCTTATTATATTCTTTTTTATTCCCTTCCTTCTTCTTCGTATTGCTTATATTTAATTACTCTGAAGAAATAGCAAATTATTCTAAAATAATGTTCAACAAAATGTGTGCAAACAGTAAAAATTAAAAATGTTGAATTCTTTTTAAAGAAAATTATATTTGGCTTATTAAAAAATTAATAATTATTATTATTAATTAATTGATCTTCCGTATGTGTAAATATTCCTAATCAGAAAAATAATTTAATTTTATTATTTATTAATTTGTTTAATTTATTTCTTCTTTATCGAATGACTACTATACTTGATATTAGTTCTCTAAAACTGAATTGGATACCGGCTGCTTTACCGATTCCACACACCCCCCCCCCCCCCTCCACCACTCCATCACCGTCATCATTTGCAAAAGAGTGCGAAAATCGAAGCCGTCGTCAAAAAACGTTTTACAGATGCTAACTGAATCTAAAAAGGGGGCTGACCCGTATGAAGAAAGAGTTGGGGGGGGGAGACGGAGACAGTTGAAATGGAGACGGTTGCAAAATGCTCAAATGTTCTATGTAAATCGAGAGAAATACATTTTTTTGAAATTGTTGCTGCTGCCTTCAAAATTGCCACACGTGTGATATGAAATTTCTCCTCATTTTTTGGAAGAATCTCTTCGTTTGCATAACCAAAATCTTAATTTAGAATTTCTTAAACGGGTATCTCTCGCACGTGCGACTATTCACAATTTGTAACAGTACATTTTTTATACACTTTAATTGATTTTGATTTGATGTGTGATTGTTATACATATATATTTATATATATATATATATATGCATATATTCTGATGTTAACATACTCAATGTTCTGGCGAACGAACGAAGATTTCACTCTGGCGAAATCTCACTCGCGACACAGCTAAAAGTCAACTGAAGAGTGCAGCAGGCAACGTCAACTGGGGCAACAGGCAACTCGCCAAAAAAAAATACAAATAAAAAGATTGGGCCCTCAAAACTTAACACTAGCCACTGGCAGAAAGCGACAAGCGCAGAGAGAGAGAGAGAGCAGCACAAAAAGAGAGCGAGCAACCCAAAGAGAGCGCGAACAAAGCAAAGAGAGAGAGAGAGAGCGATCGAGCGAGAGTAACAGCAGAAAAAAAAGCACAACTGCGCTCGTTCGATACCCAGCAGCGAACTAGTGAATGTCTACTTACATTACCGAATGCATTCCGTATAGATTAAATAGTAATGCTCTTGTATGCAGAGTTTTAGGCGGCAATTTCTAATTACATAAATATGTTTTTCAGAAAGGTTTTCATATTTTTCAATATGGAAAGACTAAGTGAAGATTACGAATGATATTTATAACATCAGAAACAACGACTACAACAGCAAAAAACCCAACTGCGCTTGATCATTGATTGGCAGTGTGAACAGAGAGCAGAGAGCGGCTAGCAGAGAGAGCCGCGCGCACATTTCACATTTCCTTATTTCGTTCAGCTGAAAGCAGTAGACAAAAGAGCGCGATACGGCGCGACGTCACAATTAGAATCATTTCTATTCTATTCTATTCTCTCCTATTCTATATACCAATGAGCTTATGCAAAAACTTTCCGTCTGTTGGAATACATACGTATATAATGTACTATGCTGATTACTTCAAAACTTTCGCAGGCATTTTATTTCTGTTTGCTGAATGCTTAAGTGTTGGTTTTTTTTGCAAATATAATTAAAATGTAACTTAAATGGATTTTTTTTATATTTTGTTCAGAATTCGAAAATATTCCAGTTTTATTTGTTTCAGAATGCATTCTGAAGAAAATTTATATAAATATTATCACAATAATCCAAAGTACTCAAAATAAAAAATTCCCAATTTGTTGCCTAGTTTAATCTACAACATATATGTAAATTGTGACGTTACGCCAAAAGAGACGATAAAAGTGACATCTTACCTTAATTGTGAAACCGCTGAAAAATGCAGACGCCAAAAAAAAGCTTTACATAAAAGTTTGGCGCATTCGACGCAGCTACGTCATCGCCGTCGTCAACGACGGCTTTGGCGCATATTTGTAGCTGTTTATTAATTGAGTCTTCGAATTGATTAAATGTTTATTTAACATGCTGTGCCTGTTACCAGCTTCTGGAAACGCACACGATTCATGTACGTGTGTGTTAAGTGGAACTTGCTCTTTCTGTCTTTCTGGCACTTCTTGATACGATATTCGCCACGATACGAATATCGTCTGCCCTTCACATTGGCCGATTTTCCGTATTCCGCTTTCACCGCTGCAGCTGTTGCTCAATTCTCATGGCCCTTCTTCTGCTTCTTCTTCTTACATAGAAAATGTATTTATGTAAATGTATTTTGGCTAATGGGGAACTGAGTACAGCTAATTCAAAAAAACAAATTCAAGTGTAAACAATATGTAAAATTAAGTGCAATACTTGCCTTGAGCAACTTTTGAAATAACATCCGCGATTACTGAAAAACGATCTCTATAAAATTGCTTATATTTCCTTATATGCAGAAGAGGAAAGCGGTAGCTAAAAATATTATTATTGTTGTTCAAGATTTTCGTTTAGTTGTCTCAAAAACAATAATGCACATTATGCCAAAAACATTTTTAAATAAACAATCGATACAATCGAAAATTGAAGGTTTGGTAATCGTATACTTATCAAAACAATCGAAAATTAGATATTTAATAATCGAATTGAGGTAATCTACAAATCGATAAGCATCGATATAAAGGGAAATTTATAGCCGAGTTGAGGTAATCGATCAATTATCGAAAATTGATTAATAATCGAATGGACATAATCTCTTCATCGATACTTACGATACATTCGAAAATCTCATCGATTTACTGATCACATTTTGCAAAACCTCATCAGTAAAGTATTATCATATATGTATATGGTAATACTTATATATATATAGAACAAACCATACAAAACTGTGCTTTTTATAAACAACTTGATTGCTGTAGCAGATAACTTAACAAAACTCAGCATTAATTGCAAGAACTTATCAGTCTAATTGGGCAATCCTAAACATATATCTCTTTTTTTAATCAGAAATTTGTTGAGCTTTGAAATATGATGGCTAAAAGAAAAAGAGCGTGTCTACAATTATGTAAGAGAGCAGGCAACACATTTTAAGCAAATTTAAATCAAACTCATTTTTATAACGGTTTTTTTGTTTTGTATACTATTCATCAAGCGCCACTTTAAAGAGAATCAATTTGGAACTGATACTGTTAACCGAAATTAACCGCACTGTTAAACAGAACTGTTAACCAAAATTAACCGTTTGACCGAAATTCGACATTCCGCGGCAGAAAATTAATCAGGAACCGTTCATCCAAATTAACTGATTGAAGCTGCGAACTATGAGAAAATAACAAAAAGGAACCGGAAATTAATTTTCCTCCAAATTCCAAGCTCAACTTGTAACTCTTTTACCCATTTTCTTCCACTTCTGGTTTGCCCTACAAAAACCAAATTTCATTTCTTATTTTTACGCATTTTTTTTTTGAGTTTTTTGTTAAGTTATAAATGAAAAGCGGGAGAAAATCGCTTTGTATATTTTTGAGCGCAGTATTTCATTTCACTTTTTGTTAATTATAAATGTAATAAAAAGTGGGAAGCTGAGAAGAGGGCGGGGGCGTGGCATAATTCGCGTTTCGACAGAGAAAATTGAGTTTTTGTAATTTTTATTTTTCCGGTTCATTTTTAAATATAATATAATAATAATAATAATTTTTCCAGCTGATCTTTATTTGTAGTTGTTGTTTGTATTTTTTTTTGTTTAAACTTATTATGTGTTGTGTGTGTTTGTGTGTGTGTTGTGTGTGTGTTGTGTGTGTGTTGTGTGTGTGTGTGTGTGTTGTGGGATGCTGTGTTGTTGTTTAGCTCTCGCTTTAAATGTTTTTATGCTTACATAATGTGTTTGTTTTTTGCTTTTCTTTCTTTTTTCTGGTTTCAGTTGAATTATTATTAAATTATTTTTTGCTCATCCTTCTTCTTCTTCATACACAGGCCTCAAATAAAAAAAACTTGATGCCAATTTTTGACAGTTGCTGTTAATGTTATGTTAATGTTACTGCTGCTGTTGTTGTTGCTGTTACTTTTGCTGCTGCTGTTATTGCTATTGCTGTTGCTGTTATTGTTGGTATGTTGCCTCCGTTCCACTCGTGGCTGCAGCAGCTCCATTTGCTGATATTGTTGTTGTTGTTGTTCGAATTGGGAGCTGATCTTGTTGTAACTATTGTTAAATGTTAGCTTTGCTGTTGTTGCTTCTGTTGTTGCACTTAACATGGCTGTTAATTTTGTTGATGTTACTTTTACTGTTGCTGTTGCTAATTTTGTTGGTGTTGGACTGTAATTGTTGCTGTTGTTGCTCTTGTTGTTGTTGATGTTGTTGTTGCTGCAATCTGGAACGCATCACATAGCATACTTTCTAGTCCATTCCCGTGCCAGCTCATTATATTTTTCCCGATCGGTCTTATATATTCTGGCAATCTCTGGAACAAGCGGATCATCTGGATTGGGATCACAGAGTAGAGAGCAAATTGATAATAAGACTGAAAAACAGAAATAGAAAATTGATTAGCTATAGTAATATATAGTAAAATGACATTTATTTGAATTTACCTTTTGAAATAGTTAATGCTGGCGACCACTGAGATCTTAATATATCGAGGCAAATCGATCCATTGCTGTTAATGTTTGGATGGTATATGCGTGTTGTAAAGGCCACTTTTGGCGGCTTAAAGGGATAGTCTGTTGGAAAATGTATAGTTAAGAAAAATACACCTCCTTGGTAAGGGCTGTCCGGCTGTAAATAGTCCATAAAATATGTATACACAGTTAATACAAATATTACAAAAAAAAACACATTTATAGTTATAGTTATAGAGAAATTAAAGTCTGCGCTTACGTTGGATAAGTTCAAGGAGAGTCACTCAAGAACATATTCTATTTTCCATTATATCTATTAAATCAGAAATGGTCCCCCTTCTTTATGTTCTACATATGAAATTCGACAGATATATTTATACAGACACAAATAATACAGGAAAAATCTAAAGAATGTTTATGGAATATATATAGCATTTGCCAGGTATATGTTATACAGTATATATTTAATTCAACAGATATATGTACCTTATATGGTATATTTATAGAATTTGTAAGATTCCCTACGAAGTTCATATGTTATTTGAGTGATTATTTCCTTTATTACAGACATAACTAATAACTGTTTGGAAAAAGTAAGAATGATCTGGGAATACATATGACCTTTAACAGATTTACCCTATGGTATTCGACAGATACCGTTATAGACGACAGGTGGTATAAAGGAACAACAATGGATTGCAGCTAAATTCGCAAAATATCAAATTCAGCGCAAAGCAGCTTTCTGACAGTTTAAAGTATCGCTGCCAACACTGGGATTGAAGTTAAAATTTTTATATTTATCTACGTAGCCTCATAGAAACATCGGAACCAAAAACTGAGTAAGAACCAGTTGCGATCCTTTAGAAGTTAGGTAATCGAGTATCGATACCTGCTCCGCATTAAATGGTATTGACACGCAGCAGTTCAACTCAAGGTTAATAATCCCTGCCTTTTCGCACACGCGTTGTACTCGAGTCGCTGAACTTATCCAACAACAACAAATATTAATGTCCAGTGTGGGATAACAACGCAAAAAAAGACAGCTGTTCTTACCGGGCCCATTATTGTAGCTTGCCAGTGAAATACTGTAAATAAAATGAGAAATTTTTTTATTAATATATATAGTTACATCTGGGTGTTAATTATTTGGTATTTGATGAATTATTGCAGATTGGCCACATATAATGCGCCCCCCCCGGGAATACTTTAACTTAAGAAAAATCAGAGAAAAAAACAAAAATGCATTGAGAGCGCCGCTCTCTGCTTCTTTCTTTGCACGCTCTTTCGTCGCGGCTGCTTTTTCTTCTCCCATGGCTCTCGATTACTCCACTGCAGACTCAACTCAATTTGGCTCGCCCCAAAGCGCCCTCTGCCGGCCTGCCCTCTTCGAGTGTGCACGAAAAGAACAAAAACAAACAACAATTGCAAAAGAGCCTTGGCACCGACTCTTGGCAGCGACGCCGCAGCTGACGTCGCCGTCGTTGACAGCAGGCAGCAAGCAGTAGTACCACCATTTGCCTAGCATGCCATCTCGCTTGTGCACGTTATGCATACGACACATTCTGTTAGCTCTGTTCGCTCTCGCTCAATGTCACCAAAGCAAACACACACAAAGACACATACAAGCAGCAGCACCAGAGCTCTTTTTGGGGCTGAGAACTGGGCCGTGCACAGCTGCTGCTGCGAGCGAAGGAAAAGAGAGGGAGGGAGCAGCTTACGCTCTATGCTTATGCGTATGTGTGTGTGTCTGTATATTACATTTACTGTAATTTCATTTATAGCAGAACAGAAGTTTTTAGAAGCCACACAAAAAATAAGAAAAGAAAAAAGTGACTCCGACTGAATGAGTTTTTTTTTTTTAGCTTATCGGCAATAAATTGTGGGAGGGTTAATGAGTTTTAATTGCAAATCGAAATGTAGTCATATATATATATGTACAAATAATTTATATTTAGTTTCTTTGTTTGGTAGCCACGTAATGTCTTTCTGTGTGTGTGTGTGTGTGCGTAAACTCCATGCACAGCTGATAAGCACTAAAATCGTTCCTCCGATAAGAAAAAAAAACCATGCACAAAAAAAAATACAGCGGAAACTGATAAATATGAATACACACAAACACACTCACTCACACATTTACATTTATATGTATCTATAACAGAGAATAGGTTATCTCATTATCTGCGCTGTATATGCTAATTATTCTCTGATTACGTTATGTGGAGCAAAATTCTTAATGCGGCTTTAATTTGATTTGTATTTGTATTTGTATTTGTATCAATAAGATAAGCAGCGGGAAGGAGAACGCGAAGAGAACAAAGAGGACGACGAGAATTCCCTAACGATCTGCTTTCTTTTTCCAATTTGTAATATTTGTATGTGCATTAGATAAAGAAAATATATGAATTTTACTATATGTACTACTATGTATATGGAAAGCAAATAAATTACTCTTTTCAGAAATCCATTATTTACACTATATAAAAAAAGGTACAACAAAATACTATCATATACGAAGGAGAAAATATATTGTTACATTTTTCCAACATATTCATATCTACTTAAGTAGATAATAGAATATTAAGTTGAAAGTGTTTTTTTGGTTTCATCTACTCTCTAATAGCTACTAAAGCAATTATTTTCATTTATTTTTCTATCAATATATATACATGAAAAAGCGATCAATCGAACTTTATGATTAATGCGCTTTGTAATCGATTCCATTGCAATTGCACTTTATAAAAATATTATCATTGAATTTCTTCAATGAATAATGGTGCCTTATCTAATCTATTCTCGACTCGCAATATCAGCTGATCGTAAATATAATGGATATGTAATATATAAATTAAGTCTACTAACCCAATAACCTATTTAATAATTTCATCAAAGAAATCTTTCCCATTGATTCATGCATGGAATTGGAAATGAATTTCTTGGAAATGAAAACAAAAAAAAAACTTTCAACGTAATATTTAAATGTCGATATGTGCGGTTTTATCGATTTGCACTTTTCGATGTCATCGATTGCTTATTACTCGCAAGTGTGCCCAAAACAGAAACAAAAAACATAAAAAACTACAACTTCAATTGCACGATTTCACTTTTCAGTGACGTCATTTAGGTGACCTCCATTGCAAAAAGCAAAGCTGGCTTAAAAAGCACACAATTTTGACCCATGTGTGTGTGTGTGTGTGTGATTAACAGTTAAATGAAAACATGCTAACGCGTAATTGAAGTTGTTGCAACTTTGTTGAGCGTGCCCCACAAATTGAGTCGATAAGGATTACAACAAAAATGACCTTGATACTGGAAAAACCAATGCAATATTTAAAAAATAAAAATGTAATATTTAACAAAAAAAAAATATTCTTTTAATCGCATATTTCTAGACACCAACGCTATCGAAAAATTCAATTAAAGTGATTTTCCATTAAAGCCAATCGTTGATAAGGAAAGTAATTTGCAGACAAATTTCCAATACTGGAAAACTTCCATTTTCCAAATGCTCATGTGCAAAAGTGCCGAGTCATGTTACTGCAAGGCAAAGCAGCAGATCAAAAGCTAAATGAGATGTGCCTGCTCTATTTATAGAAAGTTCTGCGAGAGAGCAGGGAGAAAGAAACAGAGAGAGAGCAGAGGGGAGAGGGAGGGCGCATTACTCGTGTCGCCGGTCGTCGCACAGTTACATAATGCAAAAAAAGCAGCTGATAAGAAGAAGCAGAAGATCGATGGATTGGTTAATGGGCTGATGTGGGTGAGAGAGAGAGAGGTGGCGTGTGTTTATGTAAACGTTGTACTACTCACAATCATCTCCAACTGGTCCAGCTGAACATTGTGCAGGTGGATCTCTGCCCAGATCTTGCAGTTCCTATAAATGTAAAAACATAAATTAGTTATAATTATTATTATGTTTATTATTATAATTTCAACTATTATTTTTGTTTATTATAATTTGTATTATGTTTTTATGATTAAAACAAACATTTTGACAAAAAGTCAACAAAAGGTTCTTTCGCTTCTTGCTCTTTTTATATTTATATTTATATTATATATATATATTTATATTTGATTTTATTTAATTTAATTTGGACATATTTAAAATTTAAAAACAGAAATATGAAAATTTCGTATTTAACATATAAAAAAAAAGGCAGCAAATGCGAATGACGCGAAAATCAAGTTCGTTGGCCCGAACCAGAAGCCAGCAGCAGCAGTAGAAGGCGCGCACACACACACATATGCATACATACATATGAAATCTCATTCTCTCTCACCCTCCCCCCCCCCCTTCTATAACAGTCACACGCACACAGCTGAGCGGCTGCTGTTATTCCCCCTCCTCCCACTCACCCAATGGCTGTACGATGCTCCAACCCCAACAGCAGCACAGCTGCCAGCCAGCCAGCCAGCCAACATGGGCAACAAAATAGGTGTAAAGTAAACCGGCGAAAAACAGAAAACAAAAACTTTAAAAAAAAAGATGAGCTCGATGCGGGAAGAGGAACAGTGTTGCCAGAAATATAAATCACCAACCAAAACGAAATTGCTGGAAAAAGCTAAAAACAAAATTATACATATATATATATATATATATATATATTGCATATATAGCAAAATATTAAATAACTGACTAATGCTTTATAACTAGAAATTTGATTCAATCGCATTGTATATTTTATTTTATTTCTTTACTAAAAGACAACAAATTAAAAAAAAAAAATTAATTCAATGTTAAGCGTTGCCAGAAAGATAAATGGTCAAGCAAAAAGAAATTGCTGGAAAATGACTAATAATTTTAAGCTGGAAATTTTTGCTTATTCAATTTTTTTTATTTTATGACTAATGGAATTTCTATTACAATTTTGAAAATTTCAGCTCTTAAAACAGTTAAGAACTTTTTGGCTAGCATTTCAAGTATTCTCTCAAGGCTGAAACTATTTAGATTAACTGACTGAAAGAATTATTTCATAATATTTGTCAACATTTTAGCTCTCAAAAAAAAGTTGACATTTCCAACTCTGCTCTCAATGCTAAAACTAGCTAAAAATGGCAACACTGGTTTTGCGGAAGCTAGCAAAACGAGAGCCTTGACACAAAATATACTACAGATGGGAGGGGCGCGGAGTGGAAAATGCAAAAGCAGCTCAGTAAAGCAGAGAGCAAGAAAAACGGCTGACTGGCAACGCTCTTTGTTGTTGCTCTTGTTATGCTGCGCTTAAGAAGAAGAACAGAGGACAAAGAAGCAGAACAAGCCCCCCAAAAATTACTACACTCAAATACAAAAAATAACTTAAAAAACAATTCATTTTACCGTCGCGCGTCAAGCAAAAGTAAGAAATATACGAAATACGATTTATGCGCAACGCATTTCAAAAATAGCTTATTTTTTTGCTCTCTTTTTTTCGTTTTTTCTTGTGTGCCACATGCCACGCACTTTCAGACTTTTGTACCTGTTGAGCGAAAAAGTATATAATTACAACAAGAACATGAAATTGTTACATAGAACAAAATCACCAAGTTCGAGGGGAGACTCTTCTCTCTCGCTCTCTTTGCATACAATGCGATTGTCGTCGTCGTCTCGCCGACGGCATGACTCATGCAAAGAAAAAGACAAAGACAAGTGAAGTGATAGCGTTCGTTTCGCTTTAAATTTCAAATAAAAACAAACTAACGGTCGTTTAGCACACAACGCATACAAACAAACACAAGCCACGATCAACGAGAGCGAATTGAGCGCAGAACAAGAGAGAGCGAGAGAAAGAGCAAGCCCGGCTCAAGCACCTTCATTTCTTTCTTTGATTGAATTTCTATAACGGCAACAACAACAAAGCGATGCCTTGGCTTGACGGAGCAAGAGAGCCAGAAGAGGGGTGGGGGCTAACCAAAACAGTTGCTTGCTAATTGTGTTTTGCTGAGAGGTGGACGAAAAGAGAACGAAGATAATTACATAAAATAAAGAAAAGTAAAAATTATTAATTCATATGGCAATAAAAATGCGCTTCCTTAATTTCCACTAACAGCATTTCGTTTTCATTTTACGAATTGAACATGAAGTTTATTATAAGGAAAAAATTCAATGGCCATGACGCTGCTGCTGCTGCTCAGCTAGCGCCGCAGTCAGCATCGACGAGACAGTCAGCAGACCCTCACATACAAAACACAAGCATGTATATACAAATATTTGCTTGTGTGTTTGCGTGTGCTGGCTATTTTTTAAAACATCATTTACATATTTTACTCATACATTATTTAAAAGTAAATTATGGTAAATTATATTTTTTTTTATTTCTTTTTATACTAATTATTGTTCCCTCCACACATTTTGCAACACTACTCAACACAACACACATTGAGTTGCCATCGCGCACACGCACGCACACAGAGACACCCTCCTCTTTTAGTACTGCCCCATTCGCCTTTGCATGAGCGTGCAAGAAAGAGCCAAACGCTGTGTATGGCGGCAGCTGCCGTCCATTTTAACCATTGCTGCTCGCTCTCTTTGGGCGTCCCATGGTGTAATGTGTGCGTGAGCGAGATGGCAAAGTTAATATGCTGCTTTGCTTTGCTCGACTCACTGCTGCTGGCGCTGTGACTGTGCAAAGACACTGTGTGTGTGTTGGTGGGGGCTACTACTATGAGTCGGTGTGTGTGTGAACCGGCCGCACTTCAAATCGAACTGTAATTTTTCTAACTATATAAAACATTAACAATAAATTCTCGTTAAGTACAAAAATAAGAAAAACATTTAACAGCAATCGAAATGTTAGTTAACTGCAGGCTCGGAGTGAGCGAGTGAGCAACAGCAGCAAAACTTAACGAAAATCAAAAATTAACATTGAAGTTTTAACTGTTGTTGCATTTATAAAAAAAATAAATTTTACCAAATTTAGCCGATTTTACACACACACACACACTTATACAATTCATATATATATATATATGTATATGTATATATATATATATATATGCTTGTGTGTGTGCAAGCACTATTTCTGAATTATCAGCGCAAAAAATAAAAAAGTAAGGTTAGGTTAAAATTATACGCTCTTTTTCTGCGCTGCCGTGTTTTAATTTTTTTTTGCTGGATCTTTCGACGGCGAACAACAACAAAAGCATAAGCAACGTTTGTGAGTGTGTGTGTAAGTGCTTAGCTATATATATGCACACACACATGCATATATACGCAAGCGTTGGGTAACTTTGCCTGGCCAAATATGCTTGCATTTTTTTGGACCAGGTTGGCCGGCTTGCAATATTTACTGCAATCGCACGCACACATGCATGCATATTGGGGGAAGGGGGTGCAAGCACATGTGTAACGGAAACGTCGAGCACACCAATACACACATACAACGTACACGTTGCCTGTATATATGCGCGTGTATGTATTATAAATCCAATCTAATTCTAATTAGAATCACATTGCGAAGCTAAAAAATCTAAACTTTAGTTTTCTTTTGTTAAGCTTAAGCTTGTAGTAAGTAATTAATGCACGTCGTCATCGCCAATTTTTCCTTGTGCTGCTTCTTTTGCTTTTTGCACGTTTTCTTTCGTTCACGTATTCGGTTCGGTTTTTTTTTTGTGTCTTTCTTTCGTTGTCTTTCGTTTTCTACGTTTCACATTTCTTGCATAAATTTTTTTCATTTTTTCTTTTGTCGCACAAAAAATTTCTATTCACAATTTATACATATTTTTTTGCACTTTTGATGTAAATTGTTGCAAAATGATTTGAACAATTTGATTTGAATTTTTTTCATTATTTTTTTTTGTTTCACATACCTTATTGATTCTTTTTAACGCCATTTTCTGATTGAAATTTGATTTTGTGTGTGAGTGTGTGTGTGTATTAGTTGTAGGTTTCTCTCTCCTTTCTCGATTTTTGCTTTTGTTCTTTTTTGTCGATTTGCATACGAAATGAGAAAATTGATTGTTTTAACAACTAGAGTGAAAAATGCTTTTTATATATTTATAGAAAAACCAAACGAAACACAGAAGCTGCGATAGGCTGGCTTTAGTTTTTTTTATATACTTTTCTCTGTGTGTTCTGGCTATTTTATTATATTTTTTTCTCAGGCTCTCAGCTTTTGTCCGAGTTACAGTCTAGAAAATATTGCAGCACTGCGAGTAGAACGGCGCCCCGACGACAACTACGGCTGCGATATAAAATTTTTTTCTGCTGCAGAGCGGATGTGAGAGAGACCGACACGATGATGATGACGATTTGACGATATTAACGGACAGAGACCGTATGACAAATTATATGTGCCTGAGTGCGACAGAGATGTGTGCATGTATATTTCGGTGTTGTGAAACGTGTGTGTGTGTGTGTGTTGATATTGCCCAACACTTGTCCAACGAGAGCAGCACGACTATGTTGCGATAACTGACTGACTGGCCAGATCGATATTATCTGTAAAAAGACACAATATTCAAACAATGTGGCAACTCTCGAAAATAAATTTATAATATAATTTATTTTTAAATAAATACTTACCTTGAGGGTGGCAGCAAACAGCGAACAGTTGGTAATGAGTGTCTGCACGTAGAAATTTAGCAATCGAAGATCACCACACAAGAAAAAGAAACAAATAGGTTCCGTGGAACCTTTTTAGCCGGCGGCGAGCGCAATTTGTTGTGTCCGCTAAAATTTTTTTTTTTGTTGCTTGCGGCTAATTGGTTAATTGTCTTTTATCGATCACACAACGTGTTGCTTGCTGCCGGAATGTTTTTACTGAGAAATTTTGTTACAAATTAGTACCATGTATTTTTGATACTGTTTCAGCGGCAAACTTTGATCCAGAATTTTATTTTTGGTGTCTCTCCAAAAAAAAATAATCTCATCTGATTTGACCAGACTTGCCAGCTGTTAGTATTTTTTTCCGCCAACAGTGTTGCCAGACTGATACAAGGAATTTCGTATTTTTCAACTTGCAATATACGGTTACACTAAACTGTCTGCAAATTTAAACAAAAAGCAAATTTAGCATGCAAAAAGTTAACGAAAGAATACAAAAATATTCGTTTCATACAATTTAAGAAAAAAGCAACGCGTGCAACAAGCGCCAACAAAACGTTGAGTTTTTTTCCTGCACAGTTGTTGCTGCTACGACAAAGTGTTCGCGTGTGTGTGAGTGTGTGTGTGTGCGTGTCTGCATGTGCGTGTGTGTGTTAAAGATAATTTAGTTAGAGGTCATTTCTATGCGTAAGCATTTGCAACATGCGGCAGCCAGTTGATAATTGCAACAACAATAACAAAGGACGCTTGCAGCAGCAGCGTAGTAGTAGCAGCAGCAGCGACGCCAGCATCGTTTTATAACAACAACAACAACTGCAACAAAATCCACAACAGAAGAGGAAGAAAATTGCGATACGCTAATGGCGTCCAAAACAACAACAAAAACAACAGCAAAACAAGCGGAGCAGCCAGCAGAGGCAGAGGCGGCAGCAGCAGTAGCGACGCCAACGTCGAAACCAACGCCAACGCCCACGCTGCTGCCCCTGCTGGCGTCCGCTGCCGCCTGCAATAAACAATTGCTATTCTGCCGGCGTTTTAAGGATGCTAACGCTAGCGGCGCTATCGATGCTGGCGCTGGCGCCTTTTTACGTAATTTCAATTCGCTGCCGCTGTTCGTCTACGCAACGTCTCCATCGACGCATGCCAGCTCCGCGGATGGCGTCGGCGTCGCCAGGGAAGCAGCAGCTGCAGCCGCTGCTACTGCTGCGTCGGCGTTCTGTCAAATAAAGGTAAGTCGAGCTTTTATTTTCTCTCTCCCCCTCTCACTATCTTTTTCTCTCTTTGTTCTCGAATTGCGCAATTGACCATTTCCGTTGCATTTGCGGCGGGGTTGAGTAGTTGTGGATGGGGTGAGAGAGGGGGTACAGTCATTGATCGTGCCGTTTTTGGTTTTTTTAAATTTTTTACATGCATATAATTTATTATCTGTTTTATGCTTGGCTGCGTCGAGCTTTTCTGGCGTCGCTTCTCTTTCTTTCTCTGCACTTGTCTGTATACGCCGCCCCACCTCTCCCCTTCCCTCTGCTAAAGCTGCGCAATGGTTGCGTTTGCGCGGAAATTGCTGTTCTGTTTCTGCTGTTGTGCGATATTAAACCGCTGCAGTGGCAACAACATCAAGTCTAGCTTAGCTACCATTTTAATTTTATGTGGCCAGCGAAATATGCGTTTTTAATGGTACTAATGAAATTGTTTACGTCGTTGTTGTGGGTTTTTTTTTGCCTATACCCTGTAGCCAATTAAAGTGTGCATGTGCGGTAATATTAAAATTTGCAAAACGTATGTAGAAAAAATAGAGTATCGATAACGCAACTAATTTAAATTACATCGTTTTATCCAAAAATGTATTTTTTTTACTTATGTCTTCAAAATTGATGAAAATTTTAGAGAGTATATTTATTTATTTATTGCTTAATTATTTATTTACTATTTTATAATTAATTACTTAAAATATACATCTTGGTTACAGGGAATGAATGTTAGTAGTAAGAGTATATTAATTAAATTATTTAACTAGTTTTTAATTTTGAATTTATATTCGATTATTATTTGTTCATTATTTTATTATCTATTATGCACATATATTATAGGTTACAGGGTATTTATTAGTGTTACACTCAACTTGAACGCTCCTGCTTGATTATCAACATTGCTGTTATTGTTGTGGTTGTTAGTGTTGGTGATCGCTCGAACGTAGCGAGACGTCGTCATTAATGAACCCAACAGCAGCAGCAGCCCCAGTAACTGTGCTTTTGTCTCGCCTGTGCGCGTGGGTGGGGGGATGGGGCGGGGGAGTGTGCGTGCAATATGGCTTGCTGCTTTACAGGTGCAGCCATTGACTGTGGGATCTGTGTTTCAGCTGCTTGCTTGCTCCCCTTTTGTGTTCTCCCTCCCCGCGGTCTCCCTCTCCCTTGTTGTTGTTGTTGCTGCAGCTCAGTGAGTTGTGAAGTGCGCGCGCTGCTGCTCATAAGCTTCATTAACAGACAAACGCAGCAGCAGAAGCAGCAGCCTTTGACGCCATTTTGTGCGTACTCTCAGAGAGCGAGAGAGCAAGTCTCTTCTCCTTTTTAACTCGGTTTACCGCAAATTTTTTGAGCTTTGTTGTCTGTTTGTCTGTCAGTCTTGTTGATCAGTACTTTTGTTTGACACTTTCTAAAGTTGGAGAAAAAATTGCATAGCGTGGGCGCCAAATCTAGCGGTCTCTCTCTCTCTCTCTTAATCAATTGTTCAATTTCGCTCTCTGCATAATATGCTCCCATGTGTGTTTGTGTATGTGTGTGTGTTTGTATCAAATTGAAATCAATTTTGGTCTTTCTGCTTACATTTTAAGTGGCAAGTTACATGCCACATCAACCCCTTGTCATAAATGTAAATGTAAATGTTTGTGTGTGTGTGTGTGTGTGGTTGTTCATGTATATGTATGCAATTGCTCTTTCTCTTACATATGTTTGTTTTCTGGATCATTTGATATGCTTACAACATATTTGTAGCAGCTCCCTATTGGCCATCCCCTCCACTCCTTCCCTTGTCCATGCCAATCCCCCTCCCTTTTCCACGCCTGTTAAATATTTTTGTTTCTGTTATGTTTACATTTTTACGATCAATATTTGTATTTCGATTGCTGAGTGTTGGATTTTTTTCCTGTTTGCTCTATGAGAGGGTTTTTTGAATTTGTCATTTAATGTGTATTTGTTGCATTGATTGGAAAAAACCCAGTTTGTTACTTATTTCAATGATAGAAGATTAATTAAATAATATGAAAATATTTGAATTATTGGAATTAATTCTTGATAGATTGGAAAAAAGTAAAAGAGAAATATAGAACTAGAAATAATTTTGCCGTTTCTGGAATCTTAAACAGCACAATAGATTCCAGTGGAATCCCAAAGTAATCTAAAAATAATAATAATCTAATTGATATTGTATTTACCCAACTACTTTGATTGAAAATATTTGTTTTGATAAATCTTCTGAAGAAATTATTTTTTTTCTCTTTGATATAAGAATTTAAGAATACTCTAATTAAATAACAAACAAATATTTATTAATTTAATATTATAATTCAATAATTAATTTTAATATATTTGCTGGTTAAGTTTAAGTGGATTTAATTTGTCTGTATTCATAAGTTTATGTTTTATTGCGAACAAAAAATATCATTAATCACACGAAATTTTTGTAGCATCTTTAAAGTTATACTAAAGCTCAGCTTAATTATATAGTTAGTCTTAAAGTCTTGCCAAAAGCTTGAATATTCCATCGGCGACTTAAAGCTTTTGAGCTTTTGCTCCCTTTTTTATGGAAACGTCTTACATAAATATATATTATATATATTTTTATTTATTGGTTTGTTTGGCAATTAAAAGCCTATGTTTATCAAATGCAATAAAAAAGCGTTTAAATGTTTATCAAATTTCCATAAATATCAAGCCAAAAAAATAAATGCGTGCCGTTAAATGCCAGAAGTGACTATCTCTCTCACTCTCACTCACTCACTGAACACTCTCCCCCTTGCTAGAACAGGTCATTGATTAAACGTTCCTTGAGCTTTTGCCGGCGTCATGGCAACAACAACTTATTCAGTTTGTTTTGCTTTTGAGCTGCCCTTTGCATTTCGACTCACTCGCACTTGTGTAGATTATTAATGCGCCTATGTTGCTCTCTCCTTCGCTCACTCTCTATGAGCTGTCATTCTTGTCACTCGTTGCGTGTAATTAAGCAGCTAAACGATAAGAAGCAAAGTGGACACTGGGTCAACTTGAACTCTCTCTCTATATCGCTATCTCTTATGTCTCTCTTTTGTGTCTATCGTGTCTAGACTTGTTTGTTTTGCTTTGATGCACTTGTTGTCGCTGCTTCTTCTTTTTGGGAGTTTTCAATTAAAGCTATTTGGTCAGTTTTTTCTTACTGTTTTTGTTTGCTTTGTTTGTTTTTTTTGTTCCCTCAAGTGCATTAGCCTTTGCCATATATTTTTGTTGCCTTTAAAGCTTCTAATTAGCTGCTAATGGATAAGCTTGTGCTCGGCATTTGTTTACCCACATATTAAGCCTAAAAGAAATGCATAAACAAAATAACAATTGAAGCATATCAAGAAAATAGACAAAAAGATACAAATGCAGCTGCCACTGTTAATGTTGCTGTTAATGTAAACACGCTCTCTCCCGCGCTCTCTGCTTTCTTCGCGTCTTGCTCTCTGCATTCAGCGCTTTGTGCTCAAACTGTGACTGTTAAGTTGCACTCGCTCTTTCTGCTAGTTAACCCTAACTGCCATGAGTCATGATGCTAACTGTTAGCCCTAGTTTATTTTCCACTCAAGCGCTCTGGCTCTCGCGATCTCTCCCATTTAGTGTTAACAGTGAGCGCAACTGTTAAATGTATGTGAGCGCACTCTTTGAGCAACAACAGCACAATGTTAAACATTGGTAAAACATTAACAGCTGTTGTTGTGTTTGTATTGTACAATTTGCCGTTGAAGCGTGCGGACGGCTTTTTTTTTCGCCGCGCTTCGTTTACAAAGAAACAGAAAAAAAAGTATCTGTCAGATACACGCGTCTCTTTGCCTGGGTGCCTTAAACAGTCATTTGTGTTGTGTGTTGTTTTTATTTCCTTATTTTTGGGCATATTTTCTGCAACAGCTGAATCATCATCGGCTTTGTTTTTGTCTGCTAGTCGTTCAGTATTCGAGATCGAATTCGAATTCGAAGTCGCGCTCTTTCGATCGCTGTTCTACATACGAGAGACATCAACACACGCACACACCCACACACAGAAATACATACCCACATATGTAAATAAATATATATTTCTATGAATTTGTAAATTGTCATATATTTAAAATTGTGCTTATTATGAAATAGCAAAAAAAAAAAAAAAAAAAATAACAAAACCGGTCAAGAAAAAATACAAATAAAAATACAAAAAAATAAAAGTGAAATTTTCTGGTGAATTTCAAAGTTATGCAAAATATATTTTTGCTGATTTTAAGTGCCGATTGTGACTAGTGAATATATTTATATATATAACTATATGGTATATATATATCAGATACATAACAAGCTCTGCTTTCATTTGGATTAAATTGAATGTGTTTCTTCATCAGCATCATCATCTACTCTGAGACCCGTTTTAAATGAGATCAACTAGATAAATGGTGTGTATATGCAACTAAACTAAACTCAACTAAATTAAATCATATAAATAAATCTTACCCCTCGCACTCCCTCATTCCCCATCATTCTTTCCCTTTTATCACTTATCTCAGATGAGAAACTGAAAAGATAATAAATTGAATATTTTTTCACGTAATTTGTTGCAGCGGAAATTAAAGTCGGGGAAATATAAGAAAAAAAAGATATCTTTGATGCTATGAGAGAGAGAAATCAGAACTCAAATGTATAAAATAATGTATTGCAACAAAATGTTGCTCGTTTTTGTATAGATTGAATTAAAGCTGTGCAACACTTATTTTAAGCTAATTACATTTATATTCTACAAATCTAAAGTAGAAGAGTATATATAGCTGAAGTTACAGACATGTATTCAATGTCAGCGTGATAAAGTATAAAATGGAAGAGAATATGGTTAATATAATATCTATAAAATATCTAAGATTATACATTTTATGTAGCCGCAGCATTAATATTTTGACCTCAACTGTATATTCTGGGTCAGCATTAAAAGTTGACTCGATCTAGAGAGCTGTAGACTTCCGATAGCAACAAAAGGCGTAATTATTAAGACATAGCCTTCCAATTGATATATAATATAAACAGAGATTTTATGAAGATCGAAAAAGATAAAAAGAAACAATCAGCTACAGAGTATCTGCTAGTCTGTCTTTCATATGGAAGTTGTTGCTAAATATCTTCAGTTTTTTAGATAATTTTAATAAAAGGCAATTATAAATACCCTAAAATTGATGCATAGAAGTAAGAATATAAAATATTTATTATAGTAAAAATAATTTATTATGTATACTATTTAATTATATATCATTTTTTTATTTTCGTTTTTCTTATGGCATCAAGAACATTTATCTTATCTTAAGCTTTTAAAGATGCTACTTAAAATACTAATTTTATTTATTTTTAATCCCACAAAGATTCTCCGATAAGCTGCGCAAACTTAAAGGCTTTGCTTAAGATCTCTTGCACTTGATTCCGGTTCAGTCAACTTTTTATTTTTTCTATTTCTGCAGTAAACTGACCTAACTTAACCAGAGACCCCTCCCCTTCCCACTCTTCACCCCTACATACCTTGTTGCATTTCGATCTAATTACTCAAAAAGAGAAGAAAAAAAGTTTTAATGTTTGTTTTGTTCATTTTGTTGTTTGACATGCAAAGCAAATTGAATGACCAAGGCGTATCCCTGTTTCTCGCTTCCCTCCCTCTCCGTCTCCCTCTGTCTCTGCTTCTCGTCTGGCATTGGCCCCGCTTTGTTTATGTTGTTAATTAAGCTAGAAACTAACTACTGCTGTTTAAGTTTTAATTGTTACTTCATCATAACTTGTGTGTTTTTTTCATTTTGTTTCTTTTTCTTTTCTTTCGTTTTGTTTGCCACCCATTTTGCTTGGTCATTTTGTTGGGGAGTTTTGTTATAATCTGCGTGTGTGTGTGTGTGAATGTGTTTATTATACTCCCATCACTACCAACACTTCTCTTCTCTTCGCTCTTTCCATTTGATACCATGTTCTGTCTCAGTCTGTTTTGTCACTCATTCTCTCATCCATCTCCTCCACTTGGGATTGATTATGCACACGCTCCTAACTCCACCCACCCACTCCACTCTGCCGCCCCTCTCACTCCATCTCTATCTCTGCTGCCCAGCTGCATGTCATTTTTATTGCCATGCGGGTCTCGAGTTTCGAAAGCGAACAAGAAGAAGAAGAAGCAACCACGCCACCCCACCCCACTCCACTTTTTTTTACATGGCAATTAATGTATAAATACGGAATACGAATACGAGTACACAGCAAAAAAAAGAAGAAACAATTAAGCTAACTGTACTTGAAATGAAATTTGAATTTTAATTCCACTCGAATACTTATTGTATTCAGCTACTTAGCTTTAATTTTCTTTTGTTATCTTGATTTTATGTCAAGCTAAATGTACTCGAACTAAAACATGATTTTTTGTTAAGCTATTAAAAAGCTATTATGGAATTAAAAAAAAGGAAAACGATATATAATTAATTTGGATTGATTTTTCTTATGTTTTGATTTGTTTTTAAGAAAAGTTGACTCTTTTTAAATTATCTACTCCATATTTTTTCTATGTGTACAAGCATGTGTGAGCATATGTGTATGTGTGTGTGCATGTGTGAGCATCTACGAGCACTCGCTCATTTTAATATAAGCTTGCATGTGTGTGTATGTGATATGTTGTGTGTGTGTGTGTGTGCACATTGTTGGCATATTTAAGCAGCAATAATTTCAGTTGTTGTGGTTGTTGTTGCGTCTTTGTTTAACTTTTGCACTGCTCCGTTGGCAGTTTTAATTGTAGTTGTTGCTGTTTCTTTTTCAGAGCGCGTCACATTTCTTTATTTCTCTTTTCTTTTCTGCTTGTCTGATTGTTGTTTAATAATTCAGCAATTTTATTGTTGTTCGCTTTTTTTCGCCGTATATTTCTGACACAATTCGATTGTCGCCAAAAAAAAAATCTGTTGGTCACCATTGTGAATTCTTTGCCTCCCCTCCTTCCACCACTTTACTCCTCCCCTAACGTACATTTTAGCTAATTAGGCACTCCAACTAAAACATCAGCGCCTTTCCATTTTTTCCAACTTTTGTTTTCTATTTTTTGTTGGCTAATTGCTGAAAATAACCGAAAGCAAAATTGAGAGCAAAACTAATTGAAAATTGCTGTACTCTAATAGAGAGATACCAAGTTGTGTGTGTGTAATGCGTGTGTAGAGTGATCACAGGCAAGGGGGTGGGGAGGGGCCTAACAGGTTGTTTGGAAAATATGAATATTAACATTTTTCTCAACTCAACCTCGATATAAAAGCAGCGTGATAAAAAAAACTTGAAAATTGTGTAGACAAAATAGGGGAATTTTTTTTAAAATAAATTATTCATTTTTTAGTTTAGCAAAATGTATAAGCAGATCATAAAAATAAATTTTAAATATAACTTTTTTATTATTGTTAAGCTATCAACGTTAATGTAAACGTGACTAATTGTATATAAATAAACAATAAAAACTTACGTAAATAAATAATGCAAATTTACATCATTAAATAATACAAATGTAATTCAATAAATACACAATAAATAATCTGTAAACATTTCAACATTCAATTAAAAAACAATTTACAACATTTTATCTTAAGTTAAAAAAGTGCACTTCAAATTTGTACACACCATTTTTTCTGATGTTTTTTAATCAACTTGCGCAAAACTACAAAAACAACTATTTCCAGTTCTCTTTTCCATCGAATATCGAATGTTTTTTTGTTAGCTGTTTATTGGTTGTGATTCATGTGATTCATTCGTGATTTGCACAAATCGAGTTTCAGCTTTTTTCTTCTTCTTTTTCCCTTGCGTTTTATTCATATTAATCTAATCTGCATGCCAAATGTTTCAACAGCTGATTTCCTATGCAAGAAATACCTATTTGAATGTGGTGTGTGTGCCTCAGTTTGTATATTTGTGTGTGTGTGTGTGTATATGTACACACACCATATACTCATGCATTTGAGTATATTGCTCTTTCGGGTCGAGCTTTAACCTTGATGTCGACAAAAATAATCCACGCAGAGAATTTGTTTGTATTGCTGAAGTTGTAACAACGGCAATTTGAGCACTTAACAACAGAATAATAAATAACTGTATCGACAGCGATGAGGTCGTGGCCCTTTCCATGGAAAGGGCTGTTATTAATGCAGTTTCCAAATGTGTTCCATATCGATATGGATTTAACACTGTGATCGATTTGAATTATTCTTATAAATTAATTTCAAGTCTCAAATATATTTTGTTGACTAGTGTACTTATTGTTCTCGTTTCTTGTTTCTTTTTTTGTTTACTTGAGTTTTGATATGTGAAATTTCACACATTATTCACATCGCTTTGCTTCACTGTATTCACTGTCTCTGTCTATCCTTCTTTCTGTCTCTCTCTCTGTAACCCTCCTAGCAACTGTGAACTGGCGCAATTGGCAAATTTCAATTATTTATTTGCAAATTTTAAAGTTTATTTTTACATTTTTTTTCTTTGCGGTTTTTTTTACTGTTATTGTTTTTACGAATTGTTCTACTTTCTATGTGTTGACGTGGCGTGGGTTGTTCAAAGAGTTTTCCGTTGCGAATCGCAAATAATCGTAATTTTGTAACAATTTAATTTAGAGCATAATTGTCATAACTAAGCCAAAGTCCCCTGCAAATCATAATCAAAAAACACTCGCACGAGCCACAAAATTGCCAATTTGGCAATTGGCCAAATGGCCACTGGCCAAGACAAAGTCGTCGAGTTGTTGTTGTCGAAGTTGGCTCATAAATTGCGCTATAAAGCGCACAATTAAACTTCCACTCAGTTAACAACAACAACAACAAGAAAAACAACGGCGACAACAGCGGCAAATTGGCAACACTTTCCAATTGGATCGCCAAGTAAAAGTGCTCGAGTCCAAAATAGTGATAGACGACCAGATACCCAGTGCTGATATTCAATTATATCCATAAATTGTGGATCTTCTTTAAGGGTTATACAAATGTGGCAATATACTTAAAACCTAAGTTAAATGTTTATTTTTAATAGGTATACATATAAGATAAGAAGATAAGAAGAGTTCCAAAAATTAATTTATTTCCATATAATATATTTGAAATGGGTGCTTTTCTTCATTCACTTTCTTTTTCTTCATAAATTTAATTTTTTAATTTTGATTAAATCTAAATTAAAACGTTGAAGAAAATTATGTTAACATTTCTTTGTCTCCTTTTTTCAAGAGTATTTTTCACGTCTAAAAACATGTTAATGAGTTCTTTAAACTTAAAAACGAAACGATTTCTTGTGAGGATGGTGCTAATATTTTTTATCGCAAAAGTCAATAAAAATATTTATTTTTGGCAACTAATTTTTAAATACATTTTGCATAAGCGCAACTGAAATTCAGCTTACAAACTAGACTTATGCAATAAAAACACTTTTATTTGAATGCAGCAAAATAGTTAGAGAGATTAAACAGAATTTTATGACTAATACTATTGCAGGGTATACGCAAAGAAAAAACAACTGAAATCAAGTTAATTGTTGGTTAAACACTCTTTCAGCTCAGCTCTCTCGATTTCAATTGGATTGTTTTTTTTGTTGCATTATTCGCCGGCAATTTTTGGGTTCCCCACCCACCCCCTGCAACCCAGTGCGGCTGCACCCGCAAATCAAGTTGATTCATAACATTCGCCGTAAAATTCGCCGCCTTTGTGGCGAATTTGTCAAATGTGCTTGTGTGTGTGTGTGTGTGTTTGACGGAATGCGGAAATATTGTTTGCCGTTTTTGTTTGTCTAATGCCTTCATTGTTGTTGTTGTTGTCGCTTCTGCTATCGGCTGCTGCTGCTGCTTGTGCTGCTGCTACGTGCGCAATTGGTTGTTGTTGTTGTTTTTGTTGCTTGCTTTTTCTTTTGCCTTCTGTCTTGTGTCTGCTTCTGCTTCTTCTTCTTCTTGGCTTGCTCTCTCATAGATAAATGCGTCGGCATTTTCTTTTGCTTTGGTGCATGACATTAAAGTTTTAAATTTAAATGCAGTCTGCATTCAGCCAGCATACCCCTGCCCAACCCAACCCCCTCCTCCCGTCATCACACCCTTTTTTTTCTCTTTTTTGAATGGCACTTAACCCTTGTGCGCACAATTGAACTTTAGCAAGTGCGTTTATTTTTTTGTTTTCTTTTTATTTCTATTGTTTGCTAAAGTCGCGACCCACTTTCCAGTTGTACAGTGAACGTTCGATATGTTGGTATTTTGTTTGTAGCAATTAATTAAAGTTTCTCTGCCTGTGAGTTAATTTAATTGTTTACATTTTTGCTTGAGCATAATTTACACTCTGGCTTATCGAGTGTTGACTGTAGTTTCTGCTGTTTTAATTTCATCGACTGCTCAATTGCCACCCACTTGAGTGTGCTCAAAATACGCATACGCCGCATGTTACCGGAAAAGAAGAATCGAGAATTGCATTTGAGTTGTGCCACAGGCGCGTGTTGCAAGCTTCGAGTTCCAAGTTGCATTCGTTTTTGGTGGCGATCGCGTGCCGTCTGTGGAGACTAAACGACAACAACATCAGCAAAGGAACGCTTATTTTAGATACGTTGGAATTTATATACACTTGAACATTGGAGTTCATTTGCTGGAAATCGAAATTTCTATATAGATTTAAAAAATAAACTAATTGGGAATATATATAATATAGTTCTCTGATGGAGGATGAGGGTGAACATATTTGGAGACATATTGAGTGCGTTTGACTTGGAGAGCTTGGCAAACAAAAAGTTTCCCATAAAATAACTCATCTTTCGACTTATCGCTCCTATAGGAGCTAATTGTTGTAGTAGTTTGATGTGAATGATTTGTTGTCAATATGTAAAGTGTATTAGTAATATCATATTGGGTGGGTTTGGTTTAGATATCTTGGTAAGCAAAAGCGTTGTGAAAAGCAGAATATTAAGCATAAGGTTTGGATGTCTTGTAAAAGCGCAAAGGGTTTTCTCTCATTTTTCACAAAATCGTTTTCATGGAAGCTATAGAATATAGTTTTTGGAGAAATTGTAATATTCTGATCGAGGGTATATAACACACAACTAACAGCAACTATCGCAGTCTAGTTATACTTTCTATGTATACAAATGAATAATAATAAAATAAAAAAATGGATTTATGTAAATATTATTGCAATTTATAAACATATTTAACTAAATTTATTCATTGTAATTTCTCAGTCTCTTCAATTAGTATAATTTCTTACATTTTTTCAAGTGTATCATTAGTTAAGTTTTTTGAATCGTTTTCGATTGTCAATCAATTTTGTTTGATTTGTCGCTATTTCGTGCAAATGTCAAAACTGTGACACGAGACTTATTTAAATGACGAATTGCGCTGTGACATGATTTCGGTTGAAACAGAAAACACATCTGCTTCAGCATCCTCATCCACATCGACATCAGCAGCAGCATCAGCAGCAGCAGCAGCAGCATCAGCAGCATCAGCAGCAGCAGCAGCATCTTCAACTGTTTGACCCACTTAGAAAAGTGGTTGCTTCTCTTGTTGCTCTTGTGGCTGCTTATTTTTTTAGTTGTGTTCTCCATCATTAACATCAACAATTGTCAGTTTTGCCCTTTTGCGCTGCACTCCGGTTCAACTTCAGCTTCTACTTCAGTTTTAGCACGCTTTTTGCTTCTAGATGGTCTCAGATGTGTTTTACGTGTTGTAAATGGTTTATGGGGTATATTGAAAAAACTGAAACGGAACAACAAAAAAATGGTTAAAGATTGGTAACACAGAACGGTAAGAGAGAAAGAGACAGAGATAGGCAAAAAAATTAATTCTATTTAGTTGATTTAAAATTAAAAGGGTGTACTTCAACTTGAATCAAATCAAATGTAGCTGTATCCAAGAACAGAGTATCTTACGAAACTAGCCAAGAGTAACTAACTTGTTTCGAGTTCTTTTGCCAGTCTTCAAGTTGTTGTTAATATTGCCTTTCCTTGATTCAAACTGTGAATTTTGTTGGATCAGCACGATTTGTGTCCATATTAGGCTTTAAACTTGAAAATCTGTTGCTGCCAGCGTTCTACAGGTTTTTCGTTTGCTGCTTCTTCATTTAGCCAACCTGCTGTGCTACGTGGGAAGTTTTTCATTTATTTTTGGGGGATTGGCAGAGGAAATGTTTGCTTGCCTTGAAAAGTGCAACAAGTTTTTGTTATTATTGTTAGTTTCGTCAATTTAAGGCAATTAAGTTGCTGCATTGAGGAAACATCGTTTAAACATGGCTGATAGCTATTTACAACATACACACACACACACGCACACACAGCTACACTCATAGATACAAACACATGCAAAAAGTATCTACAAATTGTATTTCGAACACTTGTCGACTTTTGTATCTTTGCATCTACAAAACATGCCTGTGTTGTGTGTTGTCTTGGCCAACTTGCAAACGCAAACCAGCCCGAAAAGAAAATCACCTTGCGCACCGTTAGTCATTCATGGCACACACACACACACACACACACACACACTCATATATACAGTTGCGAAAAAAATAATACGATCACTACGACATTTTTATAAGAGTCTTCTTCCACTTCTAAATGTGGCAAGTGCAACTTTGAAAATATTTATTGTGCGAGTGGTGCTATTATCTCTTCCGCAACTGTATATTTATATATATATATATTTATTTATATATATATGGATATCTGGCTGGCAGTCAGACAACAGTTAACCAACAATACAACTGCCAATAGTTAACCCAAATGTGCTGCCAACTGAGTTAAGACCAAAACAAGAGGCAAGCAAGCAGTGGGAGGGGGGAGTGGTTAGGTGGGGCAGTTGGGGTAGGGGACGGGGTGCGGCAGCGGAGTGGTGATTGGCGCCGCAGCGCGTTGCCAACTGATTTGTTGCGCATTGATTGAAGGGTAAATTACAGGTTGCCACATGCGAGATTCGCTGGCTTTTCTCTTTGCTCAGCAAATATGTATTTTGCAGCTACACACACACACACCCAGCACACCCAGCAGCAAACAGTTATTTTTGCCAATAAACTACTTGAATTGCTTTTTTTAGAATTTTGTTTGCAAACAGATTTTCGGAATTGCCTGTTAGCTGCGTCGTCAGCAGCGCTTTTAGCCGTTTATTTCTTTTGGCTGCAGCCAACATTTAGAATTAAGTTTGTGGGCCAAATTACTTATAACTGAATACACAAATATGTCAAAATATATAAAAAAAAATTTAAGAAAGTAAGAAGAAAAATATTACACTTGAAACTATTTATGTATAAAAACAATGCAAATTGGTTTATATTTAATCAGAAGTGGAAGTCGAGGGAGCTCGATTAAGAGATACTCTGAACTACTTTTTGGATTTGCTATTAGTTTATTCAATATGCAAATTAGTTTTAATAAACAACTTTTACAGTTGATAAGTACAGTTGACAATTTGATTCGTTGTATCATATATTAGAAATCGATATAAATCGATATACGCAAAAGGAAGGCAGTTGTAGATAAAGTGAAACCAAATTGATATGCCATTTCCAAAATTGGAGTCTCTAGGTCTTATGGACTCTGAGCTGGAATTGGTCAGACAGACAGACAGACAGACAGTCTGACATGACTAAATCGACTCTGCTCTTTATGCTGATCAAGAATATATATATATATATAGTTTATGGAGTCATAGATGCTTCCATCTGCCGTTGCACATTTTTCCACAACTTGTATATTAATTATACACGTCTTGTCTAATCCATCTTCTCGATCGCTCACTGTAGCTCTTTGCATGTGCGTGTGTATCTGTGTCAAATGCGTACGTGTGTGCTGGCTGGCTAATAACTGCATATTAAATTCAATTTCAATGCTGAAAGTACGCAGTCACGTAATTAAAATCGCATAAGCATAAAAATTGTTTTTATTGTTTTTTTATTTTTATTTTCGGATTTGCTTTTCGGGTTGCCTACGCTTCGGCATTTTAAGCACTGTCTGAAAATGATTTGAGCCAAATGTGTGGAGCTTAACAACAGCCATGACGCACTTGCCACAATTGCGACATAGAAACCACTCAGTCGAAATTCATTTTTACAGCTTCAACTCCTTCGATCAATAATGTTCTAATTGGACTCTAAGTGGAATATGTTTTATTTTTTTCTGTTCGAGCAACTTTTAACACTGGTCGGTACTAAAAAAGAAACCTAAATAATTGCAATGTACGAGGAATAAATTATATTGCTTACAACAAAATTGTAAAATGTTTTTAGAGCAACTTTGAAATGCATTTAAGCTTAATCGTTGTTGTTATGCAATTTTCAAGTTAACTAAATTGCCATAAAATATTTATGGCTTTGACTTCTCAGGTAATAATTTAGTTGGTTTTTTACTTGAATTATATTTCTGTTCCGGTATTTCATACACCAATATCCAATGGGTGCCTAAGAAAATCCGTTTCTGTAATTGATTTTTCCAAAAATGTTAAATTTCGGCTTATTTTATTGTTTTTTTTATTATTAATTTTTTTTTACATTTTATTTTTATTTTTTTATTTTTTACATGTATTTTTATTTATTTTTTATTACGGATTTTAACACAGGCATTAAAGTTTTCTTGTGTAAAAACTGTTGGCCAACATTTCGTCAGGGAAACCGACTGATCGTTAATAACAGTTAATAATCATTTTGGCAACTCGTTAAGCGTTCATTTCTTATCGTGGCTCGTTGCTTGTCGAATTGGATATTAAGATCAAATCATAAAATCGGTCAAAATGGTTGAAAAAATTAGTAAAAGTCAAGCAATAATAATAATAATAAATCAGTTACTTGCACTTTCTCAGACTACTCACTGGTGTTTTCAAACTACTGTCAAACCTTGGTGATGGAGTTTCAGTCAATTGCCATAAGAAGCACACGTGCAACAATATGATTCACCTTGCAACAACAAAGACAACGACAACTGCTGAGAACATTTCCTTTTAATTAATAAGTATCTTGTTTTTTTTCAAAGCCTTTGGCGGTCAGTGGCCAACAATAAAAAACACGCGAAAAAAATGTTATGGCTCATCATAAAATACTAAAAAAAACACAGACAACTGCGCGGATATGATGACCTCATTTGGCATTAACTAAAGACCGGGCCGCAACAGACGCCAGCTAATTGAAAGAGCCAAGTTAAGGCAAGTTCTGAGTTCTCGCTGCTGCCGCTGCTGCTGCTGCTGTCTTAGATTCCCCTTTGATTACATTTAATATGCTCGTTAACAGCAAGCAGTCAACAAAAAAAAGCCAACATACACTCACGCAGCTGTGTGTTGTCTGTTGTCATTTTGGCCGAAACACATTTGCCAATTGACTGGCGTTTTTGTTGTTGTTTTTGTTTTGTTGTTGGTGATTTTTGAATAATTGTTGCAATCAAACATAATTACAAATTGTCCATTTGTGTTTCCTTTTTGCATGGCAATTACATAAAAACAATACACCAACCAAAAAATGAGCTCAATTATTGCTTGCAACTTGCAACTGCTGGCAACTGCCAACTGGCAACACACACACAAAAAAAAAAAAAAATCTTCATATCTGTGGCGACGCGACGCTCGATGCGGTAACTAGCCATGCCACAATTTCGGTTGCCGAACATTATTATTATTACGAGCATATTTCGCCTATCTTTTTTCTCTTACAGTTGTTGTGGCAAAAACAACAACAACAATAATAACAGCTGATAAATCGTTCAAATATTGTTTGGAAAACCCAAAAACGAACAATGCCAAAATAAAAACTGTCACAATTTGAATACTCTTTTCTGAGTTGATCTGCAAGTAGTATTTGGTATATTGACTATTTAATGAATATGCCAAAATCTTTACATTTTCTTCATAATGGAACTCTACGGAAATGTGGAATATAATATTCTTTCTCAGACATTTAACGCAATCTACTAGCGGAATACCCTTACTAATACCAATATACAAAATATGTTCCAATTTCATCATACGCTAAACATTGTGAATCATTCACAAGAAAAACCCGCTTTAATAACCGAGTGCTGCTGCAATCAGCATCAGAAACTTGTGCTAACCTTTTTTGGGTAAGGGCATGACAGAGAGAGAGGGAGAGAGCGATAAAGAGAGAGACAGAGAGACAGACAGAGACAAGCAACTGTAAACAAGTCTTAAAGTCTTTCTTTCGCCGACTGCAATCCGGGCCAATTGTGCACTCTGTCCCAGATGCAGTTCAGTCTGGCCTCTGCCCCACCCCTCGCAACCTTCCCGCCTCTGTCCCCTTGGTCCGTTGCGCCCCATTTTTTTTTTTTTTTGTTTTGAGTGCACCGCTTGCGGATTGCATTGTTTCGACTTTTGTTGGCTTGACTGGGTGACTGCTTAAAAACCCATCATCAAATGGACGGCGTCTCGGCTAACTGTAATGTCGTCAGCATCGTCGTCTCCTGGCCGACTGCCGTCTGTTGACTGTTTTTTTTTTGTTGTAGATTTTTTTTTTTTGGTTGTTTTTACCTCTTGACTTGTTGACTGCCTGACGACGCCATTATGAAATTGCACGCCAGTGGGTGAAACAGATGCAAAGTTTGTTTTGCTGTGGCCTGTTGTGTTTGTCCCAAAGACTTTTCACCTGCCATGCAAATAGAAGGCACTTACAGCCACCCACCAACCTCCCCCCCGCCGCCCCACTTAATCGCTAGCCGGCAGTCAAGCAGCTGTTGTTGTTGTTGTTGTTGCCACCAGTGTTGAATGTTTGCACTTTCTTGATTTGAGCTCAACTCGAGTTTGACGCGTTTTTTGCTGCTTGCATTTTCAGTTTAAACAATTTGAATTTGCGTTTTCAATTTCGTTGGCGGCAATTATTGTGAAATTAAGTGGTTTGTTTTTCTTTCTTTCTTTTTTTTTTATTTATTTTAGCCATATAATCGCACTGTGTAGCAAGATTGGAAATAATAATGGCAACACATTAAGTGTGCTCTTTTTTGTTGCACAAGTGTTGGACGAGCAGATACTCAGTACTATTTATGTTATATATTTATTTATGCTATTGATTTTATCATTTATTATTATTATTATCTTAAGATTTATTAATCTACATTTCTGCTGGATTTCCAACTCAGTTGAACTTAATTATTGCCACAGAACACACGACTAACTATAGAAGAAATAAAATACTTGTAGCATCTACGTTGGATTTGGACATGCGATTAAACTTTCTATCTGACTTTGCCATTGTTCACAAAATTTGATATTTTCAATGTGTGTGTGTGAATTATTTGCCATGATAAGATATGAGTTTGAGCTAATTATGACTAGAAATTTTCAAGTTTTCAACAGCGGCAGCTGACACACTAAAAGAAAAAAAAAATAAAATTAGATGGAAGAAAAAAGCAAGCATGCCACATGAAGCTGTCACTTTTTCCCCCACAAGCCAAGAAAAATCTGTAACGAATGCGCAGCTGCCGCAACAACTGTAGACTGTAGACTGTAGAACAAACTTTCACCCGAAAATGCGACGACAACAACAACAAGCGCAACGTGCCACATGTTGCAACTGTTTTATGGCTTGAAATTCACACTCTTAATTGCCAAAGCCAGAGAGAGAGACAGACCCACACACACTCACAGAGGCACACACACACACACAGACACACACACACACACACACACAGACACACACACATACACACTCAGCCGCTGAGCCGGCAATTAAATGCGTCTTTACGCATCTCTAGACAAACAAGTACTCTACTCGTAGAACGATTATTATCTCCAACTCTTGCCAAGAGCAAAACAATGAAAGAGAAAATTAATAACCAGATCGAGACCAGTTGCAATCACAGCAATCGGGGCATGCAGCAGCAGTTTAATTAGCACATTAGCAGCCCATCAACGCAATTTATGTACGGACCGACAGAGGGCTACCTACAGGCGAAAGCACTTAAGACATGGCTGGTAACTGATTTCTATGTACTTGGAAGTATATAATTTATTAGGTCTATATTTATAAAATGAAGCCATTAAAAACGGGCATAAGCATATAATAAAGTTGTTGGCAGCAGATAGCAAATGTACTTATTAACTACAAAAGTTGTGTCGATTTAGCCATGTCCATCAGCCGACTGTTTAACAAGAATTGGAATTTAACTTCTCGTAAATCATGTGCAGATCAGGTTCGAAATTATCGATAATAATCGTTTACCTATAGCAAAAATGAGTCAATTTTAATTTTACAGTCTTCCAATTAATTATATTATTAAGCGTAAACATTTCACTATGACATACATAGACGACATACATATTATACAGACCATAGCACACAATCAGTCATTCCCCAAAATAAACACTTATCAAGCTAGCAATTTGTACTTTGGCTATAAAGGCACTCCACACAACAGTTGTGACTGCCTAAGCTGAACAGAAACATTGCATTTGGGAGTGTGCAATTACTCGTTGTGCACTGTATGTGTTTATGGGGCATAACGTAACTTTGACAGTTAGGCTTTGATTGTATTGTAAAACGCAATTTGACGCTTGATTATTGAGTGGGCATTGAGACTGCCAATACTTTATTTATATCTCAGCGGGGATTTTCCATTTTTTCATTGTTTGCTGCAATCAGTCACAGCTGCTGGAAATGTGCGTAGTTGAAGTCTGTTTCAGGTTTCGCGGTCGCATTCGCAACTGGAGCTGCAACAACAATGGATGCAACACCCACTTGCGGTTGTCAGCGCACTTGGACAGAGACAGAGAGAGGGGAGTGCGAAAGAGAGGTGCACATTGAAGATCATTTTTCTAGCTTTTACGTTTAAGCAGGAAAAGCGCTCGTGAGTGTAAATTGTGTTAAGTTCTTTCGTTGGCTTTCTCAACTCTGGCAACTCTTTGGCTGCTCTGGCTGGCTTTCTTTTGCCCTCTTTTTCCCAGCCATCCCCCCCGTCCCTGTCTTAGTTCTGACTAATGACGTTTTGGCCATTTTGTTGCCACTTGGTGGTAGTAGGAGTAAATCAGCGTGTTCAGTTGTTTCCAGCTTAGTTTTTTAATTTATACAATTTTTTGTTGTTGTTGCTGTTCCAACTTACAACAGACGGAAAATTACCTTCCGTTTTGTCCGGGCAGTTTCTCTCTATTTAAGCATTCTGGAACAGAGTATTTTTTTTTATCCGCTTCTTGGTAAAAATTACTAATGATAATTAGCGGCATTATTTTCCCATTTTTCTTCTGAAAGTTTTTCACATGCTGGCCAAACAGCAATTCAGTTAGCGCAATTAAAGCGCCATTTAACTGGGCGTGGGAGTTCAAAGCTACACCCACTTTTCTCACCTTCTATTTTCCATTTTCCAACCCATTTGTATGTGCCTCTCAAAAAGGTGTTGCAACACACAATCGAATGCAATCAAGTATTTGGCCACATGACAAATGATTATTTTTTTTGGGTTTTTGGCATGAAAATAAATTAAAAATTGCACAAAATCAAATTTAGTTTTTTAATTAAAAAAAATAAGAAAAGAAAACGAAATACAAAAGCATAACTAATGTGGTTTTTGTGTGGCTGCACTTGCAATTAATGGCCATCTATGTTATTAATGAGTTTTCCTCTCTGACCGGGCTTAGTTCAATGGCAATAATAAAACATTACTCAAATTGTGTCTGGCTGACTTCAAATGCAATCGCTTTTATCGCATTCAATTGCATTGTTCCACTTTACAGCTGTGACAGAATGGCCAAGATTAGCGTTGAGTGTTGATTGCTGAGCACTCTTGGCCAGCAGCGCGCCCAGCTTGTCTTGGCCTGGCCTCTAATAATGGCTAACGTCTTTTGGCTTGCGCTGCTCCGATAAAGTAGACACACGGAGCAAAAAACACAAAGCAGTTTCTAAGTGGATTGAAATTACTTTAATCAGCTTTTATTTAAAATAAAAAATTCTTTTTTTTGTTACATTTTTTAAATAAAAATTTCACTATTAATTTATTTATTTTTTTAATATTTAATATTTAGCATTATACATTTTTTGTTGTAAATTTAAATTTATATATATATTTATTTTGAAGTCTTACATATATATTTCTTAATTTTCATATATTTTTTATTAATTTATTTTTCATTAATTTATTTTTTAATTAATTAATTTTTTTTAAATTATATATAACTATAATAAGAAAAGAAATGTTTGTTTTTTACTTGTTCAGCGATTCAAACTCATCTGAACAAATTCGTAGTTATTTGAGGTTATTCGCCATAAATTATTTGCTTGAATATTTCGTGTGCTTGTTGAGTACCATTTTGCAATTATTCGTGTATAAATGTATATATATGGGTTACTAGAATAGCGAATACGCCCATTTTTCGCTCAGTGCGCATAGTGCCGCAATTCACACAATTCGGCAGTTTTCCCGCAACTGGGCAACAACAGCTGCAAAATGTAAACTTGGTTGCTTCTTCAGCTGTTGGTGCTGCTGTCGGTTTTGCTGTGGCTTACGTGTGACGGCGGCACGCTTCCGACTTTCTCCACACACAAACACACACACACCACATTTGCCTGTGGCACGGCGCTATAACAAATTCAGTCTGCTTTCTGTCTGCCTAATGATCCATGCCGTGAGTATCTGAATTTCACATAAACACAGCAACGCAGCAACACACAAACAAACAATCTCAGTCTCAGTCTCAGTTTCAGTCTTAGTCTGCTCGTCGCCGGTTGCCAAATTGAAATGTGCACAGCTTTTTTTTCATGTATTATGTGTGCATGCCCCCTCCCTCCCCCAGTTGCCAGTTGGCCATTTGCCAAAATGTTGCCTGTCCCTGCATGTTGAAGATTGTGTGTTGTTGTTGTTGCTGTTGCTTCTTGCTTGTATTTTTGATGTATGTACTGCCAACTGTTGGCCATGTTTGCCTTGCCTTGTGTCTCAACTTTAGTCGCATTTTGTTGCCTAAACAAATTGTAAAATATTCATAACACAAACAGAGCGACTTTAATAGTCGAGGTATTATGTCAGGAAATCAGCAAACTGCTTGCATGATGTGTCTGTTTGTTTATTTGGGTTTCGCTTGGTAGCGCATTAAAGAACAACTCCCAGAGAACTCAACTTTTATGATTGTCTTGTAAGGCGATAATAATAACGACAACAAGCAAATCAAGTTAGAATGCTCTGGTCGCGAGGGCTCAACAAGGGAATACCCTCACTTTTCTACTTTAATATTAGTAGCTTTGTGATATGAAAATAACTTTGATTAAGAAAATTCATTTTTCTTGTCCCAATCTTAATGAAGTTCTGCAATCTATCAGTAATATTTAAATATTTATAATATAGACTCTTCTTCTTCATAGACTTAAATATGATCTGTCACTTAAATTAAACTTTAATTGCATTTAATTTAATTTCAATTACAGCTTAATGACTATTATTTTGTGCAAACTCATGCAGTCACCATTAAGTGCGACATAATTAAGTTTTTTGTATTCTTATTTTAAGTTTTAGCTTAAATACAGCTGACTTATGCAATTTATTTCTCTTTTTCTCTTTACAGGTAAGTTGCGAACTGGTTAACTGTTTATTTGTGATGCATGCCTCATCATTTGTGTGTCTGCCTCAGCATGGGTAAGAATAATAAGAAACATGTTTTGACCAGAAGAACATCGAGCATTGAATTGGGCAGCGAGGCGTGGCCGAAAGCAGACTTGGCCATGCTCGTAGACATAGGCATAGACTTAGCCAAGTCATGTTTTGGCCAGGCGGTTGTTTGAGTTTGTATGATTCAAGCGAAATGTTAAAAATGTGCAATTATAATAAATTATATTCGCGTGGATTAACGAGTTAATGACGGTAACCAAAAGAGCGCGTGTTTTTAATTGTTAAATTGCTCAAAAGAAAACGACGGCAACAGCAACAATGACAACAGCAACAACAAACCAGTAACAACAAGCAGCTAACAATGTTGTCTGCTTGTCGTTTGCCAAATTTGTGTCATGCCCCAAATAAGACAAATCCGCACAATCCGGCTAACTTAACTTCCCAACGGATGTGGCTCGCTCTGTCGTATGAGCAATTTTCATGAAAACGTTTGTAAAATGTGGCTATTTGTTGCCTGTTCGATGCTAATGCATTTTGGCCAGGAAATCCAAAAAAGAAGAAGCAAAAAAAAAAGAGACGCACTGCTAACTTGTCGCTTGGTGGCTATATTTAGTCAAGTTATTGGCGTTGCCGTGTAAACAAGTTGCAGACGACAACGACGACCTAAATTTACCGTAAAAATGCGCTGAGAAAAGCGCTGAGCGGCAAATGCCACAGACAGCGGGTGGGTTTAAGCCAAATATAAGAGAGGGGGGGGGGGGGGGGATGCAAGACGAATGGGGGTGAGGAAGTCTTTTGCAGCGATTCTCAATGCGTGTCGCCGTCTCGACTCGAGTCTCGAGTTGTTTTTGTCTCTCAGGCGTCTCCGTTGCCTGCTGTGCAGCTGTCGCGAGCAGCAACAGCCGCAGCAGATGCAACAAGTTGCAAGCCAGCCAGCCAACGTCGCCAAGGTCATCGTCGTTAAACGTGGCCAACAGCAGCAGCAGCACCAACGACAACATCAGCAGCAGCAGCAGCAGCAGCAGCAGAATCATTCAAACAGCCACGACAATGTTGCCTTTTCAACTGTTTTTGGTGGCTGCTTTGCTTTTTTTCTTACTTCATTTTTATGCCCTTACAAAAGGTTGTTATGATTTTGTGGGGAAGTGTGTAACGCATTGATAGAATCGCCTGCAAATACATATCGTATATATATGCTTGATCAATAGCTGAGTCTACATATACATTTTTACCTTATTTATTTATTTACATTTTCAATTATAATTTCCCAATTGTCTAACAGCGCTGAGCGTAAACATAATGTTCTAGATTTTTTGACTTTAAATAAATATTTGCCAACAAAATTGCCTTGACTACAAAATTTAAAAATCGAAAAAAAAATGTTTTGAAAAATTCAACTGAAATGTTAATTTTGGGTTTTTTTTTAAATATTTTTGTTTATTTATAAAACAACAGCATTTTCCTTTGCCAATTATTTTTTTTTGGAAATTCAGCTGCTTAGTTCCTTAAATATATTTAACTGTATTGGTATTCCATTCTATTAATGTTTTCGGGACTTCTTTATAGACGATAGTCGCCCTATTATCTAAGTCTTTTCTAACACACAAAATAGTGCAGCAAAGACAACAAAGAAAGAATATCAAAAAATATATATATATGCCACATATAAATGCGTCCTTTTGCATAAGGCATATCGAAACAGATCGGTCGATATACTCGACCATTTAGTCGCCATATAAATTAATGTTAGAAAGCAGAAAAAAACTGTTTTGTATTCCTCGATATCTGAATCAAACTTATTTTATATGGCTACCCACATTTTAGAGAATATTTTTGAACTTCTTTTTGATAAACTAAACAAAAGCGTATTTAAAATTCGGTGTGCTAAATCTAGTTGTTCTTTCATGTTTAGTTTGTTTTTGCTTATGTTTCTGTTTTTTTTGCCAGTCTGTCCAGTTTGGCCAGTTTTTTGTTGTTGTCGTTTTTGTTGTTGTCGTTTTTGTTGTTGTTGTTCAGCTTGGGCTTCTCCATCATCTTTTATGCACTTTTTGTTGTTCTCGTGGTGCTCGTATTTCATTTTTGGGCCCAACTTGTTGCCCATATGGCGCCGCTGAGCTATCTCTGAACAGCAGCGAGCACAGCCTTTAAAGCGGAAAATTTATGAGACATACACCAACACCAATACACACACACACACACACACGATTACTGAGAATAATCACATACTATATACAATTTCACCATAAATTATGCATAACCTTTCCAATAAGTCAACGAACTTTACTCGCAATTAGGCATTCAGGTAATTGTACTTTGAAAGGATACTCCCAAGGCAGGACAATGTGCGTGCAAAGATATATATATATATATATATATATATCTATATATGTGGGTATGTGTGTGTTTGCGTGTGTAGAAACGCGCACACCTCAAAACCCACTGAACCGTGGCAAACAAAAAATATATTAGATGGGTTTTTTTATTTATTATTTTTTGTGTTTTTTTTTTGTTTTTTTTTTTTGTGTCTGGTGTCCGCTTTTGAGGCCTGTCAACGCATCGTATACTTAATATGTATTTCCAGTTATAGTCGCGGACGACTCGCTTATCGATTGGCATGAATATTAGTCGATGTCCTCAATTACACACATGCACACACCAGCACACACACACACTCGCACACACACACCCAAGACTAGCCTTTCGATGCAGCATGCAAACAAACAAGTCTTTTATGGCGCTTTTCCAGTGACAGTGCATCACATGGCCATGTTTGGTTATCTTTAACTGTTTGTAAGCCAACGGAGTCATACGGCCAAAGTCAGCTTTTAACTCGTACTTGTTGCAGCTTGCTGCTGTTGCTGCTGTTGTTGTTGCTTTTGTTATCAATGACGCCGGCAGTTAAGCAGGTTTTTCGTTTCATATTTTTTTTTATTTTTCTTTTTTGCCCATACAACTAATTAGCCAACCGCATTTTTTACGCTGCCTGCACGCAGCCAATGAAATAAAATGCATAAAAGTTTACCATGCATTTTTCTGTGTGTATTGCTTACATTCCAAAATGAAATGAAAAAAAATGCTGTCTGATTTAAATGTGCAATGGGAATGAACATTTTCCGCCAAAGTTTTGACCCCATTGCCTGGGAAATTGCCATAAATTATGGCTAAATGCCTGCTTTGTGCTACTTACAAAATCGTGACAAAAGACATCTTCAAATCAAATGGAACACTTTCAAGTTTTTTTTGTCTCTCTTCCAAATAAACGGTTCAATGTGAGAAAAATGAAGTGCTTTCTGGGAACTGTTTGGTTTAAGGCCTCTCAGCTAACAATTTTTTAACTTTAATTTGTTGTTAAATTCAAGATCAGTTTAGTTTAAAGAGGAGAAATGAGAATTAATAGACTTTTTTTCATAAAATCCCAATTTAAAAAAAAAATGCTGATCAACAAACTCAAAATAATTGGAAAATAATTGTTGTTCTTCCTTAGCTTGACTGTTGACTGCTTGACTAGTTTGGCTTTTAGATTAACCAGCTGTCATTAAATACAAGAATAGAAACATTAATCGAATTCGCAGTCATAATCGACCCATTTCCGCTGATATCACTTGAACCATCATCAGTTGGTTTATATCCCATTAAATTGAACTGCCAGTTGCACAAGGTGAACCGTCTAATTGAATTGTGATACACCCCAGATCCAGATCCATTTAACTATAAAAAATGGGCAAACGACCTCGAACTGCCTTCGAATTCATTGGCTACTGTCAGCGCAATTAAATAGGCCCAGTTAACTAAGTGTGTTCAATTGTTCAATTGCGGCGATTAAGACGCTATACGGCTGCTCGACAGCCTAACAGCGATGCAAATGCCACTGCACTGAGCGAAAAAATTAAGAAAGAAAAAATAAATTAATTAAAAAACAAAAAAATAAAAAATATATGTAATATAAATAAAAAAATAAATCTTTTCAATATCATTCTCACATTAGCAACTAAAACTCTCATTTTTAATTGTCAATACTTATGACAAACTCCATTAGAATCCCCCCTTTTTTCGCCTTGTGTGCCTCTAATGGTTTTGGGCTGGGTCGATATCACCATCACCATCCTCCTCGTCATTACCATCATCTTGTCATGTAACAGAGGCAGACCTTGAGTCTGTTCGACTGGCGTTCTCTCTGCCGAAGGTAAACGTCGTCGTCGATTACATAAACGATGGTAAAAATGCCGCCGCCTCATTAGCCTGCGCCTTATGAATACAATTACAACTGCACCTAAGCGGCGTATAATAAGTGCAATTCATGCGGCAAGTGCTCAACTTGATACATGCTACATGCTGCTTGCTGCTTGCTGCTTGTTACATGCTGCTTGCTGCTTGCTGCGTGCTGTTTGCCACCGCATCAAAGTAGCCAAGCATCTAATTATGAGTGCCATAGAAATGCAAATGGGGAGTCGCCTCCAATTGGATGTACTCGTCTGTTAAATGCACAACTTCCAACTTCACTCTTATGAATGGCTGTCGTTTATCGATTGAAGCGTTATAGACGAGTTCACCAGTTGAAAGACAACATTTGCATTTATCATAGGTTTGGCTATAGACTCATTTAATTGTCGGCTTTCATGGTTAGAGTGATAATAATTAGTTAGATTTGAGTTAAGTTTAGCTCTTGCTTTAGGCAGCAACATTCAAATTTGTTCTAAGTGGCCTTTTCCATCGTCGCTATAATTTGACTAATCATACAGTGTCATAGTACAATAAGTTTAACAAAATGTGTATGCAACAAGTAAGAATGCTCTGGTCGATACAGCTCGCTTAGCAGATACCCTGTAGACTTGCTGATAGCAGTGTATTAATTATTAATTAATTATTATAATTATCTGTAGTGTATTATTGATTAACAAGGCCTGTTCTTATACGATCTTAATGAAATTCTGACGCTTGATCCATGCATTATATATCATTTGGAAGACTATATTTTTGCAATTGAGTCTTTTTTTTACCATCGGAAATCGATTTGTATCGATAAAATTTAAAGTCTCTAGTTCTAGCTTACCTCGTCAATTCATGCTGATCAAGCATACATAACTATAGACATGCTTCCTTCTGCCTGTTAAATGCTCCATTAAGGAAATTACGTAGATAAAATTTAGTAGCTAAATATATTCTTCAAGTTGATACTTCATTTCAACCCCTTTACGTGTGCTTCTCTGTCATTATGGCCTACTTGAATGGAACCAATAAGAAGCAATAAAATATTTATACTTCCCTAGCAATAAGTAGTCTGTCCTCCTGCATATGTTGATCGATTTTATGCCCCCGGTTATTGTCCCAACAGACTCGATTCTTGGCGCCGTCAGTCGACTCCCATTTTGTCTATTTAATTAGCTTATTTGGCCGCTTAGTTCTCTTTGATGTTTTTAACTTTCCAAAAATTGTTTATTTTTTAATGTTGTGTTTTTTTTTTGTTTTTTTTTTTTGGCTTAACGCAGCATGATTTATGGCAATAGCATGGCTCCAAATTCGAACTTAAATTAGCAGCCGTTGGGCTTGGATTATGACTACGATCTTGAGAACAAAACACTTACAAAGCAGCTGGAGAAGAATCTGAAGCATGTTTTGTTCTCAAACTCAAAAACCTTGGAGGGCGATGTTCAATTGCTTTGTCTTGGATATCTGTGTTTTGTGTGTTTACTTCAAAATTGGCTTAATTTGTGTGTTAAAACGGAGAGACTCGAATAAAAAATAAAAAAAGGCAACAAAGCAGCCAAAAACTGGCTAACAAATTGGCTGCGCTTTCAGTGTTAATGGCCACAGCCAGTAAGGGCCACAGTTGGAAGTGGTTACTCCCCTTAACCCCCTCCCGCGTCGCTGAGTCGTGTGGCTTAAGCAATTTAATAAAGCCATGAACCTTGGGCCAAGTACGAGTACATAGAAACAAAACTAAGCAACAGCTAAACAACTTTTTTTTTGTGCCTGGCCATTATTCGTGTTGGCCTCTTGGTTGTTGTTATTGTTGCTGTTATTATTATTATTATTTCGGGGCTGCCGTTCGTTGAGCTTGCCAAAAAAATACAAAAAATAATCTAGAAAAAACTAAAACATTTTCTTGTCAACTGTCAAATGCAAATAGAGATGGAAACGGCGGAATTTGCGACAGACAGTCGCAAAGTCTTTTCTGACAGACTGCCTGCCAAACGGTGTCAAGTTTAAATATATTTATTAGTGCTTGATTACAGGTCGAGGACAGGAGTGTCTTACATTTGCTTTCGACCATGTTAAGCCCTTAAGCCACTGAGCCATATCGATTGAGTTGGTTTTCAATGCTAACACAAAAAGTGATGAGCATTAATAAAGGAAAACGACGAAGAATCTTGTTTGAAGAATGAAAAATCTTGACTTAATGTAAACTGACAGGAAGAGCTTCAGCTTCGAGCTAAAGTGAAAAATGTGTTGCTAAAATGAGATCTAATCAACTTGATTAGACGACACGAGCCTAATCTAATATTAATTTTCGCTGCTCCGTTCACTTTGGTTGGTTACTCTTGTTGTACTAAATAAATTAGATAGCCATAAAAAATACGAGGTCTTGAGCTATTAATATTTATTGTCTAGCAGTGTTGGAATTTTGAAATAGTTAACATGGCTCAAAAGATACTTATTAGATAAAAGGGGGCACATACTAAAAGAGACGGCCAGCAAATAGCAGCTGACTTTCTAGCATTCCAATTAAAAGGCGAGGTTGCCGCCCATTGATCGATGAGCGTGGAGCGTGGAGCGGGGAGCGAGGAGCGAGTGGAATGTCTTTGTTTCGCACCTCGCACATTGAGTGTGAATGACTTACGAGTACCCATTGACAATCAGTGGTGTACAATGACTGCACAGAAATATTCATACTATAAATAATGCTTACTAAGCATAGATCACTTAGTTTATATTTAATGGTTGCTCCAAATGAATGCTTGCGAAATGAGCTTATATAATATAATGGCACAGTTGAAATCAATTAAAGCTAACAGTTCTATGGGTTGGCTAATATACTTAATTAGTTCAGATTTTACACTCATTCTTAAATGAATAGTGTTTTGAAAGCGCATGAATGGTTTAATTACAAAAATATATCAATCAATTTAATGGATTTGTTTATCTGTATTTCCAATTTAAGTGGTTTTTGTTGTGAATAACATTTTTGGAATGATTTCCAACTTGCAACAGTTACAACTTTGTCCAAAATTGTTTTCGACTGTAGATTAAAACTACATTTAAAGTTTGGAATACGATTCGGATTAAATTTTAATTTTGGATTTATTCTCCAAAACTGAACCGATTTTCTTTTTTGCAATGACTTAACCTCTAGAATAATATTGGAAATCAGATTCAATCAAAAAGATTATCGAAAATACGTTTTTTTTTATCATGGCTTAAACTGTAGAGTGAAACTACGTTTTTTTTTTACAAGTGTAAACACGATTCTAACTCGATTTTATGCTCCCAAAAATTACTTTTAGGGACGGTTTCAAATTTTCCACTGCAATTACTTCGTCAAAACTGAGCCGATTTTAAAAAACCCGTGCTTTTCAAGTATGGCTTGCAGTACAAATAATGAGTTCCACTTAAAGCCTTAAGTTCAAATAATTGGCTAAAAAAAAGGCACGAGGATTTTAAAAGCTTCCTTGTCTTATCTTTGTAGCTGTGCTTGGCAACAGCTGTTACGCTTCTCTCTCTCTCTCTCTCGCTCTGAAGCTATGTCCGTCTCTCTCTCCAGCTCACTTGGGTTTGCTTCCTAGTATCGGATTATTGTGCTTGCAGCTTGGCTTTTGCTTTCCGTCTGCCGACATGTTGACAGTAGTGAAAAAAGGCAAACAAACACAGCGATTGAACAGGTGGAAATCTTGTTGCTGGTGTCTGGCATGTGTCATGCGATATGCAAGATACGTCAGCTGTCTGTGCGCCTAACCACATACGTATTATTCATACACAGATACAGATGCATATGTGAGTGTACTCGTGAGTGCCGTCTTATACCCATTCAGAGAGCGCCGTGGCGCATGTCTCGTCAATTTGGGTAGCTTTGCAAATGACGCAGAGCAAAGCTTAGGCACTATAGACAGCCTAATTAGCTAGGGGAGGTGCCTCAAAAAAAAAAAAAAAAAATAGAAAAAATACGAAAAACCAAAACCAAACAAATAAAAACAGCTTTTACATTTGTGGCCTTCAAACCGAACCTTTCCACTTTTGGGGGCAATTACAAGGTGTGTGTGTGTATTTAGTGGTGTCGATTTTTCAGTGGTTTTCCGTTTCTATTTGCTTAGTTTGCCATTGTTTGGATATCTGGCTAGATATGACTGCAGTTGCAGTTGCAGTTGCAGTTGCCGCAGTTTGCTTGCTGCTTGCTTGCTTGACTTTCCCGACTGGCGACTGGCTGAGACCAATTTCGATTTCAATTTTACCAATTTTACCAATTTTACCATGACCTTTTTAGCAGTACGAGGCGAGAGAGCCAATTGTTGTTTTGTGCGCCATTAGTCGAGTGAAAAGCAAACACAAATTGGTGCTAAATTATGCCGGAACTAAAGTCGCATCGAAAGCGTTTGCCTAACCACCTCACACACCCCCCACAACCACCAGCACCACCACCACCCCCTTTCTTTTCCCCTACATCAAATTTGAAGCCATATGCGAGTTTCGTTTGAATTTCGATGAACAACTTTTGTAAACTGCTTGCGTCATGCTCTCAATTGTATAACCAAAGATGTGTGTGTGTGTGTGTGAGTGTGTGCTTGAATCTTTTTAAGTTTTTGGCCAAAATCTTTGATGCGAAATCGTCGGGTTAATTTGGGTTGGGTTCGGGGTTTGGGTTTTATGTTGCCCGTTGCTCCAATCTAAGATAGCGGGTTGAACGCACTCATTAATTTGCTGGGCCAATCAATTAAAAATTGCTATCGCACCACCTCCTACACAGAGAGAAAAAGTCAATTCCTCTTTGCCGTAGACTTAAGTCCATAGTTATAAAAACGTTAAGAAGAATATTGTGAATTGTATACGAGCCTCCGGTTTTAACTCATATTTATTAATTGTTACTTGTTACCAAGAATTTGACAATTGTTACACAATTTATTGTGCTTATTTTGTGTAAATCGTTTTCATATCAAGCTAGAATTGTAAATACTCTATTCCAGTTTTCTCACTGTGTACTCGCCGAGTTCCTTTCATTTCGAAGCCATTCATCTAGCTCACAATTAAATCATACTCACTCTCAGCGGCTGTCACAATGTAAGGCCCCCTTCCCCTGACGACGCCTATCCGCTATCATTGGCCACAGATCAGAAAGTTGGCTAATGAAAATATTAACTTTAATGAAATTAATATATCAGCTGCGATATGTTTTTTCTTTTTTCTATTATTTTTATTTTCATTTGCTACTGCGCAGCTGCTGAGCGCACTTTTGAAATTGAAAAGAAATAAATGGCAAGCGGTTAAAAGCCTGGCCAAGCGAAAGTGTTGACCGTTAATTTCCAGTACGCATTTGGCTTTACGAGACGCGTCAATCACTTGACTTTGACTTTGACTATAATTCAGACTCAGACTCAGACTCGGACTCAAACGCAAACGCAAACTCAAACTCAAACTCGGACTTCCAGTTGGGTACTTTCGAAAGTCATTTAGCATGTCTTAATGAAACTTAAATAATGCTCCAAATAAGCAAATGGCAATCAAAGCTTATTATGTGCATTTAAAGCGCATTTAATGACTGTCTGTCACGTACTCGTACTCGTACTCGCACTCATACTCATACTCATACTCATACTCATACTCATACTCAGACTCGCACTCATACTCATACTCATACTCATACTCATACTCATACTCATACTCGTATTCATACGTGTGTTCACATTGTTGCAAGCACTGCTAATGCAAATCTTTCGCCAGCTGTGTGCGGTCAGCTGTTCCACTACAGCCCCCACCCTCTGCCCACCCCTCCTTCACATGCACATACATATTTATTTATATATAAATATATATCTTACAACAAGCCATGTTTTTTTTTTTTATTATTTTATGCGCCCTTCAGTGGAGGTTACCAGCCAACTTTGACTCTGTTGTTGCTGTTGTTATTGTTGTTATTGTTGTGGTTGCTGTTCATTCGCCCGTTTATAATTTAACCACAGTGTATTTTGCGCCAGACGTGTAATTTGTTCATACATTTTTTCGCATTTTCACTTTTGTGTTTGCCTTAAGTATAGAAGTAACACTATACTTTAAGTTAACAGTAGGCGTTGTACATTTGCTTAAGATGAGGTTATCTTAAAGTCAAGATAAGATGCACATGGGGTTTAACCACATAATGGCTAAACTTAACTGCACTTTCAGCTGTGCAGCAGCTTTCAGTGTTTACATTGGCAGCTGAATTGCAGTTTGGGAAATGCACAATTTCGAAATGCATAACTATTGAAGGCTAGGTTCATAATGATATAATAGGAAGTGGACAACCAAGTTCAGAGATGTGTCTTATAGGACCAGAATCGAATTGTATCATAGGAAAAGACACAAAACGGCAGCAACTGAGAAATTAGGCAAGACATCTGCTGTAAAATCTCTCTCTATATATATAGAGTAACGATTTAGGCAAGCAATATCAATGAAGAGGAATTTTGACGGGTTAAGACTAAGAAGTCACCCAACTAAACCAGATATAGACAGTAATTAAATCTGTCGATTTTGTGACAATAAGCAGGAATTCTTCAAGCATAGAATGTATATTGTATCTGGTATCTTATCAACTCGAAAGACACAGAGACCCCCAAACCGAAAGAGATTCTAGAAGAGGAAACAACAGATTTAATAGTTTTATTAATTTATTTATTGATTCTATTCTCACTAATAACTAAAATGTCATATTATGTATGCGGGTGCTGGTTATCATATAAGAGTATTGTAAGAGTATTATTTAAATTTGAAGCTCCACAGAATTATTTAAATTTAAAGTTACCTATTCTCCAGAATTCTATGAATACCTAAACAATTTAGAACTCTGCATTTGATTATCCAACTAAGGTTTTTTTTGCTTATCATTTTGAGTTTGTTCTAGTCCACATTTAAAAATGTTGAGCTGAAGTCAAAGTGTCGCCTTGCATTATCTAGCTATATGTATTTGTATATTTATTGTCAGCTGTCAATTTGGGAGCCACAGCTGAAGTTGGCTCTCTGCGGCATTTTGCTTTGTCTTTGCTGCGTGCCGCCAGCTCAATCGCTTTGTTGTGGTTAGATCATTGGTGACTTGCCGCTTCTCTATATACTATATATAGCTGATGGCTGTGCGACACGTCACTGTAAAGGGCTGTGGTTTACAGGGCGTTCAGCCCTCAAGCGGAACATGTACATGAACAAAAAAAAACAATAATTTTTTTTTAAATGCCCACAAATAAAGGGAATTGCAATTGCATTTGCCATTGTCTTTAGTGACGGCTGCCCATGCAATTGTCGGCCCTTCCGTTTTGGCCATATAGTTGTGTGTATATGTATGGAAAACTTTCATGTTGTAGCCACAGCTAAAAGCTAAAAGCCAAAGTCAAAACCGTTCGATGCCGCACCGATAATAAATTTTCCTTATTGTTGCCTGCCCACGTTGTTGTTGTTGTTGTAGTTGTTGTTATTTCGTTGGCTTTTGTTGTTGGCTTATGCACACAACATCATCATAATAAATTTCGCCTGATGTACGACGCTGTTGTTGTTGTTGTTATTGTTATTATTGTTTTTGTTGGTTGGTTTGTTGGTCGTTGTTGTACTTTAATAAGCAAAGTGCTTGGGCTGGTCGCTTGGCTGGTTAAGAGCCTCGATTCGCTAGCCTGGCCAATGGCCACTGTTTGTCCACTTGGCCAACCGCGCAACCTGCCAAGTTTATTGAACCTCATCATCACTATCGTCATTATTATTATCATCATCATCAGCAGCAGCAGCAACAATATTATCAGTCCGTCGTTGGCAGCGTCATCATCTAAGTTAAGTGTTAGTTGCCGGCTATCTAAAACTTTTGCTTTATTTATTAACTTTGCACGCGTCTACACACAAAGATACAATATCAGTTGCTCAAAACGAGTGCACTGAGAAAATACATGTTAACTCGACTAGGAGATCCTAGCTTTAAAATACACTTTTAACTGGCTGACAATAGTTTGATCACAATTAAGTCTACCAGCTAATGGCCATAACTGATCATATTTTGGAGGTACAAACATTTTTAAAGTGTCATCGACTTTAAATCTTGTCTATCAATAAATGCGACTCCTCATCGATTTGCATCGACAGGACAGTTATCGATAAACGGTAATGTAGAACTTGAAGTCTCTAGCTCCCATAGTCTAAGGAAATGACAAGTTCGGAGAGAAGCACACATGGATAAAACTAAGTCGACTATGTTGGTTATTTTGATCAGGAATATATATATAAATATATACCTTATGGGATCCGACTTGCTTCCATCTGCCTGTTGCTGTTTACTCACTTTGAATGGCTTCAGAGTATGTAAAAAAAAAGTACCTAAAATGGGAAATACATTCCACAGACGGTATCAATTAGACTTTGCGTATCTTGATTTGATTTTTAATTTAGGTACTTGAGTTTTCTCACTGTGCACTGCCACTTCAGCTGCATTGTTTGTGGCCCTGGCTGCCACATTTTTCAAGTGTTCATTTGCATGCGTCAACAGCGTCTCTTTTGTGATTGTGACTAAGCGCCGCATTTCCGCCTTCTCAGCAACAGTGGCGGTGGCAGCAGCAGCAGGTAGTTGTTGCCTAGCAGTTTTTTTTTGTTGTTGCTGTTGTTGTTATCTTTAATTAAAGCCAAGTTGAGGTGTTAATTAAGCAGCACGCCAAACTCGAACTCGCATGCCTAATAACTGGGCTAAAAGACAAAGCATAGCATGACAATTGTAGATCTACTTTTTATTATTTATACAATTTTTCGTTGGATTTATTTTTGTTTTTTGTGTTTTTTGGCAATGTGTCACACGTGAGATGTCGTGTGTTATTCCATTGTAATGACATTTTTATAGTCATTGCATTAATCACATAATCATAATTTTTAATGATGGAAAACGTGTCAGTTGCAACTCACGATGGTTATTTTTTTATTTTTTATCTTATTTTCATCAAAATCACACTGCATAAAACATCGGACATTTTCCGTATAGATAAAAGGAAATTAAACAATTTTATAATCTATGAAATTAGTGGCGAACTTTCTAGTGAGAACAGCGCTGTAATGTTGTGACGTCATCGGTCGACAATTATTTTCACTTTCATTAAGGAAAACTAAAGTCGAGTGAAAAACTAAAGTTCACTGATCTTTGCTGTGCTCCGTGGTTATTATTATTTTAGTTGTAGCTGCTGTTTGTTGTTGTTGTTGTTGTTTATTATTATTAGTTGCATTTCTTTTTTTTGTGTTTTTTTTCTTTTTTCTTATTGTTTCTTGCGTTTGGCATGCAAATTACGCGACCAACAATAGCAACAACAAGTGCAACAACAAGCAGCCAGAAGGCCAATGTAACTTGTAGTAGAAATTGTTGAAATATTTTCACTTTGCGCATTTCTGTGCAATTTTTACTACCGAATAGTGTGACTGCGCATAATAATAACTATATTATACTCTGTCATTAGAGTAATATAATTTTATGGAGCGGTTTGCGGCGCTTGCAGGGAAACATCTCAATTCCAAAGAGTAAATATGTATTTTCCAAGGGAGAAGCTTTAGCAAAGGTTTTGTAAAAAATCCTAAAGAACTAAAATAAATTTATTTACTTGTCTTTAAGTGAATTCTGATTGGAGTCTAATGACTATTTTATATTTCTATTATGTTATTTTATTTTATTTAATTTCTTAGAATTTATGCAAAGTTGTATTTAAAGTGCAAACTAACTTGTGCAATAATCTGCTCTCTTTTTCTCTTACAGGTAAGTTGCCGGCTGGTTAACTGTTTATTTGCGATGCATGCAACATTATTTGTGTCTGCCTCATCATGGGTAAGAATAATAAGAAACATGTTTTGACCAGAAGAACATTGGGTAACGAGGCGTGGCCTGAAACAGACTTGGCCATGTTCATGGTCTTAGACAAGTCGTGTTTTGAGTCAGACTTTGGTTGGGTTTTTTTTTCTCTCAATTTGTAGTGCAGTAGTAGTTGCTAAATTGAACAACGTAGAAATTTATATATAGATTTGATTCATTTTCCAATATAGTATAGTGGAGAAGAAGAGTATCTCGAGTTCATTGCAATCGACTGAGAGTTTTGTATTTAATGCTCCCAGGTGCTACGCTTTCAGTTGCTTGCAAATATTGTTGCTTGGCTTTTGTGCCATTGTTGTTCATACGCCCCATTGTCGATGCTGCTGCTGCTGCTGCTGCTGCAGCCTGAAACCTCATTTGTGTATGAATTTGCGGCAGTTGTTGCCATGAGGCAGCCTCGGGAGACGTGTTGCAGAATTAGCACGCCATCATGTCTATAAATAAGAGAGTAGCCAACATAAATAGCATTTACTCAGCTCTCTGCTGGCTGCTGCCTGCTGGTGTAAAATGTCAGCCGGCTAATCAGTGGACAGGCATCTCATTTGCCTTTGCCGGCAATCATTATTAATAGCCAATGCAATTACCACATCCAGCAGCAGCAGCAGCAGCAGCGGACGCGTCGAAGGCAAACTCACCTGCTGATAAAAGTACAACAAAAAAGAGCATAAAAAAAATCACATCTATTCAAACGAGAAAAATTGAATAATAAATAAAAATAGTCAGCTGCTCAATTAATGTCAGCTTATTGCATTGCAATAAGCAATCCAAACAAAATACAAAATTGTTATTTGCCACTGCAAATCACGACACAGAAATCACGCAAAACGAACAAATTGCGCAAAATACATTCAAAACGAAAACAAACAAAAAAAACAATTGCAACTCAAACGCAAACCAAGTACGAGCTGCTCACTTTATATTCACTATATTCAATTAATAGTGTATTAGTCAGATTCATTATTCACTGAAGCGGCATGCTAAAAGGTCATTGTCTGCCAGCCGCTGCCTGCTGCCTGCTGCCAATCGAACAGCAGCAAAACAGCCGCAAAACAAATAAATCTCCACTCTTAAATCAGATATTAAAGAAAAGACCAACAGCAAAAGCTAAGCAAACAGCTGGATATCTTTTTAAATTTGGGTTGTCGCCTCTAAAAATGTTTATATAATTATTGTTGCATTTTAGATTATGTTTGCTTATATACATATATATTTTTTGAAAGGTGCTAAAGTTCTTTTTGTGGGGCTTCTCTTTGCCAATATTGCAAAGCAGCCACAAAACTAATAAATCTCCACTGTAAGATCAGATATCGAAAAACCAATAAGAAACGCTTAAAAAGCAGCTGTGTTGCCGCCTTTAAAAGTTGTTTTTTTTTTAATTATTGTTGCATTTAAAATTATGTTTATATTTGAAAGCTGCTAAACTTCTAACGTGGCTTCCCATTCCCAAAATGGCTGTGTACACTTACCAAATAAATTCAATTATTTTGTAATCCAACTAAAAAAGAAAAACAATTCTAATTTCAAGAACTCTTTGTTTTGTAAGGCAGTAACTATAAAAACTATGGGAATTCATCTTGGTTGGTCTGTAGCACACCGTTTTTCGCTGAGTGTACTCGGTGCCATAAATTGCAAATTTATTCTTGCCACGCCTGCCGCCACTCAGTGCCAAGTCATAGTTGGAGGCGTAGTCCATTGTCTTGAATCGCCAACTAGGCTAAACTTGTATGCAGGCAGCATCTTAATAGCTGGTAATTATTAAATGTATTACCTCTTAGCTGACTCTGGCTTTCAGGCTGCACTTAGTCACAATTTAGACTGCTGCGCAGTGCCAGGCAGTCTCAAGGCCTTGAAGTATTTCCCACTTGGCATAACAATGGCCACACTTCAACTCAGTCTAAGGCGTTGCCAGCAAAATTCCAAAAAAAAAAGTCTCCAATGCCAACTCAAGAGCTCCGACTTTAAGCCGAGTTGTCTACTGAGCCAGACTGAGCGCGGCTTATCAGCCAATTCGCTGTCAAGTCAGTCGCCGGTTTTCACTTTAACGTTGCCTGAGTAGCTGTTAACACCTCGCTTTCACACATGTCAGCTCATGTTGTCTGACGCAAATCGCATCTGATATGCTTCAGTTTTTTATCTACGCTTTTTTGTTATCCATCTAACCACATTTGTGTACTAGAATGTTGTTTGTTAACTGATTGTGTAAGGGAAAACATTATTTTTTATATGCTGAAACCATTGAAAATGGATAAAGAGGGTCTAATTAAGTTGTGCAACAGGCATAAGGAAGTAACTCCGATCCCATAAAGTGTATATATTCTTGGTCTTGATCTAAATTGTAAATAATAATATCTCATATACCAACGCAGATAAAATATATTACATTTGAGCGATAGATTCCGATAGATTATCAAATTTCGATAAACATCGATTACCGATTAAAGATATGTCTCTAAACTGTTAGCTATAAAACTGGGCAAACTATTGAATATCTCTCAAATATTCTTTCAGATCGATTAATAATATTTCACAGCAAGTATTTTGCATAGGTCAAGAAAACTAGTATTTAGGGTAGCTCCTAGTCGAGCTCACTCTCTCTCTTCGTAAACATTCTTTGTTGATTTCTTTAAGTGTACTTTTGGTTGATGTACTTTCGGTGTTCTCTTTTATGATATGATATTTTCACTTTGGCTTCATTAACACCTCGCCACGAAGAATTTCACTTTCACACTCACCTGTCTGTTGGTCTGGCTGTCGGCTCAGTCTGTCTGTGAGTGATTAATGAAAATACCATCTTAACTGGCATTGAACCCAACTGACATTAAACCTTAAGTCTCCCCTCTAACACAGCTGCACCCTGACTTTAAACATGGGGCTGTCATTAATTTGACATCTATAAACTGCTCAATTTATTTTGTGCTTATTGGATTATCCTTGGGATTTTCAGTTTAATGTTTCAACTTTCAGGTTTTTTTTTTTGTTTTTTTTCCAATCAGAGTAAAAATTTGCGTTTGATCGATGAAACATTTTCCATTGACTTTGAGTGACATTTTCCGCTGCGAAAAGTGAAAAGTTGTTATTAATATTTTTGTTGACCGGTTCAGAGCGTTGCAAGTTCCATTTAGTATACATACTAGCACTAGTATTAGTAAACATTTTATGTCGATAATTGCAGTTGCTTGACATTTTTTATATGCTTGCAGACTTATGCAAATTGTTCAAATGTATTTCTTGTGGTTTGTTTTTTATATTTTTATTTAACCTTCACATTTTTTTATTCACTTTACTTTTAATTTTTGTATAATCTATGATTAGCCAAATGTTTTTGTCGACATTATAATTAAGTGATTTTTAATGACCGGAAGCAACTGCAGAGATAACTTATAAAGTGTTTTATTTTATAAAAATTTAACTACGCTTAGCTAGCAACTAAGTAATGCCTTGACTGTCATTTATCAAACTGACAACGAAAAACCTTTCCCATAATTAAATTAAACTGTTTGCCATTAATAATTGTCAGGCAGTCAACGGGTTTGCCATTGCCACAATTGGCATAATGCCTCCTCGGCCCATATATGTCGGCCCAAATGTCAGAGACATCAATTTTCTCCGCTAACTGCTAACTGCAAATGGTAGACAAAACTTTATAATCCAATGTGGTGACAATCAAGCATACGAAAAATTAACCATCAGACCATTTATGAAACACAAAACACACCAAATGCCACACGAAGCCCCACAAAATGTATAGCCCGTGCCAGCCAGCCAGCCCCACCCTCCGTCGTCACTCCTGCTCCCTTCACCAGGCCATGCCACAATTCAATTCAATTCGCATTGAATGGAAATTGGATTGGATATATGTGTGTGTGTGTGTGTATTTATATGTGTGTCCAATACGAGTACCGTAATACAAACGAGGCTAGCAGCCAAATGTGGATAGCACAAACAGGGTACGACAAAAATGTGATAAATGTGATTTTGCATCTGGAATACCCTTGAAATGGTAACCAATTACTTCATTAATACTAAATGAATATTAATAACAAATATATTCTGAAATTAAGTCGTAATAATTAAAACCAATTAATAAATAAATCGAAAATAAAACTTATTATTAGAATGCTCTAGTAAATGAAATTATTACAGTTGATCAATCATATATCTGGTTATATTACTGATTAATCGAATAGCTAAATCTAAAGAATGGTGTCTTTTATTGGTATCGGTAAGGGTTATCTGCAAATGTTCCAAATTGAAAGTCTATAGCTCCTATAATCTCTGAGATTGGCGCAATCCCACAGACTGACAGACGGACTTGGCTAAATCGATTTGGCTGGTATTAAAAAACATTTAGAAATTTAAATAATTAGCACGTGAAATGTCTTTTAAATAGACGCCCAAAATAATTTATGAAAATTGAAAATTAATATCAATAAGAAAAGATACAAATTTACAATGGTGAAAACATATTAATAAAAAATGTAAAAAAGAAAACACCTTTATTGAAGGGGCGACCCAGCATCAATTAGCCTGATGTCAGCGGGCCATTGTATAACCATAACCATAACCATAACGATAACTCCAAACACCCACACACAACTCAACTGTCTGTAGAGGGTATAAGCACTAGTGAAAAACTACTCGCAAGTCGCGTCAATCTAACGAAAATTATGTAAATTTCTCAGTAACACACACATACACACACTCGCACACACACACTGGAACACACACATACTCGCACCCACACACTCGCACACACAGACTTATAAAACTGGAAACCGCAACTGCCGGCTAGTTGACTAGGCGACTATCACAGCCGCAAGTAGAAAATCTGGCAGACAGTTAAATTGATTGTAAACTACATAAATACATATGTAAAGATAAATCTATGGCATACAAACATATATACACATGCATACATATATATATATATATTTATATATAAATCGTTTGGGTCTGTGACTTTGTCATTTTACCAAATTTGGCAACTTGCTTTGGGCCTTTTATTTCGTATATATTTTTCGTTTCGCTTGAGGCGCTTTAAAACGTTTACTGTAATCAAATAATTGCCTTAATAAATTTGCTTAAAATCATTTTAAGTGCCACGATTTGCACTTACCTCCAACTCTGTTGGCCTTAGCCAAGTGTTGTTGCTGTTGCCAGTTTGTTAATGAAACTCACTTGTTGCTATTTATAAGCCCATTTAGAGTGATTTATGAATTCTCTTTGAGCTTACCTCATTCTCAATTCCATATTGATCTATTTTTCTTTGTTGTTATTGCTCAGTTTTCTAGCTCAAGTGAACTTTTAACCTAGCTTGCAACGCTGATCTGCTTTCACCAGGCAGCCAGCAGCCATCAGCCATCATCATCAACTGCAACTGTGTAACTAGCTTTTGGCCTATTGATCTGATTTTTAGTGAGTTCTTCGCCGACAGATCTTCATGTTCTTCACAGTTGTGTGCCTCAATGAAAATGACATTCATTCATTCATTCATTCATTTTGTCGGAGTCAGAGTCGGAGCATTCCCTTGGGGGGAGAAAGCTCAGAGGGCAAACACTGTAAGACAAATTGTTATTAAATTACTTGGGCTTTGTTATGTGGCTAGCCTGTTTTTGAACAGCGCCAAGCATTAATCAATTTTCTGCTTACAATTCTTAATTGTTATGGATTTTATGGTAGTAATTGAGTTTGAAATGAGTAGTGCTGTCAAAAAAGCAATATTTGTGTTTCAACTGTACATTTGATATTTGAAACCATTTGAAATGCAGTTGTGACCAATTTTCGATTTTTCTATTTCAAAAAGTGTATATTATTGATTAGGAACAACAGCTGAATCTATCAGCAAGTCAAATATATTTTTGGCATTTTATTTAAAATGGAATTTAGTTTACCCTTGACGGATGTATGAGATCTCTTACCCGATGTTCATAAATAATTCATTAATGATCCAAATATTAGTTGACGTCTAATGAGCTTATTCTTTAAACTTGTTCTAGTTGGCATTTCTTAAACAGCCTCAACTTAATATGCCAAAATTAGATTGGAAATGTTGATCATTCACTTTTGCTTATACGATTTGGTTATTAAACCAGTTTCTTTTATTCTGATGCCTCACAGCAGCTGTGCCTCCTCTATTGACTTGCATTCATTATCAGCTTCATCATCAGCAGCAGCAGCAGCAGCACCAGCAGCAGCCCAAGGCGAAAAACAAAAAGTAAACTCAAACAATGTCGCAACACAAAGCTTGTCTAATGATCTTTACAATATTTGTACAGCTGCAGCTTTCGGTTTGTTTCGCTATATTATAAAACCCACTCGAAAACCAAAAAACATCTTCTTTGTCGCCCTGTGACGTCTCACGCATTTTCAAGCCAATTGCCAAGTGTTGCACGTTGTTTGTGTTGCACGTTGTAGTTGTTACTGTTGCCAATTGTGTTGGCTGCTTTGCAAGTAAATCCATAAAAACCATTTGGATTATTTTCACATTGGTTGCGGAGTATTTTTGGTTTAATTTTTTTTTTTTTGTTTTTTATTTATTTTTATTTGTTACTGTTTGGTTTTGGGCGATTTTTTCGGTTAAGCTCGGTCAAAATGCAGACAATGGAAATCTGTTTTAATGGCTAAGAGACCATAAAAGCGTCATGGCTCATAATTCATTTTTGTCGTTCGGCTCAGCTCGGTTCAGTTTGGACTGATATCTCTCTCTCTGTTGGCCATTTCACACCATCCGACGTTTATCGGCGTTTTGATTTTGGCCTGGCCAATTGCCCGATATGCCAATCGCCAAACGACCCATTCGTAATGGGTGAAATGGTCGGCGTCCCCCCCCCCATACGTTTGTAACGGTGCTGTACACAATTTGTGGCATGCCACAAGCCGCCTCCATTTGCATGTTTCGACCCATAAGCGAAGCACAGCTGAACCCACAAAATTTTCTAAACTCATTATTTGCTCATATTTTTTTTTATTTTGTTTTTTTGAGCAGTGCGCTTTTGATGTAGTCAAAATAAAAACGTACAGAAATAAAATAAAATATTTAACGCTTGTTTTTATTTTTGCTGCTGCCGCTGCTGCTGCGGCTGCGGCTGCCTCCGATGACAAACAAAGTGAAAGTTTTTGTTGCTTTTGCTGTTGCTGTTGGGGTTTTGTGTCTTTGCGGCAGCTGAAAACGTAACAACTAAACAAAGCTGCGGGCCATATTTACTAACATATATACACCTTGTACTTATATATATATATATAAAAATATATATATATATATACCCTATGCACATATGTAAAAATATATATATATTTTTACCTTTTGTCGCTGTTTTGGCATGTCAAAGAGCAGCAATGCCCATTTGCCCATTTGCTGCTGACGGCTCTCTTTTGGACAGGCTAACGACTGGGGCGATAAAAATTTGTCACATGTTGTTAAAAGCTATCTGCTTGTCGGAGTTTTTCTTTTATACACTTTTTTTTATTGCTCTTCCACGCCCTAACAAGTATTACTTATGGTCGAGGAATGGCCACAGCTAATGAGTTACCTGCTAACTATAAAAATGCATTCTTACTTACCTGTGCTCTGCCACTAAGTGAAAGGATTGCAAGTTGTAAATTGTAAATGCTTAAATTTACTTCTGGAGGTTTTGCAATGCAGTCTCCACTAGACAAGATTAGCCTTTAATTATCTGCATTTTAGTAAATTTACATGAGTGAGGTTTTAGAAGATTACCATTTCATTATTTGCATGTTAGTAGAATTGAGTCTGATGAGTAAACTTATACTAATTTTTGTCAATATAGTATCTCGGGCATAGATTTAATCTTGGGATACATTTTCATAGCATTTATTATATATACTTTTCATACTCTTGCAGAGGGTACTTTCATTAGGTGAAGGATACGCTTTCGATCGCATAAGGCATATATATTCTTGATCTGCATCAACGGCTGAGTCTGTCTGCTTGCCTCTATGCGAACTAGTTTCACTTTTTCAAAGCTACCTTGATCCAAAGATGAGTTGCTGCAGGGAAAACTTTTTTCTTTAACCATTTATCATAACAAATATCAACAGTTATGCGGGTTAAGATTTGAACAATAAATCATTGAGATCAGATATGATATAGTATCATTTAGCTACCATACGTACAATTGGCCGGTTCTTTAGAGTTGTAGTAAAACTTATATGTCGGCAATTTGAGTCCGAATTGCGTGAATGAAATTATTCGAACAAAACCGAATTTTATGCTTAGCTTAGTTAGATTAAGATACAAAACTTGTTTATAATCGTGTGTGTTGCATAATTTAAAAAATCTTTTGAATTTTATTGTACTTCATTTTAGCAGCAAACTCAAATTTATCATCCAGAGGCAGAGCTAACTTTGAAGAGCTGAAGCGTTTTCGTTAAGATTGAGATATAAAACTTTAATTAAAATTCCACGAAGTAGTTTTAATGCCAGCTTTTCCACTGAATCATTTCGCTTCATTTGATTGCCACACGTATGTACTCGAGGCAGTCAAAACTATATAAAAACACTTTGTCTATCAACGTTGTTTTCTTATGTCATTTTTTTTTGTTTGCATTGTGAGTCACTATTGGCCAAATGCTTATCAGCGGTTAATAACTAATGCCAGTTCTCCATTATCGCTGTGCTGGCCAAGTTTCTTTTTGAAATGAAAACCGTTTTGTTGGCAGCCTTTTGCTGTGCACCGTTTATCAGTTAACAGCGACTGGCGCTGATAAGCCATATTAAGTAAACGCAATTGAATGCGCTTTGAAATTGCGTTGCCCATTTTTGGCAACACACACACACACACTCACACACATATGTATGCAGAGTATATGGGTGTGTTTGTGTGAGTGTATAATTTCAACATTTTGTGGCAGGTGGGCGCAGCAGCAGCTGCTATACAAATTCGATCGTATCGCATCGCATCAGACAAACTGCACATAATAAATAGTTATAATATGTGTGTTGTTTACCCCTATATTCGTATTCGTATTCGAATTCGAATTCGTATTCGAATTGGTATTCGTATTCGTATTTCTATTCGCACTCGTCGATTTTTTCAGCGCTGAAAGGGAAACGTACCGGATGTTTGCCAGATTGACAAAATGACAAAATGATGGTGCTGTGAACGCTGAGCGTAACTGTGATTATATGCAGAGATAGATTAATCGCTTGGGTGGCTGCCAGGCTGCCAGTCCATCCATATGTCTGTCTGTCTATCTGTCCGTCTGTCTCTGTCTGTCTATCTATCTATCTATACGTTTGTTTGTCTGCTTGGTTGGCTGGCTGCAATGACAGATTGTTGCTTAGCTGGATGCATAATCGCACAATCATGCAGTCATTGGCACATTAAAAGCACGTACTTTAACGAAAAAAAAAGGAGAAACAATCTAAGAGATATCTCGACTAGGAGATGCCCTGTAAACAAGTTTTTCTCTCATAAAACATAATTCTTGGATTGTGCTTTGAACAAGAAACTAAATATATAGAATAAAAAATAGAATGTTGAAAAGCAAAATATATATATAAATATTTAAAAATATATATAAATAAATAAAAAATATCACAGGGTATTTAAAATAGAACCCCTAAAACCAAAGCAAACTTGGCCATTTTGTTGGTTTTTGTTCGCTGTTCGCTGATGTTGTTGTTGTTGCTGTTGCTGTTTGCCATTGTAAAAGTGCATTGAACAGCGAAAATGTAATGCAAGCCAAGTAATGCGGAAAAAGGCGTGTTTTTGTCTATTGGGGACAGTCTGTTGGCTAACTAAACAAATTAAGCATCGAAATAAATTCTATGCAGCTAAAAGGGCCGGCGACAAATTGGCCAACTCCAACTGCAAACAGAACTGTAATTAAAGACGTGCAAAGTTGTCGAAAGTGAGCAACTTCCGCTGGATATCAAATCGCGTGAGCATTATATATACACATACATAATTGGGAGAACAAGCAACAAGCTAACAGCAACAGCAACGCAGCAAACAAAAGTGTGAAAGAGTATTTGGTGTGTGAAAGCGTGCAACATATTGTGGCAACAATGAAATATTGACAAAAGTTAAAAGCTGCGCCCCATATGCTATGACATGCTCCAATATATATGTATAGTATATATACATTCACAGTGAACGCTCGCTAATGGGCAACCGTTAATGTGTTTTTTTTGAGGAGTTTAAATCTTTATTAAATCTGAAAAATCTGTAATTCGCAATTTTATCGATAGCTGCCCCCGTTTCACGAATCGATTTTCGATAGCAATAAAATACATAATTGTGAAGAAATAGAATCGAAATAGAAATAAAGAAAATAAATAGAAAAAATATTATAGATCGACTGTAAAAATTTCATTAATATTCTCCAAGATAACTCTCTCGACTAGAGTATTCTCAGTTGTTATAATATACTATTTCATTATATTATTTAGCAGAACAACTCTTAACTTAACGATTCGATTAACTATGATGCAAAGTCTGGCAATGTCATTCTTTTACTGTCGCATATTTCCTTATTTTGTATAACCTGTTTTGAAATAATGTTTCTAATATTATTATTGAGTGTTCACTTTAGTTTCATGTATGTGTGCTTACTATAGTTAGTTTAGAGCATGGCTTGGTTGTGTGTGTGTTTGTATGGCCAGCGGCCGTTTTCAAATGTTTGGCTGGCGGGCAGCGGCGGAAAATCGATTAGAAATCGCTGGCAAATGGACAGCAAGAGGTGTGCCCGCCAGCTAGCTGGCCGTAAGAGACAGACAGCAACAACGGCAACAACGGCAACAACGACAACAACGACAACAACAACTGCCAACAACAATAGCGGCCAACAATGAACTGTCAACAGGAGGCAACACTTTTGCTTGTAGGCGAGCAGTTCCCAAAGGATATGAAATACATGCTATATTTGCGGAGGGTTTGTCCCACTATTGAACGAAACGTTAGCGAAAGTAACACATAAAAAACAAAAAGCGAAATGAAATTAAATTGCAAAAATAAAAAGTGCAATTAAACTATAAAACACTTAATTAATTTAAAGCAAACTAACGGCTGGCCAAAACTGCACAACTGGCGCCTTATGTTGTCTTAAATAACTTGTTAATAACCTTTTTTTTTGGCCAACGTCTGACGCTGCATAATTTATGTGCTTAATTAATTTGTCTTTTTTTTTTTGCTGTAATTTTTGCGGAACAGTTTGTTGCCGGGCATTACATAATTTTTATCTATGCCCGGCTATGTTTAATGGACTTTGAAAACACCATTTTTTTTTTGGTAGATATACTTGTTAGTTGGTTAGCTTTTTTTTTGGCGGTGGCAATCGTGCTGTGATTTATGGTTAATTGGAGCCAAGGAAAATTTGCGATCACTAAAATATGATGGAGCTATTTCGCTTGGACAGCAGATAGTTGAATTAGTTTTGCGGCAATTTTAAAAGATTGTTTTACCAGAATTGCGGTTTTTTTTTTTCGCATTAATTAATAAATGGTGTTAATTAAGTTGGCTGTAAACTTTTGTTTTGTAGAGTTTGCAACACATTTTAGCCAATTGATTGATCGATTGATTAATTTGAAAGATTTTGAAGCTCTATGCTAAGTTCATTTTTTGAATGGCGATATTATTATGATATTCCTCACATTGTAGTTTTCGACACGCTTAAGGCGTTTGCACATTTTATATATTTCCATATTCTCCAAGTAACGCTTTGATTAGTTTTTAACAATCTCTCAAGGATTTTGTTAAAACATTTTTCATGTTTTTCCAAATTCAAAATGCACAGCTTTCCATTGAAAGGCACAGAAAATTGCAGTGCGGCCTTCATTATCCATGTAACATGTAACATCAAAGCGTAATTTTCATTAATTTGCCCCATGTAAACAAATGCAACATTAATAAGGCAGTTTAAATAATTAAGATAATTACAGCAAAAGAAAAACATGAATTGAAAATGTGACTAAGCCAGGCCACAAAAATAAATGCAGACAAGTGGAAATTGTGACAGGCGGACGGAGACGTCGTCACTTGTCCAACAGCCGATGATTTTTACATTGTAACAAAATTGTTGCATTTATGTTTTTCTTCTTGTAATTTGCTATTGTTGCTGTTGCGAGTTGTTGTTGTTGTTGATGTTGTTGTTGATGTTGTTGGTGATGTGCTGTAACTGTTAAAACATTTTGTGTGTATTTTGGTGTGTTGTGGGGCACTTTGTAAAAGTGTCGAAAAATTGTTAATTTAATTACAACACATGCATCGGTTGAGTGCGACGACGATTACCAACAAAAGCCACAGCAAACGACCGATGCCAAGAGCCCAACAAACACACACTTTTTAGACAATTGCTGGCTTTGTTTCTGCTGGTATTTGTTGTTGCTGCTGCGATTGCCACATATGATACATGTTGCAAGCAGCACACAGTCGAATTTTTGGCTTTGTTGTGCAGTTTGCCTAATCTTGTTAATGACTTCAGAATTATAATAATACAAAAAAATTTAACTTAACAATAAATAAAAGTAACTCTCAGTTTTATGGACTGATAATTACAATAATTCAATTGCACAGGTATTTTGCAACATTTGTTTATGTAGCAACAAAATATTTCACATGTGTTTCGATCAAGGCTATTTTGAATACAAATCGCTGGAGCCCACAACTCTAACTCTGGGCCAGAGCATAAAGCGAAACAGTTGTCGAAAAAAAACCATTAGTTTCAAAAAGTTCGCTTTTACGTCCCATAATTAAAAAAAATATCTTATGACATAAGGCTGCATAGATTTTTATTTTTGGACTTGTTTCGGATGGAATAAAAATCGTGCTCTTAAAAGTTATAAATTTTTATTTCAATTGCTTCTGAAATTCTGTAGCATATAACTGACTTTTTTTTATAAATCTCGAAGTCTCTAAAATGGGGATAAGGGTATACAGGCAGAAGGAAGTTAATGCGACCCCATAAAACAAATAGATATTCTAGATCTGGATTAACAGTCGCTTATCCATCACTATGATCAGGCCGGTCGCAGAGACTGAAAGAGCTGGAGATTTCAAATTTTGAATATAAATTCTCAAATACCATAAGCATGCTATCGATAATTGTTCATGCTTAGCGTATATCGATAAACAATAGTAATAAAACACAAAATTTTAAAAATATGCGCTTATAATTGACAAAATACACTGACAAAGTATTGATCAGCTTTAATCAAAATATATTTTGAAATATGAACAAACTACTAACAGTCCTTCTATCTATTCAGGGTTGTTCTCTCGACTAGTTCATTCTAACTTTAAGTATGGAGATTTCTATTTATCGAGTGTCCACTGTACAACGTAATGGCCTCTTGGCACTAACTCGCGCATATGAAGTCACAGATGTTTAGATTGCAATCACTGACAGCCCAACAGTCAGACAGCCAGACAGCCAGACAGCCAGCACAGCAATTGTCTTTTAATGTATCCTACTGCAGTTTGGCCAACGCACAATGGCCCAGCCTCAGCTCCAGCCTCAGCTCCAGCCTCAGCTCCAGCCTCAGCTCCAGCCCCAAAACGTTACCCCCCCCCAAACACTTATATTGAGTCGAAAAGTGTGGCCTTAGAGCTGTGTGTGGAGTTGCGTCAGAGGCGGCCGAACCCCAACAAAACGCCAACATGAAAACTGCATTCAAATCGAAATTGAATTGAAAATGAAAACGAAAATTACATATTATTGGCGTAGTCGTAGTCGGAGTCGTCGCCACGCCATGTGTGCGATGCAAGCAATGACTCTTCAAAATGCTATAAGCCTGAGCCAAGTGTGCAAGATAGACGCTTCCAGGCAATGTAATTAATAAGCGCTCCAAAATGCATTATAAAACACGAGCTTAATTACATACATACATCTCGAACAAATCACATACACATATGCACAGAGGTTATGCAAACGCCTCACTAATTGAAAAATGTTGCACTTCAAAAACAAAATAGAAACGGTTCGCTTTTTCTAGGCTTCCAACGATATTCATACGAATATCATCGAACAAACAAGAGCCGCAAAACAAATGTAGAAATTTCTGGGAAAGTAATCACAGTCAACATTGGCGAGGGCAACCAAAACAAAAAGCATAAAGAAAACAAATGGAAATTTTCTGTTTCGTTGTGTGTGTTAGAAGCGCAGTGAAATTATTTTTATTTATATTTTTTTTGCTAGTTGTTGGAGCGTAGCCAGCTCAGAGCAGAGCCTCTGGCTTAAAGTCACATTACGTATACGACGCGGTGCACATTGAGAAACAAACAAACAAGCAACCCGCAAGAAAATGGGTTGAAAAGTGTAGCGCCGAAAATCGATCAAACTAACGTGCTAGGCACTGTGCAACGCGGCGCTTCTAGCTGGCTATGGCATGAGAGGGAGGGGGAGGGATAGGGGGTGTGGCACATTGCAAAGTCAAAACAACAAATCAATTGTCACAGTTAAATGTGCTAGCGAGCCAAGCGACTTTGTCTGTTGGCCTGGCTGGCCTAACATTCAGCCCATTCAGTTCAGCTATCGATTTTAGAGGCCTTACGAAACACTAGAATAAACTAAATGAAGTCAGCATTGATTTGATTCCCAATTACCGGGTATAATCTTGAGATGCCTTTAAATTTGACTCAACTTAACGATACTTAATCTGAAAAGCTCCTAAATTTAGTATTATTTACTACTCTAATGGAAGATCTTACTTTAAAACATTATTAAACTAATATTTTTATCTTTAATATTATTATGATTAATAGTTTCTGTGTTTCTATACAAACTTAAAAACCCATCACCAAAATGTACACATATTTGGCAGAGTATTATGAACAACTTACCATTGAGAACAACCTATTCAGTGTCAGATAAATCTATATCTATTTCTAAAACAGAATGATTTTTGATGTCTTCAATTTGTATGTGTAGACATACCAATAATAACTTTTTTATAATACCCATAAAATACTCAGGCATATGAAGTCATATAGGACCCACTCAATCGAAAGTTCTTTAAAACCCAAACGCTTTAAAGATATGTTTGTTATCTTTGAGCAATAAATGTTTATTTTTTGCCAACAGCTAATCGATTTTTATGGGAACTACTCATTTCAAATTTTCTGAAATGTCCAGATGTTTAATTTTTTAAATGACTTATTTATAGATCTTTAGTTTCTCACGTTTTACGCATACGCCAAAGTCTTTCTTAATCATTTGTTTTAATTATGTACAGTTGCTGGATGGATACTTGTTTATTGACTTTGGTTGATTGTTGCTTCTTTATTGTGAGCTGTATTATTAATGGCTTTTGTGTCTGGTACTAGAGATACAGGTTGTGGGGGTATTAAATACTGCTAGTATCAGTTCGATTGACGAGTGTTTCTATAAATACTCACTTGAACGGGGCTCGCATGTCTTGTCAACATAAAAACGTTGCGAGTTGGCGAATAGAATTTTCCATGCGTTGGCTGTTTGATTTCCAATCTAACAACTGACTCATGTGGCAACATCACAGAGCCAGCTGTGTTGTGTGTGCCTCAAGTGGTGGTGGGCAGCTTAATTGAGCGGCTCCAAAGCGCCAAGTGTGCAACGTATGTACATCTCTCGTGCCCCTAGTTCCATTCATTTTTTTTCGTCTGTCATGGCTCACAACGATAATGATGATGATCAACCCAATTGGGCCGGGAGAGTAATAAAAATAAAAACAAAAAAAAAACGAGAACAGAAAACAAAAACCTGAAGATTCAGCAATGCGTGGCAGTTGTCGGAACAGACGACAGTTTGCGCCCACGTCAATTACAATCATGTTGTTGATGATGATGATGATGTTGGCAGTGATCGTCATCATTACGACTACAGCGACGCCTCTTATGAAGTCAAGTTAAGAAGGCGCAGCTTTGAACTACGCCTCGCGCCGAGTGACAAGAAAACACTTGTGTCTATTATATCTGCCATATAGTTGATACTCTTGCACTTGGAGAAAAAAAACTGACCAATTTTAGATTTAAAACAAGTAAAGATAATTCTTGAAAAAATAATGAAACCCATATTTTTAGAAGGTTTTTAATGCTATTCTTCAATTAATTTTTCTCACTCAAAAACGGTTGATTGATTAGATATTTTCCACATCAAGCACTTTATGATTTTGAGCAAAATATTTGTATGTCATTTTACGTTACAAAGTTCTTAAATCAATCTCGATAACAACACAAAAATTAACTAAGTCAGCTTTTAATCAAGATTTTCAGTTCCTAAAGCAAAAACTTGGTAAATTTTTGAAGAGTTTTCTACTTGATTAAATAATAACAAATAATAACTAAATTGGAATTGAAATTAGAAGAAGACGATAAGAACTCTTTTCCTTGATTGCTTGAAATAAGTGTAGGTGTTTTCTCTGAGTGTACGCGAATAGATTTATGTACTTGTGCTTAATTAGTTGGCCAACTATGTATCGCTTGACCAGCTTAAGTAGTCGCAAGAGGCCAAAAGGCCAACTTCGCTGGCTAATTGAGCAAAGAAAATAATGAGACCACAAAATCATAGCACAAAATATGAACTATGCGTTTGGGGACTGTGTGACAGACAGACAGACAGACAGAGCAGAGAGATAGACAGTCGAGATGACTCTCGACATTGAGCACTTTTTTGAGTGACAGTCGGCGTTTCAATTGTTCGGTTTCAATTTCGTGGTTGACAATGGATTTTGCTATATAATTACACGATCTTCAATGCTGTTCGCTGCTGCTTCCCATGGCTTCGCATTCGCCACGCTCCACAGGCAAAGCGGCCACATCTGACAGGGCTAACAAAAAATACTTATATATAGACAACAACAAAAAAAATAAAAAAAAGAGAAAAAATAAATGTGAAGAAAACTGATAGAAAAGTATTAAAATGCATTGTGATTATGCAATGCAATGGCACATACAAAAATTATGAATTATTTTGCTTCCTGTTGCCTGCCTTGCCTTGCCTTGCCTTGCCTTGCTGTTAATTGGCTGTTAAATAATGGCCCAAATGCACTGGGCTGTGAATGTGGGCCACTTGTCATGCTTCATTTGCAATCATAGTTTTCTCTCTCTCTCTCTCTTTCTCTCTATCTGTCTCTCAATATTTTTGCCATCCATAAATTGACCAAGTTTTCGAAGCAATCAAGCATCAGTCGCTCAGTTCAGTCAATCAACTTGCATGCAATCAGCTTAGTTTCGTTATTTCTTCTTCTACTTTATACGCTGTTTTCAAAGGGTAAAGGGGTAAATTGGTTTTTGCGCAAGTACACTTTTTCTTCTTCTTGTTTTGCAATAATAATGATAAGCTATCGCAATACAAATATGCAAGCATTTTGGTCTAATCTATCGAATTTTTTGCCACGCCAAATTATCTATAAGTACCACGATTTTTTGGTAGCTTTATAAATTACACTCTAAAATATTTTCGATTTCTTTCGGAGTGCTAAAAACAAGCTGCCAACATTATTTTAACTTTATTTTATTTTTTGTGGCGAACCAAAAGGCAACTTCAAAATTGGCCATTTACAGCTTAATGATTGCCATATTTTTAGCACTGGGCCATTTGTTTGATCAATAGGCGACTTGCTAAATTTATGTGTATTGCATATGTGAAAGTGCTGTGTGAAAAATTCTTGGCAAGTGAAAGCTCGCTTGGCACTTCTGACACTTGCAACACACTCACAAAGATTGCAACACAGACTTTTACTTGGCATAGACGTGCTGTTCTATATACTCAAGATAATCTTCGCAGATCAAAGAGACAAGCACAGAGAGAGACAGAGAGAAATAGAGAGAGAGGGAGAGACCACAACAAAGCAACATGATTGTCACAAATTGCTGCAGCAATTGTTTTTTTTTGTTGTGGTTACTGTTTGTTGCAGTTGCTGTTGCAGTTGCACTTTTGCTACAGTTTTCTCTGCATGGGTCAGCGGCCATGTAATACATCAATCATAATTTCTGTGTCATTTACTAATCGCTTTACGTTGCTCCTGAGCAGCCGCGATTACCACACGATGATGAATTGAATTTACTATAGTTTTTTCTTCTTTTTTTTAATACGCTTTTTACACTCCTCTCTCTCTCTCTCTCTCGCTGTCTGTCTATCTCTCTTTCGCTCGCTCAGTCTGATAATTAGCCTGGCTATGTGTATTTAAGCCCTTTTGAGTTTTGGCTTCTGCTTTTGCAGCCTTGGTCAAGCGCCTCTCATTCAATCAGATTACTTCACTCTCAAATACAGCTCTTAAGTAGCTTAAAAACTATATTTTAATCTATGTAGCGATAAAGTATTTCAAATAAATAAATACAAAAATAATTAACCATAATTTAATTTTTGTGTTTTTATATTTTTAATTTAATTTTTTCAATGCAAACCAAGTACAAATCTTTGACTTTAGTTTTTACACTGTAGGGTTTGGTTAGGGTTTTTTAAAATGTGTCAAAATGAGCAATCAAGTAAACAACGATATTTGTATATATATATATATATATATATATATTTAATATGATTTCAATCTTTGCAGAATGACGGCTTTGAACTACCCGCAACAAGAGGCACGCATGGCACCAACTGCAAGACAGACGGCAACTGCATTAGGACCAGCAACAACTGCAACGGGAACGGTGGCAGCACACGCCTCTCCGAGCTATTGGGCAGTGGTGGTGGCGCTGGTGTTGGAAGTGTTGCCATGGAGTGCCTGCCAATGAGCGGTCCCCATCCGCATCTAATGTCAACGAGCGGTGCTGGCAATAGCGGCGTCAGTGGCGGCAGCACAGTGGTTGCCTCCCCCACAGCCACTGTAGTGGTTGGCGCCACATATCCACACCATTTGCATCATCATCATCATCTGAACCATTTGAGCCACCATGCGCCATACAGCAATAGCTATGGCAGTCATCCACATCATCCCATACACAGCGAACAGACTAAGTCGCTGCAGGAGCTGCAGCATGAGGTTGGCGCTCTGTTGGAATTCCGAGATCTGGTCATCGAAACGTTTCCCGATCTCAAGCATAAAATGGCCTCCATATCCGTAACACCCACAACGTCCAGTTCGGTGGGTGCATTAGGCGGCAGTCACTCTGTGGGCGGTGGTGGTGGTGGTGGTAGCTCCTCATTAGCAGCCAGGTAAGTGTTGAATATATCAAATATTGACTATCCATCATTGATCAATTATATGCCCCTTTTAGACGTGAATGGGAGCCGGGGATACGCATGAAGCGTAAATTGTCGCACAAGGAACCGTCCACGACGACAGCAGCAGCTGCAGCCGGAGCCGCATCCGCTGGAGTTGAGCCATCGTCGGCGTCATCGTTGACGCGCAGTCGCAGCAATTCGCACAGCGGCAAGAAAGAGCCAAAGAGCGGAGAGAACAACAACGGCAGCGTTGTGCAGGACTCCGGCTTCTCAACGGAGACCAGTTCCTCCAAGGAGGGTCACAGTGCATCCTCCTCCACCAACGGTGCTATGACGGTAAGTTCGTCAATTCTGTAAATATTATGAAACTTATAAATGACACTATCAATTCAACAGGTGGCCATAGCATCGAATCGCCTGAGCTGTGCCGAATCGGATGATGAGCTGCTCAACCTGCTGGATGTCATACACCGCAAATCGAATCGCTTACGCGAGGAGGTCGAACACCTGCAGACCTATGAGCGCCAGTCGGCGGCTGTCAAGGGTCAGAAGGTGAATGCTGGTGGCATGACACCGCAACAGTTTCGGGAGCAAGTGGAGCGACTAAATCGTGAGGATCTGCAGCAGTTGCGCAAGGAGCGAGATCGTCTGCTCGACAAACTGGCCGAAATGGAGGCGGAGACACTGACAGGTCGCATCAAGGCCGCCAAGATGAGCGATCAGGTGGAGGAGCTAATCAGCGTCAAAAAGGATCTCGAGGAGCAGCTGAAGCTGGCCATGGCCCAGAAACTGGAGCTCAGCTCGCGTGTGCAGCAGCTGCAGCTGCAACAGCAACAACAACAGCACCAACAAAGCAAAAGTTCATCCAGGTTGGGAGAAATATAAATCAGATTTATAGAGATGCATTACTAAACTGTTTGTCTTCTTGCAGCGCCAGCCAGTCGGAGTGCTCCAGTCAACGAAACTTTTTATCGTCCGCGACGACGGTGCTCTCCAACAGCAGTCGCCCCCCGAGCCTGAGCAACAACAACAACAACAACAACATTAGCAGCAGCAGCGGTAGCAGCTGCAACAATACATTCCAACCCATAATTGATCAGCAGCCGGAGGCGGCATTCCATCAAAGCTCAGGCAGTGATACAAGAAGACAGCAATTGGGTCGCTTGGATGGCGTTGTAAGCACGCCCGGCGCTCGCAATACCAAATGTCGCATAACGGACTCCAAACGCTTCTCGGCCATACTGCTGGAGACGAATGTGCTCGAGTTGCAGCGGCATCTGCTCACGCTGACCGTACAGAACCAGGTGCTCGCCCAGAAACTGGAATCCTCTGGCAAGTCAAAGGCACAGTTGGCCAAGCGGCTCGATAAGAGCCAAGAGGATACCGAGGAGTTGCGCTTCCAGCTCGAGGAGAAGAACATTGAACTGGAGGGCACCAAGGCCCAGTTGCGTGTCCTCGAGTCCCGGCTGCACAGCAGCAGTAGCACCAATTCGTATCTGAACTCGACATCGCAGCATGACTACGAAACGAATCGATCTGCGGCATCGACGACCCTTATGCTCAGTCGTCGAGGGGTGCCCGATTCCGTGGATACCACAGCAAGTGGAACTGCAACAGCAGCAACAACAGCAATGCCACCGCGCTCGGATCAAATAAGCACGCCCAGCATGAAGGCAATGGTGCCGCTGGCAATGGATGAGCTGCAACAGCATAGCAGCAGCACCGAATCCGCCCACGAGCACGAGCCCAATGATTCCAAGACAATTGTCAATGTGGCCACGCCCAGTCCACTAGGCAGCAGCACACCAACCACCAACAGCAATGGCAACGGCAACATCACGATTGCCGCCCGCGTGATGAGCGCCAGCTTTGAGCAGACGCCACTGCGTAGTCAGGGCTATCGCAAATTCAATAGCGCCAGCAAGCCGAGTAAAATACCGCTGCCGGGCAGCAAAGCTGCCGCCTACTTTGCCGGCAAACCACCAACGGGTAGGCTATCGACGGCGGGTCGCTCACCGCCAACGGTGCACAACAACAGCAGCAACAACAACCACTCGAGCAGTGTCTCCTATGGCAGCAGCAGCAAATCCTCGCTCAGTCGCAGCACTGGCAATCTCAGCCAGAGTCTGAAACGTGCCGATTCCGCTTCGAATCACTCGCTGAGCACCAATACGAGTCGCAGTTCGACTTCCTCGTCGATACCGCTGGCAACCACACCCTACTCGTCCAGCAATCGCAGCAGCAACCACACAGCAACAACAGCAACAACAACGACTCCGTCCCCGCGTGTGCTTCAGAACTCGCCACTGCCCAAGTTGAAGCGCGAAACGCTCAGCTCCCGAGTGCGGCACTTGGACTCGCTGTCGCGTGCCCAGCACACACCAGAGCAACAGCAGCAGCAGCAGCAGCATCATCACAATTTGAGTGGCAGCTCCGGCTCGATAGCGGCACAGTTGAGCACAACGCTGCGCAAGGATCTGCAGATCTCAGCCTATCATCGACGTTCGGCTCCAGTGCCGACTGTGTCGCGACGCTTTAGCAGTGCCTCAGTGGCAAGTGGCAAGTTGGCTCGCGAGGATGCCACAGCCGCAGCAGCAGCAGCAACAGCAACATTGGCCACGCCCACGTCTAGTTATGGCGACAGTGATAGTGGCAAGGTACGCACTTTAAAGTCAACATTTATGGGTTGGTTCAAATGAATATAATAATCTTAGTTACGATATATACTGATACTGATAATAATGAGATACATATACATCTACTATATATATATATATATATATATATATACATATTACTTATTACTGTTTTAATAACGCCTTCGATTACCACAACAACAACAACAACAATAGAGACAAGAACGAAATCCGAAAACACAGATTTTAGTTATCCATAGTTCAACTGGCAGCAAATCTTATTTATACATAATATTAAATCATATACGTTGTACACATACATACACTCATACATACATATATATATATATATATATATATATATATATCGACATCCTGAAATAAACCCCATTTTGTATCTAAACCGATTTCAACTCATTTCCATTAACTCTAAAACTGATCAGAATTATTTATTGAAATTTCGCAAATCTTTAAGAAAAATGTTTGCATATCGAAAATTATTGTTTAGAATTTCTTAAAATGTCTACGAACTTGATTAAATTGGAATATTGGAATATTCGCCCATACTTTTTGAGGCAAAATTCCATTTTTTTTGTAATATTTATTTGTGTGATTAAGAAAAAAGTGTCTCACATTTTCTTTTGACTAATTTTGAGCATTAATTGAAAATGTTTAATGTCCAACTTTGTTGCTTGTACTGATCTGCTAGTTGCTCAAACGAATTATAATTTGAGGCATTCAAAAATGCGCATGAAAATTTCGTAAAAATGCGCAAATCTCGATAAAATGAATTTAAAGATTGTCGGAATTTAAGGTGTTTATTTCATGATGTCAGATAAGTAAATGCATATTGATTATATATAATACCCATACCAACAACTAACCTACGATGCATACAAAACAATCATGATTTATATACGATTAGCATACTATTTAGAACTATGTTTATCTATCTGACTAACAACAAAGCCGTTTAGAAGATCGTCGTGCCTATGCCTTAAATGAAAAACTGATGAAATGAAAAAACAAAAAACAAAAAACAAAAAAATTGTTCTCAATGCCGCCGTGTTGCCTGTTGACCCCTTCAGCCTCCTCTGCTCACCCCCTAACCACGCATGCCATCAAAGGGCTTTATGTATCAAGCATACGCAGTGTGTTGTTTACTTTTTTTTTTTCTTTTTTTTGAGTGTATGTGGTCATCGACCAGTGAAAGGTGCCACAAAGAGCGTCGCCTCCAACTGCCTTGCCTTGAGTGCAGCTATGCAAATTAGTCGCTGCAGCTGCCGCTATAATTAATTAATTAATAAACAACAACAGTAACAATAACCAACAACAATTGCACGCGACACAGCAACAACAAATGTTTTCGCTTTTTTTTTTATACATATATATGTATGTTTATATGGATGTAGAGTATTTTCCTTGTACATACTCGTAAGTGCAACATCATTTACTATATGCAAAGCTCGTAAAGGAAAAAAAAGATAAGAAAAGAAAAACAAATTATGTAAATTGTTTATCATTACATATCGTTATCATCATTATTATTATTATTATTATTATGATTATTATTATTATTAGTTGTCGGTTTCTAATTCAGTGTGAGCGTGTTTAGTTGTAATTATTTCGTTTTTTTTGCGTATATGTATGTATATTTAAAAAAAAATACTGATTATTGTTATCTATATATATCTATGTAAGTTGATGTACGTACCGATTACTTACCAATTCGTTTGGCCTAATTTAAATGCTAATTAATCATTACTTATTGGTCTTAAATATACATATATATATATATCACATATACACTGCATACTCATATATCTATATATATATGTATATGTGTATATATAGAAATATAAACAACAACAAAAAAAAAAACAAACCGAATGTGGGAAATTTAATTTTGTTTAAGCCGCAGCTGCTGAAATGTGTGCTAGCTTATTATTATTATGTTTATTATGCCAGGCCAACTGCTCGCCAATCAATCATTTTGACTACTAAACAACATCATCATCATTACCATCATCATAATGTTCATCAGCATTATCATCCTGCTTGGTCAACGTTCAAGAAACTAATCACAAAACGCCTTACTCAAGAACTCACACAAATATTAAAACATGTTTCAAATCGATCGAACAACAACAACAACAGCAACAACATCAACAACAAGTGCTGTAAACACTAAATATTTGTATCTAATGCTGTAATTTCTTTTTTACTTTTACTTTTTTTCTTTCTGTCTACTCCAAAATGTATAAAAAAAAACAAAACCAAACCAAAATACGTAAAACGCAACAAACGAAATGTTTGTTGTCATTCCTATTTTTGTATATTCAAAAAAAATATACATTTATATATATATACATCCTCAAATCCAAAAACCTGCCCGCCCACCCAACAAACCAAAACAAACACCAAAAAAAAAAAACAGCCTATTGAAAACTGTCACTAAACAAAAAACAAAAACCAAATTGTGAAAAACTCTTCCTAACGATTATGTAAAGCTGCAAGAACAAAATGCCACATATAACCGGATACCGTTGGAAAATCATGTACATTGTTTTATAAATGTGTGGACTATGGTGGTGTGTTGATTGATTGATTGATATTGATATTGATTGACGTTGGTGGTGAACAATTTAAGCTGCATGCCACAAAAAATGAAAATGCTAACAAACAAAACCAAAAAAAAACAAAACACGACAATCGGGAGGCTTACTTTTTGGTAACGATGATAACTAAAGGAGGCGCCTATATAGATCAGCTCATATCAGATCTCAGCTCCGATCCGATCCGCTTCGCTTCGTCCTCAGCTGCTCAGCTCGCCAGTGCTGCACAACTCAGCTTGTTCTGTACTGTAGATCGTTTGTCGGGTTTTTGTTTCGAGCCAAAGACAAAGAACTAAGACACTTTGCCGCAATTATGTTATACGCGTAAGTCTCTCTCTAATTTTGTAGGTTAAGCTACCCCTCTACCACCCCCACCCCCCCAAAAAAAAAACCACCCTTGCACAACACAGCTTTTATTTATTATTTCTCTGCTTATCCAACACTGCACCAACAAAAAAGCAGGCAATTCGCTTGACTTTCGTTTTGTGGTACTCTTTGTATTTTTGTAGTTAGTTTTGCAGTAGTTTTTAAACACACACACAGATACACACACATACAGATACAGACACAGAAGTTTACACTTTTTCGCTGTCTCTTTCTCTCTCTAATTTCCAATGCAGGCAAAAACCCAAAACTGATCCATAAAGTAAGCACCTCAATATATTGATTATCTTTGGAGAAACGGATATGCTTTGCAGTCGTTAATTTGTTTATTTACTGTACTATATACAACCTTAAGTATTGGCTGCGGTTCTCTAAACTCTTTCTTCGCTAAATGCTAATCGAGATACTTTTGTGTTTTTTATCTAACTTTTGGTGCCTCTAAAACCATAAACATTATGTCTTTAATACCCAAAATGCCTTGTTTCTGTGTTTCCTATATGCATTTCTTTTTTTTTTGTTCTCCCGATACACCGATGTGAACTCAAATTTGTGATATATATATTCTATTTTCTTTTGCTCTTCTCGATTGCACAGAATTTGGCAAATATTGCAACTAAGCCAAATTTCCGTTTCAATAACAACAATTGGCAGTTATGGCAAACAACAAACAACAACAACAACAATAACAACAACAATTACAAAATGAACAACCAGAAAAATCGCACATTTATGGAACCATTGAAATATATCAAAGAGCAGGATGATGAGAATATATCCGAGGAGACGGCCTACGATTCGTATTACACACAATATACAACGCCCGATTCCATGGATTGTGGCAGCGACAATCTGCTGGTCACGTTCGACTATGGTTACAGCGATTCCATTGGGCCACCAAATGCTGGTGCAGATGTAACCACAGCTGAGGATGAGGATGGAGCTGGGGCTGATGCTGAGGCGGGGGAAGCTGACTATGCCCTTTGGTTTGGCATGCCACAACATGATGCGTGGGCGTTTCAGGTGCATCATGTGCAGCACAAGGAGCAGAGTCTACAATCCCTGATATCCTACGATGTAGACGACTTTGAGGAGCAATCGGAACCAGAATCCGAGCGAGCAGAAAATGAAGAAGTATTTTATGATAGCATTGAAGGTTGATCATGGCAGAGTCGATAGAGAACAGCATTATATCGAAAATGTTGTTTTATTGGTGGAAAAAATCTTTAGTTTTCTAAAAATGTATGCTTAAAATATTTTTGCTAGAGAAGTTTGACATTATATATTTCAGCAGCGGCAGTTTTATAATATGTAATTTAACTAGTCTACGAGAGTAATTTTCCAAACACAGTTAGGCAAGAGAAAAAAAAAACATTGTTTTGTATGTATTTTAGGTAGTGTATGTATTTTGTATGTACAGTTTGAAAACATGATTTATAAAGAATAATAATTATGTATATGTATATGTTATGTATGTCATATTTTGAATAGTCCATTTACTCAGCTCATCGAGACCCTATGTAAATTGTTTACTTCCTATTTATAGCTATAAAGTCTACTTAAAGTATATGCATACCCTGAGCATCATTTATATCAAATTGATTGTGTAAATGTAAAAGTCGTCGATAAGTTTAATATTATTATCATTATTATTATTATTATTATTATTATTATTGTGCACTATGCTATACTACTTATTTGTACTCTCAAACTAATTTAATGAACTCGTATTAGAATGCAGCTATACCCTACAATTTAGTTGTTAATTATGGAAATTTAGTTAACACACACACACACATATTGCATGGAATGTACGTACGTGTACAGTTATATACTATATATAGGTATATCTGGTACATAGTGTGGATTGTATTAGACCAGCAATCAAATGAATTAATTGTCTTATCGTATCCTGTTATCAAAATGCGTTTACTACATTTATAATACAAACAAAACCGAACATAAAATCAAATGCAAAAGTTGAACCACAAGTTCGACACTTAAAAAAACAAAAACAACAAACCACTATTATTAATTATTCAGAAAAAAAACTTTGTGAAATGTAAGCATATATCAAATAAAAATAGCAATTGTAATTGAAGACAACATACTTATTGAAAAACGAAACAAAAACTACAAAAATCAAAAATAAAATCTAAAAAAAAAATATTCAATTTATTAGCGTCTTTTATTTTTAGCTCATAAATCAAAGCAATAAAGTGGCAATAATTTAAATTCATTGAAACGAAATCTGGCCGTTGTGTTTGTGCTAAAAATCACAGTCAGAATGGAAGTCGTCAAGCTGCATAGAAGCCGGCTCTGAAATACCCTATCCCATTTCCTAAACTGGTCCATAACTGGAACTTGTTGGATTTCAGCAGAAAGTCTTGCAACTGGTTAAAACAGATGTTTAAATTTTTTTTTTTAAATCATTACCAATTTAGAAGGAGTTATTGAGGTAATTTCTAAAAAAAAGTAGTAAAACATCTGTTTTTACAAGAAAGTTTGATCAGAGTACTTAAATGACGCATCTGTCGCCACTTATACGAACATCTGTTGCAAGTTTTACAAGGAAGATACATGCCAAGAAACTTTTGCAATAGAAAAAGTTGGACTGAAACTTTTGCCAATTTACAACTTATCCAATTTACACTTTAACAAGTTGCATTACAAGTTTTTTCAGATGGCTAAGCGAATGAATAAATATAACACAAACATAGTGACCGAGTCGATATACCTTTTAATTGGAGGAGGAGGCGAGGTATTTACAATTGACAAATATTGAGTCTCGTTTCGAGTCGCGTTTCTATTCCATCTTCAGTGGTCAGTGCCAATAACTAATATCCCAGCGAATTTCACATGTGGAATGCTTATGTGCCGATTGCTCGCATAATTCAAATGCCAGACAGAGTGAAGCAGAGAGAGAGAGAGGGGCGAGAGGCAAGGAGAGAGTAAGTGAGCGAGTACAGCGCTCTTTGTTTAAATTGGCCAGTGCTTGTTGTAACAGTCTTCAAATATGTCTCTCGGGGTGGCAGCAACAACCAGTTGGCTTAATACATGCCTCGTTAGTAGAACGTCTGCGGAACGGGTTTGCTTTGAAAATCGATTTCGATTTAATATGTGTGCGGGCTAATAAAACGCTTTAGAGATTACCACTAAAAACTCTGAGCACTACACAGCGAAAAAAAACAGCATAAATTATACTGGATGTGTTCAAAAAAAAAATCTTAAGCATAAAATATACCCTTAAAAAAGTGTTTTACGTTTACTTTCAAAATCGAATCCATGTAGATCTTAACTTGAGGCTAAAATTGGCTTTTAAGATTACCAAATAATGACTAAAAGCTGAAGTTGCAGCCAAACATGGATTTCGATGAGATTCTAGCCAAGTGCGGCAATAGCCATCGTTATCAGTATCTGCTATTGGCACTCTATGGTTACCTGATGGTCGTCGTGTCCATGCACTACTTCTCCCAGAATGTGATCAGTTTTGTGCCCGACCACTGGTGCTATCACGAGCAGCTGGAGGATCGTAGCTTTGCCCAGATCGAGGCCATCTACAATCAGTTCGAGAAACCTTCATGCACCCGACTGGAAAGTGTTGATTTAGATGGATTGAATGTGACTGTGAGCGAGAAGCGTTGTGATCGCTGGATTTATAACTATGATTTTGGATTTAGGAGTATGAACACAGAGGTGAGTTATTCACTAGTTGTTTGTTTATTTTTCTGTTATTGAAATATTATTGGCATTATCTTATCTGGCTGTGTAATCAGCTTGATTGGGTCTGCGATGCGGCTTACAAGCCACGCGTGGGGCAATCTTTTTTCTTTGTGGGCTCCATGTGTGGCACGCTTTTATTTGGCGTGTTGGGTGATCGAATTGGACGGATTAAGGCGCTCATTTTGGCCAATTGGTGCGGCTTCTTTGGCGACTTTGTGACCATCTTTACACGGAGTGTGACTGCATTTTCGATAACTCGTTTCGTTTCTGGCCTGGCCGCAGACGCAAACTCGTATCTGATGTTCATTCTAAGTAAGTGTTTGCCAATTGCCAGCAGAAATATGTTCCAATTTATTTTTTATATATTTCATTAATCAGTTTTTGAATATGTTTCGCCATCGATGCGCAATGTGGGTCTAAACACGGTTTTGGGCATTTTCTACTCATTGGGCCTAATTTGCGCGTCCTGGCTAGCTGTGCTCGTAGGCAATTGGCGCCTGTATCTCGCCTGCTCCTCGCTGCCACTGCTGTTGGTCACGCTCTTCTACGGCCTGGTGCAGGAGAGCGCCCAGTGGCTGGTCACACGCAACGATATCGATGGCGCCATCCGACGTCTGCGACGTGTGGCCACAATCAATCGACGCGTGGTCAGCGATGATGACTTCAAGGCTTTCAACAGCTACTGTCAGCAGCACTACCACAAGGTAGCAGACGGCGATGGCGATGGCGATGGCGGGGGCGGAGGCGGAGGCGAGGAGCGGCAAGCCAAGCTTCTTGACATGCTGAAGACGCCACGCATGCGCAGCAGCGCATTTAAAATGCTGCTCATTTTGTAAGTGAGACTTCCTCACGCAATAAGCATTTTTTATACTCTAGTGCCTAATATCTTCAAAGTTACTCAAAGCTTAAATTGATTAGTATCATGATGGGGTAATATCCTGTCAATCTACCTTACAGATTTTTACTGTACTATACTATACTTTACTACTTTACTTTCGATTATTCAATGACCGAAGCTGTATCAGTCCAAAGTGAAGCCTGACACTTCCGTCTAAATTTTAGCCAGTGACTTAAAACTCCTACTCACACATATCTTATATTAAACTGAAAGCTTCAATTTATTAATAACACAAAGCTCCAATAATTTAAAAGACTAAGTCGTGTTAATATATATACTCCGCTCTTGTCCACTCAATATCTTAAATAATTTAAGAGTTAAGATGATGAGGCTTTATGTATGATTATATTCTTCAAAACTCCAGTCCTGCGTGAAAATGATTTTGCATATTTTTTATTAGCTGTTACTTAAACTTGTAACAGAGTATTGCCCAGTCGGATATGTTTGACTGGAAATTTTTTTGCTGGCATCACATTTAGCTTATTTTCTCGCTCGAGACTATGTCACTTTCAACAAAACAAGCTGTTATATAAGCGAGTCTCATCAAATCAAAATTCACAAGAAAGAAAAAAAAACTGGCACGCTTTAATATGTTTCTGAATATTCACAGCATCATTGTGGTGCCCTGCTACAATACCCTGGCACGCAATGTGGAGGGACTGGGTATATCGCCGTTTATAATGTTCTCGCTGACGGCGTTGACGTTGCCACCATCGGGGTATCTGCAGGGCGTGTTGCAGGACGCCACTGGCCGCAAGATGACCGCCTTCAGTTGGATGGCAATTACGGGTATTTTCGCAGGAGCCGCAGGACTCGTTATAGCACAGGGTGAGAATGGTAGCGTAGTGCTACTAGTCGGCTTGACACTTGTGGCACGCTTCGGCGTCTCGATTGCGGATGGTGCAAGTTCACAGCTCTGCACCGAACTGATACCGACTTGTGTGAGGGGCAGTGGGGTTGCTGTGGTGCACGTTGCTGGCTTTGCGGCATCTTTCCTAGCACCGTACATTCTGCACTTGGGCACGTACTTCAAGTCGGCACCCTCTGTAATCCTGGTCCTGCTCTTCTTCTTGGGTGCCTATGTCTGTCTGCTGCTTCCCGAGACACGCCACAGGAAGCTGCCCATGTCTCTCGCCGAGGGGGAGGAGTTTGGCAAGGGCGAGCGAATGTTTGATTTTCTGCAGCATTTGCGCAAACAGCCGGACTCAAAGGAAACTGAGCTCCAGGCAGAGCTGAAAACGACGGAAATTATAGATACATAAGATAAGATAGTTGCAATTCCAGAATCGAACGAATTAACTCCTCTTTATTAATTCAATATTAATTTTAATTTAAGCAAAATTGTATAACATTCCATTAAAAAATATTATAAATTATAGTTTCACTTATATATCAAATAATATTAATTAAAGTAAAATTACATATTAATCCAGAAAGCATAGCTAGATCAAGAAACGCTTGCCTCTTAAGTATAATTTTGATGCTCGAAGAATTTCATATATGTATGTCACACCAAATATGTTTATTTCTTAAAAGCTTAAATCAGTTTTCTACTTTAATTAAATACAAATAAAATGTAAAAAACACAATTCGAGTTTCAACAAAAACATTTTAAATGAAATGCCAAAGGTCTGAAGTCGATAAGTCCCAGATTAAGCAAAAAAAAACTTTAAAGAGCATGTTTTTGTTTACTTCTCTTGCAGCTACACTCAGAAGAAAAGTCAACCAATAATGAAAATCGGCCTCAAAATTGGACCGTTTTTCGGGTTTATAGAAATAGTTTCTAAATATAAGTAAAAAATAAGGTAAGGTCAGAATTAAATTAAATTAAATTAGATAATTTGCTTTCTGAGTTGTAAGGTAAGTTTGGCGAGTTCCTAAAATGAAGAACGTATTTTTATGAGTGTACTGCACTGTAAATACTCATTTGTTTTCCTTTGCTTATCGAAAGTGAAACATGTCAGTTGCCTAAATTTACAACCCTTAAGCGATGCTACTTAAAGCTGGGTCCCTTCTGATGGTGGCGAGAAGCGTAATCAAATTAGTAGACCGGGTGGCTTATCAAGTGGCATACAATTAGAACGCTTTTCAAAACTCGTTCTTAGCGTTTTCGCCAAAGAGCAGCTAGGGATCACGCCAGCTGGCAGAATACGTGTGGCATCGGCCGAGTGCTGACTGGCTGACTGACGAGCTGGCGCCCACACAGCAATAACAAAAATAATAATAAAAACTAATCTGACGCGCGCCATGGATTTTGATGATATACTGGCCAAGTGCGGCAATAGCCATCGCTATCAGTATCTGCTGCTGGGGCTCTACAGTCTACTGATGTTTGTCACAGCGATGCACTGCTTCTCCCAGAATGTGATCAGTTTTGTGCCCGATCACTGGTGCTATCACGAGCAGCTGGAGGATCGTAGCTTTGCCCAGATCGAGGCCATCTACAATCAGTTCGAGAAACCATCATGCACCCGACTGGAAAGTGTTGATTCAGATGGATTGAATGTGACTGTGAGCGAGAAGCGTTGTGATCGCTGGATTTATAACTATGATTTTGGATTTAGGAGTATGAACACAGAGGTGAGTTATTCACTAGTTGTTTGTTTATTTTTCTGTTATTGAAATATTATTGGCATTTTCTTATCTGGCTGTGTAAACAGCTTAATTGGGTCTGCGATGCGGCTTACAAGCCACGCGTGGGACAATCTTTTTTCTTTGTGGGCTCCCTGTTTGGAACGTTTATATTTGGTCAGCTCGGAGATAAAATTGGCCGGATTAAGGCACTCATTTTGGCCAATTGGTGCGGCTTTTTGGGTGACTTCTCGACCATCTTTACTAGCAGTTTGACAGCTTTTTCGATAACTCGTTTCGTTTCTGGCCTTGCCGTGGAAACCAACACATATCTCATGTATATTCTGGGTGAGCATCGCTCTCAAAATCTTTGCAAAAATATTTACTATTTACTAAATTTTCGATACATGTAATTGCAGTTCTCGAATATACATCTCCGGCAATTCGCAACTGGGGTTTGACTGTCACCATGGGTCTCTTCCGCTGTTTGGGCATGGTTAGTGCGTCAGGGTTGGCGATACTCGTGGGCAATTGGCGTCGGTTCCTCACCTGCTCCTCGCTTTCGCTGCTGCTGGTCACACTCTTCTATTTCCTGATGCAGGAGAGCGCCCAGTGGCTGGTCACTCGCAACGACATCGATGGCGCTGTCCTGCGATTACAGAGAGTGGCCAAATTCAATCGTCGCCACCTCAACGATGAAGATATCAATGCATTTCGCAGCTACTGTCAGATTAACGGCAACAACAAAGAGCAGCAAGGCAAAGACAAACAGGACAAGCTGATGGACATGTTCAAGACGCCGAATCTGCGCAGAGTATTAATCCAAATGCTGATCGTATTGTAAGTGTTATAGTTACTAGTTCCCATTTATGTGTCTATTCCAATGCTGTCTGTCATTTTAGCACGATTGTTTGCGTCGGCTACAATACGATGGCACGCAATGTTGAGGGTCTGGGCATATCACCATTGATAATGTTGGCCCTGACCGCCTTGACGGTGTTTCCCTCTGGCTTAATGCTGGCGGTTATGCAGAAGCGGATTGGCCGCAAGTGTAGCGCGGTGTCATCGATGATACTCACAGGACTCTTTTCAGCAGCCAGTGGCATAGCCTTGTCGCTGTGGCAACAACCCGGCGTCGTGCTTTTGGTCTGCCTGACGATGATCTCGCGTTTGGCTGTCGCTCTCTGCTTTGGCTCCACATTGATGTTCGCCACAGAGCTGGTGCCCACTTGTGTGCGATCTCGTGGCCTGGCTGTGGCTCACATGGCCGGAGCAGCTGCCTCTCTGCTCTCGCCCTACATCCTGCACCTGGGCATATACTACAAGGCAATGCCTTCGATTATTACGTGCCTGCTGTTCTTCATTTGCGCCTATATTTGCCTGCACCTGCCGGAGACGGGCAACAGGAAGCTGCCCATTAATTTGGCAGAGGGAGAGCTGTTTGGGCGGGGGGAACGCATGTTTGACTTTATAAGGAATAGGACTAAGCCGCAGACTAAAGCTGATGTCGATGACAAACTGGAAGCTGAGACGCAACAGAAACTCATATCTTAATCAATTTCTAAGTTCAATTTGGAAGCATTTCGGCAGCAGCTCATTAAAGTATTTGAAATAAAATATATAATATATCAAATAATATTAATTAAAGTAAAATTACATATTAATCCAGAAAGCATAGCTAGATCAAGAAACGCTTGCCTCTTAAGTATAATTTTGATGCTCGAAGAATTTCATATCTGTATGTTACTCCATATACATATGTTAATTTCCTAAAAGCTTAAATCACTTGTCTACTTTAATTATATACAAATAAAATGTCAATAAACTTTGTGCGGAGACCATTAATCAAATAGTATTTCTAATTGAAAACTTTATTATTTTATACAATTCATGGTCATGAACATGGACATTCTAAATGAAATGCCAAAGCTCTGAAGTCACAGATGAAATAAAATGCGTGAAAAAAAACTTTAAGAGCATGTTTTTTTTTAGTTCTCTTGCAGCTACACTCACAAGAGAAGTCGACCAATAATGAAAATCGGCCTCAAAATTGGACCGTTTTTCGAGTTTATATAAGAATATCTAAATATAAGAAAAATTCTCTTAAAATTAAAAAGTCCGAAGCCAAAAATATGGTCTTATTTATATTTTTTATACAATAAATATAAGTAAAAAATAAGGTAAGGTCAGAATTAATCCGTGTACACACTTTGCAATGCATACCCTGGAAATTATATGAATTTTCTTGCATACATTGGTTATTAGAAAGCGACAAGCTACAGTTATAGATAGTTTGCTTTCTGAGTTATAAGGTAAGTTTGGCGAGTTTTTTTGAGTGTACTGCACTGTAAATACTCATTTGTTTTGCTTTGCTTATCGAAAGTGAAACATATCAGTTGCCTAAATTTACAACCCTTAAGCAATGCTACTTAAAGCTGGGTCCCTTCTGATGGTGGCGAGAAGCGTAATCAAATTGGTAGACCGGGTGGCTTATCAAGTGGCGTCGAGCGTTTATCAACTGAGGAGAGAGCAATACAGAGGCAACTATTTATAGTGTGTGTACAATATTGTTAGACATAGTTGAGTCTCAGCTGATTCTCAGTTTTCGCCAAAGAGGCAGCTAGCGATCACGTCAGCTGGCAGTACGCGTGTGGCATCGGTCGAGTGCTGACTGGCTGACTGACGAGCCCACACAGCAATAACAACAATAATAATAAAAACAAAACGAATCGAGGGCCACCGTGTCGCTTGAATCTCAGTCTCAATGGCTGTTATCTTGACGCGCGCCATGGATTTTGATGATATACTGGACAAGTGCGGCAATAGCCATCGATATCAGTATCTGCTGCTGGGGCTCTACAGTCTACTGATGTTTGTCACAGCGATGCACTGCTTCTCCCAGAATGTGATCAGTTTTGTGCCCGATCACTGGTGCTATCACGAGCAGCTGGAGGATCGTAGCTTTGCCCAGATCGAGGCCATCTACAATCAGTTCGAGAAACCATCATGCACCCGACTGGAAAGTGTTGATTCAGATGGATTAAATGTGACTGTGAGCGAGAAGCGTTGTGATCGCTGGATTTATAACTATGATTTTGGATTTAGGAGTATGAACACAGAGGTGAGTTATTCACTAGTTGTTTGTTTATTTTTCTGTTATTGAAATATTATTGGCATTTTCTTATCTGGCTGTGTAAACAGCTTAATTGGGTCTGCGATGCGGCTTACAAGCCACGCGTGGGACAATCTTTTTTCTTTGTGGGCTCCCTGTTTGGAACGTTTATATTTGGTCAGCTCGGAGATAAAATTGGCCGGATTAAGGCGCTCATTTTGGCCAATTGGTGCGGCTTTTTGGGTGACTTCTCGACCATCTTTGCTGGCAATTTGACAGCTTTTTCGATAACTCGTTTCGTTTCTGGCCTTGCCGTGGATACCAACACATATCTCATGTATATTCTGGGTGAGCATCGCTCTCAAAATCTTTGCAAAAATATTTACTATTTACTAAATTTTCGATACATGTAATTGCAGTTCTCGAATATACATCTCCGGCAATTCGCAACTGGGGTTTGAGTGTCAGCATGGGTGTCTTCTATTGTTTGGGAATGGTTTGTGCTTCAGGGTTGGCGATACTCGTGGGCAATTGGCGTCTGTTCCTCACCTGCTCCTCGCTTTCGCTGCTGCTGGTCACACTCTTCTATTTCCTGATGCAGGAGAGCGCCCAGTGGCTGGTCACTCGCAACGACATCGATGGCGCTGTCCTGCGATTACAGAGAGTGGCCAAATTCAATCGTCGCCACCTCAACGATGAAGATATCAATGCATTTCGCAGCTACTGTCAGATTAACTGCAACAACAAAGAGCAGCAAGGCAAAGACAAACAGGACAAGCTGATGGACATGTTCAAGACGCCGAATCTGCGCAGAGTATTAATCCATATGCTGATCGTATTGTAAGTGTTATAGTTACTAGTCCCCATTTATGTGTCTATTCCAATGCTGTCTGTCATTTTAGCACGATTGTTACCGTCAGCTACAATACGATGGCACGCAATGTTGAGGGTCTGGGCATATCACCATTGATAATGTTGGCCCTGACCGCCTTGACGGTGTTTCCCTCTGGCTTAATGCAGGCGGATATGCAGAAGCGGATTGGTCGCAAGGGTACCGCGGTGCTATCGATGCTACTCACAGGACTCTTTTCAGCAGCCAGCGGGATATACTTGACGCTGTGGCAACAACCCGGCGTCGTGCTTTTGGTCTGCCTGACGATGGTCTCGCGTTTGGCTGTCTCTCTCTGCCTTGGCTCCACATTTTTGTTCTCCACAGAGCTTGTGCCCACTTGTGTGCGATCTCGTGGCTTGGCTGTGGCTCACATGGCCGGAGCAGCTGCCTCTCTGCTCTCGCCCTACATCTTGCACCTGGGCATATACTACAAGGCACTGCCTTCGATTATTATGTGCCTGCTGTTCTTCATTTGCGCCTATATTTGCCTCCTCCTGCCGGAGACGGGCAACAGCAAACTGCCCATTAATTTGGCAGAGGGAGAGCTGTTTGGGCGGGGGGAACGCATGTTTGACTTTATAAGGAATAGGACTAAGCCGCAGACTACAGCTGATGTCGATGACAAACTGGAAGCTGAGACGCAACAGAAACTCATATCTTAATCAATTTCTAAGTTCAATTTGGAAGCATTTCGGCAGCATCTCATTAAAGTATGTGAAATAAATTGTAAACACTTATGGAGTGATAGACTACATATAACATATCCTGCAAGAGTGCTGAAGCGTGAAACACCAAAATTAAGGCATGCGAAAGTATTTAAAAAGAAGACAAAAATATCAGAACATAATATTTGAGCAGGGAAGCTAATCATCCGACTACCTCTTAAGTTTGTACAAATGTTATAATATTTACTCTCGTCAAAGCCTTAATAAATGATGTATACATCTGCTTATAAATAATGAACTATGAATAATAAACAGATGGAAGATGGTATACGAAACATGGTTTCATTATGACCCCACATGAATTTGTTTAATAAATTAAAAACTCATTCAAGCATATTTTGCATATCTATACATATGTATATGACAAAACACCATCTGACGCCGCTCTTTAGTCACTCTTTCGTTAATACTCAGTATTGAAAATATAATCTAATTATTTGCACAAAATGAGTATTCTTCCTGATTATATTCCAATTGTTTCTTTTACATATAAGTCTATATTTGTAGTAAATAAACAGACTATAAAAATATTATTATTGCAATAGACACATCTCTCTTTGTGTGTAGCTTTCTTTGTGGTTAATTGCAGGCTCGTTTTATCTCATTTTAAATAACTTCCTGAAATGGCATATTGCTTGAGCTTAACTGATTTTACGGCCCCAATGTTATCTAACTAAGCGACACGGAAAAGCATAATATAATAAAACGAAAGTATGCCGCATATTTTGCATGAGATCAATTTAGACAATATAGAAGCAGAAAATTGAAGCTGGTTCGTGTATTTGCTAACCCCTTCAATTACCAGTAAAGAAAATATGATGCTGAGCTACAATTTAGTGTGAACCTAAAAGTATGCCGCAATTTTGATTTGCAGAAACCTTCAAAAATCTATTATTATCACAAAAAGGCGTTTTTTAAGCACACAAAGTATTTTTATTTGGCTTAATTTGTGTGTCGGAGAACTTGTATAATTGCTAGAGTGTTTAAGTGCTAGAGGTTTAATTACAAAGATGCAAAGATATATGACTAGTGACGGTTATATTTTATGACATTATATGTGCGATATTAAATATGACAGCTTTCAGATAAAAAGCTCTCACAAAAATTGAATAAGATATCAGATTCTATGCGTATACAGAACCGACAGTCATGATGCGTTCTAAGTAAACATTCTAAAACAACAAATTTGCTATATGACTTTCGAATTGTAGATAAATATTGTCTCTCATCGTTCATATAAAACAAACTTAAAAATCACGCTATTTAGATTTACGAATTGGCACAAGAAAATATCTAACAGCAACAAACAGTGTATCGTCACGATTCGGATATAGTATAGAGAATATGTACAGCTGTACATATATATATAAACACCCACATAGATGCGGAATTCTCGCGAGCGCGGCGCTTCAGATAAACGCCGGTCTCTCTGTGCAGTTTAATGTGAATAAGCGAATTTACTTAAATAATAAAACATTTCTTTCGTAACGGACGGATAGACGGATGGAAACAAAGAGCGCTGGTAGACACGCAAATGCGATAAGGCGGCAAAACACCAGCAACTATCTTATCGGAATCGGAATGAGACATTCGGATTGCAAGTGTGGTTGTGGCTCAACGGTTTTAGTATTAGTCGAATCTCAGCCGGAGCCGAGTATAGAGTGGAGTGGAGAGAAAGGATCGCATTATGGATTTTGATAAAATTCTGGAAAAGTGCGGGGATGCCGGTCGCTATCAGTATCTAATGCTGCTGCTGCTCGGTTACATTGCGTTTACCAGCACTGTGCACTACTATTCCCAGAACATAATCGGATTTGTGCCTCAACATTGGTGCTATCACGATCAGCTGGAGAAACGCAGTCACGACGAAATCGCCGCCATCTACGCTCCATTTGGCAAGGATGCCTACTGCACACGTCTGGAGACGATCGAGTGGCTCGAAGATGGCCACAATCTGACTGTGAGCAGCAAGAGTTGCGATCGCTGGATATACAAATATGACTATGGATTTCGTAGCATGAATGCCGAGGTGAGTAAATACAAATTTGAATAAATAAATAAAATAAAAGTTAAATAAATCATAATAATAAAAAAAACTAAATAATATAAAATAAAAATAATAAAATATTATACAAACTAAAAATACATATCACTGTGTTGATTTTAAAGATATTCTGAATCTGTTTCATAGTGTAATTTATTAATTAAAGTAATTATAATTATTATTATTATTTATATCATTTATTATTAGCTCAATTGGGTCTGTGAGGATGCGTACAAGGCTCGCATTGGGCAGTCGATGTTTTTTTTGGGCTCTTTGCTGGGCACATTTTTCTTTGGCATGTTGGGCGATCATATTGGACGCGTTCGTGTTGTAATCTTGGCCAATCAGTGTGGATTTGTCGGCGATTTTCTTACCACGTATGCGACGAATCTGGTTCAGTTTAGTGCCTTCCGCTGCATCTCTGGCTTGGCTGCAACCGCAAATTATTATCTCATGTTTATTCTGGGTAAGCATTGCGTATCTGCTCACCTCTTAATCAGCTCTGCTCGACTGATGCTTTCGATCTCTTCTCCACCATCCCCTCCAATCAGTGCTGGAGTACTTGGCGCCCAAGTTAAGAAATTTGGCTCTCAGCGGCACACTTGGAATCTGTTGTTGTTTGGGTGCTTTGGTGGCGCCATGGCTTTCTGTGTTGGCTGGCAACTGGCGGATTTATTTGACTTTCTCAGCGCTGCTGCAGCTGATCGTGGCCCTCTTCTATTTTGTGGTGCAGGAGAGCGCCCAGTGGCTGATCACACGCAACAACGTTGAGGGTGCCATTGCCAGACTGAAGCACATCGCCCATTTTAATGGTTGCAAGGTGCTGCCCTCAGATTTTGAAGCATTTCGACAACATTGTGCGAACAAACGGAAACAGGATAAGCAACAGCAAAAGGCAACGTTGTTGGATCTCCTGCGAACTCCCCATTTGCGCCAAACGGCGCTAATTATGGTCGTGACTTTGTAAGTACGACGATCAGATTAATAATCTTCCTCAATTTTAGAAAATCAGAAAGGGTAACTCACATTATTATTCAGAATGTACAATTATTAAGTTCAATGCGATTTTTTTCTGAGTGTGGCATATACATATATGCAGTATTTTGGAGCGTATATATATAACTGTACGTATATTATTGGCTATTTGCTGTTTGCTTTCGCTTTTCAAAACTCGTTCTTAGCGTTTTCGCCAAAAAAGCAGCTAGCGATCTCGTCAGCTGGCAGTATACGTGGCATCGGCCGAGTGCTGACTGGCTGACTGACGAGCTGGCGCCCACACAGCAATAACAACAATAATAATAAAAACTAAACGAATCGAGGGCCACCGTGTCGCTTGAATCTAAATCTCAATGGCTGCTATCTTGACGCGCGCCATGGATTTTGATGATATACTGGCCAAGTGCGGCAATAGCCATCGATATCAGTATCTGCTGCTGGGGCTCTACAGTCTACTGATATTTGTCACATCGATGCACTGCTTCTCCCAGAATGTGATCAGTTTTATGCCCGATCACTGGTGCTATCACGAGCAGCTGGAGGATCGTAGCTTTGCCCAGATCGAGGCCATCTACAATCAGTTCGAGAAACCATCATGCACCCGACTGGAAAGTATTGATTCAGATGGATTGAATGTGACTGTGAGCGAGAAGCGTTGTGATCGCTGGATTTATAACTATGATTTTGGATTTAGGAGTATGAACACAGAGGTGAGTTATTCACTAGTTGTTTGTTTATTTTTCTGAAATATTTTTTATTGAAATATTATTGGCATTATCTTATCTGGCTGTGTAAACAGCTTAATTGGGTCTGCGATGCGGCTTACAAGCCACGCGTGGGACAATCTTTTTTCTTTGTGGGCTCCCTGTTTGGAACGTTTATATTTGGTCAGCTCGGAGATAAAATTGGACGGATTAAGGCGCTCATTTTGGCCAATTGGTGCGGCTTTTTGGGTGACTTCTCTACCATCTTTGCTGGCAGTTTGACAGCTTTTTCGATAACTCGTTTCGTTTCTGGCCTTGCCGTGGATACCAACACATATCTCATGTATATTCTGGGTGAGCATCGCTCTCAAAATCTTTGCAAAAATATTTACTAATAACTAAATTTTTGGATACATGTAATTGCAGTTCTCGAATATACATCTCCGGCAATTCGGAACTGGGGTTTGACTGTCACCATGGGTGTCTTCTACTGTTTGGGCATGGTTTGTGCTTCAGGGTTGGCGATACTCGTGGGCAATTGGCGTCTGTTCCTCACCTGCTCCTCGCTTTCGCTACTGCTGGTCACACTCTTCTATTTCCTGATGCAGGAGAGCGCCCAGTGGCTGGTCACACGCAACGACATCGATGGCGCTGTCCTGCGATTACAGAGAGTGGCCAAATTCAATCGTCGCCACCTCAACGATGAAGATATCAATGCATTTCGCAGCTACTGTCAGATTAACGGCAACAACAAAGAGCAGCAAGGCAAAGACAAACAGGACAAGCTGATGGACATGTTCAAGACGCCGAATCTGCGCAGAGTATTAATCCAAATGCTGATCGCATTGTAAGTGTTATAGTTACTAGTCCCCATTTATGTGTCTATTCCAATGCTGTCTGTCATTTTAGCACAATTGTTACCGTCGGCTACAATACGATGGCACGCAATGTTGAGGGTCTGGGCATATCACCATTGATAATGTTGGCCCTGACCGCCTTGACGGTGTTTCCCTCTGGCTTAATGCTGGCGGTTATGCAGAAGCGGATTGGTCGCAAGGGTAGCGCGGTGTCGTCGATGCTACTCACAGGACTCTTTTCAGCAGCCAGTGGCATAGCCTTGACGCTGTGGCAACAACCCGGCGTCGTGCTTTTGGTCTGCCTGACGATGGTCTCGCGTTTGGCTGTCGCTCTCTGCTTTGGCTCCACATTGATGTTCTCCACAGAGCTGGTGCCCACTTGTGTGCGATCTCGTGGCTTGGCTGTGGCTCACATGGCCGGAGCAGCTGCCTCTCTGCTCTCGCCCTACATCTTGCACCTGGGCATATACTACAAGGCACTGCCTTCGATTATTATGTGCCTGCTGTTCTTCATTTGCGCCTATATTTGCCTCCTCCTGCCGGAGACGGGCAACAGCAAACTGCCCATTAATTTGGCAGAGGGAGAGCTGTTTGGGCAGGGGGAACGCATGTTTGACTTTATAAGGAATAGAACTAAGCCGCAGACTACAGCTGATGTTGATGTCAAACTGGAAGCTTAGACATAAAAGAAACTCATCTCTTAATCAATTTCTAAGTTCAATTTGGAAGCATTTCGGCAGCATCTCATTAAAGTATATGAAATAAATTGCAAACACTTATGGAGTGATAGACTACATATAACATATCCTGCAAGAGTGCTGAAGCGTGAAACACCAAAATTAAGGCATGCGAAAGTATTTAAAAAGAAGACAAAAATATCAGAACATAAATATAATAACATATTTAATAATATTTGAGCAGGGAAGCTAATCATCCGACTACCTCTTAAGTTTGTAGCACTTAGCTAGACACACTGATTAAAATGTACAAATGTTATAATATTTACTCTCTTCAAAGCCTTAATACATGATGTATACATCTGCTTATAAATAATGAACTATGAATAATAAACAGATGTAAGATGGTATACGAAACATGGTTTCATTATGACCCCACATGAATTTGTTTAATAAATTAAAAACTCATTCAAGCATATTTTGCATATCTATACATATGTATATGACAAAACACCATCTGACGCCGCTCTTTAGTCACTCTTTCGTTAATACTCAGTATTGAAAATATAATCTAATTATTTGCACAAAATGAGTATTCTTCCTGATTATATTCCAATTGTTTCTTTTACATATAAGTCTATATTTGTAGTAAATAAACATACTATAAAAATATTATTATAGTAATAGACACATCTCTCTTTGTGTGTAGCTTTCTTTGTAGTTAATTACATGCTCGTTTTATCTCACTTTAAATGACTTGCTGAAATGGCATATTGCTTGAGCTTAGCTGATTTCACTGCCCCAATGGAGGTTAGCTAACTAAGCGACACGGAAAAGCAAATATAATAAAACATTTTTATGCTGAGCGCGTTTATACTGAAATAAATAAAATTGAATCAAGTTTGTTGTTTTCATATTTCTCATTCTTAACAGCAATTTGCAATTTAAATACGCATTTCACAAAGTTCGTTAATTTAATAAAATTTATGGTTATCTTGTAGTACATTATTTTATATTCAATAGGTTGGAGGTTATAAATAGTTGTAAGACATTCAGCTTACAAAAGTATAAACAACATTCCTCCCAACATGAGAGCTCCTGAAAGTATGCTGCATATTTTGCATGAGATCAATTTAGACAATATAGAAGCAGAAAATTGAAGCTGGTTCGTGTATTTGCTAACCCCTTCAATTACCAGTAAAGAAAATTTGTTGTTGAGCTACAATTTAGTGGGAACCTAAAAGTATGCCGCAATTTTTATTTGCAGAAACCTTCAAAAATCTATTATTATAAAAAAGGCGTTTTTTAAGCACACAAAGTATTTTTATTTGGCTTAATTTGTGTGTCGGAGAACTTGTATAATTGCTAGAGTGCTTAAGTGCTAGAGGTTTAATTACAAAGATGCAAAGATATATGACTAGTGACGGTTATATTTTATGACATTATATGTGCGATATTAAATATGACAGCTTTCAGATAAAAAGCTCTCACAAAAATTGAATAAGATATCAGATTCTATGCGTATACAGAACCGACAGTCATGATGCGTTCTAAGTAAACATTCTAAAACAACAAATTTGCTATATGACTTTCGAATTGTAGATAAATATTGTCTCTCATCGTTCATATAAAACAAACTTAAAAATCACGCTATTTAGATTTACGAATTGGCACAAGAAAATATCTAACAGCAACAAACAGTGTATCGTCACGATTCGGATATAGTATAGAGAATATGTACAGCTGTACATATATATATAAACACCCACATAGATGCGGAATTCTCGCGAGCGCGGCGCTTCAGATAAACGCCGGTCTCTCTGTGCAGTTTAATGTGAATAAGCGAATTTACTTAAATAATAAAACATTTCTTTCGTAACGGACGGATAGACGGATGGAAACAAAGAGCGCTGGTAGACACGCAAATGCGATAAGGCGGCAAAACACCAGCAACTATCTTATCGGAATCGGAATGAGACATTCGGATTGCAAGTGTGGTTGTGGCTCAACGGTTTTAGTATTAGTCGAATCTCAGCCGGAGCCGAGTATAGAGTGGAGTGGAGAGAAAGGATCGCATTATGGATTTTGATAAAATTCTGGAAAAGTGCGGGGATGCCGGTCGCTATCAGTATCTAATGCTGCTGCTGCTCGGTTACATTGCGTTTACCAGCACTGTGCACTACTATTCCCAGAACATAATCGGATTTGTGCCTCAACATTGGTGCTATCACGATCAGCTGGAGAAACGCAGTCACGACGAAATCGCCGCCATCTACGCTCCATTTGGCAAGGATGCCTACTGCACACGTCTGGAGACGATCGAGTGGCTCGAAGATGGCCACAATCTGACTGTGAGCAGCAAGAGTTGCGATCGCTGGATATACAAATATGACTATGGATTTCGTAGCATGAATGCCGAGGTGAGTAAATACAAATTTGAATAAATAAATAAAATAAAAGTTAAATAAATCATAATAATAAAAAAAACTAAATAATATAAAATAAAAATAATAAAATATTATACAAACTAAAAATACATATCACTGTGTTGATTTTAAAGATATTCTGAATCTGTTTCATAGTGTAATTTATTAATTAAAGTAATTATAATTATTATTATTATTTATATCATTTATTATTAGCTCAATTGGGTCTGTGAGGATGCGTACAAGGCTCGCATTGGGCAGTCGATGTTTTTTTTGGGCTCTTTGCTGGGCACATTTTTCTTTGGCATGTTGGGCGATCATATTGGACGCGTTCGTGTTGTAATCTTGGCCAATCAGTGTGGATTTGTCGGCGATTTTCTTACCACCTATGCGACGAATCTGGTTCAGTTTAGTGCCTTCCGCTGCATCTCTGGCTTGGCTGCAACCGCAAATTATTATCTCATGTTTATTCTGGGTAAGCATTGCGTATCTGCTCAACTCTTAATCAGCTCTGCTCGACTGACGCTTTCGTTCTCTCCACCATCCCCTCCATTCAGTGCTGGAGTACTTGGCGCCCAAGTTAAGAAATTTGGCTCTCAGCGGCACACTTGGAATCTGTTGTTGTTTGGGTGCTTTGGTGGCGCCATGGCTTTCTGTGTTGGCTGGCAACTGGCGGATTTATTTGACTTTCTCAGCGCTGCTGCAGCTGATCGTGGCCCTCTTCTATTTTGTGGTGCAGGAGAGCGCCCAGTGGCTGATCACACGCAACAACGTTGAGGGTGCCATTGCCAGACTGAAGCACATCGCCCATTTTAATGGTTGCAAGGTGCTGCCCTCAGATTTTGAAGCATTTCGACAACATTGTGCGAACAAACGGAAACAGGATAAGCAACAGCAAAAGGCAACGTTGTTGGATCTCCTGCGAACTCCCCATTTGCGCCAAACGGCGCTAATTATGGTCGTGACTTTGTAAGTACGACGATCAGATTAATAATCTTCCTCAATTTTAGAAAATCAGAAAGGGTAACTCACATTATTATTCAGAATGTACAATTATAAAAACCAGGGCTTTTCTTTTCTTCATTTTAGGGCTACTTTTTCAAAATTTAAAAAAAATATGTCTAATATTCAAAATGTTTTTTCATTATTATTTGAAGATTTCATATATGCAAATATTTTAGATTCTTTAAAATGTATATAATTTAAATTGAGTGACTTCCCACAGAGCTCTGTACAGCCTACAGCTAAAATCTTGTTTCTGAATTTTGGAAGGAATTGTTTTCAAAAATGCGGATTGCATTTCCACTTAAAATTAAGGATAAACAATTTAGGGCGGGTCTTTTTAACTCTTAGAAATTATATTAAATTTATAATTAGAAATTCATTTTGAAATCAAGAAAAGCAGTACAGTTCTTAGAGCGATTTTCTAAAATTCAATGCGATTTTTGTCTGAGTGTGGCATATACATACGTATATACAGTGTTTTGGAGCGTGACTTAATATATAACTGTACGTATATTATTTATTGCAGTATGTTGACATCGCTGAGCTTCAATACCATCTCACGCAATGTGGAGGGATTGGGTCTATCGCCGTTTGTGATCTTCTCGCTGTTTGCCTTGGTGGTGCTACCGTCTGGTTTTCTGCAGGGTCTGCTGCAGACTCGTCTGGGCAGAAAGGCCACCTGTTTTCTGGCGATGCTTGCCACCAGTCTGATGTCCTGTGCTTTGGGCCTGGCACTCGTCTACGAGGGCGAACAATTGAATGCAACATTGCTGCTGGCATTTGCACTACCAACCCGGCTGGGAATCTCCATGTGCTACACGACTACCTCGCAGTACTCGTCGGAGCTGCTGCCCACCTGTGTTCGCTCCAGGGGAATAGCAACGGCACACTTGGCCGCTGCGGCGGCTTCTTTCGCCTCCCCTTATCTAATCCATTTGGGCAGCAAGTTTGCGGCAGGCCCTCCCCTGATTTTGACAGCGTTGCTGCTGCTTGCCGCATTCTGTACGCTCTTTTTGCCGGAAACGAATAACAGGTAACAGGCGCTTGGGGATGTTGGCCAAAATGGCGATATTAATACTACCTGTTTGCTTCTTTTGTTTGCTTGGCTTTAGACAATTGCCCATAACACTTGAGGATGGCCAGGCTTTTGGCAAGGGCGAGTCTCTGTTGTCCTTCGACTGTTGCCGTGCCAGGAACGATGATGATGATGTGCTCAAACAGCCTGCCGAGGAGCTTAAGCTAAATGAGCTCAATGGAGGAATGCGGAGCAGTGTTGAAGCGGAAACGGATACGGAAGCGGACGCTGACGCGGATGCGGAAGTAAACGAAATAAAAACAAGTTGAAACAGTTAGCTTATGAAGGCCGAAGCTTAGATACCCTTGCAGAACGCATTTCACTTGCTCTCATCTGAAATTTAACTTTCATTGATTGCTTCGAGATTCCGAGCGATAATATATCCTCTGCAACGGTATATATAATATTAAAAAAAAAAAAACGGAAACACAGAAAGAACACACATTTTAGTTCCGAAAGTTTGTCAGTAGATGCGAAATTTTTGCTTTTATTTGATTGATTTGTTTGGGTCACAGTATTCGAACATAATATTAATTTAGGTGTTCCATCATTATTATTTTCTTGTTTTGTAATATATAAGTATATATACATATATATGTTTGTATTTGTATGTATGTGTGTGTGTGTGTGTAAACTCTTGGTATCCTGTACTAATTGCTTACAAATATATATATGTATATGTATATGTGTATAAGTAAAGTGTCATCGTAAAGGGGTCTGTAAACATTTGCATTTAACTTCTTTACTAACTTCTTTGCCATAAATGTTACGGCTTCAATTTGAAAGATTTTTTGTGTGTTTTCTTTTTTGATTTTTTATTTTAAGAGCTAGAGAAAGTCTTACATAGTACAAAATAGAGGTCGCTTAGCCCTGCTTGAAACTCTCAATGGAAAAAAATTGTATAGCAAAGGGAGGGTATGGATGGGGCCGCAGATTGGCCTTAATCCTAGATTATATATATGTATGTATATATAGATATCCAGGGCAGAAATTGTTGAAAATATATATTTATATATGTGTATATATGTTTAGTGTGTGTGTGTGTTTTTCTTCTAAATTATTGGTTGACATTATTAAAGGTATCTCATCTCTCATCTAATTGAATATATCCATATCATATCTGCGCCTTTCCGAACCGTTCCGGACTTTGTTCGATTTCTCGAACCAAAACAAGCAAGATGCCATTTATCTCTTCAATAAAAATTGTCCTTACATAAACTATGCATTCAAAATAAGTACCCCTAACTCGAGCCACTTAAAAGTATATTTTATATTATGCATCACAGCAGCTTTTCTTTGGGAATGGAACAAAAGTGTGCATAAAATCTAGTCGCAAATTCCATATCCCAAATTCTGCATGTTAGAAGAGAAAAGAAACTCTAATATAACGATCTATCGTGTTCCACAATTGGTTTTTTTATCTTGTATATTAACGCAACATATTTTTTTGAAATTTTTTTGACATTTTTTGGGCGCATAACTCTAAAGTCTGGCCTTATTAAATAACTCTTATTTTGTATTACTTTCATTTGTTTTTTTTTTTTAAATCTTAGTTGTTCGATTTGAGCACTTTTTGCAATTGCTGTCAAATACAATAAGTACGTAAATATTTTCTGATATACATAATTACTAGATGATGTGTTTCTCGTCGGCGTCCCCATCCAATCTTTGTCTAATCGGGTAATTAGTTCTTGCCAAGGATTTGGGATCGCTTTTTTATAACAGCTTGCGGTTCACCTTAATGCTAGGATTACTCTGGCTACTTATGTATTTATTGTATATCTGTGTATATAACTGACTTTATATGTATTTGTATATATCATAATTATAATATGTATATGTTGTAGGATTGTATTAGAAATACCATGTAATAAACGCTAGTTAACAATAGTTCAGTTAAATCCAAAAAATGCCATAAACAGTAAATAGGTAAAAAGAGTTCTCATGATTTTCTCGGTACTCCAGAGTAAATACAACGAGGAGTTTCTATATATAGCACCATGTGTGTGAGTAGTGAGTGAGTAGTGTGAATATAAGTTAATACGAGTTAAGGTAGTACCAATTGTTAAAACACAATTCACTGCAATTTATATATTGGATTAGTTAAGTAGAGTTAGGTTTACAGTTAGATTAGGGTCCTCCACTTGCGGGTTAAGTACAAAAATATACGTGTGTTGTGTTAGTACTACATTGAACAATAGAGCAACAATAAATAAACTACTTATGCTTTACATACATTTACTATGATTAGGTTATCAATATTAATTAGTTCTGTTTTTTCATTAAATCATTCATAATAACAATATTATCCGGCTGTGTAAGTAAGTTTTATCATTCTATAATATGCTACTAAATACCATTTACTTTTTAGTTTTGCAATAATTGCTGCTTATTGTTTGACTTTTATATATCATAATCTGATTTTGATGTCGAGAAATATTCGAATGCCCACATTTACACAATAGTAATATCTGAATATCATTCATTCCCTGTGGGCACTTTCATCATCATCCAATTTGGTGTGTTTGTGTGTGTTTCGAAAACATTCATTGAGTATAAAAGACAAGCGGTATTTAGGCAACGAGTGATTCAGCAATTTTCTTTTTATCAAAAAACATTTCCTATAAATCTTGGTTTTTTTTTTTTTTTTTGTTTTAAGTATCATTCAACGTTTTTTATTTTATTTTTAATTTGTATGAATTTACGTTTTTTTCAATGTAAACTTACACAAAAAGCATTCATAAGATTCGTTTTTCTATATTAAATTTCAATTCTCCTTTTTTATATATGTATTTTCGGCTTTTTAACACATTTTTTTAAGTATTATTGAACGCCTTTGGGAGCTGCCTTGGTAGTGTATATAAAAATTCCACAACAAATAGATTTATTTTGTTTTTTTTTTTTTAGCAACATGAGGTTGGAGGGAGTGTGACATATATATATATATAGTATATAGTAATTCTGTATTTTTGGCTGATATTTTTACTTGAGCTCTGGTGGGTCACGAGTTGTATGAGGGTTGTATGCGTATTTAGAAAGTACTTTGAAGCACAGCTGATTTGGGTTTTCTCACTAGTTTTCTATTACGTGCACAGTGCTTGCGATATGCTTGAAGTCTGGATTGATATACATAGATATATATGGTGTAGGTCATTATGTATAGTCTTAGAATGCCGTTCACTTAAGAGTATTGTGGGGAGAGGGGAAATAATATGGAAAACAAAACGAAAAGTTGCATTTACAAAAAATGTATGTTATATGTATTTCTCTCGAATATTATTATTATTGGGTAGGTACTAGTACATATATATTATGCCGTACTACATATCTTAAGGTTAAATGTCGGTTTTTTATTTTATTAGTTATTATCGTTTTACTTTTTTTTTTAATGCATACAGTATGCAAAATTGCAAATTCCATTTGTTTTTGCACAAAAAATAAAGACACACATCTTAAGTGCCTAAATATGCTGTCATCTTAGCTGAGCAATCAAATTTTATGCTTCACAATTCTCAGTATCTTCTGGGATATCATCCAGCTTATAATTAGTGCAATAATTTGATAAACTTTTCTTGTTTGTCTTTCGACATTTTTTACGGTTGTTTTCTTTGTTTTGTTTTTGTCGTATTTGAACATTGTGCTGCTTAAACATTATACAATACAATATAGATAATTTTTGCAGTATCATCGCCAATGCCAATGCTAATGCTGATGCCTGGCCAGATATATAGTAATATATATATATATATACATATAGTATCTGTCCGCCGTATTCGAGTATTGAAAATCTTTCTAAATCGTTCTAAATTGCGTGCTTAACTTTCGATATTAAAAATCGATACAATCTGTAAACATATTGAATTTCATTCATGCTTAAGGTTCTAGTAATGCTTTGTCATCCTTTGAATCCTATTATATATATGTGTGTGTCTCTGTGTGTGGCTATTACATAATTAATACAGTACAACACAATACAATACAAATACAATACAATATAGGTGTGTGTGTGTGTGTGGGGGGAGGGGGGGGTAAAAAACACTAACTGCAACAATGGGGATCTGTGTAGTTAGGTGTGCACTTTTGTGTGTGTGGCTAGGCAATAAATTACTACAATGCAACTTGTGTGGCAGGCAACTCTATGCCTATGGCAATGTGGTACGTATGCCATCTAAGCTGGAGCGCAACACCAGACTGCCCTCCACCCAAAAGTTGGGACGATCGAGCATGTTCTGCCAGAGTGACAGTTCCTTGCCAGTGGCATCCATCCAATCCACCTGCCGTCCATAACTGCGACCTGTTTAAAGACAAAAGCGACGGGGAATTTTAGTCATGGTTTAAGTCTACTTTTTCTTTACTGCCACACTTACCGGTGCCTTGGGAGAAGCGTATGCCACCCACAAACTCATTGCTGGCCAAACGGTCATGATCCCAAACGGTTAGTTCGAGGGCACGCTCCGACAAATCCTCCAGCGAAACATCCTCATAGACAAACGTATAATTCCAGCTGGGATGCAAGGTGCGCTTCACCACCGGCGTCTTCTGCTTGGAGCTACGCGTGCGATCTGGCAGCAAGTAGCTAAAATTGGGAAGCATTAATTGCTGCTCAACAGTCAAATCCGATCGGATCACTCACCTCTTGCAGAAGGCATCACATGTGCCGTTGGTCTTGATGGGACTGAGATGTTTTGCCTCCTTCACCAGCACATGCAGCTGGCCACCTTTGGTGCTGCGATCCGATTTGGATGCAACCGATTTGATGCTGCCACCAAATTTGCGCAGATTCGATGAGCTGCCCGTCAGGCTGGAGCCGCGCGAGAAAATCGAAGATTTCAAATTCTCGGGCGGTATATATTTCAAGCCCACAACAATATCGCCGCGATAGGTGGCCACATCATCGAATGGTTCGCTCTGCAACAGTACAAACATTAATTAAACTTGACAATAAACAGCTAAGATTGTGCTGAACTTACTCGCTCTTGGAGCAGATACCACTGCGACTGGGGATTGTCGAAGAGGCGACCCTGCAGATTAACGCTGACCTCGCCGAGGAAATCGTTGCGTCCAAACATATCCGAGTGCCAAACAGTTAGCCACAAGGTGCGCGACTCCAAGCTGGAGATGGGCGTATGGAAACGCAGCGTCTCATCAAAGATGGGATTGAGGGTGTGCTTCTTGACTTTGGTCTTGCGCTTGCCGGCCTTCGACTTGTCGGGCAGCAAATAAACCTGAAAGTGAAGTGCGAATCAAATTTAGTACGAAATCTTTTTGGTTGATGAAAGTGATGAGTGCAGACAAACAAATGCAAGATATAGTCCCATATTGATCTCATTACTAGCAGCAGCAAATTCGCATTTGCTTACATTCGGGTGTGCAAAACGTTTTAGAGGGATATTTGTCAATATCTAACAGCTTGGTTCTGCGCCAGCTCCCTTATTCATTCTTACTTGTTTAAGCAAGTACGACTCGGATATTTACCTTCACATAAGGATCGCTGCGATTGCGTTTGGCATCCACAGCTGCCAGATCCTTGCAGCGCACCACATGAATCTCTAAGGCGCCCAGCTTGTAGTTGTACTGCATGCCAAACTCGACTTGACCCTTGACCACAACGGTGCCGTAGCGACCCTCGCCGGCACCCGAATAAACGCTGGCCATCGATTCCGAGCGAACCTGTGATCCGAAAAACAAAAGATCAGTTTTGGGGACTGGCTTTGGGTGTTTTGGGGATGTGTAACTTACGCCCAGAGAGCTGAGACTGCTGCGATTTTGATGCATAGCCACCAGACGATCGATGTCCTCATCCGACTGCGCTGGCCACGCCTCGCTGGAGGCGCGCGACTGTATCGGACTGGAGGCGGCTCCGGCGGCGGCATCTGTGGCACGTTGGCCAATCACTGGCGAACGCGAGAGCTCCTCGGCAGCGACCTTGGCTTCCTCTGTGAAAAGAAAACAAATACGCAATTTAATTTAAGTTATTTCCTCAATTATTAGCCATAATTAAGCCGCTCTCATTAAACACTCAAAACACTCAGACAATCAAACACTCAAACACTCACAGCACTCACAGCACGCAGCACACACAATATGAATAACAGCATTAAGATAATCATTCGATTTGATGGCAGCAGTTTGAAAGCGTGGCACGTGAAAGCTGCATGCAGATGGGGCAGGTGGAACGGGTGGTGGTGCAAGTGCAACAGAGAGAGAATCAACTCTAAGCCACATTTTATAAATTGTTAAAAAAGCGCAGAGCAAGTAAACGCACAAAAAAGATAGCACCGAGAAAACCGCAATGACAACTAGAAAGTTTTTCTAGATTTTGAAAATAATTTCTAAATATAAGAAAAGTAAATTTCTAAAAATTACAAATTCTTTCTAATTGAATTCAGAGTCGACACTCCCAAAAATATGGTATTTTATTTTTTATCTGAGTGTAAAACTAAGCAGAAAATGTTTGAAAGGAAGTATTATCTATTTCTCTCTCTGTGCGTGGCAGGCAGGCAGACAGGCAGGCAGGTGGCAGGTGGGTCAGGCGAGCAAATGTTGCAATGTAGTGCCGTCTACCTGACACCTCCCGAAAGGTGACGTGCAGCGGCGTGCGTCGCTGCAAGTTCAGCGATAGTCTCAACCCCTCCCCAACACCCTCACCCCCCGCAATAGCGGCAGCTGCTGCAGCAGCCGCGACGCCTGGCAAATCCTCCTCGAGCGTTTCGAGGAAGCGATCCGAGTTGGAGCGGAGACTATCGTCCCAAGTCCAGGCGCGCTGCTGCCGCTGCGTCTGCTGCCGAGGTGGGGCGCTGCTGCTGCGCTGAAGAACAACAACTGTTGCTGTTGCACCTGCTGCAGTTGGTTGCATGAAGCACGTCTCAGTTGCCGGCTTCAGCTCATCCGTTTGCTCACTTTGCGACAGTTCGCGCTGCTTCATCTCCAGGATGTAGGCGGCAACTTTGGCATCTATGTCATCGTCCTCCTCCTCCTCCTCTTCCTCCGCGGAGTCGTAGTGATAGCTTCTTCCGGTTGCATTGCTCCGCCAACAGCAGCCACAACACTTGGCCCAATTCAAACAAGATTTGAGTTTCTTTTTCTTTGGCCAATAATTGGTGAAGCTGCGTTGGCGTCGCTGTCGACGTCGGTGTCGACTCCAACAGCCGCTCCAGAGGCGCAACCAACGCCTTCTACTCCGGCAAGTGGGCGTGTTAACTTTTTGACTATGACGCAAACGGTTCAGTGCCGCATATTGTATTTGGCCAGCTGCCGGATTGGCCTCAACGCCCACAGCACTCGTTGGGTTTGTCTTCACCGATTTGCCATAGTTGTGAACGGTGGCAAGTGGAGCTGCTGCCCCTGCACCCCTTGCAACGGCGGGTCGCACGAAAGCATTGTAGCCGGTGGCATCTTTTGGCGTTTTACTTGCGCCCCGCTTCTTGCCAATTAAACGCGACACTTTTCTCATTTTCTGCCCAAGCAGTTTTCTCGCTTTTCTCAATTGATCTTAAGTACTATCTATTTGCCATTAATTGATGACGCTTTTGGTTCACTGACAGAGATATTCACTGTACTTGTTCATTTCAAAAGGGTTGTAGTAAGTATGGAGAAGGGGAAGATATACTTTTGATAATAGACTAGACGCTGATCTATGTGTGGAGGAGAAGAGTGTCTTAAGCAAGTTGAACCATTATCATAGACATAACTTCCCGATGGGATTCAGGTTTTGGTCTGACTTAGTTTTATATTTACAGTTAAAACTGTTTACTGAGAAAATGTGTATAAAACAACTTATTGCTGCAAGCCATAAGAAAAGTTTAGTTCCAACTGAATTCTAGAATTTAATTATTATTTATTTATTAATTTAAGGAAACTTTTATTTTTTTTGTTAAGGAGAAGGTTAACAAATAAATTCTGTTGCGGAAAGAGCCTAGCCTATCTGTATATTCTTCTAATATAAGCTTGTGCATTGCATGAAGTTCACTAGAGTTGGGATTAGCAAATTTTCTTCTAATCTAATCACAAATTAATTTTTTTTTATAAATAAATCATTCGATAAGATATGAATATTAATTTATTTAGTCATGTAAACCAGGTCATAGTCTCAAAGATATGCTTAGACTGAAGATAAGCTTAGTATAAGCTTTAATTCAAAGCAAACTTTAAGCTTATCCCCTTAAACTTAAATCCTAGCTTTGAAGATGAGAAATCTTTGATCAACCTTTTTAATCAACATTTTAAGCTCTTTTTATGGACTACAAGGAAGTTGATCAACCAAATGAAAGGCTTATCCCATCAAGGGAATATTCCAAGGAAACTTATGAAGGCAGTCATCAAGTATCCGTAAGATAGCTTAAATTTTCATCGAGCACAGCTCATCGAGCGCTCTTATGGCTGTCATTAGCACTACTTTTATGGTTGTTGTTAACAAAAACTTAATTGCATTTGGCAACAAGCGAAGCAAACAAACAAAAAAAAACAATATGAGCAGAAACTGCTGCTAACCCAATTGCCAGCTGCTCTTTATTTTATTTTGTGAACTGACGATGTGTTTGGCTGATAAGCTAACTGGGCTGGGTTGGGCTGGTTTGGGCTGGGCTGGGCTGGGGCTGGGGCTGGGGATGGGTGCGATAAGCAATCTGGAAGCGAAAAAGCTCTCACCATTTGGACACGTATTGTGGTTTAGAATATTTCGAATGTGTTATCTAAAAACCGTCGTTGTTGCTCTTGCTCTTGGTGGGGGAAGTTAAAATTCAAGGTGGCTTCAATTCAATTGAAATCATGAATTTTGCACTTGAACTTCGTCGACAGACAGACGCCTTGAATCATGCTCGCAATTAGATACCCCCATTAAGCTCTGTGAAATGTGTAGAATTGAGGAACTGAAGGCTTGACAAAGCGAAAATAAAACTGGGTCACATAACGCCCCAAAAATGGCAAGGCAATAATAACTGAATTATTAATTGTATATTTGCTGTGAAATATGTCACGAATTGCGGATAATATATATTTTTAGCTTTCAGTCCAATTAAAGTAAAGTTTAAGTAATATATGTTTGGGCTATAGATTTACAACATATAATTTTGTATTAGCCTTTCTCAAGGTAAGCCCTCAAAAAACTTAAAACAAAACCTCAATAAAAAAGAAAAGAAAATAAACAAATAAAGAAACGCAACTGAAAACAAAAACTAAAAAAAAAAACACTTTCACTTGCAAAGCGAATTGTTTGACGTAGTGTGGCGATTTATATGGTTTTTGAATGCGATTTCGATTTTGGAATTTTTGTCTTCGTTTCCGAATTCGTATTCGAATTTGTGGAGCGCGTCGTGATCAGGTGGCGTTAAGCGTATCGCGCTAACTGAGAAGAACCCAGCGAGGCGCAAATCTAAGTTATATATTCAATTATTGAAATATTGAACTTTTCTCGTGGGGGGCAATGAAAGTGCAATTAACGAAATGATTCCCGCATGAGATGTGGCTTGCGGCAAGCGGCAAGTGCAACAGAGATAGCAACACGAGACGCAGATGTGAGGCCAAAGGGTTAATTCGATTACAGGCGCCACTGAGAGAAGAAAATGAGTAACGGGTGTGCCGCTTGAGTGTGCCTCAAATACAGGGTGCCGCCACAAAACTTTGCCATTTCCGCAACAGCAAACATTTTAATTAAATTGAGTTGCTTGCATGCAATTTAAATAAACGTAAGTATGCAAATAGTTTTTAAACGCAGCATTTAAAATGCCGGACGGTCAGTGTTGCTTGTGTTGGGTGGTTGCCACTTCCGTGCTGCTGGTGCACCACACTGTGGTGCACTCGAGCACGACCTGATCGGTAAACAAGAAACACAATCAGCTCTGTGTCAACTCTCTCGACTGCCTTGTTCGGGTTCACAAACATTAATCGCATTAATCGCAATGCCAAAATGCCAAAAACAGTCACAAATACAGGAAATAAACAAGTCACAAAACCAAAACCGAAAAAAAGACACTCTATCAACGTCAACATCTTAAATATTGTGAGCAGCCATTGAGTACATACTTCAGTCTCAGTCTCAGTTTGCGTTTCGGTTTCAGCCCGAGATCCATTGAACCCCTGGCCAAGCATATAATTGTTAATTTTGCTGGTAACAAGTCAAAACAGACAAAAAGACAAACGATTTGGTTACACAAAGCTGCTGTTCAAACAACCCAAACAGTGAAAAGAGTTCAATGAGAGATTTGCATTAGGGATGGTTCCGTGATCGGATCACGCGAATAACAACCACGATTATTTAATAACTCCAATTACAAATTAAATCATTATAATCGCAATAAAACACGAAATATTTTATGCATGGAATAATATTCATAATTATAATATAATTATTAGTGATTTTCAATTTGAATTTCAGTTTTCCTTGTTTCATCATCATTATCAGCATTAATTGAACTTCATTTGTGTTAAACGATGAATTTAAATAATAATTATTTGTTGCGCAGATTAATTTGCCGCTTCTATATAATTTAAATTCAAATATTTTGGCATTGTAAATAATTAATATTGGGTATTTAATCACCATTTCATCATCTCGCAACGCTTTCAATAAAACCTTTCCATTTTTGAACATAATTAAATTTGAATTTGGCATTTCTCTACCTGTAATTTAATTTTTTAAATTTAAGCATTTCAAATAATTGATTAGACCAAATTGAATTTAATAATTCATCATCTCAATTGGAGCACTCTCTCTTCCCTCATTCTAAAACCACCAAAATGAATTTGACATTTCAATGGATTTTTATAAACATGATAAATTTTTCGTGTAATTCCAATTAATTTACATGCTAGTTACGCCCATTGTCACGCGACCATTCCTAGTGGAGGAAACAATGCAAAGCCGCAGAGTTCAAAGTGCTCCCCTCGCAAGGTTCCACTTTAGAGATGGAGCAAACAACTTCAAGTTTCATTGACCAAAAAGCCAAACAGCAAAACAACAAAACAGCTTTTTTGGGCCAACTAATAAATAGGTAACAATGCCAACAACAGTAATAGATTAAAAATGTATGTATATATATATATATATATGTGTGTGTATATACGCCCCCAACAAGCGGAACTTGGCATAGGCAGTGTGAAAATCGTTTTAGCTTGCGTGGAGTGCTGGCAACAAGCGTAGCGCTTCATATGGATACAGTTAATTGACCTTGATCGAGTTGATTTTGGACTCAAAGACCCCAGCGGGATCGAAGCCCACATACCCAGAGAGAGATAGGAGTGAGAATCTCATCTCTATTAGAGCTGACTGTGGGCATACACTCAGAAAAACTCCAATATAACATTGGAGATAGCGAATTTTATTACTATTTTAGAAAGAACTTTTTTATATATCAGTGTTTTAATTTGTACTTTTAAAAAATGCCATTCTCAATAATAGAAAATATTTGATATATATACCTGTTTAATTTTTTTTATGGCGATTTTCTAAATTTAAGCGCGATATATTTTTCTGAGTGTAAGCTGCAAACCACGTGTAGCTATTAATAACTAAAAATAAACCCGGAACATACAGTCGAATGTGAAAAACAAAAAGTTGCCAGACCCGGCTCAGTTTTATTTGAGTGTAAATCAAATAAATTGTTGAGTTCAGTTCTGAAATGGTTTGTCAAATGATTTTTCATGTCGATGATTAAGTCACAGAATTGCTAATTAATATTGGAAAGTTTTTACTAGTCGAAATTGACTTTTAATAGTTAAGCTAGCAACAATAATGTTACTCTTAGCACTTTAAAAGTGATTCACAATTGACAAAAACTGTGACGTATTTCAGCGCTTTCGTTAAATTCTGAGTTTCGTGCGGTTATTTTATTTAAATTTGCATAATGCCCGAGAAATAAATGGAAAACGTTGCTTGTGCCTTAGGAAATATTGTATAATTATTATTTGCATGGGCTTAAGTCAATATTAAGCGAACACCTTGATAAATAGAAGACTTCACCCAAGCATCCAGTTAAACAAGCTCATCCTGTCTAACTAACTAAACTCTATCCACTCAATTAATCAGGAATTTCAATATTTCCGCATTTAATAATATCATTTACCATCACCTTAAATGACTGAGCCACACAATCGATTTATGTTTACGATGTTAATAATCGCTTATAAATTATCAAGTGTTTTAAACTTTAACCGTTCTTAAGAAGTTTAACGCTGAACTCAATTTAAGTCAGCTGCAGAAGCCAACGCAAAATGTGAACAAATAACTCAATATCCTATTGAGCCTCTGGCTAAGGCACTAGTAGCGGAGATAAGGATTAACCCCCAAATAACTCGCATGCCAATTTGTCGCCTGGCTGGCTGGCATTCCAGGCCAGGCCAAAAGGGGGGTCAAAAGGGGAAGGCAACGAAGCCAATCGCCATGTGAAAAAGGTAAACTTCTTCAAATACGCAAAATATGTGGCCAGCCAGTATGTAAAAGGGTCTACACTTGGAAAAAAATCGAATTGAAAATGATATGGTCTTTTTTTTCCTTTTTTCTTGCTTTTTTGGTAATAAATTTTAAGTACAAGAAGAAAATTTTCCTTTGTCCCAAAAAATTAAGTGATTTTTTCTATCTCTTAGAAATTTTTCTAATATTAAGAAATAATTTTCCGAAGAAAGGCAAGCCCTGATTCTTGGAAAAAATACTTAGTGCAATGCAGAAAATGGTAATAAAATTTGGTCCCTGGTCTGCTCTATTAGAGTTGACCTGTTATTGAAGGGTTCTCTCGGCTTGGAATACCCGTAAAACATTTTAAGTTTCTTCAGATCAATTTTCAGAATATAAAGACTATGTGAAAATAGTTTTGTGTACTTCAAATTTGCTTTTTAGAAAGCACAACAAAACTTAATTTTTGAAATTTACTTTCTGAAAAGGAAAAGTATGGCGAATTTCTAAAATTGGACTCGACATTTTTTCTGAGTGTACTGGTCAAGGGTATCGGGGTTGAGAGAAGATGGAGTAAGGGAAACTCACCCGCTGACAAGTTGAGACGTTTGCGGGCATCCCGCTTGGAGTAAAGGAACTGCTGAAGACCGCCGCCGAGTTTTTTGCCTGAACTGCTGCAAGTGGAACCACTAGAACCAGTTCCAGCTCCAGTGTTACTATTGTTGTTGTTGTTGCCACTGTTGCTGCTGTTGGCTGCCGCAGCTCTTGCTGCCAATCCTGGCGAGCGATAACGAGCACTCTTGGCACTGCCCGTCGCCGTGGAGGCTGGCGTGTAGTTTAGAGCATTCTGTGACTTGGTCACGATGGGGGTGCTCGTAAATGGAGCAGATGCACCACTGGTGGTGGGCAGACGTGGCAGCGAATTGGTGCTTGCCACCTGACCACTGCCAGTCAAGCTGCGCGGCAACGTTGAACGATGTGTGGAGTTGGAATTGGAGGCGTCATCGCTGGAGTCCGTTTCGTAGATGGCATCGGGGACACTGGAGCGACGCACATCCTTCGCCGAGTCGGCTGAGGAGAGCCAGGGCTTGGCAGGTGATGCCTCCAACTGATGATGGTGGGCGTCACCACCGCCAATGCTGCCACAGGACCGTACACGATCGAGCTGCTCGCGACTGAGACTCTGCTGATGCTGGCTGAAGAGAAGGTCGCCTGCAGATCTGCGCTTTGCCACAGCCAAAGCGGACGCAGACGACGAGTTGTCCCTGTCCAATTGGCTCAGCTGGCTGAGCCTTGTTCTGCTATCGCCATTAGCTAGTAATGCCGACTCAAAACTGCCGCGCCACGAGAAGCGCTCATAATCGCTGGCAATGCCACATTCCTCGCCAGTTGCCGCATCCGTGCCGGAAGCGGGACCCGCTGCTCCCACGGCTCCTGTTCCAGCTGCTCCTCCTCCTCCTCCAACTGATCCTGCTTGAGCATGTGCAGCATGCAGCATGTGCGCCTGGCCATGTCCATATCCATGTCCATGTGCCTGTCCCGGCGTATTCCCATCCAGCAGTAAATCATGCGAACGGCTCCGCAACTTGAGTTGTTTTAGAGGCAACGCCTTCAGTTGCTCCGCCTCATCCTCCTCATCCTCGGTGGTGCTGGCCGAGATCTTCACCTGCTGCCGGCGACTATGTCGCGTTGAGGTGGGCGTCTCATTGCCACTGCTCACCTCGTGCATCAGCGCAACCAGCCGTGTGCCAATATGTTGCATCACCTTGGCAAAGAGTTGCGGGGATCGCTGCTCCTCTTGGACATCCTCCTGCTGCAGCTCAACGGGCTGAGCTGTTTGCTCCACGGCCACCTTGCTGAATGAAGCCACCAGTTTCTGATAGACAAAGGCAGAGTCTCCATTTAAAGCATGCGTTTCATCCAATAAGCCACCATCGCCCCGCACTCCTTCCTCGTCCACCTCGAACTTGTTGATGATCTGCTGGCAGCTGGCCGAGATTTGGGCCTTCAGCTGACCCTTGTGCTCATTGCACTCCAGATCGGAGCTGGTATAGTCCGAGGAATCATACGAATCCGACCAAGTATCTTCGCTGCTCAGATATTCAACAATCTCCCGCACCTGATCATCATTGATGCCCGGTACCGTTTTCATCAGACGCGTCAACTCATTCTCAAAGTACGCCAACTGAGCTGGACGAGAAGTCTTTGTGGACTTGCAGGCCAATCTTCTCACGGAGCTGGGCGTGCTGCCCTGTGATTGATTCTGAGTCTGATTCTGTGTCTGAGCATTCGCTGTGGCCACAATTAGCGTCTTGAAGAACTGACGCATTTTGCTCATCATCAGATTGGTCTCCTCGTCGGAGCTCCAATTGTTGAAGCTATCCTTACGCACCAGATTCGAGCTGTTGTTGGGGATTAGTGTTATCCTTCTTGTGGTCCCCATCGTCGCCGCCGCTGCTGCTGCTTGACTTGTGCTGGGTTCTAGCTCCAGTTCCAGCTTCTCGCGATCCTCGCTAATCTGACTTAAAGCGGGCGTTGGGGATTTGCATTGTGGCTCCACTTCGGGGCTGGTCTTCAACAAATCATCGTTGCTGCCCACAAAGCCACTGTCGCGACTATGGTGCTGCTGCTTCTTGGCCTGCGTTGTGGCCAGATGCTCGGCAACGGCACCAGGTGTCGTCAGATCCTCGTGCAGCTTTTTCTCATCGAGGGAATCGTGGCGTTTTCTCAGCTGCTTCTTGCGTTTAATCGTATCCGAGGAGCTGCCATCGGAGGCTCGCTCACAGGCACTGGGCAAATGGAGCACGGTATCGTCGCAACCTGCCTCCGATTCGGAGGTGTCTGCCACAGCACAACAAGTGGCGTCCGCTAAAGCATCCGCCTCCGGCGGCAACAATAGATTGTCTAGGGATGAATTGTGACTACGGGGTGTGCCTCGGGCGCGTACCAAACGCTTGCGCCGCTGACTGGGACTCGGATGTCCTTCGCTGTCGCTGCCCACGCTGCCGCCACTCGCATCGCTCTCCGCCTGCTTCTCTCCGCTGTTGCCGCCAGAGCCACTGCCACTGAAACCCATGAAACCCGAAAGGAAATACTTTTCCAGACGCGATGAAGCCAAATCTGCCGCACTATTTCCAGCATCCATGAGCAGTTGCTCCTCATGGGGCAGGGAATCCATGCCCTCGGAGCACTCGGAGCTCACCTCCGAGGCGGTATCCTCATAACGCGTATCAATGGAGCTCATCACTTTGCCATCGCCCAGCCCAAAGAAGAAATACTTTTCCAACTCAGAGGCGCTGAGTCGATGATGATGTTGCAAGGTGCGCTGACGTCTTCGCTCCGCCAGATCTTGCTCCAGCTCCTCCTCGTCTTGTTCCTCCGCAGCCAACTCAGCGTCCAGTTCATTATCCGCTCTCATGGAGGCCACTTCGCTCTCCTCGCAACTCTCCTCGACAATTGTGTGCAGCGTAAAATCAATTGCCGATCGATTATAGCCCCTCAACTCCTCCTCCCGATCCCTATCCATATAGATGAGACGAACGTTGGAGAGTTCACCATCTCCCTCCGAATCTGTGGCTGTGGGTGTTGTGGTCATTGCCTCATCCTCATCCTCCTCCTCTGCCTGACTGAGGTCCTCCACCCAGGAATCATCATCGGCGAGGCCATCATCTGGCAAAGGTTTCGCGGGTGGGGCTTCGTTGAGGGAATCAACGCTGTAGGAATCTCGTGATAGGTCCCGTTCACTTGGCGTCAACTCAATGCCGAGTGACTCATTGCCAAAGTTCTGGCTAAAAGCAATGGGGTTGTTGCTGTTGCTGCTGCCAAAAGTTGGCATTTCATAATCGTTGTTGTTGTCGTTACTCGTTGTTGTTGCTGCAGTTGATGCTCCTGCTGCTGCTCCTGTTGTTGCTGGTGTTGTTGTTGTTGCTGCTGTTGTTGTTGTTTCTGCTGTTGTTGTTGTTGTTGCTGTTTCTTTTGTAATCATCACTAAACTGCGATATTTGGCTGAAAGTGAATTTTTGGCTGCAGCAGCAACAGTTGCTGTTGCAGCTGTTGTTGCAGCAGTTGTTGCTGCTGTTGTTGTTGCTGCTGTTGCTGTTGTTGTGTCTATTTGTGTTGCTGTTGCTGCGCACAGTTCTTGTTGACTGCCAAATATTTTGTCGTATTCGTTGTTTTCACAACTTTCAAGCACATTCACATTGGCTACGTCACAGCGACTATGTTGGCCAACAACAACAAGCGTCTTTTGTGCCGTGAAATCGTCGTCATTATGGCCAACTTTGTTGCTACTATTTGTATTATTATTATAGTTGTTGCTGCTGCTGCTGTTGATGTTGTTGTTGTTCGGCGATCGGCGCGCGTTTGTCTCTTCAACCGCAACGTTTAACATTTCATTTTCGACTAACTTCGCATTCGACTTCGACTTTGACTTCGTTTCGCCTGCGCAATCGACTTCGTGAGCAACAGGTAGCTGCTCTTCTTGTTGTTGCGAGAGCAAAATTGTGCTCTCTTTATTACACTCACCATCTATCGGTCTCACAGCTACCTGCTGCTGGTTCGTTTCAGGTGCTTTACTCGTTATGGGCCGAGAGTGAGAGTATAACGAGTCGCTTAAGTCGTTTGTTTTGCATGCTTCGCTGCTTCGCACACGAACTCCCTCTGCCTTTCCCTCTCTCACTTCATTTGACTCTGCCTCTCTCACACCAACTGCCACTGGCTGCGTTTGCACAGCTGTTCGCTCTTTGATGGTCGACGTCGCTATTTGCATGGCTGTCACTTTATTATCGCTGTTTGCTTTTACCTGCTGCTGTTGGCATGAAAAACCAAGCGATTCTGTTGTTGTTGTTGATGTTGCTGCTTCTTCTTTTACATGCTGTTTACGCTCTTTACTTTGCCAGTGTCTGTTTTGTTGTGCTGCTTCGTTTTCGTCATTATTCGTTTTAACATTAACACTTTTCAGGGAATGGCAAACAGCAGACAGCGCACCCTTCCCCTCCTCCTCTTCATTTGCTACTTCTTCTTTTTCAGTATTTGTTTTGCATTCGTTTGGCTTCGCTGCTTCGGTGCTGGGCGGCAGCAGCAGATGATCCTCATTGATTTCAGCGACGCCGCGTCGCAGTCGCTGCAATTTCAATTCCAACTGTGAATTCTGTTTGTGCAACTGCAACAAGCGATTCACATCGTTCGAAATGCTGTGCAACTCATCACAGGCAGCCAAAGCAACGCTACTCAATTCAAATGATTGCTCTAATTCCTGCACAGCAGCATTGACGTTGGCGTCTGCATCGACGTCGTCGTCTGGCAAGGCACGCATGCGATGCAAAATGACGCCGCCGTCGTCATTGGCGCTGTTATCTGTGCTGCCGCCAACCACAACAATGCAGTTGGCAAGCTCATCGCTTGAGTTGGCAATGCGACGACTGCGACGACGACTGCGGCTTCGGCATTCACTTTCATCATCAACAACATCACCATCTTCATCATCATCGCTGCTAGCATCACGTGCAGCCTCTGTCGCTGTCTCTACCTGCGCCCCTGCCTGTTCCTGCTGCTCTGGTATTACCTGCGCCTCCGTCTCTGTTACTGCCTCTGTTACGGCTTCTGTTATTCGCTTAACATAGTTGAGTTTTATGCCAAAATCTGTGCGCTCTGTGTCCGTATCATTATCAGATGAATCCTCGAGATTTGCTTCCGACGAGGAATCGCCCTCGTCGCTGCTTGAACTGCGCCGCAGTTGTCGCTGATTGACCACAAACACCTTGTTGAATCGTCGCCTTTTCGGGCGACAATTTGCCACAGTTCCCATTTCATCCGAATCACAGGATGCCGACGAGGAACTCGAACTGGAACTTGAGCTGCTACTGCTACCGTCTGTGGTGCTGTGGTGCATCATGGGTGGCGCTTCCTCCTGCTCCAGCTGCTGCTGCTGCATGGCTTGAGCCACATCGTAGCTGCGCTGCACCAGCCTGCGCCGACTGCGACGCTCACCTTCAGCATCGCTGCTGCTGTTACTGTTGCTGTTACTGTTGCTGTTGTTGTTGCTGTTAAGGCTGCTGTTAATGCTGCTGCTGTTGTTGTTGCTGCTGTTAATGCTGCTGATGCTGTTGTTGCTGTTATTGTTCTTGTTTGCATAGCTTTCGCTGCGCAGACAGCCCAAATTGCGCTCGCTTTCCGACATGTTGTCGTTGTTGTTGCTGTTATTAGTACTTATATTGAAGCTGTTAAAATTCTTTGCTAGCTGCAAATCTAGCTGCAGTTGTTGTTGTAGTTGCTGCTCAACCGAAAAACGAGTTATTATCGCAGGAGCAGCAGCCGCCGCCGCAGCTGAAGCAGTTAAAGTTGTGGCTTGTACTTGATTTTTATGTATATTTGTTTCGTCTGCTGCTGTTTCCACTGTTTCGTTACTGGCCAGGTAGGTTTGCCTGTCTGCCTCTGCTGCTGCTTGTCTGTTTTTGTTGTTGTTGCTGCTGTTCCTGTTGTTGCTTTGCTTAGTTTCGCATAGTTTTTGGCATTTATTTGGCAGCGCTGCCTTCTTATTTTTATTATTATCACTCACAACATGTGCGCTAAATTTAACATTGCTGCTGTTATTGTTGTTGTTGTTGTTGCTGCTGTTGCTTTTATCATTCACATTGCACAATCTGAGTGCTGTTGTTGTGGGCGTTCCGGCAGCGACGACGACGTCAACGTCGACATCGACGTCGGCATCGTAGAGAGAGCGACGCGTTTCTTGCTGTTCACACGACGGCATGCGCGGCGATACTAAACCAACAAAACTTGTCCAAGCTGGCTTCAAAGCCATTTGGCTGCTTAACAGTTGTTGTTGTTGTGGCTGTTGTTGCTGTTGCTGCTGCTGTTGTAGGTGTTGTTGCTGTGGCTCTTGTTGTTGTTGTTGCTGTTGTTCTTTCTGTTGTTGCTGTTGCTCCTGCTGTTGCTGCTGTGTTTGTTGTAGCTGCTGCTGCTGTTGTTGCTGTTGTTGTTGCTGTTGTTGCTGCTGCTGCTGATTTTCCTGATGTTGTTGCTGCTGCTGCTCTTGCCGCTGTTGTTCTTCTTGCCGCTGCTTCTCTTGCTGCTGCTGTTGTTGTTGTTGGGCTAGACAGAGACAGCCGGCTAATGTTTCCAGGCTGCGACCCGCTGTGCCGTAGCCGGACGTTGTTGATGAAGACGTGGAGGCAGTGGAGCAGAGCGACTGCGTCATCAGCAGCGAGCCCAGCGAGGCGCTCAATTCGGGCGCAGAGGACTTAAAGAAACTGGGCTTGGTTCTTGCTGCTGCTGCTGATGTAGCTGTTGCTGCTGCTGCTGCTGTTGTTGGCAGTTGCTGGCAGCTTTTGCTTTTTGCGTCAAACATGTTGCTTGCCGCTGCGAATTGCTGCGAGTAGGCAACCATTGCTGCTGCTGCTGCCGCAAATTGCGGCGAATTGGGTGTTGTTGTTGTCGTTGTGGTTGCAGCGGCAGCTGCCTGCCACAACTGTTGCAACGAGGCGGCCAATTGTTCGTCCTGCTCGAGCAGGGGTGTCGCCGGATGCTCCAGCTGCCAGCTGTGGTAGGCGGCAAGAGGCACGGGAATCGGCACCGGCACAGGAATGGGCACATATTGGGGCTGAGTGCTTGCTGCGGCGGCAACATTGCAGCCACTGCAGCGATTGCTGTAGTGATGCTGATGATGATGATGATGGTGACTCTTGAGGAAACGTGTCTTGATCCTTGCCTTCATGCTGAGTGGCATTGCTGGCGTCTGATCGGAGCTCGTCTGAGAGCTACTCTCAGTGCGGGGCAGTTGCAGTTCCTCATCGGTGCCCGTGTCGCTCTCCCTAATCTTGGAGCAATAGCTACGCAGTTGTTGACCCCGCCGTTGGAGCTGAGGGGAATCACTGGAGTCACTGGAACGGCGACGCAGACGAGGTGGCGGCGTTGGCGTTGCACTTGTGGCACTGGCATAGGCAATCATTGTGGTTGTTGTTGTTGTTGTCGCCGCTATCATCGAGGGTTCAAAGTAATCCCAATCGCAATCCTCCACATTGCTCACAATGCTGTGGCACTGGTGTGTGGAACAGGAGGAACTCGAGGCTGAGTCTGTATCCTCCTCCTCTTCCTCTTCTTCCTCTTCTTTGCAGGACGACGAGGAGTCAGAGTTGAGAAAAACTAATTTAAACTCATCGGCTTCAACGCTATACTGCGACTGAAGTGCGCGTCCACTGAAACCATTGCTGGTGCCACTGTTGCACCTGAACTCCAGCTCCGATGACGAAGACGTTTCCATGGCATCCACACCCGAAACATTGCCAGCTGCAACATTCTGCGGCGAGGCTGTAAATTAACAGGGTGGGTTTTTTTTTGGTTGAATTTATGTTTTTGTTTTTCGTCGCAATTTGATTGACGTTGACCAACACCACGAAGCATGACAGATAATGGGCTAAATACTGGTTTTAACACAGGTGAAATACTGGTTCTGGTTCTTTTTACCTTTTGTTAGTTGTGTTTGATTAATGATCGGGGTGGCTTAGGTTAATGTTAATTGTGTTCATTACTCGAGCTCTTCGAGCGAGTTTTTAGTGGTTGCAATTCTACTTTTTAGGGTCTCAATATTTTTGTTAGCGTACACAGAATTGGGTTAGTTGTAAGGCTGAGAGTTAGATACATGTTGAAGACCCTTACATTAACTACATAAATATGTGTGTGGGTTTAAATTATATACCATGTATCCCATATGCAGACAGCAACAATAAAGCTCAATTTTTGATTAATTATATATAGCTAGAAAAAATATCCATTTTCTATATCAACCCTTAAACTAAGGGCTGGTCAAGCAGCCCTTGTAAATTAACAAATACATTATATTAGGCAACTGGAAGAACCACATATCATTAAAACGCATGCAGCTCAAATGAAACAACAAAAATTCTACCGGCTCTTAAATAAAGTATCCCCTTTGCCAGCAACTCCAATTTCGAAATATAAAAAATAATGCAGCTGCTTCTTGGCATATAAGCAACCTAGAAATCCACAAAAAAGCTATGCAAGTTGGAGACAAAATTAGCGAAACATTTCAAACAAATACCTAAATAGGCTGTCTGACCATAAAATCCAACTGGCAATAAAATATGTTAGATGTTCGTTTGAGACATCGTTTTTTGGACTTTCCACATCGATTTTAATTAATTTTAGTAAAGGCAGTAAGCACTGCTTGACTCACTGTAGTTGAATCTAGAGAGATTTTAAATAAACCTTTATTTTGTTCAGCGGTAGATTAGGAATTGACTTGTTAACTTTCTCTTTAATAAGTAAAAAGCTTATGGAATTCAAAAGAAACTGAATAATGATATTTTTTCTTGCATATAAGCAAGTATTTTTCACGTTTTGGGCTTTCCACAAAATAAGTTAAGTTAATTGTAAATCAATTATTAATATTAACGGATAAATTACATTAATTATTTAAAAAAAAGTTATTAATTAAATTTTTTCTTGCACATTATCTAATATTTCTCATAAGTGCTTAAGGAAACGCTTTGCATGTTTGTCTGTGCAGCGTTTTGAAATATTTCTTCTCAGGATTCTCAACTTTAACAAATCCCACGTTCAATACGGGACTTAAAAGGAAGGCATTTCCGGCATCCTTCAGAGTGGTTGCCTGTTTTTGACTTTCGTCAGACCTTTCTCGATAAGTGTGTTGTTTTTGCGCAAACATAGGCGGAGGCGGAGGCGGAGGCAGAGGCGGAGGCGGAAATGCAAGCAGCCGTTGGCTGTGCCGCAAAGGGAAACATTTCATACGTTTAAGGCCCCTAGCACCGCCTCTTCTTTGACACACACACACACACACACGCCCACAGACAGGTGGCACACACTGGCAGATTAACGGTATAACATTTTAGCCAACAAGCCCCACAAAATACAAAGCTCTTAAGGCGTGGGCGACAAAGTCCGGTTTCTAGTTGCTGTCACCCGGGAAAACTCGGCAAACAAACAGCAAATTAAAACATAACAAAAGACGGTCCACAAAAAAACAGAAGATGAATGCACACACAAACACACACACGCACACCCGCACACACATGTGGGCGATTTATGATTTCGCTGCCATTTTGGCTGAGTGTGAAAATATTTCACGGCCGCTGACCAAAATTGGTTTCACGTGTGCACTCAGAGAAAAATACAAATATTTGCAATATATCAAATATCAGTTTCTCCTGTTTTTTTTTTGCATATTTGTATTTTTTAATTGTACGTCAGTATGTCTGAGCAAATTAATATCTTTTCACCTATTTCAGATTACTTCTTTATCTGCAAGGCTGCGAAAAAAAATTGGGTTTCAAGTTTCAAGAAAAAAATTGCTATTCAAACGCTTAGCAAATGTTTCGTTGAAAATTGTTCAAATACAGACTTTAAATATTATGGCTGAGTATAAAAATATTTGTATTCTATTGATACAGAGAGTAATGGTTTTCCAATCATTTTAGAGTTTTTATTTATGTTGAAAAAAAAATTGGTTTCAGCTATAAAGTAGACATATGACGCTTAGAAAACATTTCGTGGAAAATATTAGAAAAATGTGTGCAGGAAAAAAATTGTTCAATTATTAGCAATATTTTTGAAATTCGAATATAAATACTTAGCTAGAGTACAAAAATATTTAAAAATTATTTCAGACTCTCACTTTATTTAATGTAATTTATTTGAGTGTACCACAGTAAATTCTAAAGTGATCAAATGCTTACAAAAGATAACATTTATATATGTAACAAGGATAGCCATTAAATGATTTATATATAAAGAAAGGATTAAAATCCGGACTTTGATAAATGTTTGCAAAAGAAACACACAAAAATAAAGCATACTTTTAGGCGACAAGCGAAATTGTTTTCATTTAAGCGGGGAGTTTAGTTCGGTTTTTTATTTCACTTATTGCTTGAGGGTACCTGAAGTTGTACAATCCATGAAAACTGTAGGAGGAATTTAAAAGCACTCTGCGATTTTTATTAAAAATGTATAGACGCTTGAGTGGCTTCCTCAAGGGAAAGGAGAAAGGAACAAGAGTTCCAGGAAAACTTTCGACTTTCGAACCGTCCCCATTGAGCAGAGAAAAGTTAATTTACCTTGCCACTAAATACTAACATAATTATACTTAACTACTTAGGGGCTGCCACACAAAACCCAATGAGTGAAAATTAATGAAAATGATAAAGGCAGTGATGACCCACATCAAGCGCGGGGCTGCCACCTGCTGCCGAACCGGAAGAAGCTGCCACCTAATTAATTAGTGCATAAAATTAGACGAAAAGCGAAACCCCAGCGGGAAAAAAACTTGTTGGGGTTGCAAACAGTTCACCATCACCAAGGGCTAATTATGCCACACACCAACACACACACAAACTACAACGTAAAGTTACAGTTAGAAGTTGTAATTGGCACTCACCTTCCTCGGCGGCCTTCTCCTTGTTCTCCTTCTCCTTGCGCCGCTGCAGGACGACCTTCTTGAAGACAACGGCAGCTGCCTCCACTGCATTCTGCAGCTCCTGCTCCCCCAAAGTCGAAGTGTGCTGAAAGGTGCCAATTGGGATTAGGCAAGGGGATGAGGAGTTGAGAAGATGAGGCGTCTCTGCTTACCGTTGCTGAGCCACCGTCTGCATTATCGTTTGTTGGCTCGTTGCCGGATTTGTCCGCTGCTCCAGTTTGTTGCTGCTCCTGCTTATCCTGCTCCTGTTTGTCTGGTACTGTGTTAACGGGAAGTGGCGTTTTTTTCAAGCGGTTGGATAAATCAGAGTTCTGGTGCTTAAGCAGTTCATGGAAGGAGTAGTGATGCTGCGGTACTCTACTACCTGTATACGGGTTAACGGTACAGGCAAGTGTCGGGGGGATATGTGCAATATATATAATATATAGATGTGTAAGTAACTCGAGTGATTGCAACTAGCTACAACTAAGCTACAGCTACGGGCTTCTACTCGGCTGCTGTTTGGGTGCACAAAAGCAAACTACAGCTACTAGAAATCTTTAGCCTCTAGCCACATTTCTCGGACTTACCCTCCTCGCCGCGACTGTTCCGGCGACGGGCCTGCGGTATTTTGGATGCTCCAGCGCCCAGACGCGTCTTATCCAGTATATCGGCCAGCGGCCGCGGGCTGGGTATCTTTGAGGTCTCCGCTTTCTTTGGTGGCTGCAAGCAAAAATTGGATATTTCAACGTTTTCATTTGGCACGGGCAAATCTTAAGCTGTCCCCAAAAGGGATGGCTTAAGGAAGAACTTGGAAATGTTGGATAAACTCAAATGCTTTAAAATGAGCTTGTACTTTCAATTCGAGTTTTCTCTCTGTGTAGATACTTTATTACATTTGAAAGGTAGCTTTTAAAATTTCGAAGTGAAATAATCTGATTTTTGACATTAAAAAATAATGTTTTAGGTAAATATTGAAGCTACTCACCGTCGATTCCTTTTCGGGATGTGAGAAGGAGCGTCTTGTTACTGGCTTGGGTGCCGTTTTGGCACCCGAATCCTCTGAAACGGAACGCATCTGTTCCGGCTTGCGACGATCCGGCTCATTAAAAATAGTCGCAGTTGCTCCTGCTGCTGTTGCTGCTGCTCCTGATCCCGATGCTGCTGCTGCTGCTTCAGGAGCGTAGTTTGCTTCGGTTGTGTTGCTCAGCTCGGGGGGCACGGGCAGCTCTCGCGACTGTCGCCTTCTCATGCGATTGTGCATGAGGGGGGTGCGCGGCAGGGCGGCTCCACTGTGCTGCATCATATGCCCGGCCCCGCCCATGTCAGGGTAGAAGCCGGGTGCCAAGGGAGCCGCAACACCATAGCTATTGTTGTCGATGCCGGTTAGCATGTTCTCGGCACTGTAGATGGGTCGGGTGTGGTTGGGCTTGTAGCTGGCATCGTCGGAGCCATCGTTGTAGATAATACGCGGTTCGCTGCTGAAGCCGGCATTGTAGTTCTTCTCGTATTGCACCTCATCCGATTCCAGAAAACTGGTGGCACTATTACCAAAATAGTCGACATATTCACGCTCCTCGCTGACATCGGGAAACTGATGGAATTGCTGCTTGGCCTCGCCAAAGGTGCGCGAACCGTGCTCCTGCTCCTTGAGGCAATCCTGGCGCACCAAGCGACTGGGCGAGCGACTCGAGGAGCGTTGGCTGGTGGGAATCTCGGGCAGCAGACGACGATTCTCAATGTGGCTCTTGTTGCTGTTGGAGTACTCCTCGTTGCTGTGGCTGCGCACCTTGATCATCTTCGAGTGCGGATCGCGCGAGTGATGAATATTCACGCTCTGGCTGCTCGAGTATTGCTCGCCAGTGGCACTTGCCACACTGCCACCGCTGCCGAGATCTGTGGCACCCACCGTCGGCACATTTTGCTGCGACAAAAACTGTCGGGGATTCGGTACGCTGGGAAATAAAAAATTCTGTTTGGTTCTCGGCGAGATGGGCATAAATTTGGCGGGCGGTGACTGATGCACCGTCAGCGTATTCCCAGTGCCAAATGCCTCCGGATTGGGCAACGTTTGCTGCCGTGTAAATTCCGGCGAGCGACGAAATGAGGGCGATGTTTGACGCTTGGGCGGCGATGTGGGCAACAGCTTGACATGCTGATCGGGATTGGGCAGCGTCGCCTGTCGCATCATGCGTGGCTTGTTATACGATTGGGCGTAGTCCAATTCATCGCTAGCCATGCTGGAGGACTGCGATTCGTAGTTGAGAGATGGCGCAGCCTGAGTTGAGTTCTGGGCTTGTGTTTGCTGATTATTTAGATTGGCTGTGCTGGGCAGCAGCTTGGTGCGATGATAATTGCTCGGTGGCTCCGGGAAGGATGTTTGCCTGGTGAAGGGCGGATAACGCTGCTGTTCACCCGGTGATCGTTCCGGCGAACGACTGTAGACCCGATTCGGTGACGTTGACATGTAAATGCTGGGTGGCCCCTGTGCCTGGCATGGATTCGCCGGCAGCGTCGATTGACGGCGCACCTGCAACCGATGGCTGTGCGACGGTGGCACCGAAGCTGACTCCAATTGTGGCTGCACCTGCTGCAGCTGGATCTGTGCGTAGTTATCGCAATCCGCTGCCGTATTCATGTGTATTATATCGTCGCTGTTATAGGCACTCGGATAGAGTGGATTCTGTTGCAGTTTGTGGGGCGAAGTTGGCGCTGTCAAATTGGCTGAATTGTAGTTGGACAAATTGGCACCGCTGCCACTCAGATTGGGATCGTTATTCAGTGTGCTGGGCAATGTGGATTGCCGGAGGACACGTCTGCCCAACGCCCACTTGCTGCCACTAATGGGCGTGGCACTGCCACTATTATAATGCGACTGTCGCTGCTGCTGCTGTTGATGCTGCAATTGTTGCTGCAGCTGTTGGTGCTGTTGCTGCTGCTGCTGCAAGTGTTGCTGCTGCTGATGGAGTGAGTGTTGATGCAACGTATGCTGATGCAGTGTTGGATAACTGCCCGCAGACTGTGCCTCAATCAAGTGCTGCTGCTGTGGATACAAATTGTCAGCGATGGGCTGCTGCGCATTCGGATTATTCGGATCGTCCTCGGGATCTGTTTAGAATAATATTTAAATTTGTACTACGAATTGCAGTCTCTGACTTAAGTCGCACTCACTTGATATGGTCCAGGAGCGTCGTATGCTTTTGCGCAGCACGTCGCTGGTGCTCAGATGATCCACTGCCTCGCAGGATGCGTAAGCTTCCTTCAGCCACTCACCGCTTGCCGCTTGGATCTCCCTGCAAGAGCAACAACAGGACCAATGCCATTTGAAAAACCAAAATACATCCGTTAACATATCTTATACTATGTGTATAAGTTTTTCTATATATATATATATATAGAGACATATATAGTATATATGAAATGTATACGTCTGGCCGTGTCAGCAGTAGCCAACAAACTGAACCAAGTGTCGAGACAAAAGCAATAACAATTGCTTGCCACAAAAGAGAAAAAAAAAATATTGTGCACCCAAAAAAAGTAAATCACATAAAGGTTACATCAAGTGAGCTCATCTGGTCTCTACACGCCGAAGATTAAATACTCTTGCTACTTTTGCTCAATTATTTTTTATGACTATTTTTCTTTGAATGACATTCAGAATATTTTAAGAATAACGCCCAAAATTATCATTATTCCATGTGCAAAACTAACTTCCAAAATGATTATGATTCGCATTAATACAAAAGTCTGCACATAATTATATACACATAAAACCAACACATATATAAACAACTGTCGATCCTTACTGGTCTTTAAAATATATATTTAAGAAATTCAAAATATTTATTGTAATTTTATCTATTTATGATTTTAATATTTATATTTCTTAACTATATGTATAGTTTAACTGGAGTTTGCTTTCAAGCGTTACATGGTTGATGACAAAACATTTATACCCTGCAAATAAGAATAAAGTTAAGACACCAAGTTACACTGAGCAACACCAACACAGAGCTGGCAAACAGTAATGAACAAGCAAGGCGGGTGGCAACTGGAGGCGTCTTCTTTCTGTGTGTTTTGTTGAGGGCGCAGTCAGTCGGAGACTGTCAGGCGTTTCAGACTTTATGAACAAATTCCAATCAAACAGACAGACAGACAGACAGACAGATAGGCAGGCAGCAGCAGTAGTCAGCTATCAATATATAGATACTATATGTTTAGGGGTGGGGCAATAAACCAACTGTTCTGGCAGCTGCAATTGTTGCTGCTGCTGCTGTTGCTGTTGCTGTTGCGTTGACAGCTGGCTGCCATTTGGGAGGCGTCAATTTGGCTGACACCTGTGGGCGGATGTGGATGTGGTTGCCAAGCAGGCACCCAGTCTCAGCAGTTAGCATCTTGTGCAAATTCTCAGCACGCAACAAATTTGCATACCTGATGGCCTGCAGCTGCTGATGTTGCTGCTGCTGTGCGTTGGCCAACATTTAATTGGTTCAGAGTCTTGCGAGTGGCCTTGTTTTCAGTTTCAGTTTCAATTTTTTTAACGACTTATTTCGGGGCTTGGCAATTAACACTGAACTGAACTCGGCCAGCGTGTGGGTCGTGCGCAGCAGCAGCATCATCATCATCGTCATCAGCAGCAGCAGCAGCAACAACTATAGTTGGAGTATTCACTTGAGCACCCATTTCTACACTTGTTGTTAACAAATGCTGAACTCTATATGAAACAGGGCGTATGCGTAATATTTGTGTGCGTTAAATTGTGTTTCTTGGAAAAAACTTTTAATTGAGTTGAAAGTTGAAACTATATACTGAATGCGGCATGAAATTCGCTTGAAAAAAGTATCCATTAAATAAAGCTACCTACACAGAGAACTAAGATCTGATAAATATTTGTCTTTCAATTACAAATGGTTAAAAATAGAATACAGTGGCAAAAATCATTAAGCAAGAATAGATTTCAATTAAGAATCTTCTTTCTTTATATTTGACTAATAATTAATTTTTTATTCTTAGTTTCGATACACATTCTCAATATTAAATGCTGAAACCTTACTTGAGTTCAAAAATGTGCATCTTTACAAATCATTCTTTTTTCTCTGTGTAGCTGAATGAAAATTTCAAACTAATCTCGAATAGTTTTCAACTTTAATTATCATATATAAGCTCATTACAAAGTTTACCTCTTAACAATACATTTACATCCTTTTATTTTAAAATTACATTTCATGCTATTATAATGAACAAAGTTAGCAAAATTGTAAAACTATTTCAAATCAAAATATTTCTACTGCACTTTTTATTTTTATCTTATGTGCATTTTTGTAAAATAAATCCCAAGCAGGTTGCACAAAACTGGATTTCTCCGTAATGCTCATTTATGGCACTTGAAGATGACTGATTGAATTCGCAGAATAAGATTCCAGCTGCAGCTTCTTTGCTTGAAAAAACGCTTAAAAGTCTTTTGTTTTTATTAAGATTCGCAGAACTGTTTATTTTTCTGCGTTGTTAAAAATAAAGAATAAGAAAATACAGAATTTCAACCCCCAATGACTATCTTACTCAATCCCAAATGAAGAATGTGGTATTCAAAACGAGAAAAAAAAGAATAATAAAAATAAAACTCAATTCAAGGTTGTCATTATAAATTGTAAAATAAACATTTTCGTTAAAAATCATAAAAATCAAATAATAATTGTAGTTTATATTCCATTTTTCAATTTACCAATTTGTGATGTAATCTTGTGGTAAATGGAAATTTGAATATTTTTGATTGATTAATCTCCAACTCCAACTGTGCACGAAAAATTGCATTTATTGTTGCACACAACACAAATAGTTTTTGAGTAAAAAGTAATTTGGGGCACAGAAGTGGGTTGACAGGATGCTAAGCCTAAGGCTTATCCATGCAGCCAACAAGAACAAAGGAGAAATAACCATTTTTTGCTTTGAGCCTTAACAAAACAAAAATACATTCTGCCAGATGACACACACATACACTCACGCACACACACATCGACGTATTTTCCACAGCTCAAACGCAAATGAAAATTGAATATCAAATGTGAATTGCGTTTGGAAATTTTTCACAGAGCAGCGGGTGGGCATCAAATGGAAACATCGTAAAACGTAGATAACAAAGTAACCAAAATGAAAGTGCAACAACATGGAAGCAGCCGCATAAGACACAATAATACTGCAGTGCAACTAGAAACTGAATCTGCCACTGACACTGCCACTGCCGCTGCCCCTGCCTTATGCAACGCATGAGGTCATCGCATGCCCTTTTGGGATATGATTCCCCACTTTGCGAAACTGGAAACCATCTAATTGAAGTTTCTTGTGAAAGCATAAGTTGACAGTTTTTTGTTTGCGGTGCGAAAAAATTAGACTTGATTACAGAAATGTGCTGGTTTCGCTGCTTTTTTAAAAATGCACAATTTGCACAAAAAATCATGAGAGAAATAAGAACTGACAAAGCCAGAATAGAATAGTCGAGTCTCTTTGTTTGGCTGATACAGTGTACATGAATAGTTTTACTATATCTTCAAGGTTCCATTCTGCTTTTCACTACTCTCCATGGAATAGCTCGGAGATACTTCCTTCAAATGCAAAAATTTGATACACTTATTTAACACTAATGTCAATATTTTCCACAGCCATAACTTTGCTAACAGTAAGTAGATTAAAGCTACATCTAAATCTTAATATCCATGTCAAAATTATATCCTCGCAAAGTGCTTTTTCAATAGTGATCAGATTTTCGAAAACCGGGCCAATATAATAATGTTTTGAGGTCTACATTAATACTATATTTAAAGTCGGAAAAGAGATTCTGGATCGAAATTCATGTTCGTATCCGATCCAATGAACTATATATTATGAATCGGGTGCAACAACCAAATCAAGCTAGCCATGTCCGTCTGTCTGTTTGTATTAACTAAAGACTTCAAATTCGAAATTCTATTGAATTCAAAAGACATATGCAGATCAAGTTTATATCATGTTTTCGATAAACATATAGCGCATTCTTACTTGTATATACATACATATATCTGTTTGTATAATATTATTATATCAGAACATACAATGGAGATAGAACTCAGTAGTTTTTTTCCACGTACGATTTGGCATGGCATATCTTTTGGGGCATGGAAATTAAGAAATTTAGGGCTTTGAAATTCGACTGGAAGAGTTATGAAATAAGACTGGGAATATTCACTTTATAATATTTTTTTTTTATAGATACTTAATGACCATAGCATCAACTCAAATGAATAAATTCAACATTCAAAGATAATTCCGAAATAAAATACACATATATATATATAAAATCGAGTACACACATACACACACAGAAAACACAAATTCACATAGAAGCCACATACATATATATGAGCTATTGTTAGTTGGTTGGTGTGCGAATGAGTACTTTTGAGTACATAGTTTGAATGAGTGCCAGTGAATGAGTAATGCGTGCGTGCTTGAATGACTACATTGAGTGTAGAGTGAGCTATGAAAGTGATGTAGGAGGAGACAGACAGTAAAGAGAGGGAGACAGACAGAGAAAGAGAGGGAGAGATACACAGAGAGAGAGAGACATAGAGAGAGAGAGAGAGAGAGAGAGAGAGAGAGAGAGAGAGAGAGAGAGAGAGAGACTTACAGTTGCTTGTGGCACACCACGCACACCCAGTCCAGAGCGTGATGGACGCGACAGGCTTTGCACACGCGCAGCTTGCAGACGCGACAGGGGGCGCCGCGGTTGGTGATGCGGCCCAATTCGGTGGTGCAGCGGGCGCAGTGGCGACTCGAGTCGCCGTGTAGATTGTTGTAGTTGTTGTGTTCGAGGAGCTGTTGTTGTTGTTGTTTCTGTTGCTTCATTGTTTGTGGTTGTTGTTGTTGTTGTTGTGGGTCATGTTGTTGTGTGGCATCGAGTGGCTGTTGTTGTTGTTGCTGTTGTTGTGATTGTGCACCACCAACGACCTTGCGCCTCAGCGCATACAACTCGGCGCGCAATAGCCTGTTTATTATTATTATTGTTGTTGTTTAGAATGATGTCAATGGTGTTTTTGTTGTTGTTGTTGTTTTTGGGTGGATTTGTTTTTGGAGTTGGGTGACATTATTATTGTTGTTGTTGGTTGTTTTAGTTTTTTGCAGGACATAACAGGATGACGCATAGACGTTAGTTTAAAAGTTAGTTGAGCATTAAAAACACATTACAAAAACCATTTTTAGGTGGCGGTGAGAGTGAGCGAGATAGCAATAGCGAGAGTTAGAAGCACGCAAGTGTGTGTGTGTGTGTGTGTGTGTGGGAGCAGGTGTGTGTGTGTGTGTGTGTGTGTGAGTTAGTATGAGAATCAACAGCACAAAAGTGGTTTCGTGATGTAAAGAGACAAAGAAATAAAAGAGCACACAAATATTATATAAATATGTATATTTAATTGTCATTAGCTGATTTAACTTGCAATTTGTATAAACAAAGTTTGGGATTTAAAATTAAAATTTTATTTAATTATGCAGCGTTCACAATTGAGCCGAGGTATTTAAGCAAATATGTGTGTGTGTGAGATTGAGTGTGAGTGTGCTTTTTAATATGGGCAATTAAATGTGCGTAATAATTTTCTATGATAAAATTTCGCAAATGAAATTCACTCGATTAAGCTATATGCAAATGCCTGTTTAAGCGCCCATTTAATACTTTGTTTGAATATTTTCATATTAGTTTAATTGATTTAACTGAAAGTATGCTTTATCAAAATATAAAGCACTTCATTTGCATATTTTCATGTCACTTTAGGTGATTAAACTGAAACTTTACTATGTCAAAATTTAAAGCATTTGGTTAAATTGTGATGCAAGCTTAAGTGAATTAACTTATTTTAAAAAAAGAACTGCTCTGTAAAATAATTTCTAAATGATATTTTATGATATCAGGGATATTATATGCACCATTAATATTAGCATTTTTGCAGTTAGTGCTAATCTAGAGAGTATTCAATAAATAGGGGTGGAATAGACTGGCCTCTTCAAGATTGCTAGCTTAAGTCAAGAATATAAGGTGTAATTAAAAGTTTTAAGCAGAATTAATAGCTCATAAATTGATGAAGCCAATTTTGCTTGTTGAGTTTAACATTTTTTTAATAATAAATAAATAATAACAATAAATTATAAAACTCCTCTACCGTATTATGCAAATATTTCCTCTTTTTTTGGTATCGCTTTGGATGACCTCACAAAAACAAGACTTTTCAAAAAGTCATTTTTACAAATATTTTAGTTTTCGAAATATTTTATTAATGATTAAAAATGGGTAGCTGGTGAGCTTGAGATACATATAAGCATTTTTTAATCATTAATACAATAGATAAAAAAAATGCTTATATCTCCAGCTCACCAGCTACCCAAAACAGTAAAGCTAAAATGCAGTCTAATTCTAATGTTCAGTTAAATAAATTTTAATATGCAATTATTTTGATTGCTTTCCTCTGCAGCTCAGCTCCTCTGTTAAGCCAGTTTTATTCTGGCTGTGGAAGTAGATTAATTAAATTGACTGTTAAGGCGACTTTAGGCTCAAGAAAGCTTCCGGATGCAATATGTATATTGCTGCCACACACTAGCTTTTAATTAGATGTTCTTGCTGCAGGATTAATCCAACGCTTAAGTGCCACTGCCACTAACAGCAAGTGTAAATTTATGGACAAAATTAAGCCAGGAAGTTATAGAGCAAGGCTATATACGATGAGCCTTCAACATGCAAAACCAAACCAAAAATTGTATTAACTTTATGAGGAAAGTAATAAAACATACGTACACACGCACACCCACACCACCGCACACACAAACACACGCACACACCACACACATAGACACAAGCAGATTGTTAAGGCTTGTACTCGTGAAACAGTCACGCAGCGGACATAAAAAGTCAAACAGGATTTTCAGCTGTAGCTGCTGTGCAAATTATGCACCAACATACCACAAGCAACAACAACAACAACAACAGCAGCAACTCACAGCAGCAACATACGCAGCAGCAGCAGCACCAGCAGCAACAACAACACTTTTTAATTATATTTTTTATCTGCATTCGAGCGCGTGTATTTTATGGGCTTCACAAAATCAACACAAACGTCAGCCAAACAAGTCCCACACACTCAAACACACACACAATCTGCACAGACACACACACACACAGTTTCCTTGCCTGTGGTCGTGCCTTTTGATTGTGTGTGCGTTAAGAGTACGTTGCATGCTTCTAGGGGCAGCCACAGAACGCACACCTGCTCTAACCACAAACACATATGAGCCAAGTAATAAGAGTGCCCTATTCGAAGGAAAAAGAAGGACAATACTGACTAAGAGATACCCTTTACATCAAGCCTTAATAAATGCGTGAATGGAGAATTGGACTCCGTGATTCCGAGATGGACCTCCGGATGGGTGGGTTGCAAATGACTTTGAAAATTGCGGCAGGCAGCTGGTTACCAGATCATTCCCGACCATCCAGTTAAATTCCAATATTCCCGATAATTCTGATATGTTCCGATAATCTTAATACATGCCAAAGGTTCACAAATGCACTTAAAAATATTTTAATTTTGGAAACGGGAAATTGTTAACGGAACTGAGCATACGTACCCTAAGGCTTACTTCGCTCAAGCAGCATCTTGAGAGATGACGGAATTATTTCTATTCAATTTCAGCAATTTTAATTGAAAGCAAGGACACTAAAGATTTGTTGATAATGTTGACACATTTTTAAAAAATATTTTAACATTTCTTTGACGCCATTTAAGGAGTGCAAATTGGATGTACAGGAAGATACTGAATATTTTCAGAACTTTGGTTACAAGCACAACCAGTTGACTTGGTCGAAGAAGTGCTAAAATCGTATTTGAAACTTTGAATAACAAAATTTAAAATAAATATTTTTGAGCATTGAAAAAATGCAACAAATGCAGATTTTACTACAGCAGTGTTCTAAAATCATTTTCAAATTATTCCTCTGTCATCTGTGGATTTCAGCCTCAAGCAGAATTATTAAAAACACGCGCTTAAATAAACGCCATCATAATACCATAAATAATAATAATAATGCCATATATTTTTATTATGTACAGGGTATAGGCACACACACTCCTACGCCGCAATGGGCACCACATGCAGTTAACCACGGCGCCTCCAAGCAGCTGCTGTCGGGCCTTTTGCCATGTTTTATTGGGCCTGGTTAACACGAGAGCAGACGTCGAAGAAAGAAGACGAGGCGAGAAGACGAAGACGAGGTTGAGGACGTCATGTTGAATGCCGCAGTTGGTTGGTGGGGCATGTTGACGTGTAGCAAAGCTTGCCGCTTGAGTAGTTAAGTATTGTTGTAATTGCTGCTGTTGCTGCTGCTGTCGGAATGAATTCATAATCATAATAAGCCATTAAGCTACGAATATGGCCAACCCGCAGCCGCAATGGCCAATGGCCAACTAAATAAAAGTGCCAAACTAAACAGTCATAAATTTCCACTAGGCAAGGTCAAAATGAGTTGACAGCCAGCAGAATCATGCTTTAATTTGACCCATTTTTCAATGAGGGTGTTGTTACACTCAAAGAAAAGTCAGGTAGTAAAAGGGTTGTCAAAATGCGACGTTCAAAATCGTTAAAATTCTTAGTTCAGATAAGTTCAGATCATTTTCTGTTAGGAACTTAAATCATCAGGGAAATCATCAGAATGCACCAAAGTGCTTCAATCAATCTTAAATCAGCTAGAATTAAGTAAATATACAGATAGAATAAGTAGTAAGGTCAATTCTGGAATCAAAATTAAACAAAATTCAAGAATGAAATATTGTATTTTTTGGCTGTCATTTACAGTGTAAACATGACTCAGTGTGCGTGCTCTTTGAGGTGGCAGAGCCATTTGTTTTTCTGAGTGTAACCTCAAGACAGGCCTAAATAAATAGCTTAACGCATGTTTTTGATTGTTCGTCGGCCTGTGGGTCATGCAAATAAACCAAACTAATTAAGCTGATGCTAATCAGCATGCCCTTAACTGTGTGACTTTTCGTCCAATCGAACACCTGCTGCCAAAACCACAACAACAGCACGAAGGGGCCACAAATTGTAGCGCGTGGCACGCTTTGATGTACGCCAGCAGAGGCAGCTTAGTGCCAGCTTTGATTGAGTCGAGTTGAGTTGAATATCGGTTGGGTGTGAAAAGCAGCAAGCGTAAATATTTTCCCACAATATGAATACAATTTATTTATCTCTTGCTTCTTGGAGCTGCAATTTATTTGTGTCCAGTCAGCGTAATAAGCCAACATTCGATTCATTCGCTTCTCCATGTTCAATATGCGGATTCCAATTGTAATCAGCTTTAACATACCCTGCAGCCAGGACATTTTTTCTCTGGGTCTCTGTATTATTGATGTGCAGTGCCTATGGACTTTAATCAGTACTCAGTTGGGAATAGCTGTGCTGTGGAACAGAATCACATAACTTATTTAGAGGACAAAAAAAAAAAACGAAGCAAGCCGGAAGAGCTCTCTCGGCATCTCAGTTAAGAAGTTTGACTTAAAAAGCTATTATTTTAGGAATGCAACAACTGTTGCAAATAGGAAATGCAAAGGCATATTTTAACTGGCAAATATCCGGACAGGACTCCCAGAGGCATTTAAATTGAGCTTCGACAACAGCCTTTGTGAAAAATGTGAACGAGAAACGTGCTCTGCATCACATTTTTTTGCTTCTTAAGAATCCTTAAGCATTTTCGTGATTGCTTATTATTTATTAATTGCTAATTTTGTTGAGAATAAGAAGTATTTGAAGTTATAAGAATTTAATCGTTGAACTTACTTAAATCTATTCTATTCGAAACCGATTTAAAGTCTTGATTTGAATTCTGATCGTAGAAAACGAGAACTTAACTCTAAAACAACTTGTTTCAGTGTTTAAATTGTCTATTTCGACTCAACCAGAAAGCTAACAAATTAAATTAGTGAGCTGCCTGCTAATTTTCATTAGTTTAAGACTTACTGTTCCCAAGAAATCGAGTCAAAACAATCTAAATAAATTTTTGCATTAAAGTTTGTAGGGTGTTTGCCATTGGGCACTTTTCTATTTTGCCACACACAAATATTTGCATGTTTATTTAATGCTATTTTCCGCTTTCCTCATTGAATTGAGATTTAAATTTTCATTTCCTACTTAAGACTCGTGTGGCACACACACAAGGCAAACTCAGTCTGCAGTTGAGTTAAGAAAATAAATGGCTGTGGAAGAAGAATGGCCATTATTCAAATCTGAAGTGCGAGTATTTTAGCTGAAGTTGCCAGTTGCCAGTTGCCAGTTGCCAGCTGCTTGGCCATTAGATTTATTATTTTAATGATGCTTCCGGTGGGTTGCTGGGTGGTTGAGTGTGTGCTTGGGTGGCTGGTGGGGCGAGTACAGCTAAATAATTACGCTGCTAAATATGATTTGTGTTAGAAGAGCCGCACTTTGTGTGTCCGGATGCTGTGGCAAGGACAATATGTCTCGTATTATTTTGTGAAATAAACTGGGATTTTGGTTTTAGAGGTTTCATTTGGTTTTATGGTCTCATTGTTTTGGTTGGCAGCATTCATTGGTTTCATTGGTTTTCTGATTCCGTTTCGGATTACAAACTTTATCTTAAGGGCATTTCTAACTGGCTCTGTTCGTGGCTTTTGCTCGAAAAAGAAACAATTTGGCCCGTTTTGGATTTGAATTGAAGTTTGGCCATGTTTTGAGGCACTGATTAAACTTGCTTAAGTTCATTTGAGCGCTTTTCATTGCACAATTTTAATTTATAGTTTATACAGACTTTTCTGCTGTTGTCAGCTTATCAGCGTTCTCATTTGATTTTTTCTCTTTCTGTGCAGCTTGTTGCACGCCGGAAATGTTTTGTGAGGCATTTTTTATCATACCTTAAAATATGATTAGTTTTAATTAATTTTATATGCTCCCAAGCCGCTTTGCATTTTTTAACTTATTTGCACTTAAATGCAATTAAAACAAAAAACACAAAAAGGGCTTTTCCGCTCGAGCAGGCGAATGAAGTGAAGAAAGAAGCATTTTAATCAAATTAAATATGAATTTTGATGAGAACCAGAATAAAAACCTAAACAAACATTTGTGCTTACCCACAATCAAACTTCGATTTGACAATGATAAGCGTGCCCGAGCTGGCTGACGAGGGTCGCCCGAGAACATTTGCATAATTACGGACAACCAGCCTCAGACCACACACAGCACCATCAATTTGTGGTAGCTGCCACATGGGAGCGGTCCGCATATGCAAAATTTCACATCAATTTTGCTGTTGTCCATTGTCCGTTGTCCGGTTGTGTTCATTTTGTCCGTTTGCCCGTTTGTCCGTTTGCCGGTTGTCCGTTTCTTGTGTAAATTAATGTGTCTCTGTGGCTTTTACTTTATGCTCTCCTCAAACTACTATTGGCCCGGCTTATGCCCCATAACGCGCCATGTGACCAACTGTGTGTGTATGAGGCAGATAATAAGCTCGAGTGTGCGTGTGTGTGTGTGTGTGTGTGTGTGCGTGTGTGATAAAAGCCAGCAAGCTCAGCGCCACTAAAAGCTAATAATGAATTATTAATGCTTAGCATTGTGATGAGCGAAATTATTTACATTATGTGTATCTTTATTTTTGTTCCCTTTGGAATGTTCTTCGCTCACTTTAAGAATCTGCAGTTATAATTGTGATTAATTAATTTAATTACGTATTATGTTTAATTCCAAACTATTTGTCTTCATCAAAAGCTGATCGATGTTTCCAAATGTAAAGCAATTAACTGAAGAAGGTTGAATAAAGTTTGTTATTCAATTAATTCTTGATTTTTCCTTTTAAACACTAAAGCGTAACTCAGTTAGAGCTATCCATTCTAACAGGATTTGTTGTGTGTGAAACAAACTATAAGCAATATATCCGCTTCCGCGAAATTCACTGCAATTCACTCCCGCAACTACTTTAGTTATTCACAATTTTGTTGAATTTCAATTGATAATTTTAGCTGAAATTCGAAAGCAAACAAAATATGCAGCCAAAGGCTACCAGCTGAGTGCTGTATTAATTCCATTGAATTTTCAATTACGATGTTTCCATGAATTTTACGTATGCGTAATGTGCAAGGGCACGTTCGTTACACGTACGCCAGGTGTGCCACCGGCTACATACTCAACAACTGCAACTCAATTTACGCCCAAAATTGCATCAGAAACCGCAAAATTTTTGGCATAATTTGAATCGCAAAATGCAAACGCACAAAAGGAACAAAAATCAACAGTTTTTTGTATACCCTGAACAAATTCATAATGGGTAAACGGTGTGTAATAGTTATATGCAAATGTTTATGACAGTCATAAGGAAGCATCTCAGACCCCATAAAGTCTGTATATTTTATAAAGTCGAGTCGATATTGCCATGTCGGTCTGTACGTATGTATGAGCAAGCAGATCTCAAAGATTATAAAAGCTAAGATCTTCAAATTTAAAAAATATGAGTCGTATATATTGCGCAGATTAGCAGCTGTCTTCAGGGTATATCGTAGTCGAGCTCACTCGTCTACAGCATTCTAAGTTGTTCAGTTGTTTTGGTTTGGCAAACGTTCAAGTTTGATAGGATCGCATTTGCACACCGTTTCACGTGTTGCGATTCAGCTGAAAAGAGGGCAATAAAATATATGTAAGCAAACACACACAGACACACACACAAACTCACAAACAGCAGGAAGATAAAGTGGCTGCGACAGCTGCCACACTGTTTGTGGCAGCCATGTGGCAAGCAAGAGAGGCAGGCAGGCAAATGAGATATGGGCCCACAATCAAAACAACAGCAACACAAAACAGTTGACTGCTGGCAGCTGCCTGCCTCCTGCCAAGTTTTTCCTGCTTATACCACAAGGTCGTTATATTTCTCACAATTGCGATTGCAAAATGACAACTAGAAAATTGTGCCATTTGTTGCTGCCGCTGCTGCTAATGCTAAGCGAAACAGGTCAACACCTGCCCCAGCTGTTTTGGCTGCTTCAACTGCTCTTAAAATGATTTACGGCCAACAGCGGACAACTTGGCCAAAAATGGTTTCATTAGACCTCGTCACAAGAGACAGCGACAAAATCCGAGCATTTATTACTTAATAAATGTTGGCTGCCCCCTTCCTGACCCCCCCCCCTGAAACTCCACCAAACGGGGGGTAAGCCAAGCAAATTGAAAAAATGAAAGCAAGCGAAAAGAAACTTTGTGTTAAGGGCCTTTTTAAGGGTTGGCATTTATTTTGGGCTCAAAGTGTTCCTGTCTGTCTGCCTGTCTGTCACTCAGTCTGTCTGTTTTCTTTTTTACAGCGCTTAGCTAAGCCATTCGTGCGTTAAATTATCGCCTTAAAGAAAGTCCAAATCTCGCACCAGCAACTCTTTGCTGTTGTTGTTGCTGAGTAGATTTTTCCTTTGGCTCCAAAATCAAACAAATCGTCAATTTGTACTTTCATTTACTTTCCGGTTCGCTCAACGGTAAACTGTGGCAACAATACTAACAACAGCAACAACGAGTACACACAGAAAACGTATCTGGAATTTGTAGTTCTTAATACTCGATTAAAGTATTTGGATTTTATGTCACAGTATTTTTTTAGTCTGACACTTTGTTTCAAATAGCTCGTTTTGAGTGAATTGCTGGAAAGGGGAATTAAGGTAAATTCATACAAATTTTAATTAAATTTTAATTAAATTTTTAATAGCATATTTTTTGTGTCTCCTGGCATTAAATAAACAAACAATATTGTGAATGCTTTATTCAAATTGCAAATGCTTGTTTCCATTTCATTTTCAGCTATGTTGAAAAATCATTAATGGCGTCGACATTAAACAAATAAATAGCATTAGAAATGCTTTGTTCATTTTGCAAATACTTGATTGTGGGTCATTTGAGCTATATTTTTCTCAGTGTAACTTCATTGGCAGTTTGGTTGGCGCGCGCAACGGAAATGGCTTGGCAGCCATTTTAAGCACCGGCTAAATAACAGTTAATCGACATTGCACTGCTTGTCAGGGTTGTCATTCTGCCACAATTGCTGTTGTCATTGTTGTTGCTGTGCTTCCTTGATTGTTGACCATCATCATTGTTTTCGCTTGTCAGTTCAACGGTTTCCCCATTCCATCCGTCCATTCCGTCCATTCCTTCGTCGCTTTGTTTATTTATTTGCCTAACTTGACAAACGCGCCCTTTTTCTTGTTAACATTTGTCATTGTTGTTGTTGTTGTCGTTGCGCAGCGAAAATAATGTTAGCCGCTTGTTTGCAATGTTGTTGTTGCCATTTCGTTACTTTAATTGGCCAACATTGGTTTACAGTTGAAGCCAAGTTATGGCAAAGGCATTTCATCGATTGACAGACAGACTTCTTGTTGCCGCATCAAAAAATCTTAAATATGAGAGCAAAAAAAGCAACAACCTAAAATGCAAAATATATTCTTGGTTTGAGTTCGTTTAATCCAGAATTTGGAATGAACAGTCTTCAGAATCGTTTGAAGTCATTTTCTTGCTACTCGTTTCTGTTCAGATTGTTGGTCTGAATTTGTGCGAGAATATTCTTAATTCTGTGTGTGCACACAGTTAACAATTTTGGCAAATATGCTTGCGTCTGCCCTTTAAGGCTGCAAGCATTTGTATTTCATCTACAAATCCCTGCAAATTAAGGCTGACATCTGTATTGGGCACTGAAGCCAATAGAGACAGCTTTTGGGTTAGACAGAAAATTGATATTTTCCACAATTTCTACAGTTGGCCTCATTAAAGCCAGATGCAAGCAGGCTATCAATCAAAACCGGCTAAAGGATATTTTCTTTGGGTCAATGGCAATTTATCACAAAATGGCCATGCCCCAAAAAGTAAAGACTTAGAATTGAAATATTAATTTTGTGCTCTGGGTAAGTAACATGCAGTGGGCAGTGTAGGGCAACCACATTAAGTCCGTAGCCACAACACTGCCAGAGTCGCTGACCTAGGTTGCCTTATCCACCTACAAGCCCCCCGCACCCAGCACACAAATGAAAATTACAGTTATAATATTTTATCACCAACTCCCTGCTTGGCATTTACAGTTGTTGTGCGAGAAAAACACATGTTTGTAGCTATATGTTTTTTTTATTATTATAAATATTTCATAAGAGCCGCATGCAAACCGAAACAAAATCAATACCTGGAACACACACGCACACACACACACTCACACACATACTAAAGCAAGTCATGTGTGTTTCTGAATATTTCAAAAGCGAAATAAACAGACGCGAGAGTGCAGCTGGAACTTATGTTCCCTCGGGAGTCGGGGTGTCAAGCTGGAACCGAAATGGAACCGCAACTATATCGATTGAAATTCAGACCGCGTTTGAGACGCAACCAAAATTCGACATTTTTTTAAGTATTGGATTCAGTTACCGAAATGTATTCCTATATAATAAATGACAGATGAAATAAGTTTGACAGAAGTCTCTGCAAAATCATTTAAGCTGTTCTCACAAAAGACTTCATTTCAAGCTGTTCCCTTGGGATGTTTGTGGTTAAAACCAAACCAAACTAAACTGTTAACAAGACTTTTGTTTCTGAGTTCTGAAAATAAGTTTAGTTGTTAAAGGTACCTTATTAAACAGTCGTAATATTCACTAACCGCTGAATGTATCAACAGTTATACACACATATATGTGTGTGTATCTGTGTGTGTGTGCGTTTGTCAAAGTTCCCTGAGGGGTCACCAATAAGTTCAAGTTTTCGTTGAAGAGCAAAATAACTAAACGAAAGTTGAGAATTTGTTGTATCAACGAGATATCGAAATGAAACCCTCAGAGTAGCACTTTAACGACATCTGTCTGTGTGTGTGTGTTGATGTGTGTGTGTGTTAAAATTCAAATCGAAGTCCTTGCAAATCAAATGGCCAACAGGCAAAAAGGATGTTTTTTTTTTATTTTTTCCTTTTTTTGGAGCGGGCGCTAAGCGAGTGTCATTGAGATGAAAGTCACGTAAACTGACTTGGGTTATATGAATTTATATCTTTTTCTTCCCTTTTGACACAGCAGAAAGTTATGGTAACATTAAAAGGGCTTAGCCAAAATAGATGCCAAATGCCAGAAGCCAAAAGCCAAAAGCTGAAATGCTTGCCAAAATCGAAAACAAATTACATTTTATACTCAAACCGAGAGTCACTCAAGTTATTCCAATTTTCTTCTTTGTTCAGCTAACCACTGGACCCACTCGCATTTTCCAGACGAGCGCATCAAAAATTATCAACTAATGGCTGGCGTGTGCAAAAATCGCCAAGGCGTGGCTGAGTGCTCAACTTTAAATGCTCGGCTGACTTCAAAAGGTGACAAAAAAAAGAAATATAAAATATGAGCAATGTTTGGCATGCCGAAGAAGATACCCTTGCTGAGCACATGTTTTAGCTAACGCAAAATGACAGATCAAATTTAATCAAGATAGATTTAAAACTAAAAGATCTTTCAGATAAAACATTGCACTTACATATAGGAAATCACTTTTTTGGTCAAAATAATTATTTCTATTCAGATTAGAAAAGCTTGTTTAATTATTTTAGATTTGTTTGCGCTAATTAGGAAATGTATTTCACAAAAGTATGAATAAGAACTTTTTTTTTAAAAAAAAATCCTTTTTTAAATTAAAGTAAGTAAACTAAAGTTTGAAAGAATGAGTAAATAAATTATTTAAAATATTTGTGCATGTGACATCTTAAATTATAAATTATTATTAAAACGGATATCACAATTTTGCTTAACAAAAATAGGAATAATGCCAGGAGGGTAGACATGTTTATTTTTAAATTTTAGAATAAATCTACAGTGATATTAAAAAAAATGACACCCTTGTCTCTCTAAGTCATAAACTTTTGTTTTGGAAATATGCTTTCTGAATAATAAGGTGAGCTGCCCTTGGCTATTCTTTCGGTACTTTTTGGTCTTAGGGATTTAGTTGGGTAGATAGATAGCGAAAAGTACATGAACTGGGATACAGTATACGTACTTCTTTATGAACAAATTTAACATATTCTGCAAGTGTATAAAATCATACAAAAAGAACACTAAAGAAACAGAAATAAGAAAAAAAAACTTTTGTCCACGACTTTAGCAACTTTGCAACTTGAGGGCAGTTGCCGCGTGTTGCTTGACACGAAAGAGTAGACGGGCCACAAATCAAACCACCCAACAGTTCATCACTCACGCCCCCCTCCGCCATAACCCCTTGAAGGGGAGGATGGGGGAGTCCGGAGTTGTACGTGCGTAAATTTGCGAGTTGCCAAAAAGGTTGTTGACTTATTGCCGGCACTGTGTCGCGACCATAACTGCTCAGCATATACAAACATACTTGTATACGTTATTTTTTCCCCATTTTATTTCATATTTTCTTGTTGTTTTTTTTTTGGCCCGGCTATAAGCAAGTGCCGTTAACAGTTGCCATACCCGTTGTTGGCCACTTCCTCTTGGCTAAGCGTGACAATGTTCAATTACCGCTGCACTTCAGAATTTTAAGTAATTGAAGGCGGCGCACACGCTAACTGTCTAACTAGCCAGCTCTGGCTGACTGTGCCTGACTGTGGCTGGCTGCCTAACTGTGCACCACGCTACTCCAAACCCACCACAACACAACCACCATCGAACCCAACTGGCCATTTAATTATGTAATGCCCAGAAAATTTATGACCCGGTCTACTTTGAGCAATTGTGCCAACATTTTCACGCTTTTCACGCTACCCACGAAAAAAGAGACCAACAAATTGAAATTAGCGGTCAATAATGTCGATTTTCACTTGAACCCGCTGCCAAAGTGTATAAGCGAAACAGTTAAGCACATTATTTAGATTAACCTTCCCAGCCATGAACAACTCTATGTTGTATTAAGTTAATTAAAATTCATTCAACGCTTGTCAACATAAACAACAAGTTCGAATTTTCTAGTCGAGAGAGCTCGACTAGGCGACACCCTCAACTCAGTTGATAAATATATTAATTATTTAAAGTATTAGTTTACAAGCCGAAAAAAAACTTGTTTCTTAATTGATATCTGTGACATATTTAATATGTCTGAGAATGGGAAGGCTTGATCTAAGTGGTTGCTTCTATCTCCAGCATACAGTTTTTCCGCATTAAAATATGGGAAGTAAGTTTCCCCTACAGCTCAAGCCACTTTACACTTACTTATCAGATTAATCTGTAAGCCTAATTGAATACATAAGCTTCACTTTAGTCGCTTCTTTGTGGACTTTAACAAAGCTGCTAGCTGAGAGCATAAGCAGGATAACAAACACAGCAGAATGGACTGGCCACGAACACATTTACCAATTGAATTACAAGCAAACTGAACTCGTCGCAAACAAAACAGTTCCATTTTTATTGGGAATACTCAAGTGGAAAAAAGAGGAAAAGTCAATTGTCAAATTGTAAAAATCTACGTGAGAAGTCCAAAGAATATTTTAAAATGCAACACGGCGCAAAAGCAACAAATTCATTCCAATAATATGAATAGTGAATATAAATAAAATTGAGAAGCTGAAGAAAAGTGAAAAAAAAAACTTAAGCTAAGGTTAAGTTGGTCTTGGTTTAAGATTTATGCTGATGTCAAGAATACATTTTTGTAACTTAGTTTGTTTTTCTTTCTGTGTAGTTTGGCAGTAACTGCAATTTGTTGTGAACTACGTGGATGATTTCAAAATGTACTACCATAAGCAAAAAGGTCTAGCAATGTCAGAAAGAGAGAGAGAGAGAGAGAGAGAGAGAGAGAGAGAGATAGCGAGAGCGAGAAGCCCTTGCCATTTTGGTTTTTATGTCTGCAGTTTGGCTGGGCATACAAAATTGATAGCAATAAAAAAAGTTGAATTCAATTTCGGCCATGTGTCAATCAACAGTTGCATTTAAGTGGAAAATTATGTGCAGTCCGACCGCAAGGCCTAAATCCACACCCCACCCTCTCCGCCCGTGGGACCGCTCCATTAACTGTGTCAGTTAACTGTGGCATATTGCCTGCAATTTCATTCCAGGTAATTTGCACACTGAAAGCTGCTAAAATATTTTATACAGCGTGCGGCTTTTATAATAATTAATTTGCGTATATACAAAAAAATAACATGAAATCATTTTTGCATTTTTAATTATTCCGTTGTAAAAAGGCAAATTGCAATTATTAGTTGAGAGCAGACCAACAGCTGCTACAAAATATATTAATGAGTTGATGGCTTGTTAATTATAACAAAAGGGAAATTACAAAATAGTTAGCCTAGGCAAGCCCAGAATTTTTATAAATAAATAAAGGAAGAAAACTTCAGCAGCAAAGGGATAAGTTTGAAGATTATCCAAGTTGCATGGCACATAAAAATAGTAATAAATGAATAAAATAACTAAAATAAATTATTATTATTTATCAAATCGCTTGGATTGTTTGTAAATTTAAGAATAGAAATAAGAAAATTATACCTGTCACAAGCTGAAAACATATTTCAGCCATCAAAATTGAGGTTGGGGTTCTCCCATTTTTTGTGTGCACCAAACTGTTGTAGTTCATCGCTTATCGTTCGACAATGTGAAACGCTCTGTTGGATGCCACATGCCATATAGTTAACACAGCTGCTGGTTGGCTCGTGTAAGTGGATTACTATTTGCCCCAATGTGGCAGCAACAGCAAAATGGTTTTGTGACGTGTTTTGAAACTTGCGGCAGTGATATTTAAGAATTGATGGCGCAAAAAAAATGTGTAACCGCCCACAGAGAAACAAACACACATACAACTCCCACACACACCCTCCCACACACACACACGCACACACATTAGCGCACATGTACACTTGAATATGTGCACATTTGAAATGCCAAAACTGTCTGTTTAGCCGCAGCATCTTCAACAATGGCAAAACAGAGAAAGCGGGCAATTTGTCAAAACCACAAAAAAATCCCAGGCAATCATCGTCAATTTGCATTTTTGCGTTTGTGTGGTGGCACGCACACACACACACAAACTCACACGCACACACACACACAAACTCACACACACACACACGCACTCACTCAAACTAACACACCCACTTGGCTCGGCTCAACGCTGCGTATGACGAATGTGCGTTCGACTGGGATGACATTAGGCATACGCAACGTTGGCCCGGTCTGAGGGCTTGTCGCACAAACTGGCAGGCCGGTAATTGGAAAATCATCCATTACCATCGGGCTAATGGAAGCCGAATGAAACTCTTGCTAAATTCGATTAAGTGTGTAAGCGCTTTGATATCACCATAAAAAACAAAAACAAAAACTTGTGTATATCTCAGTCTATATATATATACATATATAATGTAGATTCGATTACAAACTCGCGTTTGTCGCAATGTGTTTCAGCTTGCTGCTTTCTTCACTCTGATTCTGGGTCAGCAGCTAATTATATAACTCAATTTGTGCTTGGCTTTGCCCTCTTAGCTGCTTTATAAGCGCAATTTAATTAAAATTCATGCGCAGGATAAGCATACTTTTTTACATTTCACATAAGCTGCTTGCAACATGTTGAAAGTATATCACTATCTTTAGTTGCCTGAAAGTTGTGCAAATGTTTATTGAAATTATTGACTGCACTTAGACCTTCACACTTTTGTTGCCTGTCACTTGGACTTAAAAGTTTTTCCATGTTGCTCAACTATTTTCCTTTGCCTCTTTGCCAATGGCGTCACTTTTTGTTTAGTTGAACTTTGCACTTCGAAATCAATATAACTATATTGAGGTACTTATGCAGAGAATAAAAATAAATATTACGAGTTCAATTGCAGTTTAAAATCGAATATTGCCTTGCCATTTGCCCTTGAGGGCAGACTGAATGTGAAATATAATATTTTATAAGGTATCAATATATCGGTGTATGGGCATAGGTCGAAACTTCAAAATGCCATAACTTCGTCAAAACTCAACTGATTTTAAAAAGCAAGGGCTTTTTGATCATAGTTTTGCCCCTAGATCAATCGTACATTTAAAGTTGAAAACAAAATTTGAGGTCGGAAGACAAGTAAAAATTATAGCCCGAAAATAGATATATCGGTGTATGGGCATGGGTCGAAACTTCAAGATGCCATAACTTCGTCAAAACTCAACTGATTTTAAAAAGCGAAGGCTTTTTGATCATAGTTTTGCCCCCAAATCAATCGTACATTTAAAGTTGAAAACGAAATTTGAGGTCGGAAGACAAGTAAAAATTATAGCCCGAAAATCGATATATCGGTGTATGGGCATAGGTCGAAACTTCAAAATGCCATAACTTCGTCAAAACTCAACTGATTTTAAAAAGCAAGGGATTTTGATCATAGTTTTGCCCCCAAATCAATCGTACATTTAAAGTTGAAAACGAAATTTGAGGTCGGAAGACAAGTAAAAATTATAGCCCGAAAATCGATATATCGGTGTATGGGCATAAGTCGAAACTTCAAAATGCCATAACTTCGTCAAAACTCAACTGATTTTAAAAAGCAAGGGCTTTTTGATCATAGTTTTGCCCCTAAATCAATCGTACATTTAAAGTTGAAAACGAAATTTGAGGTCGGAAGACAAGTAAAAATTATAGCCCGAAAATCGATATATCGGTGTATGGGCATAGGTCGAAACTTCAAAATGCCATAACTTCGTCAAAACTCAACTGATTTTAAAAAGCAAGGGCTTTTTGATCATAGTTTTGCCCCTAAATCAATCGTACATTTAAAGTTGAAAACGAAATTTGAGGTCGGAAGACAAGTAAAAATTATAGCCCGAAAATCGATATATCGGTGTATGGGCATAGGTCGAAACTTCAAAATGCCATAACTTCGTCAAAACTCAACTGATTTTAAAAAGCAAGGGATTTTGATCATAGTTTTGCCCCCAAATCAATCGTACATTTAAAGTTGAAAACGAAATTTGAGGTCGGAAGACAAGTAAAAATTATAGCCCGAAAATCGATATATCGGTGTATGGGCATAAGTCGAAACTTCAAAATGCCATAACTTCGTCAAAACTCAACTGATTTTAAAAAGCAAGGGCTTTTTGATCATAGTTTTGCCCCTAAATCAATCGTACATTTAAAGTTGAAAACGAAATTTGAGGTCGGAAGACAAGTAAAAATTATAGCCCGAAAATCGATATATCGGTGTATGGGCATAGGTCGAAACTTCAAAATGCCATAACTTCGTCAAAACTCAACTGATTTTAAAAAGCAAGGGCTTTTTGATCATAGTTTTGCCCCTAAATCAATCGTACATTTAAAGTTGAAAACGAAATTTGAGGTCGGAAGACAAGTAAAAATTATAGCCCAAAAATAGATATATCGGTGTATGGGCATAGGTCGAAACTTCAAAATGCCATAACTTCGTCAAAACTCAACTGATTTTAAAAAGCAAGGGCTTTTTGATCATAGTTTTGCCCCTAAATCAATCGTACATTTAAAGTTGAAAACGAAATTTGAGGTCGGAAGACAAGTAAAAATTATAGCCCGAAAATCGATATATCGGTGTATGGGCATAGGTCGAAACTTCAAAATGCCATAACTTCGTCAAAACTCAACTGATTTTAAAAAGCAAGGGCTTTTTGATCATAGTCTTGCCCCTAAATCAATCGTACATTTAAAGTTGAAAACGAAATTTGAGGTCGGAAGACAAGTAAAAATTATAGCCCGAAAATCGATATATCGGTGTATGGGCATAGGTCGAAACTTCAAAATGCCATAACTTCGTCAAAAGTCAACTGATTTTAAAAAGCAAGGGCTTTTTGATCATAGTTTTGCCCCTAAATCAATCGTACATTTAAAGTTGAAAACGAAATTTGAGGTCGGAAGACAAGTAAAAATTATAGCCCAAAAATAGATATATCGGTGTATGGGCATAGGTCGAAACTTCAAAATGCCATAACTTCGTCAAAACTCAACTGATTTTAAAAAGCAAGGGCTTTTTGATCATAGTTTTGACCCTAAATCAATCGTACATTTAAAGTTGAAAACGAAATTTGAGGTCGGAAGACAAGTAAAAATTATAGCCCGAAAATCGATATATCGGTGTATGGGCATAGGTCGAAACTTCAAAATGCCATAACTTCGTCAAAACTCAACTGATTTTAAAAAGCAAGGGCTTTTTGATCATAGTTTTGCCCCTAAATCAATCGTACATTTAAAGTTGAAAACGAAATTTGAGGTCGGAAGACAAGTAAAAATTATAGCCCGAAAATAGATATATCGGTGTATGGGCATAGGTCGAAACTTCAAAATGCCATAACTTCGTCAAAACTCAACTGATTTTAAAAAGCAAGGGCTTTTTGATCATAGTTTTACCCCTAAATCAATCGTACATTTAAAGTTGAAAACGAAATCTGAGGTCGGAAGACAAGTAAAAATTATAGCCCGAAAATAGATATATCGGTGTATGGGCATAGGTCGAAACTTCAAAATGCCATAACTTCGTCAAAACTCAACTGATTTTAAAAAGCAAGGGCTTTTTGATCATAGTTTTGACCCTAAATCAATCGTACATTTAAAGTTGAAAATGAAATTTTAGGTCGGAAGACAAGTAAAAATTAAAGCCTGAAAATCGGTAAATGGGCATATGGGCATAGGTCGAAACTTCAAAATGCCATAACTTCGTCAAAACTCAACTGATTTTAAAAAGCAACGGCTTTTTGATCATAGTTTTGACCCTAAATCAATCGTACATTTAAAGTTGAAAATGAAATTTTAGGTCGGAGCATAAGTAAAAATTCAAGCCTGAAAATCGGTAAATGGGCATATGGGCATAGGTCGAAACTTCAAAATGCCATAACTTCGTCAAAACTCAACTGATTTTAAAAAGCAAGGGCTTTTTGATCATAGTTTTGCCCCTAAATCAATCGTACATTTAAAGTTAAAAATGAAATTTTAGGTCGGAGCATAAGTAAAAATTCAAGCCTGAAAATCGGTAAATGGGCATATGGGCATAGGTCGAAACTTCAAAATGCCATAACTTCGTCAAAACTCAACTGATTTTAAAAAGCAAGGGCTTTTTGATCATAGTTTTGCCCCTAAATCCATCGTACATTTAAAGTTGAAAACGAAATCTGAGGTCGGAAGACAAGTAAAAATTATAGCCTGAAAATCGATGTATCGATATATGGGCATAGGTCGAAACTTCAAAATGCCATAACTTCGTCAAAACTCAACTGATTTTAAAAAGCAAGGGCTTTTTGATCATAGTTTTGCCCCTAAATCAATCGTACATTTAAAGTTGAAAACGAAATCTGAGGTCGGAAGACAAGTAAAAATTATAGCCTGAAAATCGATGTATCGATATATGGGCATAGGTCGAAACTTCAAAATGCCATAACTTCGTCAAAACTCAACTGATTTTAAAAAGCAAGGGCTTTTTGATCATAGTTTTGCCCCTAAATCCATCGTACATTTAAAGTTGAAAACGAAATCTGAGGTCGGAAGACAAGTAAAAATTATAGCCCGAAAATAGATATATCGGTGTATGGGCATAGGTCGAAACTTCAAAATGCCATAACTTCGTCAAAACTCAACTGATTTTAAAAAGCAAGGGCTTTTTGATCATAGTTTTGCCCCTAAATCCATCGTACATTTAAAGTTGAAAACGAAATCTGAGGTCGGAAGACAAGTAAAAATTATAGCCCGAAAATCGATATATCGGACGCTTAAAGCGCCTCCACACCAGCGACCTCTGGACTGTTGGGCGTTAATATTTTTCGTTAATGTGCAATAAATGTTATATTTAATCTTACATTTGATGTTACATAATATTGTAATATGTTAAAACCAATTATTTGTTTATGTTATTAATTTAAATTCCCCGTTATTATGTATTCAATCTTCAAAACAATATTTTATAACCTTTCAGTAGGTTGATCAATATTAAATTAAATTGCTAAGTTAAAAAAAAAAATATATATATTTTAATAGATAACAAAAAGTGTTTGATTTATGAAAGTCGCCTTAACTGGGAAAAGATGCAGCATCCTAGGGAAGCATGTCATGAAGTCGAAGGACATAGAAACCCTCAACCCAACAACGTTTCTAGCATTCGTGCAGGAGCTGGGGTTGATGGCGGAGCTATAGGCTCAGAAAGGGGCACAATAGACCTTATACGTCGCAGAGCTGGTTCCCCAATTATATAATAATAATTAATAAAAAAAACGAAGTTTGCATTTAAAAATTAGGTAAATAAAATACAGCTGAACTAATTGGGACAAAATTTCATTATTACTTGTAGTGGTCTCGTGTCAGAGTCAAGTTCCTATGTGAACAAAAAAATACATTTATATATATATATATATATAATGAATTACTATAGAGCAACAATTCTCCACAGTCGAAACTTAGTGACGATGACTTGGCTAATTAGCTAAAGCCAAGCAGGCGTGCTGTAAGTGGTAAGTAGCTAGATATTACAGCAATTAATGAAATCAACGAGGGTTTCACGTAGTTCAAATTTGTTTGTTTTCTTTTTCTGTTTTCCGTTTGTTTGTTTGTTAATTTTTTGCTGTCTCATGTATAGGAACAGATAGACAGACAGACGGACAGACAAAAACCACAACAACTTTCCTTCTGTCTGTTGCCACAGGTAAAATGTTTAACAACGTATGCAGTAATGAGTATCATGTAATTCCAGGCGCATCAAATACACCAGAGACACACAAAAAACGCAAATAAACAAGAGTGATCGACTAGCAGATACCCTGTTATTATCATCCACTTGTTATATTTAACAACTCTGTGTCTTTCAGTAAGGAAATAAGTTTTCTTTAACTTCTTTTAAGCGGAGAAAATGTTTGTGTTTGTCTTGCCCAACTTTGTAACACCCTCTTTATATACCCCGTGTATTTTAATACTCTTTGCTTTGGGCAATAGGGAAACTTTTTTGTTTCTTTCTTTCTTCCTTTTGCACAACTTTATAATACTCTGTTAAACAATTTATACAATGAGTACAGGGTATACAAAATAGCTGCAGCTGCGGCGTGGATCAACTAACGTAAACAAAAAGTGAATGTCACATTCAGCATACAACTTGCGGCATGCAACAACAGCAGCAGCAGCAGCAACTACAAATTAACATTTTCTGAAAACATTGCAGTTTGACGTGCGTTGACACTTTTGGAAAATTGCGTACAATTTGGAAAACGCAATGCGTAATTACACAAATACAAAATAGGCAATGATGTAGAAGAAAAAGAAGAAAGAGAAGGGGAAAAAGTGCAATCATTGTGCGGCGGACAGCTTCAAAATGGATTGGCCATCATCAGCAATGAGCAACAAGCTTCAGTTGCAGCTTCAGTTGCTGCCACAGCTGCTGTGTTTCTCGTGCATCTTTAAAACTGTCTCTTGGACACTGACAAATGCTCCTGTCCAGCAGCCGACAGACTGCTTCAAAGCAGACCTGCTCGTCAGACAACAACAACAAACAACACCAATCGGGCCGGAGGATGTTGACTATGATGATGCTGATGATGATGACAGGGCGGCTCTTAACAAGCGGTTAGCCATCAGATAACTATCTGCACAAATGACGACAACAACTCGGACACAAATTGGAATATGTGTTTAAATTTTTAATTTAAACAAAGAACGCAAAATTACGCGCTTCAGAACTAATCAGAAAAATTGTAGTTAGGGCAAACGTTAGAATATTGACAATAGATGCATAATTAGTTTATAAATAACATAAAATATCGACGAATTTGTGAAGTTTGCAAGGTCTTCATGAATTCGAATATTGACGAAAATAAAGCACTTTATAATTGGTTTTATTATATTTGTAAAATGCACTTTCGATGCGTCTTTTGTATTTGTGAATTGCTTTTCAACACATAACCAAATGAAATAAAATATAATAAGCTGATAAAATAAATAGAAAATGGTTGTTCAATAAGTAACCAAAGAAACTTAAGTCAAATACTGATTTTAGTTCTTTTGGTTATTTAAGCTGAATTAAATTGCTTTGAATATTTGTGAAAAGACAATTCGATTTTTCTTATTTTCTATAAAAAGAGTTTATTAGTTTTTAGATCTCTTGGTTATTTACTTTTGATTGGCATAAGCAAATTACAGTTAAATGAAAACAAGTCATTAAGAAAACCAATATATATGTATCTATGTTATATATGTATGTATATGTATATGTGCAGATAAGTCAAATTAGTGAATGCTTTAAGATTTGAACAAGACAAAAGAAACAACGAACTCAAAACATTCCATACAGTGAGTCGTGCTATTCTTCAAACACCTAGATTCTAGAGACAAAACAAAAACATGCAGTTGCTCAATGAATAGGAATTCCCGTCTGCCTCTGCTTCTGCCTGTGTCTCTGCATTTGCAATAAAGGCGAAATTCTAAAGGCAAGCGAAGATGGGTGGAAACCAATAAAAGACCCTTTGATGCACATATTGCATACGGAGTTAAGCTTTTGTATCCTTTCCCCAGTCCATAAGGTAAAAGGATTCCAATCGAAGTGAGTGTGTGCTATGTCTGTGTGTGTGTGTGTGTGCCATGTGTGTGTATGTGTGTGTGTGTCATTTAAATCATGGAATTCAACCAATTTCATTATGAGAAGACTCAATGAGTTCTTTAAATATGCTAATCTGCACGCTGAGATATAGGATTGTGTGAAGAGCTTGAATAGCTAAAATAAAAAAGGTTTTTTATTTCCCCGTATTTTGAGTTGAGTTTCAATTAAATAAGCAACTGTTTCAAAATGAGAACGATAGCACTTAGCTTATTCAAAATCAGGAAAACCTTCTTCAGATATAAATATCTTTTTCTTAAATAAAATTTTTGGGCTTGGTATTGTGGTATACAAAATATAAAACACGAACTAATTTTTCATCCGATTATTCCTACTTCAGCTATATGCTATATTAATCCAATCGGTCTGGCTCCAATATATATATATCTACGAAGGTTCATTCCGATAACTTAAAAACTAAGAAACTACTTTTCACAGGAGGAGGCTATATCAATGTGTGAGTGATGCTGATCGGGAACATATACAATTCAATGAGTTAGAGTTATGGAGACCCACTGCACAGTTATAAAAACAATCGAGTTAAGTTTTTCAACTTCCTATTTCCCAGAACACATTCTATGTTTCCGAGCGTAGAATTTAATTTGAGTTTGGAATTTGTATTCGAAAATTGGTCATTAATTTTTTAGTGTACATTAGAGTTGTCTGCGTGTGACGAATGTGAAAACAGTTGAAGGGATTGGCAGTTAGTTGCTGCTAGCTTTACAGTTACCGTTACTGCTGCAGTTGCAGTTGCAGTTGCAGTTGCCGCTGCCGTTGTTTGGAAATATATTTTGGTCTGCTGTTGTTGACGCATTTTGATTGGTTTGCCCAGCTGTGCGGTGAGTGTGGTTGTGTCTGGCTGTGTGTAGTTGTGTGTGGTTTTTACTCTTGCCTGCATGCATAAATGAAATTTACTTTACTTTTACTCGACTCCAGCAGCCGGCTGGCTGTCAGGTCAGGTTTTGGCCATATCGGATGCATCGGAGTACCTAAGAGGCGTATCGAACCGGTTTGCTGGCCAAAAGCAGCTGGAAAATGTGTTTATAATAATATTGCTTGCCTGCTGCTGAAATTGAAGTGCTGCTGAAAAGTACCCTTTCAACGGCAACTTTTACTTTCAGCAGCACTTTACCAACAATTTGCTGCCCTTCGGCAATCTCCTCTGCTCTCCACTCACTCATTAACGGCCCGCAGGCCCGTATAAGCCCCAAGTTGGCCAAGAATGTTTCGACCAAAGGCAATTGGCTTTTAGCAAGCTTCTTCATATACCTTCTTTTTTTTAATATGTGACTACATTTTGGCAACTATGCTTTGATGGCCTGATAAACTTTCTCTGTCGTATAACTTTGACTATGAAATAAAAGCGGAGCAACTTTTGGCCAAGAAGCTGCCTCAGCTTAGCCGAAAACTTTATTGTTTCAAGTATTTCAGCTTCTTTTTGCAGCAACTCTTGAGAAATAGTCGTTGGCTTTCGTGTGTGGCTGCACCTTTGGCCAAGTTGACTAGCATTTATAAGATCTGTGCCATTTTGGCTGGCACGAAATGTGCTCGATTGCAAATGAAGCTACCAACTTGAGTGATTGAGCAAATTTGACTTGGGCCAAAACCAGAGTGCGCTGCAGTTCATACACTGCCACAAATGATCTACTACAAACTCTTGTCTGAAAGAAAAAGCTAAAACAAAGAAATAAAATGAATTTTTGCAAGAATCAAGATTAAATTGCTGCTGCATTTTCAAGAAGGATTTCGCTGTTGGATAGCTTGTTTTCTGCGAGTGTAGCTTGGTTAAGTAAAAACGTGTCTCTGCAATTATTAGAGCATCAAGCTAGCCCTATAGCCAGTCATGGACTTGGCCAAGCCCCAACTTGGCCAGGCCAAGACAAGGCAAGCCAAGCCAAGCCAAGCGAATGCAGCCCAGTGCAGACCAAAAAAGGGCAACAACCAACAGACACAACACAACACACACAACGGAGACAGAGAACAAAGCAATAAAAGGCTAGAGAAGTGGGTTGTTTTCGTTGCTGTTGTATCTGTTGTTTCTGTTGTTTGTCTGCCTGGCTGGGAAATGGGCAAACGCATGGGAAATGGAGAGGGAAATGCCGCCATCCGCATACGTTTGACACGGAAAATGCATACAAATGCAGCAGCGTTGCAAAGCCAATCAATGTTATTAAAAATCTCTACTTTCTTGACTTTAAAACTAAACAAACAAACAACCAAAAAAAAGTGGCCAACTCAGTTGGGTAGCTGGTTGTGTGTTCGATTTGAACAACAACCCGCAACCCACACACAAAATATATGCACTCAAAGACAGCCATATAAAGTCAGCTCTCGAACTCAATTGTAATTTTAAGTGCCACCAGTTTTTGTCTATGTGGCTGAGTGTGTGTATTCAATGTGTGTATTAAGTGTGTGTGTGTTTGTTGTTGTGTGTGTTTGTTGTTGTGTGTGGGCGCCGCGTGAAAATTGCGTGCAATTATCAAAAGATGAAATCAGACGCCAACAGTCAAAGGCAAATTGCAAACTGCAGCTACTCATATAAAAACAAAACACAAATAAGCAACAATCCCCCCTTCAACAGCACCACCCCTCAAGCACTATCCCTCTCTCGCTCTCTCTCTCTCTCTCTCTTAGCCTCGCTGTTGGCTTAAACAGCGCATTGTTTATTGGAATTGCTGTTGTTATTGCTGTCGTCGGGTTTGACTCAAAGACAGCAAAAAAACCAGTTTGTTAATGCTTATAAAAAAATTTCAGAATTGTACAGAAAACAACGAGAGAAAGGCAAGCAAGGAAGTGGGAGAGAGAGGGAGGAAGGCAGTGGGGGAGAGAGAGAGGGAGAGGGAGAGGGAGTCATGTGACTCTCAGATACACTTGCAGTACACAAAAATATATTTAAGAAATGATTTAAAATTTAATTGTTTAGATTTATTATTGCTATTAGTAATAAAAAAGATTACAATAAAGTTGTGCAAAAGTGCAGTACAGACAAAAGGAAGTATCTATGAGCCCCTTAGGTATATATATTCTTGATCAGCATCAAAAGTCGACCCGATTTGCCTGTGTATGAATAAGCAGATCTTTGAATCTATGAGAGATACTTCAACACAATTGTAAATCTTTCAATTTATATATAATGAATCCAGACATATTATTTATATTCTTTTTTAAAAGCTGTGCGCAGGGTATCTTCTAGTCGAGCTACCTAGAGCATTCTCATTAATTTCTAAATAACTTTTAATTATTAGTAATCATTCATTCCTCATGAATGACATTAAAAAAAGACACAGATAAATCTGAATAATTTATGCATTTTTTTGAGACTTTCATTGAGCAAAATTACATATATATATATATATATATATATATACTTATATATATATATTTATAATTTATGGTAATGATCTATTTTTCTTTCTTCGTTTTGTTATCAATTGTGTCTGTTGGCTGAATTCATTCAACAAGTAACAATACAAAATATAGATTGACCCATGAGAAGGAAAGAGTATCATCATGTATAACTGCACCTAGTTTAAGCAAGCAATTTACAAAGTAATATTAATGATTTAACATTAATTAAAGACAACATTTATTTAATTGATATTAATGCATATTGATTTAAATGTCACTCCATATTAAACCATAAATACGATGGCAGATCTATTAGTTTGATTGACTTGCGAATATAATTGAGAGCTAAAAACATTGATTGTTGGCATTTCAGAGGTCCACTTAGCTGCAACAGACAAGAGCCATAAATTGAATGGCTTGCCGTTGTGGCAATCAAGTTAAGCTGACAACAAATGGCAAGAGAAGCCGCCCGGACAGGCACTTGAACACAGCTGATGCCACGCATTACAACAACAACAATAGGAAACGACAAAAAACAATTTGAGTTTTGTTTTTATTTTATTTTATCTTTTCTCTGGAAATCTGTTACAATTATTGGCAGCCTGTGCAAAAATCTAAATCAATAAGAAAAATAAACCAAATTATTTTATTTCAATTCACAGCTGCGTTTCCGTTGACCGCCTTCTGATTCATGGCTGTTAGATCCCCTCCCTCTCTTGTGCCTCACCATTCTAACCGCGATTTTATGTTGCAAAAAAAAATAAAAAAAAATATTTGCCAAAAGTCCAAAAAAGAAGAAAAACGAGAAAAAAATTCATCGACTCTGATTGAAATCAGCCTCGTTTCCTCGCTGCTTGTTCACCAATTTTTTCCGTCACATTCTCAACTAAGTTTCCCAACGCTTTTGGCCATTGAATTTGTCAGCCAACGACAATAAATAAACAACAACAATACGTTGGCATCTAATGACGGCTATTGACGGCTGCCAGTTTGGGTCACGTTTTGTTTTATCTCTGTTAATGCCCAGAACACATTGAGAAGGGGTGTAATACAATTGTGCCAGAGTATGCAACAGGCGGACCCCAAAAAAGTATATATGCATTAAAAGTCAAGTTGATTAAGATATATCTGTGCGTCTATCTGTACGAACTGACCGAGACACAATTTGGAGTACAAGCTCTCGTAAACGATGTGCATATATTGTCTAAGATCTTGGCATAATATTGATCATCTATAAACCATTCGACAATATCCGTTGAGAAACACGAAAGAAAATCGTAATTTCATATATATACGGAATTACACAATAGGATGCGTAAATATTTTTTGTATATACATATGTAGACATAAATACATACATACTCATATATGTACATACATTTGTTTCTTATCTACTTAATGTCGACTAATATCATACAAAAACATAAATAAATAAAATTAGAATATGAAGTTAAAAATTAAATATATAATTTATATGTATATTAATTTTTATTAATCAAGGAAAAAATAAAATTCTTTATATGTATATATTATATATATTATATAAATACATACATATATACATACATACGTACATATATACCTATGTACATATATACATACATAAATACATAAATAAATAAATTTACTTTTTATTTATTTAGTGTTTATTTATCTGAGCATACACGACTTTAGCTCAGGGTATCTTCAAGTCGAGCTCTCTCGACTAGAACGTTCTAACGTGTTGTTTTTTATCTTCTCGCTGTTAATCAATTGCGATTTTTTAATACGATTAAGCCAGTTTGCGGGTTTTGTATAAGGCAGCGCGATAATTTGACTATAATTACAGCATGTGTGTGTTTGGCATAACGATCTACGGATATAATTAACAAAACGTGGGCTTAATTTTCTTTGAGGTTATTTGCCAACGTAATGTCAATATTAAAGTAAGCAAAATGAACATATATCTAGACTTTATTGTCTTGTGAATTAACGGTTGTTGGTCTTCTTCTTTGTGGTTTCACTTTTGAGTGTGCAAAAAAGTAGCAAATGCAAAAACAGAAATCATTTCTGGCTATGAGGCAACAGCAAGTCATTAAGCCGTTTTTTATTCATTTCATAATTTTGCAATTTATCAAATGCATTTATTGACTGTGCACTTTGTCAAATAATGGGCAGTAAATAAAGTCAGCACAAGAAAAACTTTTTCATGCCGTTTTCTGCTGACTGGAGAAAATGAAAGAGAAAACTGGGAAATTGAGTGCCACCCACAAAGTTGACACGCGTCTCGGCGAACGACACTGTTTGGAGACGAGCCCCCATCATTATGATCATTAACAACCTACAACTTAATGATGTCGTTAAGTGCACAACTTCGTCAGTGGGGGAGGGGGAGTTCAACTTTCTGGTTTAGGGCCTTTCTTTCGCTGAGCTTTCATCGAGCTTCAATTTTTATTAGCATCACAACTCGTCAATCTGAGTTCTCAGTTCTCAGCTGATGCCGCTCGTTAAGCTACAGTTAACCTAATTTGCATTTGGCTTGATGTTTTGGCCCTCATTCTAACTGGCATCACATCTGGCCAAACAAAAGTTGAGACAATGACTAACTAGTTGAATCTTTCACCAATTTCTCAGTTTTTGACAGGTGTGCTTTTTTTCACATTTTCAGCATTTTGATAAAAATGTAAATAAAGAAGGTGAAAAATATCGTTATTAAACTCAATAACTGTCAGTTTGGCACGCATTAATTATAATAAATTACTCATACGCACATTAAACTTGGCGCAGAGCAAAACCAAACCAAACTCGATTTATTCATTTCACAGAAATAGAAAAACGAGCAGAGTAAAAGCAGCAAAAACAGACCAGAATGACGGAAAGCTGCTGCTGAAAATGATAATGATAAATGTGTGCAAAAGAAGCAAGCAAGCAAAAAAGATATACTAAGCAGAAAGAAAGAAAGTAGGTGACGACTAGTACATACCCAGTACCAGAAGAAATATTCTTATTAATCAAAAACAATTTTCAGAGATTTTTTTTCTGTGGAGCCATGTGTTAAAGTAATGTAAGAATCTATATTGAAGTCAGTTCATCGAGTGAGCTACACTCAGGAAAAAGTTGCCCTGAATTTTACAAATTCATTGCCATTGGCGCAAAGGATAAGTCATTTTATTATAATAAGATTTCTCATAATAGAAAATATTTCTCATAAATAACTAATGATTTCTGCAAACAAGAAAAACTTTTTAGTTTTCAGTGTGATTTTCATTTTTGGGCGATTTTCTAAAATTTAGATCGATTTTTTTGCTGAAATAGTCAGATTATTAGAATACAACAAGAATACTTTCTCGGCACTCAGAAAATCCACGTATAGGGTATCTCAAAAACAAACAAAGAAACCAGAAACAGTGTGTTGGCTTAGAGCAATAAGGCGTGGTCAGTCGTCCGGCTGCATGAATATTTATAAATGATTAATGAAGTCCACTCACAGTTGGACGGAAAATTTTGCTCAATTTAAAACAAACAGCTCTTGCGGCTTATGCTCATTCAATAGTATTTATTACGGTACCGCTATTCTCAGTGTACGTGTTGGCCACGGTCAATGCATCTAGCCAAATGTGTATCACTTATCTATGCGGCAACTGCTCTGAGCTCCATGACATAATGTCAAAATATTTGGATCCACTGACCATAAATTGGCGCACGCAGAAACTTTGCTTATCTGATTCGCTGATTTGGGGCTCTTATCTAGCAAATTTATTTGAGTTACTTATTTTAAAAAGAGTCATAAAGTTATGACACTTGCTGGCAATTGAGAAATTTAATTATATTTCGCAGTAGTGATTAGGAATCTAGACTGAATTTGGGCAGATATAAAGTTCAGAAAGTTATCGAATCTATAGAACTATGAAAAAACCAACCACCCTGGAAAGCTCCTTTCTCACTGAACTATCGCAGTTAGCCCAATTAGCACCAACCAGTTTTGATCTAGTATTCCACACAGTGTCAGAAATTGAGATGTGGTAGCACGAAGCACTCGGGAGGACGGAAATAAAGTCTGAAGCTATTCGTGATGTACGAATTAGGTTAAACTAAATCGGATCACACAATAGGCTAAACCTAATATGGGTTCCGGGTCATGAAGCGGGGTGATCCCTAGTGGGACTTTATAATTCATCTAAAATCATTCCATACATCTGCTTCAATAAAGTATTTTTTGCCATTTTAAGCGGACTTATTTGATCTATAATTCAGTCATAAACATTTTCTTATATTTTTTCTAGCTAAGATTTATCGTTATTTTAAGCTGACAATATTGTCACTTAAGTAAGTTCAATATTATAACTGCATTTATCTTATGCGAGTTTAATCAAATATTGTTAATTTGTTAATTTATTTTAACGCTTTATGTTTAAAGTGCTGGTAAGCTGAGAAAATCTTTGGATTAGCGCCAAGCCTAAACACATCCAGTTAGTCATTGATATTTATGTGGGTTAATTGCATTCAAAGATTAATTTAATATCTGAGAGTTGCTTTCAGTAAGGTAAATGAAATAAAAATGATTTTATCTTTTGAGAGATAAAACATATATGAGAAAATCTTGAGATTAACACTTTTCCAGTGGTAAGCAAATATTTATGCGTCACTTTCAGCTGGTGTCATTGATCTTAAAGTGGGCTAAGTACTTCTCCAAAAGTGTGGCTCTTCTCTCTCTCTCTCTCTCTTCACTTGTCAAGGTTTGTGCACGGAATATGCTAATTAAATTTGAGTCACATGATATGAAGAAAACAAATACAAATACATAAGTATAGGTAAGTACATATATATATATATATATATAGAGCAGTTATGAGAACTCTGCAATCGGTGAACTATTTAGACAGATAGCGATGTTCACTTAAAAACGTTGACACAAGCAAAACATGAAAAATGGAACGAGTTAAAACGAACTTTACACCTACAACAGATACTTTAGTCAACAGATACATTTTGTTGTATTGGCGAGATTGCTGGTTGATGTTTGGTGTTGACGCAGCGTTTTATTAGTCATACTCTAGACCAGATTGTTGTGAGCTCACCGGGAATAACATAGATATTCGCAACGGCAACAAGAGAGAGAAAGAATCGAAGTCGATAAACTGCAAATTCATTCAAGTTGATGGACCCATCAAAATTGTGGTTTGCATATGCGGCTAACGATTGCAATTTGGCACTGATTTTTTTTATTTCTTTTTGCCAAACAACGTCGGCCACAAAACTCAAACAGTGAAGAGAAACATGCACACAGACAAATACATGTGTGAGACGTGCAACGTTGTGCGGCATAAGAATTAAGCTGAACTTATCGCAGGCCAAGTTCGACATGAAAAAGAAGAGAAAAAGAAAAGAAAAAGGCAAACAAGTTAAAAGCAACGCAAAACCAAAACAGAAACAGACAAAGTAACAACAAAATCTTAGAGCTCAGAAACACAGAACGAACGAAATGTGAACCCGATGAAGGTACTCCGGAGTCGGAGTCTCGTATTCACTGTGGAGTGGGTGCACTCGTGGATATGCGTGAGCTGTGTGTGTAATGCGCTTTTAACAACCCACAGCAGACAAAGACCAAAATATACAACACACATTATACAGTCAGTAGATACACTAGCAGAAAAACGATGTACTAAATTGAAGTACAAATCCTAATAAATGAGTATGACTCTTACTTGATATACAAATTGACTTCATCTTATGCAAAGTACTCAAACAAGTGTAAAACTTTTTCTTATTTTAATTATCGAATTAGTAATTTTAGCTTTAGATGATTTCAGAACTAATTTGAGAATGGGATCATCCAACTGCAACTAATCAAGTTCTGTATATGAACACGATTTACTTTACAAATTGTACTCAACTAAACCTGAAAGTTATTTGGATTTAGAACTTTGAGAACAAGATTTACATTTCTTAATCCAAATAAACAAGTTCTTGGTATGAACAAGATTTATTTTATAAATTGTACTGGACTAAGTTTGAAATATCGAAAAATAATAATCAGAGATTATTTGAGAACTTAATTTAAAAATCTTACTCAAAGTAAATGAGTTCTAGATTGTACTCAATTAATTCGAAAGAGATTCACATTTGGTAAAGAAACTGAGAACTGAATTGAGTACTTGAGTTCTTAAAACCAGCAATTAAATATCTTACTTCAAGAAGGTAAGTTCTATTTTAGAAAGACTTAAAGAATCATGCTTAATTAATCCCCAAAGAGACCTGCAAATAAATCAATTTTTGCCATTAAAAAACCTACTAATGGAAATCTCTACTACATTTTTTTTTTTTGCCAAGTGCAAAGATAAACAGATACAGATGCAAGAGGGCTGGCTGCTTGTTGGTGGCAGATACAAAAGTATCTGGTACACCTTCTTGCCGCAATGTCACGCCTTTGTTTGCAACTGGATAAGTATGTATATACATGTTAATATGTATTTGTTGCCCCGCAACGCTTTTCGCGTCTGGGCTTTAATTAAATTTATAGCCGAACCGTTAACATAACCCAAACAGCGCATTTCTTTATACACATACTTTGCCATTTTTTATTTGCTCCGCATATTTGCAAAGCAAGTTAGGTAAAAGGGGAACAGGGGAGGAGGGATAAGAATATAGTAAGAATATAAAGTAAACTTTTATAATTGTTGGGCAATTGCGCAATTGTAGTGCAATCGTTGTTATTCCATTCCAATTTACCTTTTGGTATTGAGATACTCTTCTTGCCTGTGGTGGCTGCAGCAGCTCGCATTGAAATTCGTTGGGCGTTGTTATTTATAGCCCTCGTCGTGGATTTTATAATGCTCAATTTTATCTACTTTTGGCAAACGTTTTTTATGTATTTTTTTGTTTGTATAATTTTTGGCACATTTGTTGTTGCCGTTGATTTTTGTCGCGCTTATCTTCCGCGTGGCATAAAGAAATTCTTTTGTAATTCGCAAGTTCGTGTTTTTGTTTTGATTTTATTTGTATTTTGTTTATTCGTTGCTTATGGGTTAAAGTCGCGTCGTCGTCGTCTGCGGCTGCTTTGCATGCCTTAAGATTGCGTGTGGTATCTGTGAGATACTTTTATCGTGAGCGTTTACGCGTTTATCAACACAAAAATATGTATACATATATACACACGAATTCAGGTAGAAATGGTATAAATCTGAAACCGGCAAATAAATACACTCACACACACACAAATGTAAACTCGCACACACGCACACCTCACACAGACAGCCGCGTAACGTGCGCTTGGCTCGAGACGCGTTCGTTGACTGAGCTGGCAAAGTCGATCGCCGAGATTTAACGGCCCGATTGAAGCCCTCTAGTTGAAAGCAACAGGTTGAAAGGCAGCCGAGAGAGAGGGAGAGAATGCGCTCAGTCTCTTTGAGTATCTCTCTCTTTCTCTCTCTCTGTCGCTGTCTGGGAGTTTCTCTGGTACCTGCTCTGTTACCTGAGGCGCCCTTCTCACATTATCATCATTAAACAGAACGCGATTCGAACGCGACGTCGCCCGTTGGACGTTTCCCTGTCTGCTGCTGCTATCATTTTAATTATGCACTCATGAGAAAGACGAGCCGCATTCTTTTAATTATTATGGTTACTCTTGTTGCTGCCCAGTTTAAAGTTCTCTTCACGGGAAAGACTAAATAAAATTCGTTTTCCAGCCAGAGTTTTCAGTCGCATTTGTATACACTGCATTTATAAACTAAGCAGTATCTATTTTATGGCAATTTGTTGAGCTTCAAAGCAAAGTCGTTTTCTAATTTGTATCGACTACACACACAAATAAAAACTAACAAACTTTCTAAGTAAAGCATCAGCCCCAGGCAACATGGCAATACTGCAAATGACAGCTTAAAAACAACATTTGTTAATTGCCTTAAGAAATTTTTTCATTTTAAATGAAATATTATAATCAGAACGAAACTCTTGTATCAAGTTATTTTTAAACACAATTATATCCGTTGAAAACAAGTAATTAATTAATTAATGTAAACGTTTTTTTTCCGTGAGTGTATTTTCGCGTGCAACCAAAGCTAATCGCTTATCATTTAAAGTTGATGGCATGTGAATGTTCACAATTCTAACAAAATAAGCTACTGGTGAGATTTTCTTTTTTCAAGAAAAGTCTTTAAGTTGACAGCATGTCATGTCAGCTCGAATAAATATTATAATTGTTGAATAACATTTGGCCTGTCACATGCCGCATGGCAGCAAATCTTTACCTGTGGCAGTCGTATTCAGCAAATATTTGCTTACCAATAATTGTTGTGGTCGCTGGCGGCCAAAAAGCAATCGTTTGTTAAATGTGCGGCATGTGTTGTACTAATTAATTCCGGCTGCTGGCTCTCTTATATTTGTGCCCCTTATTTAAATATTGCTGCATGCTTTTAGGCGGCACATAAATTATTAGTGATCAAACTGGCCCAGAGGCTGGCAGCCTCTATGCAGAGAAAAACAGTTCCAAATTCAAGTAAAACTGAATTCAAACTGCTATTGTTTTGAGCTCAAAACTTAACGTAGAATTGATTCGTGATTTAATAAATGAATATGATCAACACTTCTTAAGTCAAGTAAAGACCTGTCACATCCAATTTTTATTTACTTGACATATGTAGGTATAAATATCAGAAGCTTTTCTTTTAAGATTCCTCATGCTTGGTGACTAGGATTTATTTTAAGATGCTATCAAAATGAATGTGCACAAACACATTAAATATGAGCTTAGTATCATGTTTGATTAATTGATTAAGGAAACTTAATTTAAGATTTGTATTTACTTTAAGTAAGTGTTCACAGCTTTTGTTCTGGTTAGATTTAATTTCAAGATGACATCAGAATTGATTTAAGAAAATGAGCAGTTTGAATAAGAGCTTAAGAATTAACTTAAATAAATATCTTCTCAATTAAAGAAATTTAATTTCAGGCATTTATGTGCAAAGTTGCTGTTACTATCTTCAGAACAATAATTCCAAATGCATGCTGATTGTATTTAATTCCAAGATAGTATCTGAATTAATCAGAGAACCTAGCTCACATCATTCCTAACATAAAGTAATCAACATCTTATTTGAAGAAACTTTGGAATAAGTATATATTCTTAATTTTACAACTGAAATTCTTGAATTCTTTTTATTCTATTTCAGATCCTGAGTATTTCAAGGAAGAGCTTACAGAAATATCGAGACACAAATTTTGAGCTCTGCTGTTTTCAACAGAGAGCAAACGTTGCGATCTCATTAAAAGCATTATTAAAATAAGAATTTTCAAGCTCTGGTCTTGGATTTTCAACATAGCACAAAACTGTCCAGCTCTTATCCGAGTGAATCTCAAGGTAAGCACACAGTCTCCCATAGGGTATGAGTGCAAATACCGTCAAGTCAGCCACTGCTCTAAGATAGCTAACGGCTAATGAGCTGGGCCCTGGCGTTAAGCGACCAATTAACTCGCTTGATAGCCAAAAAGAGACGACCAACAAAATACAAAAAATGTGTATGAAAATGAAAATGAAAGGAGATAAAGGAGAAGAGAAAAGAGAACAGAGAACAGAAAACAGAAAACATGGCAGACAAAGACGACACAGCTCAAGTAACAGCTGACTGCACAAAAGTTTTTGATAAACATAAATGCGGACTGTGGGCAGAGTGGGATGGAAGGGAGGGGGGCAACGTAGCCTAGCAGCCAAATTGTAATTAAAAGTAATCAAAAGCTTTGGCAAGTGAAATTTGCAAAGCAGAAGAGCAAATGCCGCAGTTGGTCCAAAGCAAAGCTGAGCCAAAATAAAACTAACCAAATGTGTTTGGACCCTGGAAAGGTTTTCTTTTTTTAGCGCCAGACTCCTTTGAGATGGGGCATGTGTCACAATTTTATTTGAATGATGTGGCACAATTTTAGGAGCAGTCACAAGTAGTACTACATTGGTGTAAGCTTAACAAAAATGTTTTAAATATTAATTTACTTATTTATTTTTCCATCGGTTATAATTTCCTGATCTTAAATATTTAACTGCTTGTTAAATTTGCCCATGAGCTCTAGTTTTTTTTTAAGAGTTATCTTTCAATACTAAAATATTGCTCGTAGAAAGTAGTAAAAGAAAAACCATCAGCAAATTTCTCAGTTTTTATTAAGACACTCACGAAATTTTATTTTTTGAAAAGGTACGAAAAGGACCCTAAAGACGACCTAGACTCTCTTGAGATGGGACACAAGTCTGCATCTTTATTTATTTATTTTTTATGCGTCTCAAATTTATGTAGTCTTAAATTTACAGAAAAAAACGAAAATTGTAAATCTTTAATTGCTTAATTATGTTTACATTTTATATACTTAATTGCTTGTTAAATTTCCAATTGTAGTCGTTATGCTTTTTTAAAGTTCTTGCTCAGTAAAAGCATATTTCCACTTCAAGGTTAAGAAATTTAAAGCTACTAGAAAAAAGTAAAACAAACGACAGAAAATTTCTGGCTTTTCTGCTTGGAATTTTTTTGAAGAAGTACAAAAAGGACGCCAGGAACCCATCTCTAGTCATTGCTGCTACAAAGTGGCACATCATCAAATGGCAGACGCAGCAGCAGCAGCAGCAGCAAGATGATAAACAGGGGTTGGAAGTTGAAAATGGGCGTGTATGGGATGGGGAAGGGGGAAGGAGGTGTGTGTGGGAGCTGGCCAGGTGATGGACGCCGTACTTAATGAAGTTGTTTGGCAACAGACGAATGGGAGGCAAGAAGCAGTGACATTAGATTTAATTTAGTCAAGAGGTATGCCAAGAAACACACACACAGCCAGGTGAAGTATCCATGACTACGCACTGAATCGCCAACAACTGTAGGTGTGTGTGTGTGTGTGTGTCAGCAAGGAAATGAGATAAGTTTGTTAGAGGAGCTCATTACACAACAGCAGATGCTGAGGACAAAAAAAATACATCTGTTGAAAATTCACTAGTTGCACTTGCGGCAAGAATCGCAAGTTATCTTGTAAATTATCCTGCACCAGATTCGAGCAACTTCAAGGACATTCGTTCGTACATACAGTTGAATGCCAGGCAGGTCGAAGGACAGTCAGACATAGAGACTGTCAGACAAATAGACAGACAGACAGACAGACAGGCGACATGACTGTTCTATATAAATATATATAAACTTTGTACTTAACTTAATTGCAAATGCTGTCAAAATGTAGGCACTTCGAATGTCCCCAAACCACACAGAGAAATTTCTTATTCATAAATGTTAAAGTGACAAAATGTTAAGGAATATTCCTTAAACAAATGCAGAATATTTTTAAATCAAGCCGGTGCTGTAGCTAATTTTAAGTCGTAGCAAAAACTTCCTCAAATCAAGCATTTGTTATTTCATGTATCAATTTTTATGTTAAGTACTCAACTACTTAAATCCAGCACTTGTTTTTTCTAATTTAAATTCTTTACTTAATCACTAAACTTCTTAAATTGTTTATCTTGTATCAAGATAATATCTTCCTTACTTCAATTCATATTTTAAGTACTTAACTTCTTGACTCATATCCAAAACTGTCAAATTCATATTTTAAGTACTTCACTTTGGAATCATATCCACAACTTTCTCTAATCCAGCAATTGTTATATTATTTTAAAATTCTTCTTTTAAGTACTCAACTTCTTAAATCGCACCCAAAACTTTCTTAATTCAAGAACTTAATTCAAGCACAATTCTTCGATCAAATCTAATATCGTCTTGAATCTCTGCTCTCATTTCAAAAACATAATGTTCGAGTACATAAGAAACCTTTAACATTTCAGATTAAAATCAGCGTTTTTCTCGCAGTGTATATGTTTTAGTACCTACCACTTGCTGTCACATTCGGGGGAGTTACACATGAGGCAAGCATTCATCATGAGCTGTGGCACATGCCAAAGATTAGCATGTTAATTGCGTTGCTTGGTTACTTTTCTACTTTGGCCATTTGATAAAGTGTCGCGTGCGAGATCTGCCATCCAGCATCCAGCATCCATCCATGATTGGAGTGGAGTGGAGCAGGGCAAGACCAAGAGCTCTTTATGGGCATAATTTATGTTACCTCATTAGCATCGACTACCTGGAGATGCTTTCATCACCAGGTAAATCGCATATATTAATGTGTTTTGAGCTGCAATTTGGCGCAACTTATACATTTTTCTTGTTGCATGTCTCCTTTGTAATTATTTTTCTATGTTTATATATCCTTGTAGAGGGTATAACGATTTGCTTCCCTTGCTTCTGTCCGTCTGTTTCTTTAACTTAGTTTTGCAGCTATCATAATGAAGCATAGAAACAATCGGTCCAAAGATGAGTTCTTGTATCAGAAACTCTTATTGTTTACCAAACTCACCAGTTATAATCAACTCTCTTAAATATATCTAATATTTCTGAGTGTACTTGTTCATACTTAACTTAAGCACAAATGGCTTTTTTATTAATGCGAAAACCGCCATATGATCTCAATGGTTACTTAAATCAAATTGCTAATAAATTTTGACGTACTCTACTTGCCTTGCTGGAATGCTAGAGTGTCCTTAAAGGTCCCATAAATTGCCGATTCATTTATATATGACCACTTAATGGTTTTTCAATAGTCGGATATTGTCGCCATGAAAATATGTATTTGAGGAAATTGACTGATTTCGTTGGTCACAATTAACTTTAAGTATTTGAACATGGACAGTTGGGTTCTTTCTGCTTGGTATCAAAACAAAACACCAATTTCAAAGTTCTGTGTTTATTTGTCTCCTTCATATTAAAACACCTAGATAAAAATTCAGGACTTACAGCCTAGAAGTATATAATAGTCAAGGACTTGCAGGCTCTAGGAAAAGGGAGCAATAAAACCGAAAGGCAAACATGCACTGCTTAATGAATGTTATCAAACAGTGTTTTAAGGCATGCAACACTTGACATTAATGTTGATTGTTTTACGACAACACTACACAAGTTTAACAACTCTGTACCCAATTTTAGCCGCTGAAATTTGAGTTAGTGGTGAAACGTCAATGAAGTGTTTGCAAAATTAATTACATTTGCTTAACGACAGTTTTATGTTAATGGCCAAACCAAGGGACGATACTAAAATGGCAAACATTGAAATGGAGTTCCATTTGAAGTGAGAATTAAAGCTTGAGTGTCGTAAGCAGCATCCATTGTTCAAAATGTCATTCATCATTGAATGCTTATGTGTGTGTGTGTGCGTGTGTGTGTTGCAAGGCTTCATTATAAATATACTCCCAATATAGGATATTTACACTCAGAATCAACATTGTACTGAATTTTAGAAAATTTACGAGTATAAATCTTAGATTTCATACATTTCTCAAAAATTTATTAAAGAAAATATTTTTAATTTAATTACAATAAATTTTCTTCGTATATTTAGAAATTATTTCTAAAAACAAGAAACACTTTCTACGTTTCTTTGCGATTTTCATTGAAGTCAACATCTTAAAATTGAGTGTTATTTTTTTCTAAGTGTAAATATATAAAATCCAATCGCACATTATGTCTTACACAGCAAACAGGTCGAAACGAAACGCGTGGGAAGAGTGTCATTATGAAAACATCATCGTTTGTTGCCACAGCTGGGTCCTTGGCATCGTCATGACTACTTTTGACCCATCGACAAGCAATCGCTATATCCTGCACCTACACACTTGGGCTCTGCCCCCTCACTAGCCCCTCAGCTGGTCATCAGCACCAGTGGCGTTTTTCAATTTAGCCATTTCCCGTCACACACAACATGATTAAGCAATCAGAGACGCCCCAAAAGGCGGCCACGTTTTAACTAAATCAGCGCTGGAAAGGAACGAAGAGCAACGGAAAGGATTTATGTGCACATTATTTGAACGAACTGTGTAAGCGAAATGTTTATGAGTTGGCACTTAAAACCATTCAACTTTTTTTCCGTCGTTTTCTTCTTTTTTTGTGTGTTTGACACAAAACACTTGGCCAAATAGATTTTAAGATTTCATCGTTTGCTGTGCTGAAATTTGTGCTGACAAACTCAGTTGAAGCGCGATAAGTCAGACACAAATCATTAATGAGTTGGCCATTTTTAATGAAATTATTAATTGAACATTTTAGTCAGCAATCTTAGGCATGATGAATGGCAATTATGTTATTGTCAATTATTCATCAGACTGTTTAACAAACCATTAAATATTAACAAACAAAGTCTAAAATTTGGAAGACATTTAAAACTGGTAACCAACTCTGACAGATACATTAAAAGACATGACTTAACAATTAGAAATAGATTTAACATTGTAAACAAGAAAAATCTATTTAATTATCTAAAATTATTTGTATATAATTAAATGTGTTATAATAAATATGAATAAATAAATAATTAAAAACAATTAAAAGTTCAATCCATAAAAACTAAACCGATTTTCAGAGGAAAACATAATTTGATATTGGCATGGAATGCTGATTATTATTTTTATTCGTTTTATTACAATAAAAACTTATTGACTTAAAATAAGACACGAGCTTGTTATTATATATAGCAACTTATTTTCATTATATGAATACTAAATTTAAAGTAGGAAATTGATCGAAAATATGGGTGGCTATTTTATATATCAATTGAAAAGCTAAATATTTAAAATCGCAATCGGAAATCGATTTGTATCGACAGTCCCAAATCTGGCGAGGTTATCGACAAAATCTGAATAAACTTCATTTGAGGTCTGCTTGCTCATACAGACCAAGAACTTGGTGTTGATGAGGAACATTTATACCTAATGTCATTTGCCTCTTACAACTTATTCCCATTTCGAACGGGTTCAGGATATAACAGACCTAATCATAGTTAATTGGGCACATTACATGCTATAATCTGTGTTATTAGTAATATGCTATTGCACTCTGTAAAATCGAACTGTGATTGGTTCCCAGTTACTCATTTTAATAGCTCATTTCGATTGATTGATAAGCAACACGCCGACTGCAGCTATTTTTAGCTCAGTGTACAAACAACATATTTCGGGGACAGAAAAACCGAGCACGAGCACGTACAGTCATGACGCAAATAGAAATACAATAAACACAATGGAAATTGAAAGAACTACAAGGGAGAGCACAAAATGTCATATGAGGTTGAATTGGGGTGTGTTGGGGGTTCCGGGACTGGACCCAAGCTAACGTTCAACAAAAGCAGCTTAAGCGCAAACAAATCGAAATTCTTATGTCAAGAATTTGAAATACAGTAATCAATGTTGCATGTAAGAATATTTCGTTTTAAAATAGTTGCTTTCTTATAATGACGTTTAAGTTATGAGCATGATTGAGTATTTATGTAGTTGGTTTAAGATGTTTGACTAATCTTTACACTCAGAAAAAGAAGTATTAAAAAATTCCCTAAAATTAATATCATTCTGATGATTATAAATTATAATTATATCAAAATTCTTCAAATTCGAAATTCGAATTTTCAGAAATGTATTCAGAGACCTTATTTTTAGAAGAACTTAGAATCCTACGATTTTTTTGGAATGTATGCAATATATTTTTTTATTTTTTTAATATTAAGTAATATATATTAAATAATATATCTTAAACAAGAAATCCATTTTATTTTTTTTTTTAAGTATGCAACTTTAATCAATAAATTTAAAGATCCCTCCTTATATAAGTAAAGGCACTCAAGAGCGAGCTGTGCTGTTGACTACAAAGAATAAAAATAAATTAAAACACAAATTCAATGCCGTTTGTGCTTCAAGTCATTAGGGGGTTTTTTCTCCCAGTGTGGGACTTAATGCAGTTTGGGATTGAGTTGGCTGCCTGTCATGTGGTGCGTGATTTGTCGCCCACGTGCCACAGGCGAATTTTCTATTTAACCTGGCCAAAATACACAAAAAAGCCAAAAAAGCTTTGAAGCCACAGCATATTGTGGTTTTACGTGTGCGGTGAACTCAATGCAACAAAATTCAACTTGCAACTTGCTCAAGTTCATCGATGCAACCTGTGAAGAGTGCGCCATAAGTGCTTCAACATCAGCATTTTCAGATTGTGTATGTTGCGTGTGTGTGTGTGTGTGTGTGTGTGTGTGTGTGTATGTTTGTGCGTTGTGTGGTTTGTGTTTCTGATGTGCATGTTGCAACTTCGCAGCTTGTTTGCTTACAAAAAGTTTGTGCTCTTTCATTTTGTTCGACATTTAATTAAGAAAACACTCAGCGCAAAAAGAGTCTGGCGATGCGAACGTGAATAGTTCGCTTGTTTTCGATAATAGCGTGGATTTTAATTTGAGATTACATAAAAAACTACAGAGATGTTCAAATTCGAAGAATTGAAAGCAACTATGTTGCAATACGACGGCGGTATAAGAAAAAATAACGAGAAATACGCAACGGGAAATAGGTTCCTATTTTAGTGCCATTTCCCTGAACCTAAATTAAATAAGATCTCACAAATATTTCAAATTAATTACCATAATACTCAAATGGAAGTTTCTTGGTGTTAAATTAAATAAAATCTCAATATCTCTTTCAAATATATTGTTCAACATTTATTTGACTGCTATACTCACATAATACTAATCAAGCTAAAGTTCCTTAAACATATCATTTAATGAGTTTGATATTTATCATTAATAAACATTGAAAACAATAATTACGTTTAATGAATGCAACAAAATATCTCAATTTGTTTCATGAGAAATATAACTATCATTAATTGTTATTTAAATAAATATTCAATACACAATCAGCTGGTCTTAATTATACTGTCGCTCTTCATTTATTTTGTTTGTTTTCCAAAAGTTTTTTAATAGAAACTACAGATAGAAATGAATATGGCCTGGTCAAAAAGGATATTAACAAAGTTTGCTTCAACTTGTAGATGTCGAGTTTGGTCGTCGAATGTCAATATGTACATATATTTATATATCTATCTATATACAGAATAAGTTTGACAAAGAAAAGCTGAACTTATGGGATACTAATTAGCAAACAAGAAGACGAAGACAGGCACACTCCTCGCCATATTGATAGAACTTAATTGCTGTTAATTAAATTCAATTACAGTGTATTTGATAATACCTATTTGACCGCAAGGAAAATTTAATGATAGGCCTTTAAGTATTAACAAGAAGTGATAAACCACAAAGCACAACAGAGGCGGAGTTTTAATTAAGCACCACCTGAATAGGAAATTTTGTAATAATACGCAAACAGCTTAAAAACTTTGATTTTCTTAAAGGGAAAATTAATTAAATATAAGTATTATCTTCATCTATTATTATCTTAAATACAATTCAATTAACAAACTAAACTAACAGCTTCTGATAGTAAAATTCCTAGCGAACTTTAATGAACTCAATATGCACAATGGCATCTTTGCTCAGGAATTGTATTCAATAACAAATCTAATTCGACTGATATTTAAATTATTGCTTTGAGTTAAGAAAAGCCGCCGTATTGCAACAATTAATTAGAAAGAGAGAAAGAGAGAGAGAGAGAGAGAGAGAGAGAGAGAGAGAGAGGGATACTTGTTGTGGTTGTATTTTGGGCTTTTACTCACATTATTCGGGTTGCATCCCGCTGCCGCACGGACTCATCCCGATTGAGGACCTCGATTATCATCTTGCGCTCCGTTTCCGACAGATTCTCCAGCACTTGAGTGGTGGCCACGGCCAGTTCGGGTCCCAGGGCATCGATGGTCTCCACGGGTATGCTGTCGGTGGCAGCATCACTGGTGGAAATGCTGGCGCCGGCGGACAATGAGCCAAGATTGTAGTTGGGTACAATGTTGCCAATGTTGCCGATGTTGCCGCCGACGCCAGCCCCAATGCTGCCCATATTGAGATGCATGCCACCCATTTGGAGGCCGGTGGCAACAACGCCACCATAACCCGATGCAGTCGCAGCGCTGCCGTTGCCAGTTATACCTCCTGCTGCTGTTGCTGGATTGCAAGTGCTGCTGCTGTATTGCAACATATTGTTGCTGTTGGGCTCGGCAGCTGCTGCTGCTGTTGCTGTTGCCACACGATGCTTGTTGTTGGCGTTTTGCGTGGGCGTGGGCGGTAATCGTGCACTGCGTCCACTTGACATACTACACCGGTTCCTCTATGCTCTGTGTACGTGTGTGTGTATGTGTGTGTTTATGTGTGTGTTGCGTGTGTTGTGTGTGTGTGCTGTTGTGTGTGTGTGCTGTTGTGTGTGTGTGTTGTTTTGCTGGTTGTCTGTTCTCCTCTGTCAAAATCTCCAAAAGCACAATGCGTTGTTTCAGCTGCTTCTATTTTTGTTTCTGTTTTACTTTGTTGCTGTTTCAGTTTCTGTTCTTCTTTTTTTAGTTCTTCTCTTCTATTTTGTGTGCCTTGCTTTAAAGAACTTAATCACAGGTGCCAGGTAAAAATATTGCTCCTTTTTTTTGCTGCCACGGTTCTCAAACGAAATTCTGTAAAATATATAAAAGCGGGATTTTAGTTCAGTTATTTTAGTTACTATTTGAATAGATCTACGGAAAATGTATTTAGTCGAGAACTTGCAGCTTAAAAACTAGATGGTATTTTTTCAATGGCAATTACAATTAAATTGAACAAAAAAGAACTTAAATGAAATTCTTCGCAATTTCTAATGAATTTTCAAAACAAAATCAAAGAAATTGTGTAACAGGCAGGAGTTTGACTAGCAGATACACTGAGGTCAATTTTCACTTATCTTAAGTCTTTAAAACAAGTTAGAATGATCTTGTCGAACCAAACCCCGATATTAAATAGATTGCTGAGATTAGTTTAGTCAATATGCTAACATCGGTGTTTCGAATCTTCTCTTTCGAAACTTCTTTTCATAAAAAATTTACTTATTTTCATTCAAAAATCTGTAAGATCTGACTATTTATAAACCAAATTTAAAGTATCTAGCTGTTATAGTCGCTGCGATTGTCTTGCTCATACAGAAGGACAGATGATAGACTAATCTCTTCATGTTGATCTATAAAATATATTCTCTATTCTGCCAGACATGCTTCCTTCAGGCAGCTACAAATATTTGCACAACCCACTCAAACCTCAAAACAAAATGTAACTTTTGCTTCAAACAATGAAATTTATAAGAATTTCACAAAGTCATAAATACACCAGAATAATATTAATTCAATCAATAATTACGTAAATATCATAATGGACTCAAATCAATTTAGTAATATAATATAAGGCGGAAGCACTTGCCAACGTCTTATGAAATATTTGGCTTAAGCAATTAAATTGAATTCTCAAGAAATTCAGAAACTGAGAATGGCATCATTTAAAATAAGGTTTTCCTGGCAATGTAATTAGTAATAAATATTGTATATAAAATAATTGAAGTCAGCTACAATGAAATTGTTATGTGGCAAGTCAAACTTAAAATTCAAGGCGGCAACAAAATGCTGGCACAAAAAGTGCAGGCAGCAAAATCCATAAATACTTGATCAGGGCAAGGAATGGAGACTTGAATTCAATATTGAGCATGTCGCCACGCTTGCCACGACAAAAACTCAGCCCAGGCATACACCACACACACACACACACACACACACACACACAAGCCTGCATGCATGTGGCAGCCATACAAATATTGATGTGGTGCCCGACGCTTGGTTTCTGCCAGCATAGAGCTTAGTTATTTGAGTTTCCCACACAGATACCGTAGAATTATAAACACAGCTCACACACACACACACACTCACACACACACACATCTGATATTTGATAACACACAGCTGTTACAGTTTGGTTTTCCATTAAAATTGAATTAGCCACCGACAAATTGTGTCCACAGTTTGCGTAATTATGCTCACTTAACTGCAACCAAAAGCCGCTGTTAATGCCACAGTCCACAAATGAATTCAAATATGCAAAACTCTTTGATAAACAATACTTGGCTATAAAATAATAATGTTTCTAATTTTAGTCATTGAATATGTAAACAAAATCTAGTTGAAATGCTTACCAGCTTTTTTATATATGTGAAAATAAAAACAAACAAATAATCCATCAATTAATATAAATAACTCGAAACAGACTACAAAAATTAAAAAAAAAAAACAAATGAAAATAATAATAGATAAAAATGTATGTAATAACATGAAAAATCAGAAAAAGCAGTAGCATTAACGAAAGCCAGGGCAGCTTAAGGTATTTGCGTACAAAAAGCTCAACATCAAATTGATTGCACGCAAAATAAATAGTAGTAATCAATTAAGTGATAAAATATGCAAATAAAGCAAAATATATGAAAAAAAAAATCGAAAAGTTCGAGCTTGGTGAATATCGAGTACCCTTTCAAGCTTTTGAATAATTTACTTTCAATTTATTTATTTTCATTTGTAACTTTAATTTTGCCGAGAACTGTCGTTGTCTTAGCCTAAATTAAAATATTTATTTATTTATTAAAAACGCAGCTTCAGCTCTTTAATATAATAATTTATAATCCCATATTTGATCAACTAATGTGATTAAGCCTAGGCTCTTTCATAATATTCAAAGCTAATGAAAGAACATGCTTAAATATGAATTTCTTGAGAAAATAATTATGCAATTCGCTTCTTATCATTGCCCGAATAAACAGAACTCTTTTCCAACGAAAAACATGTTCCATTTGGCTTAAAAGTGTGCTGCCTTTTTTGATTAAGCTAAACTTTGATGGCTTACTTGTTTAGGTTTTCCCTGAATGCGACAGATGAAAAAAGAAAAAAACTTATCAATGGCATTTTTTTCAACCAGCTAACAGCAGCCACACACATACACATGCCACGAGCCTGTCATTGTAGTTTCCGGTAAGCCAGATTGAACTTTTAGGTTGGCCAACCGATTTCCGCACCCAAATTCAAACAAGATTTGTGTGAAAATATCCGTCACGTATGGCACTAATGGAAACATGGCATTAATGTTTCAAAATAATATGCCGATTTCCCAAGTAAAAGCTTAACACGAAAAAGCAATTTATTTACAAAAAAAACTATTAATTTTATTAAGAATAGAAAATTTTGAACACGCGATCAATAATAACGCAGCTTAATTCAAGCTAAAATATAACTTATCTTATGACAATAAATAAATACAAAATATTGATTGATATTAAAATAATAAAACAAGTTTTAAAATATATTTATAAAATAATATTACAAGTACTTTATCAAATGTATCTGCATAAAATTCGCTTTTTCTTAAATTATAAATTTATTATTTTCCTGGCAATGGATATATTTTATATGATTTTATGTCTTATAGAATAATTATGGTCGCCTTAAAATGGGTTTAAAGCTGATCATGTTAAATATAAATAAATTTGCAGCATATTTAGTCACAAAATTAGTATGCGTAATGAAAATCGATAAATTTCAGTGTTTGCTCGACTTTAGCCAGCTTTTGTAAAATTAATTAAAAGGTTATAAATAAACAACAAGCGATGAGGGAATGCAGCACCTACACACACACACACACACAGTTTGTAGTCACTTGGAAATTATTTTCAGTTGTGTGTATTGAATGCGTGCGTGTGTGTGTGTGTGTGTGAATGGTCTATACAAACTTACGTCGTACAGAGAAAGAACAATGAGAGCAGCAACAGTCAAAAGACATTCAAATGACAATGACAGTTTAACTGTGGCGACAGCAAAAGGACCACAATGGGAATGCGCGTGGGCAAAAGGATAGTCTGCTGGGAACGAGGGGTGAAGGGGTGGCACAAGAGGGGGGCTTTAAGGGAAACAACTGAAAAGGCAGACAAGTGCATGCATGCAAAGTCCAACGGTTTTATCGACTCACGGAAGTGTTGCCGCTGTCATTGTCGCTCTCACTGTCGCTGCTGTCTGTCTGTCTGTTGCTGACTGCGTGCTGTCCTTCGATGTGTGACGTTATCCAACACTGCAGCAACAACTACTAATACTCATACGTCAAGCAAAACATGACAATAAAAAACACTATCTTAGGTTCACCGGAGATTAAATACCCTGGCGTATGAAAAATCTCGGGAACATAAGCTTGAAGAGATCCATATCAGATATAACTTGAGACAAGTGGAGCTATTAAGAACACATCATTTTACCGATAGTTCCTATGACAACTATATAGACAAAAAAATATATATTTTAACTATATTATTCAAGATTCTAGTATTTTAAGCATGTAAGGATATATTCGCATAGAAAGTTAGATAAATATAAAAATATAACAAGGCTACATAGACTTGACTATTGAAGCGGATCAAGAATATATCTTTGGGAATTAGCTGTTCAAGACATCTTCAAGACTTAACACAATTCGTAATTAACATTAACTGAATAATAATAATTCATTTAAGGATATTTCTAATGTTATAGATACAATAAAATGCACCGATTTTGATAATACTTGATTGAAGATATTAATAAAGAAATTCAGAAATATTTGGAATGCTCTAACGACGCATCTTGAATTGGTGCTGATCCAGAATATATACTCCTTATGGGATTGGACATGCTTCCTTCGCCCTGTTACATACTGTTGCTCAAGTTCACTATACCCTTCTACCCATTTTTAAGGGTGTTGAGTCAGGTGGCCTGAACTAAACTGCAAAATTGAAAATACCATACAGTTGAGCTGCAAGCTGCAAGATGCAAGCTGTAAGCACTGCGTGCGTGGGAACGCTGTGTTGGTGTCCTGACGCTGACTGACGGGCAAAGACATGCGATATCAATTGAAAAGCAAGCCTCGACACTTGAACGCTTAGGCAGCGGGACCGGCAGCGCCACAGGAAAGGCAGTCAGAACTTGGGCAGCCATCCAGCAGATCCGAGCAGAGCCCTGTCAGACTGCCTATTATCCTGGCGTCTCGCTGATGGATTTCGCTTCGCATGTACACAATGCGCACTCTCGACGCCTGCCTGCTGCCTGCTGGCTGCGTGTGGCACAAATGTAATTAAGCAGGCAACAACGAGTGTGTGTGCTGGTGCGTGTGGGTGTGTGTGAAAACTCATTCCTACGCCTTTTGCTTGCCGGTTTGTCTTATTGAAAATACGCGAAATGCACACGCAAGCACAGTAAGTTGAGGATGCTTCCGTTCATAATTTACACCTGCTGCATTTTTAATGCACGTTACGTATGCGCAGCGTCCTCTGACTGTGTGTGTGTGCGTGTGTGTGAATTATATATGAAAATATTAAAAATGTATATGGCATAAGTATTTTAAAAGCATCTCTTAATTCCACTCACATTAATAACAAACGTCTCTCTTGAAAAAACACTTAACCTAAGATATTTGACAAAATATTTGAGCATTTTCAAATCTGTCTGGAATTATTGTGCCATTTCCTAGCAGATTCATTTTGGCTCTTTTCATTGCAACAGTTCGCTTCTTGTCCGTTGCTGCCACCTAGTCATATCTATCTATGTCTGGCTGCACAAGGGGTCTTCCAATAGCACTCAATCTGTTGCTTTGCTTCTAGTCGAGCATTGTGATTGATATAGCTCTGCGCTCTACCTTGTGGAAACAGTTTCAACATTTGCTAAGCAGTTGATCGATGCGAACAATTCTTTTTGACAGCTATATATATTTATATATTTTGCTTTTGACTTAATCACTGCTGCTCAACATCTCTGCCCCCATTCTTGCTTGCTCGATTTCGTAAGCATGCTAAAATGTATACTAAACTAAAATTATCTATTATATATAAATTACATGGTAAACATTCACTAACACCTAAAAAATGTTGTTCCCCATAATTATCATACAATTATCATTAGCCAGAGGCTTCTACTCTATTACCTAGAACTATACTTATTTCTAGTATATCTAATAAATAAATTCAATTTCTAAAAGTTCCCATGAATTTATAAAAATAAAACCATATTGTGAACTTAGAGAAATTGCCATTAAAGTCATGCGTTACCCAAAGATTCATGAAAGTACTGTCAAAACCATCACTCATCTAATCAAACCCACCTCCATTAAATTGTTATTTAATCTCTTTTTATGGTTGATGCCTCTAAAAATAGCTGCTGTGACCAACTTTTTATAATTTTACCAAGGCTGAAATCTTTCAAAGCTGAGCCGACTTCCTTGAATACATTCAACATTTCAACTTGCAAATCTTTTTCAGAGACTTCTGCATAAAAGGCCCTTGCTGAATTACGCTGATAATTGGAAATATAATTGAAAGGCGATAAAAAAAATATTATTATCAATTATGAATGGTCGAATACACACACACACATTCATCTAATTCATTTATTTAACAATTGCCTTGTGTTACGTTCTCTTAGCCATTTTTTGCTAACGTCAATTGCCAGGCTATTTTTAGCGGCTTAGCTACACTGGGGACAATATTGGTGTCATCAGGATATGTGAGCGGCGATGAGCTAGATGCTCGTAATTGAATTTGACTCGAAACACACAAATCAATTTGAGTTAGCAGTCACACACACAGGAGTAGCATCAACTGCTACCTGCAACATCCGGTTGCAGGGTTTGATTGTCAGTTTAAAAGATACTACAGCAAAATTAGAATGCATATTGCGCATACGTCATGTTGCAAAAACGATTGCCACATATGTCGACCACCCTCGATTGCCTTCCCCCCTCTCTCCCTGCACAAATCATGAATAAACAAACATATGGAAATCGAGGCAACTTTTCAGTGTCATTGTCGAATGTGTGCCACACAAAACAAATACACAAGTATCAACATTGCACAATCTCCGCAAATACGTACTGGGTCAATGTGAAAGCATCGGAAGTAACATTTGACAGCAATGTCAGAGTACACAACAAAGTAAAAATATATTTAGATTTATACATATGTACATATAAACGGATGTGTGTGTGTGTGTGTGTTGCAGGAGAATATGTCAAACACACACAAATAAAATACGGATATCAATAGAACTCAGCTGAATGACAATCAAAATATTTATACATTTTCCTCGTAATACAATTTGAGCACTTTCATTTGCTCGACTTTCACATAAGAAAGTTCGATTTAAATACGATTTTTGCTTGCATCTTAAATTAAACAGTCAAACGGTAAATTCAATGTTGCCTCACAAATTCTATTCGAGTTGATTAGACTAATATAAACTGCAGTTGGCAATGGCTACAGTTTGACAAGAGATTTGTTTTAAGAACATTTTTGATGAAAAAGTTGTTTAAATTTTATTTAAAAAAAAACTTAGAATTAGGTATTATTGTCGCATTGGTTATAAATCAAAATATTACGAAAAATATCCCTAGTTGACAAATACAAAATATTCATAAGAATCTGATTTGAATTGAATATATTTAAACAGATTTAAAGTTTTCAAGTGCAGTTTGAAGAAGAAGAGCTCTACAGCTCCATAAAGGGTATATACATATGTATATATATGTATATATATATATGTGAAACTTTATAGTCCAATATAACACTGAAAGTTAAAAGTTTCAAATAAAGTTAAGTGAGGTTAATTTTATACAAAACTTGAGTTTATTATTCACTGAAACCAAGTTTATAAAAACAAGTTTAGCAACTTTAGCAAAACGCAACATAAATAAGCACAAAACCAATTTAAAGCCAGACAAAAATAGAAAATACTCAGTTAAATATACTATATAAATATATATATTTATATCGGGTGAACAGGATTTTAAGAACAGTGAAGCCACAATAATGTAATCAATGTCAGTGCATATAAAAGAAAAAGCCACTCAAATAAAGACATGTGTATCGATATGTATGTGTGTATGCGTGTGTGTGTGTGTATGTGTGTGTATGTTTTTGGATGTGTGCCTGTGTGTGTGTTGTCAATGTTTGTGTGCAGTTTCCGTTGCGCTTGTCTGCCCCACATATAATGCCTTAAGCTCTGCTCAAAAGGTTGCATATATTACAGACTATAAAATAAGCGTTAAGCATGACTACAAATGTCAACACACACAGGCACACACACACACACACATACACACATACACACACACACACACACACACACTTATACACTCACAGACAGTCAGTTACAAGTTGGGTAAGTCTGTTGGCTGGTGTCAAGTGCTTGTCGACAAGGTTGTTGTCTGAGACACTACATTTAGATTCCATCTGGAGGGGTGGGCAAGGGGAAGGCGAACATTTAAAGGGAGGTTACCTTAAATAAGGACATGAGACGCATATTCATATAAATATACTAGTATGCTTTGAATATCAGATAGAAATCTTAGCAAGCTGAGAAGCGAGCAGCTTATATATGTTTCTATTCTGTAGCCAAATCGAAATTAGTACAAAAGCAAGTTACGCATATCAGAGAAGGTAAATAGAGGAGCATATATTATATATATTCTTGATCAGTAACTCAGAAATAAACACGATAACTAAATCATTAACTTACTGATAACTTTCTCTTTTTACCTACATCGATAAAAATCGATAACTTTCTCTTTTTACTTACATCGATAAGAATCGATTATGGATTTAAATAGAAATCTCAAATTTAAGGACCCATACTTTTCAGTATTGTTATTTAGGTATTATAACTAGGCATAATATTAATCAACTATAGAAATCTTATGAGATATATAAAAATTCAAAGTGTATAATTTATGATATCGTCAGACTTGATTACAGGGCATCTTCTAGTCAAGTTCTCTTGAATGACTATGAAACTTGCACGATTTATTAAAGTATAAGTCTTGGTTACAGGGTATCTACTAGTGTAGTTCTCTTGTTTTAATAATAATAAATGGCTTGTTTGTTTTACTCACTATTATTATTTACACAAGCTGCTCTTTGTGCTCAACAAACAGCAAATATTGCAAATGTCTCTAGATATTGAATTCACTTCCAGCTATAAATCCTGTTTACGACTTGAATTCTAATCTAGGACAATTTATTTAATGCCCCAATTGAAAATACGTTCACCTTTATTTATGCACTTTAGCTTCAAAGTATACAAATTCAATTGTTTTTCAAGCAACTAGATTTATTGGAAAAGTTCTTCATTTTATTATATTTATTTTTTATTATATAAACAACAATCAAATTGCAATTGCTGGATTTAGCACAATATTTCAACAACTGAAACTCAGTTTCAAAGATCGTTGATTTTTGCAGTTCAAGTCCTCATCTGGAATCAAGAACCATAAGTTGTCAAGCACAAAAATGTTTGTAATGGTTATTTTTCTTTTGCTTCAAATATTTTTCCACTTAAATTTTCAGGAAATCTTATTTGCATATCAGTTATAAATACGCATTTAATTCCAAGAATAAATATGTCAACTTTTTAACATTTCACAACTGTCAAAAGATTATTCACTAAAAAAATAAAATTCAAAATATTTCCGTAAAAATATGTTTTGTCAAAAGAATATTCACTAAAAAAATAATATTAAAAACATTTCTGGAAAAATATGTTTTGTCAAAAGAATATTCACTAAAAAAATAAATTAAAAATATTTCTGTAAAAATATTTGTTTGCGCTGGAAACTGGCGTTTGTAGCGAAGTTTTCATTTTGCAAAAATACTTAAATAATGACAAGGAAATGAAAATAAACTTAATTTGTTTTGACTGAAAATCGACCACATTTAAATAAATAAATACCAGAGGTAATAAATATTTCAAAATAAACCCAACATGTCTGAAACTCGATTTCGTCAGGCCTTTGTAATGGAACTGCTGACACAAATTAGCCCAATGGAGAGCTGGCCAAGTTAGTGGCATCGATTTTATGTCAATCGCAATCTAATTTCCAAAGGAATATCAGAAATCGGTAGGTAGTATTCAATTGGGCATTGGCCAATGAGCATTATAGCCCGAAAGAATTGGGAAATTGTGTCTTGAACGTGATACGCTTGTCAAACTTATTGGGTGGCCTCAATGCTTAGATGTGCAGCTCGCATGCACAGTTGAATAGTTGAATAATTGAAGCACTTACACAGAAATGGTCGAGCATGTCTCCGAGGAAATACCGGAAGCGACAACAACCCAATCGAAGCCAATCCACCTACACATTGTCGGCAACCGAAATGAACCAAACGAAGTGGGGACCAAGGATATGATTAACCCCCATGCACAGCAAAAGGTTAACCGAACTGAAGCAGCAGCCACCAAAAGCAACTGAATCACAAATATTTGCCCACACTGGACATTGCAAGTAGCCCGAGAGAGTGCCACATCAACCGCAAACCAAATCCTAACCGCTGCCTCCACACAACTTGCCACAAAGGTGGACGCCGAGCCACTTAACCTGGTATAAAATTCATCAACAGTAAGTTGGGTAAAAAAAAAAAAAAATAATAATAACAACAACAATGAAAGCATTGCTAAAGAAAGTAAGAGGGCGTGGGGGGAGAGGGGGCAGGGTGCACATTACATTACATTTGCAACGAGTCGCACAGTGGCACAAAATGAGTGTAAACATCATTTTAATTGTCTTCATGAAGAAAGCTGTGAAAAATTACGAGTTTTATGATTGTTTACATTTCATTAAATATGAGAGCAGGCAAATATTTGCTCTACACTAAGTACCATATAGATATGGCAGCCATATCCTACTTGAATAATTCGTTGTAGCTGCTAAATGGAATAACATTTACTTTTAATCAACTTGATTATGCTCATATATATATATTCCTTGAAAATACACCAAATATGTTTGTGGGTTTTATTTAATTTTATTTATTTTTAAATTTACTGATTTTTTTTATACAAATCAAATATGTTATGGCTATATTGATATAACTTTATTATTTAAATATTAATATATAATCAGGCTAAAAATTAAAAAAAATCGGAATATGATAGGAATGAAATTTAAATTAAATAGCATAAATTAAAAAAAGATAAAAATACAAAAAAAAAAGTTTCGTGTGGAATTAAAGCATACGCTAAAAACGGGATATATGTAAATATTATAGTAATGAAAATGTAATAATCTAGCTTTAAAAAAGAAGCAAATAAATAAAAAAATAAAAAAGACGCAACACTATTAAACAAATGATTTTAATAAACAGAGAATAATAAGAAATAATAATAAAAATAACGAAAAAAATGAATTAAAAGGAAAAGCAAACGCTTAAGAATTGATTTAAAAATCAGACACGAAAGAATATTACTAAAAATACCTTTTAAGATACTAATAAAATTAACTGAAACTAAAATGAAAATGCCAGGAATAAAATTGTAAATATTTAGTTTAACTTTAAATACTAATAAAGTGATTCAAAATCAACCGAAGCTATGCAAAACTCATCAAATTTGTACAAGAGATTTGCTTGACGGCATATTCAACAGCGATGGAAAACTAGTTGCATTAATCAGAACCAGCCAGTGAATAAAACCATTGAATTAATCAGCAAATCAGCAAATCAGCAAATCGAACTGAATGCAGACATTCGAAACTTGAACTTGAGGCGAACTCAAGTTTTTTTTGCCCAGCAGCCATGCTGTGAATGGCGTTATAAAGTCCCCTTCGAGGCAACATAAAACTTTGCACAGGCCACTGCGCACGACAAAGTGATGCACTGGATAAACAGCAGGCCATCTGGCAACTTTATGCCACACACACAGCGGGGCACTATTTGTAAAAGTCTGAGCACGTTGATGTGTGTGTGTGTGTGTGCCACAAGACCGCTGAATAAACACGCCAGCACACACACACAACCACACACACACACACACTCCTATGATTTATTCAGAAAACAAAGAACCCTCCTCCCAGCGCTTGTCGGCGAAAGTTTAACAATAAATGTAGGTCAAAGTGCATGCGGAGCGAGCAGATAAAGAAGTGACAAGCGGGCAAACATGGGTTAAGCTGCTGGCCATTTTCTCTCTTCTTATCTGTTGAACAATCGTTTACACTCATTTGAAAATAATTTGACTGCAAATTGAGCACTGATAAACAATATTAATTCGAAATGTCAGCAAATAATTTAAAAAAAAAAATCTTAATTAATTTTTAATAATATTAAATGCCTAACTCAAGCTTGACGTAATTTAGATACAATAAAAAGTTGAATCCTTAATTATTATATTATATTATATTTAAGTAAATTGAGTACTTAAAACCAATCATCTTTTAATATGATGAGGTTATTTAAGAATAGTTAAAAAATTATTAAAATATGATTAGGCTATTTAAGAATAGTTAAAAAAAAGTTTTTTTTAGTTTGCTTAATTTGAAACTTAATTTATGAACTTTTTCCAAGAATATCTCATATGGCAAATATCAAATCAAACAAAGCGAATTACTTTTATAAGAATTTGCAATGTAAATATCTTTTAATAACGAACCTTTTTGGTTCGTTTAGCTTTAGATGGGCTAAAACTCAGCCGAGCTATGGGTTCGAGCAACAAATTTATATGTGATTGCGCTGCGATAATTAATAACACATAAACTTCATATATATATTAACAAATGGTTTTATTCGGCTTCACTTATTAATAAGGTACAGTTTTAACTGCCATATGGATATCCCTTTGATATCCGGAATTCCATACACCAGCTAGGTGGCGATCAGACTTTCTCTGACTGACTTCGCTTCTAGATTTCGCACTGACTGCGGTGAGTCTCAGACCTACTCTTGCCCGACAGTGAGTTTCCCACTCGTTTCTCACTTTTGACGGACTGCCTGCCTCTGACTGACTGACTTCCGTATCTGCGACGCCCTTTTTGTAGATCTGGTCGCCTCGGTGGCGTGATCTTTGGTAGTTCTTTACTACCTTTTTGCGATCGCTGCATTCGATGGCATTAGGTCAGCGGTCTCCTATTGCGATCGCTGCCCTCAGCGGTTGCCTCACACTGAGGTCGCTGCACTTGATGGGAATTAGAGTATCGGTCGTTCGTATCCGTCGTTCTGCAAACGGCCGCATATTATATTTCAGAATTTGCCTGAGGTGCAGCAATAAATGTATATTTATGTACATTTATTTGTCAAAGCTATATGGGTCCTCACAGTATATTTACAAGTTCTGTGCAACATTGACAGAGACTACCCCTATTGGATGCAGTTCCTCGCTGAACAAAACAGCAATAAGTCAATTGCAAGCATTTCAAACTGCTGTTTGCTGAGCAACCTGAGCAGCCTTTTATCAAATGTTTTTTCTTTATCGAAGGGCATCAGCACTCAGGAGTAGTAAAATGACAACGTGCCATCTGTGGCAAACCTTTGACCTTTGTGTGTGAAAAATTGTGGCCCAAAAATGGCAAACCAAAATACGCTTGAGCAGATTTCACACAAGACACAAAGCACACACAAACAGTCAGTGTGTAAATGTTTGCAAACGTTAATGACTACACACAGAGAGGCAGACAGACAGACAGACAGACAGAGAGACAGGCAGACAGACAGGCAGGCAGGCTGGCAAAAGTAATAACTTGAAAGAGGCTGGCAAAGCATCAACTGGTTGCTCCTAAGTGGGTTGGTTGTGGGTGTTAAAGGTCGTTCGCAGACCGGGCCAAATATTGCCTACTATTGAACCTATTCATTAAAAGCCGCCCGGGGTGGCAAATTATGGCCAGCTGAGAGCTGCTAGCCAACCAGTCAGGCCAGTCAGGCCAGCCAGCCAGCCAGCCAGGCAGCCAACTCAACGGACTCGCAATTTTCCCAGCGGCTGCGCTCAGGCGGGTTGTTAACATCTTTGCATCGAATATACACTTAGAAAAAGAACGCACTGAATTTTAAATAAATGAAATAGAAACTTATAAAAAGGCGTGCGAGAATCCCAAAAACATTTTATTCTTTATTTCTATTCTACAGAAATATTTTTTATTATTAAGAAAATTAAAATCGACGTAAAAATAATTATAATAATAATAATACTGAATACCAGTCTGATTTGTTTAAGTGTAGCCACAAACCAAAGACTTGAAGGAGATGCAGTCAAGGTGTTTGCTATGTGACGAAAAGCGAGTCTGCCCCAAGTTGCAGCAACAAGCAGATTGAAGCAGTACGTCCATGTCGCTGGTCAAAGAATCACGAATTCTGTGCGTGTATGTGTATGTGCGTGTGTGTGTGTGTGCGTGTTTGTGTAGTTGCTTGGCAGTCTGACAGTGTGCCTAGGATTTAATTAAACATTTGCTGCAAGGCCGGAAATAACTTAAGTGAAGCTTACCTCTGTACAACAAGTAAGCTACAGTCAAAAAAGTGATAGACCTACAGATACCCTTTTCACAGTTAAAAAATAAAAGTAGTTTTCATTTGTGATTAGCTATCCCTAATTAAATACATATGTCACTTTTTCAGATATGATAAAGCAACTATAGCCTTAAAGTCTACTTCAAATCTGAGCAATGCAACAAAAACTTGATTTTCAATCATAGCAGCTTTTAGCTCACAAGAATCGGAGTCGACTAGCAGATACCCTGAATCCAAGACCTTAACTATCATAAGTCGGTCATGTATGAGTGTATGCACACATGTCTATAAGTATATGTTGTTATGGACAGCTGTAGACAGAAAATGTTAAGATTTGCTGAGGAGTCATTTGTTAAACACGAAAATGGGAAAATGCTTTCTTTCTATTTCTATATGGACTCTTCATCCTGATCAAGAATATATATACTTTCTGAGTCCGTAAGTGCCCACTTTTGCACAACCATTTCTAACCAATTTGCATGAGTACGGAATATTCAAAATCGGATTGCAGACGATTGATTAGTCCAACTGCAGCTACACCAAATATGGTCCCCTTAACATACACCCACAGCCCTGAATACACCACATCCCCCTTCACCCTCCACCCTCCACCACCCTCGTTACTGTCCAGTGAGCACGTCAGAGTTTCAACTAAACGCCATTTAAGCTCTGTGGCACAACAATTGTCGAAGCGTAATTAATGCGATTTGGTTATGTTTCCATCGATTGAATGCATAAAGACCGCCCCACACCCCACACCCCTTCCTCCATCCCCCCAAATTTGCCCTGTGTCTAGCTAGGAGTATCCGTTCCTTGTCTGCTCCTGGTCCACTGGTCGATTGGCTTTTGTGCTGATCTATAAACATTTTCTAAAAATGGCAGCCAATAAGCCGTTTATTGTTTTGGCCTGTTGCCTGCTGTTGCCTGGCCTAACCCTGTCTATTGTTTGCATGTATATGTGTGGCATGTGCCATGTGGCATGCATGCTCAACTTATAGATTAGATAAGTTAAAGCTGCTGTAAGCTTTTGACTAGATAAATTTAAGTTCGCTTCAGCTAATTTTATTTGGCACTTAAAGTTGATAATTGAAATTATTCAAAAAATTTGATTTTAATTTGATACAAAATCTGAATTTGATCGATAACTTATTTATTTGATAGTAGCCACAATAAAATTAAGCTTTTTTTAAAACGTTGAAAACATATTTGAAGCTAATCTATTTGGCTTCAAAACTTAGCTGATGTTGAAGTGTTTTCGTACACATTTAAGTTTACACTTAATTTGAATATATTTGAAACGTATTTGAAGTTCAGCGATTTGGCCTAACAATTATCTAAAAATATTCCTTAATCCCGATTTTACTCAACCTAGAACGTATTTATTTAATACTTCAGCTTAATTTTAATACACTTAAAACATATTTGCTATTCATCTATTTAGACTAACAATTTGCCACTTGTTGAAGGTGCATCAATCATCGGAAACAATTCATCAAGGCAATTTGAAGCTTTTAATTTGCCAAATTGTTTTGAGGTGATTTGCCGAAAATGATTTACATCTACATAATTATATGGGAGCACCACCCAAAAACCACCCACATTGCCCCACTGGACTCATTAGTGTTGTGGCCTCCAGCCAGGACATTGACTGTATTCTCAAAGTATCCCCAAGGTATACATACAAAAGCACACACACAATTTTTTCACATTAGAGCGCATAAAGCCAGCCTATTGTTTAGATACAGATATATATATATATATATATACATATATATGTGCTGATAAGTATATGCATGTAAAAGTTTTACTGCCTGCAGGCCTTGTCTTTTGTCATTAGGGAGGACTTTCCCTCTCTTTCCCTATTTCTGTTTCTTTTGTTGCTATTTATGCACAACTTTTCATTTTTCTTTTCTGACTTTTCTTTTTTTTGTTGTTTCCGGGAGGCTTTTGTGAAATTTCAATTTTGTAAACTCATAAATCAAAATGTCCGCACAAATAAAGCCCCAACCAAAATAATATTGCGATTGGCGCAAGTGTTGCCAGTAATCAGCCAGGGACTGGGCCAATGTGCCCCACAATTAAAGCGATAGACTCAAAAGTGATTCCCAAAGAGAGGGCTGAGTGCATTCGACGTCATTTCGAGTGATTAAACAAACACAAACAGAATTTCAAAGCCTGCCACACACAGAGCGCATACAAAACGGGTGTGTGCGGAAGGCTTGTGTGGCAGGCTTGTGGTTGTTTGTTTTGGCAAGGGGGGTAACGGGGGGAACCGGGGGGTACTTGGTTGGCGCACAGACAAAGATTATTCGCAATGCGTGCAGAGAAAAAAAAAGTGTGTGTCAAAAGTTAAATTGAGTTTTTGTCAAATGAATTTATCATTCAAAGAAAATGCAAAATGTGCAAAAGTAGTACACGATTTTTCTCGCCGTGTAGCTGTGATGGTTAACTTTCTGGCTCGCTAAACAAATACGAGAAAACGCACGCGAAACTTAGCAGATTACTTGCGGATATAGAAAGCATCAATCCTTAAATGTCACCGATAACGCACGCAACACACACACAAACACACACACGCGCAACACACACACGCAACACACACACACTCGAGAATCCGTGTCATAAATTCACGTCAGCTTAAAAAGAAATACATCCAGCTGCCTGTCGTGAAGACAGCCCTTTAAAAAGTCGCTTAGGCAGCAAATGAATTTCCAATTTGATGCAAGTCACAAAATATGAAAAAGAACTTTTCCGCAAATAATTTCAGCTGCATAAAGTAATGATATGCATGGGAGGGGGGATAGGTGGGCTGTGAAGATTGCTTATTAATTAATAATTTGAAAGTATGCTGATAGGAATGTAACAAATGAAATTTATTGACGCAAATATTTCAATATTGAAAAGGAGAAGAGAAATGAGTGGGAAAAAGAGACACAGCGATGTGGAAAGAGATGCGAAAGGAAACACAGGCGATTGAGAAGGGATTAATGATGGAGAAGCCAGTGAGAAAAGCGCTGATAGAAGCTAAGACTTTAAGCGAGAATCAATGCAAAAAGCTGATTCAGAGATGAAGCGAGAAGCAAGGGCCAATGGGCACAGATTGGGCACAGAGATAAAGCGAGAGGCAGAGAGAAAATAGTCGTTGACTCTGAAGAAGGAAAGAAAACAAACGAAGAAGAAGCAAATATAAGTAAAATCATCAAATCGATTAAATAAAGTAAGTTAAAGCGAGAAGCAAAAAGATAATCAATGAGTAAAAACCAAAAAACAAAGGTCAAGTGAGAAAGAATGAAAGAGTCTGATGAGAGAGAGAGGAACAAGAAGCAAAGCGAGATGCCAAAAAAAGGAAAGAGTTAAAAAGCAAAAAGTGGAGAAAGAATCAGAGATAAAGTGGCAAAGGTTGAAAACGAAGAAGCAAAAAGTTGGATTAAGGAAAAGTAAAGTTAAGAATGACAAGAAAAGTAAGTTACTTACTTGATTCAAGTTTTTTGTTTAACAATAACTGTTTAATTTTATTATGTGTTGCAATTAACTGTGATGGCAGTAATTGAAGTAAAATTGAGTAAATACGCAAAGTAGGGTAAATATTAAGTAATGTAGCATCAAAACCAGAACTAATAACAGTTTGGGCACAAAACGAATATAAAATTTATTTATTTTGGTATTTGCATATTACAATAGACAATGATAATATTAATTTACGATATGTTGGCTCACTGAGTGAATATTGGTCGATTTTAAAACCCAAATATGATGGCCGAATAATTATGAAATTATTTATGCCAAACAAACATAATTCCATTTTATGCATATTTTGGAGTGCAAGCACGGCTGAGCAGTGAGAAAAGGAGGAGGGGAGCGGTGCACAGGCGAGAGGGGAGGGGAAACAAACGAGATGCAATTATGCAGCAATTACGCCTCCCCAAATTCCCCCGCACAGTCGAGTGTTTGCTGCTATGCCATAAAAATGTAAATTCATTCGTTTGCCACTTGAGTGGTGAGAGCGTGAAGCAGAGAAGCGAAGAGCAGCACAAAGCCATTCTGTGACTGCCAGACAAACGGACAGCTGGACAGATTGACAGACTGACAGACAGACAGACAGCCACACACACTAATGATTAAATCGATATCTGTTGCTGTGCTTCGCAGCTGTATCTATAGATGTATCTGTATCTGCATCTGCATCTGTATCTGGGCATCGCTCTAGCTTACATTGTTAGCCACCTGCCATGGGCGTAGCCATGAAAGGGGTAGGCTAGTTACTTTAAATACACATAATATCATTCCGATACAAATACAGATCAAAAAAATAAAAATGTGAAAATGTGAAAATGTTTTTCACATCACAAGGAGCTTAAAATGGAGATATTAAAAACATATATAGTAAAAATGATTATTTTCAAATATATATTTGGAGTTTGTTTGAAGCTGTTTCACTTCTTCAGCCACTGGGGATTGTTGCAATTACTTGATTTATTATGGACATAACGTAACTCTCCGATAGGCAATCTAGACGGATGCTAAGCTGCAGAGAAGATAATGAATGTCGAAGAATTAAGTAAATCCAAGGAGATAATGATTAATTTACCGCAATTTGTAAAGATTAAAATCAGAAATAGATGCTTGCCCAAATGGCCCCCGCCGGGCTACACCCATGCTGTATGTGACTTGTGGTCCTGGCCTCGATATCCTTGCCATTTGTCTGAATGGCGGAGGCTTGCGCCTGTCAATTCTCAAGATGCGTCTGATAAATGTGCTGCAATTTGTTAGCCAAGCAAATTTGTTTGTCAATTTGCTTATTTTTTCATCTTCGTTTTTTTTTTTGGCTGCTTGAAGTCATAAGCCAAATGAGCAGCGCGTCAACAGCGGGCCTGAAAAAGGCTGAGGAGCACGCACCAATCAATAAACCAATGAACACGCTGCTGTTACACACGTTCCTGGCCACTTTTCGTGCACTTCGTCTAACCACAGTTGAATAATTTAACAAATATGCAAATTGTGTCGCGGACGAAATCCGTTTTTTCTTCTGTTTTTTCGTTATTTCCGAAATTTATGAGCATAAATAAAATTTAAGCCGAGCCATCAGCAAATGTGACAATTTGATTATTTTATGTCAAAATGACAAACATTTCGGTTTCGGTGTCGGTTTCTTTTTTTTTTTAATTTAGCAATTTAATTTAATATTGATCAACCTACTGAAAGGTTATAAAATATTGTTTTGAAGATTGAATACATAATAACGGGGAATTTAAATTAATAACATCAACAAATAATTTTTTTTTTCGAAGCTTCAAAATGCCATAACTTTGTCAAAACTCAACTGATTTTAAAAAGCAAGGGCTTTTTGATCATAGTTTTGCCCCTAAATCAATCGTACATTTAAAGTTAAAAATGAAATTTTAGGTCGGAAGACAAGTAAAAATTATAGCCTGAAAATCGGTAAATGGGCATATGGGCATAGGTCGAAACTTCAAAATGCCATAACTTCGTCAAAACTCAACTGATTTTAAAAAGCAAGGGCTTTTTAATCATAGTTTTGACCCTAGATCAATCGTACATTTAAAGTTAAAAATGAAATTTTAGGTCGGAGCATAAGTAAAAATTCTAGCCTGAAAATCTGAATATGGGCAAATGGGCATAGGTCGAAACTTCAAAATGCCATAACTTCGTCAAAACTCAACTGATTTTAAAAAGCAAGGGCTTTTTGATCATAGTTTTGCCCCTAAATCAATCGTACATTTAAAGTTAAAAATGAAATTTTAGGTCGGAAGACAAGTAAAAATTATAGCCTGAAAATCGGTAAATGGGCATATGGGCATAGGTCGAAACTTCAAAATGCCATAACTTCGTCAAAACTCAACTGATTTTAAAAAGCAAGGGCTTTTTAATCATAGTTTTGACCCTAGATCAATCGTACATTTAAAGTTAAAAATGAAATTTTAGGTCGGAAGACAAGTAAAAATTATAGCCTGAAAATCGGTAAATGGGCATATGGGCATAGGTCGAAACTTCAAAATGCCATAACTTCGTCAAAACTCAACTGATTTTAAAAAGCAAGGGCTTTTTAATCATAGTTTTGACCCTAGATCAATCGTACATTTAAAGTTAAAAATGAAATTTTAGGTCGGAGCATAAGTAAAAATTCTAGCCTGAAAATCTGAATATGGGCAAATGGGCATAGGTCGAAACTTCAAAATGCCATAACTTCGTCAAAACTCAACTGATTTTAAAAAGCAAGGGCTTTTTAATCATAGTTTTGACCCTAGATCAATCGTACATTTAAAGTTAAAAATGAAATTTTAGGTCGGAAGACAAGTAAAAATTATAGCCTGAAAATCTGAATATGGGCAAATGGGCATAGGTCGAAACTTCAAAATGCCATAACTTCGTCAAAACTCAACTGATTTTAAAAAGCAAGGGCTTTTTGATCATAGTTTTGCCCCTAAATCAATCGTACATTTAAAGTTAAAAATGAAATTTTAGGTCGGAAGACAAGTAAAAATTATAGCCTGAAAATCGGTAAATGGGCATATGGGCATAGGTCGAAACTTCAAAATGCCATAACTTCGTCAAAACTCAACTGATTTTAAAAAGCAAGGGCTTTTTAATCATAGTTTTGACCCTAGATCAATCGTACATTTAAAGTTAAAAATGAAATTTTAGGTCGGAGCATAAGTAAAAATTCTAGCCTGAAAATCTGAATATGGGCAAATGGGCATAGGTCGAAACTTCAAAATGCCATAACTTCGTCAAAACTCAACTGATTTTAAAAAGCAAGGGCTTTTTAATCATAGTTTTGACCCTAGATCAATCGTACATTTAAAGTTAAAAATGAAATTTTAGGTCGGAAGACAAGTAAAAATTATAGCCTGAAAATCGGTAAATGGGCATATGGGCATAGGTTGAAACTTCAAAATGCCATAACTTCGTCAAAACTCAACTGATTTTAAAAAGCAAGGGCTTTTTAATCATAGTTTTGACCCTAGATCAATCGTACATTTAAAGTTAAAAATGAAATTTTAGGTCGGAAGACAAGTAAAAATTCTAGCCTGAAAATCTGAATATGGGCAAATGGGCATAGGTCGAAACTTCAAAATGCCATAACTTCGTCAAAACTCAACTGATTTTAAAAAGTGAGGGCTTTTTAATCATAGTTTTGCCCCTAGATCAATCGTACATTTAAAGTTAAAAATGAAATTTTAGGTCGGAGCATAAGTACAAATTCAAGCCTGAAAATCGGTAAATGGGCATATGGGCATAGGTCGAAACTTCAAAATGCCATAACTTCGTCAAAACTCAACTGATTTTAAAAAGCAAGGGCTTTCTAATTATAGTTTTGACCCTAGATCAATCGTACATTTAAAGTTAAAAATGAAATTTTAGGTCGGAAGACAAGTAAAAATTCTAGCCTGAAAATCTGAATATGGGCATATGGGCATAGGTCGAAACTTCAAAATGCCATAACTTCGTCAAAACTCAACTGATTTTAAAAAGCAAGGGCTTTTTAATCATAGTTTTGACCCTAAATCAATCGTACATTTAAAGTTAAAAATGAAATTTTAGGTCGGAGCATAAGTACAAATTCAAGCCTGAAAATCGGTAAATGGGCATATGGGCATAGGTCGAAACTTCAAAATGCCATAACTTCGTCAAAACTCAACTGATTTTAAAAAGCAAGGGCTTTTTAATCATAGTTTTGACCCTAGATCAATCGTACATTTAAAGTTAAAAATGAAATTTTAGGTCGGAGCATAAGTAAAAATTCGGATTCGGTTTGTATCTTTTATGCATTTTATATGAAATCGATGAGGAAATTTAGGGCAACAAACAACAAACAAGTTTGAAAAATATTTGCGACATTTTTGTTTCGCTTCGACAAACAGGAAAAGAAGAATTTTTGTGCTTGTTCTTCTTTTTTACTGCGGGCAATGCGGCGTATGCGCAACTTTTGCGAATAGGCTTTAAAATCAGAGCCAGAGCAACTAGTTGCGACTCTGAAGGCGAAAGAATTTATAATGATGCAAGAATGCGGGTCAAGCAATAAGTAAGAAAAGCCTATGAAAAAGATATATATTATTATCTTTTAGCGGTCAATTAAAGTGTGAATATAAATCGATAATGAAATTGACTGATTGAATAATGTGAAGTTGGTAAGAGAGAGGCCAAGCATAACTGGAGTGGGTCGATTGATTTTTTTTTAGCTAAGCGTTAGTTTTGAGTAAGATGCGGGCTTAATCAACCAGAAACTAGAAACATGAACTGTTGAGCAACTATGTATATAAATAAGACTGCTTATTTATTGCTAATCCTTATTCACGAACACAATTGCAGCTGCCAATTACTGTCAATTTTGAGTTGAAGTTGAGTTTCATAAGTGGAAACACATCTTTTATGTTTAAGTTGTTAATAGTTGGAAGATAGTTCGATGAGCTGAAGTATAAATATTAATTTTAACACTTATCGCTGATAGTTGGATTACGTGACTACCTCCAGATAAATATACCCAGATAAAAGACCTCTTCCACTATCTTATCATTGTAGGATTAATTATCCTGGCTGCTTTTGTAAAGCTGGCCTTTCAAGCATAGTTCTAATGTCCCTCTGAATAATTTTGAGTCCTGTTCTTGAAAATGCATCTTGTAAATGGTCTCTCTATTACAAGGATTCATCAGGATACATTAGAATCTGATCAAAATGAATTTCAGCTGTTTGCACTTCGGTTTTTTAACTGGAATACTAATAATCGCTTAACTACTGGAAGTAGTATACTTTTCCTAATAAATCCTCTTTATTCTTTCTGCTGAAATTGATTCTTCTGCTTTAATCAGCCACTTTAGTTTTGAAGTAGGTCATTTTTCTACCTCTTTCTCTTCAAACTTGCAACATGATCTTATGCTTCAGATAGTATCTCAGATTTCTGACGCTTTTATTTATCTATAGGAAACTACTAAACAGACAAATTTATTACCCTTAATATGACATTATTAGATCTGATTAATGACTTGCTCAATATCAATATAAAAATAAACATTCTTTCGTGTTTCCATGGCAGTAATCAAATTGGGACAGTTTTCTGGAGTTGGGGAATCACAGATTTAATTAAATTTTACAAAATTTAACTTTTTAAAGGAAGCCAGAGAAAGTAATCTGCTTTTTACTGGTAATCACAGTTGTGTGGGTTCATGGACTTAAGAGGAGGCAGTTTGGATGAGAGTCTTCAATTAAAGCTATACTTAATAAGTCAGTTTAATTTGAAAAGAGAAACAAAAATGTCCTGTGTAAAATAATAATAATAAAAAAATTGGAATTTAGAAAAGGTTAATTAATTAGTCCTCTAATTGGATTCCTTATAATATTGAGTAAATTTGAACTGTGAAATTAGTTAAGGTAAATTTATTGAGTCTTCTAAATGTAATTGAAATAATAATCATAATTTGTCACAATTTACAAAAAACCTTTTAATAAGTATAAATAATAAAAGTAAATAAATTAAAATTGTGAATTTAGTAAAAGTAAATTTATTAATATTTCTAATTGGAATTTAAATCATGAACTTAATAATGCCAATCAGAATCACATCACTTCTTCACTTCAGTAATTCACTTCAGTAATTGCTTTAAAATAGACACAAATTTCAGACCCAAATTGCTCCCCCTCTTCCCCCCCCCCCCTCTCTCGCTCTCTCTTCAGTATGCATCGTAATAATAATAAGCCAAACAAATTGATAAACAATTCAATGTTTCTTTCATTGTATGGAATATCGCTTATTGTGTTGTTTGAACGGGTAATTCAAATATGCATTAGCGTTGCGTATACGCCTCGTCTATCGTCTATCAGCTGAAAGGCATTCGCTGTTGTATATTGTTGCATTAGGGCCTAAGCCGATTTGTGCCATTGTTTTAACTGCTGCCAAGTGATGTGCACACAATAACCATTTTGCAATTTGCAGCCTCAGATTGATAACATAATCAGACAATAAGCTAATCAAACAATGGCCAGTTAGGCGAATGTGTTTTGAGCCCTAATGTCTGATTTATTTCGATTGATTTTGGCACTCAGCAATGATTAATCAGCGCTTGGGACACGCCCACAATAATGAGTCGACGAAGCGCCTTAAATTGTCTATTGTCCAAAATAAGAAGGCTTCTAATGACTTTTACACTCGAAGAAAAATAACAGTGATAACTTATACTCAAATTAAGTTGGAAAATTCGAGATGAAGATGTAAGTTTTATATAAAAAGTTGATTTATTTTTGTATTAATGTATTTTAAATTGTGGTTTTTATTGTAATTGATTATCGATATTTATCGATTAGCAAGGAAAACTACGGATAGGAGATGCTTTCCTCTGCCTTTTGCATGCTTTTGCTTAACTTCAGTTTTTGCTTTTCTTATTCGCTTTTTCAATTTGTTCTGGTTATATAAATGCTTGTAATAAGTATTTTCTAATTGATTTCAGAATTCTCACACCTCTTCGCATTACATTGATCGATTTTTGAAGCAAGTATGCTTTGAGAATATTCAAAGTGAAAGTAAGCAAAGACTGAGTACAGAAGTGATGCTCAAGCGCATTCAAGCACAAGAAAACGCTAAGAGTTCTATGCTAAGTTCAAGTGTTGACCTGTGTGTGTGTGTGTGTGTCATTAGGAGCAAGTGCAAAGTTCGTATTGCCATCTCATCGATTTTCACATTAATTAAGCACTAATTAGATGCACAGCATCCATCCCCTACAAGCGCGTTCCATAATGAACTAAGCAAATTAAATAAATAAATTTTCTTTGTTTTGCCGGCTGAAAAGTTGCCCAAGCGTGTGTGTGTGTGTGTGTGCATGTGTGTGCTAACTCACGCACATGACATGATTAATTAAAACGCCTGTCTCCCTCTCTGACACACCTTAATGAAGTGCCCCCAAAATTAAGTCATCTACAAGGCAGCCGGCTGAATAAGCCACAAATGTAAAAGCCATGAAACATACCAGCCAAATTATTTGGCTTTCAACGAAAAGTTCTAGTCGTGAACTTTGCGACTGACTTGGCCACTTACTTTCTCACTGGCTTGCTTGCTTGCCACTTTATTTTACATTTAACACACCTGCCACAATTTACATTTAAGTGGCAATTACATGTGCCACACACCCACGCACAGAATCAAACAAAGGGCTTATCCTGCCAGACTGCATTTCCAGGCTAAGCCAAATGCTATAAATAAACCTTCTAAAGCAGCAAGTTGAATATATATATATGCAAAAAAGGAAACAAGTTAAGAAAAAGCAGCAGCAAAAAGTGAGCTAAAAAAATGTTTAAAAGTAAATTTAAATTGCTGAGGAAATTTACCTAGACGGGAACTGAAAGGGTTTAAAACATGCAATTTAAAACTAATAATTTAAGTTCCAAATTCAATCATATATGAAGAAAAAAAAAATATTGAAATTAAAACTTAAATATAAAATAAAATAAAGCATTTGAAAAAATAAATATAGTTGGAAATTAAAAATTAATTTACTTTGAAAAAGGTTTAAGAAATTCAAATTTTAAATTACAAGTTTCTAGTTAAATGTTACAAAATTAAAAATAAATATTTAATTTAAAACTTAAACCTTAATTAATAAAAAAATAAAATTTACATGAAATGAGATTATTAAAATGTAAAAAACAGTCAAAAAAGTCCAACCAAAAGCTGTCAATTTAGTTAGTTAGTAGTTAGTAAGGTAAGAGGAAGGGAGAGAGAAAGATAACGAGTGAGAGGGAAAACAAAGATAAGCAAAAAATGTGCCACAGTTGTGGAACGAGATGCGTTTAACACAATTAAACACGCTCAGAGATTTGCCACAGATTTGTTTAAATTGAAAATTTTAATTAAGGGATGAAAGAGTGCCGCCGAGACTACGTGAAATAAGGCATTCTAAGTCTGTGCAAAGCGTAATCAGCTGTGCATGAGGGCAATAACAAAGGTCCCTAAGTTCCTAGCAACACTACTAATTTAAATTTATAATTACTTTCCATGATAGGCGCATATCTTCTGAACGTGCTTTAAGCTATCAGCGATTTATGCTGCACGCAACTTAATTGGAATCTCAGAATATAAACTATAGTTAAAATATAGAAAGATAAATCCTTCGGAAATTGTATCTATGCGAAAAGTTTTCTACTTAATGCACAAATTTTGAAAACTCAGCTCTGCAAGATTATCAAGCACAATTCAAATTAGAACAGATATAATGAAAAGTTATTGCCAAAAGTTTCTTATGCTTAGCAATAATTTTGCCAATCTCACTTTAATGAAATCGCGAAATTTAAAGAATGTTGGCCATAAAGATATATTAATTATATTTATTCAGTTACTCAGAAATCCAAGATGGTTACTTGGTTTAGGTTTAGTTAATATGGCTTACTGATGTCCTTATGGGCGACGTTGATTTGCATTTTATTCAGAAATTCTCTGATCACAAGACGGTAAAAGCATCAAGCATATCCTGCTGGATTGCCACACACTCCAACTTCTCAGGAAACGCAGCCAACTTCTGGGAAAATCATTCTTAAAAAAATTACGAAGTCTGGGAAATTGTGAATGTTGCCACATATTCAGGCAGTGATTCAATATAGCTTTAGTTGTCACTTTAATATCATCTAAATGGAACTTCAAATTGCAAAAGTTTTCCAAAACTTTATCCAGCATCTGACAACAACTTTAACATAATTATAGGCTTCAGAGTTGTGTGTGTAGTAGACTGTCCAAATAAATTAATCAAAAACTTGTTTTTACTACTTTTGCCCACTTTTGGACACACTGCCTGAATATGCAAATTCCCAACTCAACATTAGATTCAAACATCAAATGAAATGTTGAACATATATAAAATATATATGAAATTTGCGGGCTTTTCACGAAAGTTGATTTTACCAAACTTTGCCAAAAATGTCTGCCAACTTAGTTAGTAAAGTACAACATATAATGCTTTAAACATGTTGATTTCAGGTGCAAATTATATGTAAATACTATATCTTTGGAAAATATCCCGCGGCCCATAAAAGTAGGCAACATTTTTTTGTTATTTCAATTCTAAAAACCTTTTTGAGCGTTTTAAGACTTGATACACTTGAATTAAAGCCCATTCAGACAGAGAAAAGCGGAAAATTTAGAATGAAAAGCCACAAAGACAAGTTTGACAAGCCAGACGACTTCTTCTTACAAAAAACTTTACACTGTGAAAATATTAAAGCAAGTAACAAGAAGGTACTTGATATAAGTTCAAAACTAGTGCCAAAAATATTACAAAAATCTTACAACAACCTTTTCTTAGTTTGAGTAACTTGAATCACGTTTTTGCCTTCTTTCTTCTCTTAAAGTTCGCGAATAAAGTAATTCTCTTTTTTTAAGATTGCATATCTTTTATTTTGCTAAATATTCTCAAGTTCTGTTTCAGCGTTTTTGCTTATTCACAGTTTTTTCAGTGTGTTTTTCAACATAAAAAATATAAATAAATGTTTGTTGTAGTGGAAATGGTAAATGTGAAAACTCTGGCAATGCCAACAGCGAAATAAAATACAAATAAATAAAAAGTAAAAGAAAAAGAAAAACAGAAGAAAAACTGACGTCTCTTTCACGCTCAGCGAGGACAATGCGAACGATTTACCAGAAAAGCAAAACACAAAAGAAAATATTAAAAAAAAAAAGGTAATATATGTGAAAAAGAAATGCAAGCCTCAAATGATTTTAATCAGAGCGAAAGAGAGAGAGAGAGAGAAGCCGCAGATGATGATAAATATAAAAAACAACAAAAAAAAGAGGGAGACACACAGAAAATACAGTAAATGCTATGCAAATACAAAAGGCAGCCAAGCTGCCCATTATATGTATATAAATTGCCATAAAGCAACTGTTCCAGGGCAGACATGAATATTAAGAAATACGCACACACACACTCGCACACACTCGCACACACACAGGGAAAGTTTCTCAATGGAAAGATGCATACAATTAAAAACTTTTCACTTGCCTTGCGTTCGCACTAATTGTTTGCTAAGTGTTGCAAAAGGCTGAAAATTAACATATCACAGCATGCGTGCAGCAGTCAACAACAAAGACGCGCCAAAACAACAAGAAACGCACGCGTGCGAAAACCTTTTCCGTTTTACGTTAAAAGCCGGCGCGTAAAGAAGACACACACACACACACACTCGCACACACACAAACACAGCGAAGTAAGCGATTGTGCGAGGCGTTTGTGCCACGGCAAAGGACATCTGCGTTATGCGCGACCCAAAACAAAGTTTCAGTGTTTCACAGCGCCAGCAGCAGCAGCAGCAGCAGCAGCAGCAGCTGTTCGGCTAAAAATACGAACCAACTTCGGCTAACATTGCTGTGCATGTGTGCGCGCGTGTGTGTGTGTGTGTGTGTGTGTCGGCAACTGTTGCTCTTTTTCAAGTTTATTGGCTCACAAGTGTCAAGGGAAGTACGTATTAATGGCAACGTGTTGCAAGAGCCAAATGTTTCATTGTATATGTGAAATAGTAGTAGATGTAGCAAAAGGTAGCAGGCAACTGCAGTAAATGACCTCCATTCAACAGCGTTGCCAGACTGTTGAGCTTTTAGCATAGACGACTTGACGTGTGTTGGAATTTAAGGCACAAGTTGCGAAAGAGAAAGATAAAAGAGAGAGGAAAATTGTTAATAATAACTTTGCTTAAACTTACAACTATTTTCCTAAATTATCAGTAAAAGTTTTAATTAATTTTTAATATTAATATTAAAGAGTAATAATAATCATTACTAGTTTCAACTGATAGTTTCGTGATAGTTAGTTGTACTTTCTTTTTTATAATCGCAGTGATATTCAAGAAATTAGTTTTAAAGATAAAATATTCTTAAAGCTTGTTGTTTTTTCTATGTTCTATTTTCATTCCCAGTTTTTACTGTTGAATAAAATTGACAAAGTTTTTCCTATGACTATATATTTAATTTAAAATCAATTTTTTGTAGAAATAACCATTTTTTTCCATTCTTTAAATTTTGCGTACCACAAAACCCGGCTATACAAGTTTAGTGCATATATTTATATAGAGAATTTGATATCTCACCCTTTTCGACAAACACTTGACCCCCGTTTTCAGTGCTTGTTGCCGTTATTATAGGCAACATAAAGTCAAGGACCTCTATAAAAATACACAGCAACTGCAGCTTATCGGAAAAAAAATAATGTGAGCAGATGAAACTATGGCAACGAGCATATGTAGAACACTCACACACACAAATAAGTACACAGCTGCAAATATATTCGTTTCATGCAAATTCGCAAAAGTAGTAGAATTGACTCCCAAGGTACCTGTAATTCTGCTCCTTTTGTAGACATGAATGTGTGTGTTTGTGTGTGTTTGTATGTGTCTTTGTGTGTGGCAATTCAATAAGTTGTAATTTTCTTGGTGTTTTATGCGACGACAAAACGGGAAATTGAAGATGAAAGCCCAACAGATACGGCCAAAAAATACCCTTAGCGCGCACAACACTCGCAGCAGTTCCCCACCCACCGCCTTGCCCTCTGCATAGTTCAAACATTGTGCGATAGTGTGGAAAATGGGCAAAATGTGCAAGTGAATTTCGCTGACTATTTTTTAAAGTAATTTTAATTAGAAGTTGTGCAAATTTTGCCATACCAATTTATAGCTGTAAGTATTCACATTTGCTCCGCTTTTATTTTTTTTTATAATTGCACGTGGCTTTAGCGAAAAGCTTGTCAATATTTGTTTTTATTGCATACAAAAATGGGAATATAATAAAAACGAAACGGATACTTAAAAAGCAAACGCGACTTTTACAACACTGTAGCACGCACAGGACGCGCACCACGTTGTTCACTCGACAACAACCATCCAGGCACTGAATTAACGCTGCGTCCAACAAAGCGCAGCAGGTCCTGGTCCACACACACTCACACATACATAGTTGCAAACAGTAGCTGCACAACTCAGCAGGTAAAGCAGCAGCAGCAGCAGCGCAGCAGCAGCGACGGCTTTGTCTGGGCCGCCTCATAGGTGAGAGCAGAGCAGCGGCTGTTAACTGTTGCTCCACAGAGTTAGAGAGAGAGCGAGCGAGTGAGAGCGATTGCCGTTACGTTTTGTGTGAGAGCGAGTGCCAGTGTTGTCGTGCGGCACGCGCACACTCCAAAACTGTTGCGCCTGGGACGTTTACCGTCACAATGTTCATTATATTAAGCGTAAAAGCTTTGCGTGACATAGTTTTGGTTTTTGTTTTTTTATTTTGCTTTTTGGTAAGCTTTTACGCCACAATGCTCCTGTACTGTTTGCTCTGTCTGAGTGTGTGTGTGTGTGTGGGCGTTTGTTTATGTTTTCTTCGCCAGGAGCATGTGCTTCCCACACACACATAAGCAGACACACACAAACACGCTCACTTGAAGCAAACTTTTTGTTTGGCGCGCCTGAAAAATGGCGTCGCTTGACCTCAGTCTTGAAACCCATTTATCTATGTGTGAGCGTGTGTGTGTTTTTGTCTGTCTTTGTGTCTGTTTGCCTTTTGTGTTTCTAGGCCGCAAAACGAATGAGTTAATTTTATGTTAGACACAAATAAAAAATAAAGCTCATTTCTCACTTTGCTTCTTTTGTTCGCATAAAATGAACAGCAATAAATGAAAATAAAATAAAAATAATATTAAATAAAAATAAAAAAAGGAATAAAGTAAAACTCAGTTAATAGCAGCGCATTCAAGTCCAAAGAGAGTAGTAAAGAATTCTGATGCCGATTCAGTGCGCGGCTTTAGAAGCCAACAAGGCCTCCAACCCAAATAATTAGCATATTTTGGCCGAGGCTGTGCGAACAATGCTGCAACAACAAGCAGCAAGCAACAAGCAAAGCGCCATCAAATGCAAAAACAATTAATTCATGCGAGCCTAAAAATGAAAATGTGGCCCAAAAAGTACAGTGCCACAATATTCAATTGACCATAAGGTGTTGGCTAGCAAATTAGTAAATATATTTGCATTCGTGTATAATTAATATAATAATTAAAGTAATAATAGCAATAACAATAATAATAATGATAATTCGAATAATAATATTAATAAAATATTAATAAGAAAAACAATGTTAATATTTGTAATAAGAATGTTTAATGATTTCTATATCCCATATTTCAAAGCATTCAAGAATTCGAAGATTAAGAATTAAATACATCAGCAATCTAACCGATTACTAAATACTCTGTACTCAATACCCTGTAATATCAAAGAAATCTTTAATCGATTTTGCAAGAGTCAGTCATCATCAGTAATCTACCCTTTAAAGTGACTTTAACTTTAAAGTTGTGTTGGATAAGAGCTTTTATCGAAATGCACTTATCGATGTTATCGATTTTCCAGACTTTACTTTGTCTGTTACCAGCAGTGCCGAATATAGGTTTCAAGTTTCACGTCTCTAGCTTAGGGACTGTAGAAGATTCTACCTATATTCTAGCATATTTTACACACATTTCTCATTGGGACTTGTCCCACTGTGCCTGCTGAAATGGAAGGCCAAGCTAAAGGAAATGGCAAACAAATTAAATTGTAATTAATCATTAGGCTGCTCCTGAAAGGCGGCAGCACGTGCTGAGAGCGGACTATGACAACTTCGGTCTGGCAGTAACATATATATATATATACTATATATATATATATATTATATGTATATATGTATATACAGTGTCTCACAGCTTATTCCGATCAGTGTCAAAGAAAAAAAGTAATTGCCTGCCATAAACTAATCATTCATTATTTTTCAGAAATTCCAAAGACCGATGGTAGGTATATATATTAACCACCAAAATTAATATATGACCCCAATACACTGGGGTTTCCCCACCTGCTAGGTAGGATTATGTAAAAAAGTACCCTATTTCGAGGGGAAATTTTTTTGGATCAGTCTAAATAAAATAATATATTTTGAGTATAAAAACATAAATAAGGATGTTAATACTTAGTATGATATCCTTTGGCCTTAAGAACATCCCTTAACCTAATATTCATGGAAGATACCAGCTTCCTGGTAGCTTCTGGGCTGATTCTGCTCCACTCATCCCGCAGAGCATTTTTGAGGTCTTCTTTGCTGGATATGCTGTGCTTCCGGATGTTATTTTCCAGCAGAGCCCACAAATTCTCAATAACATTTAAATCTGGCGACTGGGCCGGCGGAATTATCATGTGGGGGCAGTTCCTCATGAGCCAGGACTGTACTATCTTGGCCTTATGCTTGGGATCGTTGTCCTGGTAGAACCGGAAAGTATCTCGGATTCCTAGCTTCTCGGCACTTTGGAGTAAATTTTCCTTCAGTAAGTCGAGGTATACATTCTTGTCCATTGTTGTCTCAATGAACACCAAATTCCCGACGCCGGCTGCCGAGATACATGCCCAGACCATGACACTTCCTCCACCATGCTTGACTGTTGAATTTACATGTTTGGGATTCAGGTCAGTATTGGACTGTCGCCACACATAATTCCGTCCGTCCGAGTCAAAAACGGTTAATTTGGACTCATATGCAAATATGACTGTGTTCCAGATCTCCAAATCCATGTCCAAGTGGTTTTTGGCGAACGTCATCCAAGTCCCTTTATTTTGTACGCTTATAAAGATATTTTTTCGTGGTACTCGGGCATTAAAGTCATGTTTGCGCAGAAAACCTGCGCACAGTTTCCACACAGCACTTTTTCCCCATTTCATCCTCCACCTGTTGAGCCACTTTTGGAGCCGATAGCTTGGGATTTCCCTTTATTTTCCTGGTGATCCTTCGCTCCTCCTCTTCGGTGAAAATCTTGTTTGGTGCAATCCTCAATCCGATTTGCGTCGACGAAGCGCCGAATGATGTTATACACAGTTGAGTAACTCAGATTGACCATTTCAGCTATTTGGAGATGTGAATATCCGTTTTTGTGGTGTTCCAGGATGAGTTTCCGTTGAGAAATGGTAGTCTGTTTGTCCATAGTCCTTGTTGGCTTATTGCACCCAAGATGCAGGATAAAACTAAACTGACTACGAAGGATTGGTCTATTTATACCGGAAATACTCAACTTTAGGTAAAAAATCCGGGTTTTATGGCACCCAGGTGTCCACAATGTACCTGGTCGAAATAAAATTTCCCCTCAAAATAGGGTACTTTTTTACATAACTCTACCTAGCAGGTGGGGAAACCCCAGTGTATTGGGGTCATATATTAATTTTGGTGGTTAATACATGTACCTACCATCGGTCTTTGGAATTTCTGAAAAATAATGAATGATTAGTTTATGGCAGGCAATTACTTTTTTTCTTTGACACTGATCGGAATAAGCTGTGAGACACTGTATGTTTGTGGCCAATTAATTACAAAAGGCACAAGAGAGGCCAGATAAGAGCCAAATGGCATTTAAGAAATTAAGCCTGGCGCCAGGCATAAAATTCCAGTTGCAGACAACCCACAGAAAAAAGAGGAAAAAAAGGTGTCAACAAGGCTTAGCAATTAACACCCCAAAACGCAAAAAGGCGGCACACACTCATACACACACACACACACATACACACACACACACACACATATGCAGAGCGAGGCATAAAATTAATTGCATTTTTTGGTGGCACTTTTGTTTAATTGTATGCGATTATAGCCATACTTATAAACGTTAAGCCAAAATGCATTATATCTCATAATGACTGACTGCGAGATACCCTACAATAATATTGAAACGATTCCAATTATCAACTATGAGATGAGTTCTTGTTTAAAAACATTCTTGTAAAATATATATTAAGTAATTACTTTAATATCAATAACTGTAATATGTATGAGTATTCAAATTTGACTTTTATTTTATATATGTATATATGTATTAGAAAGGTATGAATTCATCGCATAACTTAACACTTTCTGTCTTTTTATGACCTCTATAAACTAGACTTATTATTAATTCAATAACAAATTGCAAGGAAAATTGTCACACCTTTTCAAACAGTTCTCGGTTTTTATATTATACAAATTTAATCGATGGGAAACCTCAGCTGAACACCTTCGCGAGGAATACTCAAAAATTCTCTTGTTAATAAATAAATAGTTGCGTCTATATTTAAATGAAAATTTAGCAAATTTCACTAAGAATATTCCATATTTAAATTTGGAAAAATTTTAATTGATGGAAATTCAAGTAATTCATATCAAAATCATGTTCTTTGGGATTGAAAAAAAAAACAAGTAATAATAAATATATGGCAGCGTTGCCAGCGTGTTCCTGGAAGATTGGAAAGTGTAAACGGGATAATTCTCTCTTCTCAATTTTGCAGCCAATCACAATTCGCTAAACTTAAAGTGCTTTGATGATCGGCGAGAGAGTGAGAGAGAAGAGACTCATAACCAGTAACTCAAGCTTAAGGCTTGCAATACAAACCACAAGCTAAAAATAACGGTTTGTGTGCTTAACTCATATGATATTTATATGGGACATTTCTCTTGGAAAATTGCATGCTTGAAGCGATGAACGTTTTTTATTTCATCAGAAAATGTGTGTTTATTATTTATGATTCACACAAAACTCTCAGGGAAATCCCAGTAACTGAGAGGAACACGAATAAAAAATATATATTAGCCACGAACACGCTCCAAAATTGGCTCACTTTAATATGCTGTACACACTCACACACACACATAAGCAGCAGGAAAACATTTGTTCGAATTTGGTTAGAAGCTGCCAACGGTTTAGGGCAATAACAAACAACAACAACAATAACAACCCCATCAGGGAATTTGGTGTGTGTGTGTGAGTGTGTGAGTGCGCGTGAGTTCTTGTTACTTGTTACACATTTGGGCCACCATTATTTCTTTCATTTACTCGATTTTCCTTGATTGTTGTTTGCTCGAGTGCCGTTATCATTTGTCGGTATATTCCCACCATATGTGCGCGTACACTAATAGAAATTTCTTAGTACAATTGTGGTTAGAAATCTTAAGTTTGCCCAGTTTGAAATAAGTAAAAATTATTCTTGCTTTTAATATCGAAAGGAACTTAAAATTGAATTGAATTAATCAATTTGATTATTTAGTGAGTATGTGAATTGGAACTTTAAATCTTGCTCCTCTATGAATATACTTTAACATGAGAAAAATCGTATTTAGTCTATAGCAAAACACTTTTGGAATATTTGGTACATCCCTTTTTTACGAGTGTAACTTTGAGCGGGGAACTTAACACGCACGTGGTGCACTTCTCCACCACTTCTCCTGCTCCTCCTCCTCCTCCTCGTCGCCAAAGTGTTCGGTTTATTCAGTGTGCTCCATTGGCTACCCCAATGCAGTACGATCTCCAAACACAAGCACACACACACAAAACATAAAAGGCTGCTGAATTAGCAGTTCTTCTTCTTTTTGCATTCCCAAGTTTCCAGTTAAGCCTCTTGCCAACACAGAAGAAAAACTTTCTCAGGCACACCAAGGATTGCACACTCTTCCAGACTGGAGAGAGCTGGCAATATAAATTCAACTGTTACTCAACTGTTGCTGGTAATTTTATACATGTTACACACTTCATCTTAAAATGTAAATATCCCTTTAAAGGGTGTTTAAAAGGTTGCCCATAATCCAAGCTGAGCACACAACAGGTGCAAACTGACCTCACTTTCTGTAATTGTATTGAGATATTAATATTTATATTTATTTCGCCGGCTCAACCCTTTTCTTTAACTTAAAAAACAACAATAACACATGTTAAATTTATGGATTTGCTTCATCCAACTAGAAAACCGAAATAAAAATGTTGCCCATAATTCGAAATAAACAACAGTTATTTGCAAACTGACCTTACTTCACAATTTTGTTTTCGTCTCAATTTTAAATATTGTTCAGCGTGTATGAAATTCTTAAAGTGGCATGTTTAGTTCGAAATAAATGGAATTTAAATTTTAATAAAAAATGCACTTGCAATTGATTAAATGAATGAAATTTGGTTAATTCCAATTAAAATAAACTTTAAGTGGCAGCACTGCCGGTAGCGTTGCCACTCGAGCGCAACAATAATGCATGCCATTCGCCACGCAACGCAAACACAACGTCAACAAAAACACTGACTAACATCGCATTTTACAAATATATGTAAATATATATATATGTATAAGTAGCGAGAAATAAAAGCAAACGTAATTCCAAAAATAAAGTGGTCACCCATTTAAACGAATCAACTGCGGCCACACAAAGCGACGACGACAGTCGCCACACTGCAGTTGCAGTCGTCAGCGGGTCAACAACAAGTAAAAGAACAATAAAAAAAAAAAAAAAAAAACAGCAACCGCTGCAGCAAAAGAAGCCACATAAAAATTTGTTATAAATAGTAGTGTAGAGAGAGTCCAATTTGTAGCCTTTGGGGGCAGCTGTGAATTAATTGTGGGCATGTCCTATTTTATGCACAGTGCAAGCAGCGATTTGGTTAATCTCAATGTGGGCGGTCAACGGTAAGTTTCAACCAGTAGCTAACGGTAACTAAAGCTTTGCTCTGATGACGCATGCAGAAAAAGAGCATATTATTTCCAATGTTTATTTCCAATAATCCCCATGCAGCTTCTCGACGTCACGGCAGACGCTTACATGGATACCGGATACGTTTTTCACAGCGCTGCTGAGCGGAAGGATTTCCAGTTTGCGCGATGAACACAATGCGATTTTCATTGATCGCGATCCGACCTTATTTTCGATTATTCTCAACTATTTGCGCACCAAGGATATTGATATTAAAAATTGTGAAATTCGTGCGCTGCGACATGAGGCGGAATATTATGGAATTACGCCGTTAACCAAGCGACTGGCGCTCTGCGAGGATCTCGATCATTCCGCCTGTGGCGATGTGCTCTTCTACGGATTTCTGGCGGCGCCAGCAATGCCACCAAATGACGCACTGCCCCAGCAGCAGCAACATCAGCAGCAGCAGGCTCCACTGGATGTGGAAGCCAGCACATCCAGCGGCAGCGGCGCGCGTCCTGGTTCCATGGTGCGGGTTCCCGAATCCTCGTCGCGACATTCTAGAAACTCCTCTTGGGATTTGCGATGTGGGCGTGTGACAAGTGGTGGCGCCTCTACTTCGACAGCAGCTGGAACAGCTGGTGCCGCTTGGACTGCAGCTGGCGGACATTCGCGGAATGCCTCGCTCGATTTTATGCGTCACTCGCGCAACTCTTCGGCGGATCTAAACAAGGTCATCCGCAACGAGGTGGGTCTGGTCTTCAGTCCCACGCAGTGCTCGAATTGGACGCCGCCGTTGCGGGTGCAGCTGATCAAGGCGCATCAGAATTGGATCGCCGTGGCCTACGCACATTTTGTGACCTGTTATCGTGTCAAGGATTCGAATGGCTGGCAACAGGTGTTCACCTCGCCGCACATTGAGGCCGCGATTGAGCGGATTGCCATCAATTCGAAAGTGAACACATCGACGGCGGAACCGATGCCCAGCAAAATGATCGCCATCTCTTATGGCAGCCAGATCCGCTTGTGGAGCATCCAGGAGGGCGGCAACAAATCCGACATTGGCACCTTTAATCTTCACGTGCGCGTCGAGTATCTGTTCTTCATTGGCAGCCAACTCGTGGCATTGTCCTCCTCCGGCAAAATCGGCGTCTGGCATGCGATGACCCAACACTGGCAGATTCAGGATCTGGTGCCGGTATTATCCTTCGACTCGGCGGGCTCTTTCCTTTTGCTGGGCTGCAACAATGGTTCCATCTATTATATTGGTAAGCATTCTGTCTCAAGATTACCCATTATTTTATACTTAGTTTATATAGATCATTATATATATATATAATTAGTAAATTTCATTCCACGTTTCTGATTTTTATAATGGTTTTTGTCCAAGATAATAATAGTTAATACATCTGATACATAGATATAATTATCGATTTGGAATAAGCCTTTCTAATTTTTGGAGAAATATTTGCTTATGTCCACAAATTATTTCCAAAAACAAGAAATTCTTTCTAGTTTTTGGGTCTATTTTCTAAAATTCTTATCCATTTGGTTTCTGATTGTAGAGGCTCCAAATTTGCAGCTCTTTGTTGAATTTTGATCGATTTTTTATCTCTTTTTTTTTCTTTTTTATCTCTTATTTTGCAATTGATATATAATAGATATATTATTGCCCATAACTATAAAAATTTCATCAATATTGATAAGATAATTAGGAACGCAGATATTGTTTAAACAAAATTTACTTTTTGCATAGAACAAGATATATATATATATATATATAATCTTCTATATTTATATATTTATTTTTATTTATTTATATAGAACAAAGAAAACTGAAAGCCAAAAGTAATTTTGCAGCTGTGACTGCTAAGGCCTTTTTCCTATTCAATTCTATGAACTTTACGGGCGTAGAATATTCGAAAACATGCATAAAAACAGCAGATATACAAATTTAATGATTTCTCTGCACCGATTTCAAATCGCTATTTTTGAAAATGCATCAGAAAAACAGCTATAAAAATCATACTTAAAAATTACAATTTGAGACAATTGTAATTTAAAATTTTAAATTTGTATCTATTTTTTTTTGTGTAGACATGCAAAAGTTTCCGCTGCGCATGAAGGACAACGATTTGCTGGTCACGGAGCTATACAAGGATATAAACATGGATCCGATTACGGCGATATCCGTTTATCTGACGCCAAAGACATCGAGCATCAGTGGCAACTGGATTGAGATTGCCTACGGCACCAAATCGGGAGCTGTGCGCATCATTGTGCAGCATCCCGAAACGGCTGGACATGGTCCGCATCTATTCGAGACATTCTTCGTGCACCAGAGTCCAATTACCAAGGTGATTTTCTCAGATTATTTAATATTCATTTATTATAATAAATAAATAAATAAACAATAAAAATAAAATTAATTTGAATGTTTTTCAGGTGATGCTGTCGGAGAAGTTTCTGGTGTCGGTGTGCAGTGAGTACCATCATGTGCGCACCTGGAGCTTGACACGCTTCCGGGGCATGCTGTCCACGCAGCCCGGCTCCACGCCAGAGGCTTCCTTCAAGATAGTCTCACTGGAGGCGACAGACAGCAATTATAGCTATGCGGCCGGCAATGAATTTGGACCCTATGGCGACTATGATGACATGATCTTTGTGCAAAAGGTGGTGCCCGAAACGAATCAACTTTATGTGCGCCTGGCCTCCAATGGGGATCGAGTGTGTGTTATACGCTCCGTGGACGGATCGACAATCTCCGCATTTTGTGTGCACGAATGCGAGGTGTCCTCGCGGATGGGTTCACGCTTTATACTCACTGGCCACTGTACGGGCGCGATACAAATGTGGGATTTGACCACGGCACTGGCGCTGCTCAATAAACAGAATGCGGCAACGATGGCGGCGGCGGCAACGATGATGGAACAGGCACAGCAGCAGGTGCAGCAGCAGCAGCAGGCTCAACAGCAGCAGCTGCAGCAGAAAACTGCAGGCGGACCCGACACTAACGAACTTCTCCGCCTACTTGACCAGTGTGAAATCAGCAATTCATCATGCTCAACACCTTGTATGTCACCGTGTCCAACAGCTCTGGGCGCCGGCAACGGACTGGCCAACTCCATAGCCCGGATGAAGGCCAGCAACATAGCGCTGCTAAATCGTGAACCAAGCCAAGCTGGATTGGTAGCACCAGCAGCAACACAACAACAACAACAACAACCATCAGCACCAGCTGCATTTCTGGCACAGATGCAACAGCAGGCAGCGTTGGCCATGGCAGCTGCACCACCACAGCAGCAACAACAACAACCAGCTGCTCATCATCATCCAGCTGCAGCTATTGCTGTTCCTGGTCTTGGTGTTGGTGTTGGTCCTGTGCTCGGCGAGCAGCCGATTGTTAACAATGAATGAAACGTGGAAGCGGCGGTTTCGGCGCTTGTCGGGCGCGTTTCATCATTTACATTTCATGGCTGTAGCCTGATCCTCGATTATCAATACATATTGCTGCAGTTCGTCCTCTGTGCCCTCATCTACTACGTCTGGCTGATGATGCGCTCTCGCCTCAATGCTGGTGGCAACAGCACAGCTGCAACTGCTGCTGCTGGTAGCAACATTCAACTGACTGCATCCGGCATTTAGCTAAATCAAATAATCTCCCCCATATACATACTATACAAATACATATAGCTATATATATATATATATATATGTGTGTATATAGATATATATATATGTATACTTACTACTGTGCTCGATGTGGTTGCAATTTATGCTCGTCATGTTCACTTGTATCTATTGTATAAACACACACACACCCATTGTCTTGTTGTGCGTGTGTTGTGTGTGTGTGTCCGTGTGTGCGTGTGTGCCTTGTGCTACTGTCTAACGTAATTTGCACATATGAAAATATATAAAACATATTATTAACTTTACATGCAACTCGCAAGACTTTTCATTAAACACTTTTTCAGCCTGGTTTTCAGATTGATCAAATTCAAAAAATTCAACTCAGATGCTTGAGCTAAGTTTGAAAAACAACTTTGAAACACTTTCTCAATCCCTTAAAAAATCGCCTTGACTTAAGGAAATCTTTGGCGCCAAGTGCAACTCAACTTGTTATTCAGAAAGCGTCTTTTTCTTTCCTAATTTCAGGCCACATTTTTCTAAGATTTAGAATAAATATATATCTGAATTTCAGGGTTAGTTTTAGTTGCTTATATTTTTACTAAATATAAATTAAATTCAAATTAATTCCAGATTTCCTATATCTGATTTCAAATCATTTAATTTGAGTGACTTCCCACTGGGTTAATCGGCCTCTATATATAAAATCCGAGCCAGTAAATTTCATAACAAGTTTTTCATTTTTTAAAGTGCATTTCTTGATAGAAAATAATTCTGAGAACTAAAAAAAATATATATATTTTGAATTTTGAATTTTTGGTTTATTCTGATATATGAAAATTTCTATTCCAACTGAAAAGTTTGCAGCTCTTCTAGTCGCTGAGATTGGCCTGCTCATGCAGACATACAGACATAATGCTGATCAAGAATATATATATAATTAATGTTCCTTTTGCTTACCTTTGCACAACTTTATCAAAATCTTTTTCGCATACTTTTAAAAAAAGACAAAATATTTGACAGTCATCAATAATTTATTCAACTTTTAGCTTAGGTATTATTTGATGCATGAATACTTGAAAGTAATTTGTGGTTGGTTTTCGCATTTAACAGTTATCGTAAATGTATATATATATCCATAGATATAAATGCAGTTAAGTTTATGGGTTATACATATGCATATATGTATGTATTTGTGTATTTTTGTATTCGTGTTTTTGTCCAGGCGACAGTAATCAAGTAAAAAGCAGCAAAAAATGCCAACATATAAAAATATACAATCTATATATCATATAATAAAACCTCTCTCTCACTATCTTATATATATATATGTTTTGATTATAATATCTTGCTTTATCAATAATGCCGAAAATAACTGCAAGTCTAATCAATATTAAAGAAAAAAACAAATTGCTTGATTTGTTCTTGCTTGCACACAAATTCAACTAATATAGGACGCACTGGTATTTCGTATAGCTATATATATATATATATATATATATATATATATGTGGAGTTGAACATACAAATACTTTGTACATAAAGTTGTTGCTGCTGTTCGCTATTATCTATATAACTTAGTGCTAGGGCTAAGGAGCGTTAAACGATATTGTAATGCGAATATATTTGCGCATTTCTTTGCTTTGCCGGGGTCTCTGAACTCTAATCAAAATATAGCCTGATATTGCCTATAACTGTTTACTGTTTACTGTTTGCTGCGCTTGCTGTGCATTTATATATAATATATTGTTTGTGATATGTGCGTTGAAAAACTTGCGATTGCTAGGCAAAAATGAGAAATGATAATTTGCGCTTTAAATATGTATGTATAAACTAGCAATGGAGCTAAAAGCAACGAGATCCAGCTCAACACTGTAACTGATAACGGATGCATTATCGATAACTATCGATATCAGCTTGCAGCAGTACAATTCACACCTGAAAATAATCATCAACGACCAGCTGCTGATCGTTGCTCAAAGGACTACTTGTGACAGACTGCTCCAGACGCTCATAGCCAGGATCTGTGTTGTTGCTGCTGCTGCTGGTGCTGGTGGTGTTGCTGTCGTTGTTGCTGCTGCTGTTTGTGGTCGCTGTTGTTGCTTCAGTTGTTGTTGCGGTGTTCAAATAACAAACCGATTCATAGTTGGGATCCGTCTCGCTTAGCGATTCATATTGCGTTGAATGTGGCGTCTGCTGCTGGGAACTTAAACTGCTCAGCATGCTGTTGCTGGTGGTCACCGTAATCATGGACAGACTGTTGACCATCGATGCGGAGGAGTTTGGTGAATTGATGGCCGGCAATTGCGGATCGGGCAACGTATTCTCCGCAATCCTCGCATAATGATCCGTTTCACTGCTTGCCTGCTTCGTTTCCAATATGCTGGCATAATTGTGATTGGCATCCGCACCGGGTATGGTGCTATAGCCACCGCTGGCATCGACCACATCAGCACCGCTTGGCTTTTTCTCCAGCACCTTGGCATAGCCATCGTCCGAGTGGGCGCGACTCTTGAGCACCTCATAGTTGGGATCATAATCCGACTTTTTGGCATCCTCATCGTTGCTGTGAATCATCGCCGTCTGCTGCAGTTGCTCGTAGCCGGGATCATTGTTGCTGCTCCTGTTCTTCTCCTCCTGACACGGTGGGCAATTTATAGTCTCGTAGTGCTTTATGCTGGTGCTGGGCATTGTTATGCTCGCCCCCTGGCTGCTATTGTTGTGTGGCGTCCTCTGATCCGACGCCGCTAAACAGCAACAACAAAATTAATCACAATTAGTTGAAATTTAAATTGCATTTTTTGATAGTTTGCAAAGCTTAAAAAAAGCATCAGCTAGTTGATAGTTTTTTATATATACTAACCGCTGCCAGTTCCAAACAAAAACTGACGAAATTGTCGAAACGCGCAAATTTCTCATTTTGGCAAAATAACTAAGAGTTTCACAAAATAAAAATTATAAACCAAAAACACACACAAATCGAGAGAGAGAAAGATGAGAGGAGATAGATTTGGGCACATTAGGTGATTAGACAAAGTATAGCTGGGAATTTTGGTATATATATGCATATATAGAGATGAACGATATTTTATGCTTGCAGCTGACCTAAAACCAAATGTTAAATACATTAAGCAAAGTTGAACAAACTATAAACAAAAGTCAATAGAAAATTTGGGTTAACAAAATCTGTGTTAACTCCGTGATCTTAGGGAACAATAGATGCCAATTATAGCCCCGATTAAATATAGAACAGAGTAGAGATCTGTGCAACGAGAGTCGCATATGCTGCTCCTCTGTAATCCGCTCCTTAACCAGATATTGGTTAATCTGAACAGAGTCCAAGCTTAGTCGTGCAATGATTTCTGCAGCAGCTGCAGAGGAGGAATCTTCTGAACACGTCTCCCGCTACTGCCCAGCACTTGTCAGGCAGAGATTAGTCAGCCTGGGATAAGCAGCTTTCCAATCTCGATCTACAATGAGCAGCATTATTCTTCACTAAGATTCAGCTGAACTAACTTTTTATACAATCTTCCGCCCGTGTCAGGAAATTGAGATGAATCCAAATATCAAATATCAATCCATATCTGGTTATACATCAATTGGAAGGATTGGATCTGTCCAAATCGACTCTTCTGTTGATGCTGATCAAGAATATATATACTCTATGGGATCGGACATGCCTTCATCTGCCTTTTACACCTTTGGTTCACTGACATTTGACTGCCACCGCCACAAGCACAAATATCGCTCATCTGCACCGGAGTGCACTCAAAGTGGGATTACAGTGAATATTCGATATGCTACCTGATTCCTGAAGGCGCTCCTTTTGCAGCATGCTGGCCGCATAGCAATCCGACTTGCGATTCTCGTGGGACAGCTGCATTTGGTTGTGCTTCTGTGCACCGCCACCATCCGCTGGTATCGTTTCGTAGCCATGATCCTTGGCCGTATAACTGTTGCTGCGCACGCGACTCTTGTCGCCAGCAGCAGCTGCAGCAGCAGCAGCAGCAGCAGCAGCAGTTGATGACTTTTGTGTGTCCATCAGCAGAGCCGCTGCAGCGCTGTCCAACGGACTAATGCCCAGCAGCTCCGGCTGATGTGAGGAGAATTTGTGCTTCTTCATGACCTGCAAATGGGAGTAGAGTTCAAGAAGAGGATTCTTCCAATTCGTATCGAGGCCAGAGCTCACCTTGGCATACATGCCCTCAATATTTCGGTTGCTCGCTCCGTCGACATCTTTGGATGGACTCAGACTCTTGCTGTGCTTGCGCTGCGGCGATGCCTCATTGCTGGCCTCATTGTTGGCATCATTGTTGGCGCCCTCGTTGCCCGCCGCTTCGATGACGGATATAACCGAGCTGCGCCCGGAGGTGAGATTACTGCTGCCCAAACTGGCTTTTGGTGTTGGCGGCAACGGGGAGTTCGCCTGCCGCTTCTCCGGCTTCGGTGAGCCCAGATTGCAAACGGACGAGGAAGATGAGGCTTGGCGCGAATGCATCTGCGCACGCAGACTGTCCACATTTGGTGGCACGGGCATTGCATGCTCCATGCTGCTGCTGCTCGCACGCTGCGCTGCCGAGCCGCTGCCAGTGCTAGGCTCTGGCACAATGCTGCTGCTATTGTTGATCTCCACGGCGACCACGATGGGATTGGCGGGCATTGGCTGGATTTGGGCATAGGTCTCCGAACCGCTCGTATAAATATCGGTGGCATGTGGAATGTGTCGATTATTGGGATCCTCAATAGCCGCATACGTTTCATCTGCAAACATGCAGGGATTATTACAAGATTTACATTTCGCTCCGAGTTAGCGAGACTCACCCGAATCATCCGAGACTGTGGCATAGTGCGAATCATTCACATCTCGCGTCAGGGTGACACTTCTGGCCGTCAATTTGTTTGCTGGCTGCTGGGCGAGAATGTTAGCTAGCGGCTCCCGCACACTAATGCTCGTATAGCCTTCTGTGAAAGATTAGCGAATTTTATTATTATTTTTGAGTGGGAAACTCCTTTTGATCAATTGTGCCCAATTCCCGCAGGAATGCTAGCATCTTTGTCGGATGGATTCTCCTGCTAAGATGTGCTCTGAGCACATTTTCATAACTTCCCATTTTATTATTATTATTGCGATCTGTCAGATCTGAGCTTATAGCTGTTCCAACTACCTTAAAATTCCAGCCAGAATGCGAGCATCTTTGTCGGCTTGCGGGGCTTCTCTGTCTTCTGAACTCAGTGCATGGATACAACATCTTTTCCTAGTTAGTTGGTAAGGCGACAACATCTGCTTGGATACGCTTTAAGGACTCTTTCTCGCTTTAGTTCGCTACTAAAAATACCCAGTTTGGATAGGTGACTTCTCAGTCTGAAATGTCCTGTCAATAGACCGGTGAGCATCCTAAGCCTGCTCTATCCCATGGCTATTAGCTGATTAAAACGTTTACGATTATAGCCGCCTAAAAAGAAATTGGACTTGTCTGAGAAGTGCTGCCTCTGCCCAGCACAAATGTTGTCTATCCTCATTCCTCGTGTGTCTTCCCGTCTGCTCCCATTCTTTTTATGTTTATGTCGTAGAATCCAACTGAGGACAAGCCAATTGTGTTATCCGGATTGGTCCAGCTTGGACCGTTAGTAACTCACTCTTCGTGCTCCCCTTGAGTACATTTAATGCTGCTCGATTATTGGATGGAATGGCTATATCCATGTTCACTGTGCCCTATTGCGAACTACTTTTGAGGTAATCTTCCTCTTCCTAGAATGATTCCATTCATGTTCCTTTGATTACGATTCAAATTAAAGTCTGCTTGAAATGGGCAGTTGTATTTTCCCCACGGGGTTCTGGCCTGTTCTTTGAGTGACTCATCGCTGTAGCATTTTAATGGTGTGTTGGATTTTTATAGGTTTGACCTCATCTAATGATGCCCATTCCAACTAGGAAACTACGTAATTTTGCGTCAACACATATACGGCTGGCAATTCGTGCCTAGCTTGATAAACCACTTACTGGACGAGTCCTGTGAATCGCCACTAAAATGCTGATTGGCAATCGGTGGCGTCATATAGGGCAGATCCTGGCTGGCGGATATCATGCCCGCTATAGCCGAGGCAGCTGGAATTTCCACCTGTGAACTGCACTCATCGTTGAGGTGCTGCGAGGAGCCGCTGCTCAGCTGTGAGCCGCGTTGCAAGGAGTCGGAACACGAAACTTTGCTGATGCTCGAAGCATTTTTGGTTGTGGCAGCTGCTGCCGCTGCTGCGGAGCCACCAGCAGCAGCTGCAGCAAGCGCATTCGATGTGGACGGTGCATTTAGCTGGGCATACGGATGCTCGGTGGCACGCACTTTGGCATAATCATGCGGCAAACCCTTGACGCGGGAATACGGCGAGCTGACATCATCCGCCTGACTGATGGAGCTGTGCTGCGAAACACTGGCCTGTTTCTTGAGACTCGGTTGAGCTGTGTGTGAGGCAAGAAAATGGGTGTGATTAGGTTTCACTTTAAAGAGGAGTCCAACTTGAGGGCATGTTTGGTTGCAATCATTTGATTTACGTACGACTTTGATTGTGTGCATTTGCCAGCTGCTTGTCCGCCACAGTTTCATACAGTTCCGAGCCATTATCGTTGCTCTCCGCCACAGGAATGTCCGGCAAACTGCGATGTGCCGCCGTGCTTGATCTGACAACAAATTGCACATATAATTGAGAACAAATTGCTTATGCGTCAATTCAAATACCTCTTCTCTGAGTCAGCGTTTGAGACAGTGGATGCATTGAGTTCCGCCTGTGATTCACTGTTGTGCACCAGACTTGTGTTCGCATTGCTGGCACTTGCATTATTCGCATTATTGTTGCTCACCACGATGATGTCATCCGGATTCTTCAGCTTCACCATGCCCTCCAGTCCAAGAAAATCATTTCTGTAATATAAATTAATAAGTTAAATAAACTGCGATTTTTGTAGACCTTAAAGAGGCGTGTGAAGTGTGTGGCAGACACTGGAATCAGCTTATTTTATTTATTCCTGATAAACATTCAAAGGCGTTTCCGATGATTGATAAATTTAATGATTTCTGTGTATCTTAAAGAGAGGAGTGAAGTGTGAGGAGGACTCCTCTGGGACCTGCATTTTTGATGAGCATTTCAAGTCGTTTCTAGATAAACAAATTCTAATTATCAATTTTTCTCACCGATGATGAAAACTGTGTCCGTTTTTAAGGCCAATTTCAAGGCTCTTCCAATTTCTACTGTGATGTAATTAAAAAATTAAATAAATTGAATGGACTTCTTTGGCATCATCTAAATTAAGGCGTCTCTAGATAACCCAATTGAAAACATCCCTTTTTCTCTTTCATTTTTTCGTTCATGCAAACTGTGTCGGTTTGAAGACTTCCAATTTCAGCCCTAGTCTGCATACAGCCCCTGCCAAATCGGTTAACTATATCAGCTATAGTCTGCTCTTTCAAGCGCATCTGAACTGGGTGTTGTTTTTTTGTAGAGGTGTTCTTTTGATGTTGTTTGGTTTTTTTTGTTGTTTTTTTGGCGCGAGTGCATCCGACTGGAACTGCCAGGTGAAAGTTGGAATTGACCAATTTAGCCTCAGACACAGACAGACAACAATTGGTAGTCACTTCGTGTGGCACAATGTACTTACTTTGGTATTCTTTTCTTGCAGCACAAACAATTGAAGAACATCACAATTAAGGCGAGCGTCAAATTGAGCGTCACAAGCAGATAAGTGTAAGAATCCAAATTGCCAAAATTTGTTGTCTCCACCATGCCTACAACGACCATACATATATATATATTTATATATATGTATTCTTAATAATAGTATTAATAATTAGCGGCGTCGCCAACTGCATTGCACTCCCGCACAATTTAATAACAAATTGCAATTGTTTTGTGTGGTTTTGTTTTGTATTTTTCACATAGTTTTTGCCTTTTTATTTGCTGCTGCAGTTGTTGCAATGTTATTTACGATTTTTTTCTCTTCACATTTGCCATTCGCCCGGAAAGTGCACACGCAAGCAGCAAACTGCTGACAGAGTGGCAACGCCCAACAATAAAAATACACCGCAAAAAATAAACTTCATTCGATTTATTAATTCATTAGTTTTGGTATAAAAAAGGAGTAAATATTATTAAGTTATATATAGTTAATTAGTTCATTTTGGCACAATTGGGCAGACTGAGTCTAAAGCTCTGAATGCTTAAATATGGTTTCCTCAATATGCTGCTGAAGTTTTTCCACTTTGCGCGCTTGTTTCTTCAGCTGATCCTCCATATCCTCAAAGCGATTGCTCTTATCCTTGTGCTTCTCATCCTAACAAAAAATGGGGGAAATAATTATGGATATGTTCAATGGCGATATAGGTCTTGTGCATACCTTGTATTTCTCTTTGTGCAGGGCATGCTCGGCATGCAAATGCCTCAATTTGAGCAGACGACTCTCAAAATGATGCAGCTCCGTTTTAACGGAGGCCAATTCCTTGTCCGTAAAATTATTTGTTTGGGCGACGCGCCACAAGCCCTGCACCTTCGGCTCAATAAAGTCCTGACTGTGCGGACCCGAGGACACGAGACGCTCGAGGCGATCATAGTGATCCTTGATGCCCACATGTTGTCCACGCAAAGCATTCATATTATTCTCGAAATTCTTCACATTCTGCTGGTGAGTGTTGATCTCATTCTCATTGGGATCGTTCGCAATGAGGTTGTAGCTATCCAAATCCTCAGTGTTGATGGCATCTCCATTAATATGATTATAAATAATAATTATGAATTATAAATAATCAAATTTAATTCGAGTCTTACTTTCATGCACATTTGTTTCCACTGTGCCCAGATTATCGAGCAGACTATAATACACATCCACCTTATCCTGATGATGATCGAACTCCTGTTTGAGCGCCTTCAGCTCATCCGCTGTAAAACCAGAGATTTCCGCCTTTTCCCACAAGCGGTTTAGTTTTTTGTCCTTGAAGAGACTTTTATTTTTATGACGCTCCTCGGGATCATGGAATTTCTGTGTTGGAATTTTCAATTACAAACTGTTGCTTGAGTTATTCTGGGGTTAGTTACTTTGTAGGGCTTGGTCTTCTCCTTGTCCTGTGTGTCCTCAAAGTGCTCCAGCAGATCGTAGCTGCTCATAATGCCAATTAATTTTTGGCGCAGCTCATTTTCCTTGAGGCCGTCTTTATCCTTGTGCTGCGAGTTGAGCTGCTTCCAGGCAATTTCCTCCTTATCATGGATCTTTAGCTCCATGTACAGCGATTTGATTTTGCTCTCGGTTAGCCGCTAAAATTGGGCAAATATTGATAATGACTTTATAATTAATAAGTTATTTAATAAGTTTTGTGCTCTGCTCACATTTTGCGCCTTGGCCCAAATCAGATTCAATTTCGCAACGCGAAAAGGTCTTTGTAATTTCCGGATTTCTGGCTCATATTTCTCGTCGGCGATTTGTTGGTAATGCGGCTCGTTTGCCTCTTTGCTGTACTTCTTGCTTTGCTTCTTGTCGGCGTCCACAGTTTGTGTGGCAATCAACAGAAATGCGATTACAAGTGGCACAATTAATTGACACGTTTTCGACATGTTTCTGCCGCAAAATCTTCTGATCAAATCTTCTAATTTGGGCTGCTGTTCAGTGTTGGATTATGCAAACTAAATAGCCACAAACAGTAAATGGAGTGAACGGAGCTAGTTCTTTCTACTCCTCGCTCCAATTGGAATTTCATGTAAGCTCAACTTATTAAATAAAAATGTAGTTAATAAAACTCAATTTCTGCTTAGTTTATCTAAATAGCTGCCAATTATTCAATTAACATTGCCTAACACCAAATTAACATTTATTTAATTTGATTTGAATTTGTCAAGCGTAGTCGTTTTAATCGATTTATTTATCGAATATACTTGTTTGCTGAGTGCGAGTGAGACGTGAAAAAGACATTCAAACCCAATCTGTTAAGAATCTGATCAGATTTTTTCAGCTTTTTCAATTATTAAAATTTTTGCAAATATATTATATATATTTACTAAAAATATATGTATTCTATGTCTATGCTCGATCTCAAAAATACACTAAATAAATAAAAATGTAATATTAACACAAATTTTTTTGTATTATTGAACAATTTTGGGCAAAGAATTTTGGAAAACCCAAAGTTAATTATTTTAGATAAATAACTAATTCAAATAAATTATGTGATTTTTTGTAATAAATATTATTAAAATGTATAATAAATTATGTAAATCATTTTGCACATAATCCAAATTTATAATAAACAATTTTTAATTGCACTTTGAAAAAAAACTGGATTTATTTGTGAATACAAATTACGTCTGTAGATGACATATCTATTTAAGCAATGCTTCTATTTTACAATATTACTGTTAATTGGAGGCGTATTTAATACTGTTTTATTTAGACGTCTAAGCCCAAGTCCAAATGGGATAGTTGTATTTACAATAATTAAGTTAAGACCGCAGTTAAATATATATATTTTTGATAATCGGTAATAGATAATAATTGCACATGGTGTTGCTGCTTCGAACCGATTCTTTAACGAATTGCCTGGGACATGTGTAGAGGCGTCACCATTAGCGTCAATTCCGCATCCTTTAAATTGGCGCCCCTCAAATTGGCCTCCTGCAAATCGCTGCCGGATAAATTGCAACGCTCCAAATCAGCACCGGCCAAAACCGCTGCACGCAAATTGCAATTCTTCATATTGGCATTCCTGAGATTTGCCACGCGGAGATTAACACCAGCCATATTGCTGCTCTCCAAGCAGGCTCCTTTGAGATTGACACCCTCCAGATTGGTGCGCACCCCAGTGGGATCCTCAAAATTGCAGCCCCGCAAATTGGCACCCTCCTAAAAAGAGTAGAGTTCTTTTGAGAGAAAGGTTGAGCAGTCGAGGATTTGCGATACATTTACCATATTGGCACAGAGTCCACGCACGGAGACCAGTTGAGCGCATTCCAGATTTGCATATTGAAGATCGGCACGCTCCAAGCAGCAATAGTTGAGATTTGTGTGCGATAAATTGCAGCGCGACATGTTGGCATACTAATAAATAAGGAGAGAGAGCAAGAGAGATTAGTTATCAAGGAGCCTTCATCCAATCCTTCACCCAAGCTCACCTTAAAATTAATATTGCGAAAATCCAATTTACGCAAATCTGCACCAGCTAAATTAACGCCCTGAAATCTGAGCTCTGTGTTCGCTGACGTCTGTATGATGGCCTTGATCACGTCTATGCGTGTCAGCGGTCTATCGTCCAGTGGCGGCTGCTGTTCGGCGCCCAGCTTCTCCTCCAAGTGGCTGACCAGCGAGTAGATGCCAAAGAAACGCGCCTCTTCCAGCACACCCCGCAGGCTAATGTGTTGTTCGCACACGAATTCGCCATGTCGCAGGTAATTGATAATTGGCTCAAAATATCTCGCACTGCGATCAATCAAATATGCACCCTGCTCATCCTTCTCGCTGGGCATCATTCCACCATCCTGGAGAAACATTCGTGCCAGCATCGATTCGGGTTCGCGGCCAACGAGTGTGTCGATTGTCGTCGTGTATATTTTGCCGCCCACATTCAGTTTGATCCATTGGTTTGTGGGAAATGTGCGCTGGCTTTCGCATTTAGCATTTTCTTGCCCACCATCGCTTTCCATTTGTTTTTCTTTTGACAATTTTCGTTTTTTTTTTTTTGTGGTTTGCAACTGCTGTTCCGTTTTTGTGTGAACGGCAAAATAATGCGTTGAGGTGGCAACGCGCTGCACATCGATTTTCGATAACAATAGGAAGTCAGCCGATAAGCTATATTTATGTACGCATAAATAACAATAATGCATAAAACAACAATAATAAGAATTAAGCAACAATTTAATTACATCCAACTAGCCGTTGACAACAAAGCCATCTGTGTGTCGTAGACGGCAACAACAGCACCATTTTGCAACTGATGCTTCGTTTCTGTGTGAATGTCAAAATAATGAGTTCAGGTGGCAACGCGCAGCACATTTGATTTTCGATAACATTTGGCAATCAGCCGATAAGCTACACATATATATGTGCGTAAATAAGAAAAAAATTAGATTCATCTACGGTCAACAAGCGCATACATTCTCAACATTAATAATAATAATAATAGTGTGCATATTGAGCAACCAAGAACAATATGACAACGGCCGAAGCCGAACGTCCCGCCAGCAGCAGCGGCAGCAGCTCCTCAACTGTTGCCAATGGGCAACGGGGTGTCAGCCGTGTTCTCGCCAAGCTTTCGCATTCGCTGACGGTGGGTGAATATTACGAGGCCCACATGATGTATCGAACGCTATATTTTCGATATACGGCGCAGAAGCGATTCGAAGATTGCCTCGATCTATTGTATGACGGCGCACAGAAATTGATCGAGCGGCTGCAGGAGAGCAGCGCGGCCGATTTATGTCTGCTGCTCGTCGACACACTCGAGAAACGGCCACAAACCGATAATGACACCGAAAACTTTCAATGGATACCCCGTTTGGGTGACCTTATACGCGATCTCAGCCCCAGCACAGTGGAACGCGAAACGTTAATTGTATGTGTTGAATTCTTCCAGAATTTTCTAGAGTATTAAAAATTTATATTTTTTATGCTTTGCAGCATCGCGTTGTCAAGTGGAGCATTGGGGTGCATGGACACTTTGGTCATCCGGTTCTGCACAAGCTTATCGCGAATGTCTTCTGGACAGAGGAGAACATTGAGGCGGCCCGTCATCATTACCTGCTCTGCCAGGATGGCAGCCTCTGCGGCCATGTCCTGATCATGATCAGTGAGCGAAAGGGTTTCCACAACGAGGTGGATTTGTTTGTGGTGCAGGTGGTGCTGCAACAGCTGTCGCTGGAGGATCGCAAATCGGCGGATGATACGTTCAGCGAGTATACCCGATATCATCCCAAGCTACTGCGAAATGAGTTCCCCTTCAAGGAGCCGTTGCTCAATTTTCTGTACTTTCTGTTGCGACTCATCGAGACGAAGAGTACGTTGGGCTTCCGGGCGCTACGCAAACTCTACGATCCATCCCTGAAGCGGGACGGATCCTTTAACAAATATCTAACGAAAATTGGGGTGATCTATTTCGATGAACAACCGGAACTGGTGCAGGCGAATCCAACTGGCTTGGGTGGCATGTTTGGCGATATATTCAATCATCTGATGCAGGGATTCGAGGATGAGGACGACGAGCCAAACAGACCACAGCGACAAGGACAACAGCAAAGACTCAATGCTAACAGTGAATTGGATTAACAGCAGCAGCCGCTGGAGGATTAGGAGGAGGCATTATCATCATCAGCAAAAGGGAGTTCATTGATATACAGTTATACAACGGGCTTTCTATATAATGTTATATATATATATATATTTGCTAAAACTAAAACTTTACTAGCAACTGCAATAATACACGAAAACATTAAAATAATTTCTATATTTGGGTAAAAGATTTCATCACAATTGTGTCACTGTTGCACTATCATTGCAAGAGTTATCGATAGTTGTGCACCTCACAAGCACGCATCACCATCGGAATGCTTGGTATTTTTTTTGTGAGCTGCTTGCGATATATTTGTTAAGGAATCAACAGTTATTGTGTGCTAAATATATCTATAGCAATGTTTAATGAGTCTCTTTTGCATATGACAATTGTGGAATTATGAAAATGAAATGTTATTAACAACATGCAATGAGTAAACAAATCTGAGTCACGTGCACATCTCTAGTTCACATATATTTTAGCTTCAGAACAAGTTGTATGGGGAAAAAAATTTGTGGAAAATACACATTTTTAAACTAGTGTCTGCAAAAAAGACAAAGAAAAAAATAAGCACTGAACGAAAACGTGTGAATTTCTTCATGTCAACGTTGTGAACATTTGGCAGTGAATATGGATAATGATAAATCAACAGCAGCAGCAGCTGTGCCGATGGCAGACGCCTCAACGGAGACGGAGGCAGACATGGATGATATTTCACTGGGCACATCAGCATCAGATGAATCATCATCACTAGCAGCAGCAGCAGCAGGATTAGCGCACACATCTGTCGTTGTCGTCGAGGAACCAGCCACAATGCCAACCACATCCAAATCAGCAGCAGCAGAAACTGCAACAACAGCAGCAGCAGCGGCCGCCGCAGCAGCTGCTGATGCAGAACGTTGTTGCTGGATTTGCTTTGCAACGGATGAGGATAATCGTTTGGCGGCATGGGTGCAACCGTGTCGGTGCCGTGGCACCACCAAATGGGTCCATCAGAGCTGCCTATATCGCTGGATCGATGAGAAGACACAGAAGGGCAACGCTTTGCGTTCCGTTTCCTGCCCACAATGCCAAACGGAATATATTATTGTGTTCCCAAAAATGGGCAAATTGGGTGGCGCTCTGGAGGCCATGGATAATCTGGTCAAGCGTTTGAGTCCATTTCTGGCGGCGGGTTTCTTTGTGGGTTCGCTCTACTGGACGGCAGTGACTTATGGTGCTGTCACCTTTCTGCAGGTGAGGATCAACGAGAGAAATCATTTCGCACATATCTTTAATATATATTCGTTTTCCACACAGATCGTTGGGCATGATAATGGCATGTCCATTATGGAGGCTGGCGATCCGCTTGTACTGCTCCTTGGCCTGCCCGCGATACCAGTTGGCCTGGTACTGGCTCGTCTAATCCGCTGGGAGGATGCCCTGTTGCGTTTGATACGCAATCGTGGCACGGTCATGCGCAAATTTCCCTTTGTCAACTTTATCTATCCCAACCTGTAAGAGAAATCTATATATATATATATATATTTATTTATTTATATATATATTTGTTTATATTTATATATTTATTTTGATATTTGTTTTTATGTATTTATATTCACAGCAATCAGCAGGAGGAGGAGCTGCCGACATCGTCGAATCCGGCTACGCCGGCTTTGTCTGATCCCGTTTCGGCGACACGCATCTTTTGTGGTGCTCTGCTGTTGCCCACTATTTCGTGCATTGTGGGTCGCATTCTGTTCGATTCCGTGGAGAATACGTTGCATCGCACGTTGCTCGGCGGATTGACTTTCATCACGGTCAAAGGCATGCTGAAAATCTATTTGAAACAGAAGCAATATGCACGCCGCAAGAAGCGTCGCATTGTCGACTACACGGAGGACAATATACGCAACTTTATACGCAGCAACAATAACAATGCAGGCGCCGTTCGTCAAATTCTGCAACAGCAGCAGCAGCAGCAACAACAGCAACAGCAGCAGCCACCAGTTCTGGCAATGCCACGTTTGGTGTCCGCTCGGGATCGGGACAGCGTTGTTTAAATCGAGCGCTCAATTTAAAGTGTAATTGATACTATATATATATAAATCTATATATAACTATATATATATATAAAGCAAATACTTATTATTGTTCAACTAGTTCAGTTCTGATTTAAGTTAATTGTGTTTTTGAAATCGACAAATCGAAATTCCAAGTTAAAGAATTTTGAGAAATGTACACGAAAGAAAAAACAAAAACAAAATCAAAAAAAATAATGGCAGCTGCTTGTTGCTTGGCCAAATTGATGTTAACAATCAAATATGAGAATTATGAAATTTGCAAAGTCCCATATAGCTATTAACTCTATATATAACACCTATATGTATGCTTCCACACACACACACACACACTTAAAACACACACACACTTACACACACACACACTTAAAACACACACACACACTTAACACACACACACACACAATTGAATTTATGTTAACTTTATTGTGAGAAGGAAACAAATACTTTCGACAAAATTGCCTATGTAAATAAAACCAAAATGAGAAAAACCCTTGGCAGTGGTTGGGTTTATAGTAATGCCAATTGTTAATTCATTATGTGCATTCAGCTCAAGTGCGAAATACATATATACATATTTATGTATACACTAACAAAAAAAATGATAGTACCACTTTGAAATGGAAATTGTTTAATTATTTCTTTTTTTTCCTTTTTCATAACTAAAAGTGCACATTTGAAAAATTGTGCTTTTATTTTGTCGCTAAATTTCTGCCTTTTTCGTAAAATTTATTTTTGGAATATTAATTAAATTTAGAAAAGTAAAATTATGTTTTTTTCTTGCTCACTTGTTTTTAAGAGACTTCTTTCACTTCTTCCAGAACGTATTCAAAAGTACCTTAAAATTCAAATTTAAAAAACACTCATTTTTTATAAGAGTGGTGCTATTGTTTTTTCGCAGCTGTATATTTATACACGTATATTGTAGTGACTTTTGGCCAGATTAGATAAGCTTAACCCCTGCCGCTAGACGCTTGCAGAAAGTGTGAATAATTTCTTCATACAAAAGCAAAGCCGACGAAAGTCTGAGTCATTCAAATAATGAGCTCGCTCCGATATACATACATATATATATATAGACACATATGGCTAGAAGGTGCTGCACCATCATCCCAACCACACACACACACACTCGCACAACAAAAGTTACAGTTAAAGACCCGGACAAAGTGAATGCTCCAAAAAGCGATCTAATCATTTATAATTGTTAGCGAGTCGAGTGTTTGTTTTGTCTATTTGCGCTTATCATCGACAACACACGAGCTGCTGCTGCTGCTGCTGCTGCTGCTGCTTCTAGATGATATCTATCTATATGTGTACAGATATATATATATATATAGCAAATACATATAAACACACACAAACTTCTTCTCGGCTTGGACGACTTTTGTAGTGCCTAAGAAAAATAAAAAAAACTTTGCCTTTTTATATAGTTTCGCTTAAATGTTGATTTTTTTTACATTTGCATTTAAATCATTGTTTAACTTTAGACCTCCAAAATTAATTATTAATATAGATAATTATATAAAATAGGTTTGCGAAGAAACTATTATATTTGCTATATAACATATTGTATAACAATAAAAATGCTGTTATACGTTCAGAGCTTGAAGTTACTTGCGAATTTGCATAAATTGTGCATTGATCCGTTGCAATTATAAATTAATTATTAACTATTATTATTTATGGCCAATTGTATTTTTCTGTTAGCTACTCTCTTCTTTTAGACTTGGAAAATACTGTAACTGTTTTTTTCTTTGTTTTTAAACTTTTCTTAAGTATATTTTAATATTTAATATAATGTAATTATTATTAATATAATTATCATTATTACTTATCCAACTATATATCAAATTTGAGGGCATTAAGTTTACCTGCAAAGTTTCACCTCCTTAGCATACACACAACTAAAATTCGCACACTCAACACAGCTAAAGGTGATTTATATACATGTGTGTATGAGTGTTGGTGTGTGTGTGTGTGTTGTGTGCCCACCTGTTTGGCTTTTCAGGAGCAATCACACGCTCTTGGCTTGCTTTGCTCGCTTCACGTTCAACAGCAGTTGAAAGATTTCTTGCTGCTTTCTTTTGCTGCCGTCACACCAACAACAACAACAACAACAACAGCAACAACAACAACTCCAACGGGTTGCGTTTGTTCTTTGTGACTGTTCGCCCCTCCGTTGGGGGGGAAGGGGCGGCCAAAAAGGGGGCGCACAGCACGCACACATACATGCAAACTATAACGTAACGAATCGCTGGAGCTGGGAGTCGAGCCGCTTGTCGGCTCTGTTGTTATGCCCTTCTCCACTTACTGTACACTCATTTTGCCATCTGTTTTGTCATTGATTTCAATTTTGTTTTTACTTTTTTTTTATTGTATAAGCTTCATTCGAGTCGAGTCGATAATGCCATGTCCATTTATTCAAATCTATCTGCCTAATATTCTGATTTGATATTAATACGTACTTAAATTAAGTGCGAATGACATCAAAGCAAGTACGGTATCCAGTATCTATGACAACATGCTCGACCGAAAAAAATGTTTGAAATGTTTTCATATAAAATGAAATATTTGAAATAAAATATTTGTGCTTACACTTTTAATAATTAATAAGCAATGCACTCAAAATGATAAAAAAAATCTTAAAATAAGCATATTCTTTTAATAATAAGTCTCGATTCAAGCGATGTTCTCAAAATTAGTATAAGAATTCTGGAAAAAGTGAATATAAATTATTTTAAGCTTTTGTCGCGATTCAAGCGATGTTCTCAAAATGAGTAAAAAAACAGCAAAATCTTAAAAAACTGAATAGTTATTTAAAAGCATCTCATAAATCGACAAATGTTTTTGTTAGTTTCTCTTAATACTAAGCTGAGAACATTTACTTCAAGCAATGTAATCAAAACGAGCATAAAATTTAAACACGGAAATATACATCTTAAAAATCTCTCAGATAATATCGTTCATTTTTTCTAATTTCTTTTGGGTCTGCGCAAGTCTCGATTCAAGCCGGGTAATCACAATGAGCAAAACAAATCTAAAAACGAAACTGATTATTTGGAATCTTTAAATATTTGTATTCAATTATTTTAAGTTTAATAATCACTTGTAAATATATAACCTTCCAAATGATTTATAATATTCCTACATATATTTTTGATCAGCTGTAGAAATTTTTATACAATAGGACAAGGCAGATTTTGTTAACCAAAACATATATTGAAGAAACTAAGATCAGCAAGCTTACTATATATTTTGGAGATGGATTCAGGGTGTCTGCTAGTCGAGCTTTATGTAATATAGTCAGCTCAAATTTAATTAAAACTGGATACGATATTGGGTTCAGGTTAACTGCTACTTCAGTCGGCTATAACATTTTAAATTGTTTAGTTAGAAGGGTATTTAGTCTTCGTGGTGGTGTTCTGTCTGGTTACAGTTGTTGTTGTTGTTGTTGTGGTAGCTGTTGCTGTTGTTGCCGTTGCTGCTGTTGCTGTTGTTGCTGTTGTGGTTGTTGTCGCCGTTGTGTCACTGGTGTGTGAGACTACGGTTAATAACAGCGCTGTGCTTTCAACTCGGCAGTCAGACGGGCACCGGCTAACGACACGCATCGCAGACGCGTCTCTTCGATAACACCAACAACAACAAAAAATAAAAGAAAAAAGCCCAATAAGGGAAATACAAAACGAAAACATATAAAACAAGAACAAAAAACACATATGTAACAACGATAATAAATATATGGTCGGTATCGCTCGGGAGTTGCTCGTCAAACAGCGAAAAATGAACTGAAATTGACTGAAGTTGAATTTTGTTGTCGGATATCATTATCATTAAGACCATCAACCGTGCAACGCAACTCAGTTGCAGGCAGTTAGTAATCAAAGAAGAAAAAAAAGAAAAGTCAACGGCGATCCTCCCAGAGCAGAGCAAAGATGAGTGCCGCACATGAACCGACCATCCACTATCTGGACAGCATCCTCAACGAGGAGGAGAAGCGATGCGATCAATACTCGCATCAGTGGCGCAATTTCACAATTTCTCGATCGGGTCGCTTCAGATCGAAGAACAAGAAACGGGATGTGGTCGATGGAAAACTGTTCGACGGCAAGGAAAACGATAAGGTGCGTATCTTTTTCAGTTTTTGCCCGCTTTCCTAACTTTAGCCCAGTTTGCAGTTTGCACACAATTCTCATTTTCATTTCGGTTATCGCAGCACTTCACAAATAGATTACTATATCAATGACAACGATATCGCGATCAATATAAATTATATATTGTGTCTGACGTGATTTATGCAGTGTACACTGTGCAGAAACTTAACTACTCAAATCCAGCAACAAATAACAAATTGTAGTTTCTTCGAGTGCACTCAGCCTTAATCAAGAAACGGGTCTAAAGGGTCTTAACTGGTCTCATTCGGTTCGAAAGTCCAAATGTGAGTTTGTTGCTGTCATTTTTGTTTTGCTTTTCGTACATGATATACAACAAACAACTAACAATACAACAACAACGAAAGCCCAAAACGGAAATGCTCATTAATGAAAAACGGAAGTGGTTTTCAATGGTGATATGAATGAGTGCAGCGTCGTCAGCGTAATAATAATAAGAAAAATACTCTATAAAGATTGTAGGATTTCTGCACTTCTATTTTTAGCATTCAGTGTCAGTTTTCCATTGAAATTGAGACTCAATCTTGTTTAAAAATAACCTAAAGATACAAAGAAATATTCAATTGTGAAATAAATAAAGCCTCTCCACGTTACTCATGCCGTATACGTAATTAAAACAATTAGCAGGATTGGGGCTCTGATTAAAAGCGAAGCTTCAAACTTGTTTATGATCTTCGATTTAATGGTTGCCCAGCTTTAATTATAAATCAAACACACGAAAATAAACAGCAGCGCTGTATTTTTAATTAATTAATCTAACATTTTTTATTTAATATTTCAACTCAATTAGTCAGTTAAATTTAGAATATTGAATCTGGTTTTAAATTGAGTCTGTTTTTTTTTCTTCTTGATTTTCTTCTTGATTACGATTTGAAAATTTAAATGAATTTTAACTTTAGAATAATAAGTTTTTGAACTTATATTTTCAATTCAAATAATAATGGTTTTTTAAGGTCATGTTCTCGATATTCGATTTGAGCTCATAACTTTTGAATGTCTTTTTGTGACTTTCCATTTTAATTTTCGATTTCGTTTCAAGATTTGAATCAATTGAAATTCTAAAATAAAAATTCTTCATAAAATTCCTTTGATTTATGATTTTCTTACCCATTCTTTCTTAAGATCATGTCCCAAATGTGAGATTTGAGCTTTGCACTATATTTATAAGATTTTCAATTCTAGAATGAAAATTTTTCCAATATATATTCGCCATTTTGTTTTTGAATTTTTTTTTGCACTGTGTACATTACTTTGTTGCATGAAACTTGTAGATTGTGTTATAAAACTAATCCACGAATCCACTTTGTACTTTTTGCAACGATTTATTTAGAACAGATAAGATTACTAAGGGTACTTAGTACGACTATCAAAATTAAGGCCAACCTTGAATGCAATTTTACAGTTTTGTACTTTTTAGTACAAAAATCTACGCCGCAAATCGTTGCGCCTCGTTCAAGTGCACAAAAAAAAAAATAAATAAAGAACAAATATAAATTTTGCGCAAACCAATTTCTATACGACTTAATAGCGCCTTATAAAAGGGCCGTATAAATATTACAAGTAAAGCAAATGACCGTCTGGCGTAACCAACTGCGGAATACTCTGATATCAGTGGACTACCAGCTGATAACAGGTATCAGAAAACCTTTTTGAGAGCCGGTGGGGGGGGGGGGGGGTGGAGCGGTAATGAATGGACGTACCTCGATCAATGATTATGATTTTTATGACCCTACTTCTAAAAGTGTAAAAGATATAATCTTGATCGATTATATTTAGGGGGTTGGACGAGGCCAAGACATATTTTCAACAATCTTTGCAAGAGCCTATTAGAATCGAACTACCAAATTTAGAACTACCAATATTTAGGCCTTCGCTAATTTTGGTGTAGTTTATCGGTCGATTTTTGAAGTACATTAACTGTTTCTATCTTTCGATTATCATTTATCGATGTATCGATTGCCCAGTCTGCAAGTGGGCTTACGATCATAGACAGCAACAACTATTTCAAGAGGGCCCAAAAAAAACGAGCGCACAAAACCGATATACCCCTCTATCTTCGGTAACAGTGTATTTAAGGTGTCTTAAAGCGCAGTCAAAAAGCCAAAAAAAAAAAAGAGAAAAGTGATATACAAAATAAGCAAGCAAAGTAAACAAGAAACAGAACTCACTTCAAGAAAAAAATATAAGTAAGATCAATGTGTTTTTAATTTAGTATTGTGCATATCATGTATGTGTGTATGTATGTATGTGTGTGTGTGTGTGTGTGTGTGTAAATGCTGACAAGCGACCGACAAACACACCTTTCTGGAAACTTTATACAACAGTATTTGTTTGGGGCTGCAAGATGAGTAAAGCGACCAAAACTCACCAATATGTCACATAATATGGATGTGTTTTTTTGTTAATATACTATATATATATATCTATACGTGTATATATATCTACACGAAACCAGATACGTTGCCAAAAAAAGGGGCGCCATATAAAACAACAAGAAAAACAAGCTGCAAGCTTTTTCGGCGGCACGCGAATTTTGTAAATTTAGCAAGCCGGTCAGCAGTGGAAGGGGCAATAGCAGACCCGTATCCGGGGGGAGTATCCGTCGGAGAGTGGCAGAAGGCGGTGCTGTCAGTGCTGAGGGGTGTTTGCGTGTTTTTTATTACGCAATGCAAATGCATTGACCGATCGATTCTTTGCTGCGTCATTGTTGTCTGTGCATTGAACTTGGGATTGCTTGAATTACACCTGATGGTGAAGCGCTGAAAGGGACATTCCAAATCGGTCAGGTCGGAGAGTTTTGCAAAATATGGTAATAAACCTCTTTGTACTACGGATCGTATGAATAATGTTTATTCATTTATTGTACAATGAAATTGTGCAAGAGAGCATGTTCTTGATCAGAATTTAACGATGTCCACCTCTCCGTCTGTCTGAACAATCCGATCAACTTAATACATTATCGTTTACCATACGCATTTTATCGATAACTGCGCCAGCGAATATCGATACAAATCGATTGCCGACACAGCACTCCAATCGATTTATAAATATAGGCAGGCATATTTCTACAAACATTTCATTCAGATGGGTTAGTAAACGCAGATTTCGATTATCAAAACTTATTTTCATATTGATTAAAACGACTATCGGCAAGTCTGCCAGGTATTTAGCAGCTGCGTTTTCAGCCGAGCCCTCTCGACTGGAGCATCCAAACTTGTTTTTTTTTTATTATACTATTAAATTGGGCATATTTAATTTGAACTATGTAAATTAGCGTATGGCTATTTAATGACAACTGTTTAGTTTCAATTTTCTCTTTAACATAAGTGACATTTTGATGACGATTGTAGAGGAAAATTTTAATCTTATAATTTATTTTATTTCCGCTTAATATTTTAAGGTTCAGTTTTAAAACTGCTGAAAATCATTATACAATTAAAAATTCAACTGAAACTGTACAAAGTGCTTAGAACTTCACTCCAACTGCAGACATATAGATAGATTTCGTGCCCCCCAAAAATAGAACAAAAGCCCCCTTTATTTTGGGTGCTTTATATATTTATTGAAGTGATATGTGCAACAATGATAGCGAAAAGCATGAATTATGGCCAAGGTTTTACCAACGAGACGCACTCAAATAATATTGTTTATATATATACAGTATATATATGTATATATATACATTTATCAGATATTGCAAAATTTTCTTCTTCGCGTTTTAGCAACGCTAAAAAAGTGAAACAAAAACAAACCTTATCAACTAACAACAAAAGCGATTCAGCTGCACAAAGACAAACCTATTTTTCCATAGGGAAAAAGCAGACAGTTATATATATATATATATATATAGGTATATATGTACTGTATAAGTAAGTGGTTGTGCACGCCTCGGTTGCTGTTTCAAAAAGAAGAAAAAAAGTAGAGTTGTAGAATTATACTTGCATATACAAACATACATATATACTAATATATATATATATATATATATATATATATATTTTGGTGCATGTCGATAGCAGGGGTTTGATTAATATCAGGTGCTAAATCAAAAATTTGACTTTCGAGCGCGTATTCTGATTAATTTTCGAATGTCTTCAAATTTGTTATCTGATTCGACTTCTTAGTTTTATGTTTTGTGTCTCACAATATCTGTAACAGATATATATTAGTCAGTTCCGTGGTCATTTATTATAGGTGTTTTGCCTTTCTCACAATGTTGTTATAAATTATAATTAATTATCGAAATAATTATCAAGGCTGCGAGTCCAAAAGGAAACACGCAGAATATAAAATCTACCCGAATACCAGAAAGTTTTTCATGTTTTAAGAAATAATTTAGAAATATAAGAAAAGAAAATTTTTAAAAATTAGAAAGGCTTTCCCTCAAACGACAATCCCAAAAATGTGAATGAAACTTACTGACTCGACTTTTTTATGAGTGTATGGCTGAATGGCAAGTTTCTAAAATTTACTGCAATTTTTTTTTGTGTGTAATTCTTTGGCTGACGATTTGAATGAAAAGTTCGATTCGCTAATTTGGTATTCCACAACCAGGTCTTAATTTGTGCCTTTGTTCATAATATATAATTTATTTAATATTTAAGTTTTCCAATTGAAACTAGTTAGAATGCTCCAGTTGAGAAAGCTCAGACTAGGAGATACCCTAAACTTATATGCCAAATTTCAAGTCTATTTTATAGTCTCCGAGATCAGCTTCTTCATACAGACGGACAGACGCACACTTCTGTTAATGCCGATGTATAATATATATTTTATTTGGTGTTAGATACATCCTTCTGCCTCTTACATACATTTGCAAACCTTGATCTTTTTTTGAAGACCTAAATTGATCTACGGTTCGGTTCGTAGTATTGTTGATATAATCTAGACTAATTAGAAAACATTTTCAATGATGGCTTTACTTATTAATATATCCGTTAATAGATCGGTTCACAGTATTGCAGTAGCTGCTGAGTTGAAGTTGTGGATTCAAAAAGATTCGGTTTATGAATGATGACTCTTATTTATTAAAAAGTTCACTTTTCCGAAAACATATTCATAGCATGACAGGGATTTAGGCATATTTCAAAATCATTAATTCCATTTTAAGTTGTAACTAAAATTGGAGACTTCATATTTGTCTTGCAGATCTCAGCGCGCAATACGACAAGTAGCGCCATGCCCAAGTCCAGCTCCTATGCCACAAGTGCAACAGCAAATCCAAGTGCATCGACAGCGGCAACAACGGGCACAGGAATTGGGGCAACATCGATGCGAAGTCAACGTGACAACAAAACGGAGAGCTACAAAAGTTGTTACGAAACAAGCTTATAATAAGTGGGCACATCAACTATGAACTATATATATACATACTATATGAAAATATATATACTAAATGTATATACGTATGCATATATAGTATATATATACATATATGTATATACATTTGTATTACGCTTTATTAAATCAACCTAAGAGTTTATTGCACAACGTGTGGACTATAAATATATATCTACATATATATATATATATATATAAACATAAAAAATGCACAAATTGGCAGCAAAAGAATAGGAAACAACAAAAAAAAAAAACATTTACAACAAATAACACAAGGAAAGACCAATTTTTGGTTTTTTTTGCGTTGGCTGCTTTGATAAAGTTATTTTGTGTGTTTAGTTATCAGCTATATAGTAATAGTGGAGAATAAAACAGATTGGGCGCTAGCTTAGGCACTCTTTGAATATATATATATATATATATATATAGAGTATACATATATATATATATAAATATAGATAGATCGATTGTACTTACATATATTTAGTATATAAAGTAAACGTATGAACATTATTATCTCTTTCATGCTTAGATTGTACAAGTATTAAAACGTGATAATTGCACTAAATGGCATATATACACATATATATGCATATTAATAAATTTACACATTATGTATCGTATATATATACACACACACACATACATACACACACACACATATATGTATACATGTCTTAATTTGTAGAAACTAGTAAAAATTAGCAATGCCTAAAACTTATTAATAAAGCATAAGGTTCGATTTTATTCAAACTGCAACTTAAACTGCCAGTGCAACTCGAAGGGAACTCATCATGATGATGATGGGGCATCCTCATTGGATGGTGTCGCCGCCAGTGCTCGAATATAGCTCACATCCAGCACACAGAATTTGGCCCGACACATGGGACAGGTGCACTTCTGTTCCAGCCACACTTCGCGATCGACATCGCTTTGGCGTGCGGCAAACCAACGCGCCAAACACTCCACACACCACATGGGACGACAATAGCAATTCGAGCAGCATGCCTCATCTGTTAGCGGTGCTCCAGCACGATTCATATCGACGCATTGTTTATTAATCTTTATGTTCGGCTCGGCGAGCATGCAGGCAAAACACTTGTCCGTTATCGGCTCCGAACTGAAGATGGGATTCAGCGCGACCTGCGCCTTAAACACATCCACAAAACGATCAATGACACTGCGATGGAATTGTATGTTCGAGGGTATGGTTATGGGCCGCCTCACTCGATCCTCCAGACTGCGAAACTCCAGCGCATTGATGCGTATATGAAAATCGGCAACATGCTGTCGCATCGGCCGCACTATAATGCTAATCATTTGCAGTGTATCATTCTGATCGTGCTGCGATATATTGTATGTCTCCGCCTGCAAGTAAGAGATTAAGAATTTAGCTAATATTTACCAAGGCGCTGCTTCAAGATGCCCTTTTTTAGGGGTTCATTTTATAAATATCTTTACATCTCTATCTATATATCTACCTTGGCCACGCTGAGCGCCGTGTTGGCCTGATGTGCAAAATTAACATTGTACATGGTCGTCTTGATGATCCAGTTCTCTGTGGCAATCACCGTGCTGATGGAGTTCAGTTTACGCTTGTAGACATCCTGGCGACGGAACTCGATGCCAATGTCGCTGGCCACGGCACTGTAGCTGCCCGGTGTATTTGAGTATTTGGCCAGGGTTTTGTTAATGGGATGTCGTCGCCAATTTTGCTGATGCCAATTAAAGATTAAGGCCGGCACAGCCAGCACCGCCAAAACGCTAAAGCGTTGTGCCATTTTCCAGGTGAGCGATTTAAAGGCCACGGCTTCTTGAGGCATTGGAAAATCTGGATCCAATTCATTGTCCTCGAGTGGCTCCTGCGTGGCGAACACAGAGAACTTGACGCGATGTATGAGGAAGTAGGTGACGGGCAGGCAGCTGTGCACGAAGAGATTCAACGAGGTGCGTCGCAAATGGTAGCCAACAAAATCGAGATATTCTTCGCCCAGCAATCGTGAGAACAACTGTTCGATTGTGAAGCCGAGTCGCTGAAATTCCTCCGGTGGATAGATGACGCACATGCACAGCAGGAAATAGAACAAATTGAACAGCAGCTCCGACTCGTCCATGTTACGAAAAATTTTGAAAGATCCGACAAAAATGATTAATAATCTAACCAGTAATAAAACAAGTCCCTGTGCCTGTATTAGAGATGTGCAACAACAAGATTTTTGTTGATGTGTCGCGTACGCAGTGTTGCATTCTTACCAATTTGAGTTATCGAATTAAATGCGCGCCAAACTCAAATATATTGTTTGCATGGATTTCCATTCATGAGGAATCCTTAAATTTTGAATAAAATTTAATGTACACGTTGACAAATTATAATCGACATTATATTATTGAATTTGTGTATTTCTTGTAAAATGTGTTTTTATACAAAAATTGTTTTTTTTTTCTTTCTTGATGAATGTAAAAAACGAAAACCAAGTTGATGAATTCCATCTTTTTCTCTGCGTGAAAATGAAAATAAAATTTGCATAATGCACACTCGTTGTCATGGAAGCAGTGATATGTAAAATTATTAGTTAGCTAGTTAGTTAACAAACGTTGCGCATATCTTATATACATAACTCAACTAAATCAGTATTAGCAATCCGCATTCGATTATATATACATATTTATATATATATGTACGGAATGTATTTTATGTTTTGGAAATAAACTAGTGCGTTTTAATGGACGGCTCGATACTGGTTGCCATTACTGGTGCTGCTGCGGCTGCAGTTCACTTAGATTGGGAATGTTATCAATGTCGTTGGATGCGGAACTGGAATCGTTGGTTAATTCAAAACTATTCTCGCCACTGGTGCCGGTGACAGTCGTCAGACTCGAATCATTGTTTGATGTTTGATGCTCAGAATTGCTTAGATTTGGCAGTGAAACATCCTCCGCCTCATCGGAGTCGTCATCGGAGTCATGGTCATCCTCGTCGTCCTCATCCTCATCTTCGCCATTGCTGAAGCTATTTCTGCTGCTGCTGCTGTGATGCTCTCCAGTTCCATTGCCAACTACCAGGCCCGTATTCAAATTTAATGCGCTTATCGCTGGCAGACTACTGTGGGCCACATCGGCAGCTGTTTTCGTTGTCGCAGTTGTCGCCGTTGTTGTTTCGTTAGATGCTCCACTGTGGTTGCTTATCTCGCAGCTGGCATTTTCAATTAGCAGCGTTATCAGCGGCACATTTGGAATTGTTGTCGCTGTCGATGATGTGGCTGCTACTGTTTCTGTTGCCTCGAGCGGATGCTGATCCTTAAAGTCACCATTGAGTATGGACAGGTAGGGAATATTTTGTTGCGTTTGCTGCATTTGTTCGCTGCTCGCATTCAGAATTGATAGCATCGGCATATTGGGCGTATTTGTGGCAGCTGAGGCGGAGCTTGCAACAGTTGTTGCTGTCGTTGTTGTTGGGGTTGTTGTTGCACCTGCATTGCTGGCTGTGGCTTTCAGTTGACGTGAGCTGCGTATGCTTCGTGGTGGTGCTATCGGTGGTGGTGTTGCTGCACCACCACTACTATTCTTTTCCGATTGCTGCGGCACACTTTTGTCCCGTCTCACCATGTGCTTGTCAAAGTAGTCCAGATTCATGCCAGTGCTGCGCACTTGTGCGGCGGCTGCATGCAACGCGGATGTATTCGGCTGATAGCTACTGGCGGCATCGTCCACGTCCATCATATCCTCATCGTTCAGATCCTCGCTGCACAGATCGAGGCTAATGTGAGCGGCGGGTCCATCGGTGGGGCGATCCGGTTTGGGTTCTAAAATCAACGTTTCAACTTTGAGTAATGTGTTTATACATGTCAAACAATTTCCGCTCGAAAATGAGAAATTTTGATATTAATTGATTCGAAATTAGCATAAAATAAGCATAACTTTAATTGTGATTTTCTATAATTTTCGAGACTAGCAATATGGAAAATAAATAATGAATTTTAAAAATGTTTTATACAAAAAATATCATATTTAAAAATATTCCCAGTTAATATTTTTCATTAGCGAGCGAAGATATTATTCTTAATGAAAATATTTTATTTTTTGTTTCGATTTAGATTTAAAAATCAAAATATCTTGAATTTTAATGAGCAGATATTATTCTCGAAATTAGCATTAAATGAGGCAACTTTTTAATGTAAATCTTTTTTTGTCATCGTCAATAAATAAATATAATAAATTTTATACATTATCCATAATTAATTAATAGATTTTCTTTAGCTAGCAAAGACTGTACTATTAAGGATATTATTCAGTATACGCACCATTTAGAAAATTCAATGCCACAAAATCGGCGGCACTATAAATCTCGGCCTGAACCAGCAGCTGCAGCAGAACACCCACCGTGGGTCGTTCGTGGAGTTTGCCCGATGTTTTCCACTCATCGATCATCACCTGGGAGATGCTTTGGCCGGGCGTTAATCGCTCAGCGGTGCCGTCGATCAGACTTATTTCTTGTGTTGTATATTTCAAGCCCACATTGCCAGCAATTTCCGTATAATTCAGGCCACCGGGTGCGCTACAAACTTGTGCATCGAGTCGCTTGGGTATAATGGACATTAGTTTGCGCCAACAGCCATTCACATCGAGTATTGTGGCCAATTTGTATATGTCATTGTCGTCCACACGCCGCAATTCCGTGCAGCGCGTATATTTTGAATAAATTGGCACAGAATTCAGCGTCGCCGTTGCTGTCGTCGTCCCTGTCGAATTGCAGCCAATCCCCGCCCAACCATTTACTTTTGTTGTCATTTCCATTTTGTATTTGTTGTTGCTTTGCTCAATATGGTTGCTTGTTTTTTTGGTTTTGCGTTATAAATGCATTTTATAATTTCGCTTTTGATGCGTTTGTTGCTTCTTTCGTTTTCACTGAATTTTCCAATGAGCCATCATCATTGGTTTCTCCACTCACACATATAGAAATATGCGTATATATGAAATTGCCGATGCAAACAGCTGTTTGAGCTTTCAGTGTTGCTCAGGTTCGCTTTAGCTATCGATAAACATCAATGTTAGCTATCGATAACGATTTGCATGGTAAGCGGTTGGATTTGAACTACAAATATTTCAAATTTGGTTTTATTTTTATTATAGCTGATAAATGTTTTGTATAATGGACGCAATAATATTAAATACATAATACAAAATTGGGACGAAACCAAAAACTGATAATGGCGTTACATATAGATAGACTTTACGCTTATGCTACAATTATACAATCGTTCGTTGGTAAATCCAATAGAAAAAACAGATAATCAAATATATATATCTATAAAGTTTTTGTGTGTGTTTTGTTGTCAATATATATGCTCTACTACTTATCTGTATATAATATATAAGGTCACTTGCTTATGTTTTTTTTTTTTTTGCATATATGTTCAATTCGCTGAGATTACTTGAGTAATGACGGAATGTGTTGCTGATTAAAATCTAAACGAGACTTAAGTTTGTGTGTTTTTTGTTGTGTTTGGAAAGCTGTGCGCTCTGCAAACTAACTCGGACGGTTTGTTTGTTTGTTTGTTTTCGTTTTCCTTATTGCCTAATTAATAGCTGAAATTATGGACTGCTATTCTGTCTAGTTGTTGCTGTTATACAAAAATGCGGTGATAAACAATAAGGCGCTCATTACCAGCGCCGTATTGATGTTGTGGGCGTGTCGCGTATTTGCCGCATTTCTCGTCGTTTTGCCCATTTGGAAGCGTAGCGTTGGACTGGACATGCGTCCATCGCCGCCATTGCTGTAGGCCAGGACACGCATATTGTAGCTCTTACCGGGCGTCAGTGTATCGATAAACGACTCCAGTTTCTGTCCAATAGGCACTATCGAATTGTTGGCAGTTATCATGTTCTGATCCGTCTCCCAAATGCGCACCTATGAATATGCATAGATTGAATTAGTTTTTGCAAAGGTTTCATTTAGTCAAAGCCAACCTTATAGCCCTCAATGGGCTCCTCATCCTGCGCTGGCGACACATAACGCCACACAACGCGCACCGTGGACGGATTTATGCCGTAGACATGCACCGATGATGGCGGCTTTTGCGGCGCCTTGCGATAAGTGCGCTCTAAAAATGTATAAATAAAATTAGATTATATTTCACTACTGATCGTAGATCATTGTGTATATATGTTTGGGGCACCTTCAAAACGTTCGCTTTCGGGTCCCTCGCCCGCCGCATTGTAAGCCATGACCTTCACAAAGTAATACGTATCCGGCTGCAGACCCACAATCAACGCCCAGGGGCGTGTCGTACGCGACAGATAGTAAACGGCGTCCTCCTCCTGATGCTCGGTCTTCCAGTACTTTAACTGAAATTACAAAAATCACAGGGTTATTTGAGTTTAGGTAAGATCCGATTGGGTCCGTAGTGATTTGGATTCTTCTCTATTTCTTGACTCTAGTGGGAGACTTATTAGATCGATTAGGCTAATCCCTCTCGGTAGGAGCAAAAGAAGTTCAGAAGATAAATTATATAATTATGTTTGTAATATTTACCCTATGTCCAATGAGCTTGCCACGAATATTCTCGCGCGACATATCGATGGGACTCCAGGACACATTGAAGCAGGTGGAATTGTAGGCCAGGGCGAATGGTTTTTGTGGCGCCACTTGTGGCATATCCTCTGCCGAGTGTATGACAATCGTTTCGCTCTCCGGTCCCTTGCCAATGCTATTGATGGCCTGCACTTTAACCTCATACTGTGTGTAGTAGTTATTCAGGGGTATATTGACGACTGCCATGCCCAGATTTTCCTGCTTCTTAATGACATCCGATGCCCATTCGAGGGCACCTTTGAGCTTCCAGAATACCTTGTAGTGTATGCCATGACTATGCTGCTCCTGCGGCAACAATGGCTCCCAAGTGATGGTCAAATCACCGATCTTGCCACCACCACCACCCACCTTCCGTGGTGCAATATACGGCTTATCCTCGTAGGTGCTGTAAATGGGTGACGGTGTCGATGGGGTGCCAATGCCCAAATCGTTGACAGCCGTCACACTGAACTCGTACGAGGACCACGGCGTCAAATTGGTCACCTCCGCCTGCTGTCGCGACGTATACCGATCCACTTCACGCGCCAGCACATGCGTGGACACGTTCGTCCAGGTGCGATTCCAATTGGTGCGTCCCAGTATGTTGTAGTAGTGTATGGGGCGACCATTATTGACACCATCGACCCACTCAATGATGGCCTTCGTCTTGCCAATCTCGATCACTTGAACGCCACCAGGTGCACCCGGTGCACCCTCAATAATCACATTTGTCTTCGTGGTTATCTCATTCACAGCGGATTGAACAACGCATTCGTAATCGCCAGCATCCCGCATCGTTGTGTTGTGCACCGTCAAACTGTTCCAATCCACAATCTGCAACAGTGCAACAGGGAGAGTTAATAAGGATCAACAATTGATACTATTTAATACTCACAATACGCTGAGTGCCGTCGTGATCGTCGCGCAGAATCTCGCCATTGTGCTTCCAAACGTAGGCAATGTCCAGCAGCTCATCGTAGGCAGCCTCGCAGTGCAGATAGATCAGATCATGCTCCCGGGAAACAATGCGCTGCGGCGGCGTCTGCACAAATCGAATCTCCTCTGCAATAAATGCGAATAGCTAAAAATCAAATTTAACTAAAAATATACAAAAACTTACGCAGCACAATGACGCGAGCATGGGATTCATCTTGACCCGCCTGATTGGAGGCAATGCACGAGTACATGCCCTCATCATCGCGAGATGTGGGTGAGATGATGAGCGTGCCGCTGGGCAAGATGCGACGATGTCCACCCGAGCCCAACAATTGCCCATCCTTTTTCCACTGGAATTTGGGACGAGGCGCTGCCTCCGGATTGCAGACAATGGTCGTGTTGCCATTGTAGACGGCATAGATTTCGGATTCGAGTGGATGTTTCTTGAACGATGGCTTCATGGAGAGCACACGCAACTGGGCCGACGAGAAGGATGTCTTGAGCTGATTCTGTGCACCGCACTGATACATGCCCTCATCCTTCTCCCTCTCCAGGAATTTAATGGTGAGCACATTGTCCTGGATGACATAACGATCCCGATTGATGGTCAACGGATCGAGACGCTCGGCGTTCTTATACCACGTATAATTCGCATCCGGAATGGAGAAGGCCTCACAAATGAAGGTAACATCGCTATTATAGTCCTTAATCATATCCTTCAACGGTATCGTGAATTCCGGTCGCATTTGTATATTGATATAAATGGATTTCTCGAGCGTCTTCCGGGGATTTGTAATGCTACACGTATACTGGCCATTATCATTGGTCGTGGCATTCTTGATGACCAGCACGCGGCCATAACTGATTGTGTACGCATTGCGCTGCAGCGGCTGACCCTGACGTGTCCAATTATACGAGGGTATAGGATACCCAAAGGCCATGCACTCCAAACGAATCTCATCGCCCGCGACGGCCGCCTCGGGGAAGACCTTCGGGAAGGTGTTGGCAAAGATCAGCGATTGATAATTACTATTTGGAGTGACGCGCAGCGGGAAAAACGGTCCATTGCGGCCCGTATCCGAGACGAGAGTCTGAACCGTACACGAATAGTTGGCACGGTCCACGGTCTCGATGAAGGAGAAGTACAGGGCGCCATCGTATGAGACGAACACACGCTGATCCTCTTCGACGAAATTGGGAAAGTAGTCACGAGCCCAATAGTATTTAATCTCCGGATAATGTTGCGGCGGATCACAGAAAATCGACTTGCCCCAATTCATTTCACTCGTCTCCGCCGATCGCTTCAAATTGAACTCCATAATGAAGCCGAAGTTTAGATGGGCACTCTCCGAGCGGACACGCCCAAATTTATTCTCCGCAACGCAATGATAGGAGCCCTGATCGAGGGCCTGCTTGGGCTCATAGATAATCAGATTGCCACCCGAGATGGTATAGCGATCGACGATCAACGGTTCAATTTTGACATATTCCAGCGTGTCATTCATATAGACCTCGCGATACCATTCGTAGGTGGGCGTTGGATAGCCACCCGCCAAGCAACTCAATGAGACATCGTTGATCAGGCGATTCTTGTTCACATCGTAGGTGGTGTCATTCGGCTGCTTCACAAAGTACGGACCACGTGGTATCCGCTCCAGATCACGTATGTCCAGGCCATAGGTATAGGGTCGCTTATCATCGAGCTTAATGTTCACATTGTCGGGATTGTAGAGCGCCTTGGATTCGCATATAAACAGATTCAGTTCGATTTCGTGGGCAGGCATAAACATCCAGCGATCTCGTTTCTTGGAGTACGCATAAACCACACGATCCCGATTATAGCTATTGTCGCCAAACGGCTGATTGGGGCCTAAAAAAGAAATGGTACAAATGATGTTAAAAGGGATTTACTTTATTGAGTTATTCTCCACTTACCGAAGAAGCCACGCAAATTGTTTTGGTTGCGCTGATTGACATTATTGGGGCTCGTCTGCGAGTTGTAGTATTGATTGGGATTATTAAAGTTACGATTATAGTTGGGATTATTGGGATCGTTTTGCACGAGAAAGCGATTATCATTGAGATCCTCATTCTCCAGAGCCTGCTGTTCGTCGAAGGCAAACGAATCCTCAATTTGCACCAGTTGCGTGCTATCATCATTCACCCAGTTCTGTGGACCCGTTTGCCTGGCAGAGATAAAGAAACGATTCTGTCGCTGATTCTGCAAAATGAGATTGGTCAGAATGAAGGCGTGCTTCTCCACATTATCCACATTGATCAGATCCGATGTGTACGCCTTGCATATCTTCTTGGCCTCCGCCCAATTGCGCTTTGGGGAGCGGATAAAACGATAGCAAGTCTGACGATATGAGATCCAATGTTCTGGACAAAAGTTATTCTCATCGCTGAAGATGTCCCGATAACCACCCAAGCCAGCATTACTGGTCACCGTATTCCGATTGAAGGGATCGTATTGGGGGCCCACATTTCCAATGCTGCCGGGTCCACCAATTTTAACGCCGGTGCCGCCGCCCAACAACTGGCGATTGTTATCAAAACTATTATAGTTGTTGTAGTTGTTCTGATTGTTTGGCTGATTGTTGAAGTCCAGCAGGGGATTCTCGTATTGTGTTGTGTCCGGATTTTGTTGCTGACCCGTGTAGAGTGGATTATAGCGTGGCACATAATCCTTGTTGTAGCTGGGCTGATAGGATTGCGGCTGCTGCAACTGCGGCTGCGTTTGTGGTCCCAATTGTTGTTGACCCAGTTGCTGTTGCTGTTGCATTTGTTGTTGTTGTTGTTGCAGTTGTGACTGAGTCGTCGTTGCCAGTAGCAACACTAAGCAGGCAATTAACCTGCTGCTGCTCCTTGTTGACATCGTGACTTGGTTTAATTTCGTATTTCGAGTCCAATGCAATTGGTGAGAATTGCTCCAGCTGGCGTTGCGTTCGATATTAAAGGCACATTTTTCGGTTTTCAGCAAAATTCGTAGTTTCTAAAAATAAGCATAGAAATTGGTAAATTGTTTATTTGCAAAATTCGATTTATGATTCGTAAACATTTAAACAATCTCAGCCAAATCAGTCAGTTGTGAGTGACGATTAATGCTGTACAGTTTTAACTCGCTATGGGGAAATTATAATTATAAATAAATAAATATTAAAGGCTTTATTTTAAATATAAGTTTGAAATATATATTGAAATTTAAAATATGCCATTTAACAATTATTTATTATTTGTAAATAAATATATATAAATTAATATTTCTTAAACACTTTTAACCTGACATTAATTATTATATATAACAATAATTAACACACACAAAAATAAGAGACTTATGAAAATTTGAATATTTTGGGATTTTGAATCATCGATTCTAAGCGAAGTTTTCCAATTAATATCACACACATGCAAGCACTCAATTGTGTATGCGTGTGTGTGTGTTAGGCGTGGTTTATAGTTGGTTTAATTACAAAACAATTAATTAACCAAATTAATTGAATACAAAACTAACAGACTAAAGCCGATGTATATTAATTCAATGTATTTTTAAGCACTTGCTGTTTGTATTAAACACGTTTTAGAATTGAAGAAGCCGCCGCCCCATTTGAGAAAAGCTGCGCTTAGTCAACAAAACAACCAAAAAACCACACCTTAAAAAATTTCGAGCCACCAACTTGTGGGCCACAACTGTCGCTTGTCACACTCTGCTACCTGATTAATAACGGATACTGCGCTTAAAGTGCAGTTTAACTAACCAATTGTGCATAAGTTAAACAGTAAACACTTTAAAATTATATGTGAATCAAAAGAAAAACAAAAAACTAGGCACAATTCCAACAATAAGTGGCAGTTAGATATGCGCAAGCCACGATTAACAAAGCCGATAGCCGATAACAATTGCATGCAACTCGTGATGCAGGGTGGCCAGCATATTGCAGTGCTCGTATGCTGGCATGACACCTAATAAGAAAATAAGCAGCTGGTGCTCTAGAATTTTTTAAATAATTGTTATAGTCAGCATCAGTATCATAATTTCTAAATTATTTTAGTCACATATTTTCCCTTGAGTGGCAACTGATCGCTGCTCTTTAAATATTCGATATATTTGAACGCGACTCTATCGATATATCGATAGTTGGGCAACAACAAACTGATTCGTGTACTTATCGAATTTCATGCGAGTGGTGATGTGTAATAAGCCAAAAGTTTTGCTCATATTTTGAACAAAAATAAAAACACACAACAAAGATGAACTACAATCCAAATGCGGGTATGCGGAATCGTAAGTGGGAGAATTGTAAGGAACCAAGCTACGACCAACGCAAGTATTCTCAGCCTAAAAAAAAATGCAACACAAAAAATGACACACAAAAAGTGCATATTGCTGCTGAGAAAAACTCAGAACCGCCGACAATTAATTAAATATTGTTACCTTTACTTTAGTTAATTATGTGTTTGTTTTGAGCATTTGTTTGTTAGATTTCTATTTACTTTTCTTTGATTTGTTTTGTTTAGTTTGTTTACTGCGTGTGTTTGTAGCTTGATTTTTGGCACTTTTCACTCACTTTTTAAACTTGCTGCCAGCCAAAATATAAATTTGTCTCTGATTTCCTAAATGAATTTAGCAGCAGGCGGCGGACGCGCTCGCCCCATCAAACGGGTCAGCGATTTAAATGCGATGGGTCCACCAATCGCTGGCGGCGGCGGCTCTGCATTTATGCAGCCAACTGCGGCACCAACAATGTTTGATCCTAATTTGTACTCGGCACCACAGCAACCACATCAACAGCAACAGCAGCAGCAGTCGCAACCACAGCAACCTCAACAGTTGAACAATAATTATGGCTATAATTCAGCACCACAAAATTATGGCTATGCTGCAGCACCACAACAGCAACCACAACCAGGACTAAATTCTTATGCTGCACCGCAGCAGCCGCCTCCATTTGGAGCTCCTCCTGGTGCTGCTCATCCTGGACAACCAGCAGGTGGCGCCCCAACTCAATATCCACAATTTGCCATGTTTCAGCAGCCAATGGTGCAGGATATGGCCATGGAATATGGCCAACGTTTGGCGGATCAGGGCAAACAGCTGGTGGAGAATCAATTTGAGAAATGGGTGCCAGTTGCCAAATTGAAATACTATTTTGCTGTGGATAATGCGTATGTGGGTCGCAAGCTGCGTCTCCTCTTCTTTCCCTACATACACAAGGTGAGCAAGGACAAAATATGATATATATATACAAATAGATCTGAAGACAGGATCGCTTTTTGGGTTATCGGTTGCTGATAAAGTTTTCCTGAATAATTAAAGAAATTAATGATTTAAGAATTTTATGGTCTGATGAATCCAAAACTGGTTTATATGGTGACAGAGGGTCTCGACAGTGTGTATGACAATCACCTAGCACATAATCTGTTTCAGATCTATAAAAATTATAATTATATTATTTCTAACGTTTATCCACAAGCATAAATTTTCAATTTTGAGTAGGTCTCTGGGAAAACGATTTATTTAGAAATAGGCCACAAATTCGGTAGACACACCTTGACCCATCTCTATGTGGCGGTTATTTCACACATCATATATAGGTTTTAGAAATATTATTTAGCCCTAGGGAAAGCTAGAAGTAATCACCACTATTCCACCAACATTATCTATTATATATCTATCTATTTGCATTTTACAGGACTGGTCGCTGAAGTATGATCAGGAGCATCCGGTGCAGCCGCGTTATGATATTAATGCGCCCGATTTGTATCTGCCGACGATGGGCTATATAACGTATGTAATTGTTGCCGGGTTGTTGTTGGGCATGCAGAATCGTTTCTCGCCGGAACAGTTGGGCATTCAGGCATCGAGCGCGATGGCTTATAGCATTTTTGAGCTTGTCGTCTATTCGATATCGTTGTACGTGATGAATGTGAAGACGAGCCTGAAAACACTGGATCTCCTGGCATTTACGGGCTATAAATATGTGAATATTGTCGTCTGTCTGCTGATCAGCACGCTCTTCTTTCGCTCCGGCTATTTTATGACCCTCGCCTATACCAGTTTCTCGTTTGGTTTCTTTCTGGTGAGCTTAACTATTTACTTTGATTTGTTTAAATTTATTTGATTTCTAAATTGATGCATTTTTCAGTTGCGCACGCTGCGAACCAAGTTGTTGCAGGACAACACTCCGACGGCGCCCAGCGGTGCCATCAACTATGATCCCTATGGCAATCCGCAGCAATTCGATTATAGCGGCGGACGGAAGCGAAAATTGTATTTCCTATTTATTGTGGTTGCCGGACAGGTGCTGTTTGCCTATCTGCTGTCCAAGCATCTCTATCTGCCCGGCACGGATCCGTTGGCCACGCTAAAAGCGCTCTAAATAAATGTTTAGCATAATTTCTCTTTTTGTATAACTCTCGTTTGAATTAACCGGGCAATGATATAAAGAACACACTCATCTCTGCACACATATATATATATACATATAGTGCAATGTGTGTGTGTCTAGTATATACTCTCAAAATCGATGCGTTTAAATGTTTCCAATGCCAATGCAAAAATCATTTCCAAAATGTTAAATCTTCTGCGTAGTCTACGGGGTTGGAGGACTAAAAGTTTCTTAGGAGTTAGCGAACATTCAATTTTTGAGATTTGCCGATGTGAATGCATGTGAAAAAACCATATTTTTGTTAACAAACAAATTAACACAATTTTATAAATAAACCATGATAAAATGATGAAAGACAATTACGATTTTAAACCCTTGGAATATTGATCTGGAATATTTGATTAAGCGAATTAAAGCTTCGATTCTATCAGGGATGGGAAAAGAGTTTTAACCGGAATCGCTAACCGAAACACAAAATAATATTAAATTATAAATATTAATATCAACGCAACTGAATACCGAAAATAATTTTAAAACCATTCATAATCATAAACCGAAACATAAATTCGTCGTAACCTCCAAAATCGTATTGTTTCTGATTCGGTTCGCTGCTCGAATCAAGCTTGAATAATTTTGATTCGTCAGATTATGCTTCACTATTTTTTTTGCCCGATTCATTTATGAAATTCGCAGATTTTAGTTGAACGAGTTTAAAACTATGGATATAGCTCTTAATCAGTATCACTATCCGAGTCGATACAGCTGTCTGCATCTATCTGTCAAAGTTAGTACTTCAGCTTATGCACATATCTGTCGTAGACAGCCGGATCTGACCACTATATCCTATAGCTGTTATAAGAACAATATGAAAAATGTGTTTATTAATATATCGATAATGACTCCATCCAGAAAGAACTCATCATTATCCGACTACTATATCACTTAGCTTTCCAACTAAACAATTGTGGAATATTATTGATTGCAGCTAGGCGAGAAACAGGAAACAAATAAATAACATTTTTTACAAAGTACAAATTTTCAAAAAAATTTCGAACATCGGATCAAAATTTGGATGTCAACAGGTAGACTCAGGTTTACAGGGGTATATCTTGTGTTTCTTCGACCGATTATGTAGAACAAGAGTCCATGCCATATCTAGGCTGCTCAACTCAGTCAATGCAAAATATTCGAATTATAAATATAAACTTTGTGCTATAAAAAAAGCAGGTTTTCATTGAATTTTTGTTTTATATATAGTATATATAGTTTTTATTGAAATTTTTAGTCTTCATTACTGTAACGTGTTGTTGTTGTTGGTTGGTTGGTTGGTTGTTAGATTCTTTGTTTTGCATTTATTTTATTTTATTTTATCTCAACATTGCCTCGATTTCTCTGCCTGACTTAAGGGCTACGTTTTTCATTTTGTTTTTTTCGATTTCTATATGTTTGTTGTTGATCTTGTTGGAAATTTGTCACTAGTTTACACACGCGCAACGAATTTTGCATTTTATAAAATATATAGGCCTGTATGAAATATTTGCAATTTTGTTTTTTTGTTTTTGTTTGCATTTTAGTCTAATTTGTTTTTGGGTGTGTGTGTGTGTATGTTTATTGTGTGTAATTTATTTGTATTTTTTATATTTATTATGTGTGGCTGGTTGACTTTGCACTCGAATAGCGGTGAAAAATAATTATAATTATGATAATCATTGTAACGATAACAGTTTTCCTACAATTAGGTTTTTTAGTTTTCGTTCTTTTTCGTGTTTTGCATTTGCATTTGCTCTTCGCATTTCTCATCTATCATTCATCATTTTTTATGTTTCACTTTTCATTTTTATTTTTCATTTATTTAGTAAGTAATGCAGACTAATAATTAGTTTTCATATAGTATAAGTAGTTCGTTAGTTGTTGGGGCCTCAATTGCAACTCAGTACCATTAGCACAAATGTGAAAAAGTTTTGCATACAAATTTCGCTAGCTTAGCTTTTGTTGTTGGGTGTTTTTGTTGTTTTTTATAAGTTGACTAATGCAAAGTGTGTGTGTTTGTGTGTGTGTGTTGTTTTTTGCAGTTGTGTTGTGTTGTGTTGTGTGTGTGTGTGTTTTTTATTGTTAAATGTGTGTTTTTTGTGTATTATGCTAGCGCTTAGTAAATAGTTATAAACATGCTTTGCTTTGTTTTTAACAAATTCCACGTATTAAAAATAATACATTTACAACTAATAATAATAATCCAAATTTGAATATGTATATATATGTGTATATATAGATCAAATACTATATATGCATGTATATTGTATTCATATAAAGGTTTTCTTTCGCTTTTGTTCTGTCGCCTGCTGTTGCATATATTTATATAAATCGTAGTTATGTTTTACACAACTATATCTCGTATATTTTTTATTATTATTAATATTTCAAGTGTTTGTTTAAAAAAAAAACGAAATATTTGCAACAAAACGTGGTTTACAAAAAAAAAATAATAATAGTAATAATAATTAAAGAATTAAAAACTCTGCCTAAGTTTGGAAATACATAATTTGAAATCAATCGCTAGCTCTAACCTAAATCACCTACTGCGCCCATCGCCGTCGCCGTCGCATCTGCATCTGCATCCGCCTCCTGCTGCTTCATCTGCTGCTGCTGCTGCTTGACAAGATTACGCTGATAGTTGACCGCATTCATTTTACCGAACTATATTACCGTGCCGCCCGGCGGGGGCGCTACTGCTTGACTCGGCGACGACAAGTGCTGCGCAACGTGCTGTGTCAAAAACAAAGAGAATCAATATTAAAATATGTTTTTTAAAAGTCTTCTAGCCGAGAAAATCCGACTAGCAAAAAGTTGATAAAGTTTCCAATTGCCTAAAATACATTTGTAGATACTTAAAGTTCATGTACAATAATAAAAAATATATATTAGCTAGATGTAGAAAATCTGCTAAATTTAAAATTAAGTTTTTCATCAATTATTTAATTATCTAAAATATATAAAAATATTCAGCGCACAGATCTTTAATGAAATTAGTTTGCTATTTTCAAAAACTAGCGCAAATTAAAAAACGACAGATCTGTCCACAACGGCAATACTGTTGCTCAGGATATAGGAATTGGAAATCGATACTTGTCGATAAGATATTAACTAGAAAAACTTCTTTCAAATTTTAGGTACCTGACTTTTAAATATATGAGAAATATATGTTCAATTCGCCTTAAATCGATTGTATATTGAAGAATGCTGAGATGTGAATTGGAAATCGATATTTATCGATAATATAAATATATGAGATTACTCAACAAATATTCATAAGGGATGAAAGGAAGGCGTTAAAAATATGACTTGGCATTTTCAAGACCAAATCGGAGATTTGAGTTCATCAACGTCACGATCATGAATATAAATACATGATTCATAAATTTATATACTATATATAACTACAAAATATACTATATAATATACTAATCTATGTTGATCATCGTTTTGCAGACTACCCACTGCCTTACCGTTGTGTGTCCCGGCCTCGCCCATGTGTAGATGAACCCATCCTGGCATGCGGTCAAAAAGCAATCCTCGCGAAATATCAACGCCGTTAGCCGTTCGTGGGCAATCTTCTTGCAGACGAGCGGCTCAAGCAGCGGACACTCCTCGAAACGTGGACACGCCGGTGTGCCAATCAGTTTCATGGGATCATAACTGCCGCAACTGGAGGACGACGATTGCGCTGCGTTTGCCAACGAAGAGTTATGCGACGATTTGCTCAACTTGAGCGAACCGAAGCTATGCGATGTGGCACTGCTGCCAATGGCACCACCAGGCGGCTCACCCAACGCCGTCGAGTTGGCGAAATTCGTGGAGCTGCTGTTGTTGCTGCCACTGCTCCGATTGTTGTTGTGATGATGATTGTGGTTGCCGCTGGTATTGCTGTTGCTGTTGTGATTATTGTGTTGATTATAGTTCTTTAGCATGCTGATGGCCTTGCGATGCTGGCGATGATTCGTTGTGCCCTCGAATCCACGCTTATCCGAGTTGCTCAGGAAACTGAAGTTGGACAGACGCTGGGTGAGACTGTTGAAGGCGCTGAAGCTGCTGCTGCTGTTGCTGTGGTTGCTACTGTTGCTGCCGGCGGCTGTGTTCGATTTGGTCGAGCTATTGGAATTCTTGCTATTATAGCCAGATGTGGAGTAATTGGAATTGGAATTGTTGCTCATGCGCTGACCACTGTTGCTATCGATGCTATCCGATTTGGTGGCACTGATGCAATTGGGAAATTTGATCGAGTTGCTGTTGCCGCGACTAGTCGCTTTCGATGCCACTGCGGGTGGCGCCGCCGCCACTGACATCGCTGCTGTTGTGTTAGTTGTTGAGGGCAACGGTTCTGTGCCGTCACAGGAATCATCTGGCGGCGTATTGGCATTGGATGATTGCGAGGATATTGTGCAGTTGGCCGTTGAGAATTTACTTGAACTGCTATTGCTATGCTGCTCTGCCATTGGAACATTTGTTGTCTCTCGGATGGGACTGCAACTGCCGGAATTATCGGCAAATTGCCCGCCAGCCTGACCGATGGCAATCGGTCGTATCACTTTGATGCCATCAGCGGCTTCAATGCCGCCATTCATGAAGCCACCAACGCCGCCGCTGTTGCTCTCGTTTAGCTGTGTGCTATTCACACGCTGTCGCAACGTTGTCAACGGATGCCGGAGCACATCTTCCGTAATGTCCCACAAACAGATTTGCGTATCCTGACTGACCGAACCCAAGCGATAGCTAATGGCCAGTTTGTCCGGCGCCAGCGCCGCCGACGATGCATCTGAGCGAAATGATGCCGAATGCGGATGCATTCGTGTCGTATGCAATGACAACGGCGTGGAATTCTTATCGTAGCCCTCGAAGCCACCATTCGCCGTGGAATCGCCCGAGAAGCGTTCCTCGCGCGTCGCCGTATATTCATTCAATTGATTCTCATCGTCGCTGAAATCACCGCCATCCCAATTCGTGTATGATGTTGTATAGGGGTCAAAGGCCACCACGGAGACCCAGGAACGATGACCCTGGCCACGGGCAACGACACGTCGCTCGTGGAGGGACCACACTGTGACGAGATCATCCTCGCCGCCAACGACAATGTATTTGCCGTCGGGTGACCAACAGACACATAGGAAGCCACCGAAATAGGAACGTGCAATGCCCAACAGCTCCATGGTGTCATAGTGAAAGACACGCAGGAAGCCATCCTGTGAGACGAGCGCCAAATTCGTGCCGCACGGCGAAAAGCACAGCTCATTGATGCAACAATTGTCGGTGCTGAAGACCCATTTGTACAGCGGATTCCTCGTCGATTTGGACTTGCAGGTGAGTATCGTATAGCCGTCGCCCACTTTGAATGGTTGATAGCTGGGCGCTGTTGCCGCACAAGGCAGCTCCTCGTTATACAAATACAGATGGCCCGACGAATGCGAGGCGAGAAACAGATGCGGCGAATTCGGCAGCCATTTCAAACACGTCACTTTGGTCTTGTCAATCAGGCGCTGCACATTGAAGGAATTTATTAATAAATATTTCAAAACATATATTATATAGTTTATAAAAAGAGTGTCTGATCGATACATGGATAAGTTGCAACTTCCACTTCAATTCGTTCGATCGTTCATATACATATATATACATATATATAAACACTCAATTGAGAATCACGCTCAAAACTAGAAAGTTTTTCTTGTTTTTGGAATTCATTTTTGATTATAAATAATCATAAAAATATATAATATAACTTAGCAAAAAATCTCTGCATTTTACAAATATACTTTCAATTAAAATGCAGTGAGTTTTTTTGCTGAGTGTATAGATTTGCAATATTCACCTCCTCATTGAACAATTTGCGCAGCTCGCGTGGACCTGGTGAAACCAGCTGGATTTGACCCGTTGTGAAACCAACCAGGAGTGGTGCTCCAGTGGGCGTGGCTGCATTCGCATTGAAATCGTGACAGCTGGGATTCGTGCCCTTGTAGAACTTCTTATCGATGGGTTTGCTCATCTCGGTGCCCTGCAAAAACCACATACAACATAATTAACACATCGAGTTTAATTTAGTCATATTACAAATCACAATTTATATATTTCCATAATTACTTGCAGCTGAGGAATAAACCTCATTTTTGCAAGTTGCTAGTTTCTATATGGGAAACTGACCTCAAGAAGCATTTCCTCGTCATAAAACTCGTTTATATTTACCCATTATTTAATCAACAATTAGTTGGAAAAGAATACAATTCGAATTTGCTATTCCATTTTGTAGTAAATATTTTCACCTGCTGCAGAATATTATGCCAAATTTGGGTATTCCTTAAAATATTTTGTATATAAAACTGCATCATAAGATTCCTCGATAAACAAATACTTTCAAGAACATTAATAACTTTTCAATATTATTGTTATGGGGGAAGGGCTAGATTCATTGCACTTCTGTGTTGTGTTGGGCGTTTCTTTGAGTTCAAAGTTGACCTGATATTATATCTTTAATATATATAGTATAGTTTTCCTATTCCTATTCCTATTTTATATTCTGGCTTAAATCATTTCTTATACATTACATTCATTTTCTAAATTGAGCATCAACCTTGAAATGATTCCAAGTTTTAGTCACAGTCACTTAATTAAAATCAATATTAGTTAAACAGAGTCATAGTTTCTAGAGACTTTATCTTGGGAGGGTATACAAATTAGCACCCGTTGAGCAAATTAGCGGCTTGTTCATGATTTGACGTTGAGCACCTGATGCCTCATCAAATGCAAGTTTAAGTTTAAGTAATTTGTGTGCAACTTAAAACAAAGCAAATTTCCTAAAACTGCAGCGGAAATACTAAGGAAATCGCAACAGCTGCTTCGGCAAATAACAGAGAGGAAAAATTTAATTGATATGCAGCTTTAAAAAGGTGAAAATTTGCTTTGAACTAGAAATATGAAAAATTCTTAGTGGTTTACTTTTAGGAAAAATTGGTTGCATGAAACTTTTCATACACAGAATAAAAAAAAAGATAGTTGCGAAAGTTGGGACTATTTGAAGAGTTTACCCGATGGGCAGAATAATCGCCTATGTTATTCTTAGAATATTACATTTACAGAATATTATATATAAATAATAATAAATAATGCATTTGCTCCAATTTAAAAGAGTATTTAAGCGAAAAACGCACAAGTTCGGATATTTTGCGTTGATATAAAGTTGCCTTCGAGCGTAATAAACACATTTAAATATAAGCTAAGCAAGCGAATTGATCAACAAAAACAACAATAACAACTAAATAATAGCAACAACTGCACAGAGAGAGAGAGAGAGAGAGAGAGAGAGAGAGAGAGAGAGAGAGAGAGAAAGAGAGAGAGAGAATTGGAACAAATTAAGCGATTGTGTTTGGGCAGCGTTTTTATGTTTGCCATGTGTGCCATGGGTAAACTGGATACATTGAGGAGGGGAAAAGAGAGCGGGAACAAAGCGTCGCAGGCAAACTTAGGGGAGGCCTATATACTGAGAAATAATAATAGTTATTCTAATGAGTGGAAAATGCCACACCACAAAATAAGATCTTTCTGTTTTGATCTGGTTTCAAAAGGATACTTTCTTTAAATATGTATTCACTTGACTTAAATGAAGAACTGGATCACCTTTAGCAAGATATTTAGCACAGAAATTAATTAAATCAATAACTGTATTACTTGAAGCAAGATATTTGATTGTTATGTGAAGCAGATTATCAAATCGTTAATCTAAACGAAGAGTTTACAATTCAGAAATAGATTGCGTGATTTGAGGTACTTAAGATCTAAAAATCGAAATCATCTCAAAGAAAGTACTTCAGTTTTTCGTTTAAGAACTATACTTAGTCAAGGATAAAGATCCACAACTTTGAAATACTTAGCAAAATCGAACAAATATAGGGCGATTTTTTCTGCGAGTGTAGCCTAACTAAGCAGCCAATTGTTGTGATGGAGGCGTGGCGAGGGGTGCTGACGAGCCGAAGGGGTTGTATTACATGACTGAGAGGAAATGCGCTTGCTTTGCTCGCTTATCAGCTGGCCGCACACAATAGATGATAAGCTTTGCAAGATCTAAAAAAAATATATATATATATATATATGTATATATATATATATGCCACATCACCTTTGGAAGTGTGAGAAAGAGACAGATAGAGATGGATATGGAGATAGATAAACGAAATTATGCAAATTTTGAAAAGTTGATAATTGATTTGCTGCTCACCTTTTTAACGCCGCGAAATGCATAGACATACAGATCACGTCCAAAATTGAAACAGATGCGATCACCGCCAACAATCTGTTGATTTGTGGGCAAACCATTTTGATCCAAGACGCAGCCACCGTTTGTCATCGAGTGCATGGAGATGCCGCCGCCCAAGCGGGCGTCCACTGTGCTGCTACCGTTATAATTGCTATCGCCACTGGCGCCGTTAGAAGTTGCAGCAGTTGCTGTTGTTGCAGCTGCTGCAGCAGTTGTTGGTGTTGCAGGTGTGGTTGTTGTTGCGCCATTTGATTGTTTATCACTCGTCGTTGTTGTTGTTGCCGGCGTTGCCAGATCGCTGTTAGTGTTGTTTTTATTTGGATTTGGCAGCGTCACAAATGAAACACGCACCTGAGGCGAACTTTGATTGTTGCTATAACCGACTCGATTTGGACGCGAATATTCCGATAAGGTGAGCAAACGATAGGTGCCCTCGCGCGTTACAAATTGCGTTTTCAGATCGTCCTTGACATTGCCATCCAGTTGATTGGCCATTACGTAGGCGTCTTCTTCTTACTCCTCTTACGCTTCTTACTCTCACACCTTCTTCTGACTCTCACTCCTACTGCTGCTTCTTCTTCTTCAGCTGCTGCTGCTTCCTCTTCTTTAGCTGCAGCTGCTTCCTCTTCTTCAGCTGCTTTTTCTTCTTCTTCAGCTGCTGCTTCTTCTTCTTCACCTCTTTCTCTTCACTTTATCTGTGTGTGTGTGTTGTAATTTAGTTACACACGCCGCTATTTGTTGTTGCTTGCATCACACACACACACAGAGACACACGCACACACACACACACACAGCACCTCAACCCATGCCGCGCACCTATACACTGACACACGCACACACTAACACTAACACACTGACACAAGTGTTTAGGCTACCTGCCGCTTAAAAATCGTTAAATTTCTGTTTTTTTGTTTGTTGTTGTTGTTGCGCGTTTGCTTTTAATGCTTGCGCGTTTGCTTGTTATAATTAGATTTAATTCTTCACTGCACAATTTACAAATTGCTCTGTGTGTGTCGTCGTCGTCGTTGTTGTTGTTGTTGCGGAATTTTTATTTTTCTCTTGCTTTGCCACTAACGTTTATCGATAGACGATTATTGCGAGCGCAGCTCACTTCAAGCATTAGCGCACCAGATGTTTAGCCTTGCAGCCCTGTTTTAAATACGATGTCTGGCAACACGAGCGCTTTGTTTATATTGCTTAAAATTTATCTGGCAGCATGACTGCAACGTCGACTTTGATTTGAAATTGGGCGCAATATTTTAAATTGAAATAAATTTCTCTTAGTTGCTGTGCTGAATGTTGAAAATTTAAGATTCAAACTAAAAATTCCTTTCCAAACGACATGTTTTACTTCGAGTTGGGAATGTGCCTGCTTTTGTGGACGTCGAGTGAAATGCATTTCACATGTCTGACCAAATTGGCCAAAGGCAATCTTTTGTTTCAGTTGTCTGTCTTTTTGTGCTATTTGCTGCTGCTCCAAATGAAGTTGCTGCTAAAACTTGTTGTTTTCTACATTTTCGGACACATTTCTTCTTTGCTGTTCGCTGCAATTTTTGGGGTTGGCTGTGGGAAAGTTTCCCTCTGATAGTTGCTGCCTGAAATTCTATTTCAACTTGACCATGAGTGGCATGCAATTTTCTAGACGAACTTAAAGTAATTTGTAAGATAAGATAACAGAAAATGACCCATGAAATATATGAAATTCACCTGGCTTTCTTATACATATTATTTAATTATTTTTAAATACTGTCTGAGGCTTTGTATAAATTTAAAAATTTAACGATCTGGCAGCACACTTGAACTCAAAAATGGAAAAAATAATGAGCAAAATCAGTTCAATCCAATTTCAAGCTAAGCACAATTTAGAAGTAGCGTGTGTGTGTGGGGTGTGTGCGTGTGTGCCATGGAATGGATTTGTCATGTCCAACTGAATTGGATAAGGGCAACGATTTTCTGTCTTTTTGTCTGCTTCAAATGCAGTTTCTCGCATTCCTCGCAGCTAACCGTTTTAAAAGGGATTTTTTGTTGTTGTTTGTTTGTTGTTGTCGCTGCTGCTGCTGCTGCCATTTCAGCCATTGCGGCATGCGTGAGTGGCATTCAACAAGCATACATACAATGCATACAGCTGCAGAAAATGTAATAGCATCACAATCACAAGAAATGCTTTCAATCGGTGACCTTTTTAAATTTTTAAGTTTAATGAAGGGCGATAGGTAAAACGAAGAAAATCATTTTCAAATTATTTACGTTTAATTACAATAAAAAAATTAAATTCTATGAAAAGGCAGAAAATAAATTATAAAAATAAAAAAACAATTTTATAAATGAGTACTTTTAATTATGAAAATTATAAATAAGTAAACTATAAATGATTTCTAAAAAGTGCGCTTCTTTGTGCCACTTTTCCTTTAAATGAAAAATAAATAAATTATATTTATAGCTATATGAAAATAATATTCAGTAGAAGTACTAAGTTTAGTTAGTTAAATTATTGTGGGAATACTAATAAAAAGTGGCTTTATTATTTTTTCCGCAGCTGTAAACACATATGCAACACATTGTTGCTGGCGGGGATTATTAACTAATTTGTTGTGGGATATAAGAAGCGCAATCAAGAACCGGCTAAAAGATAAAATACTCTAGCAGAAAATATTTATTTGTATTTAATCAAAAAGGAGACAGAATATTCCAGATGTTACAGCTTGACTAAGAGATACCCTGCAAATAGCTTTAAAATGCATAATAGGCTTGTTCAATAAATTAAATTAATTATATTTTAATTAAAAAATCCATGTTTCCTAACTGAATTTATGCAAATTTGTCTGAATAGTATCGGGGCAATGGCAACAGGGTTGCCAGATAGCTTGGATCACTTCTTTTTCGTTTCTTTTCTATGTATCTTTATAATTGCCTTTATTGTTATCGGAACTCGATTTGTATCGACATGTGCGATATTCGTTAAATTAAATTAATTTAATATATAATCTAGAACTGATATTGCAAAAACGTAATATTTTTGGTGCCAAGTCTAACATAGAAAGTATTTTTTCAAAAACCAGGGATTTTATTTTCTTAATTTAATATGCCTAATCTCCAATTGTTTTTTCATATGTTTAACAAAAAATCCAACATTGGATGTTTTGCTACTTATATAATTAATAAACTTCAGTATTTTTCATTTTCTAATTAATATAAACTATTATATTTAGCAATTATTTTGTAAAAAAAAATCTAGTTCTCAGGGCGATTTTTACTTTAGAACTACTTTTATTGCGCTTAATCGCCCTTCTGCCTGTGTCATACTTCTCAACAACTTTATTATACTCATTTTTAGCTCATTTTGAATGGGTTCAGTGCACTTCAACAATTGGCGACCTTGGATCAGCTCTTGAGAGATATCCATATGAAGAGTCTTTATTTACGTTTGTTTACATAGAAATAATTGCGATGAACTCTGAGCACTTCAACTGGTCTGTATATAAAAGCAAGTGCAACTGAGTCCAGCCAGCAACAGTTACAACTGTCGAGTGGATTTCACAGTAAGCATAATGCGGATTTCAGGTAAGATTTTCGCATTGACTTCACTTAAATTAAAAAAGTTTGACTTAATTTTGATCTCAGGGCTTCTTTTGCTCTTGGCCAGCTTTGGATTTTGCCTGGTCTCCCAAGGATTTGCCCAGTGCATCGACAACTATGAGCCGGGCTGTAAGCAGTTGGTGGAGATCGGACTTCCTCAACGACATTGCATAGATCCCACCAAATATTGGCTGTGCCTCGCCCTAAATGAAAAGGCCGTGCTGAAAAAGTGCAAGTTGAATACGGGCTTCGATGAGGAAGTTCGCGCCTGCATACCCTGGATAGTCTGGGTGTGGCAACCGTGCACAGAGCCACCAAGTCGTCCAACTGGCTGGCAACAATGTGAATAACATTTTAATATTCCTGAAATAAACGAGAATTGCATCTATATCTGCTTGATGTCTGTACACTCGGAAAAAAACCGCCTTCAATTTTAGAAAACCGCCCCAAGAACCAGAAAGTTTTTCTTTGGTTTTAAAAATAAAATTTTAAATTGCTTTTTGAATTTCATTTTTATAATAATAATTTTATTAATTTTATTATATGACAACTAAAATGGTCTACTCAAGAGCGACTAGAAGATTCCCTGAATTCAAATCAAGTTAATTTTTTGAAAGTCGTGGAATCAGAGTACTCTCTTTCAATTATTAAGAACTTGATTTTCAACTTCTTGTCTGCAGAATAATATATATTAAATATGGAATTTAAGTTTATGATAACCAGTTCAAATTTATCTCTTTGCATCAATTTAATATGCATTATACTTTCTGGATATTTATTATTATTGCTAAAAGTTTCCAAAACATAATAAATTTGTTAATATTTTTTAGTAGACTAGATGCAAACACATATTACATATTATACATTACATATGTTTAGCCAAAGCAACTCAACTTTTCATATAGTTTCTCGGCGCTGTTTTACAACTTTATTTTTCCACTTTCCCAACGCAAATGAGATAGAAAATAAAAAAATAGAAATAAAACTTTGTTTTCAGCTTTAGCATTTCCGAATTCATTTCCGTTGGATTAAGTCAAATTTTCAATGCTTTTTTTTTGGATTTGCTTGTAAATTTTATCAGTCGCCTGCTGCTGAGGAAGACAAGTGCCGATAAAAAAAACTGTTTATATGTATTTATATGGTGTAAACTTATTTACATTCATTTTTATGGGTGCAATGTTACGATAAGTGTTATCAGTTATCAGTTAAGTTGTGCGCATTGTCTATCTCATGATGATTCACTGCGTGTATTTCTAGCAGTGTATATATCAAAGAAGTTGTCAGCGCCAAGCAACACAATACCAAAGCGAGACAATTGCAGCTGGCAACCGACGTTTGACTTATGACATCAATTAAGTTGCCACACCCAAAATGGACGCCCACGCTCTGCGCCCCATCCCCCGGCCACGCCCCCGCCGACGCACATACACGCAAATCCGCAAGTGTTGATAGTTTCTGACAGATGAAATTAAACTGCTTGTTGGACGGCATCAAAAACATCTGCCATAAATCAATATTCATGCCACATGTGGCAAGTGGCAAGTGGCCCCGTATCCAATTTTGCACGCAAAAAAAATGCGCGAATGTTTTTACTTAAAGCAAGTTTATTGTGAAGGTCAACGTTATGAGAAGAGGTAGGTGTATTTCGACTTGAAGAAGGTTTTTCTTTCTTTTTTTAAGTTAAGTTCGACTTGCTTATCCTAATAGAATTCCAGCTGTTGAATACTTAGAGAAAGATACTTAGCTCTACTCATTAGTACAAAAGTAAAAACAAAGTCAGATTCTACAATCTACAATCTATAATCTATAATAAAAACTAAAATGGTTTGAAATCAGATTGTGAAACGGAACCGAAACTTTAGCGATTGAAATTCAGATATGGAATTGAAATCTCTTCTTTTTTAAAGACAGTTATGGAAGTCTGGATTATTAGTTTATACATTAACAAACAAGAAGCGAATAAAAAAATAAATATATATTGATCCAATTCGAGCCCTACCGGAATCAGAACAAAAATTCGATTCGATTTGACACCCGGCTTTAAGCTCATTTTAAGTGCAAACATTTTTGTAGTGAGTACTTTACTTGCATCAAAGAATATTACCCACTTATTTTACATATATTTAAGGATATTAAAGATGATATTTTAAATAGACATTTTCATTTTCGCGAACGTGACATTTTCCATGTTCAAAGTGCAATGAAAAAAAAGCTGCAGCATTTTGTTTGTCAGTTTTTCCGATTGCCTTTCAGCAAGTGCAGCAAACCAAAACGTGACCAAATGAGTAGCAATAAGAATAATAAAATAAGTTTTGTGCCCATTTCTCCCAGTGCATTTCCATCATACGTTGACTCTTGCTAACGGCTTTAAGCACAATAAAATCGACAAAAAGAAATGTACAATTTTTGATTATTTTATAGTCTGCATTTTTTATTTTTTTTTCGCATATCCTTTGGTAGTTGTCAGTCAAGTCCTTTGTCAGCTCCTGACATACGCACACACATCAATAAAACCAGTTGCAAAAACGAATTCCCAATGCGAATTTCTTTTTTTTTCAATTTTTTTTCATCTGTTTCAAACGAGAGCCGCTTTTTTCGATGCAAAAAATGCCTGAAATATTTGCATATAAAAGAACTCAATTTGTGAAAAAAATATGCGCGAATCACAAAATGTAACCGTAATTTGCAAATTGTAATTGCATCGAAACATATTTGTATTGAAGTTTGATTATAATTGGACTCTTACATCAAATTGGCCACAAATTAAAAAAAAGGATTATTGCTGAAAATTAGCCAATATCAATAAAATTTTATATACATTTATTTATTACATTAATTAATATGAACGACACAAAATCGAGAGGTGTAATTTGATGCGTTTTTTGTCAAACAGCCCAAAGCATAAACGCTGTCATTATAAATATACATAATGGAAAAAACCGAATTTGTAAGTCATAAAACTAAATAAAAAAACTACACATCAAATATAATAAAAATTTCACTCAAAGGATTTATGTTTCTGTGTCAGCAATTTAAATTTAATGACACATATATATATAAAAATAAATTAAAATTAAAAAGAACATAATAATGCCATAAATTTATGCAGTTCCCAAACATGAAAAATGGAAATTTTGCAATTAATAATAAAAAACATATATGGATGATGAATCCAAGAAATATTATTTTTAGCAATTGTTTCTCTTTTAGTTTTAATATTCTTTAACAAATTAATAATGAAAATAAATTAAATATTTCTGTGCAATCGCTTTTGGATGATGACATTAAGACATTAAGAAAATATATATACAAAATCAGTTTTAGGTATCACTGATCGGATCAGCAAAAGCTGTTTTTATTTAGGCTCCTCCAGCTAGTGGCTGAGTGGGTGGCTGGACTGTGGGTGTCCAATACCACTCGGAATATAGGACACAGGCCTTGATATCATCCAGCCAGGCGTGGGCAACTGGACAGTAGGCCAGAGTGGCAGGCACACCCAGAGTCGTGCATACCCAATACTGATTCTTGGCGTAGAAGTGGCGATAGGCTCCAACTCTGATCTCCTCCTCCGTCTGGCAGCCCGGCTGACCAGTGGGTATGCCCCAGGCAGCAGCAGCAACAGCTGCAGTGGAGCAGTTGACGAGTGCCAGGAGCAATGCGAGCAGATACAGATACTTCATGATTATGATTCAGAATGCCTCACTTCTCAGACTGACCTATGCTCCAACCAACTTGGGTGTTATCTTATCTTATTACGGAAGTGAGTACAGTAATTTAAGCAGATAAAGGGAAAGATTATTGTTATTTAGGAATCAGTTTATGACTCTGTTTGCTTGAGCTTGGTTCTACCCAGTTTGTATATATGTATGTATGTACATATATATGATGTGATGAAATTCCCACAAATCCATTTGTATTGAATATTTCTGCCCAAACGCTTTTGGATGATTTGGTTTTTTGAAAATCATAAGTTTCTACCAATAATATAAAGTTCACATATTAAAAATAATTTAATCATTTAACTTTAACACTCTACTAAAACATAGTCCTAATTCCTTAAGCCTCCAGTCATAATTCACTTTATCCAAAGGATTAGAACTCAAACGAATAAATAACTTTCTCAAAGTATTTCGCCGTTTTCGTAACACAAAAACTTTAGGACAAAAGTGCATTCCAGAAATTGTGCACTTGGCTTTTGCCAAAAATCTGCGAAATGCCGCACAAATTAGCATAAATCACCCAAAAAAAAAAATAAGGCTTAAGGAGCGTGGCAAGGATAACACAAAATGCCGAGAAATGGCCTCTGTTGTAGTTGTCCTTGTACTTCCTGCCTGCCGGCTTGTAGCTTGTAGCTTCATTTAATGGCAGACATTAATAACCTGATTTAATTTATGGCCAAAAGCAAACAAAGCCAAGTACGCGAGAACTTCACGCCTACTCCATCCTCAAACCCCCCTCGACCACAATCCTGAAGCTCGAAGTGCAGCCGCACTGCAATGGCGTTGGCAATTACTCAAGTGTGTGTGTGTGTGTGTGATTCTAATATGGACTTGAGGCGCCCCAAAAGCCACCCAACCAGCCACCCAGCCAGCCAGCAAGCCAGCCGGCAATCCAGCGACAGCCAAGTACCTCATTTGCCAGGTAAAATCTATTCACATTTTTGGCCAGGCCCAAAGCCAGTGCTTTGAATTAATTAGCTGTTGTTTGCGGCTCGGCTTTCTCTGCCCATAATTTACAGCCAGCGCTCTTCTTGTTGTCATGAATATGCAAGCAAGTCCCCAAGCGGAACAACTAACAATCTTTAACAACAAACAAACAGCGCCATAAACTGACATCCATATAGCAACAGTGCCTCTTTCCCCTTTCCCCACTATCTGCATTCATCTTTGTGCTTAGTTCCGTTGCTTTGAGAAGATAACACCCAAGTTTCGTGGATCTATAAAAGCAGCACTCGCTAATTAGCATAGGTCAGTCTGAGAAGGGAGGCATTCTAGTCTTAATCATGAAGTATCTGTATCTGCTGGCATTGCTCCTGGCTCTCGTCAGTTGCTCCACTGCAGCTGCTGCTGCTGCTGCCTGGGGCAAGCCCACTGGTCAGCCGGGCTGCCAGACGGAGGAGGAGATCAGAGTTGGAGCCTATCGTCACTTCTACGCCAAGAATCAGTATTGGGTATGCACGACTCAGGGTGTGCCTGCCACACTGGCCTACTGTCCAGTTGCCCATGCTTGGCTGGATGATGTCAAGGCATGTGTCCACTATTCCCAGTGGTATTGGACACCCACAGTCCAGCCACCCACTCAGCCACTAGCTGGAGGAGCCTAAGACGAGCTGTTGCCGATCTGTATATTTGAACACACCTAAAAGCCTTTCCTAGTCATACTAATTTATATTTGTTGTTCCTATCCGAGTTCATGCCAAAAAGTAATATTTTTTCGAGAAATCTAAACAAAATATTCTTTAAAAAAAACCGAAGTTTTTATTAATAAATTTACTGTTCTTTTCGAATTAATACTCAATAAGAAGAAAAACAAATTTTGTCTTTGAATTTTGAATAATTTTTTTTTTAGTTTTTGCATTTTTTGTGCATATTTTGTTAGTGTAAATAATTAAATAACTTTTTGTAAAGAGAGACCAAATTATTATTCATAAAATTATTTTTAATAAAATATTATTTTTATATACATAATCAATCTGAAATAAATTGTTAGTTCATGAAAAAATCTTCCAAAATTAGTCGTCTAATTACTAAATGAACTGGAGTCTAAACAGCTGAGATGTGAGATGTGGCTAAAACAATGCGTTAAGTGGGCGACTAGGCCATGTTGGTTGCCACCCCAAATGCTGGCCGCAAAGCCCAAACAATTAAAGGCAAAATAGAAAAAATAAAACAGAAAATCGTCGGCAATTTAATTAAAAACAATTTTTGGAAGGGTGTTATTTATGCAGCGTGTGGCAGGAGGCGCGACTCAAATGGAGGAGGCGTGGGCGGGGTGCAGGGTACGGGGCATAAGCCGCTTTGGGGACACATCGTGGACAGCGACCATGTTGGCCCTGGCAAAGGATTTGCATTTGTTTGTACTGTCCTCCGTGCGTGGAACAATTACGCAGAGTGCGTGGTCAAAATGCACTCGACCAAAAAGCGTGAATCGTTTACCATGAACCATGGATTCTGGACTCTGTGCTGTGGTCTCTACTTGCCCTACCCTCCCACTCCCACTCCCCCTCCACATGCCACCCACTCTATTGTTTGCGTAATTCGATAAATTGCCAATGGTGGAGGGGCATGGACTTTATGGCCTCCATTGGGGTTTAGACTGGGTCTGTTGGCAATTTTAATAATTTTTAATTAGCAGCCACAGTCCGAAAATGCGGCCAAACGTTCAGCCAAAATTGGTTTTTAATTAAGTCCACTTCCCTTTAACCAAACCTAATGAATTCAACTGTTTAACCACAAGAGTGTCAAATAAAACAGATCCTGGCATCATTTGAGTGTTTCTTGCACGCGTTTGTTGAAATTTTCAGGCTAGGCAGCTATAATATATAAATTATGTATAATAGATGACTCTAATTATACCAATTGGCTAAAACTAAAGAACATTTTTTTTGTCAGTCTCGTTTTTTATCTGCGTCTCTTACTTTCAGCTTATTAGAAAATGTTAGCTAATTTTTGCGCACGTAGAAAACATAAAATATGCTTGGGATATTGGGAAAATTTTATGCATTTTTTAAAACTGTTTTCTGAATATTAAACTTTGAGGATTTATCATCTCTGAGTTCAACAGGCAGACAACTGTTCATTTCAAACTATTGCATTGAATTGCACTAATTTTTTTAACTTAACAATTTATTTATATTTTATTTGCATACACCAAAATATGTTTAATAAATATTATTCCATCAAGCTTCGTCTTCAGGGAGAGATTCACAGCATCCGTCCCTTCAGTTGCGCAGCTTGTTTTATATTGTTGACGTTTGCAAGTTTGTAAGACGTATACGTAATAAATCCATAATATATATAAATATCTCTACTTCTGAACAAACTTTATTTGTTTATGAAATATCAGTTATAGGTACTAGTAATCGGATCAGCAACAGTTGTTTTTACAACAGGACAGTAAGCCGCAGTGGCAGACACACGTTTCTCTGGTGTCCTCATTCGTCTGGTAACCCGGCTGACTAGTGGTTTTGCCGAGCAGATACAGATAGTGCATGATTAAGTCTAGAATGCCTCACTTCTCAGACTGACCTATTCTAATTAACGAGTGCAGCTATTATAGATCCAACCAACTTGGGTGTTATCTTATCTTATTGCAGAAGTGAGTGCAGTAATTTAAGCCCCTATGTGAGCAATATGATTTGTTTGTCTGTCCATGTGTCTTATATATTAGTGTACTCCATAAAGTATGTTTGTTCTTGAGCAATATGAGCCGAGTCAATTTTGCCATTTCTATTTCTCCGTCTGTATAAGATCGCTAATTTTAGAGACTTAAAACTCACCATGATCTTAGAGACTATCAAATTTGGAATACAAGTTCTCTAATCATACTCAAATCAAGTATATTTTGTTTACTGCCCCCGTGTGATACGAACATCGACACAAATTTGCCAATAAAACTAGAATATATTTAACAATTGGGTTCGGGGTATATCGTAGTCGAGCGCTCACTCGAAATTTAATGTATAATATATACATTGAGGTACTAATGATTGTACTGATAAGCTTTCATCAAACGTTATGGTAAAAGTCAGTAATTTCAAGAATCCTTCCATGTATCTTATCTTATCGCATGCGAAAAGAGTAAAGAATATTACGATTAGAAAGTCCACTACAACTGAATGTTTGATCAGTACACTGTTGATATTCGTTGACTGCAGTCGAACAATTTATAAATAAATATAAATATATTCACATTTGATTGACAACTATGTTCTTGCGCAAATTATTTAAAAAGAGCGATGATTTGGAATTACGTGATGTACAAAGTTGATAACGTTAAACTGTTTTACATATAAATAACATAGTGTAAAATTTCAGATAATTCAATATGGTTCTTTCAAGGCCCATAAAGCGATATGGGCTGATGAAGAGTGCGTCGCAATTTCGTTATCTGAGACTCAACTTACGAAAGACGATATAAAATTACTAAGGCGCATCAGACATCCGAATATTATTGAAGTGTATGGCATACAGACGAATTATGTACTAATGGAATATTCGGATTGTGGATCTCTCCACAGTTTCGTACGTGGGAAGGGGCAGACAGAATATACAGTGAGAAGTGTGTTCAAATGGATGAGTCAGGCCGCCAGTGTGAGTCATATATATATTTGATACCTATACAGTTAAATAGCTTATCTTCATTCAATTATAGGGGCTTCAATACCTCCATTGCATGGAACCTAGCCCGTTCTTTCCACACATGTATACCAAGAGACTTATGTTATTCGATAGGAATTGGAAAACCTTAAAAATCTGTGGAATTGTGGAGAGAAAGTTCGAATGTAAATATATGGAGCCATATGCACCACCGGAGGTTCTCTATAAAGGAAACTTAGAACCTTTATGTACATAATGCACATTAATATGTTTTCATGCAGGTGCTAGCAGATGAAGGGTGCACTTCTCCCAAGACCAACGTGTACAACTTTGGTATTATCTTTTGGGAGTTGATGTCGCGCAAGATTCCTTCAGTTCACGGTGAATACCTTACCAAATAGCGATTACACTCAGTTGTTAAGTGCATTACTTTCATAGATGAACGACCGATGCTTGGCGAAATACAACTACCCAACTCTGAGCCGATCAAGGAATTAATTGCAGAATGCTGTAGCTCGGATCCGTTTAAGAGGCCATCAATGGAAGTACTCTGCAATATTGAATTTTTTCTTAAGTAAGCTAATTATGAAATTTACTATTTAAGCATAACATTTATTTAATGATTTATATGATTGCAGAAGTTCCGACGATTTATTTTTGGATCAAGCCATAGGTGCTAATATAGTCTACGACTTTGCAGCAATTGAAATGGGCGAGGTAGTAATATATATAATACATTCATGTATATATACATATCTTATTTATACTCCGAATTCTACATCTTATAGGAAATTGGCAGGGGTCACTTTGGCGTTACGTACAAGGCGACTTGGGATGATTCGACTATTGCTGTAAAAAGATTGAAACATGTCAATGAAAACATCAAACATCAAATCAGGGAGCTAAGTTGTTTGTCATATAAAGAAGAAGTTGTGTCCATATTTGGGATCGCAATGGATCGAGAATTTACTTATTTACTAATGGAATACGTGGATTATGAGTCCCTGTTCGACCGTATTCACAATAACACGAAATCCATTTCTTTGTATGAGGTATACATTTGGATGACTTCTGCTGCTAAGGTATTTTCTATATCTGAATATATGCACATTTATATCCCCTAATAACTTACAGATTGTGATTACGATTACTATTTTCATTTGTAGGCAATTGAATACCTTCTATGTGAGAAAAACCTAGATCCCCGTTTCCTTTGCAATTTGAAGTCTAAGAATATGATAGTTACTGATCGTAAATTGAAATTATGTAATATTTGTCTCGCATTCGAGGATAAGAATGTATTGAAAAAAAATTTAGATAAGTCCTACATAGCACCGGAGGTTTGTATATCTTCCAAACAAATTTGTGCAGTAAATATGTAGTTTATTCATTCATAGGTGATCAAGGAAGGAGAGTACACTGCTCGGAGCGTCGTATACAGCTTTGGTATTATCTTGTGGGAGGTGCTGACACGCAAGAAGCCTTTCTACAACTATCAAAATCAATTCCAAATTAAGAAAGCAGTCGAAAGAGGTACGATAACGAAAGATGATATTCCTCCGAAAAGATTATATCACTTTGACTCTTGCAGGTGAACGTCCGCCCATTAAAGATATTCATGAACAGCGCACATATCAATTAGAAGATTTTCTTAACCATTCTTGGCATGAGGAACCGGCCAATCGACCTGAGTTGCGTGGTTTAGGAGGATTATTAATTGTTATATTGAGTGATTTTACTAAGTTCCACAGAAACACGTAATTACTAAAAAATCTTTTCAAAGTCAATATTAATAAATAATTGAATATCTATTTTTTTTCAGTGACTTGGATGTTGCGGACATAAATGAATTAAATGTATTATTCTGTAAAATTCGTTTATTTTTTGCTAACTAAAACTTATTTCCTGCAGATTGTTGGGAAAAGTCAATTTGGCATTGTCTACAGAGCTGATTGGCGCGGTTTGAGGATTGGGTTGAAAGAATTTAAACAACTTTTCAAGAATAAAATCAAGCCAATACATGAAAGAGAGATCGAACGACTCTCACACATTTACCATGAGAATGTTGTGACACTATATGGGATTGGTTTTATTAAGGGAATCGCACATTTAGTCATGGAATATTCTAATTGTGGATCCCTTTACAACTACTTGCATGGTGAGGAACAGCGAAGTTACACAGTTATAAATTCCCTCAACTGGATATATCAGGCGGCAAAGGTATTTTATTTTATATATAATTTTTTACTTTTTGTCAGACTAATTGATTTTGATTTTAAATTCCGCTTAAAGGGAATTAAGTTTTTATCGCAAATGGAGCCTTTTTCAATTATACATCGCAATTTAAATTCTCAAAATATGTTGCTGTTCGACAACTTCAGACTCTTGAAAATCAGTGATTATTGCTTTCCCCGAGATAGGGAATATCTCTTAACCCATCAAGATAACGCCTATGTAGCACCAGAGGTTTGTGCTTCCATTCAATAAGGCTCTTTTAAATAACAAATTTAATTCCTGAGCAGGTCTGGGAGTTAGGAGAATATACAAAAGAGAGCGACGTATATAGCTTTGGGATCGTATTTTGGGAGGTGATGTCTCGCAAGAAGCCCTTCTCTCAATTCGAAAGACAATTTAAGGACACCGATATAGAAGAGATCGTAGACGGTACAAAAGTTAGAACATAACCAATACAGAGTACACAATAATTTTGAATTTTTCAGGCAAACGTCCGCCTCTGAGTGATATAATTCAATCAGAGTTTAAGTACATAGAGGGCATAATTGAAAAATGCTGGGATAAAGACCCAAAAAAGCGTCCTACATTTTCGAAACTAGTCGAACAGCTGCATAAGCCAGAGTAAGTTGAAATTGGAAAATATGTTTTAATTCTAAATTGTATTTAGTAATAAGTTTTCTATAAATCTTTCTGTTGCTTAATATAAATTAATTAAGTCTTTAATTATTTCGCAGGTTGTTTGATAAAGTCGCTCAGCTTGAACCTGAAGTGGTCCCGGCCGTAGACCTTGCGGATATTCAACTTTTTGAGGTTAGATGCAATGAAACATATTTTACTTTGTAAACATTAATTTTAACCCACCAGGAAAGGGAAAGTGTTGGACAAGGTGCATTCGGAGATATCTACAAAGCTAATTGGTGTAACAAAGAGATCGCAGTAAAGAAATGCGCAATGTTTTCAGGTGAATTCAACACCGACGACGACGTAGAGAACATTAAAGCACTTTCCCGCGTTCGTCACGAGAATATCGTGGAGCTATATGGAATTGCAATTGATGAAAATACTGCATTTATACTAATGCATTATCCAGAGTGTACAACCCTTGACAACTACTTGCACGGAGAAGAGAATTTTGAGTATACAGTGGGGCGTGGACTCAGTTGGATGATCCAGTGTGCTAAGGTTTGGTCGAAGGCAGTTGCATCAATATGCATGAATATTTATTTAACAATGATTTTATTTTGAATTCCTTTTAGGGCTTAGCCTACTTGCAGGCGATGAAGCCAAAACCTATTTTTCATAATTGTTTAACGCCATGCAGCCTACTCCTAACTGAAAATTACCAAATTTTGAAAATAAGCGATTTTGGAATTGCTCACGAACTGCCATTTGCTTATAAGGCATGCGCTGTAGAGGTCAAGAAGAAAATTGAGTTCAGAGAAAACAGTGAGGAAGAAGAATTTGAAGATGAAGAAGAAGAAGATGAAACAGAAGAAGAAGATGAAGAAGATGAGGAAGATGAAGATGAAGAAGATGAGGAAGAAGAAGATGAAGAAGATGAGGAAGATGAAGAAGATGAGGAAGATGAAGAAGAAATCGATTTAATTTCCTTTTGTTGGAATAAGCATTTTTTGAATGATTTCTGCCTAGGTTTAATTCTATGCGAGGTGATGTCACGCCGAATAGTCGATTTTTCAATGGATTCACTTAATAAATCATTTGAGTCAATTCGTGATTTAGATGACACGTTTGTAATACAAAATGTAATTGCAAATTGTTTAGATTCGAAGCAAAATATAGTAATGGAAGAGATGGCTTATGATCTTACAAGTATACTTATGTAAGCTTGATTTGAATTTCAACAAGTAAAGTTGTAAGATAATTGAATTTGTATTCTTTATTTGATTGCAGAAGATGTGAATCTAGCACAGTTGATCAAGTAATAATACCATATAAGAAAAATGAGGAAAAGGTAATATTAATATACTTATGCATATCTGTTCTTACTGATAATGTTTTCTGATACAGGAGAAACAACTTAGAGAAGAAAGATTGAAGCTAGTAAGGTCTGGGTAAGTTTTGAATGTAACAACAGACGTGAATTGAAATCATATTAGTCATATTTAGTCAATTGATAATTAATTTGTTTCGATTCATTTCATTTGATTTTATCCTAATTATTCATAGAAAAACGTGCCCACTGACGGATATAGAGTTTGGTCAGGTATAAGTAACAAAATAAATTAATTTGCAGATAATTTAATTTCAACCTTACAGTATATTGGGAAAGGCGCCTTCGGCGTTGTGCACAAAGCTCGTTGTTATAATCTGAATATTGCTGTAAAAGAATTTAGACGAGACCCCAATGAATCAAGTGACCTTGAATCATTTAACAAGGAGGTCAAGATGCTTGCATCTGTTGACCACGAGAATATTGTGAAACTATATGGTACCTCCTCAGATTCGACATCTCTTTATTTACTCATGGAATATGCAGAGAATGGATCGCTCCACGACTTCTTGCATAGAAAGAAACTTCCTTACACAATGTCAGATGGAATGGACTGGATGATTCAGCTTGTTAATGTTTGTTCGTGTAATATAAAATATAACATGTCATTTAATTCCTATTCTCACTTATAGGGTATGGCTTACTTGCATGACAAAAAACCAAAGCCCATAATTCATCGCGATTTGAAACCTCAAAATTTATTGTTAACCAAAAACTTCAAACAGTTGAAGATTGGGGATTTTGGCACCGTGAAAGAATTGGTGACGCTAAATACGAAACTAGTTGGCACTCCTCAATATGTGGCACCCGAGGTTTTTATTAATTAACAAATTTTAATAAATCTAAAATATTAATTTGGCGTTTTCATTTACTTACAGGTTGCCCATTCACACGGAAAATATACGGAAAAATGCGACATTTACAGCTTTGGCATTACTCTATGGGAGGTTATGTCGCGAAGAAGGCCTTTCGATCACCTAAAAAATAAGGAGTTTTGGACTTTTATAAAGCTTGCCGGAGAGGGGAGCCGACCGGATATGAATGTTAAACTTATAACAGAATGTAAGCAATTGCAAAAACTCATTGAGAGTTGTTGGAATCACGATCCGGAGAAGCGACCCTCTGCCGGATCAATTCCACTTTCTGAAATTCCGTGGAGTTCTAAACCTATTGTAAAACCTGAATGAAAGAACGATCAAATTATATTTTGTTTATAAAATTCAGTGCTCATATAATAATATAATTAAACCTAAAGAAAAAACGAAAAATGATGAAAAAATAATAAAATAATTGCTCTAAATTGTTAAATGCAAATGAAGTTTGTGAAGCATTGAAGGAAACATCTCCAATCCCAGAAAATATATTCTTTATCCGCATCACTTGCAGAGTCCATTATTCTCTGTTCCTCTGTCTGTCTGCCTGTATCAACAAGGCGAACTGAGACACTATGAATATCTGGAGACTTCAAATTCGGAATAGAAGTTATTGTATATTTATCGATACAATTTAAACACTTTGTCTGACGCAGGCACAGAGAAGTATGTACATATATGTTTCAAGTGTCAAGGCTCTAGCCTGAAGGAAATAATTACTGATTAATTGATTGGATAGACCCCTGAAAAGAGTGCACGTCAAACATGAATGGAGAAAATTATTGGTTCAAAAATTACAATTTTGAATAGTAGGCTGAATTGGGGTCTGCGTGAGTTTTAAAAATTAGTAACTAGTTATGTGTGTGAGGTATGAAAAATGCTGCTAGAGGATGTCAACTGTTAACCGATATATGGCTAGATGATGTAGTGCTCCGATTTGATTAGAATTCAAGTTTCAAGATAGCTTCATAACTGGCAGAGCATAGATTAAGTAGGTCACTTTTTTTTTGGTAAGCGAATTACACTGCATATAAATTTCCCACGTCCGACTCAACAGCACGGTCATACCTCAGGAGAACCATGTTCGCTACCAGGGTATGTATCTGGACAGGAAACTTACCTGGCGCAAACACACAGATCATGGCAGCAGCATCTAAAAGGGCGAAACTCAACTGGTTGCTGAAGTCATCCAGCAAACTCAGCTTGAGCAACAAGCTGCTGGTGTACAGGAGCAACATCGTGCCCACATGGACATATGGGATTCCATTTTGGGGCACAGCAGCAAAAACTTGGGTTAACCACATTCAAGTTCTGCAGATCAAGGTCCTAAGAGACATCTCTGGTCCTCCACCCTATGTAAGCAATATGACGCTGCACAACGACTTCTACCGACAGTCATTAGTCAAATAAACCGCCATACAAGACGCTACAATGACCGGTTACATAACCATGTTAACCCATTGGCCTGCTCACTAGGGTCGAATACAACCCGTAGACGCTTAAAGCGCCTCCACACCAGCGACCTCTGGACAGTTGGGCGTTAATATTATCGTTAGTGTGCAACAAATGTTATATTTAATGTTACATTTGATGTCACGTAATATTGTAATACGTTAAACCCAATTATATGTTTATGTTATTTAATTTAAATTCCCTGTTATTATGGATACAATCTTCAAAACAATATTTTATAACTGTGGCAGTGGCAGCCACACGTAACTCTGGTTTCCTCATTCGTCTGGTAGCCCGGCTGAATAGTGGTTTTGCCCCAAGCAGCAGCAGTAGCAGCTGCAATGGCGCAGCCGATAACTGCCACGAGCAATGCGAGCAGATTCAGATAGTGCATGATTAAGTCTAGAATGCATCACTTCTCAGACTAACCTTTTATAAATAGCGAGTGCTGCTATTATAGATCCAACCAACTGGGGTATTATCTTATCTTATTGCAGAAGTGAGTACAGTAATTTAAGCAGATAAGGGGAAAGATGAAGTTTTCCTATTGCAGGCCCCATTGTAATTTGTGAATCACTTTATGGCCCTGGTGGTGCTTGATTCTACTCAGTTTGTATATAGATATATATATAATGTGATGAAATTCCCACAAATCCATTTGTATTCGATTGCCAAGACTCGAATCCTTTCAGTCCGGTCTCAACCGAAGTCCAACTTAAGGAGTTGCTGGCCTTTAAATTTGCTTGAGTTATTTCTCAATTACGGTCTGTGTATAAGGTTAAGGTATAATATTTTAAAATTACCCCCGGTGGCAAACGAAGCGCAAACAAACTTTGTTAACTTTCTATCGTTGACTACAGTTTAATGTTGGTTATTGCACTTCGCTTTTGGGCCAAGTTAGTGGCACCTTTTGTGCTGATATAAGGTAACAGCTGCGCCGCAGGGGCAAAGGCAAAGACAGAGGCAAAGCCAAAGGCAGTCATTGTTTTTGATACACACAAATCGATTTAGTTGCGCATGCAAATAGCTTTATTTGTTTAGTGGGTGTCTGGGCAAAAAATAAAAAACAAAAAAGAAAAGAAAAATGGAAAATGGAAAAAACTTTTAACAAAAAGACGTCAGCAGGCGTTGCCTCATTTTTGTGCCATACAACGAGACAGAGAAAGGCAAGGAAATTTGCATAGATCGCAGTTGGTAGCACACAACACACATTAATACACACACACACAGACACCTACACACACACATGAGTATATATGTCGACATACGTGCTATTCACGCCCCTCCACAAACATCGATGTCGACATCGACACGAACCGAAGCGAAAGGCGCAAGGACTAAGTGCATGCTTAAGTATATTCTTGTATCCTTTCTCTTTGCTGCTTGCCAGGGTTGTCAACGTGACACGAGCAAGCACTACGTGTTCGTGCTTAGAATTCGGACTTAGCTCAATAGTAGCAGCAATAGCGGATTGCAAATTGAAGTAGAACAATATTTAAAATTTAATAAAAATTAGAATAATATCGAAAAGGAACACAATTGATAAACAAGTAAAAAATATGTCGAATATATTTTTATATTTTTTGTATATAAGAAGCAGGAGAAAGTTTCTCCGACTCTATATGGTATACATACATATTCTCGATCAGTATAAACAAGCCGATCTCAGAGAGAGAATTTGATTTCAAATGTAGTTTGTACGTTCTTAAATACCATATGCAGCTGAGTTTTATTTCATTTTATCTATAATAGCCATCGTTTTAAAAATATTGATAAGAATCGATTATCGATATCAACGAAAGTCCCACCTTCAATTATATAACCTCGCTTTAGTCCCCATATTAATCGCTTTACTATCAAGAGCCAGAAACATTTCAACAGAGAACAAAAATTAATCCATCGATTCAATATAGTTAATAGCTGAGTTGCGGTCATCTCCAAGTCGAGCTCTCTCGACTAGAGCTTTCTTGCTTGTTCCTTTGCTGCAAGCCAACTTGGTTTCCTTTTGCTCTGCGGTTGCACCTTCACCTGTCTGTGTGTGTGTGTGTTTTTGTACTTATGTAAATCAAGGTAAACAGCAATCGGTTACGGCATGATACCATTACAAAGACATGCAACGGAGCTTAGGCTTGACTCAGACTCAAACTTAGACAGAGATATACATAGGTAAAGATAGAGTTACCATGGCTGGGGCAGCAAACCAGATACTTAGACACGTGTCTGCCATTGACTACGATATGTTGTACAAATGCGTTATTGATGCCTCATCACCACAACAACAACAGGAACAATAGCAAAGACAAGCTTTGGAACAGCTTCAGCCAGTCAGGACATGAATTTTCTCAAACTGACGTCAGAGACGAGGCAAAAAATCACATACACAAAGTGGAACACGGGCCAGACCTCCTTTATAAGTGGGCGTGGCAGCAGATTGTTTCACTTGCAGTCGCCGATACGTGGTACACTCGAAGAAAGAGGCTGTACTTAATTGATATATAAGTGGAATAGAAATTCAATTCACATGCTGTTTGAATTATACTTTAAAATTCTTTGAACAAGTTTTTTTTTGGAAAAAATCGAAAAGGATCATTAAAATTGGATAAGAAACACAGATTTCTGTTACTGAACAAGCTAATATCAACAAGACTAAATATATTATAATCCATCCACACATATTACGTTATATGTATCAATATTATTTAGGCGTAATTTTACTACTATTATTCTGATAAATATTTGCTTAACTTCAAGATATAAATTGCATGTGTTCAAATAAATTTTTAGCAATTTTTGAACAATATTTATTTATATTTCGCTGCCATTAATTTGACCGCAGCTGTTAAGCTCTCAAGACAAGCTCCCTTGAGTATCAATATCGTATTGTTTTTAGAGTGTACATAGAACATACACCGAAATGTATATGCAACGTGCCGTTGCATAAAGTTGGTCCGCAATCGTTTTTAGGCCCGCCATTAAAATGCGGACGGCCTCAAGGTATGCAGTAAAAATGCAGAAGAAAAATTCAAAAAATGCAAAATGAGCAGCTCTGCAAAAAAGATATGCCAAGTGCGTGTCCAATTGGAAAGTTGGCAACAAAAAGGAGTAGGAGATGCTGCTGCAGGCACACAAGTAGGTGGCAAAAGATAACAGAGCAAAGAGATGACACAAAACTGACTAAAAATTATACAAATCTGTCAGAGTGTTGGGATTTAAGTCAGACGGGAAAGTTTTGCAAGCTGTTAGATTATGAAGTGTCAGGAATTGGACTTATGCTCTATTACCATAGACAGGTGTGTGGGCAGCGGTATAGGCAGGAAACGGGTACAGCTCCAACCAAAGTGGTTTCGATTAAAATTTGTGAGAAAATTACGAAATTCAGCATTCCCTTCGAGGAAAAGCTGAATACTCTCTTGACGAGAGAGAGGCTATTATAATTTTCTGAGCAAGTTTGTAGCGTTTTAGAGAAGTAAATTTCTTATTTTATTTCCTTTATTTTTGTTATCATTCATAAGAAATTTTGTGACCATAATTTTTTTTCTTTTTTGTAAGATATATGGAAATATTTGTCATAGAGAGATGCTCCGTGATCTATCTTGAATGAGGGTAAATCATCTAAGATATAAGACATTTATTAAGTCATTACGAATCTATTAATAGGGTACTTTCCCAGGTATGATTCCCAGGAGAGGCAGGCATTACTATAAATACTCTTATGATTCAAATCGTCAACATTTGATGCCTATGTATTCTTAATATCATATTTTAACTTTTATAAATCCAATTTCCTTGTTACTAGTAACTTAAATAAAAAGCTATGCGCTGATCAAGAAAAATAATAATAATATTATTTAGCTTAAAACATATACTTATAAAAATCCTTAAAACTGCAAATGAATTCAATTTTATATTTTTTAAAAAATACTTTCTTCGAAATATAACGCGCTTCCAACAGCCATGGTTTATTTATAAATCAGAGCCCAAATCCAACTGGTTGCAGTGAACAGACTCGAACAAAAATAATAAATAAATAAATAATATTTAATTGAACTAAATTGCTTGAAATTCTCGCACTATGTACAAAAGTAAGCAAAATCTAAAGCAGGGCACACAGCTTGCTATCAACTATTTATGGCCTAGTTGGCATAGTAAAAATGGCAAAGAATTGGGCCACAGCTGTAGCCCAGAAATGATTACACCTGCAAATCAACGGTTTTCATATCTGGGAGCAGAATGGCAGTAAACTACAAATACAAAGACAGAGACAAATACAAACACAAACACAAACACAACTATGAACAAAACAATGCAAAATGCAATAACGAAATTCAAATTGGAAATGCGGCGGAAATTGAAATCGAAGGCGTTGAAGTGATTTCGTCTCACGAACATTCAATTGAAATGGCAAAACAGCTACACTAAAATGCCCTGTCAAACAGGGGGAGTCCAGAGGGGGGGTAGGGGCTGGGTGGAGTGGTTGGCTTCTGTAACTTGTGGTGCTTGCAACACCTCCAGAAAAAAAAATACATATTGTGTGCCTCGCTGCCTTCTGGCTTCCAGCACGATTTTGTGGCGGCGGTGGTTTATTTTTTTTCTTTTACTGTTTGTTGCATGCAATTTTAATGCGATTTTGGATTTGATTTGTAACCGAAAAATAAGCCAAACAAACTTTGTTGCAATTGTTGTTCTTCTTGTTCTTGTTGTTGTTGTTGTTGTTAAGTGCAAATATAAATTCCACGGCGCCATAAAATACAAATGCAAGGCGGCTGTAAAGGGCCCCGTGTGGCCTGATTGCACTCAGAGAAATAACGCAGTACAACTACTGAATGTAAGCCAAACAATACTTGTTTTAAGTTAGTTTAGTTCACATTTAAGTTTCCCATTTACTTAGAAATTTGTAACAACTAAGATTGTACTTAAAATTAAAAAAAAATACAACCTTAATTTAATTTCAGTGTCTGTCAAATATTTATTTGTTGCAGGGCAAAGCAATTTTTATGCTGCATACTTTCATGCGCCGCTGCAAGAACACAATGTGGCAGCAACAAGGGGCCACATAAAACCTTCCGTTGCCATTCAAGTGGAAAAGTTTAAGCCAACTTAACAGCCAAGCAAGCCAACAAGCAAGCCAGCCAGAGCCCAAGAATGCGCGAGCTGAAAAATCACCCAAAGAGCTGGCACCCAATGAGCGAAACTTCCGGGCTGTTGGATGGGGATTTGTTGGCAGGGTGGCAAGTGGTGGTTTTTGTGGCGCTTAACTTGACTGTCGCAAAAAATGCCAATTATGACTATTCGACAGGAAATGCCGGGAGTAAAAACAACTCCAAGGGACAAGATGAAATATACAAAAAGAACTGCATACTTTAGTGCGCATTGCGTATACGCCCCGAGTTTATGGCTACTTGTGATTTAAGGTGCAAGAAAAATTTTGCTACTGACCAGAGTCCGTCAGTGGACTTTCAGAGTTCCAGCGAGTTGCCCGTTCAAATGCATAACTTGCAAAACTCTCGAGCGCTCTCCCGACTCGACCTGACCCAAGCCGGCCACAAAACAATTGCAAACTCAATTAAATCTGAGCACCGTTGCGACAGCTTCATGTTGGCCCTTAACTACAGGCCAAGTTCTGGACGTGGCGACACAAAACGCTAGCTGCTGCATACAAGCATGTCTCTGAACTCTCTGAACTTGAGTTGACATCGTGTTCGTGTCACGAAACACGAGTTTTTGCTTTTGGCTAAGATCCAAAAACAATGAGTTGAAAAAAGGGATATAGAAAAAAAAAAAACGCAAAAAATTAAAAGAAAAATTCAAATAACTAAAAATTATTCTTATGCAATGCAAGAAGTTGTAAGACGAAAAAGTAAACGGCTTAAGGTCTAAAAGTCGGGCTTATATATATACATATATTCTGAACACATTAAAAATGTAAAATCTTGTACACAATTTTCAAAAACTATATTTTTAAAATACTTAATTATTTGATAGATGATAGATGACCAAATGAATGGTTTATGATTTGAAAGTCGATTTTAAAATTATGAAATTAAATATTTATATCAGGCACATATTAAAAGTTAACAAAGATGTGCGAAATTACAGGGAAACGGAAGCATGCTCAAGTTCAAGTATATTCTAGATCAGCATAAAAGCTGAGTCGATCTATATGTGTCTATCTGTCTGTCTGTTAAAGTTAGCTGATTGTAGAGACTTTAAGCACTAGAGACTTCATATGTAGAAGATAAGTTCAATTTACCATTATATTTATTTAAATTTGTTGATAACCAGCTTCGATTTCGCGAATATCGATTCAGATTGCCTATATATATTTAATATATCCTGACATCCTATTCATAATCTGTACAAATTTCATTAAGATAATTTATTATGTGCTTATTTTCATATTGAAAAAAAAGATATTTAGCAACTCGGTTGTCCCAGACGAGGTATTTAACTTGTTTTGAATTTGTGGTTTTTTGCAAAAGTATAATTGACACGCTTCCATCTCTACTCGTAGACATTTGCCTGTCTGTCCGACTGTGTGAGTGTGTGTGGGTTGTGTGTACGTGTTGTGTGTGTTGATAACATACGACAATTGTGACTTTAAAAATCCTTTTTTCGTAATTTCAGTGCACAAGTTGTGCAGGATTAATGGCCCAAGCGGCACACCAAGCCAAGCAATTAAAATGCAGCAGCAAGAGGCAAGACCAGGCAGCAAAAGGCAACAGCAGCAACAGCAGCAGCAGCAGTAAGAGGCAGAGCAGTGGACAGAAATGGAGCAGAAAAATTGCAGTGACTTGGAGGAGCATTTTGTGGAAATTCGCATGTGTGACAGAACAGTGTCGCAATGGAGATAGCCAAACGCCATTTGAAAGTGGCTACAACAAGTTTGAGTTCTCTAATCGAGAGCTCGACTTTCAGATACTTTTGGACTTTGGTTTGATCAATATACGTTTTGGTTAAGCAAATTTTTACAGTTGGCCAATAATATGTCTGCGCTCATTATAAGTCAATCAGATGACTATATATTTAGAATTGTGTATTTTGTTGTTATCGATGTTATTGATTTTCATCAATATACGCGAAACTGGTCAGTTATCGATAAAATGAAGTAAAATTGATATGCATATAGTAAACGAGAACCTATATTCCATATTTGAAGTATCTAGTTCCAATAGTTTCTGATCTCAGCTTGTTCATATAGATCGGCTAAGTCCTGATCCTTATCAAGAATATTTATATGCTTCCTTCAGCTTGTTACATACTTGGGCACACAAGGTTATACCCTTTTTATAAATTTTTTGTGGGCTTAGGGTATGAGAGGGATAGTTAGTTGTAAATTACACTCGGCAAAAAATCTGGGATTTTTTATTAAAAGAATATCTAAATTCATTTGGGTATATTTTGAATTTATCTAGAAATAATTAATTCAGAGATTCAGAGTGAATCCGCTCCAGCTCGAATTTAGTTGGACGTTTTCTCTGAGTGTAGAATGGTAGGTAAGGGTATGGGTTGTCCTGCATAGCGAAGCATTTGTGTCCGCAACAAGAGCCAAAGACAAATAATGCAATTTCCTGACTAACTCATTTGGGGGTTTCTGTGTCGCATTCATTGTTGCTGCTCGTTTGCAGCTGTTTCGTGTCACTGATACTCCAAACCATGTGAGTGCGTGTGTGTGTATGTGAGTGTATGTGCTTTGAACTGTATCGCACTCAGACATTTATTACCTAGGCAATAGAGTCGCATGCAGAGAGCATTTAGCGCTCGGTTGAATTATCCTTGTGTCCGGCACTGCGTGACTAAATGCGTAACTATCCCTGAGTGCCGCGATGCGAACAGTGGTGCTAGAAGCACACAAAATGCAGCACAAATATCATGTATGTGAAACAAAACACTTCCCCAGTTGAATATTTAGTCTAATGATAGCAAGCAGAGCGAAAGTGACATTAAAGTTAATGACAAAATATTAGCTCATAAAGTCATTATAGTGTGTGACAAAGCTAAATCAATTTAAAAATGCTGCTAAATGGAGCGAACAGAGAATGACAGAGAGAGAATGGCAGAAAGAGAATGATAGCAAAATAGTTTAAGAGCGAGATTCGTCTTATTTTTAATTCTGATAAAGTCACGTTCAAAAATTAATTTTGCTTTTGAAACTTAAGCAGAAAAATTATTACATTCTCTAAATCATCAAGTCATGTTCGAAAAATGAATTTTGCTTGAAACAGCTGTAAGCCAGATAAGAGCTTAATTAGAGCATGATTAAATTCCATGAGGTCTGCATTTTATATAAACTTATTAAAAATTGCTTAACTTGGCTGAAAGCTTTCATGTGCTTTGTCAGCTGTGCTTGGCAAATACAATTGAAATACCAACAGAAATATTTAAGAACAGCACTCGTTGCAATTAGGTGAAAGAAAGTTGAATAAAAATACACAAATAGGAATTAATATATAAAGAGAACAACGATTACATTCCTAGCCTTTTCAGCTGATATTATCCTGGTATCAGAATACTTCGCATTAAATTACTCCCAACTGAAAAGTTCTCACTTATTTTTTTTAAACTTTTGCAGTGTATCATTATTATTAAAATCGATTAACGTAAAACAGTTTGGAAAAATAGCGGAATGCTTACCAGAATTTTTATGCATAAAATATCCGAATCGGAATATGACCTCCTTTAAGTAATATAGAAATGAGTCTGACAAGTAACAGCCGCATTATCTCGTTTATTTTTTATCAGGGGAAAACGAAACTGGCGATGAACTTTAAACTGTTTTGAACTCACTGGCAGTTGACACAACACACATTTTATTTTATTTTTTATTTATATATAAATATATATATATACATATATATATATATATTTGTACTTCTTTCTGTATCCTGACTGAGTCAGGTTAGACGCTTTCCTTTATTCGCATCGTGTTCAGCAATTTGCCATTTCGTGTTGCTTTCTTGTGCACAAGATGTGTGGTGACAATTCTTTTCTTCCGTTTTATACTCTTGCAGAGGGTTGCATCGATTTGTCTTGCTTTATGTAACACAAAAAATTAGAATTATATATTCTTGATTAAAGATTTCTGAGGTCTTTTACACTTTGGAACTCAAAATGAAGCCGTAACTGGAACCGATTGTAACTCAGAGCCAGACAGGAAATCGAATCGAAGCTGGAACCGTTAACGGCAAATAACCCATTGAAACTCAGAACTAGAACCGGAACCGGAAGCAAAAATCGATTTGTTTTGATTTCCTGCTTGTGATGCGTTTCTTGTTTGAATCAACAATATATTCTTGATTGGCAGTGAAGGGAAGAGTGTGTGAACTTCGACCTGCCATAGATTGTTATCTGAGCACTCTCTAGTTTTCTGCTATTATTTAGCTCACACACACACACACACACACACACACACACACACACACACACACATACACACTCGTGTTACTTGCATATTTGCGCTTGAGTTGGCAGCTCTTGGCAAAAACCATTCATTTTCAAGCAATTGTAGAAATGTTGTGGGTTTGTGTGCGGGGTTCTTCCGGATTTGGAATACCATTGATTTTTGGCAGCGTTATCAAAAATACGTGAAATATTGATAAGATATATGTGGGTTAATAACTTTGTAATCAATTTTAAATGAATTTCCATTGAATTCATTAATATATATATATTTTTAATCATGATAAAGTCACTCTCAACAAAAATGTGAAACATAATTAAAATACTGCCAGATGCAGATAGGTGTTAATTGCATGAACGCAAAGTTCTCCAAGTCGACCAACCGAAGCAGCCCGTATAGCCATCCTGATCGAGAAACGCCTTATCATCCAAACAGGTCAACTCCACCGGTTCTGCACCGGGTGCCTTGCATAAATAATAATTGGTTGGGATGTCACTGGCTTGCGGCTTTGTTACATAGATGCCCTCGCACGTATTCACTACGATGTCCAAATTGACACAGGCGGTATTCATTTTGCTGGCGGGAACGCAGCCAGAAACTGTTCCATTATTCTGATAATATAAATCCTCATTGCACATGGTGAGATAGGGCTTATTATTAAGACACCAATAGAATTTACGCAGATCCTCACTGGCCCAGGTCATCATTGCGTGCAAGCACTGCGCAGCCCCCGGAGTTGTTGTATCATCGGGCGAATCAGTTGTAGTGGTTTCCCCATCAGCTGCGTAGATTGTGACTGGCATGCTGAGCGCCAGTACGCCCAGGAATATCAGAATAGCTGTAAATAGTTATGTAAGAAATTGTATTTAATTCTATTTTTTCAAAGTCACTTAAAGTCTTCGTCAATTTATCGTTCGCATAGGAAGGATTTTTTTTCTAAAAGTTACCTTTTAGAAACGTTTGTTCTAAACAATTCCAGAAATTGCAAATTTTGCAAGACTTTCTAAATTTTAAAATTCTTTTCTGCCAATATTTAGAAATAATTTGTTTTTAAAAAAAGCATCCATCTTTTTTAGGGAGACTTACTAAAATTGAGGGCGATCTTTTTTGATAGACAGTGCCTGGCAACGTAGCGAGAATTGTTTAGGATGGGTAAAAGCCGGCGTAATTTTAAATTATTATTAAATTTTATTAATTTTTGAAGCGGTGCCTTTTGCAGCATAAAAAATTATACGTTAGATTTATAGTTGTTGAAATAATAATAGGACAAGAAGCTCCTTATGTTGGTTCCATAGTCAATCGGATAATTTTCGACTAATTTTCTAAATTTTAATTTTCCAACATTATTCGAAACTGAAAGTGAACGGTCTTCAAATCAAATGTTTGTTTCGCCACAAACTTATTTAGATTTAAGGTTCGCTTTTTATTATTAATTTTTGTAATATTTTATCATTTCTCGTTTTTTTTTGGTATTCATGTTTCCAATTGGAATTTCTTAAAATAATATTTGATCACTGCGAGCTTAGGCTTAAAGTTCACCTTTGAGCATTTTGATCTCCACTTTTTCACTTCTTTCGTTTGGCACAGTTTAAAATCGACTAAATTGATATCTGGGCATGCCACAGAATTTATACCCGTAATCTCGCAACTTATCTGGACCCTATTTGGTATCACATTCTGAATTGGTTGTTTTGACAATACCATCAACAATGGCTCTTCTTCTTTTGATATCGCTTATCGGACGCACAACTATAGGCAGATAAGTGTCTTTTTTTGAGCCTCATTTCCTTAAGATTTCATAATAAATATATGGATGAATATATTTTTTTTCATTGTTCTTTTTTAATTTATTTTTTTCAATTATCGGCTTAAGTGCCCTGGCAAATTCCTGAGAAAAACAAATTAGGCTTGTCCCGGCTTGCAGTTACCCTGTATTCATTCATAAATAATTTATTTTTATCGATTTGCACTTATCGATGCTATCGATTTTTATCACTATCTATCTCCAGCATTTATACATCAACTTTTCAGGCTTCAGATAGAAAAAAAAGCCCAATCTCTTCGTTATAACAGTATTCTACCTCGAAATTCATTTAATTTGAGACAAGTAAAAACATCAGCTGTGTGTGTGTGTGTGTGTGTGTGTGTAAATAAAGTTTTAATAGAATATGCGGCCACATGCCTATTGGAATTTATGTCGATTATCTTGTCAACTTCTGCTGCTCGAACTTTTTCCTATTTAAACTTGGCAAAATAGACTCCTTGACTCCTTGGCGGCATCTGCTAAGAAGTTCCCATTGACAACGTGACTGAACAACAAAGAAGAAGCAGCAGCTCTGAGCCGATGCTGCTGAACTTTTTGCCCGCTTATATGGCCTACCGACCATGTCTGCAGCTGGGTTTTGACGGCTCTCGCTAGCTAGGAAATCTTAGCTGTAAGCAAAATCAATTAGAACTTTTGGCAGCAGCTGCACCTGCACAGCTTCTAAGCCACTGCCAGAAAAAGAGAGCGGGAGAGAGAGAGAGAGAGATAGAGAGAAAGAGCGCTTGTCATTTCGCTTGAAGTTTGTAATTAAATTTTGTCTGATTGCCCTGCAGCAATAATTTCCAATTTAGCCTCATTTGAAAGGCAATTAATGTTATGCTATCTATCAATCGCATTGATAACGCACTTGTTACCTCTTTGTCAGTTTCCCCATCTTTTCTTTTTGTTGGTTTGCGACTCTTTTTTGGTAGTCACTGATTCGATTTTAAGTAACTGTGACTCACAAAGCTAATTAAATACATAATCACATTGATCGACAATCGGTGACTTGACTGGAAGCGAAATATTTAAAATGCATGGCGTAAATATTGTTCAATTAATAACAATAATTAAAAAGATAATTTTAAAAGAAATTGATAAAATATAATTAGAAAACAAAGGCGATTATTGCTATATAAAGCTTAATTCATAGAAAAGTCAATTATAAGTGTAGTCTTGTAAAGATTGTAAAAAAAATTTCCCTAATGCATTATTTATTTATTTATTGAAGTAAAACTATTAAGTAATTTTTTCAGATACTGTTAAATATTAGAAGCACAAGTTGAAACAGTTTTAAGATTTTATTGAGACAGACTTAAGCATTATTTTATTTTTAAGATGCATCGTCATTATATGTAAAATGTCCGTCATGTGTCCGATTGTCTGCCTTGAAAATTTGAAAATATTTGCGTCAGATGGAGTGTGAAAACTCAGCTGCTGCACTGGGGAATCAATAACATCGATCATGCCAAAGTTGGAAACTTCTCAAAACCTGACAATTTCACGTTATTTCGGTATTAAAAATGCTGTCTAATTTTCTTGGATGTTAATTTATAGGTAGAATTTAATAAAATATAAATATAATAATTAAAAGTTGAAACTACTTATACTTAAGTACCTATAAATAATGACAAATCGCGACGTGATTATTGGAGTATATAATAAAAATAGCATTATACTGGCGAAAAACATATTAAAATTATAAAAAGAGGTCATCAAACAATTTTTTATATTTTATTAAATGAATGAGTACTTGAGTACTTGAGTACTTGAGTACTTGAGCACTTGAAGTAGATATATGAACAAACCTATAAACTCTGATTATACAATCTAATCAGACAAGTTTGTACCAAAACAAAGATACACTCAAATATATACATATCTACCGAGAGCATCCATAACAAAAACGTCACCAAAAACTCTTCAGAATTGTGACAATGGGAATATCCAATGGCAGAGGGAATAATAAATGAAACATTTCGATAAAATCAAAAAGAGTGCAATGAGTATAAAAATGAATGACAACGGTGCGATATCATTCAGTCAACGCTTTCGTGGTGCCACAGTTAAAACGTAGCATACTCATTCATAAACACATATACATACACATATATATATTTACATACATATATACATATATATATATATATACGTATATATAGATACATATATTTATAAAATAAATAAACAAGAAAGTCATAAAGAGGCTCCTGTGCCTCTAAGGGGAATTCGTGCTGTGTCCGTAAAATTTGTGCCGATGAAATTATTTATGAGAAATGTGTGGCATGCAACGATGGCAATGCGAAGGCGACTCGACATAAAGCTGGATTTGAGGCTCATGATGATGTTGCAGCAGCGGCAGCTGGTGCTGCTGTTGCTGCTGCTGCAGCAGGTTGTTGCACACGCATCCGTTGCGGCCACGAATGCAACATGCAAACATGCCACGAACATGTGGGGCGATCCCAATCCCAACATATTCTACGTGTGCAACACACTGGATCAACGCCCATTGCAGTTGCATTGCCCACAGGGCCGTGGATTTTTCAATGGTCTTGGCCATCTCGGTTGCCTGCCCTACGACCAATGGCCCGCTTGTCGACCCAATGCCACACAGCTGACCCGCAGCTGCAGCCGGGAGGAGCAGCAGCCCTGGGCCACCATCGATCCCAATCAATTCTATATGTGTCCGGGTGCCGATGCCAAGCCCATTTTACTCAATTGTGCTGCCGGCAAGGCTTTCATTCAATCCGTGGGCTGTTCAGCGGACTGGTCACACTGGCGTCGTCACAAGCACTGCGAATCCTTTATTTAAAATGAACGCCAACCAAACGCAGCAACTGTGTGAATTAAAATTGTGTGAAATATGTACTTGTATATGTATATAAACATATATATTTAAATGTGATTTTTATTGTTCAGAAATAAGGAAAGCAATTGAAATCGGAAAGTGATGTTAACTAGATATCCAAATTGGACCTTTCCTTGCTTTTTGTATCTTATTTTTACACTTTAAGTATTATTTTTTATTTTTTGACATGCATCTTTCCATTGCAACAACTTAAAGCAATCAGACTCAAATGAAACCAAGATTTTCTTATTATTTTTTTAAATATTGCACTTTTAATGTGTGTTTCCCTTTTTTTTTTTATGCATTTTTATCTTTTTTTTTTAATTATACTAATAAATTAATAACAAATATTTGTTGAATATTTGCAGATATCTTTTTGGAACGTTCTTTTGTTTTCTATATGGAAAGTATGTTGAATATTCATCTTTAAAGTCTTTAAAAATCTATGAAGTTTGCCAGCAGTTACTATTTGATGAACATCGATAAAAATCGATTTTCGATAGCAACGAAATATGAATTTTAGGACGACACATTATTGATCAACTGAAAACATTTCATTGCATATAAGTAACACATATTTCGCAAGGGATTTATTTAGTCGAGCTCTTATCTCAATTTAAATAAAGTTTGCTAAAGCTTAAATTGTGCTCCGTGCATTAAACAAAGTTGGAGGAATAACTAAACTAAACTTAAATCCCATTAAATGCAGGCCGCTAAGAAAGGTGCCATGAAAAATTCTTTACACGTTGCTGTGGTAGTCCTGCCTGACAAGCTGCGGTCAGTTGGCCAGGACCTTTAGTTTTGATGTGCTCTTACTTTGTCAGCCGTGCTACAAACATACACACACACACACACATACACACACGCACACACACACACACATACTTATCCCTGCAGTCCTCTTCAGTTAAATCTTGACACATGCATGAGGTAAAAAAAGTACAATCGCTTTTAATCGGAAATTGCATTCTGCTTTTGATCACACACCTGGCCAGGAAATTACTGCCAATGCCAATCGACACTGGGGCATCGTAGCACTGTTGCATGCATCCGAATCAGTCTTTAATAAATCTTCTTCTTTGCTCGTTTTTCTGTTGCATCCTTTTCAATCAGCACTTTCATTTAAACGCATACGCAACTTTAGTTAAAGGAAAATTGTACAGAGAATGAAGGCAAGTTGATATTTTAACTTGGTATTTGTAATAACTGAAAAAAGCCAAGTTTGCTGATTGGGCGTATTTTTTTTAATAGATTTTATTATTTTTATGGGCGCAGGGGAGGCAAACCCATATACTCTGCTGGCATTTGTTGAGATTTATGGCGCAGCCGGATGCTAAATAGAGTCAAGAGAGAAAAAGACAATTTAAGCATATTAAGTATACGCAGTCCATTATTGTTGGAACTACATGCCACAAGAAATATTTGTACACAATTTCACACATCTATTACAAAGTCCATTAATGTATGTAACAAAAACAGTGAGTACATCTTTTTAGGAGTAAAAAATATACATATTGGAAGGAGCTGCATTCACTTTTGCTATTTGCTCTTCACATTTGTACCTAAAGTCATTCAGATTAGTCTAATTTATCTTATAGCTATCATAGGAACAATCGGTCGAAAGTTGAGTTCTTCCATGAACAATTTTTCACTTACCACGAAATCAACATCAAACTGACTGAAAGCAATTATCAAACTCATCATTATGCGCACAACATTTAAATAAAAAATGAACAACTATCGATCTACAATATTATATAGATTGCGTCGGTTCAATCGATTGACATTTTTGACTTATAATAAAATGTAGAAGTCGTCACTTTAACTCCTTTCTGTAAGTGTATTTCATCTTCTTCAATAAATTTGTAGCTTCAGCTTGAGTTTCGACTGCCACTTGTACTTGATTACAAGTTGTCAACCAACTTCAAGTCAACATAAACAAGAGAAAGCAAAATTGAGTTTGTTAGATTTTAATGTTAATTTTAAATAGAAAACAAAGGCAGCTGAATAAGCGACAACAAAATGTTATCTGGCGTGTTTCATGTTTCATTTATAAATACGTTTCACTTATAAATATCAAGCAAGCCCAGCTGGCTGATTGCTTTTGGCGCTTTCTACGAACAACAATTTTCAATTAGGCTAACATCCAACACTCCGCATCCCCCACACCCCCACTCGTTGAATTTGCCGACGTGCCAGTCATTATGGCAAATGCAATTCAATTAGATGCCGCTGGGTGACCAGTGTGACCATGCTACAAAAAAGATGTCGTACAGCAAAAGGATACTTTCCTGCCTGCAAGTCTACTTTAATGTGTGATTCGAGTCGAGTACACAGAGAGAAAAATGTGGTTTAAATAAGTGGCAAAAGCGGTGATTTGGCAACCAGGTTTGAAATTGAACAGAGTTCACAGAGAGAAAAACATTGATAAAGATATAGATTTAGATACTGATATAGATTAATTGATATAGATATAAATAAAGATATAGATATAGATATAGATAAAGATATAGATATAGATATAGATATAGATATAGATATAGCTCTCTCCACCTAGAGCATTCCCACTGGTTTTTCTCAGTGTAGGCGTGCGTTGCACATTTGACACCATGAAATTGAGTGAGCTGCAGTTGTGGCCGCATGACTTGACAATCTAGATTCTAGAACATTGATGCTATTGCTGCTTACTCTGAGTGTGTGTGTGCGTTTGGGTGTGTCTGCTGGTATGTAGGTGTAGGTGTGTGGAAAGGGAATAAATGGAGCAGTGCCTCAGTTTAGTCAGTTGACTCAGTTGTGGATGAATTATCACCTTGGGCACATTGATTTATGCAGTCGGTGAGGAAGCGAAACCTGCTTGGCTGCTGAGATAAGAATTAATTGGCAAGTGCACTGTGCACATAAATTGCACAGCAAGGGTTGCAATGGGGGTGTTGTAGGTGGGGTGGTGTGGTGGTTGGGTGAGGGTGGTGCATAGCATATAGCCGAAGAGGAACCACAAAAGCGGCTTTAGCCACTGCGTTGCTCTTAATGTAAATGTGACAAATGTTTTACGACTGGCTGCGTTTGCATCGACGACGCAAGTGACTCCTGTTGACTCTGGGCAAACACCTGTAAATGGGTTTATGCCACAGCACAGCATTCCACACCCACCCACACACACCCCTCAACTAGCGCCATCAGCTTGTTTGCATTTCACGCATATTTTAGTCCAGGTTTTCTCTCCACGTCTGCCATGCATTTAAAACAGAGACATGAATCCCCGACCCCAATCTCTCCACCCGCCCCACATGCCCCGTTGCTCTCTTGCCACGTCATTGTCCAGTGCTAAACATTTAATAGTTATTTGCGCAATATTTTTGTACAATTTCATGATTCAATATTAAGTTGCCCACGGGGGAATAATTACCAAAACTGAGCTCTTTGTAATAACCCATTATATAAATCAAATAAATATAGGTAAATACATTTACGCAATTGATTTATTTAAAATGAATTATATATTTTTTAAATGGAAAACTAATTTGTTTGAACGCGTTTTCAGCAGAAAATTACCAAAAACTAATTTTTCAATAAATTTTAGTTAGTGCAGAAAATTGAAAAAAAAAATAATAATAAATTGCATAACAAGCAATTCAGTTGTCAATTATGCATAATCCAACAAAATATTAGTTATCAATTTGTGTACTTTTTATGAAACAGATTTTAACATATGGAACGACAAACCGGACTCATAAAAAGAATTAAATGTAAAACAAGCAACAAACAAATTAAGTCAATTAAATTCAGTTTATTTGTTTTTATACTCTTTAAACAGTCAAATGGAAACAGGGTACTCTAAAAGCTACATCAATTTTGGACTCGTATACTCGTATACCATAAGCAGATCAGGTTTATTTCACTTGATCGATTGCTGCCGATTCGGTTTCCGATAGCAATAAAATGGACACTTATAAATGTATTTTTAAAGATCATTTCATTAGTTCGGATAAGAAACACACACTTTGTTAACAAAATCTATTTATTTTCAAAAATTTAGTCTCTGAATTGCACGACTAGAGCATACCCTAGACTTTTTCATATATGTAATATACAAATATATAAAAGGAATCAATTTATCTAACAGCTGAGTCAACTGGTGAAGCTATGTCGACTGGAGACATATTTTATTACAATTTGATCTGTAGTTATGAATAAAAGGCTGATGAATATAGTTTTATTGTAAGAATCCAGGGTAACATAACTTCAATATGTTGCAAGCCCGGTGGCCATGGAATTGGCTAATTATGAGGAAGCACTCTGTGCAAATTCGAATAAATAATAACATCCAGGCAGGGGGTAAAATACATGCCAAAAGGCGATGATTTGCATTTGTGAGTTGTTAATGGGTTAGTTGGTCCGGAATAAAAACCTTTCAGCCTTATATGTCCCAAGGATTACATAGCAATTAGTCTGTCTGCCTGCCAAGTGGCTTACTCTGAGTAGAAAGCTTCAGTGAGTGATTGATGGACAATCCATTAATGAACTCGTTGATAGGAGTCTTGAGGTCTCTCCTGATTATGGGCACTCAATGACACTCTGACTGACTGTACATAATCCATATTTAGATATTCCGATATGTCTCGAACTTGTAAAGTATTTTGCTAAACTTTAAACTATAACTTTGAATGTGAAAAATGCATTAATGTAATTCCCATTTAGGAGTATAAAATAATCAAACTAAGGAAAACAGCTTTATATCATTTATAGCCAATTAAGTTATTTAACTAGTTAGAAAATAAATACTCAAACATAAAAGCACATTTTCACATCTATAAACACTAAATATAGATATTTGTCTACTAACTGCATAATATATTTGAAAATCTCTGTCAAAATAATTCGAAATGATTTGTCGGTGCTAAAAACACTCATTATTATTCTAATGAGAGTTAATTTATAAGAATACTAATGCGATTTGCTTGTATTTAATCAACTTTTTCGATCAGCAGAGCAACAACAGCAACAGCAACAACAATAATGCTGATAAGGCTTGCCACGCCCCATCTCCTCCCTCTTTTGGCATAAATTCATATAATTAAAGGCAACCAATTACCGTACAGTATTTCATATTCTCTGCCACTCAACTCGCAGGCAGCTGTCAGCAAAACTGCCGCACCTGAGTCCGGGCCCCATTTCCGTGTGCCTAAGCGACCCCCTGCCCCATTTTCTCACACCCTCTCCCCTTCACCGCACTCTGATTGTCAAGTGAGGCATTGAGGTTAGGTTAGGGCACCTAGGCACCGTTTGTTGCCATTTTCCATTTGCCGTTTGTGCCGCATGCGGCACACGCAAGGACATCGTGGCCGATGCCGTTGGGAAACGCGCGCGCCGCTCTGGTAATTAATTATGCCCGTTGAAATGACGGCGCAGAAAATACTGCCTGTATATTTTGCAAATATATACACTTGCAACAAAAATGTTAAATTATTTCTGGAATACAGCAAAATAGAGAGCGAATACGAGTTCAAATATTCTAGAGGAAAGGGCTCGACTAAGAGATACCAACTAGTATAAATAAATAGAAGCCTTGCTGATTTTTATTTGTTCACTATGAAAAGCTGCATTTCTTATTATTTTCCATTGATCAACTATATATCTGGGTATATTATATATCTATATCTGTACAATTTAGATTTTCATTCCCATCGGAAATCGACTTAAATCGATAAATAGATTTCCATGTATTGTTATTCCTAATACGAAGTCTCCATCTCTTAAAGCTTAACTATTGAAAATTATCTGCCTTTTTTACATATCTAAATCGTCTCGACTATTGATGCTGATCAAGTATTTATATACTATCCTTTCTGTCATTTTCATTGGGTGTTAAGGTTGATAAAATAATAATTTCGTTTCTCACTTGAATTTCAAATACATTTTTTTCTGAGTGTACCAACGAGGTGGCGGGGGGGTCAGCTATAGAAAAATGTTGGCTCGTTGTTCTGGGCTGGCGGAAACGGAAATAAGTACGAACAGTTGACGGCAGCGACAACAAGTAAACAAAAGTCACTGCGAATTTGCCGAAATGATTTATTAGCAGCGGCATTTTCATTTTTCTTGGCCAGCAAAATAGGCTAAAATGCGAAAGACTCGTTTAATTTGCTTGTTGACAAAAAAAGAAAAAAGATATAAATAACGTAACAATTCTACATGCAGCTAAATGCGTATTTCCGACCGGAAGTGCGTGGCTATGGGTTAGGGGGAGAGGGCTGGCGGTGGAGGCGGCGGTGGGGTTAGATGTCGGCACATCCGCTCGCCTGTCATCTTCTTTTTCGTGGTGGCATTGTGAGTGCTCTCTAATCCCCTTGCCACTTGCTATTTGGCAATAATATTCGTTTGATGCTGTCGACTTCAAGCAGCCCGTAAAAGTATGCTTTAGTTTTTATTCGTTTAGTTTTTATCTTTGGACGATTCGCTAAAAACCGCAAAGGAAACAATAAATTTGCTGCAATGCGAAACGGAAATGTTTGCTACGGAAATAGAAGGAAGCCAGAAGCAACGTGGCAGCCTCCTCCCCTTACCCCCACCTTCGAATTGCAGCTGCATCTCGGTGCTGGCCCGGTGTTGTCCTTGCGACTGTCGAGCACACAAACAAATAAATGTAATTGGCGCACAAATTGCCGGCGCAAAGTTTAACCGGTAAGTAGGTAAAATGAGGAGTGCTCAACTAGCAGTTATGCTGTACCCCATTATTGCCAGAATATTTTCATTTTGTCACTTGAAGTCATCAATTCTGCAAATCAGTTCCTCATGTTAGAGGAAATGTGGAATATATCCTCCTATTAGCTGACAGTTTGTATTGATTTTGTTGGTTTTTGTAAGTACTTTTTTTGTGGTTGAGTTTGGTAGTCCATGTCTCATCTGATTTAATTTTATATTTAATTAATTATTTTTATTGTTCAAATTTGGTTGCTATTTAAGTAGTTTCGTTGCCATTGATGTTTGTGAGCTTCGTGATCCAAATTAGTCTTATTTATTGTAGTGGGGGTATCTAATTCTGATTAATCCTATTATTTGTTGTCTTTAGTGATTAGTTTTATTTGTTGCAGAGCTTAGCGAGGCGGCTGCTGATTCTGCTGTGTTTGTCATCGCAATTGTTACTGTTTGACATGGCTTCAAGAGGTGAGAGCAAGTCTGAGCAAATTGAGTCTGTATTACCTTTCTGCATACCGTTTATAAGATCCAATAATATATGTGAGATTAAGTCCAAAATTGGGTTAGAGCAGTTCGACTGTACAAAAAAATAATAATAATAATAATACAATAAAATAGTTAAATTTTTATTGACTCAATTTTTTTTTATGTTGAATAGTTAAATAAAGCAAATTTTAAATTTTATTGGGATATGTATAAATTGTATACGTACAGACATTCCCATATTATATGTATGTATATATGTATATTCTTCTATCAATCCTTAAGTTATACCTTCTTAAAAAACATACTTTGATGTTTTCTCTTTTTATATGTATTCATACGTCATCATGTTTCATAATGAATACATACTTAATTTTCCTCTCTTTACATTCAATTTCCACATTGATTTTTATCTAGATTTGCTTAGCATGTTACATATGTGCGCATTATTTTAAGATGCCTCTTAAGCTGGTTTGTGGATACAGGGTATACTTAAAAAAAAATAAGAAGTTCAAGTTAAAAGCAGCTAACTCCAGTAATGGTTAGTAAATTCAGTTATGACCGTGAGGATGCTAGCCGTTAGTAGATTGGACTTGGCTTATGTTTTTTTTTTTTTTTGGAGACCCCAGAAAGAGAGAGAGAGGGAGGAAGAGGGAAAGAGAGACAGAGAGGGAGAGGGAGAGGGAGAGGGAGAGCGAGTTACCGGCACATAAATTATGCATATTTAGCTCAGTGAAATTGAAAACTAATTAATTACACTTGCAGCCCTAAGCGGCAAGAAAAGTGAGGAAGGCAAAGGGAAATCCAGTGGCCAGAACGAAAGAGCTATAGAAAAATGTTGTTCAACTTTATAATTGCCAGCATCAAGTGTTTTTCAAATTGCTCTTGGCTCTAATTATGGCAGAGAAGTGGCTGAAACGTGAGACATTTTAAGCCCGGCCAAAAGGGTCGCTTATGTATCGCACTTACTCTGCAGTAGGGATTGCAAGTAGGTGGAGGAACTGGGGGTCACCAACGCTAAGCTCAAAGTAAAAGTTGAAACACTTGTTGGCTGTTATTGCCGTACAATTCATTTCTGTTGCCCCCGTCTTAAAGGTATAGCTCTGGGCCTGTTTTAATGCCAACAAAACGCCCTTTAGCTGTATTAGAAGCCAGACATAATTAATTCAAGTAAAATGCTGCGTTTGTGGACGACGATGACTTTTGAGAAATTACACAAATAGTTAAAGCGATTTTGCAAATGCATAACTTATAAAGATGGCATAAAGCTTATTTTGGACTTATGCTTGTATAACATTAAATCAATGTTAAATAAATTCCAGATTTCTCGGAATCCACATGCGGAAAATATGTGGAAATGCTTATGGGCATGTGTGAAATAGTGTGAAATGAAGTTAAGACTTTCCTTACAGACATATCCGTACTCTCCGATATCCAAAAAGTTGATGTAAAAATAAATATAAATAAACAAAGATTATTTGAGTTAAAAAAAGACAGAAAATAATAATTTAAAAAATAATGTTGATAATTCCTTGAATGTTACATTTATTTGTATTCTCTATATTTTAAGGAAATTAAAGCTGGTTCTAATAACTGGATTTTGGAAAGATAAGAATATACATTAATTGACTAAAAAGGTGAGCTGTCCTTGCAGAATTATGACCATTTTCTAAATTTCAAATATAATATTTCTTCTGAGACAAATGTGGCTCCAGAGGAGTTTTCTGTCAAAATTCTCACACTAACGCAACCTAATTAGAAGTTTGACATTGTAAAATATACACAGGACAAACTTTACTACTTGGGTAACTCAAAATTGGCTTTTTTACTTTTAAGTCTTAAATTTAGCAAGTGCCAATCAAGGAGGCATATTGATTTGTTGCTTGCTTTTCATGCCGGGCACATCCAAGCCAACAGCTGGGCTCCTCGGATGCGAGCCAGGGGCAACAGTCACGTACACCTGACACAAGCCCGGCAGTGGCAAAGGGCAAGCAACCGAGCTCGAATTTTATTTCACCTGTCTGCCACACGATAACCGGAACCGAAGGCACTGCAAAAAGAGGCAGCAGCATATCTATGAGTGTATTTGAAGTAATTTGAACTTTGCTCTCACTTGGGAAACAGCTTGAGAAATTTGAAAAAAGAAACTTTGTTGAAATACGCAAATGCTAAGCCAAGCCTGCTTATGAGGCATGAGGCACACAACTTTTTGTAAGTAATTTATATTTTAAGGGTGCATCCTTAAGATTTAAGTGAAAAATATATTTGAAATACTTTTCTGAAGATAGTGCATGAAATGAGATATAGATGAAGATTTAATGCGAACTCTGTTAAAGTTTTGGAATTTAAGCGGAAAAAAATGTAAATAAAATATAATTTTCCATATAATTAATGAAAAATTTGATAATGTAGTCTAAAAATATTAAATAAATGCAAAATAATATTAATTGAAATTTCTATTAATACTTAAGATGTTAAAGAGTATCTGTTAGTTCGGTTTTACCTCTCATTGGTTTTTCTTTTTATTTTATGGCGAAAGGGTTGGCATAATATAAATTCGCTTAGCCAGTTGTAAGCTTTTTTAGTAGCCTTAGAGAAAATGAGAGGAGGAGGAGGAGGACAACGGCAGGTTGTGTGTTTTTTATTAGTTGGAAAAGTTGGAAGAGGGGGGGGGGAGGGGTCTCTACTTTTGGGCAGGCAACCCTTTTCAAAAAATGATACTAATAAAATCCATGTTAATGTTGCATGAATATGAAATAAATTGAGGCAGCCAACACGTAGACACACGAGTATTTATTGATTGAACATCAAATTGGGCAATTCCATTGATGTACCAAACAGTTTCGAAAGCCAAAAATGCCAACCGGGGACTTGGACCCCATAGTTATACGATTCCCTTTCAGTAATTTATAATGCTTGGCCCAGTGACAAGGAAATGGATGTCTCGCCCGGATATGCTTAAGCAAATGTCGCCAGTCAATGTCAAAGCCTGGCTGCTATCGATTTTGTATGACATCTGTGAAATCAATGCCAGTGGCAGTTGCTGCGGTTGCAACATTCTTTGTCACTGCTGCACTTTAAGTACAAGTCATCGTCTCAGTTTTAGCTACAGTCTGCCCCACACACACACATAGACACAATCCTGTCTCTTACACAGCTGACGAAGGATAAACAATGCAAAAGACAGCGACGCTAAATGCCAGCGACAAGGATGAATTGGACTGGACTGGCAGCCTGGCTGCCTAGCTGTTGGTGTCCTTGGATGCCAAGCGTATTAGACAGTAGAACTGCACTATGATAAACTCGGTTGGGGAAATGCGAAAACTTTATCAACATTATTTTAGTTTATTGATAAATAATCATTTTTTAATTCTCAAATTTGATTAAATACTTGGGATAGAGTTCCACAAATAGAAATAGATGCAAAGTCCCAGAAATCTTGTTCCAGTTGAATTTCAACTAATGGCTTGCTTAATCTTATTTTTATTTGCAATCTATCTGAGAAAAGTTGTTAATTTTTAATAACTATTCCTGTTCAATTGAGGTCAGCTGTGCATAAAATGGTCGGTTGATAGTGCAGGGCTAAACGAACAGTGGATTGCGGGATGCGCTGACAGTATATATTATTTTTTATATTTGATAATGGGTAAATTGAGAATGACCCAGTTTCTGGCAGTTTTTCGGCTTGAAAGTTTTGTACCTGCGTTTGAAATTTGTCCAGTTCACGAAATATTGCCATTTTTTATGTTACGGATTAAACAATGATATAATTCGTTATTGCTAGATAGGTTTAAGGATATTCAAACATCAAATTCAAAATATTTAAAGGATTTTGTTAATTATTTGATTTAATATTCCAGCCAGAATTTGGGATTTTTTTTGTGGGCAAGCTAAAGTAAATAATAAATTCAAAATTTGCTTGCGCTAACAATTGAATAAATTAAAAAGTTTTAATCAAAATGCAGGCCATGAACCAAATGCTCTAAATTAATTAGCACTCAAAAAAATCAAAAAAAAAAATAATTCAATCAAAGCGAAACTTATTTTAGAAGTTTGCAGCCTTAATTATGGTCTGAAATAAATAAGGCCGTTCATCATAGACAAGTTTGACTGTAATTTTGTGTTTGAGTGGGGATTTTTAGCGTGAATCAATCAAATCACATGACTACTTGACTAACAACCAGTGATTTGATTGATGAACTGTTTTGTCAGATGGTAGCTGTGAGTGCGATTGCCGGAGTGGGGCAGTCGCAGTGGTGCATCAAGCACCATCCACTGTGGCACGCATATTATACAGCTTCTGCAATGGCTGCTTTGGCTTGCGGCCACTTAACTCCGCCTGATGAAATTAACTTCTTGAGGCGCTTTGGCAACTTCAAGAGCAGCGCTTATTGATTAGTGACTCATTATGTGTGTGGCAAGGATGCATGAAATTATGTGTGTCATTTGATATCCAATCAAATAGATGACACTCACGATTCGCAGTCAGTGCTGAGCTCTAATGAATATATGATTTGCCACAGAGGACTCTTCAGGCAAACTTTAAGGGTTGCCTGCTTCGCTATGCAAATGAAAATAATATTTTATTACTATTATTATTAATATTTTGTTAAATAAACCATAATAAAGTATTTTTTTTAATATGAACAATATTTATATGGATTTTTAATAGTGTACCGAACTCAAGTAGGCCCATCAGGCATCGAATTAATTATATAACTTCGACATTTAAAATTAACAATTTCTTATTTTTATCAAAGCTCATCCTTATTTAATTATACTAACGCCAATAGATTACATATTTATTTTGAAATTTAATACATTATTTTGTTATAATTATTTTTTTTTATATTATATATACTCACGGGGCGATCATTTTCGCCTGGTCTACGTTTTCAATTTAGCCTGCTTCGCTCTGCAATTGAAAATAATATATATATATATGAATATGTATATATATGTACATATATATATGTATATCTACAATTTTTCAGAGTGGAGCATTGTCCAAAGTTGCATAATATTTGTGGCACTTGTTTCGCATTTGGTGCTCTCTCATAAAATATTTTATTACTTTTTAAGTGTATTTGCTACTCGTAAAGTTGTGTTCCGCTTCCTTTATTTCCCTTTATTTTGCTTTCTTCTTTTATTTTTTCTTTTCTTCTGCCTCACTTTTATGTGTCATGCAATGGCACATATGACTGCCTGACTAACTGCCTGACTGTCTGACGGACTGAATGACTGACTGAGGGAATGACTAAGCGCCCTTTTGCATTGGCATGCAAATTCTTTGACGACTCGACTTGAGCCAAGTTAGTGAAAGTATGCAATGTCAGAGGAGCAGTTGGCAGTTGGCTGTCGGAAAATGGTAAGGAGATTGTCAATGTCTAAGAAATATGCGTGTGTGTATGTGTGTGGGTGTGTGAGTTAGTGCAACAAGGTTAGAGCTGTGGAAACAGTGTATGAGCTGCTTTTTGTGAGAGTACTTCGACAAACAATGATTATCATTTACAAAATATAGCAAACTTTTTACATTCTTTTTTAGCATATAATAAAACGCATTTGAATCGCATAAAAATTTATTTTTAGAATTTTTTACACAATGTTTTAAAAATAATAAAATTGTATGAAGGTATTAAATAACTGCAAACGATTAAAATTTTATTTATTACCTTATTTGAATGTGTTCTTAAAACAATACTGTATGTTCACGAATTTGATTACAAATTTGGTAACTATGACATTATTCCATTATCTTTTTTTTAACCATTCTTGGCCCTTTCTTGGCAATCATAATTTCACAATGAGTCTGAAAAGAGTGTTTATTAATACAACATGCAACCAGTAATCGAATTAACCACATTATTTTTAATTCTAATCAAAAAAATAAATCCAGACTAAAGTATACTTATCAGGGATCAAATAATAACATAGCTAAGTTCTTAGTGACACAAAATAATATTTTTACAATTTTACTTTTTAAAAAATACTAGCAATTTATTTTTAAATTAATATAGGCTTAAAATAAATAAGGTTCTGTTGCCACAAATGTTCAGTTACTGTTAAGTCTGGCAATGACAGCACTTTTCAATTGTGGCATTTCGACGTTATTTGGTTTTTGGCCCATTTGTCTTGATATGCCCGATTTGTGGGCCCAGATGTAGGGCAGCAAGCGACAGAGCCGTGTGTTATGCGAATTTCAGCGCGTTTGCTTTGGCATCAGCCATGTAGCTTGACTGCATTGCTGCCATGGCTGTCATTTTTTCCCTATATCTTTTTGTTTTTTGTTTTTTACTCTTGCCCACATATTCAACATCTTTTTTATGTAAATGTGCGAAAATTTCGTCACACACAGCCACACATACAGACACACTCATGTGTGTAGATATGCACACATCTAGGGGATATAAAATGAAATTGTACTTTGTGGCATGGCTGGCAAAGTACAAAAAGTAAAACATGCCACCAGAGTGTCGGCGGCGGGGGAGTGGCAGAGAGTGTGTGTAATGTCTTATTTTCAAACGTTACCAACTCTAGAGAAATGCGAGATTCTTACTCCCTCCAAATCATCATCATCATCATCATCATCAAGCGGAGCTGGCAGTTTCCCTCGTCCATGTCGTTTCCATTTCGTCATTGTCATAACTTTGTGTCAGAATTTTTTCTTTGCACATGATGCCGGCTACCATAAGGCATTATTATGCAATTTTTTGGGTCAAAATGTAGGCCAATTTCCATCTTGTCGTAGGAGTTGACTGCAATCTATCTGCCGCTTTCTCTCTCTTTCACTCTCCCTCTCTCTCTCTCTCTCTCTGTATGTGTTGCATTTCGTGGCAGTTGTTCGCCAGAAAATTGTCATCAATGGCTTTCAGCAACTATTCAATTATTGACAGCTTTAAGCCATAAATAATACAATTTACTATTTATTTATATTTTATTCTAACCATTTTTTGCCAAATATTTCACATGATTTTTAAGGAGAACGAAAAACAACAGCTGGTGGCATCTGTAAATGACAGCGAAAACAAAAGCAACAGCAACACAAATAACATTATCAACTGCAACAAGAAACAAAGCGTTGACAGCTGATGCAGCAAAACACACTTTGGGGCATATTTACGCTGCTGCTTTAAGCCAGTCTTACTGCACTCAGAGAAAAAATGACAACTCTATTTTTATATCAAGCAATATAAAAACAAAACGAAAGAAGTTTTATTTCTAATGAGAAAAAGTTATAATGAAGTTGGGCAAAATCGAAAATAACAGGCAGAAGGAAGCCTTCCAATTTTAAATAATACATCCAGAAATATTATTAGATCGTTAAGTTGGGACAAGAAATACAGATTTTGTTGACAAAAATTTGTTTTCTTATTTAACAAACTACAAACAGTCAGCCGACTACTGTAGCTATTTTAAGGGTATTTGCTAGTCGAGCTCTCTCGACTACCAGCTTGTTTTTGTAATCCATAATTCCAAAATATGGGAAAGTTTTGGATTCTGAATGATTGTAACGATTAGCAATTGTTATTAACCAAGACTTGAGGGATATATCTCTATAAATATTGACTATACCTAAAGTTATGGAAATATATCTTTCGCTGTATACTCTATATCAACGAATACAGAGATATATCTCCACATAAATATATTTTTAAAAAATGTAATCATATTTCTATAAGTCTAAATAGTCTTTCCTTAGATACACTGGAATCCAAGTTATTTTCCGATTATACTTGAAGTTAACACCTTTTTTCCCTGAGTGTGCGAATTCTTTTATAAATGTTAGCGGAAGAAAGAAACCAAAAACAAGCATTTCAAGCAGCGAAAAATCGCGAAAATCGTTTTTCTTATGTGAGGCAAGACATTGTTTTCGTGTCGACATTTGCAGCAATTTGTTACGTCATCTAATGCTAAATGTTACTCGTAGTTGTGCTAAGGAATATTCACATATACATATACGTATGTATATATAAGTAGGCAAGCGATGGTTAAGCCAAGGCTGGCTGTCTCCCATTTTGTTGGCACCTCAGAAGCAGTTGCTGCTGCTGCAACAGCTGTGCCACATCAACCGGCAATTTGTTGCATGCCTGAGGGTTTGCCATTTTGCTTAAGTGAAAATGTGTGCATGGCTTAGATGAGGTTTTGCATTGCAACGGAAAGCAAAATATGTTAGAATTTCACATGTCTAAATTAACAAGTGCTAAAAAGAAGTACTAATTAAAAAAACAAGAATGCGTTTTTCAAAATGAGACTGAGGCAGGAAAGAGAATGAATCGAAACAAATTGATACAAAGATTTTTGCAAAAAAAATATATACAAAACTTATTAGACAGAAAAAACTGCTAGCGTTGTTAGAAGCTGCCCGAAACTTGGCTAACAAACTGCTTGAAAGTGCCGCAAACTTTTTGCCGACAATGGAAATGCGAAAAGTAGAAAAAAATGTGGAGGGAAATTGTAGGTGAACTTAAGTCGGAGTCGGTAATAAAAACGTAGCGAGTGTAGTGCGAAAAAAGCAGCAGAAAATAAATGTTAACAAGATGACTGCGAGCAAAGTACTAAAAGCACTAGCTTCGAGGAGACTTCTTGGTAGTTTAAGAGACCCAACTTCATTGTGTGTTGCCCCAACAAAGGGCCGCAGGCGTATATGAATACAAAGAATGAAAATGAACCAAAGTCAAGTTGCATGTACTTGATTTTGACCGCCTGCTGTTCAAGTGTATTTAAGAGAAAATATTTAAAAAAAAAACCATAAGGAAGTAAGAAAGTGAAAAAAAACTTGAATTTTCATTTTGCAGACCATAAAGCAAAGTTGAAATGAGTATGAAGCAAACGGAGTTGAAATTTGAAAGCTATGCTTTTTATAGTCGCCTGCCCCGTGCCCCTTGCCCCTTGACCATGTCACACTCATTTGGCAAAGTTTTGGGGCGTGCTGTGTTTGTGGGTGGCACAAAGTTTAGCTGCAACATTTGCCTTTGCATTGTTTTGTCGCATTTCTTGGGGAAAATGGGTGTCAAAATTAAAGTGCATTGTTTGAGAAAAGTTTTTCATGTGCCGCTCACCCCCAAAAATCCCCGAACAATGAAAAGTTCATGAAAATTTTAGCTTCAACGCATAAACCATAAAAATAAAAGTTTCGACCATTAAAATCGCGCAATTTCCAAGTGTCCATCGGTCTCTATTCTCTCCATTTAGCTATAAGAAAAGTGGGTTGGCGCTGCCAATGGGGGGAGGCTGGCTTGTCATTTGTTTTGCTGCTGTTGAGAGTTGCTCTTCAAAAGTTTTTGCATTCCCCTAATGACAAAAATCAGCGTGAATTTGATGTTTGGCCAAGAAGTTTCAAAACAAGCACAAGTTTTTATTACCGCATTCATTCAAGATGCTAGAAAATCGATGGTTCATTTTTTTTTGTCAACTCAGTGAAGTGATGAAATTGTGTCCCGCATACTTTATAAATTATCTGTGAAATCCGTAGTTCTTTTTTCAGACTTAAGCACTGAATTATGGGTGCCTTTCAAATTGGCTTGCAGAGAAAAAGACCGCCAAGAATAATAGTGAAGCATAATTTAATTCCGATTAAAGCGATTAACACTAAAAGAATATTAATGTCTAGGGAGTAGATAAAACCAGGCAATTAAACCTGAATCAGAATTGAAATTGGTTAATCCAAAATAACCAGCAGAATTTCAAATCATAACTTAAACCGAAACTCGCTTCATGATCGATAATCAAATTGAATCTCAAACAGTTAACAGAAATTATCTGCTTGAATCTTAGAAACACAAAATGGAAACGTGTTCGATACTCGATTCGTTCTGATTCTGAATAAAATTCATTTGTATATAAGCCTTCCATAGTTACACAGAATTGCAACACACAAATTGTTCAAAGCTATGTAAATATAAACTAAGAATGAGACCCAAAAACGATATTCGACATTCCCCGATTCAGGCCGGAACCCATATTCGAATCGGCTTAGACTATTTTATTTATTTTTATTTTGACATTGTTTAAAACCATCCCGCAGCCGTCGTAGTTAAACTGAATTGCAAACTTTTCGAAACCTATGTCAACATCTACTTAGCTGGCTGAGCTGTGTCCCATTTGTAAGCCATGTTGGCCAGTGTACTTTGTGCACATGCACTCAATGCAAACCGCAAACACATCTAAAATTGAATTCACTTTACAACGAGATAGAAAATGAAAAGAACCAAAACAATAATAAATAAAACATGCGAAAAACACAGACGGAAGCTGTTTCAAAATACGCATGCGTCTGTTTCTCTTATACGTAAGAGACTGAGAGAGAGACAGACAGACTGAGAGAGAGAGAGAGAGGGAGTGAGGAAATGAGAGAAATATAGAGATGCAAAGAGATTTTAGAGAATTTGTTGGGGTTACCAGTATTTGGCAGTTGTGTTTACATTGAATACACAACACACACAGCCACACACACATATGTACATACACACACACACACATACACACACACAGACACATACGAGGGGCGTGCGAACAGCTTCAATTAAAGCCGATTCGGATTCGTAACTTATCCCCCATCCAGCCCTCCTCTTGGCTAACACTCCCCGCACCCATCAACACGCCGGCTAACAGCTGATGATAGTCAGGCAACAATTGTGAATTAGTTGGCAACGAAATTGGCAAATGAAATTTATGCATGGCTTTTAGAAAATTCATAAAAAATATGGAGGATTTTTTTCTCAAATCAAGCACAAGCCTTGTCAAAAATGATTAAAATCGGAGAGAAAATCTTGAAAAAATTTGGATTTTTTGATTGTTCTCACTTAACAACTGTTGTTCAGAAAATTCTTAATTTAAGAGCCATTTAAATTTTAACAATATATTTATTTTTATTGAAAGTTTTCACGTTTTTAAGTAAATTAATATCTCTGACTTGATCTTAAATTTAAATTTTTAGAAAGAAAATATTTGTCCAAAATAAATTATATTCTTAAGTATTCTTCTAAGTAAGTAGTTTGGTCTTTCTTTGTTTAAGAACCATATTACTTTAATTAAGGTAGTTTGTTCTTAATATTATTTATAATAAGCTCTAAAATTGATCCTAATATCGTCTCTGAATACAAAAGTTTAAATTAACTTTAAGATTTAGAATGCGTTATATTTATGTTAGGTATAATAATTAATAATTGATTATAATAATTATGTTGAGATTTTTCTTTATTCAAGAAGCAAATTATTTTGAAGAAGACATTTTGTTTAGCAGTTGAAGCAACTTGAGCTTGTATCTATAATTGAAGTGCTTAAATAAAGAACTGGAATAAAGAAATTCAAAGCTGCAGGAATTTGGAAATGGCAGGCAGAACTTGTTTGTTGCTGCTGCTGTTGCCGAGAGCGTATTCAAATTTCAAACAAAACCTTTTATTTGGAAAACGCTGCGAGAATCAAAGCGAAAATCTGTTAAACTTGAGCTGGACACTTTGCAGGTCTTCAATTGCGAACACACACAAAAAAGTTGTTAAACTTCAGACGCAAAGCATTTGTAATGTGCCAGCGGAAATTATTTATTTCGGCTCTACACTTCTGGCGGGGAGCGGGTGGCGGGCGCTGGACTGTTGCAGGTGGAGTTATGGTTGCGTGTTTGGGTGGTTGGGTGGCTGGGTGGTGCCATAAAACTTTGGAGGCCATTTTTCAAATTTGTCGCGGTCGACATTCATCCGCACAGAAAGTGGGAGTGGTGCTGAATGTGGTCGCATTTCAACTTGATAATATCACAGTTAGTATGGAACCACATGCGGATTTAACAAGTGTGCGCTCCACACTCCAACTTAATGCGTTATGACCCCCGACCTGTGTGTGGTACCCACCCACCAACAACCACATCTCGCACCACACTGTGAAACTTTTTGGCCCCATTGGCGGCCAACGCCGTCGTCGGGCATGTTTAAAAAAAATGATTAATGATTACGTTTCGTCCAAACTGCGTGCGTTCTTGTGGTTGTGAGTGGGTGGTGCTTTTGGTGGTTTGGTGGGGCAGCTCTCTCTCCTCCCGTTTTTGGCGAAATATGCGCTTGAAAATATGTTAACGCTTTTTAAATCATCTTCTTCGTTTTTTTTCCCACAACCATCGTTGTTGCTTTAGTTGTTGTTCGGTTTGGCTGTGTTTTGTGCATGAATGTTTTATGTGGCGTGAGCTTTAAATGAAAATGCAAGCAGCAAATGGCAGGGGCGGGATTTGTGGCACGTTATTGGCAAGTTTTGGCTGCCTTCTGGCTGAGCATTATAAATAATGGAACACCATAAAATATTGATTAGCTAAAGTCTTGTTACTTTTAGAACTATTCAATTAAACAGCCAAAATTCCTTCGTCTACATACATTAACTATCGTATTGTAAATCGAGCTTGCAACATGTTTGGCACTTTTTCGGTCATATTGGAAAAACTAATATAAACGAGCCTAATTTGCATTCATTAGGGTATCTGCTAATCGAGCATTGTCGAACTAGATTTCTGCATAAATCATGCTTGAAATATATTAATTCTAATAAAGAAAACTCTGGAATAATTTCGTGAAGACTAATTTAATTTGATTTGTGGCATAGGAAGATGAAGACACACAATACGACAACAACAACAACAAAGAGTCAATAGAGCAGTCCATGAAACCTCAAAATAATAATAATAAATTTAATTGCTTAAGTGCTATGATTCATGGTTATCAAGAAGGATCGGGGGACATTCAAACTGTCTACTACTAAATTTCACCATAAATTTCTTGTTCCCATGAGAGCTATAAGATATAGTTCGATTCTTATGATTTCTGATCCAAATTTATGGAGGACAATAAGACGCATAACAAAGGAGATTAGTTAGAATAAGTTGCTAACCAAACAGCAGCTCAAATAATAGCTCAACTTTCAAGCGATTCTTTCTATGGTAGCTATATGATATAGTGTTTCGATCCGGCAGCAAGTAGACGGGCATATCTATATCGACTTGGTTAGTGATTGTGATAATGCTTAAAGACCTAAATAAAAAGTCATTAAAGCAGGTTTCATTTCAGTATTGTTGATTCGATTTCATAATTGCCAATAAAGCACTAACTTTTTGTTCCTTTCATTTCTAAATGACTGATATACATATGTTCATATAATCCTAGATGTGTATGAACAGAAGCAACTTTAAGCAGAAAACCCAATTGTTTGCAAAATCGTATGGGCAACTTGGCAGTTTCAGTTTAACTGGCAAACAGTTGACCTAATGTCCTTAGACCGTATCATCCATGCCGCATCCTTTGAAACATTTTTCATAAATTCAAAGAAGCTTGGCTTAGCATTTTATCCTATAGGTACAGGATTTACAAATTGTTATTACTGCTATACCAGACAGACCCTGAACAACACCAAACAACAACAACAACAACAACAATAACAATAGCAGCAACAACAGCCATGTGATTGTGGTCAAGTTTTGTGTTGTCCAGACATTTGCATAATAAGCCTGGTGAATGGACACACGGCTCCCAGTGCTGTGAAGCAGTGCATGAAATTGCTGTGCTACCTAAGGTTAGATACTTCCTCCCCCCCCCCCCCCCTGCTTCCCTGACCAACCCCACCATTTAACTACTAACAGTTCACAGTTGAAGCCAGGTTGGAGTAAAGTAGCTTAAGCCAAAACGGAAAGCATAAATTCTCGTACGATATGAGAAGAGCCAACAAACATCCGCACATAAATAAATCATAAATATTAAATGAAAATGAGAAATGAAAAATGTGCAGCAGGAGCGTAAATTGTATGGAAGGAAGCGCACAGAGCCTGTCAGCGACTGCCGCCTGACCAGGGGAATAATAATGTACCACATACACAGTACACACTGTAAACTACAGGCCAACAATGCAGCAGCATGCGATCGCATGATTAGCAGCAATCCACTGCAGAGCTGTAGACAGCGCTAAACTCTAAACTCTACACTCGAAAAATAAATGGTCTACTTAATGCTGTTGAGATTTCCTAATTCAATTTAAGCCACAAGTTTTACTTAAATGTTCAATAAAGTGTGATTGAATTAAATACAAAATTATCATTATTATTGTATTTAAAATCAGCGTAAAAAGTATGCGAAAAGTAAGTAAGAAGTAGCTTAAAAATTTTATTTTTTTTAAATATTTATTTTATATTTGTTCATCCCATATAAATTATCAATATTTTTAATAATCAATTTTACAAATAACAATTTCCACCAATAATTTATTATTAGTTCAATTAAGTTGATTGTTAAATATCAATATTTTAAAAATTGCAACTCTTACTAAATATTCGTAATTTCATCATCTCAACATATTTAATATTTATGTAAAAATCTTTTTTATAGTTCTTGGTTCCAACTAGCTGTCTCAATCTGTACTCATATAAAATAGGCAGACTTATTTGATTACATCGACTCGGCTGTTGATGCTGATCAGGAATATATATACTTTATGGTATGGGGGATGCTTTCTTTTGCCATTAGCATAATTTTTCACAACTTTCTTAGACCCTTATTAGTGTGTTCCGGATAAATTCTTGGTTCAATGTGATTTACTTAATTTAATCGTAACCCAAGAAATCGCATAACATCAAATACAAATTTCTAGATATCCCCAAAAAAGTAGCCAAGTAGCAATAAAAGAAATGGTTTTAGTCGAATTATGTACATATTTTTTGTAGTGTATGTTATTTTTATGTGACTCACCATGGCTACCCAGAAGAGACTTCAGGCAACGCACGATATTCGCTCAAAACTAATAAATTCGATATGCAATTTATAAGCAAAAGATATCTCCTTCCCTCTCTCTCTCGCATTGTATCTCCCTTCTCTCTCTTCATTCCTTTGTATGGTTCGCTTTAGGTGAACATTGCCGGTAGACGATTTTTGGTAAGCACTGTTTGCTTGACGTCCAAGGCGAGACTTAAACGCACCCAAAGGCACCCAACAAAAGGCATTGCACAATTTTATGGTTTAATGCGATTTGGCACAGATGGTTCAAAGAGAGGGGCGTGGTTGGGGTTGGGGGTTGGCCAAGTACTATCTAGGTATTGCGGTTTTCCTTGGAATTTCTGCATTCAATTTATAATCTAATTTTTTTTTCAACTTCTAGTTATTTTCGGATTGTGCCGCAAAAATGCATTCGATTTTCTTTGAAATTTTCGATTGGATTACATAAAGTCTGCTTGCAAAAGGAATTCTGTGGAAAATGTTTCGAATACCAAGGTAAGTTTTGTCAAGATAAAAAGCCCTTAAAGCACTTTTCATGTTATGTTTAAAATTGGCATTTGCAGATCGAAAGCTGTGTTTATTATAGGGTATCAAGGGATATCTGGCGTTTGTATTTAATATTTGATCTAGTTTTTGTGATAATAATTTTGCCTGCGCCTGACACAAAACTGCAACTTTTTCAATTAGCCAAGCATAGCAGAAGCATTAGCCTTATCGGCGCACAGCGTTGGCCAGTCTAATGGCCTGGGTAGCTGGTCCTAATCCAGTGGGGCACAAAGTTTGCAGCACGTCCGGGCTGACAGTTGAGTGCTCCAGGCGCCACAAAATGTTGCTCACCGTTTGCCTCACACCTATGTTTATAATCGATATTTTTGTTTATTGTGAACATTAAACTAAATGCGGTTGTATTAGCTTGGGCCTGCAGCATCAGACGAACAGATGCTGTCTAATCGAAAGTTATGGTTAAGTAATCAGAATAAACCGCAATTTTTTCAGATAAAAAAAAATACTAACACGAAATTTGCAGCACTTGTGATAAACTTTTACTAACAACTATCAATTTTTGTACAAAAATGAAATGCAAATGAACAAAAATTAGATAAAATAATAACATTAATTACACCATTTGAAAAGGATTGAAATTAATGTTTAATCTAATTGTCAAATTTTAATGTCATTATTTTCTAATATCATTAATTTATTTGTCATGAGGAATAAGTTTAAGCTTGTAGCAATGGGCAAGAAAGACATCAATAAATAATAATAATATTTATAACAATAATAGTTATAACAATAATAAGAATAATATTAATAATAATAATTTCCGATCCCACCTGCTTTTAACTGGTATTTCATGGCTATCAGCGTAGTTCGCAGTCGTCGCTCTTACTTATTATAATTCATGGTATTGGCTCTAACTTAATATTGCAAAGACTTCCAAATTATACATTATCATAACTTAGTCATAGCTGAAATATTAGTTTCAAATCCATTAAATTACATTAGTATTATTAATAGTTCCAGCACCCTCGAGCCACAAAATTGTTTATGATTTAGTTTGTTGTTTATACTTTGCCTAGAAGTCTGGCTCACTTTTCCCGATTGCCTGGAGACTTTCAATTGTTCTGTCTGTCAAACTGGATAAAAAAAACAATATAAATAATGCATGTGGGAGGCTATGTGCTGAAAATTACTCAGCAGCCAATGCTATTAAGAGAATAAGTGGATTGCGGTTGACATTTGTAATGGAAAAGGTAAAACACATATTATATTTATGTACGTTGTTGTTTATTTACTTTATTTTTTGATATTATTTAGGTGTATTTATCTGTCAACTGTGGGTTGGCCCGCGGCTGACCGATGTCAAGCGAGTGACCAACGAGACATTTACAAAATGGTTTCTTTTGGCCTGAACGAGTGAGAAAAGACAACTGCAAATGTATTTCGCTTTGAGACAATAACTGAAAATGGCAGAACACTAACCAAAAAAAAAAAAAAAATGGTAAAGCGTTGTCCTCGGCTTGTTTCGAGAGCAACGAAAACAGCAACAAAAATTCCAATAAATTCAATGCGGCACAACGGGGACAGACACTTGGGAGGACTGTTGGGGCATGTCACAGCAGATGAAGCATCGTGTGCAGCCAGTAGGGCAAGGGGGGCGTGTCATGCCCCTCGCCCGCCTTTTGTTGCTGTTTGTCTCTGTCATTTTGCTGGGAATGTGTGTGTGGCAAAGTTCAAACCTTTGACATTTTGTGCGCCGGCATGCATTACTCATACGCAGCGTGGTTTGCGACGGAGAGGGGGCTGGCAAGTGGCGAGAGGGGTAGGGATTGGGAGCTATATGTAAGTAACTTAATGGCAAATAGCTCTGCAGAGCTTTACGAAAGTTTTCCAATATACTCGAGGGTTACTTATAAATTTAATGAAAATCTCAGCTAATAGTTTTGCACAGCACATAAATAAAGTTGCTGCTGTCTGCTGGCAAATGTTTGCTCCTCAACCCTAGCTCAATTGCACTGAGAAAAAATTGCAAATGTTCTTTCAAGAATTTTACATGCATGACCTACAAATATCAGAGATGTAAAGCAAACTCAAAATAGGAACACTTTTATGTTTGATAATGCGAAGTTAGAAGTTACCAAAAACTGATATCAATTTCCTTAATCTAAAAAAACTGACTTAATCCTTTTGATTTCTTTAATATACAAAGAAAAAACTGACTTAAGCTAACAATATGCTTTTCACTCAATCAACTTTGAATTAAGAGAAATCTAACTTAATACAATTTTTGGTATTGGATTAAAGTTTCTAAGATCCAGACCAAACTGACTTATGCTTAACACAATTATTGGTATTGGCATAAACTGTCTTAGTTTACAAAATTTGGTACTTTATTCATGATTCTTCAATCTAGATCAAACTAACTTAATTTAACAACACATGTTAGTTAAACTGTGGACGGTCGATTTTGCTTAACTATTGATAAGCTTGTCTTAAAACTTTTGTCCCTAGACTAAGATTTTCTTAAGTTTCTCGCCGTGTAGTCGGAAGTTTTCAAATGTTTTGCGCCTTCGCTCTGCCTTAAAGCATGTGTCACAATTTATATGCAAACTTATCAACGTCGCAATGTCTCCATGGCATCGTTTGCATGCATGTATCCTGGATACCAAAAAAAAAAATAAGGGAAAAAATAAAAAGAACTGGAATGAGAAACGAGAAAAGAGAAAACTTCAATGTGCTGTTAATTCCCAGCACTATGCAGGAAGTGCGACAGCTTCTGATGCTGCTTCGGCACACAGCTTTTGCCGCAGCTGCATGAGGCAAGCAGGCGCAAGGCACAAGGAGATTGTCTGGGAGTCGGCAGTCGGCAACATAAGTTTGGGGATTTTTATTTGCCGTCTGCCGGAAAATATTGCCAGCAGGCTAACACATGACAAACGCAGCCGTTTGTCAGGGCCAATATGGCAGCCAGAGCCAAGGCAGGGGCAAGGCACTCAGTCTCTTAGCCCTTTAAAAAAAAATAACCTAAAACTTTACGCTTAAAGTTCAAATAAATCATTTTTAGATTGCGAGGCAAAAAAAAAATTAAATAATAACAAGAAACAAAGCAAACAAACAAACAGGCAAAACAGAAATTGTAATTATTGTTTATTCATTTCTTCTTCTGCTCAGCAGAGGCTTAGCAACATTGTTGTTGTTGTTTACAACTTGTTGTATTTGAGTTGTTGTTGTTGTTAATGTTGTTAACTTTCAGTTAAAGTGCCACTTTGTACAATTTACTTAATGCGCTCTAAAGTGTTTTGGGGCGCAAGGGGAAAAGGGAATTTAATTTAACATTAGCCTAATGAAATTAGCCAAATAAGCTGCTTTCGCAGCATTTAATAATGTTGCCAGAAAAGTGAAATTAATTTTATTGCTCAGCGGTTTTTATTGAATCCTTTTGATTGCTTTCCAAAAGTTGCTCGCATTTGTGTAACAAATTATCATAATTATGAGCATGTTGATAGCTGTAATTAAGAGCTGCTCAATTGCTAAGATAAAGAGAAACTTTTCGACTTTTAGAAACTATAAAATTTGTTCCCGCTTCAATGCAGAATACAGTTTAGCAAACTCTGCACAGCAACAAAAAAGAAAAGTATTTTATAGTGTTGAAAATGTAGATCTTTATATTTATTTAAATATATAATAAAATATATTTAAAAAATTATTATGATTTTAATTAAAGGCAGGCAATTAATATAAAATAAATAAAGAAAGCATTGAAGGAAAAAAAGACAAATGATAATAAAAATATAAGCATAATAAAAGAATGTATGTGTGAAAATGAGCCGGCCAAAATAATAATAGTTTTTTATAGCTTATTTCGTTTGGTATATATTTTACTTATATGTATATATTATTTTTGGTATCTCTTATTATGACCAGGTTATAATCACTAACAGCTGTCATATATATATTTTCATCACTCTCTCATATGGCTACTACTCGAACAATCTGTTAAAACAAGAGTTCTTATATGAAAAACTATGTACCATATAATATTTAAATAATAAATCATCAATATCTGACTAGTATATTATATATCAATCAGGGAAGAGTTCAATTCTTACATTCATAATGAAATTAAGATGTCGGCAGTTTGACGACATTCTGTCCATTTCTTGCTTGTTAATATTTCTGTTGAATGCTAAATAATTATATTTAAAATTGATTTAATCCCTTGTGTTGCCCTCTCACTCATTCACTCTCCCTCTCTCTCTCTCTCTCTCTCTCTCTTTGTGCGTCTCATCAAAAATGCAATTTTGGTTGCAGCAGTTGCCTGCAAGCCGTGCCGCTTGTCAATTATGCAGCCGTCACTTTTGTGGCAAACAAAATTAGTTTGCTTTTCAAAAGCACGCACATAACGTATACGCCTGGTGTGCTGTCTATTCACTCATTCACAGCTACTTGCAGCTGGAAAATAAATAATGTAAAATTTAGCAAAACACTCGGCTGCCATTTTGCATAAGCTCAGTATTTTGGCGCCTGGTGAGGAGCATGAGGACTCAACCGAAAGTGAGATAAGGTGCGTACACTGAGAAAAGAACAGTGGAAGCTTTCTGCTTAAGATGTGTGCCTTGAATCTAGATTTCAGTTATAACATTTTGTGCGCTGTGCAACAGCAAATAGAACGCGACGAGTCGTGAAGGATATCAAATGGATGAAATCTGTAATTTTAACACTTTAGAGAGGCGCATCCGATTAGAATACACACACACACACACACAGAAAGGAGAAAGCACACTCTCATTCAGATTGGTAAGCACATTAACATGCAAATGAGAAGGAGGTGGGGGGAAATAGATAGACACACACACACACACACTCACATTTAATAGGGATTACGACAATGGAAAATTGCGTTAAATGTTAAGTTTTTGCTTGGCTGAATTTGCATTAGCTGCCCTGTTTTCTGTTTCTGTTGCTGACGCCTGACTTCATTTCACAGGCAACTAAAACTCAACGAGCCGAGTGTTTTTCCACAGTGGCCTTCCTCTTACAGAATGAGATTAAATTCAATGGCAAACAATAATCTAGATAAGCGCCAAACAATGCCACAGTTAAACTCATCTCAAGCATTTTCGTTTGTCATTCACTTCTGCTTGTGTTAATATGCATTGAAAATAATCGGCTCTTTTTCGATTTCCACATCTATTTCAAACCAAAATAATATTATATTTAAATTAGTTGTGTGGAATACACAACATTTACTTACACATTATATATTAGTTAGACAGAAATTATTTGCTTTTAGATAGATATTTGCTTAACCATTTATGCCTGTTGAATTTGTATATTCCACAAAGTATCTAAAAATTTCTAATGAGATAAAATCTTTAACGGAATCAAAATGGGGAACAGCACTTTATGGAAATTACAAGTGCTTTTACTGCTTGAATGATTTTTCCTAGTTTGTTAAACTGAATGAAAAGTGCATTTGTTGCTGTAATCAAGATATGTTGCATTGTGGTAACATTCAAATTGCATGTTGATGCAAATGGGTTGCAATTTGGTTCATCAGCTGAATCAAGCTAGTTAGTTGCACTAATGAGTGCTTATGCCACACACACACAAACAGGCGGAACATATTGATGACGATAGCACTTGTGGGATTAGACAATCGATATTCACACACCAATGAGTACTCATTCCCATTCACATTCACATTCACATTCACATTCGCTGGATGTAAGCGCGTCTCTCTCACTCCACAGTGAATTAAATTACAGGTGTGGCTGTCTGTCTGTCGGTGCGTGTAAATATCTGTTAGACATAAGTACCAATCCTAAATGATGACAAGTGTTTTGGGGCCTAATGAACACAAGTACTCAAGTTGCTGCCGGCAAGTAAAATTTATAGTCATTTAATTGGTCAACCAAAATAATGATATCCACCGACCACACAGACTCAAACTAATCGATTACTTTTCACATAATTGTGTGATTACGCTTATCAATCTATCCAAATTAGTATTTTGCTTATTAGCATTTGTGGATTGATTTACTTCGAATGATTTGATCAACATTTAAAGCAATTTTCAGTCGATTTCCAATTGAAAATTATACCTCCAAAATGTGAATTTGTAATGCAATAGCTATCTCAGAACTTTTAGAAACGGCCTTATGCAAGCTTTAAGGGTGGCCAACAAATCAATCAAAAGAATTTTGATTGAGCGAAGAATTTCAACTTGGAGAAACTCAAGCGAATAAAATGTTGGTCATCCGAAATTTAAATATTGATCGTCATGCAAAATAGTGCACTGAAGCATTTAAATATACAAAAACATTTCTCAAATGTTGCGTTCTGCATTTCCTGTGCGTATTTTGAGTTTTTAACACCTGTTTCGTACTGATGGTTCGTACGTACTGATACGAGTTGTAAATTCGTACTCACGAGGCGAGTTGTAATTTCGTACTACTTCATTTCTTAAAATCCTAGCCTTATATAGCTAACAAAGTATACTTGGTTTCTACCTGCTGTACAGTATAATCTATTTTTACTTATAATCCTAGCCTTATATAGCTAACAAAGTATACTTGGTTTCTACCTGCTGTACATATAACGCAGGACACCATTTCTAACCCATGCAAGGGTTGTTTTGTTATAATCTATAATCAGGTGGACGCAGCTGCCGCTTGAGCACTTGGTAAACATTTATATATTTTGATCTTTACTTCAACTAGTGTTCATTTTTGAACATGTATTAGATATACTAGTGTTCATTTTTGAACAACACCAACACATTAAAATGATTTTGTGTTTATATATTTGGTAAAGCCTGGCTTAAATCCACAAGCCACTTAACAAAGAATTGTAGCTTTAAAATGTAATTTCATTTTTATTATTTTTCTGACAGTCAACGCCAAAAGCTCAAATGCAACATTTAAGTACACAGCGAGGAGAATGCATATTTAAGGGTATTTTAATGTGGCGACCTCTTGATGTCAAAAGGCTGCCACCCAGTCAATCAGTTTTTGCGAGCTGTCTGTTTTGTGTTTAAATACGATGGTAAAAAATTAATGGCAGCCTGTAAACATTGTCATTAAAAACTCACATTTTGCGGGTATGTTTCAAAATGTACACAAACAGAATTAATTTATAAGTTGGCAGGTGTGAGATGACCGAACTTATTCACAGGAGGACAATTTAAATTTGTATTCAAATGCGCAACGCATTAAAAGAGAGGAGAAAACTGGATTTGATGCCTCACATTGCTGCAAGATGCAATGAGCCAGGAGTAAAGCTTAGAAGGATGAATTTGATGTTGAAACTATACAAGAGCAACCTTAAGTCAGTATTGACATACGACATCTTCCTCGGGAGCACAGCCATATGCAAATAATTTGCAGAAACTCCGTGCCCCACACATACTTACCAAAGCTGTTAATAAGTCGTTGACTAACTTAAAGATATTATTCCAGATCTTTTCGATTTTATTGAAACTTTGCTTAATTTACTTGCATTAGTTTTCAATGGTTTCTAAAACATTTGAAAATGTCTCTGCTTTTGAAGGCAAATATAAATATCTGCAGTGAACTTCAGCTTTCCCCTCGCAAACTCTGACGACTTGTTCATTAATCTATTCAGCTGACTGGCAGAAACTCATTACAATTTTCCACTGAATTTGTTCAATGCTCAAGTTGAGTTTGTTTGAGCCGTCGTTAGTTGATAATTAATTAATTGCGCATACGTCACGTGTGCCGTAATGTGCAACTCAAAAGAGTTGCTTCGCAATGTGTTTGGTTTTTAAACGTGAATTACATCGAAATTTTATTCCGTTTAAATGAGTTTTTAATAAAGGATGTATGTATATTTATGTATGTGCATATATATATGTATTTTATGCCATTAATTTATGATGAAAAAACACAGATATTTTGCATTTAAATGCGGCCCTGTTGGCGGTATTTTTTTGCTGGTCACGTTTTACTTTGTTATGAATAAAAATATGCGCGAAATGGCCAAAAACTTTATTTCCAAATTGAAAAAGTTCCATAAATATAGAAATACATGTTAGTACAACAACAACGGAAAGAATTTGGATGAAAAGTTCTGCCTTTTCATTTTTTTGTAGTCTCTCAATTTTTTCTCTGTTTTTTATTTGGCTACCCAACTAAACTCAATTTAGTTGAGTCTGAGTGTGTTGTGGGGTGTGTGTGAGCCTCGGTGTCGGCATAAACTTTACTACTTCGTGAAATTTTCATGTCTGTGGCACTAGATAACGGCCGCACAAATTTCATATATATATATATACAAACATATATGTAAATTGATGTATATCTATATATATTATATGGCAAAAGCCAGCATCTGGTCATAACAGTTGCCAACTTATGAAGAGCTGTGCAAAAAGTTTTGTATGAATTTAATAAAAGCAGTGATTGCCAATGTGAAGCTCACTTTCCGAGTTATGTGCGGGTTAGCTGCAAACTGTTTATTTTAATATACATATGTGTATTTGCGTGTTGTTATGTGCACTCACGTGTGAACTATAATATTCGGAATGTTTTGCCGTTTGAGTGAGGCATATCATTCCATTTATTTCAGAAGCTTAACAATTAATAAGTGGGGTATGCTCCTCTCGAGCGAGCTCGACTCGAAAATACTCTGAACTCAAGTTTTCAACTATTAGTTAGTAATTTTATTTTTCATTGTGTCATATTGTAATACACTCGACTCAGTAGGCGTATCGATAAAATTGTGTTTTATATGTTAGTAATCGAATTTTAATGTTCTTTTACTTAGCGAGAAAATTGCTTATCCATAAAATGAAATAAATTATTGTCTTCAGATTTTATTGCTCAGATTTATATGACCGAATCGAATTGGCTGTTGATGTTGATTGAGATCACTCGTGCACAAGTTCATTATACCCTTCTGACCTCTTTTTAATAGGTTCAGGCCATAAAGCTTTTAATCCCATTAAACTTGCAGAATTTATGCCTCTTAATTTATTAGCTATAGTTATAGCTTATAGTTTTCAAATACACATACAGCTTTGCCTTTAAAATATAAAAAGTATAAAAAATGGGTATTAACTTCATGAAATAGTAATAGCTTCGACACACTAGTATGCCAGAATATTTGTTGTTCATTTTAGCCATAGTTATGGGCCCACTTCAGCAACTCTTTATAAATACATATTTCGGCTTGTAACTACAACTTTCACAATGTTATAAGGGCAGTTTGATACACATACTCTTACTACTTACATAAACATGCTTCCTTTTTCTTTGACTCTGGTTTCTCATTTAATTATGCCATTTACTATTTTAAAATTCCATTGCATAATTGTTAGCGGCCTTAAAGGAGATTAAAATTCAGTCTAATTAATAATTAATGTGTCCATTAGCATAAATTATTTATGCAAGTAAGTAGCTGTACCTAATGAAATTGGACATGACTAATTAATTTGATTCGCCTTGATTTATTAAATATATGCATTAAGTAACCGTGGTTATACACTAATTAATCCTTCAACCCCAAACCGCAAACCCCATTCCCCATTCATGGCAAATGGAATGCTTGCAAAATGCTCACATCTCGTAATGCAGTTTTCATTATTTTTTGGCCAAACAATTAAAATCCGTTAGCTCGTTACGATTTTAGCCAAATACTTAAAAGTGCACAAATGGAAATTTGCAGAGTAATAAATGCTTATATATATATACATGGTACATGTTGTAATCAAATTAGATCCGATATCCTGTTGCACTGCGGCCGCCATTGAAGGAAGTCGTGCATGTTGAACTTGAATGAGTTCAGCGGGGTGCAAGGGTTGAGCATGTGGTTGAGGGGGTGGAAGTTGAGGTTGTGCATGACGGTAGCCACAAAACCAAATATTGCTATTACACTTGCAGGCATGGAATTTAATTACAAGCACACACACACACACACACACACACACACACACACACACACACACACACACACATACACATACACACACACTCCTCGCTGGCCAGTGCATGCGTGCGCGTCCTCGTGGTTTGCGCTTCGCTCAAAACGAGTATTTTTCTTTTTTCCTGTGTAGCTCACACTTTTCATTTATTCAAAAAGTGCTATTTTTATTTTTCCTTTTTCCTTTTTTTTTTGTGTTTTGCGTGTTTTTTTTTAAACATTTAATGAAATACTTGGCAGACTCGCTGTTATTTGAAAGCCGTTGAAAATATAGTGAAATATTGTGTGCAAACATTTTGAGCATTATTTTTATAGATATTTTTATATGTATATAAATGTGAGCATGTTTGATATATATATTCATTTAATTATTTCATTTAAAGCTAACTTTTAGCTTACTCATATTAAAGAGGAATACCAGATAAAGTCGGCAGCTTATTGAGAGTTTAGTTTGTTTTTACTTTAAGTTAAATATGGATATCTAATATAAATTTAAAGTTGTGGTTGAATTTTGCAAAGATCTTTTCCTTTAGTCTGGCAGTAATACTGAACCAATTTATGTTTGTATGCAGACAACAGTCGACTGCCACACTATGTTGCAAGCAAGCACATTAACTCGTTTGCGCGTTAGTGCAATGAGTTAATGCACTCTGACCGATGGCATCTCAGCCATTTTTCTATCAATCTGTGGGTGCTTGGCTTGTGCTTTGCGGCACACTAATGCAATTTGCGCGAATATCTCTTATTCATATTTAATCCACTTTGTGCCAATTCTACTCATGCCTGGCCCTCCTTTGAGCCCCCACTGGCAATATCCTTCTTGTCTTCCTGCTCTGGGTTTGAGTTGGAGTCTGCCAACTGACATCTGCAGGACCATGTAATTGGCATTCGAGTCAAGTGCAATTTCGCCCGCCAGCAGTAGCAGCAGCAGGCATGTCCCAACTCGACACCCACGGAGCCGTCTCCCGGCTACAATTTATTGCGGTAATGGTAATGCAACAGGACTGCCATCTAGTCACCTCGTTAAAGGTAATTTTGCACAAATAATGTCCATGGCTCTATATTCGCTTCATTTCGGTTTCCTTCGCTGGCATACACAGTGCACAACTACTTTAGTTCAGCTGATCTCGCATTAAGTATTCTAAATTCTTGAAGGCTACACTTTATAAGAATGATTTGCTAAAACCGAAGAGTAAGTATAAATAAATTGTTACACTCAGAAAAAAATCGACTTTAATATAATCAATCGATTCGATAATCGAAACAATTGCAAAGATATAGCCTTCTCGATACATAATATAACATGACATATTATATTGTTAAATTTGTATTAGGATCGCAGAGGAAAAACAGATTTTGTCTATTTTCCATTTTCTTCTTACACTAAAACACCCAAAAGTTTCAATGTCTAAAATGAAAATTAAATTATTAAAATAATCAATACAATCAATTTGAATTATAATATAAAATAATATTTATTTCTTTTTAACTTTTAGGTATTTGACTTGCCTCAAATTATACTTGAATACATTGAATAGATAGCTATAAAAATAATTTTTATTTTAATCAGTTTAATTTTTAGCTTAATTTTTTTTTCAATTTCAAACTTAGTAAACTATCACATATCAACTTGCACCGCACTTTTTTCTCTCAGTGCGTTGGCGCTTCCGCTGCTTGCGCACACAAAGAAAGCGTGGCATACTTTTGTGCGCTTCGTGCTTAAAGCCTTGCATTTTAAACTGTTTTAAGTGCTGCTTTGGTTGCTTGGGCAACTTGGCCAACTTAGCCAACTTGGCAACTCGTTGGGGTAGCATTATCAATGCCGCTAAGTTGACTTTTGGCTGCGCTGTTGCGTTTGGCGTTTTGAGCCATTGATTTTGCAATCAAGCCGTTTTGTTGCTGTTGTTGCTGCTTTTGGCCTGGCCAAGTGGCCTTATCAGCACTTGTGCCTGCTCATTGGCCGCGCTCAATTTGCATAAGTGCGCTTGTCTTATTCAGCAAGTTATCTACGTTTTTGGCTTTGTAATTCAATTACTTGGGCATTTGTCTTCTTGTCTCTCGCAGTCGCATAAATCATTAGCAAGCCAGCCAAGCGACCAGCGCGATTTGCGTATGGGCCAACAGATTTATGGCCTTTACCTTTGCACATTGATTACAAGAGTTCGCCTTTCATTACACAGCTGATTGCGTGTACACAGTAATTTCAACCATTGAATATGCAGCAGCTAACGAGCAGACAGCAGCAGCAACAACTGCAACAGCAGCAGCAACAACGGCCACAGATATAGACCACAAATAAAGCAATATTTGAATTTGCATAAAACTTCACTTTCAAATTCAGTTGCTGTAATTATGAAAAATAATACTCATTATTTTGGCTTAGCCTGAAAATGTAGCTATTTCCCAAAACTACTGCAACTTATTAGCTTCGTTACGCTCTGAGGACTAACTAACTCAAAGTATCAATTGCAATCACAAAATAAGCATGTGAAAATGCTCTGGAAGAGCGTGCTAGACTTGGAGATAACCTCTGTGTATGTGGGGGCCTCACAGATTTTACTTATAACCAGATTATGTTGAAATATATTGTAAGTTTTGTATTGAGTATGACAAAGTGAAGCAAGTCAGATTAAGTTGAGAAAACTCTAAAGGGAGATACCCTGAACCCATCTGACTCACAAGACAAAATCTGTGTTCTTAGCTGATATTAAAGAAATTTTGAGTGTATCTTAAATCAATTGAAGGCTATATCCTTGCAACTGTGTTTCTTATTGCTTTTAATCTGTCTATGGTAAACGGGAATTTGTATTCCATATTTTTGAAGTCTTTAGCTCATCGGCTTTATCGACTATGCTAAATCGACTGGACTTTAGATGGTGAATAGGGTCTCAGATGCTTCCTTCTGCCTGTTCCATACTTCAGGTAATACATAATACTGTGCACAATATATGTACATATGTAAATATCAAGTGCATATTAAATACGTATACTTAATATACCCCCTTTGAGAAATGCTTCGCACGGGGTACAATATGCTGATGCTGTCAAATTTTGAAAATGATTTCAGTCAAGCAGTTTGCTCACATGACAGAACTGTTGTTTCTCACTCTCTCTCGGTCTCTCTCTCTCCACTTTTTCTCTCTATCTCTCTCCTCTTAGCGTTGCTGTTGAAATGCCAACAATGGACCCTTTTGTGGGTCCTGGTAGACAATGCAGACAGACATTGCTGTCTGGCATTGTTTATTCAGATTGGCTTAGACGCTGCTCCGGTTCCACCTCCTGCTGCTCCTGCTCCTGCTCCTGCTACTGCTCCCCTACTGCTGTGAATGATAATCCGCTTAGGGTTGCCAAGGCACCGCTAATCCTGTAAACTAACGGGGCAATCATCCCTCCCATTGGCGTCGATTGTCTGAGCTCCTGGGCTGTTGCGAACTTACATCCTTATTTAACGTGTCTAATGAGCTCACTTTTAATAATTTTAGCAATATTCATTTAATGCGAAATTAACATTTTCTTTATTAATTTCCACTGTCTGCTCAGAGAGAGAGAGAGAGAGAGAGTTATGCTTAAGTTCAGATTACATAAAGTAAACAGAGCGGTAAAAATTTTACGACAACTGTGTAAAGTTAGATTAAGTCTGGAATGAAGGAGCTTAAATCAAGTTTGTAGTCTTCTCTCTAAATGCTTAAATTATGACCATACTCAGTAAATAGCGTCTTTTCTCAGATTAGGTCTTTCAACTGAAATGAAGAACTTTGGATCATTATTGCACTTATGATTTACATTCAAATCACATATTAAGTCTCAGTCTAATTTAAAATGGATTAAAATTGTTTCTTCATTCTATTAATGCTTAAGTTAAGAAGTAATTAAAGAGTCAAAAGTCTGAGGATACGAACATACTCTCTTTTTAAGTCTATTTAATATGGATTAAAGAACAATAAGTCTTCTGACTCATGATTCTCATTCATGTATAGATTTGGAGCAGACAAAGTAATTAGAGCTGCAAAACATATATCTATATATGTACATATGTATATTATGTCTATTTATAATATAATTTAATTGATTTGTTTTCCATTTAGCATTTCAATTGAATTTCAGTTGTTCACTTTTATTATTTTACACCTTAATTTTTAATGTTAATTTATAATTTAATATAAGTAAATTGGTAAATTTTACTTTGGCTCAGTTTTTAGAGCTCATTTTCATTCGCCTTTTTACAAAACCCATTCTTGATTTGCGTTGGCAGATTATAATTTGAGGTTAAAATTCTTAATTGAATTGATATTTATCATGAATTTTGTGCAGTGTATAGATTTAGGCGCTTTTGCTGTTTTCGCTCGCGGATTCTTTAGCAGCTGCTGGCCGCAGTTGAGCTGTCAAAATTGCTTTAATTGGGCTAACGAAATTTTGCCCGCCTGCAGCCACACCCCCCGTCCCGTCCGCCTCCTAACACATCCTCCGCCTCCTGGCAATTGCTCTAACTAGTACAGTGATGTCCTGTGTAGTCCTGTTGCCGTGGCGCTTTGTTTGTTTGCTTGTTCGCTTGACTGCCTGGCGATGCTTCAATGTTGGAGTTGTTTTCCTTTCTGTTGTTGTTGTTGTTTTTGCTGATGTTGTTTATGTTTTTGTTGTAGTTCTCACTGTTGTTGTTGCTATTTTTGTTTTGGTTGTTGCTGTTGCTGTTGTGTTTACTGTTGTTCTTTATGTGCTTTTTGCTTGAACCTTATTGTGCGCTGCTCGTGCTAATAATCGATATTATTTTGTTTTCCTTAACAGCAAAAAGTTTTCAGCGGCTTTGCAACGGCAGCTGTGTTTGCTGAAAGGAAATTTTAACACCACCAGTTTTAAATGCAACAACAAGCAAATTTGCCAAAATTATATTTTGAGGTGCCGAAAGCATAATGGTCGCAATTTAAATTATGTTATTGCAGTTATCTGATATTAGCAAAATGTACTTTGAGCATCATTTGCTCAACTTCCTAAGCAAGGATTTCCTACTATCTAATTAGGCAATTGCTGTTTACTTAATTTGAACATTTATTATTCACTTGTAGAGGGTGGAGCTTGTTAGGCACTGAAGCAGAAGTCTCTGATTCCGTCTGTCTATCTGTCCCTGTGCGAACTAGTTTCCCTTTCTTAAAGTTGTCCTGGTGAACGTACGAATAAATTCGACTCTATTTGAAGTAAGTTTTGACGCTCAAAAATTACAATTAAAATATTAGAATTAAAATTTATAAATTAAAAATAAAACATTTCGTCAGCTTAGCTGCTTTCTGTAAGAGTATTTAATATTCGTATTTTTTATAGTTAGTTATAGTTTTATAGTTAGGTAGAAGCACTTTTTTTCACAATTTATGTTCAATTTATGAGTGATAACCATTTTTAATAGTCAAGTTCATATTTTGAAAAAGTTTGTCCAAGATGTATATATGTATAAAACTTAAAGCTTTTAGCATTTTGACATGGACATAATAGCTTCATGTCTAGTCACGTCTTGGTAGAATGCGCTGCCTTAGTTAGGAAGAGATGCAGCATCCTAGGGAAGCATGTACTGTGTCCCAAGGACATAGAAACCCTCAACCCAACAAAGATCCTGGCATTCGTGCAGGAGCTGGGGTTGATGGAAGAGCTGTAGGCTCAGAAAGGGGGCTCAATGGACCTTATAGATCGCAGTGGTGGTTCTCCCCAACTATAATAATAATAATACTAGTTGACCTTAACATGAGGACCAATGAAATCATTCTAAGTATGAACATTGAAAATGGCAAACATGTATCGAATTACTGAAGTTCATTGTGAATTTATTAAAGAGATTGACAGCAACACAGGCCACATTCTAATGTACTTTGAGCAAAAGGATCCATTGACGACCGATTGCCCTAATTGTAATTCAATTCAATCCGTATTTTGAATTCAAGTTAGCAATTTGTCTAAGAATCAAGAGCAAAACAGACTGCGACTTCATCATATTAGCTAGTTGTGACTTAGTTTACACTATCCGAAAAATCTTCTTTAAATGCGTTTGCTCAATTTGCGACAAAATTGAAAAGTCTTTGCTACCAACAGAAGTCGCCTACTTAGTTTCCCCTGCACGCGTCTCCAGGACTTTAGTTCATTTATTTCCTTCTTTCCTGCACATTTGCTTACTTTTATGCCCTTCTATGCCTTCTGTGTGCTGGTTTTAATTGCTTCGAAACTGGAGAAGCCGACTTTGAGTGCCGGGCTGCTAGCCAGCACATAAAAGTGCGATTTTTCTATCTCTCAAATAGTTACTCGCACACACACGCACAGACACACACACAAACACACACAATAACGCACACACACAGAATCACACATCTATATTTAACGTCCTATTGCTGTGCATTTTTTTTATTTTCTTTTTGGGTTTTGTGCCTATTACAGTTTGCCTTTTGCTTCCTGTAATCCGCATCCTGACCTGTCATTGACGTTGCTCCCTTAGCTTCCTGTGCTCCTGTGATCTTCTGATTCAAACAGCCCAGACCAAGCCCCCACATGGTACCGGCCACCTGCATATGTTCATATTCGAGCCCCCATTTGAAGGCATGCATATTCACTACTTTTTATACACTCGCACGAAGTTAATCATATTTTTTCGTAGGTTGTGTAACACCGAAGATGATAAATGAGCATATATAGCATATTTATTCAAATAACTTATTTTATTATAGAACATTTCACTTTGCCATAGCTAAATATAAAAGGCTAAGAGGGCAAGTTTTTTTTTCTTCAAAAATTGTTCTTATAGTTTCCAGATTCTTAAGATACTAATGAAATAAAACAGCGAATATGGTTTCTAATATTTAGTCTTCCAAATGTTTGGAACTGTTTTTCGGCAGGATATTGGTTTCATTACCACGTATTTTTTATCATTCCCTTTTTAAGGTTTGATAAATTTATTATTATTTTTAATTAATTAGCCTTTTTTCCAGAACGCTTTAGCTGTTGCAGTGGTCAATAAGCCAAATACGACAAATCCATGTGACATTATCTTGTTGGAACTGGAATATCCTCATATCAAGCCCCAGTTTCAGATCTCTTGTACTAAAATTCTCGCTTAAAATGTATTTAAAGATGTAGTTGATAAATTTCTGAATAGCAAACACTTCCTAACATTCCACTTGTTTAATTTTTAAGTCATGTTTTTTATTTAGCTATTTTTGATAAATGATTTCAAAAGCCAAATATAATTAAAAAGAAAGTGAATGCTCGAAATGTTCAACACAGTGGCGTCCAGCCATAAGATTATGAAAAAAACCATTGAGATTGAATTAGTGCACTTATAGCAATAATCAACCTTTAAGTGTAAATAAACTCCGTTCTGAAAGGGTATGTAATCTTTTGAGTGCCTGAGATAACAATTCTTACGTGTTCCATTTATATTTTTTCCATTCTTAACTCGATAGACTAAAATTGGAAATAATGCCTCAGCTTCATCCTCAGTTCCATCCTCAGTTTCATCCTCAGTTTCGACTTTAGCCTCAGGCTCAGGCTCAGGCTCAGTTTCAGTTGTGCCCCATAAAATTGGTCACAAGTTGTGGGCGTAACTGCAACAGCAGCATTTGCTGCTCAATGCTTAGCTTTCTGTTTATGTTGGCGCAGGCTCTGAGCTTAGTGCCGAATTCATTTCGAGCCTTTTCCCTGCCACTCATGACAATGGCGAGCTGCAGCATGCAACAAAAAAAAGAAAAAAAAAAACTGTCGCTTGTGCCAAAATCCAAATTGAATTTTTTCTTCTATCCACTTGGTTCTTTATGCCGCAGCCAATTTATGCAAACGCATTCGCCACAGTTTGTGGCACGTTGCAATGTGCATGCAACGCGCAGAAACTCAAGTAAAAAAAGTGGTCCATTTTGTCCTGCCACGGGATAAGCCGAAGGAAATTGGTATTACAAATCATGAAGCATATACACCAAGTGCATTAGCCATTTTTTTTGGAGAGCCTTATGCGAAACAATTCAATAATCATGTCCTTCTGGCTTAAGGTGATTATTTAAGGATGAAACATCCTTAAAGATGGTCTCCTAAGGAGTTGGTAAATGAATGACAGTTAATCAAATAAGCGTGTGTGAAACTGACTCGTATCTCTAATCTTATTTCGATAAAGTTTATGATTTGGCTTACTTTTTTGGTAATTGATTCCGTTATTTACTAATGGTATCAATTCATATAACCGGTTTTCAAACCAATTTGTCAATTTCGGTTCCGGCTTTGAATTTCACTCTGAAGGCTGCTGTTCAGATTGTGAGTTTGTTAATTGCCGCCTGTCTGGCTGCTCCTCTTATTTGAAGTGCATTTAAATGGACGAGCCATTTAACAGTTGTTGTTGTTGTTGGTGCAACATTTAAGTGTTGCAGCCAGGGGAATGCATATTTAAGAGTATTTTAATGTGATGATCTCTCTTTATGGCAAAAGGGCTCCCTCCCAGTCAATCCTCTTTTGCGAGCTGTCAGTTTTATGTTTAAATGCGATGGTAAAAAATTTATTTCACTCTGCGAACATTATCTTTTCATTTTGAGGTCATGCTCACAGCAGGACTCCTTAATAATACTTTTGAGGAGGTCAATTTACATTTATTAAATTAAGTCGATTAACTTCGACAGAAGGCACAATTGGATGCATTAATTTGTTGCAAGATGCAATTAGTTAAATGTAAAGCTTTGTAAGATGATTTGGTGGTTGTTGGCAGGAAAATCTAAACTGAAATTAGGTAACAAACCAATTCTACACAAAAGTATCCTTTTGGTATCGGTATCCACCAAGGAATCTAACGCCAAGATTTGGAAAGACTAAGAGATTCTGTGGGAGAGAGAGAGGCTAAGAAGGAAAGACAGACAGAGAGAGAGAGATAGATTTTGATAAAAAGGCAGTAAAAAGAAATGTGTTTATTATTTTAGAGAAAGAAAGAGACTGAGAAAGGTAGACAGGTAGAAAGGGGAGACGAAGAAGAAGACTAAAGACTAAAGATCATAACTCTGATATTTACTTAATTAAATGCTAAACTAACCGATCAATGTATTAAAGGTTATCCTCAACTCTGTGAGATGCACTTTAAGCTACTGCAAAATGTAATTTCTTTACCTTGAATGTTTGTTAGACAAACTAGCTCAACTTTTCACGTTGCACACTTAAGTTTTACAGCTGTTTCTATTATTTAAACAAGCAACAACTTTTTGTTTTGTCCTTATCAGTCGTCATTTGTATTCCCCTTTGTGTTTTTAGGTGGTGTCTATGCTCTCTCTGAAATTTAAGCTCGACAACATTTTTTTTGGTCTACTTTATCTGGCGAATGTGTGGCGGTCAAGAATAAAAAACATTGCCAAACGAGAAGCAAGCCAAAGGGGTTGATTTTTTTGTTCTCTTTTTTAGTTGCTGCCTTAAAACAAACAGTGTAAAAAAGGCGCGGAAAAATAGTTTTCATTTACGCCATTTGCGTCCGGCTGTTGAAACGGAAACGGAAATGCAACGCCATTGTCCTGCGTTTCAGTTGTTGGTCGCCATTCAAGCCAACGGCCGCCGACTGTTGGTTGTTGTTGGCCACTTTCATTGTCCGAGTTGGGCAGAGCCAAATATTTCCGCTGAACTGCATTTGGTTTCAGATTTTCCTGCACTTTGCCTATTATTGTTGTTGCCCTATCTTCTTCATATTTGACAAAACCAAGTAAATATTTATTTACATGTATATAAATTGTGGTTTGGCTTAAATCCAGCTATGCTCCACTAGCCGAACTAAATTTAACTTCTTTAGTAAATTTGCGACTTGGGTTTGTTCTACAAATTCTGTGGAAAAATCGATTGTTTCTGTTCTTTTGTCACTTCTTTAATAGATGTAAGTTTGCAATGCATTTGAATGATTACTTTAGACGACTGCGAGAAACCCATTTAACACTTCATTTAAATTAAATACAACACATTTCGGTCAGATTCCATTCTAAAACAAGCAGGAGTGATTCTGTGAAGGGAGCTCGACTAGAAGATGCCATGTACTTAGTAGTTAAAAATAAGTTATGGCAAAGAAATTCATTTAAATAATATATTAAATGATGGTAGAAATATTTGTATATATATTTTAATCAAAAAACTGAAATAAACTTGATCTGAAAATAACTGAAATAAACTTGATCTGCCTATGGTGGATGAGAATTTATACCACAAATTTGCATGTTTTAGTTTCTATCTGAGCTCTTGGAGATCACCCTGTTGGGGCAGTTGCCTAAGCACGTCTATTGGTCCTGATTGAGAATACATATTCTTTATGTTATCGGAGCTGCTGTCTTTTGTCTGTTACATACGCTTACTCAACCCATTTACCCATTTCTAATGGGTTTAGGGTATACATGCATGTATTCAGCTACTCTGACAAAATATGTAAAGCTTTTTATCTGATTAAAATGCAAAAATCCAATTTGTTCAATCTCGAATTGGCTAGTGAATTCAGCATATCAATCGGTTTCGGCAGCAGTCAGGACCTCGTCCAGACCCTGCAGGACTGCATCCATTGAAAATACATGGCACACGTAATGTATCAATCTGTTTTGTGGTTTTTATACAGCTCCCCCCAATCCCCTGCTCTGTTTGAAAACCTGTCTAGATTTGAGTAGTGGCTTTTAGTATTAGCCAATGTTCAAAGCTATTCAATTTTTTTTTTTTTTGGCTTGCTCACTTTATGCTTTGAAAGACTTTGTGTGTGTACATTTAGTACACTCAGAAAAACATTGTAATACACATTAAAAGCATTATCAATATCAATCAAAAGTCAAACAATCACTTAATTATACAGTGATTTTTAATTAGCTTAGAATCTTCCACAAGCAATCCTAATTTTAGTTCGATTCCATTTCGCTTTTTCGCCAAGTGCATCATTTATATTCATATCAGTTGGCTGTCATTTCATAATTATGCCGTGAGCCCATTCAATATTTATAAAAAGGGTATAATGAAGTGGGGAGAAACTATGTGATGAGCAGATGGATGCATCTGCAATCCCATAAAGTATATATATTCTTGATCAGAATCGACAGTCAAGTCGATTAAGCTAAAGACTTTAAATCAAGACAGAGTATGAGTTCTCGATTAACATTCTCAGAAAATTTGAATTATTTTGTCTATACTATTTGGATGACTGTTCTCATTTCGCGAACGATTTCCGGTGGCACTTGAACCGACCTTTGTAAATTTGTATCCCTGACAAATTTCTGTTCAACTCTACACATTTCCTTAATTTCCTTCCAGACAATCACAGATTTTTTAAACAAAAAGTATTTTGTATTGAATAAACTACTTTTGGCTATGTAATAATTTCAGAGCATCTGCTAGTCGAGCGCTCTCGACTGTAGTGTTCTAACTTGTTTAAGTTGGGGGTGTGCATTGTTCGCAGTTCGTTTAAGTCTTTAAATATGCATATTTTTGTAATTAAAATTGTCAGGCGGGGCGAGCCAAGTCAGCGCGAAAACATTCTCAGCTGCCTCAATTAGTGGCAAGGCGTGGCTAACAACGGTTTCTGGCCCTGTCAGGAGAGGACAGGGCAGGACAGGACAGACACGTAGCCTAGCAGGCTGCCAGTGAGATCTCATTAAAATTAAAAAGCTCAGCAAAGAGCAGACAACGCTGGCAACTCATTGCTGCCTACGACTACTTACTGCCCTGCAGATGGGAGAGATTTGGGCCAGGCCAAGAGTCTGTTGGCCCAGAGGGTTAAGCGAGGCGGCTTCGTCTAAAATTAAAGCCATACTCGAGGTCATACGGCCGGCAGGCTGAATTTAATGATTTCATCCAAAATCACAACTGCAGCTCAAATTGTAAGGCTTTAATTAAACACCAAGTCGAACCAGATATCGGACAAGGACACTGGCAACTGGAGGCCTACACGACCTACTACTCCTTGCAAACACACGGCTGATGATTGACATGCCTAACAAGCTTAGCTGTGCAGGTTTTCAAAAATGTGCCACTCCCCCTCCTCTCTCTCTCTCTGCCTCTATCTCTCTCTCTCTTTCTGGATGTCTCCCTCTCTGTCTCTCTACTAGTTTTGTTGGATGCATGTGAAAGTATGCTAAATGAAGCATTCCAATTCAAAATTGGATTGTGCTATGTGCTAATCGAACCATGGGCCAGCACTTTTAGCACAAGCTGAGTAGCACTCATACACAGAGAGAAATAATCAAGTGCTTACGTTTAGACAGAGGCCTTAGCGATTAACACTAGGATAAGAAATATTGAATAAAATGTCATCAATGGGATTTGAGCAAATAAAACGAAATTAAAAATGAAAAATTTAAAAATAGGAAAACGAAAGTATGGAAAACACAAGAGGAAACATCGCCGTTCCCATAAAGCATAAGTATTCCTGATCAGCATCGAAAGTCACTTTCCGATTATCAATGGAAATCGATATCCGATAGCAATAAAGGCCACAATCTTAAAGATATAGCTTTGCAATTATTAAAAAAAATATATGCTAACTTTAACGCAATTTAATCAGGATTGGATAAGGTTTTGTTTCAAATCAAACATGTTAACGTGTTTATTAAAAAGCTAAATTCAGGGTTCAGTTTAATTCTCCAAGTCGCACTCTCTCGACTAGCGCACTCCTGTTTGCTCAAATCGTTCTCATTTCAAATACTGCGAATGTTTGACGAGATTCGAACTTTTCCTTCTGTGTACATTTAGTCCTCACATTCAGCCGAATTCTTACATACGTACATAGATGAGTTGCAGGTTGCAAGTTACACGTTGCAAGTTGCAAGGCACTGACATGTTGGTTATTAATTAAGGCATTTGACTGCTATAAGCATTTTGCTGCAGTTATATTTAAGAGATGGAAAACAATGCAGTAAATCGACCAACATGTCCACAACAACAATTTACTTGTCATATTTTCCGTCTGAGAACGAGCTGAATTCAAATTTCTATTAAATTTTGTGCTGCATAACTAAGACAAATGCAATTTACTTGGTCAGCGAAAATTCAATTAGTATGCAAACTGTCATAATTTGCATTTAAGTAATGGCAAAAGTTTTTTCCATTAAACTCGGCCAACTAAAAACTGTCTCAACTGAAGTAAAGTCCTGAAGCCTTGGAGTGACATAAATTGCATAATAATATATATTATATACATATATAAAGATGGTTGATGGTGAATATGGCTTATGTATTTGTGGTTGATAAATTGGAGCATCCTAATGGATATTTGAGAGTTATTTATGACAGATATGTGTACATATATATTGTGTGAAAACAGCAAATGAGGAAAAGAGCACTTTAAAGATAGCATTGCAGAGGATGAAGCGTGTAAAGTAGGACATCTGTCGGGGACTATAAGGCAAATATATATTTTTAATCATAATCGCTAGTCGAGTGGATATTGGCAATGTCCGTCAGCTTCTATTCTAACCAGTTTCCTATTATTTACGCTGTCTAACAGTATTAGCTAAACAATCCTATTCAATATCCTTTTATTATGTCTTTCGCATCTTAATTAAAATCCTTCGAGATGGGACTTTTATATCAATCTATCGAAAAATTAGTGCTATTGAAAACATTTTTGTTTATTAACAAAATAATATAAAATATAGTTTGCTTAGTCAAATTTAGGTGACTTTTGTTCTGGTCAGAATTACTTTAATTAAAACTGTTTCGTAATAATTTAAGACTAAATCGCTTTCGTTTGTTATGCTGACATTTTCTGGGTGAATAACAATATAAATAACTCTGAAAGCAATGTGAGAAAAATGTTTACTCTAGGCAAAAACTTGAAATATCAAAATAATAATATAAATAAGGTTTGCAAATGCTTTCTGGGAAATATATTTATTCTAAGCAAAAAACTTGATTTTTGATTGTAGCCAATAAACATGACAGTGCCGAGAGGCTTGCAGCTGCAACATGTAATAATAAATTTACTCACACGCAGGGAATGTGAAGGGGGGAATGGGAAGGGCTTAAAACAAATGCATTTAATGCCACATGGAGCTGGCAACAAACAGCATAGGGCTGTTATTATGTAATACAGGCCGCCCAATATGAAAGGAGACTGAAGTGGGTTTTTTTTTGGCATGGTTAAATAAATTTTGTGCTGTTGGCAGGAATTGCACATAACTCTGTTGCACAGACAGACAGGAAACAAGGTCGGGTTGCATTTTTGGTTATATTACCAGCAATTATGATACTCGTCGCTCTATATATATGTTTATGTTTGTACTACTGTTACATAGCAAATAACTGTAGTTTGTGTTTAAAAGCATCTGTTGCAATTGCAGCAGCAGCAGCATCAGCTCTGCTGAATGCATGCATTTAAATTGTGCACTGTGCTGTGGACAAAAAAGAGCAACCCCAAAGCAACTAACCATCAAAATGGGAGTGGAGCAACCATAAATTGTTTCGCTTTTGCATGTGCTTCTCTGTTTATTTGCAAATAAATAAATTGCACGGTTCATAGCTAGTCGCAGTTCTTGTCTGTTTTGCCCCAAACGAGTTGTTCGCATATCCATTAGTTGGCCTTTTAGTCCATTTTGATACCCTCGGAAAAGGGATCTTTTTACGCAACGCATAACGCCGAGAATAAGCCAAATGCGTACTTCTTTGTGGCATATTTGTGGTTAGTGGCTGAAGAAAATATAGCTTAAGGGTTGTATAAAGTGTGGTTGATGGTAATGTTGAGAATTGATAAGTGGCTCAAATATTTGAGTTGGAATTTAAATTTCTCTTTTATTAATAGCAAAAAAGTGTGTAAGGAAGTAGTCAAAAGCTTGGTATAGATATAAGGAAGAATCTCCTTCCTATACTATAAGACATATTTTAAATTGATCAGCCTTAAAAGTCGAATCTATCTAGCCATGTTCGTCTGTTTGAACAAGTCTACAAGACTTCAGAAGCAAGAGACTTCAACTTTCGAATCAAGTTACGTTTTATCGATAACTGTCCCGCTTAGCAAATATCGATATTCGATAACAATAAAGGACTCAATTGTTAAGATATGGTCTTTCTCCTTTATAACATTTTGTCTGAAGTAATCTGACGATTATTTTAAATTTTACTATTACTACTATTAAAATATATGTTAATATTATTTTTATTATTATTATTTCTATTTTAATTATTGCACTGCTACCTGTGAAATCTGTAATTTAATAAAATTCAACTAACTAACATTTTCTTGTAGTCAATCGCATTCAATCCTTTTAAACTTAAAGGGTATTTATTAGTCACGTGTGTATCAATATTTTCTAGTTATGCTTGCTGTCAGTTAAAAAAGAAAGCAAATGCACAATTCACAGCTCTGTTGGTTGGCAATGAGAATTTCCATGTTCACCGACCCTTAAATCGAATTTTGATAAAAAAAAATAACTGTCAGGAATTGAAATTCAACTGATTGACAATTTGAATTGAATTAACAGATCGATGAGTTAACACTTAGAACTCCAATTTAAGTGTGAATATAACAAGCAATTAGTAAACATTAAAGTTGCTTGGAAAAATACGACAAAAACACGAGTGCAATAACTGAAGGACAACTTGAATGTGAAACGCTTAACTCGGTCGCGTCAAGTGAAATCAATTTACGGGACATTTACGGACATTGCTTGTAATTGCATTTGCGCATCAGATTTGACCCCCCAAACAACATTATTATCGGCACTGATTGCCGTTTGGTGGACATCGGCATATGACGTATACGCCGTGTTGGTTTATAAAAATTTCAACATTCTGCTCTAGCACGGACTGTCTGCTGCGGTCTGATCTGATCTGGTCTGGTCTGGTCGGGTCGGTTCTGGTCTGGTCTCGTAGATTTTTCGCTCAGTCGTAAGGATATGGAAGTTGCCCTTGCCCCATGTCACTTCTTATGTCCAGTCGGGCATGTCAGGATTGTGATAAATGACGTAAAATGATGCCAGCGACAACTATGCAACAACAACAAGAATGTTGCAACGTTGTCACATGTCATTCAGTGACCGGACCTCATGCCTGGCTGCTGTCTGTTCCTGTTTCGCTTTGAGTCTGCTGCTCTGCTCCGCATTTCTCCTGATATATACTTTTCCTTTTTCTGTGTTTTTATACATATAGAATCCTGTAATTTCAGGCCATATAAAATGCAGGCTGCAATTTGTTGCCAGCCTTCACTCATGCAACGTTGACAACGTTGCCGACGAAGAAGCAACGGACAAATTTGTCTGCCGTTGCTGCTGCTGTTGCTGCTGCTGCTGCTGCTGCTGCTGCTACTCTATCCATTTGTTTGCTTTAACGAATTGAATTTCATGTTGGCTTCGCTCTCGTTTCCTCCATCCCTGCATTGCCAGTTAATATTTTCAGCTCGTCGTGTTAAGCCAAACAGAGTAGAGGAAATCAACTTTGGCTGCATTTACCGATTGTGCAATTAAATAAGCAAACACAGTCAGCGCATGCACCTTAATTAAAATACGCCAAAAATGCTTGCAGCTCAACATATTTAAACTTGGCTTTCACCTGATTCTTTTGCTCAGCACAACTGCAAACAACAGCGGAACAAAAATGTTGCCTCAATTACGACTTCATTTACAAAATTGCTTGATAATAAATATGTATATAAATATATATATATATATTACTTACTTACCTTAACAGGCGTGGCGTGGCGTGGCATAAATCTAATCATAATGTGGCACAAAACACTCGCAGGTATCCATTTCGTATTTGCAGCGGTCTTATGCATGGAAATCACGCCCTTTAATTGAAATATTTATGTTATTTATGCGTAGTGGAACGAACATTATTCTTTGTCCCTAGACAAGAGCGACGACCGAGTCTAGTTGGAGTGGATTACAAGTCGAATTCAGTGATACTCTGTCTCTATTGTAGTTCAGTGGCAAAACTTTGCTTCTACTCAAACCGATTTGTTGAAGTTGTTCCTGATTATGCAGCGATACTTAAGACGTCTTATAATAATTATCGGCCTGATTGGTACTTAATTCGATGCTTTGAATTTCTCTGTGTTTGTTGAGCGATAATCGTCGTAATGATAACTTATTTGAGGCTAAGATACTACTCCTCTATTGCGCATAGATGCTTGCTTGGTATCTTATTCGATACTTTGAACAGTGTGTTAAATATATATAAAATTCATGATAATTTGGCGTGTTGCCTTTCTCGTCTGATTGATATTCGATAAGTTAAACTTTTCCTTAATGTTTTCATATTTCTTCCACACTTGCTAAACTTCTCTGTTTGATTCATATTTTATTAATTAAATTTAACTTCTCTTTACTAATGGCAATCGCAATTTACTTGTTATCCGTCTCGACTGCTTCATAATTTATTATTCAACTCGTTTCCATCAAGTTTTCTTATGCTTCCACCGCTACTAGCAGGCAAGGCATATCATTTTTAACTTTATGAATTTACTGGCTGTAATAGTATACAATTTAATTAAGCTACCCAATAATTTCCTGATAGTACCGCAAGTATTTCTTTGTCACTCGCAACATACACTCGCCAAAGACATTCACACCCTGGCTGTAGTGTATTTCAATTGGTGTAGCAAAAGGCACCACATAAATCATTAATTGCAATTTATTGTTGGCAATTTGCACCTGACTAAGGGCAATATATATCACCAGCTATCTTTGATGGCAAAACAAAAGCGAAGCAGAGCAGAGAAAAGCAAAGCAAAAGGAAAGCATTTTCAAGGCTCCTTCCCAATACTCCTCAGCATTGTCGTCGTCGCAAAGTTGTTTACCGCATCGAATATGGTTGGCAACAAACCGGTAAGCAAACGAACCCACTAAAGTATCGTTGCCAACCAATATTTATTGCCTGGCACATTGAATTAGCTAATTTATTTTGGCAATCATCATCGAAGGCTGCCGAGTGCTCTGATTGTTTTGCTTCTTAGCAACTTGCCATTTATGCAAGTAAGTACTGCAAGCAACCAGGCTAAAATGAATGCTTACTGTAGTTGACATTTCCATAAAATTGAAAGCACTTAGAAAGCTTTTAGTGAGTGATAGTTAATATAATAAATTAATGGACCATCTAACTGGCCTTCATATGAAATGCATTTATTATCTAGAATATATTTTTTAATGAGCAAATATGCGTCAAAGACGAGCTGAAATTCACAACTTTTCAGGCAACATTTTATTTTTAAACTTAATCCGTTCCTTCTAGAAACAATTTTCCTTCTTTCCTCGCACTTTTGTGATTTTAATTTTTTTTTGGCGAATTTGAAGCAGACAATCAAGATATAGGATTGTATTTGTGGTTTCAATTTGTCATTCAAGAGTATTCAATATAAAATAGTAAATCAAGATTAACAATATTGTTTTTAGTCTTAGAAATGCATTTGTATACCCTATCAAATTTTGAATATAGTGTGAGGCTGTGCAAAAGTAAATGTAATAGCCAGAAGGAAGCATTTTTGAACCCTTAAAATATATATGTTCTTGATTAATATCAACAAACGATTAATTCAAGTCACCCTGTTTGTCTATAAGATCTAAAAAATTTTCTTGTTTGAATTGTAAATTCTCGTTTGACATACGCATATCGAGTTATTTAAATCTTAACGATAGCTTTCCGATGAACGATATCAGCACATTGGTAAAGATATATCTTTCCAATCCCAATGTTATCATTGCTGATCTGTAAAAGTTTCATTACGAGCTCTCTCGACTAGAGCATTCCTACTTTTTTACTCTGCTTACTTTTCGCTGCTTTAAAAGAATATTTGAACAATAAATTGAAGAATATTTTTGGCTCAACAACTGCATAAATAAATAAGTTTCAATAAAATATACACAATTTGGTTTTCAAATCTAATTTGCCAACGTTGAGCATTAGAATTTGCATTTATTGCATTTGCATTCGCTCATTGACGAATGTATTTTGAAATTAAATTTGGTTGCAACTGCAACTGCAATAAGTTTGTAAATACTTAATGTAATTTTGCCACAATCATTCGCAATGCATAAATATTTAATGCATATGTATGAGTGTCTACGTTTGTGTGTGTGCGTTTTGAGTAAATATTGCAAAAATTTGATAAAGCATGAAATTAAATATCGTATGCATAAAGTTTCTCTTTTTATGAACGCCTGACTTGGCCAAATATCATTTTGGGCTTCATGCGAAGGAAATGCAAATTTTGTTTTCCATTGTGTGTGTGAGTATGTGTGTGTTTGTGTCTGTGTGTGTGTGTGTGTGTGTGTGTGTGAGTTTGTTTACAATTGTCATGAATATTGCAATTATTTGGCTCTTATATCGCCATGTGTCCACATTTGTTTTTGGCTTCGAGCATTTGTTCAACAAATGTTTGCGGCCTCCAACAGCAATGTGTGTGCGAGTGTGTGTGTTAGTGTATTGTTGTTGGTGTTAATTTGATATTTTATTTATTGCAGTGCATGCAATATTTAACTTGGTAATTGTGTTTGCAAATTTTACTATTATTTTACTCTGTAATAAAAACATTTTGTATTCCGATTGCGTGAATTGAAATCGATTTAATTTCCATACAAATTCGTTGATAATTTTGTGGTCAGTGCACAATTTGAAACCATATCGATGTTTTAAGCGGATTATAATTTAGAAATGGAAATTGATTAGAAAATGCATTTTTATATGTCCCACGTTTTTTATTTTATTTGATGCTGACTTTTTGTAACGAAGCAACTATCTTACACACCGTTTTTTATGGACTTATTTAAGTTAATTGTGTTTTCTTTTCTATTCTCTGAAGTTTATTGTGTGTTTTATCTAAACTCTTTTACTTATAAGTAGTAGACTGACAACTACTTAACTAATTCATTTTCATTTTAGTGTTTGATATTATATATTCAGTCTCATGACATGTCTTTTATTTACAATTATTAAAAAACCTCTAACAGTATTACTTTAGAGATATTTTTTCTTTTCCAATAAATTTAAAGTTTTCATATTCGTTGTAAATGTATTTTTTGTCCATCAACTAGTTACACAAACTATAAAGTTCATCCGCTCGATTCTTATTACTCTTTTAATGCGTTTTTAAAGATTGTTTCGAGCTTTTTTTTTACTTGCACTGCGGTTTTTTATCGTTTTGCTTCAACTTGAATTTTTATTCACGTTCGAGAAAGACAATGCCAGAAGTTTTTGCTTCGATTTTAAATTAAAAACCAATGAGCCTTCATCAGGTCAGAGGGCAAAGGGCTGTCACTGAATGAAAAGGGTGAACACTCTCTACTATGTATATATATATATACATATATATACATATATATAGTTATATATATAACTCTGGCTGTTCTTTCCCAGCAGGCGCTACATCAACATCAACTTTGGCTGTTTTGCTTTGTTGGCCGATTTCAGCGCTGAAATGGGGCATTATTTTTACGGACCTCCCATCTGCACCGTGTTCGCCCCTTACCCCACCAAATTTGGTGTTGTGGGCGTGCTGCATGTCAACCTCAGCCGGGGTGCCAGCCGGGGGAAAGGGGTAAATCGAAGGGATGTGGAGGAAGACTGGTTATGCATGCATTTTTATGGGCAGTTGAAAGCGTAACACGATAAAATGTTTTGCAAAATTTTTGTTGTATGTAAAGTTTTGAATGCCCCACACACAGCTCGCCCTCGTGTGTGTGTGTGTGTGTGTGTGGTTGTGCGGACATTTAAGCCCACTTTGCCAATGCAGATGCGAGTATAAGCCAGACCAGCAATGGGTCTTCTATTTGCGAAAATACACTTGGCCAAAAAGACATAAATTAAATTATTAATTGCAGTTCAACAAATTATTTTTTATTAAAAAAACTTATTTTAATAAGTAATTTTTACTTAATTAAAATTTTTTAATTTAATGATGTAAATTGTAAGTATTTTAAAAGTCAAAATCATTTCTGCCCATTTAAGAATATTTAAGCAGTAATTTTAACTGGAATTCCCAAATCCAATATGTGATAGTTCTAATTCGATTACACTTGCTTTTAGAGCAGTGTCTTGTTCGCACAGTGTACACACGACATGAAGGTAACAAAAGTTTTGTGCTGATAACGCGGCAAAGTTGAAACGCTCATAAATCACGACACCACAAAGAAGTTTTCACTAAAAATATTCAGTCAGCCCTCGTTTTAATCCGCCCATCCACAACAACAACAACAATCGACGACGACAACAACAACAATAGCAGCAACAAGAACATTGATTTGCAGGCAGTATGCATTACGGCGACTCCTGACCAAGCTGTGAAAGCCAAATGGCTTATAAGCCACCACTAGCACAGCTGGCTAACTGCTGTTGCCAATTGTCGTGTAAGTTATTTTTTTCGGTCTGTGAGTGCTTAAGCCGAAAGGCTTACACTTGACCAAGTTTTGTTTGGCTGCCTTTGCCACGGTTGCAGCACTTGGCTAAGAACTTGACTTGCAAATGCACGCATTGTGCAGCAGCAGAATGTGCTGTCGTGGTACACTGAGACAAAAACGTTGGCCCAAGCTTGGATATAACTTGAGCTTAACTGAAATGTAATTTTCAATCATCAAAACAGTTTTTTGCTTCCTTTTTAAACTTTCAAATAAAAAAAAGTCATGTAAAGAACATTAATTTCAAGCATTTTTGGAATAAGTTTACTTAACTTAAATTCTAGTTTCAAGCTGAATAAGTTGAATTTAATGATGATATCAGGAATGACATAAGAAATTGAGTAACTTAACTGAGAACCAAGTACTTTATTTAAGAAGAGGAAGCATGTTTTCTAAATAACTGCTGAAATCTTTTTTTTTTTTTTTTTACTTTAGCAATTTAATTTAATATTGATCAACCTACTGAAAGGTTATAAAATATTGTTTTGAAGATTGAATACATAATAACGGGGAATTTAAATTAATAACATAAACAAATAATTGGTTTTAACATATTACAATATTACGTAACATCAAATGTAACATTAAATATAACATTTGTTGCACACTAACGATAATATTAACGCCCAACTGTCCAGAGGTCGCTGGTGTGGAGGCGCTTTAAGCGTCTGCGGGTTGTATTCGACCCTAGTGACGAAGCCAATGGGTTAACATGGTTATGTAACCGGTCGTTGTAACGACTTGTATGTCGGTTTATTTGACTAATGACTGTCGGTACACAGAAGTCGTTGTGCAGCGTCAAATTGCTCACATAGGGTGGAGCACCAGAGATGTCTCTTAGGACCTTGTTCTGCAGAACTTGAATTTGATTAATCCACGATTTTGCTGCTGTGCCCCAAAATGGAGTCCCATATGTCCATGTGGGCACGATGATGCTCCTGTACACCAGCAGCTTGTTGCTCAAGCTGAGTTTGCTGGATGACTTCAGCAACCAGTTGAGTTTTTCCCTTTTGGATATACACGCTGCTGCCGTGATCTGTATGTGTTTGCACCAGGTAAGTTTCCTGTCCAGATACATACCCAGGTAGCGAACATGGTTCCCCTGAGGTATGATCGTGTTGTTGAGTCGGACGGGTAGACAGTTACCACTCCTGAGCGCAAACGTACAGTGCTGAGACTTGTTCTCGTTGACACAGATGTTCCACCGGTTGGCACAGGTACTAAAATCATCCAAGAATCTTTGCGTAACCGCGGCTGCTCTCCGAGCAGTGGAGGAGTTAGCGAGGAACACAGTGTCATCTGCGTATGTGGCAAGCAGCGTGTTTCTGGCTACCGGAATCGGCAAGTCCGCGGTGTACAATGTGTACAGGGCAGGTCCAAGGACACTACCCAGCGGTACACCAGCTCCGATGCGGCGGAGTAAAAATTCTAGCCTGAAAATCTGAATATGGGCAAGTGGGCATAGGTCGAAACTTCAAAATGCCATAACTTCGTCAAAACTCGACTGATTTTAAAAAGCGAGGGCTTTTTAATCATGGTTTTGACCCTAAATCAATCGTATATTTAAAGTTGAAAAGGAGATTTTAGGTCGGAGCATAAGTAAAAATTCTAGCCTGAAAATCTGAATATGGGGAAATGTTCATAGGTCGAAACTTCAAAATGCCATAACTTCGTCAAAACTCAACTGATTTTAAAAAGCGAGGGCTTTTTAATCATGCCTTTGACCCTAGATCAATCGTACATTTAAAGTTGAAAAGGAGATTTTAGGTCGGAGCATAAGTAAAAATTCTAGCCTGAAAATCTGAATATGGGGAAATGGGCATAGGTCGAAACTTCAAAATGCCATAACTTCGTCAAAACTCAACTGATTTTAAAAAGCGAGGGCTTTTTAATCATGGTTTTGACCCTAGATCAATTGTACATTTAAAGTTGAAAACGAGATTTTAGGTCGGAGCATAAGTAAAAATTCAAGCCTGAAAATCGGTAAATGGGCATATGGGCATAGGTCGAAACTTCAAAATGCCATAACTTCGTCAAAACTCAACTGATTTTAAAAAGCAAGGGCTTTTTGATCATAGTTTTGCCCCTAGATCAATCGTACCTTTAAATTTAAAAATGAAATTTTAGGTCGGAAGACAAGTAAAAATTCAAGCCTGAAAATCGGTAAATGGGCATATGAGCATAGGTCGAAACTTCAAAATGCCATAACTTCGTCAAAACTCAACTGATTTTAAAAAGCGAGGGCTTTCTAATCATAGTTTTGCCCCTAGATCAATCGTACATTTAAAGTTGAAAACGAGATTTTAGGTCGGAGCATAAGTAAAAATTCTAGCCTGAAAATCGGTAAATGGGCATATGGGCATAGGTCGAAACTTCAAAATGCCATAACTTCGTCAAAACTCAACTGATTTTAAAAAGCGAGGGCTTTTTAATCATAGTTTTGCCCCTAGATCAATCGTACATTTAAAGTTGAAAACGAGATTTTAGGTCGGAGCATAAGTAAAAATTCAAGCCTGAAAATCGGTAAATGGGCATATGGGCATAGGTCGAAACTTCAAAATGCCATAACTTCGTCAAAACTCAACTGATTTTAAAAAGCGAGGGCTTTTTAATCATAGTTTTGACCCTAGATCAATCGTACATTTAAAGTTGAAAACGAGATTTTAGGTCGGAGCATAAGTAAAAATTCAAGCCTGAAAATCGGTAAATGGGCATATGGGCATAGGTCGAAACTTCAAAATGCCATAACTTCGTCAAAACTCAACTGATTTTAAAAAGCGAGGGCTTTTTAATCATAGTTTTGCCCCTAGATCAATCGTACATTTAAAGTTGAAAACGAGATTTTAGGTCGGAGCATAAGTAAAAATTCAAGCCTGAAAATCGGTAAATGGGCATATGGGCATAGGTCGAAACTTCAAAATGCCATAACTTCGTCAAAACTCAACTGATTTTAAAAAGCGAGGGCTTTTTAATCATAGTTTTGCCCCTAGATCAATCGTACATTTAAAGTTGAAAACGAGATTTTAGGTCGGAGCATAAGTAAAAATTCAAGCCTGAAAATCGGTTAATGGGCATATGGGCATAGGTCGAAACTTCAAAATGCCATAACTTCGTCAAAACTCAACTGATTTTAAAAAGCGAGGGCTTTTTAATCATAGTTTTGACCCTAGATCAATCGTACATTTAAAGTTGAAAACGAGATTTTAGGTCGGAGCATAAGTAAAAATTCAAGCCTGAAAATCGGTTAATGGGCATATGGGCATAGGTCGAAACTTCAAAATGCCATAACTTCGTCAAAACTCAACTGATTTTAAAAAGCGAGGGCTTTTTAATCATAGTTTTGCCCCTAGATCAATCGTACATTTAAAGTTGAAAACGAGATTTTAGGTCGGAGCATAAGTAAAAATTCAAGCCTGAAAATCGGTAATGGGCATATGGGCATAGGTCGAAACTTCAAAATGCCATAACTTCGTCAAAACTCAACTGATTTTAAAAAGCGAGGGCTTTTTAATCATAGTTTTGCCCCTAGATCAATCGTACATTTAAAGTTGAAAACGAGATTTAAGGTCGGAGCATAAGTAAAAATTCAAGCCTGAAAATCGGTATAATGGGCATATGGCATAGGTCGAAACTTCAAAATGCCATAACTTCGTCAAAACTCAACTGATTTTAAAAAGCGAGGGCTTTTTAATCATAGTTTTGACCCTAGATCAATCGTACATTTAAAGTTGAAAACGAGATTTTAGGTCGGAGCATAAGTAAAAATTCTAGCCTGAAAATCGGAATATGGGCATATGGGCATAGGTCGAAACTTCAAAATGCCATAACTTCGTCAAAACTCAACTGATTTTAAAAAGCGAGGGCTTTTTAATCATAGTTTTGCCCCTAAATCAATCGTACATTTAAAGTTGAAAACGAGATTTTAGGTCGGAGCATAAGTAAAAATTATAGCCTGAAAATCGGAAATGGGCATATGGGCATAGGTCGAAACTTCAAAATGCCATAACTTCGTCAAAACTCAACTGATTTTAAAAAGCGAGGGCTTTTTGATCATAGTTTTGCCCCTAGATCAATCGTACATTTAAAGTTGAAAACGAGATTTTAGGTCGGAGCATAAGTAAAAATTCAAGCCTGAAAATCGGTAAATGGGCAATGGGCATAGGTCGAAACTTCAAAATGCCATAACTTCGTCAAAACTCAACTGATTTTAAAAAGCGAGGGCTTTTTGATCATAGTTTTGCCCCTAAATCAATCGTACATTTAAAGTTGAAAACGTGATTTTAGGTCGGAAGCATAAGTAAAAATTATAGCCTGAAAATCGGTAAATGGGCATATGGGCATAGGTCGAAACTTCAAAGTGCCATAACTTCGTCAAAACTCAACTCATTTTAAAAAGCGAGGGCTTTTTAATCATAGTTTTGCCCCTAGATCAATCGTACATTTAAAGTTGAAAACGAGATTTTAGGTCGGAGCACAAGTAAAAATTCTAGCCTGAAAATCGGTATGGGCATATGGGCATAGGTCGAAACTTCAAAATGCCATAACTTCGTCAAAACTCAACTCATTTTAAAAAGCGAGGGCTTTTTGATCATAGTTTTGCCCCTAGATCAATCGTACATTTAATGTTGAAAACGTGATTTTAGGTCGGAGCACAAGTAAAAATTATAGCCTGAAAATCGGTATATGGGCATAGATCGAAACTTCAAAATGCCATAACTTCGTCAAAACTCAACTCATTTTAAAAAGCGAGGGCTTTTTGATCATAGTTTTGCCCCTAAATCAATCGTACATTTAATGTTGAAAACGTGATTTTAGGTCGGAAGACAAGTAAAAATTATAGCCTGAAAATCGGTATATGGGCATAGATCGAAACTTCAAAATGCCATAACTTCGTCAAAACTCAACTCATTTTAAAAAGCGAGGGCTTTTTGATCATAGTTTTGCCCCTAAATCAATCGTACATTTAAAGTTGAAAACGTGATTTTAGGTCGGAGCACAAGTAAAAATTATAGCCTGAAAATCGGTATATGGGCATAGATCGTAACTTCAAAATGCCATAACTTCGTCAAAACTCAACTCATTTTAAAAAGCGAGGGCTTTTTGATCATAGTTTTGCCCCTAAATCAATCGTACATTTAATGTTGAAAACGTGATTTTAGGTCGGAAGACAAGTAAAAATTATAGCCTGAAAATCGGTATATGGGCATAGATCGAAACTTCAAAATGCCATAACTTCGTCAAAACTCAACTCATTTTAAAAAGCGAGGGCTTTTTGATCATTGTTTTGCCCCTAAATCAATCGTACATTTATATTTGAAAACGTGATTTTAGGTCGGAAGACAAGTAAAAATTATAGCCTGAAAATCGGTATATGGGCATAGATCGAAACTTCAAAATGCCATAACTTCGTCAAAACTCAACTCATTTTAAAAAGCGAGGGCTTTTTGATCATAGTTTTGCCCCTAAATCAATCGTACATTTAAAGTTGAAAACGTGATTTTAGGTCGGAAGACAAGTAAAAATTATAGCCTGAAAATCGGTATATGGGCATAGATCGTAACTTCAAAATGCCATAACTTCGTCAAAACTCAACTCATTTTAAAAAGCGAGGGCTTTTTGATCATAGTTTTGCCCCTAAATCAATCGTACATTTAAAGTTGAAAACGTGATTTTAGGTCGGAAGACAAGTAAAAATTATAGCCTGAAAATCGGTATATGGGCATAGATCGGTAACTTCAAAATGCCATAACTTCGTCAAAACTCAACTCATTTTAAAAAGCGAGGGCTTTTTGATCATAGTTTTGCCCCTAAATCAATCGTACATTTAAAGTTGAAAACGTGATTTTAGGTCGGAAGACAAGTAAAAATTATAGCCTGAAAATCGGTATATGGGCATAGATCGTAACTTCAAAATGCCATAACTTCGTCAAAACTCAACTCATTTTAAAAAGCGAGGGCTTTTTGATCATAGTTTTGCCCCTAAATCAATCGTACATTTAAAGTTGAAAACGTGATTTAAGGTCGGAAGACAAGTAAAAATTATAGCCTGAAAATCGGTATATGGGCATAGATCGAAACTTCAAAATGCCATAACTTCGTCAAAACTCAACTCATTTTAAAAAGCGAGGGCTTTTTGATCATAGTTTTGCCCCTAAATCAATCGTACATTTAAAGTTGAAAACGTGATTTTAGGTCGGAAGACAAGTAAAAATTATAGCCTGAAAATCGGTATATGGGCATAGATCGAAACTTCAAAATGCCATAACTTCGTCAAAACTCAACTCATTTTAAAAAGCGAGGGCTTTTTGATCATAGTTTTGCCCCTAAATCAATCGTACATTTAAGGTTGAAAACGTGATTTAAGGTCGGAAGACAAGTAAAAATTATAGCCTGAAAATCGGTATATGGGCATAGATCGTAACTTCAAAATGCCATAACTTCGTCAAAACTCAACTCATTTTAAAAAGCGAGGGCTTTTTGATCATAGTTTTGCCCCTAAATCAATCGTACATTTAAAGTTGAAAACGTGATTTTAGGTCGGAAGACAAGTAAAAATTATAGCCTGAAAATCGGTATATGGGCATAGATCGTAACTTCAAAATGCCATAACTTCGTCAAAACTCAACTCATTTTAAAAAGCGAGGGCTTTTTGATGATTGTTTTGCCCCTAAATCAATCGTACATTTATATTTGAAAACGTGATTTTAGGTCGGAAGACAAGTAAAAATTATAGCCTGAAAATCGGTATATGGGCATAGATCGAAACTTCAAAATGCCATAACTTCGTCAAAACTCAACTCATTTTAAAAAGCGAGGTCTTTTTGACCATAGTTTTGCCCCTAAATCAATCGTACATTTAAAGTTGAAAACGTGATTTAAGGTCGGAAGTCAGTGTCATTTTTATCCTCGGAGCGTGCGGTCACACTGGAACATTTTGCAGCGAAAAAATAATTGTATTTTTTATTTTTATTTTATTTTTCTCGCGATTTGGAATTGTCGAAGCCCGCGAGCAGTTCTGCTGGTGCAAAAGTATTTTTGCAAGACGCCCTCACTCAGCGCGATTTCTGCGTGCGCCGCCACCACTCTGGTTGAGTGTGTGCGCTTGGTGTGCGCAAATTTTGCGCCAATATGAACAACACCCCCCATACCGCTACTCCCGGCGACGCGCATGACACTGCAGCTGTAGTTTCCTGGTGCTCGCCATCTCTTGCCAGGCAGGCCAGCGAACACCGCTATAATTTGCGCTCACGCTTGGATAGCAGCCACAACAACAACAACAAAGTCAAAAATGCAAAAACTGCAAATATCAACAACAATACAAACAATGCCAACAACGACACAATCAAAAACACCGAAAATTATGTTGCCAGAAAAAAACGTAAAATTGCAACATTCGTTGATGACATTGACTTGGTTGCAGTGCCATCTACTTCTGCTGGTGCTCGTGCAGCACTACAAGCACTAGATGTTCTGTCAGATTCTGACTCAGACATTGAGTCAGTGGATATGGCTGTGAGGACAACAGATGCTGCGTCCCCAATTTTTCCACTGATTGTGGGCAATGAGGACACAAGTCTGGGCGCTGTCGCTGAGATCCGCGATTCTCTGCCAAACACTCGCACTGTGGAACCACAGCCTACAAGGCCTTCCAAGCCCCCTCCACTTATAGCTGAGGGTATCACCAACGTTGTTGGACTGCTGGAAGCATTAAATGCTGTCACGCCGCCTGACAGCTTTATGCTTAAGTGCAGTGGCGGTGGTACTGTGAGAGTCATGCCAAGTGGTATTGACGCTTACAGGGCAATTCAGAGAATGTTCTCAGAGAAGAGAATCCCGTTTCACTCTTACCAACTAAAGGAGGACAGAGGCTTCCGAGTGGTGGTCAGGGGACTGCATCCATCGATGCAGAAAATCGATTGCTTAAGAGACGAGCTCGCCAAATCTGGGCACTCAGTGCGTGGTGTCCAAACTATTGTCAGCCGTGTTACCAAAAAGGAGCTACACCTTTGTTATTTAGAGTTGGAGCCGGCTCCGAATAACAAAGAGATTTACGACTTACGCTCCATCTCTCAGGTGCGCATTACTGTTGAATGCCCTGATCGGCATTTGGACATCCCCCAGTGCCACCGCTGCCAGGAATTTGGCCATACGATGACATACTGCCAAAAACAGCATCGCTGCGTTAAGTGTGGCTCAGCTCATGCTAGTCAAGCTTGCGAAAAACCATTGGATGTTGATCCGAAATGTGCAAACTGCGGAGGAACCCATCCAGCAAGCTGGAAAGGATGCCCGGCTTATCAGCGCGTTGCCAAGGGAAGGAAGCTTGTGGCTCAGTCCGGGAGGCCGGCTCAATACCTCCAAAACTCGCGTCCAAGAAGCCCGGCTCCTATACGCAATGCACAATTTTCGTATGCTGATGCCGCCAGACTGCTGAAAACTTCAATTTGAATTCAGGAAAAATCATTATATAAAAATAATAATAAGGATTTTCGTAATTAAGTTAACCAATTGCACTTTTTTGCCATAGGATAAACTGAAAAGACCTCGAAGTAATCAAGTACTTGGCTTAAGAATTAAAGCCCATTTTTCAAACTAGAACTGAGATCTGCACAAATGAATTCAAGTAATAAAGTTATTGATTTAAGAAGAGGAATCATTAAATTTGTTAATAAAAACCATCGCACTTAACTTAAACTTATAAACTCTAAGCTTAGTTATAATGAGGAACCCTATTCAAATGAGAATTCTATTCAGTAACATATAATTTTCGATATTGGCCAAGATGTTGACCACGTTTCTAATTGATTCGAGTAGCCAATTTATATATCTTCGAGTGTAGGGGCTTAGCTTAGAGAGTGGATTTGGGATGGGCTGTTGTTGTTGCTGTTGATCCTTGGTGCATATGCAGCTAATGCACGTTCTTATTGTGTGTGGGACTTTTGTGTTTTGTGCTGACATAAGTAAGCTACCCCTACTTACAGACAATACACCCCCTTCCTCATCTCTTCATCTCATCCTCATCGCTTTCTGCCAAATTGATTTATGTGCAGCAAAATGTTGTTGTCTGATTTTGGTTTTGTGTGCGTGTGTGTGTGTGTGTGCCCTGCTGTGTATAAGTTTGTGAGTGTGGGCTGCCAAGGTCCTGTTTTTATGTTCTGTTTACTCATCTGACCCAGACTCAGACACACACACACACACAGAGAGACACACACTGGCACACATCTTTTATAAAGTTGCTCTGGTTGCGGCCTGCCATTAAGTTGTTAAGTTATCTATGTCGTATCGGCATTTTGGTGCGGTTCCTTGGGCGAACAAACATTACGTTATTTTTATTGTATTTTGCTGTAAATGCCCCCGAAATTAGAAATTGCACAGGGCAGCCACACAGGACATGTATAGACATATATAGAGAGACAGACCGAAAGACAGACATCGAGTGAACTTAGGTGCTTGTCCATTCCGACCGCAGTTTGTTTGTGTCTGATGTAGTTCGAGAGTATCTTTCGCCTTTGGTCCTTCTTCATTCTCATCGGTCAGCACATAAAATAAAAGCCGAGGTGGGAGGCGAAATGTGTACGGTAATAAAGTAGAAACGTGCAAAAACTAGAAAAATGTGGTCAAAGCAAATAATAAACAGCGTCGAGAGCACAAAAATGCACAAAGGCTGTGGCTTCTCTACACTGTAGGTGAATAAGGAAACAAAAAAAGAAAACAAGTTCGCTGCATAAAGTAAAAGTAAGAAAATGGAAAAAAAGAAAGTAGGAAAGAAAACTGAAATAGAAATACGAGCTACGTGCAATTTGAGCTGTCAGCTCTTCCTCTTTTCATTTTCTTCTCTTGTGTGGGTTGCGGCTTTTGGCCATAAAGTTCTTGCCTGTTGAAGCGAGGTGCAACACTCCATTGGGGGCACTCAGGCATTGAGTGCAATTTAGCCCAATTTAATGTCATGTTCAATTGTTGTGAGCAGTTGATCAACGACAGTTCTTGGTAAGCTGCATAGGATGTTCAGTTAATGATTTGTATATAACCCAAGACTTTTATAGTTGCAATTCAGATGTTGCAAAAGAGCAGCAAAAATATTTGTTAAGAAGTGCTTTTAGGCAAAAATGTGTGTTTGTGTAAGTATACGAAGTGATGTAAATTTAGATCTTTGTCTCTAGGAAATAATAAAAAATAAATAGAGAATACCAGTTATATATTTTGCTCCGGATTATATTGTATGATATATATTTATGCTAAGCTTCATAGCATATTCATTCAAATATGGATTTGTAGATAATACTTACAGAAGATTGTTAATTGATCGTCATTTCGATATTTAAGTTTATCACCAAACCTGAAGCCAACTAGATACGTATTTCATTAGAGCCACTTAATTTTATTTACACTGCAACTAAATATCTTTTTTTTTTAACAATCAAAAGCGACTCATAATTTCGTTAAAATTTGTTTATGTATTATAATATATAGTATATATATACATCTGCTTAGCTTTACTTTTTCTCTTACTTTCACCTGAGTCACCTTATTCTTGCTGTTATTGCTTGGACCTTTGTGGCCAGAGTTACTGTCCAGAGTCCACGCAGTCCATAGTCCTTGGCCCTGCTTGGTCAGTGGTGCAAGTAAGTACGTTAGTTAAACAGCGCCAAGTGCTGTGAGTCAATTACATGCTATATAATGGCAATCTTAATGCCAAGTCCGACCAATTGCATTGTGTGTGCTGCCTTAAGGAGTGAGAAATATAGACAAAGGTATGTCTTTGTGTGTGTCTGTGTGTGTGTGTGTGTGTATTGCTGCCATCTCTGTCAATTGGAATTGATGCAACGAGAGATACGGAAGGCAAATTCCCCATTGCAATTGCATTGGCAATATCTGCATTATGATTGTCACTTCAAATGCTTGAAATGCTGACTGAATGGACAGCAATTCGCTTGGAAAGCCTCATTCATCCATCCAAATAGATGGCAGACACAGACGGCAGCGCATGAAAAAATAAAATGCAATTTTGCCGGCACAAAGTCACGCACTTGGCTGTCAACGTTTTTATTCTGCCAATAATTCACAAAAAAAGACTTTGCTTGCACAGCGCATGCAAAAATGACAACTCCAGCTGAGTTGAGTTTTGAAGGCAAGGTTGAAGCCAAACCTAAGACTAAAGCTGACAAGGGCAGGCAGAGAGTTGGGAGTTGTCAGGTGGACTACAGCTAAAAGTTGGCACGTAGATAAGCTAGAGTGGAATAAAGTCAAGTCTGCAAAGTTGATGCTACACAGCGAGAATAAACCAACTAAAATCAGGTATATACACGTTTGGATTCAAGTGAAAAAAGTAAGTTTGAGCATAATATATATAATAGATTTTTAGATTGTAGATCAAATTTTCTTAATTAATCATTTTTTCTGCGCTTATTGTTTGGACTCAACTTGCAAAACTGTATTTAGATTTTATATCATTTAAAATTAACAATTTTTTAATATAATCAAATAAATTGATTAAACAACTTCTAATTTCATTAATTCCATAAAATTGTTAAGCTAATTTTCAACTTTTGAGCTCATTAGTCTGCAATGTATACGATTTTTATAGGTAAAAGTATTTTACAGAGTATCTCCTAGTCTAGCTCTCTCTCTCTCTCTCTCTGCATGTTTTCTCTTTGTGTAATGTAGGTAAGTTTGTTGAAGATATACCTCAATGAATTTTAAATTCCCAGTCATGTCATCAGATAATGCAATCGGGGAGCTGGGCGCACAGAGCGTATGATTAATGTGTCATTGTTAATTTGTGCAATAAATTTGGCCTTAAATTCGTTGGCCATCAGTTCAGCTCTGTTTGAGTCCTTGTGCAAACAGTTATTCAATATGAGACCCATTTACCAATTACACTCACCTCCAACCCATAGTGGATGAGAGGCAACAAAATATCGAACAAGCCCGAAGTTCTGAAAACTTCTCGTAGTCGAGCATTTTGGGGAGTTTTGTAGTTTGGGTCTTGTGTTCTGCCTGTCTGTGGCAGGCGTAAAAGTTCTTAATTGAATTCTGTGGAAAAACACTGAATACTCAACACGAGAGTATTTTCTTCTTATGGAAAAACAGTTAAACTTCAAATGTCAGCATAAAATATTAATAATTTCACAGTGGACTTGGACTTGGACAAGTTTTGCAGCTTAAAGTTGCATTTCAAATTACTTATTTATTATTCCATTGACACAATTAACTTATATTCAATTAAATAAATAATAACTGAGACGCAGATTATTGATTTACTTTCATTCATTTTTTGTTCGTTTAATACACGGCTTGGGACTATTATTGAATACATATACTGATAACTAGCTTTTCTGCTATAAATGAGTAAATAAAAAATACCAAAAAAAAAATGTTAATCAATTTAATGGCTATTAATACGTATTCATTGAAAGCTTTCATCATTTCATTATTTACTATAAACGCAATATTAACAAGCCTAATCTAGATACATCGAAATAAACTTGATCTTTATGTAGAGTCTGCTGATCAAGAATATATATGTATATTTTACGTTGTCTTAAATGCTTTCTTCTGCCTGCCAATTACATTTTGAGGATTTTATTACATCTTTTTAACTTTTTTCCAGAGTATTTATATAGATTTTTAAACTTTCAAAATGAAACAATTTTGTCTTATTAATTTAAATCAGTTCACATCATTCGTACTTTTAAATTAGTTTCGATGCACTCAACTGAAAGAGAAGTGCAATTTTTTTTTTCTTTTTTTTTGGTCACATGCAAACGAAATGAATTGCAAACAAAGGCAACTTGAGCAGGGGTTGTGTGCACTCTGCATGTCAATCATGATTGCCAAAGACTCTACAAGAGGCCAACTCTGGTAGTATACGGTAACAGGTAGTAGAAGGACACGACTCTGGCAACTAACTTGGCTAACTGCTGTTGCACGTTTTTCATTTAAACGCGTGCTGGACAAAAAAGGGCAAAGAACATTTTCGGTTGACATGCATCGAAGGAGCTGTAGGTACTGAGTACACAGAGCGAAAAAAGTGCATTATAAAATAAAATTGCAAAATTGAAAGTGAGCAGGTTTTATTAAGAAATGAAAAGTGTTTTAGCTAAAATGAAGGCTTACTAACACAAAGTGCGAAAGTTCATTTTTGAATTTTAATTCTGTTTCTTATGAATTCTGTGCATTTGATATGTTTTTTTCTTGCTGTGCACTGGCATTGGAGTACACAAGTTGCTTCGGTTGCTTGCGGGGTCCTGCCAATTGGGCGCACTTGAAAGCAAAGTTTTTGTCAAGGTGTTGACATGAGGCGAAACAAGTGCTGCAAACGGCAATAATTGAGTGCCTGAACATGCTGCTAAACATCAGTTAAAACTTGCTGATGCTCCGAATCGAAATTTGACTACAAAAAACTGCGCATAATTAGTTGATAACAATTAATCTGTCAGGTCGTCTATTTCAATGTTTAATTCGAGACTAATTTATGCAATTTCATTTGCATTTGATATCCAATCTGGCGTTAAATTTAGTTGAACATTTTTGGCTAATTCCATTCGCATATTAGCTTATAATTCATTGGCCTTCTGGCAATTATTGCGGGTACTTTCAGTTCAATATTTCAATACGCATTGTCAAATTATCAAATTTAAATTATGCACTAATTATAAATCATTTTATTAGCAAGTTGAAAACATATTTAAAGTTAGGAGAGGGAGGAAAAGTCCAGTTGGTAATTTTTAGACTAAACTTTGTTTAATAATTATATTCTTAAATTAAATTTAAAAACTTATTTAAGCTTAACATTTTGACAATAATTTGGGAGTTAAATTCTTAAATTGAGTCAGGGCTTGAATTATAAAACTTAAATCGATTTTGTTGCCAGGAAATTATAGTTTTTTTTGGATAGTTGATGATTGATTTTTATGCACATTTTTCCATTCTTTAATTTGAAATTTTGTTTCTGGAATTCATTAATTCAGAGTACGATTATAAGTTTAATATGTGGAACTGATTTATATTACAAATAGGATAGTAATCGTGAATGCTCAACCAGCAGATTTCATTTAAGAATTGTAGTTTCGATTTCTATTGGTAATCGTATCGATATTTGTATCGATATTCGCGGAAAGTAAACTTATCGGTTAAATAATAATAATATACTTGATCATGATCATATGGTATACGATAACTTGAATGCCAAAATTTTGGAGGCTCCATGCTTCTTATATTCTATGAGTTAGGCTTGTTCATTCATGCAAGAATATGTACATATATGTATATCTTATTTTATGGGATCGAAAACGCGTCCTGCTGGTTGTGACTTCAACTCTTGCATAACTTCATAAGACAGTTTTACACTTAAGAACAAAAACTAAATACATTATGTCTTCCTTGGCAAACGGATGCAGCTTTTACTCAACTTAACCGCTCAAGCTAAATAAATTTAATAGCGCATACGCAAAACTTAAACACACACTGGAACACACATACACGGTCACACACCCACGCACACACACATGCGGCACATAAGCAGCAAAAGCTCTAAGCAAAAAAATAACCCGACAATAATAAAAAGTTAAATAGGGTGCAGCAAGCGATGAGCAGCGGGGGACCAACAACAACAACAACAACAGCGACAACAACCGCAGCAGCAGCACCATCAGCAGCAGCAGCAGCAGCAGCAGCAGCAGCAACATAAACATTTTCCATTCAACTTAAAATTGTTTACAAAATAATGTGAAAATTGCTGGCAAGCATGTGTTGCCCGTCTGCACACATGTGTCCACATGTGTGTCCCAGCGTGTGTGTGTGTGCGTGTGTCAAAATGGCGATAAATGTTACTAAACGAGAATAATAGCAGAAACGACAACAACAATATCTGCTCCCTAAGCTGTGTGCGTGGCAATTTAACCCTAAGCGGTTCATTTTTATTTTCTGGTTTTTTGGGTACGTACTTTTTTTTAAATACTAAAAACAATCATTGGACAAAACGGGTTATTCCATAACAACAGAAACACAAAAAATTAGCGATAATTTGCTGCCTGAGTTTTTATATACCCTTAAAGAGGATATTATGATGCAGTCGTAAGAGCAACGATGCCATAAGTATATACCTATAAAGAAGTCTATTAACTAAGTTTTAAAATGTAGAGATTACATAATTAAAATATATGTTTTATTATTATTATTATTATAATTATTATTATTATTATTATATTGTTTATATTTGTATTGTATATATAAGGCCTTCTTACTCAGAAACATCATTAAAGAGTTGCTCAACAGAAGCGCTCATTGAGAGTTTAAAAGTCAGTCGAGATATTAATTAAGTCAGGCAGTCCGCAGACTACTTAAAATATAATTAAACTGAATTATTTACATATATTCAACAACAAAATATACAGTTAGGAACTCATTTGAAACCATTTATAAATTTGGAAACCCAATTTAATCAGTCGCTCAAATATTCTACATCAAGTTTTTAATCGGCCAAATTGGTGAAATTTCATAATAAATCACATTCTTAAATTAATGTAATAATTTAGATGAGAACAACTTCTGAGTAGGGTATCTAATATTCGGGTATCCTTAGAAAAAATATCCCTTCCCTTTTTATCTATCATTATTGAATTTTATGGTATGTTAAGGAAAGCATTTTTATACATTTCACGCTCGCACATAAATAACGATTATGGCCCTACAGAAGCTTTATGACTTTTGACCAAGTAAATTGGCTACAATACGGAACACTGGCAATGGCACTGCATAAAGATTATGTGTGGCACGCCAACTGTGGCAAGAGTAAATGGCTTCATTCTGCTGCAGCTAAAATGCCAATTGTCGAGCAGCGAACGGATCTCAACTTGAGAGAACTACAATAAATGAAAACTTTTTCTGCACCAGCATACGATATATGTATCTGTGTGTGTGCGTGTGTGTGTGTGTGTGTGTGTGTGTGTGCTTTGTGCGTGTTGCATCCGCTAAATTAATCCAAAGTGGTCTGGTGGTGCACTGTCGCGACAGGCACCGCAACAGAAGTCACTGGAAAAGTTCACAATTTAAAGACAACAACAGTGGCAAAAACAACAACAACTAAAACAACTGATGTTGCCACATCAAGTGGCGCCAGCAGACAACCTTGCCCAAAATTGTTGAGCATGCTGCAACGGAACTGCTGGCAGGCTCTTCAGGAAATGCACTGAGCGAAATAATGAAGAATATTGTATTCAATACATCGTTATTTATAGTTTTTTGTCCACTCCAGACAATATGTTCCAAAAAAATGTAGTAAACTTGAATTGTGATCAAATAGATTTTCTGCTTCAAGTTAGATTTTTGTAATTTCAAAAACATTAATTCATTTTGGGCTAAGTTGATTTAATTCTATAATCGTTAACTTAATTACTTGATGTAATTGCTTATTGTTTGCAGACCACTTTTTATAATTTAAATATATTTTTTTCTGGATCCAACAAACAATTTTACTCCGACTCTAGTTCAATTTAGCTCATCTGCTTTCTCTGAGTGCGCTTGTGAGTATGTGTGTGTGTGTGTGTGTGTGTGTTGAAGTTGCTGTGTAATCAACACACTCAACACCAGTTGCCATGACAAAAACCTCAAAGTTGCTATATAGCGAAAAGTCAATTGTATTTTGATGTTGCCTACGCCGCAACAGCGGCAGCAGCAACAGTCATAGTAACAGCAACAACAGCAACAACAGCAACAGCTGCAGTAGCAGAAACAGCAATTAAATCACCAGCAACAGCAGCAACAAGAGCTGGAGCAGCAGCCACAGCACATTTGGTGCACAAGTTTCGGCCGCACGCTGCTACTATATTCAATTATTTAGTACAATAATGGTCTGAGGTTAGTTGTAGATGATGTAAAATTTTGCTTGCAACACTCGGAAATGTTGCTGCCGGCTATTTTGCAGCATCGACACTTGTCTTACTTTATAATGATTTAATAATACATTATCACATGTGCGTACACTTGGCAAAATTGGGTGTAGTGTATAGCTGTGGCATAAAATTTGAATAGAGTTTAATCAAGGATCGAAGAACGTTTACTTCATATTTTTTAATAATTAAATTAATAATGTTAAATAAATAGCAAACATACATATATACATATATCTAGTAAATTTACATGTAGTTGAGAGTATTTTTTGTCAAGGAACTTACTTTTAAATGTTACACAGCTGAACAAAAGTTAAACTGGTTTATCCAATTAATGGCTGTCAATCAAGCTTATAATGCTCTCCAAATGTACTTAAGGCTTCGCTATTTAGGGAGTGTCTGCTCAATCACACATTTAGAGAGTTTAACTAAAACTCAATGCCATAATCAGGCTTATGTTTGGTATTGCAAATGATTAATTCAAACCCAAGCAAACGTCTTAATAAACCTCACAGTCAAAGCAACTTTAACTCACCGGCTCGAAACATTGCATTTACCAATTAACTGGCTGCAAGCGACTTGAATGATTTCATCTACGAAACTCAAATCACTCAAAACACTCTCTGTAGTTTTGATTTTCCAATAAGCCTCCACCATTGAAAAATTAATTAATAACTTTCCAGTTTTTCAAATGGCTTCCTTGAAATGATATCATATATATTATAGCTAAATAGGAAACCTAACTTATATTATTATTCCTAACGTAACTACGTCTTTTCTGCATGTTGCATACCCCACTTTAGATCGCATTTAATGACTATCCAAATGTTAATTCCCATTTGCATTAGTTATAGGTGGGCCATTGTTTCACAAAGGCTGTTTGTGTTCAGGTCACTTAATAGTATTTAATCCTTTAATAAGCATGCAGCAAACACTTGTGTTGCAATGTGGCAGTAATTAACGCTACGTGCATCAAGAGGCAAACTAAAATTGTAACCTGCTGATAAGCGACCCAAAACCTTCAGCACATAATGACTTTATTTTTTAGTTAAACTTCGTTTTTTTTTGTTTTAAATGTTTTTTCTGCTTTTCACCATTAAGCAGAAGTGTGAATTATAAACACGCAAAGGCTGTCACGGAGTGTCGTTTAGTAAACGTTGCGAGTGCATTTTGCATTTATTTTTTTGTTTGAGGCAACAACAGCAGCGAAAATGTTTAAAACCCTCCAGGCGATAATAATCTGAAAAATGAGCAGCAAAAAAGTTACGCTAAAAAATTGTTCAATTAATGCGAACGTACTTGTATTTTTTTTTCTTTTGTGGCATGCCACAATATTGTGTGTTACGTTCGTTTCTAACGTGCATAATTTGCACACACGCACACACACACACGCGCACAGCCACACACACGCGCTGTTGTCGCTTACACAGCAACATGCCTGTAACTGCCATGTAATTAAGCGCATGCCAAAAAGTATGCAGCAATAATGCTGCCATGCACAGGCAATCAATATGTGGGCGCTGCTGGGCACTGCTGGGCGTGGCACGGTACAGACTTCAGCTGAAGCCTTGTCAAAAACAGCAGCAATATAAAAATGTTTCTATTTTATATTGAAAATGTTTGTGCTATGTGCATGCTGTTGACCGGTCTTCAATCAGTAACCACCAAATTACGCATACGCCGCATGTGACAGCACCAGAGCTTCTCTGCTGATGCAAATTACTCCAACTGCTATTTGTTCTTCTTAAATTTACCGAAAGTGAGTATAAAGTGCAGAGTAAATTAATACAGAAAATATGCATATTTTATTTGGACAGCAATTCATAGATTGAATGAATGTCAATTGTGAAGTAAGCACATTTATTAAAAAATATATGCAAATAACAATAAATATATGAAAAAGGTAATTATTTTTTATGCATTCTATATTATATTTTAGAATACAGAACAGAAAAGTTTGTAAATATTTTTCTGCGATAGACAAATGACAGGCCAGTCAGTGCCAGAAACTGTTCAAATAATTGTTCTGCAAACAAAAGCATGCAAAATGTAGAACATCAGTGCACAGACACAAATAATATTAATAATAATAATTGTTAAAGGGGTGATAATAAATTTGAATGCTTATATTCACTCTCCAGCAACTATGGCCTTAAGCAATTTGTTAAATATGTAATTAGTCGTTTTATTACAATCAATTATTGTTAATTATTTCATTTTCATTACGGATGACTTTTGGTTCATTACTTGTTTACTTAAATCTATTTATATATATGTATATATATATAAACGTACCACCATCACATTCATCATTAATGATAAACAAGTAAGTAAAATATTTAGCTCCATTCAAAAATGATTTATTTAGTTTTTTCGCTAACGGGCGCACAGCTGAACCTTTGCGTTGAGTAATTTGTAAATGTTTGTGGGCAAACCCCAAAAAAAGAGAAAAAAATAAAAATAAATAAAAGGCACAAAAATAGATTCGAAAATTTGTTGACAGCTTCAAATTTGCGCCCGCTGGGCATTTGTCTGTCACGCAGGTCCCAAATGAGCGACTATCAAAATAAAAAAGGGATCCTGTGGCGATGTTTCATATTTGTTTATTTATTGCCAACAAAGCCAAAACAATTTTGCTGATGCTTTTGTTTTGTGGTGTGCGTGTGTTTGTGCTTGTGTTTGTGTTTGTGTGTGCTTATGTTTCTAATGTGTCTAAATGTTTATGATTTTCACCCCAATTTCCTTCGCTTTGCGCCTCATTTGCATTTTATGTGCCGGCTGCCCCTCGAAGTGACACTATTAAAATAATACAAAGTGAGAAACTGAAATGTTTAAATGTTTAGTGTTGACGCACGCCAAGTGTGGCATTGTGCGGCGTTGCACAGTGCAATGCCAGAGGCAACAACAGCAATTGTGCCACATTCTATGTACCCATTGTTGTTGTTGTTGCCATTAGTGTTGGCGCTTAGCTCGTTAGGCGGCCATCATGCAAGGACTGCAATGGCACGTACAAGTGGCAACAACAACAACACACAAGCCAGCCAGCTGCGAGTCTGAAAGCCACTTGAAAACACGACTAATTGGAGCCGACACTCTTATACACATACACATACAAATACACATACACATACGTCTATATATTTGTACAGTAAAAAAATGTTTCTTCAGTTTAATACCGTTTGGTGTTGATAGCCATAAGACAAAATAAAAAAGTTAAATTTTAAAAGGAGTTAAAAATTAAATTGAGTATAAGAAAATATACAAAATAACAGAGAAAGGAATTTTCTCCAATCACAAATGTATTTTCTCCCAGCAAAAAATAAATTTTCCCTAAAAATAATTGGAAGCAAAAATAAAATAATGGTGTTTATATTTCTGAAAGAAAAACCAGTAAGAAAGCAAAGGATTTTTTTTTAATGAATCTGACAACATATTTGCTTGCTAGAAGCCAACTAATCCTATTGTATTAAGGACTATGGCATTTTTTGTCATTGTGGTTTATCTTTAAATTCAATTTAATTGAGAACAATAATAGTTTTAAGTAACTTTTTTTAAGCTTATTTATTGAGCAGCCTTCACAATTTCTAGAATTAATGGGAAATCGAACACAGTTTTCGTTTTTAAGCCTGCTTTTTAATTTTCAATTTCTAATCTTGAACACAGCTTAGAGTCAACCAAAATTCGTCCATTGAGCAACCCAACATTTTATTTTTTGAGGAAATTAATAAAAGCCAAAGTTTTTGGCGCAGTGCATAAATATATACATACATATATAGGTATGTATAAAGAGCCTTCTGGCTACAGAATTAAGTATGCGCCGCGTTGTGCAGCGTCCACCAAAAATTTATGAGCGCAATTGCCGCTGCCTGCTGTTACACACAGCACACACACACACACACACATGCATACACACATACACACAAACACACACGTGTGCACACACAATTACAAAACTGTCGTCGATTGTTACAAATCAATGAGCACATGGATTGCCTTCACAGTCAGCAGCAAGGAGCAAGGACCAAGCAGCAACGAGTAACGACTCATTAGCAGAACGCACAGGACGAAAATTTGCTGAAGTAGCGCTAATTGCAAAGCAATCGAAGCACATGAAACGCGCACTAAATCACAGTCAGGACGGGTGGTGAATGCGGGGTCGAAGGTGGGGGTAAGTAATACACAGTTACTTACGTGCCGCTGATAAGGACACACATGCCACTTGGGAGGCACAGCTGCTTAGCTAAGCATTTGATGCCGCTGCTGCTGCTACTGCTGCTGCTGCTGCTCTTACTGGCCATCCTTTGGGATTTGGCCAGGTCCTGTGATGAAGGTCAATATGCTTACACTTAGCCTGATTTTCTTGCGCTTTGTGTTTTTGCTTTTATTGACAAACACATAAAATGCGCTTGAACCTTTTGTTAACAACAGCAAGCAGCACGCAGCACACCTTTGGTTTCACAGATACACACACATATATATATATATATATATATATATGTATAAATGGATCTTTTTTTTGGGTCACCTTTGTGTGTCGTTGTCCCTTTTGGGATACCCTTGCATAGAGCGTATTCTTATGCCAGTTTTTGTCCGTTTGTTTCTATGCGACTTTGTCGGAATAGTTGTTTTAGAAACTATCGGCCTGAACGTGAATTCTGGACATGAGCTAAAGCTCAGAAAAAAATCTCCTTGAATTTTTATATAACTGTTAAACTTATGCTTAAATCTAAGGTTTTAATTTTCTTAATGCCAGGCTCGATTTTTCTAAAAAGAAAAATATCTAAATTACACAGAATGCTTCTAAATATTTTCGCTAATTAGCAGTTTTTCCTAAAAATCAGAAAATTGTTGCAGTTCTTGCCCGATTTTCTAAAATACAAAAATAATGCCATGTTTTAGCTTCTAGAACAATGCTTAGGAACACAAAGCAAAGTCATAAATCGAATCAGATCTCAATTGAGTCCTTCTAAATCTCCCTGATTTTGGCTTTGCTATTATTATTATTATTATTATTATTATTGTTATTAATATGTTGCCAACATTTTGTCATGTTTAGCACACGTAGCAATAGTCGATTGGTTATCAAAATAAATATTTTAATTTGAAGTATTTTCGTGTAGTGTATTTAATATTCGGTTAGCCATTTTTAAATGTTGTGCTTCTTGTTTCGGGGTTTGCCGTTCATTTCGGTTGCTTAACTATTTATGAGCTAGCAATCCCTGGAACGCAGTGCGTCTTTATTTGTGCTGCTACTTTGGCTGCCTTCGGGGCGTTAAATTGACTTGGCTTAGGCCCCACACACACACATACACACACACACACAATCGCATATACACACGTGGGATTTACGCATGGACGCACCTGGGCATCTCTTTTACTTTTCAGCCCGGTAAGTTGATCAGATCAGCATTTGGGCTCTTTGAACTTTAAGCGCACAATTTTAAAGCCCCCATTTAACTGGGCTAAATTTGTAAAAGGCGTTTTACGACCAAATCTTCTTCTTGCCAAATAAAATTTAGTACTGTCGCTAATTTCTGCGCTGTCCAAAAAAAGAAAAAGAAAATAATAAATAAAAGTTTTTTAGTGTTAGCCAGTTTAACGCTACATAAGCTACCAAATGCTTAGCCTTTTTATCGCCGCCGTTTGTGCCATAAATAAGCCTAGATGGCTGACAAAAAACGCAAAACTTGGTGGCTTCTAAGTAGCTACAGCACTCCGGGGACCAATTACCCCATCGGTCAGGTAACAAGTTGGGTGTTGACCCCCCCATAGACCAAGAATTAACTTACATTTGCCCCGGCGAAAAAGTTGGCCCAAAGAAATGCCCGCCGCCTTGGCCATATGTTTCACTAATGGCCGCGCACATTGCGGTCATTAAGGGTAGCCCAGCCTGCAGATGTTGCACAGTTGAGCTGGCAAACAGGTGCCCAGGTGGGTGGCCGTTGGTTTGATGCCAAGGCTAACGCTTTTTTGGCCCACATGAATACTACTACCACTATTTGGGCCCACAACACTTGAGAGTTTTATTGAAACGCTTTTCACCAACTTTCCATTTGTGCATTTTTGAAGCTGCTCCCATTTTTCTCCAACAAAGGGCAAATATAAGCTAAGTATAAGTTTTAAATAAATAATATAATTTAAATTAAGAATTTAAATAAATAAAGCAGGTTAACTTGGCCAAGATTTTACCATGGTTTTGACAGATAGATTGTGGTCATCAGTTAAAATTTACTTTAGATTTCGGTTACAAATTTTACTCTACAGCGCGACTCACATTTTTCGCATATAGTTCTTAAGACAAGTAAATTGAGGGCAGTGACTCTAAGAAATGGAATTTGATTATGCCAAGTTGAATAAGCCAAATAAAATAGGTTAAGTAACCACAAAAAGAACCACAGGCAATAAGACAAAAATAAGCAATTAAAATGCACTCCAATTAAGATAATCCAATTAGACCAAGCATAAATCAAATAGTGCATAAATATTAGTTATAATTAAGAAACGTTTAATTGATTGCTCTCCGTGTTGAATTCAAGATTTTGGCAATTAGCAATCAAATTATTTGACAAGCTTTTGAAAATTGAATATTTTGCTAGAAATTTATGAAAATATTATTTACGTACAACATATCATTTATGTGTCTATAATGCTTATATGCGAGTGCACGCGTGCTTGAGACCAAATTGTTAGCGATAACACAAACATAATAGCAATTATGCAAAGCAGCAATGAGCACCTGAAACTACACAGTCATAAATTGGTTGGAGGAGGGCAAACACTGAGGAAACTGCATTCAGACAGAGGTACACAGTGAGAAACAATCGACTAGGCAATTCTGAAACTACGAAGGAGGAGAAAGCTACCGAGTCGAGTACTGACATCATTTTAGAATATGCACTTTCAGATCTTTAAAAGTGTTCACAAAAGTTTCTTTCAAGTGAAACCTAATCGAAAAATAAAAAGTAATAATAGCGATAAGAATAATAAAAAAATAAATGTGTGAGATCTTAATTAATTAATTTCTAGTATCAGTCTATTATTTTAAAGCATTAAAAACTAATTTATTTAGATTTAAATATTATAACTTAATAAAAAAAATTCTGAAAATTCAAATGGAAACTAATTATAAGAAAGTCTTCTTTGAAAGCCATAGCAAGAAAATGAAGAATTAAATTTGATAAATAATTAATTTAATTTCATTTTAAAAAAATGTGTTCAAAAAATGTTTTTAAAATAGTTATTTTTTACTTTTTTTTATGGCTTTTGTTTTAAGAGTTTTTCTTCGAGTTCATTTTGAAAATGTGTTGCTCTTTTCAAGTGTAGCTCGCTTATCTAATTAGTCTATCTAAGCAGTGGTCTCTAGAGGTGCGACTACTATGTATTTTTCGCAGTGTAGTGCAAATTGCCTTTCATTGTTTGCATGTGCGTGTGTTTGAGTGTGTGTGGGTGCATACATATATATGTGTGTGTGCTTGCCTATTTACTTACGCAACCCACTCACGTATGCGACAATAACCTCATCAATGTCTTGGGAGTTGCACACACACACACACACGCACACACACTTGTAAGTTTGTGGTTATGCAATAGTATGCAGGTTATTACCGGGCAAGTTTAAATTGCAAATGAGCTTGCTTAGCTTTTCAGATCGTAATCAAAGTTTCGCTCACCTCTCGCAGAGGCAGCTTCCATCTGTCCTCGAGTCAGCTAGTCAATGTTTGTGCAATTCATCTGAGCGAAAATTCATGCCATATCCTTTGTACATCCTTTTGCCAAATAGTTTCAATTAAATGTTTGCTATTATAGATACGCATCTGTGTGCTTGAACAGAACTGCTTAGCATTTATTGATCCGTCGCCTTATAAATCAAAGACATTAATCAATGCTATGCCAAAGCAAATCCCCCAAAAGGGAATTGTCAAATTTGGTCCTTTGTATCTCCCTCTCTCTCTCTCTCTCTGTCTCTCTGATTCTCTCGCTTTGACTGAGCCAAATATTAGCACACTTGAGCTGCTGACAAATCTAGAAATAAGGGGGCAAAAAATCAAGTAAAAGAAATATACCGACTATTATTTGCTCTTGCATAAGCGGAGTTCATCTGAGAGCATTTCATTCATGTTTAATTTAGCTTGAAAACTGGAAGAGTTTACATAGTTTGGCAAATAGTTGGATAGTTAGTACATGGCTACAATATATAGCTATAGTTTATACTGTTAGAGAGCCGTCTTCAAAGCCACAAAGCTGACGACAAAATGAAAACAACCCCTTCCAGAGTATACAAAAGAAAAAAACCTCACATCTAAAATGAAAGAAACTCAAAGCACAAAGTAGAAAATTATGCAAACGAGGCCACTCTCAGAAAAAAAAAGTAGAAAAAAATACGAAAAGGGACAACGAGGCCCAATATCACAGAGCACAGAACCACAAAAGAATTGGCCTAAAACAAAAGCCCAAGACAAAGACATTAAAGTGCTCAACTGTGACTACTATGTAAATTTTATGGTTTCACCTTTTTGCCAAGAAACAACGGAAAACAAAACAAAAATAAATTCTTGGAAAAAAGAAAGCAACACAAGCTGTCCCCCAGCACAAAGGACCTGACCTACAAGCCAACCGCCCCCACCTAGTCGGTCGAGCGGGCGCTAATTATGATATATGAAGGTAGAGGTAAATATCAGAATATAATAACACACACACACACACACACGCACATAAATTGATATTAATTGCGTCCACAACTCATTGAAGGTGAATTTTCTGTCTAATTGTTTTTGGCCATTATTATTTTTTCGAATCAGACTTCGACTTAGTTCAAAAGTAAAACGGATTTCTGCAACATCATTAAATCACCGAGGTAGTAGTAAAAATAAGGCAAATAATCATTTAATAGCTGTGTCAGCATTCTCAGCGGCTCTCTAGTGCCCAACCCCCGCAGAGTGATGCCCATAAATAGCAACGACTTTGCAAAAGTATGAAAACAAATTTATATTTACTTTGATTGTGAATGATACTAGATGAAATCAAATGTGAATATTCAATTGGAAATCAAAAAAACTTAATTGTGTTGTATTTATGTATATACATATATGTTATCCCAGCATCCCAGTTATCCAGACATCAAGCTGTCCCACAATTTGGTATGACTTTACTCTTACTTTTGTGCTGATTTTATTTATTTCTTCTTAATCAAACTAAAGACAACGAAAATATATTAATCCTATGAAGATATCACAAAAACGTTTCCTCATTAAAAAATTGAAGTTAAACATTTGTAAATATTTTTTTTTTTACTTTTCATAAAAAGTCGAACATTTGTAGATATTTTTTTTCACTTTTATGAATTGAAGAAATTTTTTTTATCAGATTGTATTTGCATTTATTCTATCTATATTGTTTTTTTTTTTGTTTCACATATAAATAAACTATTGAGATTCATTTTTGGCTGCTTTTGGCCAAGACTGATTGAAGCCCACTAATTAGTGGCAGATTATCTCACATGATACATTCAGACGTTGCTACAACAACAAGATTTATCCAATATATAAATCACAATTTCTTCCTCACTTGCTTGCCCAGTTATGTCAACTAGCTTCTACTCCCAAGATTAATCCAATACATAAATCATATTTTAATTTTACTAGGTATCTTCCTCCTCCTTTGCTGTCTCGAACTAGTTCATTTTTCAGCACTGCTAACGACTGCGCGAAAGTATTTATGTTTAATCGAGAGGCAGAGAGGGTTATGAGGAGGATGAGGATTGAGTTTGGTTGGCAATTTATTTGAGACCACATAAAACAAGCGGCTAGCGAAAAATGTAGCCGTTGCTTTGGTCTGCTTTGCATTTGGCTTCGCTGCTGTTTCGCCTTGGCCCGGCTAATGAACAAACAGTGCGGATGATGAAAACCACAGTAAACAACGGCAATAGAGAAAGAGCTGAGAATCGCAGTGCTGGCAAATAGCTGGGGCCAAAAGGACTTTACACGTAAACAGGCGCGCTGCATAAGCAAAAGCAAAAGCAAACTTCAAACGAGAGGCAAATAAATGATGGCAACTGCCAACTAGTCGGTGGAGCAACGAAGTGGCAGGGGGTAGTGTTAGTGCAGCAGTGCAGCATTATTAACTTGAATAAAAATATTTACTGCACGTCAAGGGTTCAGTTATCCGACAGCGACAGGCAGCAGTTGGCTCTGCGCTGACGAAGTGACAAGGACGAAAATAGTAGTCAGGATGATGTTGATGAAATGCGCCACTTAATGCACTGGCATTTACTTTCCCACCCCACCAGAGGCATGGCTACCCTCATTATACCCTTTAGCCATTAAAAGTAGGTAAAACAGAGGATGCCATGTACGTAAGAGATAAAAAATGCGGAACGAAACAGCCGAGTTCATCTAGCCCATTCATGTTCGTCCATATGCAAATTATAGAAAATCGTCACAAATTTAATTGCCTGAAAAATACACAAAAATTATCTGTTCTTTTTTTATATCAGTATATCAGTATATAAACGGAACCCATTTCTTCATTTCGATACCGATAACTTCTCTCGTTTTTTCAAAATCTAACAAAATCGTTATCGGTTTGCCACAACGTAGGAATCTAGCTATAACACTCACCAATATCGCTGGAGGATTCGCATATTCATTTCTGCAGAGCTATTATTAAGTAGTGATAACTGCATCCTTGTTTATAGGATATGTGTGTGTTGATCACTTTCGCCCATCCAACTCATGCCATTTTTTTTTTTTTTTTTTTGTAAAGCTCCTGGTCTTTTTTTTTGCAGCGCTTTGTTAGCCAAGCCATGATTAAAGTCTATTTTGTTGTAATTTGTTGCTGGCTGGTGCGACAAAGTTGTTGTTTTTAATATAGTTGTTGTTGTTCCTGTTGCTGTTGCTGTTGCTCCCTCTTAAGTGGCACAATTTTGTGGCGCTCAAGTTTTTCACCTGGTCGTCGCATCGCATCGCGTCGCGTCGGCGTAGCCGTCGCCGTCTTCATAACGCATCGCTGCTCGAGCGTCTACCCGAGTGCAACTGAGTGAATAAACCGCAGCTGCCACGTGCAGAGTGTTGGTCTTGCTGTTTGAGTTTGAGTTGGCTGACTGAAGGGTGAGCAAATTATGAATCAAGGGCTGGTTACGGGGTTGCGGGGGGAGCCAAAATGCGAACTGTCGCCCAAACAACACCCAACACCCAACACCAAATTTGCTGGCAAAACATGCGCGAATTAATCTTAATTGAAAATTCCATACCGCACGCCTCTTTGGCTTGCCATATGCCTCATGCTTACCCACGCTCACACACACACCCGCACACACACTCGCCCACACATAATTCACACACACTTTTGCAATGAAATATTAAGGGAAATTAAAATGCGCATTCACATGAATGCACAGCAAGTCCTGGCCAAATATGGTTGAGTCTGAAGAATGCACAAAAAGAAAATGTTTGTTTCCATTCGACGGCTTGTGTGACATTAATGTAAATGCGTTTCTTAATCTGGATTTATATTGATTAAGCTTACATAAATTATTATATATTAACTGAGGTAGGTTCCATTGTGGTTGGCTTCAATTCTCAAATCAAATCCTTTCATCAACATATAGTTCAAACATAAAAGTTTTTTTTTTTTAATTTGCCTCTCTATTTAAATATTCTGTTTTCGAATTTCAATTATTTGTATAAATTTCGAAAATTCACATTCAAATTATTTTATTCATTCCAATTAAAATTATTAATTTAATCATTTTCATTTTCAATTCCCTCTACAAAATTTAACTTTTTTAATTAAATTATCTGAATTTGCATTATTCATTTTAATATATTTTCATTTTTTGGCATTGCTATGCAAACACCAATTTATTTTCACTTAAAAACTCAAGGTTTTTTCCTGTGTGTTTTTTAATCGTATCGTGCCCCACACACATCATAATATATTAAAAGATATTTGTGCGGCATCAAATTTAATCTTTCGCCTTTCTTTTCATGAAAGCGGCAGCAACAGGAGCAGAAGCACTCACCTACGGCAGCTCTGTTTATTTTTCATTAAACCGTATTAAAATGCTAAACAACAACAAGAACACGCCCAAACACACACACACATATGCACTTCCTGCACACACACACACACCCACTCCCGGACTCTCTCAGTCTTCCACTCTCTTACTCATTCCATCCACAACAAACAATTAAGCGGCATGCTAATTGTTTCAGAAGGCATTCGCACTTCGTCGCTTCTCAAGCACTCCATGTGCGTGTGTGAGTGTGTGTACACACGCCCCCTTTCACCAGTGACGCCTCTCAGCTTCTTCTGGTGCAGCTTAAATTGAAATTTAATGCTGGAGCATAATCCATGGGATTGGGCCATACACATGTTAAACACATTTTTGCCTCGACTCTCGAGTTTTTAGCTGAAAATCCTTTTGGCATATTGCAGACAGAGAAGTTCTGTTCCGGAGTAGTTGTTGTTGTGGTCCCAACCGGAAGCTCTACCTTGCACATTCTAATTTGTATGCAAATCAAAATCAATAGGATTAACCAAGTTACACTGTAACTGCGACTCTTTGTTGTTGTTTCGCTCTCCTTTTTCCTGCACACTGCAAAAATTGTTTTTCTCTCCTTTTTTTTTATTTTTTTGAAGCGAAATATATTTCGATGCATGCACTTCATGCCTCAGGTGTGTGTCTCTATGTGTGTGTGTGTGTGTTTGTGTTGTGGAGTGTGTGGCTTAAATGTGCATAGCTTCTGGCTTATCTGTGAACCTTTTACACTCTCACAGTTAAGCCAAAAGTTTATGTTTTATACAGTTTTAGCCCCGTTAAAGTTTCCAAATTTTTCGCTAGCTTTTGAAGGCGTTAAAAGGTAAATTAAATTATCAGCATTCAAGTGCCAAAATAATACCAACCAGTTTTAAAGATAAAAATATGACTTAAAGGAAACCAATAGCAAGTAAGAATATTTCCTGGCCATAATTGATTTAATCCCAAGCAAACGGCTTAATAAACTTAAGCAACACACCAACAATTTACTGAAGCGATTTCACCCAGACAATCTTAATCCTTTCACAAAGTACTCAAACTTGCTTAAGCCAAGTCACGCAAAACTCACTTTTTGGCTCCAATTACCCCACCAGCCTCCACTTAAACAAGCTCGTCCTATGAAACCAACTTAACACTCTGCAATCAGTTTCCCTAATGCATTTAAAAAAAAAAAAGTTCAATCTTTATGCAATAATATTTCATTCACAATGATTGAAAAGAAATTTGCACATATTTATGACAAGTAAAATATCACAAAATAAAGCCAAGGCTTGCCTGAGCCGAAGCCACAGGCATCTTTTTTTAATAAAACTCGGCTTACTGCGTGTCAAATAGAATATTTTCAGCTACAAGTTGTGTTCACATGAGCGGAAAATAAGCACAGAGGCTGAATCGACTGATAACTTGGGCCATTGATATAACAAATTTGAATTTAACTTAATTTTATTTTTATTACATTTTGTAAGCTATATTTTATAAATATTTGAAAATTTAAAAAAAAGTTTTTACATTTTGAAAGTCCTCTTTATTTGGTTAATTGAAAACTTTAATTCCATTTGTGAAATTTCTTTAAAATATTTTCCCTTAATTGCACTTATATTTTAGTTATGACGTTTTTACCTGTTGTCCCGTTGCTTTCACATTCCGCTCCTGAACACACACCTGCCCGTATGTGTAAATAATGAAAAGGTAGTCTGGCATGTCTGTATAAAACAAAACCATGTAAAAATGCGGCACTTGCCAATCATTGACTGGCTCATATCCTGTACTCATTTCGAATCTTAAATGTAAATCGTACTTTAATGGTATATGCCTTCCTTTACTCGAACTAAACTTCTGCCTCGTAGGAATCTAACATTTTAATGATAAGGATTTTACTTTACTAGAATTAAATCAGAAGAGATACATGTATATATATTGTATTCAGCTAGAGAAGAATGCTAGCGTTAATCCGATGTGATAATATGAAACACTAACTTGAGAGGGACTTTGAATAATACATTAAAAATGTTTTATATATATATTCCCGCAATTTATATTAATAGGCTTTCTTTTCAATTTTCGCCTCCCGTTCATCAGATTGAAGACACCCCATTTTATGCGATTTTCAATCTGCCACAGGGTGTATGTAACAGAAGCATAAAATTCTTACTTTGTCTGCGCTTTTGCGGCTTTCGTTGTTGCCGATGGGCCCCGTAGCCATAGTCATAGAAATAAAAGCTGGCTGACAGTTGGGGATTGCATAGTGCAGACATAATATGCCAGTTATATGTATATATTTTGTACCTCAGTTGCATTTAGGTTGCGGTATCTGGCGAGTGCCATAAGCGTTGGGAAAACGCATCGTCGCACATTGTTTTTATCAGCAGTGGGTTACGGTGGTGCAGCGGTGGTGCAACTGCTTCTGCTGCTGCTGCTGCTGGGGTTTATATCTAGCCGCAATGAGCATATTTCGTGATGTATGTTGTCTGCTTCAATCAACAGTGCAGGTGCACTATGCGATCCATTGAAACGTGCATGTGGCATGTGGCATGCGTGGCAGCTTGTTCATTCCACATTATACAGCTCGAGAGTACTGGCAGGCAACATTAATTAGTTGAACCGAATGTACGTGGAAACTGCTGCCACTTATGCCAAAAACACTTTTACTAATTTCATTAATTGTTTTTTTCCTCATTTTTTGTTTGCTTAGTTTTGCAAGCTGCGCACCATTTTGCCTACAAGTGGCGCATTTAATTAGCTTAATAAAGCAATTCAAGCAGCGAGAGTGTGAATAAAATCGTGCCTACACTTGAAGAAACACACTTATCACAGTGCATTAAATACTTAAAAATTTGTCTGTAAATTTCAAGTTGATATTAATTTGAGTATTCAATGCAATAAGTACATATCAATCTTCCTTAATTTTGATCTGATGCAAACAGTCGTCCCTGTCTAAGATACATATTCAAAAATAGTCAAACATTAATTTTTTGAAATTATAAAATATTAGGATGTCAATCATAAATGAATTTTCTTTCCGGTTCCGATTCTCACATGTAAAGTTGAAAGTCTCCTGTTTAGATTAATAATAATTTGTATTACATTTTTATTATTATTATATTCAATATTTTCTATATTGGTACCTTAAATTAATGTTACGGTACTGCCACGAACCGGAATAAGAACTGGTTCATGAGAAATGTTGACTTTCGATTCCGATTCCGACTCCGATTCATATTTTCTGATTACTATTTAGCAACTAGCAAATAAGTTCTTGGAATTTCAATTTCAATTTATTTTTGTGCTGTTATTTTTTCACAGTGTACTGCGAGCAGTGCCTGCTAATAAAACTGTTATAATGAGTTGGCCGAAACGAGTTGAAGAGCCAGACAAACTATGCCACAATAAAATGAGATAAAAGTTTGCAAGGCAAGTGGCTGTGTGTGTGAGGGTGTGTGTGAGGGTGTGTGTGTATGGGCGTGTGTGTGCTTGTGCTTGTTAAATTGATTATCATTGCCCACGATGTGTATTTGTGAGTTGTGCCTGTTTTGCTACTGCTAATAATTGTAATTCATTATGTTCAATATGCCTGCGCCTGTTGGGTATGCAACACTTTTTTTAAACGCGCATCAGGCGGACAAAAGCGGACTGCGTAAATTCATTTTAAATTAATTTCATAAATCAGTAGCAATGCATGTGCGTGTGTGTGTGTGTGTGAGTGTGTGTGCATATAAATCATGTAATTAACATGCGCATATGGCCCCAGTGCAGTAACCAACTTGCCACATGCCCCAGCGTGCAACAACCACACCGTGATAAACAAGATATTAACGACTTAATTTACTGCAAGCCTCACAAATGTGTGTGTGTGCGTGTGTACATGGCCATAAAATGCAGGCAGCAGCAATACAAATATAAAATGTTAAATAAATAAACCAGGCAATCAAGAAAAAAAAGCAGGAATAAATATGTGTTAGCATAGTAAGCAGGGAGGTGGGCTTGCCTGGCCTGCATAATGCTCTTGCTATTTATTGGGCAGTGTATAGATTTATGGTCGCATAAATTACACGTACTAGCTCAGCTTAATGGAGCTTATCAATCATTGAATCGATTTTGCTGCCACATTTGACATACATGTATTTTTAATGCCTCAGTTGTTGCTCACAATCAGCATTTATTCGGGACCTTTTTATTTGCGTGCAGAGGAATGTAAAAAAAAACTTAAACAGAAGATTTATTTAATTTATGCATTGGTTTATCTGTCTTTTACAATGTATCGTGTTTAGCTAGATTTGCTTGTCATTCTGAAATTACTTGTTATTATTTTTATTTATTTAGTAAGAACAGCAGCATATTAATGAGTTTTGCAGATAGTTTAACGACCAACTTATTAACTGGAAATAAGATTTGAAATATTGCCAAATTGCAGAGCACTTAAAATTTGGCAACGCTGCACATGTCTGTAGCCAGCATTCGGAATTCAGCTGAGGATTTATCGAATCAAGCTGCCAAATTTTCGCTCAAGTGTTGAAATGTTTTCGACTTACGTTGTCAAAGTTGTGTATACTTTTAATATATGGTTTACAGTGTAAACCTTTCAATGGTAGAATCTGCTTTAAATTGTTGCTATCAAAACATTTTTATCCAGTTAAATGTTCATCGAGAGAAAATTATTTTTCCACTAGAAAAGCAATGATTTCATTGACTCACAAAGTCTCAGAGCCTTACAAGTATCATAGCGAATAGCAGTAGGCTTAAGAAAAACGATGTTATCTCCAATCCTACCCACATACTTACTATAGCTACCACATATGCCCCACTCTAGCGGCAGTAGGGCATTAAATAGCGCATCTCTTGTGTGAAATTTAAACGCTTATCTGGCGCATAAAATTCTGGCGTTATTCGTAGTGGCAGCTTCTGCGAATGAAGCCAATTTTTCAATAAAGTGCAATAAATGTTTATCCATTTATGAGCTTAATGTGGTTTCATATGCCCATGCCCAAGCCCAAGGCATCTTGTATATTTTTCATTCTTAAACTGTATACCCTGTAGTCTCAAAAATAACACAGAAAATGGCCTGACATATTTTTTTTGAGCTAACGAACAATTCTAGATTTTTTCGAACAAGTATTTTATGCACAAATTAAATCCTGTAAATATAAAATGGGTAATTACAAAAGAGGAAATTACATTTTAAACAAATCCACTTTAGAACTCAGTTTTAGCTAAGCTATTCATTTCATTTCTATGTATATCAAGTTGCACTTAATTCTATTAAGTTGAGATAAACAGGGTATCTAGTTAGTCGCACAATTTATCAAATAATTGCTGCTTTTATTAATGGCTGTTGGTAGACCGCACACTCGTTGCTGCCACACTCATATAATGCCTAGTGTGTGTGAGTAAGAAATTCTGTCATGTGGCATTGCAACTGTATGTGTGCCCCCATGTATGTATGCTTGACGGCATTACTCAGTTGTTAAACAACGTAAGCCTTTTAGTAATTAATTTTACTGATAACTGCAGAATTGGCAACAAGCGAATTCATTGACAGTTTATTGATTGCATTTGCCAAACTATTTGACAATTAAGCGATCCTCAAACTGATTGCCACCTTTGCGGTAGCAACAAATTATTTATTATTACATTTTTATGAATGGAATTTAATGGTGAAACAATATCGAGTTGAGAATATCCGAAAGATGAAATCAGTCCAATCAGGCAAAAGAAAAAATTGCAGAGAAATTTTTCAAATTTTGCAAAAATTCAATTTAAAAATGTGACACAAAAATACTTGGGCACCGGCTGAAATTTAGCGCAGTTGGCTTACAATTTGATTATGGGTTGTAAAAATTCGTAGATCATACTATTAAATATTTAACTTTCGGCCCTCAAATTATATCAATTAATTTTGTGTTTAGGCCAACACGAAAATCTATTCTATAGATTACAATTTGCTTATGTCAGCTGGGGGTAATTGTTGTGGCTGCCAAAAGTGCAAGGGGAGCGTTGCATGCCAGCATGTCCAATTGAAAGCCAAAGTCAAAGACAGCCAAAGTCTGGCCCTTATCTGATTAGAAATTTAATTAGTCTCTCCTTCAGAAATAATAATTGCTGAGGCAAACACATCCAAAACACTGCTATTGAAAAGTTTATGCCCGCATAGGTTAAAGTGGAGAGTGCAGCTCTATACGGCGCAACTGGGGGCCAGCCAGATGTGGCTAAAACATGTGGGCCTTGGCAAATTGGGAGTGTATGAAAGAAATTGTATGTAATTTGAACGCCTTTGCAGTTGGCCAACGGGCGGGCCAAGAAAATAAAAACGCCCATGTGAGGCAAAAAGCCAACGACCTGCTGGCAAAACAAAAAAAGCGAACCTGGCACACAGGACGAATACCGCAACAATGCACTGAGAGAAAACCGGTCTTCAAATTCATCAAATAAGTATACTATACTTAATTTAAGAATTTTAGATTCTGTCAAATTAAAGGTTGATTTTAATTCAATGACAATGTAGATCTAAGTATACATATTAAATGAAGTATAACTGAAACCAGAGAAAAAAATTTGCAGGTAGAAAATCGTCTTTAATTTTTACATACTTATGACCTATGAATTTTCCATCTCAACTTATTTTGAAATTTTGTTATTTATTAGTCTGAAGAAAATGAACTAGATTTGTTCTCTCAGTGTATGGGTAAGTGCTTGCTTGCAGCTTAAAAAGTTGGGTGTGTGTAGACATTTGCACGCATGCTGCCTGCCGACTGTCTCTGCCTCCGCCCAAGTGTTTCCTGTGTGTGTGTGTGTGTGTGTGTGTGGAGAAAAGGACGCGCCCAGCTTTTAAGTATAATTTTGCTCAGCCAGGCGGAGAGACACGAGATAGAGGCGGGAACAGGTACAAAACGCTAGACAAAAAGATGAGCACGCCTCCAGGATGTTGCACATGGTAGCGAGTAGAAAGTAGCAAGCAGCAAGAAGCAAGTGGGACATATCAGGTACCAAGTAAAACTGTAGCTAACCGAGTAGGTGGAGATTATTTAATATGATTATGCTGAAGTAAATTGCTTGCAAAAATGTGTGTTGCATGTGTGGCAGACGAGCCCAGCCGCCAGCTTGAGTCGTGTTTGAGTTTTATTTGAATTTTTTGTGAGCAGTTCATTGACTTTCACTCGAAAACACTTTAAGTGCAATTAAGCAACATACGAGGCAGCATTTAAGCGCCACAAGCACTCTGTGCTGTGCCACACACACACACAGGCTGCATGTCAAATTTGAGTACATTTTCGTGACAACTTGGACAATTGAAGCTTAATCTGAAATGCATTTGACATTTTAATTGTTTCTGGTTTGTGCTTATTGTCCAATTCCAGTTTTTCGACAGAGTGCTGGGTGAATAATGAGCTTCTTCTAAATGAACCACAGATGAGTGGTTAGCAAACAAAAACAAATACAAGTCTGTGCTTATTTCCAGTTTAAATTTTGTTTATTATCGTATACAGACTGATATCAAACTGCTAACATCCAAAGTTTCACAGTTCATTTTAAAGAACTTGGGCTGAGAAATCTATTCTAATAGTCCGTACGTTGACTGTTCTAATATCAGTAGTTTGGAATAGGTAAACAAGGAACTTTTCCATTCGAGAACTCATCAGTCCACCCAATGTTTCTATGACAGCTGTGTGATATAGTGCTCCGATCTAGCCAAAATATTAATGCCGGCAGCAGCTGAGGGAATTGGTTGCATAGAAACACACAGAAACTGACAGACGGAAATGTTTATATCTTTTATAGCTACATATATGGTTAAATATATATTTATTTATTTTTATGGGGTCCGAGGCGTTTCACAAACTGCACGACTTATTTGAACATCCTCTGCAATATTAAACAAATAATGAAGGCAAAACAAAAAAAATATATATAAATACGATCTATATATTTAGGTGAACTGCAGGACTGTGAAGTCCTTTGACTTTCTTTCCAGCATTTTTTTCTTAGAAATTCATATCTTAAGTTGTTTGGGATTTTAAGCTTTAAATCTCTTCAACATCCTGATAATTTTAGTTATTGTATCTTTCAAGACTTTCTTGAATTATATTTAAATTTATGACTAAATAGTTTGGTTATTTCACATACACCTCAAAAACAGAGGCAAATTGGTGAATCAACTTAATAAAAACTGCAATTCTTAGCTTGTTGCTTACTTTTTGAAATGAGTTTATTAAAAACACTTTGCAAATACTTCCGCCATTGAACGCACCGCTCATATGTTCAACAACTCATTGAACAACACTTTCTGTAGTTGTTTAAAAGTTTTGCCTCAACGGTACGCAATGAAAGTATTTCATTAACATTTTACAACAGAAGAAAATTTCTTTCTTAAGCTATTTTGACAGGATTCTTAATATTTTAAAGAGCTTTGAGATATTTATAGTTGCTTATGAATACTTAAATGTGTTTGTTTATGAGCTTCAGTCACGCCCTGCCCCATTGACCCGTGCGACAGCTCATGGTGTTGCCCATTTAGTGCCAATATTTGGCTAAACACACACACACACAAGTCTACACGGACACACACAAACATCCGCACACACAAATGAACACAAGCCACACTTGCAGCTAACACAAATATACGAATGCCGCTGGCATTTGTTGCACGTTGCAGTGGCAGAAAGGAGTCGTGGGCTATGCGGTTGCTGTTGCCACAGCCGCAGTGGCAGCGACCCGTGTTGGGTGTCGTTTTATGGCGAATTGCTTGATATACCCTTACAGTGGGTTCATTACTGAATACATATCGCAAACACTCGGATCTTGATTTAAGAATCAAGAATGAACCTTTCTCAGCTCCCCCTATCTATATATACATACTTAACAATAATATCAATTACATAACAATAATATCAATTACATAACTTCAACATTATTTTGCTTTCATTGGAAGCTTTTTTAGATTTCAACTCCATTATTTAGGGTATTTAAAGTTCGGTGCAAAAATATTTATTCTTGTTTTTATGCAGCCGCACAATAATCGCTGGCATTGCTCGGAACTCGAAACTCGCAAAAGTTGAATTTATGCGGGCAGTTATTGCAGTCCACAAACACACGTACACACACACACACACACACGTAGACACCCCCACACACACACACTGAGACACGTACGCACTCTTGTGCTCTGGCGCCATTTTGTTTTTTAAATGTGCAATATGACGGTGGTAAAAATACTGTTGCTGGCTGCCATTGTCAGCTACATTTCCATATCCATTTTCATTTTTCCATTTAAATTTGTTTTCGCTAAATTGAAACCAGAAATTGCCGACTTCAATGCAACAAGTTTCAGCTGTTGTTTAAATTGGCTTAAAGCAACAGCGCCTAATTAAATATTTTTTTAATTAGTCAAAAACACATTCGAGTTGATGTTCGCTCGTTGTGAACAATAAAAATAATCGAAATGCCTAATTCATATTTATTAGATCTATTATTCAATCGAAACAATGCTCTGAGAAAAATTGCATTGTTAGCAATCAAATTACATTTGTGCCTCTGCCACATTTGCCACATTTGCATGCAACACAACAAGAGATGCAAATAAACAAGAGTAATCTAATTAATGCTAGTCCAATATGCATTGCATCAATATTTGTCTTGTTTCTATTGTGTATACTCTGTACTGATATGAATGGGGTATGCGTGTTGAGATAACTGATGATGTTCCTATGTCTGATAAATACAAACTGGTAGAAAATTTGGAAGAGAATTCTACATAAAGGGAAGGGAGCTTGTTTAGCCAATTCATTGACTCCATTATTCACCATGATAAGATATAATATAGATAGGAACGGGTTCAACTCGTATAGGAATTGAACAGCTATAGGTTCGGAAGGTGAGCAAAATAAATCCAATTGGACGTAATGCATGAAGTACATTTGTTTAATCACAGAACAGTCACTTAAACTACAAACATAATTCGGCGATTGTTCAGTGATAAAATGGTTTATTCATTATGAAAGAAGGTAGTTAGCGATTACCATTAAAAAAAGTGTATAATGGACAATATTTGAAAAACTGGCAGAAATAAACTAATTTCATTTTTAATCCAGTGGAAAATCTGGATCTAATCTTACTTTGTAAGTAAAGTGCTGCATTATGGGATAACTTATGGTCTCTCATTTTTTTCTGATTTTTATTTATGTTTTGCCCAATTATACAATTTACATAAAGATGCTAATTAAGACACTCGGCAACCATTGAGGCACCGAAACACTCCAGCAATGTGGAATGTGACGGATATATTAAGGGGAATGTGAATGGGAGCTGAGAGCATTGCCAATAATAATTAAATTACCCATGACATATGAATGCAATCAAATTAAATAATATAATTCCTTTTTCATTGCATTTTAAAGTGGTTAATTCACTTTTGGCCGTCAGCCGCGCACAGGTTTGCCAAAAATTATGTGTGGCATAAAATATTCAATTGGAGTGTGCGCAAATATTCGATTTGACAGTCGCTGAAAGCGCCAATCAAAATGACAGGCGTTGAGTGCCATGAAATATTTAATTGGATAATGAATTAAGTTTTTATCTTGGCTGGACTTGTGAATGTCTCTTTAAAGGGGAATCAGAGAAGTTGAATGGCTGTTGAACGGTATTCAAAATAAAACAACATAGATTGGCAGACAGACTTATAGCTCTTTATTTATAATAATAATTAATAGTTATATAAAATACATTTTAAATTCAATTTATATTTGCTATAAAAGTTATTTATACGACAGTAATTAATTAATAATTAAAATTAATCACAATTAATAACTTAATAAAATTTATTTTGTATTTTTACATATTTTGTTTATTTACAATTTATTTGAAGAAAATTAATTTATATTTTTAATTTCCTTTTTCTCTCTATTATTTTTTTGTTTAAGTGTTTTAATATTCCCTTCATAATATAGGTCTTCCCGCTCACATAAATATTTACAGGGTAATTGAATACAAGTATAATTTGCCGCTTTTATCAATTAAGTTGTCAACTGAAATCAAATCACAAAGTGCAATTATTGTAATTGGCTTATTTAATTGGATATAAGTAAGCATTTAAATAAGCCAGAATTGAGAATCAGTTATTTGCGGTATTTTTTGCCGGATATCCGATGTTGCCATTGCGGTCTCATCGATTCGCTTTCATTTGGTGTTATTGCTTTGGAGTAGGTATTTTAAAAGCGAGCAGACCGCAAAAGGTCAAACAAATAGGTCGAAATCAAAATCAAATGATAAATTACCGATGCTGCGGTTTAGTTAGCCAAAACGAAACAAAAAAGAAAAAAACCAAATCAGCGAATGATGGCAATAATTAAGCAATTATCTGGGATAAGCAAATGTATTAGGGCTGCTGTGTGACAGGACCTTTGCGCAAATACTTATTAAATGCCTAAATAACCACATCTATTAACTACTTTTTGGTCTGCCCTTTTTTAATACTCTAGCTGAGGATGTGGTAGTAGGTATGGTAGTTAAAGCCGATTTAACTTTGTCTGAACAACTTTTTGTTTGCCAAGCTATCCTAAATGAGTTCTCTGGTCATGTGTGTATTTAATGCTACTTACATTTTGGGCAAAAAACGGTCAACATATTGAGACTATCCAAGGGTATTTAAACTTTGGCATGCCCCAGCTAGCTATTCTCTCTCCTTTTTCTTCTTGCTTGTTGCGACCAGACCTAAAAAAGAAATAAGTACATAAATTGCAGCCACCATGACACTGACAGTGACTGCCAAAACAATTACAGCTTTTTCAATACACACCCACACACACACACATAGGGAGCGAGAGGGAGAGGGATAAAGTACATTGGACAAAGCTGATGGCCAGAACACACGGTTGACATGTGCCAGGCTCAACCAAAAAAACCAAAATAAAAATGCCGCCTGGCCACGTGGGTGGCATCCACATGCATAGATCACAGCTTGACTCGGACAACGTGTTCAATGCGAACGAGCACTCGCCCTCGCCCATTGTTTGTAATCTGCTTAAAATGTAAAGTTAACAATGTGCCCGATTGGCAATTGGCCAAAAACAAAAATAACAGAAAATCGGAGAAAAAAAATTTAGAAACAGCACCACAACAACGAAAAGTCGAAAAGTCACAAAATGTCCATTAAGATTTGGCTAAGAGCGACCTGAATGGGAAATAGATTGATTGCATGTAGCTCGTTAAATCTTTCCAAAAAATAAAAAGCATTTTAAGGAACCGGAAGTGAGTTTCACCTTTGAACTGTATTTGCTGTGAGCACTTTGAGTAATTTGTGCTAGTGAAAGGCAATCAAGTCGAAATTTTAGGTATTAACAAATTTAAAGGTAAGGAGCAAAATGACCTCACTAAGTGAAATTTTCTCAACTATTACATATAGAATTAATCATCTTAAAACATTTTTTCAATCGATTGGCCAAAATTAAAATGGGTCACCAACTCAATACGTTAAATATACTTTCCTTTTGTACATTTAACCTTTATCCACTATATAAAGAATTCATGATTAATTTCCGACTGATTGGAGAGCAAACTTGTTGGCTAACCTTTCAACCTTTCCCACCAGTGTCAACCCCAGACTTTGTCAGATTAAGCCCAAGAAAGTTTCTGTAAACAGAAAAAGTTTGTGCTCCCATATAGAATATCAGCTAACTATATTTCCTATGCACCATATTTAACTCTTTTTGGATATACATTGTGAAAATGTAATTCGTTGATTTGTATAATGAAATGAGAAATTCAACTTGCAATTAGTTAACCGAAAACTTAATCAAACATTGAGATGCGTTTAAGGGTTCCAGGAGACAAGTCAATTTTAGGTTCTATACGTATACTTAATTTTCTACCTATAACATGTATGCTATAACATTTCTAGTAAAAAATCTTTGACATTCTGCCAACAATAAGCAAAGAATTATTTTTTTAGCGAAAAGTTTTCCCTTCCTTAACGCAGAGAATTTAATTAAGTTTTCATGACAGAGGAAATTAATAAAAAAGTGTGTGAATATTTACATAATCGACGACTTACGCTTGCATTGCAATTCATTTAATTTACATAATTAATTCACTTAATGCGAATCCTGAACTGAATGCCACAAATGATTGGGCCTCTATGTGAAAGTCGAGTTATGCCATTAATTTGGTATCAGAATCAGTCTGCTTGTGCCTCAGACTCAGCATTTGATGCTCTTCTTCTGAGTCTTCTTCACTGTGTGTGATTGTTTGAGTTGCTGTGTTTTGAGTGCTCGGCGCTGAGTGCTCGGCATTTTGGCCAAGTGGCACTTTGCGTGCGGCCACAAGTCAATTGTAGTGCACAAACACACACACAAAAACACACACACGCACACATACATTGATTGCAGCAGTAGCAGAACTCGAGAGCTATTGCGAGAATGCGCGGCGTATGAGTAATTTCAGTGACTGGCACAAGAAATGCACTCAGAGAAACACCTTATAAAGAAAGGGGTGAAAAAAGCAGTTAAGAGATCAGGTACTTAAAATAAGATCTAAATATTTTACTTCAGGTAAACAACCTTTTAAGGAAATAACTCTTCATGTTTGAAGAGCGCATCTGATATTTAGTAAGAAGTAAGTAAAAATCAAGTCAAACTCTAGTCAAAAATGCAACATTTGCTGTAAGTTAACATCTGAAATTCGGTCTGCATTTTACTCGCTGTGTGTAGAAATGTCGCACATCTGGCAACCTGGTCCCAGTCAAGCAGTGAGGCAGGCAAGCCATATCGAACAGTCTAGCAGTGTAAGCAAAGCGTTCCGACCGCATTCTCTGTGTGTTGTGCGGCTTGTTAATTTGATTTCTTGTCAAAGCCAGGCGCAGACATCGAATGGCAAAAGACTTGTCACCTGCTGCTAACCTCGCCTTGTCACACTTTTGACTTTGCCCATCTCTGTCTGTCTCCTTCTGTCGCAGTTTGCCGCTGACGTGACAATTTCACACGAAAAGCGCACACACACAGAGAAAGAGACAGGCAGACAGGCAGACAGACACGCGTTTGCCTTACATAAATAAACAATGGCAGACAGGCAGGCTGGCAGGTGAAGGCAGCAGCTGTGACAGGAGCAGCTGTGACAGCAAAATCAGCAGCAACAGCAGCAATTGCCTGCCACGTCTTTATCCTTATCGAATCAAGGACATTTCATTTCGCAGTCACTCGCAACGAGGCGTTAAACAAGTAAAGCGCGACAGACATATTTGAAATTTAAAACCATAAAACATTCTCAGCCTGCAATGCGCTAGGAAACAGCTGTTTCCCATTTTTTTTAAATTGATACAAGTTTGAAAATCTATCTTTATATTACTATACTATTAGCAAAGGCGTAAAAAATGTATAAATGCATAAATGAAAAAAAAAAAAATTTAAATTAAATCATTAAATCAATCAAAATATGCCATTTATTTAAGATTTCATTTCCCAAACATCGAAATATGAATTTTTAGAATTTTGAAAAATAAAATTTAAAATCATGCTTAAATATGTAAAATTAAGTGTAGTTGTTCAGTTGGTTTAAGATTTAACATGAATTCTAATCAGAATCCGTGTTCATTAATGGAAAATTCAACTCAGGAAGCTAACTGAGGATGAGACTTTGGTTCGAACCGCACTTAGCTTAAAACACTTTGAAGACGCCTCGCCGTCCTTGCCACTTGCCTAATTGTAATATAAAGTGCTGTATTTAATACGTTTAAGTGACTTGGCCAGCAGCATGGCCAGAACCAAAGAGCCGATTACAAAACCGCGCTTCATGAATTTCAAACAAAATGGCACAAAGCAGCGGCGAGCGCATAATCAAAATGGCCAAAGCGCATTTAAGCCATAAGCGCATATAAAATATATGCATACCCGGCTATTACAAAAGAGAAAGGGAGAGATGGAGAGAGAGAGAGAGAGAGAAAGATATAGAGATGGAGAGAGAGAGTGCAGTCGCTTAAACTTAAACGCTGCTGGCAAATGCAGAAAAAGAGAAGAGAAGTTGATGATAAGAGCCTGCTATATGGCAGTATGTGGTGCTTGACTATGGCCATAAAGCTATAGCTACAGCTATGGCTATAAAGCTATAGCTGTAGGCCCTAGGCTGGCACATAAAAGAACCAGCTACCAAATGGCGTAACATTTCAATTGCTGGCACACAATGATAACAACAAACACTGGAGCATCGAGATAGCTCGAAAAACAAGTGAGAATGCTCGAGGCGAGTGCGCTCGACTAGCAAATACCCTCAACTACAGACTGTAACAATCTCCGAGATATTGAAAATTTATGTGTGTTTGTATGTATTTTTTGATGACTTTCCTTGCTGCTGAACAAGTTGGTGAACATGAATATAAGATTTGCTCAATCGATTTTAATGATGGTAAATATTATGTCATGGTGCATGCATACCCGATTAGAAAGATATGTAATGAAATATTGTGGCCTTCACTGCTATCGACAATCGATTTTTATCGATATTGGGGCAATATAAGTTATCGAATAAATTAAATAAGCCTGATGTGCATACGAGAACCAATACCTCAACCTAGAAGTCACTTGCTATTATAGTCCTTGAGAGTGGCGAATTTACAGAAAGAGCTACACATATTTGTCTTGGCCAACTATTGGCCAACTACTAAATGAAGTCATTGACTTTTCACTTTGCCAATTACACACTGGATTATACCCCTTCTATTACACTTTTCATTATCAGCTAAGTTTGCCGTAAACTTCTCAAATAATCGATAAGCGTTTCTGCTGCTTAGCTCAGTGAAAATATAATATATGCTTGGACTATATGTTTGACAGCTCGATGCTAAACATTCTCATTAAGTTGTAAGCATTGTGTATATATAATATTTACAATACACACATTCACATATACTTCTGTTTACACTTAATTGAAAAACCACATTTTTATATTCCATAAAAACTTAATTTGGTGTATTAATCATTTTCCGCTAAAGAATCCCCATGCGATTATTTACCATAGTTGGCACAAAGTTTACCTTCAGTTGGCTTTAGGGAGCTTTAAAATTCAAATATCAGTTTGACAATTTACCTCAAAGCAACCCAACAGACTTGTTTGAGATATTTAGTTTTGAAGACAAGTCTGATGCCAAACCCACAAAACAGCTTTTAAGCGTGCAACTGCATGGCAATTTGTCACTCAGATGTGAACGTTGCAACATGTAAAGAATGTTTCCCATGTTGAATGAACGCTTTGGAAGATGACACTTTCGGTTTGTTATTTGAATTGCTTTCGTAATACTTTCAGGATTGTCAGCTTGTTTGGCGTTGCAAGCTGAATGATTTATTCGACATGCCCAAACCAATTGCAATGTGCACAAAAACTGTGGCAATGCAATGGAACTTCTGCAACTCCATCCCCACCCAACACAACCCAACCCAAACAAAATACACACACATAAAAACAGTTGGCAGATTTGAAATTGACAATATTTCACATTGGCAAAGGCAAATTTATTTGCAGCTCGACAGCCGTTTTGGCCCATTGAACTTTGTTGTTGATTGCGAAAAAATGAAGAAAAACGTGACGAAAAAAGCGTTGCCTGCTTTTGGCCGTTAAAAAGTTTAGCTGCTTAAAGCACTGTTTAATGGGGCCTTTTAGACAAACCAACAAACACTCACAATAAAACGTGGCAAAAGCAAAAAGGTCCAATCGTCTGTTGGCCCATTGTGCGGCCTGGCCAAGACGGTCGGCCTTTCGCAGCACAAAATAAAAAGTCAGCCAAGTGTGTAAAATGTTATCGCAACATCAAATTTCATACATCATAAAACATATTGGCTTAGAAAGTAACAATTTTGATTGCGGTAAAGCGGCACAAATACGACAGGCGTCTCGGAATAACAATTTCAGAAAACCCACCCCCAATTCCCCTACACCCACCCCCCACACCATCTCTCTCTCTCTCTATCCTTTTGTCGCTCTGGCAAATTGGGGCGCAAGCAGGCGTGGCAGGCAACGAGGCGCACAGCTAAGCGGCTTTTGGGCCAAAGAGACTTGAAAGTGACACAGGCAAAAAATGGTTGCTTTCATGTATACCCTGTAAGCCAGTGGGAATGGGTAGATGCAGATACAGATATGCAGTACAAACATTTATTATTTTATCTATGGCTTCTGTAGATAAATATCGATAAATATAGATGTGGGGTTTCGGTTATTTACGCATATATCAACACATAAAACTTAAAGCAACAAAATTGGAAATTTACCAGAGTCAAAGGTATTTTGGAATATATGTATATTTTCGATAAATAATGATGTGTAATTTTATCCATAACTCTTTTTGATAAGAACGATAAATTCGTTTTCTATAAGAGAATAAGAAACATATCACTTTTTGAATATTCCGTTAGTTAGTTTTATCGCAAACTCATTTCTCTAAAATCGATAAAAATCATTTTTCACTTTTCAAAAAAAGAAGTTATAGCTATTTTGGATATTCTGCCCGATTGGAGAAGACCTCTTTTTAGAGTTGAACAAAATTGGTATTTTCCCCATTACTTTTTAGCTTTAGGAATAACAAAATTTCATGCCAATTAGGCCAGAAGCCATGAAGGCTTTCAATATTCCAATTTCATTGTTTGTTTACATTTTATTTTCATTTCGAGCTGGTTACAGGGCATCTTCTAGTCGCCTCCGGATTGCTCTCACCCTCGCTGTCAATCGCTGGCTGCCTACTCTCCTGTCTTCCTCTTATCGATGCCAATGAATCTTGCTGGCGTCGCGACGCCTTCAAGTAGTCCAACAAGCTGAAGAGTATGTGAAACTGTTTCTGTGAGTTAATTCGGAAGCGTCCAAAATGACTTTATAAGTAGCTGTGACACATAAACTCAAAGTGCACATGCCGCTTGCCACTTGCCACATGGCATGTTGGCTAGATAAAATTGAATCGATTCAATTCGCTTCTAACCCTATTCAATGTTCATTATTCCTAATCAAAATGCAAGCAAAAAGTTTGCACTTCCACAAGTTGCAAGTGCACCAAAGTGGCAAGTTGAAAGTTTGCCATCGTAATATGCAGCAGCCCAATGGCTGCCTTTTTGTATGTAGCTGACAATCAACAGTTAATGACAAAATGGCGTATGCGTCTCGCATTCCTAATGGACTATGGAAAAAGGGACACTTTTTTAGACCTAAATTCTAAAATAGAAAATCTGATTTTAAAAATTTCCGCAATATGAAAATCGACTTTTGAAGTAGAAGGTTTTACTTGTTCTTAGAAATAATTTCTTAAAAGAAGAAATACAATTTCTAAATATTAGAAAGGCTTGCACAAAATCGATAATCTATTTATATTTTAGATATATTTTCCAACAAAAAGGTATAACATGTACCCAAAGAAAAAAACATCCACGAAATTTGCCATATTTTTTCTAAATTTTGGGAAAAAAATTAGAATTAAAAATCCTGGTTTCAGAAAATCGCAATTCAGAAATTTACTTTCTAAATAACAAGCTGAATAACGAGAGTTTTTAAATTGAAATTCTAATTTTAATGTGATTTTTTTTTTGAGTGTATTAATCTTACTTTCCCAACACAACTTCAATAATGAGTTATCAGTTATTGGTTATCTTATCTTATCAAAAGTATAAGTAACAAAAAGTGTTTTCATTTTTGAATGCAATATTCAAGTTTGGGGCATTTCTAACATTTTTAAAGTTTGAGGCATTTCTAATAAAAGTTCGTTTGCTGGAAAGATAATTTGTTCGGCAGAGAAAAGCTGTTTTCATTCCATTGAGCCACGTTAAAAGTTTTGAGCCAGCCAAAACTTGGCTTGCTGATTGTCAAAAACCATTGCTGCAAGGCAACAGTTGCTTCTACTTAAAGCCTTTGCCCGATGGCATTGTTGTTATTGTTGCGGTGGAAGTGTCTTGCGATGCGTGCGAGTGTCCTGAATCTAAACGGGAATAGTTCAAAAGTTCAGCACAGTGGCAACAATCAGGTCGACGGGCGTAAAGAAAGATGCGGCGGCAAAGCTGCAAGTGGCAAGAGTTGAAGCAACTCTTCGCATTGTTGTCAACGATGTTGTGGCAACGCATGGAGCAGTCAACTGTTTTGTTGTGCTCCTGCCCAGAGTCAACTCATTGCACCCACAGTCAATTTGTGCACTGAGAGAAATGGCGTGTTCTTCATTCGAAACAAAAATCCACCCGATTTGTTCTTCAGCTTGAGCTAAAAGCTGTTTTCTTGAATGAGATTCAACAAGTTGAAATCTAAAATTTTCAGTGCCGCATAAGTTAGAGCAAAACTTAAAAAATACTTGAAATAAGAGTCTTGTGCTTAAAATAATAGTAATTTCTTAGTGTTTAACAAAGAAATTTTTAGTTTTATTTTAAGTTCTCAAATGAATAATATCGAACTTGACTGTTTCAAAAATCAACTAAATACTTTGCTCAGAGTAATCAAGTTATTGATTTTGAAAATGTTTTTAGAACAAAACAGTTTGAGAACAATCTGACTCAACTTTTTTCTATATATTTTTGGCTTTTGGATTAAGCAAAAAACGTTTCTAAAATAAAAATCTTCTTCTCTCTGTTCGATATTCGACCTTGGCTCGATTTATAAAAAATGGTGTGCATAATTCTTTTTAATTTTGGCTGAGTGTGTAGATGTGTGTGTCTGTGTGTGTGTAGGTGTGGACGTGTGTGTGTTTGTGGCAAAGAGTTGCTTACAGCTTTGCCTTACGTTGTTCATTTGAATATTTTAGCTGCTGCATTTAGTTACTCAACCGTCTGGGATTTTGTGGCAGAGTTTGTGGTGCAAGGGGCACTCTAAGCAAGCTTCTTGTCAGTGTTTATGTCACCGGAAGTTTTGTTTTCACATGTGGTTAACGTCGAGCAGGCACAGTCTATCCAGACAGCCAGTCAGACAGACAAGCAGGCAGACAGACAGACAGACAGTCAGACAGGCAGGCAGGCAGGCAGGCAGACAGACAGACAGTTAGTCGAGCAACGTCTTCTCCTTCTGACCCATTTGTCATGCAGCTGTCGGCCTTAACTATACACTTGGCCAGGCTTTCAGTGCGGCCCAGGACGTTTGCCTCTGTGGTTATGCAAGCTACAAACACACAAACACACACACACAGAGGGAGTGGGAGTGGCTAAATCTCGTACCTAGCATACATATTTTGTATGAATATGCAAAGTACTTAGTGCAACAATGCCAGATTATAGTGAAATTTATTAGCTCGTCTGTGTGGCCTGTGGCATTTTAATGTCTTATGACTGCAGTTGGCAAGTGCACTATGCACACACACACACACACTCACATACCCACACACATGAGTGGGTATGCACTCAAAGCTAAGCAAATGCATGAACGTCCCCCCCTCCTCTTTGCCCTACTCCTACTGCTCCTTGACTCGGGTCTAATCAAAGCCCAAAGGCAGAAGCAGCAACAGCTTCTTGGCTGCTAATTAGTTTATCATCTTGCCATGAACTCAGGTTGCACACAGGCCTGTTCCAAGATTCGTATATTTTAGAGATAGTAACTGCATTTCAATTCCAATACTTTATAATTTTTTCAGCTCAGAATGCGGACACTCTTTCTTTTTCAATAATTATAATACAATTTCTACAATTCATTAATAGATTTGTTAATTATATTATATATTAATAAATCGATTTGTATCGATATTCGCTAAATGGTTGCAGTTATAGATAATACGAAATAAACCTGAACTGCCTGTGATATATGAGAACTTATACTAAACATTTGGGAGACCTGGCTGTTAAAGCTGAGCAAGAATAATTCTTAAGGGTTCGCAGATGCTTCATCTTGCCTGCTAAATACTTTTGCCCAACTTCAGTAGCACCCGTTAAGCACAAGTGTTTCTTATAATAGTTTCCAGCAAATTTCAAATCGAAATCGAAACTCGGAAGTTGTCTCGAGTACTTAAGAATTCTAATTTCAGAGCTACTTGCTGTGCTGTTTACTCAGTAAGCAGAGCAAGAAGAAACCAGAAATGAAAAAATCTACAAAGTGTCTGTTTTGCTCTCTCTCTGTGTCTGTGTGTGTGTATGTGTGTGTGTGTGTGTGTGTGTGTGTGTGTGTGTGTGTATCTGCGTGGGCGCAGCTCAACGAGTAATTAATGATAAATACACTTCCGACTAATTGATGAGAAAACAACAACATGTAAAAGTGGCAGGCAACATTTGCTGGCGCGTTGAGTGAAAACATGTGTGGCATGTAGCAGGAAGTTCGGGGGCAACGCTAATGCCACATTAATACCTACGAATGGCAGGCAGCCAGAGCCGCGATACTTTATTGATTAAATGTAATTAGTTGATACGAAAATGCAGTCGCACGGAAGTCAAAGTTGGCCAAATTCATATCAAAATCAAATGCCGCTTACATAAATTGATGCAATCAGTTGAGACTCGAGTTCACACACAAAACTCATTCAGTCAGAGAGGCGGGGAGGGAGAAGAGAGAGAAGGGGGAGCAGCACCCACATCGTCATTTGTTTGGCTTTTGGTTTCCCCGGCACTTTTGTGTTGCATTTGGATAAGCTCAAGCTGCTCGCTGCTCGCAAAGTTCGCTGCTTGCCGCATGCAACATGCATTATAAATTACAATGCGTCGCAGGCTTTCAGCTTCAAACTACCTTTTGCCAGCTTTTTGCTAACTTTATGCCAGCTCTTGCCACTGTTGGCTGTGGGTGCAAAGTTTCCGTGCTTTGCTTAACTTTCTTCAGTTTTCAATCTCTAAGTTCATGAATTTGTGAGTCATTTAAAGTCAGCTATAAGATTACATTTCCTTTGAGTCCAATAAATCTCAAGTTTGCTCCCCGCCATACCCTGTAAATCTATAAAAGTGTGGCCCATCTGTACTCGCATGAGTCCACTAAATCTCAAGTTTGCCTCTCGTTATTTCTTGAAAATAAATAGAAAACTTATTTTTGAAATGTTTGATTTGATTTATTTGAATCACGACTGCCAAAATTATGGCTGATTTTTTCCGAGTGTATACTGGAATACTAGAACTAGCTACAGAGTAACTGTTAGTCGTGCATTCTCATTTCGAGCTCGTCAACTTGGCCTATTAGTTGGCAGGCTGGCAACTGTCAAGAGCAGAGTTTCTCCTTACACTGTCACTAAGCACCCGCCCATCCCCACTGGCAAACAGCGCCCTCCCTCTCGCAAATGTGGCAGCTGCTCTGTAATTGTAGATTTTATTGCCTCGCATATTTTGTATTTTATTATATATATTTTTAAATATGTTCTTGATGTTTGTGAATGCGATTTATTGTGTGAGAATCGCTTTTATCTGTGACATTATATTTGTTACTATGTCAACTTCATTCGTTTTTCGCATTTTTCGTTTAACAAATCATTTCCGCTGCTTGAGCGGAAAATATCGTTTAAGTTCCGCTTTCCTGTTTAACATTTGCGTGCGGCTGCTGTGAGCATTGGGAAACTTTTTATAACATATTTGCTGGCGTTCCATTTGCGACAGTTGCCTTGGACAATTTTGATGAAATTCGCTGATGGAGCCTGGAGCATGGAGCATGAAATTGCACAAAACAGCGGGGCATCTGAATGAAAATGACAAATGTCCTTTGCCAGTCTAAGGACGATAACGCATAATGGACATAATTGCAAAGAAGTTGCCACAAAAACCGATTGGAAATCATACCAGAACTTGCCAACTGCGACCAGCCATTAGCAGATTAGACTGGAATAATCGAGAAAATCATCAGTTGATTGTGGTCGAGAGTGCTCGTCCATCAGATACTTTGTCACTTGGAACAATCGCATTTCGCTTTAATTAACTTCGATCAATATTTTTTCTAGTTTTCGCACTTTCATTCCATTAGTCTCTTACAGAGCTGCTCATCCTGCTCCAGGAAATATAGTCAAACTAATTTAGTCGATTTCCTTCTACTCGTATCAAATTCAATTCTGTATTGTCTCTTTAAATCCAAGTCCAGATACTTATCTGTCTGTATGTCAATTTTGATCTTTATTAGTTTCTTTAAGTTATGGCCTTATCGGGCTTACCCTGCCAAGCTCCTCAATCTTCAACTTGTCCAATTCAAAACTTCTGCTAAACGTAGTAAATTCAACATAGTATTTACTCCTTAGCCAAAACTCCAGGTACTTAGGGATACCTTTTTAGTCCCTATAATCATACATTTGGGTTCGCCTTTATCGTCCTTTTACAGTCAAGCTCCAAAATGTCTACATCTATTGCCACAATCTAATATTAAATATAGTCCAAATATATTTGTTAATTTTTTTGCTACGTACATTTATTGATTGAATATAAGTTAGACTTAACCCAATAATATTTACATATCCTCAATTATAAATAGAATCGAATAATAGCAAATATTTTTATAGTCGCTTTTTTCATTTTCATTTCAATTGGTTTTTGGCAGCTCAACTTAGATTTCAAATTAGACCAGCTCCAATTTGCATGGAGATGTCTTCTGCTGCCTGTGTCCTGCCGCCTGTGTTCTGCCGCCTGTGTCCTGCCACCTGTGTCCTGCCTGCCTGCCTGCCAGCTTGTTACACACATTTTTCATAAGTACTTAAGTACAGGGTATTGTAAAGCAGCTGGAATTTAATTGAGGCTCGACCTTTCAGCTGAGGCTCTTGTGTCTCGATTGGTGTGTGTCTGGGCAAGTACAATGACCTCAACGCCCACTTTGGCTTGTCTGCTTAGCAGGAAGACCCCTCCTCACTGCCACCCACACACACATATACACACGCCTGTGTGTGTTTTTGTTGGGCACACAGATTGTGGCCACACGCTGTGACAATTTTGGCAATGCCAAAACGACAGCGGGTGTCCTTTTTTTGGGGCAAAAACCGTCAACGAGGACTGGCCACAAGACACAGCCACAAGATGAGCTTGGAAACCAATGAACTGTGAGCTGAGTATTTCAATTCTTAGTGTAAACGAAAGTGCGGACTCCGGAGTCCTTTTAAATTCCTTTCGAATGCGAATTTAATGCGATTCGAGTGCATTTCAAATTTTACCTGCTGGATGTTCGACAAAAATAACAAGCGGAAAAAAGAAAAACCAACTTTTCTTTGCCAATTTCGTGGCACAATGTAAGAGAGTTAAATGCATTAAACTTTCACAAGGAATAGTCAGACAGTCACACAGACGGCCAGACGGCCAGACGGCCAGTTAGGCAGACAGCCAGGAAGCGCGCCTCAGGATGCGCCAGCTGAGTTCAATGATAGCGGAAACGGAAACTGCTAAATAACATTGCCACTCACAAGCAAAAGCACACACTCAGCAAAAACCATTCGCTGCTGACTTAAGCTTGATTGAACTCGATTCAAGTATTTGCAGTTCTAAGAAAGCCAGACTTGATTTTAAATCGATTTACGGCTAAAATTAAAGCTGAAATTAAGCACTAAATATTCCGTTAAAGAAATATGTGTGTGGACTTGCTGGAAATAAGTACGAAATTTTCAAAAGGACTCATTTGATAAATATTTTATTTTTTTAAATTTCCATCAATTTAAATTCCGCTAAAAGATTTCTTTTCAATATTTGTATACATCAATTATAATGTAATAATAATATGGTACGCAAATGAATATTAAGACTGGACTACTCACTAATGTATGCTTAAACACCAAGTATGATATTTTTCTCAGTGTGCAGCTAAAGAAAGAAAATAGCAGTGCGGACTGCTTTGTCAGTTGGCAGGTGCAAAGTGCAAACAATGATTAAACCAGCTGCAATCCCATTTTCTTGTAGCGACGACCATGCCCACCGCCCACCGCCCACCGCCAATCGTCCCCACATACGACCACGCCCCCACCGTCTAGCCACAGCACTTGCAGTTTGATTGTTTAAATATTTGATGCGATAGCAGATGGCAGGAGCTGCCATTCGCTTCAACTCCTTGCCACCTGTATAATTCAAATCGATATTCCATATTGAAAAGCTCACGTCTGTGTCAACTTGCATGCATGAGTGTGTGTGAGGGTGTGACAGTGTGTGCACATTACACTTTAATTTAACTGCAAAAAAGAAAAGAAAATAAAGTAAATAAAATAAAATTCTTATTAAAAATGCTGCAGATGGAAAAGCAATCTCGACTGAGAGTTTGCGCTGTGTGCAGTTTTTGGGAATAAATATTTATGAAACTAAACTGGCCATATCTTTTTATAGGGTGTCTTGAATGTAGGGCGGAATGTTATGCATTACAGAGCACATTAAGGTCAGCTTGTTGACCGAAATTGTTATGGACTTCAAATGTTCACATTTTGGTTGAGTTTTATCAAAGTATTTATGAAACTTAAAGATTTTTAATATTTTTTAAATGTTTCAATATATATGTATATTTAAACCCACAACTGAAAATATATAACAGATTAATAAAATTTAATACACTATCGGAATGCGGATATATCCATCCTCTCCGATAGTCAAGCATCAATAAATGCAATAAGGGGGACGAAAATAACATCTAAAGTAGTCCACGAAGTAAGATCCAAGCTTGACCAACTCGGGACATGTAATGGGCTTACCATAACGGGCCACAGGGACGTAGCGGGGAACGAGGCGACTGACGAGCAAGCAAGAATGGGGACAGAGAAACCCCTGATAGGATCTGAACCGTATTGTGGCATGGGTAGACACACAACACGGCTGCAACACAGGAACGAAGAAAGACAGAGGCGAAAACGGAGCTGGGCAGAGGCACCAGGACTCCGACAAGCCAGAAGTCTTTTAGGTGGCTATAATCAAAATCGATTTAAGCAAGAACAGGCTCAGAATACTCACCGGTCTATTGACAGGACACTGTAGACTGAGAAGTCACCTAACCAAATTAGGTATTTACAGTAGCGAAGTATGCAGGTTTTGTGGAAGCGCGAAGGAATCTTCAATGCAATTAATCTTCAATTAATTAGGAAACGATGCTGCATCCTAGGGAAGCATGTCATAAAGCCCAAGGACATAGAAACCCTCAACCCAACGAAGATTCTAGCATTCGTGCAGGAGCTGGGGTTGATGGAAGAGCTGTAGGCTCAGAAGGGGGCACAATAGACCTTATAGGTCGCAGTGCTGGTTCCCCAATTATAATAATAATAATATTATATATATATTTGAACTCACTGTTCAAAATACATAATAACATAATAATAATAATAATAATAATATAATAATAAATATAAATATACACAATCCAAGTATTTTTGTTTTACTCTTCTAACTTTATAAACTCCAAAAGGAAACCAAATGCCAAATCCCAATCTGTAATTCGAATATCGTGCATAAGCACAGAAAAAACTTGAGAATCTACGAATTATTCTTAAAAAAATCAGTTTTTCTGTTTCCCCCTTTTGGGTCGCCCCATTATCAATGGAAATATGATTCTCAATTTGTTGGCCATTGCTCCAAATGATAGGTGTGCTGCAGCAGCCAACAGAGCAATTGCTTTCAATGCTTACAACAATACTTCAACTTAATGGTTTTGTAGCACGAATCCCTCGAATCGAAAGTGCATGCCCCACTTACGCCCCGGGCTGCCCCGTTTGCAGCAATGTGGCTGGGTATTAAAAACACTTGAGCGCCATCTCCTAAAAGCAAACTCCGGCAAACACATAAATACCTTCATATAAAATGCATTTAAAAATAACGTTGCCATCATAAAATAAAAACAGCAACAGCAAAAATATCAACAAAAAGGAAACTGGATTGGCCACCATCAGTTGGCCATAAAACAAAGTTAGTTGAACCAGCAAAGGATTTTTTGTGGGTGGCAACTGGCAACTGGCAACTGGCAACTGGCAACTGGCAACTGGGCAGCAAAATAAATAAAATATTAATTTATTTTTATTTGCAATTCTCGTAAAATAAATTTCAGTTTCAGTTTTTGCCAGGCAACAACAGGCCATAAATTTTAATTTTTACTTGGCCAACAAAATGACATTTTTAGTTTTTATGAGTTGCCTTTTTGACATGCACACACACACACACACACACACACACACACGAGAAGTGTGTGTTGTGGCAAAGCAAACAAATTGTGAGCATAATAATTAAGATTGATGCTGATGTACAAGCCGAAAAGTTTATGTGGCAATATTTCTATTGGCGTAAACATGAGCATGATAAATCCCTTAATAGTAAAATATGATTAATTATTCTTGTTCTTCGATTGCTCAAAAATTAAACAACAAAAGTTGCTCCAGTCCAAAATCCATTTGTTTATCATTTGATAGGTTGATGCTCCTTGCATTTGAGTAGTTTTTGCAATCCGATTTCTGATGAGTTTTTGTATGAAAAACTGGGCTGTTTACTACCAGATACAAATCAAACTAATCGAGCTAATATTCATATAATCGGACTACTATAACATTTAGATATCATAGGAAGCATTGGTTGAAGATGCAGTTCTTCAAAGCATAACTTTTATATTTTCAAAGACATCCAAACGACAGTCACCTGTTATGAGTGATACTTGAACAAAAAATGATTTAGATCAATCTACTATATAGTATAGCTCCAATAGCAACAATCTGACTACAGATAAGTTCATGTGTGGAAAACTGTTGTTATTATTAAACAAACTCACCAGATATTCGACTTCATTCAAGGGTATTTCAACTCAGTTCAACATTCCATCTGGTTTATATATGGTTTGTATAGTTTGTCAAAACTTTTCAAATAATCATTAGCTGTAGCATTCCTAAGAAGTTTTCATGCTTCTGGTTCTTAACAAATAAAATTAAACTAAACAGAAACACATTATGGCCAAGCTCGCCTGAAGTATTTTCAACTCAAGTTGTTTGTCTTTCCGAAATGGGGAAAAACATACTTTTTATATATATTTTGCTGAAGGTAATGCGGCAGATCAGTTGCAGCCACTAATTAAACGATTAACTCAAGTGGAGTTTCAATGGTCGCAACTTAATTCACCGCAAATAACCAGCAACAACAACTCGGAGTCCTTAATAGTCACTGTATCTTTAGCCGTATCCGTATCCATTGCAGCTGTCTGAAAGTTGTTGAAAACTTTTTCAAGTGAAATATCAGCGGGAGAATGACTGACTAAGAGGAAGCAAAAGGATGGACTAGGAAGTAGTTAAGGAGGTAGAGGGAGACATGCACTTTGCACTTTTTCTTCCCCCTTTTTTGCAAAAACGGGAGTTCAATGACGAAGTTGGCCAGCATTTTCGCAGGGATAAAGACAACCAAGAAACCCGGTCACGTTATGCACATTTCGCTGCACTTGCGCCGCGGATGGCAGCTAGGACGAGGAGCAGGAGCCTGAAAAACAATAAGCGACCAGGGAACAGGTTGAAAGAGGGGCACTGCCCAGAGGGAAAGCGGAGAGGGAAGAGGGAAGGGGAAAAGAAGACAACACCCGCAAGGAGGACAGCGCAACGTGCACGTACAAGGGCCAAAAAACGCATTTCATGCATAACACGAGGGAAAACAACAGCAAGAAAAACAACAAGAAAAACAGAAAGAAAAAAACAGCAGCGCAAACATCAAAAGAAAACTCACTTAGAAAAAATCAAGTACAAAAATCAGGTACAAATCTTGTCAAAGATCAAACAAAATCAAAAAACCCAAAAAAAAAACAAATTTCTCATTTAAAAACGATTATTTGTTATCTGGGAAACTGTGAAAGGTGCGAAATATTCGAAATCAAGAAATTGACTGGAAGTATTTTTTTCCATTTTAAGTACTACAGTTCTGAAAACAATTGTGATTTTATTTTATACTTAAACCAATTTCGCTTGAGTTGAGAAATTAATTTCTTAAATAAAGTAAAAGTTGATAATTTTTTTCTAATTATGGTTTTTATTTTCCAGTCTAAAAATTAAATAAATGTCTCCATAAATAAATGACATAATTTACCATCATTCAAAAACTTTTGTACATTGAAATAGATTCAAGAAAAAATCTCGAAAATCCTAAACAAAAACCAATCATTTTCTTGGTACTGCAAAGTATCCAAATATGAGATTGCTTTGAGATCATTTCTTGTCATATTAAAATATTTAAAATCATAACTTGACAGATATGTATTGTTGAAATCGAAAATCAAATCTGACTTCAGTTCATAATACAAAAAAGTCAGATTGATTGATTTGTTCCAATAACAATTGATATCGAAGGCAAAAATGATTCATGTGTATGGGATTTAAATTGTAGCCTGCTGCTGCTTGAATTTCGAACAGTGTTTTTCGCTGAGTGTGTTGGCTGAAATCAATGGCCAACGGCGGAACACGGTACACAAAAATATTGGTGGCAACAGTTTTAGTCCGACGTAAATTACCTGGAAAATACGTGACTTCAGCGCGGAACGTGAGTGAGCCGCACGGCAGAAACAGGTCCAAGGCTGGCAAGGTGGCCTACGGCATGAGTGAAAGGCCGGCGAGAGGACATGCCAATGCAGCAGAACCGAAACCGACCAGGACAAACCCAGACAGGACACCAAAACAAACAACTGCAGGCGTTGGCATTGGCGGCATCAGCATCAGCATCAGCATCGTTTGTGTTATTCCCAAAACTAACCAAAACGGCGAGAAATACACGCACATCGCACATCGGAGCACAGCACAGTGCACCTGAATACACCTGAACGCCAATGACTAACCAACAAGCAGCTACACTGCAAAAAAAAAAACTATCTTGTTACGTATGTGTTGTACGAAAAGTGAAAAGAGTTTTTACGCAAAAACTTTCAACAAGCTCACTTAGTACCATTAAAACTTGTTTAACAATAAGTTGCAGAAGAACAAAATAATGCTCGACTAGCAGATACCCTTTACGCCAGTATTGATTATAATTAGCCCAAAGTTGAAGTTAGTTAAAGAAAGTTTGGATTTTAAGTGCACATCGTTGTTTTTTTTTCTCTGTATAAAACACTTTCTGTCTCTTTCACTTAAGCTCTCTCTCTCTCTTTCTGTTGCTTTCTCTCTGTCTCACTTTTTCCCTCTCCTTCTTTCTTCTTAATATTTCGCTTCGTCTCACTTATTCCATATTTCCCTCTCATCATACATATGTTAATTTCTCCATTCTTCCTTCTTTCTCTCTCACACTCATTCTTCATGTTCACTCTCATTGTACCTCGCTCCTTCTCCCTCTTTCATATGTATATTCTCTATATATTTCATATTTTTCTTTATTTTTCCATCTCTATTTTCTATTTCTCCAATTCTCATATTCTTAATTTTATTCTATTTATTTTATTAATATATTTCTTTATTCCTTCCTTACACATTCTCTATCTCTCTCTCTCTTTCTCACAGTGTCTCTCTCTCTCTCTCTCTCTCTCTGTCTCTTTTTAATAGAATTAAATATATATATTTTTAAGATCACTTTTTATGCATTATATGTGTTACATGCAGTTACTCAAGTTCAAAATACCCAGCTTGCTTTCTCTCATATTTACAGGGTATATGTACAATTTAAACTGCTGCTACTTTTTGCCAGCCACTTTTCGCTCAGTGCACTTTTGTGTGGCGAACTGTGCGTGATTTTTATGCGGCCAATGCACTTAATTCAATTGAATTCCGCTTTGAGGCACCATTGTCTAGACACGTGCCCCACTCGCCACTGTCATCATCAGCGGCACGCCTCAACTTGCTGTTGTTGCTGCTGCTGCTGCTGCTACTTTTGCAGTGCAGTCAACGTCAGAAGTACCTTGAAGCAATTAAAACACTTTAAGCCTACATCATAAATGTCAAAATTAATCCACTTCCAGCTGCCAACTGGTGGATGCCACTGCCACTTCCACTTTGCCCAGCTTTTCTAATCTTTCGACTTGGGTCTACTTTGGCTTCCTCTTCTTATCATCATCGTCTGGGGCCACATCTCCGCCACGTCGCCATACGTCGCACTTCACTCACAGTTGGAGCACATGGAGCAGCAGCAGCAGCAGCAGCAGCAGCTGTAACGACTCTTGAACTTGACATTTTCCTTTTTTGAATCCCTATCTTCATCCCTCTCCTCATCCCTTCACTCCCTGCTCCCTGCTCTCCTGCTCTCCTGCTTTGTGCCTGTCACTTTTATTTTTAATCTCAGGCAGCAGACGACACACTGAAAACAAAAGATGATTAAAAATAGCAGCGTGTAAAAGATTGAGAAAAAAAACATTTTTGCGTGCAGCAGCCAAAGGAAAAAAATAAGAGTAACTGTGTTGCGGTTAAGTGTATCCGACGGTGCAATACTCTGTAAAAGGTTCGTTTTTGATTTTGATTTGATTTGATTTTATTTGATTTTGAAATGGAACGTTAATTGCCATTGATAAAAATGTAATTAGATTAAGTTTCATATGAAAAGTATCTTTTTTTTAGCAAAATACAAGGTTTACCATATTTACAGCTATAGTTCAATGACTATAAATTAATATATATAAAGTATATCTGTACAATCTATAACACCAACCAAGTTGAGACATTATTCTGGACACTTTTGTCTTCATAACAAATCTTCAGTTATAAATAAATAACTTTGGGCAGAAATATTTGGAAGGTTTGCGTTTACTCAAAATATCCATGAGTATCATTTAATATTGAATTAATCACATTTATTTTAAATACTTTTATTTTATTTAAATTAAGTATAAAATGCTGATAATATAATAACTACAAAATATTTAATTATATCATTTAATTATTTTGAGTAATTTGTAATTTGTGCAGATCAAAAATATTTTTGTGTTGCATATTTGGTTACATAACTGAAATACCCTCTCGCAAATAGATGTTGCATGTGTAGTAGTTGTTGCTTTTGTTGTTGCTGTTGTTGCTGTTGTTGCTGTTGTTCTTGTTGTTGTTGTTGTTGTTCTTGATGCTGCTGTCGTCCCTTTTTTTTGGAGCGATTAACGCGAATGCGCAATTGAAATTAATTGTCAGTCAAAGTGGCAGCCACAGCGCCAACAAACACACAGCTGTAGCAAGAGGGGAGTGAGTCTGAAGAGAGGAGGTGGGGGCGAGAGGCAGAAGTGAGCCAGCGACTTGGTTGCAGCAACAGCGGATCAGTGGATTCATGCCCCACGCATCTGCAACTCGCACGTGTTTAAAGCGCATTTTTATTTTTAATTTCTTTAGTCGCAGTTTTCACTGGAAAAACTCCGAAGCTCCTTAACAGTTGTTGTTGCTGCTGCTGCTGCTTGTTGCACGCACATGTGGCACAAATAATGTCAACGCGGATTTGCGTCTCCGGCTGCTGCCTGTCTTCGACTACCTTCGACTGCCCTTCCTCTTCTGCTCGAGTAAATCTTGCCCCTATTTTGATGCACTCGCCAAGGGTATTTCAACTTTGTTGCCAAGCAAACATTCAACGAAGCTATAGTGTCTATATAGCTTTGATCTGAATGATAAGCGGAGTCGCTATATGGGAATTCCAGCTATATATCTAACTAACTTTGTGAACTAACTCAGCTGCAAAGCAATCCGAATGAAATTTCAATTATATTTCTAGGGTTTTTTTTTACATTAAGCACATATGTTCAATTGGAACAGATCAGAAAACTATGTCATAGGAATTATTTTATCGAAATATAAAGATATTAAAAGATATAAAAGGCAGAATGTAGAATTTCCATAAACTATACATATTCTTTATAAGAACTATAAGAGACTATAAGATCTAGAATATATAAGTTCTCATCTACAGTACACATATTTAAATTTATCGATAACAGCCCCGTTTCGATTAGAATCGATTTCCGATAGCAATAAAATTCACTACTATAATGATAAAGAACTGAAATTATATTATCCCATAATTATTTTATTTATTTTTATATGTATTATTGTAACTGTTATTGCGTAAGGGTATTTGAAAGTCAACATTTCGATTTTTATTTTTGCTGTTTTGTTTATTTTCAACACTGTGGCACACACAACGAACGCATTCTCCAAATGAGGCGTGCCTCACAATTTGATTTAATAAATTTTCATATAAATTACCATCCCTTTCCCCAGCTCCTGCTCCTGCTCCAGCTCCCACTCCCACTCCCCACTGCAGTTCCCATTTCGGCTCCGGGTCCTGTCAAATGTTTATATCATCCGCGCCTTGATCTTCGCTCCGAAAGTGCGGCGGAAACATCAATTAAGCATTTCACAATTTATGAAATGCCCAATTGAAAGTCGCCTTGAATTTTGTTTATTTCTTTTTTTGTTGTTCACGTCTGTCTGACGAGATCCTAATTGCTGTGAAATTAGCTGGATGTTTATGAGTCCCATCTAAATTAGGCGGCACTTAGTGGAACCAACTGCAACTTGTGCCGGAATTAGCCAAGCTTAGCAATTAACTTGATTATTGTGCGCTATTTCAGATTTTGTACTTCGTTTCAGCTGTGTCGAAAGCATTTTTAAAGCTGGACATTGATTTATTTAATATGCATTTTAAGCAAGATTTTATGATTTTAATTGCTGACAATTCAAATATAACCAAAGCTGTTTAGTGGAACATTTACTAATGGAGTCTGTGACCAGGCGGGTCTCAGTCGTCTCTCTCTCATATATGGGCTATATACATATGTATATCTCCTCTCTTGCCAGATTCTATATGTGACAACTTACACAATCTTTAGCTTGTCTAGATGTCTATATTCATAGTCATGGCTGCCTAGCTCCAAAGGAGGCCTCCCTTTCTGTCCTGCGAGGAGGACTAAATCCTTGTTGCTGTATCTCTGCCAAGAAAACTACTAATCAAATTTGTTGATAGCAGCTTTAAAATTGTAAAAGCTTTAATTATTTTATTATTTTTATTAATTTATTTTATTTTATTAATTTATTTTATTATTTTAATGTTTTTATTGATACTAAAAAACAGCTCAGTTGAAACCAAATTGATTTATTTGTTATTAAAGAAGTTGTTCAGTAACTTTGAGCCATGTTATTGGTTAAAGACTTGTTAATGATAAAAACAAATTTATTTATATTTAAGTATTTTTTTTTATGTTTATTTTTATATGTTATTCCAGCTAATTAAATTAAATTTTCAAGAGTACAAATTTGTTAAATAAAACTAAATTTTTTACTGCCAACAGAAAAATACTCAAATTTGATGGAATAACTGAATTTAACTTAAATAACTTGAATAATACTTATATATTAGTCGTCTAGTTATATATTTTTAAACAAACTTTCGTTCGTTATCCAACACTAGCAATGGATTGTGGATTGTGTTGTGGGTTTTTTCAAAAATGAAAATTAATCAGAGAACTAAAAAAATGTTTAAAATTAAGTGATTATTTAAAGCATAATTAATCAGCAGAAATAATAATTAAAGTAAGAAATAGATCAAAAATAGCTTAAGCTGACTTAGATTTAATTGAACTTTAATTAAAAAAAAAAAGGAAACTCTTAAAAAAATAACTAAAGTGCATGGAAAACTCAAACATTCTAAGAAAATTCATCTGAATTAGTCGAAAAGAATGTTGGCCAATGCATTCTGAGCGCATCTGAAACCGGCTTAAGCCGGTTTTTGTGGCACCAACAACTGCACTGTTAAGGGGGCGGATGGGGGGTGGCACAGAAGAACTTCTCAGCAGCATCTGCTGCAACTCGTATGTGCCTCATTTCATAGACACACACACACACCCACACAGGCACAACATGACCTGGCAACAATTTTAAGAAAGTGCTGTTGGCAATTTGCATGTGCCGCTGAATTAACTGTGGCCATGCAACACGATGTTGCACGCTGCGCTCCCACTCTGCATATTTCTCACACTCGCATTGTGCCAGTGCCAGCCACTGTCAGAGATTATTTATAAATTGCCAGTAACTCAAGAGCTCTGTGGCATGTTGCATTACGGCAACATGAGGCATGAGGCATGAGGCATGAGCAACGTGCACACAGAAGACGCTCCACTTCCGGCCACACCATTGCCAATTGCCAACTGGCAACAAGCGAGCAGCAAGCAGCAACAACTGCTAACTGCTAACTGCTAGTTGCCACACATGCCACACATATTGTGCTGCTCAAATCAGCTCAGCAACCACTTGAGACGCGAGGCAATGGGCGTGGCACACACTGTCAACGCCTCAAATGATAACAACAACTACAAACACACACTGCGCGAAACCAGAGCCAGATTCCGACTGGCTCTGAAAATCGATCGCTTAATTCTTGGTTTATTTATCTACTATTTCATCACAATTACCAACAGGTGGATAGAGGGGAAAATATATAGATGGATATAGAAATATACGGATAGATAGGCAGAGATAGGGATGGGTACATATCTATATGAATACAGTGAGAAAAATAGATAGGCAGATCGATAGATAGATAATAGATGGATAGATAATTAAGTAGATCGATAGATAAGTAGAGAAAGAAAGATATAGAGATAATTATTTAAATAGATATATATATAAATATAATAAATACATTAATGGATACGACAGTTAGATAAATATAAGAATAAATAGGTTAATAGATATGTAGATAGATATAGATAGATGGATCGATGGATACAGACATTTAGGTATATATCTAGAAAGACGCAGATAGAGGGAAAAATATATATATTATATACACAGAAATACTGACGAGTAGGTAGATATATATGTTATATAAATAGATAAATGCACAGATAGATAGTTATTTAGACATATATAGATACACGAGAGGTGTACACTAGAGATATATATGTATATAGATAGATAGATAGATAGATAGATTAGCTGACTGAGAGTAAGATTCATCTTCTGCCATCGCTACTGTTGTCTAGGAGATGAATAAGCCAATATATTGGTTATATGTATATATATATATATATATCGTGAATCGAGTGTATCCTATACTATGCAAGGGCCTCCAAGTTCTGGTGTCCAGACTGACTTGAGTAGAAGTTTGCTTGAAATACGATCAACATCGATTTGCTGAGTGTTCTGCATATATTTTGTGTACACTTTAAAATATTTCTCAACTTTTAATATAAATATAAATTTTATTTTATTTTTAATTTAATGTAACATAAAAAATAAAAAATATAAAAAAATTCACACATATTTATAAAATAAAATAAAAACAAAAATAAACAAAACTAGGTCAAATTTCTACATTAAACACACAGAAAATATGTATTGCCGATACATATGCAGTGTGCATGTTGTTTTCTCTCAGTGCAGCATCAAGTGGAGCGCGTAACTTAAGCAACTCGAAATCGTATCAGATAACAAAAACAAACAAATCCAAGAAAAACTAACCAAAATAATAACTGCAACAAAAAGGGAAAGGAAAATGTCTAAACAAAGGCTCAAATTGTAGTTGATGCTGCTTGTGTTGTTGTTGTTGTTGTTGTTGTTGTTGTTGTTCAACACTTGAGTTACAAATCGACGCCTTTGTTTGTTCCTGCCTCACTCTCTCTCTGTCTTACACTCCCTCTCTCGCTCACTCTCTCTCTCTCTTTCAAGCAGAAAACTAAACTTGGCATTTGCATTTCCCACGTTGCCCCTAAAAAAATGTGTGTGTGGCAAACAGAAAAGTTTTCCGTAATGTCAAAGTCAGCGTCAAAGTTGAAAGTGTCAGCTGTGCCACAAAAGATGCAGCAACGAAATGTGTAAGTCAAGCCGCCGGCAACAGCTAAAGATACAGATACAGGTAAAGATACAGGTAAAGATACATTGGACTGTTAATTGGAATTTCAATTCACAAAAGAAATGCGAGAAAAGATAAATAGACGAAATTAACACGTACTCAGCTGAAAATGAGCAGGTAGTTGAGCATAAGGGACAGCCACACACACACACACCACACACACACATACGCACACACACAGATACAGATGCCGAGGCATAACTAGCCAAATAACCCTAATAAATAAGTCAAGTCTCGAGCGAGGCTACAAGTTAATAAGAGCATGTTGGCAGTTGGGGCAGCAACTACTACAACTAAATGCCACACAGTCCAATGATGTTGCATGCAGCAGGTGTATAAGAGAGAGAAGGAGAGAGGGCACGACTTAAAGATACCCTGTAAAAGCCTCAACTACTGCAACTAAATGTCTGACAAACTAAAAATATTGCAAGCAGTACAAGAGTGACAGAGAGAGAGAGAGATAGAGAGAGAAAGAGAGTATGGAAGAGGGAGAGAGGGGAAGAGAGAGAGAACCAATTACTTGGGAATACCTTTCAAAATCCCTATCCTTAATATTATTTTACTTGCAAAAGATATTGATGTGAATAAGTCTGTAAATAATAAATATTTGTAAATATTTTTTTTATCTTGATTTTTTTATCTTCTTCTTTTAGCTATAATATATATGATAAATTCCATAAGATAAATTCCAAAAAGCTAGCTGATTAAGATAGAAAAAATCGAATTTTGTTATTTAAGCACAACTTTCATTTATTATTTATTTTATCAGAAATCATATCGCCTGCAAGATACATTTACGACTTGAGAGGTATATCATATCTTCCACCTATTATACGCTCCACTCCAGTATACCCCATGATTAGGCATTTGATGCTTACAGGGTATACGAAGAAAAGAAAAGTTAATTAAGGTGTTTGCCCGCAACAGGAACACCAACAACAACAACAACAACAACAAAGACAGACCTTATAAATGAGATATTTATCTAGAACTGGACAGAGGTAGGGGTAGGGGACGGGGGCAGGGATAGGTGCAGGGGCAGGAATAGGTGCAGGGGCAGGGGTAGGTGGAAAAGGTAGAGAAAAGCGAGTGATATGCGTTCGGTTTCTGGTTCTGGTTGTGGAACCAGTTTCGGAGTGTTTGCTTTTGAAATGTTTGTCATTATCGTCGTTAACTTTTTGATGAGTCGAACGTGTGTGATAAAAGTGTCGCAAGGATTTTGATTGGGAATGGGAATGGGAAAGGGAGGGGGAAGGGGAAGGGGAAGGGGAAACCAAAGTAAAGAAATGACAAAAGAAAAACTCAATAACGCAACTCACACACACACAGTTGGTACAGTGGTCTCTCAACACAAAGCAACTAAAATGCATTCGGCACTTTTTTAAGATCGACTTGCAGAAATCAAAATATTATTTTGAATTTTGAATTTTTTTTTATTTATTATATTCTGATTTTTGCATCAAAAAATGTTTGTTAAAAAAATAATGGTGCTTAACAGAAGTAATTAAGTAATTAATTAATTAAATATATGCAAAAATATATCACAAAAATTGATAATTATATAATTATTATAATTTTCTTACCGAGATCAGAATACAGTGAGCCAAAAATTAAGTAAACACAAAAATTATTTCTGTTCATTTTTCAATTTTTTCAATTACTTTCGAATTCTTTTCTACAACTTTTGCATATGCCTGAAGTAGTATCCAGAAAAATAGAAACGAAAAAAAAACAAAAGTTTTACTTAAATATTTTCAAATTATTATATCTGAATGAATATGCATTTTATTTCCGGATCCGATTAGCATAGATTTATAATACATTTTGAGAAAATTACTTTACAACACTCAAAAAATTTTAATTTTATTTTTATTTATTATTTTTCTTCTATAAATGTTTCCATAAAATTATAATGAAAGAGAGATAAAATTTTAATAGTTTTTAAAATGATTATAATTAAATAATAGCAAGTTTATCTGGCTTGGTAAGGAGCGTTTTTTATATAAGAACTGATCTATCGATTATTATTTCTATATAAGCTATATGATATAGAAAACTGATCTAATCGATGATCGAATAAAAAAGTTTTGCTTTGAAGAACTACTCTTTCCACCGATGCTATCTATAAAAACTAAATGATATAGTAGTCCGATCTCAATAAATTTTTATTCTAATTGGGTTAGTTTGATTTGGATATCTAGGAAAACAAAGAAGAAGAAGAAGAAATATAATCAGAATATAATCGAAATTAAATACCAAAAATTGTTGGTCCCTCTGCAAAGGTTTAAAAAAAAAGTAATAATATATTTTTAACGGCTTGTGAAATGCTAACATGGCACTACAATTGTCCGAGTTGTCGAGCTGGCCACTTATCGAGCGTGCACTGTATCGGGCGCGGACGAGCAGTCGGTCTGAAGTCGGACTTAACTCGCATGTATGTTTCGGATACAAATTGCCATTAGTTTATTGAGCGGCTGGAATTTATGACTCTTCGTGCTGCATGCGGCATGCGGCATGCTTTCACTACACTCTCCGCTGCCACATGCCGCATGTGGCATGCTGTGCGTGTGTGTGTGTGTGTCGTGGCCAACCACGCAACAGACGCACGAAAAATGCGCACAAATCTCAGACTCGCTCAGTCACATGTGGCTCCTCTGATGTCCTCTCTGCTCAGCCCCCTCCCCCTGCTCCTTACTCCCCCTCCACCCCCTGCTCATGCGTCTATCTCAACAGACGGCACTTTTGGCATTTGTGGCACGTACAAAATTCATTTGTTGCACTATTTGATGAAAATGAAATCAAATTAAATTTTCGGCACAAATTCAAAGTGAAATTTCCTTTTGTGCCCACGTACACTGAGCAAAATAATCAAAACTCTTTTGCACTTTTTTTTACTAAAGAATAAGAAAAAAATCAAGTTAAAAAAAAAAATAAATTTTATTTTGTTTTAGCCAAAAATAAATTTTAATAAAATTTGTTCGCTAAGTGCACCAATAAATTTCTCTCAGTGTGTGTGGGCATTCTGCGAAGCATTTTCCTTGCCTTTACCCGTCTTATACCCTGTACCCATGGAGAGTATAGAGAAGGGTATGCTCAAATTGCAACGGGCAGCACCTCCTTATACATAAGGTATATATATTCTTGATCAGCATCAAAAGAGGAGATTATAGAGCCAAGTTCGCCTGTGAGTCTATATAAATTCGCCGATCTCAGAGACTATAAGGGTTGGATACCTCAAATTTGATAAGTTCGCAGATTAAGCTTATTTAAAGTAATCGATAAATTTCTAACTTTCAACCACATCGATGAAAAATCGATAAAAATCGATGTGGTGTATTTTTATATCATGAATAATAAAAATAAGTTGCAAAAATAAGTTTATATCTAAAACATATTATGTAAATTTAGCTAAAGGGTATCTCCAAGTCGATCCTTCTCCTCTATTTCCTTCTTGCTGTCCTTGCAAATATGTGTGTGTTTTTTTATTGGTAATATGTTTTCAAGTTTGGCATCTGGAAAATGCCCAATTTCGCCTGGCTGAGAATGTGGACAACATTCAACCCAACAGCAATTAGTAATGGCCACACTGTAACTGTATCTATGTATATATGTATCTGTATCTATATCTATGTCTGTTTCCGTATCTGTTTCTGTATCTGCATCCGTGTGTCTCCGACTGTGTTTGACGACTGTCTTTTGACGAACTGTCTGCAATTCATTTTGTTGCTTATCAAATTGCTCGTAAAAACATTTCGAATTGCGCATATTTGTGTAGATTAAAAAATAACGTTGTGGTTTTGAGCGTTTTTATGTAATGGTTTTTTTTTAATACAGAATTTGAAAATTGTTCGATTTGCTCTTCATTTTTATGACAATGATAAAAAACTGACTTTTGAATAAATTGCAAAGTGGATTTAAATTTGTGCAGAAATTCCAAGCTTTAATCTTAAATACCTCTTACGAAAAAATGCAGAGAATGGAATAGAAAACAAATGAGTGAGGAACAGAATATATAAGAAGAAGAGAAGACAAGGAAGAGCTAAGGAAGAAAACGCAATAAAAGGGGAAGCAAATAGCAGGCGAAAAGAAAAATGTATTTAAAAATTGAAATTGAAAAAAATAGAAAATAATAAAAAATTGTAAGCAAAAGATATGTATATATGCACACAAATAACTACATTTCGATTTGAAATTAGGATCGGTAATCGATTTGTATCGATATATATGAATGATATATTAAATTTGACATAATAATAATAATAATAAAATAGTAACAGCAAAATTCATAATAAATTGTAGATACATAGATGATGAGCAAAAAAAACCGAACATTTCTGCAAGTGAATTAATCGATTAATCACTCAATTTACCAACACTAATCACAACTACAACGACGAAATTGAAAACCACACAGAACACACAACAACAACAACGAAGGAATTCTCTCTTCTGTTCTCAGTTCACAATTATGCCATAATAATAACTGTAATCAGGCTCTGCTCCTAGTTACAATTTGCCCATAAACATAACAAGAAACTAAACAGAAACAACAACAAGAACAACAAAAACAACTGCCGGCATTTGCCCAAATCAAAACAAGTTGCACACACAGGCAGCTCTTATACTGCGCGTATAAGTGCAGTGAAAACCAGTATTTGCTGCTCGTGCGCTCCACCAAAGAGAGACCCGCTGCATTTAAGAGCATTGCAAATATTTATATAAAGTTGAAAAGCCAACTTATTGTTGTGTAATTTATTTATAGTTTAAAATTACCATATTCACATGAAATGCCTCTTATAGGAGCGATAAAAATGAAAATAATAAACAATAAAATCCAATCCCTCTCTTAAAATCCCTCTCTTTTAACAGCCCTCTCTTTCATTGTTTGCTGGCACCCACATAAGAAAAAAAAAACACTGGTTAAGACTCTGCTCTCTGTGGCTGCGCTGCCAGCAGCGCTGCTCACTCGTTGACCGTTCAGTTTTCTCAGAGCAGCCGTCGCGTTCGCACGCAGAGCGCATTGCGTAAAACAAGAGCAAAAAGCAACTGAAGCAAAAATAAAGTTTTCGTTCGTTTCGTGTGTTTTTTGCGCAATTATTGTTGGCAGTAAAATTGGTTAAATGTGGCCAACAAATAACGCCATTTAATGCAAATGTGTGAAAGTGTTGTCTCTAAATAAAAATATTACAAAAAAGAAAAACAACAACCGTCTTTGTTTAACGCTTCTGTAAAACGTGCGCGAAACAAAAAAATAACAACAACAAAACTACAACAAAAACAACAACAACAATTAACATTTGGAGCAGCTTTCAAAAACGGTAAGCGCTGCACACGTACCAATGTAAATTGCACCCATACACGCATAACAAAAATGTAATTTAACATTACACTTTGAACCCGTTGCTTGTTATTGTTGCTGCTCTGTCAGCTTGTCATCTCGCTCTGACCCGCTTGTTGAGATCAGTTGTGCGCCATTAAGCGGTTAATTTGCGCTTTACATTATAACTGTTATGGCACTGTAACAACTGTTTTTTGTTACAGTTGCACACACACACACACACACACACACTTGTACTCTTTCTCTGTGCATTATTTCCGCCACTTTCTTTAATTGTTCTCTTTAAATCTAACTGCATTTGGCCTTGACGCTTTTTGTCTTTTCTTCTGCAAGTCAAGCTTAAGCTCTGCATCGAAAGCTCAGCCTATTAGCAAAGTCTTTTCGTGTACATGCGTGAGTGTGTGTGTGTTTATTTTTGCGCAACCAGTTTAAAAGAAAGAAGAAAAAAACAAACAGCGTAGCCAGAAGTTCATTTGCTTTGAAAAATAAAAAAGCTCAACAGGTTTTTAGTTTTTTAGTCACGTTTGTTTCGCTGTCGTTGTTGTTATTTAGCTGGGAACTTCTGTGGTTGGCTTGAGGCTAATTAAATATGCACAATTCCAAGGGAGAGTGGGGGGTGGGGTGTGGTGCTTTCCACTGGAAGTGATAAGCAGAGATAAGAAATATACAAAAATTTAAATCAATATGTTGACTAAAAATCACAACTATAAAAACACAACTGTTATGCAAATGAAATCATGTATTTTTCAGGATTTACAAAAATATATATATATATATAGTATATGGTTATATGTATACTTATTTATATATGAAAATCATTTTAAATGCGCTCAACAAAACGCACATCAAATGAGCGATAAGAAGAAGAGAGAGAGTTCACACTGAGTTTATCAAGCCAAGCTGAGCCAAGAATTTATACAGTATGCGCAGCAAGTATTTTGTCTAAGCAAAAATAAATGAATTTAAATTCAAATTTACTCTTTTTCCAATTGAAAATAAATAATAACCAGATTTATGGATTTCAATAATAAATAAGTAAAAAATAATCTCTTTGAAACAAATATAATCATTTATCGTAGAGTGTCAAACAAGTGTTTTGAGAATATTTTATTTTATTTTATTTAAAATTTTGCAAGAGCTTTATGAGCCGATTCCGTTAGAAATCATCGAATATCTTTCATAAGCCTTTGTATGTATGGCTGTGTAAATAAATGTACAGTGTATATCTATTTGTTATGCCTATATGCGCTTATGTTTATATGCATTCTCTGAGCAGTTGTCAAACTTGTAAGCATATTCGCTTCACACATGCATCTATACATCATTTGTATATAAGCAACTATGTTCGTATGTATGTTTGTATCTATGCTTGTACACATGAATATAACATTTGTATTTACGTTCAAATGTCAGTAAATGTTTATATGCATTCTATCAGTAACTGTAAACTTTGTAAATATAAATTGTTCATCAATAACGGAATGGAATAAAATATTCTAATATATAAATGTTTATTGATTTAATTCCATATCTATTTATTTATGTGCAAAATTCTACAACTAAAACTGTTCTAAGGTCAAACTTGAAATAAGCAAAAATTTAACTCTAATTTAGACTTTATTAATGGTAAATTTCAAGACTTTTGCTCCATATTTCTTTGTACAATCTTTGACTTCAATTTGGATCAGTTTATGTTACTTTTAAAATACACAATTGGAAAAAATAAAAAGATGAAGAAGAGGAAGAAACTGAACATGGTTTCAGTTTTCTTGTCTTGCGGAAGTCATTTAACTGTCTGCTGAGTACAACAACAACAACAATAGGAAGAAGAAGCAGAAGCGATGCTGAAGAGATTTTTTTTAATATTGTTTGGGCCATGTTAGAAAGTGGCCCACAATTGCGGCCATGAATGAACCTTAACTGTTTAAAAACCATTTGTTAAATCGACAAGGCAATTTTTTTAAGTTTGCTTTTTTCTCTGTGCATATTTTTGTATGACTGCTTTTTGTTGGCCAAAAGTACTTTTCGCTACAACTTAAAAAAAAATAAAATAAAATAATTGAATAAAAAAAGACCTTTACAATTGATTTCACTATTTTTTTTGCACATGTGTTTGAAATGTAGACCGCTGGCAAAGATAATTATTTGCTGCACTGTAAAAACGAATAAATAAATGAGTTTCAAAATAGAAGATTATTTTAGCTTCCTTCGTTTTGTATGGTTGATGCGTTTCTTTAAATTAAAATAATTTTAATTTAATTTTTATTCAATATATATTTAATTTGCGTGCTTTTCAAGTCTAATTTTGTGCTGATTAAATTGAAATTTTCGTGTCAAAGTTCGTTCACATTCTAATCTCAAAGGCCTCGTAGCTGTATTCCTGAATAGTCTTAAAATTCTTGATAACAAACTCCTTGATGGCTGCCACATACTCGCTAGCTGCCACAATTAGCTGCTTAAAGGTCTCGATCACTTTACCCTGGCCCTGCAATTGCCCCTTGTAAAAGTCATCTGAAATCCGGGTAACATAGCCCCGGAGGCCCAGCAACTGGGCCTGGGCAGCGGCAAATAGTTCGAATGCCTCCTTGGGCACCTCACCGTGGATCTCGAAGTCGCAAGACACAAGATTAGGCTTCGATTGTGGAGCAGCCATTTATCTATGTAAAATGTTTGTGGGGAGTTTTGAGAAAATATGTGAACTTATTTTGAATGCCTGCTTCGAAAATGAGAAATGAGAAGAAACAAATATTTAGTTTGGATTCAACAGAATTTCGACACAAAATACTTTAAAAAAAATTATTTACACACAATGATATGTGGATGTATTAGAAATAACAGTCTTCGGCTTTATTCGAGAGAAATCTATGTCCCAAACCTTAGAAACAATCTTTATAACTTCGCAACATAAATTCTCAATTTTGCAATTTGGAATTCTGATTTGTAAAGTATGTAAAAATGTATATATTCATTTATTGATCTGCATACTCTGACTCTCCCTCTCCCCCACTTATTCTCACAGTGCACTTGTTTTGCGATGCTTTGTCTTCGATGAGTCAACAGCTGTTTTGAAGCCTCAAGCAAATAAGCCTGTTGCTGCTGCTCTCAAACGCTTCGCTTTAAGTTGACCGCCATATTTGTTTTGGCTCTCTCTCTGCCTCTGCCTATGCTTCTGACATGAGCTTTATCAATAAAGAGCTTCCCGCTGTGACGTCAGCAGATCGTGCATAATTCGCGAGCTTATTACAGAGAGAGAGAGAGAGTGAGATCGAGAGATAGACATAGAGATATAGAGATGGAGATACGAAGCGCTTAATTAAGAGCCAGCAATATTTATTTTTAATATATTCAATTAGGTACAGAAAAAAAATGGGATTTTACCCACAGTTCCCGCTGCGACATTCTTGAACACTTTAATGACGTTTTTTTCTAATTCACTCCCCACCTTCCCCTCGACTTGCCTAATGCCTTCATCAGCTGCAGAAGCAGACAAAAAATAGAGGGAAAATCTCATTAATATTCGAGCTCTCTGTTCATTTTTTGTTCCCTTTGTGCCTTTATTCCTTTATCTTTACCTGTTCCCATTTCGCTTCCCCGCTGCATTTATGATATCTTGTGCAGCGATGCGATGCAACTACACTGGCAGAAAAAACTGATAACTACAACAGGAAACTCAGATCTTTACTAAAGTTATAAAGTTTTTAACTACATTTTAAATGAGCGTAAAATTATTCTGCAAACTAACTATTTCTCTCAGTGCAATTGCTTGATTAGCTGGCTTGGCCTGCCTTTAAATCGATTCCCTAATTAAACTCTCTTCGCCCCGCAGCTGTTGTCACGTCCGTCTATCTAAATAAGACATAAAATGTATGACTCTCTATAAAAAAAGCCACCCGAGAAAAAGGAAAAAATGAAAAGGAAATGTATAAATAATAAACCTCTCTGGCTGGGTGGGCAATTAGCTGCCACGCCCACGTTTACCGCACATTTCCAGCATATTTGCCACATTGCTCACTGGCCATTTGAATGAAGTACGGGTGGCACAGCCAGCAACAACATTAGACGCGCCTAAACGTTCAAATTAGCGAACCGCCAAAGTCACAAAAAGCAGAAAAAAATGAAATGAAAGAGAAATTTAATTAAAGCAACGTTAAAAAAAATAGAATGCATAAATTTAAACACAGACACTTGCCCCGCCCCCTCTCCTACACCCACCTGGCTTGTAATTTTGTAACCTCAAAGCAAAACAAAAAACGTGTAATTTTCACGGTCCCAAGCTGCCACTTTCCCCGCCGCACACCCCCTCGCTCTTACTAGCCCAGTCCCAGCCCAATGATTAGGGCAGCAGGAGACAGCCCAAAATATGTAAATATAAAAAATTAAAATTATCTATTTAGTAAGCCGAGGCTGGAATACTCTGAAAAAATAACATATCTAATTATTATAATTATTATTTTTTTGTTTTTGTTTTGCTTATTTTCAAAAAGTATAAAATTAAAACTAGAAATATATACACACTTACAAGGGATTATGAAATCCGGATATGTATGGTTAACCAGTCAGAGTATTATCCGATCTCATAGTAGTTTCCCAGACAGATAACTATTAGTATCTATCCATTAATTGCTATATTAAATAATTAATTACAGTATGTGTGACTAGCTAATTTTGTTGACTCATTTACTGTGAGTTCTTTTATGGTTGATATCTTTTATGAAGTTCCACACAAATTGTGGGGAAAATTCAACACTTTGGATGAAATCGACTGAAAAGTTCGATTAACTCATTAAACACTTCTGATTTTGCTGACTCATTTACTCACTCAAAAACTACTTAGTTTCTCATAGTAATTGAATTTTCAGTAATTCCAAGATTGAAATATAGATGAAAAGTGCTATTTTCATTCGATTTCCTTTGAGCACCATTTCAAATTGAAGTTTTGGTTTGTTCTTATGACGATTATGTTGAAAGTTGTTTTCAAATATTCTTAAAAAAAAACAATTTGAACAATAAATAATCATTTAAAATAAACATAAGCAAGAACTAGCAAAAGTAAGAAAAATAAAAAAAAAATGAAATGCCAAAAGCTAATGTTTTAAGGCAGGCCAAAGCCTTAAGCAGAAGTTAACAAAGCAAATCGATGCTTGGGACAAGTTGGGACGATTTGTCAACCTTTCAAATTGTCAGTTTAACACTTTGCCAACCTGATTAAGTATTTATGATGATCGTCGCAAAGGGTATACAGAATAAGAGGAGGAGACGAGGTTCCGCTTTGGCGGCGGCAGCAGATTTTAGTTTTATCTCTGTGGGTTTTTGGCAAAGATAAAAGCATTTGTCATTAGCATAAAACGCCAAAGGTTTTCCTTGACTTGCCTCGCGAATTTCACTTTCGCCTCCACAAACAGACCCCAAATATTTGAACTTCATTAGAGATCCAGACTACGGCGGCCGTTCACTACTTGACTTATGGCCTTTGACCTTTGCTCCTAATGACTATTTGCTCATTATTTAAATTAAAACCAAATTTTAATGCAAGCCAATATGAAGCAGAAGCTTCTTCTTCTGTGCAACAAGCATAGCAAAATATGTTTATCTTTTAAGGGAAGCATACCAAGAGTGCCGTGGTCGGCTAAGAAATACCCCGTAACCAAATTTAGCTACATTGTTTTAATATTATTAAATAAAATGTAAGTAAAAAAAAAAACATTAATTTGTAGATAGAAATTTTGATTGTAAATAAATATTCATGATATTTATGAGATGTATGATATTTATAGATATGTATATATATTAATTTTTTGAATTCGTTAAAAATCTACACAATTTGGTGCAGCCAGATATACCTACCATCTTTAATGTTTACAGGGTATGACACAAATTTCATGCTAAGAAACACTTAAGAACAGAGAGCGATAAAAAAATGAGATAAAAAATGAAATGCCAACGTAAAAAGTGCAGTAAAATCAACCTCAAAACTAAATCATGTTTCAAAAATATCGTGCAACAAGCACCAAAAGAGAAATGCAAACATTTCCGCAGGCAAACAACTCAAATTGATGGGTATCTTAAAAGAGTCCAAGCCGCATTATACATATGTATATGTAGAACAACAAAAATACAAATGTCATGCTTCGCTGAGTCCGTCTCAGGCACTTGAGGATGGCAAAGGGAGTAAGGGGCAGCAAAGGTGCAACCCCGAGATGGAAGCCACCGATTAGCGGAACAAGTGGACAAAGCCATTGATGATGATGACCAACTGACAGATAACGGAGAGTCCCTGTAGTCGACTTTCGACACATTCCTCGCCCAGTGCTCAATGCTCAATGCTCAATGAGAAGCACCCTCCTTGATAATTGATAACCATCTAATATAGCCTGGGAATATTCTTCAAACTTGAATTGCAGTCAACATATTTAACCAGTTCAATTAATATTAGTGAATGGATAGAATTCTCGAATTGTCTACTTTATAAGGCGAATGCCTCAAGTCTAAAAATAAAGTTTTTCCTATTCACACATTGCTTTTGAATTCAATTGCCAATTGGCGATCTAAGCCAGCTTTCAATTTATGTACTAACCTCTTCAACAAGTCATTTCAGCTCCAGCATTTAGTGTTAGTTTGGCTTATGACATGCAAAAATCATTTTTCTTACGAATTTTGGTTTGCTTTTGTGCTTGTGCGTGTGCTTGTGCTTGTGCGCAATGGAAAATAACATAAACAAAAAACAAACAGAGAAAATCGTCATTATCTTTTAATTAACTTTCTAGGCCATTTGCGAAAATGACAAAAAGTTTTGCTCCATTCTAATTGTACAGCGAGCGGTGGAGTCTGTTTTGTGTTTATCTTGTGATTGCTTTTAGTTTTAGTTTTTCCCCGACAGTTTTCATGCCAAACAGAATTTTCCTTTTCATTATGCTAATTTCGCTGGGGTAAATAATTACAGGACGCAAATTGAAACGGGCAGAGAGAGATAGAGCCAGAGAGAGAGAGAGAGAGGTTTGAAAGTAATTGTCAACATAGAGTTAAATACACACTCACACACACACACACACACACACAAGTGGTAACAATTTTATCCCAACTTTAAGCCAGTTTTTTGTATTTTCTTTGTTGTTGATTTTCCCGAGTTCGTTTAATCGGCTTTTCTTTGAAAGCCGCTTGTTGTTGGCTTTCCCACGCTGACTGACTGAATGAGTGATTAACATAATCGAAATGAAATGAAATAAATGTAATTCTTATATTCTAATACCGGAGGAATCATATTTATATAAAATCACCAGATTTGACTGATAGAGTTTTGGTAGAACCCTTTCTAAAAGCCAAAGATTGGTAAATGATTATTTTTGATCAGCCACAAAAAGTGGATTTAATCAGCGAAAAATCATTTTCTATTGTGGGTTCTTGGTTTTTCTTTTCTTTTCTTTTCTCTCGCGCCTCTAATTGAATTGTTACATTGAGCACAGCAAGAATAGAGTTTTAGGTTGCATGCTCAAGCTGCTTCACAGCGAGAAAAGTGAATTGAATGTCATAATTGGTTACTTGAATGATTGCTACGAGAGAGTCTAAAGTCTGAAAAAGTACTCAAAGTTAATACAACACCTTTTCTCGCTGTGCAGCTTCTGAAATCATGCGACCCCATTGGGTCCCAGCGAGTAAGCCGCAAAGTTATTTCCGAGTGCATCCATCGTGTGGCAACAATTTGGGTCTGCTACGAGTAGGCAGCTAGCAGAGCTGAGCTGGCTCAGCACTAAATTTGTCAGTCAGAGTTTTTTTTTAAGCTGTGCTGGTTCATTCAACTTGGCTTCTTTCTGCTATGCGCCACAAAATGTTGACAGTGGTTCGATAACTTTTCAAGTTCTAAGCTGGTCATTAAAAAACATGAAAGTCGCTTTTGTGTCTGAGTGTGTGTGTCTCTGTGCGAGTGAATGTTGGTAATTTCAGCATTTGGTTTGTTTGTTGAATAATTTATGCGCATCGTACCAATAATAATAACAGTAATTAATGCGATAAGAACATTGAATATCAAACACAATCAAAATCAACACGCAAAATGGGTCTCCACATTCGGCCCACGCGTCGCGTCTCATTTTCAAACGTTAAACGACGAAATGAAAACCAGCCAGAAATAAACCAAGATTGAATACTCTTGCAGATGAATGATAAGTATATAGATATAAATATAGAGATAGAAACAGAGAAAGAGAGAGATAGAAATAGAATATAGAATATATTTGTACTCCGACTTCTAATAGGTATTCCAAGTTGTATTCAGTCAGTTAAGGAACCCCAACAAATACAACTTTGCATGACGACTAAATCTGAAAAACAGAACAGGAACCTGGAGTCAAAATGCAACCTTTTGTTTTTAAAGAAAAGATATTATGAGTCCACATGGATGAACTGCTTTCCATAGTCTCAGATGCGTCACTAGATTCGTGACAAAGTTTAAATATCCCTCTCGTACTAGTCTAAATAAATAATGATAAAAAACAGTCATTAAAATAGGTAGAAGAAGTGTGGGTAAAACCCGCATACAAAGCAAAGCTTTACAAACATGGAAAAAAAAGAACGACAAAATTAAAGTTAATTTTATGTTTATGACAAATTTATTATTTATTTTTCTGTGTGTCGTTGGTGTCTTTTTCTACTGCGGCTTGTGGAGTCGCACAGCGGGTAAACATTTTAAATACCCCAATCTCTAAACAGATAGCTGGAGGAGTGGGAGTGGGAGCAAGAGGAAGAGGAGTAGGAGAAGGTTTTTGTGTTCGAATTCGATTATCGCAGTCGATTTGGTTGGTGGGTGTTCCTTCTCTTTTTTAACAGGGTCATGGGTCATAAATAAAACGCAGCTATGGCTCTATTTACATATGCAGGTATGTGTTTGTGTGTGTGGGGGGGGTGTGTGTGTGTTAATATCCATGAATCACACACACGGCATTCAAATTGCCGACAATTCTACTTGTTGGTGGACAAAACTGATTGCCATATAATTTGAGCAATTTTCTCCAATTGATTATTCAGTCAGTATCATCAGCTAAAATATATAATGTATATATTAACTGAAGTATCTGAAGTAATTTTTCACAATTACCCTATGTTCGCTGATGACATTTGTACCCTTTGAAAAACACTAGAGTATATCAATATGGCGAAGATTAACGTAAATATTGTTCTCTTATTGTTGAGATTTATGTTTGGAACTAGATGTTAAATTTCTATAAGGAAGATATATCTTCAAAATCTGAAAGCGATTTTTATCGATATTAGGAAAACGAAAGTTATCGATATATTGAAATTATACTTATACTAAGGGAAAGGAGAACTTAAATGGAAAATATTTAGCGTCTAGCTTTAGCGGGTCTGTCCTTGAGATCATTTCAGAGTTTAGGATTAAGAGGCAAAAATAAATTTTCTTGATTCAAGTACTAAAACAAATCAAATGTGAGCAGAGCATCAAAAGTGCGACTTTTAGAATATGTTCTTAGATGGAGTCCGGTTATTCCAGAATAAACCACTTCGCAGCAAATCATTTGCATTGCCATTTCAAATAATTCATTCTTTCATTGAATTTGCCAGTAACAATTATGAATTTGATTACGATTAAAAAATCAGCAAGTGAAACTCGTTTCGCATGCTACAAAATGTGGGCAGACTCAAAAGCATTCAATTAGATATACAGCTGTACGGGTATTATTTTACTATCCAGCCAAGCGCGGGTCTAATATCGTGCAAAAGTAATATCTTACATCAGAGTCAAGTAGTTTTCCCCCAGTTTTCATACTGTCCCGATTTGCTTATCCACATTTAATTCACATCCAACTTAGCGTTCAGTTTGCACTGAACAAGTGCTTAAAAAATTACAATAATTGTTTCCAGTTCTGCAGTCAGGTATTAAATTCAATCATGTGAGTTAAGTTCAACTTATGATTAAGCCACTTATTTACATAGATATTCACACCTGAACCGGTTTTATTTATTATTAATCCGTTTTTCCCCCATTTTCTGCTGAAGAAATATTGCTGTCTCCATTTACAGGGAGATGAATAATATTCTTGGAGATATTAATAACAACTTTTTTGCCATTTTTAAATGGTTCTGGATTTAGTTATTCTTTATGGATTTCATACGAGACTCGCACTTAAATTGTGCTTGATTGCGCTGAAATGAAGAAGTAGTATTATCGATTATGGCCAGATATCAGAGACGAATGATTTCTTTTGACAGTTGCTTGTGTTTATTTCTTAGTTGCAATTGAAGATTAAAGATTGAGAATGTGTTTCATTATTTTATACTTAATAGAAACGCGGTTAATTGCTTCAATGATTTGTCAGACAGGCAAACACAAAACAAATCATTTGCCATTCTTTTTGCACTCTTCAAATCAAGCCATGCTCTTAAAGCATTTACCTGAAAATATCTCATGTCATCAGCTTATATAGATACGCCATGATTTGGGTCTTTGATGGATTGCGCGCCAAGCACTCGTTGAAATTTGCTTCTCAAGATAATCCACTTGCCAGAAAGATATCATTGACAAGTAGCGAAGCGTTTTGGGTTGTCTTGTGGCACAATTCTCAAGAAATACAAATCGTCGCACATCTCGACTTCGGTCGGAGTGGTTTTTTGTGATAAGTCAAAGCTTTGCAAATCTCCCTTGCATTATCTTTCCTGGATTCTTTAAATTTATATATATATATATTCATTAGCATTGTATTTTGAATTGCGGATTATGTCTAATTAAAGGTGAAACTGGAAGAACTGAAATTTTTTATTGTTTTTATTTCATTTTGTTTCTCATTTTTTTGATGTATTATTAAACTTTAATATTGCTTTAGGTAAGGAACAAACAATAAAGCTGAAACTCAAACAGAATAATACTCGAAAACTTTGTATATCGCACCTTTTGCGAACTCTTGATGACTTGTTTGCATGTCCTGGCATTCAAGCTGTCGCCACTCAACCTGAATATTGATCAATTATGGCCCGCAACAAAAAGGTCTTTCACTCACTATCCTCGCCCCCTCTCTCCTCTCTCTCCAACCTTCCGCATTGTTCGTGCTGCACAGTAGCAATTAGCGTTTGGCCCATTATCATCATCATCATCATCGGCACACAATACTCCCATATTGTTTTGCACATTCATATCAATCAGTCTGTTTGCTAAGCCACTCTTCTACTCCTCTCTATTTGCAGGTAAGCATTTTGATGTGATACCTGAAATAACAACAACAACAACAACAGCAGCAATTGAGTGAGTATTTTTGAGGGAGCTTTTGTGATCCACTTCAAAAGGACAGCTTCCCGCTTGTAATTTGATGCCCATTCTCCAAGTCATTTCTTTCTTTCATTTGGGTTCCTTTTGTTCCATTTATGGGAATTAAGTTCGCCTCAAATTCGAAAAAAAATATACATTTTCCCACACAAAACAATAGCAAGGAAATCTGAACTTATTTAAAAAGCTTAAGAGCTTCAACCAGAAAAATAAAAAACTAGCACAAAAAACCTTTGAAATTACCAGCCAGCTGAGCCCAATAACAATTTTCTGGCTACAAATTGAGCACGTATATAAATATATCTATATATATATATATATTGATTCTGTGAAAATTATATCAATTATCATTAGTTGCTGGCAATAAGAAAAACTTGAAACTCACATTTTCCCAACAATTGATGACATTTGAAAAGAAAATTGTTGGCGGCAGGGGAGAAAACGTGAATTGCATAAAATTCAAAGTTAAATAGCATCGAAAATTTTGCTGACTTTTCTTTTTTGTGTTGAGGCTTTCGGCTCTTTGGACATGGAATGGGTACTTGGTGGATTGGGATTGGGATTGGCCTCATTAGAAATCCTCGGAAGCATTTAATGCCAATTGAAGCGGCTCCCAAAATGAAATAAAACAAAATTAATGAGCTACAATTGGTGCGCAGGCAACAACAACAACAACAACAACAAAAAGTACATTGACCAGAATAGAGATAAAAATAAATTAAATTAAGCACTTCTTTCTCAAGATTTTTGGTCCGTGCAGACGATGACGAAGAAGAAGAAGAAGACGAAGATGTACGGCGGGCATTTTAAAAAGTTTTTAGCCCAATACGTCTGGGGCACAATTGATTGTAAATAAGCATCCACACACACACACACACACACACACACACACACACACACACACACACACGCATGCAGACAACATCTTAAAAGCAAAGCAAATCGAAAATCGTGACAGGAATGCCTAAGAAAATTGCCACACTCGGAAAAACCAATTGGCAACATGGCAAAGTTATATCAACAAAATAAATTTTGCAAAAATATATTAATTTTCAAATTACTTTCGTAATTTTAATTTTTCAATCACAATTTCGTTCCTTTATTTCACACTTTTAATTAGTATTTTACACTAGATGCAAGTTGTATTTTATTTTTGAATTCTCTGATGTTTAAAGTAAGATTTAGAGTTGATTTTTTGAGAAATTCATTTGGCTTGCAATTTCGCGGGACAAAGTACAACATGTTTTCTTCGAGTGCTCAGTGGGCTCAGTTACCGAATTTGTTCGGCAGCCTTTTTCTTTATTCCATTTAGCCATGGATCGCCTTAATTGCAGCACACACAGTGCTGCTCCACATTTGATTCAATCAAACGCAGATCCATTGATTTTCTTTTTTATTTGTTGGTTGTTTTTTTGTCGTCCTTCTCTTCTGCTTATAATTGAAATTGCTTTGCGTTTGGAAAAATGAAATAGAAGGCAGCACATTTTCAATTAATTTGGCAACCGCAAAAGCAGCCGCAAAGAATTTTATTTATTTATATTGAGCCTGCTGCTGCTGCTGCTGCTGCAAGAGTCAAAGTGTCAAAAGCGTCCCCCCAAAACAGTTGGGCGGCAAAAATAAGTTGGGGATGGGGAAGTAGACGCACTTTTTCCCCAACAAGTGTAAACAAATCAAGCGACAACGTTTTGTGGAAACAGTCTGGTGGTAAGGGATGGGGCGGGTGGAGAAGTCTTATGTTGTTAGGGGGCATTTTTATGTAGATTTTATTTGCAGCAGTCGCGAGTCAAGAAATTCACACAAACAAATTGAATTTTGTATCATTTTTTATACACACACCCCACCCACACACACACACACACAGAAAACATAAAGGGACTTCTTGTTTGCCGTGCGTCCCAAAAAATGCTGCCACAGTGTTTTTTTTTTTATTTTTATTCTTATTTTTAAACCAAGCATCTTTGCTTCGGCATGCTTTATGACTCTGATTTAATGTTTTCATGTTTGCATATGTTTATGAATGTAAAAAAAAAAATAGATAATAATAATAGCAAAATCGCATCTCTTCTTATTAAATTTATATTAACTAAAAAATGACTTTCAAAATAAATAAAAATAAAAAGATTTTAACAAATCTTATTTATTCTTAGTCCCATTTTTATGACATTTAGCATGAGAAATTATTGTTAAAACTTGCTTAGCACAGCAATAATAATAATTTAAAAAATATTTATGCTTTTTCACATGAAGGCGGCTTGCGCAAAACTTTCTTAACTTATTGTTCAATGAGTCTGTCATTAACCTTTAGTTTTTATTTTAAGCCCGAAGGGGAATACAAAAGTTACTTTTAAATTATTCACAAATCACGTAATTACGATTTTCACAATTTTTATCCAAACTCACTTATCATGCTTAAATTCATCAATCTTCGAACTCATCGAAACATTTTATTTTAATGCGAATTAAATTTTAAAAATAAATAGAGTCCTTTACCTTGCCACAGTTACAGGGTAGCCCTTGCCTGATAATGTTTAATATAATAAGTCATCAAAGGGAATGTTTCTCAGAACAGCCGAACAAGATGAACAATTATTTTTAAGCTTAAAAAACCTCAACAGTTTCATTCAGACGTCATGTAAAAAAGAGACAGATAAAATACTAATAGAAAAAATTGATTTATTTAGTTTGTCAAAACATTTTCCTATAAAATACTTTTCTTTGCGACAGAAATAGGAAAACATTATTGTTTTCCATTGTAGAAAAACTTCCTTGACATACTGTAAATGTAGAGTACATTTTCTAGCAATGGAAAAAGTAAGACTCGATTTTTTTTCCCTTGTCAAAAGACTTTCTTGGCATACTGTGCATATCTGTTTTCTGCCACATGACCTTTGTAAGTCAAGCTGAAAAACAAAAACATATTGAATTTCGCTTGTAACTTGTCGGCTTTTGTACGCTGCTGCTGCGCTGCTCTTATTTTTTTATTATTTTCCATTTTTATTTATTTATTATTATTTATTTCTATGTATGTGTTTTTTTTTGTTATAAAAATGAAATACATTTGTGAACATTTTGATGCAAATCAGGGGAGGCGAAGGCGACGAAGAACGTGAACCAAAAGTCACCACAAAGACACAAAGTGTATTGGAGAGCGAGAAAGAGAGAGACAGAGAGAGAGAGAGAGAGGGAGATAGAAATTCATAATATAATATTGACATGGCGGGCAGCTTGACAGCCGTAAACAGTAAAACATCAAAAAGTTATCACAAACGGGGCGTTTGTCCCACGCTGCGCATCCTTTTGCCAAAGGCGCAGCAAGAAAAACAAAAGCGCGAACAATCAAACAAAAAGGAGAAAAACATGAGGAAAGAGAAAGGGAATAAGAGCAGGAGGATGATGAGGACACATGTTCTGCAACACTGGCTGACAAGAGATTCTCTGCTGTGTTTTTTTTTTGCTAGAAATTTAAAATCAAGCTAAAGTTGCCGCTGCTTTTTTTTCGTTCGTTTTTTGCGTTTTCATCGGCAGTGGAATGTATAAAGTTTTACACAAAAGTTGCTTGTTGGATTTGTTTGTCGCAAAAAGGGTCGCCAACAATTCAGCAGTGGGCTGTAGTTGCGCATGTTTGTGTTTATCTATATGTTTATACATACATATATATAAATATATATATGTATATATACATATATGTAAGACGCAAGTGCTGAAGGCCAGGTCGCCAAAGTTTTGCAGAAACTGACTGTGAAAGTTGCTTTTCTCTTTGTTTGCTGGCATTTTCTTGGGGGTATTAGTATTAGTGTTGCTTGCCACATTTTCCTTAACATTTTTTTTTTTTTTTGTTTTTTGTTTTGGTTCTGCTTCATTTTGCAGGAGCCAGAAGTGCGTGCAAAAGAGAATGAGAAATTTGACAGTGCGGAAACGAAAAACAAACGAAAAAAAAAAATGTCTAAGGCACAACGAAGTTGAAATGCCCTTAAGGAATGGAGAGCAGTTCACAGCTATATTAGATGTATTCAATATATATATAAAGACGTTCGATTTCAAGTTTCATCAAGTTTCAAGAGTAAAAAAAACACAGGCGAATGAACATCTATATCAAATCGACTCTATATGAATGTATACATGTATATGTATTATTACACACACTTGAAGAGAAAATGCCAATACCCTTCGGAAGGGTATCGGAGTAAGGAATGTAGAAGTACAAGTCAAAAGGCTCTCTGCACTTTTGCGGTTAGAGGCGAGACCAATTTGTAGATGTGAAAAGTTTTGAGCAGAGCCATCTTGTCCCCCAAAACCCCAACCAAAAACCAACCTTACACTCCCCCCGCCCCTTTCATCGGCCCACCAACCAACTGTTAACAAGCAGACGCTTTGAATTTTTCGCGGTGATTGCGACGAAAATGAAAAAAAATGATTGTGATTTATAAGACTTACTTGCTGAGGAGTAGGTGATGATAAGCGTGGAGACAGACAGAGAGAGAGAGAGAGAAAACCTGTTGATAATTGGCTGAATTCTGAATGCCCCCAAATATCCTATTCGAGCATATCTCAACAAAATGAAATCCTAGATAAGAATCCGCAACCGCAAATATTGCGCCCAGCTGATGGCATTTTCGCTTTCAATAAATATCTCATAATTCCTGTGTGTGCCACACAAAACAAGGATGCAAATGCCAGCATGCAACGGCAATTCATTGAATTGAATTGCCAAGGCAACACACACACACAAGTGCACACAATAGACTCAAACAGAAGCAAAGTCCTTGAATGGAAGGATTTAAGATTTCAGCAGAACGATAAATCGTGCTAAAAGGTGTCTCTCATTCGTTCAGATATATATCTAAGGGATGTGTGCGCATATGTGTTTGTGCAATATGTGTGTGTGTGTGTCTGTGTGTTTGTGTGGTGTAGATTTGTTTGTCTGATAACCTAAAACTCGCTGAGAAACCTGATTTTTAACTGGCAAAACTGAATGGAGCAGACATGACTACAAAAGGCTCGACATGTATGGGTGCCTGCATACACGTGTGTGTGCTGGAAATGAAATGAGATTTCCCTATAGATAACACACGCACACAATCACTAACCACACACACACCACACACACACTAGCAAACATATGCACAGTGGTTTCTTGAATATGAAATCATTTGTGAATTAATCGAGCTTTTCAAAAGCATTTTGAAACAAGAATGAGAAACAATTATTAATTTTTAATATTATTAATTGATTTTTATAGACAACAATCAGTCTCCATATATGAAATTTGCACTAATTAATTATTAAAAAATAAATTTAGCAAAAACACTTGCATTCCATTTTTGGTACAGCTGCTCAGTCTTTCGAATTTGTAAAATTTACTTATTAATTAAAAAAGAATTATAAATTATTTATTTGATGAAAAAAAGTAAAATTCTGTTAAAAATGCAGAAATCAAATATTTATTTTTAATTTATACAATTTGAGAAAGTAATTTATTAAAAGGAAGAATATAGAAAAATCGAATAATAACAAAAAACAAAAACAAACTCGTAACAAAAATTATTTATGTTTATTTATTTATTAGTCTGCATAATATATTGATTATTTTATTATTTCTATTTTCAAAATGACTTGCAAAAATGTTGGTTTAAAATTGCTGTATAATTCTTATTGATGAAACCCATAATTTCCCATCAACTACTGTGCCTCATAACCCACACACACAAACACACTCGCATTCTGGTGAGCCACACACACACAAGGTAGATATTCTCAATTTGAATGCAAACATGTTGGATTATTATGATTTCCTTCTACCGTTGGCATTTTTTTGTTTTATCTTTTGCCTTCTTTTTTTTAGTAGTTTCTAGACCACCATGTGTGTGTCTATGGGGTGTGTGTGATGTGTGTGTGCTGCAATTTTTTTATATTTTTTTTGCTGCTGTGACAAGTATTAAGTGCAATCAAAAGAAGATTTACAAGCGTCATGAATGAAATATTTGCATCATATGCTGCACACAGAGGGACCACGAACAGACACAGAAACAGAGAAACAGAAACTGGCAGACAAGGCAACAGTTTTGCAACGTGTGTCTGCCACATGAGTCCTTGTCGTATCGTTTGCACTGCCTGCTTGCCTCTGTTTGCTTGCCGCGCGCATAAAAACCCATTTGACATGATATTTATGGCACTTTTCGAGCATGGCTAATAGAAAATGTTACCTGCTCCTATCTTGATGCAGCCAGGTGAGCTTTAATTATTGATTATGGCACCGCGGCTCTTCTAAATGTGACATGTGTGTGTGTCGTGTGTGTTGTGTGTGTGGAGGCGATGGCAAACAGGCGATAAGCCACCAGGCATAAAGTGAATGGACGAATTGAAACAGAGCTGAACTCATTTAGATTTGAACCCACAATATACACAGAAAAAATAAACAAACATGCTAAGTCAAGTACGAAGGTTTTACCATCACAAAAATATTGAAAAAGTCACTGTTCGTGTTATCGGAAATCGATTTGTATCGATTCCAAAAATTATAACTTATATTCCAAATTCAAAGTCTTCAACTCTGAGATGGGCTTTTTTTGACAGACGGACATGCCTAAATCGATTTTTGATGCTGGTCAAGAATCTATATCACTTTATGGGTTCGCAGATGATTCCTTCTGCCTATTGCATACCTTGGCACAAAACCCTATTTATCCAGGGTGTAGGTTGGCTCAACTGAGCTCGAAGCACAAAGTGCAAAATTTATATTAATTTAAGAACTCATAACTTAGCCAAAGTGACCACTGAAATTACCTTGAGAGTAAGCTGTAAGAGCTTTATCAACAAATAAAAGTCGCCAATTACTCGAAATAAGTATGAATCATTCAATTTGAGTTCTTTGAACATAACAAACCACAACTCTATTCAACACTGCTCAAAATAACTTGAATCACGAACTCATTGGCCTATCTAAAGATCACTTCAAGTCAAACAAAAATACTTAAAATTTCATTCTATTAAAATCGAACTTGAAAAAAGATCTGATTTCGCTTTTTTCAATCTAGACTATCAAGCACAATGTCGTGGTTGACTTTTCTCGCAGTGTACTGCCTAATAATGAAAGCGTGACAACATCTTCTTTATTTTGTAGTTTTTTTTTTAGCTAGTCTTTGTTAAAATTTCCCATGACTCTTGCGGTAACCTTTCCCACAATTGTTTTTGTTGTTGTTGTTGTGGCTGTTGCACCAAATTGGCCAAACAGACAACAAACTTTGCAGCCACAGTTAACAAGCGACTGCGTCTTTCAATGTTGCCCCACAAATGTGATTGGCTCTGCTCGCAACGAATATTCGCAAACGAATTCGCATATTCATGATTACGATATATGAATGTTTGTATGTATTTGCGCATGCATAACTTAGTAGTCTCCTCGCCACCGGGCTTACTTGCCACAACATGTGGCAGACAGTCTCGATGATTAAGATGCAGCCTGTACTTGTTGTTGTTGTTGTTGTCAAATGCAGTGGCGCTGATTACATGAAATTCGCTCTGACTTTTTGGTGTGCATGTTTGTGTGTGTGTGTGCGAGAAATTGATGGCTTTGATGGATTGACAACCACGCCCATCGCTGCGTTGATTGGGGGCGGCATAATACTTGCAACTGAGACCCCAAAACCCTCGGTCTGTCTGTGTGTGTCTTGGCGTGTGTGTGAGTGTGTGTGTGCTTGTGCTTGTAACACAATCCGCGTCTATCTTTTGAAACTTGACTAAAATTAATGATACACACCGCAGTTGACCCCCCTCCCCGCCACCCTCTGTGAGCGAATGTGTGTCTGGGCTATATAAATTTTGGTTTGTCTGGTGTTATCTTTTTCTTGGTGTCTGGGCTTCCGCTAGAAACTTCAAAGGCGCAATAACATTGGCTGAGTGCTTGGTTTAGATTGGTTGGTTGACATTAAGCAAAGATTAAAGAACTAGCTAAAGCTTCAATGAGCTTTTTAATATGTTATAGCCATAGCTAAATGTGCTTTTAAAGCTCGCGGAAAAGATAAAAATAGTTGGCAAAGTCTTCTCGAAACTGCTGCAATTATTTTGCAACAGACGCAGTCATAAAATCAATTTTTAATTTAAATTTAAAACGAGCTTTTTCTTATCTGCAAATGAGCTTAACTATATTATACAATTATTTATTAATTTTATAATGGATTACATCTAAAAGTTATTTTTTCATTTGCTATTTTCAGCCTATAAATATATATAAATCATATGTCTAGCTACAAATACGAAATCCATGCGCTTTCATACTTAAGCTCACTATTAAACAAAAGGTAAGGTTTTGTAACATATTACAAAATGAACTCACTGCTAATTGATTGCAGTGTATGAAAGCCACCCAAATAATAGTAAACATCTTGAGCTAAACAAATATTTAATCTCAAGGGATTAATTTAATAAGCTTTTAAGTAAGCCAACAATAAGTTATCGATTGACATTACTTGCCTTCATTTCCATTTAGCCAATGTCATCAGTATATAATATTTTTTTGTATCTTACATAATTTTCTTGGCTGACACTTTTAATTGATTTGCTTGGCTCGAGACAGAAAACCCAAATGCTGATAGATGACATATTTCAGACTAGCTGTCGGCTCTCAGTTCGTTGACTTAAAGCCCAAAGTTCACTGAGTCCCTGAAGTCAATGTTAATGCGTATTTTATATATATAAGTATATATATACAAATAAGTACTTATATATATATATACATTTTACTGCTTTAAAGTATCTGAAAATTCAAGGCGAAGGTTGCCAGATTATTATTATTGAGGGAGCCCTGTACTCTTATCAAAGTTTAATGGTGCAATTGATAATCTTGAAACTGCTCGCAAGTCAAATGAAGTGAAAATGGGTATGTGTGTGTGTGTGTGTGTGAGTGTGTGTGTTAAGTTTATGACTGTGCGGCTATCAGTGACGCATTTTATGGCCGCAACATGTGAACGGCTCGTTAAAACGGTAAACGTAAAATTGGCAAAAGGCCGGCTATAAAATCGATGCAGGGGCAAGCATACAAAAGGTAATCAGTATGTGTGTGTGTGTGTGTCTGTGAGTATGGATATATGTATGTGTATATATATATATACATATATTTATGACCAATTTGGCAAAGTGCTTAAAACTGTAAACAGCGTCGAACGACGCACAAAAGTATGCAAAGTTAAAGCAAATGCAAATGCAAATGCCAAAAGAAAAGGAGCACCTCAACAAACACACAAATACAAATACACTCTGCAAATAAACATAGCAACTTGTGCTTTAATTAAACTCAAATGTTGGCCAGTTCTAAGACTTCGCATAGAGCACAAAAATAAATTATGGCAATGAGTATCTATAGCTTGAGCCCATAAAAAATAGAAAAGAAGCATCCTCGACTAAATAAAGTATATATATTCTCGATCAACATGAACAGAAGAGTCAATTTAGCCACGTCTGTATGAGAAAGCCGTTGCAGAGAGTCTAAGAACTAGAGACTTCAAATTTTGAATATAAATTCTTGTTTATCATAAGCAGATCAAGTTTATTACATGTTATCGATAACTATCGATAGCCATTAAATGCACAATTGTCAAAATATTGTTGTATATTAAATTAATATCAAATGCAAACATATCATCAAGAAAATGCTTACGCTTTGTAATTGATCGTTGAGTAGATCGGATTTTTTTCGAGTGCACGCACAAATATTGCGCAAATTTGCATTGTTATCAGAGAAAGAGAGAGAGACCCACGTTGGCAACGCTGCGGTCGCTGACGCGTCTTGGGGCATGGCCCCGGCCTGAACAATGAAGCAGGCCGCGAGGCAAACAGCAGCGCTTGAGTTGGCAACTGTTTTGGTCCCACTTGGCGTATGCGTAACTTCCTGTATACAAATGTGTGTGTGTGTGTGTGCGTTATTAAATTTATTCGACTTGACGTGCGCACACACAGAAGCCAATGGAGAGAATGAGAGAAAGACGACGAAGAGAGAGTGGGATAGAGAGAGGGAAGGACACGGCGAGGGAGAGGGAGAGAAATAAAGGAACTGTTGTGGTTGCTAGAGAAACAGCAGAATAACAAGAGAAAGTGGGGTTGAAGGATTGGATGAGATTGCGAGTTGGGATTTTGCAGCAGGCCGCCATGGATTTTGGCATGAGTAACTCAACACACACTCAAACACACACACGCACACTCGTACACACACACACACACACAATCAGATACACAATGTATATGCAGCTGTCCGTTTGTGTTTGGTTTCTCTTTTTGGCTGGCTCATCGTCATTTAATATTTAAATTGCTTGTGGTTAAAATATATAACTCATGTATGTATGCTTATGGCAATTTATATTTTAAATTATTAAAACAGACATATTGCCAAACACATACACACACACACACCCACTCAGGAACACACACATGCCATATGAAACAGTTTCTTGTGGCATTTCAAACTTGACTTGACACAACATAAAATATTCTGTGGACTTATTTCATCCTCTAATTGAATTTCACATTTCCTATTTTAGGCATATCAAACAGAATGCTATCAAGACAGATGTCAGAATAAGTCGGCATTAACTCCTGACTCTCAGCCTTCAGATTAATATATATATACATATATATATATATAAAGTCCAAATCGATGTTAAATGTGTACTTTTTTGTTGCTTTGTGAAAACTCCTTTAGCTTGAGTTTATAATCCCACTGAAAAACAATACAATTTTGCAACTAGTCTGAGCAGATTAACTTTAATTACACATTGTTCGTTATGCGCATAAAAATACAAATGTGACTTTAAACATGGAATCTATTATATCTGCTGCAAAGCTAGGAACGTTGTCAGTAGATGTATGTTATGTATCATTAAATATATACATTACATCATTCAGATAATTCCATTTCCAACTTGAGCCGCATTTGGTTTTTCTTCTATAAATATAACTTTGACTGGTCAACTTTTGTTTATAAATCAAACATCTTCCTTGTATAATTTTCCACATTTTAAAAAGTTCAAATTCATAACAAAAAAGAAAAATAGGAAAAAAGTAAAAAGTAAAAACTCAACAACATGATATTTTCTTTTATTTATTTTATTTTATTATAATGTGAGCATGCAACTTGTGCAAAGTAATAAAAATGCTTTGACAACGAAACTCTTAATTCGCAGAATTTCATCAACTTTGTGTCAATATTTGTCACGAATGTCAATATTTGTCGATTTACTTTACAAAGAAAATATACATATAAGGAAAAGAAAAACCCATTATAATAATTTTTGTTGAAACTTTGTGTGCGAATAATTGAAATTTGTGCGTGTTGTGTGTGTGTGTGTGTGTGTACGTGTACGTGTGAATGCATTTGCATTATATATAGGGTCCATAAAAGTTTCTGGTATTTGCAAAGTTGAATTTTGCGGAGCAGTAATTCATATAAGCCGCTTTCTGCACTGATTGCCAAATGCGCCACGACAAAAGGCAGGGGACAGTAGGGCGCTGTAGGGTGTGTAAGGGGGTTGAGCGGAGGGAATTGGGTAGCGTAAGCAGCTTAAAGCTCAGTCTTTTGGGCCTTGTTGGCTGGCGCTTAAAGAGCAATCTCTAATTTAATAATAAACCTCATCAAATGCTTATCTGCTATCAGCGCACAACAAATTGCCAGCAGCACAAAACAGGAACAAACATAAAAAATTGCAAAGAGGAATAAAAATATATATATATTATATACAAACACATACATATATATATATATATATATATATATAAATATATATCATATATGAGTTAGAGATAATCCCACATGTGCGTGTATGTGAGTGGCAAGTGCAGTCGGAGAAAAAGATAATAATTTTTGCCAAAATCCGGTTTAAGGTTAAGTTAAGTGGGATTGTTGTTAGGTCGAAACTTTTTACTTAAAATAAGTAATAATATGATTTGTTGGTTGAAGAGCTCAATTTCCTAAGTCCTTGATAATACCTTAGAAACTTGAAATAAATATGTTTACTTAATTCAAGAATTTGATTGCCTAAAGTAATATATTTTATGTATTTTCTTTACACTTGGAGACCTCAATTTGCTTGTTTAAAGAATCTAAGCTCTTAAGTTAAGCATTACATTGAAATAAATGTTTTATACTTAATTTAAGAAGTTGACTATTTAAAGCAATACATTTATTGTATTTATTTCATATTTGAATAACACAATCGAACTGAATAAAAATCCAAGTTTTTAAATGAAGAATTTCGCCAAAATTATATGCGCACATTGATTTTTCGCTCAGTGTACACACTGTGTGGAGACAAATGATGTAAATGCCGCACTCAAAGAGGCTTGTCACAGCTTGGGGATCTACTTTTCATTAGGCGCGAAAATATTAAACAGACGACAGACTGAAATTATTACATTGGTTGAGCCGCCCAGTGGCAGTGTGAGAGACTGAAAGAGAGAGCGATAGAGAGAGAGAGAGAGAGAGAGGGATGGAGGGAGAAACGTCAGCAGCAGAGGCGATAACAAATTATATCACACATACGCGGCGTAGGCTGCACGTGTCATTGAGCAGCTCATCAGGAGCATAAACCGCCACTCTTAGCATCCATACCCCACGGCTCTCTCTTTCGCACACGTTCGTGCTGTCTCTGTGTGTTAGAGGGAGAGAGCTGTGGGGCAACTTCTGGTGGCAAACAGACTTGAAGCTCCTGCTGAGCAAACAGTTGATATGGCATTGTTAACAGCTCCCGCTGTGCGCTGTGTGTCCTCAAGCGGTTTATTATATATGTATCAGTTATGCCATATATTATGACATTTCGTTTTCCAAGTACATAAGTATACACACACACACACACTCACTTGCACACATAATGTGCTATGCGTATTTTTTCTCGTTCGTATTAAAATAGAAATCAGTGCGAATATAAAAACCAAAGTTATGAGCCAAACTTCTATACATGAAGATTTACGCATGTGTGTGTGGCCTTCAGCCTCTGCCGTCCTGCCGCCCAGCCCCGCCCCACGCGGAGGTGGGCGTAATTGTGTTTTTATGCTCGGCATTTTGTGTGCCTTCATGTGTTCCATTTCCGCACGCAAATAAACACTAAACTCAACTGAACAACAACCAACCAAACAAACAAATTCAGTCAAGCAAACTCACAATGTCAAAACAGGCAAAAGTATCATAATACAAATATATACATATTTATATATACATATATAAATAAATATAAATATGTATATGTATAAGCGTATGTAGAAAAGTAAGAATGGCATTGGACTAGGCTCACAGCATAAATCATTCAATCACAAATACAAGTGTGAAAAGTTTCGCATGTGGCAAGAAAACAGAGCAAAATTAAATATTAAACACATGGACTCTTTTTCGGTGACCCCATTTCATAATTAATATTTACGGTAGGGAACTGGAGCTAGCAAAAAAATTAAAACATTTTTAAAATAAATACTTGACAACGCTACTTGCAATATTAATTTTTGATTTATTTTTTAAATATTGCAGACTAGAATTAACTTGTCGAAACAAATTTAAAAACATTTTATTTGTACAACTGACTGGTTTCTGAATATTCCACATATTTGTGTAGGTTTTTTTTTATCAGATATGATTGGAAATTGCGCTGCCAAAACTAATATCGATTGTTCCTATGTTAGCTCTTTAATGCATTAATGATTATTTGTCCAAATGTTGGGGGCATAACATAACAACTGCTGATTTAGGTAAGAATAGTTAGTTAAACAAAAAAGTTATGCATACAATAACTTATTTATGGATTGTACCTATGACAGCTTTTTGGATGTGGTTTTATTTCTCAGTAGAAATCATGATTAAAAGCACATGATTAAAACGGACAAACTTAAGGGAGCCAGAATAGCGTTTCCAACTTGGAATTTCACATAAATCCAGAGGAAAATCAGGATTAAAGAAACATCGAAATAGTTTGGCTGACAGACACGGCTATTTCGACTCAGCTCCTGAGGTTGATCAGGAATACATACACTTAAGTTATAAAACCCTCCGCAAAGCTAAAAAAAAAAAGAAAGAGATATCTTAAAGTTAAAGCTTGCCATCAAAAAATAATTGCTATTGTTTTCGCTCCGTTGTCGTCTACTTAGTGTATTAATCATATAAAAGTGATTCAAGATTGGATCGCTGTAATGTGTTCATAAATATCCATATATCCATGCGAACATTAATATACTTTACATTATATACATTTGTGCGTGTATTTATGGTATATAATATATTTGTATATATAAAAAAATAAAACCCAGTGCTACTCGTCTAATTCCCTCGGCTGGAGAGGAGTGTTGACAAATCCTTGGAAACGCCCTTCCGTCTAACCCCTAACGGCACTTCATAAAAACGTAATCCGGTTGATGTGTTTGTTGTTGTTGTTGTTGTTGTTGTTGTTGTTATTATAGCCAACTGGGCTTATGACGAACACAATCATTAAGCCATTATTATTGTTATTATTATTACACATATACGACCACCAATACAAAAATTTCCTCGAGTTCGCACACACACACACACACCGACACACACACACACCCTCGTACACCCATAAAATGTAGACTTTATGGAAAATCGAGCCAGAGCCGCTTTCAATATGATTTACGTGTGCTGCCCAAAGGCTTCTTTCTGCTTGGCGTTTTTATCGATAAACAACTTGAAAGAAGAGAGAGAAAAACGCAAAATGAATTGCAAAATGAAGCAAGGAGCAGCAGGGGTGAGAGGTGAGGACGTGGTGGGAAGCAGCACACACTTGACAGACATTAATCCTGGCAGCATCAAGTGTCTACTGCCATCACTCTCTTACAATCTCCATCTCTCTCTTTCGCTCTCTCTCTCTCTGTCCCTGTCTCTGTCTCCATCTGTGACTGCATTGCTGCGTTATCTGTTTGTCGATTTTGAAATCTGATTTTATAGATTTTCATTTCGTTTGACTTTTGCGCTGATTTTCAATTGCTTTGCCCAAGCACTCTCACTCACTCACTCACTCACTCACTCACTCCTTTCCCCATTCATTCTTTTTGTATTTTTTATTATTTGTCTTTTTTTAATAATAAATGCAGAGACAACGGAGACTTGACAGCAGCAGTCCCTGTCACTTCCCTTCATCTGTGGCTGCCCTGTGTCCTGACTGTGTCCTGACTTTGTCCTGCAGCTTCTGCTGCTGCAATGAAATACTCATGGCTAGGACCTTCAGCAGCTCATTGTTTGTATTTCATTCGCTATCTCTCTCCCTCTCTCTCTCTCTCTCTCTCTCTCTCTGGTATGCACACAGTTGGAAATAAATGATAAATGATTGAAGTCAAACTTTTTATACCCCGAACCCATTAAAAATAGCATAAAAAAAGTTTATAATGAAATTGTGCAAATGTATGTAACAGGTAGAAGGAAGCAACTCCGATGCCGCAATGTATATATATATTCTTGATCACCATCAAAAGTTGGGTCAATTTAGGTATGTCAGTTTTTCAGTGGCGAATCATATCAAATTTATTTATTTTTATCGATAACCGATACCATGCGATTACAGATAAATAAATATATATATATATAAATTTAATCTTGGTGGACTAGCAACTTGATTCTTTTTCACTGTGTACTGTTAGTTGTTTACTTTGCCTCATTGTTTGTAAAATATATATTTATGCTGGACTTTGGTCAATAGTGAAATTGATTTTTGGCGCTGCCTCAATTGTTATTAGCTGTGTCCCCTCCCCTCCCCTCTCGACACCCGCCCATTGCTGACTGGCCCAAGTATTTAAGGTTATGACCCCATCAACTGTCCCTCATAGACACGCCCACCTGTGCCTGTGCGTTGAAAGACATCAGCATTTATAATGTATGAGCTTGAAAAATTACATTACGTTTTTAATAAACGCCTTTTTTGCGCTTTCACGTTTTTTCAATCATTTCAAGCTAATTAATTGCTGATAAATGTTCATAAGGTTTATGCGGTTGCACTGCTGCCTGTTTGTTGCATGTGTGCCACGAGTGGCATGTGTGTCTGTGTGTGTGTGTGTGTGTGTGTTTTATGTGCAACACTGCAATTAAACACTTTAACAACAACATCAACAGCAGCGGACTATTATCATTATTATTATTATCATCATCATCAGAGCTGACAGCATAATTCGTTCCATTAAAAGTCATCCCCAAAGATAAAAGTACTTGTGTTCATTTATTATTAATTTTTAATACCGTTTATCTTGTTGTTGTTGTTGTTGTGCATTCTTTAAATTAATTGCCAAAATGCCTTTGCCTTTGCCCTGCATTTTAACAATTTATTTTTATCCAATATTGTGACTTTTTATTTTGTTGCAAATTTCAATCATTTTCATTTACTGCACAAAATGTGGTTAAGAATAATAATTTTCACACTTATCGCTTTCACTAAATGCAAAAAATCACAAGAATCCAATAATCGGCTTAATGTCTCTTAAGCTTTTTTACATTTACAGTATTAAATTATAATAAATTATAATAAATAAATAAATCGGTTAAGTCTGTTAGTAATTTTATTCGAGTTCTTTTTTAATACTCTTCAGTAAGGCACTTATCAAATTAAGCGGTTTGTCGACTCAAATGTATGCAGTGAGAAATATAACAAGACAAGTAAGGCAGATACAGTCGAGAGAGCTCGACTATGAAATACCCTAATTATAGCTCTAAAATACATCAAATTATTGCTATTAATTTGTGCAATATAAAAATATAAAAAATTATATGTAGGAGTAGATATAATTGTGTACACTCTTGCTATCGGAAATCGATTTATATCGATATGCGTTGAAAATGTAATACACTTGATCTGATCTAAATTTGGTGTATCAATAGATACTTTATGAAGTTGCAGATGCTTTTTCTTCATTTCCAATTAATGCAGGGTATAACTAGTCTATCATTCATTTATTCCTATCCAACGACCTATTTCTATTTGTAATCATCCAAGTTAAGGCAGCGCTTTGAGCATTTCCATATCATTAATTTCAAATACGCTTCGAGTCACAATCGTTTCAATCTGTGCATTTATCATGGCAACCTGGTTAAATTCAAATTAAATGAATTGGATCTAAGTGCCAGTCCCAATTTGACAGTTTTGCCAAGTTTGCCAGAGTAGCACGCACAACACACACACACACACACGCACACGCTCTGCCACACATATGCGCAGAAAGTTGCACAGTTGGAGTTGCTTATTAAAAAAATCATTTTTCATTGCCATAAACACACACAGTGAAAGAGGGAAGAGCGGGAAGCGATGCCAGGACATTGCCAGGACACGCACATGACAGTCATCAGTCAGTTGGTTAACTCGATGCTGCTGCTCCTGCTGCTCGCTTAAGTGTTTGCTCGAGCTTTACTCGCGCTCAGTGTGACCATAATCTGCCACAGACACTTGCACAACAACACTTTCAACTGTATTAACAACAACAACAGCAATAACGAAAACTACAATAAACCCCGCTGTAAGAAAGAGACAGATAAATATAAACATGGGACTCTGTTCGTTTGTGTGTGTGTGTGTGTGTGTCTGACAGTGTGTGTGTGTTTCCTGTGCATAGCCTGATAAATGATGTTGCGACAATAATTAATTATATGCCAAGTGATGTGGGCAACAAGGTGAGGGAGTAGTGGCTGTTGGGGATGAGCAGGCATGGTACACAGTTCGAAAAAATGTAGTATGTTTCAAGTTGGTTAACTCATTGCTTGCATTTATAGTCAATTCAAGCAGCAGCGTTGGGGAAAAATGCCATTTTCATAGTTTGTCAAGTTTTAAAATAATTGGAGTCGACTTCAAATACTATTTCAATAATTCGAAATTCGAATTTTAGTATATAAAGTGAGCTCTAAAAGTCTATATATACTGTATACTATACTCTATTGTCTATCGCTCTTTTTTATTTCCCCTCTCGCTCTTTATCTCCACCCCCTAACTTTTCCTAACGTCCTTTGCAACTAAATTACTAACGCTTAAAAACTTTGGGTCTGTTTAGGTTCTTCTTGAGTTTTCGCAACCCTTGCAATAAATGTTGCAACATTTTGAATTTAATTAGCCTCAGGTTAAAATGTCCTTTATTTCGTTTCTTACTTCTCAGATTTTGGTTTCATTATTCATTTTTAATTTCTTACGATTGAAATTGTAATTTTAATTTTACATTTTTTTTTTCTCTTGTATTTTATAATTCTTTCGCGCAGTGTAGTCGCTGAGGGGTCAGCCGTTGAAGTCGTGTATGTTAATAGTTAATGCCGCAAGCATTTCATTTAAATTGCGCGGCATTTTACAGGACCTGCTGCACCTCAAAAGCGGCGACCGCACTTGCCACAAATTGTTGCCTCAAAGATTTTCAGGTTAGGTTGAGCGACGATTTTATGTGCGGTTAAGAAGTGTGTGTGAGTGTGTGTGCGTATGTGTGGGTGTGTAGTGTGAGTTGTGGCACTCTCACTTACCTTGCTATTGTGCATTTTAAGTCAAAGCACATTAAAATCAAAATATTTTTGTGCGACTTTTCTTTTTCCAAGGGCTGCGTCATAGTTTAAAAGCCTGCAAGGCAACAATTAAATTGCCATTTGAGCTATGCAATTGGGGGTGTGTGTTGGTATGTGCATGTGTGTGTGTCTGTGTGTGTGTTGGTATGTGCATGATTTAGACATTTCAATTTGCATGTGTTAACATGCAATGCAAAAAGGATTCGATTCTTATCGCTCCTCCTCCCCCCTCACCACTCGCCGCTCGCCGCCCACACAATGCCAAAGGCCAACATCTAACTACGAACTGCCAGCTGTGCTCTTGGAGTCACTGGCTTGGCCAAATAACTACCAACTGCTGCTAGCCATGGCCAATACAAAATGGTTTTTGTTCCTTTTTTTCACTCTTTCTTTCGTTAACATTCTTTTGTTTTTTTGTTCGCCATTCCTTGCTTGCATTTCGCATTTGAGTTGAGGTTTATTATGGCGCAACTTTCCACACTTGCATGCCATGTGCATGAGCCCCGCCCCTCCACCGCCCCTCTCATCACTCTGCCACCCCATTTGCCATATGGCACAGCAGGAGTCGTCTCTCCCTGCTCAGTAAGTGGTGCACCTTCTTTATGTGGAAATTTGAATATCCTGCGGTAATTTCCACTATTTTTAGTACTTTGTTGCCCTTTTGAACTGTCAGTAGTGCGCTGCTCTGCAGCTTACTTAAACTACTCCGCACATATTTATGAGCATGTGTGTGTTTTTGGGGCAGAGCTTAGGGGTTAACTTGTGGTTTGGGTGCTGTTGGCTTGGCGGTTAAGTGCCCAACACTTGCAACACCCAAACTGCAAAGCGCATCTTTTGTGGCATTTACGAAGCACCGTTAAACTTTATACTTACTCCGAACTGTGTGTGTGTGGATTTTGTGTGTGCTTGGCAAATGGGGCAAGGCTGCCATTTGATTTAGAATGTGGCAAATGCAATTGAAACTATTGGTTTTTAACTTTCGAAACATAAAACTTATATTTTAATGTTTGCATTTTGAAATTCTTAAAACATCGCAGACTTCAAAACTTTTCCAAAAGATAAAATTCAAGTGTTATGATAAATCGATTGATGTAGAAAAAAATTATTTATGCAAATATTAAAACTGAAAACTTATCTATCAATTTGAAAAATGTAAAAACTTTTTCAAATGTCTAAATTCAAGTTGGCAAATGCAGCTTAAGCATAGAACAAATTGCAAAGATTCATTTCGCATAAGTTTTGATACAACTTATTGGAGCGGAATCAGAAGCATTTTATGCAAAAGATTTAACTTAATTCCCAACAATTTTCAAAATACACAAATAACACTGACTTAAAAGTTGACTTTTCCAAATGAATAAATTCAAGTTGCAAATATTTCAGTTTCAGACGAAGACAAAACAAAGCGCTCAGATTGAAATCCGCATGGAAACTGCTTAAGTTTAGATCAACTTATTGGAGTGGAAGTTTGCTTAGAAGTTATGTTTGTCTCGACCGGTTGTAGAGGCTTTAGGCCAAGTTCCATAACTTTGATGTGGATATTTGTTAGCTCAGCGAACGGATGTCTAGCGAATTGCTAATCATCTCTCTACCAGACACACTCGCACACACCAAACACACACAGAGGCAGTTGGGGGTAATTAGAAGGTTTTTGGTGGCAACGAACATTTCTCGTTTTGTTGATTGAGAAATTAGCCAAGTTAGCAGGGCAGCAGTCAACAGTTTGGGGGCGCAGGACTTTTATGGCATTACAACGCTCAAAGGCTAAAGCTTCATTATGGCCAGCTTGCTGTCCAATCCTATTGAGCATGTATGTATGTGTATGTGTGTCAGTATGTGTGTGTGTGTGTGTGTGAATGTGTAGATTGCGTGTGCGTTCATTTTTGCTCATTTGAAGCGCATTGCCAGCTCGTTGGCTGGACTAACAAAAAGCCGCAGTAAGCCAACAGCAGCTGCTAACTTGTTTTGGGACTGTGTGTGTCGCCTGTCTGCGTGTGTGCGTGTGTGTTTTTGTGTGTGCGTGACAATTGTTAGTAAGCCGAGTTCTTGGCAAAAGTTTTCGGGCACAAACTCAGCGCGCGAGCGAGCTGTGTGCACTTCATAATTTTGGTATTTCGGTTTCGCTCTTCACGTGCATTGAAGCATTTATGCTTAAGCTTAATCGACGCTTTGACTAACAAATTCTTCTTTTTTTCTTCTTATTTATTCTTCTTCTTCTTTTTTATTGCTGGTTAGGCAACACATTGATGAAGGTGGATCGTTTAGTTTGTGCGGCAAGTGCGTGACACGAATGTCAAGCAAAACATAGGCACAGATACATAACAGAATAGCATCGAATAGAGCCCAAAAGTGCACAGAGAGAAAAAAGCGCAAGTCGGTTGATAGTCTGCTCAGATTGAAATTACTTAAGTGCAGAATTTTCATCTTATTTAAATCAGCACTGAAAATCAGAAAAATAAATAGAATAGAGCCAAGTCAATTGTTATTCTGCCTAGATTGAAATAATGAAAGTTGAAAATTTGTATCTTGTTTTATTTACTTTAGTCAACCGATTGAAAATCGGAACTGGAACTGCCATAATTGCAAACACTTGAATTGAAGTCCAACGATCTTAACATATTATTATATCATTTTTTTTCCCGCTGTGCATTAACGAGCGTATCGAGCGGTCTAGGTGTCGAGGGGGTCGCCGAGGTTCAGCTTCCACTTGGCCAGGTTCAAGCCGCACATTAACCTCAAATCGAATGTGGCCAGAACGCACAAATTTGTGACGGGTTAAAAGCGGCCATCACATGCATGGTGTAAACACAAACTCGTGTCCAATTATGGTCAGCGCCAACAGAGCAACAAACACAGCAGGCAGGCATGGCAAGGCAGGTCATTTAGGCCAACTACGGTACATGGCCCACTGACTGGCCCAAAACACTGAAACACAGATACGAGCTACGAGATACGAGGCGCGGCAGCATAATACTAAAAATAAATGAAGACATTAGCGACGCTCAAATGACATGTTATCGACTTTGAGCCACAAAAGTGGCCTGGGTGCCGCTGTTGGGTTGGTTGGGGCAATCATTAGGTGGCATAATCATGAGGCCCCGCCTTCCCCCTTCCCCCATTACTCATCTCCCATCCCCCATCCCCCATCCCCCACAATAGATCATTTACAAACAACAATAATGCGCAAGCTTTCGGGTGTGTGGCACTTGCTCTGGGTTTTGTTGCCTTTTCAAAGCTCTCGCTTTAGCGCGCTTTAGATTCCTGCCAATGATACAGAAACATGCAAACTTCCGGCGCAGGTCGGATGTGCACAAGCGACAACCAAATCCACACTTAGAGAAAATCGGAGTGTGGTTTCTACACATAGTAATATAATTATATTTGCTTGCAAAAAAATTGTATTTTTTAACTTAAAATTAATCGCCGAAATTTAAATTTTTCATTTTCAGTTTCCAAGGCGATTTGTAATCCATGTCGAGCTTCAAATTTTAATTGATATTTTTTGACGAGTGTAGCGACGACTGCATAACTGTACTCTAATAATCGAAAATATATTCTAGACTAAGAAAATCGGAAAGCTGGTAAATATTTTATACTTCAACTATTTCATAAGTATTTATTTAAATTTTTAAATATCTTTTTGGGATTTTGAAGTAAGCGTGGAAACACTACTCCTTAACTGCAGATTATTCAGCTAATTAACTATTGTTAACCAAGAAATCTTTCCCACTTTCAGGGTTAATTTCTATGTAACATTTGTAGAACATTTGTTTTTTTTTTTAAGTGAACATTTAGCATAGGCCATGAGCAGAGGCCCAGACCTAAGAATATAGCTCCACCCACTCTCACATGAAAAAGCCATTAACTTTGGAAAGGCGGCGATTGAAGCAACGGATTTTTTATTTATTTTTTTTAGTATGTGTTTTGCGATAAATTTTCATTTTGGCCAGAACTGCGCTTTTTCGCCTCATCCACCAGCACTCGGACAGACTGGGCCAAGCTATGGCAATCAGATGAAGCTACCGACATGCACGTAAATATTTTAACAGCCAGAAGCGAGTCAATGGCCAATACACCAACGGATAGGGGTGGAGTAGAGTGTAAACGTGGCTCAAATGGCGCAGTTACCAACTGTTGTTGCTGCACCAGCAAAATGCAAATTAAGTTCTTGGACAGCTGGCTTGCTTGCTTGCCCTTTCACAAACATACAACATGATTTGGCCAGCGAAAGCCGGGCACTCAATCAATGCACGCGCCCATCAATTAAAGGTCATTTACATGTCAATGCAGTCCGTCCGTCAGTCGAGCAACACAAGCCACAACACTTAATGTTGGCCAACTCGGCGACTACTTCTTGGCTGTGGTTGTGCAGCCAGCCACACGTCATTTTCTTTCGACTTCTGTATAGGACTTTGCCTTTGTTTCTAGTTTTCCAGAACTACGCGCACTTGCATGTGTTCCCAACTACTTTTCTTTTTTGTGTTTTCCCTTGTTTTTCCACTTCATTTTCTGTGCTTTCTTTTTTTCCCTTGCTCAGTTTGTGTTGCGAAATAGCAATTTGTTGCTAGCCAAAAAAGGAAAATAGTTTGCAATTTGTAATTTTTACAGCGCAGTAATTTGTTAAGTGCCTTGGCCCACTCATTTTAACAGTTTCATGGCTCTTATAGTTGCCCAGTTTTGCATATATACTTACCGGTTTTTTTTTCCAACTCTGTTTTGTAATATTTTTGTTTTATTTCTGGTTTTGGCTGGTTTAAAAATTAAGTCATTAAAAACACGTAAGATTTTTATTGAGCTTAAAAATTTTCAACTACATGAGTCTTGAGTTTAAGCTCAGTTATGTTGCATACTATGTTGCTATAAAGTATACAAATATATCATTTAAGTAGTTCTACATTTATCCTTCGACATGACACCCAAGATCTGAAACATAAAATCTGAAATACTCCAAACAACTAAATATTACATTTTTTCATAGTCGAATCTTTAAGTTTCACTTGCTTTATTCGTTAGGCTATTATTGGAATTAGGAATGATTGTATTATGTTTGGGTCCAGCTATGTTTACAACAATTTTGTCTCAGATAATTGGATTCAGCTATTAAAATGTGTGACAGAATACTTACAATTGTTTGTGTTGTGTTGTAAGATCTGAGCTAAGCTGTGTAAATTTACATAGAGTAATGAATATATGTATGTTTGGATGTATACATGTACAATTTCAAATGTAGATGAATTTATTTATTCGTTTAGCAGCAGCTTTGCTCAACTCCTCTCCTACTTCCGATTAGTCTAACAAATTTACTTCAGTCTCTGCATTTAAGTGTTATATTGTCTCTAATATAGATTATATTATTATTACCTTAACTGACCGATCTGAAAAGCACTTTCTCTGTTCTGGCTACAGTTGATCAAAGGAATCCTTAAACTGCGAGTCCCAAATGCAGACAGCTCGAAAGTATGCTTTAGATTTAAATTCAGCAATGGGCCTAATAAAAATCACGCATTTCTCGCACACATGTAAACACACACACACACCCATCCACACACACACACACACATTACCCGGACAATAAGCAATAAATAAGAAAAAGGCAGTTGGCGAATTTCTTCACTGCAGTTTGCCATACATAATTGTCATTGTTTGAGTGCATTGTTATATGACACACAAACCATCCACGCACACACACAAACACACGCACACAGACACCCACCCACACACACATCCGTCTCCCCTCGTGCCACGCAATTTATGTGTTGCATTGTTTATGACAGCTTTATCGCAAGTTAATGACATGCGACTGTGATTTAATGTTCTTGCCACCATTGCAAATATGCCAGACAAAATGTAGCCTGCCGTTCGTCGCCGCCAGAGGGCGCTAATGAGCTGAAGCTTCGGACGAAACTACTTGAAAAACTTTCTCATTTAAAGTTATTATTAATTTGAGTACAGTTTCTGCCATCGCTGTTGTTGTTGTTATTGTTGTTGTTGTTGTTGTTGATATTGTTCTTTCCTTTGCTTGTTTCACTTTATCCAAGCGCAGAGCGAACAATAAATTGCTTGGTGAGTTTTTGAGCAACGGCAAACAAATTTTGTCCAAGCATGACAGTTGACATTTATGCAGCATTGTTTGTCGTGCTGCCCCCGCTCACTTTCCCACGCTCCCACAACTCTCAACTGAACTGAATCGCAAGTCCTTGTGTACCAGTTCTTCTGTTCGTCCTGCCAGCCTGTTGTCCTGTTTGCCTGTTGGCCTGCCAGTTCGTCTTGCCTGGATGCTTGGCTGCCTGGCGTCGTAATTTTTATAATGAGAAATTGTCGGCACATAAAATGAAGTCCACACGATGACAGCTGACAACGCGAGTCCATCCGCCCTCCCCATCCACAACCACCCATCCTCGCACCACCTTTCTCCACCCATGCGCCTGCTACTTCAACAATTGCTGTTAATTTTAAGCTCTTGCGAATTTCCGCATCAGCTGCCCAAACGCATTGTTGTTGTTGTTCTTGTTGTTGTTGTTGTAGTTACTCTTGTACATAATGACTACGCGACGTTCGCAAGTTTTAAAATACCCTATACAATCATTTAAAGGGTGGCTCAAACTATCATGGAATATTCCTTAATATATTACATATCCATAAATATTAATTATTTCTCTATATTTTATCTACATTATTATCAGTTAAAGCTTACAGAAAGATAAGGGTTTCAACCATGAACAGCTTGAGTTAGAATATGAACTACAAGTTTTTGAATGTTTCAATTACAATCAATAAATGAAGAAAGAGGAATTTATTAAGGTACAGAAGAAAGGGTATTCTCTAGTCGTATCAACCTAAAACCCAAAAATTCTCTCGCTTTTTGTGTGATATTGGAATCGCCAACTTTCTTCGTTACCAACAGCAAAGCAGACGCGGAAAATCAAGTAAACAAAAAAGTTCTTTTTCGTTTTTCGTTTTTCTATTGTTTTTTTTTTTTAATTTTGCCGTTCTAAATTTTTTTTCCTCGGAAGTAGGTTAAAATAAAATACAATCTTTCAAGGTTCAATGCGGATAAGTTTTGTGCATAGCGCCAAAGCAGCAGGCACAGAAAACAAAGGTCAAGTGAACAATTTATGTACCTGAACAGGTAGCGCCTGTATATATATATATATATACGTATATATATATATTCTTGAGTTTGCGTGCTGTTTTGATCCAGGAGGGCATCTTTGCCTGTTTCTTTTTGTGCCCAAGTCACATATTTCAATTAAAGTTGAACATGCAAAGTGCCACGCAAACAGAACAAGCCAACATAAATAACTGCCCCGAAAAAGAATTTTTGGACCTGTCCCAAAAAAAAAAATTAAATAAAATAGCATTCAGCCAAAAATTCCTGGGAACTTCTCTCATGCGTGAGCTAATGAAAAATGATTTATATGAGAATTGGCTTACGCGTGTGCATAACTTGCTGGCTTTATGGCCAAGTCCAAAGCGGCACAATAGGTAATTAACCACGCTGCACATTAACATGGCTAACACTGACAACAATAATAACAATAACAACAGCAAAGAATGCAACAAGCAGCTTTTCAGGTTCAATGCGCCGTCTGCGGTTGCCAAGTTGGCTACAAAAGAAATGCAAAACCATAGCGGAAGTACACTTAGAGAATAGCATTAAGTTATTCTGATTCTGAAATGTAAGACGGAAGAGATTGTATCGAGTCGTTTAAAAAACATGGTTTCAAACTGAAACAGGAACAGGAACCGCTTAAGGATTGACATTTAGCAACGAATTCACGAACCGAAGCACATAATTTTTGAGGAATCTTTACTAGTTGTCCGTTAGAAGCAGCATAAGTCGACCGTTCCTTTAAAATTTTCGAGCCGGAAGCGGAACTTGACTTGAAATTCAAATAACTAAATACTTGTACTAAAAGAGAGGAGACGCAAATATCCTTAACCAATAATATATATTCCTGGATCGAGTTCGTATATTTAAAAAGAGAAACTAACCCAATCTCACATTTGATTCGAGAATATTCGTGCAACACATTTTTCGCTGTGCAGCAGCTGAAACCGAAGTCGAACTATAAAACTAGTTTTCATAATGGGAAATCGAAGCCACAAAAGCAACAAAAGCAACAACAGCAACAACAACGAAGCTCAAACACCCACTGAAAGTCGATAGTTAGAAAGCAAGAACACTTGAATAGTGGCTAACCGAAGAACATGGCCCAAAAGCCGCAACACACACTGTATGTGTGTGTGTGTGTGTGTGTGAGTGTTTGTTTCTACTTGTAATTACTCTTTCATTAGCCAGGCAAAGAGCATTGTTCCAACCAGTCATAAACCAAACTAATAAAAAGCAGCCAAGCGCAAATTATGCAGCAAAGCAGCCAACACGCTGTAAAAGATACATTTTTTGTATTGCAAAAACAGATGCACAGATTCAGGAGATACACAGCAAAGACAACAGGCAACAGATACAACAACAGATGCAAATATGCAGTTCGTATGTAATTGCAACAAATGGAGGCAGTTTATAAATATGCAAGTGGCATAGCATATAGATTGCAAGTAAATAACGAAAATGAGGAGCATGTTAATGTTATGTGCTGTAAAGGGTGCACGGTGGCATGCATCCGGCAGATACACTTAACCATGTTATTTCCAAAAAACAAAAAAAAATCAATGGAGGAGCAACACAACAAATAGGAAGCCGGGAATGGTAAAATGCCACACAAAAGGCACACACAAAAGAGACAGAGAGAAAGAGAGACAGAGATAGAGAGTGGGAGACCCAAATGCATAGACTCAAATAAATTAGCTACTAAACTAAAAACAAAGCAAAGTGGCTGCAAGCGACTGGTGTTGCTCTCCAGAGGGGGAGGAGGAGATTGGGGGGGATTTGTTGCTCGCTTGTTGTTTGGGCAATGAATGGGGAGAAAAAAGAAGCCCAGCTGCAATGAAATTATATACAAATGCAGGGCGCGTGCAGGCATAGAATCACACACACACACACACACACACACAGCATGCATATAAAATTGTAAAAAATGCTTAACGGTGGATGTGCGGCAGCTGGAGAAGAGGTCGGAGTTGGTTGGAGCTCTGTGCATTTGTTGGTTGCGCCTGGCAACACATTTGCACATATATCACTATAAAAGTAAAAATAAAAAAACAAAAAACAACAAAAAATGCACATTAACAAAAATTAAGCAAATTATATCTAGTAACCTACACAGCTAAAAAAAATTCTTAAATATATATATATTAAATTGCAAAACATATTGTTTAAGCTGAAAGAAAGCAGCCAGAGTGCTCTAGTCGAGAGTGCTCAACAAAAATCAAGTCAGAAAATACCGCAAATTATTGCGCTTGCTGCTGCTATTTCATTTGGTAATTAGGAAATTAGGAAAAATCGATTTTCTTTTCATCCATTTTATGTCTGATAATTATAAAAGTCGATTTGCATCTAAGGATTATTACGTCTGTGTAAATGATATAACAATTGATAGTCTTTAAACTTGTGTGTTTTTCATTGTTATCGGTAATCGATTGGGGGAAAAAAAAAACCGATTTTCTTGCTTGTTTCTTATACGAATGATAAGCTTTCGACTGAGCGTATTGTATGCAAAGGCAGAACTTTTGCCCAACTTTATGAAAACCTTTTTCCTATTTTCATTTCATAAAAGGTTTTCCCGTTTGCAAACAGTGTTTTCAATGCTGTTTGCTGCCCGCCCGTAGCTATGGGAAAAATAATATATTCCGACTTGCATATTAACAAGCACTGAGAATTGGAGCTAAACAGCGCTCATTATGCGGCTTCAATGTGCATCTATTTAAATTAAAATGCTGCTTTTTGTTTTCTTTTTTCTTTACTTTTTCCCTCTCTCTTCGCATTTTTTTATGTTTTTTTTGTTTTGCGCTAAAGAACCGAAATTGCCACATACAAAACACGCATTTGTTGTTGCTGTTGTTGTTGTTGTCGGTCTGCCACTTGAGTGATTTTCAATATGAAAATGCATGCGAAAGAGGGAGCTGACAGACAGAACAGACAGGCGGACAATTGGGGGGATGGATGTTGGGGGCTTATTGGGGAAGTGTAACAACTGCATGCTTCGCTGAATTCGAGTGGAGCGGCAACAACAGCAGCGACTGCAACTGCAACAGCGGCAACATTATGTGGCAACAAAAGACAGCAAACAGCAGCAATGTACTCTGCGGCTTTTACACCATGTGTGTGTGTGTGTGTGTCTGTATGTGTATATAATAACATGTCTGTCTATATGTGGCAGCCTATTTAATTGCTGGCAATAGGCCCTTTGTATTCCGCAATTCGTGTAATGTTTTAAACAGATAGCTTATGCCAAAAGCATTTTTTTCATTTTTTACCCTTTTTTCCTCATTCTAATTTTGTATACACATGCAACATAATGTGGCAGGGTCTATTCATTTAAAATTCAACGTTGTGTGATATATGAATATGAATACTAGTGAATGCTTGATGCCAGACTAATAAAACTGAATGAAAAATTGCAACGTTTTCCGTCATGAAGGGTGGCTCTATCAATATATTCGGTCGCGAGAGCCCGACTTAAATGCCAGATCTTAATAATAGTTTTACAGTTGTTACATAACTCCATCAATCAATCAATCAATTGGAAGGCTATGTCGGAACATCACTGTCTTTTATTGCTATCATTAATCGATTTTTATTCGATATTCGCGAATCATGGACACTTATCGATAAATTTAAATCAACTTAATCTGCTTGTGGCAAATGGCAAGTTCTCACATACTTTTCCATAACTCGATTGTTGAACTACTCCTATACATATGTATATATAAACTTGGAATGGCTTATCCAATATTATACGTTGTAGGTCATTTCTTTTTAACAAACAAAACTAATTAAAAGTCTTGTTCAGTTAAATGTAAATATGCATTTGGGCAGCAATTAGACAAGATTCAAGCTTTTTCTGTATAAATACGCAAATACTCGTAAATTCATAAGCAAGAATACTAAAACAAATAAAAAAGCAGGCGAGGAGAGTGAAGGCTGTGGCTGTGCCTGTGGCTGGCGGGGAGGGAGGTCAGTTTTACGAAATGCTGAGCGTAGCAATTTGTATGTGCATAACAAAATAAACAAAACCATTTCTGATTTCATATTTATGACTAGTCCTGAAAAATATTCAAATTGATGCAGCAGTCATAATTGGATTTCCAAACACAAGACTCAGTCACACACACACACACTCTCACATACACAAGTAACAATTATAAAATTTAAACTCTTTTTTGTGATGCTCAGTCAAGAGATAAATTTGATTATTTATTTAAAAGCCTGCTTTCATCTTTGCAGTTTGTTTATTATTTTATTATTATTATTTTTCCACATCTGTATTATTTTCCATTTTAAACTGGGATCATATATGAAATGTCAATTTTGACTTTTGTGGCAAAAACTCAAGGTTTATTCAATAAAATTTTGTTTGATTTTTAAACGAAATCTGAATTTCTTTCAAAGTGTATTTTTTATATGTTTTTTATTTTGTATCTTTTTATGAGCAATGATGTCAAAAGTCTTCAATTATATTAATTATATTATTAATTAACTCGTATATAAAATCCATAATACCTGAGTTCAAACGAAATTGTTTAATTAATGCATTTTAATGTCTATTTAAAATCAAGAATCATTCATTCATTAAATAGTACTTAAAATGATTTAAATAAAATAATTGCAAACATATTCTGGAAGAAACTTGAATTGCAAACACAAAGTTTTTCTGTGAGTGTGTGTGTGTGTGTTGGTGTTGGTGTTGTCGTTGTTGTTGTTGTTGTTCTTGTTTTTGAGTTGATCTCCTTTTGGTGTGCACTGCCTTAAGCCAAGTGGCATCTTTAACTCATCTCGTATCATCCCAACTCCCCTGTCAGCCTTGAGTTGCAAGACCCTTGGTGCAACATTCTGCACACGCACTTGACTTGCAAATGGTTTTTTTCTATCTGCTGTTGCTGCTGCTGCTACAGATGCATCTCTCTGCTCTGCATTGCTAAGTAGCAGTAAGCTTAATTAAATTAAATGTACACACATACACACACACACTCACACACAAACACACACACACACACATACACACTCAGAGTGAGAGAAATACTCTTATGAATAGACATTAGGTATGCGTTAAAATTTAAGTGGCTTACACGAGCGTGTCATGTATACACACTTGAGCCAGAGCAGGGGCTTGGGGTGGTGCGGGGGAGAGGCGTTACCACGCCTTGTTTGCCACTTTTGCATATGTATGACATAATTAGTGCTGTAATAAAACCAGCACACACAAACCCACTTATAGAGGCACTTCTATCTCAAATGTGTGCAAAAAGCTAAAAAGTCGCAGAGAAAATTTTTTCTTTTTTGTTTTTCGCTCATTTGAAATGTTAATAAGATACCGTCATCATCATCATCATCCTCAACATCAACATCATTATCATCATTTACATGTACATGCATATATAGCTTTTTCGTCTAGAGTATTCTTTAGGAAACTTTTTTTGCATATATTTCACGCTTCTTTATTTTGATTCTCTCGTTACAGTAAATTACTTGAAAATACATTAAAAATGTACAAAAAGCTGCAGTAAACAAAAAAAAAAAAAAACAAAAAACACAAACAAACAGCCCAAACAAACAAAAAAAGAGAGGAAAAAGGTTACTGGCAAAAAATAAGGTGAGTTAAAATAAATATTATTTATGTTGCAGCTGCTGCTCCGGCTTATTAATATAAATGGAGAAAAAAAGAAGTTAATTAATATGGGTTAAGCAAATAAAAAATGAATATGTTTTTTTTTGTTTCAAACCTTGTTTGCAAATTTCTGTGGCTTGTTTGTTAATTCGACTGAAAAGTAAATATGCTATTTATTGAAACTAAATAAATAAAATGCGCGAATATAATAAATGACAATAATCCTGGGCACCAAAAACAAACAACAAAAAGTTGGCTACACTAAAAATATTTAATAAAATCAAATATAGTGGCGAATTTAAATTTATTTTATAAATAAATATGTTACATGCCTGCTTTTAAGCTTGTCCACTTATAAATTATTGTTAAATGTATTACATTTATTTTCATTTTTCAAATTTGTTTTTAAGCCCAACTCTTAATTTTTGAAAACACTGAAAACAGTGTATAAAAATGTGCAAACGACATATTCAAATATAAATTACGCAATGTAAGCCCTAAAGACCTCATAACTTTTATCACTCACTGTCACGCACGCAAACACACACACACACAAATGTATATTTGAATATAGAGAATAGTTTTTCATATTGTATTTTTCATACACAAAAAGAAAAAACAGATACTGTTCCCCCATTTTGTGCTTTGTTTATATTTGCAGGGCGTATGTGTATGTATTTGCATGTATGTGCTTTTAATGTGTGTCTGTGTCTGTGTGTGTCTGTACGTGTGTGTGTGTGTGTGTGTGTGTATAATGTGTATGCTTGTGGGTGCGAAACAAAATGCATGAGCACAAATATTATTCTTACCCCTTCGCTGCAATTGCGAGATAAACTTGCACAACAATTTGTATTCTTTGGCAGAGTCCTGTGGCAAGCAACAGCAGAATGTGTTTTGCGTGTGTATGTGTGTGCAACTCGTAACTGAAACCATACACACACACTTACACTCAATTACACACACTCACACACACACCCACAAATACAATGCGAAACAAGAAATAAAAATAAAATGACTTCACTACTAGACAAATTATGCGTCAAATGCGATCCTGTGGCTCAAAGAGCTAAAGAATTTAATTAAATTTTGCACAGAGGTCAACACAAACAACTAAAAATACTTGAGCACCTAAGTGATAGACTAACACTTACCCTGGGAACATCATCAGAGTATTCTTGATGTTCTACAAATAAATCATTTATCAGTTCTTGAGTTAGTTTAAAAATTATGTTCTGAGTGATGAATTCTTCTTATGAACCCTGATTTTAAATGATCTTTTGAAATGCACTTCTTGCGGCGACCAACTGCAATCACTTTATATGCCAAAGTTGTGTGTGTGTGTGATTGTGTGTGTGTTAAAATATCTGTGGTTCGGTGATGAACGAGTACTTAATTGAATTTCACAACAGAAGTCGCTGATGTGGCTGATGTTAAATGATATTCTCAATTTAATATATATAATTGAAATTAGGCTTCAATTAATCTGAATAGTGTTGGAGTTAACCGAAAGAGGTGTGGTTTTTGAATGACTTGAGAGAGTAAAGAGAGATTGAGGAAGAAGAGTGAAGTGAGTTGTTGGGAGTGAAATCGTGCAAGTTGCTTGCTTAATGTGGAATGAATCCTGTCCAAGGCAAGGATCTCTGTTAAAGGACTATTGTATAGAATTTGACTGGAACTCACGAAGATGACAAGCAAACAAATGGTATTTGAGTGAGTTCGAATTGACCACGCATTGTGTATTTGTAGGCATTTGTGTGTTTCCAATAAGCTGAAAACAGACGGCATTCTTCAACTTCAATTTCGTTGTTTGTGTCTTTCATTTGTGGCAAACCCAATGCCAAGTTTCGCATCGAATTTCGAGTGTATTCAATGCGTTCATTCATTCAAAGTGCTTAGTTTGGAACACAAATGTGGGTTTTGCAATCTATTAATTCACATTTTGAGATCCATACTACATAATGAAGTCTATCCCATTCTTATGCATGCTGCATGCAACTCCACTTCCAATGCACAGTTATTTTTTGAAATGGAATTAATGATTGGAAGTGCAATTTCAATTTCAGCGAGTATTATTTGATTTTTCGCACACGTTTAAATAATGATTTGCATTATTTGCTTATGGACAATAAAATGTGAATTTCAACGTTGTACGCTACATTAAAACCTACTGATACATGTCTAGTTGCACAGCAGCCATATCGCATGCTGGTCCAATAAATAATATCATTTAGTTGGAGCAGGACAATTCTGGGGCCAGGACGATGAGCGGAAATACGCCGACGGGCAATCATTCAAAAATTACAAACAAGCGACTGCAATTAAAATTAAAAATTAACTAAATATTTTCGATCAAATATGCGTGTGCACTCACGCACACTCACACACACACACACACACACACACACACAGATGCACAGAATTAACACCCTGGCATTTGGGACAGCAGCTTCAACGACTCATTAAATTTACATTTGCATATGAAATGATTCCAACACGCAACAGTGACTAGCCCTACAACCCACACACACACACATGCGCCCACACACACACCCCTCACACAACAACTAATTAATGCAGCTGTTGTTGATGTTGTTGTTGGTGTTACAGGAGCAAGGCTGAGCCCTGCAACTGAAATGTTTAGCTGTGTGTGGGTGTGTTTAATGCATTTTATTATGCATTATGCGTATTTACCATACAAAATATAGATAAAATAATTGTCTACACAGGAAAAAAAAAATGATTTCAAATTCATTCTCAATTGTTGATGTGCATTTAAATTTCAGAAAACTAGCAAAATATTCGAAGTGAGACTTAAAAACTGAGAAAAAAAAAATATTGTTCTCTCAAACATATTCCTGACTTGGAATATTTAACTTGACGTTTTGTATTGTCATTTTCTCTCTCTGTACACATGTATAAGTTTTTTTGGCTGTCACATGTGTCGTTCGCAGCAGCTAAGCATGCAACATGACTACCAACATTTTGTGGCAACCAATTAGGCCAAATTGTGTGCTGTTCTATATGTATATGCACATGCACATGCATATATATACATATATATGCATATATCCCGATGTGCATGTGATTATGACGTTATTGCATATTATTTTATTTCTTTTTTTTACATAAACATTAAAATGTAATTAAAAGGCCATTGCCTGATGGGTGCATGGTAATGTAGCCGAGGCTGTGGCGCGTTGTTCAATTTGCATACATTTGATATATTTGTTGGCTATTTAATTTCATCTATTATTTTGCAAAATATTTTGTATACTTAACTCTTAAATATGTCAAAAGCAAATATTTAAATAATAAATTTTAAATTGCTGCATTTTAAATTGAACTTCGATCAAATTTGGCTGATTCGCTTTTGCAATATTTTGTTTTCAAATATTGTGAAGGACTTTTATAGCTCTTCTTTTTTTATGACCCCACCGCCCACCCCACCCCCCTTTTTTTGGCCTTGCATAATTTTCAGCGCAGCTTTCACGCTTTTCCATTTGTCGATGTGGGAATGTTACACATGTTTTTTGTGGTATTCAATTTCGTTTTATTCTGCAACACCATTTTTAAAAGGCTCTTAAAAATTGTAGCTGCGACTTTGTGCATGCAATTTTTAGCTTACATTTATTCGCTCGCTCTCTCTTTCTCTCCCTTCTTCTCTCTCTTTGCCTCTCTTTCACTCGCATGAATCATCAGGACTCGTCAATGCACATTTTCATTGCATTGAAAATTGCTGTGTGTCGCATAAAGTGCACTTTACGAATTTTCGCATTTTTATGACAACATTTCAGCATTTCATTTGAGCCCAAAGGCCATATAACACTCCTCCCCCCCCCCCTGGTCGCCTGCTCCTCGTCCACACTTTGAGGGTTATGTAACTTCTTTTTATTCACTTTCTTTTATTTTTGTACTTTGATTTAATGGCTATTAAAATAAAGAGAAGGAGCGACAGAGAGAGAGAGAGAGAGAGCGAAAGAGAGAGAGGCAGCGGAAAGTGCGTGACATATAAAAAGAATCACAATGTACGCTGTGAATTTCAATAAGCATCGCGCACAGTGCGTATACACAATGTCAACTGCTGGGCCAAGGCAATTTTTAAAGTTTATTGGCTTCGTTTAGTATTCGAAATACCCTTGCTGAGTAATATTGTGCTGAACTTACATTCCATACATTCTTGTTCAAACTCAACTTTCCTCTTTACCAAAACCCCATAAGGGATATATGTATATATTCTTGATCAGGATCAACAGCACGATCAAATCGATTTCTGGGATTATACGAGCTAAAGAAACTTAATTTGAAAATATAAATAAGGTTTACTTCCATTTATTTAACAGCCTTCTTTGAATCTAATACATAATATCGATAAAAATCGATTAGCGATAGCAATAAAATCTAAAATGTATACACATTATCGTGACATTATATTGATCACTGTACATCTACGACTTGTACGTTTATGGTTAGGTTTCAAGCTATGTGCAGGGTATCTGCTAGTCGAGCACTCTCGTCTGCAGACTTCGTACTTGCTTTATTTTTCAACTGTTTTGAAGCTGTGGCGAGTTGGCCGCTTAAATTAATGGCAATTGAAACATGAAACTGCGACCCCAAAAAAGTAGGCAACGATTTTTGATTTATTTCTTAGCATGCCTATGCGTATGTGTGTGTGTGTGTATGAGTGTGTGTGCCTTTGTGTGTGCGAATGTGTGTGTGCGTGTGTGTGTGTCAGCCATTTATGCATATAAACACATAAATTGAAATGAAGTGCCGGCCACTTTTGTGCACATTTCAGAGATTTTAATCTTTATTTATCGCCACTGCATTGTCCGCTGGAGCCAGCGGTGCCAACTGCGACGATATGTTAAGCAGCTACTGTCTCCCCCACACTCCACCACCAACCCAGTCCCCTCGCCGTGCATTGCTTAATGTTAATATCTTTGCATAAATGCTTTACGCATATTTGAACACATATTTCTTTTACAGCTGATAGCCGAACCAGTGGCATATTTATGCAATTTTAATGCACAAACAATACAAAATGTATTTGTTAAGCAAAAGGCAGCATTTTTCGGCTCTTAAACAAAACAAATGCTTAAAATTCGTGTTTCCTTTTTTTCTGTTTTTTTTCTGTTTTTTTTTTTTGCTATTTTTGTAATTTCCATTGATTTTGAACGGCTGACGCGAAAAAAAAATCGACAAATGTTTCGCTACTGTTTGTTTGGTGGTGTTGCTACAATATAAATAGCCGGAAGCGGTGGCTGTCATGTTTTTGCATGAGTATGCGTGTGTGTGCAAGTGTGTGCGTGTGTGCAAGTGTGTGTGTGTGTGTGTGTGCGTGTGTGTATTACGTGTGTAACAGACAGTCGCTTACACATCCGCCGCAGGGCGCAATCAGCGCAAATATGCACATAAAATCCAAGGGAACACATAAATAATCCATTATATTGGCATTTAAAATATTTATCGTGAATGCGAGTCAAAGCCAAACAATCGATATGCGGCAACTGATAAACTTTAGATACCCCTTAATGTGTACACTTGCCTAAAGAAAAATTAAATTAAAGCATACACATTTTACTAAGCCTAAAAAATAATTTGTCATATTTATTCAATTTTATTGATTAGTAAGATAAACTGACAACTGTTGGTAACATTTTGACAGAAATTAAGTATTTAATTAGATAGAGAGATAGTTAGATAGACATCTAGAGAGATAGAGATACAAAAAGATATAGATGGATAGATAGATTTATACAGAGTTGAAAGGGTAGACAAATAAGTGGATACATAAGTATTCAATGTTAGAAGGATAAATAATTAATGATGAATAGATAAATATAGAGATTGATTGAAACATAGGGAGTTCGAAATATATAGATAGGTAATAATTGACTGATGGATTTTTAATAAAGTTGAAAGAGCGAGCATAATGTATTTATCTTGTTCCTTAGGGCCATTAAATATGTTCTTGTTCAAAGAAAAAAATGCTTTGACAAATTAATGAAGTTGGTTAAAAACACTTTGTTTGTACTTTCTTGCTCACCAGATAGATGTATAGATATATAAGGAGAGAGAAATGTTATTTAGATATTCTTGCCTGAGATTGTTTTAATATTAATGAAAAAGTGGAATATACACTGATGTAGTTGTGATATTTGTGTTGATCGCTTTATTAACTTAAACTTAATCAGCCAAAAATTACAATTTTCGACCTGCGATTAGTTGTCTTGTGGCCAAAACGTTCAGTTTCCTGGCAACTCTATTTATCTTTGGCTAGTTTCAGTTCCAGCCTACTTGAATACAATTGAAAATAGCCCAAAAGTATTTGCAGGGTACACACATGCATTGTAAGCTGCTTTTGTTGTGCCCTTTGATTGACTGTGTAAGCTGAACCATTTATAGCAATTCGGAGCAGTAAGTGCGGGCTTAATAGAATTTAAGCTGCCAACGAGGCAATAAAATTGCAATTGTCGATTGGCAATTGCCCAAAAAACACTAATGGCCCTTAGCAGCTGCCCAAAAACTGTGAGGCCATTACATGCTTACCAACTTAGCAGGCCAATATTATGACCGATGGATACCACTTAACTAGCTACTTGCTACTTGATACTTGCAACAACAACAAACACGAGCAGAATGGGAAGCATGCAAGTCGTGTGCATTTATAAATAACAAGCGCAACAAAATGCGCACAATTAGCGCTATAAATGGTGCCCCGAGACTGCGACTCTCAAGGAAGAAGAAAAGGAAGCAGAGATGCTGCTGCTGTTGCTTCTGCTGCTGCTGCAGTTGCAAACAAAACCATTTATGGGTCCCTATGCCTGAGCACAGAACGCAAAACTTTAAACGTGACTCACATTTCAACAAAACTAAGAACTGGCTGTCTACTTATATATAAGTATATGTATGTATGTATGCATGTATGTATGTATGTATCTGTGTTGCACTGAACAATAAGCAAAGAGTGAGAGCTGTGGGGCCGCGAATTAAACAGCATGCAACTCGTGTAATAAAACAAAGCGCAAATTATAAGGGCCGGACAATGGACAATAATAGCTCAGGCAATATTTACAGACAAACGGAAGCAATGAGCATGTTGTGGCACGAGAGTTACCCTGTAAAATTATTTTCACTTTTCACATTTTAATTTAATTTGCAAATTCAAGTTTGAATTTTTGTAAATCATTTTTAAAACTGTGTTTAGACCACATTAAATAAAACAATGAAAAATTAAACAAATTTCAAATTTTATCCTTGCAATATTTAAGAATTTATTTACATAAATAGAAAAAAAGACATCTTATTAAATCAAGTACAAAATCAATTCAAAAATGTTGCAAAACATATTAATTATTCAATTAAGAATTTACATTTTTGTTCAAGCAGATATTCTAGATGATATTATTGTAAGACTTGGAGTAATTGAGTACTACGAATAAGAAATAAATATTTCAATCGAAGTAAAAAAAAGAATAAAAATTCCAATTCCATCTCAATAATACAAAAATATTACATATATATGTAATATATTTTTTCGTCTGGTTGAATACTTCAATATACCCGTTTGCTTATTTATGCTTACAGGGCATACAATAAGCTAGAATAAACAGAACTCACGAAAGCATAAAAATGCGCCGAGTTACGCACTGAGGCAGCTGAGTGCGCAATGCGCAGCGTTCAGTGTTCAGTGTCCAAATGCTGTTTGTGTTGGCCACGATGAAAATTAAGTAGTTGTAGAACCAGTCCCTGAAGATTGAAGACGACAGCGGCGAGTGCGCCGAGTGCGCCCAAAGGCGGCAATCGCAAAAGTCGTCATCATCGTCATCGTCAACGTTGTCATCGTCTTGGACTGTTTGTGGCACTCGTAATTGAAGTGTACGCGCTTTGCGTTGCAGTGCGGCGCGGTGCGGTGCGGTTGTGATTGCCCCTTGGCAATCAGGGCCAAGTTAAGTTGGCTTTAACGCTGGCCAGCACCAACATCTTGGGCAGGTTGGCAATATGCTGTATTATTTACAATAAGCGCACTCTCAAGAGCAACGGCTACACTTGCATAATAAACTGTTCAAGCCAATGGGCGACATTTTCATTTGGCCACTAGATGGACGGACAGACAGACACGTAGACAGACAGAGGCTCTGTCCTTCTCCCTCTCCCTCTATCGCTCCCCTCTCCATTATCCACTATGCAGGTATATTATTTTATTTCTATTTCTGTAATGCTGCTGCCCAGTTTCAGTTGCAAGTTGTTTATTTATGTGAACGACTCTGCGTGTGTGTGCGTGCGTGTGTGTGTGTGTGTTGTAGTTGCACATAAATTTACGAGCGTTAAGCTGCTTACGTGGAGCGGAGTTAAGTTGAGTTGATAAGCAAAGGGGAATAATGTTCTTCAACTGGGAGTGGTTGGTGGCATAAATAGAGATAAAATGAGTGAGCACAGCTGACGAGGATTTCCTGCAGTGATGCCAAAGTCTGCTAGAAGAGTTGAATTAAAACCAGCAAAGCTGTACTGAAACAAAGCTGAGAGATTGTTTAATATAAATAAAACTACTTTGCGTGCATCTTCACGGGGACGAATAGATTTAGAATAAGAAGATGCAAACTAAGCTAGCTATAATCAGTAGCTTTGCCAATTTCTAAGAGTCATCCTCATGCCCCATCATGTTCACAGAAAGAGTTTGTTATCAGGTCAAACAAATTAGGAAATCTCAACCAGACAAAGAATCTTCAGGTTCATAATATAAAATTGAGCTAATGGATGAGCCATAAGCTCAGAAGTCGCAGTGCTTGCAACTTCCACATAAGCAGAGTGCGAGCAGAAGCAAATTGCATGTCGAGTTTTGAAAACCGTTTTCTCTTTAAATTATCATAGAATAGACATTGCAAAATATATATATATATTTATTATATTATCGATGAAAAATATTGTTCATCGACCATGAGCCAACAATCAATAAGTTGAAATTGGCTTTTTCAAAGTTGCAAACACCAACTAAAAATTATTCTAATAAAAAGTAGCTCAAGCAGCAAGATGAAACTTGGATAAAAGCGAAACTTTGGCTGCACTTGATAACCGAGTGGTTTCCCGTTACCTGGAAACCAGGAAACCAATGTTTGTTGAATGTTTGTTGGCAATTTTTGCCGCCAGAAACTTAACAGGGGGGTGTGCGGGGGGGAGTAATACCAACAAACAGGACAATCCTAGGTAGTGCGTGAACAGGAAGCACCAAGGATAAGCTTGTTGAGAATGAAATTGAGGCGAGTTGAATTGATGGGATGGGTTCTCTGACCGCAAATTGTGCCCATTTAAGTGACTGAGTAAATAACAAGGCTGACATTCTGGCATCGTCAGCGAATTTGGTCAAAACTCGACCACAATGCGGCGGACAAGTTGGAGTCGTACTAGTTGGTAGTGGTGGTAATAATAATAAAAACATCATGGCATGAGACACAACAATGACCGAACCATTAAACTTGAATGCGTCACGCACACACACTCACACACACGCCACAAAAATGTGTGTCTCTTCCGCTAACCCCTCACTTCCTTTTCCTCTGTTCCCCTTATTAGTTTCAGGCTCAACAAGTTCTTTCACTTGGCTCTGAGGCACGAGCGCATTATGCAAAAAGTTTGCACAAACTTGTATATATATATGGATATATATGGACGACAACATGATTAACAGACAAATGACATTACAAAGCCTTTCACTAGCCGACTGCTTCTCTCTCTCTCTCTCTCTCTCCGTCTCCGTCTCCGTCTTCAACTCTTGCTCTTTCTGTCTCAGTGAGTGCCCTTTCTCTTAAGCCAGATAGACAATGCGCTTGCTTTCAGGCATACGCAAATCAGGTCTTAACCCCATTTTTCTTGCATCTGCTTAGCCTCCGCCAAGTTGCATGCAACTTGAACTTTTGCTGCCCCGCTGTCTTCAAGCTTTTCAGCGCATGTCTTACTTTTCACTCTCTGCCTCTGCTTGCAACTGCAACTGCAGCTGCAGCTGCTGCTGGTTAAAGTAATGAGTGGCGTCTGTGAGGGCATCTCTTGGATTTGGCGCTGCCTCTTTGAAGTTGGCTTTGGCTTTGGCTTTGCACAGCTCATTAGATGCCTCCTCCTCCCCCACCTGCCCCCGCCCAAGCAACTTGACTGCAGCCAGTTCTCATTAACAAACAGCGCAAATGAGTAAAATGAAAAACTAAAATAAATTATGCATAATGGGATTAACTATTTCATACCCTTTTTTATCTAATGTATCTGAGATGTCAACTAATATCATAAGTTGCCAAAGAAAAATACAAAAAAAAATTAATTAAATTAAATTGAAATAAAGTTATAAAATATAAGATATATTTTAAAGATTTCTGGAGAAAATACTTCAACATTTGATGCATGTGTTGGATAAATCATGCACAACATCATTTACTATCTGAATCACTTATGCTACCCGATATGACTGCTGAACAGAGTATCTCACTCAACACACAAGCCTGCAGTCTCGTAAAAAATACAAACTGAAAAGACCCTGCAAAATGTAATGAGAATTACGTTGGAGAACCCTGCGCAAGGTGAAGACGATCTCCCCATCTCGGTTCCACTTGAACGCTTTGCCCAACCGCAGCAAAAGTTGCTATGCAATTTGCACTCGGACTCGGAGGCGTTATAGCGTAATCAGACTGTAGTTATTTTTAGTCATGTTTTGCCTGCAAGACTCCGATTGCAGCCATTGCAGACGGAGCAGCCAAAGGCTCTCAAGACTCAAGTCAATATTGAAGGTTTGCTTGCACCCTTGCATGGAATTAATAAGCCAGCCTGCTCTACACACGCCCACTGCCATAAGCATTACTCTACATACATATTTATTTATCTATATATAGTTAAGAGCAGCTTAAATATCTTTCATCTTCACGTAGTTAGCAACCATTTGGCCAATTGGCTTTTCCCCGGCGAAAATTTCACAATTTGCTGCAAAGAGTGATTAACTTCCGTTGTTTAATGAACTTGATATTTGTATAATAGGCCTTATAGTTAAGTAAGAGTTGATGAAGACAGATTAAATTAATATTGAGGCATTCTTCAAGTTATGCAAATATTTAATTGTTTCGACTAATGTGCCAAAAAATATGACTGAACACATTCATGTTGTCATAAAACATATTTAAAATTTATTTAAATTTAAATTAACAATTTATCGTCTACAAATTTATCTAGAATTTATTTATACGAGGTGTAAAATCTAAATTTTGATAGATATATTTTCATAAACCATATGAATTTAGATCTAAGATAATTTTCTGATATTTAAAATAGATGTATCCATAAGATAATTATATATACTCTAAGTTGCGTAGAAATTTTGACTATGAAATTGAAATCGGATAACTTGTCAGCAATATTGTAGCTTCTGAGCTACTTTTTAGCTTATACTAGTCGAGATATATGCGATGGCGATTATTTGTGTTATTGTCCATGTAGCAATATATTTTTAAGTATCGTAAAACTGTTTACAGTTTATCCCCGCTCCACCTTAAAACTCTCAATGTTGCAACATTTTGTGCAACCCATTTGTGCTCAAGTTGCAGCATTTGCGAACTGAAGCAATGTTATATTCAGTTTATTTGTTTATCGTTGCTGTTCGTGTAACGCCTTTCAATATAAGTTGTTACATTTGTATCTACCCCTTAACCGCTGCCCCTTGCCCCCTGCCCCTGCCCCCTGACCCTGGAGCAATCGCTTTCCGAGTATTTGCCAATATCGAGAGTTGCAACGCTGCCCCATGCCCGATGTGGAAAGCAATAAGCAATACAGCCGCATGTTTACTTAGGGCTTCAGCTGGCAATGCGAATGTACTCTCGTACAAGTACTTATGCCTCTCAACCTCCCTGGCCCACCTCATAGCCCCTTTTGAGGAAACTGGGCTGTATCGCTGTATACAAACGTGTCCCAGCTTCCAGTTTGGCACTTCTGTGTACACGACATGTGTGTGTGTGTGTGTGTGTGTGGGTGGGTGTGTGTTTGCAGGAGAAACGTTGTAAACCATAAACATTGGCTCACAACTTTGCCAAAAAGTTGCCAAGTATTGAAATCTCTTGCCACACACACAAGAACATTTTATAGTACAGCTATAAGATACAAAACCACAAACCAGGCAAAAGGACAGTTGGACAGCAAACTAGAAGTTGAAACTGCCACGCGTCTGTGAGGCCAATTCTACACTCAAAGAAATGCGAATGGTCGAAAATCCGTGATCAGAGCACGAAATTCGGATTTGATGAACATTTTTCGATTTCCTAATGTAAAACTTTGTTGATAACTCTGATTTTCAAGCAGATTTAAGATTATTGATTCTATATTTAAGTACTCAAGTTCATAAATCAATCAATTTTATTTTATTAAATGAAAACGTAAGCAGTTTAAATTAGAAATGCAAGTTCTTAAAACAAAAACTAGGAAGTTTTACACTTATTCTAAGTAAAGGCATGCTTATTATGAGTACTTTGCACTTGAGTCTAGAATTTTGTGCCTACTTATGTGAGGAACACGGTCAATTTTGAAATCTAGAAGGATTAATACTTAATGCTTAAGTTAGTAATTGCGATCCGAGCAGCTTTTTCTTGAAGTGTATGTGTGTGCGAGTGTGTGTAAGTGTCTGTTAGAACTTCGACAAGTGTTTTATTGTATTGTAGTTTGCTCGAAATTTTTAATAAGAAATTATTAAAGTTGTAGTTTATTTCATGGGTGTTGTTGTTGTCGTTGCTTTTTAATTTTAGCTCAGCAACAGCAGCAGATGAATGTGTGTGCCTGCCTGTGTGTGTGTTTGTGTGTAGGTGTGGCAACAACAACGTTTTCAACAAGCTGCACAGCAATTGTGGTAATTAGTCAACTTGATTGATGAATGCGTTTGCGTTCCACTTCTGCTGGCCGCCTCACAAATTTTCTGTAGCATACTTATTTGGATGAGTTTTGAGGAGACGGAAGGCAACGCGGAGAACATGGGGCGGGTGCTGTTGCGGGGGGGGTGGGCAAACGACATGACAAGAAATTGGAAAATTGGAAAAGTCAGTGGAGCGCGTCGCGTCACTCACAGAAATGGAAATGTCATCGTCATTAAAAAACGACGACGGGCATTAAAACACTTTGCCTTAATCCTTAACTGAGGCAGGCTTTAACAAATTTAAGCATTAAATGCTTTGCTTTTGTTGTTGTTTGGGCTTTTATTATTGTTGATGTTGTCGCTGTTGTTGTTGTTATTGCTGTGGAATACCCTGCAGCCGTTAAATGAAGTCTCTTTCAAAGGTAGATGAAAGAATACAGCATCCAAAAGCGAGCAGAGCTTCGAATTGTAGACTGAACCCACAAAAAATGAATTAAAGGGTGTATTCAAGTTGTGTAAGTTCGTCATGTGCACAAGAATGCAAGTGAGATTCCTTAAAGTATATGTATTCCGATCTCAGAGAATAAAAGAGTTACAAACTCAAAATTCGAAAAATCATTTTATCGATAACTCTCCTCATTTCGCGAATCTTTACTGATAGATACTATAAATTCCGGATGGTAATAAAAACTACATTTTTCAAATTGACGCCTTTTCACAGACTTTTCCTATAATTTGTATGGAAACTAAAGGCGAAGTGAGCTGCTGAAAAAATCAAAGAACTATATTTAAAATCTTATATAGATCTAGATTCAGCGAAATTGACATGTGGAAGCGAGATTCATCATGGGCAAACATTTCATAATGAGCGATTAATCCTTCCCATTTCCCATTCCACTCTCAGTAGTAATAAGTCAGCTATATTCCTTTAGTTGTAACTACAGGGTATCTGTTAGCTCGTTTACAAATTTAACATAGTTCCGTGTTCATAATAGATAAACATTTCATGATGATTTTCGAATGTTCCGAGTTTTTCGATTACAGGGTATCTGTTAGTCGTGTGGCTGCCCAACCTGTTCTCTTACTTATTTTGTATTGCTTGCAGTAATAAAGCGCACCGCAGGCATGCGAAAGCCAATTTTCAAAAGCGCGTTGTGGGCGGTGCGACTATTTAATAGCAGGCAGCACACACACAAACACACACACACACACACACACACACACACATATATATTTTACAACATAGATTGAAGTATTTTGCAGGGTTGAAAGAGGGAGCCGCAATAAAAATCCAAGTCTTGTTGTTGGCAACCTGCCGTCAACTGGCACGAACAGAGCAGAGCAGACACCCTGCCCTGCCCTGCCCTGCCCTGCCCCCTAAACTGAACTCAACCTAAACTTATTATACCTGTAATCCCCCGCTACCCCCTCCCACCCAACAGTTCGGTGCGGTTGTAATTTAGTGTGCCTAATGAATTTAGTACCGTTACATACCGGAAAAGAGAGCATGTGAGTGCAAAAATGCGCACTCTCTCTCCTAAGGAATGTGTCCTCGTGTGTGTGTGTGTGTGTGTGTGTGTATAAATATGTGAGAAATCTGCGCGTTGGCAAAACTTCGTTAACCTTTATTAACGACTCGGGGGAGAGGAGTGTGCTGGGGGGTTTGGGTTGCGAGGTTAGCGTCTAATTAAAACAGACAAATGCCGAGCAGTGAGAAAAGAGGAAGAAAGCGGTGTATGACTTTATAATTGTGTGCATGTGTGTGTATATGTGCGTGTGTGTGTGTGACGCTCAAAATTAACAATTATTTTTAATGGGCAAGCAGGATCAGAAAATGAGGTGCCGATGGCGGAGAAACTTCTTCCTTCCTCTTTCCTCTTGCCCATTTCCAGCTTAATTGCCAGCAATAAAGTAGGCTTTCAATTTTCTCTATAGGCACACAAGCACGCACACATACACACACACATACACACACACACGCACACACACCCACACACACAAGTTGCGCTTGGCTGAAACTCATTAAATATTTGTAAGGTTTGCTTTTTTGCTCATCTTGCTGCCAATTGGCTGAGCTAAAAACTTGTCAACAGCAATTCGCTTAGATTAGATTGCTGAGATGGCCAACAAGCCAACAAGCCAGAGCCAAACAAACACTTAAGCATATCAATGCCCGTGCAAAGCAGCAGCTCCTTTTGGCCATTGCAAGTTGGTTATTTACACGGTCAGCGTGGCATAAAACTTGAAAGTAATTTTCTTAAGTGAATATAAATGTTGAAAATCTTGTCAACAACAACATGTAAATATACAAGTATTACGCTCCAGTCGAAGGAGCTCGACTACGAGATACCCTCTAAAATATCTCTTTCTTATTCGATGTTAAATACATTTTTATTTATAATATGTCATATGCAGAAACTCGCGAAGCGAGGAGAGTTATCGATAACATTAAATAAACCTATATTATTTTATATATCAAAACTTAAGTTTCTACTTCTTAAAGTGTCTGAGATTGGTTTATTTATTGTATACTTTTGCACGACTTCATTATACTTATTTCAGCCATATTTAATGGATTCAGGGTATAACAACTAGCACAGCTACACAGAGAGAAACTGCTTTCTTATTATTTTTCCGACATAAATATTACTTTCTATTTATTTATTTAGATTAAATCAATGCCATTATTTTATTTGTTAGGCACGAATAAGTATCAAAAAATGCACACCTATTTTCTTGCTGTGTAGCTAGTGAGTTGGCAAGCATTGCAAGCGTTGCCTGTTTAGATAAGCCAAGCTAAATTTAAACGCCAAAACAGACCCTCGTGGCACAAGGCAGGCTGCAAGCAGAGTGGTAGTTGTCGTGATAGTTGTTGTTGTATGTATCCATTGCACGGTTAACTTGGCCGCCAACGGGCGAAAGTGCTTAAAGTTTTATGCGAAATTGAAGTTTGCCAAACAAATGGCTAAGAGGAGGAGCGGCTGCAGCAGCCGTTTACCTAGCTTCTGGCATAAATATCCACTCACACACACAAACAAACAAACACACACGTCCAAGTAACGGCAAAATCAGGTGTTGAGATTTAAATGGATTTCGGCACACGGCACACGACACTTGGGCATTGAACTTGGCTCCGCCCACTGTTGTCATGCTGTACATCGATTAGCAGACTCAATGAGTGCACCCAGCACCAACTCGCTATCAATGTTGGCTTACAGCAGCAATTGGCCAATGTTGCAAATCGTTAAACAGTATTTTGGGCTTTAGTTTAATACTTGGGCAAATAAATGTTTTGATGAGTGCTTGAGCAGGTGAGCGATGGGTAATAAAGTTGAAATGATTACTTAAGCCTCTGAAATTGGAAAGAAAGAAATGAGCTTTAAGCTTTAACTAAAATTCTTGTCAAAATTATTTGAGTGCAGCTTGCCTGAAGCAAAGCTCAATTAAAGCTGCTTCCCTAGAGTAAAAGAAGCAAAAGGTAGCCAGCCAAGCGCTGAAAATGCAATATCTATAATTATAATTGTTTACATTTGCCTGATGCCTCAGGCGAACGGGGCGGCAGTGCTGAAAATTACATCATTGTTGTCTTGTCGGCTAATTAAAGCCAAATGGCAAGTAAATTGTACATTTTTGTTCAGGAGCCTGCGGGCGATGTCTGCAAAGGCAAGCTGGAAAGTCACTGGAATTGGAAATCAAATTATAGCGCGCATAATTTAATTGCCTTATCAAAATTTCAGTCAAAAGCAGCTGTCAGAGCCAACAAATTTATGGCGCCCAAATGTGTGCAGCCTAAAAAACTGCCCCACTCCACTTCTCTGCTCTGCTCTGCTCACAACAACAAAAAAGAAAATCAGAAGCATACGAAAAGTTTTAATTGAATTCAATTCAAAAACTTGCCAGCCTCCGCCTAATGGCCACAATTAAAATGTCCCTTTTTCGAGTTCGAAATTCGCTTAAAGCTTTAAGCGACAGCATTCGATTCGAGTGCATGACAAATTCATTAAGTGCACAAAGTCCGTAAAGTGCACGGTGCCCACAACATTTGGGGAACCCAAAAAGTACGTAAATGAGAGAGGAGCGGACAGAGAAGTGGCAAAAAATAAAGGCCGGGAACATTTTACAACATTTAATACGCTGAATTCGAACGTAATTACGGCACACACAGCGTGGAGTAAAACGATAAAGCTGAATTCACCGTGTGCGGCCCACACGTGTTCACTGAAAGGATGTGAGTGGAGTCCTTTGAGGTGTGCCAAACTCATAATGCAACACTACTTTCACTGCGACGAGAGAGAGAGAGAGAGAGAGAGAGAGTGAGTGAGTGAGAGAAACTACACTTGCAAAATAAATTGAGCAATTTGTACGCAAATCAAGATAAATCAATGCTGAAAATGTTGGACCGGATATGCAAATTCCTATTTTCAGAATGTTTACATGAGGAGGAAAACTGTGGCGAGTGAAAATTAAATACTATTTTTATACTTTTTAGAAAAGGTGTGTCAAAAATGCCTTACCTCAAGTACAATCCAAAGTTATCCTCCTAGAATAAATAACGATAAATACAACCAGAAATCTGAGAAATATTTCTTATTTTGTTTTCATTAAAGTTAAGGTTTAAATCTTAACTTAATATTTATAATAATATTAGTCGAATAAATAAATAAGTAAACTGCTTAAAAAGCTGATGAAAGTGATTTAGCTCACTTATTATTATTATTATCTTGTTTATCTCTCTTGATATAAAACTGGGATAGTTTTACACTCATTTTAAGCAAGGGAATCCTTAATACCAGCAGCAGTTAACTGCAAAGTTAAGCCGCACTTTCCTCTCACTGCATGCTCTCCCTTCGCATGTGCACCGAACGGATCCTTTGTAACGCACATGAGTCCTTGTTTTTCTTACTTCGTTATTTAATTCCATTTTCCCGTCAGTTATTATTGGACGCATCATTTGCATCTGTCGCGCCCGTCATTCTATCCATCATATATCCCGCAATTAAAATGAAAATACTTCCTTTGGGCCTTTGCTTGCGTTCGAGTTGTGTTTTATGAACCTTTTCTCACCCACTTTCAGCTCTCCTCTCCCTTGGGGAAAAGGTGCTACTTAAAAGTTACCCATTAAAAAAGTTTTTTTTTTCAACTTTTTCCAAATGAAAACTCACTTTTAAGCAGTTTAAGTAATAACTTTGAATACCCTGAACCCCTTAAAAAGTGTGAAGAGGGTATAATGAAATCCTGCAGGCAGCAGGAATCATCAGGGATAAATATTCTTGATAAGCATCAACAATCGAGTCGATTTAGCCTTATTCATCTGCTCGAAAAAGCCAATGTCAAGGAATATTTGAGCATCGACAAGTTCATCTCATTGAACAAGCCGACAATGTATTTAAAAGCTGAGCTTAGGGTATCTGCTAGTCGAGTAGTCTCTTCCAACTTTTGTGTGGTCTATTGATTTAAAAATAGATTGAGAAAGAACCCGAAAATATTTTGCACACTCGAAAGTCACCAAAGTGTGGAGAATTTAATTATAGACATTGTCAAAGTGTCAGGTAAAATGAAAAATTGTTTAACGGTGCTATTTACAGACCAGAATATATAATTATGTATAATAATAAGAAATATAGGATACATCAGCATACATATTAAAAAAGGATAACTATGTTTATTTTTCAAACCAGGGAAGGGATTTTGAGAGTAGTTTTGTATTGATAATAACATTTCTAATGCCTTTCAGGCCATCCAAATAACCAATTATTATAGTTTGGCTTATTAGAAAATTTGATCTCTTTACTTGCAGTCACAAACGAGGACATCAACTGCGAACAGGATGCGTGGAGTAAGCGCAGCAGCGCCTTTGTCCTTGCTGCTGCTGGTGCTGGTTGTCCAGGCGCTCAACTGGCCGCTGGGCGAGGCACTCTTTGGTCGCGACGATTGTCGAGATCTAACCATATCGTCCTGCGAATGTGCGCCCTCGCTGTCAGAATATGAACTCAATTGTCCTGGCAACAGTTACAATCCCAAATTTAAGATTACCATCCGACCCGGCAGCACTGTGCAGATTGAATGCAATCTGACAGATGCCTCGGAATACACACAGATGCCCAAGCTGAGCATTGGCAGCATTAATATGGTGCAGATCAAGCGTTGTCCACTGCCCAATCACACACCCATCGCTGGCATCATGGACCATTTGGGCATTCGGGATACGAAAGTGCTCATCTTTGAGGGCAATGATCTGCACGTGAATCTCACACGGATGCACTTTGAGCGATTGCAGAATTTGCAGCGATTGCGATTTGCTGCCCGTCGTTTGCCCTACATTCCCGAGGATCTGTTGAGGGATATGCATCTGCTCAACTGGCTGGATATGCGTGCTGCCAATCTGGGAGCACTGCCCGCTCGCCTGCTCGCCAACACGGAGAATTTGCAGTTTCTCGAGTTGGGCAGCAACAATTTGAAGCAGCTGCCACGCGGCCTCTTTCACAATCTGCACAAGCTGTTGCATTTGAATTTGTGGAGCAATCAGCTGCACAATCTCAGCAAGCATGACTTTGAGGGCGCCACGTCGGTCAAGGATGTGGATCTGCATAACAATGGCATCGTTCAGCTCAAGCCGGATGTCTTTGCCCTGCTCACCAATGTGACGGAGATCAATTTGAATTCAAACAGTTTTCGCTCGCTGCCCGAGGGCCTCTTTGAGCACAATAAAATGTTGCAACAGGTCAAGTTGCAAAATAACCGCGTGCCTCTGGCCAACCTGCCCGCTCGCCTCTTTGCCAATCTGCCCGAGCTGCGCACCCTCTATTTGCGCTGTGAACTGGAAACACTCGCAGCGGATCTCATCGAGAACTCGACGGCCTTAACAGACATCTCGCTAATGGACAATCGGCTGAGCACACTGCCAGCCAAATTTTTGGAGCATCAGTTGAATCTGGTCAACTTGGATTTGCACAAGAATCGCTTGACTCATCTGCCAGATGGCATTTTTCATTATCTGGTCAAATTGGAGACGCTGAATCTAGCCGAAAATCAGCTAACAGAAATATCAAGGTAAGTTCAAAGCTTGAGCTGTGAGCGTATCTGATGAGTGTGATTTTCTCACTTTAAGCAAATGTCATTGCTTAACCATCTTTACTCAACTGAAAATGAACTCATTCGCATTCTCCGTTTTCTTCCTCTCCGCTTACAGCAAACTGTTTAGCAAACTGATGAATCTGAAGACGCTGCGTATGAATGATAATCGTTTGTTGACGATTCGTCCTCAGGCATTTGCCGGCAACGCTTTGCTGCGCCAACTGAATTTGGCCAACAATCGAATCAATCTGCACGAATATCTGACTGTGCATGGCGTGGATGTGGATCTGGGATCACCATTTGCCCATCTCCGCAATCTGACAACGCTCAACTTGCGCAATAACTCGCTGATGGTGATCTTCAGTGACTGGAAGTATGCGATGAGGGAGCTGCAGGAGATTGATTTGAGCTACAATAATTTCACGTGGCTGGAATATTCCGATCTGGACTTTGTCTCAGCCTTTGACTTGACAGTGAACATGTCCCACAATCAGATACACACCGTTCACTTCTACAAGCAGACCGAGTTCCAGCCCCTGGACAAGGGTTTGCGACTGGTGCACGGCGTGAAAACGGTCCACGTGGATATCAATGATAATCCGTTGGTCTGCGATTGCACCGTGCTGAGATTTTTACAGGTGGTCCGTGGCGATATTCAGCCGGACTATGCTAAGAATTTGGTCACCTATACGGATAGACTGAATTGCAAGGCGCCGACTGCTCTAGCGGACCGTCCGATGAGATCTGTGCATCCGCGCGAACTCGTCTGCAACTTTGACCAAGCCGAGGATCCCAAGGAGCGCCGTTGTCCCAGCCACTGTGAGTGTCTGGTGCGCACCTTTGACTCCACCCTCATTGTCAATTGTTCGAATGGCGAGTTGACCAAGATACCCAAACTGCCGCGTCTGCCGCAAAATCTACTCGAGATGGAGCTATATGTGGAGAACAATACGCTGCTCAAGCTGCCCCAGAATAATGCACCCGGCTATGAGAACGTGACCAGATTATATGTGGCCGGGAATAATCTCACTCAGCTGGAGCCCAGTCAATTGCCCGCCAATCTTAAGTATCTGGATATGCGTCGCAATCAGCTGCAGTTGCTCAACTCGACTGTGCTTGGGTATCTCAACAGCAGCATGGACAATCTAACACTGCGACTCTCCCAGAATCCCTGGATCTGCAATTGTGGGGCAAGGGAGTTGATGCTCTTCACGCAAAAGAAATACGAAAGGATACCGGATCACACGGACATGTTTTGCATGGATGCCGAGATGCCAACGCGTCTGATGGAACTGAATATCAATGATATATGCCCGACACCAAAGAGTCTGCTCATCGCCGTCACCATCATCATCTCGCTGGCCGGTTTCCTTTTCGGCATTTCGGCGGCTCTCTACTACAAATATCAGCAGGAGATCAAGATCTGGCTGTATGCCCACAATCTGTTCATGTGGCTTTTCGACGAGGCCGAGCTCGATAAGGATAAGAAATTCGATGCGTTCATCTCGTATTCGCACAAGGATCAGAGTTTCGTCGAGAAACATCTGGTGCCGCAGCTAGAGCATGGACCGCAAAAGTTCACACTCTGCGTGCATGTCCGAGATTGGCTCGTTGGTGGCTTCATACCGGAGAACATTGTGCGATCTGTGGCGGATTCGAGAAGAACGATTATTGTGCTCAGTCCGAACTTCATTAAATCCGACTGGGCCCGCATGGAGTTCAGGGCGGCACACAGATCAGCGCTGAATGAGGGCAGATCTCGTGTCATAGTCATCATCTATTCAGATATTGGCGACATTGAGCAGCTCGACGATGAGATGAAGGCGTACCTCCGCATGAACACCTATCTGAAGTGGGGTGATCCCTGGTTCTGGGACAAGCTGCGTTATGCTCTGCCCCGTCGGTCGGCCAATGGTGGTGGTCAGGGCAATGGTTCGCTGATCAAATCGGCACTCAAGGGATCCACCGATGACAAGCTGGAGCTGATTAAGCCATCGCCAGTGACGCCGCCACTGACGACACCACCCGGCGATGCCACAAAGAATCCGTTGGTGGCCCAACTGAATGGCGGAACTCCACACACGGCAATCATGATTGCCAACGGCAAGAATGGCCTCACGAATCTCTATGCGCCGAATGGCAAGGCACATCATCATCATCATCATCATCATCATGGCAATGGACACATCAATGGCGCCTTCATCATCAACACGAACGCCAAGCAGAGCGATGTATAGAAGTGGCACAAAACGGAGCCCGACGCCGAGGAGCTCCTGTTCCATTGAAGGCAAATTCCAAATCCTTTGCTATGACCAATCCCAATCCCAATCCCAAATGTGCACCCACAGCTGAATGTATAAAAAACTAGATGCAAATTCTGACTAGACAAAACCAATTCTCAAATTTTGCAAAACTCATCCTAAATTTTATGCTCTGTGTATGAATGTGTGCGTGTCAGTGTGTGTGTGTGTGTGTGTGGGTGTGGCATTTTCTTCTGTCTAGCTGAAATTCTGTAGAATAATTTTACAAGAAATTCCCAAGCGCAAAAGAAAATTACATTTGTGAAAATTCGCAATTTTCAAAATTTCATGTGGCCTTTGTTGACATAGAAAAAAAACAGAAAGAAAAAACAGAAAGAAAAAACAGAAAAAAAACAAAAACAAAAGAAAAACAGAAAGCAGAAAAGAAAATGAGAAACTAAAAACAAAAACTAAACTTAGGCTAATTAAGAGCTTATCATTCTGTTTAGTGTTAAATATATGGTAAATGTAAGTTAAGCATAAGCAAACTTAATTATTTTGTACATTATTCATTATACTACTTATGATATTGTACATTTCCCATTTTTTGTTTTAAGTTGAAACGCACGCTAAGGAAGCTCACGATTTATTTTTTATTATCTTCCTGCACGAATCTCAAGTTTTTACAGAACTTTTGAACAAATTGAGCTTTATTTTCTCTTCGTGTACAATCTATGATTTGTCCTTAAGTAATGCACATGCAATATATACATACATACATATGACGTATCCAAATAGTAGCATATAAAACTATGCCGTGTACTGAATGTAATAAAAATAATATAAAAAAAATGAAAACAACAAAAAATATAATAATAAAAAAAGAACAAAATGCAATTAATTATCCCCTTTGTATGTATGTATTGGAATCTACTGACCCATCCCACTGTACATACAAACAAATGGAACATTTGTACATTTCCAAATGCAAACAAATCTCATTTCAAATATATAAATATATGTTTAATATTCACACATCTCTTTGTCATGACGCTATTAACTGAAAGTACTCTTAAATGCACTCTATACACGGCATACAACATATTTACTACCATACATACATCACTTTATCAACCTAATGCATATACATACAAACATACATACAAACATACATACATACATACATACATACATTATATTTCTTCGTTTTCACATTTCAATAATACGCATAGCCGATATGTTTAATATATATATATATATAAGTAGCTACATATGTCATGTCTCTGAAATAATATGTATTGCCTAAGGTACCTACAAATTTATGCAGACAAAAACACTCATTTACTTATACAAAATGAATACACACGTGTATGTACATGTGCATATGCACTGTACATCATTCAATATAATTGTGTACACCAGTGCGTGAAGTATACAAATACAAATAAATAAAATATATTTTAAAAATTAAATTCAAAACTGTTTGTATTTATTGGCAATAACGGAAGAACCTTAACCAAAACAATTGCATGCAACCGATTTTCAGCATTTTTCGCAGCCCACTTCAAATAGGAAACTACTGTGAAAATTTTTAAGCACAAATTATATTTTTGGATGTTCAAGTAAACTCACCTGCCTACCAGGCCAGCAGAAGGCTGCAATAAGCTGATGATCAAGTGCAAATGTTTACTAACTGCTCCTCGCTGCCATTGGTTAGAATTAAAAACAGTCGCCTGCAGCTGATTGCTGTTCGCCTGGTATTTAACCAGCCGATTTAAAGCTGAAACTTGATGAAATTGAATTTGACTGCTGTGAAAGAAGAAAAACATCGTAAAAAACGAACGACACGCACTATTTTTTTTGTTTTGTATATATTTTTGATTTTGCTTATATTTTTTCAAATTTGTTATTGTTTATACAGAGCATATATATAGATTTACATTTATTTGCGTAGTATTTTAAAGAAAACTGAACATTTTTACAGACGGCTTAAGCTAATAAAAACAAAAGTAAAGTAGCTATAAAAAAGGACAACAAAATTAAGTACATTTAGCCCAGTCTCATCGTAAACAAAATACAAACAATAAAATAATTATGGCTTAATCTGCGCTTGCATTGCAGTTAAATACTTGTAGAAGGCAAACATTTCAGTTGGAAATTTAATGTTGCTTTGGAAAAATACTAGAAAACAATTGTCGTATGCAATTCTCTGGTTTAAACTATATATATTATATAGCTAAAGGGCGTTTTGTTGTTTTGGGGTCTTTGATGCCTTTACATATGTAAAGTGCAAGTATATAAAATATATATAATATTGTTTTTAAGCATATACACTTATAGTTCCATTAATTGGGATTTGTTTGTTGTCGTTGTTGTCATCTGTAGGCGTCGCATTTCACGATAATTAAGTATATATATATATATAGTATCATAAGCTTTCTTTCAATACTCGAAGAATTCATTACTTGTCTACTATCAGTTTTTTTTTTTGCATTAGCTCACAATCAGTTGCGATAATATATATTATTTTCTCTGTCTTCTTTGGTGTTGAACTTTCCTAACTTTGGGGTTTTCTCATGTCTTTTCTTTTCATTGTTTCATTTTTTGTTAATTAGTAGATTTTATGTGTAAAACAGCCTGGACTTAAGGGGTGGTATATCCTTTATGTTTAAAGCAGCATATCATCATCGCTCTCGGTGAACTCGCCATTGGGTTCCAGCAGCAGATTCGCCTCCTCATTGGACTGCACCTGTAATAAAGATAATATTGTTTTGTAAGAAAGCACAAGGGATCAAGATGTTTGATTATTTCCTGCCCTCGAATATCGCACCGAAGAGTTGCTGCGTCGAAAGAGTCGTCGCACGCGTTGCCTTCGCGATGGCGAGATGGAAAAGAGTCCGACGCATGCCACAAAGCACGTCACCGACAGGATAATGCCCAAGATCTCTGCAAATGATGATTCGTGAAAGAAGTTGCAAAAAAAAAATGGTTCTTTGGACAGCTGGACACTTACCGCCCACGGAGGCCGTTGGGCGGGCAACAAATGCCACTTCTGCAGCATCGGATGCTGCAGTTGTCGTTGCTTCATTTGGCGACTGCTTACCCGTTGTGCTCCAAGCTGTTGTTGTTGTCGTTGTTGCAGGGGTGGTGCTGCTCGTGCCACTGCCTGCATCCGCATCGTCCTGTGGCGGCGTGCTCAGGCCCAGGAACGGGCAAATGCTTGGCGTGCGTTGCACATACAGCAAACTGCACTGCGTGTCCTGCAGAAGAAAACCAGGAATTTTTGTAATTAGAAACTTTCTTCATTAAGTGCAAAGCAAAATAATAAATAAATAAAATTGATATCGGCGCAAACACATTAATTTCATCTGAAAGCTACACTCTTACAAAAAAATGTATGCCCTTCAACTAAGAAAGTTTACTTAAAACACAAATCGCATTTTTCTTTACACTAAAATTTATGTATATGATAATAATATAATGAAATATTATTTTGGAAATAAACTTATTTTTCTGTCTTCGGCAGGCTATACGAAAGAAGCAGAAGAAATAAAAGTTTTACAGTGCACTTTTAAGACAGAAATATGGGATATATTTGAGGAGGTTCCCAAGCCGATCCCAAGTGTGAGACTTTGATTCGAACCCTGAACAGAAGACGCTGGAATTTAAAACGACAAAACTGTGCGTTGTAGAAATTCCATTTGAGAAAATTAAAAGGAGCTGATTTTTTGAAATTGTAATAGCCTTATTTCAGTAAGCCCAACATTTGTTACACACATTCACATTGTCTGAAAATTACCTTGTTACTTATATAAAAAGGCTGATCGGCTTATGTAATAATGTATTCAAATATAAAATAGACTAAAGCCACTTTTCAGCATTAAATCAAGATAAATTATAAAAAATAAATGAATTGGGGCTAACTTTTCTTGAAATATCAGTTATATATCATGTTGTCACCTTTGGTGAAAATACTTTTCTGGAGACATTCAAGAAGTTAAGAAATGTTGAGAGTGCAATCCAGGCTGTAAGGCACTTTTTTTTTCAGTGACTCAACGCACGACCCTTTGGCGTCTAGCCAAGCACTGCCATTGGTGGCGCAACAACTGTTTGCACAGACCTGCCACGCCCCCGACAACAACAACAACAAGAACAACAGCCTGCCACAATGGACGACAAACAACCGCACTCCACATAGTCCACAGAGTCGTTGTTGCACGGCATCCGTTGAAGCTGCACGCAGCGTGTAACACTTTCGGTCAAAGACCATTTCCGGCGGCGGGCAACAACAGGCAGAAACATGGCAGCGCAGTGCAACATAAAGAAGAGGAGTGTGGAGCCATGGGGGCGGAGGAGGGCGATGGCGAAACTGAGGCCCTGCAAATGTGCGCATAATTTAAAAAGTTTTGCGCCGGCTGCAACTGGCAACTGCAAGTGGCAACAAAACAGGCGACTCGGCGTTGCAGCAACTTTGTCCGGCAACCCGCCCGCCCAATAACGGGTCTGGGGGTCTCGACACAAACTAAAGTAGCGTTGCAGGAGGACGTGGCACGAGGCAAGCGGTAGACGCATTAAAAAGTTTGCAGCCATTTAAAATCCCATTTCATTGAATCGCTAATTTTCCGACAGCGTCGCCAGACAAGGTCCTTTTTCGACATTGTTCGTGCGTTCTGGCCAAAAAAAAAAACAAAACAGGATACGAACAACGAAAAATATCCAACACTCAAGTAGAGAGAGAGCTCAACAGGGAGATACCCTGTACTGCAAGTTAGATACAAGATTTCATGAATATCTTCGTCAGGTGTTGCAGATGATCAACTTTGTGTCAGGTTATATTAAAGCTGATCTGGAATAAGATTGAAGTTGCCTCCTTGTGCCTGTCACGCTTTTAAGCCTGCCACATTTTTAATGGCTACAGGGTATCATGTTCAAAATATCGTGCGTTGTGTCTAAAGTTGTTTACGGCTCAATGGTGTTGTGCCACTAAAATTCGCTTGCGTGTATGTGTATGTGTGTAAGTGTGTGTGTAATTTCCGCAATTTGAGGCAACAACAGAAAGTTAAACAAATAACCGCAGTGCTGAACTGTTTTCGCACTGCTGACGAAAAGTAATCAGCAAAATATATTTGTGCTTAATTTACGAATCTACATTTCATCGCGATAGTTGGCAACAAACGGAATTTGATAACTGCAAATTGCTTGAATGTCAAGTATAGAACGAGTTTACCAACTTTGAGCTACACAAATAAATGCAATTTATTTTGGGAAAATGTTTCAAGCAGCCGCACGCCAAAACCACATTATCCTCCTGTTCCTCCTGTGCCAAAGTTAACGAACACTTCAAGGGCGCATTTTGCTAATCATCGGCATTCTAGTAGTTAACTCAAAATAATTAAACAGAGCCAAAATCAAGATGGAATCTTCTAGACAGCTCGACAAGGAGACAACAAGTTTTACTAAATAAAGTAGCTTAAAATTTAAGTTAACTAAAAAATTAGTGCAACTAATAAATAAATCTACATTTTGCGTGACTTTTCGAATCCTGATTCCATTTTCTGTTTAGGTATTTAAAAATGTTGACTTCTTCTGTAAATGTAAAAAAGACATTGGCATATTAAAAAAAAAACAAGAAACTTTTGAAAAGTACGAGAAAAAAAGGGGAGCTCAAAAATGCAATTAAACTTTGCTGTCAACTCATCCAAACTGAACTTTCGCCGCTGCACAGCACAGCAAACAAGCCTTGAACGAACGAATATAAGTTTAAACATTAATTATCGATTAACTAAATTTAGAGCAGTCTAATTAAAATTGACTTTTTTACGTTTCCGACGGGACACACGCAAAGTTTTTAAGTACAATTTATTAAGTTTGACAATCGCATTTAATCAAACAATCGGCATTTAGTCTTTGGGTTTACTTGAGTTGAGTTTTGTTCGCTGGACGAGCTGTTGTTGCAACGCTGCCTATTTGCATATATCAACTAATTGAGCATGAAATGTATGTCAAATAGACGCAGAGGACACATCCATGGCCAAGCCAATGGATCGGACTCAAATGCCATTACCTTCACTTGACAAAGAAATGAAATTAATAACACCTACATATCCAAGTGTGTAATGCAATTAACGGCAATCAGACAAACAACACTCACAACACATGGCTGAACATTCTCCCTCTCTCTCTCTCTCTCTCTATCTCTCTCTCTCTCGCAGTTTTGCTAATATACACTGAGAAAAATGAGTCGCATAACCTAATCATACACATCATGCGATGAATAAGTATCAAATACTCAAAAATGTGTTCGACTCGCGGACTCAAATAAAATTGACAAATCTTTGCTGCATAAATTTCAATATATGGAAAACGATCATGCATTATTCTATGTGTTATTTCGCTCAGTGTACTAATGTCAATCTGTATGCGAGTGAAAGGACGACATTTTAGTTGCAAGCAGCTTGCAGCTATTTGTGAACTGGTTTAAATTTGGGTCAATTGGTTTGTGCCACATGCGAGTAAATGCTATGTTGCAACTAAGCTTTCAGCGCACAACGACGCTTCACTGTTTGTTCAGCACAAAAAAAAACATTCAAAGAGAGAGAGAGAGAGAGGAGAGAGTGGGGAACAAATAACAAACAAACAATGGCAACATACACAGAGAGAATGAGAACAGGCCTATCCACAAAATGGACAGGCAAATATTTTCAATCGCTTTCAGCAACTCCTTTGGCAATTTGTGCGTAATGGGGTACGTCGGAAAGTGTGCAAGTATGTGTGTGCGTATGTGTGCGTGTGTGTGTGTGTGTGGGTATGTGCGAGTGTGTTTTGTTAAACCTCAGACACTAATTGCTGCATTTTGGGACCAGGCTAATAAAGTTGCCAGCCAGCCAGTTGGTCAGACCACTAATTACAACGTGCTGCAAATTGACAATTTTACAGTTGCAGCTTGCGGTTCTCTCCGTCTCTCTCTTTCTTTCCGTCTGTCTGTCCGCCTGTTTGCCTGTCTGTTATATATACATATATATCTATCTATTTGCAGCTAGGTAATGCAAACAGAACGCAAAATCAATTAAGAGATTGGTTTGCAAACATAACACACACAAAAGTGTTGCATCAACAACGTTGCAGATTTCAAGCTCAACTTCACATTTCAATTTTGGGTGCAATTCACGCTCCATGAAGTTGAAACAATAAAATTGATGAGCGTTTTTTCTTCTACACTAAATCTACACCTAAGTGCTCAATACACTTTGCTTATAACACATATCTGGCGATCGGAAAATGTACATATTTTTAGGCAGATTTTTTTTTGTGCATTAATTTATCCGTAATAAAAGTTAGTAAATAAATTTTCCTACTGTCCTAAAGCTGTTCAGAATTGTTTGACTAATTATTTTCCAAAGATAAAATGCACCCTTTAAACAAAAATAAATTATTTTGGTTGCACAAAAGACTGACAAAAATGTAAGCAGCAGGAAACATTTTTTGGGCAGAAAAAGCTAAGTTTAATTAAGATATGCGCAAAAGAATTGAATTTTATAGAGCGATGCTTTGTGCTAGTTGTAAGTAACTAATGCAACTCCTGCAGCCAGGACAATGACAACCATTTGATAAGCAAGATGCAAAGTAGAGTAGAGCACGGTGCACTGGGCACAGAGCAGCAGATGCTGATGTTGACGTTGCCGTTGATGATGGGGAAGGGTCAGCGTCAGACTGCGACAGTCAACAATAGCCAAGACATAGAGAAGAGGTGGGAGGGGCAGGGTAAAAGCTGAAAACCGCGTGTATCTGGGATCTAAGGGAAAAGGCCACAACCCCCAAGAAAAGGGGCAACAACAACCAAAGCAACAACATTTTGTTGCAGTAGCAAGCAAGCCACGTACATTTTCTATACACTTCCAAAATGTTATTAGAATTCTCTATGCCTATAATGTATATATATATATATATATTCCTGATCAGCATCAGAAGCCGAATTGTCCATCTATCTGCCTGACAATCGAACTGACTTAGTGTTAAAGTTTATTTAATTTAAATTAAGCTATATCCATTTTTTGTTACACTGATTTTAGAATTTCTAAAACCGCCATTTTTTGTAGCTGTTGAACTCTGTGCTGCAAGAGTATCTAAATATCGGCGTGTCTAAGTTGTTTGTCCCTACTTGTTAGCTGTTGCGATTGTTGAAGACAACAAAGGCTTAGGACCAAAACAATAGCACGCCCGCCGGCCAAAAGCAACGAGAACAACAGCAACAGCAACGACAGCAACAACAAAAACAGAAACAGCAACAAGAACAACCATCATGCCTAAGAAAGAAGAAGCAAACCAAAAGCCGCACAGGTCGGCAGGCAACATTTTTGCTGAAAGCAGCAACAACAGCAACAACAACAAATGGCTGGCAAAGCGGATTTGCCAAGTGGTAAGCATAACAAAGGACACCTGCCACATTGTTTTGCGCGCAGTTGCTGCCACGCTCCCTTTCTGCTCTGGTCTGTTCAGCTCTGTTCAGTTCTGTTCTGCGTCCTTTTCTGCATATTTCTTATACATTTTTACTTTGAAGCAGTCCGCGACGAGGGTTCCTTTGGCCAGACTTTACATAAGAAACTTGCTGCCGCTGCCACCACATGCAGACAGCTGCAAAAATGTGTATGCGTGTGTGTGTCAAATCCACTTTGGGCTTGTCGCCTTACTGCGTCTGCCAGGTCAATTTCATATTGTGCTTTTCTACGAGCGCTCAAAGGTATGCTACACTTTTTACAAAGTAGTTTTTTACGCCTTTCATGTGCAACTTTCTATTTACATTTTCAAAGTATTCAGCAGAATTTTTCAATGTGGACTTTTTTCAAGTGACGTTGAACAATACAAATTAAGCAGCCAAGAATTTGTTTTCAGTGAATGTTAAGTAATAACTTCAATAGCCATTTTTTAAACAAAAAATAGTCAAAGACAATGCCAAATCCTAAGTCATCTATTCAAAACTCACGCAAAGATAAAACGTATTCGTTGTAAGCTTTTTAGTGCTTACTTTAGACAAAGCCAAGAAGAATATATATAATTAAAAGTGGTTGTACTCACATCTGTAATGCTGCTGGAACTCTCCGTTTTGTTGCTGCATATCAAACGCATCTGAACATTCATCTTGCCTGCAATAAAGAGAGTGAATGGAACAGATATTAGATTTTTAATTAGCTCAAATGGAGCCTCTTAACCAAAAAAAACCCAAAAAAAAACGAAAAGGAAAAACAAAAACACAACAAACTAGACCCTAATAAAAAGTGATGAAAACCAGACTAGAACCCATACTAAAACAAATCGGCATTTTATTTTAATTGACCGAGAAACAACGCAACACAACACACAACTGGGGCTACAGGTTCAACAACAACACCAACAACAGCAACAACAAAGGGGGCTTAAATGAATCCTTATCAAATTGCGAAAGTCTGGCCAAAACTACGGGCTGGGGCCTGTGTCGGTCTCTCTGTCTGACATGCTGCAAAGTTATCACATAAAAGCCAAAAATAATTATCACTGGAGACGACAACAAAAGCCGCATGATATGAGTGGCAAGGGAGGTTAGCGGGGTGAGCGCAGGGGGGTGGTTCCCTTTTGTGGTTGCTGCTGTCGTTCAAATGCGCAATATATGCATGAGTGTGTGTGTGTGTGTGTGTGTGTTTGTCAGATAAAATCTGCACACCAGCATTAAGGCAACTCTGCACTGTGAAAAAGTAAATAAAATTTTGTTGCGTTAACTCAAAGAATATTTTCTGTATTTCTGGTATTGAAAATCATTTTTAAAATGTGCTAAAAATAGTTAAACAATAAAAAAAAATATGGTATTGAATATAATCGAAAAGTCAACAAATAGACGCGTAAGTCTAAGCTCAGCAACTGAACAGGTTAACAAACTTTCGTAAGAGTATTTAAACGGATTTTTTGTTGGCAAAAAAAAAACTCTGTTTATCCCACAACGCTCTCTGGGGAAGCGGGGCAGCTGTAGCAGCAACTGTTGTGGGATTTGACCTCAGCCACACAGTCAAACAACCAGCACACCACACAAACAGAACACACTTACACACACACAATCTGCACCCTCCAATCTGGTCGCAGGACCCCCCTTATTCCGCGGCGTAACCCTTTGCCATTTTGGTTGTGCATGTCAGTAAGCATATTAGAATTGTCTGATCGCTTTCAGATTGCAACCACACCCCCCCCCCCCCCCCACACACACACACAGACACACGTTCAACACCCCATAACAAACACACACACACACATACACATCCATAATTTAACACGCACAAAAAAAAAATTGGATTTTATAATACTTGGTTGGATTTTCATAGTATTTTTGTTGGTTTCTGGCCTTTGCGGAAATGCGGGAACGTTGTCATAATTAAATTGTCAGTTTTATTGCCCGTTGCCATATAAACACAAAGTTCTATTTAATGGCAAAGTTTTTTTCTTCTGTTTTGCTGTTTTTGTTTTTTAGTGCCACCACACCGAGCGGCTGATGGTGCCAATAAAAATCATTGCCATGCACGAAAAACAACACTCCACAAAAGTCGCCAGCTGTTTGTGTGTGTGTGTGTGTGTGTGTGCGAGGAGCCTTTAAATATTCATGGCTCGAATGCAGCAAGCAACGGGCGCAGCTTAAAAACCATTGGGGTTTAAAATGGAAAATAAAGCGAGTGCAGAACTTATATACAGCCTGACTGGCGAATAGCCTGTAATCAGTTGGGAAGTAAGTGAAAAGTGACTTTAAAAAATGTAAGACTAACTTTTGAAGGCAAATGAAACTTTCTTAAAAACCTTAACCACAATTTAGGTGCACTAAAATAAATATAGTTGTGTTTATAACAATGACTCATCTGCTTTGATAATCTCCCATTAACATAGCAACAACAAAAAATGTCACAGAATATAAATATATATAAAAAATATAATAACATAACAAAATATAACAGATAACGAAATGGATTTCTAGATTTTTGATTTAAAAAAAAAGAAATGCATTAAAAACAGTAAAAAGAAACAAAATAAAAAAATGGTGACAAAATACTACGTTTTTGTCCATCATTGCCAGTAACAACTGTAAAAGCTTTGGGATTTTATAGACTTAAACATCCAATACCTATATTTTTAGAAATTTAGCTCCATGACTTCTAAGACACAATCCGAAATTTTTCATTGTTCATATATTTGGTATTTTAATATTATATTTAAAAATGTTTTCCCATAAAGGACATGCAAAGATGATAAGCATTATTTAAGACCAAGAGCCAGCAAAAAACAATATTTAAAATAAGCAAAAGAGGAAACTGAACAGTAGACAATCAACCCACAATGAGGACATATATATAGACTATATATTATATATTATGCGTAAGGCAACATGACATTTTCAAAGGTAAATCTATTTGTAATTTGGTAGTCGCTTCATATAAGCACGATGAGCAAAACTCAAGCAACTAGGAAAGTAGCTAATTTTGCATCTCTGAATTGATATTGGTGCTATTATATAGATATTTAGCTCATTCATTCATTTTGACTATAAGGTATTATCTACTCCACGAAACTCTTTGATTAAATTCATCTTTTAATCTAACACTCTTCTTTTATCCGCGCACTTTGTGTTTGGAGGGTATGAGAAGCACAACCATTTGCAGCAAGATTATTTTACCGCATTATCTACTCGACAATTTTATTTTTGTGTTTTTGGTTTTGGCTCGCGCTAAAGCTGCTTTTTTTTGCGCCTGCTTATTTTGATAATTTCAAGTGCTCTGCGTTTTTTGTCAGCGGGCACGACATAAAAGACTCTCAGATAAGCGACGAAGGACAAAAAGCGAAAGAAAAAACGCAGCGCGAAACGGTCTCAACTGCAATGGCGTACAAAAAAAACAAAAAAAAAACTTGTCATGAGGTTTTTCAAATGTGTATATGTATGTGTGGTGTGTGTGTGTGTGTGTGTGTGTGTGTTAGATGGGGTTATGGGTTGCTCGGGGTTGACAGATAAGCGAAAAGGAAGTGCATTGGGCTGAGCGCCAATTCTAATGCGATTTTGTCATTATCAAAACAGCCAGCAAAAAAAAGAAGAAAAAACATGGCGGGCCGGAAATGCGCGTGTTGCGCCAGCGGAAGTGCAAGCGGAAACGGCGGCGGATGCGGAAACGGAAGCGACAAGCAGCAACTTTGAAATAAGAAGAAAAAGACGAGCAAGCAGTGCACTACTTGAACGCTAATCGAATTAGTCAACACACACGCACACACACTCACCCTCTTTGCCGCAGCCCGGCAGGTCGTGTGTGAAGAACAAATTGACCAAATCCTGCGAATAATCGGTGACAGCTTTACGATTCAATCCACAAATATTCAATTCGATTTTTGTCTTCCTGTAGTCGATCTGTGAAATAAATATCAAAAACGAATTTAGCGCAGTTGCCGGCAGTTGTCTAAGCAAAATGTGAACTCACCTCAATTTTGCCGGAATTTGTGAAGGATGCGTTAGTCCGGAAGTTGTAGCGCATATTCAGCACATCCTGCACAATCTCACAAGTGTCCGCACTGAAGCTGCACTCGTGCGGCGGACAAATGACACTAGTCTCCCAATCGAAGTGATAATGGCAGTCATCAATGGAACTCAACACCGGTTGGCCCTGCATTAAAGGCAAACACACATAATCGTAAAGCAGCTGCTAAAGACCCCAAAGCCAACAAAACGAGCCACAAGTATAGCCTGTACTTACACGACCCGAGCGCATGTTGCAGCTAAAGCGAATGCGTGTCGATAGATTCATGGCCTTGTCTGTCGGACAGGGATCGCCCTTTACGTAGAGCAGCTCAGCGACTGTGCGGTTGATGGGCGATAGCTTAACCCGCGGGAAACCAAGGCTCTGTGAAAAGGTGCAACAGATAAAACGAGCATAAGAAGTGGAAGGATAACAAGTGTGAGTGTGTGTGCTCGCCCGGCAGATACCCTGTACCTCACACTCAACATTCACTTTTATGCCTCATGCACAGAACTACAAATGTGATAATGATGAAACTATGCTCGATTTTATATATATTGTTTACATTCTTAATCATCAGTCGAAATACACGCAAAAAACGAATCAATAAATGATTTGACAGTGAGATTTCAATATCGGCTCCTTTTCTGCTCTTCTGATTTTTTATTAATTAATGTTTTGATTGTCATCAAATTTGAAACACATAATTAATTTCGACTTCTTCTTCATTCTTAGCACTTCATGTTACTCCTTCAATAGCTACAGGGTATAAAAAGCGAGAGCTCAAAAGGGTAAGAGGCAGCTGTAGTGTATCCTTGGGCAAACACATGTCCAACTTTATGACTGAGATTGCCGCAAATAACTCGAAATCTCTATCAGAGGCACGTTTACGTTTGTCGCACTTCTCCTTGGACATTCCACTTGTTGTTTTTGTTGTTGTTGTTGTTGCCCGACAGGACATGCGTTTGAGTGGCCTCACATATCGATGAGTAGGTCGATGGGCGAAATGAAAACGATGAGCGTCGCAACCGAATGGACGGACAAATGCCCAGAAGTAAAACCCGGACGGAGAGTCGCACTCAATGCACAGCAAAAATAAAAAAAAAAAATCAAAACAAAACAAGAAAACGACAATTTAATGGATGGCATTTTCAAGATTTCAACGAACAGCCGACAAAAGAAATAAAGTTCAGCTAATGTGTGTGTCTAGCAGCTACTTCATCGATGCCAACAGATCAATCAAAGTTAAGTAAAGAAATGCTATTTACAAATCGAATATAAATTAGATTTAGCTGCTACAGTGGTCGCTCACAAAGAAACACCATTTATTCATATAACACAAATCAAATTAAATATAAACTCTATTGAAATTAACGAATTGAGAAATTGTTTACTGCTCATAAATATTGATTAAAAATTACTTATTATTTGTAAGAATCGCAGTTTCAGTAAAACAATTCGATTTCTAAATTTGACACACCTCAATATTAAAGGCGCTTCGAAAAATCTATATCCGAAAGTTGTAAGACGCCAAATAGAATCCTTAAATAGAATTCGACTCCAGGCATTATTTGTATTCAAATTTCCGCACATTTCTAGCTTCTGGACAATTCAATTTCCGAGTATTACTGTGCAAATATCAATAACAAATCAAACACAAAACCACTCAGCTATAACTAAAATATTCAACGAGTTGCAAGTCAATTGTTTGTGTTGCAACAACAACAATTACAACAAAACTCTCGAGAAGCAGCTCATATACTGAGAGACTTAGGATGTGCGATGTGCTTGGCAAGCATTAGCTTTGCAAATTGCTCGATAATCGACCTTTTTGTCGCCTGTTCAATGGCGCTTCAATTGCAACAGCCACTGTGCCCCGTGCATCACCCACTACCACCCACTAACGGAACGGATGCATGCAGCACGCGCCAACTGCCAACTGTCAGCTGCTGCTCCTGCTCCTGTTCCCACTCGTCCTGTTCGTCCTGTTCGTCCTGTTGCCTGTTGTTGTTGGTGGTGCTGCCGTTGTTTTTGTTGTTGGCAATCAGGCAGCTTAAACATTGTCAGCAGCAGGACAGCCAGAGAAGGAATAGCAGACCGAACAGTAACGCTACACTCAAAAAAAAAATAATATTCTAAAATATTTTAAGCAAGTGACAATACTCTAGGCGAGGGACGTCGGCTAGGGGTTACTCAGAACACAGCTTTTCAATATAAGTCAGACCTTTGTCTATCTTTATTTTTAAATCTTGTTTTACTGCCATCGATTTTTATCGATTTTTTTATTTGAATTTGTAGACATTTTGAAAATATATTTGTGTTTGCTTATCTTTTCTCCGAGTGTAGTCTGTAGTCAGTTGGGTCGGACATTCAACTGTGGACGTGAGCTTAATGCTTCAAAGTGGAGCAGTTGCAGTTGCACGGAGCAGCAGGGATGGCGCTCGAGTGGCTGGAGATTTATGCACCGGGGTCAGTGCGATGTCGAATGGTGGCAAACGTTGCACATGTTGTCGTATCATCTTAAACGTATTAGCCACTGGCGAGGCAGCCGGACAAGCGGACGGCAAGACGGAACAGTTGAGCGGGGCAGGCTAACTCATTTTGTATGCAGCTCAGCCAAGGTTTAAGCAGTTTGCTCTCTTATTTATTGCTAACCGTTACGCTAGCTGCCACTTTTCCTATTCGCCTCCTCTTTTTTTCCCCCTTTTTTTGGTTCTTTTCAGACATTGGAAATCCATTGAAAACTCAAAATCTGAACTAATGCGGCATCAGCAAACAAGCAGCTGGCAGCACCATCTAAAAATATCGTCAACAGGCAATCCTCATTAGCTATGGATGTAGCTGCGACTAAATAAACTTTAAACATATATCTATATCTAAATCTTCACATACATATACATATATATAAATATATGAAAGTTAAGCTGGCGCCAGCTTATCAGCTTAGCTTGCTAGACGGCAAGTTTTGAGTGAGCTGCTGTTCTTCAAAAAAGAATTTATTGAAAAACTTTTCTTATCGCATTGGTACAAGCCAGCCACGCGGACGGACGAGTTCCGTTAGTCCATGTGTCCTGGATGCTTGTTTATGTTTTCCTTCAAGTTTCGTGAACTTTGCGCTCACAAAAGAGAGAGCGAGAAAAACACAACCAAAAACACAAAGTTAAAAAGCGTTGACCGGACGGGTGAAAAACTACAAAAAAAAAAAATGAAAAACAGCTAGCTTAATTGTTTGCAGATACCAAATAAATAAGTTGGACAAGAAATGGCAAAAAACAGTAACTATAAAATAGAAATACAATGCCACATCTTCTTGCTACTGAGCACAGAAACAAAAACGCAAAGTTTGCGGCATGCATTGCACTGATAGTGAAGATACTATCTGAGCAATACTTTTACGGGAAATTGAGTGCAACTCAAAATCAGAATACTGAATGATTTAAAGTATATATTTAAAATACGTATTGATAGGCAACTCGGATTCGGAATCAAATATCAGAAATGAGGAGAACTATGCAGAGAATATATGTTACATTGAATCCACTAAAATAGGAAAGAGAGCAAATTGAATTTATGCAAGAGTATATATATATTATATTCCTGATCAGTTTCAACAGCTGTATGCTCAAACCGTTCTCATATTTTTGCATATATGTTATCGTATACCAAGCTTATTTCATTTGTTCAATAACTGGGCTGCCAGATATTGCAATGGCAATAAAAAAAGATCAATTCTAAATGCATAGAGTCCCAATATTTAGGATTACAATAAAATCGAGTAAAAAACGCCGATTTTGTTAACCAAATGTGTTTTCATATCATGGAGTCAACAATGTATTTAAAAGCTGACTTTCATAACCTCGCAGCGGATATTATAATTATTGAATGCAAAATGCATTGAAGAACAGTATTAATATATTCTCTATGAACGAAGACTGCAATAATGATTGGAATATTTTTGCAATGATTTTGAGCAAAGTTGTGAATGTAAAAATAATCGAGAATTAAAACCGGTTCAATTGCGAAATCTTTATTAGTATATAGATGATCGATATAGATCGTTCCAGAACAACAATAAATCGTTTATTCATAAGATTAACTTATTTTGCATGCTTGATTTATTAGATGCATTTGAAATTGGCAACAATTGTTGGCCGAGGTAAGCTGAGAACTGTTTTTCTAAGCTGTTTTTCAGTTCGCTCTGAACACTGAGTTGGAGTTGAAGTGACTGCGGATCAGCAAATCGAGACGATATGAATACTAAATCGAAACTAGTTTTCCTGCTACTGAGCACCCTGCTAAGCGGTAAAGACTATTTTCGATACTCAACTTGAAATATTCAAGAAATTATTTGTTCTTTTTTTTTGCAGTCAATGCAAAGAATGCACCGGCGACGACAAAGTGCGGAAGTTTTCAAGAGTATCTGCTCTACAGCCAAGATACGGTAACGAAGCCCTCCGAATATACCTGGATGGGTTTACTATTTGAATTGGAAGGTGGGTTCGCCAACATATCCCATTTGACTCTCTTGAATTAACCAGTGTGCTCTATGTAGATTCTTCGCTGACGAACACAAACTGTAGCGTGATCATTGTGAGCGAGACACATGTCCTGACAGCCGGCTCCTGTGTGCGAGAGAAACGCCCGGAGTCGCTTACGGCACGGCTGGGCATATGGGATGAGAGGCATGTGCCTGGCGATAAAGACGAATGCGATTTGGATGGGTATTGTGTGTCGAGGCCCGTGGATTATCAGGTCAAGGGAATCCTAATTCACCCAGAGGCCAATCCGGAAACGCGAGATTACGATTTGGCCATACTGGAGCTTAAGGAGCGCATTAATTGGTCACAGTACATTCAGCCGTTGTGCGTGAAATCGATCTCCGAGCCGGAGTCGTTGATCAGTCGCATTTATCATTATGGCGGCTTCGATAACAGTGACTATATAAAGGGCAAGGGTCTGACGGAGACCTTATCGGGTGCACTCTGTAAGTCGGTGGGCGAGCTGTCCGCACTCCCATCGGCCCATCAACTCTGTACCTATCCGTATAGACAAACCGAATTCTATAATGGCGCCGCCCTCATGGGCATCAATGTGGAGAAGGATGTGCCGCGTAACTTTCACTTGATCGGTATATTGGTGACATATTTCGAGAATGATGAGAGGCCGCTATTATTCTTCCATGACATTAAGCCCGTGCGTGACTGGATAATAAAAAATACCCGTACAGCGAATTAGATATATACATTAAATTGAATGCATTGCACTTGGGAACTTCCCACAAATTTGCATGCGAAACGAGTTTGTTTTGCCCCTGTTTTTAATCGTAATCGAATTCATAATTGTTAGTCAGATAGTTGGTGACAAGTTATGTTTTTAAGCTTAATTGATTTCCGAGTTACAATTAATTCAAATCACAAATATTAACCTCAAATAAAGATCAACAGTCGCAAACAAATAACGTGTTCCTAAAAATGGCTACAAAATACGACTTGATTTAAGGTTGTTTGGATTTCTGATTTCTATATACTGGATCGTTTAAAAACTAAGCGGCAGGTCCCAAAAGTATATACATTCTTGATCAGCCATCAGATGCGTTAAGAGCTAGAGACTTCAAATTTTGAACAGAAGTTCTCAAATACCATACGCAAATAACTCAATTTCATATTCCAAAAAAAAAAACACAATTTTAAAAATATTGCCTAATAATGGATATATTATTGATCAACTGCTAAATTTCTTTAAGATCGAAATGAATTTTCATATTGAAAAAACTAATCAGTAAGTCTCCCATATACATATATTTATCAGTCGAGCTCTCTCTATATATATATACATATCTTAAGAAATTATTATAATTTTGACTAGCAAAGTCAAATTATTCTCCTTGTCTTGTCTTATGCAAACTAGTTTGGCTTTCAATAGTTCCACTATTTATCAGGCGATATACCAGCTAAGTATATATATATATACATATATATATACATAAGATACAGATATACGATCTATAAATTAAAGTTGCCCGCTGTGCATTTGCTGAAATTCAAACTGCCTTGGTTTTGACAAGAAGAAAGAAACAAAACCCAAAGCGAAAGCTTCAGTTCAAAAGCAATAAAGATTTGTGCAAGTTCAGCGTTTGGTTGAATTTTTTTTTTTTCGAGAGCTGTGTGCGAACTGAAATCGGCACACACAGGACACAGGGAAACAGGAGCATCAAATGTCCTGTGGCGACACGCAGACCATGTCCAAGGCTAGCCGTAGAGACGCCCCATCCGAATCATTGTCTCTGTGTGTTGGCAGCAGCATAATTTGCTGTGTACACTCAGAGAAAACAGCGAACTGGATTTGAATTACAAACGTTTTGTTTTGATCTAGAATATTCCAAAAATTCTGGTGCTTAAAGTGGACCGTTTAATTTACATAAGGAAGCGGTTTTAAGATATTGAAGTTAATATCAGGATTGATTGAAAAACTTTGAGGTTTATCCCAGTTAGGTAACAAAGAATAGATGGCATATTTTCCGCACAACAATGCCGAACAAATTTGGCCAAGAATGGTTTTGAGACTGCTTAAGGCCATTTTGGGATGTTTGCACAATAATTTTGCCTTAAACTTGCGACAAGCGACATTTTTCGCATTGACAAGCTGCATGTCAGATTTGCAACGTACGCAAAATTTGTTGCATGACAATGAGCTGCAAGTTGCAAGCAAGTATCAAGCAGGTGCCAAGTCAATGGCCTATCAAGGACATTAAAATATATAAAAAATATATATCTGCAAATGCCGAAGTTAAAATTCGAAGAAATATCAGCTAAAAGGACATTTCGACAACTGTCAGTGAGTGCGATAGAGAAACAGTGGGTGGCTGTGGGGAGTTGGAAAGGGGGTGGAGAGGGGGTGGAGAGGGGGTGGAGTGGTGTGCTGCCGCTAAGTAAAGAGTTGGTGCGCTCAAGTGCGCGTCAGCAGCTAGCAGCACATTTCCGTTTCCGCACACGAAATGCCGCTGAAAACGGAGCATTTTCCAAAATGCAAAACGTGGCACAAATGTCAACAGCAGCAGCAGGAGCCAGGAGCCAGCAGCCAGGAGCCAGAAGTCGCTGTGTGTGTGTGTGTGTGTGTGTGTGTGTGTGTGTGTATGTGTGCACACACTTGCACCCGCGTGCTGTGCAAATAAAGCAATATAAATTTTTAGAGAAATATATAACCATGGCTACGTTTATTTCTAGGCCAGTGGCATGCAAACAAAAGCCGACGGCACTTTGCCCCAGTCGACAACAGAATCTGCAACCATATTTGAAACCCCTCTACACTCAGAAAAAAAAAATCGCTTTACTTTTTAGAAAATTGCTCTGCAAAATAAAAAGTCTATCTTGTTTTTCCAAATAATTTCAAAAATGTAAGACAACAAAAATTGCTAAAAATTAGAAAGGCTTTCTCAACAATCTACAATCCGAAAAATATGGTGTTCTTTTGAGAACTATTTTCTATTCGCATTTTGTATAACCCTTTCCAAATAACCCTTGCCAAAATTCAGAAACAAACAATGCAATTTACAGGCTCGGCTCTTATATTAAAGTTTAACAGTCGTCAGCCTCAAAAAATCATTTTTTTAAAGTCAACTTCTTGAATTTACGAACAATCTAAAATGTTTGCATATGTGACATCTTAAAATACAAATGTTTATTAATTAATTAATCTCAATCTTACTTACTCTGATGTTAAGAAAAGCATAAAACAGATTTTTGGAGAGCCACAGCTTTTAATGCTCGAAATTGAGTTTCTGAATAAGAAGGTGAGTTGCTCTTGGCGCCAAAAGTTGGCCAAAATTGTAAAATTCAGTATGATTCTTTGAGTGTATCCCTTGCCCCATTCACCACACCCTCTGTGTTGCCACACCACAAGCCGGAAATGTTCAGCACAGCACGTAGCACACACACACACACACACACACATGGCTAACTCCCCATTTAGATTTCAGTGGGGCAACCACTGATGGCTGTTGGCCGCTAAAAGCTGTTTTTACAGTTATATATGCATACATGCATACATGCATATATATATAAATATAAATATACGTATGTGTGTGTGTGTGTGTGTGGCTATATTTTTACGCCATCTTCAACGCCATAGCCGCATTTTGCCATATCCTTCCGTTCCGTTCCGTTCCGTTCAGTCGCGTCGTGTCGCGATGCGTTGCTTTTCGTTTGCTGGCCTTACGTTCACAAATATTTCGCTCGCACTCCTCCACCCTCCCCACACAGTCCCTCTGCTGCACCCCTCGTCACCCAGTCGCTGCCCCGTCATTTTCAGCTGCGTACGTGCCTATTATTATTATTTTTTTTTTAACAACTTTTACAATGTTTTTGCTGCTGGCATCTGATAAAAGTTATGTTGCTCGTGGCCAGATGGGCCTTGGGTCTGCGCAGCAGAGCTCGGGGAACTGACGGGGATTAGGAGCACCGCCTGTGGCATACGGTGCACGCACGGTTCAGGCAATGATTGGTTAGCGCCCGAGACAGCGGCATTATAATTCATATAATTATTGCACAAGAGCACACACAAATGAAGGGAAACATTTTAATCGAGAGCTGACCTTTAAATTAAGTAATGCTTAAAACTTGTGCACCCAAATATAGGCACACGAACTTTTACTTTAAGACGGTTCAGAGTAACTCATTTCAAGAAAAATAGATTTTTAAGCTTCCAAATTTATTTATTTGCTTTTTTAAAAACTAAAAACAACAATTTGATTCACTTCCTAGACACCAGAAGTTGATATTTGGGATCTACTCTTGACGAGAATAGTTTCCCTGCATATCATCTGATTCTTTCCAAAAACCTCTTGTTAAAAATGTAATATTTTTATTCGAGTCAAAATGCTTTTAATTGAATTCGGTAAAGTGTAAATCTTGAATATTTATATTTAGATAAGGAAATTGTAGCATTCACAATTATCGCCATCAATGTACACAGATGGGAGATTAGAAGAGAAAGCCCGACGAATGTTAGTGGACCAATTTGTAGCCTGATCTGAAAATCTCATTTCAAGCGAATTTCATAGCATACTTTTGTGGGCTTAAGTACTTAGTTAAGCGCAGGCCAACGCAGCACGACACACACACACACACACAAACACACAGATACGTACTGTGGATAAATGTGGAAAGAAGGGCACACAATTTGTGGCATTAGGCAACTTTTAGACACTGGCCTCCGTGTCGCCTCTTCAACTGTCAACGACAGACGAGGGGGCATGACAGGGATGTGGATGAGGACGGTTGTGGGGAGGGGTGTAGGGAGGGGGTGAGTTACGCTTAATGAAGTAACCAAATCCACTGGTCACTCACCACTGGCCACCGAGCAAAGAGCAGCTAGCAGACAGTGGAGCTCAGCAGTTGGATTTGCTGCATATTTAATGCATGAATTGGCGTCACAGAATTTTTTCCTATTTTTTTCTTTTGGCATTTAGCCAAAATGGCTTAATGGCCAAATTGAAGCGTTTACCCACGGTTCGCAAAAAATGATTCAATTGCACTCGGAAAAACAAATATAAAGCAATTTGTAGGCAAATCAAGTACAAAGGCAAAGGTTGAATGAAAGGATTTTTTCTTAAAAACCTGAAACCATTAAAAATGGGCAATGAATGGGTTAATGAAGAAGTTGTTACAGGCAGAAGCATTTTCGATGCCGAGTTGACCCAGTCATGTCATGTTTCTATAAACAAGCCGAACACACAGACATTATGAGCTGAAGACTTCCGATTAGCGATAGAAATCGATAACCGATAGCAATAAAAGTACACAATTCTCATGCTATAGCTCTGCAATTAATATATACTCTACCCAGACATACTGTTCAAATTTCCTTATGATTGGAAAATAAAATCGTAGAATTAGTCAATTAAAGCATTTTTTTAAATTGAACAAACTAATTTCAGCTAACTGCATTCAGTTGGATTCGTGGTATTCCCTAGGCGACTAACATACCCTAACATATTTAGCTGACGCACAGTTTACAGATGGAACAAAAATTATTGATAATGAAAAATTCCAAGCGCCTTCGAAATGGAAATAGTAAATTATGAAGGAAAAATGATTTTAATCTTGAAGAATAAAGGGTCGCTATAAACGCCGTAATTAATTAAATTTTTGCCTCTCAGCAGACTGATTTGATTTTGCTTAAGGTAGTCAAAAGAATTTTGTACTTGATGCAAGCATTTTGTTTTGTCTAATGTAAGATTAATAATCGATTTGCTAATTTGCTTTGAACTTAATGAAATGCCCGTTTATATACTTCGCCATCGCCTTTTTCTCTGAGTGTAGAGGATAAAGGAATTGCCGCCAATTAGAAGGAATATCAAACACACACACACACACACACACACAGAGAGGAGTAGAGAGAAAAGCGACATACGGTCGGCTTAAGCGTATAAGCTACTTTTTGGGTACCAGGGGGGCTTACAGGGGGATAAAGATAGACTACTTACATGCTCCTCCTCGGGTGCACCGGCTGCCGACATTTTGGCCATGCAGGCACCTGAACCGCCGGCGCAGCCTAATTGGTATTTTGGCACTAATGGACGGCACACATTCAGAAAGAACTGCAAGAGACAAAAAAGGGGGCAGATATAGGGACAGGGATAGGGACAGGAACAGGAACAGGGACAGACAGAGAGACAGTGCAAATTAGAGTCGACCGTTGGGAAATCAACATTCGACACTCACCTTGGTGTTTTTGGGTAGCTGCTGCTGCTGGCTGGCCGGCAGCTCGACCCGTGCCTCATAATTCTCATTGGCGTTAATCAGGGGAGTTAGATCGACCAGTTCGTCGCCGCCGCTGCCGCTGCCATCCGTTGAGTGCTCCACGTAGACATTGGCTTTGCATTTAATCTGCTGCTGGCAGGCAAACGGCGTCTGATATTGAATTAACAACTGACAGTTGGAGTCCTCAATTATTTGGACAGCATCGATGCTTGTCGTCCCATTGTCCTTCGTTGCATTGTTCGCGCACACAAATTCGATTTTTGTCGACCAGCGGCGTCCGCCCGTTCCACAGTTCGCTCCATCCTCGTACAGCAAATAGGCCGATCCACTCTGATTGAAGCGCAACTGTGTATTGAAGTTGCCCAGCTTGTAGGTCTGGCCATTCTGTTCGTAGCAGGCGCCTGTGAAAATGCACACAAACAACAACAACAACATCAACACAAAATGCTATAACAGTGTATTCACAAAAAACAAAAAACAGTCGCGACAAACACTCAAAAAAAAACAATTACCCTAAATTTTAGAAAATTGCACTGCACTCTAGAAAGTTTTTCTTGTTTTAAGAAATAAACATTTCTTGTATATTTTAGAGAAATATAGCCTAAAATTAGTTAAGAAAACCGCTGTTTTTTAGGAATATATTTTCTGAACAATAAGGAAATAACCTTGCCGTCAAATGTATGGCATATTTCTTGAATGCCGGACTTTTTTCTCTCAGTGTACCACTACAAACATCACATGGCGTCCATCAACTGCCCAAAGGCCAAATTAATTGTTGCGCCTGTTCCTCACATCGATCAACTTCTTTTTATCTGTCTTTCAACTGCTGCTAGCATTTTTGACATGTTCTAAATGGCAAGGGCTTTGCCAATTGCTAAATGACCCCCTCAGCGTGAGATTAATTAGATGGGAAATACTAGAAGGGGCTTGTTCGGAATGACAAAAGTTGAAACTGAAAGCTAACATAAGTCGAAGATTTGTTTGGAAGAGTCTCAACTTCGTGTAACCAAACATAAAATGCATTCTATAAAGCAAAACTGCAAAGTGAAAAATATGAAATTAAAAATGATCCTGACGGATAATTGCCTAATTGCATAAAATCTAAATGATAATTTTCAATTTTATTATATTATGATTAAGAATAATCCTGATTTGATTTCTAGTAATTTTTAATTTGGATATACAATTTTCAATCGGAATTAATTTACCATTTCTAACCTAAACGAGATAGAATGCTACAGTCGAGACGGTTCGACTACGAGATACCCTGAACTGAGTACCATGCTTTTTGAAAGTATCTTCTTCCATATGAAAAACATGTGGGTTAACAAAATCGGTGTTTCTTAACTGATCTTAATGATGTTGATCAGGAACTTATATATTTTATGGGTTCAGGGTATAAAAATAACACAATATGAACGGATCGTACATTTCCAACTGTCTGAACTCTGAGAAACCACCTTTCAAAAGCAAAGACTATTTGCTAATTTTTTGACGAAAATATTCGACCGAAATTTAAGTCAAAATTTAACATTATAAATGAAGTTTTTGAATATATTGATGCTTCTGAATAAAGTGAAATGATTTTTCAAAAGCAAATCAAAATCAGATTAACAATGAATTAGGGTGAAAAACAACATTTTTGTTTTAAGTGATTACAAATGGACTGTTCAAACTTGGACAAAAATTTCATAATTTTAGCTAAAGTTTCACAAAAACTCATTATGATGTGGATCAGAGCATTGAGCACTTATCTTTTCTACAAACACACTTCCCAGCAGCATTTCCATAGTCAAATGGAAATTCTGTCTAGAAAAGCAAGCAATCGCATTGCCTGATTTTGATTGAAAAGTGTCCAGTGGACAGCATTGTGAATGTAATTTGACTTGAATATGGTAATTTCACTCAATCATGCCTCTCTCTTCTCTAACTTTCTCTCTCTCTCCCTCTCTCTCTCTCTCTCTCTGTCTGTCAGTCTTCCTCTTTTCTGTGTATCGGTCTGTCGCCCCTGTGGCTATCCATACATTTGTTCATTTTTGTAGTTTATTGCACATGCCACAACAGCAACCGTAGAACAACAACACAAATAGTATTTGATGTCGTTTGGCTTTTTGATTTGGCAGCACAGGTTGCACCCAAAAAAAAAAGAAGCAACAAAAAGTCAATTCAAGTGGGGGTTTTTGCCTCGAATTGAAAAGAAATCGACTGTCAACTAAATTGATAAATGACAATTTCAAAGCAGCGTGACAAAGCTTATATAAGTATCTATGTGGGTTCAATTTGTGAGTGTGAGTGTGTGTGTGGTTGTGTGTGTGTGTGGTTGTCTATGTGGGTGTGACATGCATGTCCTGCGGAAGTATGCAATTGAGTCTAGCCTAAGCATCAACTGTTGACCACCTTCTGGCTTTGAAATCATTTCCTTGTCGAGATTAGCCAAAGAGATTGATCTGCTGCCAACAAAGAACCAAGGCATGAAAAAAAAGCTTGAATGTCCTACTTGGAGATACCCTGAATACAGCTGTTTAGTAAAAAGTTGCTTTTTCTGTTTGTTTTTATTCTTTTTGTCTCCAGCTCCTATAATCTCTGACATCAGCTTGTTTATACAGATAGATAAACGGACATGGCTAAATCGACTCGGTTGCTTATGCTATTCAAGAATATATATACTTTTGATTAAGTTAATTGCAACTGGTTGCCCAATTTCAATGAGTTCAGTTCACAATAAAGACTTGTTTATACAAGAACTCATCTTGCGAACGATACTTCCTGCGGCAACTATACAATCTAAAGGACCGATTCAACTAACTCCGACACTTGTGCTGCACTTATCAAAGAAACGAATATGTTTAAAGTTTCATCAAGATGGCCTTAAGACTTTACAGAGTTCACATAGTTAGCTAGATAAGTGGCCTTACTGTACAGTCAATAAATAGTTATAATACAACAAATTGATTGCATTTAACATTAGATGTAAAAATGAATAATGCTCTCTGCAAGGGTATTAAAAACAGGAAACAAAAACACTCGCAAATTCAATTTCAATGCAATCACAGCTCGGCCAAGAACCCAAGGGTCTTCAAGGAAAAGGAAATGTGTGGCCAACGGCAAGCGGCCAAAGCAAAAGTAAAAACAAAAATAATCTATGGCGCAAATCGTTTAAATTGCATGAAAGGGTTAACTATAACAAGAGCCATGACTTGAAGGCTTCAATCTATCTGGCTAAAATATAAGAAAATATAGCTAGCCAGCTACATACATTTACGCTATGTATACATTATTGCATTAAAATTGACAGGGCCAGTAAGAAAACCAGAAAGCAACAACAAAAAAAACAGGAAAGACGAGCAAAAACGAAACGAAACGAAACGAAACTCTTGCAAATTGAATTTCAATAAGAAAACAAGTCAAGAAACGGCGCCAAGAAAAGGGCAAAAAACAAAACACAACAAAAAATATATAAATAAAAACAAAAATGAGAAAAACAAATGTATAAACGATTTAGTAGCTGCTGCTGCTGCTCCTAGCTGCTTGGCTGCTTGGCTGCTTGGCTGCCACATCCTGGCGCATCCTGGCGCAAAACAGCTGCTGGCAAGTGTCAGGAATGGGGCGTGTCTCTAAATTCAATCTGCCCAAAGGCGCAGCAGCAACAGTAAAAGTAAAATACGAAAAACAAAAAGAAAAACCAAGAAATTGAAAATTATAAGCAACTGGCCCCAGTGGCAAATAAACACACACAGTTTCAATCATCTACAATTTACTACAACTATTGCTCTATTTTCTGCAGCCGCAAGAAAATCGTTGCCTCTTCAATGCTCCCTTTAGTCGCAAGTTAACTAATTGAAAATTAGATGTCCAACATGTATCTATTAATAATAATAAAAGGGAACATTATTTCTTTCTGTATGATGTGGAATATCTAACAGGTATGGACTAGAAACCGCTTTTTACATATAAACATTTGCGTATTTAGAAAGAAACTGTAAAGAGCAGATCTTTTATAGAAGCCGGTTTGATTCCCACTTCAGATGATGGCTGCATATTTTGCACTTTAATACCCTCAATCAACCCAAAATTAGAAAATGGGTATACTCAAGCTGCGAAAAGCACGTAACAGGTATATATATTCTTGACCTACATAAAAAACCTTTTATATTAAGCTATATTGATTTGATCGATAACTGCCCAAGTTTCGCGAATATCGATACAAATCGATAACCAAAAAAAAAAAAGATATAACTGTACACATTTGACCTTCCAATTGTCACATTATATATGGAGATATGTTATTGATCAACTGTTTAAAGAAATTCAGATTTCGCTAAGTGAACTACTATCTACTGTACCTGCCTAATGCTGGGTATCTGCACGTCGAGCTGCGGCTTGTGTGGTAGTTCAATCGAATTCCAAAATGAGCAACAAAACGATGATAATTGAAACTAGTTAGATGAACTCTATTGTTTGCCAACAGCTTTTTTGGTATTTCATGCTGCTTGTCACTTAATTCGCTTAGACCAAAAATTGCTGTTTAAATCAAATCACGCGCACCATTGCCCAATGAAAAATATGCCACACACACACACACACACACATGCGACATTTGAAAAGCGATATTGATACGCTGATGGTGCATCATCATTCATTGTTTGATTTCTAATCCCCGAAAGCCAAACGAATTTTCGCAAATATTCGGTTGCATATGCAAATTACATAAAATGACAGCGTGCAACGTGTGCGGCATCAGCAATTAACAACAAATGTTGGCTATAACTTGCAGGCAGGCAGGCAACGGGCCGCAAAATGTGCTCTCAAATGTGAAATCCAATAAAAACAACAGCAGCCAAATATAAGGGACAACTGCACAACTGAACAACTGAACAACTGAGCAACTGATTCCAAATGTTTGCCCAAAGCCGTAGAATTCTTTAATGACAACAAACAGCGGATCAGCGAAAAATTGCAGTGGACTGCTTGAGACGAGGAAAGTACCCTATTTTATTACTTGTACATATATATATAGAGAGACTAGCAATATGTACAACAATTTTCATTTTTAAGTTATAATAATAAGATTTCGTTTATCTTCTTGTCATTATTAAGTATTATTTTAAGAACTTCAGATTACTAAAAGTGGTTGTTGACTGTTCTTTCGAAATACTTACACTCACACACTTATACTACAATATATATGCATATATTATATAATATATTGACGAATTATTTATCAATAAGAAAACAATTTTATAATAATATCTCCTTATAACAAAATCTCCTAAAGAAATATGTATTACAAGTTTAGCTATAAAACTACAGTATTCTAGAATTTCAATTGGTTTCTAGACACTATTAAGAATTATATATTATGTGTAAAATTTGGCTTGCTCATGATTTTTGGCTCATATTATTGACAGAAAAGAGTCTTAGCCGATTTGTCCGTATGACGGTTTCAAAAAGCGTATTTCAAAGACAATTGCAGTTGAGATATTCCCTGTAGTATGCCTAGGGTACAGAGTTGCACAAGCAACAGCAACAAAAAAATATAATGTACATTCAGCAATATGGTTGTGTCTGCCAGTGTCAGCCGGGTGCCGATGATACACACAGAAAAAAAAATAGACCTGATACTTCGACATAGCAGTTCTTCTTATTATTCAGAATATAAATAATATATGTCTAATTTCCGTTGTGTTTTTTCTAGTAATTTAATAAATTCGATTTTCTATTACTTATATTTGAATAATCATTAGTATTTTAATCTTTGAATTTTTCAAGGCGTTTTTTTTTTTTGAGTGTAGCTGCAGAAGAATTGCATACAAATACAAAGACAAATAGAAAATGCAGGCGGCTCTGTTCGCGGCTCTGTTTTCTGTTTGCGTGACCGTGTCCGCTATTTGCTTAACAAATGAAATTTTCGTGTAGTATGCCGGAAAATGTGATGCCCTCTACCCCCACCCCACCTACACACCGCCCCTAACACCACAAAGCACCCTACGCCATAGATGGTGTCTGGGCCGGATAGCAATGTCAGTTGCCAAAAGCGAGTGAGCTTATTTATTTGTTTAGGCCCAGCGGTGGCCATGATTTCTCTCTATCTCTATCTCTATCTCTCTTTCTGCCCCTTTCTCTATCTGTCTCTCTTTGTCTTCCACCCCCTCTCCCATCCAGCACCTCGTTTTTAAACATGAGCCGCGAGCAGGCGCATCCAAGCAAAAAGTACGCGCCAAACGGAAATGCGTCTGCAGTCAACTAGAAATACAGGCATGTGTGTGCGTGTGTACTTGTGTGTGTGTACTTGTGTGTGTGTTGGGTGATATGCTGGCGCTTTGTATATTTCATGGATATTCCCAGGCACGTTTGCCATGCCAACAGAAGCCCCCACATGGTTGATATTTACTGTTTTCGCTTGCATTCGCTTTCATTTCACGAGCATATTGACAAATCCATGAGAGTCTCAGCTAACTACAAAAATAGCTCAAGCTGCCCCTGCAGCAAAGCTAAGCTGGTTGTGCTACAAATATATATTCTTTATCCGCAGATCCGCTTTATAATTAGCTGCAAAATTCAAACGACGACGGATGGCAAATCGAGGTGAAATTTGTTATGACCGAAAACCATACAGTTTCTACATTAATTTCAATTTAAAATATTGGAAAACAATTTCAAAAAAAAAATTAATACAGTTTGAACACTTGTATTCAAGCGGTTACAAATTACTCAATTAGTGTTGACTTCTTTAGGGGTTTTTTGAATAGTTATTTCACATTGTGCATGATGAAAATATACCCAAGCATGTACAGGGAAAGAGTTACTACTTCTTATATAGAATCATTTTATATTATTCAAACAATTCTCAATAATAGGAAACTTGCCCGATTTCTTACATTACATCACATTCTTAACATATCGCAATTCCATTATTATTGGATCAAATCAATTTATTTTTTTGTCATTTGTCAACAATAAGAAATTTTAGAACTTTGCACGATTTCTAAAAACTCCGCGAATTCATTTCGATTTCATTAAATAGTTTATTTTCTCTTAAGATCAGCATTTTATTGTCGAATATTAGCTATTTCTGATATTGTCACACATTTCATAACGAAATTCGAGGAATCATTGCAAAAAACACAAATTACTCGAATTGAATTTGTAACATTCACAACATCACTTAGAAATATTGAATGCACAAAATGATGTGCCTTATGCGAAACTAAACAGTTTAGACAAGTGAGATGTAAATGTAAGAAATGTGAATTCAAGCTATTAAACTAATATAGTATAATAATTAGGCACAATTATATAATAAAAGCAGAGCAACCAAGCTTCGGTTTGTTCATCAAGGAATAATTGCACACACACGGATCTAATTTTAAAACAGAAAACAAAAATTGTGGGCTTTGGCTAATGCGCACTCGACTAAGTATTGCACATGAATTGTTCATAGGCATACAAATACATATCCTATATATACTATACACACATATACTATATATACATTATATATATGTGATAAGCGTATACTATGTAAATATGCGTATGATGACCGCATCGTGAATATGCATCATCATCCTCAGAGCTTAAAGTGTGCAAATTTTCAGAGTTCTGTAATTTTCTGAAATGCGCACAAAATGGCCACGGATTAAGGGCCAACAGTTTGACTCAAAACGTGTTAAAAATATAAATATATAAAAAAAAATGTAATGCAAGTTAAGAGAAATAAGCAGTTAAGCAGTTTAAAGCATTGCCTCGCAGCGAGTCAACAGAATTTACCTATTTTTTCGCGCACTTAAATATATATAAAGCCGTAAAATTGTAATTACGCTTGTGACGTGCAACCTGCTACACACATACGTGCAACCTATGCAGCTGCTACCTCTGCTGCTGCTGCTGCTGCTGCTGCTGCGGCTGCGGCTGCACTTAAAGTCTATATTAATAATTCAGACAACAAATGACCGACTTACCATCATTCGCCATGCAGGGCGTCCCGGCACTGTTGCACACGGCCACCGTATAGCTTTTGCCATCCTTGCTCAATTTGTGCGCCGCATAACTACCGAGCGGACTCAAGTCCAGCCTGTTGCACACACACACAGTGAAATATAGAGAGTCGATTAGATGTGGCGACTCGAGTCGCGTCAAGTTTACTTACAGCTCATTGCCAGCAGCGATGGCCGTGCAGGGTTTCACATCCTTGCAGGCAAGCGGCGTGAAAAAGCTAAACTGATACGTGCAGCCATCAGGATCGGTACCGATTAATTCGGGATGAGCGTTCTTAAAAAAAAATAATTAATTAAATTTAAGCATATATTTGTCTAATCTTATATCACACACCATAACACTCTGGTCACAATAGAAATTCACAATGCTCGTGTAGTTAAGGCTCGCATTTCGGGAACAAGGCGTAAAGGACTCATGACGCAGCAGCAGCTTGCCATCCTTGATTTCCGGCTGCGCTTGTACATTGCCAAAGTTGATGAAACTGCAAACAAAAAAAAAACGGAAAAGATTACAAAAATTAATCTTTAAAATACAGTTCAAATTCTTTCGGCTCAGCTGAAGTTCTAGGAATGTTCGCCCAAATGTAGAACATACCGCTTCTTGATATCAGCCTGGTTTGGCGACAACAGACAAATACTGCTGCCGGCAGGGCACATGGCATTCTCGCCGTAAAGCACCGGCTTGCAAACGTTGATTATGAAGAAACCGCCCTGACGGTCTGTGGTCCTATAGTTAGTATCGCTCAACGACATCAAATCGAATCTATCGCCCTTATTCGTATAGTCGACGCTGCAACTATTCGACTGCATCGCATCCGGTATGGGTAAGCAAGCCAGCGGCGTCTCATAGTCAATATAGAAGGAGCATGAATCGTCAGCCTGCATCAAACAAATTATTAAATATATACGATTACTGCTTACAATTCCAAATACATACGTAGGCAGTAAGATGCAACGGATTGGCGTCCAGCGTATAATCACAGATGAGACGCACATGTAGCTGATAGTTGGGATTGTCAGTGGTTCCATTTGCACACTTCACACCACTCAAATAATTGAGATACATTTTTCCATTGTGATAATGCAGCTCATGCTGCCGACCTGTTATTGTATACATTTTTCGATATAATTATTTACGATTTACATCCAATATCAAATATATTGCGCTTACCCAGCACATATTCCTTCCCCTGTTTCTTGAGACAGGCGGCGACATTCGTCTCGTTGTTGCAGCTGCGCGTCAGATTGCCACAGACGTTGAATTCAAAAAGATCGCTGTTGCTTTCGATGCCCACCACATGCCCCAGTTCCGACTGTAGACCGCTAAAGTCAAATTTGTAGCCGTAGACGGGCTCCGTGAGCGTACAATCGTGTGATGTTAAATCCTGTAAGGGAAATTTTGAAAAAGTAACTGTCACTGTTGTTGCACTGTTAACTGTTAACGGTGTGTTCGGCTGCCTAAATTGATTGCTAACAAAGAGTGATTGTGGAGCATACACAAACATACTCGCGCGCACACACACGCACATTCTAGATGGTTGACCAAAATCTATAGCTTATCGTTGTTAACATGGCAACAAGTGCGCAGTACAAATGCTTAACAGCTGATAGACAGACCAGTGGTAATAAACATTGGTTACAAAAACAAACACAATGCAATACTGACAACCACAACTACCTCACCCCGCAACAAAGTTCGGACCAATGCTTACCAGCTGATTTGCGTCATCTCCAGCACTGGCGCCGCACACAAATGCAAACAGCAGCAGCAGCAGCGTCAACGTCTTTGTGGCGCCACAAAACCCTTTTATGTCCATATTACTCATGACGGATAATAATGGCACAGCTTCCACATAAGTATCTTTCAGCAAGAAATAATAACACTTATTCGAGTTGGATTTATCAGCTCTTCAGCCCTCCTCCTGCACCGCTTTTTACTGTTTAACACCACTCAATTGTTTATTTGTTATTGTTTCGATTTTTCAAAGACCTTATCTGATCGGCGCGCTTTAAATGCAAGCAACGATAAACGAACGATAATGAATCATATAATTTCTGCGCAGCCTTTTGCTACTCTGCACACTGCACAATACAATTTGCAAACGCAAGCGAAATTGATTAAAGCACACTAAACTCGATTAACAGTCGTAGCGGTTTGTGGGTGGCAAATGCAAGAAAACAGAGCAACAGCATTGAAGAACAAGAAGCACACAGCAAAAGAAACCAGGGCGACGTCAATCAAACAGTGTTGAGTAACGCATTCGCCCAAAAACAGCTGTTTGACAATTATAGTTATTTCTATTTTGCTTGGGTTTTTTTATAGCAAATTTATTGTTGCTCAATTATTTACTAGTGAGTTGTTAACAAAGTTGAAATAGATTTTAAACATTCGAATCTGTAGTCACGCAATAAAAAATGGCTGCAAATATTGTGGCAGCTGCCGCTGCTGCCCAGGAAGTTGATCCCGTGCTGAAGAAGGCAATCAAATTGTTGCATTCAACAAATGCAAGCTCGGCGTCTGAGCTTCGATTGTTGCTCGATGAGGCGCTCAAATTGCGCTTTGGGCCGGACAAGATGATCGCAAAGAATCTGAGCCAGCGCCTCATGGACGATGAGGCGAATTTTCCGGGGCGGGCGACGCCACAGCCGCAGCAAGCGGCCCAAGCAATGGCCACGGATGAGATTATCAATTTGACCAATTCACCAGATAAGGCGCCATCGGATTCACCTGACACCATTGCCGATTCGGATGATGGCAGCACCACCATCGGTGGTCTGGTCGTGGCCATGAGCGGTGTCGTCAACACCGGCGACACTGGCGACTTCGGTGACCTAAATTGTTGCGTCTGTGGCGAAATGGTTTTCACGGCTACCAATCGCTTGATCGAGTGCTCCAAGTGTGGTGCCCTGTATCACCAGGAGTGCCATAAGCCCGCCATTAGCAATGAGGAGGCGAGCGATGATCAGGAGCACATCTGGCAGTGCGACAATTGTTGCAACAAGCCCACCACTAGCCGTGCAGCAACCACAATCGCTGCACCCAACGCAGCTCCAACTTCTACGCCGACGTCGACGCCAACTGCGACTTGTCCAACAGGCACACCTACTGTTATCATACCGGATGAGCCCATGCCGCTGACAGCGAATAAGACCAAATCATCGGTGCCCTCGTCGCGTTCATCGACATCCTCCAATTCGTCATCGCCCTTTTACAAACCAGAGCTGAGTAGCTCAACAAATGTGGCAAGCAGCAGTGGCAGTGGCAGCAAACATGGCCACAAATCGTCTTCCTCGTCAAAATCGCACAAGGAGGAGCGCGGCTCGAGCAAATCAGTTGTGGCACACTCATTGAACACCATCGGTAACCAGGAGAAGCACAGTGCCACTGGCAGTCGCACCTCCTCCTCTTCCTCCTCCTCGCGTCGCGCCAGCTCGAACACTAAATCCAGCTCCAGCAAAAGCAAGCATCACGAAAGCAGCAGCAAGCGAAGATCCAAGTAGTGTGCATTTAAATGCACTTGGATATATATATATATATATATATATGGAAGCTATTATCAGCATTTAAATACACTTTGAATAACTATCCTTAATCTATAAGTATAACTTCAATTCCTTGAACTGGGTTAGCTTACATTTGAGCAGTGAATGTCACTTATTATTAGTGGTGCACCAACAAAGAAATATAAATGAAAATTATAAATTTAGGTGCGTTTTCCAAATTTAAATTTAAATCCACCACGGCACGTCTCGTTCATGTCTTCTTCTTTTTTTTTGCTAACCACCGCAGACACTCGACCGACTTCCAAATAAGTCGATCATCAACCTTTTAATTTTTTTAACCGCAGCTCGGAAAACTTTGTATTTCTTATACCCGGCACTTAAGCGCGGGGGCTCAATCTCTTTCTTATTTTGCCCCTCTCACTATACTCTCTTAAAATTCAAACTCGGTGGATGCCACCTTGTCGACTGTTGGCATCTCCAACTATCGATATTAACGATTCCCGATAAAATATTCCCATATTGATCTCATTTCTATCAGCAGCCGCAACCATTTTCTGTATGCAAAAATATGCCAGCGCATGTGTCAGAAAGGGATGGCACGATAATCAACGCGTGCATCAATATGTTTGTGTGTATCCTGTATGTGTGTGTGCATGTGTATGCACGCCTTTGTCGCCAGCAAGTTTGGTTCAGTGCAGTCTTGTAAATTGCAGATTTTCTTGAGTAAGCTAAATACGAAGTTTACCATTCAGAGATAATATATCTATTTGATGAATTATATTATTGCAGAAGTTTCGACTCGTCAATATTGGATCAAGTGTTGAGTGCTTAAATGGGATCAAGCTGGAACTTTGCAGCAAGTGAAATGGGCGAGAAAGTAATATAAAATCGCGTTGGATTACTACAAATCTTGTGCTCTAAACTGTCAAAACTTATATCAATTTCGTTTTAGATAAATCGGAGCCGCCACGCCATTAGAAAGCATGCTACATTTAATACGCTTGAAGCAGACGAAACCGGGCAGTTGAAGAAAATTATCAAACAATTTACGATGGGGTTATCAATCCAAAAGTGCGCCCCGTCCTTGTCGGTATCGACTAGATCGGTTGGATTTTCTACCGCAATCTTTTATAGTAGAGCTGCTTCCATTTGTGGTTTGCAAAAGATCGCAGAAATGGCGACAATCCATCAGGTCTACCGGGTGCATCTTTGGATGTCACATTACAAGGTCTTCTTGGCGCAACAGATCCAGGTTGAGCCTCCTTCTGTCGCTAACGCGTTAAGGAGGATATATATTACTAAAGAAATGCGCGATATATTGCATACCATAATGGAAGTCCCCACTGTCGTATCAATCGTTTTGGATTCAATAGGTAAAATCGAAATTGACAACAAGACTTTCCATATGGGATATACAAATCCTCCAGCTACGGATGAAGAAGCGTTAGAGTACTCTACGCTATGTCCAAACCCGGACAATATTCGGTCTATCTTGACCGACCTTGCTAATCGTAATACGCCTATACAGACCTTGCTAATCGTAATACGCCTATACAGAACCGGCAGGAATACCTGCTATATAATAGCATTCCCGGAGCCCACATATCTGGAGATCTGTTGATGAATGCTGATCAAATATATCCAGAAGATTATGCCGAGGCAGAGCTATGGTCTGATGTTAGTGCGTATAAGCGCCTCCTTTGGCGTATTCGAGCACGTCTACCTGAACACTTTATTCTGAAATACAACTGGAACGGAAAAGCTGCAGCTTCCGGTTTGTGGTGTGGTCCTAGGACATTGGCCCGTGTGGAATCGGAATTCAGAGTCAAGCCAACTCCAGTAGCTAATCAGCAGCAGCCAACTTTTGTTGGCGTTACTGTAAGAGGAGGAAACCATGAGACATACTGGTCACTAGCAAGAACTTCACATCCAATTGATATTATCGGTATGGCCAGCTTGGTTGGTGAAGACATTTCCAAAACTAGAGATAGGCTTAACGCCACCCACGTAGCTTCCCACAATCCCATTACTATACTGTACGCATTGAACGATGCTTAGGGATTGGTTTATTTGGTTTACGGACTAGAGGACAGAGGAGACCCAGCTTACGGGCTGCCGTGCCACGTAAACCATTACACCGGGACTTAATAAATACAATCAGTGACATTCGAATAAAGGAACTTTTCTCTTTATAAAATTTAAAATAAAATGTTAAATATTTTGGTTGTTTTAAATACACGTCAAATAAATATGGAATTCAATTTGTAACTTTAACATAAAATTGTTTATTAATTTTTTGTTCACAACTAAAAAAAATTCGTTTTGACATCGATTCAACAACTTTTTTACCTACTTAAACTCGACGGAACTGGTATCCCCACATGTTCTCTATGGGATTCAGGTCGGGTGATTTTGCTGGCCACTCTAAATGTTTAAAATCGTTATCCCGAATCCACCCATGACAGGCAAGCGACACATGTATTGGAGCATTATTCTGTTGGAGTAAGGCATTTGGGTCTGGTTGATGGTTCATTAAGTTCGCCAAAACTGAGTCCAACATTTTTATATAACTCTCTGAGATCATACGGCCTGAATGCAGCCCACATCATGAGTGATGTAGTTTTTAAGGGACTTGGATATCGTCATCATCGATATTGCGGACATAAATTAATTAAAAAATTAAAATTCGTGTATATTTTTCTAGTTTAAATGTCAATTGGTTAGAGTATTATAATTTCGTTGTGAAGTTTGTGACGCACTAACAGAAACATGTAACAACCCATGATCAACATCAACAAACTCATAGAGTATAAGAGCTGTAGACTATGTTTGCCCTATTGAGAGCTGGAATAGGCGTGCTTAGAAAATTATTTTCCGTTTTTGCAGGTTATTACTAGCAATATATCTGTTCTGAAAATGTATATGTATTGCGCTCATACAGACGAAAATATATAAATAAAACCAAGCCTTACTTTTCAAATTCAAAATATGCATTAGCGCGCCATATTTAGTACAACAATCTGGCAGCACCCGTCACAATTGCAAGAGTTGCACAAAACGAGCAAGCGTCATCTGGCGACAATGTCAGTCGTTTCAAAAAGACAACATATCGCCAGCAACCCTAATTTCTTTCTTTTCGATAGATCCGCATAAAAGTGACAAGGTGAGCAAAATGTATTGCCAATTTTCTTGATAATTGAAAGGTTTTAACGACAAAACAATGCTTAAAATATATGCAATTGGTGTGAGAAATGTGCTGCGCATCAAATGCTAAATGAAAACATGTAAAAACATGAATACGAAAGCTACACGTGTTTCCCGCCCCCGTTGCCTCTGAATGTGAATGACAAAGTTAATAATTTTTGCGTTTTTTTTTTCGATTTGAACAGAACACAAACAATATGCAGCTTTTCGTACGTGGCTTGGAAACGATTGAGGCTTTGGTGGTGTCCCAGGATGCCAACATTGCTGGCGTTAAAGTGAGTCAATTACTGCAACGACAGCAACAAATATTCAACCTAACCTTAATGTTGTTTATGCGATTTCAGACTCAGTTGGCCCAGCTGCATGGCTTCGATGCCGCCGAGTTCAGCTTGAATTGTGAGGGTGCCACACTCACCGATGAGACACCCGTCACGGCTCTCAGCTCCTTCGAGTTGGACATCACCATTCCGATGATTGGTGGCAAGGTGCATGGTTCTTTGGCGCGTGCCGGCAAGGTTAAGGGCCAGACCCCAAAGGTTGAGAAGCAGGAAAAGAAGAAGAAGAAGACGGGACGTGCAAAGCGCAGGATTCAATACAATCGCCGTTTCGTCAACATTGTCCAAGGCTTCGGTCGTCGTCGTGGCCCCAACGCCAACTCAACGTAAAGTGTGGATCCTAAAAGGGATGATGATGATGATTTGAACAGTGGCAAGCTGAGCTAATTTTATTGCAAAATAATAACCATAAATACACTGTTCGTAATAGTAATTTTCATTAATTAAATCCAACTTATTTTACACCGAGTTTGTCTAAGTTTCAACTGACAAATTCGATCCTCAAAGAAACGATAATATCAGAATCAGAATAGTTGAAAGCTGAGCCAATTTTTGTAGCAAATAACATACATTAGCTGTTCATAATAGTAATTTTCTTGAGTTAAATCCAACGTATTTAACATGGCAGTTGTCTCCCATTTCAATTGGCAAAATCTATACTTTTCCGCTCTCGACCAACGACAAAGAAACGATAATACCAGAACTCAATGCAACTGATGAACAGCGCCAGAATGATGCCAAATAAGAGGACCATAAAACAGCCTTGCATATCATCCATGTTGACCTTATGATTGGCAATCTGTCGCTGCACATTGCGACCGTTGCATTTGTCCATCGACGGGAGATTCGTTTTGTGCCAGCGTTCGATGAAACCCATGCGATAAAATCTACCCAAATGCTGATTAATCAAATGCAAATATGCACTGCTCGTCGGCACAATCAGACCGATTTGTTCATCCACAAAATCCTCCTTGCCCAGAGCAAATCGACACTCTTTGTCCTTGTCAAAGTGTTGCTGCACAATCAACTGCAGATTGATACGCCAATCGATATTGATACGATCGCCATGCTTTACAGCGGCTATATTTTCACTCTGGACACTACTATAAATTGTGGCACGTTGAATGAAACGTTTAAATTCTTGCCGCGTTGTCGTCTCCACATATTTCTCAAAGAAGGTGCCGTTGCGTAGACCGTATTGTTTGATTTCCGTGTGGCCAAATAGCTGGCTCAGGTAATCGATGCCCGGCTGGAACTTGGGGAATGTGAGAAATGCAACCAGATTGCCACAGTAGGTGGTGACCAGCACAATTACTACGATCCACCAGAAGCCAACCACCAATCGGCCGCTGTCCGCACGTGGCAGATACATGCCGCCTGCAAAAGTTTTTAAGTATTTAAATTGTTTTTTTTTTTGTTTAATTGTTTTTTAAGTTTAAGTTTACCTTGTTGCAGCAGTGCTCCATAGATGTACCAGAAACAGTTCTTGACTGTGGACAGTCCACGAATTTGCAGTTCCTGCAGCGGCACCAGACGATTAACAATATACAGCATGGGTGCTGTGACCATTAAAATGCCGGCTAAACAGGCCCAGGTCTCCATGGTGAATGGAGCGGTGAACAGATAGATGCGATTCACTTCATCCGGTTGCCTCAATATAAATGTATATTTCTGCACACTAATTGACTGTGTGTAGTTGAAGCGCTTTTTATGCGGCTCATCAATGGTGGCTGCCACCGCAGCCATAAAAAACTCATTGCCCTGAACCATTTCCACAACACGATATGGTATGCGAAAGGTCATCGACCCAATTAGTTCATCCTGAGAATATTTATAATATATATATGTAAATATATATAAATATATGCATATATCTAGACACCAAATATTAGCTTTAAGTATGGCGACATTGTTTCTTACTGAAAATCTGAAGTCTCTGGCTTAAGATAGCATATATTCATTATAATAAAGGTTTAACTGAGCTATCAAATAACTACAGGGCTGATAATAGAAGATAGAGTGTAAATTCTAAGATCAAGGAAGAAATTAACAATTTTACAGGTACATCTATGGAAGGTATCAGAACTTCTTTACAAATGCTCTTAGATCGGAAAAAAAAACACATAAGGCTATAAGGATTCAAGAAAGCTTCATCAGCAACCGATAAAGGGCTAGTGTTATTGGGCAAAAGTGATCATTTAGCTAGAATAATGTTAAAACCGGAAATTTGAAGATTGAGAACAAATTACACAGCATTCTCCGATAAACTAGTGAGGATGGAAAATCTCAAGAATTCTATAATAAATATTAACTAAAAGAACAGTCATGCATGGTGCTTCCCTTTAGGTTAATTTCTGATGATTGATGTATTTATATTTTGTTTTTTTTTATTTTTGCCAACTCACACTCTCATTTGTGCTCGGGACCAGCTGATTGTCGTAATGCCGAGCATTGGCATCGTGTAGATAGTAGCTAAAGTTGAGGGCCCGGCTCAGTTCCTTGAGGATTTCCATAACGATCCCATTGTGCTCGACGATGACGCCGCGAGTGTCCTTGGTGAGAATTTGCCAGGGCGGATTCTACGAGTTGTTTGAACCAATATATAACAATTATATTCCTGGCTCAAAGACTCACATGCACAGTGACAATATCCATGGTGATATTCCGAAAGTGATGCTCGATGTGGGGAAAGGTTAGCTCGTGACATACAAAACCCAAAAGCGGACTCCAATATCCAATATTGATGAATTCAAAGTTTCGATTCTTTGCATCGCGAGTGGGCGCTACGGGTATTAAGTTGGAAAGTAAAATATACAGGGTATAAAACTAGAATTGGAATCTTACCAGCTCGAAATTTGCGATTCTCCTGACTCTTTCCCCAAGTAATCGCCGTTTCAAAGCGCCAACGAGCGCAACTTGCACACTTGCTGTTCGCCTTCAGATAGTCCTAGACAGGATTGGATCATTTTAATTCATTCATACTTTCATTCTCTGCATACCTTCATATATTCGAGCATTTCGTCCTGCTTCTCTTGTTTGGTAAACCTTATTGATTCCCATTCCTCATCGGATATTTCGCCGTAAATGGACTGCTCTTCGAGTATCATTCGTGACAAGGATGTAACCAGCGCCATCGATACCTCCGTAATGGTGCAATTCAATGTGTCCACACAGTTGAAATGGGTTTCGTTCAAAGCGAATGCAATGTTGGCGCCCTCATCGAGATTAATGGTCACAGTATTGGCATCAAACTCATGATGCGGATCCTCCAGCACAAAGAACATCCATTGATTGTTTACGTGGAACATGCTCAGCGTCTCCGCTATCTCAATGATATCCTCATGGAAACGGGATATGACCAGAAACTGTTGTCGCCTCAGTTCATGTTTCGTTGGTGCAAATTGTATCAGCGCCTTGCGTAGAGAAATGCGCTTCTGCTGACCACGCAGGGATTCATCGATCTTGTAGAGAATCACCGAAATCGGCGGTATATGATTCGTGGTGCTCTCGTGCACAATCGACTTGACCAACATCGGATTGTTCTCGACTTTTATGGGAAGTTATGAAAAGTATCTTGAAGTCCGGATTTTTTTAATTTTTTTAACACATCTTAAATCTATTCCATATATAAAAACGAGACTTAAATTTTGATCCTAATTAAAGTATATTTAGACCTTCAAATAAAAACCAAATATAATTAACCACCTGAATAGGATATTTTAAGAAAAAAAAAAATTATTTTGCAAAAGTCAGATTCGTTTTAATGCAAGAATGACTTAAATATAAGCTAATTTTAGAACTAGTTGGCGTCAAAGACAGAAAATTGTTTTTTGAAAAAAAATTAAAAAAAATTTTTAAATATCTTTCGAACAATATAACTGTCAAATAATAAAACCATTCACAAACATCTTGAACACATACATATACAAATATATATAAAACATCTATGGAAAATACCCACGTATAGTTTGATCCACAAATACAACAACCGATTTCCATTTGAAAATGCCCTGAACTTTGGCATCCAATACGATTTGTGGAAACTCATCGCCATGCGAAACCATTGGTATCTTTGTAATTGAATATTAATATAAACTTCAGCACAAAGTACAAAAATTAATATATATATAAATATATATATATATTGCTTACCATCAGGGCTCGATTTAGTGGTAAGCGTGGACAATCTGAATCCGTAATGGCAATCAGCAAAATCGAAGTTTGCTGTGTGGTTTTGTAAAAATTCCAAGTGCTCTCACAATCTGCCACCGTAATGGCAGCCAGAAAATCTTTAAAGTGACCACAATTAACTAGGAACTATTGGAAAGAAATATAAGTTTTTACCTTTCTTGATTTTCACCGAGTTCCAGGTAAAGTAGCGCACATTAATGCCACCATTCTTCATATTCTCACGAATCACATCACTGAGAATCTTCTCGAAATGGGCCATTATATTCTGCCGATGAATGGCCATATATTCGTAATCAACGACCACCGCTGCAAGGGATTATAATGCATGATATATATACAAGTATAAAAAATTATATACTCAAATCAAGTACTGTTATTTAAAGAACGTTTTTTTTTATAAATTTCAGATTTCTAAACGAAGGACAAAATCGAGATATGCCACTTAGAACATTTCTTATTATTAGAGAGTACCATTTACTGTTGAAGAGGACATATATATTCTTGATCCGCATCACTAGTTGGCTCGATATAGCCATCTGGTCGTCTGTCTGTCTGTTATTATACAAAGTAGTTTCTCTGTTTTGAAGTTATCTTGATGAATGTCTGCATATATCCGTAATGTTGCTGCAGGCGGTAAGCTTATATGAATCTGGTCGGATCCGATCATTATGTCATATAGCTGTCATAGGAAGAGTTCGTCGAAAGATGACTTCTTATATGAAAAAAATGTCTGGCTTAACAATCGCCTATAATATCCAAATGTTTTTTACAAACGGTTGCCAAAATATATACACCCAGAAGGAAATATCTTTGATCCCATTAGGTATATGGATTTCTTTGATTAACATCCACAACTATGGTACCTCTTGACTTGATTAGTAAAAGCAAAACTTTTCTTTACGTAGCGTCAATAAATTGATAGATTGAATGTGGAGAAGTCTATATGAATTTGTAAGCTAGCCAAAAATTTTCTAACTGTTTGTTTATATTCCGAAGTCGGCTGATTGAAATAAACTGAGAAAAAAAATGGCAATTTGAAATAATAATTTGTTCACTGAGTATATATATTGTATATATATATATATATAGATATTTGTTACGTATCCTCACCGAGCGATGCATTGGCGCTTAGAAATGAGGAAAAGTCATTGGCCTGAACCGGAACGAAACCACATAGGACTAAACCAATGGAGAAGGCCGATAACCTCATGATGCCGGAACCGCTGAAAGCGAACTGAAAAGTGAAAGGAAGCCAAACTCGCGACGTTGCCTTTTGTTTTTGAGGATATATATGTATAAATGTTCACATATATGGGGATACTACGTGAAGCCAATTAAAATCGAGCAATTGAAGCGCATTGAGGCGTGTGTGGCCAGTTGAGAGCCGCATTAAATATTCAGCAAGGCGGAAAACCCTACTGCGGTCTGCCTCGCTGATTGACAGTTTGCGGTTAGGCGTCGGAAAATGTCAATGGCGTAAAATTTGTGGCAGGTGTTCATCGACGGATGCCGGTATTGAACCGGGAAATTATTGTGTTTGCGGTGTTAACTTCGTTTATTTAATTATATTTATGAAATTGTTCATCAAAATTGCGTGTAAGGTAATTACATTTTACATGGGAAGTGGGGAGTGGGTAGGGCTTTAAACTATCCGTGTTACAATTCACTTAGGATTAGGTTTTACTTTCGGCTAGTTGCTAACTTAGTTCTATGAGCATAATAGGGTTTTCTGTTTTCTGTTTTTTTTTATTTTAGTATTAAGTAAATTGTGTCAGAAGTATGCATGTAATAATGTAACTATTGTAAATGTATGTATATGTATATGTATAATTTAGCTATTTCTTATCGACTATTGTACAATTCCAAAAATGCTTTCAAATATAAATGCATACGATTTCGATTGTAATCCGTCATTTTATTGTATATTTGTAATTGTAATTCGAAAATTGGGTTTATCATATAACCTGTGCATATATATATGTTTCCGGTTTTGTTTTATAATTTAAACTTCTCAACTATTGTTACTTTTCAAAATTTTCTCTCAATGAAACGTTTTGTTTTTGCCAATGCAGTGCCAACTTTTATAAAATTTTCCCAATGTTCCTTTCATACACTCAACAAAAAGGATGTCCTAGAAATTAGAAAAACATACAAACTTTCATTCAAGTTGGGTTGCTCTGGGTAGCAGATACCCTGTATCCAATTCACTTATCATAATTCGTACATAAAACATTCTTAAATTTAATCATTTTCTTTTCGTTTGCTAATTTATAAACAAAATATAAATTAAATTTTGAAAAATATAGAAAATTTTGCTAATTATAATAATGGTTTTTAGAAGGACAAAGTCGTAAAGTAAGGAATTCAATAACTCCAAAAATAAGACGAGCTTTTCCACATTCCAGTACATGTACATATTTTTTTGAGTGTAATTTCCCTCTATCCATCCGGGTGCACTGCTTAACCAGTTGTTGCCATAATATAAGTGTTTCTTGTGTATGCTACTATTCTACAGTTTTGGGAATTGATGCCTTGCTAGCATTTTTGATTGCTGGTCCAAACTGCTGACCCCGCCGACCTCTCTCTAAACCCATTCGTCCTGGGTTTACAATTTTCCTCATTCGTTCAGTATCGCACTCAGACGCTCCTCGACGGCTACCTTGCGTGACTTCCACACAAACTCGCAGACAGCTATGACACAGGCCACGCCCATGCCGCCCATTAGCACCACAAACACACCGCCCACATTCGCCAGGCCGAGCTCATTGGCCGCCGACGATGATTTCGATGTTTCCACACGACACTTGCCACCGCCTCGCTTCTCCTTCCACCACTTTGTTTTCAGTATGTGCAACTTGCCCTCCTCCTGTAGCTTCAATATGACACTATTTATGGCAGTGCGATAAGGCGAATCTGTGGAAGGGTAAAATTATAATTATATATTATTCCAATTTAATCTAGAATGCTTAATAATATATATACTCAATGGGATCGGCGCAGCTTTAATATCCTTTTTTTTATCTATTTAAAAGTGTTTAGGCTATAATAGAGGTTTTTTGAAATAGTTTTCTGATCATGTGATCGGATTTTACAAAACAATTTCCAATGTCCTGCTCTTTTTCATTCATAACATTATGTTCAGTTTTTCATTCTTTAGGATCCCATTCTTTAGTCATGTTAATGTTATTTGAGTTTGTCACAACTAGCAGAGTATCCTGTTCTTATAGATATACCATAATTCTTCAGTATTCAAGTTGATCAATGTTCAAACTCACTTGGCGGTGTGGCAATGCCATAGCTTTTGGTGTCCAGCATGCCGCCCACTTGGGTTAGCTCACAGTTGCGTTCGGTTACATATTCGATGGATGTGGATTCCATGAGAAAGGCATACGAGCCCTTGCCCTTGGCCACCCTTTCGACGCCCTCGCCATTGCTGGCCGTAAAGACGGAGGGACGAGCCGATTCCATAAAGGACCACATGCGCTGATATGTTGAGATCTTAGAGTCCTGCAATTAAGTGTTTTTTTTTTACTTCTTAGTAATAAACGCCAGTCAGACGTAGACTGTTTGACTTACCCTGAAGAAAGCTGCTGTGCTGCCACCTTTGAGGGCGCCATATTTGATCCTTGTTTGCTTGGCCAAATCCTCGGCGCTCTCAATGGGCGAATCCATGCGCTCAACTGTCAGAAATGCAGCCAAATTGGCAGTGTACGACGAGATCATGATGAGCGTGAAAAACCACCAAATGCCAGCAACCATTCGCGTTGAGAGTGCCCTGAAATGATGTAAAGTCAACAGTAAATTTAGAATTCAATTTCATAAATAAATCGAGTCCTACTTGGGCAGAAAATCGCATCCTTGCTGCATTAGGGATCCAATGGCAAACCACATGCAGTTGAGCAAAGTAAATTGACTCTCGATCTTTTCGCCATGTGCATCCGTATAGGCGGGCCACTCATAGGGCGTGAATCTTTATAAGTAGTGAATATATATATTTATTAAATAATTTATTTTATTGGATTTTAAGATAACCCACTTGGCTAAGATAAAGAGCAGTACGGACACCCCCAAATATGCTGTGGCCATGTAGATCCAAACATCCAAAGATAATGGCGATAGAAATGAGAACAAGTTGGGTGGCTGTTTGATGGGTTTGCGATAGAGTATAGATACGCCAAGGTTCATAAATGGTGTGGTGAAATCAACAGCTTGCTCCCGCTCAAAGGTAATTGTGAGATCGGCTATAGCCAAATCAGCGCGTTGTTCCAATAGCTCACGTATCATGCCATTCCATTCTCTACAAAAAACAGATACAGTTCATTAAATTTAGCAACTTTCCAAGATTACTGGATAAAGCTTACCCTGTCAATTTATTTAGACTACCATAGCTGCCATCGGGCACCAGCTGTATCTTATAGTTAAAGCCCAGCGATCTGGATATCTCGTGTATTAAATCCACAGCATAGCCTTCGAACTGATCGTTGCCCGTCAGAGGAACAGCTGATTCCTTGCGCATGCAGTACGGATTACTCTGGAAAAAATAAAAATCGAATCAATTATGAACTGGCAATCGATAGAAATCTTTTGTCAGCATATACGCACCAATATTGTAGTCACCACCAACGTTTTATTCTTGAGATTCGCTTCGATCTCTTGCTGTTTCTGGCTGAAAGTACGCGTAAAATTGATGCCCTCGGGCAGTGTAGAATTCCAGGTGCCAATCTTTCGTATGCCACCTGGCGTCAACTCCACAATATCGAGCATGAAGTCAGTGCGAAAGCCCTGATGATCGAACTTGATGACATTCGTCAAACCTTTCATCTCGACGATCTTCATGTAGTTAATCAAACTGAAGCCATGCTGCCAGGTGCTTTGGCCATCACAACTAATCGGATGTATATCGATCTGTTGCGAGGTATCCAGATCGTGCAGTGCCTTGGCAAATAGATGCACCGCATCGTACATCAGCGCCGTCTCGGAGCGTATTGTTGTCAGATTCGCCGATCTTAGCATACCCTTCTCATCGATGCTCCATTGACGCACCACATCCGTCACGACTTTGTCATTGATCAGACGAAAGCCCGTTATATTTGTACCCCCATAGCGAAACTCCTCCAGATTAACAGTGTGCAGATCCAATGAGGTCACCAAATAGCTATGATAATCACTCATCATTCCAATCTGTTGTGCCTGCTTCAGCACCTCGTGTACACGCTCCGTGGAACAGTCCAGCACAATGTGCGCCTCCGCCGAATTCTTAATCTGCTTCAGCAATGGTCTACATTCGATGGTAAAATTATTGTATTAATTTCGGTTGAAAAGTTAAAAATAACAATTATTATTAATAATAATGAAGGCTTATTAAACGTCTTCATTCATCTCATCCATTAAGATTGTGAAAAAAAAAACTAAAATTTATTAGAAACATTATTTGAGCAGCTGAAGGTCTACTCGCTAGTGCTCTAACTATTATTATATGTTGTAGTTATTATCAATAAATAAACTAAACTCTAAGTCGAGCTCTCTCGACTAAAAGCATCCCCACTCATTGCTTAATCCTTGTCCAAAATAGTTATAAGTGTATGTCAGATGTCAAGGGATATAGCATAAAAACTAAGGCACAAGTTTTGTATGCAAACAAACAGAGACTAGACTAGACTAAACATAAAGTGTGGCACGGGCTTTCGTGGCATATGTACATAACCTACCGATAATCACCGCTGTCGCTGAGCTGGCGCACTGTTATTGGGAATGGTGTCATGCCGTGGGCCTTGAGCAGCTCCTGGAGGCGCACAATGCCATCGTTGTTCTCGTAGATGATGGTGAAAGTCTTCCAGCCCCAGTGGCGCACAATATCCACATAAGCCTGCGTTGAATAATAACAATAATAAATACCAGACATCAAATAGCTGAAGTGTCTGCACTTGGCCAGCAATGAGGCAAACACAGAAATTACCTTGGAGAGCGTATTAGGATGGGGATAAAGATTCACTAGGCAGCTTTCGCGTCTCAGACGGTAATCCCAGCGATTCTCCAAATGCGGTATCTAAATAATATGTGTGCATATTAACACAGTTGTTATATTTTACACAAATGCCCCGCCATTCAGTTCTTTCATGCGACCCACTTACCTCCATGTTGTCGCAAATGCTCTGCACATGGCTGGCGGTGTGGGAGGATTGTGGTCCAAAAATTGCAGCAACGCCAATGTTCAACAAGCCACAAACTGTAAGATGGATAAAGAACATACCGCAATCATAGTTATTGGCAAACTTTAGCACTGGCTGCCAAAAGTCTTGAGCTGATTAAAAGCACTAAAAAATACAACTTTTTCTCTATCATAGAAAATGTTTCCATTTAAAAGAAACATCTGCAAAAATGCGGCTCCAATTGTATACAAATAACAAAGAATTCGTACAAATGGAATTTGTTTGGAATGAAATTGATACGAAATTTGTGCTCATAACTAAGATATGCATTGTCTGCCATATACAACTGGCAGACTGACTGTTTATAATTGTAATTTATTGTTATTTTATAATTTTTTATAATTCTTTAATAATTCTTTTCTAAGTAACCTCTTTTAAATGATGTCTATAAAAAATCTATATATATATATATATATATATATATATATATCAATAATTTTTTATTTGCTTTATACAAAACATCTTTCAATATTATTATGCCTAAAACTAGTTAAAAGAAAAAGTAACAAATAAATATTCATAAAAAATTGGTCTTCAATATTTTGAGTTTCAGTGTGCAATTATCAATTGTTTATCTAAATATCGAAAATATTTGAATTCGTATTTGAAATATACCAAAAATATTGTGCTTATTAAACAAACTTTTTTGATGCTTTACGTATTTCATAAGAAATTATGTATGTAATAAAATGTTATTTTATTAAGAAGACATTCATAAGTCCCCAAGTCTGAAATTGATTTTCAGTTAATGCGCTTTGTGCTGCGCTCAATCCCCAATCTGGATCCCAAGCCCAGGCCCAAGCCCAAGCCCAAGCACAATTCCAATTCACCTTACAGTGAGATTATCTGAGATGAATCCCTCGATCTCTGCCAGCAGCAGCAGCAGCAGAGAAAATGAGCCCAAGTAGTAGTTGGCTATGGGATAATAACATTCGTTTTGTTCGCCTCGTTGGCATATTTAAAATGCTCTTCAGCCAGACATAATTCCATTTTGCCTTTTGGCTTTAGCTTTTACCATGAAGGCAGCATCCGTTTTCGGTCTCATCAAATTACTGAGCACGTGTAAGTGCAGGTGCACTTGCAACATGCAAACGGTGCAAGGGGATTACAGGGGGTTGCAGGACAAGCAGACAAACACACTTGTGTCTGTATGCTCTGGTGTGGGTTGGTTAACTATCCCAAGCATGTGATAAATAATGCACTAGTATGCATTGTATGTGTGTGTCTGTCTTCCTGTCGGTGTGTCCTTAGTAGTAACTAGTTACTACTTTCGTGGCAAAAACGTATTTCGTTTGAATTTGTTTGCTGTTGCTACCTCGGGCCATGTCTGACCATGAGACAAGTCTGAACTTGGCCACAAGGCCCAAAGGAGAGTCCTTTTACGTGCTGCGGCCCTCATTTATCACAATCACACCAATTTGGACAGGTTTGTTTAGTACCTTGAATGATTTTTATAGTGCCTCAGCCATCATTTGTCCTGCCTGGTCAAACTTTAGTGTGATTGGGCATTTGAGCAAAAAAATAAAAATGTTTACTCTTAAATTGAAAATTATAAAATATTATATTATTATATAATACAAAATTATTGCATTTTTAATTTGCTTGAAAAGCAATCTTATTTAAAAAACCAAACAATGTATTTTTAATTTATTATTATTTTGGTTTCCCAGTTTTAGAATCGATCAAATAAATTGCATGAGAAGTTTACTTATTTTAATTTATATAAAGTTATTGTATTTTTAATATTTAACATTGTTCATTCAAATTTTTACTAGTCTTAGAATCGATAAAATTACTCTTTTAATTTCTAAAAAACCTGAAAAATCTGAAAACTTCATGAGAGCAATCAGTAAAAACTTCCTTCTCCTATTTGAGAAGCATTTCTTTAATCGTATAACTATTTTGTAATAGAAGTTAAAAACTATTCAAAGACTTTTGCTAGCATCGAGCGTGGGAGTCCAGCACTTACTCAAAGGAATTTTTGTAAAAGTTTTGTGCACGAATGTCAACTAAAATAAGGCAACAAATGCTTCAAGTGCAACTTTGTTTATTATCCTGCACGCACAATGTATGTGTGTATAATTCAAATTTCAAGAACAAAACATAAAATTAACGAACTTTTTCCCCCAATCGCCCAAGTGTTCGCAAATAAATTTGTAAGCACAAAACAAAAGAATTAATGAAAATTTGACTTTAACTGAAATTCAACTAGCAACAATTGTTCGCAATGCCCTAAACGATGAGCATAGAATAAAGCCCCAAGCTGTTAAATCGATTTGCATGACAAATAATACATATATAAAATTAAATCAAATGTAGAATAAGCAAAAACAAAAGCGCAACCTTATAAATAGAGCGAAAGAGAGAGAGAGAGAAGGAACGAGAAAGAGAGAGCGAACTGTAATGAAACATTTGTGACCGCAGCCCAGCAGCGAATTAGTGAACGACTCTCATTACCGAATGCATTCTGTTTGCATGCAATATAATTTATTACCTATTAATAGTTTTGTATGAAGAGCTTCATGCACAAATTAGTCTTCACGAAAGCGTCAGCAATTAAAGCTATGCAAACATTTCTAACACATTTACATGTTACATGTACTGGTTTCTTAGATGTTTCACTATCTCTTTTAACAAATGTGCTACTTTTATTGGCTTCTGTAGTCTAACTTGATATATGGAGTCGTATACGCATACAAGCTGCAAACTTGGGTGCGAGCAACTACGCAATTATTCTGTGTGCGAAAAAAACAGCAACATAGCTAGCGGATCGCGGAGACCCTTGAATATATGTGTGTGTGTGTGTGTGAAGATATCAGCAAAAAGAGGGTGTCACTGTCTCGACATGCCAAATTCATTGTTTCTCGATGGGCATACATATAAAGCTAGGTCTCAAAACTTTGCGCCGACGACTTGTCGGACCAACAACTTCGCATGTCGAGACAATGATACGCTTTTTAAGATTCGGCATTAGAAAACTGATTTAAGTAATAATTCGAACGTTAGCTTAATAAATTTGAAAGTAGATTAATTTCCACAAATTCTTAAAATATGTGTCAATAAAAATAAACATCACAAAGAAATCGAATCTAATCTACTTCAAATCTAATACAAATCAACATCGAGATCAAGCAGCCGGCGATAACAGATTTATTGTCGATCTGACGCCTCAAAGTGTTCTCTGCCTAGCGATTGCTGTGCATATTAGTAATGTTTATTAAGTATAGATTACGAATCGGATTTTAAAATGGAGCCTTTGCCGCCGCTGGGCACGTGTGTCTTCACTCTTCTAACCCCCATCCCCATACCAGCCGTAGCTTACCCCGTTTGCCGGCGTGAAAGCTGTCAAATGGCGAAATGCGCTCAATTTGTGCGACCAATTTGGAGCGTGGTAGAATTGAGCGGTCGGCATTTATGCGTTCAACAGCCTGACGAAAGGCGAGCTCCTGATGATCGTCCGACGGATGAAAGAGTCCACCTATATGGATGTAGACAGTAAATAGCAAATGTTATTCATAAAAATGTGAGTACAAAATACACGGTAGACAACCATCAAATAAGAAGCGCGGAATGCGTTGGGGAAAAACAAACAAAAACAGATGCACAAACACACTGACACCAAGGATATACACACACACACACACTTGGGGTTTTTTTTTGTATGTGTGTGTGTTATGCAAAAAATCGATAAGCGCTGAAGAAGCCGCTGCCTAAAAATCAACGCTGTCAAAAATATCAAGCACTTCACCAATACATTCGCATTACTTGAACTGTTGATCAACAGAATGTGGCGTTAAACTTACCTATTTTAATGACGTCGGGCAATGAGCTTGCCAATCGCCAGTTAAATGCTAACTGCAGCAACAGCAGCAATACAACTGGCAGTAGACCGTTATTGCCGACAATGGGCTGCATTTTTTTTTCTTTGCAGCTTCTTTTTTATTAATTTATTTATGTTTATTAATTTTTGTGCACTCGCTTATTTCGGCTTTTCTTTTTTAGACGCGCGCTGACATCTTAGTAGATGTTTATTGCCAGACTAGTTCGCTTGTTTTTGCTTGTTTTTTTTTTTGGCACCGTTGTGTCGTCTTCCGAGATGAAACATCTACTGAGAACATCAATCTGATGTTCGCTCTTTTAAATGTAGTCCTGTTGCCGCGTTTCGAAAGTTGGAGGGTGGATGGCAACCAAAAGCCGGTTGACAGCTCAAACAGCTGCGCACTGAGTGTGGATGCTGTGAATGATGCAGACAATGGTGTTGATGCCTTTTTTTTTAGGCTTATCGAAACTTATTTGTATGTTTTCCAAAGATGAGATTTAATCAAATAAGCAATAATGAAAGTCCTCATGCACTTTTTCAATTAACTAAAATATATATGTATATATAAAGTTGCTGTAATCATGTACATATATTTTAAAATTTGAATTTTGAGATAATCGTGCCCACAGCACTGCTAATGCATGAGAAATGTTAATGTTAATGTTAATGTAAGCAAACAGAGTATGGTAAATTCAGACCATGTTGTTCACCATTGCACTGTTAAAATGCTTGAAATTAAAATAGCTGACAGTTCTTCCTAAAACCTTTACTTTGTGTTTTTTATTTAGTTAGTTATTTTATTACTGCTGTAATTGTGTCAGTTTTTTCAATCATCAATCAAGTATGAACATGTGGCTGCACTACATAAGAGACCATGCGGTCGCCTTACAAACGACTGCATTAGAACTATGTATTTAGGTTTAAGAATTTAAAATTGTTTTAATCAAAGCAAGCAGTTCGATTCAAAACATCGTCTCAGCTTGTGGACTACACACACACTATTTTTTTAGCATTTAGTGATTTGAATAGAACGTATTTAACGCTTAAAGTAAAGTATATATCAGCATTTCAATATAACACTTTTTTACGAAAGCTTTTTTTTAAGATTTGGCATTTAATTTAACAAACACGCGCACATTATTTTAACATAACTTTGATTTCAAGTTTGCCATTCAAATTTATCTATTTGCGCGCACATTATTTTAACTAGCTGTTTTTAATTTTGGCATTTAAATTTAACATAAGCGTGCGCTCTGTAAACTGGCGGGCTCTGATTTCAAATGTGCCATTTAAAAGTAGCATAAACGCGCAGACTACATTGAAATTAACTGTTTCCAAATTATCGTTTAAATTGAACAAAATTGCTTGCTTTTTATTATAGCTCTGTTTAACATTTAAATTTAACTTAATCGCGCACACTCTATTTTAACCTAGCTTTGTTTTGAAATTTTACATTTAAAATAAACATAAGCGCGCGCAGTATATGATTAACAGAGCTCTGTGTTTACATACAATTAACGGAACTGCCAACTTACCTGAAACGCAGTAGACGCGACGACGACACGTGAATAGCAGCGCGCGCTGCTGATGCTTCCTTAGCGGCATTTGTCCATTGATTTTGTTTGGCTGGCTGAATTGTGATTTGTGTTCAATTTGTATAATATATTTTAGAGTTTGAAAAGCGCCACAGCCACAAAATGCCACGGGTCGCTAAACCAAAAGCAGCGCCGGCCAAGAAGCAGGCCAAAAGCAAATTGTACGCCATGCCCGAAAAGCTAAAGGAAAACACAATTCTCACCGATCTGACAAAGGGACAATGGCGAATCGGGCCCTCGATTGGTGTCGGTGGTTTTGGCGAAATTTATGCGGCTTGTCGCAACGGTGAAAAGCACTTTGATGCCGTTGTCAAATGTGTAAGGCGATCGCAATTGCATTTTGTAATTTATTTAATGGCATTTACTTTTGCAGGAGCCACATGGCAATGGACCACTCTTTGTGGAGATGCATTACTATTTGCGCAATGCCAAATTGGAGGACATCAATAATTTCAAGCGTGAGCATTCCCTCAAATCTCTGGGCATGCCCCACATTCTGGCCAATGGCTCGACGGACATTAATGGCCTTAAGCATCGATTTATTGTGATGCCACGTTACGGCAGCGATTTAAGCAAGTTCTATGCCCAGAATGGCAATCGTTTGCCCGAGGCGACTGTCTATCGTTTGGCCGTACAAATGCTAGATGTATATCAGTTCATGCATAGCACTGGATATGTGCATGCTGATCTCAAGGCAGCCAACATTCTGCTCGGCCTGGGCAAGGGCGGCGGTGGCCAGGCTTATCTGGTTGATTTTGGATTAGCCTCGCATTATGTGACTGGGGATTTTAAGCCGGATCCGAAGAAGATGCACAACGGCACCATTGAGTACACATCGCGGGATGCACATTTGGGTGTGGCCACACGACGTGCGGACTTGGAGATACTCGGTTACAATCTGATTGAATGGCTGGGCGTGCAGCTGCCTTGGGTAAGGGAGAAATTGCTCTCAGTGCCACAGAAAGTGCAAAAGGCCAAGGAGGCTTTTATGTCCGATGTTGGCGCCGCACTGAAGGCCCTCTTTCCGCAAGGAGTGCCACAATCCATCTCGGAGTACATGAAATATGTGGCCCAGCTGAAGCACAACGAGGCGCCCGACTATGACAAATGTCGCAAATATTTCCACAATGCGCTCAAGCAAATGAGAGTGGCAAATAGCGGCGATTTGGACTTTAAGCTAATCAGCAGCAGCAGCAGCAGCAACAACAATAACAATAGTCCACCGATCGTTAAAAACGCCAAGATTAAAAAGGAAGCATCGCTGATCGCTGAGTCCTCCCTTAGCGATGATGTGATCCTTTCCAGCGATGATGATGACGAGGACAGCGTTGAGAAATATACGCCGCGTCGAAAGCTGACCGCTAAGGCAAAGGCAACTATCAAACAGTCGCCCCCAAAGTCGTCGCCTCCAATTCGCAAAGCGGCGCCTCCAATTCGCAAAGCGGCGCCCAAATTATCGGCTTCAGTTTCACCAAAGAAACGTGAAGCGCCGCCATCCACGTCACCTAGTAAGCGACCTAAATTGGATGGCAATGCGAATGCCAAGATCAACTTTAGTCCGGCGCTCTCGTTGCGTGCTGGCCGCGCTGGTAAGACGGTGATCAATGATGAATTGACGCCGCAGCCGCGCTCTAACAAAACGTACGAGTTCAACTTTGAGCTGGACGTCAGCATGGACGCCAATGTCATTGTGAATGTGAAGCGCAAAAAGAAGCAGCAGCAGTCGAACAGCAGCATCAGCAATACACCACGTACACCAAGGACGCCGAGGACAACCAAGACACCACCAACATCTCAGACCAGCGGCCGCCGAATGGCGACTCCAACCACACGCGTCAATTTGCGCAAAGTGAATGATGACGGCGCTGATGGCATCTTATCGCCAGATCCTTCGTCCAGCTCCGTACGTAGTCCACGAGCAGCCGCGGTCACTGTTCGAAAATATCGCCGTTAATTGTTACACTCGATTTAAAAATGTTATCTTATTTTTCGTACTTTTCACAACACAAAAAAAAAAAATCAAGAAAACATTTTTTTTCTACAACGCGTAACTTAATAAAATGCCGTTTTTCATAATTAATTTTGATTACTTTAGGTGTGTGACAAATGTTAAGATTGGGTTGCTAAGCTTTGTCGAATTTCCAAACTTGCTGGTAACCTCCTGCAAAGATCGGCATATAAATTTTCAGACCACGCCCACATCCCCCAGCTCCTTCGGCCATAAAAAACGTAAGTGCCTCTATGTCTTACAGTTATTGTGCTAAATTTCCCATGTTTGGAGTGTAGATTATCGGAAACAGCCGCCAAATATCGATATCAAAATTCTTGTTTATCCTATTTGATGCTGTTAATCGGCTTAACCATATATCTAACCAAATTTGAAAGATATATTGCTAGTGACAACCTTCAAAAAGCCGGAACAAATTTCGAACTCAGCCGCCAAAGTACCCAAAAGCCTATTTATCTTGTAATTTAAAAGGTAAGGCTACCAAACTTTGAAGGCAGATTACTAGGAACATTCTTCATTATTTTTGTTCGGCGTGGCTGAATTCTTCAAAGCTTATAACTTCCGCAATTTTAGAGCAAAAAGCTAGAAAACTTAGAAAGTAGATTACTAGGAAGATACCCCAACATTTTTTTTCGTCCACCCTCAATCCCGCCCCTACCGCAATTTCAAAGACAAACTTGTAGATATAGATATGTATATATATATATATATATATATATATATATGTATATATATATGTATGTTTATTATCAGCTGTGGCAAAATGCCAGTCTGACTGACGCCAGACTAAGCCACACACTGCGCTTACCTCAGTCTACGTAAAAATGGGAATTATGTTAATCCAACCGACGCGAGTCCTTCGTCCTTTGGCATTGTTTGCCACAAAGAAAGGGACACAGGAGTGTGGACACTTACAGCCCAAATGGTCGGCGCATGGCTGTGTTTTATTCTACGCCATTCGAATAAATATTGCCGCATTGTTTGTCAAACAGGACTAGATTTGTAACATAAACATTTGCTCATTGAATGCAAATCATAAGCCGATTTTACAAATTTACACGAATTATGTGCAACTAATGAGTGTGGCCTAAGCCAGACACAGGGAGGAGGCTGAAAGTTCAAGTATATATATATATATATATCTTTTGGCCTGTCATATTGAGAGACACATTTGAGGGTCTGTCAGGGATTGTAATGATCATCTTTGGTTTTATCGATGCAGACCGATTGCTCGAATGGATGCTATATATAGTTCATCGATCTCTCTAGTTTATATAAGTATTTTGCATATCAAATTGCATTAAATATATTCAAAATCTGAATTAGTTGTTCAGCCTGAAAGAAACGACAAACAAATTTTGACAACTTCAATTACAACAATAAAAAAAATGATTATTGCCAATTTCCATTGCTAAGTTAAAATTATATTTTTTTTAGTTTTGGGATACAATTTTTCAGAGGACAAACAGCAAACTTGATTTATAAAACAACCTATCTCGATTAGAAGACTGATCAGATTATATATATAAAATAATCGTTATACAATGAACATTATCGAGGATTTATTTATAGAGAAGGTATAGTTGGGATCTAATTTTAGAATGGCTAAAAGGAAGCCAAAAAGAGAGAGATTTAAGATTGTGGATAAAAAATGATGACTTCAATTAATTGCACATGTCTATTAATGATTATTTTAAGTAACAATTACCGGTTCAGTTTATTATTTTAGATGACAATATAATTTCCCACATATAAACTCAAAGTGCAGGGCTAGCTTAGCTGACTGAGCAAATGCGGTTTTATTTGTATTGTAATTGATACTTTTGTTGTTGTTTTGTTATTTGGGGTCGCTGTTTGGAAACTCGTTATGAAAACAAAATTACGAATCAATCAAAACATATTAAAATTTGAGGCTCAGCTCGTACAACCATTGAAAATGGCGCAGCAGATGAGTAAATTGAAGGGAGGCACTGAAAGCAAAAAGCAAAAAAGCAAAAAGCACCACCCAAAAATATAAAATACAAGCCACAAACGATTACCACAAATACATAAACAATATGCAGAGATACAGATACACATGCAGATGCAGAGATACAGATACTTGAGCGATTTGTATCTGTATCTTTTGCCCGGCTTGTTGTGTGTGTCAACTTCAATTACTTGCGCTGCCCTAATCAGGGGCTGATAAGGGTAATATATACATATACGTATGTGTGGACTGACTACCTGACGATGGTGATGGTTATGGGAGGGGCAACGCCTATTAAACGCCTCGTTGGCTTGCCCAAAAAATGCGATTCGAATGACGGGCCAGAAAGGGATGGCAACAGTGTGTCTGCCTGTCTGCCTGCCTGCCTGCTGCGATTGCACAAAATGGCGCTGGGTCGAGTGTAGGATGTCCTTTAAATAGCCGCAGGATGCGCCGAGATCTGCACAGTAGCCGTTTGCAACGAGACGCACAAGGATCGTAGTATGAGTGATTTTAGCATTGATTATATATTGAATCGCGCTGGCGATAGATTTGTGGGCACCAATGCCTCCGTTGGCATTCTTCAGAGACTGGGCGTTAGCCTGGCACATCCTTATCATCCATATGGACGCCGAGAGCCAAGTGCAGCTGTTTCGCTTGAAAATGCTGGAGCTGGACCCATGTTTGACTGGCTGCAGTACACACGCTATCATCCACCCAAATTGCCACGGGCTCTGCGTCAAGGACCCGCTAAACGGACGCCAGGACGACTGCCAAGGATACCCTTCACACCCGGTCAGCTGCAGGCGCTGGAGTCCGCCTACAAGGAGTCCAATTATCTGAGCGCCGAGGATGCAAATAAATTGGCCGAGTCACTGGATCTGACAAATACCCGTGTGAAGATCTGGTTCCAGAATCGTCGCGCTCGCGAACGAAGAGAGAAACGGGAGAAGGACGAAAGCTGCGATTCCACCTTCTCATCAAATGCATCCAGTCCGGAGCCGGATATGATTGTCATTGTTTAATCGTTGTTATTATGTTACTGTGTAACTCGTGTGATAGGATCTAGCCATCCTCTATGCCTGCTCTGTAAATACATTTTGTTTATTTCTAAATCTATTCTTAAGCAACCAACGAAGACAATACATAAAAATATATATACATATACATATGTACAGTTTAATAAAGTAAATTATTTTAAATAAATTTCTAAAAAAAACAAATTGCCGAACTTCTTTTGATTGTTTTAAATGTATTGTATTAAAGACTGCTTAATATGTGGTTCACTCTGGTAAAACCGATCTACATATACTTATACTGATATATATATATATATATATATATATATAAAATATATATATATATATATATACATATGTATATAATCATTTGTCTGAGTATGTTTTTATGTTTCTAAAAACTGCTGAAATTTATTTTTCCAAATCGCTAATTACATAAGTGAATTAATTTTTGAAATTATATCGCATCTAGATTTATAGCGATTTATTCCTAAATTGTACCAAATCCTTGTCTCCTTTTAAAATAAATATTTTTATAAATTTAATTTTAGTTAATTGATTAATTTCAAAAAAATTAAGTAAATTTCATTTTCAAGCAGTTTCCACATCAGTAAATGAAAATTCGATATAAGGAAAGAAAGATGAAAAACAAATGCAAAAAGTATTTAAGAATGTTTTATGAAATTTTGAAATAAATGTGATATATAAAATATTAAAATATATTTTTTCCTTGTGTTCCTAATATTGGAACACAAAGAAGAAGAAGAACAAACTTGAATTTTCCTAAGAAAACCCAAATTCGTAAACACATAAAAAGTCTCTAAGAATTAGTCAGTCATGACTGACATTAATTTTTACAAAATATATATATATATAATATCTATCAAAATGGATAGATCTTTTCTCTTCTTCTTCAGTTGTCATTTAAGTCTTTCGCTTTTAAAATCTAAACAGAACTTTTCTTAACCAATGAAAACTTCCAATGCAAATTTGAGTAATTTGATCTCATGGATAATAAGATCTTTGCGGAAACTGCAATTTTGACTTGTTTAACTCAATTCCCACACATGGCTCACATTAGTCCTTGCCGACAAGGATATCATGAAATATCATGTACAGGATACTGTGGCCAAAAGCCTATTGTCTATGGGAAATTCGTGTTGTAAAAATCATCAATGAAAATTAAGTAATTCACGTGCCGGGAAAAACGGCAGATGAAATGGGAGGAAGCGAGAGAAAAGATTGAGAGAAAGAGAGGGAGTGAGAGGAAGACGGGGGAGTGTATCCTTAAGCCGATTCCGCAATTGTTGCTATTTTCATGGTCAAGAATAATTTGTTTTTCCGCTTTCCCATTGTTAGCATATATATATATTTATATATGCAACGAAAAATATCAAATTACACATAAAACTGCCGACGGCATACTATTTTGACAAAGGACGATGTTGATGATTTTATTTGTAATGTTTGGGCAAATGAGCTTGCGCAAATCTGCGCATAATCCGCCGGATAATCCGATCATATAAGTTGCAAACAAGACCAAGGACCAAGGTGGAGAGGAAGAAGAACCCATCCTTAAACTATATTAAATGAACAGCAGAGATGTGAAATGGAAACGGAAGGAAATGGTCAGTGAACGGGTTTTCTTTGTTATGGGTAAATATATCAAATGACACATACATACAAATATACATATGTATACATGCGGGCACAGATTATCTTATTTCAAACAGTAGAGATATGGAGGGGGTTGGCGAGGGGCCAAATGGATACCTTCATTTTTATGTGGCATAGGAAGACACACAATATGGCTGCAAAGGCAGAGGCTAAAACGGAGCTGATCAGAGGCACCAGGACTCCGACATGCCAGAAGTCTTTTAGGTGGCTATAATCAAAATCGATTTAAGCAAGTAATATCCATGGGAAAGAACAGGCTCAGGATACTCACCGATCTATTGACAGGACACTGTAGACTGAGAAGTCACCTAACCAAGGTTATGTGGATACGAGGAGGAATCATCAACGCACATCCTAGCAGAATGCGTCGCCTTAATTAGGAAACGATGCAGCATCCTAGGGAAGCATGTCATAAAGCCCAAGGACATAGAAACCCTCAACCCAACAAAGATTATAGCATTCGTGCAGGAGCTGGGGTTGATGGAAGAGCTGTAGGCTCAGAAGGGGGCACAATAGGCCTTATAGGTGGCAGTGCTGGTTCCCCAATTACAATAATAAATACACTCAAAATAAATCGGGCTGAAATTTTGTGAAATTCGCCATTCTTTTAATGCCAAGCGTGCCGCACCTTTAGGAAATGCATTTCTAAAGAAAAATTTACTAGTATTTATTGGTAAACATTGGCATTCTACGATTTGACAAATACAAACATTTTACTTCGTTCACAAGTTCACAATGTGATAATAGAAAACTACATCAAAAATCGATTTATTTTCTTTGTTCAATTTTATTTCTCAGTAAATAACTTATCCCCGACAGGTATTTGGTTTTAACTGCTTGCATCGTGATAAGATACGACTGGGATGTGAGTTCACCTTTGCAACTAAGTTGCAAATTGCACTAATCTAAAAACAGCCGTGGTTTGGCGGCAATTATCAGTTTGTAATTGTCATATGATTGTCAACTAATTTGGCAACAAATTAAACAGACCGTTTTAGCCAAGGGTGAGATCGGAAGTGAAGATAGTATTGAAATACTGAAGCAGATGTAGATACAGATACATATACAGATACAGATACAAATGCAGATGCAGATGCAGATGCATCTCTTGTGCTGTGGTCCTTGCGGTATTCCACTCAGCCAGAATTGCCCGGGGTTGATTGGGGTTAATTATTTTGTCCGGCAGATGCAGTACTTCTTGGCAACAGCCAGAGTAGTTCTGATGCTCTTCAAGCGACTAATTCGAGTCACACTCGTTGAGATCTGTTTTGTCGCATTGTCCCACTGTGCCCAGGCCTCAAATAGTGCCTTGGCCTGCCTCTTCTCATATCTGACCAAATAGGTCTCGGATTCGTTAGGTCCTTGCACCATTTTCCGTTGCACCGATTCAACTATATTTAGTTGCAACTTCTGACAAATGCCGAAACATTTTTTAGCTGAAAAATAATTATTTTTATATAATCATCACTGAAGAAAATCACTATCGACTTTTCAAGCACCCCAGTTTCGCTCAGCATCCTTGCATCCATCGATGAGGGCAACATAAAATTGTTGCATATCCTTGCGGCTTGAAACTCTTCCACGGAAAAGGATAAGCAGCCAAGCTACCGACAGCCTTTGCCCGGCAGACGGACATGGATCGCGTTAGATTGTATCCTGTGAGCACAGCCATCAAATTGGGGAATATATTATCGCCCATCTGTAGATTAAACAATCAGCAAACAGGAATTAAATATTCCACTCAGAACAAAAATTGAACTGAAATTTAGAAAATGGCTCTACAAATTCTGGGCGAATTTTTGATTTTGCTGAGTGTAGTAATCAAGCTTCGATAATGAGTTTTATGTAGGGCTTACTGATAATAATAGTAATAGTAATAGTAATATAATCTAATCAGCAGCAGGATTTCAGCAGCCAGTAGAATTTTTAAGATCCCGTGAAGAGTGCAATTTTTTGTTAATTCACATCCTCTTCTTCCGGTTTGATTCAAAAATATTCAACTGCCAACCGGCAACTGCCAAACTGATTGTGGGTTATCAGCGATTGAACATTTTGGGGATATAACCGACTTATGCATAGAGCAGCTGTTTTCAAGCCCCTTATCGTCGAAAATTTAATCAAAGCTAAACATAAAAACATAGTTTTAAAACATTTATTTATTTATTTTTTATTATTGCCATATATTCTTAAAATTTGCTTTATTTTTTAGAGTTTTATTCCATGATTCAATGTTTTACTTTTTTGTGGTTTATCTTATGTACAACTTAAGTAAAATGCATTGATTTCAGTATCGAAATTCTTAATTAAGGAATTTCAATCTCAAACTGAGACTAACAATCTCGAAAACGTTTTTAAGCTAAGAAAAATTCGATTATTGCTCAAAACAATACTTCAAAATATTAAAAATCTTGATCTACACTAACATAAAAATCATTTTGAATGTTCGAGTCCAGATAGCTCGACTAGGAGATACCCTGTTGAGCCCTACATAGTAGTTCTGCTGATATTGGTTCGTTCAATATGAAAATCTACGTTTCTTATCCGATCCCGATGCAATTTTAACAGTTTGATCAGTATAATAATATAATGTCTTTGTCGTAAATCGATTCTAATCTATATACAACAGGGATAATTATAGATTAAATTAAATAAACTTGACCTACGTATGGTATACGGAAAATTTATATTCCAAATTTTAAATATCTAGCCTCTGACAACGGACTAAGTCGACAAGGCTTTTGATACTGATCAAGAATATATATACATATACACAATTAAGGGGTCGTAAATGCATCCTTCTGTCTGTTATACGTACTTTTGCTCAGCTTCAATTTACCATTCACCCATTTTTTTTAATGGGCTTATGGATCAGGGTCTCAGGAAAGCAGATGCAAAACTTTTTGGCAATAGTATCCTCAATGCACTCGGCTAATTTCCTATACGAGTCCAAGCGACTTATATCGGGCACATGAATGGACATTTTTCTCGTATTGTTAAGCCAATCTGCGGATGCCTCAAAGAGTGCCGCCTTTGGTTCAGCTTCGTATCTAACCAGGTAGGATTCGTACTCCTTGACTTCCCGGCCAATTTTTTGCTGCGCCGACTCAATATTTGAGAGTTTTAATGTCTGACATAATTTAGTCAGATTATTGGCTGAAAGATAATCATTTGTGGCATCGATTAATTGTTGTGCCACCTCCTTGATGTGATTATCACTCTTCGAATTATATTTAAAGGTGTGGCAAGTGCACCAATGATCACTTATGCCCGTATCGTTGCAATCTCTCGTCTCGGCCACTTCGTGGAATAAACTGTGGCAGCTGGGACATCCTTCAGGACGTGGTAACTCAGCTAGTGGCGTCTCCAGTTGCAGAATGTGCTTCAATGTGGCATAGATATCATATGGAGACGTTAGGCGATTCCTATTCGAGTGCAAATTATGCGCAAATTCTGGATATTTATCCTTAAACCACTGCGGAAGCCAGATGTATATAATGGGCATCCTTTCCTCCAGAAAGCCACTGTCCAAACTTCGCAATGGGCCGAAACGCATACCATGATCACTGAAGAAAATCACAATTGTCTTCTCAAGCACCCCACTTTCTCTCAGTGTACCCATATATTCCAGCATCTTAGCATCCATGGAGGAGGGCAGCGCAAAGTTGTTGTGACTAAAGGAGTTCGTCCAGAACATCCCAAAAGTCGACTGATTCCGATAGACCTTAGTGAACTGTATTGCAAAGTCGTAAATATATTCCGCATAGTGACGATGGCCCAAACAGTAGGGTATATTTGAAACCACAACCTTCTTCAGTTCCTTCTCAGCGGCCAGCATCAGAGGACGCGGATAGTAATCCGTTGGTGGCTTAACGAATCCCTTCTTGTTGTAGTTGAACGTGGAGAATTTGCCCCAATCCTCGGCGTAGGCTGTAACATAACCAAGCTTCTTGTAGTCCTTCCACATAAGCGGACAGCCATCCATGCCACCCACTGTTGTTGGCCGACACACCGAATATGATCTCGTACCATTGAAGCCAGTCAGCATAGCCATCAAATTGGGAAATGTATTATCGCCCATCTGTAGAAAAAACAATTATACCATGACAAAAGCGATTTCACTTAAATAATGCACTCTGAACAAAAATCTACCACAAATTTAGAAAATTTCTCTATAAATGAAAAAGATTTTCTTGTTTTTAGAAATTTGTTTCTAAATTATAAAAGAAATCACTCTGAAATTAGGAAATGCCACAACCTTCAATATTAGAAAGTTACTTTCTTAATAATAACTTAATAATAATACCCCATTAGTCCGAAAATAAATTTCTAAAATTTAAGGCTGTGGCTTTCTAATAACCGTTGTTGGGTTTTGGGAAACCTTTGGCGCCAAAAGAAGGGCGCACTTCTCAAATTCAAATCGATTTTTATGCTGAGTGTAGTAATCAATGTAGGGTTCACTGACCTTATTGTAGCCCCTCAGCTCGAACCAATTCTCGTCCCTCAGATACTTGAACATCAGGGGCATGGTCCGCTCAAAGTTCATGCGCGACATGGAATCAATACCCCACAGCAGGACACTGGGTCTACTCTCAAAGGATTCATTCGTAAATGAGTTATTCAGAAGTTGTTGCTTTGGTTGCACAAATCCAAAGGCATCGTGTTGCAACAGTTGTTTCTCTTTCAACCGACGGCATTCGGTAACGGCAGCATCCACATCTTGAGGCACCAAGGAGTCCTGTTCGAAATAGCTGCATGATGTGAGCCTACAAATGATATTCGAATTTGTTTCAGATTACTTTGTGGTTGTGGTTGACGTGGCCATGCTTACGTGTAATCGTTATCAGCATGAGCTCCTTTTCCATTGCGTTGAATTTTTCGGTAACAACAATTGATTTTTGTGCCATTTATATGGAACTTATAGCGTCCTATCCGTTCATCATAGTCCACCGATAGGAGGACCTTACTCCTGTCACAAGTTGCGTATGGCACCTTTTTAAAAATCTTGAGCACATCCTTGGTAAAGGGATTCAGGGCCGGCATGCGACAATGTGAGGTGTACACAAAATAATTATCCAATATGTTGGGGCCTAGCCGAGCACAGAAGTATCATACAAATATATAAAGACTAAATATATAATTATGTTTACCCAAGCTTATATTTGGTTTCGATGGAGGATTTAAATGTGTTGTACTCTCTATTTCCAGATGCACAACTGACGCTGACTGCTGCAAGGTGATATCCTTATCCCACAGATTGTAGGTTAAGTCCGTTCCGTTGGGCGACAACGAGGTATTACTGGGTGTTATATGAAAACTAATTGTCCCATTGCTATAACAGACAATTAGCAGAAATGTGGCACATATTGCACAGATTTTGAGAAATCTATATACGCCGGATCTGTCACCGACTGAGGACACTTCCGTTTGAATGAGTTGATACTTGATTTTTGACATATCGCTATATATATATATATAAATAACTATATTTATATATATATCCATATATTTATATATATATGCAGGCAGCTGTGTGTTCTGAGCTCCGATCGCGATGGCTTCGCGTTTGAAACTGCTGGCATTGTAATCTACGCTCCATGTTCCTAAGCACTCTGTGGTTTCTCTCGACTTTAGATACTGGTATTTATCGCATTAACATTGTTACTGCTGCTCCTCGATTCATTTCATAGAACCATGTACAGCTATTCATTTGTAGATAACACTCATAATAAAATACTATTACTGCAAGTGTAAGTTAAATAAACATAAATGGATTTGTTCGAGGAAATGACTAAGTTGCTGCATTTTTTCCCCCCCCCCCCCCAATAACTGACGATGTCACTTCGAATTGGCCTTATATACATATAAGCCAACTAATAACATAACTGACCTATCAAAAACTGCACACCGACGAATATATACTCTTTCCGGTTCGAAGACAACTTGGCAACACCTAAATTGCCCCATCAACCAACTAATAGATATTGATAGAAATATCGGATAAAGCTCAATAAAATACAAATGATTTTCTATAAAATAGACATAAAATTATTTTAATTTCATTTCTCCGTTCCATAACAGTTACACTTTGAATAAAAAAATCATTTTTCACAGAAAACTTTTTAACAGAATTAATTGTTTTTTAAGCTTGCAGGTTTGTTTTTTACCATCGATGAAATCAATTGGGCTTTAGTCGTCCACTTTTTGAACCCAGGTGATGGGTTTTGCGATGATTCTGTTGCATTGCTCAACTGTCGATTGCATGGAGTGGTTTCCCCCATATATTGGCAAGTTGTTCGAGTATGAACATCTGACGCTCTCAGCTGCTGGTCGCTGGCTCATGCAGTGCCCTCAAAATTACTCACTTGAGGCTGGCTTTTTAGAGAAGTCGATGGAGTGAGACTGCGGTCGCCTTACGAACGGCTGCATAATGTATTTCTATATATGTATTTAGATTTAAGAATTGTTTATAAATAAAGAAACTAATCGTCGACTCAGCGCATTTGATTCACCCTATACGTGTCTCAAACACAAGTCGAATTTTATTATAGAAGCTTTATGATGCATAATTAACAACTTATATTTTGAGCAATCAGAACTTGTAATTCGATCGATTCTATAATGTATAATAATAGATTGCCATACTTTACGTACAAATTATAGTACTCTGTGGAAGAGCATGCAAATACCAAATACCAACGTCACTTTTATGACACTCCCCAATAGTTAGTAGCATCATCGCACTCTTAAAAATAGCGAAAATAATTAACACGATTGTCTGAATAAGCAAAAAGTTCAAGTTATCTATTAATTAGGCATTCATACGTGCATATTGCATATTGAATTAGCAACCTTTAAAAATAAATAAAAATGCAATTTAATTTGCATACGACGAATGGCCACTCATTGTTCTCGCCTAAAAAATAATTTGTTAGTGTTTTTACTTAAAACAATGAGTAAGAAATAGTTGCTTTTGGATAGCACATCAGCTTCGGCAAAGCTTCAATAAATGTGAATGAAAACAAATTTTTTAAAACACAATATTTAAAATACATTTTGATTGTTTGGATTTGATAAAGCTACAATCAGAATATTCGCTTTCCATCAGTCAAAACAAACATTTAAATATACAGTGAGTGACAGCTCAAGTCGACCAGTGTCAAAGAAAAAAAATAATTGCCTGCAACTTATTTGGACCAGGTACATTGTGGACACCTGGGTGCAGGTGGGGAACCCTCAGTTGATTATGGTCATACATTCATATTGGTGGTTAATACATGTACCTACCATCGGTTTTTGGAATTATTGAAAAATAATGAATAATTAGCTTATGGCAGGCAATTACGCTTTTTCTTTGACACTGGTCGACTAGAGCTGTCTCTCACTGTATGTGAACAAAATGAAAATACACTTTAATTGTTTTTTGGTTTTTAGTTGTTTTTATTTAAAATCATGGCCAAAAAGATATTGCTTTTTGAAAGCAGTTAAGTTTCGACCAAGGTCCAGTGCTTCCCATCAATTAAAACAACCCGTTTAAAATATAATTATAAATAAAAAACGCTTTGATTATATGCAGTTGTTTGCATTTTTTAAATTTTATTTGAAAAATTTAAGTTGTTTGAAACCACGCTCAATTCGATTCACATACAATTGAAATTGAAATAATCTTTTATTGTTATTAGTTTTTTGTTTTTTTTTTGAATAACTTAAGTCACTTAAAAAGTTATTGCTTTTGGCAATTGTATTCAGATTCGACAAAGCTAGAATTAAAATGATCAGTTTCCAACAGTTTTCGAATCAGAATTAAAAATGCAATTTGATTGTTATTCGTTTTTGCATTTTTGTTGTTTTATTTCAATAATTTAAGTCATTTAAAAATGTACATATACAATAATATACGTATACTTTTTATAACACAAGTATACACAAAACTTCATAAATAATAAAAAATGTTCATGAAACGCATTACAAATACTACGCACAAATTATTATTATTGTTGCAATATGCCTTTCGAAGAGTGTGCGCAGGCCGGCCGAACTTGTGACTGACTGTGCCGTGACCAAAAAGTTCAACAACAACAACAAGCCAAGACGAGACCAGTAAAAAATGCGCGCACACTCCAGTATAAAAAAGCACATTATATCATTTTCATTTCAGTTGTGGCTATAGCATAATACAATATGTAATAATGTTTGTAATATTATTTCATACATTTGACGTTTTACACATGTTGTTCTCTGTTTGACGCTTTTCCTTTTTTTTTTCTTCTTTTTATCTATGTTATATCTGTATTCTGTATTCTGTATTCTGTACTCTGTATTCGTTTTCTTGTTTGTTTTCTTTTTCCGGTTTCTGCTACGACATTTTCTTTCAATTCTACTGTGGGTGAGTTGTTTTCCTTTTTCTTTTTTTTCCATTTGCTTTTTTTTTTTTGTTTTTTTCTTTTTGTTGGTAGGTTGGGTTGCCTTTTTTGTTGAATACAAATACAAATTCAATGCCTAATACATAAGTTGATGCCAAACACACACACACACACACACACACCATGATGGTGGGTGTTTGGCAAAAATTGCTCATAACAAATTCTAATACATACGATAATAGTTTTCTCATCCAACGACTGTGTTTACTGTAGTACATTATATCTCTGAATCTCTTCTATATATAAATATGTATATATATATGAATATATATACTTTCAAATGTCTGTGTGACATGACATTAGTTCAATCAAACACTACTACTTCTAATCGCCTCGCGAAAATTCGCAATTCGCCCCCAATTTTCAATCGGTCCACTTTATGAGTGAAAGATTTCCACATAATTCGCCGGATAGAGGCCGACACGTCCATTCATGCGTCCCTTGCACCAGCCCTGCTCATCCTCATCCTCCAGTTTCTCGAAGACCTCACCTGAGGGGTTTACAAATAATAAAATATTATGATTGTGTAACAGACACTTGTCATAGATCGTACGATATCTATATATATATATATACAGATGTATGCATACCTTGCTTGAACGTGAGCTCGTCGCTTTCAGCGCCGTCATAGTCATATAAGGCCTTCACGGGCACACCCGGCTCCCCGTTGTCCACCAGCACATTGTCGGCCTCATCCCATTCCTCCTCCTCGTCGAATGGATTGGCGTCCACTTTGCCGTTGCCATTGCTGTTTGAGTTGTGTCGTTATGTTGCATGCAAATTGAAATCAATTAGTTCAATGAAAACAAGTAAAAGTGCTCTCCACTCGCAGATGCAATGGCCAAAAGATACTCAGTCAATGTCAGCTATTAAATAACTGTGCTTCTTCCACTCTGATATCTACCCTATTATAATATTATTATTATTAATTAAAGTGTCTAATATAACAATTAAACTGTAGCTTGCTCTTCGTGTCTAGCTTATTCTGAGCACAAATCGGTTGTTGGAAATTAATATTTCTGACTGATCTATAAAATCATCATATTTCAAATTTGGGCTTGCAAATAATTAATAATAATATTTCAATAAATCTCGAGAATATGCAAAATTTATGATGATAACGATGCTACCCACTCTATGCAGTCACTTCGAAATGTTACAGGGTATAATGAGCAATGAACAACAGACATAATGAGCGTTAGTTGACCACTCGAGTGTAATCTAAAGCAACAATATCCACACACACACATACACACACACACACACATACACACACACACACTCGTACACACAAAAACTTACGTTACGCTCGCGTTGCGATTAGATGCTGCTGCTGCCGTCGCGGCTGTTGTCGCAGCGCCGGCACCGGCTGCGGCAGCGGATGTTGTCGACACCGTTGATTTGGTTTCGACTGTTGTGGCAGAGGTTTGTGTTACTTGTTGTTGTTGTTCCTGCTGGCTGCTGCTTCGTCCGCTCGCTTTACTATTGACGCTCGCGTTCTTCTTTAGACTATTTGTTGTGGGGTATTCCTGTTTGCGGTCACAAAACAAAACAATTATTACAATTTATAAGCGTTTTCACTGGGGCACAATTCTTATTCTTACGTGCACATCCTCGGCGACGGGCCGCTGATTGATGAGAGTTATGGGTGCGGCGGGCAGCGCCTCTTTTGATTTGTTGCCCTTGGCTATGTCGCGGAACTCCTCCGTGTATTCCTGCAAATGAAGTTTCATCATGTTAAATTTACATTTAACTGACTTTTAACTCGGCCTGGTTCTCTCTCACCACAAATGCCGGCCAGTTCATGGCCATGTTAATGCCATGATTATTTGACCACCATTTCAAGTCCTTTTGTTGGTCCGCATTGTTAATTGTATGATAGAATTCCTCATAGATCTGGGGCAGGCTGTGATCAAAGAGAGAAACAATTCAAATTATAGATTTCAAGAAAATGTATCCAGTACTCAGTTCTGAATTGAAGTAACTATTCTATTCATATACATAAAGCAAGTTTTATCTCTCTGATAAGCACCATGGAAGATAGTAGTTTCTTTAGTAACGAGAGAGCAATAAGCCAAGTGGATTTTGGTGGAATGGGGTCTCTTTCCAACCCACCGAAATTCGATCTTAGCCAACCCAAGCTAACTAGAATATTGAAAGAGTGGTAATATGTTCCTAACACATATATATATATATATATATATATATAATTAACTTAATCCGTCTATCCATTATGAATGTCTACCTATTGCACTAGTTTTTCACAGCGATTTCTAAACTAGATATCAAAAATCGGTTTGGTATGCCATAAAAAAAAAATTCAAAATTAAATAAAAAACTAAATAATAAAAGGAAGTAATAATAAAAATGTAAAAAACAAAAATTAATAGAAAAGATCATAAAATATAAATATGATCATTAAAGTACATTAGTCTAGAATAAATTCTCAAAGTACAAAAATATAAAGAAAGAAATAAAAACGAATTTTGAAACAAGATTTCGATTTTGTGGAGGAACTTAAGAAGTACCAGTTGAACTTTTACTTAGGTAGAGTAGCTTATATAGCTTATAGCACTAGGAAATCTGAATATGAATTAAGTTCTTGAAACTAAATTCTTAATTTTAAGACTAAATCTCCACAGTTGACACATTTATGGGAATAGACTTTTGCAATTACAATGTAGTTAGTCCTATTGATGGAGAATATATATATATATATATACCCATCTATCAGTTACATAACAATTCTGATATAGCTATATGGCAAGTTTTATACCTTTGCACTTTGGTCGGGTCGAGAGACGAGTGCACATTGAATAGCACTTCCTTGAAGAACTGCAGTCGTGTCTTCTCCATAGTTTGGCACTTCTCAAAGACGGATGTCATATCCTCAATGTAAACGGAATTATATTTGGTTATTTCACTAATGGCCTGCTCATATTTCTCGCGGCACTTTTGCACTTGATCTTTGGTCTTTTGCACGCGATCGTGCATCTTCTTCACCTGCAATGTAATGCCAACAAATGCATATGTAAATACAAATTCAACAAAGCCATACAACTGTCTGTCGATATATATATATATATTTATATATATTAGATGTAGCTAACCTGATCGGGTGACAGTGAGCTGTCCGCATTGGCGTTGCGCTCTTGATTGGTGGCGCTGCGCTCCGTTTTGCATGCTGAATGATAATCGGCTTTGGCCTTCTCCACTTTGGCCAAGAGTTTGGCCCACGGTTTCTGTGCCTTCTTGAACAGATCCTCCATATCTTTGCGCTCCTTGATCTGCATCAGCGTGTGATGGTAGTTATCCTTTTGCCACGTCTTTATCTGACTATTAACATCATTGCACAGATTATCCTTGATCTTCATATGTACATCGGATAATCGTTCCGATTCAGTTAATACGCCCTTCCATGCCGCCTCTGTGGTGCCATATTCCGGTCCTGTTAAACGACAGAATATTGATCGACTTTTAATATATTTCGAACATAAGAAATAAAAATCACTTAATCAGACAAGAAAAAAAATTATTCGCTAATAGTAAATTTAGCTAGATTATGTGCAAACGATTGTAATTAATTATTAATCAACCTGGTCACATCTTTATACGCCATTATTATTATGTGTCATTATTTCAAGATTTTCAAGCATTTTGATTGTCGTTGCTGCTGATGTCATCGAAGCGTTAAGCGCTTCTTGACGGGCCTTTTTATCTAATCAGCTCAAGAATGCGATTGTGTTTGTGTGATTGTGTGTGTTAGGTGTGTGCGTGTGTGAGGCACATTTTTTTAACGCATATTTTTTTTTATTGTGTGCTAAGAAACATAAATGAAAAACCGTAATAAAGATTATACGATGGGCACTTAATAATTGCAAATTTGGAATGCACGAAACTCAATTTCTCGATTCACTAACGGGCCACACTCTCAACTATTTTCAATTGGCGCCCACCACTCACACACACACACTCACACTCACACAGATAAATTGAAGCGCTTAGCACAGAAAAAAATAAACACGTTCTATTTTTTTCGCTCATCGCATTGATTTTTGAAACCATTTTGCGCGACGCTTTGGTGCCGGTTTTTTTTGTTTTTGTTTTTTTCTGCTACTCTCGTCAATTGGCTGGTTGAGTGGGTCTTCGGGGATCCGCCTGCGCCCCCCTCTTCCCTGTCCCAGCCTGCTTATAACTTTGGCTGGACGCAACTAGGCAAATTCCGTAGAAGCCGCTTTTTTACACGCGAAGAAATCATTTTTTTTTCTAACATTTTTAACATTTTATATTTGCAAATATCACAGTTATTATTATTATGCAAGCAATTAAGTATTGAATTTAAGAAATTTAAGTTAAATCAAATAATTTATATGAAGCTATGTGAGAAGTGCTTTTTTTTAAGTGTACACATGTCTGTCCGCAATTGCTATTCGTCTGTCTATCAGTCCGTTCGTTCATCATGTTTACTGTGAAAGTGGACAGAGAGCAGAAAGCAAAGGCGTTGGCGATGGGCATAACAACAGCAACAACAATAGCAACAACAACAACAGCAGCAAAAGCAGTTAACAAAAACAATATAAAAAAAGCATTACACTCTGTACTCGATTTCATTTCACACAAGAGAAAAACAACAACAAAACGCACACTGGCACGCAAATTGTGACAAAAATGGCTGAAATCGGAGCAGTGACATTTTGGCTTTAAATAGGCCAATTTAGCATTCCATTCGATGGCACAAAAAGCAGAAGAAGAAAAGCTCCGCTTACAGCTCGATTGGGAAAACTCGTCAAATTACTAAAATATTTGCAATATTTTTAATGTATGTATGACTAGCAGATTGATTGATTGATCAGAGCAAAGTTACAATAGAGCAAAATTCAAAATTTCAATATATACTTTATACAGTTAGCATATTGTATTTTTTTTAACACCTGACAACTTTTGGAATACGAAATGCTTTTTTTCCTGTTATTTAGGACCACAGTGCGACAATGGAGATGGAGACAACAACAGGTAAAACAAATAGCAAAAACAAAATAAAAAGAGCAAAAAAAGTCGCAACAAAAAGCCCATTAATAGCTTAAGCCACTTATCGCAAGAACAACAACAAGAACAACGGTAACAAAAAGAACAACACGCAGTACACGAATGATGTACACGAATATGACATGAAGAGGAAGAAGAAGAATAACAGAGTCTGTTGTCAATTGACGCTGTCGCTGGCAACGGGTCACCGCTGCTGCTGCGGCTGCTGCTGTTGTTGTTGCTGCTTCATTGGGTCGTCAAAGCAGGCGTGAATGAATGCGTAAACAAATAACACGGTCAATATACATACATACATACATATTAAGTACCCATTAGGAAAGGGGTTAAAAGAGAGTGCCTGAAGTTGTGCAAAAAAAAGCATCTCCGATCCCCAAAAAGTATGCATTTTTGTATGTAAGTATGTATGTATTTTATTCTTCGTGAGCATCAATATCCTAGCAAAGATCTAGTAAATGACACCTCACACCTCACCTCACCTCACCTATTACAAATAAATATATATTGGGTCTTTTCGCTGCTGAGAGAGAGAAAAAAGGGCATCTCCCAGCTGTGCACTTTTGATTGTTATACTTGTTATACACTCACTTTCGATTACAGCTGTCTTATATGAAACTATTATCATTTTTAATCAAATTCAATGCATTGAAAAATGAAAAAAAAAGTTATGATAGCGAATATGTATAAAAATAAGTTTATAAATTAGTTTATGGTTGAGGAAGTGTATCTCCTAGTTGCGCTTACCTTTCTCAATGAGTTCACCCCATTTCTTGGACCAGGTGCGCAAACTTTTTGCATATCCCTTCTCAATATCGGCGCGCTCCTGTATCAGTTGCTGTAGGTCATTGCAGAGTCTGTGCCGAGTGCCGACAGATGAGTGGATGAGCCATCACATAAAAATAGAGAGGAGAGCAGAGAAGAGAGAGCGAGAATACATAACAACAAAAAAAGAAAAGAGGCAAGAAAATAACCGGTTATTTAAGTTGTACACTTTTTTTGTGTTATTGCTGGCAATGACCCAAGCAGCCAGGCCAGTGTTGTGTTTTGATTTGTGATTTATATTTTGTGTTTTACTCACTTGTAGCTATCTTCGATGCGTTTGGTGGTTCGTTTATAATTGCCAGGCTCCCAGAAGGAATCACTTCCAGCCTGCAGAAGCTGATCATCGCTGTGGTGGGACATTTCCTGTTCCAAGATTATAAAAAAAAATTATCTTTAAATTCCATTTATCTGGCCACAATGCTATAAGGCAAAGCAAGAAGCAACAAGAACAACAGATTCCAGATTTGTGTAAGCAAAATGACGTAGCCAAAAATCATCATCATCATCATCATCATCGTAGTCAGATGAAACCAGCTAGCTAAGAACCAGTTATGCAACACTTGGCTGCTAAGACTCATCTGCTGGATGAAAGCATTCATTTCAATGCAACCCAACGATTAAAAAATAGCTTTAAAAAAAATTTGCAAAAAAAAAGCTCTTCGAATGCTAAATACCCTTGTAGCAGTGACTTCATTTATTGTTTATAATAGTCTCTGTTATGGCATACAAATGACGCAAGCACAATCGAATCTTGGCTTTATAATTCTTTATTTTCTATTTGTTTTTATATTTATTTGCAAGTATGACCAAATTAACATTTAATCATTTTCCATTTATTTAGTATGCATCACACAAAATGCGAGTGTGGAAGTAATTCGATTACTTTTCTAACTGCGGGCACAGATTGGAAGCTATATATAAGAAAAATAAATAAAAAAAACTTGGCTACTCACCATTTTTTTTTATCGATTCATATATTATATATATTCGATAAAAATAAATTACAACTTTTAGGAAAATGTTGATTGGAAATTTCCCCATGTTAAGCTAGGCATTTTAAACATAAATACATTAATAACATAAACATAACTAAAAAGAGTATTTAGTCTTCGGCAATGCAAAGAGAAATAATATTTTATTTGCTCAGTTCAACACCTGTTCATAATATGATATCATATTGTACGATAAAATTATACAAAAATGTAAGTAACTGAAAAAGAATTGCATTAACAGTCAAATTTAGCAGCAATTTCTCAATTAATCATTGAAGACACAAACAAATCAAGAAATTCAATTGATCATCGAATTTGAATTTCAATTCGAAGTCGAATACGAAGTGAGGGGCAATCAGACAATTGTCTAACTGTAATTGGCGCCCCTTCTGACCTTTTTTTTTAAAGTAAGTGCATATCGATAACGGTTAAGTTAAGCGTCTTCAGCTATACATTAATATTTTAATTTCAACTTACGCAACTGATTTTTAAGTTGTTTTCAATAGAGTTTTTGCAAGCAGTGCTAAAAAAAACCCATCAGCTGTTTGTAAACAATGCAAATACAGGCACATGATGTATTGCATGTACACACACACACCCACATACATACAAAATGTTATCAATGGCTGCGGCATGCAGACTGCCAGACGGTCACTGACTGCCGGCATTTGCTGCCATTCGCCCAGCAGCCCCTTCCATCCCCTACAAGGGTAAACCGTGTGCGTGTGTGTGAATGGCAATTTGGGCGGCTGGATCAAGCTTTGCTTTGCTTTCGCTTTTGACATCGTCAACATCAAGCGATCTGGTAACGATTTTTTTTTAACATAGGGGTCTGTTTTTGTATTGATTCATATATTGATGTACAAATATGTATATATATATATATATATATATATATATATATATATGTATAATTTAACTAAATGCAGTCATGTTGCTGTTGTTGTGGTTGCGGTCAGTTGAGTAGAAATTTTCAACAGAAAGTTAAAAAACTGGTTGACGCATACTTCGCATATTTGTCTAGATAAGCAAGCCGAAAAGCAAAAACAACAGTAACAAACAACAAACACACATACACATTCAGGTAGACTAAGCACACACACACACCGACAAACACATACACAAGGAAAAAGATAAGGCTTGAAACTCGTTTATCTGACCTCAAAGATTGAACATTTTTACGAATTTCAAACAAATATTTGCACCTGTATCTTAGTTAAGCTTACATAAGTTCGCACAACCCACACATTTTTCCAAGCAATTAAATGTTTTGTTTAAAAAACACACACACAGTCGCACTTAAATTGTTTCCTTTTTTTTTGCACTAATTCAGCGCGCAGCGAAGAAGAACTCTTCATACACACACACATACTATAACAGACAGTTAGACCTACACAAACACACACACACATATGCAATCAACACACAAATTCCGCTACACAAGCACCGCACCCCGCTGTCAACACCCAGAGAAACGAAACGCGTTCACACGAAATTCTATGTAAAATGTTCTAATTGCTTCTTGCCTTCTTGCAGTTTATTTTTTACTTTTTTTTTTAATATTTTGCATATTTTTGGCAAACAATTAGGACTTTGAATTTGTTGAATCGAGACATACCAAAAAAACAAAATAGCCGTAAAAAGCACTACAACAACTTGCGTGTGTGTCTGAAATCGCCAACTAAAAAAAAACTAGCAGGGCTGGCAAAGCAACAACTTGACTGTGAGCTGGCCGAGGGCTGCACTTTGTCATTGGTTCATTGCGCGGCGAAATGTTGGTTCATGTGCCCTCATGACACCTGCTTGTTTGTTTTTAGCATGCAGTGATTAGCAGTCGACTGTCAATTGCATTATTAGCGAAATATTCAAATATTGTCTGTAATTTATACAACAATGAAATGTGTAAAAGCAAAAGTCTCAGTGTTTCATTTATAGTTTGTTGTCTTAAAAATCAGTAGAAACACTAACGTAGTTGCCGGATCTACGAAACGCATAAATTAGTAAATTCATGTTTGAAGATGTTGTGCTTATGCGGCTCACACACGATACGATTTAGTTGACAGCCTGCCAGACTTTTCACCGCTGTTAGTTGGCGGCATATTTAAAACTGGTTTAAGCAAATTTGTCAATTTAGATTTGCAACATCTGTAATCAAATTGTAATCAAATTACTTACACGCCTGAACAGCTTCCAGCGCTGCATTTTTGATTTGGATACAAAATATATGCAAAACAAAAACAAACAAAAATATATAAACCTAATTTTATTTGACAAGAAATTCAAAAGATTTTTACTCCTCCCTTGACACATAGGCGAGCATAAACTCCAATTTCTTTATTAGTTGGCCTTTTTTGTGGCGATTTAATTCCACGCTGCCAAGGCGCAAAGCGAATAATTTTTGAAATTTCGCCTCCTCGATATGCGTTTGCTTCTTGGATAGCTGCAGAAGATGAAGAATGTCGCTTAAAGCGGCCAATTTATGTTGCTTGCTAGCCATCAATTGACGCACATCCTCCAGCAACAGCTCGCGACTCTCCACCAACAAATTATTGGGTGTATTTCCATGCGTGGTGCTTGCCTCCATTTCCACGGAGATGACTGCATCCTCAGCATCCTCGTAATTTGTGTTGTATTTCAGCGTTGCACTCAAATTGACAAGATGAGCAACTGCCTCGCTGGGATTTGTCCGCTGTTCGCCGTTGAAGTAGCGTGCCACACATGCATAGGCGCTCAACATGTTCCACAGATTGTAGTGCACGCAGGACGATGGTGTCTTTTTGCACAGATCCTTAAATTGAGGGATGTTCTTGTGTATTTCTGGCATATCATCCTTTTTAGCCTCGCTTAGTACAACAATTTTGGAGTTTTTGTGCGTCCACCAGGGCTTGTAGTCTGGCATCAGTTGCATAATGTTGCCGCTGGCAATTAATTGCTGAAATTCCTGTTGCTCCTCTGGCGTTAATCTGCTCCAGACTTCATCCGCATCATTTATATCGATGCCCTTGAGACGTGCTGCAATATCCACGACTTCCGCCGGCTCTTGTGCAAAGGATTGCTCATCAGCATCGCCCTCCTCACCGTCCTCCTCCTCGTGCTCACTTTGTTGTACGTGCGCCTCATCATCGGAATCCAACGAATTATCCAATCCATCAGCATCGAAATCCTCGGGCTTAAAGCCGGCATCAGTTTCACGCATACGCTTGAGTATGTCATAGATTTTACGCATATCCTGCTGACTTTCGAGCGTCGTCCTTGTTGCACTGGCCAATTCGTCCTGAATGCAGGATTTGAAGAATTGCTCGGAGCATTTCAAATGCTCCTTGGATTTGTAGCAGGCGACGCTGCAATAAATCGCATTGCATTTAGGGCACGTGTATTTGAATGGCACCACTTTACAGCTGCAAATGGGGTTAAAGTTGTTACCTTGAATATGACCATTATTCAATATACAAACAAATGACAATTCTCTGCGGCTTCCGACATTTTGAGCAAAGCAAGAAATGCAAATCCGCCAAATTGTTGGAGAGACAATCATATGGTTTCGCAGCGTTGCCAGCTTAGGGAAATTTTTTGCGCTTCACTGTGAATGCCAATTTGAGAGTGAACAAAAAACAAAGTATTTTTTTAAATAACTAAATTTGCTAAGTGAAATTCACTTTACTTTATAAAGCAATAAAATTGATTCATTTAATAACATTGATATTTTTCCATTTAAAAGCAATTTATTTTGCGGTCGGCTTACATATACAATTGTCCGTTGTGAAATCATGAAAACATTAAGTGAACTCTTAGATTTAAATATTTTTATACGATTAATTGCTTAAAAGCATCGTGTAATCCTTAACAGTCTGGCCGTGCTTGGAAATGTTCTGTAGTGGCAACGTCATGCACTGTGACAGCTGCAAATCAAACGATATCATAAAAACAGAACGTGTTCCGTTTTCAAGCGAGATCAACGTCGAGTGCTCGTTTTTTCGTGGTCGTGCGGAGACTCTTTTTCCCTGATAGTGGTACGAAATGTCAACAACAACAACAGCAAGTAGCGCTGTTAACGGCAATCACTATGAGCAATTGCATCAAGGACGCACCAAGATGTACAAGTCGAAAGTGGATGTTGTCTTAGGCGCCCAATGGGGCGACGAGGGCAAAGGCAAAGTGGTCGACATGCTCGCATCCGAGGTGGACATTGTCTGCAGGTGTCAGGTAAGCACAATTAAAAATAATAAAAAAAATGTTGTATGAAAAAATCAAAGAGGGATAACAGAGATTTGATAACAGCGCGCAGGGCAAGGCAATTATCCTTGTGTCAAGGACACGGCTTGGGCGCCAGGTTCGATGACGCCGAAAAAAAAAAACAACAAAAATCATTGCAGCAGCATCTGTGAATTTTACAAAAAGATACATTATTTTCATCAGATTTAGCTATTATCGCTTTAACTGGCCGACCGCATGCTTAGCTTTTCCATTTCTTAATATAAGTGTGTGTGTACTTACATGTATGTTTGTATGTATATGTGTGTAGTTGTGCTGTGCATTTTGCGGGTGTATGTGTGCGCGCCGCCTTCGCTGATGTGTGTGTAACAGTGCTGTCAGCATTTTTGAAAGCAAATAAAACAGCTAAATCGACAAAGAATATTTGACAGAAACAGTGTAAGAATATTTGACGAATAGCTAAATATAGATAAATCCTTGTATTAAAATGTATTAAATTTTAAATAAAAAATAAATACTAATATTTATTGAAAAATAATCAAGATATTTATTTAGGTAATAGTATTTTGCCAAATGCTACCAAATTTTAAGGCTTAGCCATTAATAGCCAAAATGTCAGCACTGTTGAGCAGATAAGATAGCTTGTATATGTGTGCGCGCTCAGTTAGTCAGTCAGTAAGTCTGCCAACGTCTGCTGCTGCTGCCTCAGCACATTCGTCACTCGCTTGGTGTTAGCCGTTTGTTTTCTGTGTGTTTTCCTTTTCTGTTCTTCTACAGCTAGTCTATATATGCGTGTTTGTGTGTTTTTATCTGTATACGTACACACTTGGTCGGGGCGCACACACATATATGTAATATGTACACACTTGCTTGCTGAGCGAGACAGCGGCTGCTTTTACATAATCTCTCCCAACTATTGTGAATGTCCCGCGCATTATTCAAAAATACGTCACATATATATGAAAACAATCTATGAATGTATGCGTGCATATACAGTCGTTTATGTATGTGTGTGTATGTAGTTATCTAAGCATTTCACAAACTGTACTCACAATTTCCCACATATGTATATATATATACATATATATATGCTTGTGTATGTATTTATTTTCCCATTGTTTTTTTTTATTGTTTTGCAAATTTTACGGTTTCAACTTTAGGTAAAGAATTGCGTGTACCGTTATTTTGTTGACCCTGTCCTAACAACTTGTTGATTTCGGTTTTCTGTTTTGGGTCGTCAAATAGTTCAATGAACGAATAGTTGTTATATATATATATATAAATATATATATTAGTATTATCACCAGCCCTTTTTACTCGGTTATCAGTTATCAGGGATTCTTATGTAATTCCTCCCGACAGCAACTGATTTTTTCTGTTATCTGACTCATGCAGCAAATGCCTCTCTCTGCTTTTTTGTTCTCTCATTTTGCCTCATATTGCGCAGCGAAAGTTTCTTGAACACGGAACAGCAACTCGGCAACAATTTTTGCTATAATCTTATCACTAATGAGCCCTGTACAAAGACACCATATACATATGTAGATATATGTTATATATGATTAGCTTGTTGTCGAATAGTTCCAGAATTTGGTTGGTTAACATTTGGCTGATGGTTTTTTAACAGCTTTTTTTTTTGTTTCATATATAATATATTAGAAGAGATTATTGTATGACAAATCGAAGCGAAACTTGAACAGTTGCCAAATGAGAAAAAAAAAACGCAAATAACATTTTTCAACAGATGCAAAAAACCATTTCGTTTTTCTTTTATATATACATATATTTACATATATATATTTATAATCGTACATAAAATGTAGTTTGTGTCGCTCTCAGCTTGCCAGCTAGATATTTATTTGTTATTTAATACCTGCTGTTCAACAATATTTATTTATTTATCACACGATTTTTAATAAACAAAAACAAACATGCTAATTTTGTATACAAACAGAAAAAAGCTCTCTGTGCCATGTACATGTGTGTGCTTGTGAGAAAGATTAAGTTGGCTAAAAATGTTAAACTATATTACATTATTTTAAATTATCTGAAAAATTGCAACTTGTTAGATCAAATATAATAAGCTGTTGTTCGAAAATGAAAAGATTGGATGTTGATGAATCGAAGGAATTACTTATTACTCTAATATAAAATGCTGCATTCAAGTGCTGAAAATTGATTAAGCATTTAGACTCGACGTATACAATTTGTGCAAGGTTTTCACTATTTATGCCCATTGTCTAATTGTCTATATATTTTTATTTTACTATTATATTTCTAATCTCTTCCATCTGTTTAGGGTGGCAATAACGCTGGACACACGGTCGTTGCAAATGGCACCGAATTCGATTTCCATCTGTTGCCGAGCGGTGTCGTTAATGAGAAATGCATTTCGGTCATCGGTAAGTGTGGATCGAGGATCGGGAATCGGGCATCGATATCACAGAATGAACGTGCATCCCCAAATATATCGAGATTCAAGAAACAAGAGACTCAAAATTCAAGAGAAAAAGCAAGCAAATCAACATGAATATGAATGAAAATGAATATTTCTCAATGAAAGTTAGCATAATTTCTTTTTCCCTTTGTTTCTATCAACCTCTATTACTGTCAATTTATCTTTGTTCCTTTTTTTTTTTTTAAATTTCAACATCAGAGATATTTATATTGTTCGACATAGTATAGATATAAGTGTAAACATCAAGTGAATTTGTTTTTATTATTATGTTGTTCTCAGCATTTTCTTCTAGTGCAAAAGTGAAATTGAGCGTATATAAACGAAACGAAAATAAATATATTATATATATATATATATATATAGAGTATGTATAGGAATTTTGTTGGCAAATGACTTAATGCAACATTGACATTGGCTTTTGCGGTCAGTTGATTTTAGTATTTGGCTTTGACATCTGCCTGAGAAAAGGCTGTTCATTTTCTATTTTCTATTTGCGCTTTTTGTTTTTTGTTTATCTAGGCCATTGCAGTCAGACAACAAAGTCAAAGACCATCAATTAGTGACTTTCGATTCCTGTTTGACGTCAATATAAATATATATATATAGCCTTGCAGAGCATACCTAAATTTGAAGGAGGCATCTGCGAATCCAAATGCTATTTTTTCTGTTGAAACTTGAAATATATCCAACGTTTTGCAGCAGGTTGTTCATTTGCTGGAATCGGTAGGATTAGACCAAACTATGGGTTGGACATATACTCGAAAGATGAGTTCTTGGTTAAGACAAACAATTTACAATAGTTAAAATACTTTTTAAAAAAATAGTTTGCTTTTTTTGGGATTAATATAATTATAACTTGTGCAGATAATAAAATTATAATCGATAAATATCGATAAGCTTTAGCAATATAGACGTTTTTAAGCGGATATTTTTAAAAGATGAAAATAAGTTGACAAACCTGGAAGTAAATCGAAGAATTATGAATAAGTAAAGGGTATCCTCCAAGTCGAGCTCTCCTATTTGTTATGGATGTGTTGTTGCAACAGGCAAGGTCATTTCCAAGCACACGTTTCTGCAACTTTCTTTATTTGTTTTGTTGTGCTTAAAGTTTAATCGATGTGTTCCCCGCTTGGGGATTCTCACAACAACAACAACAACAACAACGACGACAAAAAGTAAATAAAAAAGCGAAACGATGAAGAGAGGAGGAAGAGAAAGAGAAATTTACTGTTGCCTGTCATCGGTTGTCACAAGACTAATTTATGAGATAATCGCAATCGACTGTACAAAGTATTTGTGTGTATTGGTGAGCTTTGCAATTTATATAGGAGACACTCAGGGTTAAATAAACAATAGCTCACACACACACACACACACACACACACACACAGACAGACAGACACATACACATACGTCTATGCCGATTTATTATAATGAAGCAGTTAACTTATTATTTACCAGTCAATTAAACTACAATAAAAAACAAAACAAGTTTCACTCGACTCGCGTGCCTCATTCAGCAAATAAACAGTCTTAACAAACTAAATCCAATTGAATTACTATTCAGCCATCTATATAGAATATAGACAACTTTTGTATATCATTATTATAGCAGATAAAACAAAGTTGCAAGGCAAAAAATTGCGATTCCACATCAACCCAGATAAGGGGCCACCGGCTGATGCACGTGTTTTAATGGTTTTTTGATGGCGCCACATTCATATCTACAATTAGATTAGATAAGATACTGCCGCTAAGGCGTTCATATCACTCTTCAGACGGTTAATGCATATTGTTATTATATATATTACCCATATGAAGCAAAAACCAAGTAAATTTAGCCAAGTTGGAATAAAAGTTTTTGTATACAGATCAAGTAATTAAAGCTACAATTGTAAAGATTTACCCGTCTAATTGATACTTAATATACCCTGACATATGGTTGACCAACTTTAGAAATTTCATTAAGATTCAGATAATCTCATTATCAGATTTTGCTAATTAAAAGGTATTTTCAATATGAATCAATAATACGAACTCATCTTAAGTAGATTTGGATGAAACCATCTATAGTTTGTACTTTTATTTTACCTTCATTAAAATATAAATTAATTGCTCCTAGGTTTACTTTAGCTTAATAAAAACTCGTTCTTAAATAAATGTATCATCTAAGGTATTTATAAGACTAAAAGTAATGTATATTACAAACTGGAACCTGCATAGTTCATTAAGAGTGACCACAACAATGGAATTATTTATAAATTGTGATTGTTGGATTAATTATTTGTAGGCAATGGCGTCGTTATTCATTTACCCTCGCTGTTCGATGAGGTGCTGAAGAATGAGGCTAAGGGCTTAATACATTTGGAGAATCGCTTGATTATCTCGGATCGGGCGCATCTAGTGTTCGATTTCCATCAGCATGTCGATGGCATGCAGGAGGCGGAGAAGGGCGGCAAATCGCTGGGCACCACCAAGAAGGGCATCGGTCCGGCCTACTCCAGCAAAGCCACACGCAATGGCATCCGTGTCGGTGAACTGCTCGGCGACTTTAATCTATTCAGCGAGAAGTGAGTGTAGAATCGAAAGTAACTTTCATATATATTATATATCTACATAAATTACATACATTATTCAGATTCAAATCGATTGTGAACACACATTTGCGATTGTTCCCATCGATCAAGGTGGATATCGATGCGGAGCTGGTGCGCTACAAGGATTATGCGGAAAAGATACGTCCCTATGTCAAGGACACCATCTGCTTTCTGCACACAGCGTTACGCAATGGCAAAACCATACTGGTGGAGGGTGCCAATGCCGCAATGTTGGACATTGATTTCGGCACGTATCCGTATGTGACGAGCAGCAATTGCAGCATTGGAGGTGTCCTCACCGGACTGGGTCTGCCGCCGCAAACGATTGGCGAGGTCATTGGCGTTGTCAAGGCGTATACAACGCGCGTGGGTGATGGTCCTTTCCCCACGGAGCAGTTGAATGTGAGCGACTACACTCCCCTTTCTCCTCCACCTCCTGCTGCTCCCTTATTTATGTATTTAAAATGCACTCAATTGTTTTCAGGAAATTGGTGATTTGCTGCAGACGCGTGGCTTTGAAGTGGGCGTGACCACAAAGCGCAAGCGTCGCTGTGGCTGGCTGGACATCCCTCTGCTACAGTACACATCACTGGTTAATGGCTACACTTGCATTTGCATTACGAAACTGGATATTCTGGATACGCTGGCCGAGATTAAAGTGGGTGTCAGCTATAGGCGCAGCAATGGCGATAAGTTGGATCATTTTCCCGGCACCATAAGCGAGCTGGGTGGCATTGAGGTGGAGTATGCTATACTGCCCGGCTGGCAAACGTCCACGGAGCACATACGCAACTTTAAGGAGCTGCCCGAGAATGCACAAAGCTATGTTCGTTTCCTGGAGAGCCATCTCAGTGTTCCTGTGCGCTGGGTGGGCGTTGGTAAAGGCCGTGAATCTATAATTAATGTACACTAGTTAGCCATATATACACACACACACACACACATATATATACACACACCCCCCACCCGCACACACACACACACACAAACTATATGAATATGCTTTAAACTCCATTTAATCCATTATTCGAGAGTTGCACCTGTGTTTACGAACTCTGGACGTTTAACTATGCTAACCACAACAACACACAACTTACCCGTAAAGTAATATTCCGACTATATTTGTATCGACTACAACAATTTGGACACAAACTTAATTACTTTTTTTTAGCTTATTGCATCTTTAAGTTTTATTTGATATGCATAACAGATACACTATATACTATGATTTTGTTTTGTATCACTGCACAGGCATATATATATATATAGATATATGTATATATGTGTTCGTTTGTTGAGACGTACTTAGTATTTAAGATCGTCAAGTGCAGTTTTTAAAATTTTTATAGACTGTTGCATAAAAGTGAAACAGATATTTTCTATTGTGCAATAACTAATTAACGTTGATTTAATATTTAAATACAACATTGTGCTTTGACTTGTATAATATTGAATTGTGTAATCTGTGTGGAATTTTTTTTTATAAATTGGTCCTTCTGTCGCATTTGTTTGTCGCAAAATCAGTTAAGAATGCGAAATAAATAAAACAATACACAAATATCGTCTGCATTTTTATTTTCTTTTCGGTTCAAATGCAGCGGGCATGTCCGCCTCCGCTGTGAATGACAATCGTGCAACCATTTTTTCTTTCGACCAGATGGCAACGCTGGCTAAAGTTAATGTGCACGACGCTGTGACTGGCACTCGTCCCATTTCGTTTTTGACCAGCAAGTTAACTGGTTCAGCGCTGCTCAAAATACAAAGATTTGACTATCTCGACCAGATAAATTGCTAAATAATGGTAAATATTCAACAACAAATGCGTATACAGAACCCACAAGTCGTTGGTTTTATGTGTTACGTGTATATTGCGCTCCAAAAGCCATACACGTTTTGGGCATGCAACATAACCTCAAATTAATAGATTTGTATTTTTTTTTAAAACTTGCTTAGGCTGCTGCTCCCAAGGACATTGAGAAGCCCCATGCCGGAGATTCTGCATCCGTGCATCGCATTCGCATCACCCTCACTTCCAGGAATGTGCGCTCCTTGGAGAATGTATGCCGCGACTTGATCAACGGTGCCAAGAACCAAAATCTGCGTGTCAAGGTAAGAAGAAGAAGAGTGCTTGCCGCGTGCACATTTTTATTTTCATTTTTTGCTTGCCGCATTTACCTGGAGGCTTCATGCGCCCGCTTGCCGCTTAGCCTAGTCATTATTAAATGCCAAATTAAAATGCCTGAATTGGACATTATTTGCACACTGAATCCAGCCAAAACAGTGTGCAGATTTTATATGATTCATGCAACAAATGCAAAACTTTTAAATATATCTAGGGGAAAATAATTGAAATTTATTACATTTATTTACTGTTAATGATTTCAGGGCCCTGTGCGCATGCCAACCAAGGTTCTACGCATCACCACCCGTAAGACACCTTGCGGTGAGGGTTCCAAGACCTGGGATCGTTTCCAGGTGAGTTTCAAATACAACAAAAATTAAAGATTTTTCTGGTGGACAGATCAGATATCGTGCAAAAGGATTTAAACCTGCCTTTGTACAGTATCTTGGATTTGCCCAGATTAAACGTATTCTCATAGTCCACTTTGCTGAATCTTCCACACAATTTGGCTCTCCGAATTCGACAACTTTAAACAATCAAAATTAACCTCATTTTTGTAGATTGAATTCTTGCTAACTGTGTTGTTTTATATGCCACCATTTTTTTAGATGAGAATCCACAAACGCATCATCGATTTGCATTCGCCATCGGAGATCGTCAAGAAGATCACCTCGATCAACATTGAGCCAGGCGTAGAGGTTGAGGTTACTATTGCCAACTAAAACTAACATCGGCTGAGGAACATCATCTCCTCTCATTATGCAGACAAGTTTCGCATTTTAATAAAAACAAAGAAAACTTTTCATAAATGTGATATGTGTGTTGTGAACATTTTATTGCGTATATATTTTTTAAATAAGTACTGGAATGTACATTGCTTATGTGCAGAGAACTGTTTATGATTTGCTTCACAATCCTTGCAGAGGGTATTTAAATGCCAAATCTTTGTTAAGATGGATAAGTTTGCCTTCCAAAGAGCCAACATTTCTTATTGCCAAATAGCTAAGAGTTCCTGCTTGAACAACTTTCCTTATCTACCCAAATTTCTTCATCTAGCTTGTCATCCGTCGACGATCGGTTTTTTGTATAAAAATATCAAATATAGTTTGATGAATGTCTTCCGCAAGGATATAAAGTAATATATCTATAACTGTCCTCTCTGCTCTCTCCTAGTAATAGTCTGGCACGGGAGCACAGGCTATTTTCACAAAATCGGCATAGCGAACTGTGCTGTTATTGTTCACATTTGCCTCCCGGAAAATGTTGTCCACCTCCCGGACGGACAGACCCTCGCCCCAGTTTTGGAGCAAGTTGCGCAACTGCTTGGCCGATATGGTGCCCTTATTCTGAGGATCGGCTGCCTTAAATGCGGCTATAACTTCATCGGGCAGATTCTCGACGGATGAATGCTGATGCATAATATCGAGAAAGTCGGCGAAACTCATTTTTCCGTTCTTTTGCTTGAGATATGAGACCAACTCCTGAATTGTCGGCGACAAGCCCAAAGAGCGCATTATGACCTATTTTTTGGTATAATTGTTTACTCATTTTAGCCATATCAATTTTTTGGTCTGATGATGAGTAATGCTTACCGTTAGTTCATCCAAATTGTTAATTTGGCCCGAACGGGCGAATAGATAAAAACATTCACGGAATTCTACAGATAAGAACAATAAATTATTAGACTGAAATCATTTTTCACGTTTAACACTGCATTACCATCGATATCCTGTTCTTTAAAGTAGCGAGCCTATTAAAAGAATAGAAAGTTGCAATTAGCATAAAATATCAAATTGGAAATGGGAACAAGCAATCAGGTAAAAAGTAGTTGGAAAAAAAAAAATTGGGAACAAGTTCCTTAATTTGTGGCTATGTACCACTTTACTCATACCATTTTAAAAAGTTTGCCTTTTCGCCTTTTAACTAAACAATGGAAAAAATAAACAAACGAAAATGAATGAGAAAAACTCAAGCAGGTTGTGAGCACTGAGCGTTGCCACCTAGTTGCAAAAACTAGCGATGACAGTTTCGATATAAGTCGTTTACCTGCGCAACAGCTGTAAGCTGTCAGTGTAACTGCCAAAAAGGTAAAGAAGCAGCATCAATTTGTGTACGTGTGTGTTTTGGATAGTTTCGAACTACTCTAGCTACGTGGTGATTGTGCACGCCACCAAAAGTTTCGAAATCCTCGCAAGAAATCCGAGCTTCCCCCGTTTTGAAATGCATTTGTCAGACTATACAGCAGCAGCTGCCTTGTTGCTGCTCGCCCTAGTTGGCTATGCGAGCGCACAGCGAGTGGCGCCCGGCGTAAATCCCCAGCATTATGTGAGTACATTTTTTGCAATATTGTGCAAACAGCTGCGACTCAATCTCTGCTTTTTGATATGCCAAATAGCAACATGCGCCACAGCAAATGCCACAACACCATCAGCAGCCGCCGCCGCCACAGCAATATCAGCAACAGGGACATGTTGCACCCGGCGTCCCACCGCAACAATATGTAAGTTGATGTCTGAAAATAAAAGAATAATTAACTAATAAATACAACTCTGCTCACTCAGGTGCCACAGCAACAGCAGTACCAGCAGCAGGTGCCCGTACAACAGCAACAACATCACCAGCAACAGCAGCAGATGCATCAACAGCAAATGCCTGTGCAGCACCAGCAGCCTCCCGTGCAACATCATCAGCCGCCACAAATGCAACAGCAGCAGCATCATCAGCAGCAGGCGGGCGGACATCATCATGGACAGCCGCAGCAGGTTCTGAACACGGGCAACATTCAGCAGGAGCGTGCGTAAGTTACTTACTCCTTATCAATCAAAAACAAATAAATTCAAACTCCCCGTCGCAATCAATCAATGCGGTCTTAAGGCTGTATCTTATCAAATGATAACTGACAACTGCCTCACTTATTTCGCACATACTTATACCAATGACAAGGGCACAAATAACGTAAATAACGAGTAAAAAATAGTGATCATTATTTGATGTTAGAGTATGACACATTTTACATATGCCCGACTTTCTAATTAAAAGTGTATTGTTTGAAAAGACTATATGGAAATATGGCTTTAGTTCAAATATGTATACAGCAATATTGTTAGATGCATGAGTTTGCATAAGAATTACTCATAGAAAAGTGCTAGTGTTAAATAGGTATTCGTTGTCCAGTTGTCAAGGGGTAAATAGTTGTTTAATCTAGTTGTTAGTTGTTTAATCTGAATGTTTTACCCTATTTGCATATATCTTCTATATACTACAATCACAACTTTTCTATTTACAATTTTCATGTGGTCTTCCTGCAGTCATATCCAGGAGCACATGCAGGTGCCCATCGATACTAGCAAAATGTCTGAGGCTGAGTTGCAGTTCCACTATTTTAAAATGCACGATTCGGATAACAACAACAAGCTAGATGGCTGTGAACTGATCAAATCTCTTATCCACTGGCACGGTAAGCATTATTATTATTATTTTTGGTTATTTATTTTTTTGGTTTTTCTATGTTTGTAGTTTTGCTTTCATTTATTGAATGTTTGATAAATTGGTTTTGTTTTTGACCTCATGTCTGTTTTGTTTTACCTTTATTTGCATACTCGTAACCAATAAACACTGCTTGCTGACACTCCTTCTGGTTGTGGTTGTGGTCATATGTGCTCAACATCATCTCAAAATCCATCTTGCATGTGACTTCTAATAACTCATATACGACGACAACAATATGACAACAACAAATGCAGAGCAAGGCAGCAAAGAGCAGCCGAATGGCGAGAAACCGCATGTGGAGGAGAAAGTCTTCTCGGACGAGGAGCTCGTTGCGCTCATCGATCCCATACTCCAAATGGATGATACATCGCGCGATGGCTTCATCGACTATCCGGAGTTCATAAAGGCGCAGCAGAAGGCTGCCGAGAAGCATCAGCAGCAAACACAACAACAAGGCCAACAGCAGCAGGAGCAGCAGCCAGCACATTAGCTTATACTTTCCATCAATCAATCAATCAATCAAGCTTAGTTCTGTCCTGCAGCGCATCTCTCTCTCTCTCTCTCTCTATCTCTGCCACATACACATCTTTAATTAAGGCGCTAGCGAATTCCAGGTCAAATTGTAATATAAATGTTATGTATCTCCAATTCAATATGCTGCAAGCATTCCAAACGACCAAAACTATTTGAACAAATTGTAAAACTTCTCGAAAACAAATTCACACATATTTCGAATAGCACAAAGAAATTTCTTATTATGTGCAATGTTTTTCTTCTTTTTTGTTTTCTCCCCTTCTCATAATTTTAGTTATTTGTTCGATATGAAGTTATTTTTAAGCGTCAACTAAAAGCAGCGAAAACTAAAAAAACAGACTGATTGTGTTAACGTTTGTTTTGTATAAAAATGAAAAAAAAAACTTGAAAAAAATCTGGAATTATTAGAAATGGAAAACTACTTTAAAATAGACGCATGCAATTGTAAGTAATGTGTTTTTAGCGAATAAAAAACACACTAAGAAAAACAACTAATACAAAGCCTCATATTTAGTCTATTGAAGCGGTGGAATTGGAATATTAGTTAAAAACTTTTAATTTATATTCAAAATTCTAATACATTTTCTAATTCTAGCAGTAGATGCAAAAACTCCTGAAGCTGAAGGCACTACTACCGAGCATCCCGATGAAGGGGAACATAAAACGGGCACTGTTTATACCGATAAAGCCTTGGCGGAGACCATTGACTATGTACTCCAAACGATGGATTTGAATAACGATGGCTTTGTGGATTATGCCGAATATCGCAAGACCGAAGGGAATGTCGGCAAAGATTAGACTTGCAATAGATATAGTCTTCGAACTGAACTAAATGAGATGTTTGTTTTTGATGTTTGTTTGCATCTGTTAAACCTATTATTTTTTTATACTTTTTCATAATAAAATTAAATACGAAAGCAAAATTTTATTGTCATCTCATAATTGACGAGTCTCAAGTGTCAACACCATCCTTTGGTCAAATGACATCCAAGGCGTCTAGATGGCTTTTGTAATTACCAAGTATCTTCTAATGTAGACCAATTCATTATGCCACCATAACACTGGTCTTTGCGATAGCAACATACTGTTCTTTAAAAATATGCAAGCATAAGACCGAAATATAGCTTAAATTCATCAAATTAAGCTCCTTCCAAAAACGATGGGGCTTTTCCTGTTAGATGATCCTCTTAACTTTAATGCCATTTGATATCGGATTTAACGGAGCATGTCCTTCAAATTATTGAAGAGATTTGACCGATCTTGAGTTATTTTTCTAAAAAAGTCAATATTCCAGCTGTCAATGCATCCTAAAAGTATGCTCTAAAAATTGAATTTATGTTTCACTTCATCATCTCAGCCTAAAAATATACTTTACAATTTAAAATGTTCTTAGGTATGCATGAACAAAAAAAATGCTATATTTTTGTAGATTTACTAAAAATTTGAAGAATCCTTGTAGGAAATTATTTGTAATACCCTAAATATATGCTTCACAATTTAAAATGTTCTTAAACAGTTTTTCATCATTGATTTGTTCCACTTAAAAGCATTTAGAATCCTTATGAAGGCGTCAAAGTTGATTCACCCCGAAGGTATGCAGTGTATTTTAATATAATACTATATATGCTGTTATACACGTCCTTTAAAACATAAGGAACGTCTTACTTTCCTACAATACATATAATTTGTTCATATATTCGTGAACTTTCCACGTAAATATAAGTTTTTGAGCTATTCTCAGTATGTATGTTTTTCATTCTTACCTGAAAATATTCAAAATCCATTTGTAAACAAGAAATTTGATTGCTGTGATTTTCAGCTCGAAGGTATGCTGCAATTTTGTATTTTTCTTAAACTACTTGATTTTAAGTAAATATTTATTTTCATACACTCGTAAATATATAATTTTGTAAAATATTTTTTACAATCAATTTTGATTCCTATAAATAAAACATAGTTTGTATGCCATGATGTCCTGTCAAAGTCAATCCCCTCCTCCTTTTACGGTACATTCCACAACACAGCCGGCTGGCCAGCGGCGTGAAAGCTTGTCGCATAAAGCTTTTTCCCGTTGCCGTCTGGCTGTTAATCGGCGTCGAAGCGTCGCCGCGAATAGTAGCATAAAAGCAAGCAAAGAGCGAAAGCACGCAAAAATGTGTTGATAAAAAGATTGGAATGCCAAAATATAAATAAAAACTAATGCAAACGTGAATTTAAATTAGTGCATTTTAAGCTTGTGCTGTGTTCAAAACAAACTAATTATCTTTCGCAATGTAAGAATTATTAATAAGCATCGAGGGCAGCATGAAAATAATGCGAAAGACTTCACGATTACACGCGATTTGCACGCCACAAATTCCGTTGCTCTGGGTGACATTGTTGACCGAAAATAAATAGCCTCAAAGGGGCGCCCGGCCCGGATCTTAGTGGCCCAAAGCACGTGTTCGCGTGCCATCAAAATTAATTGGGCCCCCCAACGTTGTTGTTGCATGTATAATAAATGTGTGTCAGCTGGGGTGCGATATCGATTTTACCCAAGCAAAGAGCATACTGAGTGTGGGTGGCTGGGTTGCTACCTCTGCCTCGCGATTTATAGATAAGCCGGCCGGCACTTTTTTCTGTTATTTTTTTTCTGTTATTTTTTCTGTTTTCAATTATGCTGTCATTCATTTCCACTCCGTGTTTTATTCCAAACAGGGCTGCAATGCAGTCGGGCAGTCGACCCCGGGAGCGTCTCCTCTATGCCTTCCGTGGTTGGATTGCGTTTGTGGCATTCATGGATCTGGGCACAGCCTTTCGCAGCTATATCGAACGAAGGAGTTTTCTGGGTGACCACAGCGATACCCAGTTCATTGAGGGTAATTCTAATAAAGAAAACAATAATCATTTTTAGTTTGTGTTACAGATGTATTATTGTTCAGATTAAATTAATTAAATTTGCCATTTATAATAAACGTTCCTTAAGGTGACTACACCATATCCCGCATTATTGGAATGTACTGCCTGCTGAAGGCCATCGCTCTGGTGCACTGTACTCTCTACATACACTACAGACCGTAAGTAAATCAAGAATATGTAATGCAATTGTTAAATTACTATCCAGAGGATTAATTTGTGTGCATTTTTTTTTAGCGTTGTCAGCATGGGCGGTTGTTCCTTGGCCCTAACCATGATCTTCTATGCCACTGAAGCACTCTATTTTCGTTCGAGCACTTTGAACTTTTACGTAATCTTCCCATGCGTCTTGAACAGTGAGTATTATTTGCATTAAAAGATAAAACATGTTTTAATAAAACTCATAAAATCCACAGCAATTACTCTGCTAGGCTTGATATATATACCGAAAAGACTTCGTCTGTGGGAACCCAATATGGATATCGATGATGAAAACTCGCAATTATTAAAGCAAATGACTGGCTATAAAAGACGTCGTGCGAAAAAGCAATAATTTCACGTTTAACACAAAAAAATCAACGAATTAAAATTTACAATTTGGAAAGTTGGAGTAGAAAGAGCGACATATAAATCAGTTGTTAAGAGGCATATTATTATACCCATTATGGACTGCATCGATGAGATCACATCAAAGAATCCTTAAACATTATACATACATACATACATACATACATATATAGCAATATTAACCAATGCCAAATTAGTGATTTTCTATAAATTTAAGAACAAATGAGTCAACAGCTCTGCATACATACGTCAATTTCTGACATAATCACTTAATAAACATTTTATACTTCCTTTTTAGAAACCATACATAAATCTATATATCATTAACAACATTGTAGAGTTTATTACACATTTTTTTATAATTAAAACTTAAAAATTATAGGTAATGCCATTGTAATCTATCGCAAAAATATGTTGACAAGTTAAAATTAAGCAAAATTAAGTAATTGACTCAAAAAAGATAAATGGCTTTAAATTTACAACCACGTTTGTGTAATCAATTATTTATAGTATTTAGACATGGAATTTTTCCATTAAACTCACGAGTAGATAATTGCAATATTTGCACCTAATATATAAATTTATATTTATACATATATCTATCCAACGAAAATCATATACATATTTAGATGCTTTGTATCAAACAAAAACACGAAAATTTATTAAAAACAAAAAAAAAACAATAATAGACTTAGCAAACTTCATGGCTAAAAGTTATATATTCAATAAAAATGCCGAGTTACTAACAATTGAGTCTCATTATTAGCAATGTTTAATGTCAATAAGGACAATGCAAACAAACAAACAAACATAATTGATTTTAACAGCTGCTGAAATCAAAATCAAATTGTAACAGCGATACTATCTGTATACTCCTCCGCTTAACTGAATAGGTTATGTTATTTAACAGCATACCTATTAAGATCGGTATCGAAAGACAGCTATACAATGCTTGGATTACTATCGATATTTAGTTATCGGTGTGGCACTTTGCGCTTCAGAACAGCGAATATCATTTTGAAATTGTTTACCATTTAATTATTTTATAAAACTCGACATTTACAAAACGTAATGTATCGGAAATTAAAGAAGCGCGCCAAAGCCCTAAATCCAATTGACGAGAACGCAACGATTAAACTACCGGTAAACGATAATCACAGAAATGGTAAACTGAGTTTGATTTCATTTGGTTTGTCCTTGAAGCGTGTTGCGCCTGTGCAGACAACAGATGACACCATCGACGTACCATTGGCTGGCGAAAGTGAGGAGGAGAAGATACCAGCGTCGCAGGAGCAAACACAGCGCTTCCTCTCCCAACATAGCATTGCATTGGCCGCAACGCTGGGACGCACGCAGTCCTCGTCGCGGATTAATTGTTCTCGCCAGCCGAATAGTTTCTTTGAAATGGTGCTTCTCAATGCCGGCGTCCAGCTGGATCAGGCGGACACATTTGTGCTCTCCTGCGATCACATTGCGATTGTCGCTAAGCTGCGCCATATTCTCTCGAGCTCTCCCAAATATCCCGAGAATATAGAAACGTTTAAAGCGGGCCTAAATGCTGCACTGGCACCCAAATCGAAGCTGGCGCAGAAATTGTTAAGTGGCTGCACCATTGACACCGCTGGCGAGGAGCAGATATATCAATCGCAGAACAGCATGTTTATCAACTTTCTAATGATCGACTTTTTGCGTGATCCCTGCCTAGAGGTGCTCTTCACCAAGATCGAAGAAATTTCCAAGTGCCAGGAGCGGGTGCAAACAATGCCAGGCTGTGTGCCCCTGCTCCCGCTGATGTTGGCTCAATTGCGCTATTTGACGCTGTCGCACAGCGATCAGATCTATAATCATATCGAGCGCATCTTCAACAACGCGTCCGAGTCGTCCAAGTTGGATATTATAAATAGTGCTGAGTTTTTGCTGGATGCAAGCAAACACGATGCATTTGTTGAGCTGCTCTCGTGCGTAACAATAAATTATTCAATTTGAGTGCGCATTTAACAAGATATTCTCCCATCACCTAGCATCAATTATTCCAGCAGTAAGGATCTTTTCCACTTGAACACTGTGCAAATGATGAGCAACTTGTCGCTCAGCGCAAGGACTCAGGGAAAGTTGCGTGATCGAATTTTGGAATTTATCAAGGACGACAGCCGCGGCTTAAGCTCAGTAAGCTAAATAGCAGCCTCTATTTATGTGAATATATATTTAAATATTTTTCATTTTTGACAGATTCTGCCTCATCTGATTCGGCTTCTGCTTAATAGTCTCAATCAGGACACCGATGATGTCGTGCGTGAGGTTCGATTCTATTAAAACTAAATAAATGGTGGTTCTAATTAACAATTAATATGTATAGCTGGTCGCAACACTGCGCGAAATCTTTAATTGGCGTCATAGAGCGCCGAGTGGGGATTCCATCGAAGCTGCCGCGCCCGCCAATGCCAATGATAAGAAATCTCAATTGGAGCTATTTGGTTTCCTGCAACAGGGTCTAAAACGATCCAAGCGCTTTTACCAGATGTGGCAGCGAACTATTAGCGGGTTGCCCGCTGGTGTATTTAGGTGGGTAAAAGTGTCATTAGTTACCAACACGAGATTTGCTTTAATTAAATTCGCTTTACAGTTCCTTTGATTTTATAATGCTGCTCCTGCTCATTCACATCAACGAGGACAACACGCTGTTCATCGAGAATATTGTATGCACAATTCTAGATCATTTATGACACTTTTGCGAGCCCCATTTTTCGTTTAGCTTCGCCGTCGTATTAAACTGGAGCACATCACAGTGGACATATTGGAGGACATAAAAACGCATTTTCCGCACATTTTGGAGCAAAACATTAGCACACTGATGCACATACTGCACGACTTTATGCGCGAGAAGCATCGCATTGTGTCTGATTTCGCAAAAACCGCTTACAGGTTAATATGTTCAGGGACAATTGCTGAATTGTTCTTCTGCTGTACTGACAAAATCTTATTCCCATTCCTCCCCAGCGTACTCTTCAAAATCTGCAACTCGATACAGAAGAGCATACTCAAGAAGCTGCTGGAGCTGACCTTTGACAAGTCCTCGCAGCATGTGACAACTATGGCGTTGATTCTACTTCGTGAACTGCAGCGCAAGAATTCCAAACATGTGCAGAATTGTGCAATGTTGCTGTTGCCACTGATCGATCGTCTCAGTGATTTGACGCTGCCCCAAACACGTCTTGCAATGGATTTACTGTGTCACGTTGCATTCCCAGAACCCGAACTGCCAGAGTGTGCACCGCTGCAGGATCAAATCGAAATGGTTGTGAAGAAGCAACAGATCAATCGCACCGAATATGTCAAGAAACAGGGCCTAATTGGATGTGTGCAGCTGATCGATGCCGTTGCTCGCATCCAGGGTACACCAGTGAATAACGATTCACAGACCAGCATTGACAGCATCACCTCCTTGCCGGATGGACGCAGCAAGCAGGCAGCAAACCTGATTAGTAAGTGTATAGTTAAGAGGCATCATTTTAACTTGGAAATCGAGCCAGAATCGCGCTTTTAACTTTAAGTGTAGTATTTGTTCCATGTACCAGTAGCCATGGTTTATGAATATCTGATGACTATTGGCACAGTCTGGAATTATATTTGAATAATTTATGCACATTTCAAACATTCAGTGCTCACCCAGTCAGCTATTGGCAACTCTGCTGAATTGTTGGCCTTGTTTTACGATGAGTTGGCAAGCGTTTTGACTGTTCGCTTTTACAATGCTGAATCCATTTACATGCTGGACAATTCATTTCTGATTTGGCTCTGTGAGCTGATGACGTTTCGCTTCCAGCAGAGTTTTGTGAACGAAAATGCGCCAAATGTGGTTAGGTGAGTATTTTCAACAATTAATTAATAATCACAATGAATGAAATGAACTCATTTCAGTGGCATCCAGCTGGAGTACCAGAAGAATATCAATGAACTCGATGAGACGAATGTAAATACCGAATCAGAGGTACTCAAAATTGGCATTAATATTTCGGAATTGGTGTTGACACCAAATGGCAGGTCAGTATTTCGATGGGACACTCCGTAAAATGCCCGGAAAACTGTTTTTGTTGCCTTTCATCCGCTCAACATTGTACTAAAGCTTTTCTTTTTTCTGTTTTTCAGCGCCTGTGATTCGGTTATTGTGCTGGCGCCGTTTTTCCATTTGATCAGCGTGCTGCACAATCAGAGCTTTCATCACAGTCTGGAGGTGATAAATGCGCTGCTTGGTTGCGCGTTAATATTGCCCACGTTCTTTGACGATGCCAACTATTTGACCATCTTTGACAACTATGAGGATGAGCTGCAGAAGCGCATTTTACACATTTATTTTCATACGGTCAACTGGATGCGCGTCACGATTTGTGCCTTTGCCTCGCAAAAGGATCCCGCCACACGTTCAAGGGTGCTCAAGCGACTTGCCGATTTGATATGCATTGAGCAAAAGTTAAAGCCACTTTTGTCACATGCCCCTGTCGGATTTATCCCACCCCCATGCCAGTTCTTAAACAACCCCAAACAGACGGCACAACAAACTGTACGAGAGAAGCAGCCTGCTGCAAGCAGAACGAAGGTCATCCACAACGAATCTCTTACAGAGGAGCAGCAAACAAATTTAACCATCAAATTGGGTGCCTGCCAGTCCGTCAAATTCAAAATCGACTTTGAGCATTTATATGGCCCGCTGGAGCATTTTAGACAGCTCGATGTGGGCATCCTAATCTTGCTGAAGGAAGAAGAATTTACATTAAATTATCCCTTGGCAGAGGAGGAAGTGGGCACACACTTGGGTTTGCTCGAGTTGCGTTTTATATTGACAGATTTAGTACATAAACTGGACACCGTTGTCAACGGTCATCAGGACGTAACCGAAGCCGACTCCTTGAGGCCGCATGTGGCCAAACCAGATCATTTTATGAGTGATTTAAACAAATGCCTGAGCGAGATCAATGCACGCTTGCTGGCACTGGCAACGCACATCGATCAGGAACTGGAGAAAGTTAATCATTTACACAGCAATTTGGATCTGTTCAAGGAACGCTTCAATTATGTAAAAGCCTGCTTTGGCCTGTGCATCCATTTGTTTGCTTTGTACTTCTCCTGGAACGAGTGGAGCGATAAGTCCCAGGCAGGACTCCTCCAATGCAAGTTGATTACAAGTCCCAAAAAAATGTGTTCCTTTAATTTAATGATTTTAAATTATTATTACGATTTTAGCATCTCTGGTCGCTCTGCTGCCACCAGCTGGTCAGCGAAAGGTAACCAAGAGGACATCGCCAGGACGTATTGCCGCACAGGTCTTTGATTACTTTCACAATTACGGGAAATCGGTGCTGGTGCTAAGCACAGCTGTTCAGTTGCAGCGTCTTTTGGGCAGCTTACGCAAGTTGAGCGCCACTGGCGAGAATGACGCACAGCGCATCGTGCCACAAGCCGATAATATACGTAAGTTTTGGTTGTTTGATTCTTGCTTTCAATTACGATTTTTCAACATGCATCTCGTTGTTGCAGGCAAGTTCTGTACAGAAATGCTGAGTCGCAAGTGGTACCACTACGCGGGTAGTCTGGAGAAGGGCGCACAGTGTAACATTCATCTGGACGAGCTGGTCAAGGGCTTTCTCAAGGACTCTAGCCTGGAGCGTCAAAGCGAGATTTTATGTGGACTTAAGGAAGAATGTCTGCTACTGAAAACAAAAGATAAATCTCTACAATCCGTGCCCAATATTAAAAAGTAAGTTAAATGCATTTAACCATCGTTTTACAACTGACATTTTCACATTGTGTTCTGCAGAGCAAATTTCCCTCTGCTCTTCCGTGGCTTGTGTGAGATTATTATAAGCACGCTAAGCGCTCAGTGTAGCGGCGTCAATGAAGGGGATCGCTTCAAGCTGTGGGAGTTGACTATATGCTTGCTGAACGCCCTATTGGATATCGTTCAGAATGTGGAGCAGCCGCGTAATTTTGCATTGTTTCTGAAGCACGCCCAGCTGTACCTAAAGCTGCTGCTGCAACACGGTCTGCCAGCACTCGAGCTTATTGTACGTGACAGTCCCGATCGGCTTACTCAGTTCCTGCACGACCTAAAGAATGTGACCAAGTTCTTGCACAATCTGTGCTGCCATTCAAAGTCGATTAAGAATACTGGCATTATTAGCTATATTCCAAGTCTGCGGGAAGTTCTCGAGACTCTGGTGTTTCGTATGAAAGCCCTGCTGGCTGCGAATAAATGTCACGCTGCCTTCCACATTAGCATTTTGGACAACAAGGATCTGCATGGCGATGCAATTGTGACGCCAAGAGGATCCCTGATCGATAACGAGACAAACAGCGATGAGGAGATACCTGACGATGATGCCAGCGTTGATGAGACTGTCTTGGATGAGGATGTGGCTGGCACAAGTGTGGATAGCTCCATGCGACGCAGCTCCAACAGTCGCAGCAAATCATCTTCACGCAGCAAATGCTTTTAAATGTTATTCTTATTACCATTATTGTATTACTGAAAACCCGACAAATATCAGTACTATTTACAAGTTTATTATGTTGAACCCAATAAAAGTGTTGCGTATTTGAATCGATAAACTATATATGTTCTTGATCAGCATCAATAGGCGGTAAGTCGACACTTTGCCAGTATTTCTTTCCTGGTCTGTGAACCACTCTTTAAGGCAGTCAATGACCGGATCGAACTACTATATCATGTGGGTTCTATATGAGCAAACGGTCTAAATTTGGGCTATGGTTGTTGTTTTGATTTTTATTAGCTATAAAGTTTTCATTGAGCACAAGTCGAGTTTTGCATTGTTTATTTAATTTTTTTTTATTTTTTATTTATTATCTGGATGCAATTTTATTTAATTTTTGTATTACAAATAATAACAAATGTATGTATATCAAATATTTTTAGTACAATATGCTTCTTTTTCTTCTCACACGTTTATTTTCTTCATTAACAATAATTGTTTTTGTTTGTTTTTTTTTTTTTGTTTGTTTGTAAGACGTAAAAGTTACTGCTGCTTCCTTTTGCTGCTGCTCCACCTATTTCCAACATTTCTGAATGTTCGTTATATAATTGGCGACGTTACGTTCACGGTCTATATATATATATATATATATATATATATATATATAATTCCCTCAAATTGTGTTGTGATGTTTGTTTTTAAGGATTAGTATTTATAAAAAAAGAGAGTTGTGTAAGAAAACAATTACAATTAATTTTTAAAAACAAAATATGGAAACACACACAAACTATAAGTATACATACGTAAAAAGTTGATTTCTTATTTGTGTTGTTGTTGGACATAAAAAACGAACAACTCAAAATACCCTACAAATATTGTCCTGGTTATTATCGTTATAAACAACTGACACTGGAAACTGACAATCTCAAATCATACTTTTTTTTTTTAATCCAATTCGAAATAACGAAGTCCTGCAACTATATAGTATATATCCTATGGTATTTTATCCTTTTTAAACATCTGCGCTGTTTTATACAAATATTATTTTCGAAAGTTTCGCTGAAAAGGGTTTAGAAAAGCATAAATTTGGAAAAATTATAGCACTCTCAAAAGTACTCTCTTTATATCTGACAATTTTCAATGCGAAGTTTTTTTTTTTTTTTTTGATTTATTAATTTTTATTGTTTTCTTTATTTGCCAATTTTTCAAAAACTTAAAACATTTTACACAAATTAATTTTAAAAATTTTTAATACGTACGCAGTCTGTTTAAAAGTAAAGTTAGATTATACACGCCTAACGCCTACATATACACTATATACTCATATATATATATATTTTATAAAGAAAGATATATTTTTAGAATATATGTATATATATTGTGTATATATATAGATATAGTAATTATGATTAAATCTTGCCTTTGCATCATCACAATTCATGTAAAGTTTAATTTTTAATTTGTTTTTGAAATTTTGTTTTCTTGTTTTTGCTCAGTTTCCATGCGCCGTTTTGTAAATTTGAATTTTCATCTTTTTTTGATGTACGTGATTTATTTGCTTGAAATTCATTTACAGAAGTTTACAGTTAATTATTGTTGGGGTGTTTTATGTATGTAAGGTAAATATATATTAAATGTCGGGGGTCAAAAGAGGTAAAAAATTTGCTTGCGCTCCTTTACAATACACAAAAAGAGTTTCAAAATAATCAAAAAAAAAAATAAACCAATTAAACAGCTAAACAAATAAGTTCGGTAAATATTTTTAACATTAGGGCTCTTTAAGTTTAAGTCGTAAAAATATTTTGCTACAAATTAATATTCATATATTATATATTATATATTTATATATTTATTTATATAACATAATATTGAAAACTTAAGCGCACAAAACAAAACTAAATATTCAAATTAAAAACTAAATTTGCCAAACGTTTTTGCTTTCCCGAAAAAAATTAAACAAAATTACAAATTACAATACAATATTTAACACAAATATCAAGGGGCAGGGCAGGACAGGTGGACAGGTTGCACGAAAGTGTATACAAATTTTGAGACTTCTAAAAAAAGGGGGTGTGTGTAAAAAGCAGTTACGACCGAGAAGGCAGCAACGGTACATAATTCAAATAAGATTTGTATTATATATAATTTTTTTTTTGTTTTTTTTCTTTACCGAATTGAAAACTTTAACGGATTGTGGTAACAGGGTTTTTTTTTTGCCAATTTGTTTTGTAGTTTACAATAAAAACACATTAACAATAAAGACTTACATAAATACAATTACAAATTTAAAACAATATAAAATCAGTACATTTATCAAATTAAACAAAACTTTATCATTAGGCATATGTATACATTATATTTGCAATTTGAATTCGGTTCAAGTTTCAAAGTCACCAAGAAATTTTTAGAAAAAATAAAAACAATTTTCATTTAAAAAGAAAGAGACGCGGTTAATTAAATTTACATTTTACTTGTTCTGTTTGTGTGTGTTTAACCAAAAAACAAAAAAAAAAATAATAAAAAAGGTTAATAAAATAATAATCATTTTTTGTAGGCAACAATTGAAAATAGAAAAAAATGCACAACGAAAACTTAGTACAAAAAAATGTTAATTGTTTTTTTTTTTTTTTGTTTTTTACTGTTTTATGTAGTTAGAAAATGGCTGCTGCTGCAGTTTACTCGTTTTCTTTTGTTGTAAGATGTTTTTTTTTTTTTTTTTAAATATTAGGGTATATGTTTAACTGTGTGTGTTTGTTGTGTGTGTGAATAGGTGTCTGTGTGTGTGAGTGTTTTACTAAATTTAAGCTTAACTATGGTCATTTAGAATTTGTAGTAAATGTTCTTATTGTTGTTTGCTAATGTTTATTATTATTTATTATGTATTAAAGTTCTTTGCTGGTGTTGCAAATTTTCATTTTTGTTTTGCGCAAGTTTTAAAAGTATTTTTTTTGTTTTTTGTTTGCTCTTTTCTTTAGGCAACTGCTTGGTGTCTGTGTGTGTGAGTGTGTGTGTGTGTGGGTGTGTATATTGTTGTTGGTTGTTCTAATTTTAAAATATCATATATTCCGTTATTGTTTTATAGGCGCTTGCTGAACAATGTTTATAGATACGCTTTCAAAAACCACACGTCTTATTCTCAACATCTTCGTTTGTTTTCTTCTTCTTGAGTTAAAAATTGGAAGTTTTGTTTGTTTGTTAGATTTAGAACTAAATTCATTGTTTATACATTTTTTTTTCTGTCTTGTTATATAACTTAACTTTTTGCTTTACTTGAGATCTAGCAAAAAGAAAACGAAAACTGAATATAATTTTGAAAATTTCTTTAACAAAAGTTAGCCACGATTCTTTCTATATATTATGTGTGTGTTTTTTGTTTGTTTGTTGTTGTTGTTGTTGTTGTATAGGCATGGAGTTACAGTTAAATAATGCTTATATATGTATTATAGAGTTTCTAGTTTCGATTTGCTATGAAGCGCTGTTTGTTTTTTTCAGCTCTCTAAGTAGAAAAAACTAAGTAGGGATAGGAAGAAGGAAAATTGTGTTTGTATTTTGATAATTTTTGGAAATTTGTTTAATTATGGTAGTTATTGTTATTTGTTTTTAATAGTTAGTTAATGTTTTTTTTTTTTTTCGTTTTTTTTTATGTGGGCGTTGGCTAATTGATTTTTTGCAATTTGTTTAGATTTTCGTATAAATATTTTGGTTGTTTATAATTTGTTTTGTTTTTCTTTTAGTTATTAAATTCCCTATAATATTATCGCTTGTAAAATTTATAGTTTCTTATTTAATTGTATTTTTTTAGACTGCTGCTTGTGATGTGTGTGTGTTTTGTTGTTGTTGTTGTTGATTTGTGTCTTACTAATTCGTTGCTTCTCGATTTTTGTATCTTTAGCTTTTTTTTTCATTAACTGCATGTTTTTTTTATATTTTTTTTTTTTTAAGGTTTTTGTGCAATTTTCTTAGCTCTACGTTTTTGTTGGTGTTGTTTTTGTTTTTAATTGATTTCAAGTTTACCTAATTTAATCGGAAAGTCTTTGCCAACTTTTATACAGCGCCAGACATTATATAATAACGCCAATATAAGGGCCTGTGTGTTGCTCAATAATTTTTAGTTTTCTTAACTCTTCTCAATCTCCAAACTCTAGTTAATAATTTGTTGTTCTTGCTATATTTTATATTTTGTTGTTTAATATTTTTCAGTCAATGTTTCTTTTTTAAGCTTTGCTTCTGAATTACTTTTCTTTTCTTTTTGTTTTTTTTTATCAATTTGATTAATTTTGTTGCGTTTCAATTTATTTTTTCCCATATATATTTACAATTGAAGGATAAATATTGTTTTCTGTTGTTGTTTTTCGAATTTCTCCATTTTGACTCATTTTTATACAAATAGTAGTGTAAAATGTTATTTAATTATTTTTGCTTATCGATTTTGGTTATAAAAAAGTTGCTTAAGTTTTAAAATCAATATATATATATATAATATATATATATATCTGAGCCTGACTGCCACCATATACATAAATCGAGTTATATATATGTATATATGTGTAGTATGTTTATTTGGTTTTACTCTTTTTCCTGCTATTTATGCTCAATTATTGTTTTAGATTTCAAGTTAAAAACGCTCGTCTCGAATTTTAAAAGGGTTTTTTTTTCTTTTACAATTTTAAAATGCTCTAATCATTATTTTATAGTTTTTTTTTTTTTTTTTTTTGTATATGCGTGAATTGGAACTGAAAATTACATATTTAATTATTTTGTTTGTTTGTTTTTGCTAAAATGCTGCGGCAAGTTTATTATATATTATATATGCTATATAATTATTATTATTATTCATTATTTGTTTATAGAGAGAGAGAGAAGGTTGTGTGCAAAGCAGTTGAAAAAAGAAACAACGAAAACTTTTTCCCGGCTTAAGGCTCCATTTTTCTTGTTGAATTTTATAATATGGGATTTGTATTGCTTTAATTAAGAGTTGAAAAGATACGAAGAGTGTTTTGTTGTTGTTGTTGGCTGTTGTTGTTGGTTGTTTGTTTGGCGTGCCTTCTAAATTCCAAGTGTGTGTTGTGTAGGTTGTTGTTCTTGTTAGGTTGTTGTAGTTGTTTTGCTTTTTTATTTTTTTCATTTTTTGTTTTTTTAACTCCATGCCGAAAACGTATCCATATACCACTGATCACCATTTGTGCCTAAGGGTTGCTGTGGTAGCGGTAAACTGCCCCAACTGCCGCCATTTCCTATTAAACCGCTCTGGTAACGTCGCTTAACATCTGCCGGATTTTGGTGACCTCCATCGAACTTACGTTTACCGACTACTAAAAGTTGGCCAAAAGCAGCAGTTGTTGTTGTTGTGTGTGTTTATTGTTGTTGTTGTGTGTGTGTGTTGTTGTTGTGGGTTGTTGGTGTGGAACGGATTTAAAAAGAGAAAAAAGAGAGAGTTAAAATTGTTGTTAATACTACAAAATGGAACAGAGCTATTATTTTTTCATCTTTCAGTTTTGGCTATTTTCGATTTGGGGAATTTTTGTTGATTGTTTATATTTTATGGTTATTTTTTTTTATAAGATGTTTCATGTACAATAATGTAGTTAGAAAGAGACGCACACTGTAATTTAAAAAATTTTTTTTTTAATTTTTTTTTTTTTGTATGTTATTAATGTACAACAAAATGCGGAAAGTATTTTTCATTGGACATTGAACGCCTTCAGGGGACTTGAACATGAGGGGGACACAGATTAGTGTGTGTTTGTGTGTGTGTGTGTGTGCTGGTGTGTATGTTAGGTATGTGTATGTGTGTGCAGGTGTAGCTAAAACATTGTACATGATATTATCGCTCACAAGACAACAATGTTCAATTCGAGTGGGAAGTGGGGGTGTTTTTTGTGGGGGTGTGTTTGCATTTTTTGAATGGAGCGCTGTATACTTTAAAGGTGTCTTGAATCCCAAGGATTTTTCGAGACATCATTATCACATCTTCGAACTTGAATTTGAACTGATCTGTGTATTTTGAACATAAAATGTGAGGATAATGATTTTGAGAAATCAGGCCAATAATATTACCTTTGGGGTTGAAAAATCTTGTCAAAGACTTCATTCTTTGCCTGGGTTTTGGGATTTTTGAGGGGCTTGATTGAAAAATGTGTTTTGAACTGATCTGAAAATGTTTCTGCATGTGCTTTCTTCAAGTGACGATTTCGTCTTTGTCGACAAGTATGTTTTCGAATAAGTACTTCCTTTTTTGTGGCCAATAAAATATATCATATAATATATGTGGGGGTTGCTTGAAGTATTATATAATTTGAGCTGATACAAATTTATGAGGAAAATTTGTGTGGTGAGGTTATATATATTATTGAAATTTGAATTTAGGAAAAGTTGAGTTTTTCGAATGAGAAATCCGCTGAGTATTCTTGAACTTCTCTAACTGATCTCCTCTATGTTGTGGTTTCATTTTAGTTGTATGTTATCGAATAAGGATTTCGCAAAATCAGGCTTATTAGTGTTTGTAGATGTGTTTTTCTGTTGCTACTTTTCATTTTTTTTTTTTTTTGGTAATCGTATTCTTTTTAGCAAGAGCTCCTCTTTTTTTCTTTCTTGGACTTGCGTGAATGCTTCTTGGACTTGTGTGGCTTTTTTTGCTTTTTGATCGGGGAGGAGGACGAGGAGGAGCTCTGACGCTTCAGTTTCTTGGTCGGCGAGCAACTTTCGTCGCTGCGCTCGGAGCTACGCTTATTAGTTGCCCATGTGAGTCTTGTGTGCAGATCCAGCTAGAAACAGATTAGTTTTTTTTTTTTTTTGGTTTTTTCTAATTTTCTAGTTTTTTTTTTTTTTTTTTTTTGTGAAAAATCGGCTGTCTACGAATTCAATATATGTTTCGAAATATATAAATAAATATATATATAAAGATATTAATATTTTTATATATATATATCTTACATATAAATGAATTAAGTGAACAAAATATATAAGCTTACAAAAATGTGAACAATACAAAAAATGTTTTGGGGTGTACAATAAGTAAAGCGTGTCACACAGTAAAAAATTAACTAAAAGTTGATTTGCTTTTTTTTGTGTGTATATGTTTCTATATAGCCAGCCATAATGTTCATTTTTAACAAATTATATATATACATATAGATATATACGTTTGTATGGATATATGTTTGGTGTGCGAGTGTGTGTGTGATAAAACACAGAATCGATTAGTATTTGGTGTTTAAAAAAAATATGTATATATGTAAAAATAAATGAAGTAACATACCTACATACATATATATCTATATATGTATATATGTAAGTACACAAGTATGTGTATGTATAGGTGGGTTATGTTATATATATTTTGGTTTGGTATATACATATATTTAGAATGTTTTTATCTTGCTAAATAAGATGGATTAGCAAAGCATAAACTTATATATATTTATTTATGACAAACACATACATATATATATTATTTTATTTTATATACTCCGAGAAACAACAAATGACAAAATTTAGAAAAAATATGTTGCTGTACAATCGCATCAATATATAGATATATATATATATATACACATATATATGTATTAATTATATATAGATGTGTAACCAAAAAAATTTAAAAATTTAAAAAAAATTATATACACGTACGTCAAAAATTTTGGTAAATTATTTGGGGTCGGGGCGGGCGGGTATTCTATATAAATATATATTTACATTTGTTTATATATATATATATATATAATCTTCAACTCTCCACTACTCTTTGACTGGGTGGTGGGGGGGGGGGGGCGTGGTTAGGGCGGGGCGAATGTTAAGTTGACAATATTTGAGGTGTTTTGGATGTTTTTTTGTTTGTTTTGTAAATACTAATCGATTCATAAAACGTTTTTACACAGCTCTGAGGAAATGTAGAAAACATATATATATATATATATATATGCTTTATATAATTTGTTATAGTGGCTTTCCATATACATATGATGTGCGTGAGTGTGTGTGTTTTGTGTGTGTGTGTGTGTATGTCTGTGTGTGCTGCTTACTGCTTTTGCTTATTGGTCGTGGGACTAAGATTCATGCAAAATAACTGTAGCATACATTTGAGCGCTGTATTTTGATTTTTTATAACTGATGAAAATGATGAGGAAAATGTATTTGAATTAAAATATTCCCGCTTGACCAGACAAAATCCAAAAGCAGCAAGAAGCATATAAAACAACTACAGTAAGAAAATGTATATATATATATTATAAAGATTTCATAAAAACACATATGTATATAAGGAGAACAAAATGAATGAATTGATTTCGTTACAACATTGAGATAAACACGATTACAAAATGCAAAAAATAAAATTTTAAAATTAAAAAAAATTAAAAAAAATACACACGACATTAATACGTGAACCCCAATTCATACCTCGTAGGGGTTTATGTGTGCTTGTGTGTGGGTGTGTGTGTGTGTGTGTGTGTAGTGTGTGTGTGTGTGGGGAGGTTTTTACTTGGCTTTACTTATTAATTGATATGAATTTGTTTTTATGTTATATAGGACATTTCTTTTATTATTATAGTTGTTTTTGTGTTGCTTGTTTGTTGTATTTGTTGCAGCTGCAGTTGTTTCTGTTGCATTTGAGAACACGTTGTGATTGGTTCTTTTTGATTTTGATTTTGAATTTTTTTTTTTTTTTTTTTTTTGCTGTTGCTGTTGTTTATTGTTTGGTGGTTTTTTGTTGTTGGTTGAGCTCACCTGGTAAATTTTGTAGCGGCTTGACGTGCTGGGTGCCAGGAGCGCTGGGACGCATTGGTGCCACCCCACGGACCACCCCCCCGGTTGCTGCTTGCGCCCCCTGAACGGTGGCCGCCCCCCGATGAGCCGCCGCCGCCGCCGGCTGTCCCACCGCCGCCGCCACCGCCGCTGTTGCCGCCTGTGGCGCTGGTTGGGCCACCAGACGACTGATGCTGCCACGTTGGCCAACGGCTCGGCCACGCGGGACTGTGATTCCATGCCCACGACCAGCCCCCTAATCATCATTCATCATCATCATCATCATCAATGGCATGCATGCGTGTGTGTGTGTTGTGTGTGTGTAGGTGTGTGGATGTGTGTGTGTGTGTAGTTCAATGTTATACATATATAATCCAGAGAGCGTGGGTGTTTCCATATCAGAGAGTTTCCATATTCAGGTATTCAGGTTATTCCAGTTTTTCGAACGTCGATTTTTTGTTATTGTTTTTGGTCGAGTTTTCGAATTATTTTTGCAGTATTATAATTTTTTTTTTGTAAAATATAGTGTGTATATATATATATATATATATATATATATATAATATATATGGATCGCCAAGATAATTGTCAAATTTGTTGGTCATTTCAAATCGTTGTACAAAAATTGCGAATAAAAATACATTTTGGATTTGGATTTTGTGGAATTTTGAAAGTCAAAATGCAGTTGCGAATTTCGAGAAAATTTAATACGGGTTTGGGTTGATTTTTTTTTTGTTTTTGAATCGAAAAGTTTTGTTGATAGATTTATTTTTGGTTATGATTGGTCGTTGGTGATTTTTGGTTGGTTGGTTTTTAATTTTAGGTATTTTATATTTTTGGTTTTGGCAGAGATAGAATTTGTTAGGAATTTTGGTTTTTTTTTTTTTTTTTTTTTGGTTTTGACGAACATATATATAATTTTTTTTTTTGTGTTTGCAAAGTTGTAAAAATTTGTTGTTACCGAAAAACAAATGATTTGTTTGTATATATATATATAAGAGTATATAAACAAGAACATATATAAAAAAGAAAAGAAAGAAAAGAAAAATCGAAATAAACGCGTTAGATTCTTGTATTTACATACAATAAATATATATGTAAGTATGTAGTATATATATATATATTAAGTTCATATGCAATGTCTTTTAATATGTTGAAAATATATACATATAAATATATATATATATTTATATGAAAGATTACGTCTGATACGAGATAAAACAAATGCTAATATATTTTTTGTAAAATTTGTCTGTGTTTTGTTTGTTTTTTTTTTTGGCTTTTTGGTGTTTATTTTCGAAATTTGCAAATTTTTACTGCCTCTAATACATAACAAATTAGTTATAGTACTTAATGAACAACAAATCACAGCGCGCAAGAATTCAAAGTACATGTATCTATTAACAAAAATCGAGCTTCAGCTCCAATTCCTTTTTTTTTAATAACTTTTCTGCTGTCTTGCGGATTAACAATGTGTAAATAATTTGTTTGATCAATTTGTATAGTTGATAAAAATCGAAATAAAAAAAACATTACAAAGCGGAGCGGGCGGTGCTTAAAAGTATGCTATGCATTTTTTCCCTTTGGAAATAAATTTAACAATACGTAAAAAAAAAACAACACAATGAATTAATGTATAATTAAAAAGTATAAAATAACGCTTAATTTTAATGAAAAAGCGTTGCAATAATAAAAGCATTTGATGCATTAAAGCCAAATTAAAAACTAAAGCATAATAAATAAGCACTTCTTTTTCTGTTAGTTTCCATGGCAAAAAGCAAAGCGAAGCGAAATGAAAAAAGCTGTATCCGAATGCGAGCTGGTGAGCGTTTGGTTGTGCGTGCGTGTGTGTGGTGGTGTGTGTGTTTGTGAGCTGTATCTGTGTGGGCGAGGTTTGATGTGCTGCTTTGTTGTTGTTGTGGTTGTTGGTTGACGTGCAAATTTTGATTTGGTTGTAAGCGAAATAAAAAGCGTTTATATATATGTAATTAATATTTTAGGGCTTAAAAAAATCAGCTTTTAAGCAAAACAAAAACTGAAATCAATAATGAATTTGAAATTATACGTAAATAAACATTAATGACACTAGCTGAAATTATCATTTTATTCTGTAAAGAAACTATTTAAGGTATTCCCTTTAATATATGATTATCGAAGGCTTGCTTTCAGAATTAGATGCAGAGATCTGTGAGCTTGAGGATACTTTTGAAAGCCATTTAAAATGTTATTCAAATTCCATTAATTTAAGCCATTTACGTGGATAACAGCGGGCAGAGAACTAGTGATTGAGCTTTGAGCTCATTAAGTGCATTTCAAAAGCTCTTTTCGAATTGGAGGTAAATAAGCTCTGATCTCTTAACGAAACTTTGAAAGCTCTTTGATGCATAATGTATAGTTTCAGCTAGTGAAGTTACAAAATGAATATTGGTAAGTGGATTAGTATTCGATTTTCCGATCAATTATTTAACTATTTATTTTTTAACTACTTACAAAGAGACGCTATAAGTTCGTTTAGTAGCTACAAATTCGTTTCATGTGTTTCTGTGTGGCGTGTGTAACTGTTGCTGTAACTGTGATTTCATCAAATGTGGAGAGAAAGAAAGCATTTCTAGACACGACTTAACACAACACGAAACACAATTGAAGCGAAAGTTATGGGTTTGAAACACGCACCATGACCACTGAGGTATTAACATAAGTTGCTTGGGTTCTTGACGGACGTTGTTGCTGCTGCGGCGAGTTGAGGGCGGAGGCGTTGCTGTTGTTGCCACCGCCAGAGGCGACGACATTGTTTGCAAAATCATAATAACTGTAATCGGCATCATAGGCGCGATAGATTTCATCGTAATACGAATCGGCACCAAAATTTGCCGGGCCGGGGCCGCGAAAGTCCGGATAGCCGAAATAATCATAATCGTAGTCTACGAAATTTCGTGGATTTTTTTTTTTTTGGTTTTTTCGACAGAAGGATGTGGAAGGAGGAAGGAAGATTATATAGGGTTTATATATTAATGCTTCATTGATTTGTGTGTGTGTGTGTGCTCTGTGTGTATGTGTGGTGCCTGCGTATGTGAGAAGGGTTATCTCCCTATATTATTTCTCGTAAGCTGCTTTTAAGTCCAATTGTCGTAAGCTCCAATTGGGCGCGTACTAATCGCTGGATGGGAGAAGGAGGAGGGTGTGGAATTTCGTGGGCGTGGCACTCATTCATTGAATTATAGTAGTAGCAGTAGTAGTAGTAGTAGTAGTAGGTAGATTGATGATGACATTTTTTGTGTGTTACTTACCGGTGATAAAACATCAAACAGTATACAGGGTGCTTAACATTCGCTACACAGAGAACACACAATTGGCAACGTTTAATTATGACATATAAAAAAACACAGCTATGAACAACGTTTATAGGTTAAATTCTAACTATTTTAATTATATGTTTTTGTTGTCATGGTCAAAGAGAGACAGAGAGAAAGGGAGAGAGAGAGCGACTTCAGCATCTTGTCGATGTGAAGTACGAGAGGAAACGAAAAAAAAGGATAAGAATTAAAAGACAACATCGAAAAGAATCTAACAAAAAAAGAGGACATGCAAACAATTAGAAACAAAAGGAGAGAGATAAAAAGAGAAAGAGCGCATTGACACATATATATAGTAGAAGAAGAGCTTGCAAGAATACATGAAAAACATAGAGTGAGGTTATGTTCAAGTAAAAAGTTTGGTTATGTTTGAGTGTGTGTGTAAAATTGGTTAAATCTTCAATTGGTTAGTTCTCAATCTAGCTGGATATACATTTTTTTTTTTTTTGTTGCGTATGGATTATAGGTGCTAAGGCATTTTGGTGTACAGGTGTGTGTGTGTGCGTGTGTTTGAGTGTATGTGTGTGTGTGTGATTATTTGGTTTAAGGGCGATGGGCACGAGCGTACAAGTTAGTGGGCAGCGCGCTTTCTAACCTTAAATATACATAACTAACTAAAATGAGAGAGAGAGAGAGAGAGACGGATACATGATACATAAACGATAAAAGTGGATGAAAAAAAACCAAAATATTGGCATTGGATTTTTTTTTGATGATCTAACTTAAAGTAGTAAACTGCAAGACCAAATTAGTTTTGATAAGTTTTTTTTTTTTTGTTATTTTTAGGGTTAGTTTTCGTCGTTACATTTAACTACAATTTGAACTAAACATAAACCTAACATTATTATTTGTTGTTTGTTTTTAACTACGAGAAACTAAATCAAATATTATTTCCTGCGATTTCATTCTCTTTGACAGATATACGACGAGAGCGAGAGACACAGAGTCGTACATATTATCTTTTTTGATGAGGATAGGTTATCGTATTTTTTTTTGTGGTGTTTCACTTATTGGCGTATTTGCCCAACTTACCGTATTCGCGGGGCATCGGCGTGCGCAGCGGCATACGCGCCCCCGGGAGTCGCATGGGCGTTATGGACATCATGCTGGGATGTGTCGGCGACAGGTTTCTGTATGGAGACAATGTTTCAAATCTTAACAACCAAAAAGAGTGTTCACAATTTTGTTGGGAGTTTGTTGTGTTGGGTGATTTTTCGTTTTTTGTTTTTTTGTTTTAGTAGATCGTTCAACACCCACATATTTTGGGTTCGGAACACGACGTGGCAATTGACAATTGGCAATAAAAAGAAAGAAAATATAAAAATTATACAAATTAATTGATTGAATTAAGGTAAGGGGGGGAATCACAATTTTGGATTCGAGTGACTTGAAAAGCAAACACTTTTGAACACTTGAATTTCAATCAAAATATAAATAGCCCAATTGTATGCAAATCAATCAGTTTTGCATTGCATTTTCATTTTTGGATTTTGGAATTTTTTGCGCCAATGTTGTATTGATGTTGTTCTTGTTGTGCTAGACAAGGATGGTGTGAGTGTGTGGTGGTGTGTGTGGGTGTGTGGATTAAAGCCTTGCATGAATGTTTTTTTTTTTTTTTTTTTTTTTTTGGATATTTCCAATGTTTCTTGGCTGATCAATATCAGTGTATATACATCCCGATTTAAATTGTGGTTTTTTATTGCAATCGGTTGTCGATTTGTATCGATATCAGTTATGTTCTCACAGTCTCTAAGATCGAATTGGTCAAGTAACTTTTCTCATTCATACAAGGCTTTATCATGTTTTTTTTTATTAGGGATAGTACGCAAAACACTTACCCGATTCCGGGACGCCCTTGCATCATTTGCATCATGCGTCTTTCGCGAGCGCGCAGAATTTCCTCCTTTTTCTTTTTGTCCGATGGCGGTTTGGCAAGTGAGACCTATACAAAAAATAAATTAATAAAAATCCAAAAGGCTAATTGCTGTACGGTACATCAGTATAAATTGTTTTACAGTATTCGTTTCTGCTACGTACCGGTTAATAATATCAGTTGGGTCAAAGACTTCTTCAAAAATTATATAAAACGATACCTACCTCAATATTTGAGGCGCCGACCTCCTTGCCATTAAGGCCACGCATAGCTTCGACGGCGCTATCACGATCCTCAAAGTGTATAAAGGCATAGTCTTTAATCTTCTTAACACGTTCCACTTTGCCATATTGCTCAAATTGTTCCTGAAATGAACAATATTGGTTTGGCATTTCTTGGAGAAAATTAATCGTTTTTTACAAAACGAACCTTCAGTTTATCCTCTGTAACGTCTTGCGTCAGATTTCGCACATAAAGCACTTTAACCTTGGACATTGTTTGTTCATCCGGCTCTTCCTGTGGATCGGCCCAGTCGACTATAATATCACATCCCCAAACCTGCTAATAACAAGAGGATATAACTTTTATGAGTTGTTCCCAAATATAATTATATATACTTGCCTTAATTCTACCAGTGCCAAGTCTCCGTTTGGCCAAAGAAGCCGCCTTATGTGAATCGTATTCGAGAAAGCAGAAGCCGCGATTCTTCTTCTTGTCATCGGGAGAACTATAGATGATTACCTCGTAGAGGCCAGCTATATACATATTCGATTTTTGTTTATTGCATTTGCACAAATACAAAGAGAACGAACGTTAAATGAGTATTTCCAATAATTGATAATCAATTCAAATAATTAGTTCAAATGCAGCACTACTAAATAATTATGATTAGTTTTTTCTTTTTCTTTTTCACACACACATATATAGAGAAATACAACAAAAAAGTATTTGTATTGACAGCATTTTAAGTGTGTGAGAGTTTGTGTGTGTGTGTGTGTGGGGTGGGGCTCTGTGTGTATTTGTAACTGGGTGTGTGTGTGTGTGTGTGTGTAAGTGTGTGATGATAACGGCATCAAATAATCGCCGAACTCTTGAATAAATATCGACGACAGAAATATGCACAAAATTTTAAAGCGGGCATTTTTGTGAAAATTTCTGTGTTATCGATATTCTCTTGTAATTTGTCGTTTATCGTTAAGGTGATTTTGAAAACCAATGCCAACAAATTCCTTGCTTTTTTCAAATATTTTTGAATAAATAAATGCGCTAAGCTAAACTTTTTTTCGGTGTTTTTTTTTTATTATATATATATAAACAGAGAGAGAGAGAGTATCACATAGAGATATACGTATATATAAAGAGAGCGAGAGAGAGAGAGAGAAAGAAAGACACACTTAGAAGGAAAACTAAAATAATGACCAGGGCCTCAAACCGGTTCGTTGCGGATCCGTATCCGGTGTGAGACCCTGTAGAAAACTGTATTTCTTTCGTTTTTTAAATGAATTTTTTGCTTTTGTTGTTTTGTACAATTAACTAAAAATATTATATATATATATATATATATATTTTAAGAGTATTTCTTTTTTATTTGTTAAACAAAAATTATAATAATAGGATAGTATACACTGAAAGAGAGACACACACACATATATATATATACATATATATATATATATATATATATATATATAGATGTCGAGGCGAGAAACGGAAACTGATTTCAATTTGGTTTTTGAATTTTGCTCAAAGAGACAGAAAGATAGAGAAGATTGTAAAAATGAGTTTGTTTTTTCTTTTGGGTGGTTGGGGGGTGGTGGGTTTTACAGCAAGTAGTGTTTTTTCTCCAGTCATTACCATAGTTATATATATGATTGGCCAGAACAGAATCTAGTATAGATTTCCAGACTTATAACCGAATTGTGGTTGTATCCCTAAACAAATTGATGGACTTTGTATATATAAAATATTTACTGCACTCTAAAACAAAAATGTTCAGTTTATTTCAAAAATATTCAAAAATGTTTTTGGTCAACTTTTGTATTTTTTTTTTTTTATAATTTTGGCAAATTGTTTAGCTACAGGTTTTCAATGTCAACAAATTGGGCACATTATTAATATACAAATCATAAGCACAAAGTGTAACAATTAATTTTTTGTTGTATTTACTAGCAGAAAAGTAGTACTATAGAGCGAGAGAGAGATAGAGAAAGAGAGGGATAGAGTGAGATGTTAGGGGTAACTACCACACAGGCAAAAGTTTTACAGTACTTCTTTCTGTTCATCAGATTGTATCAAAATTTATGTGGTTTGTCATTTGTTTGACTTTTGCAACGTGTAGAAATTTTGCCTTTGTGGAGAGTTTTTTTTTTTTGTATTCAATTTGAAAGCGAAAATTGCAAAACAAAAATCCAATTAATACTTTCAATTGCTGCTGCAGTCGTTTTTCAATTATCTGCAAATATCGCCTTACATTTTGATTTAATTTTTTGTTTAACCAATTATATTTGTTACCAATTCTTTGAGGGGTTTTCTTTGGAGAGGGGGGATTGGTTTGGTATAGTTGTTTTTCTTATTGGGTTTTTTTTTTTTTTTTTGGTTTGTTTTGTTTTGGATCACTTACGTGCATGTTTAGAAAATTCCTCAATTAATTCGTCACGATCTCTATTTTTAGGTATATTGCCGACAAATAGCCGGTGATTGTTAAATGATATCGTAACACCAATCTTTTTGCCTTTCCGAATTTCAAAATCATTTAGCTGCAATTGTTCGAAAAGTTCACACAAAACAAAAGAAAATTTTGATTTGCTATGAAAAATTTGTATCCATTTGGGGTTCTGCGGCTTTTTTTTTTCTATTTTGGATTGTTTGGTTTTGTGGGTGAAAAAATTATGGTTGTATCTGATGGTGGTGGGTGTGGGTGTGTGTGTGTGTGTAGTATGTGAGGCTTGTTGTGCGTGTGTTGATTTTTTTTTTAAATAAATTTGTAAGATCTAGACTTAGCCTTAGTAATTTTTTTATTTTTTTTTGTAAATTAAGTTTCTTAGTTTGTAATTATTCGTGCCAAATAAAAAGGAATTTATCGAAATATGAAAATTAGGTTTGGTTTTTAGCTAAAATTTATAAGTTTTCATTTCAACTAATATTATTTTAGTGGATTGTATAATGTGTTTTTTATTTAAATATTGCTTTTCACACTACCGAGAGAAGTAATCAAAAATTATGATTTATGGCTTAGATTTTTTTCATTACAGCTAAAAAGGCGAGTGTCAACCCGAAATGGTACGGTTTTTCAAGTTAACGTTTTTTCTTTACGGTATCCGAGATTCAAAAAACAATTTTGAACGACCCGTTTTATATGATAATACTGAATTTCGATTCAGTTCCGGTTTGACACTCTGCTATAAAGTCATCTAATGCATTTTATATTTTTTGGAATCGCAATCTTACCTTTTTACAGAAATACACTTACAATTGGAAATTTTAGACACCAATATTTCAGATGACCTTATAGCGGTATAAGAAAAAGAAAACATTTGCCTGCCATTTTCCACATATAATAAAAAAAAAAAAAAAAAAAATATGCAATGCATAAAAAATTTTGGTATAATTTGAATTTTCCATTTTGATATTGTTTTTTCACGCAAAGTTAATGACTGGAGAGATTATATATATATATATTTATGAAACAATAGTAAATATAGTAAAGAAATGCTTTTGTACCGTTAATTAAAGCTTATGGCAAATGGCAAAATGGCGTCTAACTATGGGCTGAAGTATGTGTATGGCCGTGTATGTGTGTACGCGTGTGTGTGTGTGTGTCTGTGTGTTTGTGTGTGTGTCGGGGGTGTAAGTGTACTTTTGTGTGAGCAACCTAAATACAATTTTTGTAGACAATAATTGTGGTAAACACAGAGCGTCAAACCGAATCGTATTCCGTTACCGGATCCGTTCAAATGTATGGTTTCAATTATTTTTTATTTTTTCGATACTCTGTTACTGTTAGGGTATATATATATATATATATATATATGGACTATTGTATTTCAAATCGGTCAAGTTGCGGTTCCGATTCCAGTTTGACACCCTGATTTTAAGTGCATTCATGTGTTTTTTTTCGCATTTGAAAAGAGTCTCGAGAGTAAGATAAAATGAGGAAATATTTTCCCTTGATTTCGTTATGAATTTTGACTGCATGGATGGATTGGATGGTTGGATGTTTGTATGTTGGATGGTGATGAAAGCAATAAAGTAATTGAGTAAAAATAAAAGAACTTAAACATTAACAAATTAAAACCTATAGCTGAACAATAACCCTAAACAAAGACCTTGCCTGCCTGCCCAATTAGCCAATTATCAATTCTTGTTGTAAGCCAATTGGATTTTTGTTTTGAATTAAAGCCGATTTTTGGAGACAAGTGAAAGGCGTTGAGAGATAGAAAGAAAGAAGAAGAAGCGCCACCTTTCACATATACTGCTCTCCAGAGTTGGGAAATTTTAAATACGTTGTTAATTTTGTGTGTTTTGTGTTTCAATTTACCTGTAAGTTTACCAAATTCCTCTAAAATTTCATCTTTGCCTTTTGACTTGGGTATATTGCCTACGAAAAGGCGCAGATTCGGTACGCTTATATTTATTTTCAGACACTTGCCGGGTTTTATTTCGTGATTATCGAGCTAGGGGAAGGTAAAATGTTTTTTTTTAATACCAATTCAATTGTTAATCAATAATAAATCATAAATAAAAATTATAATTTGTAAAAAAAATGGAAAAACTGAAAATTGGGTTGAGTTTGGGTCATGGGAGGTCATTGGTTTTGGGGTGTGGGGGGAGGGTGGGGGGTTTAGAATAAATCAAATTAAGAAAAAAATCAAGAAAACAAATTTAGAACAATTTTGCATTACCAATTTCGAAATGTTTTTGCAGAGTATTTTTTTTTTTTTTTATCGTTGGGAGCCGCATTTTGAAATATTAATGTAAAAGAATAAGTTAGTTCAGAGAGAGAGAGATTCTTGTTAGTTATAGTTAGATGATAATTTAAAGCTCTCCTGGATGGTTAGTTGGTTACTTTTAGAGGACATGCTCGAGTTGCATTTGATTTTGTGTTGTATTTTTTTTGTATCTTTTCATAAAACCAGACAATTTGAAACGTACCCCTAAATATTGTATATAGATTATATATCTACAAAGTTGATAGGCTACGATTTTGATATGATGATGCTCTATATAGCTACAAATTGACTTAAGACTAAGAAAATGAATTCAAAAAGAATAAAGTGAAAATAATATATAGATAGAGGGGATTGTACAGATTTGCAGTATATATAGAATCGCAGAGAGAACTCTTTTCAAATTATGCAAATTTCGTTTGACTCGCTTCTAGTAGTAGGTAGTACTTTCGATTTATCATCTATGTATATAAGAAAAAGGACATGCATACATAACAAATTACAGATATATATAAAAATATATATATATATATATATAAATGTATATATATATTATATATAGAGTATAGGCAGAGCACAAGAGTTAGAGAGTTAAGAGTTCAAGGCAGGATATTAATCTCTTTTAAAGCGCCAAATCGGATAATTTTTGTTTAGTTGTTCTTTGGTGTTGGATACTCAATTCGTACGAATTTTGGTTGCAAGCGCGGCTGTGTTGAAGACCAAAAATGTTTGTAACGAACTTTACCTACTATAGAAATTTTAGGATATATGATGTATATATATATAGTATAAGTGATACAATAGTAATAATATAATATAAAGCGCTTTAAATGGACGGAGGGTGTTTTCTTTTTGCTGTGTTCAGATTTTTTATTTATTTTTTTTTTTTGTGGGGGGAGGGGGTTTCGTTGTATAGTTAGAGGTGGCTGGCTGGGTGGTTGTTGGGATAGTCAAAAGGGGTTTGGGCATAAATACCTGTCGCACAGCATTGATGGCCGCCTCGCGGTTTGTGAATGTGACAAATGCGTAACCGCGATTTGTGCCCGTCATCGGGTCCATCATGAGCCGTAGGTCCCAAATGACGCCACAGTTCTCGAATAGCGGTATTAGCTCATCCTCAAACATATCCTTGGGTATTTTTCCACAGAAGACCTCGCATCCGTTGCCAGGCACATTTCCCTCCCAATTTGGTGGCGGCCCGCCATATTTGCGTTGTCCTATATGATATATATAAATAATTCTCAATTCGAATTAGTAGTTAAAATGTGTACTTACCTGTAGTCACATCCAATGTGTAGCCGGTCCGCTCGAGTATCTTTTTGATCTTGTCTTCGTCGGGGCCCTTCACCTGTATGGTGCTGGCGGTCGCTGGGACACCTTGCTGGCTGGCGCGACTTTTCTGGCGATAGGTCTTCATGACCCCGCACAGGTAGGCAGACTTATTTGAAACATGCTCCAGATTTGACTCGAGGAACTGACTAAGCACATTCAAGGCACCATCGACGGGAAACTCTTTGAGCGCGTCCAGCGCACGCTCATCCAGCTCGGCGTGAGCCAGTTTACCGGTTTTGTAGATTTCATCCAGTTTGCCGGCGACCTTCGAAAATTTAAAAATACAATTTTGAATAAACACATACAACTAATACAAATAATATATCTGAATATACCTTCTTGTCCAGACCGTATTCCAGCAGCTTGGGATAATCCTCTGTACGTTCGCCATCACCACGGTCATCGGCTTTCTGGTTAATGTCATCTAATAGTTCGCCATTGCCTTCCGCCATTTCTGTAATTGCAAGTACAAATAATAAATTAGAACTTATATGCCCCAAAGTCGCAAATAAGTACGTTAAGAGTTCAATGAACAAGCACAAAATAAAAATGTTGAAAATGGGTCGCGAGTATTTGCCAACAAAATTCGCAACGCACGCACAAAGAGCGACAGAGAAAGAGAGCGAACGGCAGACAACAAAGCTAGCAGAGCGTGGGAGAGCGAGAAGGAGAGTAAATAAATATGCGAGACAGAAGTTCGCAAATAAGTTCATTGACTTCAAACAAATTGTGCGTTGCGTATGATCAACAGTGTGGGCCAAAAGAGCACAGAGAGAGGCGACGCAGCACGCACAAATTAGTGCGTGCGTGACAGAGACAATCAGCAGCAGCAGTAGAGAGAGGAGCGCATGACAACAAAAGCAAAAGGTAAACAATAGAAAAGAGGCGCGTTCGCGAAATGTGCGTGCGTCTGTCCGAATGCCGGACACACGACGAACACACACGACTGACCCGAGCCGACGGCACGCGTGCGAAACGCAGTCATAGAAACTATACTGTGACGTTTTGACATTTGTTTTGTGTGTGTGTGTATGTGTGTGTGTGCATTGTGTGTCATTAGGACGCGAGGCAAACTGGTTGCGAGATACTGTTTGGAAAGAAGCTTGTTTTGTGTGTTTGACATATGTATATTATTTTATTATTATTATTTATTCTTTTATATATACAAAATAATTTGAATACAACAAAATTTATAAAACCAAACGCATAATATTTTGCCTTGCTTTGTGTCACTGTGCACAGGTGCACTGGCCGAGGACAAGCAGCTGACATAATGCAGAATGCAAATTGTACGAAGTGTTGCCAAGTAGAAATAGAAAATACACACACACGCAGAGGGAAGCCAATCTATTATCAGCTAGCAATAAATTATTATTATTTGTTGGGCATGTGGTATGCGGCGATTGCTCAAACAAAAGCAAACACAGAAAAAAAAAATTGAGAAGAGAACTACACAAAACGCGATTATTGCGTAACTATAGTGTATGAAAAAACAAAAAAAAAAGCTATCGAAGATCGCAATGTGCACGAGAGCGCAAAAGCGCTAAATGAATGACCAAGCGAGAGAGATAGAGAGAGGGAGAGAGCGAGCACGCGTGGGCAGCAGTGACGAGCGAATTGGTGGGAGGCGGATGGGGGTGTGCAGGCGTTCGCTGCTCATAATTCTGTTTTGCATTGCAAACAAAATGTTGAATTTTCAATGCTGCTTTTTGTTTGTTGCTCTCTCAACGGCACTCTCTCTCTCTATCTCTGCCCTCACACTCTGCGCTTTGACTCTTGCCGTTTCTATTTCATTTTTTTTGTTGCTTGCTTTTTGTGCTATCGTTCTTTCGCATGACATTGAAATACTTTGTCGAATTTGTTGCTGTTGTTGTCATTACTCACTTGCGCCCCTGTTGCGGGGCTTAATCGCGTTGTTGGTAACTCGCAGCGTTGTTTTTGCCGCTGTCTCTGCTGCTGCTGCAGCGTCGATGCGCTGCTCCTGCTGCTGCGAAACGTTAAGAAACATCGCGAAAAAACGAGCAAACAATTAAATTCCAGAGAAATGGCAAGTTTTCGCTTTCTAAAAATTGTATTCGGAATTGAATTTTGTTTCAGAGATTTTTTTTTCTTTTTTTTTAATTGTTGTAAGGCAAACAGAGTTCCGAATTGCACACCGAATCTTTCACAACTGTCAATCAGTTTTGAGTAATTTCAGAACACAACAAAAACCTACTTGATTTTCAATCATGCACGTGCTGTGCATGATTATCGATAAATAATTCTAAAATGACAACCCTTCTGCCATCCCTACTCTTCTCACCCCATCTGCACTGACTATCTAAAATTGCAACCAAAAAGAAAAAAGATGAAATTTTATGGTGCAAGTGCAGTGTGACCCAAAACAATATGATCAAAATGCCGAGTCAACAAACACGCTCCACTCTAAGAGTGGGAGAGGGCGGTGTTGACTATTGAAAATTGTCTGGGCGTGAAAATGCAGCGAGCTGTAAGTGAAAAGTGTTGTTGACAGCGGCAGCAAACCGCATGTGGCGCATTGTTTGCAACAAACACAACGGGGAGCAGCGCGTCGCAAGTGCCCCCATCGAGATGTACTCTGCTGTGGAAGGGTATTTTAAATACCATGGACTATGTTAGTAGACATATTCTTTAAGCATGTTAACGATTTTCGATCACATACTAAGCAGTCGAGAGTTCAGTGATAGTTGCAACACCGGAAAAAAACTACAGTTCATGTTAATGCCAACTGTCAAAATACCGCTACTCACACCCAGTGAAAGGTGGAGGCATTCTTTGTAAGAATCCAACTATTTATATGTTGGAACTGTTCCAGTTTCCAACCCCGTTCATCTTTATCTTCCTTCTGCCTGTAACACTTCTGTATTACCTATTTTTTACGAATTCAGGATATACAATTTACAAGTGCTGCTTAGTTTTTCCCATTTAGATAAACTTACACAAATTTAAATATTCTTTCAGGAGCTGTTATCACATACGTGTACATAATAACTCATTGACGTAACTGTAGTAAACTTTTATGTATATTTTATACATCTGGGCCTGTACACAGATAGCCACAACGAGGTCTCGTTTTGAATATTGTGTTTCAAAACCCTAGGCCCGCTTGCATGGGCTTCTCTTATTACATGTGTGAAGGCATTCTCATAACCATATTTATGTCCAATTCTCACCCCTAAAGCATACCACACACACACACACAACACTCTCTGACCTGCACCACACACATTCAATAATTTGCACATATTTTTCTGTGCACATTTCAGCTTTTTTGAATTTTTTTTTTATCCTGTCTGCGAATATCATTTTGAATGCATTTTTGTTGGTGCAGCCAGCAGAGTTCCATTTCAAGTTCCGCCCTTGGTTGCATAAAAAAGGAGAGAATGCAGCAACAAAAAAAAATATACAGAAATTTGCATGTTTTTTTTTTATTTTTCTTTTGCTTGGTAACTACCTCAATAAATTTTATGTTGACGCCCGGAATATGTAAACAACAACGGGGTCCCAAACAAGCCGCAAATACATAGCCCGGCACTTGTGCTGCTCTGTGTGCGCCGTTCCCGTTAGTTACTATTCTATGCGCCTTTTTTTTTGGTTTGTTTGCACCCTTAACTACAGCTACTGTAGAGCAGTGCGGAAGGGTGGGCGGCCAGGGGTGTGCTTAATGTTGCCTGAGTTTCCACAGAAAGACACCATATAAGCTACAGGTCGAGACAGTCACGACTAAGAAATACCCTTGCAAGTGAATAGATGTGCTATCGGTAATCGATTTGTATCGATATTTGTGTAATGAGTGCAAATAACTACGTTTGATGTGTATTGTGCCAATACAGGTTAGAATTCGACAGTCCAGACTGCTCGAATAGGACATACCCTGGCTCTGCCTCTACAATTATAGATGTGCTTTCGGTATTCGATTTGTATATAATACATTTTTACTAAGATGTTTCAATAAATTTGTAAAATATCTTATATTGTTTGCTGTGTGTTTGCTTTTCTGGTTGTAGGCCAAGAGATAATGCTTGGTGTAAGGTTAGTAAATCAGCGATATGACAAATGCCTGGCGCGAACAATTTAATGCAGCTTTCAATAACAGGAGAGTTCACACAAAAGAAAATCAAAATTGCTGATAAGGCGAAATAAATCGCTTTTCGCCCATATTGGGGGCGGAGTCGCCACAGAATGAAGCGACTTCAGCCAGCCAGCCAGCCAGTCAGACATTATGTCTGTACAGAGGACGGGCGATGGACGACGATGGTGTCTGCAACTGGAATTACAATGCAGTTCAAATAGCCAGACGATGTGTGGCAGGAGGGGCAAGGAGAGTGGGGTTATATAGGAGAGGAGAAGAGTGTGCTCTGTTTGCTGTTGCTGCTTCTGCTGCTTTTGGGGGTTGCTTGCCATCAAATGGCAGTTGTTAAAGCACCCAAATCCACAATGACACCAAGTTATACAAGCGACAAAGTTATTAAGCAATAAAAGCTTACGAGAGAAAAGTGTCAACTAATTTAATCGCCAAATGTGCTTTCATTCGACAACAGAACTTTCGAATGACACTAGATTAAGAGACCGTACTTATTGTTACTGTGAAAGATTGAACAAATAATAGTTGATACAACGGTTGATGCTTTAATAAGCTTCCAAAGCTTGATGCTTTAAGAGGCTTGCAAAGCTTGATGCTTAAAAAAAATTATATATATATATATATAAGCCACAAAATCTAAATCAACATTTATTTAAAATGATATTTTTAGGAAAATAATGATGTGTTCAGCTAATGTCACTGAAGCGCTTAAGTCGGCTGGCACTTAAAGTTTTGCTTGAATTTGAAATTTCAAGAAGCTGCACAAGGGCATAGCTGTAGAGTGAGGGCGTGGTGCCGGGCGAGGAGTGGAGAAGGCAGCCAAGGGCTGGAGGACTTGGTGGACACATCGTGGCCATTTTAAATATTATTGCCATGGACTACGACGACGATAACAAAAGGAAGCAGAGTAAGGAAAAGAGAATGCGGGGCAAAACTTGGATATTGATTTTCTTGACAAACTTCACTAAAGCAATTTGAGGGGTTTGGAGGAGGGGAGTGTGCAACCCTTTTGGGGCAGGCAGGCAGATAAGCCACCCGAGGGGAGAGAGTGCCATAAGCCGACTTAAGGCACGAAAATAGCTGCAGCAAGTTGTAGTTGTTGCTTGCAACGCAACTGCAGACATGCCACTTGAAACGGGAACGTGGCCAGAACGCCGCAGGCGGAAGTGTGGCAAATGTTTGCTGTAATTTATGGCCGGCAAGATACGGTAGGGGCGGGGAGGATTCGGGGAAAGGGGAAAAAGGGGGTCGATGTGGCCGCATAAGTTGCAGAAATTAATGCCACACATTGCGACAACGAAGCAATTGTGGCACACACAAGAGGTAAATTAGAAAGGGGCATGCATGCAGAACAAAAAGCAGAAGAAGAAAGAATGGGAAATTCCTTGTAATTTATGGTAAATAACGCACCCAAAAATGCATTCCCCCATTTAGCAAATATGCGAATTGCCCAAGCGGAAGTCATGCCACAACTAGGATGGATATTAAATGCATAGCCGGAAATCGTAGAAATGCATTGAACATAAATCAAAAACTCCTACTTAAGTATATTAGTTCAAAAACAATGGGGGCTTCATCGATATTTATCGATAAAATGAAAAGAAATTTGATATGCATGTTTCTTCAAAACTGTAATCAAGAGTTCCAAATGAATTATTTGTTGGACCAAAAGGTAGCTTTTTATATTTTTCTTTGGCTTCTTTTCCAATTGCCACCAAATGTTGCAACGTAAAGCTTTTTATTAAGGAATATATCATACTATTTTGAACCAATTCCCTAAAGAAGCACATAAAAAAATGCATTTATCACAATGATAAATATTTTCCTGCAGGAAATGCGCTTGCCAAAATCAAGCCATAATCCACACAATCTTATAGTTCGAACTGACATATGTTGGACACAGTAAAACACGAATCCTTCTTGGGTTGCCAAGAAACCAATCAGATGAGAATCCTTGCAGCCTCTTTTGCTGCACAACAATATTTGCGCCAAGCTCTTTTGGCAGCCGTAAAACTTTCAATATTTGATGCACACAAACACACCATTCTGTGGCCAAAAAGCGCAGGACACGCTTCACGATGCTCAACGGGCATCAGCAAATGAAAAAAGCAGCCACGAGGCCCGAGGGGGGTGGGGAGAGGGGGGGAATGTTGCCAGTCACATGTAACTGGCCAGGCACTAAAAAATTGACTGCAATGCGGCTAAGGCCAGGAACCAAAGGATCACGTGGCTAGAGGGGGGCAGATGGCGGGCAAATGGGGTAAGGATGTACAACAGTTGCATGCAACCGAACATTGTGTCTGCCATGCCCGGGGAATGTTCTATTTGTATTTGTGCAGTGTGCAAAGGAAAAAAGAGAGAAAAAAATGAAAAATTAAAAAAGAAAAGGACAACGTGCTCTCCTTTGAGCAAGTACATAAAGCCGTCACCAAGGGGCGCCCGCTCCTTTCACAAACCAAAAAAATAAAAAATAACAATTCATTTTCATGTATGGATGTGTTATAAGATCGAGGCGAAAATCGTGGAAATGTACAAGAATGTGGACAGGTCATCCGAGCCCTTAATATATATATATATAAAGGGTTTTCTACTAATCCTTCTACGAATTCTTCTTCTGGTCAAAGATTACGAACTCATCCACAGATAGAATTCAAATTATCATTGTGATTTTCTTAAAAGCCACTTCATCTTATTGAATGTGAGTATTCTTTTAGATCTGTATGGATCCGTAGATCGTGTATTGAATGAGTCTTGTAATCTTTTCGGTGTGCCTCAGTCATCAGCATTTAAGATGCCAGATTAATAGCGAGATTGAATCGATTTTTAAACCAACAAAGACCCACAATTATTTTCATTTTTTTGTTTATCTCTTTTTTCTAGTTCATAAATTACAACTTGCAACATTTACACATTGGTTTCCATTCGCCAAAACAACCCCGCTGCGAGCTGCGCCGGCAATGAATATGGGTTTTTGTCGCCAACTCGTCTCGTCACCAGCTCCCCACATCTGGCCAAGTTTTCTTTTGGCTTGAACAACGGCTGTATTATATAGTTAGTTTTGGCTTTCATGGCGAATTAGAAACGAGTGCCGGCTCACAATTCTCTGCTGGGGGTCGCGCGCGCTTCTGAATGCAACGTAACGTAGCTTCTTTTGGAATATTATATTTGCAAAATTAGGCTGAACTTTTTTCTTCGGCTCCAACCACGCCCCGCCTGCCTGTTGTGAGGAGGTGCTTGCGCCTTGCAATTGTGACTGCCAGTGGTGCCAGGCACCACACAAACAGGACACACGCAGACAATTCGCTGCTGTTGTTGTAAAGTATTGTACCCCATAGAGCCTTGCGTTGCATAAAATGCAGCACACTCAGTAGTGGCAAATAGAACACATGCGAGCGAGTCATCCTTGCTATATATATATATATATTACTAATTACAATTATAATCATAGCATTCATCATTTGTTAATGCAACACTAATCATAGCAGAGCCTTAAAACAAGTGCAGTAGCTTAGGTTAAGTTAGGTTGACAGTAGGGTCCTCGAAGAAGTTATGTAAATTTTCTTAATTAGAGTATGAGTGAGATTCCGTGGTTTGGATAAATATATAGTCTGCTGCCGAATTGAGATATGTCTGCAAAGAAGGGAGATCCAAGAACTGCGCACAGTGACAGATAACATGATGAATCAACAGCAGCTGCAGGAGTTCCTAAAGTTTCTATATGTTTCGCATAAATATCGATAGTGCAGTAAAGTCCGCCAAAGCTTGGTCAATTTTTCAAGCTGATCATAAAACAGTCCGCTTTTTATCACTTAATATTTCAGTTATAAACTGAACAATCTAGCTTAAAGGGGGTTTTCTTTAGCTAAGTCAGCTTTATTGTATTTATACTCATTCTTTATATGGCCAAGTAAGAAATAATTTAAGAAAATATCTTAAATTAATTTGAAGTCTAGCTATGCGCACACATTTTATCACGACAAATAGTATCCTTGAAAGTTTTCCTATCTGGCTTCATATTATTTTTTAGCCTGTCAAACTTGCAACAAAAAGAAAAGAAAAAAATGGAAGAAGAAGCAGCAGCAATGCAACATTGCAAGCGCAAAAATGAAAAGTCGGAATGCGAAAAGAGGCAAAAGCAGCGACAAAATGCGGCATGAAAACGTGTTTGCCGGCAACGAACTCAACTTGCCCTCCGCCTCCGGTTCCAATAAACCCCCCGCCCCCACACACACACCTTGCATCATGCGACACCCAACTGAAAAAAGAGAGAGACTGCCCGTTGAACTCCATGCGGCGGCAGAAAACATGGCGAAGCGCCAAATTATCCACACATGCAGACAAGACAAGAGCGGAGCAGAATGGAGTGGAGGGGAGAGGATGTGGTGGCCAAGAAGCAGGAGGCAAAAGAAGCGGAAACAAGATACAAGAACTGCAAATAATTGCAGCTGTACTTCTCTCCTTCTCCTCCGTCTCTCTCTCTCTCTCACATGCATTCTCGCTCTAACTCGCTGCGGTTGAGAGCGCGCGCATTGCACTCGCAAAGCTTTCGACAATGCAGCAAAAAGCTTTTTTGGCGCTCTCTCACTCGCTCTCTCATTGCATGCAGCGACGAGTTGAGCCGGCCGGTTTTCGCTTACTTTACACACACATCCATGTGCACATATGTGTGTGTTTGTGGACGCCATTTGGTTGACACGTGGCTGACGTGGAGCCCAGGCAACAAAATATGTGCAAATGTGCAAGGCGAAAACAAAATTAGAAAATAAATTGAGACTGCCAAAGCCAGCAAAAGAGCACAACTAATCAAAACATTTTATTGAAGAACTAAAATAAAATGGAAAGAAAGCAAAGCAAAGCAAAAGGCGACGCGACGCAAACCGGTTTCTGCAACAGAATCAGCAACAACAACAAGATATGCGAAACAACTTTGTCTGGACTTTTCCTTATTTTAAGTTCACTTTTAATGATTTGCGGTGGCGGGCAAAAATCAAAATGGTGGACGAACAGCAGCAGCAGCGACGACAGCGACGGCGACAGCAGCAGCGGCTTTTAATGCGATTGTGAGCAATGTTAAATGCATTGCCCACATACACACACACACACAGGCGCAAGCAAGCAAAGCGTCGCAGACTAAAAAAAAGCTGCAAGTATTTGTGCAAGTATGCGTGTGCTTGGGGCCACTTTTGTTATGGCGCTCGTATGTGTGCGTGTGTTTTGTTGCAGTGTTGTACAACGCAGACACAGTGGGGCGTAGTGTTGTGTTTCTAAATTTCGTCGCCTGCTGCTGCTACTTTTAGCACCTGAACGCATTTCATACAAAATACAATATTAATTAATTTTGCATTAGCTACACACGTGTCAGCTGTTTAGCTTTTAAATATATATCTATACAAAAACATTAATGCTGTTTAATGTTTGCATACAATTGGACACACACGCATTTGCTCTCTCTCTCACTCTCTCACATAGGAAATGCCGTCGCTTACTAACACGCACACACACACACACATATGCACTGGCACTTGATATGAATACGACTAGTTGTTGTTGTCTGTCGGTCTGTGTGTGTGTGTGTGCAGTGAAAATAGCAGCGACTAGTACCATTTTTCTCGTACATATTTTTATTGCACTTTTTTAGAAATTTACCTTTTTAGATTAGCTTGCACTAAACAGAAATTCACCAAACACTCGATTTCGTTGTTTTGTTTTTTTTTGTGTATTTTATGTATGGATATAATATTTAATTGCTAGCTCATTTGCATTTTATATTTATTTATATATTAATATTTTATTTATTTATTTTGTTTTATTTATGAGATCACAGTTCCCTCCGTTCCGCGCGCGCTCTCTCTCTCTTCATCTATCTTTGCAGCTACAAATACATGTGTACATTTATGTATGCATGTGTAGGTGTGTGTGTGTGTGTGCTTACGAATTCTCCAACAACCGAGCATCAAATACACAGATACATTTGAATTTCTATGTGTATGTGTGTGTGTGTGTGTATATTTATATTGAACGCTTTGTTCTATATATTTTGATTTGCACTGAGTTGATTATAATTTCTATTGCTTTATTCCGATTATGTATTTTCATTTATATATTATTAATATTTATTATTAGTATTATTATTATTGTTGTTGTTGGGCAGCCGCGTTGTAATTGAATGGCGGACGCAGCGTCTACGTCACCGGTTCTTCGTACGGTACTTCGCACACACGTCTTTACGTCGTCACTTGCGTCGCACAACAAAACCCACAAACAACTCTGGGGAGTCGCAGCCGCCGCAAGTCGTAACGAAAGCTGCACTGACGACGACGGCGACGACTGCGACGGCGACGGCGACGGCTACAAAAATGCACACACAGTCAAATGTGTTGGGCTACAGACGGCGACGCATGCACACACTCATATACACAATGCTCGACGAAAGAGAGGCAGGCAGAAAAGTTTTGCAAAGCGTGCAAAAAAAAAATCGACCGAGAGAACGCTTGAGAGAGCGTATTTTTGCGCAGAGAATAAGCAGCGCGAGTGGCGGCAGAATTTGCACAACAAAGCGTAAGGCGAAAAAACATGAGCACATACACACACACACAGATACGAGACGCGCTCTCTCGCTCTCGCTGCACAGAAGATCGTTTTGCTTGTGTGTGTGCGTGAAATGCAAAAACGTGTACAAGCAAAAAAAAAAATACAAATTCAAGACTGTCGGCGGGCAAAGTTGTCGCGTGTGGAACGCAAGTCTGCATGTATGTTTGTGTGTGGAACGCGGCGCTATCTTAAAATAAGAAATTGAAAAAAAAGTAAAGCAACGCAACTTCAAACTTCAAATAAATAAAAGCAAAAACAGCCAAAGCAGACATGCAAAAAGAAATAATAATAAGGATTGCCTCTGCCCCCCAAAAAAAGTAGTAACCGATAAGCAGCGTCGACGTTCCACATGCCATCCACACACTGAGAACACATTATTTACGCTTCTATGCAAAAAAAAACATACAAAGCATTCCTTCGAAGGGGTTAAATGAGCGCAACAACGACATATACTGTTAATTTTTCATACCACTTCTGAAAAGATACCAAATTGCAATGTGCAAATCAAATGCAAGGCACACACACTGATGCATCTACACACACGCACACAGTCCCCCTCCACTTTTATCTCCTCCTTGCCCTGCGCCCACGCTTATCTGTTTTTCTGTTGTTGTTGCTTTTGCTGCCCATGCGGCATTTTGGTCATGAACTTGTTGGTTTTTTTTTGCTGAGCGTAGCGTCTCCCCCGCCGCCAACCCCAGCCCACTTCTAAAACCACCTTTTCCAAACCACCAATGACGGGTCAGTTTTGGCATGTGTATCATGCACGAAGAAAAAAATAGTTGTACAATTTTGTTTTAATGTTTTTAAATGATTAATTTTTCAAAAATTAAAATATAACAAATATTATTGAAATCATGAGATCATTAAAAGTAATTTAGGAATTAAGGCAAGTCAGGAATTTGACATTTTTTACGAATATAACCTTTTGTTAAATGAGAGCAATACCAAAAACCAATATATCAACCATTCAGTATAAAATATCATTTATTTATAAAAATAGGTTCATATTTTCTAAAATTCAAAAAGTAAGTCACTGCTGATGTTATCTATCAACTTAAATCAATATCAGAATATATGTGTAGTATGTGTATTTATTTATTTTTGAATTTTAAGAAAGCTTCTTTTGCAGTACACATTTCTGAATATTCAAGAACGAATTTGATTAGGGAAATCTTTTCTTTAAGTGTATAACTGCCCGCTACCACACCTCCGCCTGTCCAACCTAACCGCACTGTGCATCTTTGAATACAGCTGGCAACTCTGAATGCTTTTTTTTGCAATAGGCGGAATATTTGCTTTTTCTGAGCTGCATTTTTTGTTTGCCTTGAACTGCACGTGATTTCCCAAACATTACAGCAAAAATGCAGCACATTTGGCAAGCTTGAATCTAAATATTTATAAATGCATTTTTGCTCTCCAAAGTTTAAGTTTAAAAAGGCGCTCAAGTTACGCTCGCACATCGAAGCTTTTGGGAATTTGAAACCATGGAAAGCCCCCTGCTGCTGTGCTTGAATTCCAAAAAGAGTGCTGTCCATAACAGTAAAAATAGTTTGGGGTAACCATAGATGCATCAGCATATTCGATATTCGAAAGGAGATTTGAAAACACTCTTATTTAAGAAAATTAGCATTTTTTTGTTTTTAATTCTCACCAAAAATAGTTTAAAAAATATTTTTATAAAATGAAGCATTGAAGTATTAAATATTTTCAATTAAATGATTTTTCTCAATCAATTAATTTATTAATTAATGAATCAAATCTATAAAAATTGAGGTCTATATTAAAAACTAAAAAATTGAAAATATTTAATAACAAGAGTTTTGGAAAACAGCGAAATAATAAAAATACTACTAGACAGTTCCTATATAAAGTATGTTTACCGTTTTCAGTTTATAAAATATTTCCACTACAATTTTTAATAATTTGAAAGGCAAAAGTATTCGCAAGATTAAAAAAATGAAGGAATTGGAAATGATGTAATAATTTTTAAATCGTTTTCCCCAAACCCATTAAAAATGGTTAATGGAATAATAATAAAATTTACTTCATTTCATCAATATTCAAGAATAATATTTATCTGTTTAAAAAGCGAAACATTTTTTTTTCATAGTAATAAACAGAGACTAAAAAACAGGGCTAAGTAGACGAATCTAGTCGAGAAGCCAAGCTTTTAGCTTGCTTCGAGTTTAAAATCAGATCAAATTCGCAACACATTTATCGTTATATGTATATACAAATATATATAGGCTTACTTGGCTTGAGCGCATTTAAATTATATTTAGAAGTGCAATCTATTTATGTGTGAGGAGTGTATCTCAACCTGAATCGCACGCCATATATATTGTTATTATGCCATAAAGCTGCTGCTAATCAGCTAGAGAGCTAAGCTGAGAGCACGAGAAATATAAGAAATTGTGGCCGGTGCCACGTAGAAATTCTCGCTATGTTTAGAATCGATTTCAAATCCGATTTCGATATCGACTTACTCAAGCGAATTGTTGTTATTGTTGATGTATCCAATGTGTGTAGAGTATCCAATTGTTTGCTGCTGCAGGTGCTGTGTGTAGATATTTAATCCGAACTCGTTCCGCTTATGTTTTTTTTTTTCTTTTTTTTTTTTATTTTTTTTTGCACTTGAATCACAAAAACTTCACTTCATTTAAAATGCTTGTTTTCTATTTCGCTTTTTCTTTTTTTCTTTCTTTTTTTAATGCAGCGTAGGTTTTTTAAAATGATTTTCTTTTTGTATTTATTTCCCGGCGTACAGTAGAGCGTATGAATGATGATCTCTCTGTCTCTTTCTAGCTGTTGCTATGCTGTGTGTGTGTCTCTTTCACTTTTTGGCGAAGAATGCAGCGTTGCAATCAGCGTTGCATTCGCCAGCAAACTGATCTCGTTGTCGTCGTCGTCGCTGCTGCTGCGGCGGCTGCGGCTGCTTGTTGCGCACAGGAAGTGCACGAAGTGCGTCGCGGTATCAAGAGGGAAGAGCCGAACTAGTTACGAGCGCGAACCTCTCTGCTCGTTTGCGATGCTGCCTGCCTACTGCAGTTGTGTGCAGTTTATCACTCTTCCTCTCGCTCTCTCTTCGCTTTTGGGCGTGTACCGTTTGTGGAGCTATTTGATCGTGGTTCTCTCCCGGCTTTAAAGCTCCCTCTTGCTGCACTTTCCTTTATGTGTGTGCGTGCGTGTGTGTATGTGTGTGTAATTGCATCAATTATTTCAAGTTACGTAAATGCTTGCGTTGTGTGAGCTTTGATTAAAAGCTTTCTTTCGGCACTTGCAATTTGTAATTTTGATTTGAAATTTCCTTTTGCTGACTGCGTTTTCTTGTACGTGTATGTGTGTGAGTGTGTGTGTGTGTGTGTGGGTGTGTGTGACGAAATATCCAATTAAAATCCAAGTTAAATTTCAAATTGAAACGCAGTCGTATTAACTAAATTTGAGTAACTGTTTTTTGTATTTTTTTCACTTGATGATCATTTCGCACAGAAAAACACTTTTTAATTTCAAATTAAATTTTTCGTTTTTTTTGTGTTATTTCACTATTTGTGTTTTTTTGTGTTTCAGGTTGTGTTTGTTTCACTTGTTAGCAATTTACACATTTTATATTTAATTTTAATGCATTTCCAAACATGACGCTGCATTTTTATGCCATAGAAGACCGTGTTAGCCTTTTATTTTGTTTATCCGTCGGATGGGTTCTTTAAAATCTTTTTAATTCTTAGACTGCGTAACTTTTTATTATAATTATGAATTATTTATTTGTTATTATAATAATTATTATTACTATTATAGAAGCGTAACACTTTGAATATTATAATTTAAATACCGTTGCAAATAAAGAAAAACTTAAACAAAAACTGGCAAATTTAAGTTGCACTAAAATAACACTAAGAAAATGGAATATTGAACTTCAGAATTTTTCTTGGGCTATGTTTTATATGTGACGAATGGTTTTTGTTGTTGTTGTTGCTATTGTTTGGTTTAGTTGTTGTTATTGTTGTTTTGTTTTTACGATTATTATCCAATATATATATATTTATTGTGAGACGTATGCGCGGACTTTTTGTTGTTGTTGTCGTTATTGTTGATTTTTATTTAATAAATTTTATTGCATCGAAAAGTTGTGAAATTTGTTTTGTTTGTTGAATACGCTGATTTTTTTTCGAAATAGATTGGTTTTTTGTTTACTAATATGTTGAATATTTGAAGACGTTTTTTGTGTGAAAAGTTCCAGATTTGTAATAGCGATTTTTTCGCATGGTCTTTTTGCGCGTCCGCGATACTTGCGAGTGGAGTGGCGATGCGATACAGATACAGATACCCAACTGCTGCTCGTTCAGCAGTCAGCAGTCAGTCTGTCTCGACGACGACGTCTCTGCGCTGGGCTACAGCGACAAGAAAACAAAAAAAAATAACAGCAAAAAAGCGCACAAGCAAAAAAAAAGAGCTTGCAGCGACAAACGAGACACACGCACACACACACAAGCAAGACTCGACGTCGCTGAGCCGGCAAAGTTACACACACACACGCACACAAGCGCAGCGTGCGTTTCCTTTTTGTTTTGTTTTGGCATTCGCAGCAGCAGCGACTGCATTTGTATTGGTGTGCTGACTGCAGTCTGTGACGCTCTCACTCTCTTTCTCTCTCCCGCACACACACAGCTGTACAGTGGGCTTTTTGTAGTTTTTGCACACGTTGTCAGGCAGCAGGCAGCTAGCAACCACCCAGAGATGCCTTCGCTCGTTTTGTAGTCAAACATTTTTGTCGCTCTATAGTCAAATCACTCTCTCACGCTCTCTCTCTCTCTCTGTGTGTGTGGGCATCTCTAGCCGTTTGGGTTCTTTAGTTTTTTGCAATAGACTATTGGCATTTTTTATGCCAACATGCCTATGCACAAAGGCACACACACATATATATATATTTTTTTTGACCCCTCTCTCTCGCAAGTTTGTCGCTGTTGCGTTTTTGTCGCTATGCGCGCGTTGAAGAACATTTCAATTAACTGCAATTCTTTCAATCCGTTTTTATGATCCACTCTCTCGGCGCTGCTCTCGCTCAGGCGTCCAAGTTTAATTAACTGACTGACAAACGTATCTAGATTCTAGAGATGCGACCGATAAGATCTGTCACTGCTTATTTTTTGTTGGATTTTTACTTTTTGCCTGCATCTTGTTAACTCAATTTGTGTGCAGGTGCGTTGACCGCTAGGGCAGCAGCTTAAAAGCTTAAAAGCACATTGAGAGATCAATCCAATTAACTGTAAACTACAGATCCTTAATGGGATTATACTTTGAATGAACTTCTTGTGTGAGTGTGTGTGAGAGTGTGTGTTTGTGTGTGTTTATATTCTTATCAGCTTTCAAACAGTTTACGATAACAATTGGCTCATAAACGATGATAAGCACACGTCATTAAAAACGTATTTGTTTTGACTCATTTCCGTCCGGGTTGAACAGTATTGAAAGACTGCTTATAAATAGCTTATTTGATTATAAACATTATTTTTTGCTGGTTTTGTAGTACTTGTGAAATATCACAAAATAAATGATTAGATTACGAACTGAAATTTACTTTAATGGAGAGTTCTTTTTTACGCCCACAATCTTAATTTTTGACTTAAAAACGCTTTCAGTTTCCTCAGGATTTTTTTATATTTTTTGGGATCGGGTCAGCGAAAGAGAGAGCGAAGCAACAGTAAAAATGGAAGATAAATCTGGCAAAAAAAAGGTAAGAAAAGGAGGAGGCAAAAACGGCAACAGACGAAGCGAGGACATGCGCGCAAGGATAACGCAGCCTGCGACGACGACGACAACGATGTTGATGATGATGACCAGCAGCATCATCAAAAAATCGGTGGCATCATCAAACAGTAGCAGCAACAATAAATGCGGCGGCGATAACGCAGTTTTTTTTGGTCGTGTTTTTTTTGCAGCAAACATTGAGAATCCTGTTTTGATTCCCACAGTTTTGTACCGGAGGCTTTTTTACAACAACTACAACCGACCGGGGGACGATTTAGCTGAGCTGCTGACCAAGTGAGAGAAGTACCCCTCAGCAGCGGCGCATGGTCATCATCAATGCGGCTGCCGCTGCTGATGCCGCTGCTGCTGCGTGGTCTCAAAATAATAAGATGACATCCAACACTTCTTCAGGCAGAGGCACAGGCAGAGGCAAGCGCAGTCAAGTCCAAAAATTTAATACCCTAACCTTACCCCATATTATGCCTGGTGCCTCTGTGCCTGTGCCGATGCCGATGCGTTGATGAGCCTGTGCCGGTGATGCCTCAAGCTCTCTGTATCTCTTCCTCTGTCTCTCCCTCTCCCTTTGTCTATGCCTTTTTCTACACACAGAAAAAAAATCTCTATGAGCTTACTTACTGAAAATTTAAAATCGTATATCTAATTATACTCTTGCTTTAGCAATCTTTGTCTGTATGAAATTTCAAATAAGTGAACCGAGTGACAAGTAGTCAAAATCGATTATCGATAGCAATATAGATATATAACTATTTAATCGGGTTAGCAGATGAAAATAAAATAAGCAATTTATTAAATGTAATTTTAAAAAAGGAAATAATGAAAAAAATAATTATTTAAATAAATTTAAGTATTCTAAATATTTATTTAACTATTTTATTATGTATTTTTATTATTCTAAATATTTATTTTATTATTTTTGTGGTTGGTTGCCGTAAATTTTGGCGAGTGTATAAAATGCCTGTTCCAAATATTTTTCATATAAAAAATCGCTTTTTTGCGCTCGTTGGCATAATAACAACTTATGCTGCATGCTTTTAGTTTCATTCCCCCCGATAACAGAAAAAGCAGTGGCAGGCACAGCAAGCAAGAGCAGAGGGGTAGGGGCAGCGACGCACTTGGCCACACAAAGGACTTGGCCTGAAGATCGTCGCGAGCGCTCAAGAGAAAAGGACGCAGGGACTTGTCTCCATTCAAATATAATGCAGAATGTAGGTAGAGGTCGAGCCCGAGACAGAGACAGTGGTAGGGGTTAGGGGTAAGGGTAGGGGTAGGGGCAGAGGTAGGGGTAGAGGTACTCAAAGTGTACCTGAACCTCATATCTCTCTCTACGAGCAGAGCGACACGACGCTGGCCACAAAAGGATGGACATTGTCCAGTGACCAAATCTTATTGAGCACTGATGATAATTTTAGCTTGTTGTTGTTGTGGTGGTGGTGGTTATTGTTGTTCGCGTTTTTGTTGTTGTTGTTGTTGGTCCTGGCAAGCTCCTTGTGCAAGGAGTTGGAGAGCTGGCAAAATAAAGTCTCGTGAACATTTAAACAGATTGCTTTGCAAAAATAATAGGAGCAGGTCTTATTATAGGGGTTGGTGCTCAAAAGATGCTCCGGTACAAATATAGATTTCGTCCTTATGAAATTTTTAGAAAATTTCTTAAGTTGACAAATAACAGAAAGAGTTGGAATTGCTTAGTGTAGAGTTTGAAATATTATAAAATATTTGTTTTAATCAAATTTCTATTGTCTATAAGGTTTATTGTCAACATTTGCGCCAGTATATTGTTATCAGAAGGGGTGACATAAGAAGTGGTAAGTTCATGTAGTTAACCAAGTCATCTTGACTATTATATCACCACTTTTATTAGCAGAAATCGGTTAGTTTTTTTTATATTAGTACATGAATTATAGTAAAACTTAGAAGATGGCAGCTTAACTTCCATAAATACTTGTTGTCCAGTTAACTGTTAATGCCATAAGTATACAATTGAATTCAAGAAATCGGGAAATATGTTTATTTAATGTCAGTCGACACAATAAAATGATTCTATCAAATTAAAAAAAATAAGAAATATTTGTAAATATTTTACATAAACTAAAATTTATTTTTGGAATCAAAAGTATCTCGGGTTCAAGGCACCCCAGGAGAGAAGTAGTGCTCAAAGATCGATGGGAGTTTAGTAGTGCAGAGCAGAGAGAGGGAGCCTAAGTTCATTTTCAGGTTCGCTGGCCGCTCGCAAATTTGCTGTTTGCCCAACTTCTTAAGGAGCAGCAAAGACACAGGATGTGGACGAGAAGAGAGGAAGAATGAAACTTCAATGCGACATTTGCATTTTTAATGCAGACCAAAAACTGCGTTTGTTTTTTACGAGTTGATTTTGATTTGCGTTCGCTTGATTTTTTCTTTATACTGGTTCTAATTTTATTTTTTTTATTATTTAATATATTTGGCTTCAGTTTTTTACTCATTTTTTTTTTTCTTTGGTTGGGTAACAGCAAGGCCATTGTGTGTTGTGCCACGGTGTCACCTTCGAGGAGCCGAAGGACCTCTCCGCTGACCAGACAACACAAAAAAACCAAAGAAAAAATCAGAAAAGAAAAAGCTAAGCAGAAAAGCACACAGACTCACACACACACACACACTCACACACACACACACACACTTCGAGGCGAGTGTGCGCGAAGAAGAATATCCTTTTGTGATATATGAGTAAGTTGTACCTGAAGGATGCGCCGCCGTCACTGCTGAGCCGTTGTGTACACACAGGGTGGTGTAGGGTGTAGGGTGGTGGTGTAGGGAGGCAAGCTGCAGTTGATATCATTTGATATCGAGAAAGAACGTACACGTATAACATATATAGCGGATGTGCCACACGGAGTAGCACACACCCAGAGAGACGCCGTCGTGTCCAAGAAGGACGAGCAGCACCCCTCGCCATTTTGGATGGGTTGGTGGTGAGCTGGCCTTTTGTTTTTATTGCCGCATCGCTGGTGGGAAAATTTATCTAAATTGTTGATGGCGTTTTTTTTTTTCTTAAAGGATTTTGTATTCTACTTTTTTTTTTTTTTTGTTTTTGTGTTGTTTTTGTCATATTGTGGAATGTTTTGTCGTCACGTTTTTTCGCAAAAAGTATAAAAAAAAAAAAAAAAAAAATGATGCGCAAGTAAATGTGGCCCAAAGAGTCCATAAATTAAGCCAGGGCAAAACTGACAGCATACCAAGCCAAAGGATCAGCGTCGAATATGTGGAACAACAGCAACAACAACAATAACTGAAATTGGATGAAGGTGTTAAAACACAATAGACGCCGTTTGTTGTTGTTGTTGTTGTTGTTGTTGTTGTTGTTGTTGTGTGTGTGTTGCCAGCTGATGGTATTGTTTGATTGCCACAGCGACAGGACGACGCTGTGGCATGTAGAAACTCTTTTCTCCCTAAACGAGAAAGTAAACATTTTTAGCCAATTAGCTGTCAAAAACAATCCCTACCCCCCCTCCCTTCCTCCCGCATCCACTCTTGACAGCCAGAGCCGGAGACGTCGAGACACTAGTGCCAAGCACCAAAAAACAGAAACCAAAAATAGTCAAGTATACCAGGCAAGAAGATATTGTGTAGCCAGCCCTGGTGGTCCCAGGTATTTGAACTTTGGGCTCATTAACCTTTAACGACGAGTAGAAAATACTAGAGAAATATAATACTAAATTGAAAATTTTAAGACGATTTTAATTCCATTAGGATTATTCTTTGAATACTATTTCAATTTGCGAAATATTGAGAATATTTGTTACTATCTATTGGATTAGTTTATACCTATTAAGAGTGAAAATTATTTTAATCAGAAAGAGGTTAGAAGAGAGAGAGGGAAAAGGAATTTCTAAATTGGGCAGCTTTCAGTAAAAAAAAATAAATCTTTGGAAATCAAATTTTCAGATTCTGGCTCCGAATTTAAAATCGTTAATTTTGCTTAACGGCTCGGGGTTAATTTTGACACGCTGACGAATCTATGGTTGAGATAATGTTTGATCAGTTTCACATTTCGATACATTCGGAATACACCTTTTTGGCCACATTAATTGGGTGCAGGGTATCTAAAAAATACAGAGGAAAATCTGAAGTTCAGCGCGGAAAAACTGCGACGTCAACAGCAGCTGTAAAATTGCCAGTCGCTTTTCACACGCCACAAACTAACTGACTTGACGACTGACGTTCAAGGGTTGGCAATTATTTTTAACGAACTTTTCCTAGGCATAAGTGTGTGCATCAGTGTGTGTTAGTATTGGTATCTGTTTGTGTGTCCTGGGTCAATGTGCTGCTGTTGCAAAGAATATTGCGCATACGCCACCGATGCAGAGACGACCACAGTGGGTCACAGCACGCAGAAATCTCTCACGCATTATTTTTAAAGATCCCAAGCAAAAAATACAAAACAAAAATAATAATAAAACATCTGCGTTCGACACACATATAAATCTGAGTTGTTGCAGCTGCAACAACAGCAGCAGCCGCAACAACAGCAGCAGCAGCAGCCGCAATCAACGCATTAAATCAATTTTAACTTGGCCTACTTTTCAGTGCACTTCCTCTTCATCTTGCGTACAAGCAACGAAAGCTAAAAGCGAACCCTTAATGCAGTCCATGCAACATTCGCTGTTGTTATTGTTGTTGATGCTAGTTGCAGCGACTGCAGCTTGCAACTGGCACAGCAAGCACTCGCAAGAGGTATATATACAGTAAGGCGGGGTTCTTGAAAGGGGCAGGAATGCAATCTGCGCAGCACATGGCGTTTCGCACAGGAGAACTTGCCTTTTTTGTTTACCATTTTTCGTGCACATTTGTTGCAACATTGCAGGTTGCAGCTGCTGACTCTTCACGTCTCAAAAGCTCCACTTAGAAATTTATGGCATAGTTTACAATTTAATTCGACCATTTTTAGCCTAAATGTTTGGCTAGAATATTTTGTCTTATTTTATACCCTGATCCCTTTAAAATGAGGAAAGAATATATACAGTGTCTCACAGCTAATTGAAAGTGCCAAGTAAAAATGTCATTGCCTGCATTAACTAATTCATTATTTATCAAAAATTCCTAAGATCGATGGTAGGTACATATATATTAACCACATGTTGGAGCGAAGTTTCCCCGCGTCAGGGAATGCCTGTATAAGATAATAAAGCCCAAGTACCACCGTTGTTGTGTACTCAAGCAAAGTTTATTCGGGACTAAAATCAGTTTCTTAACATTATTCTGTTGCTTAACATAATTGGTACACATTAATGAGCGACTTAACATATGTATGGATGCACGGTTGCATTAAATGTATATTGACATAATTTTCAACATCACCAATATGAATATATGATCCTAATAAACTTGGGTTTCCCCACCTGCTAGGTTGGGGGTTATGTCAAAAAGTACCCTATTTTGAGCGGAAATTTTATTTGGACCAGGTACATTGTGGACACCTGGGTGCCATAAAACCCGGATTTTTTTTACCTAAAGTTGAGTATTTTCGGTATAAATAGACCAATCCTTCGTAGTCAGTTTAGTTTTATCCTGCATCTCGGGTGCAATAAGCCAACAAGGACTATGGACAAACAAACTACCATTGCACAACGGAAACTCATCCTGGAAAACTTCCAAATCGGATATTCACATCGCCAAATAGCTGAAATGGTCAATCTGAGCAACTTCACTGTGTATAACATCATTCGGCGCTTTGTCGATGCAAATCGGATTGAGGGCAAGGGCAGAATGGCATCAAACAAGATTTTCACCGAAGAGGAGGAGCGAGGGATCATCAGGAAAATAAGGGGAAATCCCAAGCTATCGGCTCCAAAACTGACTCAACAGGTGCAGGATGCAATGGGGGAAAAGTGCTGTGTGGAAACTGTGAGCAGGTTATTGCGCAAACATGACTTTAATGCCCGAGTACCACGGAAAAAGCTCTTTATAAGCGTACAAAATAAAGCGACTAGGATGAAGTTCGCCAAAACCCACTTGGACGAAGATTTGGAGTTCTGGAACACAGTCATATTTGCGGATGAGTCCAAATTCAACATTTTTGGCTCTGACGGACGGAATTTGGTGTGGCGACAGCCCAATACTGAGCTGAATCCCAAACACTTAAGGGCAACAGTCAAGCACGGCGGAGGAAGAGTCATGGTGTCGGCATGTATCTCGGCAGCCGGAGTCGGGAATTTTGTGATTTTTGAAACAACAATGGACAAGAAAGTGTAGCTCAACATACTAAAGGAAAATTTACTCCAAAGTGCCGAGAAGATAGGAATCCGACGTACTTTCCGGTTCAACCAGGACAACGATCCCAAGCATAAGGCCAAGATAGTATTGTCCTGGCTCATCAGGAACTGCCCCCACATGATAATTCCACCGGCCCGGTCAATGCTTATTTCGACCAGGTACATTGTGGACACATAGGTTCTTGATAGGTCTATCTCAAATGAAGTATATTTTGTTAACTGCCCCCGTGGGATACGAACATCGACACAAATCGGTTTTTCTTCTTTATTTTACTCTACTTGAAGACCTTCTCATAGTGGGGTCCAAGACTTTTTAAAGGGAAATTTGGCAATAAAACTCGAATATATTTAACAACTTGGTTCAGGGTATATCATAGTCGAGCGCTCACTCGAAATATAATGTATAATATATACATTGAGGTACTACTATTGATTGTACTGATAAACTTTTATCAAACGTTTTGGTAAAAGTCAGTAATTTCAAGACTCCTTCCATGTATCTTATCTTATCGCACGCGAAAAGAGTTAAGAATATTACGATTAGGAAGTCTTTAGACGGTGACCATTCAGTAGACTGTTGATATTCGTTGACTGCAGTCGAACAATTTATAAATAAATATAAATATATTCACATTTGATTGACAATTTTCTTGAGCAATTTATTTAAAATGAGCGATGATTTGGAATTACGTGATGTACAAAGTTGATAACGTTAAACTGTTTTACATATAAAATAACATAATGTAAAATTTCAGATAATTCAATATGGTTCTTTCAAGGCCCATAAAGCGATATGGCGTGATGAAGAGTGCGTGGCAATTCCTTTATCTGAGACTCAACTTACGAAAGACGATGTAAACTTACTAATGCGCATCAGAGATGAGAATATTATTGAAGTGTATGGCATACAGAAGAATTATGTACTAATGGAATATTCGGATTGTGGAGATCTCCACAGTTTCGTACATGGGAAGGGGCAGAGAAAATATACAGTGAAAGATGTGCTCAACTGGATGAGTCAGGCCGCCAGTGTTTGTATATATATATTTGAGACCCATACAGTTAAAAAGCTTATCTTCATTCAATTATAGGGGCTTCAATACCTCCATTCCATGAAACCTAACCCGTTCTTTCGACACATGTATACCAAGAGACTTATGTTTTTCGAGAGGAATAGTAAAACCTTAAAAATCTGTGGAATTTTGGAGAAAAAGTTCGCATCTGAATATATGTGGCCATATGCATCACCGGAGGTTCTCTATAAAGGAAACTTAGAACCTTTATGTACATAATGCACATTTTAAATGTTTTCGTGCAGGTGCTAGCAGATGAAAAGTGCACTTCTCCCAAGATCAACGTGTACAGCTTTGGAATTATCTTTTGCGAGTTGATGTCGGGAAAGATTCCTTCAGTTCACGGTGAATACCTTACCAAATAGCGATTACACTCAATTGTTAAGTGCATTACTTTCATAGATGAACGACCGATGCTTAGCGAAATACAACTACCCAACTCTGAGCCGATCAAGGAATTAATTGCAAAATGCTGTAGCTCGGATCCGATTAAGAGGCCAGCAATGAAAGAGATACTCTCCAATATTGAACATTTTCTTAAGTATGCTAATTATGAAATTTACTATTCAAGCATTACATTTATTTAATAATTTATATGATTGCAGAATTTACGACGATTTATTTTTGGATCAAGCCATAGGAGCCAACACTGGACCAGTCTACGACTTTGCAGCAATTGAAATGGGCGAGGTAGTATACATTCGTGTATATATACATATCTTATTTATACTCCGAATTCTACATCTTATAGGAAATTGGCAAGGGCCACTTTGGCGTTACGTACAAGGCGACTTGGGATGATTCGAGTATTGCTGTAAAAAGATTGAAACACACCAATGAAAAAATCAAACATCAAATCAGGGAGCTAAGTTGTTTGTCATATAAAGAAGAAGTTGTTTCAATATTTGGCATCGCAATGGATCAAGAATTTACCTATTTACTAATGGAATACTTAGATTATGAGTCCCTGTTCGACCGTATTCACAATAACTCGAAATCCATTTCTTTGAAATACGTTCATTTGTGGATGTCTTCTGCTGCTAAGGTATTTTCCATAACTGAATATATGCACATTTATATCCCCCTTAATAACTTACAGATTGTGATTACGATTACTATTTTTATTTGCAGGCAATTGAATACCTTCTATGTGAGAAAAACCTAGATCCCCGTTTCCTTTGCAATTTGAAGTCTAAGAATATGATAGTTACTGGTCATAAATTGAAATTATGTAATATTTGTTTCGCATTCGAGGATAAGAATGTATTGAAAAACAATTTAGATATGTCCTACATAGCACCGGAGGTTTGTATATCTGCAAACAAATTTGTGCAGTAAATATGTAGTTTATTCATTCATAGGTGATCAAGAAAGGAGAGTACACTGCTCGGAGCGTCGTATACACCTTTGGTATTATCTTGTGGGAGGTGCTGGCACGCAAGAAGCCTTTCTACAACTATCAAAATCAAATTCAAATTATGAAAGCAGTCGAAAGAGGTACGAAACCGAAAGATGATATTCCTCCGAAAAGATTATATCATTTTGACTCTTGCAGGTGAACGTCCGCCTATTGAAGATATTCGTGAACCGTACTCACATGAATTTCAAGAATTTCTTAATCATTGCTGGCATGACGAACCGGCCAATAGCTTTGGGATCGTATTTTGGGAGGTGATGTCTCGCAAGAAGCCCTTCTCTCAATTCGAAAGACAATTTAAGGACACCGATATAGAAGAGATCGTAGATGGTACGAAAGTTAGAACATAACCAATACAGAGTACAATACCTTTGAATTTTTCAGGCAAACATCCGCCTCTGAGTGATATTAGTCAATCAGAGTTTAAGTACATAAAGGGAATAATTGAAAAATGCTGGGATAACGACCCAAAAAAGCGTCCTACATTTTCGGAACTAGTCCAACAGCTGCATAAGCCTGTGTAAGTTGAAAATGGAAAATATGTTTTAATTCTAAATTGTATTTAGTAATAAGTTTTCTATAAATCTTTCTGTTGCTTAATATAAATTAATTAAATCTTTAATTATTTCGCAGGTTGTTTGATAAAGTCGCTCAGTTTGAACCTGAAGTGGTCCCTGCCGTAGACCTGGCGGATATTCAACTTTTAGAGGTTAGACGCAATGAAACATATCTTACTTTATAAACATTAATTTTAACCCACCAGGAAAGGGAAAGTGTTGGACAAGGTGCCTTCGGAGATATCTACAAAGCTAACTGGTGTAACAAAGAGATCGCAGTAAAGAAATGCGCAATGTTTTCAGGGGAATTCAACACCGACGACGACGTAGAGAACATTAAAGCACTTTCCCGCGTTCGTCACGAGAATATCGTGGAACTATATGGAATTGCAATTGATGAAAATACTGCATTTATACTAATGCATTATCCAGAGTGTACAACCCTTGACAACTACTTGCACGGAGAAGAGAATTTTGAGTATACAGTGGGGATTGGACTCCGTTGGATGATCCAGTGTGTTAAGGTTTGGTCGAAGGCAGTTGCATCAATATGCATGAATATTTATTTAACAATGATTTTATTTTAAATTCCTTTTAGGGCTTAACCTACTTGCAGGCGATGAAACCAAAACCTATTTTTCATAATTGTTTAACGCCATGCAGCCTACTCCTAACTGAAAATTACCAAATTTTGAAAATAAGCGATTTTGGAATTGCTCACGAACTGCCATTGGCTTATAAGGCATTCGCTGCAGAGGTCAAGAGGTCGATTGTGTTCAGAGAAGAAGAAGAAAAACATGAAGGAGAGGAAGAAGAAGAAGATGAAGAAGAAGAAGAAGAAGAAGAAGAAGAAGAAGAGGAAGATGAAGAAGAAGAGGAAGAAGAAGAAGATGAAGACGATAACGATGAAGAAGAAGATGAAGAAGAAGAAGATGATGAAGAAGAAGAAGATGAAGAAGAAGAAAACGATTTAATTTCCTTTTATTGGAATAAGCATTTTTGGAATGATTTCTGCCTAGGTTTAATTCTATGCGAGGTGATGTCACGCCGGATAGTCGATTTTTCAATGGATTCACTTAATAAATCATTTGAGTCAATTCGTAATTTAGAAGACACGTTTGGAATACGAAATATAATTGAAAATTGTTTGGAGTCGATGCAAAATATAGCAATGGAAAAGATTGCCTATGATCTTACAAAAATACTTATGTAAGCTTGACTTGAATTTCAACAAGTAAAGTTGTAAGATAATTGAATTTGTATTCCTTATTTGATTGCAGGAGATCAGAATCTAGCACAGTTGATCAAGTAATAAAACCAAATAAGGAAAATGAGAAAAAGGTAATATTAATATACTTGTGCATATCTGTTCTTACTGATAATGTTTTCTGCTACAGGAGAAACAACTTAGAGAAGAAAGATTGAATCTATTAAGGTCTGGGTAAGTCTTCAATGTATATATATATTATTTAGTCCTTTGATAATTAATTTGTTTCCATTCATTTCATTTGATTTTATTCTAAATATTCATAGAAAAACGTGCCCACTGAATGTGAACTTTAAGGATATAGAGTTTGATAAGGTATTAAGTAACAAAATTAATTAATTTGGAGATAATTTAATTTCAACCTTGCAGCGTATTGGGAAAGGCGCCTTCGGCTTCGTTCACAAAGCTCGTTATTATAAAATGAATATTGCTGTAAAAGAAATTGGACGAGACCCCAATGAATCAAGTGACCTTGAATCATTTAACAAGGAGGTCAAGTTGCTTGCATCTGTTGACCACGAGAATATTGTGAAACTATATGGTACCTCCTCATATTCGACATATCTGTATTTACTCATGGAATATGCAGAGAATGGATCGCTCCATGACTTCTTGCATGGAGAGAAACAACTTCCTTACACAATGTCAGGTGGAATGGACTGGATGATTCAGCTTGTTAATGTTTGTTCGTGTAATATAAAATATAACATGTCATTTAATTCCTATTCTCACTTATAGGGTATGGCTTACTTGCATGATAAAAAACCTAAGCCCATAATTCACCGCGATTTGAAACCTCAAAATTTACTGCTAACCAAATACAATAAGTTGATGATTGGAGATTTTGGCACCGTGAAAGAATTGGTGACGCTAAATACGCCACAAGTTGGCACTGCTCCTTATGTGGCACCCGAGGTTTTTATTTATTTGGATAAAGCTAAAATATTAGTAAGCTGTTTCATTTACTCGCAGGTTGCCCATCAAGACGGAAGATATACGGAAAAATTCGACATTTTCAGCTTTGGCATTACTCTATGGGAGGTAATGTCGCGCAGAAGGCCTTTCGATCACCTAGGAAATCGCACGGAAATTTCGATTATGTATTATGTGACCATAAAGGAAGGGCGACCGGAAATGAATGTTGAACTTATAACAGAATGTGAGCAATTGCAAAAACTCATTGAGATTTGTTGGAATCAGGATCCGGAGAAGCGACCCTCTGCCGGATCAATTCAACTTTCTGATATTCCGTTGAGTTCTGATCATATTGTCAAACCTAAAAGAAAGAATGAACCAATTAAATAATTTGTTTATAAATTCTGTGCTCATATTATAATATTATTAAACCTAAAGAAAAAATGAAAAATAAAGAAAAAAAGAATAAAATAATTGCTCTAAATTGTTAAATGCAAATGCTCCTGCTTTTATGGTCTGCCAAAGATAAGTTACTCATGAAGCTTGTGAAGCATCGGAGGGAACATCTCCGACCTCAGTAAATATATTCTTTATCCGCATATCACTTGCAGAGTCCATAATATGATGTAGTTCTCCGATTTGATTAGATTTCAAGTTTCAAGAGCATAGATTAAGTAGGTCACTTTTTTTAGGTAAGCGAATTACACTGCATATAAATTTCACACCTTACACTGCAAAATTTGCAAGCCTATATTAATTAAAATAAAGATCTCGCATGAATTAGCACACACACACTCACAGACACACACACACACAACACATATACACACACAATTTTAAGAACCTATGGACATTATCACCAGCAGCCAAGCGGCGTTGCAAGTGAAGCGCCGCATTGAGAGGCACTTCTTTGCTTCTACTGCTTGTTCAGCCTTCCCCCCACACACCCCTTAGTGGTTCCTCCCTCTCCGCTTAACGACAACACATTACACAGCTATTTACTTAACCCATTAATTGTGCAGTGGCAGCAGGCAGCAGCAGCAGCCAAAAAAAATGAGAGGTTAACATTCTGGAGGCAGCCAAAGGTGCTGACATCGAGTTTGGTTGCAAGCAAACAGGTAGGTGAGCGGAGAGTGGTGCGGAGACGAGGAAGTGAGCGCAACGGAGCTGCTTGTATGCGCATGTATAGGGGCGAACGAAGCGTGTGGCATGTGCCAAAATGCGCGAAGAACCGTGTACACTGAACAAAAACAAAGGAATTGTGCGAAAAGGACATACTTCCAAAAATTACTATACAGTGGGAAAGACATAATTTTATGGTCATTTCACGGATAAAATATATTTCCGATTTGAATTTTCATATTTGTTGATTAAGTGCACTTTATTTGACTGACAAAGAATATTTGCATTTCTACTTTCTGCAAATAATATAAAGTAGTCTCAGGGAATAGAACACTTTTCTCCATAATGCATCAAGGACGAAAATATAAAAATGTTTACACATCCTTTATTTCTTATACGATCAAAATTATGTAAGAATGTTTTTATTCGAGTGTATGCATGTGCTTGTATATGCATTATGTAAACGCAGAATGTGGGCATGTGGCTTATACATTTATATATGCATTATATATGTACATACATATACATATATCATATAACCGGCTGGACCTACATCAACATGTGTGCAACAGTATTAATGTGCAGCAGATGAAGAAGCAGACGAAGACGAGGCGGCAGATGATGTAGAAGAACTGCCACAATGGAGGCGAAGCAGAAGCAAACATGCTGTTGCCACAAATTTGGTGGGTGACAGAGGGAACTGCAGAGGTGTGACAGAAGTAACTCACGATGCGGCGTTGCGTCAGATGTGGCACAAGTAAAGTCCTTCAACAGCCGCCAGACACAACCTAACCTCAAAATGCTCCAGGCCAATAAGTAAGTGGCGGTGTTGCAAGGGGGTGGTGGGGGGAGGGGGGTATGGGGCAGGAGTTTAGGTTAATAAAAAGACTTCCGCACTAAGTGACTTTCCGCAGTTTAGCAGCATCATTTTAAGAGTGCGGAAAAACAGCAATTTCTCCCGCCCCTCGACTTAATTAAAATTTTGTTTCACTCACCGCCACGTTGACCCGAGTTGTTGTTGTTGTTGTTGTTGTTGTTCCGAGTAGTCGAATACATTTCCGAATTGTAGCCCCGATACGACTCCCGTGATATGTTGTGAGCAACTGAAAAGAAGAAGAATTTTGGATTAAATTGTGAAGATTGTTGGAATACAATTTATTAAAATTATAGTTAAATATGATAAGGAGATATGATAAGATACTGAATATATATTGGCGTAACTTTAAACAATCTTTATAATTACAATTTATTAATATTATATTTAAATATGATCTCCGGCCTTGTGACCGGTCTACATTTTTAAAGGCAATGCCCCTAGTCTGGGGGATGGGTCAAAATATTTAAGGGCAATAGATTAATCAATCTCGAATCGTTGTTCATGAGGAATATCTATTATAATATTGCTTGTATTATAGATATTTTTCACATTTGTATACCCACATAATATATTCTGGATCAGCAACACTAGCCAAGTCTATATAGGCTTCAATGCGAGATAATTGATCGGTTATTTTAAGATACAGGGAAAGTTAGATGAGGGGCTGTTGGACCATCCGACTGTTTTTAAATTTAATTTAATTAAATGTATTTTTTAATATTAGTATTTTTTTGAGTTGACTGATTTTAAATAAATAAATAAATAAATTAGACAAAGGATACTCAACGAATTCTAACAACTTCTACTATCTGAATCTGCATTTCACATTTAGAGTTCTAGGTGCCTGAAGACGCGGTTGCAAGCAAACAAATTTATGCAACACACTTAAATACACAAGCACGCACACTCACACACACACACACACACACGACACGCATACAAAAGGGTAGGCCTATGAAAAAAAAGCGCTTGCTGCAACTTTACTCACGAAGAAGGACAAAGTTAATGGCGAACATGACAGCGTGTGCATGTGTGTGTGTGTGTGTGTGTGTGTGTGTGTGTGTGTTTGTGTTTGTGTGTGTGGGTACAGTATGTACCAAGCGGTGCATTGCTGCTCCTGGCACAGCGCGACTCCTTTTAGCTTTTACTTAACGTTTTCGCATTTTATTTTTTTATTATGCTTGTACATTTCTATGCATGCGAGTGTGCCTCTGGTTTTGCATGCGCAAATGTGTGTGTGTGTGTGTGTGACCGGAAACTGCCATTTAAAGTGCATTTTAAGAGGACGATTGCGTTGCGGAGACGTCGACGCCGAGAGAGGGAGAGGAACAGAGAGAGAGAGAGAGAGAGAGAGAGAGGAGTGTGTTCGCTGCTCGACTCTTGCTTTGCTTCACTTCACTTGTGTGTTAAGTGAAAGAAAGGAGAACTCTGTCCAAGCCAGCTTATGCTAAAGCTATTGCCACACAGAGAGAAACGAATGCAGACACAGTTCCAGATTTGACTAACCCAGCAATAGTAAATGGAGATCATTAAACTTTGGATTTCACTTTTGAATTTTTAGTCATTTAACAATTACTCTTACAAAATATTTTTATCTTGATCATTTCAGGAAAGAGCTGTGCAATAATTGGGTTGTAATTAATGAAGATTGACAACTTTTCTCTCTCTGTACCCACTGCTACTCCTTCTACAGCCCCTTCTGCTCCTTGTCTTGGCTGTTGTTTTTTCGACGTTTTGTTTTTATTTTGTGCAAGCAAATTCCTTTGTGTCGCAATCCTCTCCTGCCTGCCTACCTTGGTCCGACTGGTTGGTTAGTTAGTTGGTTGCCAGCTCAAAAAAACACACGTGTAATTTAACTCCTTTTTAATTACATTCAATCCACTCCATCCCCCACCACTCTTTCGTTGTCTGCCAAAGGTGTATTATTTTTTACCTGGACTCTCAACCTTCCCTGCCAATATCGATTTACATTTTTCGACTGCAAGAGCAAGGTGTTAAAACGATTTGTAAAGGTGACACAGCTCCAGGGGAAAGGGGCTAAGACACAATATGGTAAAGTGCAGTCAATTGCCAATAATCTCGAATCTCAAATCTCCAATCTCGAATCAAGGGATCATATTTGTCTCATTATGAACTGCACTTAACGATTGCATCGCCAGAATGCATTTTTGGTTAACTGAAACTGTAAATCGAAACTTTGGCCTCAGGCAAAGATTGCTCTTTCAACTGGCAAAAGGGGAACAACATTGAGTAAGGTACAGTCAAACTGGAAGCATAATTATACACTATTTGAGGTGTTTGGCTTTTGGGGCTTTACACACCTTAAAAATCTGGCTTACAAACAAAACTTGGATTATAAGTTTATTTTTCGTTTAATATACAAATTAGGACATTTCCTCAGTTTTTAAATATTTAAAAAAATCTCCTTTTAAACCCTAGAAGTTTAACTCTAAAAGTGTATCAGATTCGAAATCTACAAACTAAAAGTACTTAATTGCAAAACAGCTGCCATTTACTCCCTCTCCCCCCTCCCCCCCCACTCCACCCATTTCCTTGTCAGTCTGTGGGCTTGAGGGAGGGGGCATAAACATAAACTTTAAATATGTTTACACACGAGTTGGTTTCAAGAATCGCTTTGTGCTATTTACTCTTTGCCGTTTTGCCAGCCAACTCATACAACATTTTCCAGAGGAATAGGTCAGTACGGTCTGCAGGGTGAGGGTGTGTACGACACAGTGTGGTGTGTGTGTGTGTGTGTGTGTGTGTGCGCGTGTATACAATTTATGAGAGGCCTTAAAAAGCTATGGTGCCTGAGAACTTGTAGGGCAAATACATAATGTGCATATAATGAGCACATAATGAGTACATAATAATATTAAGTGCAATGGTTGTCCCCCCACCTCTCAACCCTTACCCACTTTCCTAACCCCTCTCGCCGCAAACTGCATTGAGTTGCCCTCGCTGAGTTCAATGACAGCGCAGAAGGTCGAATATGCACATGAGCAACTAGAAGGGATGCTCTTAAACGCTGTTATCCTTTCTGGCATGCAGGATATCGCTGATATATGTGACTTCGATTTCGCTGAAGGAGCGATTTACACTGTGAAAAGTAAGTGTGTGTGTATGTGTGTGAAGTGCAGCAGTGTGCGCGAATAGGTTTTCTTGATGCATATCTTCAAGGAGTCGACACCAGTGGCAGCTGGCAGCTGCTGCTAACTAAAGTATCTCATAGATACAATTTAAATGTGCACTACTAGCAAAAATTGCATCCAGCTGGCATTCACAGTTCCTGCTCCTGCTCCTGCGCCTGCAACTCGCTCCCTGCTCCTGGTTCCTGCGCAACTTCCGCCGCAAGTTTCTTGGATTTTGCATTATGATTTATTTTTATTTTTTGTTTGGTTTTTGTTTTTCTTTATTTTTTTTGTTCTTTTTTTTTGTAATTTTTGCATATTGTTTTTGTTTGGCTGACCAAAGGAACTCTTTTGTAATCGTGCGATAACCCCGAAGCAGAGAAGAGAACTTGAAACTCAACCCCTTAATGGGAAAACAATACGAAATTGCATTGCAATTGCATGTCCAGCTTAGCAGGATGCCAGGCCAGGCTACAACAACTGGCAGGCAGGCAGGCAAAGATCAAAACACAGAAGGTCCAGGCAGGTCCTTCGCGGCAATTAGAACGCGTCCAGGCTCCTCTCGCTTCTTGTGGTTGTTGTCGTTTTTCTTGTTTATTTACATATCAAAATGGCATTATGTGTATATATATATATATATGTTGAGAATAATGGCGCAAGCAGCAAATGCAATGCAAGGATTCGAGCCGCTTGCATTCCTTTTGTGCGCGATATGCGCGAGAATCCTTTTTTGATATCTTTTGTGCTTATTAAATGCATTGCAAAGCGAATGGATTTGAATCCAGGCAGCCCCCCCTTCATCCATTGTGCTATCTGGCAACCAAGCAAATACGAAAACAGACAGACGGACAGCCAGACAGGAAGCGGGATAGGCCAGGCTATGAAATGAATACGCATAAATTACATGCCAGTTGATCTTGGCGGCAAATCAACAAAAAGGACATGCCAACTGACCAACTGGTCAACTGGTCAACTGGCCATGGGAACGGATTACGTGCCACGAAATGCAATTGAAGATAATTGCACTGCATATTAAAAATGCATCCATCGGTGGAATTGAAGATTAAGTGTACTGCATAAGACAAGAATTCTCGACTATATATTTCCATATTTGGCCTTATACATGCAACCCAATTAAATTTATGGCTTTTATTGCTTTTGGGAATCGATTATTTTTGTACATTCAGTTATGAATTCACATTCCAAAATACTAAGTCTCTAAAGTCTTATAGTCTCGGCTTGTCACACGGAGATGCATCCTTTGCATAGCTCCAACATAATCAATAAGCGAAAGTTATTCAAAGCATGCCTGAAAACTTTCTCTAATGCTATTTTTCCCATTGCTAATTAGAAATTTAATGCGGAAAGAATATAATTTCTTGAAATTTGTAAATATTTAAAATTGTTTTCCACACTTTACGCTCTCGAGTCAAAAACAAAACGAACAAAAAAAAAAAGAATAGGGAAAAATTCTTAGCAATTGGATTGCAAAGAAAATCTAGAGCGAATTGAGCGCAGTTTGTCCACTTGGGATACAAAAGTAATTTCAAACCTGAAAAGGGCGACAGACGAGTTAAAAGTAGTGGCAAGTTGTGTGCTGGTGAAATATGCAGCAGGAAGCGGGCTCCTGGCTGAGTTTGTAGCATTGTCGGGGTCATGAAGATGCCTTGCAGCAAGATTTTACTTTAGCTATTGTCGTAGGTCCTTGAAGGGTCCTCTCGTGCACAAGTCCCCTGCGCAGCGAGGCAAAACGTCATTTGCCTGGCAGGGTTCTGTGACGGGCATGTTGCCTTCGCCCTGGTCAGAGGCAACTGCAACAACTGCAACAACTGTAACAGCAACAGCAACAACGAGAACAAGGCCAAATAGCCATATGTGACAGGAACAACAATTGAATTACAAAATTTGTCGATGCGAAGCAAATAAATGTTAGCAATGACTTGAAACTACGAGTAGAGCTGTAGTTGCAGACACAGGACACATGTCAGCAAACGAGGAGGAGCTAAAGGGGAGGGGATGACTGACTCAAGTGGCCCCTCTGGCTTGCTGTCCAAAGGACATGTTCTCTAAAACGGAAATTAGGTGACAGGCACAGACGGTTGACGGTAGACGGTAGATGGTTGATGGTAGACGGCGAGCGAGACACTTCTCGGCCACGTTCTGGTTTACCTTTTGCGGTCTTGAGACGACGGCTATTCTGCACAGTGGAACCAGATGTCAATTTGTGTGTTAAAAAAACACTCCGAAATAAAACGGCTCAGAATATGAGAAATTCGCCGAAGCTAACTCACCTTATTTTTCAGAAAGTATATTTCTAAAAACGAGGCATTATTTCTTAACAGTTTGAGCACCACTGTACGACAGACATCTTGGGTCAACTTTAATTGCTCCATTGAGTTTGAGTTGTTGGCCTGTCCAAGCTTTTTGCTCGTTACTGCTCAAATTACTTTAAGGCTGTTGTTGTTGTCGTTGTCGCGTTCGCTTTGCTCTTTTGTCCTGGGGCATAATCATAAAGCCGATATATGTCGACATGCTCTTTCTCTCTCCCTCTCCCTCTCTCTCTCTCTCTCTCTCTCTCTCTCTCTCTCTCTCTCTCTCTCTCTCTATTTCTCTGTGCAATGAAGATTGATTTGGCCATAGCACAAAACAGCTATGCCAAAACGGAAGTCGAAATGAAGCCTCTGGCAATAAGTATCTAACGGATGCAATAAGTAAAGTAGAACAGAGTAGTGATAAGGGCGAAGAGAAAGGGAGGTGTGTGGCGCTTAGAGAAGGGGCTGTCAATGCAATTAACGCTGCACGGGCTGCCACACGATAACAATTCGCTATACAAAAGTCAAAAAGCAGCAGTTTCAGCTACCATTTGTATCTGCATCTGTATGGGTATTTTTGTATCTGTATTTGTCTCTGCCTCTGTATCTGTGAGTCTGGGGTCTATCTGTGTGTGTGAGCCGCGTATCTCTCGCCTCTATTTTTCGCATCTCTCTTCCGACTGTGTCTGTGCGCTTGAGAGTCGCGTGTGCAATGCTGCAAAATGTTTAAATTCGCAATTTCTTTTTCACTTTCTATACCCCGTGGATTGGGTGCTAAGGGGTATCATGAAATTGGGCGAGGGTGTAGGGAGAGTCAGTGAGAGAGAGTGAGAATGAGCGAGAGAGAAAGAGAAAGGGAGTGAGAAAGGTAAAGAGAGTGAAAACAAGAGATGGAGAGAACTATGGAAGAGAGACAGAGAGATAAGCAGACGAGATATAGACAGATATGGACAAAGATATAGACAGATAAAGACAGTCACTCGATTTGATGTCCGATCTCAGATTTGTCTATATCTTTAAAATGTTTATCAATACATATTCGCGCTAAAAAAAAAAGCAGAAGCAGAGCTTGCGTATATACCCAACAAATGTATGTTAAAGCAGCATTATTTGGTGTCTGCTAGTCGTGCACTTTTCAACTAATGCACTCTGACTTTTTGTTGCTGTTGCTGTTTGTTGTTGCTGTTGTTGCTGGTGTTGTTGGTTTGGGTTATCGTCTGGCAACGGCAATCATAACAGCCCGAGGAGCCGAAACCGAAAACGAAAACCGAATGCGAGAGCCACACATATATTGTTTAAAGGGGGTGGGGGGGGAGGGGGGCACGAAGAAGAAGAAGACGAGGACAGGAACAGAGGCAACCAACCGACCAGCCAGCAAGCCAACCAGCAAGCCAACCAGCCAGCCATCCAGGCAGCCAGGCAGCAGCACCAGCGACAACTGTTTGTGGATTTTGATTCTGGGTCATTCACCCTTGACAAAAAAATAAAAATGAAAAAAAAATATATATTTTGCGCTGTGTTAGGCCGTTTTGTGTGTGTGTGTGTGTTTGTGTGTCTGGCATGGAAGTGCTTGGCATTATTGTTGTACAATCATTGCTGTTGTGGTTGTTGTTCTTGTTGCTGCCGTTGTTGTTGAGATTGTTGATGCTGACGCCCATAGCACGGCACGTACAGGCATCCCAAATTTGGGGAGCTGCTTTTGCCAAAATGCAATCCAAAGAGATCGCAGACATGTCACCAGCCTCTTGTTTTGCATACGTATATGTATATAGCCAGCTATATATCCCATATATCCCACATATATCCATGTCTAGCTCTCTCCCTTGCTCTCTGTTTTATTTTTTCGTCTGTTTATTAGCATGCACAAAATGCTTTTGTTTGTTTTTCTTTCTTTTCTTTTTGGTTCTTTTTTTTGTTTAGATTTTGATGTTATGGCCTGTGGTTTTTTGAACTTGCGCTCAAGATTTCATTGAATGCGCAATTTGCTTTATTTGATGTTTGTGTTTTTGGTTTTTTTTTTTGCCTTTTATTTTTTGCTTGGAATTTTTAAAACGCCTGATAAAATTTATCAAAATTTGTGCTTAGTTTGCGCATAAAACAAACGTTTAGCATTTAATTATATTACAGCTAAATGAAATGGGCAAACAATTTTAGATTTCAGCATGTACAAAAAGAAAAAAAAAAGAAGAAAAATTTAGTATTGATTTAAAAGTTGAGATACACAATGTTTGCTATGTAAAACAATTAATAATTTAGTATTGAAGTACAAGTTGAGGGACGCCAACAAGTTGAAAATGCGCTTAGAGACACAAATCTTAATTCGTTGATAATTTGCTTTTTTTTTGGGTATTCTATGCAAAAGTTAAATTTGTATGTAGTAGTACATTAGTAAGAGTAGTTTGGAGATAGAAAAAATGCATGGCTTTGCTGTTTGTTGTTCTCGAATGGGAACTTTGCCAACTATTCAATGCTTTGGCACTTTTTCAAATTAAACTTTAATCTCGTCGAGCTTAACGGCATTCTCTTCTAACGGGACGACCAACATAGGCCAAAAGCGCCATCTACCGTTTTGCCAAAATGTAATGCCTCAAAACAAACTTCTGTCGCAATGTAAAATTGGCATTGCCATTTAGGACACGGCAAAAACTGTTGTTGTTTATAGCAACAACGAGAAACAACTAGCAGGAGAAACAACAAGAACAATCAATTACAGGAGTTGCAGGGGCAACAAAGCGAACGCAAAACTAAAACAAAACAGAAAAGCAAAAACAGAGCGCACAGCCGAAATAACTGCAACAACTTTTTATGTTTTGTTTTTTGTTTTTTTTTTTTGCCAGTTCAGTTTTGTGTCGATTCCCACGTGCAAAATAAAACAATACGAATAAAGCCGCACGTAGATTTATCTGCATTACAAGCTGCAGCGCCCAGGATAAACAGCACACACACACAAACACAAACACACGCACACATACACGGAGAGAAAAAGTCTTATTCGATATTCAATTCACAGCCCAAATGAAAATGTTTAAAAAACCCATTAAACTCACTTAGGATAATTTTTAATTAAAGCTGATTTACCTATAGATTATAATCGAATTGAAATAAATAACTTTAATTAGATACTTTTTGATTTAAGGATAATCCGATTTGTTATAAACGAATTGATTTACTATTATAATAAATAATAAATAATTTAGTTCAAAATATCACTTTTTTACTTATTCCAAACATTTTTGTATCGTTTTATATTAATTATATTAATATTAAGATTAATCGAACTAATTTAAGAATATCACTGCTTGTAACTTAATAATAAAAATGAATGTAAGAATATTCTGAATCTATTTAGATATATAAGAACTTCATTACCTGAAATCATTAAATTTTTCTGTCTCTTGATTAAAAAATAAACAGCATATATCTTATCAAATTAACAATCTTAAATTGAGAACATCAGAAATCTCGGGAAACATGTTTTTTTCTGAGTGTGCACGGGAAATGTCAGTCGACAAACTGAAAATTATGTTTGTGCCAAATTTAAGTTGTGCTACTCTTTTTTTTTGGTCAGCATCGCGCAGAATTGGCGTTGTAATCCAACAGGGTAAAAAAAAAACCAAGACTGGCAGAGAAAAACAAGCAAAAGGCGACAGGTGTAATAAATAAGCCAAGCGTACTGGCCAGAATGTGAAAGAGGAAGAAGAGGAGCAAAAAGGGATGCGCCATGCAATGTAATGCAGTCAAAAAACGAAAAGTAGTGCAAAAGAGGAAAAAGGGGGAGAAATGGTAAATGCAGCGAGTCGTCCGCTAATTCGTGTCATTTAGCGCAGGTGGCGACAAAAGTAAAAAAAGGGGAAGAGAGCAGCAGATTGACACTGATAGGACAAGGAGAGGGAGATGGAAATGGAGAAGGAGCAGAAGACTACCAGGAAATGGCTGCGGTTTCCGACTCCGCCAAAAATATCAGTGCTGACCTCGTTGTGCCCTTTTTAGGTGAATAATGCAAATGGCCACCAATGACCGTCTATAGAGCATTTATTTATTTTTTTGATTTTATTTTCCATTGGCAGTCGCCCAAAAATGTTTGTGCTGCATGCGGCGCTATAATAAATTGAGTGTCAACTGCTGCATATTTATAAATAGTTGTGGGCGGTGGAGCTAAAAGTAAGCTGACAAGTGATTGACCTTATCAAAAATGCATGTTGTAATTTTACAAAAGATTGGCGCGCCATATTCGAAAATGAAACTGGTTCACAATGGTGCTGACTTATCGAATATGTAAGTGCCACCCGCATGTCAAGTATCGATAAATTGCTGAGCGCGTAGCTACCTAATTTATGTTATTTTGCAGTACTGCTGACGACTATTATAATTTAGATATCGATACAACGATGCGATGTGAATTGCTCTAGTGATGCTGTGGGTCAGTATTCCATAAATTGGAAATATAGTGAAATGAATAGAAATAGATTGAAAATTAATCAGCAATTATATATTGTTACTATGTGAACGATAACAACTGCAGAGCATTCTTTTGTACTAATTGACAAGAGTTTTGCCGGCTTTGTACATACAGATATTTAAATATCGATATATATCGCTGCCATATCTAATCGCGATATGCAACACTGTTTTGAGGGCGTAGTTCCAACAAGTGCACAGCATTAATTTGTATTACTAATCCCCGTTGCGTGTGTGTTTTTGCTGCGTCCAGTGGAGTTTTTGTTTTAAATTTTGTTTTGTTTTTAATTTAAAGAGAGACTGCCCAGGCAGGCAGTAAACTCCCACACACAAACACAGAGACAGTCCAACAAAAACATGGCTTTGTTCCTACCAGCGACAATTTTGGGGCGCAGCTATTTGTTTTTTGGGCTTGTTCTAATTGTGGGTGTGGTGTTCGCTCAACACGAGTGGCAGGCTCGAGATGCGTTCGATGAGATCAAGATACAGTTCGATAAGGTGAATGCGGACAACTGTCCGATACAGCATCATGCGGATCTGTTTATGCCCATGGATGCCGTCTCCCACAAACCGGACATCAAGGAGGTCAATGTGAATCCAGTGTTTCCAAATCGCACCGCTTTGCTGCATCTGCAGAATATGGCGTTGAGCCGCAGCTTCTTCTGGAGTTATATATTGCAATCGCGCTTCATACGTCCGGCTATTAATGATACCTACGATCCGGGCATGATGTATTATTTCCTTTCAACAGTTGCGGATGTTTCCGCCAATCCGAGCATCAATGCATCGGCCATTTACTTTTCACCGAATAGCTCGTATTCGTCGTCTTATCGTGGTTTCTTCAACAAGACATTTCCGCGTTTTGGACCGCGCACCTTCCGTCTGGATGATTTCAATGATCCGATTCATTTGCAAAAGATTTCCACGTGGAATACGTTCGACGTTCAAGACTTAGGCGCCCATCATCCCGACTCTATATCGAAAGATTACACACATGATCTGTATAAGATCAATGAATGGTACCGCGCCTGGCTGCCGGACAATGTTGAGCGCAGACATGACACAAAGATCACATATCAGGTGGAAATACGCTATGCGAATAATACAAATGAAACGTTCACATTCCATGGCCCGCCGGGCTCTGAAGAGATACCGGGTCCCATTAAGTTTACACGACCCTATTTTGATTGTGGTCGCTCCAACAAGTGGCTGGTAGCCGCTGTCGTTCCAATTGCCGATATTTATCCGAGACACACCCAGTTCCGGCACATCGAGTATCCCAAGTAAGTGGAAATTGTAACTTATCTATGCATTACCTAATCCTCTATGGATAATCCTCTATAGATACACCGCTGTCTCTGTACTGGAAATGGATTTTGAGCGCATTGACATCAATCAGTGTCCGCTGGGCGAGGGCAATAAGGGTCCAAATCATTTTGCGGACACGGCACGCTGTAAAAAGGAGACAACCGAATGCGAACCTTTACACGGCTGGGGCTTCCGCCGTGGCGGCTATCAATGTCGCTGCAAGCCAAGCTATCGACTACCCAACACAGTGCGGCGACCCTATCTGGGTGAAATTGTTGAGCGCGCCTCAGCCGAACAATATTACAATGAATACAATTGCCTCAAAATCGGCTGTATGTTTTTATCCTATCTACCCAAATATAGTATATATGTTTAAAATCTCTCTCTTTTTAGGGATTCAAAAGCTGCCCATTCAGTGGGAGAAGGCGCCGTACTATGTGCGCGAAAAGTATTTGGATATGCATCCCGAGTATCGGAATTATACGACAGGCTCTCGATCATTGCACGCGGAACATTTGAATATTGATCAGGTGCTGAAATATATTCATGGTGTCAATTATCGCACATGTAAAAAGTGAGTGGCAACGTTTAGAATATAGAATTTCAAATTGTTATATTGTTGCGAAAGAATTGCTGATATTTGCAGTGAGTTCCACATTGCGTCTGTAGTCCCGTTTGATTGATCGTGTCACACCTGCTGGCAATTGGCTTTATATATTTACATTTATAGTTAATATTAATGCATATTCGTTTCTCCACTTGCATATAGCTTCCATCCACAAGATCTAATATTGCGCGGCGATGTTAGCTACGGCGCCAAGGAGCAGTTTGAGAACGAAGCCAAAATGGCTGTGCGTCTGGCCAATTTTATTAGCGCATTTTTACAGGTAAGCTCAAAGCTGGCATTCAGCTGTTTCGCCTCGTTTCCTCGTTTCCCATCGGCTTCACGCTATAATGAAGAGCAATAATTGATAAACCCGACACCTATATTAAGCGCCTTCGATGTCGCCTCTTGAAAACTTCTCAAGTGTAAATTATAATTTTCCACGCGTAATTCAACTTCCTCGAATTTCCTGCAATGCCAGTTTCACATTTTTTTTATATATTTTTTGTTGTCAGCTTGCTTGCCAGTTGCGAATTAAATATTCAGTGTCAAACCATTACCAAATGCTAAATTCATTAGTTTGAACGCAGAAGGACACGAAAAACGGGTTCGCCACCAAAAACGTCGTCTTCATTAAATGCCACAGAGCAACAGAGTAAAAAAACTGGACTCCTCTCTATTTTAACCCTACTCCTACCTCTGTCTGCACACGTATTTGCACAAGTTGTTAGCATAGAAATCAGGAAACGCTTGGGGAAATATAAAAAATCGCATAGTGTCCCCCCCCCTTAAATTCCCATTTCTTTATTATTCAGGTATCGGATCCCAATGAGGTGTATTCGGGAAAACGTGTGGCGGACAAGCCGCTGACCGAGGATCAAATGATTGGCGAGACCCTGGCCATTGTTCTAGGCGACAGCAAGGTCTGGTCGGCGTCGACGCTATGGGAGCGCAATAAGTTCACAAATCGCACCTATTTTGCACCCTATGCCTACAAAACGGAGCTGAACACGCGCAAGTTCAAGGTGGAAGATCTGGCGCGTTTGAATAAAACTCACGAATTGTACACGGAAAAGAAGTACTTCAAGTTTCTGAAACAGCGTTGGAATACGAATTTTGATGATCTCGAGACGTTCTACATGAAAATCAAGATACGACACAATGAGACAGGTGAATACCAGCAAAAGTACGAACACTACCCCAATTCGTATCGTGCGGCAAACATTAAGCACGGCTACTGGACGCAGCCGACATTCGACTGTGATGGCTATGTGAAGAAGTGGCTGGTGACCTATGCGGTGCCCTTCTTTGGCTGGGACAGCCTCAAAGTCAAACTGGAATTCAAGTGAGTAGAGCACAAGGGGAAATTATAATTTTTGGGTTTGGGATTGGGATTGGGATAGGGATAGGGATAGGGATAGGGATAGGGATAGGGATAGGGAATCGGAATCGGAATAGGGCGGGCTGCGTGCCGCTCCTTAAGGGGGCCCGTTGCTCACCCCTTTTTGATTTTGTTTAGGGGCCAGTCCCAATTCCCAATTCACATTCAGATGCAAATGTCTTGGGTTTTGTTTGGTTGTCTAATTTTCAAGTGTTGACTTCTGACTTGTGACTTCCTTAACTTCACATTGCATATTGTCATGCAAATTGTGCAAGCAATTAAACTAATTTGTCGTCTCTCTTTGCTGCCTCTCTCTCTACACACGCAGAGGTGTCGTCGCCGTCTCCATGGACATGCTGCAGCTGGACATTAACCAGTGCCCGGACTGGTATTATGAGCCAAATGCCTATAAGAATACGCACAAGTGTGATGAGAAAACATCTTACGTGAGACTCTATATAAAAATATCTGATTACAAATTTACCCAACATGATTTTCTCATTTATTATTTAGTGTGTGCCCATTATGGGACGTGGCTATGAGACGGGCGGCTACAAGTGCGAATGCCTGCAGGGCTACGAGTATCCGTTTGAGGATCTGATCACCTACTATGATGGCCAGCTGGTCGAGGCCGAATATCAGAATATTGTCGCCGACAAGGAGACACGCTACGATATGTTCAAGTGTCGTTTGGCGGGCGCGTCGGGTTTGCAATCTGCGCTGGGTTTGGTCATCTCACTATTTGGCCTGACACTCACGCTACTCTATAGATTTAGTTAAGCCAAATAATGCTAACATCAATTTCCGTCCAATCGAATCTCACGTTAACAAAAAAAGGGAAAAAAAAACACAATACTAAAAAAAAAAAACTGACAAAAGCAAAAGCAGCTCAGAGACACAAAATTGACACCCAAAACAAAACGCAATGCTGCCAAAAAAAAAAACAATATATATTAAGAAGAAGAAGTTGTCCGTATTCTCCACGTATTCCATATGTATATATATGTATGTATGCGTCTTTGAACATTGTCATCATTTATCTGCAAGGCGATTAAGTTGTAGACATAATCTATTACAATGAATCTGGTTATTTGTCATTTCTATCAAAGAGCAGCAGCAGCAGCAGCAGAAGCAGCAGCAGCAGCAACAGAAAAGCGCAAACAGCCGCGCCTACTGTGCTCAGATTACGGAAGCGACGTCGTCGTCGTCGTCGTCCTTTGCTAATGTCCGTGAAGTTGCACAGCTGTGTGTGCATATGTGTGTGTGTGTGTGTGCACGCTGCAAACCTGTTAACATCAAAACCCAGTTAGGCCTCGTCGTACCCTACACCCATCCTCTATAAAGAGAGAGGGTTGTTTGTGCCTGCCTGGTCAGCGCAAAAAAAAAGAAAAGAGGAAAAAACGCCTGCCGTCGTGTGTTTTTCCTATATTAAATCGTCGGCTGGTCCATTGGCTGCTTTTTTGCCTGAATTAAATATGCCGCCGTTTTTTTTTTGGTTTTTTTTTTTTTTGTATTTTGCTTTTTTCATTCAGCGCCTTGATTATCATATGCGCTTGAATTTTTATTATCTATATACCCTGAGAACTTTTTCTATGCGTCGCCCGGAAACCAGTTTATCAGCCACTTGGTCTCCTGCCAGGGCAACAACAACACACACTCACAAAAAACATTACCAGCGCTTCTTTTTTTCATTAAAAAATTGGCCATAGGTAGCTGGACTTGCGACTTGGACACACACAAAATATTTTCACACATTTTTCATAGTCAGTATCAAAAGCAACAACAGCAACAACAACAAACAACATCGGACGCCGCCGGTGGGCAGTGACGACCGCTGCGTTTTGGGCAACTCCTCCATTTCCATTACCAATTGTGCCGTTGCCGGCTGCAGGCACGTCCATTTACAAGGAGCCATCATTTCACAGCGGGAACGCATTATTTTTTTTATTATTTCTATTTTCTTATGTGTCTCACAGTTGGCTTTTGCTTTTCATAACTATTTACTATCTATATCAGTTTGTAGGACAGTACAAATAATATATCAAATCGAAAAAGTGAAAAGATTAATTGTGCCTTAAAAAAGACAGAAATTTTTGCTCGAATATTATACTACATATATAGACTACGTCGTAAGTCCGTCCATTTTAAAATGTCTTCATTATATTAAGTGCCTTGAATTTGTAAAGAATGAATATATTCGTATTTTATACATAACACACTCACCCTCTTTTTATATATATATATGTAGAGACTTAAGAAATTTCAAGAAAAAACTAAATAAATGTTTTGTAAATGCTTTATAAATACCTGAGTACAAAAGTATCGTCTAGCTGTAATGATTTTGAAGGCCTTTGAACAGGAACATTCCCAAAACCAAGATCGTTAATTTCTTACATAATAAATCGTGGAATCACCTGCTACATCACACGTATTCATCCATTTGGTAGGCCAAATCAGTGTTATTATATTATATATCAATTTGAAATAGATTTCTCTATATACATATATATGAAATATACATTATCGATATGATGAAATGAACTTAAGTATATGGTGCATACATTTGAAATTGAAAGTATTTAGCTCCTACAGAGGGATATAGCTCAATCGAATCGGTTGATGCTAATCAAGAATACATATGGAAAATTTGCAGTGTACATAGAAAATGGGAGCATTATCTGCTTGACTTACCAAATTTTTTCATATTGCCTTTCACGAATTAAGCTTGAATTTGACAGTCACGAACGACACGACACGAATAAAATTGAAAAAAAAAGGACTTTCGACTTTTGAAAACAGAAAACAGAAAACACAAAGCGAAAAAAATAACTCAAGGCCTTGCCGGAGAAATCAAATTGAATTGTTGATCGCCGCCCGTTAAACGCCGGGCGGTCACGTCTTTTTCTTATATCGCGGTAGTTGTGTGCACGAATAGAACTGATACGATTTAGTTGCGATCGGCCCAAACTATCCGCGAAATATGAAGAATTGTAATAAATCTTTCGTTCGAACTTTGATTTATTTTTGGAACCTTTTAGAATTTTTAGAAATTTTGGAAGGGTTTCAATTTGAATGAGAGATGTTTTTGTAATAAAAACTTTTCATAATGTTTAGCCAGATTTTTCTAACAAAAAAATTAAATGACATTAATTTCACGGCCTATGCGATAGTGAAAAAATCAATTTTTAATTTCTTGCGTTGACCATTTTTCTTTTTGTGTGTTTATTTTGTGTTTTCTAAATACATACATTTGGTTTTTTTTCATTGTCTTTTTTTTGTTTTTGGTTTTTTTGTCAAATATTATAAACATCATTAAAAACTATCACAAATCAATTATTGGATGTGGCTACACAATAATAATACGAGTACAAATTAGGCAGCTGCGAAATCGAATCGAGCTGCTTGCAGTCCTTAAATACATGTGCGGGATTCAACCAGGATACACTCATACAATCCTCAGCAACTATAACACTAAAACAGATCAGTTTTCTCAACAACAAATGCTAAATTACAAACAACACGATGAACATTACATTTTATAAAATACATGCATATACTTTAATATTCGTTTTCACTTTCGAATTCAAAAACACATTCAACATAACCCGCGAATAAAATGTATATGATGTATATGTATTAATCGAATCTTTGGATCTGACTTTAAACTGGGTTTTACTTTTAGTACATAGCTAGTTCAGTTTTTTCTATGTGTCTCTAAAATTTAAGTGATGTCTCTTAGACTAATCTTAATCTTGAATCTTCCGAATTTTCCTATCAATTAGTTATACTTTTCGGTAATTTTGGTTGCTCTATCAGGGTGTGCCGATGTGTGGTTTTTTTTAGTTTAAAATATTTTATAATTATAGTTAATATTTAATTTCGTCTTTATTTACTAAATAATTGCTAAACACAATTGGCTTCGATATCTCATTTAATTCATTTTCTTATTTTTTATTTATACTTATTTATTTTGTATGCCTTTGCAGAGGGTATTGGAATAGTATCATCTATGCCTGAGTCAATATAGTCTTCTAGGTTCGAAGCTATCTATTATCAATACATATTTGAAAGTCGGTCAAATCGAACCTATGCTACATCATATAGCTGCTATCGGATGGCTCTTACAGAAGGAATCGATGAATGAGTTCTGATATGAAACGAATTTTGAATATTAAGTTAAATCTAGCTCTTGTTATATAATAAATTTTAAAAAAATTTCTATTAATAACTAACTCAAATTGTGACTAGCCCCCATTCTGCAAGGGCATAGAAACTTTGGCATGCCGAAGATATCATTTCTTTCTCGTTTTTACCTAAATTATTTCGTATATGTATAAGTAAGGGGCATATTCAGGGGCATGTTTGAGCTCAAGTTAATGAAAGAGCTCTTTCTCATTTTAGCTGGTTCCGCTTTGGTTTCAGTGCGCCTGGGTTTTTGCATGGGTTTGTACCTCTGTATATACATATATATATATATATATATAAGTAATTATGTTTTTTTTGTTGCGTATAATATTTGAGCAAAATTCTAACTGCGTGTGTCAATAAAACTCTCACAACAACAACGATCCTTTAAAGTGTCATATAATCGTAATGAATATAATATGTATATATACATATATATATATATACATATGTGTGTGTGTGTGTATAACTTCCTAAGTGCTTGTGATTGTGTCCGATTTCTTTTACTGTATGCGGCAGGTGTTAACTAACTTATTGGATTCACTATATTGATATGCACGACTACACTCAGAGAAAAATGCTTGTCTAAGCTGAAATATAAACGGGTATAGATGTTTTGATTTTACAGTTTCATCAATTCAAACACCACCACAATTTGCATAGACTGCTCCTATTCTGTGGGGGCATAATAAACCACTGTCGACTTGCGTCGAAAGCCCAAATTGAAAAATGAGGTCTCCGACTTTTTGCGCTCATGCTCATGCTCGTGCTCGTTGCCAAAATAGGAGAAGAGGCGTCCGGTGCCGGTGGGTGGGGCACGAATGCCACCGCTGCCCCGTCGACTGCCATGGACGCTGTGGCTGCTGCTCTGACGGTGGATCATTGTGAGCGATGTGTGCGAATGTTGCCGTTGCAAATGCTGCTGATGGTGTCGAGAGTGGTGGTGGTGGTTATTGTGATGCTGTTGTTGTTGTTGTTGTTGCAGATGATGGTGTGCGTTATTGGTTGTATTGCCATGCAGAAACCCAGCTGTAGTTGGCGATAGATCAGTCATCTCACTCGGCCAGAGGGTGAACGAAGATGGGACCTTATGTATCCCGTCCGATAGTCGATAATGGTGGGATGCTGACCTATTGAAGTACCGCTCCGAGGGCCGCGACCCCATCTATACATATATATGGTAGTTATATATATTGTGTGTGTGTGTGTGTGTGTATTTGGAGAAAAGTTAAGATATTAGCACAGCAAATAGAAATATGTTTTCTACGTTTGGTTTGATTTTTTTCTAGGCTTTCGTGTTCAATTTCTAATGCGCTATATGTACATATTACAAATTTGTATTACTTTTCCATTTTTAGCTTTTAATATTATATATATATAAATATATATATATTTTTGTATATATATATACACACATATATATTGTATACTCGTATATACAATGCGGATCAAGAGCAGTGCAACTTGTTGAATATTAAATAAATATATTTATTATACAGTTAGGCTTTAAGTCGAATCAAATTGAAAGGCAAAAGGGCTTACAAATATTATATATCCAATTGCATATCGAATTATTATTTGTGTTGTAAGTCCAGTTCTTAAACTAAAATTTTGATTGTGCATATAATAAAGACTGTATGCCATACAAATTCAGGGCCTTAACCTGTGTTGCATCTTTGGCTTTGGTCTGTGAACCTGATTTTGGCCGAAAGCATGGTTCACATTTTTGGCTATTTTGTGATCTGGTTAAGTTTTGCTCGGTATCTGCTATTTGATCAGCAATGCATTTACATAGTCTAACTAGGTTGATGCTAAGATTTGTATGCGTCTAAAATTGTTTGCTAGCATTTTTTTAATAAATTTTTTTTTTTTTACTGATTTTTTACTGATGTTTGTTAAGTTTGTTGTCAAATTTTTTAATATATGTTTATTTACATAATAAATGTTTGTGTATGTGTCTGTTTGCGTGTGTGTGTGTGTGTGTGTGTGTGTGTGTGTAAGTGTGGGTGTTTAAAGGGCAACAGTAGGTATAAGCGTAGGCGGTACTTGGGTGCCACATTTACATAAATGGAGTCCAGTAAGCTGTGCTATTTCAAACAATATTAACAAGTGCGGCTATTTACAAATATATGCATTAATTGAAATAAAAAAATATATATATAATTAAGACAATAATAGATAATATATGCAAATTGTTATATATTGAAGTAACTAGTGAGGTATCTATAAGGAGGGTTGTCACAAAAAATGTCAAGAGCGCTCACCGTTTTCGTTCGCCTCTCAATTTTAAAATATTATTGTACTTGGTATAAAATTTGGTTTGGTTTTTTTTTTTTTCTCGACAGTTACGACATTTATAAAATAAACATTTTGTGGGTCGTGGGGCTTAACAAAAAAACTCGTCTAAAGCCACACACGATCGCTACACAAATTTGCTGTCTATAGGATTTGGGTTTGTTGATTTATTTTTTGATGTTTTTTTTTTTTATCATGCGTTTTGGCTCAAACAACATATGAGTTTGTATTGACCGCATAATATTTTCGTTTATGTTTGTAATGGGAGGCATAAATATGCTGCGATCTGTGAATAAAAATAAACAACACAAAGAGAAAGAGAGAGAGAGAGAGAGAGAGAGAGAGATGAGGAGAGAAAGAGAGAAAAAGAGAACAAACACAGAATAATTTAAAAAAATGACTTTAAGCGGAACAGAGAGGCAGACATTAAGAACTGAAACGCATCCGAACATTGGTTAATATATTTCACTTGGACTCGACTATAACTATAATTATTAGGTGACAACTGTACCTTACAAAGTAATACTCGTTAATCATTACAGGCAGTAGGATAAATGAACGGTTCAAGTACTTACCCACGACTCTAGTTTGGCTTATTGGTCTGGCTTGGAAAATCATTTACAAAATATATGTATTTCTTGTTGTTGCTTGTTTTTTTTCTTTTCTTTTCTTTTTTTTTGTTGTTTACTGTACAGAATATCTGTGAATTGAAGTAGTTTTTTTTTTTTTTTGTTTTGTTTTCCAACTTCTAGCTTATGTGGTGCGAGAACGAACGCGTGATGTGCCGTTGCGCATATCTCGTGGACGGTCCGGTGACTGCAGCATCTCGTTTACAAAGCGCTGGCCTACCGCTACTTGGCATTGGTATTTTTGTGTTATTATTTTGCAGTGTTTTTGTTTTTGTGTTTTTTTCGAATGCAATGAGAATCAAATGTTGCATTTATTTTGTGATATACATTTTTTTTTTTTCAGTTTTTGTTGATTATAATTTTGCCAGGTTGAAACGTGTTGTTGTGAGTATGTGTTTTTGTTCAGACAGAGGGAGAGAGATACATAAATATATATATATATAGAGAGAGAGAGAGAGAGTATTTGAAGAAGGGGAGACAGTCATAGAGAGAGAGAGAGAGAGAGAGAGAGAGACGTGGTAGAGGCGAAGAAGAGAAAACAAGAAGAAAAAGAAGCAATAGTACAGATTAGCGGTGTTTTACTATATACAAATCAGAATCGTTTTTTTTTTTTTGTTACTATTAGAGAGCTGCTTGTTCTAAAGTGTTGTTGAAATTAAGAAATGCGATTTTGTGTGAAATACATTGCTTATGCCAAATATACATATGCCTGCGCATACACAGAGAGAAAAAGGACGGTGTGTAACTAAACGAGAATGAAAGATTTACTCAAAGTGAGCCCAACATATCGCAGACCAAGCATAAAATGTTTAAAACAAGATGTTTAGTGAAATCATATTCAAAGTGAGAATAAATGTCTCAATGTTAATGTTTTTCTCTCTGTGCAGTTACTGAGCACATTACTATAATTTCCTTATCTAGTGAAATGTTTTACATAAAATGAACATCTTTTTGGTTATTAATTTTGGTGCTATGGCTGATCTTTTTTATTTTGTTGAGAGTGACGAGTGCTTTGAAAATTAGATCACTTGTAATATGGATCCCGTTGTGAAACTTACCTTTACACTTTTCAAAATGTTTTAGTTTAACAAATTTGCACTGTAACTACGAGATTCCTAAGCTACTTAAGGTTGGCTCAAAACTACTCAAACTATTTATCGAAAGTAAATCAAATAATTAAGTAAAATTGAATTAATTTACTAACTCTGCAGATTTTGCGAAAAATTAACTTAAACTAGAAATTCGATGCAAGAAATAAAAATATAATAAGAGAAATCAACTTCAAACCCTCTTAAATGCAGTTGGTAACGAATATTTAAGAAAATACTTATCATGTCATAATTATATATACGATATCGCGTCTATTTGTTGTTTTAAGGAAATGCCCATAACAAAATAAACCCGAAAGCTCAAACTTACTAATCAAGTTTTGAACTAAGCGGAATCGAACTTAAATCAATATTTTAAAATTTGTTGAGTATTTTTTTTCTTGGTGAAGTTTATCGTTTTTGAGTATGGTTCACCTATATGGCGTACATTATATAGATAACAGAAAATCTTTCATTTTTTTTTTTAGTTTTAAGCACCGTTTGAAATTTATGAAATATATATCTTGTTTGCCAACAGACGAAACTCACCTCGCGTTGTGACCCAGCATTATGATGCTTCTGTAAATACAATTGAGAAATGTCGACACCATTTTTTATTTAAGAAATAAGTAGAGTATATAGCAATAGTAGAGTAGAGTTTAGAGACAGGTTTAGAGACAGAACGAACACACAGGAGTTGAAAATCAAAGAGAAACTGAAACAGAAAGTCAAGAGTTTCGAGAAAGTAAAGTGTTTTGGTGGCCGATTGTGGAAATGTAGTAGAAAACTGATACGAAAAAGATATGTATGTATATATATTGTCTTACGAACATGCCAATAATTTATTAACACTTTATATGAATTTTTATTTTTAATATTTTGCTTTTATTTATGAAGGGGTTAAATATGTATTTATTGTTGTGCTGCTGTACTTATATCAAATATATTACATATACATTATGGGTCAGACAGACAGAATTCTTAAGCCATAAAGATTGAACAGTGGGACGACTCTGAGTCGATCATGCTACAATATCTGGATTTCTAAATGATGTAACTTTGCGACCCTATTAAAAATGTGCACACACTTTCACGTACAGAAACTATAATTCAAATTAAAAATTATAAAAAATATTTTTAAATTGTATTTACAACTTTTGCTCGCTGCGCATAAAAAAAAATGTAGAAACTGATAATTAGAACTGAACTATACATTTTCAAAATGATATAATAATAATATCATAAGCAGCGTGTACTATCAACAGATCGCACAACAAGCAGCCAAAACAAAAAAAAAAACGAAACAGGGAACGGAGCTGAAGGAATAACAGCATCCATTATCATCATCATCATCATCATCATCATCATCATCATCATATGCTGTACAGTATATGGGTCTTGAACTGTTCTATATAAATAAAATATCGCAACACCAGCGAAATTCAAAAGCTACACAGTTTTTGAAGTATGTGTGAAGTACACAGAGAAAAAAATATGCTAAATAAAAATAGCATAACGGATTCAAAAATGTTTCTCATTTCAAATTGGAAAATCTTAGTTTGAGTTTCATAATCCTAAATTTTGGTCTATGATCTTCATAGTTAACTACAAACTAAAAATAGAAACATACATTTTGCTTCCAATTTTGGCCGCGTTGTTTTTGATTTTAGCGTCTTTTTTTCTCTGAGTGTGTGTGTGTGTTTTTGTGGGTGTAAGAACTACGATAGTCGAACCTGGCAACAACATCCATAAACAAAGTTATTTTACACAATGGTGGTCAAAAGAAAAGAAACAAAAACTGCAAACGACGATTTATATTTATAAGTTGGGTTTGTATAAGTTAATAGTATTATGTAGGACTGGCAGTTTTGGGATTTAAGAGTTCTCTGATCAGCCGTAACGCAACGAAATCATCAAAAGGTGTCAACAACAATTAAACACATTAAGAGAAAAAAAACAAAAAAACAACAAGAAGATTTCATTATTGGCCAACTGCACAAGGGCCTGGAAGTAGTGTTTGGTAAACGGTATGCATGGTATTGGTATTGTATGGTATGTATATAGAATGTTATATGTTATATGTAACAAGGCATATTAAGTTAGGTTTATATAGTTTTGGGTGTTGTACATATGTAGTTATAGTTGGTATTTAGTATGTACGTAACTCTTTTTCAAAAAGGGTGAGCGCATACTTTTGGAGGCCAGGGTGCTTGTATATTTTCATACAGTATTTTTGTGTGGTTTTTTGTGTGGTTAAACTATTAAGTACTAGTACATTCAGTCAGTAAAAAATCTGCCAAAGTTCTGGTACATCTCAAGCTCAAAATCTCTTAAAAGGTTTGGTATTTTTTTGGTATTCACACTATGTTATGATCAAATATGTTATATAGTATAACTAAGTACATGTAAAATGCTTGATATTATTTGTATAGTTTTTGGTTATTGGGAGGTATTTTTTTTTTTTTTTTGGTTTTTAGCTTTTTTATTTGGCCTACCGAATGAGCATAGCGAATTTCGGCTAATTCACAACAACATTGGTAACGGAGTATGGCACGAACGCTCTTTCTGCAAGATGTTTGGTTTATATAAAATTAAATATATATTTTTATACAAGTAGATTAGCGACAAATTAATAATTTCATGTTTTCATTTTAAGTTTAAAGTTGTTTATATCAAGTTGTTAAATTTATTTGAATTATTCTTAGCAAAATGAATCAAAATTAAACACATGAAATACGACATTTTTTTAAGTAATAATTAAGAAGAGTTGCAATAACAAAAATACAAACAGAAATCGAGATCGAAAAAATAATCACTAAGAAAATTAGCATAATAATATTTTGTATGTATAAATCATGTAGCATTATTATAATAAAAATACAATTACACTGGGTTGGTACTTACCGTAGCAGGCGCGTTATGTAGTCTGGCCAGTTTTCGGGGAACATTACGAGGAAAAAGCCGATGGCAATTAAAATGACGCCGGCCAGTTTCATGCCCGCAAATGTCGCACTGTACAAGATGACATCGAGTGCTAAATGTTGGATGTTGTGTATGTTAATATTGTATTTTTTGTATATTGTATAATAACGGTGAAATTAACGACATTTTTGAGATGAATTAAATAACATTTTATGTGGGGCTTGGCTAAAAATCCCCTAAGAAATGCCTAGCTTATTTATAGCTTACAAAAAACATGTCATAGAAAAGTGAAGATTGACCAATAAAATAGTTTTCCAATTTAATATTTATAAATTAAACAATCTTTATGGAATTAAAAAAAAATTAAAAAAATATTCAAAATTATATTTTGCTTAATTTTGATACATAAATTAATTTAAAAATTACATATATATTATTTTAGACGTCCTTATTTAGATAAGAAATCAAAAGTTCTGCAAAATTCGAAGTCAACTTTTTAGCCAAGTAGGAAAATGTATATACACACATATAAGAATGTATATGTACTTAAGCCTGATGTTCTTTGACATTGTTGATGTTGTTACATTGCATAAATATATATTATAGATATCCTTCGATGTCCTCAAATCATAACACAAATAAAAAAAAAGGAAGCATGTGTATATACATATTTGCACAATGTGACTAATATGGCAAGTTTTGAATAATATTCGGTCACGAAATCCTATCAAGCTAATACATTGTCCTTTTTGTTGTAATTGCTATTGTAATTGTTAGTGTTGCTGCAATTCGACCGCCCAATTTGAGAGGTTGTTGCAGTGTACGTACCACCAGAAACTGGTACAGCGGTTATCAAACCCAATGTCACAAACATGTTGTAGGTAACAGCGGCGCTGAACTGCATGAGTACGTGGAAAACTGCAATCAAAATTAATTACAACGATAAACAACAATAAAAAAGAAGGAAAGAGGGAAAGAAAAAAAGTTGCGCTAAAGAAAAACGAACAAGAAGAACAATTGGAATGTCAGGCATACCCAGGAGCAGCACGCTTGCTGCCATCAACATGTTCCATGGTATGGCTTCCGATGTCAGATTCTCGGCACCCGTCAGGTACAGGGCCAAAACGACGGGCCACAGCAGCAGCGCATTGAGCAGGCCTAGAGCGGTGAATGTGAATGCGATTTGGGCCACAGGCGGATCGCCCATCACCTTGCGGAACATTACCTGAAAAGGGAGCACCGACGACGACATGAGCACGACATGGTCCCAAGACACGAATGCGCTTGCTAGGCTATGACAGGCCAGACTGGCGGCTTACCCTAAACACGGCATAGCCGGCAGCAGCTAACGTGGCCAAAACAACGCCACCCAATGTGCGACTCTCCGTGATGCCGTCCATATAGGCAAGCAGCGCGATGCCAGTGTCGCACAGGATAACGGCCACAATCTAAGGATATTTGTTATTATTTTTATGTTATTGAGCGGTTGGGCATAGTTGGTAATGTAAGAATTCTATGAGCACATGGAATCAAATATATATATATACATGTATATATTTTTATTAAGATTCTTTACTTACCCTAACGCCAACGAACTGTTCGTGCAATATGACCCAGGAGAGCAAATAGACGCAAGCGACGTTTGTGGCAAACAGAGCCAGTGCATCTGTGGCAAAGAGAACATGCAGCGACAGCGTGTATAGATAGGTGGTCACCAGCCACAGGATGCAAAAGCATAAACAACGATTTAGGAAACGGCCTGAAAACGGAAAATGTACATTTACCTTAGGCATCGATAAAAAAAAAAAAAAAACAGTTGGAAGCCTCACTCACCTATGGTAAAGCCCCGTTCACGAAATCCCCGCAAGACATCGGCTAAAATCTCGCTGAGCTTGTCGCACTTGCGGGCGGATATGAGTCCGAGTATATAGATGGGAAAGAAGAGCAGCGAAAAGTTAGTAAAGAACCAGGCCGCAAAGAACGGCGCATTAAAGTAGACGGGCTGTCGCGGTGGTATGTTGAACATCTCGGTGGCGTCCTCGACATGATGCAGCGACGAATCACTGATTGCCAATATATCCTCCAGTTCGGTGCTGAGCTCAGCCCGGCTCGACGACGTATCCAGGTAGTCGTCCAGCTCATCCTCATACGGCGCCCGATACAGATACATGTACTTGATGCAGTGCGTCGCCCCCACCCAAGAGGCTGTCACCAGAATCGTAACGCATACGCCGAAGTACATCTAGAAACATTGATTCAATCTCTGAGTGTTGTATATTTGAGCTATTATTTTATTTTCAATTTAAATTTTTAAAATTAAAGTTTAAACATTTTTTTGTTGTAAATGTTCTCAATTTAAATCAGACTTTTATTTAAGTGTACGTTCCATAATGCAAGTCACTCACCTTCTTGGCCAGCTCGGAGCAGCAGGACTCCTTGCAGGCTTTGAGTTTGCGGAAACGCACTTCCGCATCCTCGCCAATCGGAATGCCATTTGGCTGCTGATGATCTATGGCCAGTTGTCCATGTGCTTGTGGATCGTTCGTATCGCCTCCAAAATTATGTTGCGATCCGTGTGGTCCTGTGGGCGTGTCCGCCTGAATGGTAATGACCTCATTGGGATCTTGTTGGCTCGATGATATCGAGTCTTGGTGGGTTATTTGTGGATTACTTGAGGTCAGCACACTACTGAAGCCGCAACTCGCGACTGCGCCAACGCTGCTACTGCTGGCAATGCCACCACCACCAACACCACCACCGCTTCCTACTGTCCCGCTGGTATTGTTGTTATTGAACGGTCCATTCGACGAGGAGTCCCCAGTGACAACAACGGATGGCGCGCGGACGCGTTTCGGATTGAAGATCGCTGGAATTTCTCCGTCTCGCGTCATCCTCTCATCATTCCCAAGCACCACTTACGTTCGTAGTGGGTTTCTATTTCTACAATATAAGTGAAGTATTAATTAATAGAGAAATATGAAACTATAAAGTATATTTATAATATTATATCAGCATCAAAACCCAAGCCGATTTAGTCACATCAGTCTGCCCTTCCGCCTTCCTCCGTTTTCCCAATATCGACTCAAATTGATTTAAGTTAGCAATGAAAACAACTATTTATAGCTTTCCAATCAACATATATATTAAATATTGAAAATCTATCCCGCAACAACAACCACTTTTGAGAGGTATAATTTTAATATGGAAATTGAGCTAGAGTCGTGATTCTTTCAACTTTAAATGCAATATTACTATATATGTATTGAGTATATGATTAGGTTTGGTAAAGTTATGGCTAACCACTTCAGGTTAATAAGAATATTTTCGAGTGTCTTCTGTAGAATTTAAATCCACTTTCATATATTTCGGGCGACAAATGAAGTGAGTAGTTAGTGCAGAAGTATGACTGACCATGTGGTCGAGAATCGTGTTGGCCCCGATTTGGGGAGCAGGAACAATCACACGCAAGGCAGGGGACAAGGAGGCAGCGTCTCAAGCAGCTTGATGGCCATCATGCAGGCAATAACCATAATTGTAGTAAAGGTTTGAAAACAAGCAAAGGGCAAACAAGAAAAACCAATCACGCAATGCCAAACTCGACCAATTTGCATACGCGCCTTGTTCAGTTGGCTGCTAAACCAAGTTGGCCAAATGCTCAAGGCAAGCGACGCGTTTCATTACTAAATAGCCAACTGAGTGAACGCCTGATTCAGCATGTATAATACTGATTTTGAGGGCACATTGGCCACATACATTAGTCGTCATTTACTTAGGGACACTGCCTGCCAAATGGTATTTTGTTTACTAACTAATTAGCCCTTAACTATTGAGAAAAACACAACAGGAAGCTTGGTCAACCAATTTATAACGTTAACACTTGGATGGAAGAAAAGTATATAAAAGTAGATATAAATGTATATATATATATATATAGATATAAGAATACCCGTTCAGAGTCAGTTTTCATTTGATATATGCAATATTGGCATCAGAGAACTGCGCAGTCAATGTTCTCAGTGGTTTTAAGCTGTCCCTAATTGAATGGTCAGCACTGTATATGTGCGTGGGTGTATGTGGGGTGGCTCATAACAATGAGAAATATGAATGCCTCGTTGTGCAGGTCAAGTTGAGCTAAAGTCAACGTCGCCTTTGTGGACAATAAACATCAAGTTGCTGCCACAGACTGAGTGTGGCAATTTGTACAGCTTTTACTGCTGCATTAAATATGACTCCTCTGCAGCAACATCCACCAACCACCCACCACCCACAAAGTGAAGGTCGCACACAATGTGTTTTTGTATCCTTCAACTGAGTGTCTCCCAGTGGAGCGCATTGTGCCTTGTCTGCGATAATGACATTCTAATTGAAACATTAAATATTCAAACCATCGACCTAGGCAAATACATAAATAACTTAATGGCCGGCCATCGATGGATTAATAGCTTTATAATCATCCGGTTACAACATGCTAGTACATATTTATGTTCATGTATATATAATTGGCTGCATTTTTGCACAGTTTGCAGCCAATTCAAGTCATTTCATATGTAGTTTTGTGAAATTATAATTTTTTTTATTGATTTTTGTAACCTTGCATGCGATCAAAATGAAATTTAATACAATATAATGAACGTCTATTGCAATAATAAAATAATGTTTACCATTGACTACTGTTGTTAATATTATTATTATTATTTGGGGGCTGTTATATCTATTGAGTCTGTAGCTCTTCCATCAGCTCTAATCATTTTTTAAAACATTTTTGTTACGATGTGCTTTGACGATTCTTTCACCATTAACCCAAAATCAGCAGAGTTATTTTCCAAGTCTAAGGATAGGGTGGCTATATCAATTTGTACGCTTCCCTATTGCACATATAAAGAATATCCGAAAGCCCAGAGCTCCATAAGTTAAAACCGGTTAAACTGTGTAGTTGAAGTTTTGTGAAGCCATTCCCATATAAAAATAACAAAGCTGATCAGCTGCAATCAGTCGCCAAGTCAGCACAAACATAGCTTAAGCCGATTTGTATGATTGAATCTATTAACTGACTTTGTAAACAATTACCCAGCGAGGCAGTTGCGATATTTTTCTTAAAGCTATCTTTTAGTGTGCTCTGAGCACTGAGTTAGACGTGAATTAAATGCGGATAGGAAAATCGAGACGAGATGAATACTATTGCAAAACTCGTTGGACTGCTAATATGCATAATGCTGAAAGGTGAATGTTCATTTTTTATTTCACAAATTTTAGGTATTAGACAAATACTTGTTTTTTCAAATACTTGTAGTCAAGGCAAACGCGGCGGCAACAAAATGTGGCAACCTTAATGAGGATCTGCTGTACAGCAAGGACATTGCAACGAGACCCAATGAATATCCATGGATGGGCGTACTCTTTGAAACGAAAGGTAATTCCTTGATGAATACACGCTGCAGCGTTATCATCGTAAGCGAGGCGCATGTCCTGGCAACCGGCCCTTGTGTGCGAAAAAAAAGTCCGGAGTTGCTTACCGTCCGCCTGGGCATGTGGAATGAGTCGCATGTGCCTGGGGGAAGTATAGAATGCAATGAAAAAGGTTTTTGTGTGCCGAGACCTGTAAATCATCAAGTCAAAGGGATCTTAGAGCACTCGCTGGCGGATAAGGAGACGGGAGATTATGATTTGGTCATATTGGAGGTGACGAAACGCATCAAAATGACTAATTACATTCAGCCGCTGTGCGTGGATCAGGTTTCTGTCCCGGAGTCGGCAATCGGTCGTTATTATCATTATGGCGGCTTCGATAACAGTCACTATATCAAGGGCAAAGGTCTGGCAATGACCATATCGAGGCAATATTGTACAGAGCTGGGCCAACTGTCGACAGCACCACCGGCCAATCAATTCTGCGCCTATCCGGAGAAACGCACACGTTTCTATACTGGGTCTGCCCTAATGGGCACCAATGTGGAGAAGGATGTGCCGCGTAGCTTCTACCTGGCCGGAATAATGATGAAACATTTGAATGTTGGTGATACGCTAATATTTTTTCACGATATAAAACCCGTTCGTCAATGGATTTTGAATAATACCCGAACAACGGCTACTTAATATATAACTAATTTTAAAATAACAATTTTCCATATTTTAATTGAATACATTATTCTTGGGGACTACCCAAAGTACCGCATGTAAAACTAGTTTTATCCGACTTTTGAATCGTATAAAAATGTGAGTCTGCTGGGCAGCAAGTAATGTTTCTAGTTAAAAAAAAAAATCTGTTCATCATTTTAGACTCAAATAAGGAAATGAGAGTAAAAAAGAATCGATTTGAAAAAGATTTCAAGCTCTAAAACTTCTTAGAATTTTGCTTTGCTTATTTTATTTATTCTTCTTCTACTTGGAGAGTAAATTTCCTTCACTAAAAATATATAGTTTATTATTCTTCGGAGAGGTTATAATCAGCAAGCAATATTATAAAGTCAATTATTTTTTTTAAAAAAAGTACTTGCTTAGAGTTACATAAATAAACATATTATATACTCAAATGTTTTCGTAATCAAAACTAACTGGGAAACCCTCTCTCCAATCAACGATTGTGCAATGCTTTTCCATCGCCAATGTCGTAGAATAATTTCCAGTTTAGTTAACTTTCAGTCATGCATCCAGATGCAATTATCAATCTGTTTGACTTATGCGCTTCCGCAATCTTTGCTGTGCAATCGGCGGATTTGTTGAAAAAGGCAAACGAATAAGCGTTACCAAATAAAACAGGCAACAAACAGTTGACAACAGCTCGATCGAGTTAATTATTCCGTTAGCCAACACACTCAGTTTCAACCTGGAGTTAACTTGACTTCTTGCTCCAGCAGTATGCAAAAGATTTATATACTATAACTATTAATTGCTAGTGTGAGGAATACGTAGATTGCACCTTAAACTATTGTTTTCCACGTTTTTTTTTAATAGCTTAGAGACTTGTTGCGGTCATTTTGGGTAGGCTTGTAAAAAGCTTGTTGCCTGGATGACCGTCCATTGACCGTCTGCTAAATATATTTTTTGAGGCTAACACCAGGAATAATGTCAGGCAAAACCGAGCTTTCTTTGTATGCAAACTAAGTAGATCCATTAAGGAAAAAAAACAAAATAAGAACTCGTATTATGAATTTGGGTTTTTCGCCTTGGCTGCATTTTAGTCTGACCCGTAATGCTCTATAGTTTTTCTGAGTGTGTGACTAATATTTAAACTGGGATTAGCATTGAGTGCGTGACGTGGCCATTTTTACATGTTTGTGACTTTGGATTATATTTTTTGTAATATGCGTGTTGGAACATGACATACATTTTACTCAACCTTTGGGTCAAAATGTAAATAATTTACGAAATACAAATTAAATTATTTGTTCTTTTATTGTTAAAGTAATTAAATAGTATCAATATAACGAATATTAAAATCTTTCATTCTATAATAACCGAACTTCAAAATCTACCTTGCTCTTCCTTGAAGATTTTGGTCGCTCTAGTCACAGTTTCTCTTTACTTGTCCAGAGACTCAAGATTATTTTCGTGACTTTAAGAAAAAGAGAACTTTTTTTTGAAACGAGGAGAAGCTCATGCTGATTTTTGGATGCAGCTAATCAAAAGATTTGGTAAGCATGTTGAGTGAGATAATAAAGCTTGCAGGATGCGTGAGCACATAAAAAATACGACAGCCGTTATCCGGAGAATAAATCATTTAAATATATGCGCGAAATTGCTCTATGAGAAGCAGAAAAATTCATCACGTTCTCTTAATTTTGTTTTCTTAAAATCACAATAAAATGTGAATTGCCAAACAATGCGATGGATGGACAGGGGTAAAAGAAACGTGCACAAATGCACGGACGGACTGATGCGAGCTGGTAATAGATAAACAGCAAGAGGCGGCTTCAAAAGTTTGAGGTCGACACGGAGACAGTGGGTGGCTCCCTATTTTTTGTTGTTCTTGGTTGTTGGTTGTTTACGGGTCAAAACAAAACAAAAATCTGAAACAGCTGAGAAAGGGAGCATGCGGGCGAGAGTGTGAACGCTCAACAGAGAGAGAGAGGGTGAAAGAGAGAGAGAGTGAGCTTGCGCTTTGAGTCTAAGGTGGCGCAAAATAAAAGCGAGCTTACAACAACAACAACTCAAACAAAAACAACAGCTGCAACATTGAACGAGGGCCACACGCGCCGTATACGCAATGTGACAGCTTTAGTGGTTATGGTCAAGCGCAGCGCTTGAGCGAGGGCACTAGCCAAAAGCGAAAGTGACGCCAAAAAGATATACGTATGTGCAACTCATACACCACACACAGACACACATACAAACATAGGCACACACGTGCACAACAACAGCAATAACAAGAACAATAGTCCAACAGTGGGTGGCAAGAGTGGCTTGCCAGAAAGCGCGCACTTCAAAAACTTTGTCCGCCAAGATGTTTCAATTTTGGCGTGCAGATAGTACACTCAAAAAAAAGTAACAGCATTTCCTAAAGTTCGCGACCAGAGAACGAGTTTCTTATATTATGAAAGTTTGCTGTCTTTCCAAAATTGTCAAATTCGCAAATAAGACGATTTGCTTATTGTTAGTCTATGACAGAACTGGATCACTTTAGTGTGAATTGAAGTAGTCAAGCTATTCAATTAGGGAATAAACCGTATGATTTTGAAGATTATATGTTGGTTGATGATGAATATCACTATATTCACTTGAAGAATATACAATCATTAGTAGAATTTCCATTTCACTTTATTTAAGAACAATTCTTTTCGTAGAGTGTACTTGCCCGACTGGGTGGATAGCTCAAGGTGCTCCTATCTTTCCCTCCATTTATTTATTTATTTTACTTTAAATTGTTTTGTTTTTTTTGGGGCAGGCAGCTGGTCGCCTTATACAAAAATGGAGCACAGCAGCCGGTAGACGTTGAGGTAGCTAATTTACTGTGGCATCTACAAATATGGTTCTCATACTTCTTTAGATTTTCCACAATTCACATGCCACATTTCCTAGGTACACTTTTGTTATGGATGTGCATCAATGCGTTAAATGTTTTTATGTAATTTATTAGCAAAGCACTTAATGGCATTTTGCGACATTGTCCGCAGACACATACTTTACGCAATTCTTTCGCATTCCCTTGCTCACTCACACGCTCTCTGCGTCTCTCTCTCTCTCTCTCTCTCTCTCTTTCACTCTCTCCTTCGCTGTTGCTGTCTTTTTTCTTATTGAGGGGCATTCTTTTGCCCCTTTCATTTAATTCAATTACATACATAGATTTGTGGTTCTACATCATTTTTGGAGTAGCTCAGAAAGACTGGACTGAAGGCTGAACGGATACACAAAACGCACACGCACATAGATACACACTAACACGCGCGCCTACACACACACCTACTCACAGGCGAACACACCCACACACACACACACCAATAGATGTGCGCATTTATGTTAGAGCCCCTAAAAAGTCGTTGCTTGTTTCTGGCACTTAAACTTGCCTTTTCACTAGTTTTCCTTTGACTGTGTGGCAAAAAGCAGTTTTTAGTTTATTTCTTGCTGCTGGCGTTTTTCCAGCTTTTCCCGTTTAGCGCGCGCTACTCGACTTTTTCAGTGCGTTTCTGGCCAGGAATCTCAAAGTCGACTGAAACCGATTCCTGAGCACGCCTTCAAAAAGCGGCCAAAGCTTGTTTTTCGGTTCTCTCAAAAGCACGCTCTCATCAAGTTCTCTCTCACTCTCCCACGCTCTTCCCGTCTCTCTCTCTCTCTCTTTCACACCCCCTGTCTTATTTGGTTGTTGACACTTGTTAGAGATTTCCTTGCGATTTGCGATTTGTTGTTATTTGTTTTGGCTTTGGATCGAAAGTGCTTTTGAAACCCCATTCGTAAGACTGGCTTCCTCACCGTAGACAATTCGAAGGACTCAATAAATTGTTTGGTAACGACAACTATTTCAGATGTCGACCCGATAAGCTATTGCAGTTAGTGTCTTGTTGACAAGAAGGCATATCGAGGCATTGCTGAGGGCCCATTGCTGCCAGTCCAACACATATAAAATTATTCTTTGCCGGCAGTTTTCGAAATGAGTTTTATCACCATCGGAACAAAATTTAATATTCGAATGCTGTGTGTGCATCAGATCTCCGTGCCGGAGTCGTTAATCGGTCACAAATCGATAACAGTCACTATATGAAGGGCAAAGTTCTGGCAATGACCATATTGAGGTAATATTGTACAGAGCTGTTCAAACTGTCGACAGCACCACCAGCAAATCAATTCTGCGCCTATCCGGAGAGATGCACCCGTTTCTATACTGGGGCTGCCCTAATGGGCACCAATGTGGAGAAGGATGTGCCGCGTAGCTTCTACCTGGCCGGAATAATGATGAAACATTTGAATGTTGGTGATATGACGCTAATATATTTCCATGATATTAAACACGTTCGATAATAAATAATATCCGCGCAGCGGATTTTTTCTATAGTTAATTTGTTTAAAATAACAGTTTTTCATGCTGTAATTGAATAAATTATACTTGGGGATTGCCCGAAGTTTCGCATATAAAACAGGTTTTCTATTGCAATATCATTATAAGCCAACTGGTGGGTGGCAAGTAATGTTTTTTGTTTTTAAACCAAAAGGCTTGTTAACGAAATTTTCATTATAGATAAAAAATTTAACTTAATTTCAAATATTATACTAAAATAACATTTTGTACTCTCAAATTAGTAAAAATTGAATCCAGTTTGCAGCGTAGTTCTTAAGTAAAATAAGGTATTTTTCTAAAAGAAAGTCGAATCTGCTGCTTTGGAACTCAAAACTGTTTGAGAAACCCTCTCTCCACGATCTACGATTATGCAATGCTTTTCCATCGCCAATGTCGTCGAATAACTTCCAGTTTAGTTCATTTTCAGTCGTGCTCCCAGATGCATCTAGAAAACGGTTTGATTTGTGCATTTTTCGCAATACTTGCGGTACAATTGGCGGATGCACAATGCGACAAAGTAAGCGAGCGTGAGATGTTGAAAAAGGCAACCGAGTATGCGCTTCCAACGGAGCATCAGTGGCTGGCGCGGATCACTTATAAGAATGGTAAGTGGCTGCTGGCATGAAGTGGGCACAAATGTTGTACCAAAAAAAATGGAAGACATCTGACTTTGGTTATAAAAATTGAGTTTTACCAATTGAACTTATGAAAAAAAGAGTCTGACTAAAAACATAAACTTAAAAGTTCAATTTAATTGATCATAATTTGATTTCTTTTATTTGATTTCTAAATTGATGAATCTATATGTTGAAAGCAAGATTTCAGTATGATTGCTTGTAAAACGATTTGAATTCGATTTAATAATATATAATAAGCAGAAAGTGAAATTTCAAGAATGCATTAAATGAAATGCCATCTTGACTCAAACGGATCCAACCTAAGAATTCATTTTTGGCTTTGTTCACCTTTGGCAAGTCAAAGCTATAATTAAAATTTTCGCTGTCTCAAACAGGTGGTGAGTCTAAACTGCCGGATAAGAGTTGCCTGGGAGCGCTCGTATCGAGGCTCAGTGTGCTGGCGCCCGCCCACTGTTTCCTCCAATACGACGGAATGGCGGATGCGTATTCTGTGCAGCTTGGCGTGTGGAACAAGAGTTCCAAAGCGGACGATTTAAATTGCGACGAGGTTGGGTATTGTGTGATGGCCCCACAAGATATACCGCTGGCGGAGATCGCCATTCATCCCGAATTCGATAAATTGACGCTAAAGCACAGCCTTGCCGTCCTCACACTGTCACGGACTGCGGAGCTGACTCCAAATGTGATTCCCATCTGTATGCCGCCGCTGTCGATCATGAATGAGACGGTGGTTAATCAGATCTTTGTGTTGGCCGGGTTGCCCATTGATGGTCACCTGAAGCACAAGACATTCGTGAATACGATTAGTCGACCCCAATGCAGGAATGCGAAGATTGGCGAATTAGTTACCAGCGGTACCGCCTTTTGCGGCATTCAGGATCTAGCGAAAAGGTACTATTTGGGTGCACCACTCGTCGGGTTACATGTGAAATTTGATGAGCCGCAAAATTACTATTTGGCCGGTCTGCTCCTCGACTCCCGCATAGCAACGTCGCCAAAGCGCACCGTGGCCAGCTTTCTGGATATTCGTCCCTATATGAGTTTCATTAATCGCAATGCTAAAGAACTTAGTGTAAACAACTGAGTAACGGTGAACTTATGTTAAATACCGAAACACATAAATTATCCCGTCCCATGCATTTGTAATTGCTTCGAATATCTTATTATATTGTAATATAACTTGATACTTATTAGCCTGTTGTTAATATAGCTTTATAAGCCAAACAATATCAAAAAATAAATATATGCTTATCTTAAAGGCCTTGTTTTGTAGCTTTTATCTAGTATATTTAGATCCTATTTAGAAAAACTTTCATTGCAGTGATTATCAAGGTGGCAGTTTCTTGTTTAAAATTCCCGTTTGGGTCAAAACAAGCCCGATGCAAACAATGTTTTCATTTTAATTTGGAAAAATACATAGATTCGTCAAATTAAATTCGCCAGTCATGTGTTCATACAAAGGTAAAAAAAAATAATGTTCGGGACCCGGCAGTTATTTTGAGACATTTGTTAAACCCTTGGGTCTCTCTCACTACCTCCCCAACACATTTGTGTTTTAGGCAACGGTGGGATTCTCACAGCTTTTGGCACCAAATAAAACCGGCAACAAACAGCTGCCAACAGGTCAGCCGAGTTAATTATTCAGTTAGTCAGCACACTCTGCTACAACCTGGAGTTGACTTGACTTCGTGCTCATTCAATATGTAAATTGTTTATACACTAGAATTATTAATAGCAAATGTGAGAAATATGGAGATTACACCTCAAACCTGTTATACATTTTCTTTTCAGTAAATTAAAATTTAAGTTTCTCAGAAGACAAGAGAAACAAGGCAGGCGACAGGCGACAGGCGACTAGAGACTTGTTATTGTTATTTTGGCTATGTTTGTAAAACGGAAGCCAGCGAAACAATGACTTCCGTCCATTGACAGCCTGCCGATGCTGGCCGAATTTGTTTGTTTGTTGTTAATGGCGATAAGGTCAGGCAGAATCGGGCAGCGTCTGTGTATGCGAACTATTTAACACCAATCAGAAAACCCTGCTTTAAAATTCAAAGTGTAATTTTTGTTAGCTTATTTTTAAATAAGTCAATCTGGATCATAAGCTTAAGTTTAGGAACGGTTTTCAATCTTGCAAAAAACACCCATTAGAAGCATTTTTACATAACAATTACATATATTGTTCAGGCAAGCTGATTTATTTTATTTTTTAATGATACTAGCATTCATTTAAGTATAAATATAAAAATTGAAAAAAAAAATCTTGACCTTGGACCGATTTGAAATCTAAAGTTTTTTCATAATAATTTAAAAGTGTTTTGATCCTATATCCCTGCACAAATTAATTACTACAAATATTACGGATATTGAAAGAGAAAGGGACATTTTTGAAAACAACCAAATAAATGAATGATTTTACATGCTAGAATTAACGAACTTAATCCAAGACTTAGACTATGCTCGAGAATTTTGCCTTGATTTTTATCCTACAAGCATTTATATGACCGGCTGGATATATTGACGATAGTTCTAAATGAGTCATTTTAGTTTTTAGATGCAGCTAAATAATCCGTTTGGTAAGCATATTGGTTGGGTTGATAAAGCTTCCGAGCACTCAACAACAATAAAAACGACATCAACAAAATAACAGTCGTTATCCGTAGAATAAATCATTTAAATATATGCGCGAAATTGCTTTATGAGAAGCAGAAAAATTCATCACGTTCTCTTAATTTTGTTTTCTTAAAATCACAATAAAATGTGAATTGCCAAACAATGCGATGGATGGACAGGGGTAAAAGAAACGTGCACAAATGCACGGACGGACTGATGCGAGCTGGTAATAGATAAACAGCAAGAGGCGGCTTCAAAAGTTTGAGGTCGACACGGACACAGTGGGTGGCTCCCTATTTTTTGTTGTTCTTGGTTGTTGGTTGTTTACGGCTCAAAACAAAACAAAAATCTAAAACAGCTGAGAAAGAGAGCGTGCTTGAGAGAGTGTGAACGCTCAACAGAGAGAGAGAGGGTGGAAGAGAGAGGGAGTGAGCTTGCGCTTTGAGTCTAAGGTGGCGCAAAATAAAAGCGAGCTTACAACAACAACAACTCAAACAAAAACAACAGCTGCAACATTGAACGAGGGCCACACGCGCCGTATACGCAATGTGACAGCTTTAGTGGTTATGGTCAAGCGCAGCGCTTGAGCGAGGGCACTAGCCAAAAGCGAAAGTGACGCCAAAAAGATATACGTATGTGCAACTCATACACCACACACAGACACACATACAAACATAGGCACACACGTGCACAACAACAGCAATAACAAGAACAATAGTCCAACAGTGGGTGGCAAGAGTGGCTTGCCAGAAAGCGCGCACTTCAAAAACTTTGTCCGCCAAGATGTTTCAATTTTGGCGTGCAGATAGTACACTCAAAAAAATGTAACAGCATTTCCTAAAGTTCGCGACCAGAGAACGAGTTTCTTATATTATGAAAGTTTGCTGTCTTTCCAAAATTGTCAAATTGGCAAATAAGACGATTTGCTTATTGTTAGTCTATGACAGAACTGGATCACTTTAGTGTGAATTGAAGTAGTCAAGCTATTCAATTAGGGAATAAACCGTATGATTTTGAAGATTATATGTTGGTTGATGATGAATATCACTATATTTACTTGAAGAATATACAATCATTAGTAGAATTTCCATTTCACTTTATTTAAGAACAATTCTTTTCGTAGAGTGTACTTGCCCGACTGGGTGGATAGCTCATAGTGCTCCTATCTTTCCCTCCATTTATTTATTTATTTTACTTTAAATTGTTTGGTTTTTTTTGGGGCAGGCAGCTGGTCGCCTTATACAAAAATGGAGCACAGCAGCCGGTAGACGTTGAGGTAGCTAATTTACTGTGGCATCTACAAATGTGGTTCTCATACTTCTTTAGATTTTCCACAATTCACATGCCACATTTCCTAGGTACACTTTTGTTATGGATGTGCATCAATGCGTTAAATGTTTTTATGTAATTTATTAGCAAAGCACTTAATGGCATTTTGCGACATTGTCCGCAGACACATACTTTACGCAATTCTTTCGCATTCCCTTGCTCACTCACACGCTCTCTGCGTCTCTCTCTCTCTCTCTCTCTTTCACTCTCTCCTTCGCTGTTGCTGTCTTTTTTCTTATTGAGGGGCATTCTTTTGCCCCTTTCATTTAATTCAATTACATACATAGATTTGTGGTTCTACATCATTTTTGGAGTAGCTCAGAAAGACTGGACTGAAGGCTGAACGGATACACAAAACGCACACGCACATAGATACACACTAACACGCGCGCCTACACACACACCTACTCACAGGCGAACACACCCACACACACACACACACACACACCAATAGATGTGCGCATTTATGTTAGAGCCCCTAAAAAGTCGTTGCTTGTTTCTGGCACTTAAACTTGCCTTTTCACTAGTTTTCCTTTGACTGTGTGGCAAAAAGCAGTTTTTAGTTTATTTCTTGCTGCTGGCGTTTTTCCAGCTTTTCCCGTTTAGCGCGAGCTACTCGACTTTTTCAGTGCGTTTCTGGCCAGGAATCTCAAAGTCGACTGAAACCGATTCCTGAGCACGCCTTCAAAAAGCGGCCAAAGCTTGTTTTTCGGTTCTCTCAAAAGCACGCTCTCATCAAGCTCTCTCTCACTCTCCCACGCTCTTCCCGTCTCTCTCTCTCTCTTTCACACCCCCTGTCTTATTTGGTTGTTGACACTTGTTAGAGATTTCCTTGCGATTTGCGATTTGTTGTTATTTGTTTTGGCTTTGGATCGAAAGTGCTTTTGAAACCCCATTCGTAAGACTGGCTTCCTCACCGTAGACAACTCGAAGGACTCAATAAATTGTTTGGTAACGACAACTATTTCAGATGTCGACCCGATAAGCTATTGCAGCTAGTGTCTTGTTGACAAGAAGGCATATCGAGGCATTGCTGAGGGCCCATTGCTGCCAGTCCAACACATATAAAATTATTCTTTGCCGGCAGTTTTCGAAATAAGTTTGATGAATTGGAAAAAATAGAATTTGCCACACATTGGAGTGAATTAAGAATAATAATAAATAAATATTAACAATAATAATAACAGTTAATTACCTTTCAATTTTTTCATCTAAACCATGAAAATGATCAAGAATGCCACATACTTGGAGATTGTTTTAGAATTTTCAAACATCCGACACCTAATTCATTTAATTTAGTACCATATAGCGAATGCAAATTATTGCTCGCAGTGTGAAATTTTAAATAAGCTTAAATGCATTGATTTACGCTGATAGGACACTCCCAAAAAACCAATTTGGAGCTTAACATACTTAAAAGCACTTATCGACTTACAAAAAATGAATTTGTATTTTTATGTGTTAAGAACTGGTTTTGAGAAATGGCAAAAAAGACTAGATGATACGTGAAATAAATAAAAGTGGCAAATTAACATAAGAATGGATTTGTTGATTGTTAGCTGCCAAACTGGCCATTAGATTCCCAACATAAGACTTTCAAAACAGCTTACAGAATTGGGTTAGTTAAACACCAAGAATGTCTATACATATTAATAACGCTATTTCCCATTCGATATTGCCATATTGATACTAAAAACTTTCACTGGCCCACCTTCATGTAGCCAAAATACCATTCAAATCGACCCAAGATCTGATCTAAGAATGGTTAGATGGAAATTAGTTCTATTGACAACTTAGGTTCAAACTGAATTGAATATCAGTCGGCACTGGACTAGCAACGATAACAGCCGCGAGTTCAGAAACAATCATATAAGAATCGACGCGAGTTCAAAAACTATTTTTTAAGGTATCCCATCACTATGTGCTGGCAATTGTGTGCAGCAATCCTGGTGCTGTTGGTGTGGCAAGGACATCCCAGCCAGATCCAAGCAGCTAGGACAACTAATTTAGATGTTCTGGAGTATTGGCAACCACAGACACTGAAGCAGACGCAGAAAAAATCTGGGTAAACCAAAAAAACATATTATAATTTGTTCATTTTTATAAAGAACATCGAATCGTGCTGATAAATACAGTGGTCAAAACTCTGAAGCTGACAGATTTTGTATCAACTGTATAAATTTATATAAATTTGAGTTTTTTTGATTGATGTAAAGTTTTCGATATACTTAAAAATTTAAATTTAAGGTTACTTTTATAATTAAAACAGATTTTCAAAAAATAGAATTGTAATTTTCAATGTTTCTTTCCTATTGATATTTTTGGAGCAAACATTTTCAAAATATATTACACAATATAGAAAAATTAGAGAGAACATTAATGTACCTATATAATATATGTTTGCTATCCGGATATATCTGCACGATTTAACGATTTTTATATAAAATTAAAAGTTGTATTATGTGCTAATTACTTAATTTACTTTATCTTTGTTTTGTTGTCTTAACAATAGTCAACAGATTTTGAATCCCCGTGATGAGTTTATTCAGAGTAGAATTCCAAGTGGCGGATACAACCGTCGTCGCCAGTTGGCCGGAAATGGCAAAGCAAGAGGTACAACCACCACAGAGCGACCCCTTATCCGGGTGTGGAACAGTTTCTTGCGCAGTGTGCAACCGAACTTCGGTCTTCGCAATCTGACCAATCCGCTCGTGAATCTGTTCAGCAATGGCAATGCGAACTTCATTGAAACGCTGCCTCTGCAAACAGTGCTGTTGAACAATGAACAGACGTCGGAGGAGGAGGAGCAGCAGCAGCTCCCAGAGCAATCAACTGCCAGCAAACGTAAACGTAGACGACGCAAACAACAAAAGCGTCGACCCGTCTTCGAATCAGAGGAGCAAACCGATTATCCATATAATTACTACGGTGCCCATACGTCACCGGTGTCAACGCTGTACTACTATGGCGTGCGTGGTCTACAAGATTATCAAGACTACGCGCAGCCGGCTAGTTACTATCATCCGTACTTCGTTGAGCAAAATACAGTTAACAAGGAGCAGTCGGATTCACAATCCACGGAAAATTTGGGTAAACTGAATACAAAAAAAAAGGTGGCAGTACTACGACCGCTCAGCTTGGCATTTGCATTCCCAGCAGCTGAACAGAATATAGCCAATAAGCACGTAGCCACCAGTGCAGCCACCAATGAAAATGAAGACGGAGACGACTCTTCTTTTATTGTCGGCAGCAAGCCCGAAGTCAACGTCAGCGGCACAACTAACGATGATCGTGCCACCACAATGCTCTCGGAGAGCACACGTAATGCTTTGGGCACGTACATGCGAGACGATACACAGAGTCGCCAGCGTCAGCGTCACCCCGAGCAACAAAAGGCGGGTAGTGCAAGCGATAAGGTGAAACCACGCCAACGCCAGCACCAGGAACATTTTATACTTACTGCGCGCCTGTTTAAGAATCTTTAATCTTTAATAAACATTCGTGTTTAACATATGAAAATGATTTGTATATTTTACTGATGCTGTGTGTTGTGAGTCTGAGTATGTCTGTGTGAAATGAAGTTGAGATCTGTAAAATAAAAAAGTTGATATTTTTACATATATATGGTATTTTATACAGTTAAGTCTGTCCATATTTACATTATTTTCACAAAGAGCGTTGAGGTAGATATTTGCACTTACACTAAGAAACTTTACTGATAACGTGAGAGCAACCACATGGTAATATGAATAATTCAGTGCGGGTCATACGAGCTGAGTAAGACGCGACGCGCTGCCAGCATTGGGATCGACAGGTAATGCCACATTATCCACATGCTGCACATTCTGAAAGTAGGCATGCTGCATCGCATCCTTGGCCGATATCCTCAGATTGGGATCATAGCACAGCATTGACTAAAGTGAGATTTGTCATTAGTTATTTGTAGCGATCAAAGTTCAACTGTAGTTGGGAATATTACCATTATGAGATCATGTGCTTCATGCTCGCGTATCGCTGAGGGCACATTGGATGCCTCCCATTTAGGAAACTTGGCCTTAAAGTCCGGCAACTGGGTAACACCCGGCCACTTGGATTCATCGGGTGTGCTCAATGTGCGAAAGATGCGATATAACTGATCAATTTCGCTATCGCCCGGAAACAGTGATCGTCTCATGATCTGCAAAATGCACAAAATCAACGAGGAAGTTCGGAATAAAACAAGACTCCAGAGTCTCACCATTTCAGCAAATATACAGCCAAGACTCCAGATGTCCACGCCCGTCGAATAGTACTTGGTGCCGAGCAGGATTTCTGGAGCACGATACCAAAGTGTGACCACCTCGTGTGTATATGCGCGCATGGGCACATTGAATGCACGAGCCAAGCCAAAGTCCGCCAGCTGCAAAACAGTTTTGATTAGTTAGTGGATAGGATAAAATTGAGAATTGCCAATAGTTCCTACCTTAATATTCCCTGCCGTATCAACGAGCAGATTCTGCGGCTTCAGATCCCGATGCAGTATGCGACTTGTGTGACAAAAGGTTAAAGCATCAAATATCTGATACATGTAGCTCTGCAAAATGAATTTGACAATAATTGTAATATGATACATCTATAAAATTAGTACATTACTTTAATTAATTGCTGCGTAAAGACCTCCTTCTTCTTATCCATTAGTTTCTTGAGATCCATATTGAGGAACTCGAATATCATGTACAGATTGTTGCCCGATATGACGACATCGTAGAGCTGGACAACGTTCTTGTGCCTCAGATTTTTCAATAATGATATTTCCCTAATCGCAGTCGATGGAACACCTTCGGATTCCCTGCGTAACCAGATAATAGATAACAGAATTTTAGATGATTTATGTATGTTAAATATATTGACTGATGTATCTATCTAACTGACGTTGGAGTTGCTAGCATTACGAAGCCGAATCATGTGGTGCTACGTATATATATGTGTATGGCAAATCAGCAAACGCAGCACACACAGAATCCGGGCTTCCTTGTACAGCATTTGACATTCGTCAAGGACATCAGGGATAACGATTGCAGCAGCAGCTGTAAATTGTAACGTGTGAAAAACACCGTGGATTTCTTGGATCGTTTGCTATCTTCTATCCATCGCGTCCACTTCAGTTCTGAGTGTTCGGAGACAACTTACCCTTCCAGCCGTATTTTCTTGAGTGCAACATCCTGGCCAGTTTGATTGTGGCACGCCTTGTACACAATGCCGTAGGTGCCTTCTCCGATTTTCTCGGCGCGTTGAAAATTCTCCAGCGCTGTTTGCATCGAATCAAATTATTAAATAAATTAAATGTCAATTATGATTTTATTTGGAATTCAGATCCGTTTTTTGCGGGAAAACATAAAAAAGGAGGGAAAAATGTTTATAAATTGTTAGCATCAACAGAAAACAACCCTGATTAGACGCTCTCTGCGTTTTCGCTCCATATTTTTTCGCATACACACAACTATCGATTGCAATTTGCAATGGCAGTCGATAGACCAATAATCGAATATGTTATAAATAGCCATATTAAAAGTTGACAAGTCTCTCCTATAAACAAACAAGTGCTTTAAATTGGGCCTACACACACTGGCAACATTGACGAATATTCACCAAAAACTGCTGCCAAAAATATGTAAATACCTGCCACATTCAATGTCAAAGAGAAGTGGCAACACTCCCGGCAAAAACTATTTTCTCACGTGTAAGCATCTAAACGAACATATCTGGCAACATCGCGACAAGCGTCTCTGACAGAAAATTTGCAGCTAATAGTTATAATTGAATATGATCTGTGCTAAATGTAGTTATATACATATAGATATGTTCATATGTTATATGTTTGCCAGGAAAGTGTTTGAACATAGGAAAAAATTGTTATTGTTATTGACTTATATGCTTTCTTATTTTTCTATTATTAAGTGTAGTTCTTAACACTAGCTCAGTTGCTCCATTTAATGTGAAACATTGACACCGGTATTTTGCAATCTAGATCTGATCGAAATTTCGGCATTACCTTCCACTATATTTAATAATATACTTTAATTTCGGTCTGTCTTTTTCCGAGAAGGCCCATTTGATCTGGTGTCTATAATATATATATATATATCTAAATCAATTTTAACAGAATATTTTTGAAAAGGTCATAGACGAAAGGCGAGACATAAAGACATAAAATTTTGAAAATTGTTAAATTTAATTAATCTTGTTAGTTGTCTTAACTGTCTATTTACAACAACAATAAAATTTTAGTACAGGTAGCTGCGCGAGACTGCACTTATCGCTCATTCTCAAAACACGAGGCTCACGATATTCTTGGAAAGAACAAAAGGGAAACAAATATCTCCAGTGAGAGCTAGCGAGTCTCTCTGGTGGTGCCTCCTTCTGTTTTTATTGCTTTGCGCAATGTCTTTGCAAAAGAGACAAAATAAAACAAATGTTATCATCTCTTCGCAATCGGGTGATAGACACAGCATAGCATTGCTACCAACAGAATAATGTGATTTCAAAACTTAAGAGCGAAACGTTAGCTCTTTAGCGGCTACGCCCACTGGAGCTTGAAATTCGCAAATCGATCAAATTTGTGTTTTAAAATTTTGTTAGCATCTCGTTGGCGACGTCCTTCAAAAATCGTACGAAACATTGGCATTTTTTAATTTTTTATTTTTAACATTTATTATTATTATTATTTCTTCTAATACTTGTGTAATCACTTAGTTAAGAGCTCAGGCGCTGTGCGTCCTTTCCAACTTATTTATTTATATAGGTGGCTAATAATAATAATAATAATAATAATAATTACGGCTACTTAGAGCTCTATATATATGCAACTAATTGATTAATTATGACATATACAATTACACAATTTCTGGGTTAGCTCAATATTTACTCAACTAAGCAGGTCAATGGTTGAATAATTGGTTTCAAGACAGATTAAAAATCAGTTTCAATACCTTACATAGGCAATTTATGATAAGCAATATACATAAATATATATATACATAAATATAAATTTAACTGTTATCGGTTTGAACTGCAACTATTTTTTTTTTGTTCTGCACAACGCAACTTAAACCCAACCAGTTCGGAACAGTTGTCAACAGTAATCTTTTAAACTTTACCGCGATCTGATTATGTTATGGGTTACATTTGGTACATTTGATTAAAGTTAGGGAATGCAGATATCTAAGGTTAAGGTTAAGGTAAAGAAGTGAGTAGCTGCAATTTAGGAGCTAGCAGTAAAAATTAAATAAAAGTATTCATTCAAAAGGTTTTGGGCCACCTAATGACCAAAGTTGTGCGCCACAGTCGAAAGCGTAAAATTGGACTGAAAATACATTTCCCGCAGTGACGACAATGAGCATCCCTTCCGGTCAAGCCCGCAACCTCCTCAACTACCATAGCCCTCAACCTATTTCCCGCCGCTAAAGTTGCGTGTGATTTATGCATTTGGGTCCTGGACTCCTTTACGTAAGTAAACTTGGGGCGTACAATTTATTAACGGTGCACTAGCTAAGGAAATGTAGATACTGCTACAACAATAGCAACAACAATCCACTTGAGGGAAAACTTTGCAATTTTCATTCGTTCGCTTTTGGCATTTTGGGCATTTCATTTTTAATTCATTTTCCTTTTTTACGTTATGCATTAATCTCCTCGCTCCATCATTGAATCTTGAATTTTCAGTTGTTGTCCAATTTGTTCGCAACACATTTCTTTAGACTAAAAAAAAAAAAAAAATTAAGTCTGGCGTTTAATGTTTTTTTTTTTTTGTTAGTAATTTAATTGATTTTACTTTGAATTGAATGAATATTGAATGTGTATTAAGTGAGTTTTTGCCATCGAAAAGTGATTGTGATATGGGCAGATGCATCCATTTGTTTTCAACATATTCAAATGTTGATCATTTGGCGCCTTTTATGCTATTGAGCTGGTTTTTGCCTTTCCGTATATATTCGCCACATATTATTTTTATTTTTATTATTATTCATTTTCATTTATATTTTAAAGTTAGACAGAATGCTTAAGCGTATGTGTATGCGTGTGTGTGTATGTGTGTGTGTGTGTGAGCATTGGATCCAGATTTATAAAATGCCACCGTTGGCTTCACACACGATTGCCCATACACACACACACACACAATTGTACGTGAATGATGGAATGGAAGCCGTTGTTGAGCGCAATTCAATTGGAATTAAATTCAGGCGGCAGCATTTGCTACCAGGTCTCGTTGGCTGCAGTTCTTGTTGTTGCTCCCATTTCTGGCTTAGCTGTTCACACAAGTATCTCTCTGTGTGTGTGGGTCTGTGTGTGTGTGTGTGTGTGTGCCTAGGTGTTGTGCAACCAGTTTGCACACTCTGAAAAAAATGATGCAATATTGCAAACTTATTCATTTTAAATGTAAAATGTCAACTCGAGCATTTGTTTAACAAGTTTTAATACAAATTTTATTTTTTTTGCCTTGAAAAATAATTGAACATTTTTTCAAGAAAGAAAAATTGTTTTTAACTTATACACACACTGCTTTATATTTCAAAATTTTAGAATTGCAAAAAAACTATTGCAAAATAATATTGCTTCAAGGATTTTGAAAATGTTTAATATAAGCACAAAATTATCATTTCATTCTCTGAGTGTATATGCATATATATATATATATATATATATATATATATATTTCTAAATCTGTGTGAACTTTTGTAAGAGTTTTGCTTTTGTTGTTAGCTTGCAAGTTGCATTTTTGCTGCTATTGATGACAATGGTCAGATTTACACAGCAATGCGGGTTGTTGTTGTCCTCGTGCAGTTGTTGCATGTGTGTGTGTGTGCATCAATATCCTGTGGCATTGTTTTATATAGCACACGCGCCGCCGCCTGCTCGTTAGCGGTAATTACCAGCACAAGCTCCTGCCGCAAATCCTGTTGACCTTGTTTTATTTTGTTGCAAGCTTTGACATTTGCTTAACCTTTACGTTATTATTTTTTAGGTCTGACTAACTTTATTTAAAGCATCTCTAGATTCGCAGCTCTGTTTAGAAACAATTACAAATATTTGTGAATCAATAAGAATAAATTAATTCGGTTCATGGTCAATTAGGCTATAGGGATACCAGGCTTGTAAGCAACGCGCTAATTAAAGTAATAATAAAACAATTAATTATTTATTGCTATTGTAGAGAGGCAATTCAATTCAATTAATTAATTGCCATAACATAAAACATTCAATGGGATATATTATACATTACATCTATAATTATTTTTTAAAAACAAATCTGGTGGAATTTCTATCAAATAAACTTGTTATTGTATCTGACTTGAAAATACTTCGCTCCTCTAAAATCGCCTTTGATCATTTTAGTTTAAGTTTAATTCATTACGTAAATCTGCCGAAATTAAAAATATATTAAAAGAGGGACTTCTAGTTTTATAACTGATCCACTCAGATATAAACATTCTTGATCAGAATTATTGATACTGTTGACAAAGTTAGACAAAGAAGAACGTTTATTCAATGTATTCTTATACATAGTAGTGATAGTTGGCGATCGAATGAGAGTATCGATATCCCTGTTATTAACATAAGTAATCGGAATGTTGTGTTGATCTTTAACATATTTTTAACAGGTACATATGCAACCAGATGGACGTGAGGAAGAAGTCTTTATTTTGTGTGGTTGATTATTGTTTATTGAGAGTGTATTTCCCCCAAACCCTTAAGTTCCATAAAATGTGTTTTATTGGCAGCCCGATTCAACTTTCCATTTGCACTGCGTTTTAGATCGTCAACAATGATTGCTCCGCCATTTAATTGCTTATGTTTTTCAGGGCAGTGTTGTTTCACATAGTCCACAACATCATCAGCTTCTAATTTAGCACCTGGTCTTTTAACGACGGCTGCAACTGCTTCGTCTCCTCGAATCTCATTCCATATACCAAATACACAAACTTCAGATACTTGCGGCATTTGGGAAATAACTGTCTCAATCTCATTGGGATAGTATTGCATGCGTTGGAACTTAAGTAATTCCTTTTTGCGATCGACTATAAATAGAAAGCCATCTTCATCCACATAGCCCAAGTCTCCAGTATGAAACCATTGTTCAGAGTCTTGAATGTGGCGCGACTCTTCTGGGTTGCCATAGTATCCTGCCCAGAGCTGTCCGTTGTTGAGGCACACTTCCCCCCCTTCATTTGGACCCATGGTTTTGTTCTGATCGTTCAGTATTTTAAGCTGGAATCCATTCGTTAAGCGGCCAGCTGAGTTTGGCTTCTCGTTAAAATGCCAGTTTACTGTTACAAAGGTACCTACTTCCGTGAGTCCATAGCCAAAGTGCAGGATATTTCTCTGTAGACGCTCCACGAAACGATGTTGTGCATCCAAGGAGCAACGTCCTCCGGCATAAAAAACATACCGCAAACTATCCAAGTTTGCCCGCTCAAATTGCGGAGAGCAAACGGTTAATGCCACATAAGCGGATCCTAGAAGCAACCATGTGATTTTGTATTCCTCAATGAGATGCAGCACTTCCTCCGGCTCGAGCGGCTCATCAGCTATTATGCGATTCGTGCTGAACACTGCGGTTGTTATAGTTGCTGCCAAACCTGTAATCCAGTCCAAACTACTAGATGCGAACTGTACATCCGAGTTTGTTAACATTCTGTGGGGGAATAGTACAAACGGGATTGAAAATGAATTATATAATTTTTCTAAGTGTACTTACAAGCTGGCATTTAAAATCTTGCGACTATTGGAAAGTGTTACTGCCTTGGGGAATCCAGTGGTTCCCGAAGAGCAAAGAATGGCCAATGTTTGGTTGTTGCCCTGGAGCAAGCGAGCAGGCTTAAAATTATCCTTCACAGGATTCTGCAGGATGTCTTCGATACGAACACTGTCCACTGGATGCTTGCGCATTGTAATAATCTTAAGGTCCAGCTTCATTGTGGCTCCTTTCACCGTTTCGTATTCATCGCCATCGCAGAAAATAATTCGTGGCTTAGTTATATCGAAGAGTTTCTCGATTGTTGGCTGGCTGTGCAGCGTGCTAACCGCATGGAAAGCGATTCCGTTGAAAAAACAGGCGTAAGCCACTGCGGATATATGAGTTGTATTCCTGGCTACGATCCCAACAATATCCGATTGAAGTAGTCCCATGTTTCGCATATAGCTGGCTATTCGCACAGCATTCGAGAGTATCTCCTTACGGGTTAACACGGTTTTTTCCGTTGCCGACATCTGATATCAAACAATTACATAATAATACTTTCTTGCGAAATCTTTGTTTAATTTCTTACCTGCGCAATTTGATTGGGATAACGTTGCATCTCATGGTAGATTATTTCACCTATAGACAGATCGGGTGGAAAGTGATCCTTCTCTTCCTCGTTACACCAAACCTTGCTCACTGTGTCGAAGCTAATCTCCGGTTTGAATGGCATGTTGAATGCTACTTGTTGATATTATTATTGTCAGAGTATTGCCAATTGCCCCGTCTTTTTATAGAATAGCCAGCTGCTAGCGGAACAAATTTTTAATCAGCCCTTTGATAAGCAAATCCCACACTTCCCTCACTTCTCTATCTACATATACAAAACTATAAAGATATTTTTGGGTTACCTCTATTAAAATGGGTAAAACGGGAGTAATGAGGTGTGTTAAAATTTGCAACAGTCAGAACCAACTATCACAGAATAGAGAATGTTAAAGTTCATATTTTTAATATTAAAATCGTCATGAAAATTAGACCTTATTTTAATCTTAGAAAAGTGTACCCTTAAGTCAGGAAGTACAATAATCATCTGTATAAATTGAATCATGTGTGTAGACTCTAAACTGTAGAGTATTTCAAAGTGAGTATTTGTAATATTTGCAAATTTTTGCAATGATAAAGCAACTAATTACATAAAGAAGTAGTTTGATAAGAGTAATATTTATTATTACTGTACATACTATTTGTAGATGTGTTGCTTAATTGCTGAACTGTATATCGGATGTTGAACATAGACATTTGCCCTTACCAACATTGGATAATAACAATAATAAAACTTTGGGGAAATCTTTAAAAATCTGTATCTGTCATAAGTAGCTAAGAAGTATTTAAAGTAATAATTGGAGTAGTTGTATGATTGATGTTTTACAAACTTGCTTGAAATTACTATAATTTAAGATTGAATAAACAATAATTAGGTGAAAAGCACAACTTGATGTAAATGGCATTTTTAGCATTGTGTTAAATCTTTTACGATTATTTTGCTGGGCAGGCTAAATAGTTTACGCATCGTGAAATCAAGATAACGATTCTTCGATTTTCAGCAATTTGGCTATGAAAACTAAAACATAATCCATGTGCCGTGTGCAAATATTATCTTGATTGCTTTTGATTTGGCTCATTCCCCATACTATCTGAGAACAGCTCGGCTCGGCAAACAATTTATATCTCTTTGAATTTAACTTGGCACGCATCAATGTTTATAAGGCAAACCACACACACACACACACACACATAGATACAATGTTGCTGTTCAAACATATTATGTGCGTGTGTTTTGGGTAAGTTTAAAAGTTGTTCATGCCTGGCATTTGGGATTTGTTGCAATATTCTCGAGCCTTGTTTTGTATGCGCCACGTTGCGTATTCGCGGCGTACCCACAAGCAACCATCTTCTCCATCTGAAGGCATCTGCTAGACACATGTGAAAGAAGTACACAGAGGAAAAAGGCGAACCATTGTGAAATTATATGTCTCAATAACGAATTGCTTCGTTCCAATGTGAAACAGAACTAAAATGACTAAAAAAAAGGGATTCATTTTTAATTTTATTTTAAACCTTCAAGAGAAAACAAACTTAACTTATTGGACATTTTTTCGATCAGTGTATGCGCTTGTACTATTTGTGTTTAGAGCGTAATGGGTGTCGAGCAACGTCTTCCGCACATTCTCGTAAATAAGTTTGCAAAAAAAAGGAAGCCAACGATTGAAAAGGGCAAAATAGGCGACAGGACTCGACGTTTTCGCTGCTTACCGAAAGGATTGCTGGCGTTGCTGTTGTTGTTGTGCTTGTTGTTGCCACGATAAATGGCACAAGTTCACAGTAAGTGTGAAAAATCTATAAAAAGTTATAAAAGTGTCATTAGCGCACAACAATGGGCAGACAGCTATTCCACAAGCATATTCCATATTTATGTATGCTTTTGCGCTGTAAAATCTCTCTGCCTCAATGTCTCTGGGATTGTCTGGAAAATACATTGTTGCGTTACAATTTTAACCAACTTTGTGCACACATTTTACTTATCACTTTACAATTCGAATGACACTACCCACAACCCTCAATTAAGTTTGTCAGCAATGTTTTTTTTTCTTTCTTTTTAGCCTCCTACGGTTTCAGTTAATTAAAACGTTTTTCGTGTACGTTTACAGTGGTGATTAGCAACATTCGTTCTGTGTACAGCTTCCATTTCTTGCTTCCGTATGTGAACGGTAATAGAAAAAGATAAGATTGGAGTTATATTTGTCAAATAAAGTCTTGTCTACAAATTTAGTTGTTGATTAGCAAACTATGCAGCTTAAGAGATTTCATAAATCACAGCATTCGATTAACACTTTAAATTTCAACTAATTTTAGCTTTCTTATAAAGAAAATATGAAATTGGGAAGAAGCTTGCAACTAAAAGTCCATTTACCATACCACCTAAGTAAAAATAATGATTTATTAAAAAAAAATGCATTGAATTTAATGTGAAGCATAAAATTAGCATTGAAATTTTGCCTCCAATTTTAAGTGACGAATTTTGCCTTGGGCATCAAATGCTGCATTGAATATAATGGCTTAAGAATTCTTTTCTTGTGGCTATGGTTTGGCTGGCTAGTTCGACTTTGACAAACGTCAGTGAAGTGGATTATGTAATTTATTTTATTCAAGCTATAGACCGGCCACTGTCATTTGGACACAGAATCAAAGCTTGTCCGCACCGACTTAGAGCCGCAGGCACGCTAAACTTTTTGCCAAAGTAACGCAAAAGTTGACTGCGAAGGCGCTGACTTTAATTAAAGCCCTCGGCGATGGGGCAACGAATGAAAGCAACAGGTGATTTGTGGCAACTTGCGGACACAGAAAACAAGCCGGCAAGAAATTCCAAATGGATTTAACGATGGTTTAAAAATCGATCTATATATATGTATATATATGTATATATATATATTTGATTTATTCTTGAACAGACACATAAATATAATTCAAAAGTTTATTTCCAATTTTAGCCAGATAAAATGAGATTAGATTTGTATTATGCAATTGGGAGCATTTATTCGGTTAGTGTTGTTGTGTTTCATTCTGTTCGGTTTCAAATGCCAACACGTTCCCTGGAAAACAACGCTTTCCAATGGCGGTTGCTGTTGGTCCAGAGCCTGTTGGCTTTGTCAGTTGGCTAGCAGCAGCCGACGGCCAAGCAGCGATTGCTACTGCGCATGAACCATTGTTAAATGAATGTCTAGTGCATTTAGACGCCTTTTCTCACCTGTCACGTCTGGCACGTCATCTTTCTTCAACAAATTTTCATCAATATTCAATTTAGCTTTGTTACCTGCAGCTGAATGAATCAATTGAATTGCAATCCTATTAAAATTTCGATTAAAAAGGCTCTCTTAGAAATCCAGTCCAAGAAGAAGTAGTAAAAATATTGAGTGCCACAGAAAAACTGCCAGATGGCAACAAACTTTTGAAATGCCGTCGCCTTTTGCATAATGTGGTCAACATGTCGTATACGCAATCGACTGACTATTGGTATAGAGGTGTGTGTGTGTGTGTGTGTTTGTGTGGGCTTGGCACATTTCTGTTTGAGTTTGCCATTAGCAGGACATTGCCAAAAACTAAACTATAGCACAGGCAAAGAAAATTGCTGTTCGAAGTTTTGCATAATACCGGGCTACAATCAAAATAGTTTATTTTTTTCTGAAAAATTTCAATATACAGTGGCTCACAGCTCAATGCGAACAGTGTCAAGTAAATAATGTAATTGCCTGCCATAAGCTAATTATACATTATTTTTCAAAAATTCCAAAGACCTATGGTAGGTACATACATTAGCAACAGTTACATTATGGACACCTGTGTGCCAGAAAACCCGGTTTTTTTTATAAAACTCCATATATAATATTTTCTGGATTTCGCAATTGACGCTTAAAGCAATAATAGGAATAGACGTAAATTAAATATGATGAGAATAGCTTTTATTATACATTAAATAAGTATTCACTTAAAAACTTAAATTCTTGGTTTAAATAAATTTATTATAATTTTATGATATTTAGATTGATTTAATAAATAAGGTAATAAATATGAATTAAAGTTTTCGATATAAGGAATATCTAAACATGTTTTAAGAATGCAACCTTTTCAAATGGATAGCAAAAGCGAAATTGAGATATCATTTGCTGGTCCTCCGTTTTTGCCGATTTAATAATATTTTTTCTCCAAGTGCAGTTAGCACCAATAGAATTCGTGCTCAGGAAACGCAGCTGTCAGCCCTCAAGCCCGGCAACATTACATCACATTTTATTCGATTTTAATTTATTTTTTTTTTGTGTTGTTCTTTGAATTTTGATTATTCTTTGTGTAAATTGTCCCACCAGCTTATTGTCAAGTTTTATGCTTGACATTTTATTTCATTTTTTTCTTTTCATTGTTGTGCTTTGACTTTTGGCAGTGCTTTGTTTTATCTTTTAGCCCGCAGGTTGTTGTTTCTATATGGTGATAACAAAGGTACAATAGTATACCTGTTTTATCTAATGTTCGTCCATATGAGCGCAAATTTTTTGGATCCCCTTTAGCTAGAGCTACTTGTCTTTGCCTGCCTCAGATAATTTAGGTTTGAACGCTAGGAAATCGATAAAATCGATAATTGCAAATCCTCCACAATCTTAAAATTATCAAATTTATTTGGCATGTTATTGGCATTATTCTTCAAACATCGGCCAAGCCCACCTCCGCCCCCAAAATCGCCAAAAGCAATATTTCTGAGAGGGTAAATCGATAAAACCGCATCGCCGCGTCTGAATTCTTTTATATTTCACGTTCACCAAGACATCTAAGTCAAACCAACCGTATCAACAGAATACATAAAGGTATCTTAGTTTATTTATACCAACATATTCGTATTCGAACTTTCTCTTCAAATTGCTACTAATTTTTAAGGTTCGAAAATTGTTGTATAACATAAATCACTTGGTATATATACATATGTATGTCGAAAGAACTGGTTAGGTTCCATAGAATTGAGGTATTGAACACCCTTTAATTGACATAAAATAGATAAGCTAAACCAAAAGTTGTTTGGAGAACAAAAATTTTTATCACAAGCGTTAAGGTGAGGTTAGATTTTAACGGTTGCCGACCAAGGTCGGCACACTTAGGTCAGTTTTGGCCCGTTGTGATACCGTAGATCTCACAGAAAGACTGATAAGATAGGGACATTAATAGTAGAAGACTAAGAAGAAGAGGTCTAAACTACCAAACAACACCAAACAACCATGACTACAGCGGAACTGATTTTTCATATAAGCGATATGAATGAGTTTTGTACACGGAATGATGCAAAGACTCAACGCTTACGACCATCAAGCCGGCTCACAAGCGTTAACGGCATGGCACAAAGTGTTGACTGACGAGACGGCTTATTAGATGTCAATTAACTTGTTGTGTTCTTTGACTAGTCGTCATATATTTTGCAGTGGTTGTCATTATTTTTTATTATAATTTAAAACTGTTGTTCATCTCGTCTGTGTGTAATATGCACTCAGTTTCGCAAATGCACAAACGCAATAGAGGCGCACGTCATGCTCCTCCTCTGTGATCTCCTCCAACCCGCCCTTTGATGCCATTGTCATGGCAACTGGGCATAGGAGTGGAACTGAAAATGGAACCTGAAACTGAAACTGTGCCTGCCTGCCAATGTGGTTGCCATAATGCGCGTAATTACTTTGTTAATGCTCAGCGTATTAAGCCAGCCTATTCAATTATAAGTCAAGCAGCATGCACATAGACACAAATTGTGAGTAAAGCCAACGAGTTGCTGTACAAATCAAATTCTTCGAGCACTACTTTGACTTTAAGTATTTAAAGAGCCAAGAACATTTGAGTTTATATATATATATATATATATATATTTCTAAAGCCTTAACAGTCTTTCACTAATGTTGGTATCTTAACTCTGTAAAAATAAAATTTTAAAATTAGAGAAAAGTGCAGGTATTTTAGCAACACATTTTATGAATCAATAAAAAGGTTGAAATAAAGATTGAAATATTGAAATATTATTTGGTGAATGAATAAATTTGGAGAAGTTTCCTAGTAATCTTCCTTTTAATTTTGGTAACTGTAACTCTTAAATAGCAGACGATTTTTTTAACGATGTCTAAGGGGTCGAGTTCGGGGGGGCTTGAAAATGTATACTCCGATCTTTGCCAGCAAGTTACCTTCCAATTTTGGTGACTCTGTCTTTAAAAATGTGGGAGATATGCATATTTATCGACTTACACTTGCCGAAATATCGGCTTTGGCGATTATATCGGTTCAAAAAAGCCCATCCAGTAATATACTTACCTTAGGCTCTAACTCAAAAACTGCAGAAGATATGAAGCTTAGGGGCGGGAAGCTTGTGGGCGGCGGAGATTGGCCTGGCATATGTCGATATCTGAAGGACATCGCCAATAACCTACCAAACAAGTTTGGTAAGTGCAGCATTACAATTTTGGGACATAAGTGGCTTTATCGATTTAAGAACTTGATTATCTAATTTTCTAAGAATTCTTAATAATTAATTTTATTTTTGTAGTCGCTTGTGCGATACATCGGTTTATGTTCACCTATTACATAGTACACAATTTGCTATTTGACTTAACTCACAAGTAAAGCCGTTAAAAAATGTACCCTGACGACATAAAACGCTCCAATAAGTTTAGTTAAATATTTACACAAGGACCCCCGTCGTGACTGAAAGGACATGGCTATTACTTTGGGTTGCCTTTATCGATAATTAAATTATTGACGAAGTCACAGCTTGGCCAAGAAGCACAATTAAGGTCAACAACAACAATGAGTAAAAAGAGCAGGTCCAACAGGTGTTGACTTTTTCAACAAATTTTGCCACTTCACTTTTGGCTTTCTTTATGGTTTAAATGATTTAATGGCAGTTACGTAAATTGCTTGCTGCTTTTTGCTTTGAATCTGCTACTTCTTGGTACTTGGCCCTCAGCAGGCTGCTTTTGTTTGTAATTGGGTCACCAGCTGCAAATCCGCTACTTTCTAATTTGACTCCGGCGGAGTTGTAGTCGAAACTTGATGTACAAGGATGTTCTGCAACAAATCTACAAAACAAATATACAAATCTTAGTCAAAGTTCAAATACAAGGAACAAAAATCGGGAATTTACAATCCGTTTACGGATTACTTGATACTTTTCAGTGTAGCTGCGACTAGGACAACATAAAATGCAACTTTTGTTTATTTTAGTTGGATGTAATTGCATTTGGCCAGCTGTAATTCAATTCAGCCTTTTGCTCGCCTTGTGTCCTTTGACTGTATTTCATTAGCAGCTTATTCAGTTAAATGCTGCAGCAAATTGACAGCAAAAGATAGAGCAGACCACACTGTACACACAACCACCACCACCACCACCTCACTGCACCACAAACATACAGCTCGAAACAGTGCTTGTAATTTAAGAGCTTTCCTTTTCTTTTGGTTATCTTCTTTTGGCCAACCGCATGCAATTTACCAGCAAAACCAAAGACAAAGTTTCTTTCAGTTTGCACCAACTATACTATGACTGTGTGTGTGACTGTGTGTGTGTGTGTGTGTGTATGTGTTTAGTTGCCTGGTAAATGTGTAGAGGAGAAGAGTCCCAAGGAAGAAGCCTCTTGACGTCAGGAGAGATTGATTTTTTATTGCGCACCCCAACATTCCAAGTGGCATGAAGTCTTTGACGCAAGTCCCATTATGTTGCGTGTGGCAATGGCAACTTTTAATGGACAATTTTTTATGCCGTCCTACCTCCTGTCTAAACCTACACAGTCGTCTTTTTAATTCGTCGGATTTGTGAGGCAATTTGGTTTGTTTGCGTAGGCGCTGCTTGGCGTGGAATTTGATTGTATCCCATTTTTCTTGCCTTAAATATATATATATATATACATAAATATGTTGTTGTACATATATTCAAACTGTAAATGAGTGTTAAGGCAGTCACCTTAAAGCCCAAAGAGCGGCTGAATCACTAAGAGCACAGCCACAGCCGATAAATGCCTAAGTGAACAAGCCAAGAGCCCTTGGACTGCTCTCTCATCCAATTGGGGTCCTAACTAATTTCTCAAAGGATTTGGGGCGACGCGATGTTGTCTTTGTTTGGGGCGTTAACATGTTAAGAATTTCAGTTTCGATTACACCCCGAGTCGAGAGTTTGGGTGTCATCATTGTGCCTCGTTTAGGGATGGGTGCGTGTCGTGACTTAACACGATCTGCGTGCTAAGCAGAAATACCTTTACTAATTTAAAACGTATTGTTTAATATCCAACAACAATGTGAATCAGAGAATAATAATAAATAAATGAAAAATTCGAATTCGAGTTACTTTTCTCATTGTATTGGTCAAATTGAGAACTTTCCATGTTTATTGTGCTGTTTGTTTCCTATTGTAAATGTGGTTCATCGCTAGTCTGGTTTCCTTGTTAGTGGACTATTGGTTCTGGGTCATTGAGTGCTGCTGCACATTATCAGGGATTTGTTGTCGCCACTTGGCTGGTCATTGGTCCATGTTGCTGCTTACAGCTGTAAGCCCTCAACTGATTGCCAAGTATTGATTGGCGGCACACAATGCGGCGTATGAGTAATGTGCGCATAGAGCCAAGCGATTCTTAGTGTTTGGTTATTTTTTTTTGTACGGTGTGGAGGGGGGAGGAAGGGGGGGGGGGCTTAAAAGTAAATCACGCTGCACTCGTTGGGTGTCGTGAAACAGCAGAACTGAATAAAACTGATAAATAATGTAATGATCATTAATAAACATTTGCGGCAGACAACTGCTGCTGTCAAAGTCACTGACCACTTGAATATATATATATATATGTACATATGTATTTATGCAACCGAATCCTTTCACAGTATTAAATTTGTATTCTGTTTCGATTTTTCCGAGGTGAGTGCTTGAGTGTTTCTTGTTGGTTGGTCGTCGTTTGCCACAAATCTGATTTGTGACTGCCACATTGTATATTGTATCATCCAATTTAGTTAAATACGGGGCCAGCTACGATGAGGCCATTTTTGAAAGAGTTTGCTGAATCTGGTTTCGCTGCCAAATGAAATTATTTAAAGGTTTCTCTCTTACCTGTTGCCGTTTTTGTGGGTTGCGTTAAGCAAACAACAATCGAGTAGCATCTGTGGCTGCTGGGCCACAGTGAGAAATGTGAGGCACCAAGATTGTGTTTGAGCGAGTAACGATTGATATTGGAACGATCTTGAACGCGACACCCGAAATGGTGCAATTTAATTAAAATGTGTTTCCAGATTTCATTGACAACACTTTACATTTCATTTTAGAGCATAAATAGCAGAGTAAAATAAGATTAAACTATACTTTTAACAAGAACTTATTGAATTATTTTGAAGATCTTTGAATCCTACTTCGTACCACAAAAATCATACGCGAAATAAGGTGAAAACCATCGATTTTGGTAATTTCAATCATAGTGGATTATTTTTGCTTTTCACTGTGCAGACGTTGTCGCTATTCATGGCTGGGTTCCATTATGAATTCAGTTGCCAAATATCGCATATATAATTGAATCTAAAGTACTTCATTTGGAGCATAAACACGTTTTGAACCCCACTCATTTTGTGGGGCAGATATTGTTATTAATAAACCACAAGAAAGTTATGCGAGCTTGGGCGACGCCACAAAAGCCACGTGTAAACACCAGCAGCAGCAGCCACAAATAACAATTCAATTTGAGCTCAATACAAATACACTCAAACACACTCACATGAATAATACATTGCTTGTGGCAAGCTGCAGGTAAGAAATTATTGACAGACGTCAAAAGGAGCAACATGGAGATGTGCGCATATGCGTATAAGTGTGTGTGTTAATGTGTGTGAGAGTGTGTGTGTGTGTGCCGCACAACAATCAAACAAAATGAAAAGGCATTTGACTTTTTGGTTAGGCTTATTTCGATTTATGGGCATTTTTGCTTATCGAATTTTTGTGTGCGCAAATATGTTCCTGCTGATACGGTCCCCCGTCTCTGCACGAGTGAGATAGCATGATCGAGACACAATGGCATACAGCGAGAACGACTGAGACGGAGACAGGGAGAGAGAGAGAGAGAGAGAGAGAGAGAGAGAGTGTAAATGGTTGTGTAACTGAGATTCAGTTTTGTTGCCGATTCCTGACTTTAGTTCTGTTCTTGTGAGCCTTCCCCACTTGTCTGTCACATATTCAATTTATTTAATAGAATTCCGTTATTTGTTACGTGTGGCAAATGTGATATAAATTATTGGCCACGCTCTTATTGTGTGGGTGTATGTGTGCCTGTGTATATGTATTTGAGCAGCTCTGTTACGTGTATTTATATTTGCGGACTAGCAAATTGGTTGCATAAATCCACATAATAAATAAAAATGCTATTCGCTTTTACTGACCAATCAAATGGAAGTGTGCTCAAAATTTAATTAACAAGCTCAAATATACGTACATATATGAATAAAATTCATATAATATTCGCAGCTATAAAAAATATGTTTAGCTTTTAGCCATAAGTAAGCTTTATGAATAACCCTAAACCCAAATGTGTAAAATTGTTATAAGGACTATAAACTATACGCAAATCAAGTTTATTTATCGATAACTGCTTTTGCCTAGGAAAAACTGATTCTAATCGACTTCCTATAACAATAATACACAAATTTTTTAAAATAATGCCACCCATATCATTTGGATAACTGGGATATAGCTTGGCATAACATCGATCGACTGTACAAATATTTGTAAAAGTTGTGTCTCAAAAAGATCATACATTTCATGATATGTGGCAGCTATGAGGGCATCAGCTCTCTCATCTGGATTAACTGTTGGATTGTCGTTGAGTGTATTTAAATGGCAATAATAGCTGATGCCATTGGGACTTTTAGTTTCCTTAGAAACTTCCCGAAAAGTTGTATCCGTGAAGCTTAACACGAATTAATTGCCTTAGGGCTCACAGCTGTGCCTTTGTTTTAAGCAACAAGTTGCAACATTCCCAAACTACACACACACACACACACACACACACACACACACACACACACACTCACACGCACACACACACACACTTATAAGATTAGACAAAACACCCACAGCAGTCTCCCCATAGACCTTCAACTAATTAGCATAATAATATGTTAATTATAATTATAAATGAATTAGACAACTTAAGTGTAGGCCCAAAAAACACGATTTGCCCATTAGCTAGAGGGCGTGACAAGTGCTCAAAACTTTCTGCTATTTTAAATAATCTGATTATTAGTAAATAGGCAGCAAATAGTGTGTGCGTGTGTGTGATTATCCAATTTATATATATATGTATATATGTATGTATGCTGCACATGTCGCTTTTGATTTGTATGAATGCTGCGTATGTCGCTTTTGATTTCACTTGAACCCCCAGCTCGTTCTGCGGAACTGTAAAGTTAGGGTTGTGTGTTAGGGGTTGCCCCAAAAACCAGAGCCGAAAACCGAAAACGAAACTTAATTTTGGATGCTGGATATTTGCATATTTTATTAACCCAAACAGCCGGCACAGCCGGCCGCGACGATCCCCCTTCGAGCCAACAAACAGCATAACCCAATCATAAAAGTTGGCCTCCCACCATCCCCCAACCCCCCTCAAGGACAAGGAAAGAGAGACCGTCCCTAATTTAATGCATAAACACAAATTCTCAACGCTAGACAAAGTTGTAGGGACGCACAAATTATTGAGGCAAAGGGTTAAAAACTTGACTGTGGTGAAATGTGCGCTGGATTTGAACCGATGTAAAATACACACACCCATATGCATATATATGTATATATAGATATATATGTATTTATATATATATAAATTAAATCTTAAATGTTGAGCGGCAGATTTGTAATTTCTGAGATTTGAGATTTAATTTTTGTGAAATCAGCGTTTTTTGGCATTATTTGTGCTCAAGTCCCTTTAAACTGTTTATAGAGTCAATTAAGCGATTTATTCGATAAATAAAGTTATTGAAAGGAAAATTGTGTCAATTAACTAATTTCAGTTGATTTAAGTTTTAAAGCTTAAATTTCTGTGCTTGCTCGTACACAATGCCAATTGTGCAAACGAATACAATTTCACAATCACTCAGACATTTCGGAGCAGATAAGCCCGAATATTCTGGCAGACACGTATCCATTTCAGTTTCAGTTTCAGTTTCACTTTGAGTTTCAGTTTCAGTTTGAGTTTGAGTCTGCAGTGCATACCCCGTATGCCTGTGCCAAATATATGCGGGAGCTGCATTCAGTGAGTGGACATTATCTGGCCCAGAGGTGTACCAAGAAACTTTTGGCTTTATCTTAATGCTTGACTGGAGCTTGTTACTGTGTGTCTGACCTAAAAAGTTGGCAAGCAAACGCAAAGCAGCATTTTGCACCCCAGACTCAAATGTTAATATTTTCTACACATGAGCATTGAGTTCAACTCGTACACAGGGGAAAGCAAATTTCGCTTTAGCATAGCTAATATTTTTTTTATTTTTAAAATTTTGTGAATTAGAATGGGAAATCTTAGATTAAGTCAAGATCTAAAATCTCGAATCTAAAATGTGTTACTAAATAGAAAATCCACAAGAAAATCCAATAGGAATACATTTTTGCCTTGCAATCCTGAACAAACTCAGAAATACTCGCCTGAAAATTAAAATGTTTTTCTTATTTTTCTTAAATTTGGAAACGCTTACCCTAGATTTTCTCTTGGAATATTCTATAACAAAGAAAAAACATTTTAAAAAGAAAAAATGACAGCTCAGTTGGAAGTCACTCTACATGGACTCTATTACATAGACATATTTTTCTAAATTTTAGGAAAATCCACAATAAAATGTAGAAATGCAAACCTTGGTTCTTAGAAAGACACAACCTTCAAATTTATAAGTTTTCTTTGTGAATAATATGATGAGAAAAGTATGGCGCATTTCTAAAACTCAGAGCCAAATTTTAATGACGGCCGAACCCATGTTTGATGGAATATTTTGATCAAAGTATCGTTTCAATTGATGTAGTGGTTTCGGTTGATGACCTTTATCAAGAGGGCAAAGTTCAATGGAGAACAGCCAAATGAGACTAATTGAGACTTCACTGCCAGGGGTCTAAGTCACGGGCATTGCATATTCCGTTTATAGCCCTTCTCCAATATATTTTGGGGAGAGGTGTAATTTTTGGTATTCTGCTGCTGCTGGGGGTCATCACGTTCAATGACGGCACAAAACGGACACGCGACTATAGGGGGCAACTTTTTCTTTGGTGGATTTCACACGTTTGTCGCTTGTCATTTGCCACTCACCACTCACCACTTGTCAATTGCCACACAGGATGCAGCAATGGCCTTTCCCTTTGGCATTTCGCATTCGCTGGCACTTTTTTTTTTCAATTTGCGCGCTCAGTGAGAAACGTTTGCCACAATGGGTTATCAAATGACAACGTGCCACGAAGCGTACTTTGGGTTTGGGCCCCGGTGCCACATAATGTTGCATAGCTGGATAGCCGGATAGAAAAAAAAGGGTGCCGCGCTCTCCATTTCAATTTCAATTGGAGCCTGTTTTAAATCGATTTTTATTATTTCTTTTCACATTTACGAGCATTGTTGCTGCCTGTTCAATTTATTTTTTGCTCTGTTATTTCATTTCTTATTTTTCTTCTTCTTTTTTTGAGCATTATTGTTTGTCGCATTGGTGTCTACTATGCGGGCAGTTTGTCGCTTGGTTTTGTCGCTCAATCTAGGTGAGAGACTGAAAGCCCTTAAAGCCAAATACAACAACAGTAATCGATGCTATTTCGGTTTAGTACGGTTTGACAAATGCCGCTCGTTATGGCAACAAGATGAATTGCAACAAATAATAATGCTAGCGACACTGAGAGATATCCTCTAGTGAGATTGTACATCTTAAGTGAAATACAAATATCGCTGATTTAGCTGAATACCAAATGATTGTGAGTATGGTTAAAAGTAAAAATATACACTTGAAATGGTTAACTAAATCTGTTTTCAAGCAATTGTTCAATTTAGATTCTATCATTGCCCATTTCAAGATGAAGCACCTCGCTCTTTGACAAATCTGTGATTTCAGCTGAGATTTAAGGCTGCCGACAGCAATTGTTCTATAAGGGAAATTTGTTTTTGGGGAGTGTCTGGCCACAGTGGCCATTCACTAGATGGGACAGGCAGTGATTACGATGGCAATTGGCCAAAATCCCTCCTCTCTCATTCCCATCCCTCCCCTTCAGTTTTGTGCTAATGACCCGTCTGCGGCTGCTGTGGCTTTAAAGATTCGCGAACCCGTAAAACTCTTGGCAAAGGCATTGAATTTCATCAAGTTCGTTTTCGTTTTGATTATTGGGTGAACCTTTCGACACTGATTTTCATGGAAGCTGGAGAAGGGTGTAGGTGTAGGTGATTTTAGTTAGAGCTGTCTCTACCCTCATTTGCCTAACTGACATGTCAACGCGTATCTCGCATTGGCCATCCATCTTCCAATAATGCTCTGCATCTCCTACATCACAAACCATTTGCGCTGCAGGATCTGTTCTCATCATCGCAGTTGCGTCATGGGGTTTTATTTTTTTTTTTGGGCCGATCCGTCAACTACTAACCTAGCGAGAAGGTTGACACACTTTTTGCTTAACTTTATTTATGGCTTGTTAAAACAGGATGGCCCACAAACTGCGTATTGTCAGTTTACGTACCGTGTTATACTTTCATTATGCGTAAGGAGTAGGGCTTTGGGTGTCCTTGTGGGAGAACGTATTTGATGGGGGCGTGTTCAATTTAGTTGATAGATGTGCGACATTCTAAGGGGTTTCTTGATTACGTGAGCTGCCTCGTTAGTTGTGCTCAGCATCTGCAAATTGATGCTTCAATCTAGAGTACTTTGCTACTCAGCAATAACACACACAACTGCGAGTGTGTGTGCGAGTTTGTGTATCTTTTTTATGTAAGTCATATTTTAAACATATGCGAGGAGAATAGTTTCAGTATTACAATTGCCCCAAACAATAATGGCTCATAGAAGTGGGCATCTTTTGCTTATAGACATTTAAAGCAAGCTCTTTCTATATTCGAGCTTCGACTTGTTTTAATTTAAACTTGCTCAGAAGAACATTAAACATTTTAATTATGTCTTAAATGCTGCTCTTGGAAACATTCCAAGCGTTTTGTATCTGCACAAATTACAAACATAAATCTCACACCAAGTTGCTTCAACTTGCTTATAAAAAACACATATAAAAAATGTGCCATAAAATAAGAAGCAACTGCACCACACTTCTCAAATCCTCCACTCCATACGCAAAGGACTCGCAGGCGCCTTACAGGGAGGCGTTAATCGAATTGTGATTGATTTTTGGTGCTGAATTGAAAAATGTCGACGAGCGAGCTGCGAATAGCAGCAGCAGTGGAGACGCAGTTGGGGAAGTTGACTCGAGAAATTGATGTCAATTGCATTAAGTTATTAACATTGTAATTACAACAAAATTTAAATTGACACTTTTTTCTTGTGGCGTTTGTTGTTATTGTCGTTGTTGTTGTTGTTGTGAAACAGCAATTGAATTTGCACTGAAAGACTTTTAGGCCAGTTCAAATTGAAGCGATGAATATGCAATTTGCTGGCTGACTATTTAACAATTGTACACTGTTAAATTGGATGCAAACAGAGTGAAAGCAGTTTGAACAGTTAAATAAATATATTGTGTAAACATGCTGGATGTAAGAGGAAATTTGCCAACTACAATACTAGCATGCCGCTGTCAGAGTGCAGTCCAATTTTCTTGCCAACAGGAATTTTTATTAGTCGTTTATTTGTGCTGTCTGTCTGTTTGTCTGTTTGTCTGAGTGACTCGAATACTGGCATTCTGTCAGACTTGCAGACAGACTGTCTGCTGAATACTTAATTTGATGAGCACACGATACACGCACAGCGCCGCCAAACTTGACACACAATGGGGCTGAGCTGGAGCAGCTCATCCAAGGCGTGCAAATATATTTGTATGTTTCTTGCACAGCTTCCGGCCTTCCGGTGATAAGCTAAGGAATTTCAGCTGCCTTGAGGTGCCAGCCCATTGTTGTTGTTTCTGTTGTTGTTATTATTGTTTCTGCTAGTTAGATTTAGCCTCAGATTTTCGGACTGCTTTCTCGCCTGCTTGTTAGTTAGCATCAAATGTGTCCTGGGTTGCCTCGAGCCATTGCCACATTCCCCAATCTGCTTGTGTTGTCATGGGGTTATGTTGGCACACCCACTTATAAAAGTATGAGTCTTTCCAAGTACAGGCATGGGATGGAGTTGCCCTGAACATATGTGAATAACATATTGATACAATATCTTGAGAAATGTTTTAGCTCTATGAAGAATCTTGACCTTGAAATGTTCTATAAAATACATGGCCTTTGGAAAATTCGTTTACCGAAAAAAAGATCTGCTATAAACCAAAATGAAAATTTCTTCAAGAAAATAAAGAAAATGTACAATTAGTTATTAGCCACAAGTTATTATTAATTAGATTGTTTATAATGATTTGATGTAACCTGCTTAAGTAAGTCGTCATCTCTTGTCAACTTCTTAAATATGTTCAGTCTTTGGCCTTAAATTTACCTGAATTTATATGTTTTCTTGTGGTTGTGTAAATCTCAGCTGACTGCTGACTGACTGTCATTTGTTGAAGCCAAAAATCTCTTGCTATGGTGAGCCAAATCAATGACATCACGTCTCAAATAATGTCACTGGCTGGGGAGCAAGCATCTTTAACTGGATAGAAATTAATCCCATCGCATTTGGTTGACTTGATTGCTGTTTGTTGGCCATGTGGCACGGCTTTAACAATGTCGTCAATATACGTCTTGGCATCTCTTTTGGGCGTCTTAATAAATTACATTTCTCTGTGTTTTTGATTAAGGAAGAAACTCACGGCGGCGCTCAGCGGCATGCGGAAGAGGCAACAGGTGGTTGGCAAAGCCATAGTAAAAATGAAAAATTCATTTGGCTGAAATGAAATTTGCTGGCCAGGCTTGAAGTTGAGCAAAAGTTAAAATTAAAGTCCAGGCGTATCTATCAGTTGCAGATACGGACACAGATGCAGATACACAGCCACCTGGCCACCTGTCCCTCAATAAATCCCAACAGGTGTGCTTGCTGATTCTCTATTGCGGAAGCTCTTGCCGCTGACAGCCCATCTGAATGTCGAGCGTTTTGTGGCTGCCCCATTGTGTGGCATCTGCCACTGACATTCACAATTGTACTCAGTGTCGAAACCGCTGCGAATTATGAACCGCACATTTCGGTGTTATGCGCAAATCTGTTTGGAAAATTACGCAGCACAATTGTCAAATCAGTGCTTGTGTGAGAAAAACGAGGGGTGAAAAAGGGTTACACAGAGAGAAAAGAAAATATTTGTCAAATCACGTCGATTAAGTATTGGTGTTGTCATCAAAATTAAAGAAAAAAAAAAAATTTTAAATTAAAATTAGAAATTATGTAAATATAATTTGAAAGTAAGTGTGATAAATGTTCCAATGATCTGTAAAAAAATTGGGGAATCCCACATAAAACCTTAGTAACCCAAAAATTGTTAGGCGGTTGTAGCATAAAAAGTAAAAAGGAGAGTAAAACTTTCAGCAACGGTGTACGCTCTCATTGGCCAAAACACAAACGGAGTCGACTCCAACTTTGGTTGAGCCCTTCGTTGTGCAACGCAATGATGACGAGTCCAGATCCAGAACAGGCATCCACAAAACCCATTCCGGCCACCCTTCAAGTGCTGCTGGCCAAAGTGCTTTTAATATTCATCTAATGCACTCAACACTCCGTGCTATTTTTTGATACCCTGTAAAATTTGAATTAAGGTATTTGAAGACAACATGCAAATCAGACATGCAAAGTAACTCAAACATAAAAGATAAAGGATCTCATTTTAGAGCGATTTTCATTAAATTCAATTTGATTTTTCTTCTGAGATTATTTTTGAAAATTTGAATCTTTAGAATTTTCATTTCACATGCCCCGGGCCACTGCCTCAGTCTCCGGAGTATCTCATAGTCGAACAATACCATCTATTGCACCCTCTGCCTGGCTTTCCATTGGCTTCATTTTTCTTGGCTTACACTATTGTTGGTTTAGTTGCAGCTGCCAACTGCCGTTGCAAGCAGCAGGTGGGCAGAACTGCTGCAGTTGAAAACACTACCATAATACACTCTGCTGCCAGAGTGTGTTTAGTGCAGCCATTATTGAGAGGCCAGTGCACAGAGAGAGCGCTGTCCAGCATCATCTTGCAGGTATATTCACTGCACTGGCGAACGTGACGTATGCGCAATATTGTCGAGTGGCCAGACAGTGGGGCGAAAGCTATTTGCTTTGATTAATCAGTGTGGGAGTATGCAAATGCTTTTGGCATACGTCAGCTGCAGCTTTACGTGATAAACATAAATAGAGATTTGCATTTGTTGCATTTATCTTCATAAAACATAATCTTAAATTGCTGCTTTGCATTTTTATATGGAAAGTTATTTATTGGTTGGCAGAATTACATATATAAACTCACATAATAGAGTTTTTCACATTATTCCCTCTGTTATTTATTTATTGACTTAACCTTCCCGTTTTATCGCCATGACTGCTGCCATTTTGTTGCGGTATTTTCTGATCGACGACTTTTGAACCCAAACTGAACTGGTTTGCTGCATTTGACTTGTAGTAAAAATAGGATCCTGCTTTTCATGCCTTGTACAAGTATCTTTGAAATGGGTATGCAGCTCGATATATTTCTTATAAATATGATAAGTCATTAGCCTTAACTGTACCCATATCAAAATTCAGTGAAAAAAATATACTGAGAACACCAAAGCTAAAAATAAATTAAGTGAATTGGAAATTAAAGTCAATGTGCCAAAATGTCGTTACCTGAAACTTAAAGGAGGATGTGTGTCTGCTTGTGTGTTTGTGTGTTGTGTGTGTGTGTGGGTCATGACACATGTCCTTTGGCTTGGGTTGTTCCTGTGGTGGTGGTGTCTGTAATTGGGCTAATAAGCTGCTGGTAATTATAATTTAATTAAAGGCAGAGAAAGAGAGACAAAGAGGCAGAAAGAGCTCTCTCCACGAGAAACCCGTGTTTGCCATTCGAATTTTCCATGTGTAACCAATTAAAGCGAATGGAGAATGGAAGCCACCCGACATAAAGTGGCTGCTGGAGTGGCAAGCAAATGAAAATTGATTTATGCCACACAAGCTCATAAAAAAGGCATACTTGTGCGTGTGTTTGTGTGTGTAGAATGTGGGAAAAATGCTAAAGCAAAACATTTCAATTGCAAGTCAAACACTTGACGGCAAAAAGTTGGCGCACAAGTTTTGTGTGTTGCACAGTTGAAATGTGACTACAATTTGAGCCAGCTGAGTACTTTAATTGCCTTGAATAAGTGCTTTTTATGCCCTTTGCGGGGGAGTTATTATCATTTGATCGAGTCAATGTAGCCAGCTCTAGCTGCTTTGCTTCACTGCACTATATTTATGTAGCTGCCATATAAACTGCCGATCAAAAGATGAGTTTTTTTTTTTAAATTAGTTTTGTTAACTTTACTTCTTAAATTTTTGAAGTTCTGGAAGAGCATGTATGGTTCGGCTGTATCTGTTATCTGCTTTTGTATAGTGGGATGAGGTGTACAAAGATAGACAGCAGCCTCATCCTCGGGCTCATCCTGAGGCTTCAGGCACAGACCCAGCCTTGGCCCGCTTATAGCAAACGGCTTTTATGTGTGCTTTTAGACTGTTGCAAGGCGGGCAAGTGCAGTTGGGGCAAGCGGTGCTGGTGGGGCAGCTGTTGGCTCCAGCTGCAGGTGTGTGCTCATTTGTGTATTAATAAACAAATTACGCAATTAATAACACACACTGAGTGCTCAGGAGTGCGCAAATTGTGACACGTATGAAAGTGTGACTCCTGCGAGCATCCTGCAGTAGTAGCAGCAACATCAGGAAGGAAGCACCAGTTAGAACGTTGCACCAATGAGCTAAATTAAGAAGACGCAAGTGTGCGAGTGTGCTTTACACGTTTAATTATACAGATGTAGTACGGTAATCGTGTGTGCGACATGTGCAACCAAATGTGGCCAACGAACGTTAACGCCACCAAACTGTGGCCAGTGAACTCGCTGAGCAGCATGCGTGGGGCAATTTGTGACACTTGTATGCCAAGCAAAATAAAAATATCTCATTTCACGAATGTTTCCCCAATAAAAAAGTAATTCCCAAATTTTGTACGCTTTTGAGTTAAGCAGACAATTTAATGCAACGTTTTTATTCCCATTAAAAAATAAAAATTACTCGCATCAAGATATCACTCTAACTTTTTAAACTCTGACTATCATGCTGACTTTCCGTCTGTACGTCCTTATCGGCACAACTTTTTCGACATACTTAAAGTATATAAAAACTGTTAAAAAAAAAAATTTTTTAGTATCAGAGTATTTCAGAGTCGGTTCCAACTCTCTCACTTGTTTTTCCCTTGGTTCATAAATCAATTCTGATAAAATCTTGCAAAATATATATATTTCCGCTTGAATCAAAAGCTAAGGTTTAAAATTATTAATTCAATTAACTATATCTTTTAATTCAAATATCTATTTTATTCTTGATTGCATAATGTTTTTTTAAATGAAGAGTGAATTATACTTTGCGCAGCACTTTTGTTTGAGTGTAGTGTTCAGTGTTTTTGACATCAAGTGCTCAAGTGGCTGCACTTCTTTCGTGCTGTTAGCCAAATGATAGTCCTTGCTGGCATTTGATGCGAGCAGCCAATGCTCCAAAATGGAAATCGAGTTAAGTTTTCATGCGTTGTCTACCACATGAAAATGTGCCAGCGAGGCAGTTTTTCTCTCTGCCCCTAGACAACCGGAGCCCGCATTTGCTATTCGGTGTGCGCTCACATGGAAAATCAAGTGAAATGTATATGACAGGCAGCCAGAAAGCAGGATAACCGAGCGAAACGAAAGCGTTAACCAAAAACGACAAACGAATATTTATTACAGGTGTTTGCCTTTGATTGACAGAAACGCCGAGCCAAACTGTCGCATTAGGGGCGACTTTCCCAAAATACAACGCAACAAGCAACAAAATGCAAAAATACATAAAAATCGAAGGAGAAAACCTTAGAGCCAGCCTATCAAGCATCTACTACTTTGTAAATCCAAGACCTATACGTGCACCTTCGATATGCAATCAAAAGGAGTAATAACAGAAATAGAAAAATGGGCAGAGTCAAACATACATCTCTAAACGAAATCGATGTTTGCCCCTAAATCGTATTCTATGCATTCGGGCAGCATCAAAGATTAAAGATTAAAGATAACACAATCGCTGTGGGGCAGTCTCTCTGATTTATGCAAAGCAACATCGAGCAGAAATATGTGTAAAAGTAGACAACATATTATTTTTCATACAAGCCAAATGAAAAATATCAAATAGTTTCTCTGTTGACTGACCCAACCTTCAGTTAAAACATACATAATCCGATTACTTTAAGTTTTTTTAGATGGCCAAATTAAACATTCAGAGCTGTTAAAATATGAATATGATTCAGTCCTCTTTGGGCTTCAATGCAAATCCTTCAATTTAAATTGAGTATAAAAGTATAAAGCTGATAAAATCAATAGAAATTGTGAGAATATTTGGCCAAGTTTAAGCGAGTCTGAGCCCTTAATTGTCAAGTATCAAATCGATGCCACGGAAAGAGAGAAAATCGTAAAAGTAAAATCACAAAATCCAATTACATATTATATTATATGTGTGTATATATTGTGTATACAAATTGTGTGTAATCAGCTTTGTGCAAAACTAAACACCCAAAATCATCAGCATAAGTTGATTATCAGAACTTGGGTACAGTTCTCAGAATTGCGCCAACAAGAAAGAAGAGTTGACAAGGGGCAATGCTTAAATTTTTAAATTCTTAAATTCTCAAACACAACGCTAAAAATCAAAAAGCAACTTGTCTATAAATATTATTGCAGCGCTTTAAATTCCTTTGTCAGGCAGAAAGCACAATCCTAGCAGCTGTCTCACAATATGCACTCAGCTCGCGCTGTTGACTTTGCGTTGTCGACCAGGTCGTTAGAGCAGTAAAAAATGTTCCAAATTGCATGCTGAGCGTCTGCACTACAAAAAAAAAAAAAAAAAAACTAAATTCCAAATTATCAAAAGAAACTTAATCAAACTAGAAAAACCACTAGCTCTCAGAAATACTTTATTTATAGAATTAACCAACTTAATCTAAAAACGTATACTTAACTGAGGATTTGGTCGCTTCGGTCACTTTTAAAAAGTTTTGTACTTAAATAAGGAATAGATTCTTGCATTTAGTTTATTTTTTCTATATTTGTTTTAAGCAAGTTATTATTAAATATTATTTGGGAAATATCATGCATAAATAATCCAATATACAATATATTCATATAAGTAAATCGAAGTATACATCTTTTATCTGAGTGTAAATCGCGGCCATTGCAACGAAGCGTTGACGTTTGTAAGCCAAAAAGTCAGTTAGCAGTTTTTCGTTGGCCAGGTGGCACATCCAAGTGGATCTTGGCCACCTGCTTATGCAAATTTACGAGTTGGTTGTGGGCAGAGCTGCAAGGAGCTGGTTGCAGTTTCAACAAAAAGTCTCTTTTGATTGTGAGATTTATTGCTGGCAGCAGGGATTGCCAGCAATGAGATAGATACAATGTGAATGAGCCAAAGGTTAAACGTGTTTCATTTTGATTACGACGCAAAACCAACGAAATGTGTGTAAGGGAAAGGGTCGCTTTTTAGATGGTTTAGGTTTGAGGGAGGAAGACAGGCAAGTCTAAATAAAGGCTACACTTGTCTTTCGGGTGCGTGTTCATGTTCATGTGCCCATCATATGTAATTAATTTGGCAACAGCTGTTTATCCTAATTAGCGATGAATCCTTGCTGCTGCTGTTGAAGAGGATGTGCCTGGCTGTGTGTGTGTGTGTGTGTTGGTATATGCCTTGGGCGTATACGTTTATTTACCGACTCACAGACTTCCAGATGGGCGTTCAAAGTAAACAAATGTCAACGATTTGCAAAATAAATTGTCCGTCTAAATATATATGTATATATTTATTTGGGTGTACATATTGTAAGCCAGGCCTAGACTAATGGATTTTAGTTAGACCAAATGACGAATAAATAACATTATTTGCTTTAAATATGCCTTTATTACGTTTTCTTGGTAAAAGTTTGGTTCAATGATTTATTTAAATTGATGTTAACTCAAGTGAGAGTTTGTGAGTGCTCGAAGAGGTATTCTCTATAAAAGATTAAATGATTGGAGTATTTTTAGTTTTTTTTTTTTATATTATATTTATATTTATAATATATATATACATATATATTCAAATCACTGATAAGATGGGGAGCTGTTGAACATTCAATACAATGAATATTATTTTTCGTATTAATAATTATTAATATTTATTACTTCTCGTTTATCAAAAACTCGAGTGGTCTAATATTAATATATAAATTTATAATTTAATATTATTTAATTATATATGCCATTATTATTTGAAGAGTCTGATTACTCTTTTACTTCTGGTGAATAGACCACATTCGCTAATTAAATGACTTATGCTCTGTCTCGAAAGGAGGTCGAATATCCACAAAAGTACAAATTTCATATAATACTGACAATGATTGGAGTTGCACTTGACTCTACACAGTAACACTCAAAGCAAATGACTTAATATGCCCTCGAGCGGTTTTAAGTTGTCAAATGCCGCTTATTGGCCAATTGGCTGTAATCCCCAGTTGTATAATGCAATCAAATCAGCTGCTAAAATCCAAAGGGCAACAGAAGCAATCAGAGCATTCGCCATCGAATGAAAAACTGGTTAAAAAAAAATACAAAAAAAACCAAAACGAAAACGAAAAATAGCCGAAAATAAAAACTGAAAAAGAAATTTGGTAAATTGACAATATCAACTTTAGCATCAAGTGAAATGGTAAACAATGCAAAGGAAGCTACAAAACGGAAGGCCCAAAATACAATTCACACTTTTGCAAGCAGTGCGTGTCCTTTGCGCCTTTTCGTCCCTTTTGGTCTGGTCGAAAGCAAATTTTCCGTAATGCTCTCAATTTATTATGCGTCCTTCAGCGGCAGAGCGTCAAATGGCCAACAAGTAGCCGCCATATCAAAGTGAATTTCTCAGACGTAATTCCGCCAACATATCCGATACAAAAAAATGCTCCTAATTAGTACGTTATTGATATACTTGTACACAGTGAAAAATAAGTCGAAATTAAATTAGGAACAAATTCTTGGTTCAATTACAAACCGTATCTTCAAAATATTCACATAATGAGTGAATGAAGAAGCTAAAATCTAGATTGTTATTTATTCAATTTTCCATTTTCAAATTTAAAATTTTTTTTTTTTTTTAAATTATTCATTTGTTTGAAAATAAATGCTGTAAAATGTTTGCTTGGCCCGTATCGCATGCGATATTTTGTTCAGCACAGTAGCCGGCAACAGTTGCTGCCGCCTTATTGGAAAACTCAGTGAGGTGGTGTGTTCCATTGCCATAACGTTCCGCGTGCGGCTGGAGCTTCAACTAGAATCGAATTGGCAATCAGTTTGTGTTGAAAATGACGCCGCGTTGGTTGTTGAACGCATGAAAAACGCCATTTTAAAACAGTGCTATATAACGGTACAATACGCTAAGTATTTGGTTGTGTGTGTGTACGTGTGTGTGTGTGTGACCGCCGAAATGCGATGTGGAAATGCGAATGAAGTCGTGATCGCAGGCATTTTGCCTTCGTTTCAGTTTGACGCATTCAGTTGCCGTCGAGTCCTCGTATCGAACAAGTGTGCAAGGATTGCCGCTGTCCGAGTGATATACAAGTGAATGAATGCATTGAATGCACTCAGCAATGATTCATTCACATGATATTTGATAAGGTGACATACATACATATTAAACAACAACAACAACAAAAACAACTGCAACTACGTGCTTCCGAATGCACAAATAGCTCGACAAATATTCGAATAAAAATAATACAAATACAAATAATTAGTGCACAATTAAAGAAAGTTGAACGAATAAAGATTCAAGTTTGTGGAGTGTGTGAGTGAGTGCACTTGTTTTCTCAACTTTTTATTTATTGCCTATGAGTTTTAAATGTCTTTTATGTAATTTTATTGTGTGTCCGCGGATTTTGTTATTTGAGTGCAGAGTGGAGTGTACACTTGTGTGTGTGAGTGACACACAATCATTTCTTTTGTTTTCCGTAGTCAGCATCATAGGGCAATAATTAATATGTAAATATGAAAAACTAATGTCAGCAAAAAAAATTAATAAAGAAGCATTTTGTACATATTTGTGCAGTAATTAGTTATGTTAGTTATCACTGTGGCATATGGTTTTAGCGAATCAGCTAATAATTTAAGCAGCTTACAATTATTTTTGGACAGCTAATAAATATTTGGCCATAAATCGTTCAACAAATTAATTATATAATTTGTACGCTAAATTGCAGCCAGTGCAAAGCAATTCATGCCAATCACAAAAAAATAAAAATTGAAAAAAAAAAACAGAAAACGTTTTCAAATTTTCAACGCGTGAATGCAACAACAAGTGTTGGAGCGAAAGGGAGACAACATATAAAATAGACATAACTTCAACAAACTGTCAAGCCGGTTGCCGCCTCTAAAGTGCATCCAGCAACAACATCCAAATAAACTAAAAACTTGACCGGATTTCAAATCAATTTGGCGTCTCTAATCTCTCAGGCCCAGAGTGTCGCCTTCGCCTTCACGATCGCAATCTCAATCTCGCAATCGCAATGATTTATTCAGGTGACTGAGAAACGCACTTTTTTGTTGTATTTTTTGTTGTCGATCTGATGCCAGCGGCGTTTTAGCTATGCAAATTGATCTATTTCAAATAGGCGTCTCTTGTTTTTGGTTTTGGACTCTCAAGTGCACGATTTTAAATTATATGTTTTATTTTTATTTATTTTTTTTTTTTGCTCATGACTTTAGCCATAAATCCGCAATTCCAGCAAATTGATATTTGCTTTTGCTGTTGTCGAGAGCAATGCGAATATTAAATACCCAAACTATGTCGTAATGGGTGCATCAATAACGGAGTCGATATAGAAAAATTCATATGTACTTTTAATATAAAAACATTTTTGCGTTAAATAGTTTGTATATAAAAATCAGTTATTGTTATCATTTAAGTGTGGATGTCTTTCTGCAAGGGTATGCAAACTTCAAGCTGCCTAAGATAGCTGCAATAATTTGTTTATTTTTTAATTCATCTCATTTCTTAAATTTTGTCTGAGTTCCATTTGCGTAGCATATTACAAAACGCTTTTGAAAGAAATAACGCGCATATTCGTTGTGTGTTTTGACTTTACGGCTTCTGGAATATGACACGTGCCCATCTAGAATTATTGTTGCTATTGCCATTGGCAGTAGTGGTCTAATTAAATCAAATGCTTTCAGTGTGGGGACAAATTCAATGGAGTTGCAAAAGTTGAGTTTTGCAGAAAAGTTTTGTTTCATTTCTCGACGTGAACCTCAATGAATGCACGAGAGCCAGTTGGCAGTTAGTAACTTTGCCTCTGACAAGCTCAGCAAATGCGGGTTGCCTTAGTGATTGACTTACATCACCTGGAACTGATGAAGAGACTTTAGCAAGGGATTGAGGCTGGATATAGGGAAAGACACCTTTGTTAAGTTGGACTCTTAACTTAAGAGCTCGTGCTGGTAAACTTTGCATAACAGTGGTAAGAGAAACAGCTTTAAATATTGTGAAAGAAATTTCAACTGATTTCGGAGTATTACTATTTTGTTTTACTCCTTAATTCAAGGGGTCTCTAAAAATTATTGTACTTCAAAAAAAATTGCAAACTATGGTTTTTAATCTGTACAATTTCGAGAGGTTTAAAATTTCATGTCACCCGTGAGCTTCCGGACTTTGGTGCCAAATATTTAAAACGTCGCATTTGAAATTAGTAGTTTTAACACATTTAGAGCTTAAAGTTTAATTAGCAGTTGACTATTTGATACTATTGTAATCCCACTACAATTAGCCTAAGACCCAAAAGTGGCATTTAGTCGCTGAAATTACTGATTCACTTTGACACTTGAAATATAATTGACAGATGAAAAGGGTTCACCGTCAAAAGCATACAACAACAAGCAAAGGTCAAACAGTGAATAGACCGTACTTCATATATGTAAAGTAAACATAATAGATCTTATTAATACTTAATGCTGACTGTAATCAGCGTAAAAGCTTTTCCCTGTATTCAGTTTTAAAAGAGTGGGACTTGAACTGGTTTTCTTGCTGTACAGACAACAGACAAATTGTGATTCTTATGTGGTGTTTTGTGCACTCTATCAAACTCACTGAATTTTGTCATGTGTTACATTCTGTGAATGCATGCAAATTACATTTATGCCAACAAAAACAAAAACAACAGCAACGATAGTCGACAGACGACAGACGACAGTCGACGACAGACTTCAGCCTACGTGCACATGGCAATGAAACCTGAGATTCTTTAGCACAAGTTGAATGCCGAAACAAAAGCGACAAAATATACAACAAACACACTGAGAAAAGTATTTCAAATACCATGCAAATGTGTGCGTGTGTGTGTGTGTGTGTGTGTGTTTGTGTGGGTATGCAAAACTAACTACTTGATAGCTGGCGACTGGGTGGCTATCGAAGGCAGTCTTTATCAGAGACAGAGACAGAGACAGAGACAGAGAGAGAGAGAAAGAGAAAGAGAGTGAGAGCGAGACTTACATATAAGGAAAGCAGTGGGGGGAAATATATTTATTTATGGGTGGGTTATAAAATTGTTTTAGGCGTCTGCATCTGCATGTGTATTCGTGTGTGTGCTGGGAGCTGGCAATAAACTTGGCATTAAATAACAATAGCATAACAATAAAACCGCTCGAGCACGACTGCCAAAGAAGCTAACAGTGTGAACCACAGGGGCTTGTGTAGGACAGGGGCTGTAAGCCACATAACCCCTTCACGAACTATGTACGCTTCTTTCAAGCGAATTCGCGCTTTTTGCTCCCCCTCTGCCCCACGGTATTTCGTGCCACTTTGACGCCTTATTGCAATTTTGTCAACTCACGCCTGGCATATTCGCTATAAATGTGCAGCAACTAACAAAACAAACAATCACCCCAAAGACAAAGACAACAGTCTGAGCAGCCTTAGCCTGACAAAGAGGACAAAACATGACAAAGGCTGCAAACTTTGTTCGTTGCGCATACGACGCGTTTGCCAGGTGCCTTCAAAATATTATTCAACACTGAATAGAGAAAACAACTGATTTGGAAAAACTTTTTGTTTGAATATATAAATTTCTGGCATTTGTCTTTAATACATCTTTCATGATGAGCACACTGAGAATTTTAGTTTATTTATTTGGCTATGAGCTTTTCGTTATTCTTAGTTATCCGAATACACTCCAATCTCAACTCTACTAGCACTTCACCCCTTGATCTGTCTGCAAGAAAAATAATTATGAAGCCAACATTAATTCTTGCATTTAAAATATTGATTTCTTAAGTAAGCCAGTATAATTTACTAATCTGAATATTAAATTGTATGGGAACGGTATAAATTTGTAAAATATCATATTTCTAATGCTCGTCATTAGTTGTTTGAGGTTAATTACTTTTGATTACTTTTTTCAACTTTCAAGAGATTTTAGAGCTACATGTTAAAACGTGAAGATAGTAAACTTCAGTAAAATCCCCGCGAACAAGTACATTTTAATTGTTTGTCGCTCTAGCTCGTTTGTGCAATTATTTAATTTAACGATGCCTGGTGCACTAAAACAAAGCGGCCCTTGTTCTATCATGCAAATACAATTCACCAATTTTGTATCTTTTAAGTGTGTTGAGTGTTTAAGTGCCCAATGTAAACCGTTGTAATGAAATGGATTAACTTAAACAAAGTTTTAGTTTAATTTGCAAACAAGCTTAAATGATGTTTTAGAGTATGTTCTAGGCAAAGCAACATTTAACTGCTGCCTATTTAGCAGTTTTATTTATGTTTCGAATTTTTTGTTGAACATTTTTAGCTTGTCTAAATAGATGGACTGCCGTAAATCACGGACAGCCAAATTGCGAGCGGCTGTTAAAGTTTTGATTGCCTGTAAATAAACACCTCGCTGTATCCGCAAACAAAAAATTTCAGGCCAATGAAGCTTAAAGAGCCAAGTTCTGGAGTGGAAGGAAAACAGTCAGAAAGAAAGAAGGAGAGAGACAGAGAGAGAGAGAGAGATAGAGAAGAGGAGAATGTTAAAGTCGTAGGTTGGCGGAAATGAGTTTGCAGCTCGTGGCAGGAGCTTAGCACTTGAAAAATCACTTAATTCATTCAAATAAGCACCAAAATGTCACAGCCAATGGCTTGGAAGTCCATTTGCCCAGAAAGAATGAAGGACGCCAAACAGTTCAGTTCGTCCTGTTGACTGCGCAGAGAGTCGGCAAACTAATTTAAAAATCCACTCGCCAGCATTGCCAGACGACATCTCCGCACCTCCAGCTAGGCTATACTTAGGCAGGAACATTTTGCCATCCATTTTAGCTACACTCAGCTAAAAAAAACCGGTAGAAAAATCCAAAAATCTTGAAAAACGAACAAAATGCCAATTATTCGCATTTTGTACTTAACATAAGTGATTCATTATGAATCTAAATTTAGGAACTGAAATTCACTATAGACTTATTTAGTTTCAAGTTTTTTAAATGATTTGAGAACTTTAGTTCTTCGAATAACAAATAAATGTTATTAATCTAAGTAATTGAGTTCTTAACTTCATAAATATTTGGGTTGCATACAGTTTTAAGTAATCAGTCTAAGATTTAGGAATTTTTGGATTAGATATTCTGTGTTCACTGTTTGCTCCAGAATTTTCTCAACTATATTTTTGAGTGTGGCTATTTATTTTTTCATTTCTTGCCCTTTATGATGATTTTGCAGTGCGTTCACTCGCTACTCGGGGCATTGGGCAAAGCAAACATTTTAGCCTCAAGTGTTTGAATATAAAAACGGAAATGAGCTTTGCCAGCTAGAAGTAGACACCTCCAGCTAGATGACCCTGCAGTGACTTCTGAACAAATGTCACTCGGACGGGGATTATGCACAAAATGGGCCAAATAAATTGCACACATACTAAATCCTCAAGTATTCCAGCTCTTTGGTTTTTGAACAATTAATGGGGGTAAGTTTTTTATGTCACGCCTTGATTAATTGCACACCAGGAAAGCAATTGGAAATCATTTGCCAAGCTCACTTTAATAATTTGTCATTTCGCTTTTATGTTTGTCATTGTCAGAGTCATGTGGCATTAAATGAAAATGTAAAAGCTGTCAAGCGACAGACAATCGAGACAGATCACACGACAGTTGCAAGTCACACACAAACGAATCAAATTCCTTTTTTGGGCGCACTACCCAGACACGCCCCTTATGTATGTGCATTTGTTGGCACTTAAATTGTTTTCCCGATACGATAACAAATTGCATTTGCATTTTGCATTATTATGCAAAATGAATTTGAAAAGTGAACTAGTCGAATGGCTCATACTCTATCAAAATCAATTGAACAATCAATAGACTCGAATAGGATAATATTCGATTTGTAAGTCATTTGAGCACACGACAAAACTATTAAGCACATATGCCATTTATCCACTAGCGTATGACTCAAATTAAATAAGACAATAATAAATACATATATACAAATGAAAAACGAAAATCAAATTGATTGCAGTTTATGGATTTGATTTGTGCTGTTTTGTCATTTTGATTGGCATTCCAAATTGGCAACAACTCAAACGTTATGTTCTCTGTGAGTTCTGTTTTTTGTCTACGTTGGCTCTAATACAATTTGGTTTTCGGTGCCAAGCACCCGAAAATTCATTTGCTGCTGTAATAATGCAATTCGAGTCATTTAAGGCAATGACGTACAATAACCAAATCCCCTTTGAATGAGTGAATGTCTGACTTGACTATGTGAATTAATCGGATTAATTTAAAATTGATTTGCTTTTGGCTTTTGTAATTCGTGCGTGCTGTTAGCTCCAATCTCAATTGCGATTAAGTTAATTGAAACCACACTTTTAACTGTTTACGTTTAGTGCCAAAGGCCATGGCTTTGGCAGCCATTCATGCGTTCATTTCGACGCCATTCATTAGCCAATTTATGAAGCACTCAGTCGACACGCCTCAATGATCCTACCAAGTGCAAATGCTCTCAGTAATCCCATCAATAATCCCATGAACATAATGTCACAAATTTAAATATATATATATATATATATATAAAAGAAAACTATTTACATATAAAAATAAAATTGTGGTTTTTATATACATGTTGAGAATATTATAATTTTGTGTTTCTGAAGAAGACACTTTCCGTTTCTCAAACTATGCATTTTCTATAGGCATGTCTATTTGACGATCCAACTGTGCAAACTTGATTTTCTTCTTTTTAAGTTAATATCAAGTAACAATGAGAAATTTGAATAGCACATGGCTGTATTATAAATTGAATTTTTTATCGGCGTTTAATGAATCGAATAATTTATTCCATAATTATTTATTTATTATATGATTTCTTATTCATAGTAAACAATATATTATATTTTATAATTTTTTTATTCAAATTATAACGACTTCAGTTTGTACAAATAGTATCTTTAGATAAGGTAAATCGAAATTGAAGTGATTGCATGAGGAATTTAGATATCTGAATCTAACAAACACATTTTCAATCAAATATATTTAAATCACTTTATCATTAAAAAATGTGCAGGTATCTTGATCATAGTCAACTTATAGGGTTTTATTATAGGTAATACAATTTCATTTATATTATTTTGTGCAAGGGTATTCTGAAATACAAAGCAAACTGTTTTGTCTTGTCACTATTGCAAAACGTACGACTTTAAACCCAACAATTTGAGAGTAGAAAACAATTTAGCAATTTAGTTTTTGCCACAAAATATTTTCTTAAGCCACATAGAAAAAATGCTGGCAAATTCAAAAACTAAAATTAAAAGGACACAGCATTAAAACGCAACACGAAACAGAAAGAAATGGAAACTCGGCTAAAATATATAAGTAGAGGGAGAGAAATGTGAGCAAAAATGAAAACAAATTTGCCCAAAGCGTTTTCACAGCCAGTTTTTTATGCAAAGTCAAAGACAACGCTCCGCGCATGTGTCTAATGGGTGTGCGGGTGTACACGTAAAATGTGTGTGTGTGTGTGTGTGTGGGTGTCTGTTGAATGCGGTGTATGTTTATTTTTTTCTTCTCCCATTTCTCTGCAATTTTCTTGGACATCGCACATAAATCCTTTTGTTGGTCGGAAGCGAAGTAGCCGCACGGTTCGCATCAGCACTTCTTACATTTTGCATGTACACTCAAAGAAAGTAGCTATACGAAAGTCAGTTTTTTACATAAGAGCAAAAACTCTTAGGCACAAAAAATTCATCATAAAAATTCTGGATCTTTGTTCATTATCTTGAATTTGTAAATACAAACAGATTAAGTTTTATCTTTTGTATGACATCAGTATTAATTTGAAAATTGTACTTCAAAATAAAAAATAAGTGTTTAAAATTCCACATTATGTCTTTAAGCAATGGGAAAGAATTGCGTTCTCAGTTCTAGAATATTCTTGAGTTGAGTAAAGAAAAACTGTAAATATTTTATATACTTTACGAGTGTGCAAGTTGATGTGTGTCTATGCATGCAGATGCTCGCTACACATTTAGTACAATGAGCAGCAATGGCTTACAACACACACACTCACACATACACCCATGCACCCATGCACACACCCACACGCACAAAGACAGACATGTTAAAACACGTAAGTCCACACACACTTAAGTGCTGTTACAGACCTTAAAATGCGTTTTGCAAGGAGAGCTTCTGCTTGACACCACAGTGGGACGTGCATTAATGCAAGTGGCATGCAACTCAACTTGCCTTCACATCTTGCTGCTGTTGTTGTTGTTGCTACTGTCAATTTCTACACATATTTACGCATGTGAAAACACAATGACAACAAAGGGGAACCTGAAATGTGTTGCAGGGGCTGTGTGATGGGGGCAGCTAGCCAACGTGGCATTGAGTCGAAATCTCAATCTGTTTTGCAGTCGAGTGATTTTGCCTTGACTGCGACACCACACACTCAAACAATCACACACATACGCGCGCGCACACACACACACACACACACACACACACGAACCTGGGCACTTGGCCAATTGTGGCTGTTGTGGGTCATATTCCCCGGCTTGGCACTTAAGTTGGACTTTGGGTGCCATAATGGCAATACATAAACCATTTAATCTTCTAAGGGTATGCAGCATTTCAAATTTCTTGCTTAATGCCTCGTGCAACTTGACAGATAAACATTTATTATATGCAAGAAAAATCTGCCTACCTTGAGGCCATTAAATATGTTATAATATTCATGCCTTCATGCCACAATAAATCAGTCATTATTATTATGACTTTTTAAAGAAACTAATTTAATTTTACTTGTTAATGCCCAATCGCATGCTTAGCGTAGTTATTCATAGAACGCAAACGGAACTATTTTATTTTGACTTCTTCTCGTGCATAGCTCTTGTAAACTTTTTAACATAACTTTGATATAAAATGAATTTTATATTCAACTAGTTGAAGTTTGAAAAGCATCTCGCAATTGCACTTGATCAACAAAGTTGAACATGTTTGCAACTCACGTTAACTTTAATGGTAACATGAGTCGAGAGCCGATAAAGTTTGTATGTCTACCTTTGTTGATTAATTATTACTGACATCTTTAAACAGCCGTTGCGAATTTAAGGTAAGCAAATCAACAAAATATGGAAATCAAGGTCATCACGTATATTCACTTTGAATAATTAAATAATTAAATTATTGAAAATCAAATCACAATTTCGATTGTGTGCCGGTTCATGTTAAGCAGCTATAAGCTAATAGGTGCTTCAACCAATTAGGAAATGTTGAGGCGCACATTTTGAGATATACGTTTGGGCCACAGCCATTAGCTGTCCAAAAAGGCATTAGTTGGCCCAAACTATTTTGATGGCCAAAGGATTCCATCTATCTAATGTCGTCATTATAAAACTAGAATTCATAGGCGTGCCAATGCGTACAAACCTTTTCAGATTCAGATTAGAGCCAAATAAGTTATTACCCTAAAAACAAAATTGTAATTTTTTTGGTTTTCATTTGATAATGTAATGAGTTTATCGATTGACACATTGCGTCATACCCATAGAGTATTTAAATTGCGGCCATTACGTGACTTATGTCAAAGTGATTTGATTGAAATGACGCATAGCCGAATAATACACACTAACTTTGAGATTTTTTCATCTATCCAAAGACAGTTATTGATTCATAAATACATTGTGCGTGCAAGGCTTTCGCTTTCAAGATATTTCACACTGATTATATATTGATTTTTAGTCGGTAGGCTCGCTAAACTTGAATTGAAAAAGTTTCTTGACGGCCAAAACGAAAGAAAATAAGAAAAACTGATTTCTTAGGCACGCCGAAGATTACATACCCTTTCCAGAATGTGGTCCAGATGCGAGCACTTCTTCACTTTATTATAAATTAAGGTAATAGGCTTTTATTATTAAGATTATTTTGTTTTTATTATCATTGTTTATATACTTTTGGGAGTCTGCCTCATATTTCACTACAAAACTATAATATTCAGCGCAAGAGTATAAGAATTCTGAATGTGATTTGCATGAGAAAAACGGAAGTGGAAGAGAAGCAAGCTATGCATACAAATTAACAATGGAAATGCAATTTGTCATACTTTGCACTTTGACGTATAATTTCCATGCTGTGGCCAAATCCGACGAACCGAATGGAAAAGGTTACTGACAAACTGTTGGCGTGTAAAAAATGCTGAAATATGGCAAAATGACAGCGCATGAAATGAAAGAAAATCCAAAGAGAATTCGAGTTGGCTGCGAAACAATGCTGAAAGTGCAAGCGCATTGCGGCTTTTGAGACAAATTAATCAGTGTAAATAACTCAGCAGCAGTTTAATTGAAAGCAAAAAAAAAGCAGAAGAGCTGAAGCTGAAACTGAAACTCAATTATTTATGTTGACAAACTTTGCCATCAGCACAAAGTTTGCAAGTTTCTCAAAAGGTTTGCAGTTAGGAAAAAAATTAAATATAAATGAAAACTGCACAAACTTTACAAATATCAACTTGAAAATATTGATTGCTTCTGTTGTTTGCCTTGTAGGTGACTTGATTTGTGAATTGTGACTTGTAAGCAAACAAGTCATTGTAAAGTTTTTGATTGTGCATCAATTACAATTTGATTTTAGTCGGACGAATTATTAGCTACAAGTTTTCAAGAAGCATTGCTATTAAATGGGAAATGTTTGCAGTGCATGCCTCATTTCGAAATAGTTTAGTATAATATATTTTAATTACTACCGGTCTTAAAGAACTTGATTGTTTTTCCCCCTGTGCAATGCACACAATCTTTTACGTGCTTGAGTCTATCTCTCTCTCTCTTTCTCTCTCTGTTGCAGCATATTGGTGAGAGGGAGAAAAGTAAAGGCGGCTTGTAGAGATACGTTTATTGGACTACATACGAAAAAGGTTGCCCCACCAGGGCTATCAGTCAGTCGTGTAAACAGTCGTGTAAACATTTTGCTGATGAATGCGAATCTGGCTCACAGCGAGTGCCAAGGATTCGAAGGATGCCAGTGCAAGTGCAGTTCAATGTGAATCGTGTCTCATATTGCTGTTCAAGTGAAAACAACAACGGATAGTGGCAAACTCAACAACACAGGCACCAAGCAAAAGCAACTGAGGCACAACAGTTTCTCGCTGTTCTGAATGGAGACGACGTGTGGCCGCCAACGGGCAAGGGACGCAGTTGCAGCTATTGGTCTATTTGCATTGGCGACTGTTTGCCAACATCAGCTGCAACAACAACAACAACATGGCCATAAGGCAACAGCAACGAACTAAATGTAATTCATGGTTACAAATACCCAACAACCTGCTGCTACTGGTAAGTATATATGCAAAATGCCTATGTCTATGTATTTACAAATATAAGTCTATGTATTTGTGTCTATGTGGGCGGTTGGGCTGATTTGTCCCTTAGGCATTGCAAAGGTAAATATTCATTTAATATGATTGCCTGCTATAGAACTTTCTTCTCTTCCTTCTTTCTTTACTTCGCATTGTTGCTATTTTTACATTTCAATCTGTGCCTTTATAATTCCATTCAGACTTTATATTATTATTTTTTTTTTCCTTTTTCTGTGTCGTCAGTAAAAGTTTTCCATATTCAGTAAAACCCATTTCGCTGTGGAACAAATTTCGAATCGAAGAGCAGTCGGATATTCGCCTATAGATGTTTCAAAGGAGTACATTTTCTAAATTTATAAGCTGTGTGCAGTTTTTTGATGAATGTTTAAATATCTCTTTGAAATATCACTGCAGCAAATCAGGTAAAATTGTAAGAAAATTGCTTGTGCTCTTCTGCAATCGGAGAGGCTTATCTAACATTAAAAGTGTTAAACACATTCTCAATGGGTTAAGGGTATAAAATAGATCTTTGAAAATAATATATAAGCTGAGCGGATGAAAACAAAAACTGTTTCCCAGGTCATCCAATCATCAGTCGAGAGCAGCAGTTCAACATCCACACATTTTCATTTATGTTTATTTTGTTATGCATTTTGATATGTATTTTTGTTAGCCCTCATCTAAGCGTGTGTGTGCAATTAGTCAAAGTTGACGTGTTGAAAATGTTGTTGGCAACATTTCCTGTTTATATTTCCGTTGCACGTTTCCGCTGCTGATGAAGACACGCACATCCTGAACATCCTGAAGTTACATTTACAGTTACATTTACAGGCTTCCAGTTGCACTGGAACACAAACAGTAGGCTCTTCACACACAAAGACAGAGAGAGAGAGAGAAGGAGTGACAAAGACCAGAGACAGGGAGCGAGGTGCTAATGGAAACAGCCGTATTTGACTGGGCACGTGTGGCAGCTGCATCTCCGTTGCATATCTGCAAGCAAAGCAAGTCGCTGCTCGGCGTGTTGCAATCAGCTTTGACATGTTGAAATGTGCAGCTAGACATTGAATATGTTGTAGATGTCGACTTTACGCAACTGCGAAGCGGCTACATTTATTTTTGCGGCATGTCTATTACCAAGCAGTTACCGTTGCAATAAATCCGTTGCATGTACCTACATGTCATCTGCTACTGTGCAAGTAGCATCGAATGTTGCGCCACTTTTATGAGGCACACGTGTTGGCTAGCTTCCCCACAAAAGTTACGTATACTGAGGGAAAAACGCTGTACGTATGTGCCACAAAGTTGTGGCAGACACAGGCCAACTCGTAAAAGCCCCATTAAACACACAGATGGACGTCAGTATTACCGCACGACTTCGTTTACTGTTAATAGTTCATGCCATCACGTTGAGTCGTAAAGATGCGTTTAGTAATTTAAATCAAGTATCAGGAATTTATGTGAACAGCAAAAAGATAAACTCGAATAACTTCTTGACTTAAGATTAAAGAATATTCCGTATTTAATGCGACTTCAATTTGGCATTTAAGTAAAATGCAATCGACGGCCACAAATAAATGCAGTGCGGCACTCAGTGCTCTGCCCCTCACTTAAATGAACAGAAACAGAACTCGCCACAGAAATCAACTGAAAGTCGAAACAAAATTTGTATATTACGAGCTGTTATTTTGTTGGTTGGATTTTGTTTTATGTTATTTTTGTATTTCGTTATTCGAGCGCAATTATCAGAATTAAATTAAAAGTTTTTGCGAGTTGCCAGCACACAACCGCGTTAGCCACAAATTACATAACCAAAACATTTTTGTATCTGTGTGTGTTTTAGTTGCATGTCATTTTGCACTTTCGCTCAAAAAATGGTTGCAAATGTTTTACATAATTCGGCTCATCTTGCGTTACTCATTGCAAATTGCGCTAATTAAAGGCGCGCACATTTTGTGGCTGCATATTTTATAGACTTTCGAGTCGAAAAACGTATTACTCATGTTGTTCACATTTAAAATGGTCACAACAGTGAGTTTCTCTGTTTGATGAACTGAGATGATTCCATCGATATCGGTTAGGAAGCACAGAAGTTCTTAAAGACCTCGTACACTTAGACTAAGATTGACTGAGCCGTTTTCTGTTTGCGCCTCGGTTTCCGTTTCGGTTCCTGTGCTTTTTTCTCTTTTTCAAGCGAAATTAGCCAAATCCCCAAAGGGCTTGCGCTTGATTTCCAATGAATCATTCATTAAGTGCTTACAACTTGTGTTTTTCTCCCATTTTTCCATGTAATTTGCGTTGCTTCTCTGCTGAGTTTCTTGCTTTAACAAATTTGCAACATTCCTGCGGCACTTGGCTACAATTGTCTAACTTTCAATTGTTTTGCAAGTTAAAATGAAGTGTAATACTAATTAAATTAAAACAAATCAAATTCCCGAAGTTAAAAGAACAAAGGCTTGAAGATTATGCACCCTGTACACAACCGAATGATTTTTCCAATGGGTGATGCCATGTATGTCCTGTTCTAATCATTTTTTGCCACAATTTTAGGAACATAATTGTATTTGAGTCAAGTGCCTTTTATCTGGGTATTATCGATAGTAAAATAAAATTTAAAAGTTACATTTGGCAGAAAAAAATTGCATAAGCACCGTTGTAAGGAGGCAATAAATATCATAACCAGACTCAAACCATTTTCAATACTTAAAATATTGAAGATTATGTATCGACTGACATGCCGACAATAAAATAAGCTCAATTGCTGTGAAATGTTTTATGTTCACGATCTGTTTTACAACTTGCACTTTGCTTTTATTATACAGCTTTTTATCTATCCCTTGACTGTCATAAAGATTATGCCGTATTATGGGCTTTAACCTACCGCCGAATGTTTTCAACTGATTTACATAGAGATGTCCTTTTATTGAAATTTTATACGGCCGTCGAGTCTGTCTCAATTAAAACGTCATTTCAACACGCAGCCAGCTTTTTTATGCCTCCTGTAATTAAATTGAACACATTATGCATTGAAATTTACCGTTGCCCTACGCCGTGCGCCACGTCCATAAAGCCAGTATCAACGAGGCGTATGCGTGGAATGAAAAAGCAAAATCGCGTATACGCAAAGGGTGAAAACAGCTTTTTGGTACGTATAGGCGCTACTCGGTTTAAATGTCAATTATTTAACACACTTCGCGAATTTTAACTGAAGTAACTCAATTGAAGCCATTTTTCATTATTAGCAGCCATAAAGCATAACATTTACGAACGCAAAATGATTTGACAAAAATTGCACTTGGTGCAGGAAATCTTTTGTATTCGACTTTAATTTTCCACAACATTCTCGCTTGTAAGCCTGAATGGCATACCTCATTCCGTTGCAAATATTTGCCAGCCTTTTGTCACAAAGGCAGCAGCTCCTTTCGGCTTATACTCATAGTGACACATACACATGTACACACATGTACAAGCACACGTACATGGTTGTGCATGTTGTCTGTCATGTGAGTAATTTCGCCCACACACACTCACTGAGTGCCACTGATTGCTTTTATTGTGAGGCCGCAGCAACAGCCTCATTCCTGGTAACATTGCCAGTCAACGCCAACATCAAGTAACAAGTAGCCATTTTTGTTGTTAGCTGTTTTACGCTACATTTTTGCATTTATATTTTGCTTTTACATATTTGCATATGGTCTTTGTCACTTTGAGCTAAACTGCCTTTTGGCTGCCATTTTCACAAAAGAAAGACACACACACACACACATCCATTACATATATTTCGCTTTCTTTCAAAGGGTGCATTTTGAATGCATAGTTTTCAATTTAAATCAGATTTGTGACAAAGTTGTGTTAACAATTTACATAAGTCCAAATGGAAACATAAAGCAATTTTCAAATCTGAAAGATTTCAATTTTGATCTACAAAGGGAATAACTTAATTAAAGCATTTAAAAAATGAAGACTAGGACAGCCATGACTGAATCGACTCGACTGTTGTCGCTGATCAAGAATACAAATGCTTTTTAGTTAGGGGATACTGCTTTGCACAACTGCATTGAGGGTAACTAAATCTTAATATTATGTCTACTCTTTTTTATTTGTCAACTTACTTTTCTCTTCTATAAATTTGAGTTCTAAAGATATTGCAGTCATGACATGGATATAAAAAGATATTGAATAGCTGTCATCTCAATTTGTGAAAGGCATAACGATATCTGTGAAGTTGTCAGCTTTAACAACTATATCATAATGTATATACTTAATTTGAACAATGTCAGCACGTATCTTGATAATGGATGTAAAATCGCTTCATGTGGAAAATGGCTTTCTGTCATACAACATTCACTGGCAATAAGGATGTAATTACGGACACCACTTCAAGCCGATCAATTTTAAATGTCTGCAATAATAACAATGAAAATTTGCAACTATTTTGGCCTGTTGTACGTTTTTCAAATGTAAACAAATCGTTTGGACAAACTCAACAATCGAGTCTACTCAAAACTGAGGCGAACGTGACAATTGCTCTAAAATATAAATAGCTACCAAAAACTGAAGGCGAACTTAAGCCAAATATAATTAATCGATTAATTGCGTGCTTGGAATATTTCATGGGCCCCCAACCCCCTAGCACTTAATTTTGCCCCGCCCAATTGGGGAAGTGTTTTCGCTGTATTAGTTGCTTTCGAACCATTAGAGTCAAAAATAATATTACCTGGTGCCTGGCCGCAAATATTGATTAGTTGCCAAACTGAGTGCAAATATTGGCTGAGTCAATGTATCACAATACATTGTTGTGTATACAACATGTTTGATGAGCTGATTGCCCTCGCTATGGCAATCAAAATTTCCATTTGTTCATTCATAAATTCAATATGACGTATAGTGGTATGAACATTCAATAAACATGGCTAAAGAGCTGGCACTTAATGTGCGCAATTAAATTGCAATGTGCACGATAACTGAATGAACAAGTGGTTAAGTAATGCGCTCCATTACTCTCTCTCTCTCTCTCTCTCTCTCTCTCTCTTCTCTGACACGTACACACACTATCCCTCTTTTCCCTGTTAGCCGTTCGCTGAAATGTCATCGCATCCGTTTCCGCAGGCACTTAACCTGCAATTATTATTTTGAACCTCACCTGTGCGGCTTATTTTCGCGTACACTTTGAAAAAATCAAAAATCACAATAAAGCTTGTAAGTTATATTGTCTAGTAGTTAAAGTTTAAGTTTATAGCATTTATTTCGTGGAAGTTTAAGTACATTGTTATTGAATTATTTTTAATTTCAAAATCGATCACTAATGCAGCAAAATCAAGCACAAAATAAGTTTCATTCTTAATTAAATATAATTTGTATTTATTTTGAAATTGTAATAAAAAAATTCACAAAATGAGAATCAAGTATCTCATTCTGAGACATAAAATTTAAAGTAATTGAATTATTGTTATACTATTCCCCAAGTGGACTGTATTGTAAATGTACATCTGGCTTTAGGGCTGTTAACCAGGTTTTTGGCAGTCAAAGTTCATTTCTGTCCGCTGGGCATTCATTTAAGTTTTTCAGTAATTTTGCGGGAGATTCTCTGACCACTCAAAGACTTGCTTGTATTTGCCTTAACTTTTCAGCGTCCCCAACCTAACCTCATTATACTTTTAGTCTGGTGTCTGCTTATTTTCATAAATGAATTAGGCATGCCGGGCACGCAGCTGCTGTGTGTCCCAAAGGAATGTAAGAAGAGAACAGGACTAATTATGCATTGAATGGGCATTTAGTAACGTTCGCCGTTTTCTTATTAACTTGGCTTACAGGTGGTGAACATAAGTCTACACCCATCACAAAAGTACCGCCATGAATGAGACGGAGTGTGAGGATCTCATTAAATCTGTGAAATGGACGGAACCGGCGAATCTGATCTCATTGGCCATACTCGAGTTTATCAACGTGCTCGTCATTGGTGGCAACTGTCTCGTCATTGCCGCCGTCTTCTGTTCAAACAAATTACGTAGTGTTACCAATTTTTTCATCGTTAACCTGGCCGTTGCCGATTTACTAGTGGGCCTCGCGGTGCTACCCTTCTCAGCCACCTGGGAAGTGTTCAAGGTAAGTCAATAATTTTCCACTATTTAAATATTAAGTTTAAAAATATAATTTTGAAATTATTGTATTTTTCTTCTGATTTATATATTTATTTCGGACGGCTGACGATAAAAATTATTTCTTATATTTAATTACATTTTGTTTGATACTTTTGGGCAGGTTTGGATATTTGGGGACGTCTGGTGCCGCATTTGGCTGGCCGTGGATGTGTGGATGTGCACGGCATCGATATTGAATCTATGTGCCATATCTCTGGATCGTTACGTGGCAGTCACGCGACCGGTCACCTACCCAAGCATTATGTCAACGAAGAAGGCCAAGTCTTTAATCGCCGGCATTTGGGTGCTTTCATTTGTTATTTGCTTCCCGCCCTTAGTGGGCTGGAAGGATCAAAAGGTAAGCGTTTCTGAACCACACACACCCACTTACCCACACATGCACACACACACACACGAACACCCACAATTACAATAAACTTTAGTGAAAAACTATTTGCACATGAACCAAATTGAAACCACGAAACTGCTTTTGGCATGCAACCAACCAAGAGAGTCGAGTATAAAGGAAACCTCAGCTAGACATTTTGGTGACCCGTTCGGACAGCAAAGTTCTCAATAAGACTGTCATTGACACCGTTTCAACTTAAAGTTTTGCCCGAAAGCCGCAAACTCGAAATGTGGCAAGTGTGTTGAAAGCCGGCCAGCAAGGACAGCAATCCGGCTCATTTGTGACAAACATGACCGTAAAACTTGTGGGAGGGTTTTGGATGGAAATGTTTGATCAAGAAACACCCTGTAATTAAATTTGTGAAATTTGTTCCCCAAAGTGCCTTAAGTATAGATATATGCTTAAATAATATGTATTGAAGATTCAGTTTTTATTTTGAGACTCTTATGGCATTTTCTTTAGCCTTAAAATAGGATCGCATTAAATCAATAATTTCAAGCACTTGATATTGAAAGCTCATTGAAAAACATGCTTGACTTTGCTTGAATTTATATTTTAATCAATTTGTGTTACAGGTCACGAAAATGTTGCACCTATTTATTTTGCCAACGGGGTATAACAAGTGCCGAGACAGCCAACGACATCATGTGGACTATGCGTGTTGTTGTCGTCCGTATGAATATATTTTTGTGTTGTTTTCATTTTTGGCACACATGCATAACAATTTTTGTGTCACGGCAATGAAATGATGTGACTGCCTCACAGACAACAGCCCCGAAACAGAAACACAACGAGAACGAATGCTGAATAGACCAGACAGCGTCGCTTAATTCATGTTTGTGTCTGTGTCCTGGAATCAGGCCTGGTAATCAGATCAGTTGCGATATGCCCACTAACTGGGCCAACGAATTACGACATTCTGTAACATTTTATTGTCCTTTGCCTTGGTCTGTCTGTGTGTGAGTGTGAGCGAGAATTTATGTCCTTTCTTTTTGTGTGTGCAATATGCCTAAGGCCGAGTTGGGACAAATTTACTGGCCATATTGTTTCAAATTTTGTGGTTAATGGAAACACTTGGAATACACACAAATATGTATCTGTTTATGCACTACTCGAAATGAAAATATAAAATGACTGTTTCTGAATAAGTTTAGTAAAACCTGTTCTCAATTCGAAAAAGTCCACACATTTCTATCAAGTCGGAAGACAAGTAAAAATTATAGCCTGAAAATCGATGTATCGATATATGGGCATAGATCGAAACTTCAAAATGCCATAACTTCGTCAAAACTCAACTGATTTTAAAAGGCAAGGGCTTTTTGATCATAGTTTTGACCCTACATCAATCGTACATTTAAAGTTAAAAATGAAATTTTAGGTCGGAAGACAAGTAAAAATTATGGCCTGAAAATCGATGTATCGATATATGGGCATAGATCGAAACTACAAAATGCCATAACTTCGTCAAAACTCAACTGATTTTAAAAGGCAAGGGCTTTTTGATCATAGTTTTGACCCTAAATCAATCGTACATTTAAAGTTGAAAATGAAATTTTAGGTTGGAAGACAAGTAAAAATTATAGCCTGAAAATCGATGTATCGATATATGGGCATAGATCGAAACTTCAAAATGCCATAACTTCGTCAAGACTCAACTGATTTTAAAAAGCAAGGGGTTTTTGATCATAGTTTTGACCCTACATCAATCGTACATTTAAAGTTGAAAATGAAATTTGAGGTCGGAAGACAAGTAAAAATTATAGCCTGAAAACCGATTTATCGATATATGGGCATAGATCGAAACTTCAAAATGCCATAACTTCGTCAAAACTCAACTGATTTTAAAAGGCAAGGGCTTTTTGATCATAGTTTTGACCCTAAATCAATCGTACATTTAAAGTTGAAAATGAAATTTTAGGTCGGAAGACAAGTAAAAATTATAGCCTGAAAATCGATGTATCGATATATGGGCATAGATCGAAACTTCAAAATGCCATAACTTCGTCAAAACTCAACTGATTTTAAAAAGCAAGGGCTTTTTGATCATAGTATTGACCCTAAATCAATCGTACATTTAAAGTTAAAAATGAAATTTTAGGTCGGAAGACAAGTAAAAATTATGGCCTGAAAATCGATGTATCGATATATGGGCATAGATCGAAACTACAAAATGCCATAACTTCGTCAAAACTCAACTGATTTTAAAAGGCAAGGGCTTTTTGATCATAGTTTTGACCCTACATCAATCGTACATTTAAAGTTGAAAATGAAATTTTAGGTCGGAAGACAAGTAAAAATTATGGCCTGAAAACCGATGTATCGATATATGGGCATAGATCGAAACTTCAAAATGCCATAACTTCGTCAAAACTCAACTGATTTTAAAAGGCAAGGGCTTTTTGATCATAGTTTTGACCCTACATCAATCGTACATTTAAAGTTGAAAATGAAATTTGAGGTCGGAAGACAAGTAAAAATTATAGCCTGAAAATCGATGTATCGATATATGGGCATAGATCGAAACTTCAAAATGCCATAACTTCGTCAAGACTCAACTGATTTGAAAAAGCAAGGGGTTTTTGATCATAGTTTTGACCCTAAATCAATCGTACATTTAAAGTTGAAAACAAAATTTGAGGTCGGAAGACAAGTAAAATTTATAGCCTGAAAACCGATGTATCGATATATGGGCATAGATCGAAACTTCAAAATGCCATAACTTCGTCAAAACTCAACTGATTTTAAAAGGCAAGGGCTTTTTGATCATAGTTTTGACCCTAAATCAATCGTACATTTAAAGTTAAAAATGAAATCTTAGGTCGGAAGACAAGTAAAAATTATAGCCTGAAAATCGATGTATCGATATATGGGCATAGATCGAAACTTCAAAATGCCATAACTTCGTCAAAACTCAACTGATTTTAAAAGGCAAGGGCTTTTTGATCATAGTTTTGACCCTAAATCAATCGTGCATTTAAAGTTAAAAATGAAATTTTAGGTCGGAAGACAAGTAAAAATTATAGCCTGAAAATCGATGTATCGATATATGGGCATAGATCGAAACTACAAAATGTCATAACTTCGTCAAAACTCAACTGATTTTAAAAGGCAAGGGCTTTTTGATCATAGTTTTGACCCTAAATCAATCGTACATTTAAAGTTGAAAATGAAATTTTAGGTCGGAAGACAAGTAAAAATTATAGCCTGAAAATCGATGTATCGATATATGGGCATAGATCGAAACTTCAAAATGCCATAACTTCGTCAAGACTCAACTGATTTTAAAAAGCAAGGGGTTTTTGATCATAGTTTTGACCCTAAATCAATCGTACATTTAAAGTTGAAAACAAAATTTGAGGTCGGAAGACAAGTAAAAATTATAGCCTGAAAACCGATGTATCGATATATGGGCATAGATCGAAACTTCAAAATGCCATAACTTCGTCAAAACTCAACTGATTTTAAAAGGCAAGGGCTTTTTGATCATAGTTTTGAGCCTAAATCAATCGTACATTTAAAGTTGAAAATGAAATTTGAGGTCGGAAGACAAGTAAAAATTATAGCCTGAAAATCGATGTATCGATATATGGGCATAGATCGAAACTTCAAAATGCCATAACTTCGTCAAAACTCAACTGATTTTAAAAGGCAAGGGCTTTTTGATCATAGTTTTGACCCTACATCAATCGTACATTTAAAGTTGAAAATGAAATTTGAGGTCGGAAGACAAGTAAAAATTATAGCCTGAAAATCGATGTATCGATATATGGGCATAGATCGAAACTTCAAAATGCCATAACTTCGTCAAAACTCAACTGATTTTAAAAGGCAAGGGCTTTTTGATCATAGTTTTGACCCTAAATCAATCGTGCATTTAAAGTTAAAAATGAAATTTTAGGTCGGAAGACAAGTAAAAATTATAGCCTGAAAATTGATGTATCGATATATGGGCATAGATCGAAACTACAAAATGCCATAACTTCGTCAAAACTCAACTGATTTTAAAAAGCAAGGGCTTTTTGATCATATTTTTGACCCTAAATCAATCGTACATTTAAAGTTGAAAATGAAATTTGAGGTCGGAAGACAAGTAAAAATTATAGCCTGAAAATCGATGTATCGATATATGGGCATAGATCGAAACTACAAAATGCCAAAATGCGTTAATATTTTTCGTTAATGTGCAATAAATGTAATATTTAATTTTACATTTGATGTTACGTAATATTGTAATATGTTAAAACCAAATATTTGTTTATGTTATTAATTTAAATTCCCCGTTATTATGTATTCAATCTTCAAAACAATATTTTATAACCTTTCAGTAGGTTGATCAATATTAAATTAAATTTCTAAATTAAAAAGAAAAAAAAAAAAAAAGAATAAGTATCTTTGATTCTTTAAATTTCAAGCAATCTACTTGTATTTGTACTTTGTACAGCTTTTTTCTCTGAGTGTAAACACATGTCTTTCGGGCAGCGTAAGCACATAAATCACATGTTGCTGGAGACACAAATCTTGTTCTTTGTTTGTTGCCTTAATCTTAGTGGCATCTACCCACCTACGAATTGCTACACTCAATCGGATTCGCCATTTACCCTGCAGCCTGCCACTCCAATAACTGCAGTGCATAAATGCATTCAAATCACGATATCAATGCATCTATTGAGTGCGACTGATGCTGCTTGCAATTCGATTTGATTTCACTGATAGCCTGACAATGTGCCCATGAGCTTAATTGGAACTCGATTTATGCCTTCTGGCATCGACTTTCTGCACGACGCTTACTGTCTTTTGACAAGACTCTGCCCAATTTCGAATCAGGTGTAGATTGCTTACCTTCGATACCAGCAGCTGCAGATGACAACCTCTCTCACAACCTCGCAAAATTCGCCCTTGGCAGTCGTAAGGAGCCTTAGAGTGTTTGGGGTTGCTTTTATTAATACGCCATCCACTTCAACATTTAGCATACCCTAAATTGTATTCCTGACGAAAGTCATCTTTGAATTAAATATGTATAAAAAAAACTAAAAAACATACATATGTACATACATACTAAAACTTTCTACACAGTTGAATGTATGTTGACCTCTGCAAAAACAGAAAAAAATCAATCATAAAAATATAATATTATTTTTTCTATATAAAATGTATTTTCCTTTTCAATATGTTAAAAGGAAAACAAAAAATTAATTTTTGTGCTTACAATTTATACGAAAAATGATGTTATAAGGGGTATTTACTAGTCGAGTAAAGCACTTTCACGTAACTGTTTCGGTCGCCTAAATGTATGCTACATCTTGGCACAATATTTATGCAAGACGCGTCGCTGAATATCTTTTTCAAAATGAACCGCTTAAAGTTGTATTTTTATTGGCTTATTGTGAGCAATGTGCGAGTCCAAAATGTTCGTGAGAGTGCGTTTCTAGAATTTCAATGCGTTAACCGTATGACAAAGCATTTAACACAACCCAACAGAAGTTGTCTAAATACACTTGGCAAAAAATCCACTGAGAAAGCGAATACATCCTTGATTCAAGTACATACTGCAAAAAAGGCGAAAAGAGTGGAGAAAAACCAATAGCGGAGAATAAAAATTTAGCTTGAATTATATTTGATTTAGTATACATTTCTCTTTTAACAGTGTACACTTACTTATGCATATATTTATTTCTTTTGAAGGCCATGGTACAGCCGACCTACACACGGGGAAACTATACGCTTTACTATGCCACCACAATGTCAAGCACACAGGATGAGCAACTAGATGTAGATAAGATTAAGCATAAGCAGGAGGAGGCGTTAATAACCGAAAATGTGAATCGCAAAGGGAATGGCAATGGCAATGTGAACGGGAATGCCTATAATCCATATGATCCGAATTTTGCGCCAATTGATGGCTCCGCGGAGATACATATTGCAGCCATGACAACAACAACCAGCACAATGTCCCCGAGCACAGATAAGGATTACGATCTGTTGAATGCCCCAGTGCAGATTGTGGCACAGCAGCCGGTTGCAGCCACCAGCTGTCCCTGGAAGTGTGAACTCACCAACGATCGGGGCTATGTGCTCTATTCGGCATTGGGTTCCTTCTATATACCCATGTTCGTGATGCTCTTCTTCTACTGGCGCATCTATAGAGCCGCTGTGCGCACCACACGTGCCATCAATCAGGGGTTCAAGACCACCAAGGGTGAGTAGTGAATATACACATATACATTTATCCATCACATGGTAGTGTGAACATGTATTGAAGATCGGTAGCAAAAACTCCATCAAATACATTTGGACACATTTTTTAATCTCTCATTCACAATTCAAATTGTATGGCAACTTGTGCGTAGCTAAACGTTTTGTCCCTTTAACATTTTCTAATATTAATAATTCTCATTCAATTTGAACAGTAAGTTATGTAAACCACGTAGCGTATGTAGTTCGTTTGTTCAAAGTACATACATACATACATAATTTTATCCAATAAATTTTCATCTCGATTGCTTATCAAATTTTCAAAACTCTAAACGTGTAGATTTAGTTGTGTGACGTCTTTGCCCCCGTTTTTTTGGTTGAACAAAAGAATTAACAAAAAAAACACACTACAATAAAAACTACAATAAAAAGAGTGTATAAATCAACACACGCACAAACACATACACATTATATACATGTGTCATTGTCAATAACAAACACATTCAATAGAATAAGTTAGGATATCTGTTTCGGATTCGATTTGACATCATTTCCTCTTGCGTCAACAACCTAAAAACATTAAAAAAAAAATCGAAATAAAAAATCGGTTTCTCGCCCCAAATTCTTTTCAGTTCTTTTTTTCCTTACTTGCTTCTAGTTATTCTAGATCCTGAATAAGGTTATATTTGGCGTAAGTCGTTCCAATATGAAATATAATAAACTAAAATTCCAAATATTTGAATCTAGGTAGCGCGATCTTCCTTCAAGTACTATAAAAATGTTATGCGGATTTTTGAAGCACCGATATTATGACTTTGAATTCGAAACAGATCTATAAATAAAGGTACAATTAAGTACTATATAGGAAATGCATCATTTTGTGTACATTTATGTCCCGTGCTAACTCAATTATCAGGACACCGTTAATACACATTATTGACATTATTGTTAACAAGCAAACCAAAAAAGAAAATTAAAAATCAAATAATAATAATTCAAAATGTCAATAATCTGATTTTACATTTATATAACTAAAAACCTTTCGTGTCGGTTTTTTGTTTTTGTGTTCTGCACTCGGTACACATCATAAAAAATCAGTAATTAAACGATATAAATAACATAAATAAACAAGTAAATATTTATAAATAGATCCCTAAGTGAAAATTCGATTGTTAATAACAAAAAAAAAGTATAAATTTTAATAATTATGTCGACAGCCACTAAACAAATTCAGAAATGATCAATTTGTATAAATCAATTAATGGCACTTAATCCTTGTAACTAAAATCCTAACATTAATTGTTATACTTATTATATACTATCTAAAGATAATGTGCATATTTGTAGCTTGTAGTTTTAGTACATACTTAGTTTAGTTTATCCAATACCTTAAATATAGTTGACCTTAAATTTAAAATTGTCAAGAATACTTCCCTAAGTAATTGAAATTACCTTAATTTTTTAAGCTTAAACATCTCCGTTAAAATTAAATACCTTTTAATCATAAAAAAAAACATACACCGAATATTAAATTTTGACGTAGGCTAAGACTTCTTTTGTTTTGATAAACCTGCTAAAAAGTATCTTATTATTTTCCTTTGAAAATTATCATATATGAGAGCTTTGCGATCTTAACAATAATTGGCATCGTTTTTCGTCCAAGAACACACAAGAGAGCACATCAAACAAATCCGCTTACTCAAACGACAGCGTACATGAAATGAAATGAAATGAGAAAAACTTCAGCCATTAAGGCTGGAAAAATATAGAAATTCACAGAGAAATGAATGTGGAGCCTAATGTGCGATAAGTGTTTATTTTTTTGTTCGATTTTTGTTTTGCTTTGAAGCATTTCATTTGAAGTTGCTACCAAACACTGGCATACAGAGAAAAAATGCATTATTATATGAAGACTGTTAATCTTTCTGCTATGAAAAAGTAAGAATAAACGAAACCAATCCAAGAGTATTTCCTTATAACCTGAACCCATTCACAAATGTGAAATAGGTATAATGAACTAGTGGAAAAGTGTGTAATGTTCGACCTTAGGGTGTCTCTTAGTCGAGCTGTCACGACGAGGGCATTCTTGCTTGAATATATATTCTTTTTCTAGGTTGTCCTCTTTATGTGTACCCACTTGAATATGTTTTTATACTAGAATGTGTTCTTGTTATATGTGGCTTATTAGTTGCGCAATGTTTTGCCAATGCTTGTTGCGCACTTTCTTCCACCTGATCAGCTCATTGAGCACAGTTGCTAGTTGGGTTTTTAATCTCTTTGACGAGCATCGAGGAGGCCAATCCAATCGAACGTGGAAAACTGTTCCCAAGTCAAGTGCACGCATTGCCTTTAATCTCCTCTACCCAGCTGCCAGGCAGACTGACTGACTGACTGACTGACTGACTGACTGGTTATATAATAAAAATCAATATGGCACTTTTCGTGCGCACTGCTTTGAAGCTCAATGCCTCCTGCTAATTGTGGGGCCAGAAAACCAGCTAAAAGACTTCCGTCTCCAGTCCCCCAACACAGATATTTTCACAGTCCCAGAAATAAAAGACCAGTCAAAAGTGGCTGCAATTTGCTCGAAACCCTAATGACAGTTTAATATCGACACTAAAACATACAATTTACATTTGCGTCTGGCAATCAAACTTTGGGGTAATTTTGGGGCGCCAGCTCAGTTGAAACGAAAAGAGATTAGAAATAATAGATATTACTTTTGCGTTGCAAGAAAGTATAGCAAATGATGTAATCGACTTGTGTTTGCCTTGTTCTTGTTCAATTGCTACATAAATCCCTAAACAGTTTTCTTTTTTTGTAGCCCCAACTTGTTTATTAAGCAATATTAGGTTAAGACTGTTGTAATCTTACGTCTTCTACTTACACAGTATTTTAAAACTCGAATGCGATTCCACTCGGCCTAAATATATATATTTATAGCTTAAACAATGAATAAATTCGAACTCAGTTGCGTAATATGATAAAGGCAGCGCACAAAACACATTTAATTTTATTGGTTTATTTCCTACCAAATAACCTGATTGACGTGATTCGAAATGTCATTAGCATTGAAGGCGTGTCACTGAAATCTACCTAATTATGACCTCAATATAATAGCATTTTCATATGATGACGTCGTGTTTTCTATTTAGTTGCTTAGACTTTGTTTTTGGTTTTGTTGCTGTTCTTGTTGTGTGTTGTGTGATGTGTTTTGTAGCTGGCGTGTCCTTTAGTGACGCTATTTGGAAGACAAAGCCCAGATTTTCAGAAACAGTCGCTCATGCGACAGCCTTGAAATGTACACTATCGCACACACACACACACTCTCCACATACACACACAAACACTTAAGCCCACATGCAGACAGAGTGGCGCTGTGCTTGTTATAGTTTTGTATACCCAGCACCTATTCAAAATGGGTAGAGAGTTGTCTATGTGACAGGCAGAGGAAAGCATCTCCCATCCCATAAAGTATACATGAGGTATATACATTCTGGATGAGTACTTCTCTCCTTTCACTTAATTAAACATAATCTTACTGTTACAATAAAAGAGTCTGTTTTTGAAAACTAGCTTTCCGATTAGGTGGCATAGGAATATTGAAGAAACAACGACAACTTACGAGTGCGATTTAGGAGGGGAAAGACTTTGATACATGGAATCTTCTAGTCAAGCTCTCTCAGCTAGTATTATTAGCATTTTGTTTTTCTTTTTGTATACGGGTCACTTGCCGTGCGTGTCTTCATTTCTTGCTCGCTGCTTTTTGTACACAACACGAAGCGCAAAAGGCTACAAAACATTTCGTGACACAATGCGGGGGCGTTTATTGTTGTGTTTGGTGGCATTCAGTTATGTGGCCCACTTTCGCCCTGCAGTGGCTTTTGAAGGTAATCAAGTTTCAAGTTCAAAAACTACCTGAGGTTCATGGCGTCGTCTATTAAAATGTACGCAACAGCAGAAGCAGTGAGGCACTTGTGCTTGGCTGTTATTGTTATTGTTTCGCCAGTTGCACACACGAGCTGTGAAGGTTTTCAAAAATTTCAATTTGAACAGGCGTAGTCCTGGCGTAGTCCTGGCCCTGTCCTGGCCTCTGTGTCAACAACAGCCGAGTCAACTTTCACGCCACCTTGTCTTAGATTTCACCTTGACTTTCACTCGCATCAGTTTCACCGTCATTTTTATACACAAAGTCCCAGTGCAGCGTTCAAAAGGTCACATCAAGTATACAAAAACTACACAGTCTTGTATAATTAAACATTTAATAACACAGGAGAGAACAGTTTAAGACTTCGAAGCCCAGAATTTGAGCTACGCTTAATGAACAGAGCTCACCTGCTCACATATAAATGTATTTGTTTATTTAACAAGCTACTTCTAAGGGAGCTATATGATGAAGTATTCCGCTGTTAAAAATATATTATCACTCGTAACTGATGAGACTGGCAAAGGAATCTTGGTAGACAAAATACTTGTTTATACTAAGACTCATTATTCGAAAAATCCTTTAAAACTGTCGGAGTAAATTATATATCAATTGGATATATTTTTACTATTGTCTTTTATTGGTATCGGAAACCGATATTCGTAGAAATTATATTCAAAAGTTGACATCTGTAGCTCTTATGGTCTCTAAGATGGGCTTGTTCGACAACGGAAATGGCTAAATCGACTGGGTTAGCTTGAATATGCTTCCATCCTTCCCTTACATAATTTTCCACAACTTTATTACATCCTTTTCTCCCACTTTTATTGGGCTCATGGTTGTGTATCAAAAATTTATAACATGAATAAAACAATTTGTAAATAATTAATTCTAATTGCAATGAATTTCAAAAGCAATTACATTACAAAATTTCCTGCTTAAATGGTATTTTACTTAAATATGTAAATAATCAATTTCTGCATACATTTTGTTTTCATTAAAATTTCTCTTGCTTTCTGTATACCGGCAAAATGTCCATGTGCGAGACTTTTGCGGAAAAATCATGTTTTCCTTTATTTGTTTGTTTTGTAAAAAAAATGCCCACGCTTTTTCTTTTATACGAGCATATTCCACTCAAATGCCGGGGGCTATACAGAAGGAAGGCTTCCGCGTCAGAGAATAAATATAAAATAGTTTTCATGTGCACATTAATGCGAATATTTACCGTTCTTCATCTTCTTTTTATTCCCTTTCGAAATCTTTTAATATATTTTTATAAGCTTTAAAAATTGATTTTCCTCTCCTTTTGTGCGAATGTAATATATATTAAAAGCATGTTCTCTGTAATATTCTTGTGTGCATAAGACGGCGTTTTGGTATCCTTTAAAAATGGCCAAAAGGAGTCCAATGAAGTTGTGCAAATGTATGCAACTACCACTAAAAATGTATCTTCCACCCAATGGGGTGAAAATATTCTTGAACAGCATCAAAAGCCAAGTCATGTCAGAACTTTCAATTTTTTCGTTAAACTTCATCAATCATATATGATTAATATAATACGAATGAATAAGAAATATTCACATTAATCAAACCATTTTTTGTGTACGAAACAGTTTCGATTCCCCGGCTTGAAAATCTACGTCGATACCTAAGTTTTATGATAAGTCGCCAATTGTATACGGGGTATCTGAAAGTAGAGTTCTCTCCACTAAATCACACTTACTTTCTGTTATGCTATATTTATTTTTATGCAAATTGACTTTTTGTGCATATTTGTATCTTCTTTTGTTATTTATGTCATTTTCGTTTGTCAAATGATATTATCAATTTTGAATATTTCAAAGAACTCAAATCTGTATTTTCATTTATTTATTGTGCGTGGGCAAGGAATATTGTGTGAAATATAAAAGTAATGTTTTTTCCAACTCTATTCAGCATTTGTGTATTTCATATCTTGAAATTTTGGCCATGGCAATGTCGGCTGCAACCAACGAATTATATTTTATTGTCATTAAATCGAGTGACTTGTTCTACATTATTGTAATTGTTAATAAGTTTCCCAACATTATTAATCGGAATTTTTTATATAAATATGTTCTATTGTTTGTAATGATGTAATCAATGTTCTACACTCAATGAAAACTCAATTTTTCACACAGCCAATGGACCCTCATAATTTGTGCTCGAGACAAATAAATTGAATTAAGCAATGTTGAAAAGTGTCTATGTCCCAAATAAAATATAAATATTGCACAAATTAAACGCGTCCAAACTAATGCGAATTAATTAACCCAATAAATGATGAACCTTCTTGGCGCAAATTAATGATTTTTAAAAAAATTTATAAGTAATTTGTAAATATATGTCATTAATGGAAAACTAATAACAGATACACCCAGAAAATTGTAGAGACTTGATTCAACGGGCATGTTTTTACTATATTTCGTATTAATTTCACATTTAACCAATATTTCAGTGTATTTTAAAATTACATTTTTTTTTTTGTAGCATGCCCCAAAAATAATATTAATATTAAAAAATATATCTTTCATATGTCAATATTATATTAATATCTAGAATCAGACTAATTAAGTACGTTTTTTCCCGTATTATTATAAAATAATTGCGTGCGGCTTTCCTAATATTCTAGTACAATAGCTGAAGATATTTTAATAAATATAGATCTGAACATTTTTTCAAAAATATCTATATGTTAATGTTTGTAGCTAGTTTTATCCTCGCTCAATGTAAATGTGACCCACACAAATAATGTTTGTATCTAATCAAAAACTCCAAAGAAATAACCAAAACTAAATACCAAAGTAAAAATCACAAACACACTCAAGTTCATGTGTAACACAAGCTCAATATTCTACACGGAGAAAAAAACAAATCGATTGGATAAAATCCAAAATGGTAAAATGAAAATCTTTAATTGAGATCTACAATGTCAAATCAAAAGTGTCTTTCCACAAATCTAAAGAGTTAAGATGACAACAGACTTCAGCCGAAGTGTTTCTGATCCATTTGCTTTTTTTCGTCGGTGCAGAAATTTTGTTTATAATCTAAACGAAAACTCTAATTAATCAACAGCAAAAACAAATAAAAATAAAATCACCCACACACGCATACACACCCAAATTGATGTATAATACAAACTGAATGTTCAAGAACACCCTGTGTACATTTTGTGTAATGAGTTGCATTTTCGACAACCCGCCAACTTTCCACACACTCGACTTATTGCAGGCAGCCCGCGAGAATCGGGTGGCAACAATCGCGACGAAGATTCCCAGCTCATATTGCGCATCCATCGGGGGCGTCCATGTGGGACACCGCAGCGCACACCACTCTCCGTGCACTCCATGTCGTCGACGCTGAGCGTGAACAGCAACGGAGCCACACATGGCACGGGCAATGAGGATCCGCAGAGCGTCTCCCAGCTGGGCACACCCAAGCGAGCGACTTCAATGCGCGTTCAGCGTCAGCGGCATGAGAAGATTGCCATCAAAGTCTCATTTCCCTCCTCGGAAAACGTATTGGAGTCGCCTCGCCTGGGTGGCACACAGCAACAGCAGCCACCTTTATCGCCCCATTATGCTGTCATCAGCAGCAAAGGAGGAACGGGGAGTCTCTCCAATGGACGACGTGCATCCTTCAAGAGCAGCCTCTTCGACATAGGCGAAACCACATTCAACCTGGACACCGCGAGCCGAACAGCTGTCGATCTAGAAAGTGGAAACTCGACGGCGGCGAAAAAGCGAGCCGGGAAACGGAGCGCCAAATTTCAAGTGAAACGCTTTCGCATGGAAACAAAAGCGGCCAAAACGTTGGCCATCATTGTGGGTGGATTCATAGTCTGTTGGCTGCCCTTCTTCACAATGTATCTGATAAGGGCGTTCTGTGAGAATTGCATACAGCCAACGGTATTCTCAGTGCTCTTCTGGCTGGGCTACTGCAATTCGGCCATCAATCCGGTGATCTATGCCCTATTCTCCCACGAATTTCGTATTGCGTTCAAGCGAATTGTTTGCCGTTGTGTCTGCACCCGCAGCGGTTTTCGTGCATCCGAGAATTTCCAGATGATTGCCGCACGTGCACTGATGGCGCCTGCCACGTTCCACAAGACCATATCGGGCTGCTCGGACGAGGGCGACGGCGTTGATTTCAGCTGACTAATTGGCAGCTATGAGACGACGGAGAGTTCGCTGCAGCGCACATCATCGCTGCCTCATGATGTGGCTGTTGCAGGATGCAGCGATGTCGACACCATGGGCAGCACTAAGCGCATACGGCGGGGTGGTTTCTGCAAGGGGCGAGTCCCTTAAGCATCTATAGCAACAGCTACTACACTTGAGAAACAAAATATATGCCTTAGAATTTTCAAAAGCTAAATATCAAATCCCAAAAATAATTTAAGTTTTTTTTTTTTTAAGTTTTACAAAATTAATCTTTTGGTTTTTGGACAAGCTTAATTTCCTGCATTCTAGGTCATATGTTTTCTTTCAGTGTACTTACAATATTTGAGACATTGGGCAACGCATTTCAGTTTTGTACTTTTGTAAACCAGCCAACCAGTCAGCCCCATTCGACATTGACAGTATTCGCATTGATCGACGTTGTAACTTAATGGCAATAATTTTCGTGTATTTAAACTAGACTAAGAATATACATATATCTAAATATATATATACATCTTTAGTAAATAAACTTAAGTATTGTTAAAGGACTTAATTCACGATGATACACTTAGCGCTAAGCCTTATCTTAATTAGTACTTATAATAAGTGTATCCTAATCGTTCCATTTTGTTGTAACAGAATGTTTCAGTTCAGTTATATATAGTTATGTGTATATGTCTGACTTATATATAGTACTTAATACATATATCTATATGTGTGTGTGTATATCAGCCAATAACATGACAGCATTTTCAATAAAATGACAGTAAACAACAACAACAACAAACATAAATAAAAAATACAACTCCGAAAAAATTAAAGGTAATTTATAATAAAAATAATTGGAATTCAAAATAACAGAGCATTTCAACACACACTGAGCGAGACAGAGGTAATTACTACAGTCCGGTCAAAAATACACTCACACACACACACACACACCACAAGACTTAAACAACATTAATTCGAGCTTAACCAAACGGAGGGAATAAATGTGTTCTTACTTACTGAAAGTAATTATGCTCTACCTAAAGTTGGGTCGTTTGAATTGTGGATGACTTGTGAAGCTGGGCTTTGAAGTACCAAATACAAAACAAATAAAGGCTATAAGCGATCTTATTAATAGTTCTATTCCTAAAGTAATAGCTAAGTAGAGATAGACGAGTAGAGTATTGATTTTTAAACTGTTGACATTTTAGCTTAAGGAAAGTTTCTTTACTAACTTAAGCTATCCTTACGTTTATCTGTACTGAGCACATTTGATTTTTTTGATTTTGTTTTCTAGTTTTATTAGTGCCACACTATCTTAATTTGCAGGCTTGGTGGCTTGTGTTAGTGTTTGGGAAGGAACTCAGCTTATGTTTATAGAATCTGTCTTGAAGATATGTACATGATGTAAATTTGAAAACAAAAAATTGTGTATGAATATTGGAGTGACGAAAACTATTTAAAGAGCTCTAATTGTAAAAACGCACAATTCCAAAAATTTTTCCTAAAACCAGCTGTTAAGTTAAAGATAAATTTAATTCGAGTTACAGGAAATTCGTTGATTTTCTTAAAGAGAGCGTTTTATTCATTTGCTTTAGATGAAAGTAAATTAAGTTGTCTGCCGCAACATGTCGAGAATGCTCATTAGTGTTCAATGCTTTTTGGAAGCCCTTGTTCCGGCAACAATTACTTTGAACACAACTCAACTGTACTAAACTATTTCATGAACACAATAACATCAAACAGTCAAAAGCATGCCACACACTTGAGATATGTGTTGAAGAGCTCAGCGGTCGATGTCCATGCGAGTGTAAAGCGTTTAGCTATTGGTTAGGGCAACGGCTCGTTGTGACAAAGACAGCAACACAAATAATTGAACAGTGGGAGCCAGCAGCAGCAGCAGCAAAGGCAGCAGCAGCAGCAAAAGCAGCAGCAGCAAAGGCAGCAGCAGCAAAAGCAGCAGCAGCAAAGGCAGCAGCAGCAAAGGCAGCAGCAGCAAAAGCAGCAGCAGCAAAGGCAGCAGCAGCAAAAGCAGCAGCAGCGTGAACAAACTGAATGACATGGTATTATTGTGCTGATTATTCATTACACTCACGCGGCTGTGTAATGAAAATTTATACAGCTGTTAAACGTGCGTATGAGTAATAAATGCAAAGCGAGCGAACCCAAGCTGTTTATGTGTGTGTGCGTAAGTCTGTCTGAGTGTGTGTGTGTGTCAAATTATGCAAATGTATGCTTATTAATGAAATAAAGTTCGCTTTGATGGCGGCTTAAACGCGACTAAGACAAGCGCAACAAGGATGATATTGTTGCCACGGCTAGACGGTGAAGGGGGCAAGGTGGTAGGGAAGAAGGGAAGAAGAAGCATTGAGTGCTTGTCGCGCTTATGCCAAAAGGCATTTGCATAATTACGCGATTAATTTGCTAAAGTGCAACCTGGCATCAGGCCAAGTTGGCATTGGCAACAGCCATTCAACAGCGTAGGCGTTAAGTTTTATGTATTACAGGATGTATGAGCCATATTCAATAAGGAACGGACAAACAACCAAACAGCAGTATGCACTACAAGAAAACTAACACCCTCTTCTCGTCAAATCAAGTAGAAACTTTGTTCAAATTCGGTAAAATTTCAGGACTGAAAACACTTACAGTTATTTTATTATCGTGAACGAAGATATTTACAAGTAGTCAAGTAGTCAAGCCAATCCCAATATCAATTATGAATATAAACAAATCAGATTGAACTCTATTAAAAATTGTTTCTTGATTAGAGAATTGTTGTGTTTTTGCAACTATCAATTTTGAATACAAGAATATTGCAGAACACTCGTGGACATAATGTAGCAGATATAAATTAAATAATGTTTCTGCTTGAATTTGGAGAAGCGTTTTTCTCTAAGTGTTGATGGTAAATAGTATGCGTGCTGCGCAAAGGGGCGTTTTAGCAATATTCAATAAGGGACAGGAAACAGTATGTTGAATTGTTTGTGCGAACTAATGTTTCACTCTACTCTCCATCTCTCCCTCTCTCTCTCTTTCTCTCTCTCTTTCTCTCTCTCTTTCTCTCTCTCTCTCTCTCTCTCTCTCTTTCTTTTGCTCTGTTTGCCATTATGATAGGCGCCAAGGGCATCGGCTCACGTTTCGAGGAGCAACGCTTAACGCTGCGCATTCATCGCGGACGCGGCTCCAATCAACAGGATTCGATGCACAGCAATGGAAGCAGTCAGAGCACAACAACAACACTGGGCACACCGTCGCCGGAGAGGCTGAGTAAATACGCGACGAGGAGACTACATCATCAGCACGACAAGATCAAGATCTCCGTCTCGTATCCATCCAGCGAAAACATCAACGAGTTAACGCAATCGGATGAGAGGCGCCCATCGAACAATGCCCTGTTTTCCGTGCACTATAACGGGTCGCATGGGCGCGAGGCAACCGAGTCGCAGCTTTACAGACAGCAGCAGCATCATGGCGGTAGCACCTGTTATCTGCAGGTGAGCAAGGCACTCCCGGATCTGGCGCGAAGGCAAAGCAACACCAGCGATGGCGGTGGCATTATGGGTCATCCTCGCACCGCCAACAAAAAGATGGGCAGACGAAATATCAAGGCACAAGTGAAACGCTTTCGCATGGAGACAAAGGCGGCCAAGACGCTGGCTATTATCGTTGGCATGTTCATCTTCTGCTGGTGCCCGTTCTTCACGATGTACATCATACGACCGTTCTGTCAGGATTGCGTGGATCCGTTGCTCTTCTCGGTGCTCTTCTGGCTGGGCTACTGCAATTCAGCAGTGAATCCCATGATTTATGCTCTCTTCTCCAAGGACTTTCGTTTCGCCTTCAAGCGCATCATCTGCCGTTGCTTCTGCTCCCGGCAGAGCGTATCCCTAAAGAGTTCACGCCGCGGATCCGACATGTCCGCCATAAGAACACAGGGCAGAACGCCCAGCATTACACCCAGTGCAGCGGCGCACAGTTTTGGGGATGAGAGCGAACTGCATCATTCACACTCGGATCTAGGGAATGAGGCGATGAGCAGATGACGTTCGTTTGGGCCCAGCTCGAGCTCGCAGAGCAGCTTTGGCGGGTTACGTAAAACAAGCCTCAAGGTGCCCGTTTACGAGATATGCCATCCCCTGGTCATGGAAACACCCTCCTATTCCTATGTCGAGGCACCGAGCGATGCTCCCAGCTCTGCCGGCAATGGGGCGGCCAAGAGGACACAATTGTAGCCGCGGGAGCTGGTGGCGCTGCGCAGCCTGGCAGCCACAGAGATTAGCTCCACTTCCCTTCGAGGGCAAAGGCCGAGACGCACCGTGCGCATAGAGTATAGTGATGCTAGGGTCTAATGTCGCCATTGGGCCAAGTTAAGAACAATGCTGAACGAATTGGTGGACAACTCCGAGTTAAGTGTTAATAAATATTCAACATATATACTATAATAATTGTTATTTGGTAAAACCAACATTTTTTCTTTTTTGAGCTTTTCTTCTATTCTGAAACTCTCTGAAGCAAAAATATGGCCTAGATTTTTCAATATCAAAATAAAATAGTGACCCAAAAATAATTTTTAATTTTCTTAAAAGCACATTTTAAAATGTGCAAAATAAATTTCTAGTTCTAGAAATGCTTTATGATTTTGTCAAGCATATACAAATTGTAAACTTGTCTGAAACATCAACTCTAAAATGCAGTAAAATATTTTGCGGAATACGGAAATTAAAAATATAAAATATTTCTGTTTTTAAGAATACAATTTTCTACACTTAAAGATCTTCTAAATTCTAGGGCATATATTGTTTTTGAGCGTGTGAGAATACGCTAAATATTTATATCTATAATCCAATGTACATAATACAACAATAAATACTTAATATTGTTCCATTTTATTTATAAAGAGTGATTTAAAATAAAAAATGTATACATTTATATTAAGTAGGTAGCCCAAAAAAGACCACAACAGGACAAAACAGTATATTCAGCTAATTAAATGTGTGTCTATTTGATATCAAATACATGCACAAAATATATATATATATAGGTATTTCGGTATTATCGCTAAAAACCAAATTGAGAGAGTTGTACCTTTTAAATTCCCCAAAAACAAAATATTCGTATGCAAATGTTACAGCAGACAAATATTACAGAAACCGAAACTAAATTGTTGCAGCATGCAAACTAAATATTAAAATACATAATGAATTAATTATTGGATTGTTAGTTGTTGTGCGCTCTTCAGTATTCAGACATTCTTTCCAAAATATACATATAAATGTGTATATAAATTAATAAATAAATGTGACATATATGTGCATATATGCCAAACGATTCTCACGTACATATAATAAATACAATTCTAGTTAAATGTTCTGTGTGCTATAAATAAATTCAAACTTAATTTATTGAAATTACGGTTTTTTAATACTTGTATTTTACTTATTTAATATTCTTCTTGTTTTGTCAGATTTCATGGCGGAATTTATTTTCAAACAAACTCGAATGGTCTTAAATGTTGAGTTTTTCTAGAAAATCTTTCAAACTTCTCTTTATGACCACAAGGTATGAAAATGCCAAGGATTTAGAATCAAAGGGCAATTAAAACCAGGTGGGAGCACCTGACAATGGCGTCAAGTTGACAGCCAAGCAAGCGACTTTAATCAGAGGCAGCATCTTTTTGCCTCGACATTAGGGCGAATGATGCGCCAATAAATACTTTTAACGCAATGGGATTGCGTCCCTTTTGCAGTCGAAGAATTGAGCAACTAATTTATGCGGCGAGGGGTTATTCGCTTTTGGGGCGGAACTAACTAACTTTTTGGAAGTTCCCCATTGCCATGAACATTCCGTTTGGAGGAATCCAATTTATTTGGCTTCATTTCGGTACATTCACTTCTTCTTCCTATTATACTTCTTCTTGCTCTTCTCGCTACAAAGTGTTTCATTTGATGGAACTCAATTGATAAAAAGCATTAGCTTGGCGCTAAAGTTCCCGAGCTTCCCCATTTAAGTACCTTCCATTAAAACGTGCACGCTGCCCAATTGGAGGTAACTTCAGCAGATAACATCGATTGTTCATTTAAGTTAGACCCTCGCTGCCTCTCTGTAGCATTATCCCATTGTTTATCATCGACACGGAACCACCACCTACATAAGAACTCACAATATTTCCGACTCAACCAACCCACTCACGCCTAACTGCTGAGTGCCAAGTTCGACTATCCAAGCGGCAATCAGACACTTATTTAGATTAAGTGCGTCTTAAATTTACCGATTTAATTAATCAAATTGTGTTCTATATTTGATGAGCTTTCGCTCTACACAACAACCTGAGCTCTAACTAAAACTAAATTACACATTGGCCGTAGGCAATATTAAGCCTTTATACGAATCGGTACAAATAGAAAAAGAAAACAAACATTGCGAAATTAAGAATGTGTTCATTATTTAATTACAGAGAGTATTAAACGAGAAAATGTTTATCTTGATGTTTATTCAAGCTTAAAGTTTGAGATTATTTAAGTACTTTGTGGCTTATACAAATTGATATTGAAACATTTCCATTTTAAGTACTCGCATGGACAGGTTGATAAGGTTGCAAATGCTTCAACTCGTTGGATATAAGAACATCGAACAAGATACGCCAGCAACCCACTTGTTGTCTGTCATTTGCTTACAACTTGAATGCGGCGCCAAGGGAGGTCCTGAAAAAACATGGAATATGCAAATGTGCACTTTAACTTATGATGTGTATGTATAAACCCTTTATGAATGCGATTAAACTGTACCATTAATAATAATAACAACATTGGAAGCATTAAACGATGCATTTTACTTATGAGATATATGGAAATATTAAATCGACACCTTTTCGTTGCGGCCTGGTAACCATAATTCTAAGGCATCACATCCTCAGAAAATCCATAAGGATTTGGCTGACTTAATAATATTTTTTGTCAAATGCGTTCATAAGCCACAACTCTTGAGGGACCTCGAAAGGTAAGTGGCCTTTTGAGCTCACGGTAAACAACGGTAAAAGCGACTATTGATTTCCATTCAAAGTCTCACAAAAGTTCAGAGAAAAATTGTACAAAAAGGATCTGTAAGGATCTCCCATATTGCTTGGCCTGCTGATTTAAATAAACCTAAAAAAAATATTATGAAAATCCGTTAAACAATTTAATAAAACATTGCACAGAATATTGCAATCGTCCTTCTAGTTCTCGACAAATGTTTGAGTTCATATATCCTGAAGCTCTATTGAGCTATAGAGATAGTTTTGCGATTATAAACCACCATAATTTGGCCAAGTTGCCCAACCTGGTTAATACCTGAGAGATACACTGCTTAGTTCACATCCCCAAAAGTATGCACGAACTGAAAATCAAGTTCAACTAAAACTTTTCCCACAACATATTCCCAGCACAATAATTTAAGCGCCAAGCAGTATGCATAATATCCTATCATAAAGTATATATGTACATATATATATTTAGAAATAAAGTTTAAAGTTTTATTAATCAACTGGTTTCTTTTGAATGAAATTAATTTTAAATTTATTTATTGTGAATGAAGAAATTTTCTGATTTTCGTCTGTGGTTCATTGTATTTCCTTGTGTTATTTTTCGTGTTTAATATCTGTTCCCACAGGAGATTTCAGATCATTTACATGGAATTATATAAATTAATTATCGTAATTTGTAGCACGGAGTAATTGTGTTAACAAACCATAATAAAAAGAAAATCGGTTTGGTAATAAGTATGAATTCGAAAAAATATTAATTTGCTTAAGATAAGGCAATAATACTTTGAAAAAATAAAAATAGTAAAAGGAAAGTATTAAGCTATTCAAAGCAACTTTAAAATTGATTCACTCGCTCAGTTCGGTATTGGTCAGGCGAAAGTTAAGCATTTGAGTCCGAACTTCATATGAGGTGAAAAACACGTCTAAATTAAACAGAAACACAACTGTGGCATACTACTCTGAATGCAAACATTGTTATACACAGTGCCTCTGATGGAGGGACCCTAACTGGTTGTCTGAGTGCTGTGGCTTTGGATTTGCCTTTGGTTTTTGCTCTTCCCGTGGCCTACTCCAATGCACGGAAGTTGTTTGCTCTCCTAGGTGCAAATAGAAAGAGAAAGAGAGAGGCAGGGCGGAGCACAAGCAAATGATAGGTTACTGTGAGCTGAGGACAGGTAAATAGTCGCTGCTATCACACAATCGATAAAGCAAACAAATCTGCATACAGAAAGCGAGGCAAAGAAAATGTTGAAAACAGAGTGGGCCTGAAAAAACAAAGCAGCGATTTATCGTGCCACAATCTGAACTTTAAAGGTTGACTTTTTGATGTCAATATTGGCCTTTACTTACAGGTAACACACTTCTCATATTAGAGTGATATAATTGACATTTTTTTTGTGCAGTTACAGGATCTGATTAACTGAGCTTCTTCTCTTACAGCTAGAAGAACAACATAAAAGTTACGTGAAATTCGGAGTTTTTAGCAAAACACACATTTTCTTAGATTTTCGCAACTCAAGCAGCAAGCAAAACTATAAAGCATATTGAGCAATGGACCGGAAACAAAAATATGAACAGTTGCAAGATTTTATGCACAACAGCAACAACAAGAACAATAATCCTGCTAGCGAACATCAGCACATCATCAAAGCCATAAGGTATAAGGAAAGTGTGCAGAAGCTTGGGGGAAAATAGACAACTGTTCACATACTTTTCGAAGTGACGGTGTTGTGGCAAAGTTTTACAGAGTGCCGCACAGTGATACGATGTGTTATAAGGAAACGAAAGCAAAACGATGGCCATGACGAAGCACAGTCAAGTTGGCTTTTCAGGGGATAATCGTTGCTGAAAGTTATTCAACCGCATGCCACTGTTATAGCACATTTGCTTTTAAGTTGCGCTTGTTTGCTATATTTTATAAAGTTTTGAACTTTATTGAGTGTTGTATTTAAAATCAAATGGTATTTGCTGAACAATGCCCTTTACTTATTCACAAGAATAAGTTTTGATAACAAATTTGTTGGGAAAGCGTTAGGTTTTTCATATATATTTCACATTTGTTTAACATCGATTATTTTGGTAACTTCTTATTATATGTATTTTACATATTTATTAGTTAAATCACATCATTGAAAGTTAATATTTGTTCTAACAATATAAGTTAACAAAGTTTAATATAAATTTTAATTATTAATTATTTTCTTATTTTCTTACTCAAGCCAGAGTTTCTGTATCACATTTGGTATAAAAAAAGTTGTTTGAATACTTTAGTAGAGAATGATTAAATTATTGCAATTTGTATCGATATTTTCGAACGCCCCAACTATTGATGCTGAACCAACTATTGATAATGAATATATATAATTTACAATTTCGGAGATGCATTCTACTGCCAGTTAAATACTTTTGCACAACTTCATGATGTCCTTTTTCCGTCATAATAAATACATAAAGTATTATTCTGCTTAATATTACTATTATTATTTGCGATTGACTATAAATCATACCTGTTTGATTTATGGCTGAAACATATTTTGATTCTCAGACTCAAACTATATTAAAAATAAACCAAGCTATAACAATCAGGAACAGATGTTACCGATTTATAAAACACATTCCTCTGCAGCACATTTCAACCTGCTCTAAATAGACCACATAATTGCATGATTTGGTAAAGCATGTGGGCAACAAAATGCGAAGCTTAATAGCCAGTTAAATGGACCCCACTTCAGCGCAGTTGTTGCTGCGGTTAGCCGCAAAGAGGGCTAAAATATAAAGGGGCCAACATGCGTTGCCTAACGTAGTGCGTATTGTGTGTAGCCACCCTCCCTCCCCCTTCCTGATTAATCGCTCAACTGTGACGCTCAACCCACACGTTCGTAATCTGCTGACAATTTGCACAAAGCGTTAATTCCCTTAATTTAAGTCTAATTGTTATGATCGCCCGCGGTGCAATCAACAGCAACAACTGCCACACAGTAGCCAGAGCAACTTCACACAGTCAGCTCAGTTAGTAGCAATTGGTTTCAATGAAATAAACGACATATAGACAGAAAAAACATTGCCAAGGCACTCGGAGAACAAGCTGGTGTTCGAGTGTTTTTTTTTTGCTCAGCCATTTCGACTGAAAAATGCCATACACCCTCATTGGAAAAGGTTACAGCTGAGTTTCCCAGCCACTTTGCAGTTCAATAACCCATTTTCAAGTACACCTCCACGGCTAATATACGTATGTATATACACACACTGAGGAAAAAATTTAATAATTTCATCCGAATCAATGAAGAAATTAAGTTCGAATTGATAAGTAGAAAGTTTTTAATGTTCTTAATACATTTTTTTGTGCTTAATTTAGGAATTCTGGGCGCCATTTATGATAAAATTAATTATTAGCTCGGTTGTACTTGAATTTGACACAGGTTTTTCTCTGAGTTTACATGTGTACACATACATATATATAGAGTGACATCGACACCGTTACGAGATTTCGGTTGCAACCCATCCACAAAAACGGCAAGCGATTCGCTTTTATGGCGAAATAAAAGAGAGCCAAGCTAACCGGATATCCTTAAGCCACTCTACCTTCCACTCCACTTCCACTTCATCTTAACACCGACCACACTATGGATCTTGGAGTCGCTGTCGCAGTCGCAGTCGCAGTCCATTTGGTTTCTTGACTTTTTAGAAACACATTCTGGTGAAAATACTTCTGACCACATTTTTGTTGGCCTGTATGTGTCTGCGTCTGATGACTGGCTTATCATTTCTTTGACAGACGTTCTACTCAATTTAATAACTGATTTGCTAAAATAGAATTTAGGTCAGTCAGACAAATTGGCAAATGCAGTTTGAGGTCCACAAATAGCTCATGACAGTGGTGTTGTTGACACTCGTTTTCACGCAGTTATAAGTCCATTTACAAGAATTCGGCCGTTATACAAAACGTACTTGAAATTTGCACTTGGAAAGCTAGCTTATATTAGCCAAATTAGCTCAGAGCGCAAAGTTGTCCTAAGTAAGTGAACTGAATGCCAGCCGCATGAAGCCATAAACCTAAACGGCCTGAAATGTTGTTTAAACAAAGCAAAAAAGTTGAGTTTCACATTTATTAACTTCATTGCTCCAAGCGTTTGCCTACAAGCGGAAACGGAAGTCAAAGTCATTGCCATGGTCAGGCTCCCTGCTGACTCCCCCACCAGCTCTTGTTAACTGTTTGTGTGTTTTGGTTTAAGTAGGTTCGTGTACACAGATGTGTGTGTGTGTGTGTGCTAGCGACTTTGTCCAGTACCAGAGATGCTCGTCTTTTTTTATTTCCAAACTCTGTAACATCAAAATTATAAATAATATATATATATATATATATATATATATTTATATAAGGACCAGAAGCAGTTTTTAGGTTGATATATATTAAAATATCACACTTAATTAGAGTTCTAGTGCAACTGTTTCTCATTTAATCGACTACGAAACATAACTTTTGAAAGTGCTGCAAAAAAAACTGCGTTTATTTCGAACGGAATCGGAATTTATAAACATCTCTGAATACCTGTTCCAGTTTCTATTTTAGCTTTCAAAGTTCACCATAAACAGTTTCCTAAATACATTGTTTAGTTTGAACAGATTTTTTCTAGAAACTTCTTGAACAGGTAAGAGCAATTACCGAAATGCTTGCCTGCTTGCCTGCTTGCTACAAACATTTTTAATATAACCAAAAATATGCCTGAAGTTCGGCACAGGCAGCAACGGCAACTTTCTCAAATTGAGTGGGCTTCGAAAAGTTCAACAACATTAAAATCTAGCAATTCTGTTAAAAACAAAAATGAAAATAAAAATAAAATCTCCTAGATACTTGAATTACATGCAGACAACTGGCAAGTACAAACAAGAGCTCAGAATTTGTAAAGGTTATCATTGAAAAGGTTAATACACCCATGACATTCTCATAGTTCCAAGTAAAATCTAAGCGCTTTAATATCGCACATTAAGTTTTGGCTAATTGAAATTCGCGCCAAAACTCAATGAAGCCGTAATGGCAACAAAAGCTTTATGCAAATAGCCTGGGGCTTACCAGAACTTAGAAATTAAAGCGACCTAAATTGAAGACCATTTTGACACTGATTCTGGGTCATCAACACCTCGAGGGCGGTGGATGTGGGGTGTGGTTGGATGTTATGTGAGCACAACCACAGGCACAAACAAACAAACAAACAAACAGACTAAAACACCTGCGGCGCATGGAAGGCACAAAGCGACACAAAGCGGCCACAAGGCCTTGTCCATTGGAACTCATTTGGCGGCCATTAATTGCAAGTTTATTGCCAGAAAATAACTCAGACCCGGCGCACGGTTCCCATCTCGGTTTAGGCTCTCTCTGCCGGAACTGAGTGGGTGCGCCGACTACCTTTTGTGACCCAAACCCTGTCTCTCCCCCACAAAATGTTTGCTCTGTTTCCACGATGCGCAATTTTATGACGCGCTCATCAGTAAAGAAGGGGTGGTTTTTGGGTGGTGCATAGGGACAGATATGACAACCCAGCTGTGAGTAACTTTTACGTTATGATGACAGCATTTACTTATATTGTGCACCTTGAGTGCATATGAGCTGAAAGTGGTTATGAAGTGGTTAAAAAGCGAAAGAGCTATAAAAAATTTAATATACATCTCTTCAAGTCTGCAATTTTATATTGGATCTACTGAATAGGTTTAATTTGAAGTGGTTGAGCATAGCTCAAAGTTCAATTGGCTTTGTTTACGTAGCAGATGGAATTGTACAACTCGAGTGAATTGTTGTCTTTAAAAATTCAACGACCCTAAACTCGGTTCACTTTTCTACTCCCTCGACGCACATTTAATCGTTATTGTTGGTGCGGATTTAAAAATGTAAGAAAACATAAAAAATGTATATAAACAATTTGCTAAACCTATTTCACTGCCAGTTGTAAATAACAGCCAATGTTTCTTGGAACATTAGCATTTTAACGTCGTTCCTTCTTTCGGAAGCATTTGCATTTTGACTTTTTGGGCAGCCATTTATTTTCATTCACTCTTAATCAAAATCAAAATTTGACGCATTAATTTGTTCTTCGGTGTCCTGAATTTCAATGAAAACTTTTCGGTATTTGACATTCTTTATTTATCTGAGCTTGTGTTTGTAATACAAACTGGTTTGTGTAACCTTTTAGATAGCTCTCTGTCCCAGTTAAAGCTTCCCACAATTTTCCGGCTGAATATCACGCCCACATGCTCAGTGGGCGAGATTTACGCCCCCATGACCGACTACGATGACAGCGTGCTACTCGTTACTTGGCTCAAAGTCAGCTGATTTTTGAATACGAAATGTGTATCGAGATTCATCCTGCTGCTGTCTTTGCGGCTTTTCGTGGGATTCGCTTAAATGTCAAACTGTCTTGTGGGGGGAAGCAGCATTTGGAATCCGTGCCGACAGCGCCCAGATACACAGACACCCTGCCGCTTGGCTGGCATTAAACTGCTGCCGGTTGCCACAACTACCAGTAGTGCAACAGTTCTCCTACCAACAGGACGTCAATCTAAAAATCCCGAATGCCCACAGCTATTCTCGCTCAATGTGCAGCTAAAAGCAACTTTTCAATGGACTTCTTGTTGTCACTGCTTTGTTGCCACTTCGGTTAACAGTACGAGAAAAGTTCAGGAACAATTTACTAAAAATATTCTGAGCAGATCTTAGATAAAGTACTGAAATCCCTAAAGCAGCAAATAGTATAGAGTTGCTAATAACAAATACCAAAATTTTTAATATGAGTCGCAACTTAAGCTAAAATTTCACAATTTAATATTTTTCATTCGAGGATGTTGTTTCTAGCAAGCAGAATTAGTCCTCACTTGCAAATACCGAGAAACTTGAAATGCAGACATTTTTGGAACAAATAAGTTCAATTTGGCAGACTACCTTGGGTTTTTCTCTCAGTGTAGTGTTGCTGTAGCGGAACATAATGTCAAGCAAGCGCAAAAACGGGGCTGACAATAAGTATGGTTTTTACTGTGTGTTACACGCTGTGCTTAAACTGCAACGATGAGCAGAGAATTTCAAGTAGCCAATTTTTTTGCTATAGTCTCAATTATGGGCAGCCAATTGAGCTGTGTGCTTCTGGCCCAAAAATGTCAAGGCTTCACGCTGCCAAGGAGCTGTTAATAAGCCGTAGCCATAAATCAATTGGCTTTCTAGTTGTAGCGCACTCAAAACTCGACTTCAATTCCAAGAAAAACACCTGGATAGCGCATCGAGCTCTACAAAATACAAGAAAATACAAATAACAGAAAAGAAAAAATACAGAACGAACAATGTGCTCATTGGCGAAACTTATCACGCAATTAGAGCCGCCGCACACCTGGCCATAAATTACGGGCCCAGCACAAAAGTAGGCAAAATTCTTGAGGCCAAAAAATTAAAAGCCCAAACGAAAAACCAAGAACATGATAAAAACCAACCGGAGAAACAGAAACAGAACATACACTAAGAGAAAATAAAGAGAACTTCGGAACGAAATACTATAGTTGTTAGGGAAGGTCAATTTCTAGAACAAAATCAAGAATGCAAACAAAAAATATGCAACTCAAAAATTAACTGGTCTTAAAACAGCGTAAGAATCTTGATGTACTCAATTTGTACTTAAGTTTAAAAACCTTGATTTTCTCGAAGTGAGCATTTGTGATAAATAATGTGTTTGAATACGTTGTGCTGTGTGCAAAAACTTTGCACTTTCGCAAAGCGCAAAGCAGCAGGGCACACCGTGCGTATGATTAATGCGTTATAATAAAAGATGATTTGTTTAAGACTGGGCCACAAGAGCATAGCGAGAAGTCAACAGACGCTGCATAAAAGTCAAGCCTTGGGGCTCAACATTTGAAATGGCCCCAGGTGTTATACACACGCACACAAACCGTGCCCACAATTTCCTGTTTTTGTATGTATGTGACATTTAAATTGGCTTTTGGCGCCTTTTTGATTTGGTTTTGTTTCATTTAGGTTTTGATTTTCTTTGCTGTTTCATCAATAGCCAAAAAATAAGGAGTGAGAAGGAAAATTGTGCCATTTTGTGCGCAATACATATAAATACACAAAAAGTTACAGAGCAGTAAAGCAGCTTACTTAAAGAAATGAATCCAATTGACTTAGCATCAAGTATGTACATATATACACAAACGTGCTACTTAAATATGTTGCCCCAAAGAGAGAACTCGTTTTCGGTGCAAGGCAATTGACATGTTTTTCGAAACTTTCAAACAATATCTTAACTACTGGAATGTCTGATGCGTCAGAGCATGTCACACCAACGGGTTGTCCTGTTTACTTTGAAATGTCGAAGAGAATGATAATGTGCATCTTTAGACTTAAATATATGGCTATCAAACTATCCCACCCTCTTTGAATTCTTTAATGTATATATGTTCTCACTCACTTGCCTTGGGGTGTCGCGTTTAGTCCCAGACATTTATATAAATGGGGCGACAACTAAACCAAAACTTACCAAGACTGAATCCAAAAACTTCAAGGAACAATCCATTCAATTATCAAGGACACAGCTCCAATTGCTTTCAATTGCCGGAAGCAGTTTGCATAAATGACTTTCTCTGTGCTGCCTCTGCAACTGTGACTTTGACTGTGACTGCACTCAAAAAAAAAAAGAAGAAGAATTTAGAGTGCTACAGCTCAGATATCTTTGCTGGGAGATACTCTGAACCAAGCTTTAAAATAAATAAATTTATTTATTTAATATCAACTAAAGACACTCGACTCAAAACATACAAAATGTAAAAAATTGATTAAATTATATTCAAAATAAACATTAAAATTGAATTTAAATTAAGAAATAAGAAATATTTAATATATTTTTGGGGGTATTTAAATGCAAAGTTGTCCAACATTTGTTGCATCTCTTGGGGAAAATTCAGAAATATCTTAATCAGACTAAACAATTACATAGCATAACCTTAAAATCTTTACACTTTTATAAAAATCATTTTTTAATTTTTTTAATATGAATACAAAGTTCTTCACTTTTCTCTTAGTGTGGTTTTGATTTGGTTTGAGACTGGATTTGAGCTTGTCACTTCTGCTTCTACTTCTGCTGCTGCTCTTAACACCAATTATGTGGGACAAGAGCTATGAGATAATGTAATTGAGGCCATGGACAATGGCACCAAATGAAGCACAAGTATAATTTATACTACTTCAAATGTTTCGGCCTTGGTTATTGCTTCGATTTTGCTTGATCTTAAAACTTGGTTAATTTGTGTAAACTTCAAACCAGCAAAAGCCTTTTGGCGTCATTTAGCATTGCGTAAATTGTAAGGAGTATCAGCAGCCATTACTGAGTAACAACCGACACAAGTAGGGGTTGAGGGAAGAAATATTAAGGGAAGTTGAGGGAAGAAATATTAAGATGTAATTAAAACTAAAATTTGTACTTTCTTCTCTTCTGTTCACTGATGTCGAATTCATCGATGAGGAACACATTCTTAATTAAAAATTAAAGTCACCCTCTTGAATCAAGGTTTCTTTTCCCTTCACCCCACTCTCTTTGGCTGTCGATAAAGTCAAATTAACTGATGGATGGTTTTCCGGTGGAGGATTGGAGGATGAGTAGCTATGAAAGCTCCAGACAAGCCGGAGGCAGGCAGCCAATGATAAGCCAGTAGTGTATAACACTACTGTTAATAGCAAAATCGTGCTTATGACAGATTTTAAGATTTGGCGACTTTGCGCTTGAGCTGCCCTACAGATTTGGGGGACCTTAAACCTCAGTTACTTAAAGTCACCCAAGCGTAAAGCGTTGCTCTGTGGCTACATTTCTGTTGTATTTGTTGTTACTGCGGGCTGTGCTCGTAAATGGTTTACTCATTAGCAATGGCGTGAAAACGCCAATACACGCCTTGAGTCCATAGCCGACAACACAATTGCAATCAAACTGATTCCGAAACTATAGAAACGACATAAACGCTGTTATGATATGATCATAAAAGCCAAACACACACAAAATCATCGCTGACTCAACAAACCAATTTGTTGGCGCCTCATAAAAACAATAATGATATTGCAACACTTGTTATTAAAGTCGGATCATTTTGCTCTGTCTGCTCCGCAATCGTTTTTCAATCCATTTTTATTGTATTTCCGTTCGTATTGTGTAACAAATATTGCACATCATAAAACTGTGCAACACATTCAATGATATAATTTATATACTCTCCAGCAAATTCACATTTTCAACAATCTGTCTGATGATGTCATCCCGGAAGAAGCTTTTATTAGACCATTTTCTGGGTGCTTGGAAATAAGCAACATTTCAATGCAATGACAAAACTGAACTTTGATTATTTTGTGTGCATATTCATAAATGCTGAGTTAGGGCTTCTTAGAAGATTAGGGATTATAATATTCTAGACCATTCTAGACCATAAACACCATAAAGAATATATATACTTGATGACATCAATCGCCGACTACCTTTTTTATGAATGAGCAGATGACCGAAATGTCCAAAAGGTTATCTAATCTTTTTTTCTTCTTTGTGATTTTTTATGCAATACGATTTTTAAGTGTACCAAAAAATAGTTTAAATCCACTTCCGTTGCAGGCTTACGCACAATATCAGAAGTAAATATGCATTCAACTGCAGAGTATGCTGTTTTCTATTTTCAATAAACTTTCCTTGATTTAATTTATCTCGAATTTGATTCAGATTTTAAATACAAATATTTACAGCAATGTGAAATGCTAATTGGTTGATATGCGCGTGCTTATTACCGCAAGTACTCTTGTGACTTTAATGTATACTTTACAAACATATATCGCGCACACTTTCATTTTCGAAAGATTAATCGATATGTATATGTATATATATATATAAATATGTGTATATGTATAAATACATCAAATAATTTTCAATGTCGTATTGTGAATTAAATGAGCTTTACATTTCGGTCGAGTTTCGTGTCCATATAATATGCTTGTCTGGCTGCATATTCGTTTTGTTATTGATGGCTTTGTCGACACTTTCAGTATGCCCCCGCATATTGTGGCAGCTGTAACGACACTTCATGTTCCCTGAAAATGCCTGCCCGGGGCTTTTGGCTACCACATGACACTTCATGTTGGTCTGCAGTCAAGTCAGAGTTCATTTTTGTGTAGTGTCAGCATCATATGCGTGGCGTGAGTACTTGCAACAAGCATCATAAATCATCTCACTGCGCTTACTCTAATATTTGTTGGCATTGTTGCTTCGCGGCCAAAAGGTGATTAAAAAACGAAGCTGGGTTTTTATTGTAGAATAATAGAAAGGGATTTTTGTAGAACAATAGGGCATTAGAGTGAAGCAACACATTGTGTAAACGTTAGACAAGTTTGTGGATTTTCAATGAAACTAAATTGTATTTGTTCCAAACAAAGGAATCTACTTAATAACTTGTTAGAGCAGGAGATGGAGGTAAGGTAACAGTTTTCTAATGCTTCTTGTCTTTTACTTTAATTTTTTTAAGAATCTGCAATCTGATTTTGAAACATAAGCATTTTACAAAACTATCGCATTTTCTAAAAGCTGTTTCTAATTTTTATGTACAAACTTATTAATATCATTCTGCGCTTTCCAACCCCTTTCTTTATTTGACACCAGATGGTGTTTCTAAGTGGCTTATACATTTTTTCCAATGTATATGTTTTTGAGGATAACAGGAAACTCCCATTATTTTTACAAATACAAATACAAAAATCCAATTTCCAGCAATGTAGATTCCTTAATTGGAAACATGGGCGTTCAATGAATTTACAATTGGAAAGATGCTCGACTCTGATGATGATGAAATATCCTAGTTTTCAGTTGCTTGAAATGCTGCTCACACACTTGTAGTTCAATCGTGTGTGGATTCCACAGACCCATACAATCATACACACGCACACTCACACACAAACACACACACACACACACACACACACACACATGAACTCATCACACATACGCCACACTGCTCATTACGCATTCGCCCAGTGGTAATCATTTCTGTAAACCGTTTTCGATCTGCGCATCGTGCGGTCTTCCCAAACTACGAACAGACACACGCACACACACATGCACACACACACAAACACACACACACCGACACATACACACTCAAACAAACCAGTGCGAGACACATAGAAGTCTTTTTGTGCCGCACAACAAAAATGTGTTTATAATTAAATGTGTTAAATAATTGTATACAGAGAACTAATCAGTAATCACTATATATATACGTACATATGTGACTAAACAAACATAATACAATATACCTTTAGGTATTGTACGATTAATAAGTTTTGTGAATATGGTTGTTATTGTTATGTGATTGTCCGCATATAAAATCGATGACAACGTCAACTTGACTTGGCATGTCCGTCAGCTAATAAATGGAGCTCCAGCAAAACTATTTATATACTCCTCGCCCCTTGGGTGGTGAGGTTGGGGTTGGGTTTGGGTTGGGGTTGTTGCCAGGGAGTGGCCAGGTCGTGTGAATGAATGATTGGCTGACTGGTCTGGTCGAGTCGAAGCCATTTATAGGCAGCATATTTAAACTCATTGTTTACGTCGGCGGCTCCTCGATTGACGCCACTGTTTTGATTAATAGCCCCCAGAGCAGCACCCAGGAAAACAGCCAGTCAGTTGGTCAGTGTTGGTAAATGCTGGAACAACACTCTGGGTCGCTGCAAAATATTTGCAATGCCAGCAGAAAATGGAATCTCAGCATCTCAACATCATTTCGCGTGCCAGTCGCGTTTCGAAATTCTGTCGACTGGGCTAATTGGTCTGCAACTTGCTTGTTGGTGTTGTTTCTGTTTTTGTTGGTTGTTTGGGAAGGGGCGGAGGATAACATGCTAACTATCCAAATAACAAACTAACTGCTTGGTGCTCGCTGGTAAGCATTCCTCGAGCGTGTATCGTTGCGACTTTTTATCTGCTGATGCCACACGCACAAAACGCCACTCCACCCCTCCACAACCCTTTGTTGTTATGAATGATGTTGTACGACGTGAAAAAGGACGTGAAGAAGAATGCGAGCATCCTGATGATAATGACCTCGTTGCCGTTATGCTCCTGCTCCTGCTCTCGCTCCAGGTACTTTCCCTGCTGCTGTCTCTTGTTTTTATTCGCTTGTTGGCTTAATTGATTTACTCGATGCTCATCATTTATGTGGAACCCAGTGGAGCAACCAGAAAACCACAGCAGCCACAACCAGACCCAGGCACTTAATATTTTCCACCACTGTATAGCACTATTTGAAAAGCGACGAGGAATAACACCAATCTTAGGCACGCCGCAGATTAAGTCCTCTAGCAGATTGCAGTCCACTTGCTCACAAATTAAATTTGTTATTAACTTAAAGCCGACAGATTGCCAATGTTGAATATGTGTGAAATTGGATTAGATACCATGACAAGCATAAAAGATTTTCAAATCATTTGAAGAACAAGATAAACTGGGTGATCTAACAGTTTTAGTAGAAATGTAACCAACATAGATATGGCTGTATCAACTTATTCATCAAACCTGATCAGAAATAAATGTACGTCAATCCGCAATTATAATTGTTACCTTGGTAGGGTATTAAACCGGTTGGATAGCTCCTCGAAACGCCTCTACTTTGTATCCAACATGCAATCATCGCACCACCTTGGAATCAAAGACGCCAACAACACTCGGACCGAACGCTGCCTCCATCCAGAGAGTTCAGTTTCTTGACCATGAATGGTATCTTATCTTGACAAGTTGAAACCGCATTTAAATTGGATCAAATTTTCATTATTTATTAGATCAAGTATTGAGAAATTCCAAGAATCTGGATTAGCTAAAATGATAGTTATCTTGAGTTATGCGTTACTTTGAATACCCTACTAAATATTACCCACATTAATAGGAAATATTTATATCTTGACATCAGTTGTTTCTCTCCGTAAACTGTAGAAATGAAAAACTTTTGACGTAATTGTCATTAACATTTTTAAACTGTTTCTCTTGAGTCATCAAAGCTGTAAGGGAATGCCTCCAATTAATCAAATACTAACTCATTCATTCAAGTAAATCAAATGCAGTCCAGCAGCGTTCTCGAGGTCAAAGCAAGTTATTTAACTGCGTATTGTAACTGACGGGTTTTTGTAAGCCAGGCTTATACATGCACCCAGTAACACGAACATTGCAAATTGTTGTAATTGTTGTTGCTAAAATAAGAAAATATCATTTAGTTGTACTTAAATAATACCAAAGTGGATTTATGCAGTAGCTGCTTCCATTTATAGACAATGTCAGATACTCGTAACCCAGTTTCAGTTAATCAAAAAGATATATGGTCAGACACGATATATAAACTAGACAAGGGCATACTGAATGGAGTCAGTTCGACAATAACCTTTGCCGAGATCGGACTCAAAGGGGAAAGACTATAATATTCCAGAGACAAGATGCTTACACCAGCGGTAAGCACTAAATTGACTTAGTTAAGTGATTCCAATTTTGTATTCCCTTGCAGAGTGTATTATAAGTTGTCTAAATATTCGCTGAAAGCCATAAACCATATAATAGCAGAAAACATTTTGGAAAACTCCGATTCTATTCAAAGCAAAAGCTTAAATTTTTGCACAAATAAATTAGTGCAATCCTCCTTCATTAAAGATTATTTCGAACCACTTAAATTAAGATTGAAATTGACAGAAAATTCGATTATTTTATTAGTCTTCTTTGAGGAGAGTGTATGAGGTTTCCTATTCATGTCGAGGAGTGTAAGTGATATAGATTTATATTTATTTTATAGTGTATAGACTTGTCCCTCTGTCCGTCTACCCACCTTTGTATATATGTTGGAGTCGGCTAGAATAGCATATAGCTGCTGCAGGAACAATCGATCGGTTTTCGAAATTTTATTCAGATTTTGACCTCTGCTCTGCAAGGAATATCAAAGACAGTTTTTAAACAGATTTTCACCTGCAGCTGTTGCTGCTGATTGTTGCTATCGCCCATGTGGGCGTGGCACATGTGGTGCCACTAATTCTCCCAGCGGCTGGCACCTATGTGTTGGCGCCAGCTGCGCCACTTTTGCTGCTGGTGCAGCCGGCACCCGAGGATGATGGCAGCTATAAGCCGACAATTAGCGAGGATGATGGCCTGTGGAAGCCACAACCAGGTCTGGAGGGAGAATACGTTGAATCCTCGACTGGCGATGCGAGTGCGAGTGATGCGAGTGACGGGCTCTTAATTGACAGCTCAGTCTCTGCGACAGGCAGTTCGGGTGGTGCTGAAGGTGCCGATGGTGGTGCGGCTGCTGGCGGTGCTGGAGGCGGTGGACAGGGTGGTCAACCTGGCAGCGTTTTGGGCGGTGCTGGTGGTGGAGGTGGTGCTGGCGGTGCAGGTAGCGCTGGTGGTGGCGGTGGTGGTGGTGGTGGCGGTGGGGGTGGCACACTCACATCCGGACAGAGCGGACAATCGGGACAGCCTGGCGGCCCAAGTCCGGCCGGGCCACAACCAGATGGTGAGGACGGTGCGAATGGAGCTGATGGCCCCGACGGACCCGATGGCTCCAAGGGTGGCAAAGGTGGTGCCGGTGGGCAGGGAGCACGCAATGGTGCTGGTGGCGGCGGCGGTGCCGGAGGAGCTGCACCACAGCCCCCAGCGCCCGCAGCTGTGCTGCTTCCGGCGCCCGTCTGGCCTCAACCGGAACACAATTTGATGTAAGTGTACAGAGCAGCAGCAAAACTTGACTTGAACTTTGAACTCGAACTTACACTCTTTGTGCCTTTCAGCGCCGTGGTCTAGACAGATGCCCCAAAAAGACGAATTCCACGATAAGGTAGCACTTTAAGTCATCTCTGTTCTTAGCAATAGTTCTAGTCCAATACTAAGCAAACGAATATTAAAATTCGAGGAAGCACCAGCAAAACTCTGCATGTCTAAATATGTTTTTGTGCTCTTAAACTCTTGCACTACATGCAGTTACGGCTCGTTACCACGGCCAGCCATAAATCTTTGTAGTATTTTACAATCTGGGACAGCGAACACCCAGCACCAAGCACCCAGCAGCTGGACAAAGTTCTCTATCGTAACAACAGCAGATGTCTGATATTTAAAGCAACAATAGCATTGCACATGGGAAGTCTCTATTTTGCTCTCCACTCTCACTCTCTCTCTCTCTCTCTCTCTCTCTCTCTCTCTCTCTGTCTATCAGTCTCTCTGTCTCTCTCTCTGTCTGTGGAGCAATTTAAACTTTTGCCAAATGGCCATAAATAACCTTGTCGTACTTGTGTGTTTTTAGCGGAGTTGCCAACGCTTGATGAAATAAAGCTAAGTTTAGATATAAGATTTGAATAAATCGCTCTTTAATTTGAAATTTTGGTCTTATTCGACTATGTCATTATAATTTAAATACAATATGATTTTTGGCCACTTGGGGGCTATTTATAATTATATTATAATAATTATAATAAACTATTTGAATATTAAATAATATCGGGCTGTAAGTAAGATTATTTAACATATATCGTCAATAACGTATTTATTAATAATTTTTCTGTTCCTCTGTATGTTTTCCCCACTTTCTCTTAACAGTTTTACTGTTTTTAAGAAAAACTATAAAGTACATTTTGTTAGTGTCAAGTCAATTTCGGTTTGACTCAAAAAAAAGCGTTATTGGCAACACTGTTGTTCAGTGTTGAGCCAAGGTCCGAGCATTTGTTGTTAGCGTCGGCTGTTATGCATAATTTTATGTCATATTAGTAAGCTTTTGACAGCTGCTTTCAACTGTCGAGTTGCATTCAAATGTTGACATAAATTAGCCACATGCCTAAAAGTAGACAACAACATGCATTCACATAACGGTCAACACTAGTAATTAAGAGAATAATTAAGATACACTGAGGAGGAATTATCTTGAAAGCAAATTGGCAGCTGACGATTCGTGCTCTTTTTATTCAAAATGCACTTGGCAACTGTTCCCTGTTTGTGTTACCAACCTTTAACCTTTAACGAAATGCAATGAATAATAAAAGTAATGCCATTTCTCCCACATAATATTTTTAAACAGCTTCTATATCAAAAAGTACCAAAAACGACCGGAAAAAACATTTGACGATCCCTTAAAATTTCACTTAAATGTCTATTACGTGAATGGATCATCAGGATAAGATAATCTGTTAAAAAACAATTTCTGTCATTTGCCCCTAAATTTAGCTTACCTACTTAACGTGGTAGACTTTTATTGACAAATATTCCATCTCTTTTGGATCGTAGAGCCAATCCTGGTGTAATTTTTTTACTCAAGCCTATAAATGGTGAAATTCATTCGTCTGAGTTAATCAGACAAATTATGGCGCGTAGTTGATTGGCAAGTTTTTTTCAATACACGGAACACATTAAAAATTAAAAAGTCAGATTTCCCATTCCAGTAATTTCAGATGAGACGATTTTCTATGATGTATTGTGAATAAAATGCGGTTTGCATTTTATATGTTTCTGGCTGCATGTTCCCTTTGTTATTGAGGCCCTCGCATATTGTGGCAGCTGTAACGACACTTCATGTTCCCTGAAAATGCCTGCCCGGGGCTTTTGGCTACCACATGACACTTCATGTTGTTCTGCAGTCAAGTCAGAGTTCATTTTTGTGTAGTGTCAGCATCATATACGAGGCGTGAGTACTTGCAACAAGCATCATAAATCATCTCACTTCGCTTACACTAAAGGTGAATGGGGAAACACCCACTGAAAACGAGAAATGCCCTCGCTTAGGTGTAATATTTGTTAGCATTGTTGCTTCGCGGCCAAAAGGTGACTAAAAAACGAAGCTGGTTTTTATTGTAGAATAATAGAAAGGGTTTTTTGTAGAACAATAGGGCATTAGAGTGAAGCAAAACATTGTGTAAACGTTAGACAAGTTTGTGGATTTTCAATGAAACTAAATTGTACTTGTTCCAAACAAAGGAAACTACTTAATAACTTGTTAGAGCAGGAGATGGAGGTAAGGTAACAGTTTTCTAATGCTTCTTGTCTTTTACTTTAATTTTTTTAAGAATCTGCAATCTGATTTTGAAACATAAGCATTTTACAAAACTATCGCATTTTCTAAAAGCTGTTTCTAATTTTGATGTACAAACTTATTAATATCATTCTGCGCTTTCCAACCCCTTTCTTTATTTGACACCAGATGGTGTTTCTAAGTGGCTTATACATTTTTTCCAATGTATATGTTTTTGAGGATAACAGGAAACTCCCATTATTTTTACAAATAGAAATACAAAAATCCAATTTCCAGCAATGTAGATTCCTTAATTGGAAACATGGGCGTTCAATGAATTTACAATTGGAAAGATGCTCGACTCTGATGATGATGAAATATCCTAGTTTTCAGTTGCTTGAAATGCTGCTCACACACTTGTAGTTCAATCGTGTGTGGATTCCACAGACACATACAATCATACACACGCCCACTCACACACAAATACACACACACTTACGAACTCATCACACATACGCCACACTGCTCATTACGCATTCGCCTAGTGGTAATAATTTCTGTAAACCGTTTTCGATCTGCGCATCGTGCGGTCTTCCCAAACTACGAACAGACACACGCACACACACATAAACGCGAGCTCACACACAAACACACACACAAAAACACACAAGTGCAAGACACGTTGAAGCCTTTTTGTGACACACAACAGAAATCACTTTCATGTAGTTGCTGCACAACAAAAAAATCTGCTATTATTGTGGATATAAAAGTCACCGTCGCATTTAATTGTGAAAAACTAAGCAAACCATACTGAAAATAATAATTAATTGTTATTAATTATAATTATGTGACTAAACAAATCGAATACAGAGCTCTGGGTCTTAGACGATTATACTGTCAAGGTTTTTTGTGCGTTACTTTTAAGTGGTTGTCCGCATCTAATGTCGATGGCAACGTCAATTTTACTTGGCCTGCCCATCAGCTAAGGAATGAAGCTCCTTCATAGTCTTCGCTCCTTGGGTGCTGAGGTTGGCATTGTGGTAGAGGTTGTTGCCAGGGAGTGGCCAGGATGTGTGAATGAATGATTGCCTGGCTGCTCTGGTCGAGTCGAAGCCATTTATGGGCAGCATATTTAAACTCATTGTTTACGTCGGCGGCTCCTCGATTGGCGCCACTGTTTTGATTAATAGCCCCCAGAGCAGCACCCAGGAAAACAGCCAGTCAGTTGGTCAGTGTTGGTAAATGCTGGAACAACACACTGCGTCGTTACAAAATATTTGCAAAGCCAGCAGAAAATAGAATCTCAGCATCTCAACATCATTTCGCGTGCCAGTCGCGTCTCGAAATTCTGTCGACTGGGCTAATTGGTTTGCTACTTGGTTGTTGTTGTTGTTGTTTCTGTTTTTGGGGAAGGGAAAGAGGGTAACTGACTAACTAGCCAACTAAATAACTAACGGCTTGCTGGCAAGCATCCTTCGAGCGTGTATTTATCAGCGTCTTTTTATCAGCTGATGCCAAACGCACAAGCCATTTAGTTTTGCGACACAAGAGAACCCGATCCCCCCATAACCATCCTGGTTACTGCGGCCCTGAATATTTTTGTGGGCCGTGGAAAAGGACATGTAGAAGAAAACGTGCATCATGATGATAATGGCCTCGTTGCCGTTATGCTCCTGCTCCTGCTCTCGCTCCAGATACTTTCCCTGCTGCTGTCTCTTGATTTTATTCGCTTGTTGGCTTAATTGATTTACTCGATGCTCATCATTTATGTGGAACCCAGTGGAGCAACCAGAAAACCACAGCAGCCACAACCAGACCCAGGCACTTAATATTTTCCACCACTGTATAGCACTATTTGAAAAGCGACGAGGAATAACACCAATCTTAGGCACGCCGCAGATTAAGTCCTCTAGCAGATTGCAGTCCACTTGCTCACAAATTAAATTTGTTATTAACTTAAAGCCGACAGATTACCAATGTTGAATATGTGTGAAATTGGATTAGATACCATGACAAGCATAAAAGATTTTCAAATCATTTGAAGAACAAGATAAACTGGGTGATCTAACAGTTTTAGTAGAAATGTAACCAACATAGATATGGCTATCAACTTATCCATCAAACCTGATCAGAAATAAATGTACGTCAATCCGCAATTATAATTGTTACCTTGGTAGGGTATTAAACCGGTTGGATAGCTCCTCGAAACGCCTCTACTTTGTATCCAACATGCAATCATCGCACCACCTTGAAATCAAAGACGCCAACACCACTCGGACCGAACGCTGCCTCCATCCAGAGAGTTCAGTTTCTTGACCATGAATGGTATCTTATCTTGACAAGTTGAAACCGCATTTAAATTGGATCAAATTTTCATTATTTATTAGATCAAGTATTGAGAAATTCCAAGAATCTGGATTAGCTAAAATGATAGTTATCTTGAGTTATGCGTTACTTTGAATACCCTACTAAATATTACCCACATTAATAGGAAATATTTATATCTTGACATCAGTTGTTTCTCTTCGTAAACTGTAGAAATGAAAAACTTTTGACGGAATTGTCATTAACATTTTTAAACTGTTTCTCTTGAGTCATCAAAGCTGTAAGGGAATGCCTCCAATTAATCAAATACTAACTCATTCATTCAAGTAAATCAAATGCAGTCCAGCAGCGTTCTCGAGGTCAAAGCAAGTTATTTAACTGCGTATTGTAACTGACGGGTTTTTGTAAGCCAGGCTTATACATGCACCCAGTAACACGAACATTGCAAATTGTTGTAATTGTTGTTGCTAAAATAAGAAAATATCATTTAGTTGTACTTAAATAATACCAAAGTGGATTTATGCAGTAGCTGCTTCCATTTATAGACAATGTCAGATACTCGTAACCCAGTTTCAGTTAATCAAAAAGATATATGGTCAGACACGATATATAAACTAGACAAGGGCATACTAAATGGAGTCAGTTCGACAATAACCTTTGCCGAGATCGGACTCAAAGGGGAAAGACTATAATATTCCAGAGACAAGATGCTTACACCAGCGGTAAGCACTAAATTGACTTAGTTAAGTGATTCCAATTTTGTATTCCCTTGCAGAGTGTATTATAAGTTGTCTAAATATTCGCTGAAAGCCATTAACCATATAATAGCAGAAAACATTTTGGAAAACTCCGATTCTATTCAAAGCAAAAGCTTAAATTTTTGCACAAATAAATTAGTGCAATCCTCCTTCATTAAAGATTATTTCGAACCACTTAAATTAAGATTGAAATTGACAGAAAATTCGATTATTTTATCAGTCTTCTTTGAGGAGAGTGTATGAGGTTTCCTATTCATGTCGAGGAGTGTAAGTGATATAGATTTATATTTATTTTATAGTGTATAGACTTGTCCCTCTGTCCGTCTACCCACCTTTGTATATATGTTGGAGTCGGCTAGAATAGCATATAGCTGCTGCAGGAACAATCGATCGGTTTTCGAAATTTTATTCAGATTTTGACCTCTGCTCTGCAAGGAATATCAAAGACAGTTTTTAAACAGATTTTCACCTGCAGCTGTTGCTGCTGATTGTTGCTATCGCCCATGTGGGCGTGGCACATGTGGTGCCACTAATTCTCCCAGCGGCTGGCACCTATGTGTTGGCGCCAGCTGCGCCACTTTTGCTGCTGGTGCAGCCGGCACCCGAGGATGATGGCAGCTATAAGCCGACAATTAGCGAGGATGATGGACTGTGGAAGCCACAACCAGGTCTGGAGGGAGAATACGTTGAATCCTCGACTGGCGATGCGAGTGCGAGTGATGCGAGTGACGGGCTCTTAATTGACAGCTCAGCCTCTGCGACAGGCAGTTCGGGTGGTGCTGAAGGTGCCGATGGTGGTGCGGCTGCTGGCGGTGCTGGAGGCGGTGGACAGGGTGGTCAACCTGGCAGCGTTTTGGGCGGTGCTGGTGGTGGAGGTGGTGCCGGCGGTGCAGGTGTCGCTGGTGGTGGCGGTGGTGGTGGTGGTGGCGGTGGGGGTGGCACACTCACATCCGAACAGAGCGGACAAACTTGACAGCCTGGCGGCCCAAGTCCGGCCGGGCCACAACCAGATGGTGAGGACGGTGCGAATGGAGCTGATGGCCCCGACGGACCCGATGGCTCTAAAGGTGGCAAAGGTGGTGCCGGTGGGCAGGGAGCACGCAATGGTGCTGGTGGCGGCGGCGGTGCCGGAGGAGCTGCACCACAGCCCCCAGCGCCCGCAGCTGTGCTGCTTCCGGCGCCCGTCTGGCCTCAACCGGAACACAATTTGATGTAAGTGTACAGAGCAGCAGCAAAACTTGACTTGAACTTTGAACTCGAACTTACACTCTTTGTGCCTTTCAGCGCCGTGGTCTAGACAGATGCCCCAAAAAGACGAATTCCACGATAAGGTAGCACTTTAAGTCATCTCTGTTCTTAGCAATAGTTCTAGTCCAATACTAAGCAAACGAATATTAAAATTCGAGGAAGCACCAGCAAAACTCTGCATGTCTAAATATGTTTTTGTGCTCTTAAACTCTTGCACTACATGCAGTTACGGCTCGTTACCACGGCCAGCCATAAATCTTTGTAGTATTTTACAATCTGGGACAGCGAACACCCAGCACCAAGCACCCAGCAGCTGGACAAAGTTCTCTATCGTAACAACAGCAGATGTCTGATATTTAGAGCAACAATAGCATTGCACATGGGAAGTCTCTATTTTGCTCTCCTCTGTCACTCTCTCTCTCTCTGTCCAACTCTCTCTCTCTCTCTCTCTATCTGTCGAGCAATTTAAACTTTTGCCAAATGACCATAAATAAGCTTGTCGTACTTGTGTGTTTTTAGCAGAGTTGCCAACGCTTAAGAGACAAAAACGCAAGCTTTAAGAAACATGAAATGAAAAAACAAAAAAAAAATCCGCTGTGTATTTTGTACTATGTATAGCTTTATAATTATAATGTGGTCTTATATGAATTTTGACCGCTTGGAGTCCATTTGTAATTGTAGTCATTGTCGAATGGCTAAGTAAACTTTGAAATATAAATATCGTCAAATTCGGTTTGAAACGAAAAATGCGTCGTTGGCAACACTGTTGTTGGCTTCAGTTGTTGTACATACATATGTAGTATTTTGGCATATTAACAAGTTTCTGACAGCTGCTTTCAAATGTCAAATAGGTACATAAATTAGCCACATGCCTAAAAGTAGGCAACAACAATTTCCCATTGCACTTACATGACAGTTAACACTAGTAATTGATAGAATAAGAGAGAAAGACTGAGGAGGAGTTTTCTTAAAAGCGATTTTACAGTTTTGGGCATTTTTCTAAATTCACTTGATAGGTGTTTGCCACACTTGTGAGACAATAGGAAAGTGTTAAAGTTCTCACGTACGTGGCAAGCGCCGAAATCAATTTGACAGTTTTCCAGCGCACAAAAAGGAAAGCCATGGGATATCGTTTGGCAGACAGCAATCAGCAATCGCATTTTCCTTTTGTTTACTTTGTTGTGCAAGTGTGCGAAATGTTCGCAGCGTATTTGTTGCATCAGGAGCAGCAGCAACAACAGACGCATCATATTGTGTTGCACTGTTGCATTATCTCTACTTATTGTTTCAATCCGCTGTTGCATTTGCAGCTCTTGTATTTTGTGCAAATTTGTTATTCAATGTTGAGCATAATTGGGTTTTCGGCAACAATATTGAAAAGCTATCAAAAAGCTGGAAACATAATAGAACGATGAATTTTCACTTACGTAATAAACTGAAACTTTTTTGAATGTTTAAAAACGACACTTAAATAAAAAGGAATTGCCCATCCTTTCTAAACAAGCTGCCTAGATACTGACTATTTTCTTAAATCATCTTTTATATATATTTTCCAATACTTTTGCTTTAAGTCATTGCGATTAAATGGCTAAACACAAACTTCAATAATAAATCACAATTATTATTTATAAGCAACAATTTAAACGTAGCGTGGATAATCAACACTTCCTTCAATTGTTTAATTTGAAAAGAATAAGACGGCAGCCTCAGATCAGGCCAGCTTTTTAATAGCTCAAAGTGCTCCTCTGCCCCATTTATTCTTTGTGGAATTCCATTTTCTGATCGAACCTGAATAAAAATTCTATTTTACGGACACTCCCAATTTTTTCATAAATATCCTTCAATGCTTTCTTATTAACTAGCACATAAAATTAAAATCTTTAAAAAAAAAGGTAAAATATCAAACTCACAAGCTGAAGTCGAGTTTTATTTACTATGCATGCAAAATGCATTTCAACACAAAAGCGTTTTATCATACGTATATTCAAATTGATTCAATTAGGCTATAATTTAACGCCTCAACCATAAATTAAATTGATGCAAAACATAAAAGCCACTTTAATGCCAAAAATAAATGCAAAATGTGCCAAGTAAACGCCTACGAACCACAAAAAAACTAAGTAATAATAAAATGGAATATCAATTTGCCAAAGATAGAAGAGAACCAAGAGTCGGAAAATGGCTTAGTAATTGTGTTATTTTATTCAAATTTGTTGGCGAACAATTGTTTGCTTAGCGGTTGCTGGTGTTGAGACTGACGTTGGTCGCTGGGCTTGAACTGCAAGTGGAAGTGGAATTGACCATCCAATTAATCGCCGTTCTTTCTGGCTAGCGGCAAGAGCAAACTGGTTGCCAAATTGCTGTGCATGCAAATGACAGCCACAAACGAAATTCTTCGATTCGCTTGAAATATGAACGGGCATAAAATCGAACAAGCCAACAACTAAGAAATGCCCTGCACCACAGAGACTTAAACAGTTGTACTGTACACAAACTAGTATTTCATAGTGTAGAAAAATTATGACTTGATACTGCATAAGAAATTACGATTGGGTTAATGCAATTCAGTGATTTCGAAGAATAGCAACAGGGAGTACATATTTTTGTTGGAAAGTACATTTTTAATATATACAAATTGCAGCTGAGTAGAATAGACAGAATTGGCTTTACCACTTTGCCAGTTAAAGCTGATTAATTTAGAATTTACTTTTCTTACCCAATGATGTGCAGGGTATAGGATACAAGGTACACAAATGAGGTAGGCAAAGTCGTTGCAAGAAGCAAGAAGCGAGTCTGCTTGCCACTTGTGCAAATCAACGCCAAAAATTGCAATAATAAAGCTAGCAAAAAAAAAAACAAATGATTTGCACCAAAAGCAAAGACAACAAAAATGTAGCACATTCACTTTTGACGTGGGCTGAGTGCCCCGCCTCACAGCTTGTGGCAAGCTGAACGAACTGCACGTTACTGTTGCAAGTAACTGTGTTGCGGCCACTCACAAACACATTCTGAGCTGGCCAGTTAAGCCCGATATTGGTTGGCAATTTAAATAATTTCAATTGCACATTCTTTTTACCGGTAGCAAAGTTAATTATATTATATCGGATTAGATCAAATAAGTGCACCGATGTTTTGCTGCACCTGCTCCAAAAGCTGTCTTTCATCTCAAGGTCATTTAGCGTGGTACAAACACTGTTTCGCACTCGCACGTAAGTTCAATTGCCCAACTGCACGTCTAATAAAGTAGAGTGGGGCATCCACAAAAAAATCCGGCTTGCAATGTATAACGGTATATGTATCCTTGTAGTAAAATTTGTTCTGAAATATTTGAATTTAATGCAGAACTTCTGCAATCGGGTAAACGCATTGTTAAAAGTTCTTGTTATTTATTGAAAAAGACTTTTTTCTTTTATAAAGTATTTTCCACATTGGCCTGGATTGAAAAAAGAATACCTTATGTTTCGCTGAGTGCAAGTGTTAGGCAGCTGACTAGTTTGGTGGTTGCGTGGTTGGGTGGTGTTTTTCGACTGCGTGACCCTTCTGTTATTTACGCGACGCAAAATCGAACCGTGTTGGCCACACTGTTTTATGACCTTTGCGTGTGCTGCTTCAATTGTTAATTTATAATTAGTTGGCTTGCCACGGCTCGATATGGCCGTCGAGGTTATTGATTAGTGCAAAGGTTGCATTTAAATTTATGGCCCCCTAACATGAGGCCTTGCAAATGAATTCGTCAGCCCCCAAAAAAATATATATCTATTTAAATTCAATTTAAATAAAGCCACACATGGTCGTAACATATTTTTTAGAACTTTAACCGTAAATATTCGAGGTGAAAATTGTTACTAATATCAAAATTGATTTTCCGAATGGATTGACAGTCTATACGCGAATAAGCCATACCGGCCATCTGCGTTCCATAGAAAACAATTTGCTACACAGTTCGCAAAATTCCTTCATTGGCAACGTGGCATGCATATTTCAATCTCTGCAATGCAAATTCGTGTATAAAGACACACACACAAGTATGTGGCCCTTAGGAAAATAAATAGAGAATGTTGCACTAACATGTTACGACCAAAATTTCTAAACCAGCTGCAGAAATTCGTATTAAACAAAATAAAGATTTTCAGTAAAACTGAGGAATTTCAAGTATTAGCTATGCATATTCAAGAATATTTAAAACAACAAATTTATTCCACAGATTCTTCAACATCATTTTTCTCAATATACGGCTGCGATAAAGCGAGGGCGAAGTTCAACAAACTGTCGCCAGTAAGCAAAAAATAAATACATTTTATGCCACTCAATGCGTAACGCAGTTCAATGGATTAATTCCGGCAGAGAAGTAATGCATGTGAAATGGCAACTCATATGAAAAACCAGTCGAAAAGAGAGACATTATTTTTTTCGAAACTTATTGGAGGGCGCAAACTTTTCTTGGAAATCACCTGTGTAGTCTGACAAAAACAGGTAAGAATCTAGAAAATAGAAAAAGTCGTCTGATGAGTTCAAATCAACTCTCTTAAAAAGTCATTCAACTCATCTTTAGGTAAGGCTGCACTTGAATTTGTAGCCCGTTTAGGCCAAATAGAACAAATCCCAAATTTTATATAAAGATGCTTTTCTCATCTCATAAATGATTGCTTAGGATTTCATTTGTTTAAAACTACTTATCTGATTTGTCATTGACATTTAGCAATTAAATTTAAATTATTTGTAAGCATAAATAAAATATAGTATAAAAAAGGTAAGCCACCCAATAATTTCATACATTAATAAATAATGAAAAAAATCGAGACTCAAGGCTTTGCCAACATGAACCAATTCTTATAAGCCATGGCTTTTAGGATATGAAATTTTAGCCAAATATCAATTTTAATTGCGTAATATGATTTTTTGGTGTAAATTTATGAGAGTCATGTTACGTTTCTGCATAGTGTAATCTGAAATACATATACACAAATTTTATAGTTCCAAACAGCAAGAACAAAGTAAATAAATAAAGTTTTTTGTCCAAAAGTTGTAATTAACATACATAACATGTATATTAACTTAGCTCCTTAGTTTGTAGTAAAGAAATGAATTCACAGTTGCATTTTTTGTGATCAAATACATTTTTGCAGTTTATTTGTCTGTTTGCAGTTTCATATAATAATATACATAGATATATATCGGGTGCACATGGGTGCAAGATACATAGAAAATTACAACAATTATTTACAACATTATCGTTCAGCGTTGCTCTGAAGTCAAAGAAGAGTGAAATAAAGTTGAGGAGCAAAGCTAGTGAGAAGAGAGAGAGAGAGAGAGAGAGAGAGAGAGAGAGAGAGTGGGACTGAGAGAGAGAAAAAGAGTGAATAGAGACAGTTAAGACAGAGAGACATGTAGACATGTAGACAAATAGTTTGAGAGATTTCTACTTGAAAGTCAGAGATGGGAAAAGGAATTGAAGCGGGCAAGTGAGACAGCAGCTCAAATCTCCCGTGTGTAGTCGTTTTCCGTTAAAGTGTTCCTATGAAACAGAGATGGTTGCATAAAAGATAGAGAGCGAGAGGGACAGATAGAGAGAGAGAGAGAGAGAGAGACGCTAGCTTGCTTCGGTTGTCTCATAGACAGAAAGTCTAGGGTTGCTCGTCGTTTATCGTTGTCACAATGGCAATAGCTCCTCCTTAGTAGTGATTGTAGTGGGCACGGTATTGGCCATCATCCTCATGGGCAGAGCCACCGTAGTAGCCACCGTGTCCGCCGGCACCACCATGACTGGCAGCTGCCACCGCATTCAGATGAGCGGCACGAGCATGTTGCACCTCTGCTGGCTCAACGGGAACACCATTGTGGATGACGGGAATGTGAATGGGACCCTTGTGCGCATATCCTGTGGCATAGCTGTGGGCTTGGCTATCGTGACCGCCCTCCCAGCGACCATCGTATTGACCATCATCCCAGGAGCTGTGAGAGCTGCCGCCATGAGCGGATGCCTGCGAATAGGCGGCATAGTGAGCGGCCTTGGCGTGCTGCACCTCGGGCGTGTCAACCGGAACACCGTTATGGATCACGGGCACATGATAGCCGCCATGGGCAATCGGAGCAACAGCATGTCCACCGGAACGAGCAGCGGCATGGGCAGCAAAATGCGCGGCCTTGGCGTGTTGTACCTCGGGTGTCTCAATGGGAGCGCCATGAGCATGAGCCGAATGACCGAGTGCCTTGGCATGGGCAGCATAATGCTCGGCCTTGGCATGTTGCACCTCGGGTGTATCAACGGGGACGCCACCGTGTGTCAGGGCGACATGAGCGGGAGCCGCACCATAACCCCAACCACCGCCATAAATCGAACGCTTGTACAGATGATGACCACCATGGGCGCCATGGGAAGCGGCTGCATGTGCGGCCGCATGGGCAGCCTTGGCGTGTTGCACCTCGGGTGTATCGACGGGTACGCCACCGTGGGTCAGCACCGGAATGTGGATGCCATGCGCTTGATGAGCATATGGCACATAGGCGGCGTGGGCATGAGCAGCGGCATAAACGGGAGCAACGGCATGGGCATGATGCACTGGCGCCTGGGGCAGATTGGTGCCGACCGCATTGAAGCCATGATGAGGATCCGCTGTATAGGCCACAGACTGCAAATGGCCATGTCCATCCACATAGGAATAGGAGCCACGCGTGGTGCCATCGTGAGCACGCGTCTCGTGCTTCTGTGAATTGGGATCGGCGTAGCCATACGAATAGGTGTGGCTATGCGGGTCCAAGTGCTGATATTGTGTGGAGACAGCACCGTGCCAAGTGGCAGACACTGTCGAGATGAGCAGCGCAGCGGCAATCAACTGCAAAGATAGTGTGTGAGAGAGAGGAACAGAGATGGTGAGTTAGAGTAATAAAATTAAGTGTTATGCCGTAAGCGTCGTTTAAAACTCACTTAAAGTAAGTCTCGTAAGTAAAGTAGCCTATTAAAATCTTATTTAGATTAAACAATCGCAATATTAAGAACAGAATTGTGAAATATCTCATTTAATTCGTTTTTTTTATTTTGTGTTTGCTGTCGGCGTAATTATTACGATTGTCAGTCAAGAAACGAAGCTGGCAAGTTGGTCAGTTGGTCAGTTTAAGAGTTGCCAATTTCTTGCGTTTCTCTTTCACTTTCGCTTTCGGCTCAAACCATCCACACACGCCTTCATACACAGCCATACACACACACACACACACACACATGTATTTATGTATGTCTCTGTGATTGTGTGTATCTTTGTGCGCCGTCAAGTGAAACGATTGGAGATACACTTTACTATTAGCCAAATCGTAGATATTACCGCATTTGCAAGAGTGGTTTTATTATTATGTGTAGCAGCCACATAAGCAAGCAATCTTTAACTATCCGACATGCAACATGTCAACGGCTTATCAACGGCATGCTGTTGTTGCTGTTGGCAGCAGCTGTTTCTGATTTGATGGGTGGCGTTTTTCTCTGTGTGCCACTTGACATGCACCCCAATTATTTGACTTGGCCGCCAAAGTGATGCTTGAAAAATAAGCACAGCGTTTCCATCGTTTTATAATTAAAGTTTAAATTGCACAAAATATTGAAATGCGAACTGTAAAGCCACCACATTCCTTATTAAATTTCATTAAATATTCTATCAAATCAGTTACTAAGTCTAAGTGGTCACGAACTTGTGTAGAGTATACAAACTATTTATAATCCTTACTTTGACTTGCGTCTTATATTATATATAATTATCGCTGAATCTAGAAAAAATAACTTTACAAATAACTGAGCACAGCAATTTATTTCTAAAGTAATTAAACTATTTAAAAAATATTTAAAAATTTATGTTTGTAGCCTGCTAGAGATAAATATATAAATACTATTTATATTTAAATATATTCAGTATCTCATTGTTTTTGTTTTTCAATTTTCGATGTGTTTTTCTCCAACTGCTAAGGATATCTAACCTTTTCTAAATTCAGTACAACACAAAGCATATAAAATATATTAAAATTATTTTTTAAGATATATAAATAAATGGACAAATATTTGGAAACAAGAAACATATTTTTCATCCTTTCTAAGCTTTTCGAATTATAAAATCAGTAAAAGATTTTTTTGATCAATTTTGAATATAAGTACAGATTCTTAGTAACACATTAAAAAAAAACATGTAACGAAAGAATTGTAAATTTTAGTCCTGCAGCTAATCACTTTTAGAATATAAAGTATTAAAAGGATTCTTTCACTATGCTTGGTTGTCTTTGTCATATCCAATGCAGCTATTGTATCCTTTTCACAAACTAAACACAAAATAACTAAAATTATTTAATCCTATTTTTCTTTAATTAAGCACACTTTGCTATTTTTTACTTACAAATGGCTTCATTTTTGTTTCACAAAAAGTTAATCACAAAAGTTGAATTGGTTTCGTTTGGAACTGAACGTTCAAAGGATTGGGTTGGATTTTGGTTTAACTGGGAATAACAGAAAACAAACTACACACACGACGACGACGACGACTGGTCGCTGGACGCTGGTTGAACCTCCTAGAATCTCGGACTAGGACTGTTAACGAACTGTGCTGACTGTTGGCTTTTGGCTCTAATATATACCTCAAGAGAAACACAAAGTTGGCTGAGACGCCGGCGACTGCTCCAAAGACACAAAAGCAAAAGCAATAGCAATAACCAGAGCAACAAATGCATACACACACACCACACACGCACACACACACACACACACACTATATATACACCCAACAATCACAATAACAGTACAATGAGAGCACTAGCAGAACAATGTGGCACAAGAGTAATCGAATTACAACGTTAATCGCGGCTCGAAGCTGGTTTAAGCCAAAAGCCAAAGCCGAAGCCGAAGTCGAAGTCGAGGCCGAAACGAGATACGAGGAATATGTTGCCAAAGCCATGTTGCCAGTCATTTGGCTAGATATTGCTAACGATTTAGCGGGCTTATAGCTGAAAATAGCTATCAAATACATTATACACTGAGAGAAAATGTCCAGTCTTGAATCTCAAATTGTGTGATAGTCTATTAATATTGTTGTATTTCTGCAACAGGACTCTCATAGATTGACAAATTTGTTTCAAGAATAACTCAGTTTAACTCTTACTTAAATCAATAATATATTCTGAGTTTCAGTTATTTTTTTTTCAGTGCATCACGTGTTTTACTCAAAGATTTCTTTGCTCAATTTCATTAAATCATTCTTATGGTTTACTATTAATTAAACTACAAGCATTTTCGCAATCAAAGAAACTTATTTTAAATACGCTTTTTTCTTTCAGTGTATTAATGCTTGTGTGTACATCTATTACTGTTGCATTTCGCGTTTGTCACTGCAAATGCTGCCCTGACCTTGCTTTCAATCTGGCTCAAACGTCGGAAAGGAATTTTAATTGCCAACTGGCTGCTATTTTTTATTAGTTTTGGGCTGTTTATTAAGGTGCGTGTGTGATTGTGTGTGACTGTGTGTGACTGTGTGTGATTGTGTGTGACTGTGTGTGGGCAAGCAATTGAACTTCCGTGCATTGAACAATTAGCACTCATTATTTGCCATGAATGTTAAACACTTCGATCTTATCGATTCGTGCCTTTCCAAAAAAAGAAAAAAAATGCCCAGCACACCACGCCCAACAAGAGCCGCTCACATAATAAACAGCTAACAAGACAAGGGGGCAGCGGGTGACGGTTTGGAGTCAGTAAATTAAAAAATTCTTATGCATTTTGTGTGGCTAGTACAGCGCTTAGGGAGCCCGCCGTCAGTTTGCCACAGCTTGCAACATGCCACGGGCCACAGGAACAACAACAACAGCACAAATCGAAAAGCGAGCAGAAAAAAATATAAAATTGTAAACCAATTTCTGGGCGTTTTGCCTCTTTAATCATTGAACTGCATCGAAAGCGAGCAGAAACGAAAAGTTTGCAAATTAAAAATAAAAGCGCAGCACACAAAACAAAAGACATAAGATTGAGTATTGCTGCTGCTGCTGCTGCTGTTGTTGCCACATGTTGCAGCATTTCTTTAGAGCAGTACATTCAATCTTGATGTTGCATTTGCCACACTTTGCAATAGTTGTTGTCGTTGTTGCAAACAACACATGAAACACATTTAATAACGAATTCGATCATTTGCATTCGATAGGCGCCACATCTATAAGTGTGTTTGTGTGTGTGTGTGTTGCATGTGCCACATAGCGGCAACTTAATTTGCTCAACTCTCTGCCCGATACGCCAGCGCCCAATATCATTTAAATAAACCAAAATGCAACTTGCTCTGTTGAACTCCCTCAACAAATGTTTTTATAAACACTCAAACAAAAAGCAATATAATTTAACTGATATTAAAATCGTTATAATTTCTTCTTTATGCCAAAAGTACTTTTTCTTTTCTTAATATAGCTTACGAAATACATTTCCAAATATCTTGAACCAGAGGCTAATGTTTTTTTAGCTGCTTTAATTTATTTTGAAACTCTAAAAAATAAATAATTAAGTTAAAATCGAAATAGTAGAAAATCTTTCGATTAACAAAATGCAAGCTATCTTTCGCATTTTTATTATAAGCATTATTATTTTTTTGAGTGCATACATGTCTCTATATATATATTTTTTGGGGGCGTGGCGGGTGTGTGTTGGCATTTTTGCTGCATGCGCAACATTATAAATGATATTCCCGTTGTCACCTTCGCTTTCAGTTATTTCTTATTTTTCTACACACTATTTTGTGTGTGTGGTTTATAACTGAGCCATTTGCCGACATGTGGGCTGAACTACTCAAGTGCAATCTACAGATTTGTGTACATGCCCACCTATCCAGCAATTCGTGAGCTATAATTATATTTTCAGATGGGTGCGCTACAAGCCTGCCTCTACGGTATATGCATGCATAAATACATAGAGTAATGCAAATAGGTGCTAATTAAATAATAATATATATCAGGAAATTGTATTTGAACTCTAACTGGCACTTACTTAAAGTACTGATATATTGTATTTATCTAAGTATAGTAATTAAAGTCTTTGAAGTCTGTATGCTCACTAATGCAGGAGAACGGTCTTATGATTTCTGTGAAATATATTGTTCAGATTTTAATCACGCAATAACATTAATCGCATTTTATATTTCCAAGTGCTCTTACAGCAATTTTAACCATTTAATGTAAAATAAAGTGATCTAAATCGGAATATTATTTTAATTTCTTTACCCTCACATTTAATTGTAATTTATCAATCGTAACGTAATACTCAAGGGAAATATATATGTTGATTTTAATGTATACGCTCCATTAAGAACTCATTAAAAATGTGTTGAGGCTATAATGAAGCTGTGTTTGTAACAGACAGAAGTAACAGACAGCAAAACCAATCCCATAACGTGTATATATTCTTGATCAGTCGATTTAGGCATATTCGTCTGTATGAAATAGTCGATCCCAGAGACTATAAGAGCTAGAGAATTTTGAACACAAGTTCCCGTATATCCTACGCAGATCAACTGCATTTCATTTTACCGATAGCCATTTTAAGTATATAGCTTTAAAGACATAACAATTTATTAACACAGATTTTTGTTAACATAACGTATTTTCAAATTGAACAAACTGCGACCAGCAAGCTTGACTACGAGATACCCTGTCAGCTGGTATATGCAAGTAAGTTTAACAACCAAAAGGGTATCTGCCAGTCAAGCTTTCTTAACTAGCGCATTTTTGTTACATCACAGTTTTTACGCCTTAATTTTATGACAATTAGAATCCACTCCATGTCATAATTGACCTACAATTAGATAAAAATAAATAAATTCCCATGCGGAAATTCTTAAGCAACAGCTGCAAGCGTAAAGGCACTGCAGAGGGTGTTTCATAGGACACTCGAAGGCAGCCTGTGCCGTGAATGCGCACAGTTGCAGCCATAAGTTGCATACATAATGCACAGTGGGTGTGGACAGTCTGCGGCCAGTTTATGCTTATTATTTATGCAGAACACAAAAGACAAAATCTACTCGTAAATTGCATTGTTAAATGGCCTGCCGATTGTCAATGTCTGCTTAATTATTCAGGCTTAAATGTGTGGCTACACTCAGCGAAAAACGTTCTGTTAAATTCAAGAACAATCGCAGCTTAGATTTACTATGTAAATTATACTTGAATACAATTGAATCGTTACTGATCTTTTAACCTTTTCTAGATTTAGACACTGTCTGTACTTAACTTAAGTGCAACATCAACTAATTGTTTTTATGAGTGTAGCTACCGTATATTTTGGCTTTTGTATTCAGTATTCAGCCGGCCAGTCAACCAGATGTGGTTTTTGCTCCATTTGCAGTTGTTTATCTTTTAATTGACAGTTCGACAATGCATATTCATAAGCAAATCATGATTAATTAATTGCGCTTGCTGTAAAACAACATAATTATCGCGAATTCTACAGGAAAGTCGCCGCGGGTGTTGGCCATCTAACCAGTTGACCAGCTGAGCTGAGTTGGCCAACCAGCTGGATCATTAGGCAAATTAACGCGTCCAACACTTGGCCAATTAATATTTAAATTTCAGACAGCCGAGACAATAAAGTGCAACACCAGTTGGCAACCACGTGGCCAATTCAATAGCTGGGAAAAGCACAGCAAGGCCTCTTAAGACCCACATCACGCACCACTGCACCACCTCGCTGTAGCTTGGCATTGAAATTCTTGCAATCGACACTCTCAAATTTGCTTTCCATATTATTTGGGGGTACTCAACTCTAACTGCACCACATTGCCTACTGGTGCAGTGAAGCACAACCAACGCCACTCCTCCGGCTGACTTTTGCCACAATGGAATTGTGCAGTTGGTGGTGTGATTTCTCGCCCTCCAGTATGGGTGTATCAATTATTGCATTGCCCACTCATATATCTGGTCTCTATTTATTCTTACACAAGCCGCTGGTTGCTTCAAATATTTGCTGCTAATTAACTCTTACAAATTGCTTAGAAATCATTGCATATTGTGTATACAGGATGCTTCAGTTGTACATACATTTTATTAGCTCAACTTAGGTCGGACCAATTGACTACTACTGTGTTCTCGAATATGAATGAGCTGTGTGTTTTGAAATATCGATTTCAGCAGTCAGTTTTATGAACACATTTGCTAAGAAATATGTTCTTAATTTATGTATTTGAATAGATAGCCGCAACACCCTGTTACATTTAGCTCAAGAATTAATTCAATGTGCTTGCTAGCTAAAATATGCAAAGCTAAAATAAATCAATAAAATTTATGAACTTAATTGCTTTCAATTATTGCCACAGATAAAAAGCGTTGCAAACTGTGATCGCAGATCGCAGATCACAGATCGCAACTTGAACTGCAACCTGTAGAAACAACCATTTGTAAGTTGTAGCCACACTTGCTGTGGGCCACATTTCTGACCATTTGGCTTTGGATTCCGAGTTCGTTTTGCGAATCTACGCTGTTCGCTGCTGAATGGCTTATAATTCAATTCAATCAACAGTGGCCGCCCTAACATGAAATTACGAAAATTTTGAATTATACACAGAATAATGCTAACATATCATTAGAGTTATACCTGTTAGGAGTGGTGGGACGGGGATGGTCAGGGAGGGAGGGATTGGTTCAAGGCAGGTGGTCGGCACAAGGGGAGGCGGTGAAAAGCTGCATGCCGGCCAAGTTAATTGCCTGCTACATAGGGCCAAGTCAACTGGTGCAATTTGCCAAACGAACTGAGATACTAGAAAAATAGCTAATAATAAAATAGCACACCGAAGATGATATACGCTCAGTTGAGATGTTATGTCATAATAACACTCATAGCTAATGAGTTCGATTGAGATATCCTGTCAGAAATAATAAATATTCTTAAGTTTCTAAAAGAGATTCCCCAATTTACTTAAAAAAATCACCAGTCGTACGTACTTACACCAATCCATATTACTTTATGAAGAATGTGTTATAAAAAAAAGTTGGCTAAAACCAGAACTTTTATGTCGTCCGGTTTTATCACGTGTGTACTTGATTGCATATATAAATATACACCTTATGGATTCAATTACCTAACACATTTACCGACAAATTTGTAATACCCACTGCCAGGGTATACAGAAATGATTGATTGGCAAGTTGTATGTGCGCGTATTAGATGGCAATTTGTCTGGGAAGCGATTTGGGTGCAGTGCACCCAGAGTTGACCGCGTGGGTTGGCTCCGCACTATTGATATTGATATTAATATTGCAGTTTTGTGGCCAAAGTTGGAGTTAGCAGCAGCTGCTGCCAAAGCAATTTGACACGCTTCAAACCAGTCTTTTCGGTCTGGTTTCAACTGCTCTTGCAACACTTTTCTGTTTCTCACAATTCGGCAACGATTCGCCACAGGTGCCAGCCAGGCCAAACCCCAAAACATCGACTCTGACCACCTACCGCTTGCCATAAATGGTTGGCAACCCGTGACAATCCTGTTAAGGATATGTTGCACGTGCCACGTATGCTTGCGCCTCGCTTAAATTTGTAACCCCCATGGAAAATCTAAGCAAGCGATAAGCGAGTGCGCCACAAAAAAAACCAAAAAAGCAGAGTCTGAAATAACGACACACATCCATTTCAGGACTAACAAAAAACAGCCCAAAAATAATAAAAATGACACATAAACCGCAGTGAAACAATGTGTATATACTCCATGCACCACCCAGCATCGCAAGTTTTGGCCAGATTCATGTCTATAAAATGCGCAAAAGCGAATAAAATGACGAGCGAAACAACTGGTGAGCTGGCTGGAGGCGCGGCTGACTCTTTTGGCCTCTGATATTAAAATGCAAGCAAATCACAAAATAAAAAAACTCAAAAAAAAAAGCATTTATGAATACAAGTAAGAGTGCTCCAGTTAAGACAGCTCAGCTTGATGATACCCTTTAGATATAATAAATCGCACGTAGATATATAAAAAAAAAACGTTAATAGAAATCGAAAGTACTCCAGTTCCTACTTCTATACGGTCAGTAGCAAATTACAATTTTCTGACACATTTTAATCTAAGCCACTTTGTTTCTATGCAAAATTGAGATGTAGGATTTGACCAGGAATTTTATATTTAAATCGTGTTTGTAGTTTAATTAATTTTTGTTGCTGTATTTTTACTATTTCATCATTTTAAAATACTATATCATTTAATTCGAACTTAGTCTCACAGATACTACTCTTGCCAGTCACATACATACCCCTTTTTTCAATAATGTTTAATGGGTGTAGGGTATATGAATATAAGTCAACGAACATGTATACAAAAAATACGCCAAAAAGACAGAGTTGCGCTCACTCTGCTGCACTCAGCTGACCACCCAGCAAATGCAGAGACCCCAAAAACCCAAACCCCAAAAACCCAACACGTCGCTAGCTGATGGGGCAAGCTTTGAAGCTACGTGCAATGGCAGCCGTTGCAAATAAAGTTGGTTTGGCTTAAGCAAACAAACAAGAGTTGAGTGGAGATTGATTCAGAAGGTGAGGTTTGCTGAAAAGAGCGTATAAAATAAGGTAAGCACTGGATTAAAAAGGTGCTGCGGCTGCCGCTGCTGCTGCTGCTGCTGCTGCTGCTGCTGCTGCTGCTGCTGCTGCTGCTGCTGCTGCTGCTTCTCCTTTCAAGGGTGGTGAAGCATAACGTAGCATTAAATTTGAGCACCATAAAATTTTATAAAATACGGTGGAGAATTTGAAGACTTCATCTGCGGGTGGCTCACTTGAGACTTGAGCACAGTGAAAATTATGCATGACATGTTAATAGAGACCCATAAAAATTGTCAAATCATTTAATGCTGCTGACTTTTAAGTGGCTACTTACTTCCCGACACAATGCCACAATCTTTTCCCAATTCTGAGCTTACAATGAGATTTTCTTGATAGAGGCGATACATTAAAGGCAACTTTAAGCTGCAGATAAGTTGGCTTAATGTTTTCGTTTTAATTGATGCAAATAAGTAAGGATTTAAGTTGAAAATTTTCCTATTTTCTGTTTACTCTTTATATTTATTTATTCTTTAAAATTGCTTATTTAAAAAGTTTATATAAAATTCATGCTTCTCACATTCATCACATGATAAATCGAACACTCTTAATCTTCGCTACAAGATATTTCAAATTACCTTTCCAAAATGTTTTACCAAATTTTGATTAATGCGAAATAGGTCTCAGCTCAAAAGCATTAGTCAAAAAGGATACGACATCGGTTTCACATAAGTAAAAAAAAATGAACAAAATTTGTATTTTGATACATGTTCAGGCCACATGCCAGCTTTCCTTTGTGCCCTCATTTCATATTTATTTTATGGTCATATTTCGAACAGTTTTATTATTAATGCCGCAGTTCAAGGTCATGTTGGTGACACCTCTGCCTGTCCAAGAGCCCCTCCCAAAAGCAAACACCAAACAGCAGCCAAGTTGCGAGTAAATACCCGTATCACAATATCAATGCCTTAGAGAAGAAACATAAGAAAGCGAAAAAAAATAAAAATAAAACCCAGAAAGCCAGCTGGATTTGGAAAGCCGAAGATTAGATACCGTTGAAAAGCGGAATCCAACTTTTTCCATCTGACTGTTCATATTGACAACTAAGTGAAATAGTCGTATACCGTCAAAGATATATTTTTCAATGCGTTACATAATCAACAGCAAAATTGAAACACCCTCTGAAGGGTATGCCAACAAAAAAGACAGAAATGTCGCTCAAGTGTCGCACGATTAATTCTCACTCTACTCTAGCCATGCATCTTTATCTAATCACCGGGCTGACAACTTCAGTTTCAGCATCAGTATCAGTGTCAGCATCAGTTTCAGTTTCACTTTACTTTCAAATTCATGCAATGACAGGAATGGAAAATGTCCACAATGACTGCTGCCAAAATGAGAGCCGCCACAGAATAACAAAGGTCACAAACTGTAAACTTTACAATTGATTGATTGGATTGGTAGGTAGATATCTAAGTCTATGGCAGCTTCATTCCCGAGTAGACCTTTGACAAAGCCGACATTCGAGGTTAATAAGCACACAGAGAAAGATTTTGATTGAGATTGGCAGACGTACATTAAGTATACGAATTGAAGACTGATAATGTTAAAACAAATTTTAAAATACAAATTTCGTTGTCTTTGCAAATTGCAAGTGTTGGACAAATTTTTCTTACTTTTTAAAGTTGATTGGAACAAACGTAATTAGGAAAATCAGTTTTTAATGATTAAGTAAAATTCTTCATTTTTAATTGAAAAACATTCGAATCTCAAATGTGTAATTTCGAATCAACAACCAACTCAATGCAAGGATTTTCATTCTACAATAATTGGACTCAATCCAAGCAAATATTTGTTATCTTCTATGTGTAGCATATGATCTGATTTTTTGTCATAATAATTAATTGCGATGCCCGATAAGAAGTATAAGCACCAAAAAAAAAACCCAATTATGGAATGCACAGCATCTTTTGTAGTTTTGTACTTTTCAACAGCTGCCAAGTTCAGGAAAATAAAAGAAGATTAAAATCGAATTAAGCAGTGCAAACGAAAGCTCAGACATAAAAAATGTGAACACGACAAGTTAAAAGAACGCGCTGAGATTGGATAAAACAACAGCTCTCTGAAGCCAGCGGCTAATTAGCCAAACTGAAGCAAAAGTTTTGCCCAAATCCTTTTTTAATTGCAGCCATATCTCTTTTATAATTATTGGTTGCTTGCTTTATCTTGGCTTATTGCTAGCTAATTAGCATAATCGATTTTGCATAATCGATTGCCTGACCAATTGAATTGTCACTTCGCAACCACTAACACGAATATTGCGTGAAAGTCCGCAACGGCGATTGAAAGAAAATCGTATGGAAATGGAAATGCATTAGAGCAAATTCAATTCAAATCAATTCAATTCAAAACAAATTGCATTGAATAAAAAGCAACGCAACTGGTTAATGCTATTAGCGACAAGTGTGTCAAATCGAAAGCAACAACAACTTAAACACACTCACACACATACACACACACACACATTGCTGCATTGCGTTACTATGCGAGTGGTGCACGCTGCGTATACGCAACATCTGGTTCATCAGCCTTGAGGTGCGACCAAAAAAAAAAACATGAAAACCAGTTGCACTTACAATTTAGCGGTAAACTTGCGTGTGCCAACGCATTTGTAAGTCAATGTCATGGCTGAAGTTCAGCTAATGAATGCGGCAATTGGAGGCAACTAATTGAAGTGTGGTATTTTTGGAGTTCAATGATTTTTAGCGGAACACAAAAGTTGTATAGAAACTTTGCATTGATTAGCAACTGTGCGGTGAGCGTTCTGTCTAATTAATATGAACCCTTGAAGTCAGAGCCCATGTTCAAAATAATTAAGGTTATAGAATGTGCATTTTAAGACCCATGTCTAAAAAGACGTTTTCTTATTATTTATTGGCAGTGAGCACTGAATTTGAAAGCAACTTAAGGTCTTGTCTGACAATAACGATATGAAAAATAGAAAATGTAATTAAAATTACAAATGATGCTTAAGAAAATAATTTCAGATGTGCTCCTGTATAAACATCTTTTCTGTTCATCACGAAATCTGCACCAAACCCACTAGCTCATCCTTCAAATTACCATAAAAAATTAAAATAAATGCGGATTTCTGAATAATTAAAATGCTTAACTTTTATTCCGAAAAACAAAATTCAGCAAAGCATAAATTATTTAGTTGAGAGAGCTCGAACAGGAACTCAGTTTATGAATATATATTACTTCTTTCAAACATAGACATTGCTAGAATTCCCCTTAAATGACCATACTCAACTTATTGATCTTGCATAATACCTTGATTATATTTAAGTGTGTAATTAAATTTAATCAACAAGTTATGCAAGTGCCATTAATTTTATATTGCCTGCACAGGCTTCCTGCTATTATGTGGTAACAAATGAAATTGGGTTTTTTTTTTAAATGTGTATTACTTATTGGATCGTAATGAAATTATCGATAACATAAAATGAACGTGATCTGAGTCTTCAGCTCTTATAGAACCTGTGATCACATGGCTCATATTAACTCCGCTTTTGATGCTGATCAAGAATATACATATTTCGAAATTACTTCCTTCTGGCACTCACAGACTTTTTACCTATACCAATTTCTTAGAAACGACAAATTTGAATTTTATCTATAATGTTGCAATCGAGTTCTTTGCAAACGAGCAACAACCTACAAAATGCTGAGCTGGGCTGCCAGTGTCGGCTGTTGGTTATATTATTAAGCATATCAATGTACAGTTAGTGCAACAACAAACACCTCTTGCGCATGCGCAGCGCACACACACACACACACACAACACACCGCACAACAACAACTGCGGAGAACGCAGCGATAGCCAAAGTTGAAGCTAATGTTGATGGTGGTCAGAAGCTGATGCGGGCGAGTGGCGCGGGTGGATGAGTGGTGCGGTTGGTCAGTCGGGCAGTTGTAATTGCAATACCTATCGTAAAAGTGTAAAGTCACGGATGAAAGAGCAGACAGTTGGAGCCGGCTGGAACTTTGCTTCAGCGATTCGTTTTAATTGATTTTGCAGTGTGTGGCTTGTGTTGGTCAATTGCGCCTGCACCGTCAGCAACCAGAAACCACCAACCACAAACAACGAGCCGATGAGTTGCTAAACAAAATTTTGCGCTTGGGCAACTAATTTAGCTGAACATGAAGTGGAGACAGTGAAACTCAATCCAAATAGTCCGGCTATGCAAAAGAGTTGCCAAACATTCGCGGCCAAATTCGGTGGTCTCCCAATTGTGGATTTTGGCATCCCGTTGACGCCGCAAACCAGAACCACTTTGCTGATAATTCCACTTGGCACCCTCTCGCTTCAATGTCTGGTGGTGTCGATATACCCTGTACTCATTACATGACCATTAAAGTGTATCATAAAATTGTGCTAAGTCGAAACGAAATTAGTTTCCTGTTACTGATTCATTTCGGTAATAATGGTTCCTAAAAACTGTTGAATGGTAACTATATGAAAATTATTATATACTATACTATACACTATAAACATAACTGTATAGAAATGTTGATACGGTTACTTAGATTTATACAACACATAAAAACTGTGGCGAAATTTGTTAATGAAACTTAAAAATAAAATCAAAATAAGGTGTTCCATTACTTATGTAAATATATATAATTTTATAGATATAATTATTGAGTAAAAATTAACTTTTTTGTGACATGCTTTTAAGCTAGGGTATCTCCTACTCTGGTAGTTGCTGCTGTTGTTATTGGTGTGTATTGTAATTGCTATGGTTTGTACATTTTTTTTTAGCTAATTTTCAAATGCGGTGGCGTTGGCCCAATGAATTTTCATTTCCACTCGCTAGCCATAAACTTTTGGCGGCAAATGTTATTTGGCCACTCCAAGCCGTAGTTGTTTTGGATATTACTATTACTGTTGATGGTGCTTATGCAATCAAAATTCTTGGCAGCCCCGTGGCAACATGGCAAAAACAACAAAAGCAACGACTCGAATGGCACTTGTGGGTGCAATTGTAATTATCCTAATTTATGTGGTGTGTGGCTCGATTCGCTACAGCTTTCAGGTTTTACATAGTACGCCCCACCATCGAATTCTAATGCCGCACCGATTTATTGTAAATTATCTCGTTGCTTGACAATGATCGATAGCACAAAAAATGTATGCACACAAAACGAAGTTAATAAAACTGCGCTGCATGTTGCCCATTTTTGGGGAACAACTCTTTGCAGGCAGCTACTCCAACTGCACACTTCTATTAACTCACAATCGAGTGCTCTCGAATCGAGTTATTGGTTTTGATTTTAATTTTGGTTTTGGTTTTGGTTTTGTGGCTGCTTTCTTTCCATTTCGACCACTCAAAATCTTTTCTACTGCTTAATTAGGCCCAAATAAATGCGGCGACACTTTTGAATGTGATTAGTAACACTAACTACACAACAGTGTAGTGCATTAGTGAAATGTACAAACTAGATTATTTCGATAAATTATTCGTTACTTAGTGATTATGGAAATTGAGTGCTAATTGAAATTCAAGCATTATATATATATAAGCTTCATCTATCATTGAAAATATTTGTATGCAAACTCTATAAATGTAAATGGTATACGAAAACTTATTTGCAAAATTGGACATCTCTATCTCTTATAGAGTCTTTGATCGACTTTTGCATATAAACGGACTTGGATAAGTCGAGTCAGCTCCTGATGCTTCTCAAGATAATGTATGTTTTATGAACTGCATATTTCAGCATGACAATGGATACACTTGACTATAAACTAAAATATTTCGTTTGAAAATGATTCGTAATTATAAAATAACATCAATCAGCTCAGCCTGAAAGAATTTCACAAATTGATTGCGTTTTCCACATACAGCATAGAATGTAATTACTCGTCTATTAAATTAATGGCCTTAACGGAATTTGAGAACGAGGTAACAATATAAATAAATAGTTTGCGTCACATCATACATAGGGAAAAAATACATAAAATTGCCATTTGTTATTTGCACAGCAAATATTAGCACAGCAGAAAATGCATTTTGATATTAAGTGAGTGTCCACAATCACAACAGAATGTTTAATTATTAAATAAGCTCAACAATACAATAAAACCCACAACAATATTAGGCAAGCAATTCAATGTGTTAAACAATTAACCGGCATGCAAAAGTCACGTCAAATAAAAGTTAAGAGGAGTAGTGTGATTTGAGTCAAGACATGATATGGCAACATTTACCTGGTCGAAGGTGTAAATAATAATTAAATAACATAAAAATAATAATCAATTTTCCAACTGATCAATGTTCTATGGGCACCTTAGGTGTGGCCCACAGACCACACGCAAATTGAAATGTTCTTGTCAACGTCTGACAACAAATAAGCTTAAACATAACATTGCATTTGCTCAGCAGTTTATTCAAGCGAGAACATGAGCGCAGACAACGCCAATTCCATTGATTAATGAACACTCTCTGTTGTTTACCATAATTAATACCACTCGACTGCCAATTGATATTTATTTGCACGCACACTCAAGTTGTCAGCTCTTGTATGATTTTTTCTGAATTGAATTAACTGCGTGAGTTCCACAAGCTGAAATGATATTAGCTGAAAGCAGGTGTGAAAGGTAATGTTGGGGGGGGGGGGGGGGGCAGGTAAGAAAGACGTTAGAGGGCAATCCTTTAACTGTTTTTATACTCTCCCAGTCTATCTTTCTCTATATTTCTTTCTTTCGATATCTGTCTCTTTTCTTCTTCCTTCATCTCTCTATTTCTAAATTTTTCGTCTTTCTTCCTCTCTCTATTTCATTTGTTCACGCTATGAATACTGTTCATGTGTGTCTCCTCTATGTAAAAACTATCAAGTTCGAATGGAGTCCATTTAAGAGTAATTCCATCTCTTTGCCTTATGTGCACTTAACTGAAATACTAATTTTCGTTTGTCATCGTACTCCAGTTGCCGTCTTTTTATTCATTTTCCATTGTTGGTCAACAGGAATGTTCACGTATTCTCGGTGGATGTATCTTTTCCTTTTCCTTGAATACTGACATACATATATCTGAGCCATCTTACATTTATTTGCCTATCTCTTCTTAATTTTCCCTCTTCATATCCGTATCTCTTTCTCTTTATCTATTTACTTGCCTTTCTTCTATGCTATTTAGTATTAGCAATTAACGTTTAATCATTTTTGGTCTCATTTAGTTTTTTCTTGCTTACCCCCAATACTTGCGTTAAATGTTGCAGCATTTTACATTTTAATACTCCCCGATTTATTATATGCTTTATTTAATTATTTACATTTTAAATATTTATTTAGTTGTTCATTTTTATAATTATTTTAATTAACAATACATTATAACCCTGTTTTCTACTTTTTGTAGACTGTGTTCAATTCACACTTTGTGCTAGTATCAATTACATGTTAAGTATTCATTTTACAGCGGCTGCAATAAATCACTTTGTGATTTAGTAAAGCTCCGAGCAAGTAGTATACAAGTTTACTCATATGCAAACACACATAGAGAGACACAGTCATTCGATTGAGAAGCACTTTGAAGTCTTGGGGTGCTTTGCCTATTAAGTCAACTGATTAAAGTTAAGAAAAACTGACTGGTAAAGTATTAGTATAAGTATGCTTGCAGCTGAGTTCCCATCTGACATTCACAGTGAGTGTGCGAGCTCAAAGCAGATGCGTCTTGTTGCTGCTGCTTTGCACATTTCAATTAGCGGCAATCTCGCGGCAATTAAAATAAGCAACGACAAAGTGCTTGGCACATTAAGTAGCAGCAACAGCAGCAACAGCGACAGCAGCAGTGGCATAAGCAGTAGCTTTACCGTTATCCAGGCAACAACAGCAACAAGCAACAACTAATCGGTGGCTTCTTCGCTTCAAGTTGTCAAGTTGGCAAAACATTCGAGACTTCACCTCCAAGGCGATAACAGGCAGATGAACAAGCATCCGCTCCGAACAAATACAACAACTACGTTTGCCCGATCAATATATTAAAGCAAGTACCTTTTCGAACAACTAGAAGTTGTGCAAGTGCCGTGAAGTCTGTTCAAAAGCTGTCACGTAAGTGTGTTTTTAGTTGTAATTCAAAGAAGTGCGAACTGGCTAACTAAACCCCAACCGCCAAGAACAAGTTCTGCAACCAAATACTTGGCATCCATTATGAGTTGCATCTCTCTGTGGAATATATTCTTCTTATTCTTTTGACTAAGACAACTAAAATCTAAAATCTAAATGTACCCGGAAGAAAATCAGCATCTACTAAATCGATCTAATCGAGAGATTCAATATTCCTTTATCATACCCAATTAGCCATTTGTTTGTGCTTAGGGTATATATAAACACACGTGTTTAGGGTATAGGTACACACGTCTTATACAAGTTAATTTATACATATATATATATATATATATAAGTGTACTGTTCACCAGGTTAGTCTCACTGTCTACTGATGTGATTGGGGATTTTTTTTGCTAGCTGATAGTATAGGTAATTATTGAATGACTGCGCAAATCAAAAGTTCATTTAGAACTGGCATTAATTCATTCGAACTACATTCACAGAGTGATTCAGTATTTTGGTTCATTTACCTGATAACGCAAAATTTGAATTCACTGAGTATAAACATTGATTTACGATTATGATTATAATGCTCTTGAACTAGAGATCAAATGAGAATACAATTATAAGCCACTCGTGCCGAAGGCTGCAGTTGCAATACGACTTGTGTGTGTGTGTGGGTGTATTTGTGTATATGTATCTGCTGATAAATTGACATGTTCTTTCAAATCTCGGTCATAGTCGCTAATTAAAAGGTTTAAGGCTAAAATTAGCATACGAGGCAAATGGCAATTCAAATTGAAAACCACTACAGATGCAACACACTTACACATACACACATGTGCATCCCACTACTCTTACACACACACACACACACACACACGCACACACATGCAAATTTGCGTGTTTACTGTTCATGAAACTGAAATTTATGCGAAGAAGCCAGAAACAGGCAGTTCGATGCACTGAAAAAATCAAGTCTGTAAATGTATTAAAAACATTCGAAAATACATATCAACTTTAGTGTGTTGTTGTTAATTTGAGTCAACCTAGTGATTGTTTTATAAATTAAATTTAACAACATTGCTCTACTAAGAAAAACGTTTCTTCTACAAATGGGTACTTTTGGTGCTCAGTGCATACGTATTTGTGGTCGAGGATTGTGTTTGCAAATGAGCTGCGTGGCGTCATATTAGATGGCATCGCATGCCGGCAATTATCCACATAATCTTGTAATACTAACCTAAGCAAGAAACGATGTCGAAAGGCAATTTACTTGCAAGTTTTTTTGTTCACTTAACTAGTTGCTTGCGTGTGTAAGTACGTGTCGGTGCCTGTGTGCGTGTGTGTGTGTGTGTAGGCCAGTGATTATGCATATAAACAGTAAATACATTTGACATTTTCATAACACTGAATGATGAATACCACGTATACGCACCGTGTGCCTTGAGTAGCTCTGCTTGGGGTAAATGCTTTGTAGTCAAACCTTAGAGGGGATTTATGTAAGTCTGAACTTTATACTTATATAATTCGGCATCAAGTAACCTAATTTAATTTAAATGTTTTCCTACAGAAAATTGTTGATGCGTAACAGAAGCGTCGTTAGAGTATAAGTTTGTTTAAGTTAGTTAAACAAATTTATAATAAACACAAAATATTATATGTTAATCTTAAGATACCAGAGGGAGCCTTCTTTGATTTTTCGTATATTTTTGTATGTTCTTATGATTTGTATATTTCTATATATAATTGAACTTTTATCAAATCGATTCTTTCAAATGCCAACGAACTAAGCAAACCCCGCTTTTTGTATTCCATTTCGGATCGCCTGAAAGTAATTAGTCACTTGTGATTACTAAACAAATCGAATCGTTAATATGCCCCAACTACAGTAGGGTGTAGCATATGTCTCTATGCACACGAAAGTTTAACCTGCTTTTTGGTTGCCATCTGTTCTTCGGTTGTGTTCTGTTTTCTGTGCTCTGTGCAATTGTTTTGTGAAATTAAATTAAATTGATTGAATTTAGACTCAATTCAAAGCTGAACCCACGCGGAGGTCAAATGCGGAGGTGCCCCAATGTATATATGTATGTATATATATATATATATGTAAGTGTGTGCTTGTGTGTGTGCGTGTGTGCCAGTGATAATGACACTAATTTGTGAACGATCTGTTTGTTATTGCGATGCTGCTGCTGCAGCTGATGTTTATATTGTATTGTTATAGCAAAAAGTTGCTGGTTGATAAGCAGATATTAGCGCGCATTAATGTAACCGGAAGTAGCTGCTTTGTGTGCAGCTTCAAATGAGGTTAACAGGTCAAATGCCGAACCTTTGAGAATGCGACCAGCTCAGGTGTAGGTGCAGGTAGAGGTTCAAACCCTTGTCTAAGGTCAAACACCCAATGGTATCTGTTGGACAATCAACTATCAATATTTACGCTACTTTGCTTAACGCACTGGCGCACAAACTGAATGATACACTCGAAAAAAAAGTGTAGCAATTAAGAAAAACTAATTTTTGCTCTATTATTGATTATAATCAGACGATTTCCAATTGTTACATAACGACAGTCGAGTTCCAATTTCGGAAATGTTTATATTACGAATCTGGAACATTTTGTATTTAATCTTAAATCTTAAAATTCAGCTTCTCTGTGCTCTTTTCACTTGTTATATGTATGTATATATTTTTTTGAGTGTAGTTCATTTACACAGCGCTTGAACAGTAAACAAAGATCGCAAACACTGCGCCAACATAGAAACCAATCTACTAGTTTACCACTCCTCCGGCTGCTCCACCTCCTCCTCCTCCTGCTTCTCTATCTGCTCTCTGCTCGCTCTCTGCTTTTTGAGGGGATTTTTTTTTTGTATATTTTTTTATTGAAGCGCCGCTTTGTTGCCGTCTATCTGTCTGTCTGTCTGCCTGTCGTCTTCATTCAATTGTTTGTCGCGCGCCGTGATTCGCGTCCAGCTTTGACCGGCGCACTGGATTGAGCTCTGAGCTCGGGGAGCACTTTTAGTAGGCAATCCGAGCGCGACTGATGCGCTCGCTCGAGATCTCGCCTCGCTGCTAGCTGCTCGGTTTCTCCGTTTCTCCGATTCTCAGTTCTCTCGGTACTCATTTCGCAATTGCGTCGCGCTAAAAATTGCGTTTAATTAAAGTATAAAGGCCATTGTGGGCATATATTTTTGGCACTCACATACATATTCATATTCGTCGTGATCATATTTGTTTTGTAATATATACTATGAGTCGTCATAGTCCGTTGAAGTTGTCGCTGGTTCAGGTGCATGGTGTGCCACCCATTGCCCCCTCACGCCCTTCCGCCACGCCTCGTGGCGGTGTCAAGCTGGGCTTGGGTGTCAATCAGCAGACAGGTCGCGTTCAATGGTGTCCTGGTTTAACGTGCTGCAAATTGCTCTTGCTGCTTCCAGTGGTGATGCTGCCATTGACACTGGTCCTGCTGCTCCTACTCCGACTCGATGGCATGCTGCAGGCGCTCCAGCTCAGCGAGGAGCAACAGCGACACCAACGATCTGCATCTGCCTCGCTGCCTGGCTATCTGGATGACTATGAAACACTGCTGCCGGAGGATAACACCTACAATGAGCTGATCACCGATGAGTTTATATTGCCTCAGGCGAAGCGCTCTCAGCTGGAATTCTTGGCGACGGAGCGTGCGAGACGCTGTCTGCCATATCGTTATGGAAACGTAGAGACGCTCGAGCTGGAGGATCGCTCTATATTGATGAAGGATGCACGGACATCGTTTCTGCCCCATGGCCAGCCGCGCGAGTGTTACGGCAATAAGCTGGATATGCAGGATACGGGCGAGGAGTTCGAGGCGAGCCACAAAAAGGATATGCCCAAACGTTATCCAGATACATTTCAGTACTGGTCGCGACGTGGACGTCGCGAGGCGCAGAAGCAAATCATTGATGAGCTGGCACTTATTGAGAACTCGCTGCCCTCCTTCTGGAATGAGCAGGGAACGCGCGAGGATATCCGTCAGGCTCAATCGAAGACCATGCAACGTTATATGAGTCCCCAGGTCGATCCGTGTGTAGATTTCTATCAGTATGCCTGTGGCAATTGGGAGAAACTGCATCCCATACCCAAAGATAAGGCTGGTTTCGATACCTTCGAGATGCTGCGCGAAAGTCTCGATGTGGTGCTGCGCAATCTGCTCGAGAAGAATGAGGTACACGCCCAGCCTAGTCCAGAGACGCGTGTGCGTCAAAACACCTTCAAGCTGAACGAACAACAGTCCGAAACGGATCCGGCAACCGAACTGAAAGCCGAGCGACTGCGTCGACATATTGTGGAACGAAGAGATCTCCTTAATCGAGTCCTGGTAAGGTATAAACGCTTTTCGAATGGCACCAAAAGGAAACGGCTCATTGAGCATTCACGCGAGAAATCCAAGGAGGAGGAAGCCCCGCAAATTACATTTAATAGAGAGAAGGACCCCGACAAGCACAAGGAGGATACAATGCATACCATTCAATCCAGCACCACCAGGGAGTATCTCAAGCCCAAACACGATGCCCAGGCAAAGGCCAAGAATCTCTACAAATCCTGTGTGAACAGTGAGCTCTTAGCCCGTCGAGGATTAGAGCCGCTCCATGCACTCATCCGCCAGTTGGGTGGCTGGCCAGTCCTCGATCACGACTGGCAGGGCAGCCACTTCAATTGGCAACAATTGGCGGCCACGTTGCGTCGCTACAACAACGACATTCTCATCGTTCAGTGGGTGGGCGCCGATATCAAGAACTCCGAGGAGAACATCATTCAATTCGATCAAACTGGGCTGGGTTTGCCCACTCGCGAGTATTTCCTGCAGCAGAATAATGCCAAGTATCTGCATGCCTATCAGCGCTACATGTCCGAGGTGATGAACAAATTGGGCGCCACCAAAACAGATTCATTGCGAGTCGCCACCGAACTTGTCGCCTTCGAGACGCGCCTGGCGGCGATTACAGCGCCGGCGGAACAAAGACTCAACGTGACAAAGGTGAGTTACTCAAGCTGTGACTTGTAATAATTACAATTATTATACATTATTTTTTATTATTATTATAATTATTGGAATTTCCGTGGTGAAAAACAAAATCAAAGACGAAAAATGGTTGTCTTATTTTGATTTTTGGATAACTGAAAGCTGGCAAAAAATATTTAAAACGGGAATTCGTGTAATCAAAAGTACGGTTTTCAGACATTTCAGACTATTTTTAATATCAATTTATTCTAATTAAGCACAGTAAACAAATTTAAAAGCAGCAAGCCGAAGATTTAATACTCTTGTAGACCGTAGTTAAGCTACTAACATCTAAATTTTTGTACAAAACTAAAACTTGTAAATTAAGTTTAAAACTAAAATTAAAGTTACAAATTAAACGCTATAAAATCAAAATTATAATGCTACAAAAGGTAACAGAGTTCCTAGTAAATCTTCTTGGCAGAGCATAATAGTTAAAATAGAATGACTAAATAGAATGACAAGACTACTAAGCATGATTACTTACATATTTTTGATACACTCCATTAAATTATTAATTTAAATTCATTACTGTAGAATTCCAAAATTGATTTGATAAGTGACGGGATGTAACTTAAACATTGTTATTTTTTGGTTCTTTATTCACTCTAAATCTTATTCACTAGATTTTGAATCCAATTGTACGTTAAACGATCATTTATTTATTTATATTACTTAGATGTCGTCGCAAGATACATTTTAGAATTTGGGAACACAAACCTTAGTGGAAAACGAATTAAAATAAATCAAATTATTTATTCGAATTTATAACTAAATATACTGTCAATTGATTAAGTTAAATTCCATCAAGTTATCTGTTATTTTATCATAATCTGCAGCTGTATAAGCGAATGTCGCTGCAGCAGTTGAAGGCAACTGTGCCACAAATTGGTTGGACCACATATCTGAGCACGCTCCAAGGACGCACTGTGAACGATACGGAACAGGTGGTCATCTATGCGGTGGAGTACATGAAGCAACTGGTGGCACTGCTGGCCGTAACGGAACCCCGAACTGTGGCCAACTACATGATGTGGCGCTTTGTGAGGCATCGGATTAACAACGTGGATGATCGATTCGATGATATCAAGCAAAACTTTTATCATTCCCTCTTTGGAAGGGAGGAGAGTCCGCAGAGGTGGAAGGTATGCGTTGCACAGGTGAACACCAATATGGGCATGGCTGTGGGATCGATGTTTGTGAGTCGCTATTTCGATGACAATAGCAAGCGGGATACTTTAAGGATGACCCACGAGTTGCAGCAGGCATTCAGGGATATATTGAAGACCACAGATTGGTTGGATCAGCACACAAAACTGCTGGCCGAGGAGAAGGTGAATGCGATGTCCTTGAAAATTGGCTATCCGGATTTCATACTCAATGCCGAGGAATTAAATGAGAAATATGCCGGTATTGACATACATCCAGATACGTATTTTGAGAACACACTGAATGTCCTGCTGCACACGGCCAAGATGGAACAGGCCAAGCTTCATGAGCGTGTGAATAAAACCAACTGGCAAACAGCGCCGGCTATTGTGAATGCTTATTATAGTCGCAATAAGAATCAGATTATGTTCCCCGCTGGCATTCTCCAGCCACCATTCTATCATCGCCATTTCCCCAAGTCACTGAATTTTGGCGGCATAGGTGTCGTCATTGGGCATGAGCTAACCCATGGCTTCGATGACAAGGGTCGCCTTTTCGACAGCAATGGCAACATTCACAAATGGTGGACGGACGCCTCAATTCATGGATTTGATGACCGCGCCCGCTGCATCATTTCACAGTATGGCAATTACACCGTCGAAGAGGTGGGCATCTCACTTAACGGCGAGAGCACGCAAGGTATGTCATTAATCTATACCCCTCAAAACGTTTGAATCGGTTGTTATTATCGGACAGATAATAGAGTAAGTCTTAGTCGATTTTTGTTGCAATCAAAATCTGTTTTTAGCAGAGAGGAAGGTGCTGCAACTATTTACCCTTCCTATCGAAGAACATACTTTAAGAAAACATTACAGCATATCTCGTAGTCGGTTACATTCGACTGGAGCACACTTACCTTATCATATTTTCCATGGCTCATCATTAATCTTTCCCCTTAGGCGAGAATATTGCAGATAATGGGGGATTACGGCAGGCTTTTCACGCCTACATGCGCTGGGCAAATGAGAATCCCCATGAGGCAAGGGACGAGACGCTGCCCGGGCTGAATATGACCGGACCGCAGCTGTTCTTCTTGAATTTTGGCCAGGTCTGGTGTGGAGCAATGCGACCGGAGGCTATAAGAAATAAGCTCAATACGGCCATACACAGTCCGGGACGATATCGGGTGATTGGTACCTTGTCCAATTCCTACGATTTTGCACGGGAATTCAATTGTGCGTTGGGCACTCCAATGAATCCCCACAAGAAATGCAGCGTGTGGTAGCATTTGTTATTGATGCCAGCCCACTCACCTATGAGTATTACAGACACACTGATGTATTCCTAAATACCAGTACACACCAGTTGGATCCAACGCTAACTGTAAGTAGACAACAACAATTTCAACCACTTAAAATCGCTCCACTTTCGAAGATGCCCCTTAATTAGGAGTACGTGTCGCCTGCCATCTCCATACCCACATCCCCTGCGCCCGTCTCAGTCGCATGTTGTGTCAACAACAGCGACGCAATTCACTTGCCACATTCGCCACATTCACTTAATTAATGGTGATTTATGCCTACCAGTTGTTGCTGGATTCGTGCTTTCTCAATGGCCAACCTCCTTTCCCTGCTTGTTAGTTTGCAAAACTTCTTCAATTGTCTTTGCACAATTATTATGCGCCACTTTTGAATATTCTCAGGCATTTTTCAATGATTCGAAATTAATCTACATATTCAATGCATAACGACATTGAACATAACAACTAGGAGAAACTTACAATTATTCAGCAACAAACAATTATATCTATAAAAATCCAAAATATATCGAAATTTAGGTTTATTTTATATGTATATACCACACACCTTAAACAGAAGACCATCCCCCATAAGAGTCGGTTATAGTTTTAGTTGTAAACCCAAAGAAAATAATTTCTGTTCTTTCTCTTTCAGCGTACACTGTTATTGCTGGGCCTATTCACCAAAGTAGACTTGCCATTCAACATTATCAATTAACCGAATATACTCGCAGCTGTATTTATTCCCATATATAAAAACAAAACTGTGCCAAAAAATAGTCTATGATAATGTTTGCTATATAATTTTACATATTTTATAGTAATTAACTATTTATATTTATAAATTGAAATAATTTAGTTGACACTATTTATGTTTGTGATAATTCTAATTAAATATAAACGAACAAATTGCAAAAACCAAACAAGAAAAGACCAACGATTTTTTACTAATTATTTACTTTAATCTTAAGCATACAATAAAATACAAAATAATAGTGAACAACACTGTTGTGCAACACTGTTGAATATCTCAAAACTTTCCAGCTTTTAAGCTCAAAAACCAAAGAAATAATTTGGAAAACTTTTGAGCATCTTTTTGTATAAAAAATGCAGCTCATTTTTTCAGTTGGAGCCGTTTGCTCAACGGGAACGGAACGCTAAACAAAATCAGTACACGTCTGTGTAGGTGATCCAAAAATATATATACACAAAAAAAACTCTAACATAAATAGACACGAAATATACCAATTGATATGTAATAATCAAAAAGCCAACAAAAATTCGAAGATAAATAGGAAAAATTGCAATGCATTTGTGGATAATTTGTGTGGTAATATTGTGGGCCAACAATGTGCAGGTTTATGGGTCTAATAGCTATGGATCGGCAAGCGGACAAGCCATACGCATTGGTAAGCTAACAGACGCAGAGAGAGAGAGGGAGAGAGAGGAAGAGGAAGAGAGTTTGAGTGAGAGAGGGAAAAGATGCTGAGAAATAAAACACTCTCTATGATTTGATCTCTTTGACTCAAAATAAATGCCGCAGGCCTTATCACGGATGATAGCACGGATAGAACACGACAGACATTTGAGCATGCCATATCTGTGGTGAACAGCGATCTCAGCGTTCCTTTGGCGGGTGAAACGGAGCAGGTGTCCTTTGGCAACTCCGTGCAGGCATTTTCACAGCTATGCAGACTAATGCAGGTGAGCATGTGAAATGTGAAATTAAAGTGAATAACTATTTTTTTTTTAGAATGGAGTAGGTGCAGTTTTTGGACCTGCTGCCAAGCATACAGCGGCACACTTGCTTAACGCTTGCGATGCCAAGGATGTACCCTTTATATACCCTCACCTCTCGTGGAGTCCACAAACTGATGGCTTCAACTTGCATCCGCATCCGGAGGATATTGCTCATGCACTCTATGACATTATCACGCAATTTGAATGGTCGCGTTTTATATTCTGCTATGAATCTGGTAACTTCAGGCAACTGTGTAAATAATAATTGATTACGATTCTGGACTACTTGCAGCGGAATACCTCACAATACTGGATCATCTAATGACACTCTATGGCATCAAAGGACCCGTCATTAAGGTCATGCGTTACGATCTTAACCTAAATGGCAATTACAAATCGGTTTTGCGACGCGTTCGCAAATCGGAGGACAACCGGGTTGTGGTCGTTGGTTCGACGGGGGGTGTCGCTGAGCTGCTCCGTCAGGCTCAGCAGGTGGGCATCATGAATGAGGATTATACATATCTGGTGGGTAATCTGGACCTGCACACCTACGAGCTGGAGGAGTACAAGTACAGTGAGGCTAACATAACTGGCTTGCGAATGTTTGATCCCGATAAAAAGGAGGTGCGCCAGTTAATTGAAACCCTACAGCAGGAACTGGGCGAAAGTGAACCCACTAATAATGGTAAACTCCGGAGATTTCCTCATCTTAGTTTCTTAGTTTCACTTCTCTTCAGGTTCCTCACCCATTACACTGGCCATGGCTCTGACTTACGATGCGGTTCGTGTTATTGCCGAAACTACCAACTTTTTGCCATATCAGCCACAACAACTGAACTGCTCGGAACGACATGATAATGTCCAACCCGATGGTTCTACTTTCCGGAACTATATGAGATCGGTAGGAACACTTTTCATAGATAGACCCATTCAAATTGTGTGATAATGTCATAGCGTGCATGAGCATGAAGTATTTATTTCCCATCTCCTTATCGAGCACTCTTACATATTTATACTCTTACACTTTCACCTTTATAGCTGGAGATACTGGAGAAAACGATCACAGGCCGTATTTTTTTTCGGGGTAATATACGTAAGGGATTCAGTTTCGATGTGATTGAATTGCAGACGGTCGGTCTGGTCAAGGTCGGCACCTGGGAGGAGGGCAAGGAGTTTCAATTCAAGCGCCCACCACGAATACCCAATTTCAATGACAATGAACAAAATTCGCTGGTCAACAAAACATTTAAAGTACTTATTTCAGTGCCGGTAAGTTGGAACCCAAAAAAAAAAAAACATATCGATTTATAATCATGTTCAACTTAGAACAAACCCTATGCCAGTTTGGTGGAGAGCATTAACACATTAATAGGCAATAGTCAATATGAAGGATATGGCATCGATTTGATCAAGGAGTTGGCCGAAAAACTGGGCTTTAACTTCACCTTTCACAATGGTGGTAATGATTATGGTTCTTTTAATAAGACCACAAATATGACATCAGGCATGCTTAAGGAAATTGTAGAGGGAGTAAGTTGTGCAATACTATTTACAAATAGTAAAAATTATGATCATTTTACCTGGATCTAATCTCCCAATATTTTCCAGCATGCTGACTTGGCCATCACAGACTTAACTATAACTTCAGAACGTGAGGAAGCAATTGATTTTTCCATACCATTTATGAATCTGGGTAAGTTTCGTGAATTTTGCAATTGCTGTAAAATGTCCGATACCTAAAATAATTGAAATCTCTTAAGGTATTGCCATTTTATATGTGAAACCACAAAAAGCGGTGCCAGCACTCTTCTCTTTCATGGACCCCTTTTCAAAGGAGGTTTGGCTTTATCTGGGCATTGCTTATCTAGGCGTCTCTCTGTGCCTCTTTGTACTTGGACGTTTGTCACCCTCCGAATGGGATAATCCCTATCCATGCATTGAGGAACCGGAGGAGTTGGAAAATCAGTTTACCATTAACAATTCATGGTGGTTTGCCACGGGAGCCCTGTTACAGCAGGGTTCCGAAATTGCGCCCAAGTAAGCTTTTAGAAAAATCCAGATAAATAAATGGCTTTGTCAAATTCCAAATTCCACAGAGCCCTGAGCACCCGTACAATATCAGCTATTTGGTGGTTTTTCACATTGATCATGGTTTCATCATATACAGCCAACTTGGCTGCTTTCCTAACCATCGAAAACCCATCGAGCTCCATTGACAGCGTTGAGGATTTGGCCGAAAACAAGGACGATGTGCAATATGGAGCCAAGCGCACGGGTTCAACTAGAAACTTTTTCCTAGTAAGTTCCATTTAAAAAATAGGGAAAAGGGCTATATGATATATCCCCACTGAACCCAGCTGTTAAATATATTATTTCCCTTTCAAAGTTTTGATACACTTCGCACTCGATCAATAATATATTTTTGATTATAGTATTTTTGTTACTGGCTAAAATCCTAATCCGATTTTATTTTTAGACTTCTGAAGAAGAGATATACATGAAGATGAATGCGTATTTGGCCAATAATCCAGCCTTGCTGACGGAAACCAATCAGGATGGCGTCGACAAGGTCAAAGCGGGCACTAAATTTGCATTTCTCATGGAATCAACGTCCATTGAGTATAATACGGTGAGGGAATGCAATCTGAAGAAAATAGGTGAAGCGCTCGATGAGAAGGGTTATGGAATTGCAATGCCCAAGAGTAAGTTAGACATCTAAAATAATAGAAATAAATACTTATGAGATTGATATGATATGATAGATTGGCCGTATCGCGATAAATTCAACAATGCGCTGCTTGAGCTGCAGGAACAGGGCGTGCTGGCCAGGCTTAAAAACAAATGGTGGAATGAAATTGGAGCCGGCGTTTGCAGCGTGAGTCTCAATTGCTATCTAGAAAGTCTACTTTTCAGAGGAAAAACATTCGTTCCTCAACGCTTTTAATCACGCTTAAAACCAATCTTGCCAATCTTATTTTGCAAATAGGCCAAAGGCAAAGATGATGGCCCTTCGGAGCTGGGCGTTAATAATTTAAGTGGCATCTATGCCGTTCTAATCGTTGGCTCCTTATTATCCTTTGTCTTTTCCTTTTCCTACTGGTGCCTCTTCGTCTTCAAGAAAGCCAAATTCTATGAGGTACGCACAGCTTATTAATATATTAATGTGGCAAGAGCATAAACATAATCAAACTACAGGTGCCATTCTGTGATGCACTCGCCGAGGAGTTCAAAATTGTTGTGAGTTTTGCGGAGAACGAAAGGGCCTTGAAGAGTGCCCAATCTGTCTATTCTCGCAGTCGCAATTCTTCGCAATCCATTGAATCGCTGCAAATGGATTCGGATAATGATGACACGGTGCCCGAGGATGATTGAGCTCAATTTTTTTTATTTCTCTTTGTTTTTCACTCAAAATAAAAAACTTGTTCAAAGCTTTTTTGTCGAAACTTTCACTCAAAACGATGTACCAAATCCACATTTTGGAAATGATCACAGTTGTCACTTTTTGCTCAACGCGATCAGAATACAAAATTTGGATAGACTTCACTTTTATTTTGTAATTATAATGCATATATAAATATATAGTTTATGCAATAAAAATGCCAAAAAGAAATATTTCGATACATGTTTCAATAACATTATTATTAAGAATTGTGATGCTAAATGCACAATACGAGAATTATGGCGGTTACGATAGCCTTCAAAATATGGGCAGTGTACCGATTGGTAAGTATTTTGTAGACGCCCGATTTATTTTTAATGCCTCGTAAATAGGGAAGAACATGCTGTTCGTTCCATCAACGCCGAAAGCTCATAAAAATGCTTTTAAGTATTTGTTTGTTTTGGACTCTCAGCAGCAGCGTCTAAATGTACTATATAAATACACATATATCAATACATATGTATATCTATAGATGTGGATTGCGTTAAGTTCAAGTTTTTGTTGACAAACAAACCGGCAAGTTTGTCTCGAATTTTACAATGTTAATTTTGTTTATTGGTTTTGTTTTTACATGCTTTATAGGTCTACTTACCGATCAGAATACGGAGCAAATGAACATTGTATTTGATCATGCTATCGAAGTGGCGAATGTGGAACTTGGCTTAGCCATGTCATCCCTCAAAGCGGATGTGAACTATGGCGATGCCTATCACAGCTATGGCCAACTATGCAGAATGTTGGAGGTAAGCGAGAGTCAAAATTTAAGATTTTCTAAATTTTCTTTACTCAACTCGTTTTTCCCCCATCCAGACCGGCATCGCTGGCGTCTTTGGTCCTTCTTCGCGTCACACAGCTGTGCATTTGATGTCCATATGCGATGCTATGGATATACCACACATCTACTCCTATATGAGTGAATATGCCGAGGGTTTCAATTTGCATCCCCATCCCGCTGACCTGTCCAAGGCTTTGTATAGTCTGATAACAGCTTTCGAGTGGTCGCGTTTCATATTTCTCTATGAATCAGGTGAGTTGGAAAAAGTTTTTATTTTTTTGTTCACTTTAATACTAATACCATATCTCTGCTCCCTTCTTAGCGGAATACCTGAGTATTCTGAATGAGCTAAACACACTGTTCGGCACGAATGGACCGATTGTGACGGTACTACGATATGATATGCAACTAAATGGTAATTATAAGCCGATTTTAAGACGTGTGCGCAAATCAACGGATAATCGCATTATAGTCGTCGGATCTACTGAGACGGTACCCGAGTTTCTAAATCAGGTGGGTTCTCCTAGGGAACATTCGATCCTTACGCAATTTATAAATTGTTCGTATTATGTTTTTCAGGCTCAACAAGTGGGTATTATTAATGAGGACTACAGCTATATAATTGCCAATCTCGATTTTCACTCCTTCGATTTGGAGGAGTACAAGTACAGTGAAGCGAACATAACAAGTCTGCGTCTGTTCTCGCCAGAAAAAATGGCTGTCAAAGAACTGATGCAGAAAATGGGTTATAGTAATGATCAAGATGAATTTCGAAATGGTAAGTAGAATTTATATTTGCAACAGACCTGCCATAAACAAAATAATGGAAAACTTGAAAACGACTATCGTTGATTGTAAAACATATATTTATAGGTTCTTGTCCCGTAACTGTGGAAATGGCTCTCACCTACGATGCGGTTCAACTATTTGCTGAGACTCTTAGAAATCTGCCCTTTAAGCCAGTCTCACAAAATTGCTCACAGCGCACCGAAAGTGTACGAGATGATGGTTCGTCCTTTAAAAACTATATGAGAACGGTAAGTCACAAGATTTTCCCATTTAACCTATAGATATTATATTATACTGAAACCCGATTTTTCTCACAGTTGCGTCTGAGGGAACGCCTGCTCACTGGCCCCATCTACTTTGAGGGGAATGTGCGAAAGGGCTACCACTTGGATGTCATCGAACTGCAACCGTCGGGAATTGTCAAAGTAGGCACTTGGGATGAGCAGCGGGACTATAGACCTGAGCGCTTGGCGCCCACCAACTCTCAGTTTGATAATATCGACAATTCTCTGGCCAATAAAACATTTATAGTATTGCTTTCGGTTCCGGTAAGAGACTTAATACTATTTAAAAGCTATACTCAGATCTCCCAGTCGAGATTAAATATGTATATGTATATACGTTTTTTTTTAGAACAAACCCTATGCCAGTTTGGTGGAGAGCTATAAACAGCTCGAGGGCAACAGTCAGTATGAGGGATATGGCGTAGATCTAATCAAGGAACTGGCCGATAAGCTGGGCTTTAACTTTACCTTTCAAAATGGTGGCAATGATTATGGCTCATATAACAAGACCTCCAATGAATCAACGGGCATGTTAAGGGAGATAATGCATGGTGTAAGCTCTAAAATATATAACCGATTTACATATTTATAAGTAACATAAATTAAATTTTCCATATAGTACGCTGATTTGGCAATTACCGACTTGACCATAACATCGGAGCGTGAAGAAGCCATTGATTTTACAATACCATTTATGAATCTTGGTAAGTTCTTACTTGTAGTCTTCATACATGTTCATGCAGCATTTTAAGATGGTCTATTAAATATAATAGCGGAAGATGGTATTTTAGAGTTTCATGTTATATATATTTTTATTTTGAAACCTTAGGCATTGCCATATTGTATCTGAAGCCACAGAAGGCCACACCAGAACTGTTTACTTTCATGGATCCATTCTCAGAGGAGGTTTGGTGGTTTCTGGGTTTGTCCTTTTTTGGTGTCTCATTGAGTTTTTTCATACTGGGTCGTCTGTCACCATCCGAATGGGATAATCCGTATCCATGCATTGAGGAGCCTGAAGAGCTGGAGAATCAGTTCACGATAGGCAATTCCATTTGGTTTACAACTGGAGCCCTGCTGCAACAGGGATCCGAAATTGGACCTAAGTGGGTTTTTCGTTGGCCTACTTAACTTAAATATATACTTAACGCTTTTGCAATCCCGATTAGAGCCTTGTCCACGCGAACTGTGGCCAGTTTCTGGTGGTTTTTCACTTTGATTGTCGTCTCTTCATATACTGCCAATCTGGCTGCCTTTTTGACCATTGAGAAGCCACAGAGTTTGATCAACAGCGTTGACGATCTGGCCTTGAACAAAGACGGCGTTGTCTATGGAGCCAAGCGAACCGGCTCAACTAGAAATTTCTTTTTGGTAAGGCCAAAAAATCAATCAATTTCAGCTGTTTTTTTTTATTAACACATTTTTCAGACTTCCGAGGACGAGCGATATGTGAGAATGAATAAATTTATGACCGCGCATCCAGAGTATTTGACGGAGACCAATCAGGAGGGCGTGGATCGCGTTAAGATAAGCACTCATTATGCCTTCCTCATGGAGTCCACATCCATTGAGTTCAACACGAAACGCGAGTGCAATCTCAAGAAAATTGGCGATGCTCTCGATGAAAAGGGCTATGGAATAGCTATGAGAAAAAGTAAGTGCAGAGCTAGGGGAATATTTGGATTGATGTAGACTGAGTCATATCTGAGAAGAACCGTTCTATTTTCAAACCTCAAACCTTCGATCGACAGCTGGTCCTTCTTTGGGAACGTATCCCCTTCTAGTCCAAATCCAATCATAGGGAATCCTTTAATAACATTAAAATATTTTGATTACTCTTGGCAGATTGGCCACATCGCGATAAATTTAATAATGCGCTGTTGGAGCTGCAGGAGCAGGGTGTACTGGAGAAAATGAAGAATAAATGGTGGAATGAGGTGGGCACTGGCATTTGTGCAACCAAGGAAGATGCACCCGATGCTACGCCCCTGGCCATGGACAATTTGGAGGGCGTCTTCTTTGTGCTGCTCGTCGGCTCATGCTGTGCTTTACTCTATGGCGTCATCAGCTGGGCGTTGTTCATCATCAAAAAAGCCCATCATTATAAGGTAGGTATTCACAATTTGAATCCCTGGAGCAGTCTACTCAGCTGAGCTGACTTTCAGGTGCCGTTGCTGGAGGCTCTAAAGGAGGAGTTGAAGTTCCTCATCGAATTCAATAACTATGTGCGTGTGCTGAAGAGCTCGGAATCGATTTATTCGCGCAGTCGCCAGTCATCCATGTCGGTGGGTTCCATCAGACAGCCGGAGCCACTTGCACAATACAGTTGAATGTTAAAATTCTCAACTTTATTAAAAGTTTATGATGATTATTGGAATTGGAATGCTCTTAAAACATTATTCGAAAATATTTTTTAAAATTTTTTTAAATATTTTTAGTGACGTTAACAAATGCGATTAGCTTAAATATTAATAGTTTTTATGTGCAATGAATGTGCCACCAAAATCATCCCAGCGTGATTCGTTCAACAAACTATTATTCAAGATGTTGCAACTTGTTGTTGTCTTTTAGCATTTAGTGGAATCATAAATATTTTAACAGTATTAGGTAGTTGTATTTAGTCTGAGATCGGTTTTAGGTCCAGTGCTTGGCTCGCCACAGCAGGCAATGTATGTGATTGTCCACATCCACCGGTGGCACAGATTTGGCTGCCCCGTGCGTCGGTGTACTTGCCACAGAGTTGGATGTATGTGATGTGCTTTCGCCCATGTCCACATAGCGCGTGATTAGCGAACGATAGCGGCGACCCAATGTGGCAATTAGTGGTACACTGGCATTGGGCATGGTTATGATGGCCTTGATCTGAAAGTGGAAAGTGAAATAAGTTGCATTCGTAACGAGACTTCAAATAAAACAAAGCTGAAAATGATTTCCATTAGAACGAAAATAAACATTTTACAAAATATAATGGAAAGATTTGATTATTTTTCTTTTAAAGTTAACGTCACGTATTTAACATCATCTCTAGCTATCTCAATGATATACACTTCGACAAGCATACGAATAAAAGACGATTAAATAAGAATCATACACAGCTGCCCGCAATAAAAGATTGACTAGAAGAGTTGGCGAACATCATAAAGTAATCAGGTTTAGATTAAAATAGTTGGTTATGTGGCTTCTGGTCAAGTGGTGAAGATTCGATTAAAATGCCACACAAATCATATCAAATGCGCCTACCTCATTCTCATATGGCCGAAAAACGCTAATGGGGCGCAGCGTTTGCAGCTCGGCGACAATGAGGCAACCCCACGTGGTGCCAATGTACAGCTCCGTGTTATGTGCCGCCAAGGCAGAGATTTGACACTTAATCAGATTAACATGCTCATCAATGGCAATGCTCTGCAGCGACTCGGAGCAGGGCAGCAACTTAGAGCAATCCAGTTTGTTCTCTATGCGCTTTGATTCTGCGCCCCATTGGTAGACCATGCAACCAGGATAGAGACAGCTAAAGATGTGGCTATCATTGCTGCACAAGCGCACAACTTTCACGTCTTCAATTAGATTGGGCTCCTCGCTGTGGCACAAGGCCTGATGTCCACACACACCGGACTCGTTCAGCGGAAAAACATTAATTTTCCCAGCCAGTTCACCGCACCAAAGTTCATAGTTGCTGTGTTGGGCGAAATCAAGCGATTAGAGGAGATATATATAAATAAATAAATATTTATAGAGTGAACAGGGACTTATAACTCACCCATCAACTAAGACGGAGCAGGCGGCGTGCAGCACAAAACCGGAACAGATTTCTGTGAGCACAAATGAGCCTTCGGCAAAGGCGCAGTTGCTCGGAACACGATTGGCATCCACGAGAAACACCCGACCATTGTGCAGTCCGACAGCAACGCGTGCAATGCCCTCCATATGGACTAGACTTATCACAGCTGACTTGAGGGCAGGATCGAGCATGTAGGAGAACAGATGCGCATAGCTTGTGGTGCTATATGCGTGCAGATTGCCAGACACATCCCCCATCCAGATGGCCTCGCCCACCAGACAACAGCACAGCATATTCACCTTGGGTATACGCTGAGCGGAACGGCCACGAACGGTAGCGCTATTCTCCGGCGTCTTGGGCGTTGCGCCCATCTGTGGCTGTGGGGCACAACTGATGCTGCTGCACTGCAGCAAACTGCCCGTTGGCGATACATCCAAAATATCAATGCGTGAACCAAACGCAGGCAGCCACAATTCGAGACCGGAGCGCTCCTCTTCCAAACCACCCATAAGCAATTGAAAGGCGCCACAAACAATCTTATCGCTATGCGGCAACGCAACCACATCCAAGAGATGAATACACTCGGGTGCACTAAATAATAATATACAATAATGTTTTAATATTTATAATTGGAAGATGATTGTATGTCAATCTCACCTGAGTATGGAGACAATTTGGCTAGCTGATGGTCTACGCCGTGGCTGTTCGTGCCAACAGAGCACCATTAGATCCAGACAGCAGGTTGGGAATTGGGTTTCACGTTGCGTTAGCGCCGGTCGGCTGCCTTCGAGTATGCACTCCTTGATGGACTCGTGACCCTCAAAGGGCTGGCGCAGGCTAATGTTCTCATAGATGAACATGCCAAACGAAAAGCAATCCACCTGAAAAAGCACATCGATAACAAAATATATTAACATCAACTTTATAGCGACCATTTTTATACTCTAAAACCGAACCAATCTAGAGTATATATTTTTTTGTTGTGCAATGTCCGTCATGCTGTCTGTCCTTCTGTCTGTCTGTATGAACGCAACTTTTAAGCTTGAAACTTAGAACATTTACTGATCTGTGTACGCGTCAGAGAAGGTGTAATTGGGGGTAAACTGGGAAATCCATAAAAATCCCACAATCGCCAAGAGTGATATTTCTGAAAGTGTAGGCCGATAAAACCGCGTATCTGCTAGCTCCCTTGGAAGATCGATAACAAAATCGGTTGATCACACCGAATCCGCCTCACAAAATCGATATACCTGACGGGGTAAAGCGATAATTCCACATATCTCAAACAATTTGAAAGCTAATGTCATAAAATTTGAACGATTCATTGCTATTTTCTTGCAAATATTTTTGGACTACCCTGTTCTCCGGCACCTGTAAACAGTTGGTATTATCAAAATATTTCTCAGTCGGTTACGACCGTTTCAACTTTCTCACTTGATTTACTTACCTTTTCCGTGTATTCCTCCTCGCCGTTAAAGCGTATAATTTCTGGTGCCATAAAACCTTCGGTGCCGCCAAATCCTTTGGCGCTCAGTCCCGCCGCAGTCTGACGGCTGATGCCGTAATCGGCGATCTTGATGTGCACCTGATTGCGCGGACCATCCTCACTGTGCGGTTGCGGCATCTCCCAAACGAGCACATTCTCCGATTTCAAGTCGCGATAAATGATCCGACGGCGATGCAGATACTCTATAGCACGTGCAGCCTGCAGCACCAGCATTTGGAACGAATGCGGGCCCATGTGTGCCCCACTGCGTCGATATTGACGCAACAGGGCATCCAGTCCGCCAAGCGGAGCTAACTCCAGCACCAAAGCGAGCGGTTTAATGCAAATACCCACTAGGGGCACAATATTCGGGTGCTTCAGTGTCAGAAGCACGGCCAGTTCCTGTCTGGCAGTGCAGTACGCTTTGCACGAATGCTGCAGCGGATCGCGATCCCACTTGCCCAGCGCCACCTTGTAGGCCATCAACGCACTCTACCGAAGAGAAGTAGTTTTTTTTTTAACATTTTCCAAAATATATGCGATATATATAAATATTCTGTAGGCTCACCTCCTTGGCTCGCGCACCTGGCGGCACTGGTTGCAACATTTTCATGGCGACCGGACGAAAAGTGCGTGCTCCGCGCATCTTGCAGCTGGCCTTGAAGACAAAGCCAAAGGCACCGCGGCCCAACAGCGCACCCTTTATGATACACTCCGTGGCGATTGTGTGCTTATCAGGTATGTCGGCGAAGATGACATCTGGCGCCAGCTGAGCCATCGACTGCTCCAGATGCACGGGACAACTGAGTTTGCTTTGATTGTACACCGATAAAATACACTCCTCGACCATCCACGCGTAGCAGACATTCGAGTTATCCGGCAGATGATGGGATGCATACGCTGGATGGCCATCCACAGATGTGTTTCTCGATGAGAACGCCGAGTCGGGACCGACGCCCGAATCCGCATCCGAACCGGCGCCCAGGGAGTCAGCTGATCTTCGCTCCCTGCTAGCAGTGGCATTCAGATAGGCAGAGAAGACATTCAAGGCACCATCGTCACCCGCTTCGCCAGCTCCGTGCAAGAAGAACGGACCGCGTTTGCCACTCCGACTGGGACGATTCCCACTCATGGTGGGCTCTCTTTCCAGCGGTTCGGCTCCGTTTTGTAGCTGCAGCTTGCGCAGACAGCGCGGACAAAACACCAGTCGCGTGATGAGGAACCTGCCTTCCGAGGTGTGCACAAAACGGGTGCCCAGCGCTGGATACCAATCCTCCAACAGCAGATCAATATGATCCACGACCAAAGCCAATAGTTTGGCCACCATTGACATATTCGGCTGCAGTTCCGCCAACAGCTGTCGCTCCCCAGCGTCCAGTTCTTGGGCAATGCTCACATGATACAATGGAAAATAAACCTCCAGAATACTCGACGAATTCAGATTAATATCACTCCAAATGCCGTCCAATTTGAGCTTGAAGCGATTGCTGGCCGTGCGAAACGGCTGTGTACGTTCCGTGCTCTGGTAAGGCACTTCCCAGATGCGAAATATCAATATGGGTCCATAGTACAAGGCCAGACCAGTCTGCCACAGATTCCACTGGGTGTCCTGCTCAAGTGAGCCACGCAAATCAAAGTCGAGATATTTCTGGAGAATACAAAATATATAATTAAATAATTGCAGTAGTTCAAATACCCTTAGGAGAGACAAGACAGAGTAGGGTATTCCTATTCTCCGAAAAAGTCTTTTCTAGCTTTATGCTTGCTGTAAGTGGGATCTCAATTTTCGATGGTACACCCTCTGAAAGAACTCAGAGTTCAAACTCACATCCTGTGCAGCCACATAAATCGCACGAATGGCCTCGATAATCTGTTCGTCGGCGAGGACGCGTGTAATCAGGCGCGACCAGAAGCCGGATGGAAAATATGTCATCAGCAGCATGCGACGCAAACCCTGACTGGCCGCCACCGACGTGGACGAGGCGGTGCGTGGCGAGTACTGCTCGTAGATGAGCTTGTTCAGATTCAGCTGCTGCGAGACGGAACAGCCCAGACTGTGATTACGTCCGCGTACACGTTGCAGCAATTTAACTGTAGTGCCACCATTGTAGGCAGCCGCCTCCTGCAGGGGCAGCAATGAGGGTATCAACAGCGTGCGCGAATCCCACGTCAAAGCCACCTCAAACTTGTTCAACAAACTGACAATGTAGCTGCGCAGGATCAAGAGCACAAATTAGTAAACAATAATCTATGCGTGGATTGGAGCTACTACTGCACCCACCTGCGATTTCCATTGCCCTGGGCATGCACACTGCGAAATAGCAGCTGGAGATCATCCAGCTTCATGACTCCGGTTGGGGCAAACGGATTTATTTCGCGCACCGTGACCACATGGGCTAACATATCGCACAGCCATTGTGGATCGAGAAAATAGTAATCCCTCAATGTGGCATCATCGTAGTGCAGCAGGATGCCATTCTCGTGACACCACGTTGTCGCCTGCTGCAGCTCGGCGGCATCCCGGAAACTCTTGTAGTTATGCAAACGTATCTGTTCCGTCACCAGGCAGCGATACTGTTCCGCATCCAGGACGGGATCACGACCAGCGGCACGCAAATTGCAAGCAATCACATTCACAATGTCCTCCAGGGCAATATAGCTGGCCGGGATCTTTTGCAGCAGCAGGGGATCCTTGGAGCCAGGCGAACGCAACTGCATCGCCGTATCATAAATGATGTTCGCCAGCAAATGGATGTTGTGCAGCGTCCTTATGGATATGGATTATCAAAAGAAATGCAAGATTTAATTACAGATTATTACAATACACCATTTGAAAAACTCACCGACAGCTAATCTCAATGGAGTCAATGACGCGCGGTAATCCAATCTTCTCCGCATCGGGAATTGCAATAAATTTCTCGCGTATCAATTGCTGCAGTTGCTCTGCCTGCTGGGCAGAGATTGACTCGCCGACAGTATCAAAATGTGTGCCCACAATCAGCACCGGTGAATTGGGCGCACGCGCCTGAATATTGCCCAACCATTGTAGTAGCTCAGCCAAACCCTTGTGACCATCACTGATCTTCCAGAGCACCAGATACAGACTACGCTTCGACAGAAAATACTGATGGGTGGCATAATACTCCTTCTGCCCGCCAAAATCCCAAGTGCGAAAAACGATCGCCTGGCAGCCCGTCGCCCGCTTGCGTTTCTCACAGATCCAGGTGCCAATATCGACGCCAACTGTCGAGATGTTCGCCTGCCGATGCGATCTGGAAGTGCTCCGTGCGTGTCCCATCCGCTTGGCCCAATGATTCTCATTGGCGCGATGGGATCGCTGTGAACTGGCGTTGCTCGAATTGTTTCCCACGCCCTGACGCAGCAGATCCAGCAGTGTGGTCTTGCCAATGCCACACGAACCCACCACCATTAGTTTCATTCGCGCATAGGGCTGGGCATCCTCATAGATGGACTTGAGATAACCGACAATATCCATCGTTTTGTGCTTCTTGCTCTCGATCATTGAGCGCAGTGGCTCCTGAAGGAGACAACCCCGCGTATTCAGATTCCACAGTCGCGAGAGCAAGCCCAAGTGTGGTGGCAACTCGGAGATCTGAACATTTCCACTGATATTCAGCACGGACAAGCTGGAGAGTTCGTGCAGCGAAGCTGGTATCTCTTTGAGGTAATTATTGGTTATGTCCAGCATGGAGAGATTGGGAAAGATGACCTTGGACTTGTTGACGCCGACAACATTCCAATCGGCATCCTCGCTCTCATTGAACAGCGTCGTCGCATCATCGGTGGACAACTGAATGCGTGTCAGCAGATTATGAGCAAGGATTAGGGTACGCAACGCCTCCAGACGCAAATGCCGGCGATGGCGGCAGACGCTCTTCAGCACCGAAGCGCGAAAGGAGCAACTGCTGCCCTTTGTCGTTGTCTTATATATGGGTTCATCCGATCCGTCCGGCAGCTGGACGTGACTATAGCACAGCAGATTCGGATCGGATTCGGTGATGCGCGGCAAACTGGGCCAACACGAGATCTCATTGTGGCTCAAATCCAATTGCTTCAGCGTCGCTGGATAACTGGTCACATGACCCATGGAACGCAGACTATTGTACGACATGTTGAGGCGTGTCAAATTCACAGCGAGACAGGGCAAAGCAGCCGGAATTGAGGTAAACAAATTGTTGGCAATATTCAGGCTACTCAGCTGGGAGGCGCCATGTGGCGGCTTCTTGCCATCGACCAATGCTTGTTCCTGCTCTTGATCCTGCTGCCATTTCATATCATTATCCGTTATATCCAATGCTGTGGACCACAGATTTCGATGCGTCAAAGTCTGCTGCCAGAGCGTATGCGGTTTATTGGACGCGGGCTCATCGCAGGACTGCAGCAGCTGCAACTTGTCCAGACTGAGCAGAGATCCGCTCGTTTGCATCGGAGGCACTGGCAGTTCCCTCAGCAAGTTGAAAGCCACATTCAATTCACGCAACTTCGGCGCACGCCACATGTCGAAAGGCAATTGTTGCAGCTTATTGTTGGATATATCCAATATGGTTAGGGCGGGCAACTGGAAGATTGCCGCCGGCAACGATGTCAACTGATTATCCTGCAGAAAGAGTTCGTCCAGCACGGGACAACTGTAGGTTTTGCCCAGCGGCGACGGCAACTCGGCGATTTTGTTCTGTGCTATGTTGAGATATCTACAATAAAGAAAGGCAAATTAAAGTTGAAGCTGCAAGGTTAATAAAATTCCAGTTCAACACTCACTTGAGGCTAACCAGTTGAAACAGTTCCGGCGGAATGCTGGAGAGTATGTTGTGCGAGAAATCGATGCGTGTGATGGCCGTTAAGGCGATCTCGCTGAGCCGCGGATGCGTTGTTAGCTTGGGATTGAGCTGTAGAACACCACTAACGAGCCAGTCGATGCGCACAAAGGACAACTGGACATTCATGCTGAGACTGTGCCAATCGATGATGGTCGGCACATTGGGAAACATGGCGCTATACGAGATATTGCTGGCTGAGGGCAGGAACACATTTACCTCGACGGGCGTGGGCAGACCCTTCTTATTAATCTTATAATCGGAGTCGGGATGGACGCGTCGCGCCAACAGGCGACTCAAGAGTGCCTCATCCCCGCTAGCAATGGCCACACAGATGGCGCTGCCATTGTCATCTCTCGCCCCGAACTTGAGCAGTAGATCCAGCATGGCCAACGAGCGCTGCTTGCATGCCTCCGCAATGGGCACATTGCTCAGGCCATAGATCTCTTCACTGCACTTGGGATCGTTGTGATCCTCGACGGGTTTCGCCACAATATTGGGGTTGGCGCCATGCTGCAACAGCGCTTGGGCCACATCCAAATGCCCACCACGAACGGCAGCCAGCAACGCTGTTTCCCTTGCCGCACCGCACAGCAAATTGATATGGATGGGACAGCGATTCGATTCCTGATCCTGCAGCGTTGCCTCGAGCGCATCACCCTCGCCGGAGATATGCAGCCGGGACATGATTGCCTGTATGCCAAACGAGATGCGTTTCCTTGTAGGTGTTATGGGCGTGCTCTGGCCACCCGTTATGGAGCTGCTGCTGCCAACAGCGCCAGCATTCCCGCCGCTCCTATCCTCGCTCAACGTTCGCCGACATCTGATTTGCCATTTTAGGAGCACGCCTAGCAACTGTTTGTTGCCCAACAAACTGGCAATATAGAGACTCGTCTGACCTGTCACATCTTGGGCATTCGCATCGTAGGGCAGTCGCCACTCCCATTGGCCCTCCTCGTCGCGATATGTCTGATAGAGATACTCGGGATATGCATAGCCAATAATCAGTTCCAGCAGCCGGATATGCCCATTTATGCACGCAGCATGCAGCGGCAACCAACGCTCCACTGTCGCCTGTTGTATCAGCTCCGGAAAGCGTTCCAGCATCAGCTTGGCAATCCCATAATGGCCATTGTGTACCGCAGCATAGAGCGGTGAGTATTTGGTAACCGCATGCGAACGTCCATCGGCGCCGGCATCGCTTAGTCTCTGCGTGATGCTCTCAAAACCCGATTGACTGGCACTGAAATTGAAATTGGGAGAACCAGATACGATTCACATACAGTTCACATTATTTAAGGAAGCAATGTTCAAGTGGAACTAAAAGTGAACTAAAAAGTCACTTAAATAAACTAGATTGGCTATATCTTGCGGAAGCAGACGATGAGGAGCAAGAATATATAGTAAATATATAGTATATCCTAGGACAGCATGTTATCAACTCGAAAGACATAGAAACCCTCAACCCGACAAGCATAATTGTTGTAAGCTCTGAAACCCGCGCAGTAATAATAATAACAATATTAATAGTAATAGTAATAACAACAATATTAATAACAATATTAATGGTAATAATAATAACAATAATGAAAATAGTACTAAGAATAATAAACATATATACATTTAATTGAACATATTTTGTATTTGTTAAATTAAAGTGACTTTTTCAAAACGTAGAACATCTTAGAGACGATTGGAAAGCAGAAGAAGATGGACCCCTTGCAGAACGGAGTATAAATTTAAATAAACAATCTATTGTTGCTATGGGATCCATATGGTAAGGTTGGAGTATGCGACTCTAGTCACCTCTAATCGGACATTGAGAATGACTAACCATAGGAGCCAAAAGTATAACGATTTACAAAAATGTAGGGTGATTTTTTAATGAGTGTAGATTATAGTAATATATATAGTATTTAAGATAATATAGTATTACACATAAAGGTATAATAAGCACTTACATAAAAAGCAGCGTGTTGGCGCCCGATGGTGCCATATTGACAATAATCTGGCGCTCCGTGCCCAAAGCCTCGAGTAGCACGCGAACAGTGCGTTCATCTCCGGCGCTGACTGCGGCACGCAGTTCATTGTGCTTTATCTGTCGCACCTCCTCGCGGGCATCTGCGGAAGGTTCAAAATAAGTTTATGATAAATTTATTAGCCATATGGTTGACTGGAAAGAGTTTTCAGTTCATCGCACCCCTTCCGCCCGTTGTCTCGATGACCTCATCGACGAAATAGTCGCAGGCTTCCAAGGCTGTTTCGGTGCCAGGCTTTGGTCGCTCCACAAATTTCCAAGACATGTTTATGTAAGTAGTCCACAGAAAAAAATAAACGAAAAAAAACCCCAAGCTATGCTAATTTTATGCCATCATCAGCAGTGCAAAAGCCGTCTAAACTTGCCGCTGCCTCAATTGAAACTGAACTCAAAACTGATTGCCTTGGAAAATCGATGCGTTTGTCGAGCCTCGACTGGATTCATTCATTCATTGATGCCACAGCAGTAGACACACCAAGCTGTTCACTGCGCAAGACACACAAATCGAGGGACAACTGTTGCACATCATTGCATTGTGTAGGGTAGTCCATGGACAGCGGCCTGCTTAATACCCTATCAAAATTCACATCAAAAGAGTAGTCTGAAAATGTGCACAGCCATGCAACATCAAAAAACTTAACGTTTCTCCCAGAAATTTTTCGGAATTTGAAAAAGAAGAATTGTAATATGAAACTTATATATTCTTAGGTTATTTGTAATTTTTATAATTTAATTAGGTTTGTACTTGATTTGAGCCACATAATTTGGCTTTTATTTAATATTCCATAATATGAGTTTTACCTTTATTCAAATATAATTATAACAATAAGTTAATAATTTAACACAATAACAATGCAATATTCAACAATAATATCTTATTTCCTAGCAAAATATATCTCATTTACACACATTTCAAAATTGAGTACAGGGCATCGCCCAGTCGCGTACACTACCAACTACTATAAATAATACGCATATATCAAGTGACAACAAGTTGCATTTTACAACTGCAATTGTTTATTCACATTCACATTACATTCAAATATTCTGTTTTACGCGCCCAATTTGGCGAACCACCCTGTGCAGGCACTATTTATTGACTTTTAACACTAAGAGCGCAAACACACACAGTATGTTTTGAACTAGTAGGAATTGCAAATTTGGGCAAAAAGCTTTTGTTAATAGTCATCAACAGAAATTGCGTACATTTATAACTAGTAGACTAATTGCAAAGTTCAAATAAAAATGCGTCAGCTTTTTTCGAATTCTTTCTTATTCATGTGTTCAGCTATTTTTGTTGCGACTTTTTTTTAGTTGTGTGAAATGAAACATCTGTGTGTGCGTGTAAATCCTAGTTACTGATTTTACTCACCCTCATCGGAGTCGTCACTATGGTTCATGTCTTTGTCATATAGAGCGCTCGACGCACTTCATTCACCATACAAGTTAATTATTTATTGTTGCGCATGTTTACCATATTTTTAGCGCGTTTTTTACAAATATTCTGCTGCTTTACTCGCGAAATTTTCACTTTGTTTGTTTACCTTCGCGCCAGGGCTGGCGAAAACGAATCTGAGTTTCGTTCAGTTTTTTTTTTAGCTATTTATAGTTTCGATTAAACAGCGCTGCATCATTGTACTGAGTATCAGTTATACAACACTGGAACACTTTCAACAAGTAAACAGGAAGGGAAAAAAATAAAACAGACGATAATCGAGACACAAAAAATTTAATAATTATTTTTAACGGTTTCATTGTGTTCTTTGTGCCTGAGGTAATGTTTTTCAAATAGTCCAACCTCGGGCGGACAGACGTAGAAGGATAACAACAACAACATAGCAGCGACAAGCTTGCACAGCACACACCCAAAAAAATATACATACGTATGTATGCGTGTGTGTGAGACAGACTCGGTAATAAACACAACAATAAAAACGAATGGAAAAGTTTTAATATTTTGATTTGCAAAAATAAAAAGTAATTTGTAATAATTTGAGACGACGCTTTTTCCAATGCCGTTTTCCAATGCAATGCCAAGCGCGTCTTTCACTTAGAGATGAGACATCGGTGGCAAAGGCCGTGCCGCGTAAATTAATGTACCTCCGATACCCTAAACGCGAGGAGCACAAAGAATTTGTGACTTCTTTTGCAACATTCCAATTCTACTTGTTCAAATGCACAAAACGTTTGTTTCTATAAAATGTGCAAAATTTCATTTAAGTAAACCAAAATGTTTTTGTGCAATTCCGAAATCATTGTGGAAATGCGAACTTTCTCACTTCGGTCCTCTACAACGACTGATTCTGCTTCTTGCGGCCAAGAGTGAGAGAGAGAGAGAGAGAGGCCCATTGATCTGACGTTGTCTTATCGCTCTTGAGCCAAAAAAAAATACGAGTGTGAGCGTAAATGCTCACAAATAGAGTATGCCAGCTTCCCCATGCGCTCACATTTTTTCTTATTTTTTTTTTGCTCTTTACTTGTTTGCCATTGGCACCGATGCCGCCGTTGCCACCGCTCTCACCTCTTGATCTCCCGCACTAAACAACACTGTATGATTCATGCCAATAAAATATAAAGTCAATGTTTTTTTTTTGTTTTGTAGGCTTAATCCATCTGGCAAATTATATTTTTTAGAAACGTACGAGTTCTGTCAATAAGATCTTTTCTTATATTGCTTGCGATTAGTAATGAGTGATTCTTACAATTTATTAAAAAGCAAAAGCACACAAAGTTAACATTTGTATATTTTTACGGGTTTTCAAATAATTTAAAGTATTTCACAATTACCGTGGTCGCCTATTAAAGAGCACGCTTCGTGTCACGACTTAACAAGTTTCCATTGTATGGAATATTTTCGATTTTATTAAAACTTTGAGAACTTTTATTATTCAAAATCGTTGTTTAATCCGAAAATGATAAATTAGTCATTAAAAAAAAATTATAAACAATACCGAACATTTAATCCCAAAACGTCGCCATCTTATTTATTTAGCTTTTCCACACACAGATCGCCATGACTAAAAATTGAGTCGCTGACTTGAAGTGGAACAAAATCAACACCAACAACAATATGTACCTACTAGAACAGCAACAACAACAGCAACAACACGAACGAAAACGAAGTCTGCTCGTAACAAGGATAAAAAAGAAAACTGAAACTGCATGCAACGATTAAAAGACAAAGCGGAGCAGCAAAGAGAAAAAATTAAACATAAATAAATAATAATTAAGATATATACATATATATATAAATAAATAATAATTGAAGATGTGCGAAATACAATACGCATCCTGCCAGCCGCCGCATGTGACCGCCGCCATGTGCTTCTCGATATATCTCTGGAAATATGATCCCCCCGATATTGTGGATCTCACCTGCCTGATGCCCAACGGGGTTGTGCTCCAGTTGCGCGCCAAATCGACGGCAACCATTCGGGAGGTAAAGGCCGAAATGGTGGCACTGGGCAAAGTGCAGCCCTTGGGCTATCTGATCAAGGATGCGTGTGATTATCAGGTGAATGGCATCTCGCACTACACCATCGAAGCGTATACTGATGAGACGAAGCGACTGATTGAGGTCCAACCGTATTTTGGAGTACTCAAATTGGGTGAACGCACCGATACTACCAACTTTTCGAGCGATTATGAATTAACGAAAATGGTCAGCGACATCATTGGCAAATCCTTCGATCATCAGAATAGCCAGGGTACACCGGAGGTGGAATACTTTCGCAGCAAGGTCAACGTGATATGCGATGGCATCAAGGTGGAGCGCACGAAATACTCCTGGCAACAGCGATTGCTCTACGAGCATCCGCTGCGATTGGGTAACTCCACACAAATGCCGGAGTTGATACGTCAACGACATCCAACATCGGCATTCCTCATCACCGTAAAGAACGAAAACGATCAGAGCGCATTTACGCTCTCCGTCTTGGAGCATGATACTCCACTGAGTTTGATTGAGAGCACGCTGCAGAAGATGAATCGTTCACAGATCAAGATTAATGATCGCGCCACCGACTATATACTCAAGGTGAGCGGACGGGATGAGTATCTGTTTGGGGATCATCCGCTGATACAGTTCCTCTACATCCAAGAGATGCTCTCCGATTCGGCGGTGCCCAATGTTGTCCTCCAGCCCGTCATCCGTCTTGATGCGTACATCAATCATTACAACGAGCAGCAGAATCTAAGTCTGAAACGTCCCCCAAAGCCGGAACGTCAAATTGTTATGGAGAAATCAATTGCAATGCTGTGGGATTTGCAACCGCAAAATTTTACGCTCACCTTGCATGGCGTGACAAATGTGAACTTTGATCCGGCGCGTGCATTTAAAGTAGGCGTCCATGTGGGACTATATCATGGCGATCGCAAGTTGTGCGCCCAGCGCAGTGTGGATGCTTCGGCCTCGGGCAACTCATTGGATTTTACATTTGAAGACAATGATTTGGCATTCGATATACAAATGCATAATTTGCCACGCATGACGCGACTCTGCATTGTGGTCTTCGAGGTGACGAAAATGTCGCGCTCAAAGAAGTCTTCGAACACCAACAGCAGCACCTTTAAGGACGTCTACTACAACAATAATCCCTTGGCGTGGGTCAACACAACGCTCTTCGACTATAAGCACCAGTTGCGCAATGGTCGGCAGACCCTGTACACCTGGACCTATGCTGATGATATACAATCGGATGATGTTTTCTATCCGCTGGGGACCGTTGAGTCGAATCCGCGCAAAGACGAATGTGCCGTTGTCCATTTGCAATTCCATCAGGGCAGCAGCGAGATTGAGCACACGCAAGTCTGCTATCCCAGCGAGGATGATGTGCTGCAATATGCCGCGGATCGGGCGCGAGCGAATCGCGATAAGCAACAGCAAATGGTGGATCCGGAGAAACAGTTGCGAGACCTGAGCATTCTGCTGGCCAACTATTCGGGCAAAGACAAAATCTACGAGATGGTCGATCAGGATCGCAACATCATCTGGGAACGCAAGTAAGTTGATGACTATTAAATCTGTTTCATATCGAATACTAATTGTTGCGTATTTACAGAAACGAAATATTGCGCGAATTTCCGGAGGAGCTGTCCGTGCTGCTGCACTGCGTCTATTGGAATGAGCGCGATGATGTTGCCGACATTTGGTATCTGCTCAAGCAGTGGCCACTTATCGCCATCGAACGCTCGCTGGAGCTCCTCGACTACGCCTATCCGGATCCGGCAGTGCGTCGATTTGCCATCAAATGTCTGCACTATCTAAAGTGAGTTCAACTTTGAAATATACATATATATATATCTATATGTTGAATATATATCATCTTGGGTCACACACAGGGACGAGGATCTGTTGCTGTATCTGCTGCAGCTGATGCAGGCTATCAAGCATGAATCGTATTTGGAGAACGATCTGGTTATATTTTTGCTGGAGCGCTCGTTGCGCAATCAACGCATTGGACACTATTTCTTTTGGCATCTGCGATCCGAAATGCATACGCCTTGCATGCAGACACGATTCGGATTGTTGCTGGAGGCGTATCTAAAGGGTTGCAAGCAGCATGTGAAACCGCTGCGGAAGCAGCTCGAAGTGCTGGAGAAACTGAAGCAGGGTTCGGTGATAGCAAAGAAGGGCAGCAAGGAGAAGGTGCGCAATGAGCTACAAAAGTTTCTGCACAACGAGCACAACAACGGCGCCTTCCAGAACATCCAGAATCCGTTGAATCCCAGCTTCAGATGCAGCCGCGTCACGCCCGAAAAGTGCAAGGTGATGGACAGCAAGATGCGACCGTTGTGGGTCGTCTTCGAGAACATCGATCAGACGGCGAGCGACGTGTATATCATATTCAAGAATGGCGATGATCTGCGCCAGGATATGCTCACCCTGCAAATGCTACGCGTTATGGATCAGTTGTGGAAACGCGAAGGGTGCGTCTTATTATTATTATTATCACTATTGGTTTTTATGTGTATAATACAGAACTCATATCAATTCATATATTTCAAGGCAAAACTAATTTAGGTTCCGATTCTGGTTCAAAAAGTATAAGAATTCCGGTAGAAATTCAGAATTTTATCAACCATTTTTACAATATTCGATTACTTATTTATATCTGAATTCTTTAACGTGCTAATATGGAAAGATTCTTTAAAAAAGTTTGACAAATAATTGAGAACGTAAAAGTCTTGCGTAAATTAACATATATATTATATAGCTTGGTCGGTATTTTAAATTGATAGTGAAATTATAAGAATGGAAATAGTGAATATGAACCCATTCGAAATGGGTAAAATAGGTATAAAAATCAGGCGGTATTTTCCTGATCTAATCCAGTCGATCTAGCCTTGTCAGTCCGTTGATTTCGATTCGATATTTTCATGGCAAATAATATTAGTTACTTTAATTTTGATTCTGATTCCGATTCCGATTCAGAATTTCAATCGATAGACATGCGGACACCCTGATTTAACTTTAAAACTATTTATCGAACCCCTAGAATGGATTTACGCATGAACATCTACAATTGCATCAGCATGGAGCAGAGATTGGGCATGATCGAGGTGGTTCGGCATGCGGAGACTATTGCCAACATACAAAAGGAGAAGGGTATGTTTTCGGCGACGTCACCGTTTAAGAAGGGTTCGCTCTACAGTTGGCTCAAGGAGCACAACAAGGCGTCCGAGAAACTCAACAAGGCCATCAAGGAGTTTACGCTCAGCTGTGCCGGCTACTGTGTGGCAACCTATGTCCTCGGCGTTGCCGATCGTCATTCGGACAACATAATGGTCAAGCGTAATGGACAGGTTAGTGAAATTTGCCAAAATTTCCAATTCACTTATACCATTTATGCCTGGTTTATTTTCACAGCTTTTCCACATCGATTTTGGCCATATTCTGGGCCATTTTAAGGAGAAGTTTGGTGTGCGACGTGAACGTGTTCCTTTTGTGCTAACCCATGACTTTGTCTATGTCATCAACAAAGGATGCATTGATCGTGAGGCAAAGGAATTTTGTTATTTTCAGGAGTTGTGCGAGCGCGTAAGTTGCCACTGACTCCATAAATAAATATATATAATAAAAGCCCCATTTCAAATTTGTTTTTTTTCACTCTATTTTAGGCCTTTTTAATTTTACGTAAACACGGCTGCCTTATTTTATCGCTGTTCTCAATGATGATTTCAACGGGACTGCCGGAACTGTCCTCTGAAAAGGATCTAAACTATTTACGTGAGACTTTGGTAAGCCTTATCCTGTATCATTATATCTTATAGATCATCTGATAGATTGTTGCTATTTGTATTTACTCAAAACATCCTAAATAGTATTAGTAGTAGAAAGATTTGTTATTAACCCTTCGCTGAATAGCGTTTACACAAAGTAGAATTGATTATCATGTATAATTTAGTCATCTCAAATAAAGTTATTGTTTTTTTTTATTTTATTACTATTATTATACTATTTTATTTTATTGTTTTATTATAAGTCCAAACTAATCTGTGATCATGTTTGCTGTGAGCCTACCCGAAATGGTTATATTGTTGAAGTGTTTATTTATTTTAATAAATGATAATATAGAAATGAAAAATATAAAAAATAAAATATAATTCTTAATCTTATAACCAGGTGCTGGACTACACGGAGGAGAATGCGCGCAAACATTTCCAGGCGAAATTCAGCGAAGCCTTGGCCAATTCGTGGAAGACCTCACTCAATTGGGCCTCGCACAATTTTTCGAAAAACAACAAACAATGAACGACTACAGACAAATAACAACAATCAGATATTTTTGCGAGATATAAACCCATAATCACACCCACACACACTTCTCCCACACCCTGAAAATTGTAACTACTGTTTACGTTTCTGTCAAACATTTCTCTGTGTTTTACGTTTTCCGGACGAGGCGTAGTACAATTTTTGTTCATATATAATACAAACCGAGTTCAAAACTATGTGTTCACTACATTAGGCCAACATACAGAAACACACACACACACACACACTCTCACACACAGCACAAATAACACTTTATATACTTTACATATAGATAGCCGTTATGTTCTGCAAAGAAATGCTCCAATATTATTATGTTTTTTCTGTTCCCAATTGTAAATTCATTTTGTTTTGTTTTGTAATGTTCGATTGCCAACTTGTATAAAAATAATTTCTATCTTTTTGTCTTGGTTTTTTTTTGTCCCACACAAACACATACACACACTTACCTAAACAAATAATTATGAATGTATCCTATTATTATATATCTTTAATTTAAGCGCGTAACTTTTTTTCGTATCTAATAAGTTGATTATACCTATTATTAATGAGGGTCTTGTTTAGCCCAATTTTGTCGGCTGACAACCGAAAAAGGAAAACATCTTTTGTGTTTTATGGTTTTTTGTAATATTATTATGTTTATCTTATACCGTACTTCATGCGTGGCTGGATGATAACATCTTACATATATACATACATACATCAAAACAAGTTAAAATAGAAAAGGAAAAACAAACAAAAAATTAATAAAATACGCCGGGTAATTCATAAAACTTATGCATGAATATACCATTCGACATATTTTATGCTTGATGTATACATTAGTCGAAAGATACAATTAAAAATAAAATAAACAAAAATGTGCTTCTACGGATAGACTGTATGCAACACCAAATTGTGTTTGTTTTTTTGGCTGTTTCATAGGGTTCTTATATAAATGCCGTCCTGGCTCAAAAAGTTTAGCTTAACTTATGAAAGCTAGCAGATAACCCTTTATAAACACGATTAAGTTGTAACATAAAAAATAATATAATAAAAAAATCTGTAAGGAATTCGGATAGAAAGATTTTTTTTTGAAAGGAAAGCAGTTTTTAAGCCCTAAGTATGCTTCCCTTCAGGATGAGCTCTTAACCGATTTTTTTCAGAATTTCCAATATTCTATCAAATTTTGCAATTAAATAGACAAGTAGAAAAAAAATGAAGAATATAAAAGTCGCAATTAACATGGCATTTTCGTGGACTAAGCGGGTATCCTGTGGAACAAGGATATTTAAAGGTAAATATATATATATATATATAAATATGATATGAAAAATTGTTCATAACTCTGACTTATCTTGGCGGATCCTTACCAAACAATTTATTTGGAACTTACATCCAAATTGTCCCTGTAGTTTCCGAGAACTTAAGGTTACAATCTCAAAGTTGAGGTTTATAGCTGCAGATGATATGGTTGAATAAAAACATTATAGAGCTCATTTAGTATAAATTTTTATTTGACATCAATAATTCAGTTTCAGTTTTATGTACGTATATAAAATATATTATTTGTTTAAAACTAGTTTCGTTTCCGGTTAACTTTACACTCATCTCATGACCATAGACGACGCAGCATATATAAATTTATATTCATGTATATATATATATATGTATATATATATATATATGTATATATACTATACTACATAACCCTATCGCGCGTTTTTCAGTTAGGTTCGCGGCTCTAAGTGTTTGAAACCTTTGCCAAACAGCGTCTCTCAAATGCACACAGTACACTGTTAAAAAACGTTGTCAGCGTTCTACATATATATAAACAAACGGATGATGATTAAATGAAAAACAAAAACGTTGTGTACACAGTACCGAGAAATATATATCGTAATACAATTTTAAAGAGCCTAGGCGGAATTATTATTCTTGGAAATTTGATTTTCTCTTCATTTGTTGCATTTCGTTGTTTGCATTCATTTTTCCCTCATTTTTTTATTTATTTTGTTTTTGTTTTTTTTTAACGCTAACTATAAAATGGTTAACGGTTAATCGGGAAAATATTTAGGTTATGGAATCGTTTAGATTTTATTATTGTATATACGTCAGTAGTATATCAAGTATATCAAGTTAATATCCTTTAATAAAAATAGTTTATATTAAATATATGGGTTATTTTTTGTTTTTACTCATTTTTTGCTTTTGTTTTGTTTTTTGTTGTTGTTGTTCTTGTTGTTTTTGTTTTTGTTACATTGTTGTCGGTGTAAAAATACTGTATTTACAAAAATTACAACTATTTTTACTTATAGCATAACATATAAATAGTAATTTTTGTATCATATAAATAATTTAGAAAATATGAGAAATATTTTTTTGTCTTTTTTACTTTTTTAGGAATATATATTCTTTTCGTTTATTTGTATTTGTTTCAGTTGTACGAAATTTAGGTCTGTGTGTGTTTTTTGTAAATATTTTCTGTATATGTAGACTTAGCGTTCTTTTTGTACATTTTTTTTTGCATTTTGAATTAGTTTTAAATATTTTTTTTTTAGCTTAAATTGACGTTTTTGTATTAAGCTGAGCCATTCATCAAAAGTGTCTAAATAAATATTTAATTGAACAGTTTAAAATTAAGAAAATTTTAGCAATTTAATGTCAATCTTAAACTATTCAATTAAATTTCAGTTTTAATTGTTTAAAATTGTTCAAGATTAATGAAAACATAGTAAAATAAATAAGTATGACACTTAAAAATATTTTGCTATATTTGCATTTAATATTTAATGAAATTGCTTGCACAAAACACATTTCGAAACTTGTCAAAAAAGTGAAATATGGCTATGATATTATTATTCTTAATTAAATGGTTGCTGTATGGCTCTAATTTAATACAAAATCGATTGTCAATCACTTGCTAATCGCATCTGGTATTTGGACCTCTCTTTTGTTGCTTTGTATATACCACTTAGGTATGCATTTTAGAATAACATATTGTGTGAAAACAGTTTTTGTTTTATGTGTGAATGTTTCAATTTGTAAGTAGAAGTTTCGTAGTACATTTCTCTCCTTTTTTGTTTTTATAAATCCCTAGTTATCTTTTCATGTTCAAAGGCACACGCATTCTATATAAAAAATCTGATTTGCATTTCTTTCGTTTTTTTTGTTTTTGATTTTTTTTTTTTTTTTTCAAAATGTTTTGATACATAACACACACATACATATAAAAAGTAAGATGCAGTGGTCTATGTTAAATTTCTTATTTTTCTTCTCTCTAAAAAAAATTTTAAGTTCAGTCTGTTTCAAGGAAATGTTTTGATAAAAAAATCATCTAAGGACCAATATCTTAATTGATATTGAAATACGGGTCTTTAAATATTTTTTTTGAGATTCTTCAAGACGTGCATCTTATGGGAATTTGAAAAAAAAAAATTAAATCAAATATATGTATTATATTTTACTCAAAAGTTTGGTTAGTGAATATGTTGGCCAAAAAATAGATGCCTTGTTGGACATTTATGTTCTTAACTGATTGCATAAATAGTTATGGAACGGGTTTGAAAACTTTTTAAAATTTGATTTTCTTATTTTTTTTAGGAAAACTCGTAGTTCTTTTGAATTGTCTCGGCCTTAAATAAAAACCCTATCTAACTTAATGCAAAACAATTGAGTTACAACTAAAATATCAGCTAAACTTATCCGATAGTTATGTGTGTAGTGTGTGTGTGTGTGTTGTGTGTGTGTGTGGTTTGAATGTCGTCTTCTTAAGCTCTACTAGTGCATATATGTACTTAACTCGAGGGCTGCCCAGACACTGGAAAGGAAGCGCTGGGCAGGGGTTTAGTAGAGGTGGTGTTGGTGGTGCAAGGGAGCATGTGCGAGTCTCTCAGTGTTTTGACAGATTCAATGGTAAGTCTGTAAAATAAATATGAATTAAATTAGTTATTATTTGGCACTCCAAAGTGCAATTTGTACTTTACCTGAACTTAGTTCATTTCTTAGACTGCTATTTTGAAACATTGCGGATTGTACTGAGGAGGCGAGGCTGCCGCTTGCACCGCCCATGCCACCACCAATTGGTGCACTGGCGCTGGATACGGAAATGTTGGTCGTGGTGGTGCTGGAGGTGGTGGTGCGATGATGACTGGACGATGATGACGACGACGACGACGACGCTGCAGCATTCGTTGACAACATTTGGTCAGTACAAGTATCAGTCAGTTTTGGCGTGTGCGTTCGATGCTCGGCCAAATGTGTGGGCGGCGTATGATTATGATGCGCCACCGGGTGCACCGCCGCATGCACATGTCCCATATGCGCAGGATTTGATGACGATGGCTGGCCAAATGCTGAGGCCGCCGCGGCCGCGGCAGCAGCAACAGCCGCAGCACTCACACCATTATAGCCAAAAGGATGATACGGCGATTGTGGCGATAGTCGAGCCACGGCACCACCGCTGCTCGAATGCGAATGTGGATGCGGATGCGAATGCTGCTGCGGTGGCTGCTGCGGCGGCGGTGGCGGTGGTGGTGGCAGCAGCGGCGCAGCGCCCGCCTGATAATGCTGCACCCACAACGGATTGTGCCGCAGCGCTGCAAGCGTCGATATGTATGGATGGTAGAGCGATGGCGACACCACCGATGGAATGTATGCGGCTGCAGCGGCAGCGGCGGCAGCAGCTGCAACCGCTGCACTGCTTGTCGTCGGCGTGGGACTGGCTGTGCCGCCACCATTCAATTGGGACGCCGCTGCCGTCGGCGGATACATATAATAGTGCAAGGGTGAACCGACAGCAGCTGCAGCAGCAGCAGCGGCAGCTTGTGCCGCAGCGGCTTGTGCGCTTGGCGAGCCACGCTGAAGTTGCTGAAGATGGCGTCGCTGCTCTGGGGAGGATGTGCTGCTGCGCTCGCTGGGCGAGGGGCAACTTGTATTGCTATTATTGCTATTGCAGCTGGTTGTCGGCGAAGCGAACTCGCGCCGTATCGATGCAGTCTTTTTGGGCACGGTGCGATGCGGCGTATTCCCAGCACCACCAGCAGCAGCTGGCGAGGCGCTCGATGAACGCGGCGGCGATAACAGATCACGTGTGCCACCGCTACCGCCAGCAGTCTGTGGAATGCCAGCGCCAACATAGGGCGCATAAAAGGAATGATGCTGCTGCTGCAGCTGCTGGGCCAGCTTATAGCTACTCTCCGGTGGCGTGCGTCGCCCGTAGTCAATGGGCAGCGGTGAGCCGGCAGCGGTGGCATATGGAGGCGAACGTTGCTTCTTGCTGGCCGCATGCGATGGCGATTTGCCGCCATTGCTACCGCTTGCGCCTATTTCCGGTGATTTCGGGGAGTGAAGCAGCGCTCGTGGGTAGTTCGAGGAGCTGCCGCTACTGCTGCTCCCATACAAGCCATGATGATGCTGATGATGATGCGAATGATGATGCGAATGATGCACATTGCTGATTATCGTCGCCGGCTGATCGTGACTCTTTTTGCTGCCGCTGCTGCTGCTGCTTCCGCCGCTGCCGCCCAGCAGCGAGTGTATGCTATATGAGCTATTCAGTCGTGTCGGCTGCTGCGTTGCTTGTGCACCAGCTGCAGCTGCTGCTGCTGTCGCTGTTGTTGTGGTGGGGGTCGTGGTCAGCATCGCTTTGGCCTGCGGCGGCGCCAGATTCATTGGCATCGTTGCTTTGCTGGCCAGAGTGCTGCTTATTAATGTACTGCTATTGCTGCCGCCACCTTTGGCGCGACTTCGTTTGCCACCAACGCCACCGCTACCACTGAGACTGCCACCACCACCACCACCACCACCACCACCACCACCACCACCACCAATACCACCACCGCCGCCGCCTCCTCCTCCTCCGCCACCGCTGCCATTGTTAATACAACCATTGTTATCCTCCAGCGATACCTTCTCGAATTCACGCAGTATGCGCTTGCGCGGCGACTGATGATGATATTCGACTAGACGACTGGCAGCCGCTGCCGACGATGGCGGCGAGACCTAAAATTATATAAAAAGATCAACGAGAATTAATATATTGTGCCAAAATTATTTATATTCTGCCAAAAACTGCCGAGAATAGGCTTGCAAATGAAGCGCGATGTTCTATTTAAAATGATATACTGATATACTACTCAATTTTGCAGTTTGCCTCTGCATGATGAAACTTACAATTGTTGAGTTTCAAAAGATTGGTACTCATAAAAAAAAAGCTAGACAATTCATTTCTATTGATTCGGTGCATACCTTGTGTGCCAAGGAGTGACTTAGACTACCGATGGCTCCGCCACCGCTGCTGTTGCGCTCGGCTGTTGACGTTGGCGCTGTTGATGATGCTGCTGCTGTTGCCGCCGTCGCTGCTGGTGTCTTGGACAATTGCTCGAGGCGTGCGGGAACGCCATCGATTAGTTTCTGTATGATGCTATTGAGCTTGGCTCTGGGTTTCTGCTTTTTAAGTCTTATGTCTGTTGTTGTTGTTTTTGTTGCTGCCGTTGCTGTCGTCGCTAATGTTGTCGTCCTTGCGCTCCTCTCGCTGCCAACCTCCTTCTCGTATTTGAGATCGCCATTCAGCTCACTCGAATTGCCGTTGAGCAAGCTGGCTGTCGTTGGTGTCGCATCGTCCACTGTAACGGACATGGCATCCTCATCCTCGCTCGTGTTCATTTTCTCCACAGTCGCTTCAGCTTTGAGCTCAACCTTGCTGTCATCATCCGGACACGTTTTTGCCTCCGGCTCTGTCTTGATCTTATCAGCCACATCATCCTCGTCCACTTTTATCGCTTCTGGCTCAACTTTCATTTCATCATCTGATTGCTGCTGCTGCTCCGGCGTTTCTATAGCTTTAAGCGTCTCATCGCCATTTTCCAGCGTTTGGATGCGCTCAAAAATCGACAGTGGATCGTCGATAGCAATCGTTGGCTCGTAGGGACGACGTCGCTTACGAGCCGCTGCCTGTCGCGCGCTTTGGCTAAGGACCACATTGTGGCGGGGACGCTGGTAGTAAAGCGACAGTTCTTTGGAGATGCCACGACGCGGCCGCGTCTGCTTCCAGGGCTGGTCACGTTGCCACGGAGATGACTGTATGGAGCTATTATCATCCGAAACTGCAAAGCCACATTTGATAAATATACATTTTTATAATAAATATTTGCATTCGACTTACAGCTTAGCGATGTTGAATTCTCGTTCTTTGGATACGTTGTTGTCACGGCCGATGTGGGCGTCACCGTCGCTGATGTCGCCGCCGATGGTGTCCGAAATGGTTTTCGCGGCACCGACACCCAACCACCCTTATCGCCGTCCTTAGCCCGTGCCAGTTCCAATATGAATTTACCATCTGGAACACAAACAAGAAAATCAGTGCAATTTATGAATTTCGTTTAGAGTGAAAGTTGTTTACATTTGATTACAATAATCTATATCGCGTACCAGTTTAAAACCAAGATTTTGCACACTTGGCTTATCGGATAACTTGTGTCCTCTATGTTCAGATAAACAAAACCCTAACCAGATTGATGTCAATATAATTTTTACAATAAGTCATAAAATGCCTGGCTATATTATAAATTGAAAAGGTATTTCTTACTGCGGTGCTTTTTATGGTTAATCAATTAAGTAGTCTAGATCTAAAGATTGGTTTGTTATTACAGACGGGGAGACATGTCTAAATCCAATAGAGCCTATTTTGATGTTAATCAAGAATATAAATTCTTTATTGATAGCTTTGCACCACTTCGTTATACCCATTTTAAGCGGGAGTTGTGTTTATAAATTAATTATTTACAATTATTATAGAATGGTTACCTTTGAAAAACTGCAGCCGGCCACCCAAGCCTGGCATGCTACTGTTGCTGTGCGTTGATATCGGATGCCTGCCCATATCAAAGCCACTGCTGCTGCCGTTACCAAATTTGCTGCTCTTCGTTGTTGTTGTTGAGGCAACCGCAACGGCAGCAGCGGCAGCACTTGGACCATTTAGTGAGCTATAATCCAGAACACCTGACATAACATCAATGGGCGCTTTTGGAGCTGCGGCGGAAGCGGCAACGAGCGCTGTGGCAGAGGCCGTCGCCATGGTGAGAAGACTTGAGCTGCTGCTGCTTTGGCTGCTGCTGCTTTGGCTGCTGCTGCTGTTGCTGCTTTGGCTGCTGTTTGTTTTAGTGGGCGCTGACAAAGTGGGCGTGATGCCATTGGATGTCGTTGATAATGTTGTTGATGAGGTTGATGACGTCGATGTTGTTGTTGCTGCTGTTCCCGTTGTTGTTGCTGTCTTCAGTTCTGGTGCGGCGGGCAATTGAAATGTGGCAGAAGCAGAAGCAGCTGCAGCTACTGTTGTTAACAGTTGAGCGGCCGCTGCGGCTGCTGCGTTGGTGCCGTTTAAACCATTTTTGAGTAAAAACTTGGCAGCCGCCTCTGCAATTAAGCGCTCGCTGTTATTGGCACTGTTATTGCTGCTGCTGCCGCTGCTGTTACTGTTGTTGTTGCTGTTATTGTTGTTGCTGCTCTTATTGCGCTCATCGGTCATTTTTGCATTAGCTGCAACATTTTTACGCCGTACTTTATGTTATGCTGTTTCTGTTTGTTGTTTGCCTCGCTTCACTTCATTAATTTATGTATTTTTCTCATTCGTTTTTTTCTTTTTTCCTCTTTTATTTGTGTTGTTTTTCTTGCACACACGCATACAGGACACACAACAGTTAGTTTTCACTGCCACTGTTGCTGTTGTTGAGACAAACACTATATCAAATAAAAAATTATGTTTAATTTCTGTGTAACATTTTTGTTTTTTTTACTCTTCGTTTTGTTCTTGTTTTTATACGTTCGCATTTTGTTTTTATATCTTGAGCTCCATCATTTTACTCCACACTCTGTTACATACACACACTGACAAACACACACACATACCCACTATCGCACACAGACAAACACTTTCCACGTTAACTGAACACACACACACATAGACGAGAGCAACAAACACTCGCTACTTCACTCGTTCGCTCTCCCTCTTTCTTTCGCGATCTCTCTCTATGTGAGCGAGCGAGTGTCCGGTGCTGCTCACACCCAAGAACGTTTGCTGCGTGCTCCACCAACTGCCATTTTGTTTAATTTTTAATTTTAGCGTACGACTGAATTTACATGCATGGTTGCTTTATACACATGTACATGTACATATATATGTATGTATGCATGCAAGAGGCGCACTATCTATGAAATGTGTCCTAGGTTATGAACCGACGATAACTGTTATAAATTACATTCAACAGTTTGTCGATACACACATTATACAATTACAAATTACAGTTAGAAGCCGGCATAATTACGAGTTTATTTTTGTCAAAAAATATCTACGCATAATCATAAATTAATGGTTATCAACACGTCCCATTGGACTTCGGACATATACATTCATACATACAAATACATATACGTCCATATGTATGTATGTATTTACGTACTTATATTTTGCCATATGTTTTGAGATGCTGCGTAACAATTGTTTTATAATAGTTTATTGTCGAGCTCATTCACAGTTTCAACTTTTATTTCACAATTCATTATTATATTGTATTGTATATTCCGTAGGCCTGCACACAAAAAAACATTGTTTTTGTTGTTGTTGTTATTGTAAATTCCTTGCGCAGAGTGCAAAGCGCACAGTTCGCGGCCGTTGATTATCGCACAAATTTGACGGCGTCGCATAACAAAATATGCCAGCTCGGCATCGTGTGTGTGTTGAGTAGCAGAGGGAGCGTCTGCTATCATTTTTAATGTTGTTGCACCTCATTCAATTATTTATTTGAATTTTAGCATTTTTAATACCATTTTTCCACATATGTATTTATTTTTCACACACATTTTAACACTTGGGCATGGGCATGCAGCAGTTGGTTGGTTGGTTAGAGGGAGCAGGAGCACAAAGAGCACGTAGAGCACCATACAAAAAACGAAGCGGAAGAGGAGGAGATAAAATAATAGAAAAAAACGTTCTCCAATTACCATTACCATCGGCAATGTTTTTCACATTTTTCACACAAATCGCGCGCAAGAAAGTACGTAAAATGTTAAGGAAAACGTTGCGGTATCTTTGTTGGGCACTTTGAAACTATTTGAAACGAATAAATTACTAAATTAATACGTTAAAACTTAATTTTAAAAAAATTATCAACGAAAAACGCAGTGCTCAAGCACAGACGGTAGGGAAGTTGATATCGATTGCACCTATCGATAAATGAAATGTGCATGCAATTTATGCATGCATATCGATGCGTCGCACATCGATATAGTTAATAATATCAACCATGCCCAGACAGTGCTACCAACTAAACGTTGTGAGTTGAGTGCGGTATTTGAAAACAACCTGATTTTGTAAAATATATTAAAATGATTATCATTTGGAAAGATTAAAGCGACATAAATATATATTTAATTTTTTTTTTTACATTTATTTATTTTAGCTATGTAAATATTAAGTGTATTGCAAGTGTCATTTATTTCTGGATAATACTGTATGCTCGATAAGAATCGGTTATTTCGGTTATTTTCAATGTTTTTTTTTTTTGCATGGAATAAAATATATTATTATTATTTGTATTATTATTTCTTATGCGTAAGAATGTGTTTGTTGTGTGTGTGTGTGTGTGTGTGTAGTCGAAATACAACCCATCTGCTGCTGCTTACAAATTAATACAACTCCGATTTGCCTGCACCTCTCTGAACTCTCCTACTTCATAATATGTTGCATTATCTTAGATCGTATATATATATATAATTATTTATAATTTAATACATAGTATAGAGGGGCATATATCGCCCTTGAGTTTAATGCTATGCGCTTTTGATATGAGTGAGAAAGTTGTTTGTTTTTTCAATTGCACAAAAGTGGTTAAGAATACAATTAAGAATATTTTTTTGTTTTTTAGACAATTTTTGTAATATATATATATATATATATATATATATATAATATTGCACAAAGTAAATTGCAGTTTGCAACCAAAAAAGAGCACACAATAATAAATTAATTTAAATTTGGGATTTTTGTTTTGTTTTTGCTAATGCTTGTGCTTGTTAAACATAATTTAAATATCACAGACTTTTTGCCAATTGAATTAATATGCTTAGTTAATTTTGTATATGCCAAAAGTGTAAATAAAACGAGCGACAAATTAAATAATAAATAAAATCGAAGAAATCTTGAAAGATATCTTAATCTTAGACTTAAGCGCATAAATCTAAACAAGCCCGTTGAGCACCAGCTTAAAGTGTTAGCTAAAACTTAATCTAAACACATTTTAAGCCAATGTCATTGCAGCTATACAAAATCAGTCAAATATTGAAATGAAATCAAGTCTTGTGTTTGAACCATGGCACATAATATATATACTATATAGTTATAATTGAAAAACCATGAGCCAAGCCTATGAAGATGATAATATCTCTATATATAAATATATATATATATAAATCTGCTATATAAATACTGTATTGTTGTTGTTGTTGTTGGGATACTCGCAGGATTAAGTTTTTACCTAACGTAATTTCAGATGCGATTTAGCTACGGATTTCGGTTCACTTAGTGCAAGTTATCCACACGACTGGACTGCAAACCGAGTGTGTTTAGGTTCATTCCTGGCGGCACCACACCCACGCCCACTCCAACGCCAACGCCCCCAACGCTGACGCTGCCGCCTTCGCTTTCGCTCTTCCAGGACGACACAGGAATGTGTGGTGCTGGCAAACAATTACGCAGCGTCTGCACTATTTGTATGGTGTCCATTAGGGCTGTGCGCCAAAAAGGGAAGAGACTTTCAGTCAAGTAAAAACGATTAATATTTACAGGATGCACTTACTCTTCTGGAGACTTTCGCTCTGCTTGCCATAGGGCTTGCACATGGAGGGTCTTATGTAGGTCTTCATGCGCGACATATTGCGCATCAGCTCCGAGAAGATGCGCACAATCTTGTCCTGACCGACGGCCATGTGATCGATGCGATTCGCATCCTGGCTGGCCCAGGCACCATTGTGCAATGCCAACAGATCCTTGTTTGATTCAATCGAGTCCAGATTGGAGCTAAACAATACACAATAATGAGTTGGCGAAATAAAATATATGTATAGCTGTGTTCCAAATAATAATAGCGCAATGTTAAACAAAAATACTTTAAATATTGTTAAAAAATCGGAATTCAAGCAATTAATACTGAAGATAGATTGAAGAAAACATTAAAAGTTGGCAAAGCTGGCAAAGTCCTTAAATTTATAATTTGTAGATTTATTTGATCATTTAAATTAATCATTATAATTACTTATTATTTTCTCAGCTTTCCCCGCGGCTAAATAATTATTTATTTATTATTTGAAAAACAATAGTATTTGAAAACTTTTCCAGTTGAGAATCCAAAAATTTTTTGTTTTACAGAATTGAACTTTTCTTGATATTGAAGATTTTGAAGAGGTCTGGTTTAAGAGACAGCAATTTTACAGGATATGCGTGCGAAACTCACCGTAAGGACTCGGCCATATTCTTATGCGTTAGCTGATCCATCGAGGAGTGCGAGGAGGACGAGGAGGACAACGAGTGCGGCGACTGCGACGGCGATGGTAGCGTATGATGACCATGATGCACCTGAGCGCCAACGCTGGAGCTGATTGCCGCTGAGCTGCTGCTGACAGCCAAAGATGCCGCTGGCTGCTGCTGTTGTTGTTGTTGCAGCTGCTGTTGCTGATTGGAGGCAACTGCGGCAGCGACTGCTTGCGACTGCATCATGCCCTGAATTTGCAAATTAGCCGCCGCTGCTGCCACAGCCATGGGATCAAAATGCTTCGGATCTAGCTGGGCAAAAACACGTTGCTTCTCCAAGGCGCTCAAATTGCTCAGCTTCTCCAGGCTCTGCTGGGCGAGCACGCGATTCTGTTGTTGTATCAAGGCTGCCGTTAATTGTTGCTGCTGATGTTTCGCTTGAGCTTGAGCCTGAGCTTGTTGTTGTTGCTGCTGTTGTTGTTGTTGCTGCTGTTGTTGTTGCTGTTGCTGCTGTTGTTGTTGTTGCTGTTGTTGTTGCTGCTGTTGTTGCTGATGATGTGCGGCGACAGCAGCTGCACTGATCTGGGACAATTGCGATTGAATGCTGCTCTGCTGCTGCTTGGTCAAATGTTGTAATTGTGGCGGCACCTTGGCGCTACTCGACTTGGACAGATCAATCTCAACGGTTGCAGTACTGTTGTTGTTACTGGACACACCACTTGCAGCAGCAGCAGCAGCAGCACTTGCAGTGGTGGCACTGCCAGCTGCTGCACTCGGTGGTAGATGCGACAAGCGCTGGATAAAATCGGGCGTATTGACACCCGGATATTGTTGCTCCATAAATGGCATTGGGGAGATGCCCATGTGGTTTTTGTAATAGCGACAAGCGGGACTCGGACACGATTGCACCACCTCAATAATGAACTCCTTTTCCATGCCAAACTGATCCCGTCCAATCGTGTACGATTCGATCACCGCACGCACTGTCGCATCCACACTGAGATGGAGGCCATGTGGTCCGGACATGTGCTTCAGCATGACAGCATTGGCAAAGTGCTCGAACGGCAACACAATCTTGCCATTATCGCGCAGGATCAGACGTCCCTGCGAGTCCAGCGTTAGTCGATTCGCCAACACTCTGTAATACAGGTTAATTTTAATAGGATATTCACAATTCGTATTTTGGATGCTCACTGCAAATATGCAGCACTGGGCAGCATGGCATTGTCCTTCAGATCGCTGAAGCACTGCAGTAGCTCGGCACTCGGATTCCAACCCTTGTTCTGCAGATACAGTTGGAGCAGCATGTACAGCTTTTCGGTCACGTATCCAACGCCGGCGTTGGGCTGCTGCTGCTGCAACAAATCGCTTAGTGATGGCGCACCCATCGAGCTGGATAAATTGCTGTTGTTGCTGCTGCTGCCACTGCTGCTGCTGCCTGTGGCGTTGACCACGCCTCCACCACCGCCCACTGGGCCCTTGGACAGTGCCGCCTTCATCGTCTCCGATAAATCCAATTTGTAGTTTTCGGGATAAAAGTGTTTTACGTGATCCTGTAATTTCAATTGAAATTGATTTAGTTCGTAGTTCAAAATAAATGTAAATATGTATAAATATATATATTAATTCGATGAGTACATCTATCATTAAAGATTACATTGAGCGATTATTCCTCTGGACGCTATATGATATAGTAATCAAAATTCGATGATTTGATGATGATGATCTGAATATCGTTTTAGACAAATAAGTTGCATCTTTCAAACTACCCTTTATATTGTGATATTGTGATCCAATCCGGATTGCAGAAATATTATTTTGTAAGACATGTTTCATTTGAATAAGTTTTAAAATGGGGGACTACTTTGAATAAAAATACACTGGCCGCGCCTCACGATACCGATATTATTTTTGAATAAATATATACTAGATGCAAGCTCAATTGAAGACATTGGTTTAGTTATTTTCCCATTTGGATCCCACAGCTTATATACCCAGTTTGTCAAAGACATTAATGCGTTACAAATTTAACGAAAATATTATAATACTGTCGGCTTAAAGGGTGTACAGAAACAAACACAAACACAGACACATTAAAGTTAACAGAGCTCGCACACAGTCTGTTAAATTCGTATACATGCACGGCAACACCTATACACGCCCACCCACCCACCGACGATGAACACACACATCTGCAGATACGCATACACATACACAGCAGCAGACTTACCAAATTGTTCATTTTTCGGCTATAGACTCTTTTTGCTTGTGCAGCGGCGGCATCTGCATCTATTTGATCTGGCGCCACCAACGCATCTTTGAAACACTAACGGATCTTGTCTTGATGTCCAAATTATTGGAAAAATGGCTCCAAGCTATATTAGTGAAATTAAAATGGAAAAATTGTATGTGTCTGCCAACTATTTCTGTTGTCCTTCGGCAAGGAAGTGGGGATTGTTGATACTCAGCATATCGATTAATCGCTGCTAAGCGATGTTTCTAGACACAACATTAATTGGCAATACATCGATAGCTGACCCAACCAAATCTTTTGCGATACATCGCTTGGGAAATTATTGTACATTTAAGTTTAAGCAGATGCAGATTTGATAGCAATTGAAATGTATGTTTATTTATTTTGTGTATAATAAAATATTACAGATATCCTTAACAGTGGATTCCATATTTATAGAACAGTCAAAAATATAACTTTCAATTTAATTAATAGTAACATTTAGTTAGACTTTAAAGAGCGTAAACTAAAAATAAATAAATATTAAAATATTTGGGAATTAACTCAACAAATATATCAAAGACCACAAACTATTTTATTTCAAACAGGACCAATAGAATTTTGTTTATTTGCCAGCATTAATTCAGGTCTTAAGTAAAATGACTTAAGCAAGAGGTTGGCAAACTGAGCTAATCACGTAAATATGGCAAAATAAAACTCATCTGGCACGCGATGTTATCCAAAGCGAAAGGCGTAACAAGTGACGCCCATATTAAAACCATTTCCATTGCTGACCACTAATGAAACAAATAAAGCCCAAAGGACCAAAGGACCCTCAACCACCACTTGTAATGAGCATTTTGCAGACGTGCACTGTGCGAAAAAGGCTGGCCTACATTCAATTAGAAGCGGGATTGATAAATTTCCGCTAAGTTCAATCTGATCTTAACAATGTTCTTTGAAAATGTACATTAAATTTTATATATGAAATGAATTAGTCCTATTTTCTGAGAATATCCGGACTGATTTCAGAACTTACTAATAACATTTAGTTAAAATAAAATAAATTAAAAATATTTATGGACATGTCTTAAAAACTCTTCCCAAAGCAGTCTAACATTAAATAAATGTTCTTAAAATACGAAATTCTTTCCCTGGGTTAGATTAAAAATGCGCAATTATTTTCTGAGTGTTCAAAGCAGTCGTCGCACCGACGGATGTGAATATATGAACATGTATATATACAAGGGGGTTGAGTTTGGGTAGCTATAGCAACTTTTGACAAACAATCTAGGCGATATAAATGCGGCCAAGGAACTTGTTTACTGGCGGAGCTTCACCTTCATTTGCAGCCAGCTTGAACTCAGTTCCAATTCGAAATTCACTGAGTACAGAACTAAAACATAGAGTTCAGACATATAAATATAAATATTATGTGCTTCCATTGTTTCAATTGGTTCTTCCCCGTATTAGTGTGGACAATAGTTTCCACTAAATTGGCCAATTGCACTCAACTGGATCAGAAGCCGACTCCAACGCCTCAAACATTTCGTTATCAAAATATCCAAAAGTGTGTGAAAAATGAGTTCTACAATTTGAACTACTTTGAGTGTACGCCATGCAAAAACGAGGTTGGAGACGGGGGAGGACCTGATGGAGGTCGAGGAACCATCAACGAGTTGCAACCCACAGCGGATAGTAAGTCTACTATTGATTTAACAAATCTCTCTCCATGGTGCTGAGAAAGGGATGAACATTGCATTTCAAATACCTATATATAGCTTTCGTACCCTAAATAGTTCGGTGTGCATGGATGAATTTGATGTGAGCTTAAGTATCGGCAACAACTCTATTGCTCATACTTACATATTTATGATGTATACATCATAAAATTTCCTAGTGCACTGAGATTTTGATAGGTAACGCCCATATTCAATGTATTTTAAAAAGAAACAAGATCGAGACTGCTTCACTATGAGATACGCTGAACACTCTGAAATCTCTAGAAAGATTAAATTAAATTATATTAAAATTACATATTATATATTTGTTGGAAGGATTTTTTTTAATAATTGTATCTGTTTTTCTGAAATCGATTTCTTTAGATATTTGATATATTTGGAAGCAGTTACGAGAACTCATATTAAAAATTGTAAGTCTCTAGATCCTAAGGTCCTTAAGATGGGCTATTTATATAGTAGGGCAGATGACACGCCTAAATCGGCGATACTGTCATTGCTGATCAGGAATATTAGAGTCAGACTTGCTTTTTTCTGACTTTTAAATATTTTCCAAAACCTTATATTCTTGTTACCCTTTGACCATTTTTAATGGATTCTATAAAAACTCAAAAACAATTGTAAAAGCAACTCCGAAAAATCCTGGAAAAATGTGTTTGACGACAATAGGATTGAAAATCATATCAGAACCTTCTTAAAAAATTTCACTTTATAACATTAACAGTTATCTCTGTAGACGAAAATACATAAAAACATGCTGGGCAAAGAGATGGTTCGAGCAGATACAAAAGGACTCTTATTTAGTGTGGGATATTGTAAACAATGAACAGGATTCGCATGTCATTTGTTGTCTAGACTCTGGCCAGTTGCTTGCCTTTATGATTTTATGACCTTTAAAATATTTTACGCACGCCAGAAGTCGTAAAAGAGAAATAAAAAAATGTATCCTTGAAGCTGTAAATTACCTTATCATTCATGTCACGTTTAAGGGACACAACCTACCCTTAAAGAAAACGGAGATTTTCCAACGATATATGTTGATCTTTTCTGCACACAAACACACACCCACACACAAAGTGTTTCCGCTTACTTTTTACAGATAATTAGTATTCTACACACAAGTGTAAAAAAAGGTTTTTTGCCTTAACCTGTTGGAAAGTGAATTATATGGAAGATAATTAATCTTTAACAATAATTATGTTTTTTGAAAACTTTTTAGAATTCGCTTGCCAGTGTCCTGTTGGTCACATATCCATATTTGAGAAAATCAAACGTTGGCCCATTTGTGAGGAGATCTGCAACAACTCAAACACACCACAAATTGATAATTGTACAACAGTTTTTCAATCGCCTTTGCAATGCAGTTTTCAATATTTAAATATCTCATCGGGCTATCAACAAAGCGCAGCAATTGTCTTAACCAAAACGAATCCTGCCAGCAACATCAGTGATTGCCATAATTGTGATCCGGCTTATAACTTCCGTTATCAGGACTTCTGCATAGCCAATGCTTTATTGCGTCCCTACTTGCATTACAATGCCTTTTGGCAGGCAACGGTTAAGTCTAACCAAAATTCGAGATTGCATTTTGGGGATCTGAAGTTTGTGGCATTCTTTTGCCTGGCCCTGAAGGACGACAGTGCCTGCCAACAGTTGGCGAATCTGTGTGTGCTCTCCCATTACTCCATGGACAAGCATTCGCCTTGCAGTCCCTTTCTGCTCACCCAGATGTCGGATGTGGTCATGAAATATGCTCACGCCGGCGAACAGCTGAAGGCTCTTGAACCCTTTGTGTTTTACAAGAAGGGCAGAATAACGAAGGAATTGTTGACGACCACACTCCAGTTGGCGAATCCGGCGGAGTTGCAAATCTTTAGCACTAACTATGATCTGGCGGGCAGCTTAAGCCGCTGGGGTCGCTTCAATCTACAGCAATTGAATCTTTGTCCAGGTGAAAAGGTGCCCAGCTTGAGCTTTGCTCAGCGGCATGAGGAGATCAACTGCCAGCTGAGTCTCGAGCAGCTTATAGATGTGGCCAATCAGCAGGCTAATGACAACTACATCAATCTGTATCTAAACTTTAGCAGCAACTATCAGTTCCTGCTGCATCAGTTGCCCGTGCTCATCGAGACACTGACGCCGGAGAATCAGGTAAGAATAAATTTATTTTAATAATTAATATTTAAGACAACAATTTTGTAGTGTTTTAGAATACGTTCTAGTTTCAACCTCCGCCTACTTTTAATTAATTAAAATTAAAATATCTTAATTGTCTGACTTTTGTCTCTCAAATACGTTTTAAGTTCAACTTCCACCATCATTAAACCAATATAAATTTAAATACATTCTCTTTGGAATAGGTTTTAAATCCAACTTCAATCAACATTAAATAAATTTAAATATCTTAATTGTCTGACTTGACTTTAGAATAAGCTTTAAGTACAACTTCCATCAACATTAAATTAATATAAATTCACTTTTGACCCTTGTCTTCAGAATGCATTTGAAGTCAAACTTCAATCTACTTAAACTAAACATTTAAATTTCTGTTATCACCTTTTGACACTTGCCCTTGACGTCAATCTTCACCTTAAATAAAATAAATTTACATTTAAGTAACACTTTTTGCTTATTTCATCTTTGCAGCGTGCCCAAGAAGAGGAATGGCATATGGTGAAGCGCTTCCAGCTTATCGCAGCACAGCCGCGAGATAATCGCCAGCACAAAACCCTGCCGCACTACGAAGATGCTCACAAGCTGGAGTTGTACAGATCTCTGCGCTATGTGGACCAGGTGGAACTGCAATATAGCATTCAGGCTGGGAACCGCATTGGATTGCCGCTTCTGAGACTACGCTATCGGCACATTGAGTTGGGCACTGGCAATGCATCCTTAAGTCAACTTTATCCCTTCCGTCTGCTGGTGCACTTTGAGCATGTACGTCAAGGAGTGGCTGCCAAGCTGGTGCTGGACCTGGTGCTGCCATTGTTCTTAGTGTTGGCTTTGGTAGCCGCATTGTTGCGTCTACAGAATCTCAGACGACGACGACGTGAGGATCTATGCCAGATGATTAATCTGCTGGAGCTGCTCCTTCAACTGGCCGCCAATGTGGCACTGGCGCTGCTCGCCACAGCGCTGTTCCTGATTGCTCTGCAGGCATTTGATCTACAACAGCTCTCGTTAATCATATACCCCGCCTGCCTGCTGCAGTTCGTCTTCCTGGCAGTTCATTTGCGTCGCTGCAGCCAGTTGGAGCTGTTCCTCATCGATTGGGAGCGACCGCGTAGCAGCTGCGGCGAGGGACAACGTTCGAATCTGGACAGCACCTCAATGTGCTCCAGCGTGCGCACCTATGTTGCGGAGAGTAGTGTCTCCGCCTGGCGAGTGCTCTTCACAGCCAATGCTTGGATCCGTTTGAGTGCTTCCCAAAGATATTCGAGTCTACTTCAGGTTTTTGTAGTCATCGTCGCCCATCGACTCCTGGAGCGTTACAAGAGCAGCGATTTAAGCTTTAGCTGTTGCCTAATCTCTGGAGTTTACTTGGTTACCTATGTCCTGCAATTGTTGTTGCTTCGTCTTCTCCAAGCCAATCCTCTGCAGAAATTTGTTGATCTCTGCAGTCTAGCGAATATATCGTTGTTCTCCTTGTTGGAACCTGGCTACGGTTACTATATACACGGACGTTCACCACACGGCTTTGCGGACACGGACATGTCGTCGATGATCCTCCAACTACAGCGCGAGGCGCAGAATATGTGCGGACGCAGAGGATTGCTCATCGATTCAGATAAACAGGCATATATTATTCTCCCACCTCGTAATCTACGGTAAGTATAGCTTGAAATAAATATATATTTCTCTCAAAGTGGGATAAAATTAGTGAAAAAAACTGAATCGTTAACCGAGTGAAATTCGGAATCGCAACCGAAATCGATACGCAATAATTATCGGGCAGCAAATCCATCCAAAACCGTCATTTGAAAATGAGATTAAACAAAGCATGAATCGGAAACTTTGCCCCAAAAAATCGCAAAACTTAGAAATGCATAAGCTGAACCGATTTGGACAATTTTTTAATACAGTTTTCACTCACAATAATTGGTAATATTCCATATTTATTTACGACAGCATCTATTTGGAGCGATTGCTCTTGCCGTTCCAGCGCAGCCGAAATGGCAGCATGTCTCAGACGCTGCTCTATCAAAAGGATCTGCAAATCTCGAGCATTGATGGTCAGCAGGTGGAGCGTACCTCCATTGCCTATGCCAGCGTCAATCGTTTCTTTTGCGCCTTCATTGATCATGTAAGTTAATCGATTAGTTATAGTCTATAAAACTTATAACGATTGCTTGCAGGCCATTAAGGATATGGATTATGTGATTAAAGAGAAATCTTTGCTGGAGAAACTCTTCAATTGTGAGATTGAAAACTATTTGACAGAAAGTGCGTTTATTAGTACAAATATTACAGCATTATAAATCTAACATATGGTTTATCTTACAGATAAGGGCACCTTCTACATAGATGATGCCCTGAGCTTTAGTCGTGTGCTATTGCTGGGCAATCATTTAAACATCTTTGTGCTGGAACTGCTTGTGCTACTCTCAATTTATTTGCTAACTTCCAGTTTACTGTTGGCTGCCGCTGTGGCATGCACTTTGAATATGGTAATTTAATAATATATTTCTGAATTTCTGGTATCTCTCAATTAATCTTTGTAGCTATTGCGGCACATCTTTCGTCTCTGGGTGCGTCGCAATGTTTCGAAGAAGACGTTGATTGATGAACGGTTTTTACTGTAGCCAAGCGGCCACATCGAAGAGCAATATATGCGGGACGATGGCTTCTTTAATATATAAAAAATTACACATTGCTGGTATTGCTCAGCTATGCCCACACTTGGAGAAATAAGTTTTACTTAATTTATACATCATTTGGCTAGAATTCTTTTCTCAAAATTTGTAGAATACACTTGGAGAAATACGGTGTACTAAATTTATGCACACCTGAGCTAGAACTCGTTTCAAGTGCATACACACAATGTCATTTATAATTGTCATTCTTTATTTCAGGATTAAGTATTAGTGCATATGAAATTTTGAATTCTTGAATCAAGAAAGTTCTCATTGCGAACATTTTAGTACTCAAAATAAGTTTAAGTTTTGTTTAAAGAACTTAAATTATTTTTTACTTTATTGCATCTACTTAGACCTGTGAGTATAGCATAATATCATTTATTGCTCGAAATAGGAATTGAATATCTTTCTCGCAGTAATCAAGTTCTTGTTTTAAGATATATCTAGAGAGTTTTTAGGAACGCAACTCTTAATAAACTAGAACATTATCCAAAAAAGTTAAAGTTTTCAAACCCATTTTCCATTGTTGTGGGTGATATTTGAAAACACCGTTTAGATTAACACAGCATTCTGATTAGTCTTGAGCTGACTCTACATGAAAAATTAAATGTTGCCTTTTTCAATTTATTTAAAAATCCACTTGACAGTAAGTAGTACATTCATTAGTTATTTTTGTAGTTATTTATCATAAAACTTAAGACTAAAAACAGATAAAATAATTTCTATGGTTTCACATTCAACATCTATAATCATACTTAGGTATTTCAGCATGTTGTATGTATATTATTTCACTTTCATTTGCATTGCTGTAATTTCGATAGGATAGCACACATTCATGTTCCACTAATTAATACACATCTATATATATATATATATATATTTATTTTTTTCTGTCGATAGTATATCTATATAATTTCAATTTCATGTTTATTTTCATTGTGTGACATCAATAGGATTTGCTTTATTTCTGCAGCTTTGAGTAGTTCATTTAGGATATATATAAAGTTAAAATATTTATAAAAATATTCGCGTTATTGGCGAATTGAGTTCTTTTCAAGTTTTAGATCTTATTATCGTATGCAAGTAAAAAATAATCAAAGTAAATGGGCACAGCATTTGACTGATTTGGATAAATACATTGCAAATAAAAATCATGGATATTTTTCCATATACACATCAATACCAATTCATATGAAAGTAGTGTGTTACCTTATTCCAGATTATAGTAGTTTTTATGTGTTTATGGCTCTAATGGGCATTTCTAGTAGACTGATTGGCTCTATGCCTGATCGGCTCTCTTTCTCTCTATAGATATATATATAGACTATAGCTAAAACGTCAAACGTACAACATTAAAATATCTACGCTTATTGTATATATGTTTTGCATATAAATGAATATGTATACATATTTTGTGTTTGATACAATTCAACTTATAAACTCTAATTGTGACTTATTACAAGTGTCTTCTTATATGGTATACGAATGTTTGCGGTTTAAATGAGCGAAAAGAAACGGGTGAAAAGAAAAAAGTTTCATTTATAGATATATGTTATGGGCAATAAATATCGTACATAGCATTCGAAAATAACAAGAGAAAAGAAATGTAGAAATGAGTTGGGTATGCAATTAATATTCATATTTATAATTTATAATTTGTTCATTTCCTTTTTGCTTTTTTTTTTATTGTTTATCGCTATCACAAAATTAAATACAACTCTAAAAGATATTGGGTTAGAGACGAGAGAGTTCGCGGAAAAACACTCCTCATGACATAATACGGAGTAGAGTTTGTGACTAAAGTTAGATTTAATCTCTACTTGGTATATCTGTTTACATATGTATATTCAACACTTAAGACTGTAGCCTAAAAGATATTCTTCACGTGACGATCGAGTTTATTCATGTATTATTATAATCGAAAATAAATCATATCAAATGACTTGCTTGTATTTACAATATGTGTTTGTGTTTTTGTCTGTGTGTGTGTGTGTATGTGTGTGTTTGGGTTGTTAATAACTAAATGTACACCAGCCACTAGTTTGTTTGCTTTGTTCTAAATTCTTAAATATACATGTATATATATTATTTGTTGTAACAGCGCCAATATATAATTTACAACAACAATGCTGGTCTTGGTAGTTTGCGAGTGTGTGTTTGTGTTTACGGATATGTTCCTCCTGAATCGAATTAGAGCCCAAATGCAGCGGCATATGCATGCAGCAGCTGGAGCACGTAGTCGGCACTCTCCTGTATCGTATTGCTACCCAAACTACGCGGTCGCTGTGGCAACTCCAGCTCCAAATCATCAAAGTGCGAATCTTGCCTCTGCTGCTTCTCATCCTCAATTGGCGACTGATGCTGCTGCTGTTTCTTTTGATTATCCTCTACCACCGGCGGCTGCTCATCCGTGCCCTTCTCGTCGGGCGAAAGTTCGTTCTATTCGTGCGCCGAGCGACGCGACCGTTTGGCCGGCAAGCAAGCATCCTCACTGTCCGCCAACGACGCGGAGCTGCAGCTCTTGCGACCGTTCTCAATTGGTGCAGGCGACCCGGCCGCTGCAGCCAGCAAACCTGGCGAATTCGAGGTGGATGCACCGTTGGCACCGATCTTGCTGCCAAAGTTCGGTAACCATTTGGCTAGCTGCTCTTCGAAGAAGTTCTCCAAATACTTCGCATTGCTAAACGTTTTCGAATCCTCCTGTGTGAAAGCAAGTGCAACACAAAACGTATTAATTGGTTGACAATACACAAATAAATACTCGATTCACTCACCTGATAGAACAGATACGTATTCTTGAAGATTAGACGCACATCGAAAACAAAACCGGCTATATCCTTGTAATGATTGGGACTGGAGGGATCCAGGCGCGTGCGTATAACATCCAATGACATGGGGCTAAGGGAAAAAACATAAATAAATGTAATCAGAATATTATATATATTTATTGGCTGGCAGCGCTACTCACTTGCAAATAATCTCATAATATTGGGAGTTGGCCGGCGATTCCGGTTCGCGAAAGTTGAGACTCTGCTCGTACTGACAGTACAGCTCCAAACAGATGCGTTGCAGTATTCGCAGCTCGACGCTGCTTAGCTCGTTGGGATGCGGCTTCTCGTTGGATTCGACTTTGGTTAGCTCCTTGAGATTGACACAGAGAAGACACTGCCAGGATTCGCTTTCGTCCGGCAGCGAACTAATCGCGGGTATGTGACAATTCTGGTGGAATACTTTGGGGCATTTGTCGCAGCACATCAATTCGCCGCCATCCAGGCACACGGCACACCAATCCTCATTGGGGTCGTCTTTTTGTTCGTTTTTATTATTAACTGATATGATTAGTTTTTCGGTTTGGCATTTTGCATATGTGGTTGTGTGTGTGTGTGGGATTGTGTATGTGTTGTGTGTGTGTTTTTTTTATGTATTGTTGTTGTTTTTATTTGATTTGTTTGTATATCATGTTTTTTTGTTTGGTTAGTAATTTATTTGTTTTTGTTTATTTCGCGTTTAGATTGTTTTTTTTAAATTATTTTTTGGAGGTTTTTTTTTGAGAAACGAGTTTGCAGTTTTGAAAATAGAAATAAACAAAGCAAAGTTATATGAGAATTGAATATCGATATCAACCAGCAGCAAAAGTAATGTTAAAACATAAGACTATGTTATAATAAAATGTACAGAGGAATATATAAAATAAACTACATTACAACAAGCTGTTGCTCCTCTCACATATTTGAATTTTAATATTTATATATGTATAAATAAATTGACTGTTTTGTTAATGATGCCCACTTTATATTAACATCATTTAAATGGTTTGTTTATAATGTTTGCCACTTATATTTAAATTTACATTTGTCTTTACGATACTTATTTGTATTTGTTATGGCTATTTTTAAGAATTGCTCAATTACTATAGAAAACAAAGTTAAGAGAGCAACTACAGCAACTACAACAGCACACAAAAAACGCACACACCACAACACCCATAATATATCTAGCCGAGACCAAAGCGTGAATAGCTTGAAGTGTGATTGTGGTGCCTACCTTCTTGAGTATTGGACAGATCCGTTGAGCTGTGCACCTGTGGCGAGGTGGTCTTGGTACGTCCCTCTGGCAGCACCTGCACACCATTCGAGTCCAACTTTGCGATGGTGGCAATCAAATCGTTGATGGAATCATCACGCACCTTGTCAATGGGCTCGGTAAAATCCTTGGTATTCTATTCACAAAATAACGAAACCAATAAGGTCAGCAAACATACAATAATATTGAGGATTAGATGTCTTACCTCATGTGTGCTGGGACTGGGTGTCTTTGGATTTGTCGATGTGACATTGGAGAGTATGGATACAGCGGGTCCCAGGCCCAGGGCGGCGGCATTCAATTGCGCCAAATTGTTGGCCGATGTCGTCCCATTGCCCAGGGCCGGCAAACTGGGTGGGCCACTAACACTAACGCTGCTGGGCGGTGTGCTATTCTTCAGAGTATTTGGCGATTTCAATGAGATTTTAAAATTTTCCGATGTCTGACGTCCATTGGCGAAGGGCAAAAGCGGCCCTTGCTGTTGGCAAACTGCAAAGCAAACAAAACAAATCGAAATGTTAATTAAATTATGTGTTTGTGCAACTAACAGCAACTTCATTGCTGCAACAGAAAACTCACTGGTTGATTGCTGCGCGGATTGTGGTATATGCCACTTGGCTAGACTGTGCATAGCGCTGCTCAGCTGCGGCGACGTTTGCGGCGGACCAGCGTTAAAGCCAGCCTGGCTCCCATGAAACCCCAACGCCTAAAAAGGAATTTATAATTATGCTCACGTTAATTAATTCATTTGTAATTGGGTTTGAAACAAGCGTGTTCCAAATTACAATTTTGCACCGTTGTATATCGGACAACAAAATTAATAACAGAACAATGACACACATTTTTCGTAAATTAACACGATTTTTTCTGGGTTCTGAGTTTTCACCACTTCAGCTCAAGTCGACTAATTACTAAATTTAACAATTGGAAAAGACGTCCACAACTAAAGATTAATAATAATTTGCTACTATTCAAATTGAGTAAAAAATATAAAATCGATTATAAAAATGTTGACAATTATTATGAATGATAAAAAAAATAGTTCACGCTGGCTTATTTGCTTACATTTTGCATGGGATTGGGCATCATTGGGGGCCGTTGCAGTGAACCGGGCGAGGGTATCTGTCCCCCGCCGCCACCACCCGCACCAGCCATCGCAGCTGCTGCTGCCGCCTGCTGTTGGGCATGGCTCGCCATGCGCTGATATTGCGACTGGAAGCGCGCACTGCTGTTCATGAAGCTGTTGGCGTCTCTGACGCCGCCGCCGGGTCCGCCGCCCTGCCCGAAATTCTGCTGGCCAGGCATAAAATGCGGCCGCATCTGTGGCATTTGCTGTTGATGGGCCGGTGATGGTGCGCCCTGTGGTCCACCGGGATAACTGGGCGGCCCATTGAAGGCCAGATGAGCATTTGGGCTCTGCGCCGCCTGATTATTCAGAAGACCACGCAAACTGATGTCTACAAAGAGAGGAATAAATACAATAGTGAAAGTCATGTTTACTATTTAGGTTTGGGTGCTAATTGTTTATTTGTTTAACGTACCCATATTCTGCGGATGTGTGGAGGAGCTGACATGTGGCTGACCCTGACGCTGCATGCCCACCGGCGGCATGCCACCAAATCGAACTGCAAGCACAAATTGATATAAATATGATATTTGTAAACAGTTTTTTGTTTTTGTTTTGCCAAAAAGATGCACTGAATCATTTTTAATATTTAAAAATTAAATACAAATACAATGAATAAAACTGTATGTGCTGACTGATTGATTAACTGTCTGAATAATTGAATGACAACGTTTTTGTAGTTATTGCTTATCAATGAATTAGTAGCCAACTTTGGTCCAAAACTTAAAATACTACTGGCAAGTGATAAGCAGTATTCATTGACTTCATTGATTTTTATCAACTTTAGATTAAGGTTTATGGATTCATGTCAAAGGTCAACCCCCTGCCTGGTTGGAAAACTGCACTGACTATGAAAAACTACACTTGGGAAAAAATAATAATATACACTCTGCAAAATACAAAATAAAGGCACATGCTCTTTTTCCTTATAACATTTTAAATAGAATTTTGAATGCAATAAATAAAGCAGCAAGCAGCAATAAAGCAGATCTAAATACAGTAGAGAATATGTGAGGAAACCTTTATCACCCAGTTTGGACTGGTTTAAAAATGATTTGGTAATAAGCAAGATTGTGGTAAGCGGAACGCTCCCAAATCCAATATCAACTCGACATTTTAGGTTCAAATGAGATCTAGAGACTTGAAAGACTATTAATCTTGCATTTCCTTGTAAAGATTTCTTCATTCTATCTTTTTTTTTAATCAATTTAAATTGAATGTAAAATAAACGAAAATTTTCAAAAATCTGGAAAGGAAAAAGCTGGTGCCCTTGATTGAATTCCGCAGAGTGTATACAATATGCTGAGTACTTATATAATACATAAAAAAAAATATATAGATTGTAGCATACCCTTACCTGACCCATCGCCTGGAAAGGAGCGACTCATGGACAGATTGTTGAACTGTTGTTGTGCGGCGGCATTGCTATACAGGGGCGGACCATTCTGTACGCCGAAGCCGCCTGGCGGTCCGTTCGGCGAGAGCCCAGCCGGCATGCCTGGCGGCAGGACGGGACGCAGCGGTGGCGCCATATTCGGACTGGGTTGCTGTCGTGGCGGCGGCGGCTGTGGGCCGTTGGGTACGGGCGCCGGTGCCGGTGGATATGGTTTGCCATCGACAATTACAATGCCCAGCTGTGAGATGACCTTTTGCAGTTCGGTGACCTGATTGAGCTGCACCTGAATCCTAACCGGAATCTCGGGATTGGGTATATCAGCCCGTTGGCATTTGAGTTTCTGCAGATGACGCACCAGTGACTTTTTGCTGGATAAAATGGCAAAATCGCTACCCTTCTCGAGCGCATTCTGCATAAATTCAATGCAATGATCTGTGTTATCCGAGAGCAACTGCAATGTCTCCTTCTTCTCGACGAGGACTTTCAGTTTGCTGTCGCAGACCTCGTTGAGACGCATCACCAACTGTTTGCCACGCATGTTAACCGTATTGGTGATCTTCACCACCATGGCGGTAATCTCCTTGATCAGATCCTTCTTCTTGTCATGTATCAGCTGTTGACGATCATCGATCACCTTGGTGGCCGATGAGAGCAGAAAGCGTTTGTAGTTGATCTCCGAGACGAGCGTGGAGAGCGCCTGTCGCGATTCGGTGGCAATCTCATGGGCGAATTTGTATTTGTGATCTCGATGATCGCTCAGCTGGCAATCGCGACAGGTCAACTTGTCGCACGTCTCACAGAACAGGGATAGCTTCTCCTGTGTGTGCAGCTGGCACATGTGCAGCTTATCCACACCGACAGTGCCAGCGAGTTGTTCATTGTTGGCCTCATCCTTTGGCTTGATGGTGTGATCCTTGGTGATCTTGAGACGTTGATGCGCTTGCACACAACTATCGCATATATATTCGGAGCAGTCCACACACCAGGATGTGGCCACAGCACCGTCCGAGCAACTGCTGCACTGAATATTGGCAGCTTGTGAACTCTTCGAACCATCGCCGGCACCATTGCCATCGCCAGCATCTCCAGATGCACATTGCTCAATCAGGAATTGATTCTCGATGATGTAACCCTTCTGTGAGGCATTATCGCACACTGGACAGTGGATCAGTGGCGGCAACGATCGATCCAGTTCGGAGAACTTTGTGTTCACACACTGCCCGCATGCCACATGGAGGCATTCCAACAGCTTGGGTCGATCATTGAGGCCCAGCAGCTGGGCACAATAGACGCACTTGAACAGGGTAAACTTGGCGGATGCCGATGAATTTGATTCCGACTGTAAATAGTAAAGAAAGGACAAAATATTATATATGAAAAAGAAAGCAGAACTTAAAGCAAAGATTTAAATAGCCTTAAGTTGATTGCTTTTGTAAATGAGCATTTCTTAGAGCATGTCGGCAGTTAAAATTCTAGATAAATATGTATAATCATACAAGTAAGAATTGTCTAGTCGAGAGAGCTCGTTTGGGAAGACACCCAAGACTTAACTGTTCTTAAGACGCACACGTCTTCGGTCTGTAAGCAAACCAGTTTTCATCAAGCTTTTTCAGACGATTTATATTACGTCAAGGTATACACACCCCATTAGAAAGATATATCTTTATTGCTTTTATTGCAATCGGTAATCGATTTATATTATTATTCAAAACGGGATAGATTTTCGATGAAATTAAATAAATACAAACGGTATTCGAGAACTTATACCCATAGTTTGAGCTGATCAAGCATATATATACTTCATACTTGCTTCTGCCTGTTATATACTTTTACACAACTTCATCATAACCATTTTTAATGAAGTCAGTATAAGTCGGTATGAAACCCTCAAAAGCTAATCACACAAGTTTTACAACAAAATTTTGAAGCTCTTATCGCCAGCTATATAAACGTCTAATACTAAAGGTGAGTGTACTCGAGTAGTTGGTTAATCGAGTGGTTTATCTTCAAGTGGACTTTATACATTGGCTGCCATATTGAGGATAATACATCATCAAAAAAAAAAACAAAACAAACAAAGAAGTGCCTATTTTAATTATATTCTTCTGTATTGCTCATTCAGTTGAATATTATTTAAGGGACCAACACTTTCCCTACTCGAATAATAATGATTGATCGTCTATAACTAAATGTGTTATCTTATCTAATCTCAACTGAAAGCAACAATTGCGATAAGCTGCAGTAGTCTGATGAGCTTGTCGAGCCGCCACCAACTGTTGTCGAAGGGGGGAAATGCCCCAACACGTTTATTTAGTTAACTTTCCATTATAAGATTATGGGCTTAATTTTTGTCGTAAAAATAACAAACCCTCTAATAATTATGATTATAGTTATGAATAAAACCTTAGGATTTACATATTAATTTGTATTTAGAAGAAGTCTGATATTACAATTTCTAGTGAAGAATTTTAATATCTGTTGGAATTTTCTCTTTTTGTAATTGATTGATTGATTAATTTTCTGGTACGACAACTTTCCAATTCACGACTTGTGTATGTGTCGCCAACAGAGAAAATTTCAGAGATTTCTTGTTTTTAACATTACGTTTAGCTGAAGGATATGTTTAAATCTCCGATTCCAAATGGCAATTTCTCATTTTATAATTAATCGCAGTAAGTTTTCAGGGAGACAAGAGCGCATAAATTTCGCAATGGAAAAAAAAAGTAATGGAGAAAAAAGAGCTTAGCTCGGTAAACAAATAAATATCGCTGCCTCCTACTGCAAGTAGGGGAAGATGGAAAGGGGCAAGGGAGAGTGGCTGCTGTTTGGTCGTCTCTGAGTGTCGCAGGGCCCAAGATTGATTAGTTTTATCTTGAGTTGGAGCACATAAATCCAATTGATTGATTATGCTCTTGCTCGATAAAGATTACTGCATTGGTATGCGAGCCTTTTACATGCAACTGCCAACTCACTGTATATGTATATTTGACTGTGCGTCTGTGTGTGTGTGTTAACGGAAACGCCATGGACATTGATGAATGCGCCACAACAGACTCAGAGAGCTGCGAGATGTGAGTTTGTGCAAAAATTTGGTGGCTCGACATTGCAATTCAAACAACTGGGGATCCAAAGCGTGTTTGTGTGTCTGTATGTGTGTCTTTGTGTGTGTGCGTGTGTGTGCTACGATCCGGCGATGACGATGACAACGATCCATCTTGGGGCTTACACTGACGTTGTCTACAATGTAAATGGAGAGAAAGTGTGTCATAGTTTTCTCCAACGCATCTCTTTTCGCTCAACTTTCGAAATGCCCCATAAATCATCGTGTGGCAAGCAACCATTTTGTTTTTTATATACCCTGTACATATTACAAAATAGGTAAAGAAAGGGGGTTATCATCAATTAGCTAATAAGTGTATATAAAATGCACCTGGAAGCATGATCGAAATCTTTGGGCATATATATGTAAGCTCTTGAAGAGCACCAAAAAATGAGCTGATAAAACATTATCTTTTAAGCCTGATTGATGCAGCATCGTCGGTTTGTCTGTCTGTTTGTCCTAGCTTAACTAATATAAGAGATGGGATACAGTTTGGTGTGTCGGTCTGTTTGTCCGATTTAAAAATAACTTAAGAGTTCAGAGGAGCTTGGAACACATTCGACCCAAATTCTTTAGCCTAGTAAAGCTTGTCCAGTCTATCGTTCTATCTATTACATCTATAAACAAATATAAGAGATAAAGATATAACCTTGTCTGTCGGTCTATCTGTTCAATTTCAAATCACATAGAGCTAGACAATTCAGAGCTGCTGGGTGCATATTTAATTCAAATAGAGTCATATATGCTTAAGCCTAATTGATATAGACTTATCGATCATTCTGTCTACTCGTCGGATATTCATAAGAGCTACCGAGATCAGAGCACTCTCTTTCTAGTTGTACATATATGGTAAGATCTGGCTAGTAGGTATCTTCTAGTCAGGTACTGCCAGTCTCCTGTTTGATATATATATACGCTTAAGTGGGAAGCTTGCCACATGCCCACACGAGAGCGGAGAGCACGTCCGCCAACATAGTAGATTCATACTGGAGTCTCAGGGTATTCGGGCCGGGGGCGGTGGCGGGTGTGTCGACGTTCCACTTGAAAGCCATTCATCATAATATTTATGTTCCATGGCCATTCGGTGTGCTGCTGCTCAGCGTTCTCCTCGCTCGCGTGCTCGCCAAAAAAGAAAAATAAATAAAAAACTGGTCGACTCGGCTCCGTTCGGTTCGGCTAAACTCGCCTCGGTTCGTTCGCTCACTAAAAAAAAAGTTGCTCAAGTCCAGTGTGACTGACATACCACCACTCCAAATTATTGTGAAACAAGTATAAATATATACATAAATAAATATATATGTATATATATAAATAATTAGCTGCTACCCCCATGTTTTCAATGACATGCGATAAACTGTGCAAGCGGGTAGCCAACTATTTTGGGGCAACAATACGTCCACCCACACACAGACGCGCGCACTCACACCCGCACACCCACTTACCCACACACTTTCTAACATATATATACGGGCTACAATGTGCCAAACAAAATTGTATAGATTCTTGCAAGTAATTCCAATTAATAGATATTTCTCATGCTGAAAAGGAAGCTGCGCGTTGCAAATATATTCTATGCTCTACAGAAAATCGAAAGAAATAAACGTTAGACAAAATGTTGGCAATTGAAAGTAGATATTTCAAAATATTTATGTCATTCAGTAAACTCTTATAGGTAATTTCCATCCAAGTCAAAAACAATTCCAATTCCAACAAAAAAAAAAGATTTGATTTTAAATTGTCCAGACCAACCAGAGAATTGCAACTGAGTTAATGTAAAAAGAATTATTTTTAGAATTTTACGATCATATAAAGTCAGCCGCAATGGTTGCCTTTTTAAGAATTTAACAAGGTAACCTTTACCAACATATCTAGAGAATTCTATATCATCTCCTTGCTGATCTTGAGCTGAATAAATTACTGAATTAAGTTTGAAATAGTTTAACTAATGCTTGCTAGCAATCAAACAGAAATACCACAACACAAAATGGTAGTAATTTTAGCTGAGTAGTAATTAAATGTTAATCACAATTTATTAAACTCATATATACACATCCAAATCCCATATATATGACAAGCCCCAAAACTGGTTTGCTGTAGGGCATTAGAAAAAAAACCGTTGCCTCGTTTGGCTGGAGCATGCCATTAGCAGCAGCAGCAGCAGCAGCAGCAGAGTCTATGCCATCCATTTCCAGCACCATACCGAAAGTGCGTTGCTGCGAAGCATCGAATGTATAAATAATTCTAAATCAATTTCAATTAGAAAATGCTGAAAGGATGCCACAACAACAACAATGCCAACAACCATAAGAGTAAAAACTACAGCAATTGAAATGAGAACAAAAATGGGGCCCTCAAAAAAAAAAAACGCACGAGGAAGAAACACTAGAAATGTGCTGACATGATAGAATGTATGGCTGCTTGCATGACGTCTGGCACTGAATGAGTGCATTTATGATTGATGTAATTTTGATGAAAGTAATCACATTTCCATCCATCCAGCCATCTACTCATCCCCTGCAGCAATGTGAGCGAGCGCACGAGCGAAGCCCTTTAAAGCACAGTTTCACATTTCATTGGAGAATTTATTTGCAAATACGTTTTTTTTTTTTTTTTTTCATTTTTAGTTTGAATAAAAGTTTCATGCTTGTTACTCACACACACCCAGATACTGAAGAGAAACTTTGTTGCGAAAATGAAAGAAGTTATACAACTATATTTCATTTCCCCATTCCCATAAGCGTGGCAGCTGCTATGACAACAACGGTAAAATCGGTTTGGAAAATCCCATTGGCAGCGAGAACTTTCAAGCACATATTTCTCTCAACTCTCATCTCACATGCTAAATCCATTCTTTTTTCCCGAACAGACATAATTCCATTAATTTGCGTGCTCACAACATCAAATTGGATTTTCAGTTAAGCCGCAGCTTTTGCTACTCAAAGTTAAATTCCCAATGAGATGCAAGAGAGAGATGCAAGTCAGAGAGCAAGAGAGATGCAGAACAGTGGAGAGAGGTGGAGGGGCTGGGCTGGGCTGGGCCTTGGCTTTGACAGGCCAGCCATCCAGTCAAATGCATAACATGTTCAGCACAAATTGGTTTATATTTAAAAATACTTTTGCTACCCTGCATCCGGTATACATTTTATTGAAACGGGGTATATTAAATGTAAAGAAACGTAAAAAATGCGACATTTTTTTGAAAAGCCAGTAACCGATATTATTAGCCAAAACATTGTAACAGCACAGCAGATTTATAACTTTTGAGTTGTACCGTTACATACCAGTAACGCAAGATTCCGACTTCCAAAATTAATTATTATTCATTAATTAGGTACTTTAGGAACCGGAAGATCGTAGTGGTACAGCATAAATCGTACTCTTATTTTTGTTTAATTTATCTTATGCCGGTACCGAAAATTACCAATAAGCAACAGAGAACAGTATAAACTTTGCAAACAGGAGTATCTGAATATTTACACTTTACGTGCATGAACCGTAACCGGAACCGTTTATGTTTTCTTTTCGTTTTGGCACCCAAATTGCAAAATATTTTAAAAAGACACATGATCAATAGAACACATTTGGTTCTTGCGATTTATACCAAATGTAAAAGTTTGACTCTTGGAATAAATAGTCGCCCGTGTTCAAGCTGGTAAAGTGATAAAATCGATAAATGCAAATCGATGGAGCCATATATTTCCTAAAATTTTAAGGGTAATGTCATTAATTTTGTAAAGTATATTACTTGCAACGATCCTTCAAAGCATATAAATTTGCTGACCAGGCATATTCCTGGCACAAAATTACGAAATCCAGTATATCTCACAGCTTTTCAGCTAGAGTCACCAACTTTAAAAGTTCCGATTTCGATTTCGATGTCGTTTTCTTTTTGATGCCCTGATCATGATTGAATGATATTGAGTAATTCGCAGTCGCTTGCGCCAGACAAAAGAGAAACGCTATCACTTGTTTTCGTATATATGAAAAGACACCATTATCATTGAAATGAAAGCATGGCCTGCATAATCTTAGAATAACAGACGATTTAAACAGTTTTGCGACAAGTTGTAAAGGTCAAGGCCCAAGAACACATAAAAGATTGTCGAAATGTAAAAATAGGGTTCACGTAGATTATCGACAGCATAATGTGTTTTGTAAATACTTTCTGCCTTATGCAATGTCCTCAGTGGCGATAATCTCTTGTTTACGAAATGCTTGTGATTATTTTTATTAATATAAATAAACATGATTGACACCTGTAAATTATTCATATTATTGGTCGATAACTGATCTTTTCTATAAACTTACTCGTTTCGTCCTCAAAATATCTTTAATCTTTACACATAAGCAGTATTAAAAGCAAAGAACAAATATCTTACAATATATTTTCCGATAAGTTATAGGTCTCTTCGAGCCCTCAGTGTGTGATTAAATAGGATTATCTCCGTTATGTTACAATGTCACGTAATAAAGTAATGCAAATGTTGTGCAACAATGTATTGATTCAATTTGTTTTTATGCCTTCAGTTTAAAACGAGTATGATTGCTTATGTCGAGAGAACTCGACGCGAAGATACCCTGAACTTTGATAGCTATCGATAACCGATTATTATCGAGAGATACGTATACTTGCTTTCCAAATTTGAATTTCTATAGCTCTAATATCTCCGTTACATCTTCATCGAACCCATTTTTATACATTTTCAATGGGTATGAATGTGTGGTTCGTTGTTCAACACAAATTGATTCGTCCCGTACACTTCAATTACCCCTGTTTTCCTGGTTTTCCTTTATTATTTTATATTTTTTAAATCGTTAGTTTGTTGTTGTTGTGCTCTGTGATTATAATTTCAAATGACAGAAAAGTGACGCTGTTGCGCAACGAAGTGTCCTTAAATTAAATGTAAGCTATTTTTTTAAAGGAAATCGAATGCAATATCAAAATATTTTGCATTTTACATGACAGGAGGAATAACAACAACAATATTGGTATTTACCCGGCTGCATTTGTGTGGATTTCGAGGAAAGCTAAGGGGGAGCATGTTGCACAAAGGAGCAGTGGGTGGTCCTTGTATATACACATAAATCTGTGCAATATGAGGACATGCATCATCTGTCCGTCTAAGGGAGTTCAGCGGGTGGCATTCGTCGGCCATTTTGTGTATACGTGAGTGTGTGTGTGTGTGTGTAAGAGACCCTAACGCTGCGTGTAGCCAGCATCCTGTTGCAACTACAGCTCCGCCTGTTTCAGGTTGCAAACATGACAAACAACGACAGCCAAAGGCCTGCCATTTTCATAGTCGTAAAATTCGATATTTAATTTCATTTTTTTTCTTCTCTTTTTTCCATCAAACGTCAGAGGCAGCAATAAGGAAACCTATGCTTGCAACATTCTCGTGCACGATGGTGTCCTTTAAATTTTGAATCCTTTGATGAATGATGCACAATAATAATATTAATAGCAAGCCACAGTCACACACAGCAGTGGGTAAATTAATTGCCTTGCAAGCTGCCTGTTGTTCAGGTGGGTTGCATATTGATTTCTTGGTCAAGTCAAATCAAATCAAACTCATCCTCCTCCCAATTGTGCTTACGTATCCTTTGATGTCAGACACCCAAACACACACACACACACACACATGCATAGCGGTCTCAAAATGTCTGCTTCATTTGCCACCTTTGCGCTTTGTCAAGTCAAGAGTTAAGTTAATTAATTGTAAAATGCATTCTATGGAAAATCAATTTAGTACAGTTTGCAAGCGCAACTCGCAATCCATTCGACATGCACAGCCATCCGAGTCATGCTTGCTGCTAGGCAACAATCAAATTACCTGCTGCTGCTCATACAAGCAATAACCATAAAATGTCAGCCTGATTTTGGATGACTGCAACTTCAATTAAAGATATGAAAATGAAAAAAAGGCAATGTCCCATAAGATTTGCCAAAATACAACAGATTTTTTATTGCTAGAGTTAACATTCAATCAAATAGTTGCTTAAACTTCGAAAATTTTATGTTTTTCAAAACAAAATATTATATTTGAGCAATCGTTTCTCATCTCAATAGTCAGTTAAAAAAATTGCTTCAAAAGTACGACAATAATCTGAATCTGTTAAAAATTGCTAAAATGGTTATTATGAACTGAGCCAAAGTAAGTACCAGGCCAAGAGAAGCATTCTCAACCCCTGAGAGGATGTCTGTATGAACGAGCCGATATTTGGAATCAAAGTTTTCGTATACCAAACTCAGATATCGATACAATTTGATTACCGATTAAAAGCCATTAGTTTTTAGCTATCCTTGTAAAGTTACACTATGTAACAAAATTGAGATAACCTTTACAAGGGTATCTAAAAACTAATGGCTTTTAGATTCAAAGCTTGCTATAGATAAGACAGTTCAATCAAGCTAAATGTTGTAAAAATGAGGCAGTATTATTAATAATAGAAATGATTAATTGCATTACTACTAATGGGAAAATAACTTAGTCATATTTTAATGATAGCCTCTCTCTCTCTAGGTTAACGATAACAAACCCTGACTAATCAAATTTTCCATGCTCGAATGGGATTTTTCAACGAGAAATATATATAAAATATAGTTTATATGCTATGAATACATATTTTCTTTTTTATTGCGTTAGTCATTAAAATGGAATTAAAGTTTAGTTGGCTGACTTTGGAATTCTCTTTGAGGTTGCAGGACACGAGTCAGGTGTGGAAACCGCAACTTCAAAGACGAAAAATTCGGATATAAATGTTTATTATTGTGTTTCTTGTGCACTGTGTGGTAATGAATAATAAAGGAGAAAAGTCGACTCTTGAAATATTTATGCGCCTGTGCAATAAATTTCGTTTCGATATAGAGACAGATAGATAGGACAAAGAGGGAGAGAGAGAGATAGCCCGAGCAGATGGCACTGTAAAATATTTTATAGTCTCCATAATAAAAGCGAAAAACTTGATTCTGCCTGTGAAACTTGCGAATGGACTAAACACAATAAAAGTGAAGAAAAAAAATATATATATATTTAGCCTGCTAAAGGTGCTGCGATTTATGTGATAGCGTCGACCAGACACAGGAGGAGCCAAAAGACCACGACCGGAACTTGCTCGCAGAGGCCAGGTGAAATAATTTTTGAAATGCCCTGCAGCGTGAATTATAAATAAAATACGCATCTAAAAAGCAAGTGAAAACCCCCTGTAAGTATCCTGCTTATATTTAATTGTATTAAGGCAAAAACAAGATCGATTTATTTGATTTTTCTGCGGCTAAGGAACGAAGTAGGATTGTTGAAACTTAGAAAAGTAATGAACGATATTTATAAATTCAATCGGGTCCTGAAATGATCAATAATTGAAAAGCATTCAAGGTTTAAACTTATGAAAGTTTTGTAAAGAAGCAGAACTAGAATAACCAGAACCCAAGAGTAACTCGGTAAATATAAAATACGATTTTCTCTCGTTTTTCTGCATCGATGATTATGTAACTTTCACAGATGATCATTATTACGTCCAGGTATTTGTGATTTTTATTGCTTGCAGCTATTTCTTTTTTTATGAAAATGTAACAAAACTTTACAAAATGTAGGAACTGAAGAATAACAGTTAATAAGATTGAATTATCCTTTTTTCTTATTTCTAATTGAGGTTCATAATATAATTATTGTCTACTCTTCCATACCGGAAATCACGCAATAGGTAAAGATGCGCTATCTATCATTAGGTACCTTGCCCTTTTAGGGGCAGCAGTATCTCAAGGGTGGTTCGCAGTCACGCGTGCATAATTTATTGTTTTGAGACGTGATCAGCATAGCAAAAACGAATCAATACGTTGGGTTATGATCCACTTAAAAACAATAGCTATTCAGTGCGGGGAAAAAATTCAAATTCTAATGTCTGTGATTTGAGTGGTCACGTTTTATGTCCATAAATTACCTATATATATATATAGGATAAACCCATTATCGTTATCCTCCATAGGAAACAAATTTTATTTTTAAGTCGTATTTTTCTTAGTGTCTTCGAAATATTTTTCAATTCGGAGTTATCTCCTATTTAATCCAATAAAAAACATTACCAATGGAATAGCAAATTAAGAAATAATTTCTTGTTATCTATCTCCTTGGCTAATGCTAATCGCTAATGCCTGTTTCTGCTGGATCATTCAAATTAACGACTCATTTCATTTCCTACTCTCTCTCTCTCTCTCTCTCTCTCTCTCCATCTCTCTAAGTACTTTCTGTAGAGTAAAACACATGTGTTTCATCTTATCTAATATTATGATTCCTAGTTTTTTTTACAGTATTATTGCATGCTTAGAGGTAATAACAATTAACAAGTACTTAATATCCCTCTCATTCTGCCTTTCCTCTTAGTACTCCCGCTTAAATAAAAACAAAATAGTCTACCCTATAGCTTTTATCTTATCCAGTACAATGTATATATATTCGCTTACATTGTCACACAAACTCTCATAAAATATGTGTTAATAAACAAACAAGCAACACATTTTTTTTGTTTATCTACTTAGCGACTTACAAATTTAGCGGCAGTAAAGAGTTGGCCCCGCACTACAAACTATATTATATTTTTAAACTAATCAAACAAGTATTATTTTTTTTTTTTCAACAGGATTCATATCACCAGTTCAGTTTATCTCTACTATAAAATGTAGTATGGCGTTTGGGCCATTTGGCTCAAATCGCTGGCATATCCGGCAGCGAGGCTGCAATTTCCGTTGCGGCGCAGCTGCGATCAGAATAAGGAGGGGGTTGGGGTAGCGAAGGGGCTACGTGTGTGTGTGGTAGGAGATAGGAGGTTGGATGGTTGTTGCCCTAATGGGCAAACCCTAATGACCTGACATAACATTTCATAACGCAATTTAAGCTATCCAGAAAATGAATGAAAAAAAAACGGAATAAATTGCTACAAAAATGATGCCATAAAAATGTACGAGTTTTGTATTTGATTGCGGATTAAAAGAGCGACGATATAGCTAGGAATAGGAGAAGAAGCATACACTCATTTGGAATACTGTTCTCTAACTCGTTACCCTCCCCCTGTATCTTTCGGTTATTTTTCCTTTTTTGACAAGTGCTATGCTTTTTGGTTCATTCGCATCGTTTAGCATCGTCGCCAGAGTCGTTAAGATTTAATTGTATGGAATTCGTAAATGGCACGCAAAAGAACCAAAAAAAAATATGAATAAAATAATAAAACAACGTTTTACGAGCCACAGGGCATACAACAAAATCGATAGGGTGCTATTAAGGTGAACAAGTCTACCAACCTAAAAACAATACAGAAAGCAATAATCTAGAACACAGACACAATATATTCTCAGAAAAATATTCAAGAAAAAACCAGTCTTGAAATTTGAATCTATCTTGCAAAAAACAATTTTTGAGTATGTAGAACATATTACTACTAGTAAGATAAGTCGGCAGATTATTTCGAAAATATAATGAGTATTTTTAAATACACCATCACCATTTGGCAAAATACAATTTATTTTCCGAATGAAGGTTTTTATGAGTTCTCAGCAGCACATTGATGCAATAAATGTGTCACGTATCTGTCGGTCGAGAAAAGTATTTTAAACTTTTAAGATTGCCCAACAAGATCAACGGACTTGTATCTCTAGAGGATATGGGAGGAAACCTTTCCTGTTAATATTGAACTGGTGGCAAAAGACTGACAATTGGCAAAGCCCCTCTAACTAAAAGTGAAGTGAAGTAACTAAATAGTTCAGGGGCTTAAAAACTATAAATGTTGAATTTTAAAATCGTATGCTTCTAAGCGGAGTTCCTTTAATTGAATTCCTCATCTCACTTTTATTTTATGAAATGTCTTGACAAGTTCTCTTTTAACATTAAAAAATTATTAATTTATTATTCAAAATCTATTTTTAATTTTGAAAGGAAAAAAGCATGTGCTATTATTGAATTTCGCTGAGTGTGTAGAATATTTCAATTATACCTTTTATTTTATATCTCATATCTGTTTTAGCATTGTTGTAGACCTATATAAAAGGAACACGATAAGTCGAAGACGACAGAGATGACCTCAAAATATGATTCATAGCCGACGACATTGACAACGAATCATGCCAACAAGTCGTCAAGACGTCAAGTCGTCAAGCAATCAACTGGTCAGTTAAGCGATGCCAATCCATTGAAGTTGATTGCTTTGAGTGGTTTTTGTTGCGGTTTATTAGACCCGAATATTGTACAATCATGCCCCGTCAATGCGAGCGAGCATTAAAACAAATGATGGTCCTCAATTTTGCATAGCATTGGTAATGCCAATAATAATAATGATTATATATGATAGCTTTATAATCTAAAATGTGCGATAAAAGCTCAGATAAATGCATTTACTTTTTTTTTGCGAATTATTGATATTGATAAAAACTATAATCAACCTCGATAAAAATAAAAAATTGCATATACTTCATTTCATGTTTCAGGAACTAACGACGAGCAACAGAAACAGAGACAAAGGCCGGCAATTACTCAAGCAAAAATTACAGTATATTCATAAAACGTGGGTACGCTCGGTTGAATTTTCGAACTCTCTTTCGGCACGACGTTGAAAATCAGTTGCTCTTTTTTTTCAAATCGACAGCAGCTTGGATGAAGATACAACCACAAGCGATACTTAAAATTCAGCGAAACCAATATGCTCTTTCACCTTCGATTTTGTAGGGTATTCAGACAGCGTCCATTTTGTTTTCTGTGTACACGATATTTTGAAAATCGACTTTTTTTGGTGGGGAGGCGAAAGTCAAGTCGACACCGCAGAGCTTGTCTACAAAATAAGCTGCAACCGCAAACTAATGAAGCGACCCAGCTACGGCTGCGGGGTATGGGCAAAATGTGCACGGTGAGCCTATGGGCGTTTGGAGACGGCATGACGACGGATTGGACATAGTGGGTTTTTTGGTGATGGTTCAAAAGACTGGACGCTGGTCTGGTCGCTGGTCTCTGGAGCATAAACCACCGACGTTGCTGCTGCTGCTGCGGTTGCGGTTCTTTCTGTGCCTGATGCAATTGCTCGTGCTCCCGCAAATCTCCATACACACACACAGTCAAACACACACACACACTCGCATTCATTTTGCAAAATGGCGTCACCGCTTGCTGCTGCTCTCGGTTGTTGCACAAAACAGTAAAGCCGCAGGGGATCCCAAATGTGCTGCAGATGCATTTAAATTTCAACTCATGGCTCGATGCCGTGGGCGTACATTAAGATATGGGCGTGGCACCAGCTGTCGAATACAACCAGCAGCATTAAGCTTCGAAATAAATATACGGAAAAGCTATCCTACGTTCGTTCGTTCGCTCATTCGTTTCTGCTAGCCGCCTGTCGCATTCAGGATTTATGCGCAGCTTATGAAACTTTGGCGTAGATACTAAAATACAGTGAGCACACCCAAATGAAAACGATTTGTGGGTGTCATCAGCTTAAGATTGATTACATATTCTTTTATTATAATACTATTAAGTGATGAATCAAATCGTAAACGGAACCGTTGACCACTAAGTTGAAATTTGACATTCTCTAATTAATTCAGCCAGAGAATCAAAACCCAACATTATATATCTCAGAACCAGAACCAGCGCTTTGATTATCCGGTTCTTAGAGATATTAACTCCCTAAATTGATTTGAAGTTTTTAAGTTCCAATTTGCGACTGAACACTGTACTTCGGCAGGCATTACAGATGTGCTTCAATTTAAAGTTACGTCAACTTGTGTCGGTTCTGTTCTGTTGTCAGTGCCGTCTGTGCCATTTTATTGTTCGTTATAATCCGCTTTATGTGATCGGATTATGTCCTGTGCTGCGCCTAATCCCACCAGTCGGTCCCGGGGGGAACCCACCCTCCACCCTATTTACCGTTCAACTGATCCGCTCATCCGTAGTAAACTTCAATTACGCACGCTCTGTGGTTGGATTAAGGCGTCCCAGCCATGCCCACAAAAAAAAGTAATTAAAATGTGTATCTGGCTATTACACACACAGAAACAGAGAGCGAGAGTTAGACAGAGAGAGAGAGAGAGAACGGGAGCAGATGGCTGCGACAGGTGTGCCCAGAAGGACAGAAGGGAAGGTCAGTTGAAAGTGAAAAGCGCCTTTTTCCAAGATCTTTTCGTTCAGATTGCCCCCGTCCGGGCAATAAAGTTAATTAGTAACTTTTTCGGGTATCGCTACTATTTACTACTGCTACTCTTCTCATTCTTCTCACTTCCTCCACTCTTCAAATATATAGTAGATATGTATGTGTGTATATTACGTCCCTCGGCTCGGTCATCGGCACTTTGCTTTGCTTGCATATTCTAGTGAAATTAGAGTTAATTGCACATCATTAAAAGCAAATTCTTGGAATTAATTTGATGTTTCGACGAAAAGGCAAAAACAACAACGCCATGGCAATAAACAAAATGGCTGTCCAGCTGACACCAAAAATCGGCAGCTGCCCCATTCATTATAGTGTGTCTCAGATTGAAACAGTAATTACAACTTGCAACACTTACCACACGCACACCACACACACAGGCACCTCTCGAAAATTACATTTTAACTGAACGGTGCTCAATAGGAAGAATGACTTAGGTTAACTATATGTTTGAATGCTCTTTATCATTTATATAATGATATGCTCTCATATTGATCACGAAATGATTAAATTAATCACTGCTCTAATTAGTAATTATTATCTACCCAGTCCACATGCATTTTTTATAATTTCATAATTCATTATAATCAGATCCATCACCATCGATACGTCATTTAAAATATTCACTTTAAGAGTAAGTGGGCACTTATCATATCATATACATTGTATCTGGACATTTGACAGGTATCACTTTACATAAGAGGCGGGATTGTTAAAGAACTAGTGAGAACAAGTAAGCCAGACTACGGTCTACAAAGTATTTGCCTTAACCAAACTACCAACGATTGGGCAACGCCATTTTGTGTTTTTGTCGGCCATTTTTAATCTCCTTTGAAGGGCAACTCATCAGAAATTAAAATTAAGAGAATGATATAACAAAAACGTATGAAGTTAAATAAACGAATAAGAGGCATAGAAGAGCGGGAAAAAAGAAGCCATGCACTGTCCCCTAGAAGCACAGACACAAACGGCTTGCATGATTGACGTTTGCTCTGAATGAGTGCACGTCATTTACAGTTGATGTGTGTGCATGCGTGTATTTATATGTGCATGTGTGATGAGTTCGTCTCCAACTACAACGGCACTCAAAATGTTCGCGCGCCACTCGCGTGTTTGTATTTGTATGTGTGTGAATCTGAATGTTTATTAGAAGAACTCATGTTTGTGGCGCTCAAGCGAGGCGAGAGCAAAGCAAACACACACTCATGCGAACGTAAAAAGAGACTAGTCATTTCGTCAGCAGCCGCTGCAGCTGATCTTGATGGAGAATCCTCTGCGGTAAAAAGTGTGAGAGAGAAGAAGAATGTTATTTTGGTGCTGTTGTTGTTGCTGTCTTAGTTGTAGTTACATATTTGCTTTGCCTTTCACACCAAAACAGCAAAACCAGAAACCGAACGAACAAACGAACGAACACAAACAGCACGAGACTTGAACACGAAAGTGAAAAAAACAGCAAAGTTAGCGTGTCTTTTTGCATACATATGCATATATATCCATGTGTCCATGTGTTTATATGTGTGTGTGTCTCTGTTTGTTTGTGTGGCTTATTTCTTAGCATTTGATTGTTATTACAGTTGGAGTTGTTTGTTGTTATTGCATGTGAAAAGATAACGTACGCAATTGCACGAGACAATGCGGATTTCTGAATTGTATTTTTATTTATTGATAAGCAGAATATGTATTTGATAATCTAATATCCAACATTGGTGCCAAAAAAATAAATAAAAATAATAAATCCAGTTTTAGAGAGAATTTTAATAAGAATTTGAATTTGGCTTTGATTCGACTAATTCGCAAAGGTCGATAATAGAACTACCAGATTTATGTAAATTACAAAAATCCCAATATGACGAAGGATATTATAGTTTAGTGGTTGCCAGATCTTCGAAACTATTCCCCACTAATACGCTGGCAAGCTGCAAAACGCGCATTTTCATTTGCGGCCTTGATTCATTTTCAACGAAAAAAAAAAAAAAAAGCTGAATTGACAACACTGCTGTGTGTCGTAATAATTTGAAAATGCAACGCGATTTAAAAAGTGTCTCTTATCGCACTGAATGCAGCGAACAGAGAGTGAGCACGTGTCGCCCGCTTGGGTGTTAATAACCTCAACAAATACATTGTATTGTTAGAAAGTGAGACTGATGTCCATATTAGAGATGAAGTTTCTTGATCACTAGTTCATTGTGAGCTTTATCTGAGACTGATGATGAATTAGAGTTGGAGTCTCTGGTTCATTAGTTCATTTGGAGCACGATCTGAGACTGATCTCAATTAGAGTTGGAGTTGTTGGTTCAGCAGTTCATTTTGAGCTTGAATTAACGTTAATTGTAAACTAGATGTAAACAAAATCTTACCCGCTTCTCAGCACTGTCGCAAGGATTGCCAACGGACGAGGACGATGACGAGGATGTCGATGTTGTTGCCGCTGTGCTGGGCAAATGATTATTGATGGGTGGCAACACATCCGATGCCACCGAATCCAATTGCTCTTGCTTTATGCCGGCGATCAGCGGCAAAAAATCATTTTTCAGATTCTCCAATTCCAAATCCATTTTTACGTTTTAACTGATTACTTTTTTTTGAGAGTGCGTTAAACCTTGTTTAGTTGTAGGCGTATTATTTTTTTTTGTGGGGCGTAGTCTAATTTTAGCGCGTGAATCTTGTATTCACCAGCAGCTGGTGTGCTTGGTGAACATAATTAGTTTGTTCAGGATATTTATTCAATTTCATTGTTCATTTTTCATAGTTCATTCATCTCTGGAACATACACAAAAACAACGCAAAATTTGCTGGCTGCACACACACTCGCATACAAACAGAAGCAGCAACCACGCTCACACTCACACACACAACTACATAAACAAGTTACTTTGTGTGCACAAAATAGTTTCGCTTTCGTATGATGGAAACTGAAAAATCGTTTGGTTTTCTTTTATTTAGCACAACCTTTCAGTTATTATTGGCATTTTAATGTGTATTTTTTTTACGAATGCATCATTTCATTTTCATCTTCAACTTCAACGATTTTGGGCAAAAATTTTTCTCTGTACTCTTTTTGCACAAATTCAATTCTCACAGAGGCGAAAAACTTTCATTTAAATATTTCGCATTAAACGCTTTTTGTTGTATGTGCCATCGTTTGCCATCGCAATGCACTTGCACGTTTAGTTTCGCGGTTAACACAACTGTTTATATGTTTGTTGCAAATGAATATTTGTATTTTATTGGCAATTAAAAATGCTGGGAAAACACACACGGTCACGGCGTTTACTCTCCTTGGACGCTTCTTCTGTACAAAAATTTTCTACTCGCGTAGCCATTTTGGATTCGGCAGTGCTGCCAGACTTTTTTCGCTTAAAGGCTGTCACACACGGTCAGACTTGTTAGTTTAAACTGAATTAATTCTCGCTTGTTTAACTAAATAAATGAGTGGCACTAAAGTCTAATTATATGAATAATTAATATAAATATAATTTTAATATATGCGAGTATATAGTGCAGTGTGCTTGTGGTTGAAGAACTTTCATAGAGTTGTAGCACGCTTGCAGATGCATGATGGCATGCAAGACATCATGCAACAGCTGTATGTAACAACACGTGTGAAATTTTATTTATTGGGCTTGTGTATTTTTGTATTGCTGTAAATAAATGCTGCTAAGCCGCTACACAAAGGCAGGTGAATTTTGAAATGTAATTTCAGTATGATAAGCCATAAAATAATGAATACCTCAAACAGGTTGTCTGCACACCGCAAAGCGGTTTATTTGTGGTTCACGGCATAAATCTTTTGCAGTTGCCATAAGCGAAGCACTCGACAAACTGCAGGAACAGAAAATGGAGCGAAATGCGCAAAAGGAGGCGGAGGATGAATCGGTGAAGGAGGCGAATCGTCTGAAACGCACACTGAAACGCAAGAAGTGGGTGGATTGGCAGGTACAGGATGCCGAAGATGCAGCTAATGGCGTAAAGCGTGCACCTTTTGATCCTGCGGACCGCATTAAGCGCAAGAAGAGCGCAATTCTGTTGAGCTATTGTGGCGCCAACTATTATGGCATGCAACGCAATCCGGGCATGCAAACCATCGAGGAGGAGCTCTTCAAGGCAATGCTCAAGCACAACTGGATAACGGACGATTCGTTCAAGCAGGTACAAATTGCCAGCTTTCAACGTGCGGCACGCACCGACAAAGGTGTCTCCGCCGGCCGACAAGTCTGCTCCATCAAGCTGCGTAAGTGAAAACCACAATACCAAATATGATTTGTATTTAGTTCTCACTCAATTCCCCAGCGGATGAACTAGATTTGGTGGCTTTTAATAAAGATCTACCAGAAACGATTCGTTTGTTTGGCGTTGAGCGCGTGACGAAGGGTTTCAATGCCAAAGAACAGTGCAATGCCAGAACCTATACCTACACGCTGCCTAGCATAGCGTTTGCCGGCTGCAAGGAGCAGCAGGATCACCAGGACCAAGCTACATTCCGCTTGACGCCCGCGCTGCAGGAGCAGATTAGCGAGACTCTCAAGCTCTACGAGGGCACCAAGAATTTTCACAATTTCACCAGCAAAAAGTTGGTCACAACTTATCAACTAAATAAATTATTTTTATTATTATTAATTGTTCAATTCTTTTTAGAAATTTTTTGGATCCGTCCGCGAAGCGTTTCATCATGTCCTTTACATGCAGCGCACCCTTTCGCAGTCCGCAGGACATTGAGTTCGTTACACTGCAGGTGAAGGGTCAGAGTTTCATGCTGCATCAGATACGCAAAATGGTCGGATTGGCTATTGCCATTGTCAGAGGCAATACGGCAAGGATAACGCTGGAGCGTGCACTTACCGAGGAGCGTTTGGATTTGCCCATGGCACCGGGACTTGGCCTCGTTTTGGATACGGTGCATTATGAACGCTATAATGATCGCTATGGAAAGGATGGCATACACAAGCCACTGACATGGTCGGCGCAGGAGCAGCAGGTCACCCAGTTTATAGAGGAGCACATCTACTCGAATATATATCGAACCGAGGCGGAGCAGCGCCACATGCTCGACTGGCTAAGCACGCTGCATTTTCACTCCTACGACACCAGACGCGGGGACGAAGAAAAGAAGTCAAACGAGGATGGGGAGGACGATGGAGAGGAATAGTTTAAGCATTGCTTGCATTTAAATCTAAGGTTTTATCCTTTATAAAATACGATAACAGCAAAGGATTAGCATTTCATTTGAATGCAGCTGGGCAATCACAAGGACGAAGATGATGACGAGGATGTGGCTGGCAACACATCCTTTGCCAACAAATCCATAATTGCTCAATGCCGGCGTTTAGCGGCAGAAAATCATTCTTCAAATTCTCCAATACCAAATCTATTTTCAAGTTTTATTTAACTATTTTTTTTGAGAATTTTTGAATCCTTGTGGGCTTATTTTGCTTTTTATAATTACCATAATTATTTTGTTCAGAATATTTATGGAAAGGAATAGCTGAAGCATTACTTAAGGGTTTCTCATTTATAAAATATGAGAATCGAAATCAAGGATTAGCATTTTATTTGAATATATATATTGTATGTAGCTTGGATACAATGGGTGAGCAGTACATGATTTGCCCACACTTAGAAGCGTCCGCCCTTCTTCTTCTTGTGGCCACCCTTGCGATGCTGTTGTCTCGGTCCTGGCGTCGGCTCCTGGTATACAGGCGTCGCCGGCGAGTTCTTGCTCAAGTTGACGCGGTTCGACATGTCGCTATGGGGAAAAAGAAAAAAAACTGAATTCAAGTTTCACTGCAGGATTAAGGTGCCCACTCACTATTGATCTGCGGCACCGGAGGCCATGCCCTGAGAGCCCTTGATGATGTCCTTGGCGCGAGCACCGCCACGCTTCTTGCGGAAACCAGTGCGCTCGTATTTGGGCAGCCAACGTTCCGGATCAGGAGCCACCTCGGCATTATAGTTCTTGGGCAATTTGCCCTTGCGTTTGCGATGCGCATTCTTCTTCTTATCGATGGCAGGAGTGCTCGGCGACGGCTCCACTTTGGCATTGGCCGTCTTTTTCGCCGCCTTGGTGGACATAACCCAGTTGGCCGATTCGAGTGCATCGATCTCCGAGGCAGTGGTCAATGTTTCCAGCTTGGGCAAGCGACGACTAATTTCCAGTGCACGCTTGGGATTGAACTGGGCATAGGCAATGACGAGCTGGGCGAGCACCTTCATATCGTTGGGCTTCAGCTTGAGCAGCTCCTCCAATGAACTCGCCGCAGTCTCCGAGGCACCGCCACGCAAATGAAACTCTGCCGCCTGACGCCACATGTCGGACAGATCGCCACTGCTAACATTATTCTGTTTATACCATTCAACGGCCGATTTGAGGAGAGCCGACGCTGCCGGCTTATTGTCCGTGCCCAGGTAAAGGGAGACGAGTGCCGAGACAACGCCTGGCTTGTACTTGGACTCGCCCAGCGAGAGCAGTGTCTCAATGGCATCCTTGCGATTGCCCTGAAATTACCGAAACCCGGATTATACTCATCCCTAATCAGGGCATCACGTGCATCCCTCACCTGCAACAGCTGCAACTGAATTATGGCAAATTTGCTGACAAATTGGTGCGTTTTGTGCGTGCCGGCAAACTTTTGCAGCTGCTCGATGGCCTCCTTGTGTTTCTTGTCCTTGCCCAGCTGGCTGCAACGGATAAGCAGCGCCTCAAACTCCACCTGCGGATACGACTGAGCCAGTTTCTGCGTCAACTGCTGCACCTGATCGCTGGCATTCGTATAAAGAGCCAACAAGCAGTTGTTCAACGCGATTATTTGTTTTTGACGGGAAGTCAACTTGGGCTCACAGGCATCGGCCATTGCAGCGCGTATCTTCTTCTTGGAATCAAAGACATTCTGATCTTTGTTGATGACCACCGAATTATTGCTGGCCACAGCAACCAAAGCCGCATCGTTGGGCTTGTGACGCAAGCAATCCGCATAGATAACGCTTGCTTCCTTAATCTTGCCCTGCTGCTGCAGACAATAGGCCAACTGCACGCGAATCACATCGAGCTCCTCGAGAATCTCCTCCTCGCTGGCTCCCTCCTCTTCGAGGAAATCGCGGCACAGCTTCTCGCTGGTACGCAATTTACGCTCAGCCTCGACGTATTTGTGACGGTTGGATTGAATGCAGGCGCTATTGAAGTACTGCTCGTACGTATCCTCTGGCACCTCGGGCACCTCCCTGTCCTTGTCCAGCGCCAAGTTGGCAGCCACTGCGCTTAGATTAGTGCGCCGCTCATCCTCAAACTCATCGCTGCTGTTCTTTATGATGCTCTTGTAGGCGTCCAGGCAATCCTCGTAGCGCTCCAGACGGTACAGGATCTGGGTGCGCAGCTCCTTCAGCTTGGGCTCAAGCGGTTGCTCTGTTGCACCATCATCGATGGTTTTTAGAGCCTGCAGCTGTTTGTTCAAGCGATATTCGCAATAGGCTTTCTCAAAGATCAGCACACCATTAAGTCGGTTCTTTTCGATGAACTTGTGCGCCTCATCAAACTTTGATAACTGCATCAAGCAGACAACTTTGCAATGGAGCGCCGTTGGATCCTCTGGTGCAACGCCAAGAACTAGTTCCAAAATACACACACACATGAACATTTACTTTTTCTCACTCAATTCAATACTCACTGCGATTAACGGCTTTGACCGCCTTATCGTATTCCTGATTACTGCCAAACTTATGCACATCAGCGTAGGCTGCTTTTATAAGCGCCTCTTTCGGATTTGTGTCTTTCGACATAACAATTAAGTACGAAACAAATTGGAAAATTTGACACACTGAACTTTCGCCTCGTTCGGAAGGTTGACAGCTGGACACATCACCAGCATAAAGTGCTGCCACCTGCCAATACAATACACAGTGTGACCAGTTTACTTAAAGTGTGACGAGCGATAAGCAATATCTGTGCTGTGCTCAGCTCTAATTCGATAACGATAGTATATCAACAATAGTATTCACTGGCGACGCCTTTGCCAGCTCTTCTGTTTTGCGTGTGTGTTTATTTTCTGTGTAGAATTCTTGTCAAAATGTCGGCGGAAGTTGATTTTATCAATAAAAAAGAAGTGCATCTACGCACACTAAAGCAATCGGGGCATGTCGGATTCGACAGTTTGCCGGATCAATTGGTTAATAAAAGCGTACAAAACGGATTCGTTTTCAACGTCATGTGTATTGGTGTGTATGCGTTTCTCTGCGTGTTGGTGTGTGTCTGTGTATGTATGTGTGTGGGTGTGTGCGTGTGTGTATGCGGCGTGAGCTGTTGTGTGTGTGTGTCGAAGAAAAATATGTGAAGTTAAGCTGAGAGTGCATTGCACACAAATTCTTTGGGCACAAACTGGCAGCACTGTATGACTCACTTATGTGTGTGTGTGTATGCATATGTCATGTGTATGTACGCATGTATGTATGTGTAAACAATTGAAATCGGCGCGAGACGAAGCCGATTAATATGCACAAAGCAAAAGTATAGCAATCGATTTTCATCTATTGCTTTCTATAATTTCACCCTGACACAAATTTACCATTTATGTGGTGCCCAATTGAAGACACTTGAGATGACTTAAAAGTATCTCACTTTCATACCCTATGCTCTGAGGCAATTGTAACTTGACCGTTCAGTTTGTAACGTCGACAATAGAGCTACAAGGAATGTTGATCAGTATTAAGAAAAGAGTCGATATGGGAATAAATACTAATTAAATAATTTCTTTTTTGATTTGTATCTGAATGATTTCCCTTAACCCAATTTAAATGAATGAACTATAGCTATGCTTGATCAGTATCACCAGCAAATTCGATATGAGAATAAACATAAATTTATTTCTCAATGATATCTCTTAATCCACTTAAAACAAATGAGCTATAAATAGCAGAGTGTATATACAAATTATTTCTTGTCTAAAATGTATCTGAATAATTATTCTCCCTCACATTAGGCGAGACGGGTCTTGGAAAATCGACGTTGATGGATACGCTTTTCAACACCAGTTTCGAGTCGACGCCGAGTCCACATACATTGCCCAGCGTTAAATTGAAGGCACACACATACGAGCTGCAGGAGAGCAATGTGCGATTGAAGCTAACAATTTGCGATACGGTCGGATATGGCGATCAGATCAACAAGGACGATTCATTCAAGGCCGTGGTCGATTATATTGATGCACAGTTCGAGAACTATTTGCAAGAGGAGCTGAAAATCAAGCGATCTTTGGTCACATGCCATGATAGTCGCATCCACATTTGTCTCTACTTCATTTCACCGTCGGGACACGGCTTGAAGTCACTGGATTTGGTGTGCATGAAGAAACTGGATAGTAAGGTTAATATAATACCCGTTATTGCCAAAGCGGACACCATTTCCAAGGTGGAACTGCAACGTTTCAAGGCAAAGATCATCCAGGAGCTAAACACAAATGGGGTGCACATCTATCAGTTCCCCACCGATGATGAAACGGTGGCGGAAACGAACAGCTTGATGAATTCACACATCCCATTCGCTGTTGTCGGCAGCACCGAATTCATTAAGGTAGGCAACAAGTTGATCCGGGCCCGTCAATACCCATGGGGCACCGTTCAGGTGGAGAACGAGACCCATTGTGATTTCGTTAAACTGCGGGAGATGTTGATCCGTACCAATATGGAGGATATGCGCGAGAAGACGCATACGCGACACTATGAACTCTATCGCCAGAAGCGTCTCGAGCAGATGGGCTTCAGTGATGTGGACAGCGATAATAAGCCCGTCTCATTCCAGCAAACGTTCGAAGCGAAACGCTCCAATCATCTGGCTGAGCTGCAGTCTAAGGAGGAGGAGGTGCGTCAGATGTTTGTGCAGCGTGTTAAGGAGAAGGAGGCAGAACTGAAGGATAGCGAGAAGGATTTACATTTGAAATTCGAGAAATTGAAGCGAGATCATTCGGAGGAGAAGCGCAAGTTGGAGGAATCACGCAAGGCCCTCGAGGAGGACTATTTGGACTTTCAAAGGCGCAAGCAGCAGTTGGCCACGGCACATCATACCCTGACGCTGGGGAAGAGCAAGAAGAAGTAGACGAAAGGCATCGAGATAATCCGCTCAATTGTCTATTAGCTATAAGCAAGCGTCGTCGTCGTCTTCTCGAGAGTATTTTGTGCGTTTTGCGTATATCCCAAAGTATAATTATTGCTTTCTCATCTCGTTGTATTTCATTTATGCTATTAAGTTTATTTCAAATATTAACATATACACACGTACATACACACATATATACATATATATGCATATACATACATATAAGTATGATTATTTACAAAACTAACGAATAAACGAACTTAGTATTTTAAAACATTTAAATATCCGTTCAAATTTCTGAACAGCGTTGCCACTCTTTGCTGTGAAATGAGTCAAACTGAATTCGATTAGGCATTTAGCATTAGCTCAGTAATCGGAATTTCTCTTTTCGTGGTGTCAATCAAATGATAGGCGATACATCAGTTACTATCTGCATCACTTTTACCTATATTTATTCTTTTATATTCTAACAAAGCTGACCGCTTCTGTTTATTGTAACATAGTGAACATAGCTTATACTATCGAACAGCGCTCTCTGGTTTACAATATTTTGCAGTAGTCAAGCAACCATATATTTTAACTCAGTACTAATTCTCCGCTGTTAATGGATTCCACACAGTGGAAACACGTTTTTTCTGCTCACGAACCTACACGCGAGTGACTCAAGTCAACGCGGTGGAACTAGCTAAGCAACTTTATGCGTTCATTTAGTTCAATGAGTTGTTCGATCGAAAATAATACGCAAGATATGGCAACTCTAACTTGTAGTGCAAGGAAATAAACGAAAACGCAATAATTGTTATTGCAAATTTCCGATAAAGACGTTCAAATAGAACCCAAAGCAATAAAAAAGTGTTCAGCTAGACACATACATTTTCAAAAGTGGCACAAGCAATACCGAATTTGGCGTGTGTGTTTCCCATTTTTGGTTTTACTATTTAAGGGGCGGGGTGCAGAAAGGTTTACTGCAAAAAAGTGATTTCTCGATAAATAAGCGTTCTCGGAAATTCCAGACGGCAATTGTTGCTTGTCGCAAAAATGCATCAGAGCAGAAATAGCAAAACAGTGCTGGCCATTATTATATACGCTATTTTGCATACAGGTAAATTATAATTACTCAGCTCCCCTGCCCCGTCCCCACTCCAATCAATATTTGCTTGGGCACATTTAATAATATTCAACTCACCCCCACCACTCGTTCTTTATTGTAGTTAATTGTAAACACGTTATAATAACTGCGCCAAAGCATGCATTAATCGGCTCCACGGTGAATGTGAGCGCTACTTTATACGATGAGGACAAAATAGCCAGCAAGGACTCCTATAAGTTCGAGTGGAAGGATGGAGCGGGACACAGTAAGGTAAATACAGCTGTGACAAGAGTAAACAAAATGTTTAAATACATCACTGGAAATGTTAAACAACCTGTTTAAAGCGATCACTTGCCAACTTGAACTCAAAAACCTTGAATTGAAAAAACATACAAAAACTCCTCGCAAATTAGAACTTTCATAAATTGTACATTTAAATTTAGTAATGAGTTGATTTAAATCGCAAGTTGTTTTTTGAGCAGATAAAGGTTAAATTTTCTTGTTAAAAAAATGTATTAAAACATAGCATAATATTAAAAAAATTCAATTTTATATGTGCTTTGAAAGATTCGATTAAATTCGCCAAGCCATAAAATAGTACAGGCAAAGAAAGCAACTAATGCCATACAGAGAGTACAATGGCACAAATGAATGCTTAATTATACATACGTATATATATATGTGATTTCTATGACTAATTGGCTGTACACACATTTGCACATAACGATACAAAAAAGTGTCTCCCTTTACGAATGCCACACGTACGTCACAATTCCCTAACTTTGGATAAGAAAAGCTTAGCCAGCAATTCCAATTATTATTATCAAAAACTACTCATCGAATAATTTACAACAATTGTGCATTTTAAAGTGTTGCACATTCACGTGTGCCTAATAATAATAATGATAATAGGTATTTCCAGAGTTACATTTAGATATCGCTTCATGAACGCGATAAGAAAAAATGTACAATGCAAATTTCACAAACATTTAACGTCATTCTGTTTGTCGTGCCTGATACGTTTTTATACCCTCTACGCGAGGGGTATTATGAGTCCGCTATTAGGCATAGATCTGATGACTAAAAGTAGTATCATCAATCATCAAGAAAATTGAGTAAATTGTTTGATCACTCAAAATTTAATTAAATCTATCGATTTTGTGTAAGCACAAAAATTGAATTTTCATTTAGTAATTTGACATGTGCATTAAACTAACACAATTTACGTTCGACCTTTCAGAACATTTGAAGTTTATGTATATTATGCTACTTAATTGAATTCGAATTGTAATTGACAGATGATATTTTGATTTTAGTTTTTGTGAAAATGGACAAAGATATTTGTATCGAATAGATTTTGAAAGCGGTTTTCTTCAGTAAAGTCAATCCATAAGATGTGATAATATAAGCATTATATAGTTATCAAGCAGTCTTCAAAACAGTAAATTTCTAGGGTATGCAAATAAAAGATATTTACTTATTTATAGTCAGTAGTTATCTATAAGCGGATAAGCTGCGTCATTGCTGCACCCCTATATAAAATGAAAATACATAAATTGAACACTGATACTCACACACCCAATCACATTTTCTACTGATTATGCACAGCAATTTGAGACGAGCGATCCCTTCAGCAATTGGACCATAGACTATGCAAGGAGTACAACAAAATTGGGACTTCATCGTCTCACTGTCAGCGTATTGACAAAGTACATATTTTGGGTGCCGGTAACAGAAAGATCAGTTGAACTTGCGGTGGTGGATACGCTCACCGGGAGTCTGCAGCTCATACAGAATGATAAAGCGCGAGCCGAGGACTTTGTCTCAACAAAGGAGCCAGTGAATCATAGCATCGAACTATATCCAGCTGATTCAATGTACTTGAAGGCAAACAATTACTATATAAATACGTACTGGTTTCAAAACTGTACATATCTGGGCATGTCGCATGCCTACAACTATCAAGAAACATATCCCGTTCCGGATGAATACTACGATGTCGAAGTCCTGGTCGTGGCATCTCCATTCCCACCGCCAGAGCCAACTACATCCACAACAACGACGACGACGACCACAACAACAACGACGACCACAACAACAACGCCCCCTACAACATCCACATCTACAACATCAACTACAACACCAGCAACAACAACAACTACGTCAACAACACCAGCAACAACAACACCAACAACAACACCAACAACAACATCAGCAACTACGTCAACAACACCAAAGCCTTCTCGCGTGAGGCGTGATACAAATCAAACCATGCACGCAAATGCCAGATTACTTGGTCTAAATCTGGCTGCCGCTGTGCAACAACAGATGCAGCAGAACAACAATGGCAACATTAGGAATGTCAACAAATCATCTGTGGCATTGGTAAATCCATTGGGTGTTCCCCGGCCGAGTCAGCTGTTGCAGGCGCCGCCACCTGCCTATGATTGTGTTGACGGCAACATCATTGGCAAGGATCCAAACAACACTTATGGCTACTTCAAGCGACGCATTGTGACCAAAAGTAAGTGCCCAACACTTTTTAAAAACATTTGCAACTTTTTTCTTGTTTATAATCGATGAGGAATTTTCAGACATACACTTGTTAATTTGAGAATTCATGTAGCACAGGAAGCGTTAATATTTGAACAATCTAGCACAAGCTTTTTGCCAGAGAATTACTTGAGGTTAGCGGAAATATCAACGGCCTGAAGTGCTGTTTGGTAAAGACTTCGATTAAGGGTATCTTCTAGATGAACCCAGGTTAAATGATGCTCCCTATTATTATAGTTTCGTAGTTCAAATCAAATTTCCCTGTGCGCCTTCAAATCTCTCTTCTCATCTTGTTCATAATTATAATTATGTTTTATTTGGGTGCAAATACTATCTCTGTAAACAATAATTGAATTCTTTCCCTGTCATAATTGCATTTGGCAATAAAACTGTTTTAACGGCAACATATCTGTAAATTGTGGCACTTCTTTCATTTAATAAAATGATTAATATTATTTTCTTTGTACAACACAGCACCCATTTCGAATTTCTCCTCCAAGGGCAAGGCCTGGCTGCAGCATTGGGAGCTAGTTAATCTACAAATCACCTGCAATGGCTCACCGCCATTCAAAGTCTGCACTCGATATTTTGACGGTATGTCCTTAGATACTTAAAATGAATTTATTTTAGTTTGACTAATGATTAAATTCTTTCACTATGCAGCGCCTTACAAGATCATTGGCAACGAGACGTGCGACGGTGATGTCGAGATAATGGAATCGTGCGACATTCCTTATGTTCGTTACTTTCTGGAGAGCAAGACAATACTATTTTTCATAAGCAACGACGTCTCTGCGACCATAAAGCCAGTTACCATTAACATGTATGAAGGTCAGTAAATGGCAACAAATAGAAGAGAATATGAATCTCATTTTTTCAATATCTTTCGGTAGCCAAGCGACAATCGCAGCTATCGGTCGTTGTAGTGCCCGTTACCTGTAGTTTGGTGGCCGTTTGTCTGGTCATCTTTGGAGTCGCCTACTATATGCAAAGCCGTAATCGGTAAGTCCTCTCAAGAATACTTTTCTTGGTACAAATAACTGGTTATTTTCTCATTATTTTTTCTTTAGCTTTACGGTGGAAGTGGCTGATTTCAATTTTGGTGATACACAATCGGTGGACATGGAATATAAGACATTCCAGCAGCGTTTAATTGACAGCATACGCGATGCGTGGCCATGGCCCAGGTGGCGTCGATACTCGCAGTCCAGCACGGATCTCATGGCCGAGCAGCCATCCAATTCTGATGGCTTTGGCGGCGGCAACGTTGGCGATGTCGACAGCAATTTGCGCTATAACACGTTCAACTAAAATTCAAAAATAGGGCGCCATTGCAAATATTGTTATATGTATTATTTAACCCAATTTAATTTAAATTTCGAACATAATTTATAAATTTAGTTTATAATTTTGATTATCTTTGAAAACGGTGCGTTTCGAACAATTTTTTTAGTCATTTGCATTGTACTATGCGGTTTTCTTTGGTAATGCGCATACCATCCTTGAATTTACCTATTGTCACGTTTACCATCCACATAAAACGCACATCTGCTCACCAATTGCCAAAATGACATGCAACAATTAATAGTAAATGCCGCAACTTTATGGAACTCAGCTGAAATTCTCATACAACATGTTGTTAAAGACTGTCTTTGTTCTAAAAACAAAAATTATAACAAGCAAAAGCGAGGAGGGAAAGGAAATTTACTTATGCTACAAGAATTGTTTGTATTAAGTGTAAGCCTTAAAATATAATGTCATGTTTGTAAGCATAATTATAGAACAGGCAATATGATGGCAAAGACACAGCACATACATACATCAAATACATACACAAAACTACCAAAACACACACAACAACAAAATATAATATTCATTGTGATAGAACTAACAGTATATTTGTATGTTTAAAACAAAAAAAAAAAAACTTGATCATGATAAAAGATACTGAAAGTACATGGTTTGTGCCGAACCAAATGAAAAGTCTTAATAGGATGACATTCAATTAAATACATATATGTATATAATATTTAAATGATTATTTGTTATTTGATGCGGTTGTCCAAACAATTCTAGCAGTAACTATAGAAATTTGAATACATCGGCTTTGCGCGCAATTTGGGCGCAGGAAAGAGACGTTAACGCAAAATGAGCCTGTCAATTAACAGATGCACATTTTTATGCGCTTACAGAACACTGTTGAAAACAATTTGAGTTTGCCTTTTACAGCTTAAATAAAAATGTTCTTAAATGAAATAGGACAACCATTAATACTAGATAGTCAAAAAACGTATAGCCCCTACGAACAGGTAAGTATAACTAACTTTTTATTGAAAAATATGTTATAAATTGCATTTATTGTTTCGCTTGCAGCACAATGGGCCAATGTTGTTAACATCAGCCGCATTCCAGGAACACAAAGTGCCCACAAGTTTTTGTGGCAGGGTTATCGGCTGCGCTGAGGATTTGTCGCGATTCCAGCGTATGCCCGGCGAATCCAAACAGGATTATGTATATCATGTCATCAGGCCCAATGATCCAACCGAAATCGGCAATGAGGGCAAAAAAATGCTAGTGACTTTGGTACCAGCGGGAGAAAACGATGTTGGGGAATCTTCTCATCTGTATTACCTGAAAAGTGAGTTGTGCAAATCACATAAAAAAACCCCACTTGTTATGTGCAAGTCATTGTTTTCCAGCTGACTGTGTCGGAACTTTGATAGTCGATAATTTGACGGGATATTTGGATTTTATACCCAAGGCTGGCGTATTCTTTCATCGCGCCCTCAGCAACGGCATTGATGTCATGTATATTGATGACCTTTGCTTCGAGTACAGCGATGATGAGTCGTTTGAGCAACGGGAGCACATTTACGCACTGGTCCAGCTGATAAGGCCCAGGTTTCTGTTTGGCCTGCGAAAGGACAATTTACCAAAGAGTCTGCTTGATTTGTGTGTGCAAAGGGATCGAAGCAATAATCAGCAACAAACAGAATTATCATTAACATTGTAATTTACAAAAGGAATCGCCATTGGTATTGGATAACTAAAAAGTGTTTGAACTAATTTTAAATTATGATGCCTTATGCCTTGGTCGCCTTGGCCTTGCTCTTCACTTTCTTCACACGCTTCAGGCCATCCATTTTGCTCTTCATGAACTGGCAATACATCGCCATCATTGTGGGCACATTTTCCTGGCTAACAACTGTGGAAATCTGCAACAAATAAGTGGATTGTTAATTAATAAATGATCTATTACTAACTACACATCTGCTTCTGCTTCGATTTAATAAAAACTTGAGGGAATTCTTACAATCCACTTATGCATATTTAAGCCCTATTTATTACCTTCTTTGATTTGCATTTGGCACGCATTAGGCACATGTTGGTTTTCGGTTTTGGCAGCGGCTTTCTGCCTGGTCGGGGTACTGGTTTATCGTTTCCATCGTCTAAAAATGAGGAAAACACACACATTGGAGACAAGTTCCAAGCATACACATAGCGACTCCAGGAACTTACAGCGTTTAAATGTTATCGTAAATGAGGCATCCTTTTTCGCCTCGTTCGCAATCTTCTCCAGCAGAAGTATGAACTGTAAATAAATCCACGTTTATTGAGAAATTCACGATTAATGCTATTTATTTACGTTTGAATTGTCGAGTAAAACCATTTCGTGGCAAATAAAAGCAGCAGGCGTAAAAGTGACACTCGTGCGTTATGGCTTAATTAGTACATTTTGACGTCAAAATGTCACTGTTAACTAACAGCATTACAGACGAAACAAAAATTGGACAAATCGGTTGCTCACTACTCGCATTTGCTGTTAAGTTGGCAGGCTGGCATTCGGTCTTGCTTCGCCAAAAAAAAAAGATTTTACATTAATATCCGTAGAAATCGACGAAAACTTACAAGTGCCAGGCAAACAGCGCGACTGTTGCACGCCCAAAAAAACGCACGCAAAACATTGCCAAGCAGAACAGTCCGCCAAAGCAGATTGCAGAATACAAATCGCTACACATACATTTTTTTTTGGCTGGTGCTGTAAGCAGAAACGATCGAACGACGACCGTCGAGACTGCCGCCAAAGGAAGCGACCGCTCGCCCGCCCCGCGTACCACGCTCCATCCCCCTCAGCCCAGGAGCAGCAGCAGCAGTAGCAGGCGAAACAACAATAACAAGAGATTGGCCCGGCCCCTTGGCAGCTAGTAAACAACTTACAGCCAACTTACAACAAATAACAAACTAGCTAAAATGGTAAGCATGCGTCGAAAAATTTACAGCTGGCCTCTGCAGCGGAACAGGACGAAATGATGACGCTTGACTCAACTTGCGCCTCACTTATGCTCGCAAGAACACACCGACACACACGTACACACGCAAAAAGAAGCACATGTGTGTGTGTGAAGGGTGAATAAGCAAAACGTTGCTGTTGTTGCTGTTGTTGCTGTTGTTGCTATATGAACTTTGACCGAAATCTTTTGTAATTTTGTTCGTTGACAGGACGTGTTCCTCATGATCAGAAGGCAAAAGACAACCATCTTCACAGATGCTAAGGAAAACACATCAGTTGTCGAACTGAAACGCATGATCGAAGGTGAGTCCGAAGACATATATGCAACGATGCTGGCCATCTAATTGGGAACATTCACTTCTCACGCTTAAAGTAAATTAAGTGATTGTTATAAAGTATCAACAAATATTGTGTTTATAATACAAAATATGCACACATTTTGCATGAAAAATTCATAAAAATCTTAGTCAATATTTATGATTTAATAATCATTTTTAGTAATCATTTTTTCAATAATAATTTTTAGTACTTTTCTTAATTGGTTGGCCACCGCTGTACATGTATTTCTATGTTGAAGTGTTATTCCTATTAATAGAGCACGCGTTTTGATTATTAAGTAATTACATATATCAATTTTTGTAACCATTTGCAGGCATTTTAAAAGTGCCACCGAACGATCAGCGATTATACAATCAGGACAACGATGTCATGGAGGACGAGCAGACGCTGCAGGATTACGGCGTCACGGTGTCAACGGCAAAGGCGCAAGCACCAGCGCAACTGGGCCTAACATGCAGGTGAGCAACCATTTCCCATTTTCCCTTCTCAGTTTCAATTTCCCATCCCCATGCCAATGTTATGAAAGCCGCCCTTTGAGTCACCCTGATAAGCGTCTATAATCGTTTAAAATGTGGTTCAACATATGTAAATATATATATACACCTATGTATGTAGGTATGTATGCACAGCACGTGTACGCAATTGATACAGTAGTCAATGGAAGATTACAACTTTAAGAAATTAATTATAGAACAGTTCAAATACGGCAGCAAACTTAGAATACTCACTGTTCTCTTGACAGGATACATTAACTAAGAAGTCACCCAACTAAACTAGGTATAGTCAGTATCAATAAATTACTTGATTATTATTAATTAATTTATGAAACATAAAACATTATATATAAGCACAGTTAAACTTCAAAAACTTTGCGGATGTTTTTATTGATGACAGACCTTTTAGTACTGTTGACATTTTTGATATATGTTTGCCATTGTCATGATTCTGTATTAATAATTGCCCTCATTATTCTATGTAGCGAGTGAACACTGTATTAAGTTGTTACTTATATAATTTATTTTCACTCTTTCGCAGGAACGAATTAGGTGATTTTGATACGCTTGATATTACACCGTATTCAGCACCGCCCGATTTACCGGAAGTGATGAAAAATCAAGAGGCATCCAACGGACAGGAGCAGGTCGCATAAGAACACAAAAGACAATGAGAAACATTGCACACAACAACATCAAGAAGAAGAACAACAGCAAGAATAGTAGCTGGATTCTACTCGGAAACAGACTACTATTTAAGCATGCGAGATATAAAACTAATTGTTGAAAGTCAGTCAGTCAAATTTAACCCCTATCGCTCGCTTGCTGCCCATAAACATAAACTCTCTCGATGCAAAATGTTTCAAATTGTAACAATTTCAACTCTGCCTGGTCAAGCAACACTAACAAAAGCAACAACAACAAGAGCAACAAACAACAGCAACAATAGCTAAATATGTATGCATTTTTTTTCGTTGATTATAGCATGAAACAATTAATTAATGATTATTTGAAATGGGATTATGTCGACCGTTTTTATATTTCACAACACCCATTTAATTCTTGTTTTTTATGGAATCTGTACGAATTTGTTTAAGAGAAAAGTTACTTTACAACAATTTAAAGAAAAATAATTATGAAAATTGAAAAGTCACACAATTGAAATAGCTTAAAAAACAAAAATGGCAATTGATGAAATTGAGCATAACGGTGAATATTTAAAATATTGGGATTTAAATTTATTATAATTTATAATCAAATTATGATTATTATTATTATTGTAATAATAAGATTTAATTATTATTAAAAAGGAAAACGACAAAAAAAAAATCCAATCCTCCCCTTTAACCCACTTTAATCACTATCATCCATGTCGGATCCGGCAGCCGCGGTGACAGCAGCGACTTCAGCATCATTCGCATCCGTTACACCGCCCTCATCCTCCTCGGCGCTGTCGATAAAGGATGCATTGCTGCTCTGCTGCAGCTCCAAATGCTCCAGATACTCCTGCAAGCGATCCTGAAAGAAATTTACATACGTCTGCCTCTGCTGCGCCGTAGCCGGAAAGTAATGGCCACCATTATGCTCGAGTATCTCGACATTCTTAAAGTGGGCTGCCAGCGATTCACTCATCTCCTTCGGGATGATCTCATCCGTTAGTCCATACACATGCAGCGCTGGAATTGTGATGCGCTCCTCATAGGCGCTCATGTGCACCAGACTGCCGGAAATGAAGCCAGAGCTGAGCACAGCAAATTCGGGTCGAATAGAGGTCACTGGTAGAGAGAGCATAAGTAATTACAACGAGGTTAACAATACCAGATGAAACCAGAACTGCACACACTCACACTTCTTTTTGGCCAGTCCACAAATGAGGCCCACAAAGCAGGCACCCTGTGAGAAGCCAAGTAATCCCTGGAACGGTCCCAGCGTCTTCCAAGCGTCTTCGACAATGCGCAAACTCTCCTGGAAACCATAGGCGGGTCCACCTCGATTGGTGCCCTTGAAGGTGCCATCATCTTTATTGGCCCACCAGCTTCGCTGCTGATCGATTGATCCTTCGCCTGATCCTTCGGGGGCAGCAGCAACGTGTGGCGCTGTTATGAACACAAACTCTGCATATTTGCCGGCAAACTTGCGAAACGACCCCAGTTTGTTTTTAAACGAATCCGCTGCAAATAGTAAATATATTGAAATTTACAGGTTAAAGGGTAGTTTGGTAAAACAAACCATCTTGTCGGTATCCGTGTAGGCAAAGGACGCGCACCTTCTCTGTTATCTCCACCTTGGAGTTGGATGATGTTGAGGCAGCTCCACTTGAGCGACTCGAGCCGGCAGCTTCTGTTTCGTTGTTGGTCATAATGGAAGCAATAATCTTAATAATAATAAGAACAGCGTCCACAAAATAGCCGCCACAAGACTAACAACTTCTGTATTTTGAGGTTAAAATGCCGAACAGCTGATTTGGCAAATGCCAGAAATGTAAGCATCAGTACATGCGGTTCATTTTGTTTGAACTAGTTCAACTCAAAAAGATCGATTCATTGTGTGTATTTATTATGCGATTTGATTAAAGCAAATTAAATATAAAATACAATAAACAGCGTACAGATTTATTCAAGTCATACTAAAATAAATGTTTAAATTAATAATTTGATTTGTTCAAGCAGTTCATTCAATTAAAAATTCACGTGCGTAAAATATACTAAAAATATGTAAATCTATTTTAAAATTCAAACATTTCGCGCCATACTATACGTAGTAATATAGTTGTCTCAGCTCTACAATTGCATAAACTGTGCACCTACTAAGGGAAATTCGGTTTTCGCACCGTCGGTGGAGAAATTTTAAATGCTAGCGACATCTGTGTAAATCTAAAGGAGCTAACAAGCTATTCAGCAAAATTCCAAATATAACATATGCCAATTAAAAGGTTTGTGCACCCACTAAGGGAAATTCTGTTTAGCACCATCTGTGGAGAAATTTAAAATGCTGGCGACATCTGTGAAAATCTAAAGCAGCTGTAAACCTATTCAGCCAAATTCCAAATTTAACATATGCCCATTAAAAGGGAAATGTTAAGTGTGCCCTAGAGAAATATCAAAGACATATATAGTACTTTAATTGGGTAATTATTTTGTCTTTACTATTTCCTATAATATTTCCCTCCGTCCTGTAGAGCAATGTGGTACCAATAAAATGTCCTAACTTATTTAGCTTCAATTATTTAGCATGGACTCAATTCTCTTATACCGAATTTGAAGATAACTAGTATATAAATAAATTTTTCTGAGATATTATAACTTTGTATATCACTAGTAATTTATTATGGTTTGTTGGTTGCATCCTTGTATGTTTTTCGACTACATCAATAACTCTGACAGGCTGTGCAAACTTTAACGACAATCGGAGCCAACAGTTTTGGATTCAGGCATCAAATGGGCATCCAAACTGAATGGGAGATTGTTAGATGCCCGCATAAGCTGAACTGAACTGATTGATGTTTGTTATTTTTAGCCCCTTTTTATTTTTGTTGGCTGGCCATTTAGACGTTTAAGCACGTTGCATGACAACCAAATTGGTTACACAGTTATATAGTTACACAGTTAACGGTTAAAGAGCACATTGAAACAGTCAACTGCCATACACACAATACTCAATTCCCAAATGGTAGGCGTGAAATTGAATTGGGCACAAATTTTAGTCACATTTTCGACTGTGCTGCAGTGTTGCCATTTTGGCTCTTAAACAGCTAGTTTCAGGCAGTTCAAAGGCACTCACATATGCATAACAATGCATATAATAATTTTTTTTTTGTTTTAAATTTTTGTTAATCTTTCTAGAATTTTTTTCTTTAATTTTTCGTTCTAACAATTTTTTTGTTGTAAATTTTGCATTTTTGCCTTTGTAATTTAGGCAGCACTGTATGTATTTATCCCCCCAACCCACTCCCTCTCATTCTTTGTGTCGGACTGTTTGACATATCGTAATATTAATTTGCTGATTTATTAGCATCAACCCTCCACAGACGGAGACGATAAATTTTAATGTCATTTGAATAAATGCGTGCGAATATCGCATTTCATTTTGTTTTGTTGCCCCACATACATGCATACGTACATCGTACATACATATGTAAATAAATTGCTGGGACTACATATAAGCCTCAAATGTCCTGCTATGGGCCCGTAAATTGGAGACCAGCTATTTGAAAGTTATGCGTAAATTGTTAAATGCAAATTGTGAATATTTATGTGGTGCTCACTTATGTTATATTGCACATTTTGTATGTGTGTGTGTGTGTGTGTGGGTGTGTGTGTGTGCTTAATCTAAAAATGTGCTTAAATGCAATCATTTTTGTATGTGTTTTGTACATTCACATTAGAAGAAGCATTGTCGCTGTTGCTGTTGTGGGCGTCTACTCGACACATATGTACGTAAATTTGTCTGTCTGCTAGAGATAAGCAACAAGTGAAAACAGTAATTTAGATATGCACTTATCCAGCACAACGTGTCAGTTGACCGTCGTCGCTGGTGGAACTCTTAACTCTATGCGAATCAAATTGCGCGTACTTTAAGTGAATTCGTAGCAAATAAAAATGCTGTATTTAACACCAGCAAAGTCGATGGGAATACAAGAAACGTGATCGTGATACACACTCACACAGACACACACAAGTGTATTTATATATATATATATATATGTGTGTGTGTGTGTGTGCAATTTAGTCGAGGGCAATCGGATAATTTATGTTTAAGCTTGCTCTTTGCTCGAATTATGATTAATTAAAATCAAGTGTGATAAAATCGTTAATTGGTTTGAATGCATCGCTTATAGCCACGAATTAGAGTGCCAAAACAAACGAGCCAAAATGAAGGCCAGCATTGATACGGAATTGCTGCCGATGAAGACGCATTACTTTCTCTTCAATGCCGGCACCGCATCCGTTGTACCCTTTATGCCACAAGTGGCACAACAGCTCGGCTACTCCCCGGCCGTTGTGGGCACCATGTACATGATACTGCCCATCATTGGTTTGCTGGCCAAGCCAATCTTTGGCTATATTGCCGATCGTTATCATCGGCATCAATTCCTTTTTCTGGCCGGGCAACTGCTCACCACCGTTGCCTTTTTCCTGATCATGTTTGTGCCGGCGGTGGAGAGGCCACAACTTCATTGTCATGCAGGCGTTACGAACATCCAATACTGCTCAGGGAGCAGATCAGCGGACACGAAGACACAGTTGGAGACGCACTACGGCAATCGGACGCTGAGTTGCAGCATGCACTGCCAAATGAAGCCCACAATGTGGGACATTGTGTGCCAGTATTGGTTGAAGAACGCAACTAACTGTGCCGCGAATCGCACAAAATCCTGGATCGATTTTAAAACCTACATAACAACGAGAGATATCCTTGAGAGTGGCAGTTGTCTACACTTAATGATACCACACAATCTGGGCACACTGGACGCACAAAATGTGACCATGTATTGTCCCCAGAACAAGGAGCTGTTCAAGCCCAGTTGCCAGATGGACTGTCAGGAGAAGTATCTGAAAGAAATGCTGCCCAAGAGCGATGTAATCAACACGAGCAGCGCAATGGCCATGCCCGAATTCTGGTTCTTCTTTGGTCTCCTCATCGTCAGCTGGGCGGGCATGGCTGTTGTTGTGAGCATTGGCGATGCCAGTTGTTTTGGCATTCTCGGTGATCGTCATCAGTTGTATGGCAGACAGAGGTTGTGTGGCTCCCTGGGTTGGGGCATCTTTGCACTACTCGCTGGATTCTTGGTGGACACAATGTCCAATGAGGGTGGCACGGACAAGAATTATACGATTGTCTACTGGATGGCGCTCATTATACTCGTCTTCGATATGCTCGTCTCCACCAAGATAAAGCACACACAGACGCCCATGTCGGCGAATATACTGAAGGATGTGCGTCAAATGTTTCTATCGATGCGTTGCGTTGTCTTCTTTCTCTGGTGCGTGGCCATTGGATTGGGCACTGCTCTGATTTGGAATTTTCTCTTCATCTATTTGGAGGAGCTGGCCGATCTCACTGACAATGGCAACGATTACACTAAGACGCTGGAGGGTCTAGTCATGAGCATACGGTGCTTTGGCGGTGATCTACCATTTTTCTTTATGTCAGGCTGGACATTGAAGCGGATTGGGCACGTGAATGCGATGAGTCTGGTGCTCTTTGTGTTTGGTGTGCGTTTCATTTTATACTCGATGTTACAGAATCCTTGGTATGTACTGCCCATTGAGCTGCTGAATGGCGCCTCATTAGGCCTCTTATTTGCAACGATGCCTTCGTATGCCAGCATCGTGACACCATTCGGCACCGAGACCACCATGCAGAGTCTAGTGGGTGCCATCTTTGAGGGCGTTGGCCTCTCCATGGGCAGCCAAATTGGTGGCCAGCTTTTTGTCGCCGTCAGTGCGCGGACAACGTTTGAGATCTTTGGTATTGGTGCGTTTATTGCGTTTATTGTCCACGTCTGCGTCCAAATGTATCTGCAGCGCATTGGTCCACCTGAAAATGGCACTGTCAAATATGTTGCAGCAACAGAAGCAATGCAGATTCTGAATGAACCGGAAAATGCAAGCAGTATTAGCTAAGCTGCCTGCCATTTCTTCATTCTCTTCTTGTTCTGTGATCTACCGATAAATATATTCCATATATATCTTTTGTCACCGATTATCCAATACTTCTCAACCAACAACAACATGAAAAAGCAACAGCAGCAACAACAACAAGAACAACAAATAAAATGGCAACTTAAATAACTTTTTAATTGTATATATAATGTTTATATCTAGTTGTACTTTACACACACACACACACACACACACACACACACATACACACATGTACTTATATTATCTATTTTTAGTTGTTGAAAGCTCATTTTGGTTAAGTTTCAACTGAACGTGGCTTCATTTCAAAATCATATACTGTGAAATCACTGAAGTATTTACCAAATTATACAATAATATGTGAGAAAAAAATATATAAATACAAAAGTGCATTTCCGAGGCAACAACAAAACAACTCATTAAAAATGCACACGCATTGAGCAGTGTGTGAGAGTGCAATTCACAAAAAGCCAAACAAACCCACAAAAGTGCGCCACCAAACACACACACACACACACACACACACACACACACACACATATAATCATATATACAGTGCACGCTCAATACAGATGACCAATTTAAGTCAGCTGTACTCTCTTTACCTAAAATGTTTTTGCAATAACTGTTTTCTTATTTATGGATACAAATATTTGATAACTATACAGTAAGAAAAAGAAGTTAGTTAATGCACTGGTGGAGACAGCTCGACTAGCAGATACATAACACACACATATATGTATGTATGTAGTAGTAAATATAAATATATAAATATATATTATCTTGATGAATATTGTGCAGTTGATCAATAGCATGTCTGTACAAATTTATAAATATATATATAAGTGAAATGTTATACTTCTAAAATTGTGTTCTTTATAGCTATCGGAAATCGATATTCGCGAAACGATGGAAGTTATCAATAAAATTTTAAAGAAACTTAATATGCCTATATTATACAATAAGATATATTCCAAATTGACTGACGGACTTTTCAAAATTGACTGGGCAGTTGATCCTGATATAGAATATTTCAGCACAAAATAAATGCACTCGATTTTTAAGCACTAACATTGCGCTGAGGAGTAAAAAGTCGATTCACTCTTTAAAGTTGTCAATGTTAACATTTAAAATGTTTAACCTGACATAATCGTGTGTTCTTTCTTTCGGGCGTGCACTGTGCATACAAATTGAGCAACCGCAAAAAATACAACTTTGCACAACAAATGCACCGATACAGACAAACATTTAAACACACACACACGCACACACACACACACACACACACACACATGTGAAGACTTGGAGTCGATAGAAGAGTGTTGAATATTTTATGCTGCCTGATATTTTACGCTTGTAAATCACAAACAAAACCACAGACAGCCCGCTCAGACAGAGGAAGGGATAGCGGGAGAGGGAGAGGGAGCGGGAGCGGTGCGGTTAAACCAAAAAGTTGGCAAAAGCATTTCGTGCAGCTTAGAGAGGTCCATGGCAAACAACTAAAACCTAAACTCCATGTATGATGTATGCTTTGTCTGTGGTCTGGTGGCCAACGTATTTAATATTTAAATCAAATTCCTCGACATGAATTCGGTTTTGGTGTGGAAGATGTTTGGAAATATTTGTCAGGTGCTGGCATCTCGCATAAGTTCACTTTAGCGTGAAATAAATTAATATTCATAAATCACATTAATTGCATTGAAATCTGCCCGAGGCGTACATATCTGCTATATTACAACAGTGAACAGTGGTTTGAGTTTGCCCAGGTGTTGATGGGTTGGTTACATAATTTGCAACAATATATTTGGCGTATTCAAATCGTAGGTGCATACTATGCAGCTATATACCATTTGTTTGATTTATAATTATTACTTTAGTTATAAATTCAAATAATCATATATTTAACAATTAAGAACGTTCTAGTCGAGAGGGCTCGACCAGGAGATACCCTGAACGTAGGAATTGCATGTCATAAGATGTACGCTTCTTAAATTTACGATTTCACACTTTTGCGGATGATCAATATTTTGTCCAGGTATACTAGGAAAAGAGTATATGTATCTTATATACTTCATGGGATCGGAGATGCTTTTTACAGCTTGTTACATACTTTTGCACAAGTTTACTATACCCTTTTTCGCAATTTTAAATGGGTTCATGATGTAAATATAAATTAATTGTGGTTTGATTTTCTTGTTTATCGTTGGGTTTTTAAATCACATTTATTATTTGTGTCAACAACTTAAGCACCGCTTCTATTGCAATACATTAATTTGCACTGTGGGTAATCGAATATTTTGCTGCATTACTATTATTATAATTGGGGGAGAATTAGCACTGCGACCTAACATGCTTTACTGAATTAATAACAATAAATTCAGTTATTAAATTGTATTAGTCTGGAGGCCAATCATGATCAGAAATACGTTGTATTTTCTGTTGAATTTTTGCGCTTCTTTTATTTAATTGAATTTTGAAATATCTTTATAAAAAAGATTGGAAATGTCATCATTTTAGGTCAAATTAAATATTGTTAGATTGTGTTGTCTTCTCCATATGCACACGTAAGAATATCGATTTTTTATTTTGACACAAAAAACATTTTGCTTACTCGTGCGGCACGTGCTAAATTCCGAATAGAGATTGGATGACAGTCAAAGTTAACTTGTTGGTTCACGCATTTCAAGTTGTGTGCATACTTAACCTTGGCCAGCTAAATGTAACTAACACTTTGCACACAACGCACTTAACCCTTTGGGCCAACACAAATGGCCCAAACGATTTGCAGTTGCTTTTGGCTTTTGGCTGGTTTTTCACTGTCACTTTAAATGCTTTACGCTCGATTGAGTGTTTATTTGATTTCTCATTTGTGTCGCACAACTAAATTCTACTACTTTTACCTTCTAATCTCTCCCTTTCTCTCACTCTCTTTCTCTCTCATTATTGTGCCACTTTTCTTTTGGCCATTGAGTTAGCTACTTGGACAATTTGTTGCTGACGTTTTGGCTCCATTGTAATTCGAGTTCTGTGGCCAACAGTTAGCCACACTTGATTGGTTAGTCGAGACTATTGGATTTCTTGCTTTTGGTTTTTGTTTTTACACTCCATTCTTCTGGTTTGTGTAAGTTGCAAAGACTGTTTTTGGTTTTGCCCATCCAAATTTCTAAGTAATGAGACAGCAGAAGTTAATGGAACTTCTATCTGTGGAGCAACTAGCAAATGGTCTTGTCGACTCGCAACGCAATCCTGTTGCAATGCTCTTTAAATACCCTTTACCAACATTTTAAATGAGTCGAATAGGGCAGGATAAAATCTTTTAATATAATGTTGTTGCAGGGTATCCCTAGTCAAGCTGTTTCCACAAGAGCACTCATTCGCGATTAGCCCAACTCTTTTATTGCATTTTCTCTGAAACATTTAGCCATTTGTTGCCCCTGTCCGTGCAAACACTACAGTGAATTGCTTGCAGCTGATTTAGTGGGCAATATTGCGCATACGCCGCGTGTACATAAAACACTCCAGATGTGCGACGTGCACAGATCGAACTTCGCAACATTCGAATGAATGCTGCGTTGCGTATAACCAATTTATTGTGCACTTGCGCCACGTGTTATCCATTAAAACAATCAAACAATAATTGTCGTCAGTCATCAAATTACGGACAGCAGCCAACTTGCCAACTTGGCAACTTGCTTCTTTAACCAAAATTAAAGTGGAGTGCAATAATTTTTCGTTTTTCATTTCGAAGTCAACAGCAATATTCAGTGGCTCTTAAAATCAGTTGTCTTTTAGTATTTAAGTGACGCAGCAAATAGCCAAAAGTTTAATGATTAAAGTCCGGAACATGCGGTTAATTCTTATCTGTTGAACTGTTCTTAAACTGTTTGTGAATTTTATTATTTAAAGTGTCTCGCTCAGAAAACATCAAATTTGTATATACCAAAGACCGTTAGAGCTAGATTTCAAGATAGGTTTACTTAGGTTTATTAGCGATTAAATGCTTAACATTTAAATGCCTTCTATAAAAACAGTCGCTCAGGCAAACTTAATAATTACAACACCACGCAACAAAATCAATGTGTATATACATATATATATATATATATATAAATTAAAATGCACATATGATATTGCTATATATAAATATATATTATATTATTTTAAATATCGAAATATTTTAAATGCCTTTCTATACTATATATACTATATTCTATATCCTATATAAATAGACTAGTTTTTTTTTATTTATTTATTTTGTCGCTTCCTAGGATTTCATTGAAATTTATCTTATCATTTTAGTTGTGTTGATAATTGTAATTTAGTTTATTTTAAACAAAATAAGATGTTGCCTCAAAATCGACCAACAACCATAAGTAAGTAAGTTAATGGCCTCTTCTTTATAATTTATTATTATGCCACAAAAAGTATAATCTTTTAAGTTAAAAGTTAAACCCCTTTAAACGTCCCCTTGGTCTATTTGCATATATACGGATTAACTGTCAGATGTTTGGTCTACTTTTTTCTGTAGCCCAGTGTAGTTAAGACAACACAGAATTAACTTGCCACAAAAGACCGCCAACAGGTCGCAATGCGCAACCATCTTGCAAATAATAAACTCTCAGCGAGGTGGGCTCCCCTTACAGGTCTTAAAGTTGTGCCTTCGCCTTTGTTGTCTTAGGCAAAGCTGTCAGTTTGAGTTGGTTTCCAAGGGGATACGCTTTAGCGGCAATTCTGTTGCTTGACTTGGCCGAGACGGTACAACTAGGCTGCAATGGATGAGTTCAGTTACGCTGAAGCCACGGCGTATAAGCAATGAACCTTGATTGCGGTTGGTGGAGTAAGTTGCACACACAGATGAATTCCTTGGGTGCCTACTATATAAGCAAAACATGGCAGCAACGCTCATTTGACGACTGGTTGTGTAACAGCCAATTAAGTTTTCTGCAACAACCGGCAATCACTGCAGTTAGCCGCCTGAATTAAGTGAACTAAACACACCAAATTGCATAAATGGTTTGCAAAAAAATTATATATAACATAGTTAAAAATGCTCAACAATTTTGCAACCATTATACAAAGAACACATCCACTCTTTAATCCACTTAGTGCTGGCAAGTGCTGTGCAGCAAAAACCAAAAAAAAAAGAAAAAAAAAAATCAGGAAATTACTGAACAATTACTACCAACAGCTGCCTTTTGGATAGCACAAACGATTTTGTGTATTTATATATACACATTTTTTCACACGTAGCAATGCTCGACTTTCAATGTTTTAATTTGTAACAATTATGAAGTGCTTTGTAGTGTAAAACATATATATTTGCTTTTAAGATTAATTGTATTTTTTAATAGAGTTCAATTTTTATGCTTGATTAAACTGCAAAGCAAACATTTCACATTGCCTGTCAGTTACAGAATTTACCACAAATTAAAAATAAAACCAAACCTAAACTGATTTTCCAATAATGTGTTGAAGTTGGTTTTGTGATATGCAAATGCAGAATTTATAGAATTTGAATGAGGCTGACGTTTGTAACTATGATATTAAATTGCCAAATTCAGTCATCTGTAATTTTGCTATGCAATTAAAGAATTCTGAGAATGCCTTGGATATTGTTTTTCCTCTTCTCGACAATTTCTCAACGGACAAGAACGTTGTGCAATAAATCAGTATTTGTTTTGCTTAATCAGTTCTGGGCATGCGAAACATATGCAGCCCAACTATTGTTAAGTATTTTTGACAAATTACTCAAAGAACATTCTCATTTTACATGCATGTGACAAAAGTTGCGTAAGTTCAGCTGCAGCTCAAATTTTTGACATTTATTTTGTATTTTTCCCTTTACACATGTGGCTTTTACATTAATAATTCTGCACACAATATGTACGCAATCATTTCAGTGTCGCATTGTAAGTATTCCAAATACATATTTTTATTCTCTATAGCCGTTAGGCTAGAGTGTATTTATCAAAATCGTTCGTTGTTTCGCGAATATCGATAAAAATCGATTAATGTATATAAGAAGAACATGTGATTTAACGGACTTAATACACTGGAATTTTAATTAATTGCCTGTATCAAAAAATTATTAATTTTTATTTATTTAATTGGATTTTTTTATTTCTATTCTCCACTTAATGCGCTTTTAGTCGCTTCAAATTGACTCAGCCAAAGCCCTTAAGCTGTTTTCTGCTCACAATAAACACTTACTTAACAAATTCTCAACTTTTTTATTTGTGACTTATCCGTCCACAGATTTAAAGCCTTTGTTTTAATATGTTTGACTTGTGTGGGAAGCCAATAAAACTTATTGCATGTGTGGCTGTGGTAAGCTTAGATTTAACAAAACCCCCAACTTGAATACGCCTCACAATTTTATGCAACCATATAGTTTTATTGGAAATTTATGTGCTTCTTGGCAACTGGCAATTTGCGGCCTTCATAATTCATTGATGAAATTATTAGGGAAATTTTGGGGCAATTTGAGTTTTGCCAAAAACTTTGGCCAGTAAAGTTGGTCAATTGCCAGTGCTGGATTCGGAAGTGCTTTTTATTTAGTCTCACACAAAAAATAGCTTGGGGCTCTAAGCTAACTAATATCTATGCTCTGGAAAACACTCGACATAATCAGGCAAACAGTCAACAAACTTGTAGTTTTCGCCCTGGGGCAACTTTTCGTATTTTCAGCTTACTGACAGGCTTTTGAAGTGTTGTCAAAGATACTATAAAGTCGACTTTAGATAAAATTAGCAACAGTTAAATAACAAAAAATAAATGTTGTTTTCTCTGCTGTGATGAGTTCTTGAGTGGCGCTCGTTGCAATTGCAAATTCTTAAAACAATGATTATTAATACTACTCAAAACAGTGCGCCAGAAGCGACAAAGTACATTTCTCATATACAACATAGTACTGCTCAGCTATTTCATAAATAATTCGCGACAAATTGCAGAACAACAAAGCGCGTCCAAGCACTCCTTGTAGTGCTAAACAAAAAGTTGAGCATTTTTTATTGTGAGTAACAAAATAGAAGGCATTCAGAAGAGAACAAAGCGGAATATAGTAGAGTTAAAATATATGAAGCATCCCGGGCTTCAGAAGTGTAACTAAAAGCTTCTTCGCTAGCGTAAAATAATCATGCCACACTATATAGAGGTAGTTGAGCATTTGCTTGAAAAGGCTTTTTGGCAAACAACAAATATTTTCCAGTTGTATTTATGAGATTACATTCGTATTGTATTTTGATGTGCCAGTTAAACGACTTTGTTTGTGTTCCTCGCACTTAGATATTATATTTTATTTACATTGTTGTGGCAAATTCAACACAAAGAACAACATTTTAGAATAAGAATTGTGAAAGAAGTTTTTGCTGTGTACTGTAATCATTTCAAAATCTGCTTCCTTTAATGCAACCACTCAACTTGTCTCAACTGGCAATTTTCTAATGCTTTATCTATTTAAGCCAATTCAGGCGCTAGCCCAGAAATAACAGCCACCCACATATTCTAGTGTTGTCTGCATTTATGGGACACACACACACGCAAATGCACACACCTACATCACATAATGCGCACAATAGGTTGAATGTCTTTTGTTCGGGACTTTTCTGCTGGGTGCCACAACAATGCTCAAAGTTTTCTAGCTGTGTTTTGTTGGATTAAGCCAAGTTTTACCTAGAGTTTTTTTTTTTTGCCTACAAGTGCAGCATTTTAAGTGGGTTAAGTGATTTTCAGCTCAATTAACATTGCAAAAGCAAACAGCAGTAGCAGCGGCGGCAGCAACTAGGAAACTGGACAACTACTCAACTGAGCAGCAAGTGAGCATCCTGGCAAACAGGCAGTCAATGGGGCGTATACGCACTTACCACATCACAACAGAGCAAACCCAACAAACAATGCATTGGCCACATTAACAGACTGTGGCCCAAAACTGTCGACCCGACAGCTCATCTGGGCCAAAACATTAAGGGTCACTTGAGAGCCGTTATCATTGTATTCGTTGGAATTGCTACTAGATGGCAAAACAACAGAGTTAACTGCTCCAAGCTTACGTGACATAATTATGCGTTTGACTAAAAAGACAACAATAACAACATCAAGTTGCAGGGGGTCTGGTGGGGTTGTGGGAGAGTTTGTACGAAGGAATCAGGTCACAGTTCGTATCTAAACTGGACTCAACTGCCATATGGCCATTGCTATGTTGCAAGTGTGTTGATGTGCGTGCGCGTGTGCGCGTGTGTGTTTCTGTGTCTGTATTTACACATTTGCTTTGAAATGCATGCGCCACGCAAAACGTGCCGACTGACAGCCAAACGGACAAACTGGCAAACAAACAGTTTGCTGAGCAAATGAACACGCATCAACAGCATCAACATCAACAGTGGCAGGAGCAGCAGACGCAGCATCAGCAGCTTGCATGGTTTAAGTGTTGGCCAGCTTTTGACAAGCAAAACACAAAAATAGCTAGTTTTGTGGGGGGAAGTGCAAAAATGAACAAATATGTTTTTTCGAAAAGCTGCAAACTATGAAAACGTTTTTGTTGTTTTACATATTTTATTAACGTAAGAAGATTTTTTTCATGTTTACTTAAATAATTTGATTGAAATTCAATTCAGTCCAAAATGAATGAAGATTTGCCACGGGTGTACGTATAAGGATTTTTGAAAAGGCTTTTTAAAAGCTAAACTTTCGCCCTGTATGTGAAATTGAAAAGAACTGTCTTTAAGACATTTGCTTTTATAGATCTTTAAAAATAATTTATAAGCCAACCAAGTGATTACCCAAACAAAGTTGCATTTAACGATCCGACTTTCCGAGCTAGAAGAAAGAGTTTTCCCGAAGCACAATTGGCAACACTGTGCGGCCAATGCAGTCAGCTCTGGCCAGACGCATTGCTGCTGCTGCCACATTTACATAAGTGTGTGCCTTATGTACTACACCCTTACATACACTTACGCACATAAGCAGCTATTTGCAAGCCGGAAGACTCTTAATGAGCACACAGAGCAGCAAAAGAGGATCCAGTCGATGCGAAAGCTTCAAGTGAAGGAGCCCACTTCATGGTTGTGGGTCATAAAACAGATTTTTATTTGGCTAAAATTAACCAGGAGACGCTTTACGATGAACTGGACACTTGGCTTAAAGCCGTTTGCAAGGTCGTCTATTGAGGCTGACTGCTTGTGGGGTCAAAAGGTAAGCCATTGTGTAAGGCACAGAATAACTGTGCACATTACACACACGCACACACACACACACACACACACACACTTATATAGAAGGGACATATTGTGTTGACTGTTTGGCTTTTAGGTGATTTGGCCCAGATCTGCTTGTACAGGACTCGGCAACATTTTGATTAACGACATTGCGCACTAATGTCAAAAGTCATTCAATCAGCTCTGACTCGCTGTAAACAAGCACACAAACCTGCACCCACACATTTCGATGTATTTTTATCTTAATATTGATTTCTATCCACGTTTCATTCATGATTCCGTTGCCATCGACATTGTATTTCCCCACTGACAGGCATCGATTGATCATTGGCACGTGATTGAATTCAATTTGATGAAATACTCTACCAATCTGTCGCTCTTCATTTTCTACATACACACACACTTTTCAGCGATGCGAAACTTTTTTGCCTGTCAACATGATAAACAAAAAAAAAAAAACAATAAGTTCAAACAAAATGAATTTCCAAAAGTGCTTGACTAGCAGATACCACACAATAAAACATAAATATTTATATTACAACATAAAAAACATTCTTCAAATAAAGAAATATATATATAAAAAAAGGCCAGACTTTAATCCAAGCTTATATTGTGTGCTTTCTCAAGAATGAGAGAGCTTTAAATCAAGTTTGTTATAGATATGGTGGATTTTATATTTTTTAATTATATTTCGATAAATTCCACAAGCATCTCGTAAATCAGAAAAGGTTTAGAAATTGTCCTTTCAAGATTAATTAGGAAAGCTAGCTTATTACTTAGTTAATGATAGTCAAACTGCTCAGACTATATATTTAATGTGATTGTTTATCATGTATCATTGATGAGCTTTCCCTTCAGATGCTTCTGTTTGTCAACGGGCATATCAATCATTATAAACTAAGTTTATTGGTTGTCGCTCATAGTCTTGGCAAGCCAAAATGTCATTTTGGCAATCGGCTAAAATGTTTTTTTACGTGACTTTTAATTTGCGAGTTTTCGCGCAGACTGTTTAGGCCTGACAGATGCTATTACTACATGCTTAATGATGCTTAATTAATATTGACTGTGAGCTGGTCTTTCGCGTTATCCCCGTCAGGGTTTGTTGGCAGTTGTCAGACACGATTAGCATTAGTTTTAATTATGCATTATGTGAGCTTGCTGATCACTAATTGGGTTGTGTCAGTTTGCCTCTCAGTTCGTAAGCGCTGTGCGTCTGTTCATTTCAAAATCCACTCCAATTGTGGACACAACTAAAAACCATGTCACATACTCCGAATGCCATCGATGCTGCCACAGCTGCCCGCCTTGAAATGCATCATGTGTTTTCTGTTTGTCGAATGCAAATCAATTAAATTTTGTCATTGTTGCTGATGGCAACCAAAAGTTGACAGCAGCCAACGCAAAATCCGCTTAAGGGTTTTAACAAATCGTTGATGTAATACCCTATGCAAGCAAAATAAATTTCTAGAATAACGTTGCATTCCTCTATGCATATGTACATCTGTACATAGACAGGAATTTGCAATACATACATCAAAAGTCAATTAATCGCAGAACAGAAATAACGCAGGAGATAAAATCACAATGAAAGTACTTGAAAGTTTTGAGGGATCGCCTGTGTCGCATCTCTAGTTGATTCTGTTTTGTTTTGACACTTTGGGCATGGTCCTGGAAAAAATTAAATACAAACTGATTTTTATTTAGGAATTCTGAAAAAAATTCAGATTAAAGTAACTGATTGTCAGGAAAAACATGAGGTATAAAATGAAGAAACAAATTGCATTTATTTGGGATATTTTATCTATGAATCAAAAACAAAATTGGCACATCTGGAGTTATGAAACGGAGAGACAGAGAGGGAGAGACAGAGAGAAAGAAAGAGAGAGAGAGAGAGAGACGGGGCATCAGCTAGTTGAGCATACTCGACTTCTACTCATTGGTTTTGCTTTTGGTGTTCCAAGCAGCAAACAGACAAATGGATATTATCATTTTATCTGTTCATTTGCTATTGTTGTTATTGTACACATGGCGCTAAGCTCTTAGCCTGTTTGCATTAAAGCAGGGCCGAAAGAAGGCACGAAGAGAGAGAGAGCGGAGAAGAAAGTGTGAAGAGGAGAGCTAAAAATAATCAGAACTAGCTAGAAGCCATCTGGCAAAGAACAAACAAAAGCAGCTGCTGCAGCTGCTGCTGTTTTCGAAAGTTGCTTCAATTAAGTAGAACTTTAAGTAGTCCAATGCTTAACCAGTAAGCCAAAATAAATATCAATTGCATTGCAATGTGGGTCGCTGTGGATCTGTGTGTCTGTATGTCTGTGTGTGTGTAAAAGCTGTTTACATTTTTTTGCATTGTTGCGGTGCCTATAAAGAAATGCAATACTTAATTGAATATGGATTTGGTGCTGTTGGTGTTGTTTTTCCATTTTGGCGAGTCTCAAGTGCAAATTGGTTCATTTGCATGCAATTTGTGGATGCGGCTCATTTCGTTACGTTTACATTTATGGCTTATTTTGGAATCCGACCTGAGCATTTAAAAGCACAACATTAATAATTCCATTTCATTTGAACAATTGGCCCAAAATCGATAAGCCAACAAATGTACAGAGAGAAAAAACCGTAATTCAATTAAATTGGCCTTAAGTGAAGTAGTATTTTTTGAGCCTCATAAACGTACAAAATAATACAATATGTTGATTTGAAATGTACTTGGACAGAGACTTTATATGCTTATTTTAAGAACGCTTAATCGCCGGTTCAATTCAGTTTTATAGGTCGAAACACTTTAAAACTACTAACTACTGAGGTCTTACATAACTTGTTTTGAGCTGAATCAATATCGGGATTGTATGCTTATACAAGGAAATGTTAATTTTTTCGCTTTATGTGCCAAATTGTGTGAATGATAGTTCCATACCACACATTTCCGTCTGTGTTTGCAGCGATGCCAAACTGAGCTAAATTCCTGTAACAATTGCAAACAGCCGGATCCGTGTTTAATGAACGTGAACATAGAATGCTGTGTCCGGCATTTGTTTGACTTATTATTACTATGTTGTACTATTATGTATGTTGTTAAGTTGTTAATTTTATTGGCTGTTAAGGTTTCAAGTGTACAAAATGACGTGCATTAAACTTTTCTGAGTTTCTGAGCTAAAAGTGCAGCATGTAATCTCTGTATGGGGTGCTGTGGCAGATGCACCACAACCAATGCTAATTGAGCGCCCAAAGTTAATCGATTTGCGGTGAGTCCTGGTGGCAGCTCTTGACTTTACTGCGGCGGCTTTAATGTTGTTCGGGTGCAGCAAACTGTGGTTGTCAGCCATCGGCTTGTGGCTGTCTTGTGCCTCACATGGCTCATGCGGCGCACAGCATTCAATGCATAACTTAGTTTAAATTACTCTTTCTTAACTAATTGGATCAAATTGGCTGATATAAGCCAAATAATTATAGTAGTGAAATTTTATATAATTTAATTTTTGTCAGTTTTGCTCAATTCAAATCAAAGCAATTTACATTAATTTTATTTTAATATTGAGTTATATATATATATATATTTAGTTATGTATTTAGATGATACTCGAGTACTTCCACTTCTATATAAGAGGTGAATTCTTGAATTTAAATTCAAGTAAGAAATTTCCGAATTTTAATGAAGTTCCCGACTTATTTCGCGAGCACTTTACCATATACACCCTCACCAACTGAACCATATGCAACTATTCACATTCAATTCAATTGAAAATCATTCTGTCAAAGGCAATTTATGCAAAGTTTTTCCACATTGACAGCAACCCGACACACCCTTTCGCTTAGATTATTATTTCAAATGAATGTTGAATGAAACTTTGCAAAGAATTGACAAATCCTAAGCCTGATTAGCAAAGTTTATAGTGCTGCAGCATGAGTGCAATTCAATCAAAAATATTCATTGTGTGACTCAACTAACTTATGCAATTGTGCATTTTGGCTGTAATCAATTATGATTTGCAAATAGAAAAGTATATATATAATTGATGAACTTGCTTCTCTATTTGCAAATATATATATATAATTATATATATATGCTGGGCTATTTAAATATTCTTATATTTAAACTGGCATAGTCCAGTTCACTCTCTCATTTCATTTCGGAAATTTTTGCATCGTTTGGCTCAAAACAATGCAAAAATTCTGCAAAATATTTGTACTTAAAACTTGCAGGAAAAACAACAAAGAGAAAAAACACAAACACAAAACTAAAGCAAACTCAAGTGAATACACAGCTAGAGAGATAGGTTGAATGAGAAAGCGGAGGAGAGAGAGAGAGAGAGAGCGAGGGAGGTAGAGAGAATATAAAGAATGCCCTTTGGGCATTCTCTTGTTGCAAATAGAAATTAAAAACATTTTTTTTTTTCATTCATGCCCGTTACGTTTACCGGAAATGCACTAATTCAAAGATGGCCTCCGTTGTGCTGTGCAGCTAACTTTAACTCGTGCTATTTCCGCATCCGCTTAGGCACACTCTTCCACAACCACCACCATCCTAGCTGGCCTCGTTTCCTTGCTTTTTTCTTTTCTTTTTTTGTTTAATGTTTAATGCCTGATTGAGTTTTGCCTTTGATTTCTTGTCCGGCTTTTGTTTTTTCGTTCTCCCCCTTTTTCACATAGTTCACATTTCTGAGAGCTTTTCACTTTTGTGGTTTGTGTTTTGAGCATTTGCAGTTATTAAACTTTTTGACTGACCACTTCTTAGTCCCGATTACCCCTCCCCCACCACGGTTGCTAAGTAATGAGATCGATTTTAATAGTGTGCTTTTCTTTATATTTTCCTTTACTCCCCGTTTTTTCACTTATCTTTTATTTTCTATTTTTTTTTGCCACTTGGGCTACATTTCAACGCCGTGCTGTATTCGTGGATTGTTTTTTCTATTTTTTTTTTTTACTTTTGCTTATGCCTTGCTGCTAATTAAGTAATAATTGCTTTTAAGCAATTATTCTGTTTGCCTGCTCCCAAAAGCATGTTCAGTTAAGAGCTGTGCATGCTTTTGGTATTTTATGGTTTGGTTTTTATTTTGATTAAGTAAGATAATATTCAACTCAAATCAATTTATTCCATTAACACAGCGTTTGATTTTGATGTTTTCTTAAGTGGTTGCAGATTTGCCTCTTTTGGTTTGATTCACTTTATTTCTTTTTAATGCATAGATTTTATTAAAAAAAAACTTTGAAGATATTATTTTATAATTTCAGATGGTTGACGAAATCTTTGCTAATTATACCCTGTAACCATTAAAAGTATTAAAAAGTGTACATTTTTATATACACCCTTATGTTCGCCCACTGACTGGGTAACTCATTACATTAGCCAATTGCCATTTGTAGGGCTAATGCTTTTAGTTGTTGGCCCATTCGTATAGCGGCCTTTGTCGTATACTTTTGGCCCAGTTAAGTTTGCTTGCTTAATTCTCTCTGGAAATAAGGCAATTTGTACTTGCGTCACGTAATATACAATCTGGAAAATAAATTGATTTGTTGTGCAAATTGTTTCACAACGCAAAGCCAAGAACTAACTGTATCCAGAGCAGGGACTTGTTCAGCACTTGGCTAATTCAACTGAAATCAAATGGTAAATAAAAATATTACCTTATTAGTATTGTAAGTGAAAGTCTGATTTGGTTATAGTATGTAAACCTAACAATAGTTTGGCGTAATCCAAAAAGCTAAAAATATCAAAGTTATTGCCAAGCCCAGAAGGACGTGATTTCAATCCTTACTTTAAACGGCAACAAGTAAAAGTGTAAAGAAATATTTTATATTCTTTCACTGAGTACGCAACTTTCAAAGCAATGCAAAAATAGTTCAACTACTCTAAAAAATCTAATGTACGCTTCAGATTTTCCATCAAAATATTTTGATTAAAAATTATACTGCAATTTCATTATTTTATTTAAATAAAAAGCATAAATATGTAAATATTAAAAAACTGGGTTTTGGATTAGAAAAAGTTATTTGGGCTTGGGTGTCTGTAATTAATTTTATACCACTTTTGGAGAAGTGAGACGTGGACTCATCACAAATGCCATCGTCATGTCATTTAAATCGATAAGTTTTACAATCCTGCTACAAGTTTCACTTTTCAACATTGTTTGCAGTTTTCCTTTAGGATGCCGTCAAAGCTTTCAAGTGTTTAATGAAAGCCGAAAAACTTTTTGACGCTGGCAAACGTGAGCAGAGTTTTAATTTTCAAAAAAGTTGACAACAGTTTAGCACAGATTTATGTGCTAGACATACAAGTTGACTTCCACATAAATACAGCCACTAAGCATGAGGGAATATGAGGAGATTGTCAAACATGTTGGCGATGCTTAAAGTAATTTCCAATAAACATTACGCGAGCTGCGCAAAGTGACGCAGAAAATTGTTCACAATTTTTGCTCGATACATTGTGTCACTTAAGTGTGTTATGGTGTGTGTGTGTGTGTGTGTGTGTTAAATGTATGTGTGTGGGTGAGGGTGTGGGTTTGGTAGGAGACTCTGTGAGCTGTTTATTGGCGCGTGTGTTTGCGTGCTTCAAATTCATTTAGAGGATTTATTCGCAAGCATTGTCTTGCATATTTAATATAATTTCTAAAACAAAGTCCACAAGTTTTCTCGACTGATGCTCAGGCTAAGCATTTCTTAGCAGCAAAAATAATAGCAACAACAATGGGATATATTTTATTTATTATACTAAATGTCAATTTGGAATTTTACATTCGACTTTCCTCAGCAAACAATGTCTCAGTCTCTGTTTCAGTCCTTGTATCCCCTGTAGCCATCTAATAAATATAATGGGTATCATAGATATGGTATCAATGTATAAGTGTATTTGCTGTTAAGTAAGAATATTTGTTTGTTATCAAATATGCAAATTATCTAGCTCGCATTTCAATATATTTTTTTTTTTCATAGAATATAAATCTGTGTTTGCACTTTTGGGGCGCTTAGCAGCTTAAATAGCTTTTGTTGCCCATCAAATTTCTCTATTTAATAAACTCAACAATAAATGTTAAAATCTCAAATAATTGCACAAAGCTTTAATATGTATATAGGAAGTAAGAATATATCCACAGCTTAAAATATAAAAATGTAAAGAAAATAATTTTTGTACAGTTAGTAAATAAATTGTAATCAATAAATGTCATTGAAGAAGAAAGTACAAAATATAATATAATAAATATATGTTTTGTGAAGGCATTTTCATAGTCGATTATACTCGCAGTTCAGCCACACAGGCCTGGGTCAAAAGCATACCCGATTTACATGCATGCATGCCTAATGTCTGTGTGTGTGTGTATAAAGCTGCTTATCTGATTGTTTACAAGAGCAACATTTTTCATGTTGTTTCTGTACACAAGACAGCAAAAGCGGCAAGCAAAGTCAGCGTCAAATTTCATTTGCAATTTGAGAACCGCCAACGCGCACTTGTTGAATTTTCTCCTCATGGAGGAATCCACACACACATTGATTATGTGGGCATATGATATGCATATGAATGATGTGGTTTTCTGCTTTTGTTTTTTTTTCTTTTGTAATTCAAATTAAATTGAAATGCCAGACGCAGCAGTCGGAAATTAATTAGAGAGCCGCATTTGATGAGCTTCTCTCTGTATAGTTAATGGAGTAAGTCATTCACTCACTCTGGTTAAGGTAAGTAGGCTTTTGTGATTAGATAAATCACTTTTGGAAACGCTAATGAAATAATGCCGATTCACTGCTTTCTGCAACACAATTTAAGCTCATTAGCATCGGGTAAGGGCCTGTTGTCCATATTGAAGTATTGATTAGTGTCGGAAACTCAAACGAACCGCTTCACTGTCTGCTGACTCTGACTCTGTCACAGTTACTCTCGCTGTCGGTGTCGCTGTCACTGTCAGTGGTCTAAAGTTTGTTTTTTATTTTTGGTTTTGGATGAAATCATTAATTTACAAGTGCGACAACTCGTTGGCCAAAAAACCCCAAACCCAAAAACCAATGTAAAGTTTCAACTTTGGCTATTTGTTGAATAGATTTGCGCCGAACTACCCAACAACCGGATGCTCTGACATTTTCAAACAATTGATCTCATTGCGTTGCTTAATTCATTGCCTAATAGACTCTAAAGTCAGACGCCGAGCACGCAAAACTTTTTGCGTGGACTCAAAGTTTTTTAGGAGGTGGCGGTGGTGTGTCTCCAAATGTTGATTACATTTGAAATGCAACCTGCGGGGGCACAGCTGCAACTGCTGTGCAACGTCTGCATTTCACTAACATTTGCATGCGGTTTGGGTATTTGTTGTATGCAAATTACAAGTAATTGGTGTGAAACAGCTGCCATGCACGTGACCTGCTCGTGGCGTAAGTCGCCCGAAACGGGGCTCTCAATCTCAAGGATGTGCTGATGTTGTGATGTTGTTACCAGCCAGCACGAAATGTGCATTTATTATTTAAGAACCGCATATCAAACAAACAAGAGTCCTATGATCGAAGATGCCCGATTAAGAGATTCCCTGCATTACCAAACAACAGGAAAAAATACAAAATTTTGAAAATTTCTAGTTTCTATATACATATACGTTGCATAATATTTATGTATTTGCTTAATGGTTTCGTGTCTCATTCCATCAGTTACAAACATTTACATCAACCCACCACATCAACTTGCCATAGTTTATAGCTAGCACAAATTGGTCACGTCGCCAAAGGCAAAGCAGAATCGACACAAGAAAGCGATAGCAACAGCTAGTTGTGGGACACTGATAAGAAAATGCTAGTACATAGTTTGTGCATTATGCCTGGGCATAATTTTGTGGCAAAGTTTTGGGAAACAAAGCATAGGAACATGGCCAAAACTTTTGCCAAGCGAGCCGACAGGCAACTAAATTGCTGTTGGCCAAGCCAAGCCAACGAAGCTCAACATCCGAATGGCAATCGAAGAGCGCGAGAGCGAGCTTTTAATGTGCTAAAGTAGCAAAGAGAAACCCGAAAAAAAGACAACCCTTAGTTGAGAGACAACCCTTAAGAGAGTCCATCCTTCTCTTTTACGATATTCCTCACACCGATTACTGACCTACCCCAAAGGCACATTGCCTTAGCTAGCAAAACCGAAATTGATATTTGCATGGCTAAGTATTTGTGCATGTGTGTGTGACTAGTTGTGCGTGGATGTGTGTGTGCAGGTGTGTGTGTGCATGGCCTGCTTGTTTAGTGTAAATGCATTACAACATCAACAACAAAATGCTACAAAATTGAACCAAAAAGCAAGCAACACTAAAAAAAATAAACTTTGTAGCCAAATCGTTATACAATTAAAAATCCTATTTCAATGGTTTTTTTCAAGTTCCTAAATGCAAGACAGTTTTGGAATTAATTAATTACGACAATTGATCAATTATTTCTGTAATCAAGAAATTGATTTATACTACCATATGTGCTCAAATATAGAACACAGTTTTTCTGCGAGTGTACGCACTAAATACATGCGTGTAAACGTTTCAACATGCCCTGCAATTTACAACAACCGCGAATTTTCGAACTATTTTTGTGCAGTACGTTTAATTAGCTGCAACAGCAAATGGGCGTTTATTATATGAATTAAACTGTCATTAGCTCAATGAGTCAATCAGTTTGAGGCATCAAACCATTTGCCACGCCTCACTGCCGTAATTTACACTTGACAGCAAGTGCGGCCAGCTGAGCCAACATTTCAGCTTATCAATTATGACAGCAACACGAAGTGAATCTGTGTGTATGTGTGTGTGTGTGTGTGTGTGTGTGGTCCGAAAAGTTTGTGTTTTCTCATGCAGTTTTGGTCAATTAATGTGTGGTCAACAAAGACTTTTGTGGCTGTCTACTTCTTGCCTAGCTGTGTGTGTTTGTGAATATTGTAGTTTGTCTTGCAATATTGTGGTTAGTTTTTTTTCTTGTGCGTTGTTGTTCTGGTTTCCCAATTTGATGCACATTCTTTGGTCGTTATTTAAAAGCAATTTCAGTGTACAATATGTACTTCAACTATGTAGATTGTTATTGGGCGTCAAGAGCAAACATTTCGTAGAAGTCTTTTAGTCTTGAATTAGAGATATGCACTTCGCGCAAAAATGAATGTGTGTTTTACCAGATATCGACAATCAAACATAGGTTACTTAGAAAAAACTAAAAATAAGAGACGTGGAAATAAAACATAGACTAAAGTATTTTCGAATACCGACCGATTGTTTCGATGAAGGCTATATGATATAGTAGTCCGATGTTCAAATTTTGGTAAGATTGGTAAGCAAAAATATTTTTCATACAATAACTCATCTATCGATCGATTGTTTTTATGGCAGCTATATGATATAGCGATTTGACCCGCCCTGCCTCGACAAGGGTATTATATTAGAATTATAAAGAGCTTCAAAACTAAGTGGACTAGATTGCATAGAAGCAAAAATTCCATTTCGTCTCGACAGTGAATATAACGAATATAGTTTTTGGAATAATTTTAATTTTGCCAAAATATGATTTCCGGATTTGCACAAAATACCTAATTTAAGGTACATATTTATTTAACACAACACATTACGACACATGGAAAATGGCAGCATCCTGGACCCCAAGGCTAAGCTCGCATGTCGCGTTGCAAACCAAGTTACGCAAAATTTTTCAAACTTTAGACAATTTACACACACGCACACACACACACTAAAGGCGACGCTCAATTATTCAAAGCAGCAAGGACACGACATAAGGATAGTGGGTGGGTGGATCAACAACGACACGGGAAAGGCCTAGACATGGGTAGCCCGTTGGACGACATTGACTAATGTTGATATGACGTCGTTTTTTTCCCACGCTTGATGGTTTATTTTTGATATGTGTGCGCTTGAGATTTGCCTTTGCATATGTATATATATAGAAATGGGTGTGCGTGTGGGTGTATATATCTGTGTGTGCGTTAAGCTCGAGCACGCTTGAGTGTTGAGTCGATATCTCCCTTATGTACCAATTGCTGCTTCTGCTGCTGCTGCTGTTGTTGCTGATGCCAATTTGCTGCTGCTGCTTGCTGCCTGCTGCCTGTCAACCAACGTGGGCTTCTATTACGTCAGATCAAAAGTGGCAACGATGGGGGGGGAGGGTGGCGAGGACGTGATACATGCGATAGACGTAAAGGATTTGCTTTGATGATGTTATCCCTAATGGCGCATGCCTCGCTATATTTTCCACTTTTTCCACAGTCACTATGACTAATGATTGTGGATTTATCGCTGTTATCCGTCTCTTTAAAAATCTGCTAATTAAATTTCAATGCAATGCATTTTAATTAGTCACATGTGGCACCCAACACTCAGCCACATAGTTGCACTGCTTTTAATTACTAACACCCAAAGAACAGTCTTTTTTTTCTTTTCTCAAAAGTGTATTTATTCTTGTTAATTGCACAAGGAGTGTGAGAAACAACAAATGGGCGTTGAGGGAGTTTTTTCTTGTGTTTTCAGTCAACAACCAAATGCGGGCTACAAAAAATATAAATACAGCAGAACTTTCTGGGGCGGAGCTGAGGCCATAGAAAATGGGTAAAGTATTACCTTTGACAATAGAGCATTTTCCTTCTACAAGACAGAGCATTTAAATCTTAAGCAGATACATTTGCAATTGATACTTAAGGCATATGCTTTTAAAGATAAATCCTTGTACTGAATTGTATTACCCTTATACAGGCAGCTGCAACATGTGCCACATCCATCCATAAGTGGCTCGGCTTCCAGTTCGAATGCAGTTTGCGGAATTTTTTGGCAAACTTTGCATAAACCCAAAACGCTCGTCTCAAACTTGAGAATTTTTCAAGTAGACTTGGATGTGTTGCTTTGCTTTGTAAAAAAAAAAACTTTTCACTGAAACGTTTTATGTAGAACTCGATGTGGCACGCACGATGCGTCGTGGATTGGCATTGGCTTGGATGGTGTGTTGCAACTTCGACTTCGTATATGTTATATTGGCTTGCACTTTGTGGCGCTCTGCGTCGCATACAAAAATGGCTGCGAGACAATAAGCCGAGCGCAGTGGTTGTAGCTTAAGGAAAGAAGACAATCCCGTTTTCATTTGTGGCTGACGTCTTTTGTGTGCGCATTTCCACTTTGCCACCTTTAAGTTGCACGCACGACTTGCGGCCACTTTCGACGACAGTGACAGGGGTTGTTTTTTCCCCTTTCACTTGCCAGGTGCACACACATTTAACAATCACTACACACAGAAAAAGTAGCCGCTACCCCATGCGGGGTATGCGTATGCGTAATGCGACTAAAACATGAACAAATGACAACAAAACGTGACATGTAACAGGTTATTGGAGCACACAAAGCGCGCACGACAGGGATATGGATAACTTTATCTTTAGATCCGTTGACAAAACACTGTTAGAACAACAAGCAAGGCAACATGAAAACACAAAGCAACCAAACAAATAAACCAAACTCAAAACACAGAAAAAATCTTAAAACAAAGTACTGCTATTCATTCTGCACAGCTCTTCGGCATGGGATTCTACTCTCTTTTGCTCTTTCTCTTTCTCTTTCACATTCTCAATCTCTCGTTTCCAATGCTCTACCAATGGGCATACGTAATTTGGTAAGCATTAAGAATATGTATACAGGATTTAAATTAATGTGCTGATAAATTTAAATCTAACATTTTGCAAAGAACAAAATTAAATTCAATAAACTTTAATTTATTCTTATAATTGTTTAAGCCTGCTTGTTCAGTTATTGCTTAGGTCAAGCCAATTACCGATTTTTTATTTTGCTTATATCTTTGTGCTTTTCTTCTCGTTTTGTTTTTTTAATATATTTTTTTTTTGCTAATTCCGCTTGTTCCTTACTTTAGATATTATTGTGTCACCTTGCATTTCGCGCACAATTTTATTCGGTTATCGCTTGGATTTTCATTTTATTTTCCGTCTACCCTTTCAGAAGCTTAACAAAGGGACTGTATTGACAATTCGTTGCGCCATTTGTGATTTGGTTGTTTATTTTCTTTTGTTTTTGCACTGCAAGGCGGACAACAATAAAGATAATACAAGCTCAGAAAACATTTGCAAATGCGCCAGCGTTAGCGTGTGTGTCTCACACTGTGTGTGTGTGTGTGCGTGTGTGCGTGTGTGCGTGTGAGTATTGCGTATGACGTTTTATCTCTGTCACTAAATTGACACTTTAGTTAATGGATTTTGCTTGTGTGAGTGTGTCGCTTGTGGAGCTCACTTTTGTTGCCGCATTGCTTTGCTCTTTTTGGCAAGTCGAGAACCACAGGATAATACAAGTATCGCACGCACTTCGCCAGGACATTGCTCTTATGTGTGTAAGTACTTTGAATAAAAAGAACGCTCAATTTAATGGATGCCAAACAAATCCCTTTAAATACACGCAGAGAAAAACGAGGATGTACACGCAATTTCTTAAAACTTAAAATGAAAACATCTGAAATACAATATTTATATATTAAAATATATTACAAATATAAAAATCGAAAGTAAGTAGTTGCTCTAAAAATATATGCTACAATATTTTATGTACTTAATTGTAATTGTATTGTGTAATAATTAAATTATTTTCATAATAAAAACTTCAGATGCAAATCTAAATCCAGGGTATACTTGCACACTAGTTTATCGCCAAAAAAACTAAAACATTTCAGCACAGCCATCAACAGTTTCAATCCAACTTTAATCTGCAGAGGGCAAAAAGTGATGCGGTCACATTTTGTTTAACAAAATTCAATAAACACTTAAAGCAAGTGGGAATTTGTATGCCCTGCCAGCGAACTACTTTACTACTTTAGTTTTAAGAAGAACTACCAAATAAAAAAAATAAAATTTCTTGTACAAATAATGTAAATAAACCACAAAAAATATGAATCAGCATGTTCTGTGTGTAAACATTATTACAACTAAAATAAACATTTCTGCACAGAGTATTAGAAAAGTCGTTCAATAAAAAACTACCTTTGTTATTGTGTTTTTTTTTATCAGTACCTTTTTGGCTGAGTTTAAATGGGACTTAAATCTGATTTTGTTTATCGTCCGAGCTTCAATTTAATGCAATAATTTATACATGTTTTTGGCCGCAACGCGTCGGTAGCATTTTTCGACCTGGGGGATTTGTAAGCTCTGCTGACAAAATAAATAAAATAATAAATTGCAAAAGTTTTGGCCACAGTTGTGTGCTGGGATTTATCTAATCGAATATGCGCACGCATATGTTGGAAACCTACCACAATTGCTATTTGGCAATCAGTTACTGACCAATTGACTGATGGACTGACTGACTGACGAACTGACAAACTGACTAACTGACAGGCATACTCATCATATCAACGCTCTCGACATTAACCGGACCGAGTTCAGGTTACAGCGCTTTTTGAAATCGCATTTTTCAATGTGCATACCCTGTAGCGATAAAAGGACCAGATGAGGTCTAATTAAGCTCTGGTAATGTAGGTAACAGAAGGAAAAATATCTGACCTTTGAATTCTATACATTCATGTTCAGCATAAAAACTAATTTTAGTTTTTACAATTTGAGAACTTTCCTTAATTATATAAAATTATGTTCTATGTTGAGAAGATTTAAGTATAATATACTAAGCATAAGTACAGGGTAAGTCTTAGTTGAACAGCGTTAAGGAATCTTACCTTTTTTTTTGTTCATGAAAACCATGGTTGCGTCATTCGCTGACCAGGTCAAAGTATAAGTGAACTTTCCAATGCATTCAAAGTGGAACTTGCAACTTTTTTTTTGCGGCACAGTTGTGAACTTTCTGCAGCAATGTGTGACTGCTTAAATGTATATATATATATATATATATATATATATATATATATATATGTATATACAAATATTTATGTGCAAATGTATATAAGAACTTGGCTCAGGCTCATTATAAAACGAAGTGGATTTGAACGCAAACAGAAAGCGGTAGAAAACCGAATGCACTGAGCAGGACATCCTGATGAATGGCGGCTTGGAAATGCCTTAATGCCAAGTGAATTAAATTTATGTGTCAGGTTGTGCTGCTGCAACGAATTCGCATTATAAAATAACTCATTTATCATAAGAAATTAACATGAGGTAGATGGTCGAGGGGAATGGGTGACAAAAGTGGCTGACAAGTGCAGATGAAATGTTGAAAGCGCCAAAATGAATACACAACGCAACAATTAATTGTCTGCCTTTCATTCATTTTACCGTCGACAGTGCCAGAGACAGAGACTGCGAGATAGGAGTTACTTCTAAGGGCGTAGAAAGGGGCGTGGCAGGTCGCGCTCTTGACACGCAATAATCGCACAGCGTTTCGTATTTAATTAATGGCTCGCAATAATGTAATAAAAGATATATATGTATGTGGGTATACAGTATTTAAAGGCAAATTACATATTTAATTTAGTAATTGAAACCAGCTGCGACATGCCACCGTTTGATGCCAGCTTCATAAAATTGTTAACTATTCCGCCTTGTGTTAAATAATACATTTTAATTAATTGCCTTGCATTCATGGTTTCATTTAATTAAAATATTTATTAAGAAACTGCAATTGGGGCAATAAAGTAGCAGCCACTTGGATATGCTAGATTTGTGGCATGATAAATTATCCTAATGATGATAGACGAGTCTGAGGCGTGTCAACACAAAAGCCAGCGCAAGGTTTGGACACAACTCGGGGATCAGGTGTTGTACGATGCTCTATCAGGACCATAGACCAGGCTGCGTACAATTTGGCTAGGTGCCAGAAGAATGAATGAATGTCACAGAGTATACTCTGTACATAGACGCCTTATAATTCATTACAATCTGCATACCAACACTGAGAAAAATATTTGATTTTGTTACTACAGAGATATTTGGTTAATAGTTCAAACGAAAATAAAAAAAAATTAAAATTATTATATTCTTTGTTTCAAATTTTTATTTTAATATTTGACTATATAATATATGAACTAAAAACAAAAAACTTTCTTTTACGCAGTTGTAAGTAAAGTAAGGAACTGCTATGAAATATAAAGCACTAAAATAATCAGGAAGGGTATTTTGAAGTCAAGCACATACTTATTATCCTTTATGTGCTTTATGGCGCTCTCTCCACTCAATTATCAGTCAGCCCATAAATGTATAGAAAACATTCAAGCCAGCCAAATATTGCCCACAAGAATGTAATTAATTGGTTGCACAAATATGTTGGTAATTTATTAATTACACCATCAATGCCAGACATTTTTGGCCAATGTTTATCATTAAGCAAAAGAAACGAACGCCACACAAAAGCCAAGTGAGAAGCGGGCTAAGTGAACTTTGCGGCAATTAATTTGGAGCAGATGCGGACAGGTATGTCTGAGTAGATGTGGATGCTAGTGTAGGGGGGAGTATGTGTGGGTGTGTAGAGCGAGTGTGCAATCCTATAGTCTTTTGGGCGAAGTGTTATGGAACAGCATAAGAAAAAAGAGGAGAGAGATTAAGAAAGAGGGGTAGATAAAGTGATTCCGAAAGTAATTATTAATTTAAGAGTCAGGCAATGCGCTTGGACATGTCCATGTGGAGATTTTGGTAAATTGCGTACAGATTGAAAAATAAAAAGATGAAGGAAACAAGTGAGTCGAGATTGACAGGCTAAATGATACTCCTTATACAAATTATAGCTAATCATAAATATACATATACATACATATACATATAGCCACAAGGAGTTAGAAATAGAATCTAAGTTGCACTGCATTGCAATCGATTTGTATTGATTTCTGTGAAAACGTGTTAAGTTATCGAAAACATAAGTAAGCTATTGAATTCAAAAACTTTTATTTACAATTTATTCTAGATACTAGACTAACTAAATCAACTCGATTTTTAATGCTAATTAATTGGCCTATATCATGAATTAAACCAAGGTATATTAAACTAATAAATTAAATAGGGTTGTAGTTAATTATAACATTTGATGTTCAATCAAAAAGTATTAATTTTTAAATATATATAATTATGAAGATGAAGCGATTAATTGCCACAATTTTCGACCCAATCTTGGGTAAATTTACCCTTTTTCTTTAATTGAAGCCAAAATATTGGTTTATCAGTGTTAATGATAGAATTGAGTATAAACTCCAAGTAAAGAACTATGGTGATCAAGCAAAAGCTGCTAACTTTTGTCTTTTAATGGTTAAATTGTATTCATACTTCTATTCATATAGTTTAAAATAAAACTTTACATTTTCATTGCAGAAATAAAATAATAATTTTTATAAAATTAATTTATTTCACTTTGATTCACCAGTATTCCCCATAACATTTTTGGGGTCATACTCTAAATATAAGCTATTTTAATATAAAAATATGTTTTTTTCTGGATTTGAAGTTGCTGCTATCTGGCCGTTATATACACTTGCCCATTTCTGATGGGTACAGGGTATATGAGAACACAAGAAATACGCAATTTTCACAGCGCAGCTGCATTTTAAATGCGATTGCAACTGGAGCCGGATTCGGACTACAGGATACAGCCTGCAACTGCGTGCGGGGCCATTAAGAATTTATGATGTGCATGACAGTGTCAGCAATTGCAAGTGCATCAGCAACAACAACAACAACACCAACAACAACAATAACAACACCAACAACAACAGCAGCAATAACTGCAGCTCGATCATATGGTGGGCATGGTCTGTGCGTTGTGATTTATCCAAATGGGGAAAAATGAAAATCTTTTCGGCTGCTTAAATTGCAGTTTAATGACGCATAAGAGGACAGAGTTCAATTCACAGTCCTGCAAATATTAAAGACAATTAATTCATTGGCGTGATCTGGAAGCTGCAATCTTTCACAAGATAAATCGTCGACAGCAACTTAACCCGGAATCCAGAAGACCAAATAATGCCTTAATTGTGGGCTTAAGCTGGAATTTTTGCGAATGATTGCGAGCAGACCATTAATTGCCACTGAGCCTTATTGGGGACTTTGAAAGGTGCAAAAAAAAGTGCTTGTAAGGACAGAATTAAAATATTCCACAGCCATTTAATATTATTATTATTGTTACGATTATTATGAATCCGGTTTTCAAAACCAAGGGTCTTTAGTCATGGTTTGACCACTAGTTCAATACTGTATTATAGTTGAAAAAGCAATTCTGGCTCGCTTTTAATGTCAAAATGATGTCCCCAATACGTGGCAGTAGAAAATGATCAAAATATTCCATTCACCCCTCTCCAAACATATAAGCTGATTACATTTTCAACCAGTTAAATCCAAGAGCTAAATACGCGACACATATGTATATGCCGAGGTACATTTGACATATTGGTTAGGTCCTAGCCCAAAGGGATTGGGAGTTTGTCAAGAGGGTCGTATTTTGGCACGAGCCAAATCAATGGCAAACACCCAAAAAGTAAAACGTACCCTTTTTCAGCTGTATTTATCTTAGAGTCTGGGCCAACAGTTGTTGTATGAAATATGGGTGTTTGAATTCAAAGACCAAAATTATTGTCTTTCAACCTTATCCCTATTATGGTACAAAAATAATTTGAAATATGAAAATAATGTGTTTCTCTTAACAGGGAAGCTAAAAAAGCATCGGGAACTATAGTCAAAATCAAAAAACAATAGAAATGCTTTTGCCCTTCTGCACTTTCGGAACGGAAGTGGGTAAATAGCGCACAAGGAAATGTGAAAATAAATGTTTACCAACGGGAAATTCAAGCGACAAGCGACAAAAATAACAACAACAAGCGCTTAAACGTTTTACACATATAAGCAAATACTAAATATATGTATGAACTTTGCAAATATTGTAAATATTCAAGTATTTTATATGTGCAAAAGGGAAATTGAAATTCCTGCGGCGAAGTTTTATTGCAGTTGAGACCAGAACTGAAATGCTTTGTAGAATTCAACTCAAACACTAATAGTAAGCATATCAAAATTGGATCTTTAAAAAGAAAAATAGCCAACCTAAATATTAAATTCAAATCAGTGGCAATTTGCATCTCATTGCTTTGCCCAAATCAAGAGCAAATGGCAGAATAAAAAAATAAAATACTGAGCATGGCTAGCATATACCATGGAAATAGCTTTAAAATGAGATAAAATGTGAATATAAATAAAACATAAATATTTAACTAAGTGAAATATTTTAAAATTAAAGAAAATTTGATATGACTAGAAATGATTATTTAAACAATATGCACAAACTATTCAAATAGATTATCAAAGCGAACCTTTAATGTAACCTTTAATAACCAAATAAACAATTTATAATCTCAACAATAAACTTTACTTTTTAGAATTAAATAACTATTTTAAAGTTGGAAAAATCAAGCAGATTTTCAAAATGTTTATATCTCTTACATTCTAAACAGAAGCGTATTATACGCAATGAATGGTAATCATAGGGTATAAACCTGTAGCTAATGCTTTTGTTGTTGCTAGCTCTGGTAACCACAAAGCGGCAATCAGTAACAGTTTTAGCGGAAAATGGCTATAATAGGAGCTGATATGAATATCTCAACCAAAAGAGAAGGCAGACAATTGCAAAATGGCCTAAAATGTTTGACCAAAAAAGGCTGCCCGTCAGTTCACAGTGTCGAGGCAGCTGCACACATGGCCGAAAATTAAAATAACAACAACTACAACAGCTCAACAAAAATAACAACAACCGAAGCAACCGCAAAAGCAATTTCGATCAGGCGCAGAGATAGAGGCCCAACGAAAAGAATGAAATCCAAGCTGAGAAGCAACGCAGCACATCAGTTACAAAAATGTAGGCTACAAAAAATAAAAAAAAAAGTAAAGGAGGCAGTAGCAAAGCAAAACAAGATAAAGACGAACCAAACACACACATACACATACACACACAGCCAAAAAAAAATAACAAAAAATTTAAGAAAAATAAAAAAAGTCGAGTAAAAAGCGTTCGCTGCTGCGGCTTGCGTTTATTTCAAAGGACGTCAGCTGCCGTTGAAGGTGCGCTGAAAATTATGCAAATCATCGTAATACTCTTACACAGCACAAGCTATGGCTAAAGGATATTGTGCAGAGCACGCCAGAACTTTGCCTATCAAAGTGTCTGCCTATTTGTTTCATAGCGCCCCTTTTTTTTGGCAAGCTACAAGCCATATAATTGCCCTGCGACCCCCTCAACCGTCAACGCCTCATCCCCATTGCCATCCCACCCAAAATTGAGGCTATGCAAACAGCCTTGTAATAGAGCCGCTTCCTTTGAGGGCATGCATTGCATGCATGTGGGTGCATGTGGCTTTAATGATGATATTTACTCAAATTAAATAAAGCTAATGCAGAAAGAAAGCACACACATGCTGCTCTCTCTAAATATTTAAAAACACTCCATATTTATTTCTCACGTGCTTAGTTTTCATCAAGTTAAATAAACTTTCTTTAAGTTGGGGATAAAGCTACTTAGAAGTCAACAATTTGTAACGTTAAGTCAATATTATTAGTCCATAAAACTTTGTCCCAAACTGGTTGCCCGGTTTTTAGGTACACGGAAAAAAAGACTGATACTTTTTACAAGACTTACAAATCTTTGTTATTTCTAAATTTCTAAGTATACCATGCTTCTGAAAAAGTTAAGTTTGATCATGTTTATAAGGTTCTTTAAAGAAGAAAAATGTTTTTAATGAAAATTTGGCATTTAATCTACGAATAAATAATTGTATGTACAGTGACCGACAGCTTATTAGGCACAGAGTCAAAGAAAATAGGCTACTTTTTTACATAATCCTACCTAGCAGGTGGGGAAACCCCAGTGTATTGGGGTCATATATTAATTTAGATGGTCAATACCTGTACCTACCATCGCTCATTGGAATTTTTGGAAAATAATTAATGATTAGTTTATGGCAGGCAATTACTTATTTTCTTTGACTCTGTGCCTAATAAGGTGTCGGTCACTGTATGTAAAATGAATGTTAAATTGATGAATTGATTTGTAAATAATTCGAAATTTATTTAAATTGCAGTGCGTTTTTTCTAAGTAAAATATGTTATTTAAGAAACTTGTTGCACGCATTTTAAAATCTTTTAAGGTAGCCATTCTTAAATGTAAAGCCAAGGCAAAAGTTTTATTAAACTCGAAACCAAGCAGCTCACACAACGCCCTTGGAGTTCATCGCCGCCAGGTAGCAGCAAACACAATGGGCTTTGTTGCCACTTGCCACCTGCCACCTGCTGATGCTGGTGTTGCAGCTTAACTGCCACCACCTTAATCACAATCGCATTTTCCCGGCTGTTACGACACAATGAAATCAATAATCAGAAAGCGAAAAACAAATTGGGCGCCACATGGTGGTGTAAAACTACATTTAAGAGCTGCTTTTCAGATCTAAGAAACAAGGATACAAGTTCAATGCACGTCTCACCCCCTAAAAGAAGTTTTGATTAATGATTTGTTGTCTCACAACTTATTTCAACTTTGCCACAATGCTTTAAGTCGTCTAACGCACGTTGGGGTCATTTATAAATCTTATGTCTTAAGCCTAGGCCAAACTAGACATAAAGTGATGAGAAACTTTTCTCATTTTGCGCAACATTAACTGAGCTTATTAATCGTTATATATAACATTTAAACTCCGGAACCGAAAGAGTATTATAATAGACTGTCGAATACCGTGATCATTTGTTTAAAAATCGAGTTTATCTTACTTTACGTTATCTTATTCTTTTAATTTAAAGAATAATTTTTATCATATATTTAAAAGAAGTACATATTAAAACTTATACAGAGCAAATCAAGAATGTTTTATTCTAAATTATAAAGTTTTAAATAAAAAATGAAATCGAGAACGAAAATGAACTTGGCTTAAGCTTTTTTAATCTAGGTTAAACGGATTCATTCCAGTCTCAGATTTTTGAAGTCATCATTCATATATATATATATTTTTTAATATCTTTCTCGGCATGTAAGTTAACCACAATACCATAGCTTATGTTTTGTAATGCTCTCTGTCTGCTTGATTTTTTGAGGTCCTTTGAGGCGCGTGAAATTGTTAAAGCGTTTGGGCGACATGGCATAAACAAGACTTACATTTGGGTCTTAACCGTTTCAATGGTTGTTTAAGGATTTTATTGGACCCGCAGCGCGTTTGCTTTAATGATTTTGAGTGCGCCAAGTGGGCTGTTATAAATATATATATGTAGATGTGAAGAGGTTGAGTGTTTTGAATATGCGTGCAAGTTGAAAGGCTATAAACGACAGGCCAGGTTGGGTTTGTCTGGTTTTAAGCGCCTCTTGCCGCACATTTACGGCCAACAAAAGAGCGCTTGAACGCTAGAAAGCCACATACTCTCAAGGCACAAGCGTGGCGCCAAATACAAACACAAATTACTTTGCTCAAAGCCTTCGCAAGGCACGTAAGCTGCAGCAATATGTATACACATATGTACATATAGTCATATATATACATATGTATATTTGTATATTTGATATATGCGCATGTATTAGTTTTGCTGCCATTTTGTTTGCTACAGAAGGCAGGTCCTTACAGCCGTTAAGGGATTTACCAAGCAAATATAAATTTATATTATTGAATACCCACAAGCAAATACACTCAAGACCGAAAAATGCTCCACAAAACTTGAATTTGAATTTCTTACCTTACTCTGAGTGCATCGACGCACATTGTGTAAACGTAACTTTGTGCCACATTACAACAATTTAATACAATGTCGCAAACAAATGTTTTACTTGTGGTTATTGGTATTGTTGCTTGTTAAACATGACCAAAAGTCAATGCGATACCAAAATTCAGTTAATCTGCTTGCGCAACACTTGCAAAACATTGCCCAAGAAATAATTCAATTTGTGTTAAACTCAATTATGCTGTTGCCGTTACTGTTTTGGGACTAACCAGCCCATTAGGGCGTACAACAAAACCACTCTCCTTAGTATAACAAAAAAGTACCAAATGTGAATGTGGGAATGTGAAAATACGAACAGAAAACCAAAGGACCTTTGACTAACAAACAAAAGCAAAAGGCTTATCGAAATATTCTAGCCCCGAGTACTTCCTTTGCTTTTTTCTTTTTTGCCTTATGCGCAAAACTAGTTGCAATTGTTGTTTATATTTGGACCGAATTGCCTTGATGCATGCTTTCCAATTAGTTCTCGACTCGGCCTCATATGGTCAGCTTTGTCTGTGAACCAAAAACAGGAAATGAAACAAAAAAAACGGGCTATAATTAAAATTACCCTAAAAACAAGAAACCTTATTTGCTTTGTTAAAATAACTATTTGAATTCAAAATGAAAATTATACAAAAGTTTTGAAACTTTTTTTTAGTTTCAACGAAAATTTCTCTTATTTATTTCTCAAAAGTAGTAGTGCACAAATCAGAAAAATGTATATATAATCCAATTGGCAATCTTAAAATATTGCTAATTTTTAGTTTGTGTTCTTCAAACTTTTTCTTTACAGTGATTTTACTTAATAATTTGTTTAACTGACATTGACAAACTGTAAACTAACGTTGTGCGCCATTGGAATCATTGAGAAGGGTTAGTTTATGAGTTTGGTTCTTAAAGGTAAGTTTAATCACAAAGAAAACTCAAAATGTTAAAAATTTGCTTTATTATATATGAAGTATTTCTGGATATTGTCAGCCACAGAGAATAAAGCAACAACAAAAATCGTATTTCATCTGCTTTGTGTCATTATATAAAATACTTATCTGGAAAATGCAGAATCAAGTTTTAAAAGTTTAATTATATACGTTATATTTTTGTTTACAAGCTATACAGGTATGCTATAATATTTTATTTATATTCGGTTTTCGTTGTTTTTTTTTTTTTTAGAGTTTTTGTAAGTTAATCCAATTAGAGAACATTAAAAAACAAACAAAATTCGAATGCCTGCCTACCTGTCTGCTTTTTTTGCCTGTTGGCACACAAATCAATATTCATAAATCGTAAAACAGAGATGGCCATTTAGAAGCAACAACAAGTATATTTTCGAGAGATTCGGACTTTTAATGGTCGTTCAGTGTCGGATCATAAATTGTGGCAGCAATTCAAATTGGCCGCTTTTGTGAGCAGCTTTTCAATGTTTTGGCGTAGGTGTGTGAGTGTGCGTGTGTGTGTGTGTGTGTGTGTGCGTGACTGTGGTGGAGTGCAATAAGAGCAGATATTGAATAAATTATTCAGCATGCCTTCAAATGCGGCTCACAGCGAGATTATTATGTGTGAATAGATCATGGGCGTATACACAGCATCTAAGTTAGGGATTGACGGGATAACAAGCAAGGTTTCTTTCAGTTTCATTTTAATTTTAATTTTAATTATATGTATAAACACTCAAACTAATTAACTTTAAGCCCAACTATTTAAAAAATACACTTAGGTTCGGGCTTGGTGCGATTTATGGAATAAAAAGAGGGCTTTTCTTCAAGACTTAAAAGAACAGATTCTACAAAATTTACTTTCTACTCAAATTTAATAATGTGAATTTAATTTTTTTGTTTAAACTATATTTCAACCTTAAATTGCCTTACTTTTGTTACAAATATATGTCGTATAATTCAATTAAGTTAGATGTACTTACTTGCCCAAGAAGTGTGCGCATAAAAAATGCATTTCGATTAGGTTCCAGAGTGTTGGGCACCCCCCACTTTGGATACGCCCATGTTATGGACAGTGGAGAATGCGACGCGGCTTGCCCGTAAAGCTTCAGCATAAATTTGCTGGCCCTGGACGCACTTGTGAGTGTCTATTGAGCACACATAAAACCAAACAGTTGTAATTGTGCTGTAAACACGCAACTCGAATGGCATTATAAAATGTGCGTGTGTGTGTTTGAGTGTGTGTGTGCCACGCCCACTCGCTAGGGGATGGCGGGCAGCAATTTAATTTATGCGTCGGTCGTTCCGGTCGGCTTGTTGATTGTGTTGCTTTTATAGACCGCCTTTTATTTTTATTGACCATTTACAATTGCGCCCTCACACACACACACACACATTCAAACACAACAAATATCTCACTCATTGTATGATTTTATATGGCATAATTTGGCGCCCAAATAGCTTCAAATTGCTTGAACATCACATTCACACCGCCTTTCCCCCCCCCCCCCCCCCCGGCCATTCCCGTAAAAAGCAACAAAAGCGATGCACAAAAGCATTGCATACTTTTGAGCGCATTACAAATTTCTAGTATTATTGTCCATTTTGTTGCTGCTTATTGTTATCAAAATGCATTTTGCATAACAATTGAAAGACAGACGAGAGAGTCTTCAGGCATTATTGTCTATTCAGTTGGGGCATAATTTCTTTTCATGAAATATCTTATTTGGCTGTGGTAAAGAATACAGAAAATGCATTGCATTAATATATTAAACTATTCTCTATTCAAGCTACTTTTATTTGCAAGAAACTTAAATTGATTAGAAATTATGATTTAGCTGGTTGTTTGGATAATTGGTGAAATTGAGTTTTGGATGACTTAAGTGCTAAAAGTAGCTTAAGTGCTTAGGTAGAGAAGTGAGTTGGACTTGCTGAATCCGCTGTCTGCTTCTAGCAAGTGAATTGTTAAGAGCAATTATATTTCGAGCAAGTTTATTCAAGTGGTGTTAAGGCTTATCAATGTGCTTGCTTGATTTTTAGCTAATTTTGGCTATGAGAGACTTAGTGTTAATAATCTTTGGATAATTGTATTCGTTGAGATGTAGATGTTTTCCTAGCATTTTAGTAATTCTAATTCTAATTTAAAAGTTGAAGCTTAGATGAGACTCTTAATTTAGAAGTGAATGCAGCACAAAATGTAATAAATTTCATTCCATTTACTTTTAAATATGTTCTTAATAATGTGAATCTGTAATTATTTGAAAATAAATTTTGTCTGTTATGTGTTAAATTCCTTCTTAAACTCTTTTCAAATATATTGCCAACTATTTTAACAGAAACAAATTAGACTCAAGCCGTGCCGCAAAGTGCATCCGTTTTGAAGTTTACAAGAAAGCTAAGTTTTATTTCTGGTAAACTGAGCATATGTTTGTATATATGTTTGTGTGTGTGTTTATTTAGAATTGTGCTTATGTAAAGACTACAAATTGCAATACCAGGCCGACAACATACATATATTCGCCATACATACGGCGAAATAACATTGGCTAAATATTTGTGCAATAAAAATTCATTAAATAGCTAAAGAAAAACAAAAACAAAACAAAAACAAATAGACGAATCATGTTGACCCAGTTTTAAGTAAGTGTGCCAGCAAATATTTGCAAAAATATACACATACATGTGTGCATATGTACGTATAACTGGTGGGCAAGTGGAAATTACTGAGTCCATCCGGCTTTATATATATTTTGGTGGCTGACATTCAGTGTAAAAGAAATTAAAATAAAATAAAAAAAACAAAGCACTTGTATTTTTCAGATAGTTATACTTCAGAATGTTTACAAAAAAATATGTGGCACTTGATTGTTATTTCCAGTTGCCAACCTAAAGCGTGCAACACAAACAGCTTGCGTTTTAAGTACGCTTAATTTTTGGAGAGCACTCGACAATAGAAAAGTCCATAATAAATTTGAGATTAAATTTAAGTGAACAGTGAGAATTTTCTACACAAACAGCTTACTTTATATCTATATATATATCATATAACATTTGACTGACATTTGATTTAATCTGCCTCGATTACACTCAGATAAAAAACGATACATTTTTCAGAACAAAACTCGAACTTCCAAAATAAGTTGATAAGATAAGATAAATTATAGGTTCGTATAACATTAAGCAACAAAATTTACTTTAACATTAATATACACATAGATGGCGAAAACGGAGCTATTGAAACCCAGCCAATAATATTATCGTATTTGACTAATCTTAAGCATGTTCATGCTGTCGACCCAGAAACTTGATTGACTAGATTGCCCTTTCTTTATATAGATATGATATTATGCTGACCCGCCAAATAGTTTTTCAAGTGCGAATTTGTATTTTTGCGACACCTTAGATTCAATTTTAGATACGTGGTTTGAGTGCTGTTGATAAAATGCAATGCACATAAAGGTTCACAGCTGAAATGCTCGACAATATGAGGTGTGAATGGCAACCCCCTTTGTTATTATACTCATAAGCACTTAGCTACATACATATATATAAATATATATGTATGTATGTTTTTGTGCATGTGCAGTAGACAAACAAACAGCGAAGCCGACATTTCCACTTGGCGAGGTCTGATAATAAACACTGATAAACGAAAAGGGGCTTGGCGTTCTTTGGTGTGTTGGCTGACAGCAGCAGGCGGCCAACAACTCACCTCAGTGCGAGTGAGTGTCGTGTGTGTGTCTCTCTGTGTGGGTGTGTGTGTGTGGTTTCAGTTATCAGTGATGACCCGCGATCTGAAACCTCGACGACACATTGAAATGGCAATTTATGAATGGAGCAGACACGCCAGAAGCGAGAAAGAAGCGAGAGGCGAGAAGCGAATAGTAGATAAGCATTGAAAACAGCTTAAAACTGAAAACAGTATATAATGAAAAATGCTCTGTCTGCGGCACGCCGAAGATTGCTTGCTCTCGCAGACATTATATATTTAATGAATGAAATATATAATTATTCCTTAGAAATAAATTTCTATAAAATAAAATTGGCTTTTTTTTAACAAAAATGTTTTTATTTTTATACAATCTATAAGTATAGTAGTTCAATTCTGCTCTTAAACGCTCTATGCACAGGACAATATTCGTTATGAAGATAAAATCAAGTATATACAGTGGCTCACAGTTCAAGTGGATCATTTTTAAGACTGCTCGAAATAAGCAGTAAACAAAAAATAGGGTTTATTTTTACTTAATCCTACCTAGCAGGTGGGGAAACCTCAGTGTATTAGGGCCATATATCAATTTTGGTGGTTAATATATGTACCTACCATCGGTTTTTGGAATTTTTGAAAAATAATAAATAATTAACTTATGTCAGGCAATTACTTTTTTTTTTGACACTGATCCACTTGAACTGTGAGCCACTGTATAAGAACTGACTATGCATTACGTTTTTCGGAATAAATTAAAAAATTCTCAGATAGATAATTCAGATAGTGCTGTTCTCTTCAAAAGCGCGCAAGTGTTTACTCATTTGGTAATCATCAGTCGTTTAGCTCGCTTTCACGTCTCAAGATGAACCTGATGATTTTCTTATGTTTTTTGATGTGTAAGTACAAAGTTTAATTGTGCTCATTCATTATTAATAGCAACAACGCGTTTACAGTTATTTGGCATGTTGGTGCAGTTTGCAACCTTGACGCAAAGGAGATCGCGAAAACAAATCGATTGTATGCTTTTCGCTCCAATTCAGAGCTCTACTTACAGCGCTTAGATGTGGTGCCCTTCCAGCAAGAATTGAAAATGATGTGTGATATCATTGATGTGATAAACACCACCTGCCTGGAGAATGGTTTGCTGATGGCAACGGTACCTCTCACCAATTGCACTATTCCGCCGAAAGGGACGGTGGAGGTGGTCGAAGATGAGAGGTGCTCATTTACCATGTACCGTGTGGGATACAAACTGAGTAATGAGCAGTTTTTCGAGCTATATAGAAGCTGTTATGATGGGGCAAAGCAAACAGCGCACTTTGTTATACATCTGGCATACCCCAGCACATTACGTAAGTTGTACTACATATATTCGAAACAGAGAGTGGAATTATAGTAGTATAATACTTTCGGCATATATAAAATCTTCTATTTTAAATTTTATAAGTAAAAAAACTAATGCACATCGCTGAGGGCATATTATACTGCTCCGCAATTGTTCCTACCTATTTTAGCCGAACCAAGGCCCAAGGACCAATGCTTCACCACAGATGGTGTCATTACCGTCTCCGCGGCTTCCTCTTTCCAGGCTAAGAACATTTTTGAAACATTCAAAAAAATACTCGGGCCAATGCAGAAGTTTATCACCTCCAAAAGCGACCTTGTCTTTGATCGTGGTCATCTCGCGCCCTCCGCCGACTTTGCTTTAGAGACGCATATGCGATCAAGCTTCAAGTATCTGAATGTGGTTGCTCAGTTTCGTGGCATCAATCGTGGCAATTGGAAAATTATTGAAAACTGGATACGCAAGCAGCTTACCAATGGCATTTTTCAAGTGCTACAAATCTGCACCGGAGGATTTGGTGTCCTACAGCTGCCAGACAGCAGGTCTAAGGAACTTAAGTCGATTTATTTGATGCCAGCAAGCATTAATCCCGTACCCAAATGGCTCTTCAAGACTGTTGTCGACCGAGGTGTTACTCGTTACGCTTTTCTCACCTACAACAATATCCATGACGAATCCGAACCTACTCCAAATTGTCGTCTGGTTGCATGTCCGCCAACACTGAAGCTTAAAAATACCAAGCAGGCGGGCCGCAGCTTTTGCTGCGATCCCAGCGATTTTCTTACTAAAAATTTACCACTCTTAGAAAATGTTTGTTAGGAGTTGAAAATTTACTTTCGCTATTAAAATGTCAAGTCACGTTTGCTATTAATAGACATGATTCTTATTTTTGAATTTGAAAATCTTAAAAGAGATGAAACTTTACTTTAAATACAGTACAATTCGATTATAATAATTTCCAAAATAAAGTTGTCCAATCAAAAGCTAAACATGAATACATTTTATTCCAAATGAAAATGCATTCAGATACAAAGTCTAAGTTTGATAGGAAAATAAAAGTTGTAAATGCAAAAAGGGGGTTTTAAAATATCTGTGAGTCTACTAGAAATACTTTACATCAACAAGAAAAAGTGCGCACTTTCCTTATGTTAAAGGTTTTTGAATTTATACAAGCTAAAAATCTCTTTAGAATTGCATTTTATTAAAAAATTAAGGGTATATTACAATAGTAAAGAATGGTTATATTTTAGAATATTATGTATTATATCCGAATGTTATATACCCTTTCAGCCTGGAGTCCGCTATTGATGTTTGCTCAAATTCTATGAGCATAATAAGACTGAAAACTAAAAAACCCCACAACAGAATTATATTATCCTCTAAAAGGGTACATGAAATTCTTGTAAGTTTCCGTCATCAAAATTAACTAACGTCAAAATATTTATGTAGACCACAAAATAAAATTTTTTAAAAATTCACTTCAAAAAATAGTTAAATTTTGTGTACATAAAATGCGTATTTCATCAGCGAAGACTATTTTTTATCTCATTTCATTACTTAAAACATTTCTTTTGTTTGTTAAAAAGAGGCTTCATTTTGTATGTTCTTGAAAAAAGATAGCACAGTTGAAAGGAAGTAATTAAGAAAAGTGAATTCATAGTTGAGAGGAAGTAATAGAGTTTCAGAGCATTATACTTTTCCAATCTTATCGTTTTTTTTTTATTTGTTCAAAAAAGAGACTTAATTTTTTATGTTCTTGAAAAAAGATAGCACAGTTGAGACGAAGTAAATAATTAATGAGTATTTTTTATGGTTTCAGATCATTTAGACAAATGCAATATAGTTTGGCAATCTTATCCTTTATGCAGGTGGAGTCATCCTCATACGAATTTGTGCGACTTATCGTCTCCACATCCACATCGACACTCCCGGTGACATTGTTAAAAACGACAGTGGCAAAAAAATCGGCACTATTCTGTTGAACTTTGAACTTGGTGCGATAGATACCAACATTTGGCAGATCCCCGTGGAAATTGAGATCGAGTCCGATTTTCACTTCCGTCTTGTGAATATAGGACAAAGTGAGATTCGCACAGAGACTGCTCATATTGCGACCCCAAAGATATTCATTGATGCGATCAATGACCCGCGGAGCTATACGATCTGACCAATCATACGAAATTCTTTTATATGGCTTGCAGGTGCAATAGTGTTCGGGTATACCAGCATCCGCACAGGATCGCGTTCTATTCACAGGGTAAAACAAGGATTGACATTTGGGACAATCGTTTGCCTTGGGTAATGGAGGAGCATTCGGTGAGCTCCCGATTTCAATAATGTGCTTGAGAGTGTTATGCAAATCAAAATTGGATGTCAGGCGATTTTGATTTGCACTCAAGGCCTCAACATATTCGGGATATTGGGCACGAAACCAGGGCGGCAAATAGATGAACATCATGGGTAAACGCTCCTCCAAGAATCCGCTGCTCAAGTCCATCAAATCCCCATAACGTGATCCATGATCCGAGAAGAAAATCACAATGCTCCGTTCGTAAACGCCGTCTCGCTCAAAGTCCAGCAAATACTGTAAAATATTGTCGGCCATTTTCGAGGGCATTCGAAAGCTATCGTGGCTGAAACTGCTCGTCCAGAACAAACCCCAAATGGGTCGCTCCTCCACATAGCGTCTGGCGAACTCCGCTCCATAGTCATAGACGTAGCTACTATGGAGCCTTCGTCCGATGCAATATGTTGTTGTGCAATCGGTACATTGCCAGGATTTCATTTCTTTCGCGAAGGCTTTCATCATCGGTCTGTAATAATAATCCGTTGGTGGAATCAAGAAACCGGGCTTTGCAAAGTTGAATGTGTTTATGTTGCAATAATCCTCGGCGTAGGCAGTCAAATAGCTGGCATTGTGCAGATCCTTCCAGATGAATGGGAAACGATCAAGACAGCCTTTCTCATCCGTATCACAAACCTTCTGCTTAGCCGTATCCGGCGTATACCCACTGAGTACGGCCATCAAATTGGGAAATGTGTTGTCAGCGACCTGAGATTCGAAGATCAGATTAGAGTAAAATTCAACACATATATACAACTGCGATCAAAATAACAGCAGTGCAGACATATGTTTTGGGAAATAGTAAAAAAAAAAATTACAAATGATGAACATTTTATTTAATCACAAGCAAGCAATACTGAACATTAAGCATTAAATGTTGGCAAAGCAATAAAATTTACTAACAAAAAAATGAATAAATTTAAATTTAATAAGTTCTCGATAAAATGAATCATATTTTCATTAAATGCACTACTCTTTTTAAGTGTATATAAGTATTTTAGTTGGACTCACCTTATTATAGCCCTGCATCTCATGCCAGCCACTTCTCGTTAAATAGTTGTACACTTTGGGCATTGTGCGTCTGAAATTGAATCTCGACATGCTGTCGATGCCGAACATTATAACGCTGGGCTTCCGACGGGTCGACTTTGCGGACTTGGTTTCTGGTGGCTCTTTGTATTGTATGAAGCCATATGCATCTGTTTGCAATACATTTGTGGCATTCGCTGCCTCGCTGCAAGCCACAATCATGCCCTGAACGTGCAACGGCACAACATATCCCTGGCTGAAGTATATCCGTGGAGGTAGGCTACAGAGAAAGCATTGTTTGTTAAATAAATACATTTTACAACTTTATTTAAATATTTAGTAGTAAAGCATAAATATAATTAGTTTGTGGTTGAAAACAGAATTTGTTCAATGCAAATGTCAAAAATGAAAATATATAATGAAAATAGTAATAAAACTGCTGTGATCAAGAGAGCTCGATTCGGAGATACCCTGAACCCAGCTGATAAATATATTAATTCTCTCTCTTTCTAGTCTAATTGCAAGATTTCAAATATAAATTTTATATTACTTATGTAGTTTCTGAAGGGTCATCATAGCCAATGCATTTTTTATCCAAAAGCAAATTTTAAATTTGACTCTGTTAAATATCAAAATATAGATTGGTTAACAGAATCTGTGTTTCTTATACGATATTAATGAGGTTACAGATTATAGATGATCTATAATACATATAGGTTTTTGGTTATATTCATTGTCAGGCTATATCTTTACAAATGTGTCCCTTATAGAATTTATCAGAAAATAAATAAATAATAATAAGTCTCCAGGAGTATCTCTTATAGTCTCTGAGTTCGTCTGGTTTACACAGACAGACGATGCTGATGAAGCATATATACTTTATGGGATCGGAGCTGCTTTCTTCTGTCTATTAAATTTTGCATTTTAACCATTTTTAATCTGTTCACACTAATACACAATTTCTAGTATCAAACAGATCGGGCTGGCAATTTATACAAGATAAAACACTTCTCACTTCTCAGACAAGATAAAAAGAGGAAATGAGTTATTCGATTAACTTTACTCGTTGTAGCTGTCATGCTCCGCATCTCGCGTAATTTCCTGATAATAGCAATTATACTCAATATCGCTGGAGTTGAGTAATTTGGCGGCAGCATTTTCATCGATTTGGAGCACATAGCGCTTTCTGTTCAGATCGAAATAGGGCTTAACCAGATCCGATTCATTTGTGCAAGCCTCAAATATCAACGGCTGGTAAATTTCCAAAACCTCCTTTGCGAACGGATCTACATAGGGTATTTTGCACTGATCATTGTAAACATAGTACAATGGATGTGGCGAGTCCTTTGTCTCAGCTGGTCCTCCGGTTTCATTTTCATTTTCAGTTTCTTCATTTACAATTTGATCTGTTGAATTGTACGATTTATTAAAATCTCCATTTTGTGCGATATTTTCATAAGTCAGGCAATATACTATAAAGGTCACCACAAATACGATGCAGAGCCATTTAAAACGCGAATGTGAAATTACCGAAACGTAATACATTTTTTTTTTGCACCACTATGACCGACGTACTATTTGAAACTGTGGGGTCCCCAAAACCTAAAACAGCCTCGTCGACATTGCAAACCGAAAGAACTCTACCCCCACAGATATGACATTATCATTAAGAGTCGCGGTGCTAATGAGCAAGAATAGTTGACATTTCAGAAAGGCATTCAACATTTTAACTTGTCATTAAAAATGATTCCAGTTAAAAATAAAAATTAAATTGAAAATGAGTATGAAATGTATCTAGTTTAATTACGTTTTGTGTGTAAAAAATTAAAAAGGAAAAATTTTTTAATACATTTTTAATGCTATAAGAAAATGTGTAAAGTATTTGTTGGCAAATATGTATAATATAATAATATAATAAAGTATAATAATATACGTATACCGTTGATCAGCCCATAGTTATGGATAAGAAATATGAACTTGTATGCGAAATGTATAGTTTCAAATCTCTCTCTCTCACACTATATATCTCTTCTTTCTCTCTCTCTCTTTCCCTCTCACTCTTTCCCAATCTATATATCTCTATCTATCTCTTTAATTGTATTGACTTGCAATTTTACAAAGCACGTTGCCGGCCAAATTACAAAAGTTAACAAATGAGCATAATAAAATTGAATTTTTACGTGTTTCTTCATTTTTTACTATCTCTCACGCTCCACGCAAAACAGGCACACGTTCACACATACACGTAAACATATCCATGCATACATGCATGATAGTGTGCGTAAAGCTTTCAAATTAAGATGAGTATACGGTAATTAGCAAAGGTAAGAGCGAGAGAGCAAGAGTCGAAATTGCATTGGCTCGCTACACTTGTTTTCAGTAAGACCAGTTATTGATATCTGCATTCTTTTGTTTGCTTTCTTCTCCGTATTCTTAATACCTTTCGTCTTCTTCATTACAGCTTCCAACTCAGATCGATTATTATTTTTGAGTAAGCGCTAATTTGCTACAATCATTTAATTCCTGATTCTAAAATACGCATATGTATATTTATGTTTTATAGATATATATAATTTTCCGTTATTATATAAATTCAATGCTCTACAATTTTACAGTTACAATTTTATCTCATTCACACTAACACTTTAGCAAATGCACAAACCTATTTTAAAATAACGTATCCTTGAGTTTAAAATTTACTTTCGCTATTCGAGAGTATTACATATTTCTTTATCAATGCACATTAAAATGTCAAGTCACGTTTACTATTAATAGGCATGATTCTTATTTTTGAATTTGAAAATCTTAAAAGAGATGAAACTTTACTTTAAACACTTAATTCCAAATGAAAATGCCTGGAGTCCGCTATTGATGTTTGCTCAAATTCTATGAGCATAATAAGACTGAAAACTAAAAAACCCCACAACAGAATTATATTATCCTCTAAAAGGGTACATGAAATTCTTGTAAGTTTCCGTCATCAAAATTTACATAAAATGCGCATTTCATTAGCGAAGACTATTTTTTTATCTCATTTCATTATTTAAAACATTTCTTTTGTTTGTTAAAAAAGAGACTTAATTTTTTATGTTCTTGAAGAAAGATAGCACAGTTGAGACGAAGTAAGCATTTAATGAGTATTTTTTATGGTTTCAGATTATTTAGACAAATGCAATATAGTTTGGCAATCTTATCCTTTATGCAGGTGGAGTCATCCTCATACGAATTTGTGCGACTTATCGTCTCCACATCCACATCGACACTCCCGGTGACATTGTTAAAAACGACAGTGGCAAAAAAATCGGCACTATTCTGTTGAACTTTGAACTTGGTGCGATAGATACCTACATTTGGCAGATCCCCGTGGAAATTGAGATCGAGTCCGATTTTCACTTCCGTCTTGTGAATATAGGACAAAGTGAGATTCGCACAGAGACTGCTCATATTGCGACCCCAAAGATATTCATTGATGCGATCAATGACCCGCGGAGCTATACGATCTGACCAATCATACGAAATTCTTTTATATGGCTTGCAGGTGCAATAGTGTTCGGGTATACCAGCATCCGCACAGGATCGCGTTCTATTCACAGGGTAAAACAAGGATTGACATTTGGGACAATCGTTTGCCTTGGGTAATGGAGGAGCATTCGGTGAGCTCCCGATTTCAATAATGTGCTTGAGAGTGTTATGCAAATCAAAATTGGATGTCAGGCGATTTTGATTTGCACTCAAGGCCTCAACATATTCGGGATATTGGGCACGAAACCAGGGCGGCAAATAGATGAACATCATGGGTAAACGCTCCTCCAAGAAACCGCTGCTCAAGTACATCAACTCTCCATAGCGTGATCCATGATCCGAGAAGAAAATCACAATGCTCCGTTCGTAAACGCCGTCTCGCTCAAAGTCCAGCAAATACTGTAAAATATTGTCGGCCATTTTCGAGGGCATTCGAAAGCTATCGTGGCTGAAACTGCTCGACCAGAACAAACCCCAAATGGGTCGCTCATCCACATAGCGTCTGGCGAACTCCGCTCCATAATCATAAACGTAGCTACTATGGAGCCTTCGTCCGATGCAATATGTTGATGCGCATTCGGTACATTGCCAGGATTTCATTTCATTCGCGAAGGCTTTCATCATCGGTCTGTAATAATAATCCGTTGGTGGAATCAAGAATCCGGGCTTTGCATAGTTGAATGTGTTTATGTTGCAATAATCCTCGGCGTAGGCAGTCAAATAGCTGGCATTGTGCAGATCCTTCCAGATGAATGGGAAACGATCAAGACAGCCTTTCTCATCCGTATCACAAACCTTCTGCTTAGCCGTATCCGGCGTATACCCACTGAGTACGGCCATCAAATTGGGAAATGTGTTGTCAGCGACCTGAGATTCGAAGATCAGATTAGAGTAAAATTCAACACATATATACAACTGCGATCAAAATAACAGCAGTGCAGACATATGTTTTGGGAAATAGTAAAAAAAAAAATTACAAATGATGAACATTTTATTTAATCACAAGCAAGCAATACTGAACATTAAGCATTAAATGTTGGCAAAGCAATAAAATTTACTAACAAAAAAATGAATAAATTTAAATTTAATAAGTTCTCGATAAAATGAATCATATTTTCATTAAATGCACTACTCTTTTTAAGTGTATATAAGTATTTTAGTTGGACTCACCTTATTATAGCCCTGCATCTCATGCCAGCCACTTCTCGTTAAATAGTTGTACACTTTGGGCATTGTGCGTCTGAAATTGAATCTCGACATGCTGTCGATGCCGAACATTATAACGCTGGGCTTCCGACGGGTCGACTTTGCGGACTTGGTTTCTGGTGGCTCTTTGTATTGTATAAAGCCATATGCATCTGTTTGCAATACATTTGTGGCATTCGCTGCCTCGCTGCAAGCCACAATCATGCCCTGAACGTGCAACGGCACAACATATCCCTGGCTGAAGTATATCCGTGGAGGTAGGCTACAGAGAAAGCATTGTTTGCTAAATAAATACATTTTACAACTTTATTTAAATATTTAGTAGTAAAGCATAAATATAATTAGTTTGTGGTTGAAAACAGAATTTGTTCAATGCAAATGTCAAAAATAAAAGTATATAATGAAAATAGTAATAAAACTGCTGTGATCAAGAGAGCTCGATTCGGAGATACCCTGAACCCAGCTGATAAATATATTAATTCTCTCTCTTTCTAGTCTAATTGCAAGATTTCAAATATAAATTTTATATTACTTATGTAGTTTCTGAAGGGTCATCATAGCCAATGCATTTTTTATCCAAAAGCAAATTTTAAATTTGACTCTGTTAAATATCAAAATATAGATTGGTTAACAGAATCTGTGTTTCTTATACGATATTAATGAGGTTACAGATTATAGATGATCTATAATACATATAGGTTTTTGGTTATATTCATTGTCAGGCTATATCTTTACAAATGTGTCCCTTGTAGAATTTATCAGAAAATAAATAAATAATAATAAGTCTCCAGGAGTATCTCTTATAGTCTCTGAGTTCGTCTGGTTTACACAGACAGACGATGCTGATGAAGCATATATACTTTATGGGATCGGAGCTGCTTTCTTCTGTCTATTAAATTTTGCATTTTAACCATTTTTAATCTGTTCACAACTAATACACAATTTCTAGTATCAAACAGATCGGGCTGGCAATTTATACAAGATAAAACACTTCTCACTTCTCAGACAAGATAAAAAGAGGAAATGAGTTATTCGATTAACTTTACTCGTTGTAGCTGTCATGCTCCGCATCTCGCGTAATTTCCTGATAATAGCAATTATACTCAATATCGCTGGAGTTGAGTAATTTGGCGGCAGCATTTTCATCGATTTGGAGCACATAGCGCTTTCTGTTCAGATCGAAATAGGGCTTAACCAGATCCGATTCATTTGTGCAAGCCTCAAATATCAACGGCTGGTAAATTTCCAAAACCTCCTTTGCGAACGGATCTACATAGGGTATTTTGCACTGATCATTGTAAACATAGTACAATGGATGTGGCGAGTCCTTTGTCTCAGCTGGATCTTCACTAAAAGGTCCTCCGGTTTCATTTTCATTTTCAGTTTCTTCATTTACAATTTGATCTGTTGAATTGTACGATTTATTAAAATCTCCATTTTGTGCGATATTTTCATAAGTCAGGCAATATACTATAAAGGTCACCACAAATACGATGCAGAGCCATTTAAAACGCGAATGTGAAATTACCGAAACGTAATACATTTTTTTTTTGCACCACTATGACCGACGTACTATTCGAAACTGTGGGGTCCCCAAAACCTAAAACAGCCTCGTCGACATTGCAAACCGAAAGAACTCTACCCCCACAGATATGACATTATCATTAAGAGTCGCGGTGCTAATGAGCAAGAATAGTTGACATTTCAGAAAGGCACTCAACATTTTAAAAATGTAAATGAGTATGAAATATATTTAATTTAAGTACGTTTTCAAATTTAAACTTTTCTTTAATGCTATTAGAAAATGTGTAAAGTATTTTTTCAGTCGGGACAGAGAGATAGAAAGAAAGAGCTTTGGCGAATATATATAATATAATAAAGTATAATAATATACGTATACCGTTGATCAATAGACATAGTGGTAATACATATTCCGGACCAATTGAAAGGTTATATTTTAAAAATTGTGACTTTTTTCCTATCGTAAATCGATTTTTATCGATATTATAAGCGGATTGGATAAAGATATGGATAAGAAATATGAACTTGTATGCGAAATGTATAGTTTCAAATCTCTCTCTCTCACACTATATATCTCTTCTTTCTCTCTCTCTCTTTCCCTCTCACTCTATCCCAATCTATATATCTCTATCTATCTCTTTAATTGTATTGACTTGCAATTTTACAAAGCACGTTGCCGGCCAAATTACAAAAGTTAACAAATGAGCATAATAAAATTGAATTTTTACGTGTTTCTTCATTTTTTACTATCTCTCACGCTCCACGCAAAACAGGCACACGTTCACACATACACGTAAACATATCCATGCATACATGCATGATAGTGTGCGTAAAGCTTTCAAATTAAGATGAGTATACGGTAATTAGCAAAGGTAAGAGCGAGAGAGCAAGAGTCGAAATTGCATTGGCTCGCTACACTTGTTTTCAGTAAGACCAGTTATTGATATCTGCATTCTTTTGTTTGCTTTCTTCTCCGTATTCTTAATACCTTTCGTCTTCTTCATTACAGCTTCCAACTCAGATCGATTATTATTTTTGAGTAAGCGCTAATTTGCTACAATCATTTAATTCCTGATTCTAAAATACGCATATGTATATTTATGTTTTATAGATATATATAATTTTCCGTTATTATATAAATTCAATGCTCTACAATTTTACAGTTACAATTTTATCTCATTCACACTAACACTTTAGCAAATGCACAAACCTATTTTAAAATAACGTATCCTTGAGTTTAAAATTTACTTTCGCTATTCGAGAGTATTACATATTTCTTTATCAATGCACATTAAAATGTCAAGTCACGTTTACTATTAATAGGCATGATTCTTATTTTTGAATTTGAAAATCTTAAAAGAGATGAAACTTTACTTTAAACACTTAATTCCAAATGAAAATGCATCCAGAGACAAAGTCGAAGTTTGTTAGGAAAATAAAAGTTGTTATTGCAAAAAGGGGGTTTTAAAATATCGGTGAGTCCACTAGAAGTACTTTACATCAACAAGAAAAAGTGCGCACTTTCCTTATGTTAAAGGTTTTTGAATTTATACAAGCTAAAAATCTCTTTAGAATTGCATTTTATTAAAAAATTAAGGGTATATTACAATAGTAAAGAATGGTTTTATTTTAGAATATTATATATTATATCCGAATGTTATATACCCTTTCAGCCTGGAGTCCGCTATTGATGTTTGCTCAAATTCTATGAGCATAATAAGACTGAAAACTAAAAAACCCCACAACAGAATTATATTATCCTCTAAAAGGGTACATGAAATTCTTGTAAGTTTCGTCATCAAAATTTACATAAAATGCGCATTTCATTAGCGAAGACTATTTTTTTATCTCATTTCATTATTTAAAACATTTCTTTTGTTTGTTAAAAAAGAGACTTAATTTTTTATGTTCTTGAAGAAAGATAGCACAGTTGAGACGAAGTAAGCATTTAATGAGTATTTTTTATGGTTTCAGATTATTTAGACAAATGCAATATAGTTTGGCAATCTTATCCTTTATGCAGGTGGAGTCATCCTCATACGAATTTGTGCGACTTATCGTCTCCACATCCACATCGACACTCCCGGTGACATTGTTAAAAACGACAGTGGCAAAAAAATCGGCACTATTCTGTTGAACTTTGAACTTGGTGCGATAGATACCAACATTTGGCAGATCCCCGTGGAAATTGAGATCGAGTCCGATTTTCACTTCCGTCTTGTGAATATAGGACAAAGTGAGATTCGCACAGAGACTGCTCATATTGCGACCCCAAAGATATTCATTGATGCGATCAATGACCCGCGGAGCTATACGATCTGACCAATCATACGAAATTCTTTTATATGGCTTGCAGGTGCAATAGTGTTCGGGTATACCAGCATCCGCACAGGATCGCGTTCTATTCACAGGGTAAAACAAGGATTGACATTTGGGACAATCGTTTGCCTTGGGTAATGGAGGAGCATTCGGTGAGCTCCCGATTTCAATAATGTGCTTGAGAGTGTTATGCAAATCAAAATTGGATGTCAGGCGATTTTGATTTGCACTCAAGGCCTCAACATATTCGGGATATTGGGCACGAAACCAGGGCGGCAAATAGATGAACATCATGGGTAAACGCTCCTCCAAGAATCCGCTGCTCAAGTCCATCAACTGCCCATAACGTCTTCCATGATCCGAGAAGAAAATCACAATGCTCCGTTCGTAAACGCCGTCTCGCTCAAAGTCCAGCAAATACTGTAAAATATTGTCGGCCATTTTCGAGGGCATTCGAAAGTTATCGTGGCTGAAACTGCTCGTCCAGAACAAACCCCAAATGGGTCGCTCCTCCACATAGCGTCTGGCGAACTCCGCCCCATAATCATAGACATAGCTACTTTGGAGCCTTCGCCCGATGCAATATGTTGTTGTGCAATCTGTACATTGCCAGGATTTCAATTCTTTCGCGAAGGCTCGCAACATCGGTCTGTAATAATAATCCGTTGGTGGAATCAAGAATCCGGGCTTTTTATAGTTGAATGTGTTTATGTAGAAATAATCCTCGGCGTAGGCAGTCAAATAGCTGGCATTGTGCAGATCCTTCCAGATGAATGGGAAACGATCAAGACAGCCTTTCTCATCCGTATCACAAACCTTCTGCTTAGCCGTATCCGGCGTATACCCACTGAGTACGGCCATCAAATTGGGAAATGTGTTGTCAGCGACCTGAGATTCGAAGATCAGATTAGAGTAAAATTCAACACATATATACAACTGCGATCAAAATAACAGCAGTGCAGACATATGTTTTGGGAAATAGTAAAAAAAAAAATTACAAATGATGAACATTTTATTTAATCACAAGCAAGCAATACTGAACATTAAGCATTAAATGTTGGCAAAGCAATAAAATTTACTAACAAAAAAATGAATAAATTTAAATTTAATAAGTTCTCGATAAAATGAATCATATTTTCATTAAATGCACTACTCTTTTTAAGTGTATATAAGTATTTTAGTTGGACTCACCTTATTATAGCCCTGCATCTCATGCCAGCCACTTCTCGTTAAATAGTTGTACACTTTGGGCATTGTGCGTCTGAAATTGAATCTCGACATGCTGTCGATGCCGAACATTATAACGCTGGGCTTCCGACGGGTCGACTTTGCGGACTTGGTTTCTGGTGGCTCTTTGTATTGTATAAAGCCATATGCATCTGTTTGCAATACATTTGTGGCATTCGCTGCCTCGCTGCAAGCCACAATCATGCCCTGAACGTGCAACGGCACAACATATCCCTGGCTGAAGTATATCCGTGGAGGTAGGCTACAGAGAAAGCATTGTTTGCTAAATAAATACATTTTACAACTTTATTTAAATATTTAGTAGTAAAGCATAAATATAATTAGTTTGTGGTTGAAAACAGAATTTGTTCAATGCAAATGTCAAAAATAAAAGTATATAATGAAAATAGTAATAAAACTGCTGTGATCAAGAGAGCTCGATTCGGAGATACCCTGAACCCAGCTGATAAATATATTAATTCTCTCTCTTTCTAGTCTAATTGCAAGATTTCAAATATAAATTTTATATTACTTATGTAGTTTCTGAAGGGTCATCATAGCCAATGCATTTTTTATCCAAAAGCAAATTTTAAATTTGACTCTGTTAAATATCAAAATATAGATTGGTTAACAGAATCTGTGTTTCTTATACGATATTAATGAGGTTACAGATTATAGATGATCTATAATACATATAGGTTTTTGGTTATATTCATTGTCAGGCTATATCTTTACAAATGTGTCCCTTATAGAATTTATCAGAAAATAAATAAATAATAATAAGTCTCCAGGAGTATCTCTTATAGTCTCTGAGTTCGTCTGGTTTACACAGACAGACGATGCTGATGAAGCATATATACTTTATGGGATCGGAGCTGCTTTCTTCTGTCTATTAAATTTTGCATTTTAACCATTTTTAATCTGTTCACACTAATACACAATTTCTAGTATCAAACAGATCGGGCTGGCAATTTATACAAGATAAAACACTTCTCACTTCTCAGACAAGATAAAAAGAGGAAATGAGTTATTCGATTAACTTTACTCGTTGTAGCTGTCATGCTCCGCATCTCGCGTAATTTCCTGATAATAGCAATTATACTCAATATCGCTGGAGTTGAGTAATTTGGCGGCAGCATTTTCATCGATTTGGAGCACATAGCGCTTTCTGTTCAGATCGAAATAGGGCTTAACCAGATCCGATTCATTTGTGCAAGCCTCAAATATCAACGGCTGGTAAATTTCCAAAACCTCCTTTGCGAACGGATCTACATAGGGTATTTTGCACTGATCATTGTAAACATAGTACAATGGATGTGGCGAGTCCTTTGTCTCAGCTGGATCTTCACTAAAAGGTCCTCCGGTTTCATTTTCATTTTCAGTTTCTTCATTTACAATTTGATCTGTTGAATTGTACGATTTATTAAAATCTCCATTTTGTGCGATATTTTCATAAGTCAGGCAATATACTATAAAGGTCACCACAAATACGATGCAGAGCCATTTAAAACGCGAATGTGAAATTACCGAAACGTAATACATTTTTTTTTTGCACCACTATGACCGACGTACTATTCGAAACTGTGGGGTCCCCAAAACCTAAAACAGCCTCGTCGACATTGCAAACCGAAAGAACTCTACCCCCACAGATATGACATTATCATTAAGAGTCGCGGTGCTAATGAGCAAGAATAGTTGACATTTCAGAAAGGCACTCAACATTTTAAAAATGTAAATGAGTATGGAATATATTTAATTTAAGTACGTTTTCAAATTTAAACTTTTCTTTAATGCTATTAGAAAATGTGTAAAGTATTTTTTCAGTCGGGACAGAGAGATAGAAAGAAAGAGCTTTGGCGAATATATATAATATAATAAAGTATAATAATATACGTATACCGTTGATCAATAGACATAGTGGTAATACATATTCCGGACCAATTGAAAGGTTATATTTTAAAAATTGTGACTTTTTTCCTATCGTAAATCGATTTTTATCGATATTATAAGCGGATTGGATAAAGATATGGATAAGAAATATGAACTTGTATGCGAAATGTATAGTTTCAAATCTCTCTCTCTCACACTATATATCTCTTCTTTCTCTCTCTCTCTTTCCCTCTCACTCTTTCCCAATCTATATATCTCTATCTATCTCTTTAATTGTATTGACTTGCAATTTTACAAAGCACGTTGCCGGCCAAATTACAAAAGTTAACAAATGAGCATAATAAAATTGAAGTTTTACATGTTTCTTCATTTTTTACTATTTCTCACGCCCCACGCAATACAGGCACGCATTCATACACACACGTAAACATATCCATGCATACATGCATGATAGTGTGCGTAAAGCTTACAAATAAAGATGAGTAAACGGTAATTAGCAAAGGTAAGAGCGAGAGAGCAAGAGTCGAAATTGCATTGGCTCGCTACACTTGTTTTCAGTGTGACCTGTTTAACTTACAGCTATGATTTCTGCATTCTTTTGTTTGCTTTCTTATTATGTATATTTATGTTTTATAGATATATATAATTTTCCATTATTGTATAATTTCAATGATCTACAATTTTACAGTTACAATTTTATCTCATTCACACTCACAGCTTAGCAAATACACAAACCTATTTTAAAATAATATAACCTTGGCACAACGCTCACGAACGTAGGATGCACACATTTGTAAATAGATGGCGGTTGACAGCCGCGCCATCTGCCACTAAAGGACACAACTATGCTTATCAAGATATATTTAAAGTATATTAAATAATATTCAAGTACTGAAAAATAATGTAAATTCAAATTTCACCACAAACGTATATATTTGTTACATTTTTATTATGTTACCAATTTGTAAATATTTTGTAAGCAGTCTTGAGCTGTGTGACCAGCTTACTGCGCAAGTTGAAGCTACATGTTGCTAGCTACTCAATTTGAGTAGACATGTAGACAAAAATAAAAAATACTAAATTAGTTGGTATTTTTAGCTATTCCCAATAGCGGCCACACTGTTTGTGCATTTAGTTGATGTTCGAGAAAATTTGGAGCGTGTCTGCGCGCATTATGCGGCGCGTGAAATTTCACCTAAAACTAACCAAATATGTAGTAAAATAAATAAAACGCAACTGAGCAACACAACGTAAAACATCGCCGGTCGGCAAATTGTCCCGTCTCAAATGTTGCAATCATAATACGCAAAGAAAAAAGCCAAAGATATCGGGACGAAAATTATATCCTTTGCCCCACGCAGGATAGCCGTGCAAAGCAAACGCGAGAAAAAAATACAAAAAACGCAGTAAAATATGAAATTAAGTTTGAGAAATGTAATTGTGATGAAAAATAAGTGAAATGTGCAGCAGGCAACAACAACAACGCTTTGTGTGAAGTAAGAGGCAAAAGCAAAAGAAAGAACAAACAAAAACCAAACACAAACACAACACCACACACACAGTGAGAGGGAGGGAGATATATAGAGAGAGAGACGCTGTCGCTGCCTATGCCGCTGTCTGCGTCTCAGTCGCGTCTGGTCGCTCACAAAACAAATTATCGTTTAATTTCTTTTCATTTTTGCACAAAGCACAAAGCGGGTGACTTTTTGTGCTGCAGCCAACCCACCACCAACAATTCCCCCCGCCCTCCTTCCTCTTGTTTCCTTATCAGCCGTTGATAATATTGCAGCAAAGACGTCGACAGAGAGACTGACGGACAGTGTGACCGTGTCATGTTTAGCTAAAGGTAAGTCTGCTTAACACACACACAAACACGCCCACGCAAGCGACGGCCTCGCCGCTTAAATAAAAAATAGAAAAAAGGAAAAAGCCAACTTTGAATTTTTAGCCATAAACACGTTTGCCAACGCTCTTCAAACGTCGTAGGCAGCCAATTACAGTTGCAGCTCAAAAAAATAAAAAATAAAATGCAAAAAATAAAAGTTTTCATGCAGTTGAACTTTCTCGGTTGAGCAATACTCTGTTAAGCATGCAGCTCTTCTTCTGTACACATTAAATATTCAAAAAATGATCGCTAAACGATCTGAATCTGCTGATTTTCCAATAAGATATTAATTATAATTATAAATAATATTAATTAAAATTATATTATACAAATTTCTTTAGTAATTGTAACAAAAACAAGGGAATTATAACGAAATTGAAATTAACCTATTGCAACTCTGAACCAGAATTGGAAGCGCAATTTTGCATTCATTGATTCCCTTGCCGTACCCGGAAGGGCAACCATTAACCAAAATTAAACGATTGCAAATCCAAACTAGAACCTGTTCCGTAATCTGATTTGGGATTGATTCCTTCTCTTTTTATACTCTGAAAACAACCTTGTTAGCCATTTTTAAATCGCTGATAGTTTTGGTGTGCTCAACAAAAACTATTTGAAATTTGTAACTATTTTGTCATGAGTTGAAAATTCTTTTTAATCAAACATTCGAAACTGGATAACTTTGAAATTGAAACTATTTTGAGTTCTTTGATTGTTTGACAAACTTTTTGATTCGTTTTAGTTTCGGTTTCGGTTCTGGTTCTGGTTCGCTGCTTCCAATTGAATGACTCAATTTTTGAATACCACAAATTTCTCATTTGTTAAGTCGCAAAAAAGAATTTGCTCAACTTAGAATTATACGTAAATCGAATAAAGCTTTTAATCTTCTGAATATTCCTCTTCTATTTTTTGGTAAAACAGAGTAAAGAAAAGAAAATTATAAATAGCTTCTGCTTCTGCTGCTGCACTCAAAGCCTAACGAGTCAAGCAGCAACTACGCACAAAAAAAAAAAACCAATACCACAACTCCATGTGTATGTGTCTGAATTGGTATTGGTGTTGTTCATGCAACAACAAGAAAAATAATAATCCAGCGCGTACTTTAAAAATGTTATGTAGCTGCAGAGAAAAGTTCTCAGTTTGTGGTTTTTTTTATTATTATTTATTTTTTGTTGCCGCCAACTTTATGAATAACTACAACAACTACAACTCCAAAAATGTCGAGCACCATTTGCCGTGCAGCGTTCCCACCTCTGCTTCCATTCCTCCATGCCACGCCTCAAAGCTTTCGGCCAGGCTTGAATGGAGTCTGAGTCTGCAGACAAAAGCGCCGACAGCGATGTCTGCAAGAATAATTCTGGATGATATCAACAGCAACAACAACAACAAATAAACATCAACACTATGCAAAAGCTTCACTTTAACTGGCAATGAATCAGACACCAAGAAAATGCCATTAACATGCGTATTCGACTTCAAAATACCCATGCTTAAGTTAAACAATAACTCAAAATTAGCTTTTTCTAATCAAAGAGCGAACATTTTTCCTTAATATAGAATCAGACGACACAGAATATACGAATTACATTTGCTAAATTTAAAATTTCCATTTTATTTAAATAAATTTGCTATGATAAATTCGCTTGCTTTTTTCAGTTTTTGAATATTATTTAATTTTTGAAATGTTGAAAAGTTTTTATTTAAAATTTTAATAGATTAATTTAAGTTACAATTATTATTGTAATTTTTTCAAGTTAAAACTTTATTTTATAGCATTTCGATTCGCAGGGTACACGTAATAAAAACAGCAATGACTCGATGGTGGCGATGAGTCTGTCATAAATTGCAGTGGATTTCCGCTTAACGGTTTTGTTTGTTACATTTTGGACATTTGCGCAATTGACGTAATTGCCAAGAGCCAAGAACCAAGAACCAAAGCCAAAGTCAGACTCAGCACCAGACTCGATCCAGACACACCACACACACATGCTCATTGATTGTATGTGTGTGTGTGTAGGGAGTGTAACTCTGCTGTCCTCCTGCTGTGTCTGGCTGCCATTCAAGCTCAAGAGCAGAGCCGTCGACAGCTGATGACGCCTCAGAACCAGAAACAGAACCAGAACTCAGACCCAGACCCGTTTTCTCTTTCGGCCTTTTCATGAATTCACATTTTTGCATTTTCATTTGCATTTTGCGGTCGCCGTCGCATTTTTCCACTTTTTTCTATGTCGCATTTGTAGGTGCACTCGGAAAAAAAACAAAAAGCATTATGTACTTAAGCCAAAGTAAAGAAAACCTCAGGCTGAAAAATAACATTCTTATTTTGTTTTTGTTTGATTTGCAAATCAAGAAGAGTTAATACCTAATTACAAATATTTCATTTAAGTTTTAAGAGTAAAACAGCGATTGTGTTTGGACTTAGCACAGCGATTTTCTTTAAGTGTACTTTTCATAATTTGCAATTGCGCTCATATTTTTTCATGCCACACTGCGCTTTCGTCAAGCACTTTTGGACAGCACCTCGCCTTCGCCAACAAATCCCCCTCTGCCTTTGCAAATTATTTAACGAGCTGCGTACACATTAAAGCTTCTCCAAATATACAGAATAAAAAATTTGAAATTAAGGAAAAAATTACCAGAATGAAAATCAGTCTTTCGAAACGTTGACTGGCAATTTACGGGCGACCTCAGGCAATTCAATTTTCATTACCCGCTCAAAGCTCAAAAGTACACGAACCACAACATTAAAATCTGGCCACGCAGCACATCCTTGGCTGGCAGCCACTTAAGGACCTGGTTGTAAATTAATTGAATTGAGGACACATTTTAAGAGGCAGTAGCAAGCAACAAAAAAAACAAAAGCTGCTCACAACAGTAATATTTTGTATACCCTTTACCCATTTGAAATCGAAAAAGGGGTATAGTAAAGTTATGCAAAAGTATGCAAATTTTCTAGATCGATATCAGAATCCACGTCTGTGGTTAACAAGCTGATCTAAGAGATTATAAAAACTAGAGACTTAAACTGTGGAATGCAAGTTCTCGTATATCGTGAACAGTTTACTTCCTTTCGACACAGTTTTATAGATATAATCTCTTCAATTGATATATATATATATAAATATATACTTTGACATATTTTTTAATAACTATAAAAAAAATGCAGATCTTTTTTAACTAAAATACTTTTAGTAAGCAGATGATTTTCGTTTCGAGGTTGTGCATAAAAACAAGTACTTTCTTAGATTAAAGTCTAGAAACTGATTTTATAATAATTCATATATTTAACAGATGTATTCAAGGTCTGTTTTAGCCGAACTCTCTTTAACTCATTCTAATTTGTTTTTTTTTTTGCTGTATTCCAAAATGGCTATAGTGGGCTAAGTCTACATATATCCACATCAATATATATACCTCAAGCGAAAACGAATTTTAGTTTAAAAGCGTGCAATGCTTCCAGAATAATGACTCAAATTTCTAGCCAATTCCAATTTGGAAAAGTCATAATTTTCATGTAAGCACTGTGTAAACGTGTTTTGGGACTATGGGTTTTGCTGGCGACGTGTCCTTTAATGCCTCAAATGCACGCAAGCAAGGACACAAGGCCTGAGTTATTCAATCGAGATGAGAGGAGTGTAAATGGCACAAGTCATAAACTCAAATGGCTTGTTGTTGTTGTTGTTTTTGCTGCTGGTGTTATCTACTGGCCCAGGGTCAAGTGCTGTTTTGCAGGCAACCCGCTGGCTTCTCCTTTTTCCTGGTTTGGCCTGAAAAACACTCAGAAACCGAGTGGCCTCTTCAGTGTTAACAACTTCATTCGAATTCTCGCAGCGTGTGTGCATAGATTATGTGTGTGTGCGTACGTGTGCTAATGAGCGACACTTTGGATTGTGCTTAACCCATGTTAACCGAAAAAACCGCGCAAAATAGGCGTGTCAAATGCGGGCAGGTAGCTCATATTAGGGCGTAACTACACTCAGAGAAATTATGCAACTACTTTTTGAATTTTCATAAAAAGTGGGTAAGAGGAGTGTATAAGTTGGACACGAATATGTAATACGTGACTATTATCGATCAGGATCAATAGCCAGATCGATTTGGCCATGTGTCAGTGACAGTAAAAGCTATAGACTTCACTGATCTCGTTTCTTAATTATCGATACCAATTGTGCCTTGTGTCTCCTAGTCGACATCTTTCAACAGATATTTAAAATTTCTGTACTCAACTTCTTGATTTGACAAATGTATCAACAGTTTTGAAACTATAACAATCATCTTCAACTTAATCCATAACTATAAAAAAATCTTGAAATAAGCTTTAAGTTTTTATTTCATTGGCTGTCGATATTCAAACGAGAACGTTTGTTACTTATTTAGAAAAAAGTCTTAATATTTTGCTCAGTGTATACACATTTAATGAGCACCTGACAACTCTATAAACCGAGCGCTTATCTCCGTTTGACACTTCACATCTCACCCACACACACCTGCCACGCCTACGCGCCCTGGCCGCCCACATACAACTGCAATTTAACACTTAAGCCGCAATTTTCACACGGTTTTCGTATCGGATAGCTTTAAGCTTTGCTCTGACAGACTTGCCCCGCCTTTTGCCGGGTATTGCTGGATACATACATAAATAATGCCTCAGTGGGCAAAGAAATATAGCAAGATGAAAGCACTGACCCCCTAAGCCCCCATCTTGACTTGAAAATAACTGGCAGAAAAAGTTTTCGCTTGTAAAGAAACAAAAAAAAAAATGAAAAAATTGCACAAAAGCGTAGCCAAGTGTCGAGACCTTTTCTATTTTTTTTTTATGACCTTACCCCAGCGGGTATAATTGTTGTGAACTGTTGTTTGCAACGCAGCGCAGAGATACAAAAGCTAGATACGTTTGTTTTTACGAGCTCATATCTTCCATCATGTCCAAATCAGCTTCAATTTGTTGTGAACTGAACTTAAGACAGGTATACTTCAAGATACCGAATTTCAGCATTATAATTTCAGCATTTTAAGTTTTTACATTTGTAATAATTTTCTTGGTTGATTACTCAGTAAGCTCAAGGGTTAGCACTGTATCGGAAATAGTTTTATAGTTGTGTCCTGTGAACCTTTGAATTGAATGTGTTTTACACCAGAATCGTTTTGTGGTTCATAAAATATAAATAATAATAGACAATATAATAATATAGTAATAATAAAAATATAATAATATAGTAATAATAAAAATATAATTTCCTGTAAATGGTCATTTAAAAACTGTGATTCCAACTCTAATTTGACACCCTTGTTCAGTAATTTCAATACTTGAAACTATTGTGACTTTGGCTTTAATCAATATTATATCTAAACTTGTACATAATATCTGATCATTATAACATTCATGTAGTTAGACTTTAATTAAAATTTTAAGCCAGGCTTAGTCAGACACATGTTTTATCATTGCATTCTAATGTAGTAGGTAAAATTTTAGCTAAAAAGCTTTCTCAGTTCTCTCTGAACCTGTTTATCGTTTAATGTTTTACTTGAAAATGCTTTTTAGTTCTATAAATCTTGCGTATATACTGACATCAATTATCCCCTGGCAATATATCAATCCCAAACATATGAGTTGTGTCAAATGTTCACTCATTGAGTGCAATACTCTTTCCTGTAAATATATAGATGCATGAACACAGTAAGAAAGATTAAGAGTATTATGTTTACTTATGAACACATCTGTTTGAGAGGCCAGGGCAAAAAACTTTCCTTTCCAAAGTTTTTTGTTGATCGCTGCAACTCGCAAGTTGTCAAAATTACTTGACGTCTTATTAGTTTTAGACAGGGCATCAGCAACACTTCAACTCTACATCATCCTCCGCAGACGCTTCATTTGCCCCCACATCATCATCCTCATCATCATCATCATCTGCAGCAGCGAGCCCAAAGAAAAACTGACAAACAAATTTTTACATAACATCAGCTGCTTGATTTATTGAAGGATGCTCCAAGCAATTGAAAAGTGAGCGCTAAAAAAAGAAAAAAAGAAAAAGAAAAAACACACTTCGCTTCAGCGCTGACCAAAGCGAAATGAATACCCACTCCGAAGATACTCATATTCATATTCGAAAATAGTGTGCGGCATGTCAAAAAGTGACCGCATTAAATTCGACTCGACAAACATTTTGGAACAGTTCCAGACAGTTCCAGGCAGCAGCAGCTGTATCTGGATCTGAATCTAAATCGGTGACTGCTCCTCTAACCATAATCAAGAGAATTTGCTTATATTATACACTTTTTTAAATCTTAACTCAAAATTATTCTTGATTTGATTAGTTAGTTTAGAACAGAAATATTTGTTAGAATATGTTGAAGATACGTATTTTCTGATTTAGCACTCCTAATTAATATTCTGTAGATATACACAATCCTTAAATACATAAATTCTTGAAACTGAATTTGTGATTTAAATGATTTATTTTGAAAATCCATTAGTAAATTCTATTTAAATATAACAAAGACTAAATCACAGCTGAAAAACGTGGCTTTTTATCTGCGAAGAGCATTGAAATGTCGATGTGGCAGCGATCCATATCTAAATCTAATTTTCGCTGTCGTTTTATGTTGTTGCCTTTTTGTTTTTTTTTTTGATTTTTTTTTGTTTTTTTTGTGTCAAATGGAGCACACGGCGGCTGCGACTTTCAATGAGCTTTGTGCGGCTATTTTTGTGGCCGTCGTTGCAAGCAGCCGGGCCAACTATGACAAACAGTTCAAAAGGCCCATTCGCTTGGAGTTTTTCAATGTTTTTCAATTCCATTTCTATTTTATTTGCGCTGCGAGTTTGTTATATGTTATTTTTAGCCGCTCTTTGCGCTGAGAACTGCTGCTGTTGTTCCACATGTCGGACGTGCTTATGGGTCATACATGCAAACATGCATACGTAATAATTAATTCAATATGCAATAAAACCGACAATTTGGTCAGCTGGCCAAACGAAGCATCCAATGACCGAAATGGGTCACCAATTGTGAATGACCCCATCGGATAGAGAGACGGACGAACTGTCTTCCTGTCTTTTGTTGCATTTGCACAATGAATATTGTTAATGATATGATGTTGATGCACACAAAATTGTCGATAATCGAAAGTCGCTGAGTGTACAACACGGTGGCAAGCTGCGACAAGTTTGAATTTGATTGGGCTGCAAATTGCAGCTGCTTGTGACGAACGCATATTTGGCTAACTGAGAATGCAGGCGTTGCAGCCTTTGGACCACACCCACTTGACCAAAGTCGTTCAGCTCATTAAACGCAATAACCAGATTGTTTTTTCAGCCTCAGCACCGCACTCCTCCCCCTTTTCACTAGTCCATTGTTTTGCTTCGTAATTTAACTGATTATGAGATTGTTGACTTGTTCCGCGGACAAATGGGGAAGTGCCGCTGCCACAGACGTAGCCGGTGTCGGTGTCGATGTCGATGTCGATGTTGGTACTTCGAGTCTAGTGCTTGGCTTGCTTTTACGCGTCTTCATTGTGTCGTCTTATACCCAGTGCATAGAGGGGAAAGGTGCTTATTGATTTTTGTGGAAATGTGTGGGGGAAAAGCGGGTTAGGCAATGTGGTTCCGGGCTTGTGTTTTTAAGACGAGGTTATAGTTTACGGCTTACCAGAAAATGAACTAAAATTGTATGAAATTTGCAAATATTTCAACTGAAGTAACCTTAATATTAATCATAATTTTATTTATTTTCAGAACATTATTTGGAATATTGTTGCACACTAACAGGTAAGCTATTAATTACAATATTAAGTTTTCTAAGTTATCTCTTCGATAATCATAATATTAACTATATAAAATACAAAATGTAGGTATCTTAACTTAAATGCAAATAGAAATGTAATTAGATTTTCAATCTTTATCTGAAGTTTAAAGTTTAAGTTTTGGCTTCAAACTTTTTGTTTAAAACAAAGGGTATCTTCAAGTCGTGCATTTACCGAGTGCACTTTGTGCCGACTTATTTGTTGTCGCGTCTTGTCTTGTTATTGTGCTTTATTTACATTCTGCTTTGGCGCTGCTCTTCGTCATGGTCAATGCCCGACGCATGTGGCATTATAGCAGGCAGAGAGCCGATGATCATTATTATGTTCCCGCTAATGATGATGATGATGACGTTACATACTGATGACAATATATGTACGTATGCATGTGTATGTGTGAGTGTGGTTATGATATAATCTGCGTTCGGCCGACTTCAGCGATGTCAGCGACTTTTCTGCAATTGAGCATTTCATCAGCTTTGCCACTGCTGCTGTTTTTCTCCTTGTGGCAGCTGCATATTTGTTTGCAGTGTGCCCGACCCCTGTTGCACACTTATGCACAGAGAGAAAAATATGGCACCTCATTTCAGCTTTAATATTTGTGGACTACTTTTTAAAGGAATTGCTTCACATTTAACGATTTAAAATAAGAAAACTTTATTGATATCAAAAAAATGTTAAGAAATATATATATAAAAAGGATTAAATATTATATATATATGCAATAATATTCGATAAAGCCGACTTATATTAACCATATATATAAACAAATTTCTTATTTATTTTCAATGCTTAATTTTTGTTATTTGTTTTTCATTTACTAAGATAATATTTGAATTTTTTCGAATTTTATTATAGTACGCTAATTTTCTCCCGGTGTATATACACACACGCATGATGAGCACTTTGCAGCTGCCAACTGCAGCTAAATTAAAAACGCACCACGAGAAATGAAATGCCAGCAGTTTAGTCTAGCTAACGGCCCCTCAAATCGGGTGCGGCATCAGCGTTTCCAGTTTTGTGTGGCAAAAAAAAATAAAAAATGTTCCAAGCTGCAAAGGGAAGTTGTAGAAGAGGGAGATGCGGCTGTAGTGGCTGAGGTGTAGAGCTTGCAGGTCCTTTTAAGCTGTGCACGCTGTCATTTACATAACACTCACTCACGCTTAGTGGCTGACCCAAATTTGTGTGTAGGCACTGCAGTCTGTAGAGAGGGGAATTGCTGGATAAAGAAAGAGGGGCAGAGATGATAGATGGTAGGCCCATGTGTAATTAACTCAAAGAGCGTGGGTGACAGGGGGATGGGGGATGGCAACCACAAAGGTCAGGGATTTTTTGTTTTTTTCATTTTCTGTTGTCGAGTCAGATAAAAGAGCCATCAGCAGCAGCAGCAGCAACCGCCACCGCAGCGAGCGGTGAAAGCGAAAATATTGTAATGGATTTCTTTTACATTTTATTTTCCACATGAATGGCAGCTGCCTTTTGAAACAGGTTGTTAAGCTTTAGTAAACCCAAAGAGCAGCATTGATAATATAATCCAACCGACTGGAACTGAATGCTGAATACTTAATTTGAGTGTGTGTGTGTGTGTGAGAGAGTGTGTGTGTGTGTACTTACCATTTAATGGGAGAGTGGGAATTAGAGTTGCACTCAAATCAGCTGGCAATAATATGTTTAAGAGCACATTAGCTATTGACAAGAATGAAGCAGTTGAAAAAATAAACGAATTCATTTGGAAAATATGGAATGAAAACTCAATTAAAAACAAATTAGAAAATATCCTCAGCACAGCTGTTAAATACATATTTCTGATTGTGGTTTGTTCAATGTGAAAATATGTTTTAGTTAATAACATCTGTGTTTCTTATTCGATTTTGATGATTTTAATGTTGACAGCTCATCAATAATACGTCCATGTTTGTAACATATAAATTGGAAGGGTGTATCTATACGATTGTGCCTTTTATTGCTATCAATATTTGCGAAACGGTTACAGATATCGATTAAATGAAATAAACTTTATCTACCCATGGCAAAGAAGAACTTGAATTTCAAATTTGAAGTTTTTACCTCTCATAGGCGCAGGGATCATATATATGTCTAAAAGAATTCAGCTTTTGATGCTGATCAAGATTATATATATAATATATACTTATGGGACCGGACATGCTTTCTTCTGCCTGTTATACATTTTTCCACAACTAAAACCTTTCCCACTTTTATTGAGTTCAGCAAAATAAAGCAACTTGGTTCGTATAGCAACTATAAAATTACCGGTTGTATATCAAAATTATTAGTATTTAATGAGGCAGTTCAGCTGAGATACAACAATTAATTGTCTGAAACTTTGCTACCACTTATCTCTGTGAATATTTTAACGTTGATAAAACTTGATGTACTAATTCCACTTAATACATTTTCGGATTTAAATATATGAATATTCACATTAAAACCAAACTATATAACACAGTTGGTGAATTATAATCAAGTGCCATTCCACGTCCTGCACAAGCATCATAAAACCGCACCTGTGTTGTGGTGCACATTGGTTGCCATGAGTTGCCAGGCAAGTGCAACGGATGCCACACACTCAAACTTGACAACCCACAGCAGACAACGGAACAACCGAACAACCAAACAACCCGACAAAACGGCTGACAACAGACCGCTGAGGGCAACCATTAATTTTCCCCTTGTGCAATCTCAACCGGCGAACATTTATCATCGATGTCCCCACACACACACACACACGCACACACAAATTTTACGCAATGGAAAGTATCTATTTTTTGGCTGTGGGTGGGTGGCTGTTCAAACGAAACCAAACATTTGACCCACACCAGCTGATTGGCTCGGGTTGCCTAGTTGCCGCCAACTGTTGGCATTTCATTTTTATGTCGCCATCGTCATCGCTTGTGATACCCTTGCATGAGGGTATTACAATTTAAACACATGGAATGAGACGCTTTCAATTACAAAAGGTATATAAAGCAATATAGACTCAATCAGCATCAATAGCCAAGCCTCCTCCCTAAGTGATTTCGTTTCAGTCTTGCTGCTAACTTCACAGACTTTTAATATTAATGTATTTTTACTGCTGACACTATATCATTTAGTTCCCATAGGAGAAATGGGTCAGATTTTTAATTATATAATCAGGATTCACGTCTGCAAGTGTATTAAATCTCCATCATGCCGCATAGAGATGTTTGTCTTTCTAGTTTTTAGTTTTATTGCATTTGCTCTCAATGGATTCTATGGTTGCACTCTGGGCGTGGGCATAATGATTAATTAATGATGATGTCGTTCTCGTTTTGTTGCTGTACTCGTCGCTGTTATGCAACAGCATCACAAGAGTGTTGACTAAAAACTTTCTGCACTGACAGAGACTGACTGCTGCATATTAAAAACTTAAATTAGCATCGCTCTGCAGACTTGCCAGTGTGGTCCTTGGCGTCCTGGCTGCCAAGTGTGCAATGTCAGTTTCCTTCCGTTCTCTCTCTCTCTCTCATTGTCTCTCCTTGTCGAGTTGTGGGGCACGCGCCTGGCTGTCAGCAGTTTTGTCGATGGGCATTATAATGGCTTTTTCCGAATAGGGCAGCTAACAGTAAAAATGGTTCTGCAACTTTTTGTACTATTGTGACCCACATACGCCAGAAAAATCCACTTCCCGCTCCTTCCTGGTAGCCATTTTAATTGCATTGTTTTATTGCTGCAATGAATTTGTTCAACTGTGCAGCATTTCAAATGCATAAAACACACACAGTGAGAAAATATCAAGTATTATGTGCTCAACAAATAATATAAAACACAAAATTCGATTATGAAATTCTGAAAGATTGAAATTACTTTGAGTATTTTGATCTAAATTTAAGTAAGAATTACAATATTAAAAAATTCCTTTCATTATTTTGATGTTGTTGCAAGTAAGATTTCAATAAAAATGTATAGAAGAGTACAACTAATATTTCGCTCCGTACAATCCTCCCGACTCCTGGCTGCACATTCAAAGCAAATGGAATATAAATTGGTGTCGTTAAGCAGCGTTCAAAATGTGCAAAAATAAAATAAATAACACACAAATGGAGAGAGGTTGAATGCCTCTTAAAGGCTGCCCCTCACTTTGATTAGCGTAAACAGAAAACTCAAAAAATAAACAAAATTTCGGCACATTTAGCACTATGCTAAAACAAGAAAATAGATAACCAATTTGTTTGACTAGCTGCCTATTTGCCCAATGCTTATTTATGGCACATATATGTATGGCAGCTTGTTATGCGCACATACTTATATGTATATCTATATATGCCTCATAAACCCACCACAATTCGATAAATAGAATTCTTTATACCTCATTGCTCATTGCTATTTGTTTATGTAAATATAACTCAATATTCAATGGAAATGCATTATAGCTACTGTTATTGGTTTTTGCTTTCTATGAACGCATTGTTTGCGTTGGTCTTATAAAAATCACATATATTTCTTAATTTTGCCAATGGATAATGTAGTATTATTAATATTTCAGCTTTGAAAGCCAACTGTTAATTGGCACTGAAATCCACTTAAGGCAAATTAAACCTAGTAAAAAATCCAAATGAAGCGTAAACAAACCAAAAACAATAACATGAGTTGTAAAAAGAACAACAAAATGTGATATGAATGAAATGCTCGATGTGTGTGTGTGTGTGTGTGTATGTATCTGTGTGAATCTGTATGAATGTGTGTGTGTGTGTGTGTGTGTGCTTATTCCATGACGAACCGCGCCCCATTCCGGCTTCAGCGACGGCGCCAGTCAACAATGTTTGTCCGGGATTTTATGAGCTTAGCCATATGCACAGTTTGACGGTTAAAATGTTTGTAATTGTTGTGGTTATTATTGTTTTAGTTGTTGTTGTTGTTTTCGGTGTTGCGACGACGACACTTTGGCTAATTGTTTGCAGCAAGCGGCAACTTGCCTCGAAGCCCCAAAGTCCGGATAATGATAAGCTGCATATTACACAGCCTATTTATTTAGGCATCCACTGACACAAAAAAAAAAAAAAAAACATAAAAACAGTAAAATGTGTCGGCAATTCCAAGTTATTTGATGATAAATGAGCAACAAAGTTATTCAACACTGGGTGTCATAATAACAAATCAAATATGAATCATCATGCATGCATGCCAGGTGATAAAGTGCTGTGAGTGTGCTCATTCAATCCACATGTGCATTTAATCTTCGTGTTAACACTTTCGTAAGATTTGGTGGACAAAGAAAAACTGTGAGGTACAGTCGAACTTCCCCAACTCGAACTTATCCCAGACGAATAAGATGGCCGTTCTTTCTTGTCTTTAGTTTATTTTTCACCATGATAACGAATCGTTTTCAGTCTGTAAAGTTTTTTTTTTCTTTGTTTTTAACTGAACTCATCATCATCATGTACTTTTTTCTGTTAGCTTCCGTTCTTAACACTGTCAATCAGTCACTTTATTCAATTATATTTTCTTTCGCTTATTATTTTTTGAAGTCTTCACTTATTTTTCTTTCTTTCCTTTTTTTGTTATCAACCAAATCAGTTATTTGCTTCCGTTCTCTCTAAACTTGGCACAAACTGTAATTACGCGAAGTTTTACAGACTTTTCCAGTTAATTGACAAGTTTTTTGGTTTTAGCTAGCACCTGGGCCCCGCTTCCCCATTACTTGCCACAGAAAGTGGCAATTAAATGCGGCGACCACCGCATTTGGGGTTTGACAGCCAAATTTGCAAATTTGCAGCGCCAATCGAAGGCCATTAAAATTGACAGAGTGCATTAAATGATTTTTATGGTTTCTATGGTCATGTCTACTACCTGGCTCAACATGCCACACTTAATTATTGCGTTTGTGCACAGAGGTGTGTGTGTGTGTGTGTGTGAATGCTCGTTGTACTAATGTTGTTTACCAACGCATTAACATGGGCATCAAATCAGCATTACGCATACGCCACGGATGTCGAGTCTAGATTTGTGTGTGTGTGTGTTACAGTCTCTGCATGTGTGTGTGTGTGTGTGGTGTGCTTATGTGTGAGTGGTGTGTTCGTGTTTGTGTGTTCGTTTTGCCAATTATCTTGCAGTCACAAGCGCACTAAGTGTCAGCATAAATAATTGACTGACCAAAGTGCCGGCTGACGAGTGCCGAGCGTCGACTCGATTCGACTCTAGACAGTAAATTCTCATCTGTCACTCAAGATATATTTATATATATAGACATATATATATGTACACATTTGCACTCAGAAAAAATATAGATAATTTTGTATTCAAATTAAGTACTATATTCTTACAATAAGTACGTTTTTTGTAATCACAAAAAATCCCTTATCAATAAAAGTTGTTCTTATTTGAAATGATTGGAGTCTAAATCATTGCAAATATCATTTTTAATTATTTATAATTTACGTATTTTGGTTCCAAATTCCTAGCACTTAATGTTTTACACTTATTTGAAGCATCTAAATATTTCTAATCAGTACTTTATGCTTGATTCAACTTGTTTGTTGATTGAATTTTACATTGAAATCATTTGGGTCAAAAATATGCAAGTTTAAGTTGCTATCTAAGAATTTTATGGTTCCTAATTTGCCTAAGACAGGCTATCTTCTGAGCCCCATAAGCATCTTCCAAATTCTGCTTTTGGTATTCAAAATTTGTAGGTTATTCAAATTGAGAATAATTTTCAATTAATTAGAAATTTCACTATTTGTAAAATACTTATTTTGTGCGAACTTCACAACTTTACAGTCTAAAATTCAAATGCGAATAAGCACCCAATAAAATTAGGCCGTTTTAGACTAGTTTAAGTTAAAGAAAGAAATCTAAATTTAGAACAGTCTTTATCTCAGAGTGTAGAGACCGTCTGCCTGTCAAGATACACAAATAGATGTAAATGTATATATAGGGCGGACTTTGTAGCGCATGCAAAATCTTATCTAGTTGACATAGTTGCATTTAAGGCCGGAAATTTGATTATAATTACTAGAAATATTTTACGGAAAACAAGTTTATTCTCTCGCCGGCGTCGTCGCCTTGCATGTCTGCAAATAACTTGTTTGCTTTTGACCAAATTGCTTTGCGGTCTGGTCTAGTTGCTGTGTTGCTGCTGACGGAACAATTTGTGGTAATGAAACTTTTGGCCTGATTACACTGAAATAGCCGTCGCAGCATACTCAATGAATCAAATATTGCAATGAGGCGTATGCGTAATTTCTATATTAACAGAAACTCACACAAAGACACACGACTGTAGCGAATAATGTTGATGACTATTGTTGTTGATAAGGCTCAGTTGTAATGAGCTCATTGCCTATCAATAGGCCGCTAATAGTAGTATACAAATATTGATAATGACCGAACATGGCTAGTCAATTTCATTTATTATGCTGTTTGATAAATTGACTTGTTGCTAGTAATAGATTTAGTACATAATAGATTTCAGACATAGCACTTATTTGCTAATCCTCATGAGTGGGACACAGAATTTCTATGCTGATATAGAGGAAGGTCAATTACTGATTATTGATAAATATATTCGAGTGATACATGTATGACAAGTTAGGTATTTCAAGGGGAACTCTTGCGATCGACTCGAAAAACAATGAATTGTGTTTCTTTACTTTTCTTAAAAATTCAAAATATCTGAATTGGAGCCAAAAATGAACATTTTTAAGCACCAGTTACCGCAACTGATATTATTATTAACTAATGTATATTGTAGCCCTACAGCATAACAGTTATTCTCACTTAGTTTTTAACACTTTTGTTTTGTAACAGTACTGTAAGTTTCCGTAAGAAACCAAATTCCGAAACTTTGAGACCCTGTTTTTTAAGATACTTATTAAGCACTTTCCAGCTTCAACTCTGTTGTAATTCATTACGAATACTCTGCAAAAGACATCCACATAAAAATTAAGGGTCAACAAACAATCTAACAAATTGCACTCAAATTTGATTTAGTTTAGCCGGAAAATTGTCGTGCTAATTGACTTTATTTTACAGATATATATTTTTTTGTGCTGAATTTTTTTGTTATAAATACTTCAATTCAATTTATTTAAATGAAAAGAGCTTTTTGCATCAGTTGGCCAAATTGAAAATTTGCATTTGACGCACAAAGAAAAAGAGCAGCAAAGAAATAAATAAATCTATACACACACACAGAGGCAACTTCAAATTGCGGCGCTGCAAACCGCAAAAAGCATTTAACCCACATTTGGCTGAAAGGCAACACAAAAAACTTCGTTAACAGAACTCTGGATTTGGCTTTGGCTAAGCTCTCGCGTGTAGGCTCAATTGTTGGCCAACTAACTGCACATGAATGCAACAAAATTGCAAACGAGGCTAGAAGACAGCAGCTGCCACTCTGGCTGCTTAAATTGCATTTTAATTGATTGTATACTCGCAGTAATTAGCAAAAGCCATGCACAAACATTCTCCCCTCCCCCGCTTAACTAAAGCGCACCCCGCAGACCGGAACAAAGAGCAAAAATAAAAAAAAATACAATTTGAAAAAAAAAAAGGAACACATTTACATGCGGACCGGTTGGTCGAATGTGTATCAAGTGACCAATTGGTGAGATGGCCACCAAATGTGCGGCATTTCCATGGCTCCCGCGGCTGTCGTTTGTTTTGAAATATATGAACGAGAATTTCTGTGTGGGTTGCGAAACCCTACAAAAGCCAAACAGTGGCCATAAACCATTGAAGTTAACTGCAAACAAAAATATATTTAAATTGCAAATAAAGCAAAAACTCTATTTAAAAACATTGCAATGTATATGAAAAGCAGTTATTTTCTAAACGTTAGAAACTCACAAATAAAATGTACTTTTATGATTGCTATGCAGTTGTCTAGTTGTCTAATATATCCCGCAAAAAAGATGTGTTCCCTAATTGACTTTGTCATTCCAAATACTATAATACATAGGTGCTCCAGACAGCAGTAAATCGAACCAGATATATATAGAGACGAAAATCCAATTTCCATTGCTTTGATTTGATAAATCTCTAGATTAAACCAAACATAAATTTGTAAAACACCTCGAATAATCAGATTTATTTTCGACTTATTATCTGGGAAATGGTAATTTATGATATCAATACAAATTGATTTTATATAGCGTTAATAACTACAAAGTTATATATATCCATATAGAGATATATATCTAGTTGAGCTTGAAATCGGAGTGGATTGCATTAGTGGTTGTGTCTTTCAAGGTTTTGCTGCAAGTTTTCAAAATATATTAAATCGAAAATACACCACTTTGCCCCACTGTGTGCTGACCGCTATTTGTCTCTCTGTTGACATTTTTGCACTTTGCGGGTGTGAAATGTGTATCAAGTGTCGGACAAGCTGCAAGCTCACAAGACCATCCATGCCCCAAGGCGCATTCCTGACAACGTGCGAGCCACCACTGACACAATTTAAATTTGCAACACTTTTGGGGCGCGTGGCCACAATTCCTCGTGTAGCCCTTGCATCCAAATGCAACACGTGCGTGGGCCACATAAATTGACATCAAAATATATGCGCCATAAATTAAATGCAATACAATGCGAGTATGCAATATATTATATATATATATATATATATATATATACAGTGGCGGACAGCTTATTAGGCACAGAGTCAAAGAAAATAGGCTACTTTTTTACATAATCATACCTAGCCGGTGGGGAAACCCCAGTGTATTGGGGTCATATATTAATTTAGGTGGTTAATACCTGTACCTACCATCGGTCTTTGGAATTTTTGAAAAATAATTAATGATTAGTTTATGGCAGGCAATTACTTTTTTTCTTTGACTCTGTGCCTAATAAGCTGTCCGCCACTGTATATATATATATATATATGAGCTGAAAATAATTTGCACATGAAGCGAAAGTTGACATCATGAATGGCCGGATGGATGGATGGCTTGGATGATTGGATGGATGGTTGGATGAATGAATGAATGAATGAACGAACGAACAAATGAACAGAAGTATGAAGTAATGGGCGTGGTCGCATTTACATTATAATGAAGGCCGTGCTGTAATTTATGCACATTGTTGTTATCGTTGCGTGGTGTTGTTTCATTGTTGCTGTCATTGTTGCTGTTTCTGTTGCCTTATACCTGCTCAAGGTCGAACCGTGTGCTTGTTTTGTTTGCTATCCCACTGAAAATACGGTGCAAGTAATCCCAACTTGTGCTTGACATAGTGATACCCTCTACGCGATTCCATTGTTGAAAACTTTTAATATAAATGCGGCTTTTCACGTTTCATTTAAGTTGGTAGAAAAAATAGCTCCTTAGTATTTCTTTCCTTTACGATAAAAGAGCATATCCTTTATTTGCTCCTGTTGCCATTTCCTCTGATTCAATTTGAACTTGACACAAATTAACTTTCTTTGCAAATTGAAAACTTCATCAGCAGCAGACAGCCAAGTACAGCATCAACAACAAACAACAGCAAAATTTCAATGGGAGAATCTGACAAAAAGGATTTTCGGTTGACGATTGTTTTCCCTCTGGTCTCTTGTTTCTGTGCATACTCCTTGTCAAGACAATCGAGTTAACTCGAACAAACAGCTTACTCGCCCGAGTGTAAATACGGAGCAAGTGTGCAAGTAGTGATAGACACAGCGATACTCTATGCTCAAATCCAGGTTTAAAAAACAATCATCTGAAATTGCAGTGATCACGTAAAATGAAGCAAGGAAATGAAAAATATGAAGGAGGAGCTATTTTAAAAGTGTTTTATTAGATTATAGATCAATTTTGAAAACGAAACTATTATAATTGAAACCCTTCTCGAATTAATTTCCCATCGATTCATACTGTAGTTTATGGCACTCGGGTCAAGAAGATGTCACAGACGCATGCATGGTAGAAATGTGAGATAAAAGTTCTAGAGTTTATTTATTTTTGTATATGTATTATGTATTTTCGGAATTAAATATTTACGAGCTCCCAAATAAGCAAGCTATTCATAGAATAAATATACATGCTACAAACAATTTGCTTTAACTTGGTGTGTACCTCGGCGAACAACGGTCATAAAAAGGCGCTGATTGTTAATCGATATATGTTCCACGATGCCACTCTGGATTACCAGAGGCGACACGGTACCGGCTGAAACATAGCCTGACCCGGCGTACAATTGAAGGTCTTGGCGAACTGGTCGTGATGGGGCCAATTACGATTAACGCGTTCATTGTGCAGGCCATGCTCCACATCCCTAGTGGTGTTTACAATCATAATCCTTTCCATGTTGGCGCACAGAAACTGCACCGAGCTGATAAAGAAGAGCTGCTTTTCCGTGTAATCTTCAACTGATTGCTGCTGCTCAGCCCACTGCCGATGGTTAAAGTAGGAGTCATATGCCAGGCGCAGACCCACAATATCCGACATACTCTCGGAGAGCAGCAATTGTTCCGAATTGCCTCTCGTGTAGCAGCTGGTAAAATTGTCGAAATGCTGGAGAAGATGCACGCCCGTCTGATTGTAATTGCCCCGTGCATCGTAGACAATGTGAAACAGGTCGAAAGCATGCTGCAACTCATGAGCCAATATAAAGCCGAGCTGGGCATGTTGCAGCAGCTCGGACAGACGTGCATCGTACAGTGGCAGCTGCAAATAGGCGTGTGGCAACACCACGGCGTTCTGAAAGATTTTCACCGGTGACGAGCTGCGTGCAACAAGCGGCACCTGTTGATAGTAATCATGTGCTGCAAAGAAACCGGCTTGATTTTTAAGCTGTTGCTGTTCGCGACGCTGATAAAAACGCAGCAGTTGCAACTTGTTGCCATAGAAATCATTTGGCTGCAGCTGCACATCCATGTAGTATGCAGCGACCTCTTTCATTTGCAAGTCACGTGGCATATTGCATATCTTGAGGCGTAGCGAGTGCACCTCCTCCAGCACAAAGGATTGCTCCTTGCCATTCAATTGCAGATTATTCTCCAGCACTAAACGCTCAAATTCCCCAATCAATTCGCGCTGCAAACGTTCCAGGGCTGCATCAGTGCGCTTCCTGCGTTCCTTATAGTAGTGCTGCTCGAACAGGTAGTTCATGGCCAGAGGCATATGTCCTCGCAGCTGCAGCACACAGGACATTTCACGATTTTCACCCACAGGCAATTCCTCACTCAGGGCGTATAGCAACTTGAACATTATATAATAACAAATTGTTTCATTTGAGCTCTCGGCGAGTATCGTTTGCAGTTGCTGCAAATAGGTGCTGCTCAGTGAGGAGACTTGCAGCAGCTGCATTGCTGGTGGTGGCGCCCCCAGCACCATGTTAAGATAATGCCGCCAATTGATTTGTGGCAGTTGCTGTTGCAGCTGCAACAAATTCAATTCATATATTTCACTGTCTGCTGCATCTCTTTTCACATTTCTCAATCTCCACTCCAGTTGCATTAATTTCTCTGTCAGCTTTTTGGCCAGCTGCACATCGAGTCCAAAAGCCACATACAAATGCTCTGTCTCCTGTTCAGTGAGTGGAGGCGCCTCAGCTGGCTGTGGTGCCAATAGAATCACATAATGCGTACCATTCTCGCGTCGCACATTCACATCCTGTTTGATAAATACCCCGTTCAGGCCATAAGCACGCAACTTGGCCAACGTTGTCAGCCAATCGAATTGAGTTTCATTGCGCCACATTTCACTTTGATTCCCCCGAAAGATGGGCCACTCCAGCTGCAGCTCAAGCTCCAATCGATGCAACAGTTCATTCAAAGCGGGCTGCTTCAAATCACGACAGGACACATAATAAGCCCAAAGTTGTTCATAAATGTCACCTTGAAGATGTTGCTTCTCAAGCACGGTCAACAGCTGTGCATTGTATTTGTAATCCAAATAACCAGGCATATCCAAATAGTTTTCGGTATCCTTATAATTTGCACTCCAGTTGCCACAGGCAAAGGCATAGAAATCCTCACAGGGAGCAATGCTGGGATTTACATTACGCAGCACTTGCTCGATATAGTTTGCATTGAACTTTGACGCCGACTCCGGCTCTAAGTTGCGACTGGAGACAGCAACTAATGTGCCAGATAACAGCAAGAGCAGCTGGAGGAGGCGACACTTCATTGTGGCAGCTGCATCTCAACTGCTTCGTCAACTGAGCTCTGAACTCTCGTTTCATTTAGCTTATCGCTCTGAAGTTGGTTCAACTGCTGATATTTTATTATCTTGCCACAGGCAATGTTTTCATTTCATTTGCAGTATGGAGCGCTACACAGAGAGAAAAATTGAGATTCTATAAACTATATGATGCAAGAATTCAATTTGCCTTTTCCACTTTTGTTTCGGGATGCACGAAGGAGCTCTTGCATATGCATCTATTCATATTCATCTACATATCTTTATATGTATATGTGTCTGGCTTTTGCTTTTGCGACTCTTGTCTTTCACTTCATCTGCATCTCACTTGGCAATTAGCGCAAGTGGCTGCCATTGATTGGAAAGCTCTTCTTAACGGCATTATAAGTCAGGCAGTCACTCAGCTAACCGAGCTCCTCTTCGCTTAATCCAATCAATGTCAAAGACTTCAATGCAGCCCCTTTCTCTCTACCGCTCTTTTCTCCGTTCCGGTTGCCATTTGCACTGATTCAATTTGTGCTTGTCAAAAATGAACTTTTCTTTCGAATTGAAAACATCAGGAGCAACCAACAGGCAACTACAAGAACAACAACAACAAACAACAGCAAAATATCAAAGGGAAAAGCTGACAAAACGGATTTTCAGTTGACGATTGTTTTCCTTGTGCTCCCTTGTTCTTGTGCATATCCTTTACCGAGGCAGCTGAGTTGAGTGAAACAAGCAAACAGCTAACCCAAATTCAGCTTGACTAAGCTAATTTGTGGTATACTTTGAACTCTCATGTGTGGAGAGCATATTAAAACCGGATATGACTGTTTATAAACTCATTATTTCAAGTGCGATAAATATACAGCATTTTTATTATATTATTCATATTAAATTATTTTATTCATGCCATATGGCTGTATTTGTATGCCTTATATTTATAACATTATGTTTGAATGAGTGTTTTTATATCATAGAAAAATATATAATATAATATGTCTTACGATGAAATTGTAAGACAACAGAAATAGGAATATTATTGATACAATTCTGTATATTAAGTGCATATTTATCAAATAAAATGTTTTCAAAATCTTTTTGTACTTTATTATGTTTTTTTAAGTGAAAAATACCGATTTAAACAAATTTGAAATGAAATTCGAAAATGCTGCTAAATTAGTATATATAATATTAGTTGACTTGAGACTTAAGATAAATATAAAAAACAGAGTGCCTGCCAATCGAGCTGTCTTGCCAAAATTACGCACACTTCATACTCTTGAATTATTAAATATAAAGCTATTAGCATCAGTCTGTGCTGTTAAAATACTTCCAGGGTAACAATCAGTCGAGCCAATGTTGCTGTGGTTTTTGTTGTTGGAGTTGATTATGATTGCCGCCTGTGGCGTGTGTTGCTCATCTGGGTGTTGTTAATTTTCATTATCACATAAACACACTCAGAGACTTGAACACCACCTGATGCGGGTGATACTCTGACATTAGCATTATCCATCACGAAAATTGTTTTCGTCTTGGTTAGCGCATCTTCGAGAAAATTGCCTCATCGATGTACTTTTCATTTTCATCTCGGTAAGTGGGTCAACTCTGAAGTAAGCCCAACAATCGATATTTACCACTTGACATATTAATGAGAGACTCGTGTAGCAGTCCAAAATTTCCACCCAGATTTTCCACTTTCCAACTACTGCAGCTAATGGAAATGTCATTTAGCTTGCTCAATTTACAATGGCAATTAGCAAAAGGCCAGTTGCGAAAGTTAAGCTCCATAAATAACTCAATTGCAATGTAAATGCAATTGGTTTAGAAACGTGCTAAGTTATTTAAATAGTTAATATTTGACAGCTTGTCGACTGACCTGAAAGTATTTACATTTTCACAGCTCACGCGCTTTTAATGGCAATCTGTTTAATTATTTGAAATGCAATTGGCAAACAGCCAAAAATAAATTGCACAAGCCGTCAGCAAACAAATTGCTTCCACTGAATTTAACTAAAATTGTGCAATCTAATTCTATTAAATATAAATAATAGCTGCATTCACCAAACAGTTCGATAAACGAATTAATGATAATCACATTTTAAATGCAGCTGTCTCGACTTTTGCCTCGGGACTACACTTTAAATTGGAATTTGCCAACCCAGTGCAAAAGTGTATGTCTTTAGTTTTAGAGAGCGAGAGATAAATATGTTTTTGATTAAATTATTTGGGTTATTGGTTTGCTGTTTTCTTTGTTTGAAAATCCATTTTACAGCGCCATTACTTCTTGTCAGCGTTCTTAGAACCATTTATTAAAAGTAAAGCCCAAATTTAATATTTAAATACTCTTAAAGGAAAACTGCTTCTTTAAATTATGTAATTAAGCAAACATCTTGATAAGCTTCTACATCACACCAACTAACTTGCTCGAAACATTGGACCTTAACGGACTCACCCAGACCCCGAACTTCCATCAAGTACCACTGGCCAATCCTTTAAGAAAGCACTTAAGCTACCTCAAGCTTAAGAAACTTTTCCTGTCTAAGTAACATTCAATTGCATTCTTCAAAATTGAAGTATTAAGTATTAAAATCACCTGCAAAGCTTACGTCACACAAGCGATTTATGTTTAACTGTAAATAGTTATAATATATATATATATATATAAAGATCTAATCTCTTATCCTTTCCACATGCAATATTTGCAATCTTCAAATAGCTGCTTCATTCATTCACATCTAGCTGTAACTTAACTTAACAATATATATCTATCTATATAAACATATATATAGAAATATACATAAGTGTATGTATTCTTTTAAGTACAATCCACTTACCGTCAAGTTCAACCCGATTGCAATTGCGGTATTTTGCACTTGACCAAGACCAATCTGGTTGAGAGCGGAAATGCTGCAATTAAGCGACAATAAGCTGACCCAAAGCTTACGCAGGCACCACCTTCGCTCAATCTCCCCGGTACGCTCTCTCTCTCTCTCTCTTGATCCCCACTTTGGTAGCAATTTGCCATTTTACTTTCCGTCTTTCCAAAGGCACATGTCAGTGCCATGGCTTAGAGAGTGGGCAGAATAAGGTAGCAAAACGTGGCTGTAGCTAAATCAATGCCAAAATGAGAAACATTTGTAACTGCAAACTTGGCACGCTGCGTATCCTGCGCATGGCATGTTGTGAATGTAATCAGTTTCAACATTAATTAAACCCGAAACCACACGGCAAGGACGTGGACATGGATCTGTGCATGTGCCAGGACAACGTGAGCTTGCATTTTCTCCAGCTTAACTCGAGAGAAATGAGAGGGAGTGGGAGTTACTGGAGTACACGCCTCACTTAATATTAATGCAAGAGCACACTCAGAGAAAAACCATGTTAGAACCGGGATTGAATTCCGTTGGTATGGTTCTAACATCTATCCTTCAGCATAGAAGCATAGTTTCACATGTTTCACAATTATTGTGCGTTCTCCGGCTCCATCCAAGCACAAATTCGATAAATATATTATATATATAAATCTGTGTATATAATAATATATACATATATATATTCTTTTTTTTGAGTGCAAAGTTGAAGCGTACAGCAATGGGCCCTTATATGCCGGCGCCGGCAAAAGTTTTCAGTTCAATTAAATTACGAGAGTAATGAAAGCTAACGGCCAAAAGGGAAATGCCAAGCAGGATGCCCTTTCGACATTTGTTCTTAAATGCAATAGCATTCAGACGACAGGCATTGAATTAAATATAGTATTCAAGCTTACACACACACATATATATATATACCCAATCCCACATTTGTGCTCATCAATATATAAACGACTAAGGATGCGTGACTTCAAATGTCAGTCGCATAAGGGACTGTCTGCCTGTATAATCATTTGATTAAATGTTACTCAACAAACAGACAAAAATAACTCACAAAAACGACATTTTTTAGACATAACTCAAGCAGGCGATATTTAAACGGAGAGGGTGAATTAAGAAAAAGCACAGATGAGGCCAAAAAATGTTCAATTACTTTGAGGATTTTAAATGTTTGTGTTTATTATGCGAAACATTGCATTAATATGTTTCTGTATTCCGGGAAACTTTCTCCTTGAGTTGATGACACTTTGGGACTTTCCAAGCTCACCTCGCACACACATAACGTTCTACAAAACACGCAGTTATTGAAAGACAAACAAGACAAGACACGCAAAAAAAAATATGCCAAGCCCCAGAGAGGAAACGGAAATGCCAAAAGGTCCATGAAGTGCGTGTTTCTGCACATGTCACAACGAAATGAAACCACGTAGGGGTGGTGTAGAGTACATGTTAGGATGGGGTAGCGTGTGAGGGCGTTGTTTGTCAAAATGATGTCAATATGTGCACACAGCAACACCAAAGACGACACAAGAGACAGTTAACAAAACGACAAAGAGGGAAGGAGAAACAGACAGATAGAGAGAGAGAGAGGGAGATAGAGATAGAGATAGAGATAGAGATAGAGATAGAGAAGGAGAGTGAAAGAGTTTGGAGTGCAAAACATGGGCAGAATATCGTGCGTGCCACCATTTTGACACAGATAGAACGTAGGTCGCGACGAGTGTGCAACTTGCGAATACAATGCAACTGATGCTGCACGATAAACAACTATGATGCTTAAACACTGCTCGACTTGAAGATGCCAATGTCAAAATTGTAGTTTACTTCCATATTTTATTACGCTCACAGTTCTTGATTTATTGGAATCTGTGGACTTTTGCTTCACAAAACTTTGATTTATTATCCATTATTTTCTGGGTATATGTTATCCAATGATATATTAAATTAAGAAAATTAAAAAAAATAAAAAAGAGAGAAATAAATGATAAATATTCAAATTTATTTAACGAAGCTTATGCTTATTTAAAAAAGGTTAAATTGCATTTTAGAGTGACAATACATTATTGTTAATTTGTCAGTTTGATCAGAGGACTTCTGCAAATAATATATTAATTGCGATAATTGTCACGAATGTATTGCACAAATGCAAATTATATATATAGCTGCAGGTATATGGAAACATGGGTTTAATGTCCTCCTACTGCCACAAAATCAATAAGCTCTTCATTACCCAACTCTCGACTGGGTATAAAACTGCAGTTGAACTAATTTCAGTGCATTCGCTGCTCGCATAACAATGGAGCGTTTACAGCTTATCTTTTTGCACTCAACTTTACAAATGCCAACAGACTGCGCAAAAATAAAAAAATGGGAATGTGAAAGGCTTTCTTCCCTTTGCGTCGCACTGTTGATGATGAGCTTTTAAGGAGACAGTCGACAACAACGATGTTCTCATGTTCTTTTGGGCGTGTCCCCTAGCAGCATTTAGGATGAGGAGCAAACAATGAATGCATTCAATGATTTATGAATATATTCTGTACAAGTGTGTGCTTGTGTGTGTGCTCAAATTTCACATGCAGTCATGAAAAATTAAGGTTTAATTAAGCGTTCGTCGAAATGCCCTCGGGAGTGTTGACTGGGCGCATCCTGGCAACTCTCCTGACATCCTGTTGTTGAGCCATGATTGCATGGCATTGTGCATTTCGGTGGTGCCCGCATTGAATTCACTTCCGCTGCAGCCGCAAACCAAAACCAACACCAAACGCTAAACACAATGCCAGTTCTCGGCCAGTATCACTACCAAGGACAGCAACCAACGAGCCACCAATCTGGGGTGTTTTGGGAGCCATAAGCACTTTAGTTCAGCATCTGACTCGTACCAAAAATTAAGCGCTTTTTAAAAACAATGCAACATTCGTTTTGATTACGTCTCTAAATATTTATATATATATATATATATATATATATAGCACTGACTGCGCCTGCAGCAAACTAGAAAATCGATACGGAAGTTTTCCACGTTTCCGTTGGTACTGATTCTGCTACTACTAAGCTGACTTTTTAACAAGACACTGCAAGTTCAGTCCCGATTCTGTTTGTATACCCTGTAAATGCAGGAGCAGGGATTTTAAATGAACTTATTTCATATATTGATTTAATCTGGATAAAAACAAAAATTGTAGGATTTTAAAGTCTCAAGTGAAATATTTAAAATTTAGGATATTATAAATTTGAAAAATGTACATATAGCTGATTTCGATTGAGGAGGGACTTTATTTGGTAGGCCTGATTAGCAGATAAACACATTAGTCTAAATTTGAATCTTTGTAGTGGTGTCTGCTATTCGAAGCACTGTCAATTAACTTCATAATGTATCTTAGATTTGGACCGAGAACTTCTACTAAAAGTATAACAAACAGATCATGTAAGGATAATAATTATAATGACAAAGGCTCCATAGTTATTTGATATGGAAAGTTAGAAAGTTTTAGTAGATTGCAAGAAGTGACTGAAAGTCGGTCAAATCGACGCGAATTGAATTTGTAGCTGAAAACCCTTTTTTTCATTTGTTATTGATACACAATTTGTATTTGATTTGCTATTTGCTCTCACAATTGTGTCGCTGATTGGATGCTGTCTGCATGAAAGGCGATAAATATTTAGATATCGATATATCAGTGTACTCCTACATGAGAGGTTTCCATTTTCTGCAACATGCGCCGCATTTGTAATGCATGGAATATATTTTGCTTTGGAAAATGTATTGCCCTGCATATCTTAGCAAGTCAGCAGCAGCAGCAGCAACAACATCCAACAACTGATTATTTAAACATGAACAACAAAAGCAACAACAACAACATTCAATTCAATTCAAAATGCAAAAAAAAAAAAACTAAATGCAAACATGAAAATATAAATACAAATTAATGGCACACTTCCTTATCGCGATTTCGCAGACAGGCTGACATTATGCATTATACGTACACTCAAATAACGATATTAATTGCGAGTTTTGCACTCAAAGCTACTTTAACATTTAACAATTAGTTGCACATATTGAATAAGGTTGACATTTTTTAAAAACTAATTTAAAAGAATTATACTTCGACTGAAATTTAATTTGGCGCACTGTGTTTTTTTAGTGTTTATGACAAACATTGCAATACAAACCACATCTGATAATCGCATAATGGTGGTCAAAGCTATATTCATGTTAAAAAAATTAACTCAGTTTCGATAATCCCATTATTATGATTATTCAAATTGCTCTAGAAGTCTCCAAATAAATCAATGATAAATGAGATTATGGATTATGTTGCTTTCATCTAATTTTAAAAAAAGTTATATTCCAATGAAATACATAAAAGTGGAGCTATGAGACTATGAGATACTCTATTCCAAGTCTTTAACTTTAAGTTTATAATTAGTCTTGATATTTAAAACAATCAATGGATGTGTTTATGTACATGTATATACGTTCATTTGATACATTTCAATTATTCCAGTTGCACGTCCGGCTGAGTTTCAAAATTGTTATTTAGCTTAATTTATTTCTCATATATAAATATATATGTATGTGCCGCAGCAAAGAGCCTTTAAAATTGTTAAGTTCCCACGCTGCCACTGCTCAAGTTCAGGCAGCTGCCGTCAGTTGCAGATACACACATGCATTCGCAGATACAGAAACAGTTGCCGGCTCAGATGCAGATACACTTTTGTTGTGCCATATGCTGCTGCTTGCCTGCCGCACAATAATTCATTTATTCACGCATAGCCATGGGTAGGTGTGCTTGTGCGTATGTGTGTGTGTGTGTGTGCTTACAGTTGCGGTAAAAATAATAGTAGAGCTGCTTCACAGTTCCTTTCATAATGCCTTCGATTCCTCGGACCATTTTATTCTTAGATATATCTACTCACACGCATTTCTTATGTTATTTATCTGCTGTGTCTATATTTTTTTAAGTTAATTTAAATAATTTAATTTGCTTATTAATAATTTCAAAGCTTATTTATCTTTAGTATAAAATGCTTGTGTTCACTAAATAGTGTCATCGTTTTTTAACTATATATTTTTTTAACATTTTGCACTAGTATTATTTTGACCACAGTTGTACATTCAAACAACAAAATTTTGTTTCTTTCTGTTTTTTTTTTCATTTGGCGCAATTAATTAAAATTGTTTCGTTTTTGCTTAAGCACTTCACTTGTTTACATTTCATTTTGGCAGCTTGTCGATGATATTTTCACAACGTGTGCACATTTTTTGGGTATATTTTATTTTTTGAACTATTGGCCCTGAAATTAAATACAAAAGGAATTTGAAAGGTCTTATGCACACCAACCATTAAATACTCTTTCCGCCCGTAGTCGGAATTTGACTGATTATTATTATTTTTTTTTTTTTTTGATAACACGTATATTTAATGAATTGCGTCCGGATAAATTGGTAAAGAAAAAGTTATTGACTGCTGAATGATGGTTTTAAAACTGAGGGATTAGTTCGTATAAGAACAGAGAGATAGGCATAAATATATTATACCAAAAAAACTAATGATACTGATCCAGAATATGCACCCTTGAAGACGTATGTGCACTTTTAGCAGTATTTTAATTGTTTATACTTCATTGTGATAATTACATCTATATGCAGACAAACAAAGGGTATCCATATAAATATCTCTTCTTTTATCCAGTCAAAGGACACTAAACAGGCAACGCAGTTAAAGCATACAAGTTCCCAAACAAACTTCCAACGAACTCCTGTAAAATGGAAAAATAAAACCGTCCTTTCATTCATTAACTAATTAAAATAAGTGCAGTATGCATATTTCATGCGTGACGTATGTTTAATTAACATAATTGCAAGCTGGCAGACCAATTAAACTTTCAACAAGCAAATAAAAAAAAATTGAAAAACCTCTGGAAAACTCAAGCACTCTACTTGTCTTATTTAACGCTCTCGAATTTCCAATTAGCCTGCTTTTGCCAGTGACACGTTCTCGTGCACTTTGCTTACTCTTTCCACTTCTTCCATAAATTTTCATCACGGAAAACGCTTTAGAAAACTCACGTTTAATTATTGAGTGGTTTAACCAAGTAATTAACTTGAACCTTCGGTTCAATTTGGGTTACCGTTCATTCGATGACAATAACTAGTAATTCCCTTTTGAATCATAAAAGTAATTTCAAAATCAATTCCGCTGGAATTGTTTTCTCGTTCAAGATAGTAGCAGGATAACTCAATGCAAATTGCACACAAACCGAGTGGATAGGAGAAAACACTCACATAAATCTTGTTATTGTTGGACGTTGGTGGATCAAACTTGAATGCGGTGAGTGGCAGAAATGTGGGCGTTATTTCAACTTGGTTGACTTATGCACAGGAGCGGTTCAGCAAACGTTGCGGTCCAAGGCCCAAGTTTAACTAATTTTGAATATTATGATACATTAAGAATTGTGTGAATCATTTGAATACATTTTAATATATATATTAATATTTGTACAGTTAATATATATTTTGATTCTGTGGAAAGTTTCCACATAGCTGTTAAAGATACACGGATGTCTTACAGACTCTTAATAGAGATCAACTCCTTCGACGCTATTATGGGCCGTCAGGGCGCATCAATAATTCCATTAGTCTAAAACGGTCATTCATGCAACAGCATGCTTTGACCCGTTGCCTGTGTGGTTTTGTGGCCAGAAAATCGGAATAGTGGTTGCACGAAAGTACAGACAAACAGACAGACAGACAGCAAATCAACTAGCCAAGTTTTTATTTGTCTTTGACGAATGGTCGTCCGGGATATCTGTGCGAGTGTTGCTGTCTGTTAGTTAATCAAAAGATTTTACGTCTGACTTGCTCACATTATGGTAATTTATCAAATGTCGGTGTTATTACGTTTGACACACTTTGTGGCAACTCTGCTCCCTCTCGTGTCACCAGACACGACACTCCAAGCCGTAAATCATTTTGTGCTTCAATCGATTCCTATTCATTTTCTTTTTCAGCGAATTTTAGTTATACACAGAGAAAAATGAAGTGTGACTTACTCAGAATTGAGTAATTTAATAAATAATAAGAAAGTATGTAAGAATTCTTGATTTAAATACATTTTAACTTCAATTCAGTATGTCTGTCAGTATGAATTTAACGGATGAGTGCCAGATCCCAACTAGTCGAGCTCTCTTTGTTGCAATTTGTTTATTTCTCTGTACTATTGTTGCTGTTGCTTTTGTCGCTCGTCTTAATGTTTCAGAGTTGTTTCATTGAAGCGAACGTGCTGAATTTGCTCCATTTCTGTTGAAAAGTTCCCCAAGTTGCGCCGAGCGCATCATTAGTTACATTTGCCCTTCCCCCTGTTTCTCCCCCGTCGAGAGCAACGACTAAATTGAAGTTTAAAATAAAAACTTTGCCAGCTTAAAGAGTGTTATTTGCGGAGCGTGCAGCACCGAACCTCCGTCCCATGGCAAACACTGAACTAACCCACCCACCCACAACAAAACCACGCGCATTGCACATAAACGGCTTAGATAAAAGCCGAGAACAAAAGACGGTGGCCAGTGACAAGCTCTACAAAAATATAATGACTAGAATTGTACATACGAGGGCAGTTTTAAAAAACTTTCCATCTTCACTAAAATTTATCCCATGGCAAAAAATTGGTTAGCGCAATTTAAAGAAAAACCACGAATTATTTCTTACTCTTATTTGAAATAAACAAAATAAACTTCATCCCAGTTTAGCCCAGCTCAGAATCTTTAAATTTCAGATCGTACAACTTTAACACTTTTTTCCTAATATAATGCAGTTTTTTCTTATATGCCATCATCTCGGGATTATTACAAAACCTACCTCGGATGATTTTAGTATGTTAGTGGATGATGGCTTAGGGCTTGGGTGGGTTGCTTAACTGACTGTGTGAATGTGTGAAGAAGAGTACGCTTTGCCAAAGGGTTAAGTGTGTTCACAAAATCAGGTCAATTGTGCACAGGATACTAAAAAAAAACCTGCAGTCACCATAAAAAACGGCAACAAGCCGAGGAGTAAATTTAAAATAAAAAAAAAAGAAGCAAAGTGCTCGTTAAGTCCAAAAGAGCAAAATCTAAGGCACATAAAAGCCAATGCGAACTAATATCGTACAGCTTCAACATATAACGTTATAATCATGTAATCAAACGTTAGTTACTTTTACGATAAGTGGCTTAAGGGGATTAAGGCAAGAGAAAATATAGAGAAGAAATATAGAAATTGATAGTAACTAGGTGATTCCCAATACAGCTCATCCCGAGCAACTACCTCTTAGTAAAATGATGAAACATAAGTCAGCAAGAAAGACCGATGATGATTACATTTCCTTGCAGAATAAATGTGTCCTATTTATAAGTACACTAACAAGAACAAGAGCGATTACAAGAAGAGAGAATACCTGGTGCTCCTGGTAGTGACTGTCGGGGCTGATCGATAGGTGGATTTGGTAGACTGGGGTTGTCGGCCTCCTGTTCAGCAGGTCTGTTAGTAATAATGTCGTCTATCTTACGTTGCATACATCGTTGATATTCATAATAAAAAGCGTAAATCTATTGAACAAATTTAAGTAAGATTCTTTAGCGCATAAATGTAGAATGTTATCGATAAAAATCGATAAGAGAATTTATATGGCAAATTTTAAGTAGCTATTTCCTACACTCTCTGCCAACAAAATAAATCATTTACAAAACTCTTAATTGAAATTTCGAATCCTGTCTAATTTACTTGCAGTCTGTGTAATTTCAACGAAATAAGCGCAAGGATAAACACGCTGTGTAAATACTCGGAAACTAAGAGTAATCCAAAAGGCAACGAAAACAACTACAACAACAACAATAGCAAATAGGAACGAAAATGTCTAAGCATACAGACAACGATAATCTGCGCAATGACATATACGAGAATCTACCGTGTCAGGCCATGTATAATGAATCTGTGCGCAAAATGCAGCAACAACAACAACAGCAGCAGCAGCAACATCATCAGAAAGCCTCATCGGCTGGCGGGGGACAGCAGCAGCTGCTGCTGTTGAACCATAGCAATAGCAACACTAACAGCAATAGCAATCCGAATGCCAACTCCAATTCACTGGGCAACAATGTCACCGCTGCTGCTGGCAACCTGCCCAAGGAGATGCTCTATGCGACTCCTCTACGCAAATCGGATCGCTACAAGAGTAGTGAACGGCATCGAATGGAAGGAGCAGCAGCGGCTGGCGATGCCAAGTTGTCCAATTTGAGGGACTCCAATAGGCGTAATGGGAATCCGGTGCAGGTAACTCTTTCAAAATAATATTTTATTATAATAAATATTTTCGATCTTTTGAATCAGGTAACCGATCTAGATGCGAATGATGAGCTAGAGCCGGATGTGGGGGAACGCGAAGCGGATGCGAATGCTTCGACTAGTGCACTCGTTGGTGGTTCCAAGTACAACAATCAGTCGTCGGCTGCCGCCACGCCCAATCAGCAGCTGGAGGATCGACGCATTCTTAACTTTCTCAAGGATACGACGCAGGTGCACAAGAAACTGGAGATAAGCGGTCGAGATTGTCCCAATGCCAGCTTTTCGAATTTGGCGCGTGAGGAGCATTTTGCTAATCTTGTGCAGCAAAACTTTGCACTGGATCTAACGAATGGGAGTTCAGCGCCAGAGGAGGATGGCCTCGAACCTGGTGGCAAACAGCAGCCGGCTCCAGAGACAGCTGATAATCTGGAGTCGCTGATGCAGCGCAAGCATTCGCCGGATAAAGAAGTCAACGGCCTGGCGCCACTGGAGCTGCCCAGTCATCATCAGCGTATCGTGAGCAGTGTTTATATACATCGCGAATGGGTGCTGAAGAAGATTGCGCTATGTCTGGAGCAGCGTACAGCGGGCAAGAAACCCATGCCGGTTGCCGGTCTGGGTGCTGCTGGTGTTAGTTCGGGTTATGTGTCCGCCCGTGCCAAAGCATCCGCCATATCCAGTTCCAGCTACAATGGGTGCCTTGTGCTCGGCTCAAATGGTTCGGGCAAGACCTCGATATGCCAGGCCATCATGAAGGGCAACTCTGGCACCAAGGGCATCCTCAATCGCAAGCTGCTGGCCTGCTATCTGATCGAATCCCAGAATCCTGAGTGTCACAGCTTGTCGTTGTTCATGCGCAAAATTGTGCTGCAGTTGCTCAGTCATGCATCCCTAATCAGTCGCGAGGACAGTCAGCGTATCATCGATGAGGGCTTCTCATTTCTGCAACAGCAGGAATCCAAGCTGGACGAGGCCATGCAAAATATCAGCCTGAGCGAGAATGCTGAAGAGCTGCTCATCGAGGAGCTGAAGCGAGGCGCCAGCGAATGTGACACCAAAGAGCTGGAGAACTTTCACAAGCAGCGCACCTCAACGGGTCAGAGGGCCGCAGTAAAATCAAGTTTGACCCGACAGCAATCGGAGCCAGCACCGCTGGAGACTGTGGAGAAGCCCACCGGTGGGGGCAACAGCTACGGGACACATCCGCCCAAACGTGGCGGTGTCTCCGCCCCTATTCCCGAACGTGGAGAGCAGGACAAAGACACTGGCAGCGAAAAGGAACAGAAGCAAAAGGAAAGGGAAAAGGACAAGGAGGCGCCCAAAAGCAGTCCCATCAAATCCAAGTCGAAAATACCCGTCAAACGTGGACGCACCGGCAGCGGTGTTTCCTCGCCAGCCAAACTGGTGATAGCTACTCCCACGACCAACAGCATACAGCAGGGTGGCGGCGAGGATATCGCCGACTTGGTCAGCGAGCAATTAAAAAGCGAAATCGAAGCGGCCATCAAGGATGACAAACAGGCAGAGGAGCAGGAACAGGAAGAGGAGAAGCACAACGAAGACAAGCCCGAGGCGGATAAGGAAACGCAGGCAATAACAACAACAACAACAGCAACAACAAAAGAGGAGACGGATAAATCCGAAGCAGAACCACTCATCGATTTCATCGAACGCAGTGTGGAGCAAGTGGAGGTGACAAGCACTCCACCAATGGCACCACCTGTGCCCGGCGAGAAACCCAAGCTGAACAACAGCACCAACACATTACCGCCACCTCTACCGAAGACGAAAAGTTGTCGGACCATCATTGCTGATGGTTACTACGAGCTGCTCATGTCGAATCCGGAGATACTCGAGTGCCTAAGCGTCGACAGTATTGAGAAGAATCCGGATGAGTGTTTCAAGAAGGCATTGCTCTTTCCACTGCTCGAATTGACGCCGCCAAAGACCGCACTGCTGCTGCTCATCGATTCCATCGATGAGAACTACATCAATGAGGGCAATCTGATCTCGACCCTGAAGGGTGGTCGTGGCACGGTAACCAATCACAAGAGTCGCAACGTTGCCGAACTGCTCTCCAATCATATACACCTATTCCCCAAGTGGCTGTTCCTCGTTTGCACCACAAAGAAGCAAACGAAACAGATAACAAAAATGTTTACGGGCTTCAAGAAGATCACCCTCGATGATCTACGCAAATCACATGTGGTCAAGGATGTCCAAGAGTATATCATTAATCGTTTGAATTCTGACTTTAAGGATAGCATTATGCTGACCAAAGAGATAATAGAGTCACTGCATCAGCTCTATATCAAATCCAATGGCTGTATACTCTATCTGGAGAAGGTCCTGCACGGCATCAAGGATAATTTCTTTAGTTTTCGCGAGATCAAGCTAATCCCATGCACTCTAAACGGGCTCTACTTGTACATCTGCCAGAAGTCGTTCAACAAGAAACAGTACATGAAGATACGACCTCTGTTAAATGTCCTGCTCGCCTCCTCGGGCTATGTGGACAAGTTGTTCCTCTTCAACTGCCTGAGGACGCACAATTACACCATCGATTGCCAGGAGTTTGAGAAGCGTCTGCAACTAATGCGCAACATTCTCGCCTATGATGCGAATGCGCAACGCTTGAAGATCTTTCACAACTCCTTCGCGGACTGGCTGGTTGATGTGAAGTTTGCCACCAAGAAGTTCATCTGCGATGTGAATGAGGGACATGTCATGATCTCCATGTACTATCTGCTAGTGGCAGACACTCTCTGTGCGAACACGGTGCGTAGATTTGCCTATCATCTGATCAAGTCGGGCGAGTATCTCACCAGTCGCCATGTGGAATTGGATCTCATTTTAATGCTGCTCGAATCGCGTTTGAATCTCAGCGATTGTTTCTATACCAATCATTTGAATTGTTGTGCTCAATGTGAGCATGATTTCAAAAATGATGTCAACTTTCTGCCCAAGACACGCAGCATGCTGGAACGTTTTCTGGCCAATGAGTTAAGTGAACCGTTTGCGCAGTTCCTTTGCGACTTCTTCAAGCCGAGTCTGCCGACGGATGCGAAGATGTTGAAACTACTCATCGAGACGGGCATAAATAATGCCGACTCGCAAAACTCCTGCGAATCCTCGCTGATGTCGCCCGAGCTGTCGGACAAGTCGCAGAACATTGATTTTGAGCTGGCGGATTTGTTGCTCTCCAGCGAGAAGAGTTGTTTACAAGAGACGCAACGCACGATTAGCCCCTCGGAGCAGAGTGAGCCACCGCATGAGAGCCAGGACGAGAATGCATCGAGTACGTTGCATCAACTCTCCGACTCGCATCACATTGAGCTGCACAAGGGCAAGGCTCTGATACACATCCTGGCCAACGATGGCAATCATCAGTTGTTGGAGCGTGCCCTCAATGCCTGCAAGAGTCCCATTGATCTGGAGATTGAGGATTACAATGGGCAGACAGCGCTGAATATTGCCTCGCGGAATGGTCATCTGGAGGTGGTTAAACTCCTGCTGAGCTTCTCGCAGCCCTGCAACGATGGCACTGGACGCATGAAGCGTGTGGATGTCAATCATGCGGATCGCGATGGCTGGACACCATTGCGTTCCGCATCGTGGGGTGGTCACAGTGAGGTGGTGCGTCTTCTGATCGCCCAGCCTGCCTGCAAGATTGACCTGGCCGACAAGGAGGGGCGCACAGCTTTGCGCGCTGCTGCCTGGAGCGGACATGAAGATATCCTGAAGCTCCTGATCGAGTCGGGTGCGGATGTTAATTCGGTGGACCGACAGGGACGCACTTCGCTCATTGCCGCCTCCTATATGGGTCACTATGATATTGTCGAGATCCTTTTGGACAATGGCGCCAATGTGAATCACTTGGATTTGGATGGACGCAGTGCGCTGTGTGTTGCCGCCCTGTGTGGGTCCTCCGGGTATAGCAAGGTCATCTCCACGCTGCTTGATCATGGTGCGAATACGGATCAACTGGACAATGATGGCATGTCGCCGCTGCTCGTCAGCTCCTTTGAGGGCAATGCCGAGGTCTGTGAACTGTTGCTGGAGAATGCCGCGGATCCTGATCTTGCTGATTTTATGGGTCGGACACCATTGTGGGCGGCCTGCACCGCTGGACATGCGACGGTGGTGCGTCTTCTGCTCTTCTGGGGGTGTGGCATCGACTGCATGGACAGCGAAGGACGCACTGTGCTCAGCATTGGCGCCGCCCAAGGCAATGTGGAGACGGTGCGTCAACTACTTGATCGTGGTCTAGATGAAACGCATCGCGATAATGCCGGCTGGACTCCGCTGCACTATGCCGCCTTTGAGGGCTTCCATGAGGTGTGTTTGCAGCTGCTGGAATCGGGCGCCAAGATCGACGAGTGCGACAATGAGGGGAAGACGGCACTCCATCTGGCCGCCCAGGAGGGCAGGCTGCGCTGTGTTCAGACCCTGCTCGACATCCACTCCAGCTTTGTGGATCAAAAGGCGCACGATGGCAAGACGGCGTTCCGTCTGGCCAGTCTCGAGGGTCACATGGAGACGGTGGAGTATTTGCTCAAGTTCTGTTGCGATGTCAACTCCAAGGATGCTGATTCGCGCACCACTCTGTACATCCTGGCGCTGGAGAATAAGATGGACATAGTCAAGTATCTGCTGGACATGACGAATGTCGATGTCAATATACCCGATAGCGAGGGACGTACAGCGCTGCATGTCGCCGCCTGGCAAGGACATACGGATATGGTAAAGACCATCATCGAAGCTGGCGCCGATGTCAACTCTATGGATCTGGAAGCGCGCACACCGTTGCACTCCTGCGCCTGGCAGGGCAATCACGATGTGATGAACATCCTGCTCTACTATGGCGCCCTGGCGGATCATGCCTGCAAGCAGGGAGCCACAGCGTTAGGCATTTCCGCCCAGGAGGGGCATGAGAAATGCGTCATTGCGCTGCTCCAGTTTGGCGCCAATCCGTACAAGTCGGACCATTGCGGACGGACACCGATTAAACTGGCTGCCAAATCCAGTCGCAGCAGCATACTCAAGATCTTTGAGAGCTATACCAAAAGTAAGTGAATAACGCCATTCTAAATTCAAGTACAACCGAGCTTGAATTCAAATTTTAAATAAGAATGATTTAAATATCTATAAAATAAGTTTAAAAAGTTCTTTATTTGAGATCTTTAGTTCTTCCATTCAACTGATTAAGTTTTAATTTAAATTGATATCAGTAATTATTTTTTAAAAATGAAATTCTTCAAAATTATAAACAAATATTTTACGCCCAATAATTAAGAACGATTGAAATCAGAATTCCATCGTCTTGTTTAGGATGCTCAATCTTGTCTGGATTTTGATAACGCTTTTACTTGATTTGAGTACAAGCTTCGCTTGATATTTAACTGAGTCCCTTATCCTCCTCTTAGATGAAGCTAGCAATCCCAATGAAACGAAATTCCATGCCAGCATGCTGCGATCACCCGATCAGCCGCCGGCGTTGCCCCTGCACCAAAATCTCGCCCCGTATCCGGCACACGCATCCGCCTCATCCGTTTGCTCCGCCGCCACCACGGCCACCGTTCACAATGGCAGCCAGCTGCAGGCTCTGAATGCATCAAGTTCGACGCACAGCTCCAACAATTTCTATCAGAATACGATGCAATCGGATGCGAGCAGTCTGCACAAGCGCAAGAGCGTCATCTCTAGTCAATCCACGGGCAGCAGCAATGATGTGAGTATAGATCAGCATTATGCAGCATCATCTTTCACTTGCTAAGTTTGTATCCTTTTCTAGCAAGCGCCGCTTACCTTCACACAGCAATTGCAGCGACAAAGCAAACTTAGCTCACGCAACAATCTGATGGTCAACTCGAAGCATGCCTCCAGCTCGGCGGCGGCGTCACACAAATCCAGCAGCAATGGTGGCCCAGGCGCCCATCAGCGTCACTCTCAAGTGCTGCCTGATCTCAGCGAGCATCAGCTGGGTGAGCTTAAGCTTCCCATTATTCTTGCTGAAACCACATCTAATCTTTTCCATATATTTTACTGCCCGCCACAGCAAGCAACATGACCAACGAGGCGGATCTGTATGATATGGAGTGCATGTCACCGTTGTATGCCACGCCCCCACACTCGCCCAGCAGCGAGTTGAGCTCGCCGGGACAGCTGCCCGCCCTGAATGCGTTTGTCGATGATGACAGAGCTGGACCCAGCAATGGCGGTTCAAAGTCCGCCTTGCCCGATAATCATTTTGCGCGAGATACGCACATGCGCATTATATTGGGCAACCTCAAGGAGAATCAGCCCAGTTCATCGAGGTGCGTTCTACAAAATGCAATCAATTGCGAAAATCCAAACTAATTCTGCATTTATCCATTTAGCAAGAGCAAGCGTAGTGGCGTCTCCAGTAATCCTGCAATGCGACTCATTCGCAGTCGATTTGATTCGGCAGCCCAACTCATCAGAAGAACCAACAATATGCTTTCCTCCAGCAGCAATCAGGGCTCATCTAGCATTGGCGTCAAGTCAGGCACCTTCCAGTGGCGCAAGGAGAGTCAAATGTAAACACAAGCACACACACACACACACTCATACACATACATACATACATACATACATACATACATACATACATACATGCATACATACATACATACATGTATACATACACTTGCATACTCAATTATAATGTAGCTTGTATTTTGACTTTATTGAGTTCATACTTTTATATACTTTATAAAACGAGTATTTGTTTTTTGTGATAGTTTGAATTTTAGTATACAACTCATATTATGTATTCGCCATTTTTTAAATAACTAAAATACAACTAGACCTATTTGCAAAAACGATTCGTAGTCTAAGGCACGCGCAAAAGTATTAAGCTGTTTAGGATCCATATAGCAGTATAGAATATTTCATAATATTTCGAGTACATTTTTGGCATGCAATCGTAGAAAAATACCTTTAAAATATAGCAACGAAATTGAATGCAAGAAAGAAAATATATCTTCGGCATGCTTGGAGTTTGAATACCCTTGCAGATATTTAACCAAAAATAGTCAACCCTTCCCATATGGTAAAATAACCCCATTTAATTCTGCACAACTATAATTATTTCAGAGTTCAAAACTAATATATTTAAAAACAAAATATTATACGTTTGATAATGGCTACATTAGGTTGCTACCAAGTCACCCCTGCAAGGGTAAATCAATACAAGCAAAGCGCAATGCACACAAAAATATTCATTAGTCTCCCAAAACAAGGTTCGAATATATTATGCTGAAAAAATTCTCAATTATTTGAAATAAGCGTTTTATTTGATCAAACTCTAAGCGCCATACTAAACAAAACATTAATTAATGTATTCGACAAAGGGTTGAATAATATATTTATTTATATATATATATACATATATATATATATATATAAAACTGAACCGACATGAGTACGTTTAACGATTATAATGATGTTTAAGTCAATTTTTATAATGCATTTCTTAACCAAACACAAACGATTTCTATGATATTCAGTTAAGCACACTTATGTAATCCTAGAGACACCTTGAAATACTTCATGTGACCCGTTCCTGTACCTAGATGTCACTCATTTTAAAATCACACACACCCGAACCCATGTTCCCCACAAGGACCTGTAGATACAACAACTGATATATTATTAAAGTCTCAGAACGAATATTTTCAGAAACTCTACTCTAACTGCAAAGCAGCAAAACAAACATAAAACATAAAACACACAGACACAGGCTAAAATCATACAACGTACTTGGCTAAAACCCAAAAAAAAAAAAACATTAACTCTTTAACAGCGAAATGTTGATTTAAAATGAAACATTATAACGTAATTAATTGTTAAATATACATAAATATATATATATATATATATGCATATATAGATATATATATATATATTTAATTCACAAAACAAAACAAACAAAAAAGCATATTTACAAGTTAACAAGCAGAGTTATTCAAAGATACATTATAAACATTAAAGCATTATTAAAAATAGCCGAACACAAGAAACTGAATTACATCCACAACCCATACAAAATGGAGCCCCAAATTTGCATGATTTGGGAGTGGTCGAATGAAACCAAAGATAAACACTTAAATTTGGAAGTAATACACATAAATACACAAGATTACCTATACAAAATATATACCTTTATTTATACAATGTAGTGTTGTAGTTGAAGTTTAATTACAAAATATGAAATAATGATAACTATGGATTATTATTATATTGACGAAATTGGATACAGGAACATTTACACAGCAATTCTGAGTGTGTTTAGTTTAAAAAAAAAAAAAAACATTTTGCGCGAAACGACAGGAAACGAAGCATTATACATATACAAAATAAATATAGCTATGAAACTGAATAAAGTTTATATTCATAAAAATATAATTACAAGTTACTTATCACTTATAATATAGGTATGAACTTTGGTTCAGAGTATGATTTTCACCAGATTTATAGTTTTATATTATTATTATTATTAATGTCTTTTTCTTGGTAAATTGATAGTTAATCAATTTTGGCTACGTAAATCGTAATTTGAACCACATAAAATCCAGATTGGAAAAATCGTATCTATTCTTAACTCCTGGATAGACTGAAGTGACTGATAACAAAAGCAGAAATAAACTTACCTGAATAAACTATAAATATGTGAAGAATGTGCTATTGAGGTCCAGCTCCAATGGAGGCATCACCATGTGGATGAGCATTACCCATATAGTGCTCTGACATCCAGTCTAACCCCAGTTCGCGTATAGGAAAATGACAGCCTTAAAGTCCTGCACACCCTGCACAATGGCAAGCCGAAGCTTCTCCAGCGCCAGCAGGACTGGCAGCCAACCCCGGTCATCCATTTCCCCTTACCTCTCGGGTTGGATTGCATTCTTATATCTCAGGTTAAGTTCCAGGCTAAAGAAACAGTTAGCAACCCCACCAAAACGGCCTTTCTAATTATTTTTTTTTATATTTAGAAATTATTATTAAAATTTATAAAATTCAGGACGATGTTTAGTTCAGGAATTTTCAAAGTGATATTTAGATTATATCTTTAGTTCTTTAGCTAAAATGTTCATATAACAAAATACAATATATAATTCTGCGGAATGTTTTCTACTTGTTATTATCAACGAGTATTTTGGGATTCGCAACGCGAAACACATTGGGCACCATGCCGGCCAGCGTTGTGAACAGCTCCTCGGATATATCATGAGGTAGCAGCAGTTGCAGCGTGCTAAAAAAAAACCAGATTAAGATTTGTTAATTTTTTGAAAATGAAAAAAGACAAATGACAAACAAAACGTACCTCAATTCCGCACCACCCCAGGAGGCAGATTCGATCATGAAACCCTTGGCGCACTTGAACACAAGCTCGGCGCGTCGAATGCACCACTGGACGGTCATGTCCTCGCTCATCTCGTGACGCAGTAGCGCCGGAATCGTTAGTGTGGTGATATCATGTCGACTGGCCGTTTTAAGGATATTGCGCAGACCCAAAATCACCGGATGCCTGGAGTTAATTTCGCTGGGACTGTTGATGGGCTCATCGGAGATCAGATGGAAGATGACATGCGATTGCGAGAGATTCGAGTGTTTAGTTATAAAGAAATCGCCTGTTTTAAGTCGTGCCACCGATTGTTTAGCTGGAGAGGATGTGGCGCTGCCCTCACCACCATTCCCAGTGCCACTACCCTGGCTGGGAGTACTGCTTGTATCGCTGGTGTTCAAGGCGCGTATCTGTTTCTCGATCTTCTCCAGCTGCACGTCCATCTGATCGAAATGAAATTCTGTCGACCTATTGGCATTCTTAATGATGCTCTTATTGGCTTGCGCCTGTATCGATGGCGTTAGCACAACAACGCCGCATAAGGAACTGGAATAGAGACCCAATGCCATATTCAAACCATTGAGATTCTCATCCGCATGCAGGGGACTACATAATTCGGTCACATTGGCACTGAGGATGCGTATGTTGTGCATGTGCTTCAACTGGGAACCCAAATGGATTGTGAAGCTTTCCTCCATCGATGGCTGCTGTGAGACGAACATCGAGGAGCGATTACCCAGTGGCGTCGACACCGGCGACACTTGAAACATTTGACTGACTTGACTCGTTATCCAGTCACGATACTCATTCTTCTGGTGACCCATCATCGCCTCTAGCTCGGACTCGTACCGCTTGCGCACAAAATTCTGTGTCGTATATTGCTGGGCGAGCAGATTGTTAATGTCCTCCGATGTTGTGGTGATGTCCAGTTGATTAATCTGACTGTCCATTTCCTGCTGCTGAGAGTTGTTCAGAGTCTCCACCTCGGCGTCCATATGCTCGGTCATGTCCGCTATGACCTTGGCATAGTTACGTTCACGTTTCAGTATATCCTCCAAGGAGGATGAGTGCACAAGTCGATGGAAACTCTGCGCAAATATGTCCTCATCGCTGGGCCCAATGCGATCCGCAAATTGCAACAGTTCCTCCTTGTATATACGCTCTGTGTGTCGCACTATGGCCTCCAAATCCAGCTCTTCATTGGCCGCCTGATTGATTAACCTATCCGCATATTCATCGTGGAAATTTTGATGCTCCCGTTCAATAAACGTTTGCAGTTCTCGCTCCAGATCTAATTTGGGGGAGTGTCTGATAAGAGTTAGCTACACTTGGTACATCTTTATATATATAAATAAGTAGTACTGATATTCTCGTCCAAATAGCGCATCATTGGATGCATTTGGGACAGGAGCTGAGTCACCAACTCATCCAAGCTGCCATCCTCAAAGGGGAATTTAATATCCAGTTTGGCTTCGCAATTTTTGCTCGCGTAGTCCTTGTAGTTATACACGAATAGCACAATGCGACTGCTCTCCATTGTAAGCGGCATGCACACACTATAGAAGCGTTTAACTTAAATTTTATATTTGTTTTAATTACAATTTCTTTGCTTTCAATTCAATTTAAAATTATAATACAGCTGTTCTGTTAGCTAACATTCTCTGTTGACGCTCTAAAACTAGAGATGTTCACGTGCCTCGATAACACGAAAGAATCACCCTGTTGTATGTCAATTTCCAACGAAAGCGAGACGCAAGTCGCAATTTACAAATTAAGTTGTTTTTACTTTTTGTAGTTCCCCTTACAAAAGCCTAGTCAGAGCGACACTGAAGTCGCAAAAGTTTCACATTTCTAATTTCAGCAATAAAAGACGTTCGATTACCCAATGTTAGTTAACATCTTCAACTTTATAAGTGTGTACACACTGCCGCCTCATCAAAATAGTAAACAACATTTATTCGAATTCGAGCGATGTTTTTATTAGTGTTATTAAAAATAAAATAAATTATAATATAATTCATTAGTTTCGTTGGCAGCAGCACGATTTCCGAACCATTGTAGGCCACCTGAAAATTACAACTTACCCACACACATTGGTCATTCCCAGGGGGTAGAGACGAGGCGGTTTTGCTGCCGACCCAAATTTCTAGTGCTGAGCTGATTTTGTCCGCTTTGCGACTGTTTTTGTAGCTTGGCGACCGTCTTTTCAGCGCTTTGCAATACTTTTTTCAGCCAACTTGGAACAGAAATTACAATATACAAAAAATTTAAATGGTATACAATGTCGTGTGTAGTATTATGGTGGTTTTTAGTGGTGCATTCCAAAATGAAAACCACTTAAAATGAAAATCATTAGAAATCATAAATGTCGAATTTAAGGTGCGCCCGCCCACCCCAAAACGAGACCCACAATAATCATAATCACTGCCATTACCGTTATGGGGAATACATAATTATTCGCTTACGCTGACTCGACTCTAATCGCTTATTTACTTGCCTCCTTCGACTCGACTCGACTCTGCTGCTGCTCGCCTTTTAGCCTGAATATGGAACTTAAGCTAGATACGAAATAAATACTAACACTAAACAAAGTTTTTTTTTTTTTAATTTTTGTTGGTATTTTTTTTTTTTTTGTCAATTTTTACATAAATTCCATGATGGTATGTAGTATTTTGTTTTAAATCTTTCTTTTTGCTAAAGTTAAATGTAAATTTTCGTTAACATATTAAAATCCTTAAAATTGCGATGACCTTTCTCGATAGATAGATAACTGCAATACAAAACTGCTACAAGGTAACGATTACAATTGATTTGTTGTTAATTTTTTTTTTTTTCGTTTACAACTACAACATTTTGGGAGAGATAGATCGATTTTAATAGAAGAGAGCATTCGAAAAAGCTCCTGCTCGCTGCTGCTCGCTCTCTACATATGATCATAAGATGATATATCATTTTATATATGTAAATATATGTATATATAATTAATGCTAAGGCAGCGCGACTCGTGAAAAACGAGCCCGTACTTTCTACACTCGTCGTCGTTTAATTTTTTAAAATTATGAGAACTTAAGCCTAGAGAAAAAGTAGTAATACATTTTAATATATATAGATATATAGATTTGTGTAATTTCTTTGCACTGATTATCAGAAAATTGCGAACGGCAGCCAAGATAGCTGTAAAATTATTTAGCTGCCGCCATGAAGTTTGAGTTTTTTCTTGTTTGTTTCTTTGTTAAGCAAATGAATGTGAGGACTACACAAGGATACAAAAAGTTTTAACTTAATTTTCTTTTTTTTGTTATTGGTGTTTTCTTTTTATGATTTGCTTATGCTTATGTTTCTGCTTTAGCTACACAAATTGTGAACATTAACCTACTTTACAAAGTTGCTTAATTTCTTTTTGTTTTTTGTTGTTTGTTTGGATTTTGCTACAAAATGTTTGTTTGAATATATAAATATTTATGCTATTGAATATATATATTGAATATAGGTAGGTAGTAGAGGTTTGGTGTGTTAAATCAATCGATCAATCAATATAGATATATATATAAATCGTAACTGTGCAAAATTACACTTATATATTGAATAATCCTGGTCAGGCTCTGCTGTGTACGTGTACTGCTTGGATGCATGCGTAAGCGAATGTGTGCTGCTCTGCTCCTCTCTCTTGTAATTTGATAGTTCTCTTAACTGTCTGCTGCTGCTGCTTCTGTGTACGCTCACACGCTGATGCTGCTCTCTCTCTCTCTTCTGTTAGATATGATTATCGCTGCTTTTAAACTTAGACACACACACACAGACACATACACCAGTTCTGCTGCTGTTCTTTTGTGTACTTGTACTGACTTTGTGACTGAACCAAAATCTCACACGACTTCAACTGCACTGCACTGCGCACACCTGCACTGCTCGCTCCTCTCTCTTCACTTCTCTTCTCTTCACTGTATGTCTGTATCTCTTTCTCTGTTTTTTATCTTCTGTGCTGCTGCTGGCTGCTGTCATGATTTTGGTATGGAGTATGGAGTGTGTTCTCTCGGAAAACTTCATTTTAGGTATATGAGTTGTTGCTCATATCATTGAATTGCGTATCGTTTACTTGACTTTGACTTTTGGGCATAAACTGAGCACCTGCTAATTTACCACCTATAAAAATGTCGATAAATGAGAAATGTTATTTAAATCAATTGTTGTTTTTTTTTTTTTGTAATGCATTCCAACAGTACTTAAATGATTTTGGTTTTTGTTTTTTTTTTTGTTCTAAATACTTTTACGTAAAATAAATATGTACTTTTTTATTTTCAAAAGAGGCATGATTAGTTTCAAAAATTCAAAGAGGTTTTTAAACAGAAAATATATTTCGTTTCAATATTTTTCGGTTCTATGATGCTGTTAGAAAACTACCAGGAAAATGCCGATAGGATGTAAAAATAGCTCTATTATTATATATGTATATACAAAAAAAATGACGCAAGAAACCTACACAAGATATTTAATAAAAAATAAATGAAATCTAACAAAAATAAATTAAAAATTGATTTTGTAGATTCATCGCTCGAATAACTTTCTCGTTTTGTATACCCTTGCAGAGTGTTGTATTTCGACTTTGTCGTCGTAAAGTGTGTCAATATAGCCAGGGGTCGAACTGTCCAAATACCTAATCAGCATATAACTATTTGAGTCTGGCAGTTTGGAAATTATCATGGTAAAACTTGGAACTTATACGTCTTTATGTTACTACTGGCAATACACCAAATGTCGGAATCGTTTGGATCGGATATGGTATAGCTTCCATAGAAATAATCGGTTAAAAGTTAAGTTTCGATAACCGTTTTTTATTTATCAGATCTTTGTTCTGCAAGGGCATTTAGACTTCGGTATGCCGAAGGTAGCTGTTCTTCCTTTTATTTTAGTATTGTTTTTGTTGGTTACGGGTCCTTAACTAAATAGTTTATAAAACTATGCTCACCTCTTGTGGGCGTATCAATATCTGCGATTGTTGCCGCCACCGTTATTGAAGCCCTGATTGTTGCCACCATAATTGCCTTGGTTGCCACCGCCTTAAAGAACAAAGAAACGAACCCATACACAGACGTGCACTTTTTTTTAGAAAAGTTTTGCTAACCCCAAAAAAAAATTGGCTTAAACTAATATTTGACTAAACTAAGATATATATAAATTGATACATATAAAAATATATATACACAGCTTTGGCTCAGGGCCAACTGCTAAACAATCTATAGTTGGTCAAGGGTCTATAATACTGTGATTTGCCTACGATAATTAATAGATATATGTGATAGATAATAGAAACATTCGTTGTTATCAAGTACAGCTCGAATGTTAATAACCCCCGTTTTTGAAAATCAAAGGCATTCATTGCGCATGCAGGCTGCACTCGATAAAAACATATATATATATATAATATGTATATATTGTATATATATATATATATAATATGTATATATATATATATATATATTTAGAATGGTGGATGGATGCAGAGATTCATTTGAGTTGTTGCTGCTTACCTGCTTTGTTGCCAAAGCTGCCGCCCTGATAGGGTTGCATGCGATTGTTGCCGAAGCCACCGCCACGCTGTGGTCCGCCGCTGTAGCCTCCCTGCTGGTAGTTACCGAAATCGTTGCCGCCACCGCCGCCGCCGCCGCTGCTGCCCCCCCAGTTGCCGCCACCACCACTACCACCGCCGCCGCCACTACCGCCACCGCTGAAACCACCGCCATTGTTGCCCCAACTATTGTCCCAGGGACCGGCATTGTTGCCCCAACAATTGTTGCCGCCACCGTAGCCGCCGCCGCCGCCGCCAAAGTTGCTGTTGCCACCCCAGTTGTCATTGTTGCCGCCGCGATTGCCCCAGCTGCCGTTCTGGCTGCCAAAATTGCCACCACCACCCATATTGCCGCCCATGTTGCCACCCCTATTGCCGCCACCACCACGACCACCGCCCTGACCACGCCCACCACCTCCACCTCCCATTTCATTCTGCTTGGGCAATGCTTTCTTCACATCCACCATTTTACCATTGAGCTGATGCTGCTTTTGCACTGTGAAAAATAGCAGAAATAAAGAAAAAGATTACTAAAAAATCAAAAGCAAATATTAAATAATAAATATTAGACTATAAAGCGTTCGAACTGTGCCAATATTCATTGATCATTGCAGCAAGCGAAAAAAGCGACAAATGACTAAAATATTATATTGACTGGGCTTAAATTTTGCAGTGTTGCAAAGAATCGCAAAGACACACGTGTGTAGAGCGGGGCTGGAACTGAACAATACAAATACAGGAATATTTAATTGAATTACGTTTGTCACGAGGCTGCGTGTTACGCTGAATAGAGGATTTAATTACATTCGCATAACATAGCGTAAGCCGACGCTTATCTCTTAATCTCACAGCTTTTCAAAATAAAACCGTGCAAGCGATGGTCAAGCTTGTCAATTTGTCAGTACTGTGTAGAGCAGCAGGGGCGCTCAAATTTTCCTTCAATTTTCCGTGCTTCCTCATATAATAAAGCATGACTATTTATGATATCAGCACTAGTGCTTCTATATACACAATTGCAAAAATGTTCTTGAAAAAAATCAGAAATTAGGCAACATAACGGATAAGTTGAAATATTAAAGCATTAACCTTACGAAAATGTTGCTGAGATGAGAAAAATATATATATATCTGAATGAAATGAATGTGGCACATACGTTTTCATCAATAGGGCATACAGGGTGCCTCATTAACAGCAATATGATATGTGCAATATTTATATTACAGTCATGAAACGCCGCACAGACACATCAAACATTGCTATGCGGAGCTGGGACTGTGGAAAATAATACTTCAATGGCTGGTTGGGCGCTAAGAGATGAAAACTTTCAGTAAATATTTAATCTAAGGGCAGTTGAGCCTAGAGAAGTTCGACTACTTTATAAACTTCGTTGCGAGAGTTAAGATGTATGTAACGAGGCTGCGTGTTACGCTGAATAAGGGATTTAATTACATTCGCATAACATAGCGTAAGCCGACGCTTTTCTATTAATCTCACAGCGTTTAAAAGAAAACCGGACAAGTGTTGGGCAAGCTTGTCAATTTGTCAGTACTGTGTTCATTTATCATTGTGGCGCATACGTTTTCATCAATAAGGCATACAGTGTGTCTCATCAACAACGATATAATACGTGCAATAACATTTATATTACAGTCATGAAACGCCGCACAGACACATCAAACATTGCTATGCGGAGCTGGGACTGTGGAAAATTTCAACTTTTATGATTTAAAACAAATAGAAGTCATTTTATAAAATTACAAACTCTGAAAGTTCTAATTTTGCGCACGAGCTCGACTAATTGTAATTTAATTGACCAATTGTGGCACATACGTTTTCATCAATGGGCCATCACAGGGTGCCTCATTAACAACAATTTAATATGAGCAGTCATTTATCTTACAGCCATGAAACGGCACATAGACACATCAAACATTGCTATGCGGAGCTGGGACTGTCTATCAAGTTGTCTATCGATATATATATGCAATACTTACAGACAACTTTGTCAACGGGATCGTAGTCATCGAACTCCACGAAGGCGAAGCCACGTTTCTTGCCCGTCTCCTTGTCCATGACGATGTTGATGTCGACAATGCTGCCGTAGTGTTGGAAATACTCGCGCAGACTCTGCTCATCGTGATCGTCCTTAAGGGCGCCAACAAACAGTTTCTTAACGGTGGCACCCGCGTTCGGGGAATCGATTTCCTGGCGGGGCACCGCTCGTTTCGGTTCGACGACGCGTCCATCGATTTTGTGGGGACGCGCCTTTTGCGCCTCATCGACCATGCTCGAATGGGAGTAGGTAATGAAGCCGAAACCGCGGGAGCGTTTCGTGCGCGGATCCTTCATGACGACCACATCGACTATTTGGCCCCATTTCTCAAAATGCGCCTTCAGATTGTCATCGGTGGTGCGATAATCCAAACCGCCGATGAACAATTTCCGCATATGCTCTGGCTCGGTAATCGAATCCTAAATGCAACATAAAAAAGTGCACATATTTTACAATTTTTCATTTTAGACAAAACATAACCTATAATCCCTCGCTGGCTGACACACATTAAGAAAAATGTTAAATTTCAAAATGGCGGTCGGTGACACAGAAGCGTGTCTACCCTTTGCACACGCATACATGCACACACCAGTCACACATGATAAAATATTTTTTTTTCGTACTTACATCATCGTGCTGGCCATTGGAGTTGCCATTTTGATCGTTGTGACCGCCCATTTCAATTTATTTTTATTTTATTTATAGTTTTTCAAGTTGTTAGTCTTGTAATCTTTACTTATTTTTTGTTCTTTTATTTTTTCAAACACGACACAGCTCACGTACGTTCCAATCGCTAGCGTTGAGAAGTGAAAATTGCATGGTAATGTTAGACGGTGTGCTCAATATCGAAAACGTCAAAATACCTTAAAAGTAGTGTTGTATAACTGCTACGCCCAGGGCTGCTCCGTCAAGTACACTGTTCGAAAATAGAGTCCGTTTTGATTAACGGAATAAAGGCTGCCTTGTTATAGATTTATTTACTGTTTTATTTTATTCTACATAAACTAAATTTATATTTTCATTTATTAACAAAGTATTTGACTGTGTAAAATTGTATACCATTTCAACTTATATGTATATGCCAGTGGAAACTGATAATTGTTCAACACTAGCCTGAACACCGTACGGACTTAAAAAATTAACTTCCTTTTAGTTTTTTGTAAGATGCCGAAAAAGAAAACTGGGCAGCGAAAGAAGGCTGAAAAGCAAAAGTTACGCTTAAAGGAGATAAGAGGACGCGAGGTGCCCCTCGCCGAGCTGCCGTGCAATGCGCCCATGGATTGCGACAAGTGCGAGAAGAAGCAGAAATCGCGTGCTTTCTGCTACTTTTGCCAGAGCGTTCAACGTCTGCCGATTTGTGCGCAATGTGGCAAAATCAAATGCATGCTGAAGACCGGCGACTGTGTGATCAAGCATCCAGGCGTTTACACAACCGGCTTTCCCGGCATGGTGGGCGCCATTTGTGACTTCTGCGAGGCGTGGGTCTGCCACGGCCGCAAGTGTCTCACTTCGCATGCCTGCACCTGCCCCCTGCAGAATGCGGTGTGTTTGGAGTGTGAGCGAGGGGTGTGGGAGCATGGTGGCAGAATCTTCAAGTGCTCCTTTTGCGACGGGTTCCTCTGCGAGGACGATCAGTTCGAGCATCAGGCATCGTGTCAAGTGCTGGAATCGGAGAACTACAAATGCCAATCGTGCAATCGCCTGGGGCAATATTCGTGTCTGCGCTGCAAGACTTGCTACTGCGAGGATCATGTCCGTCGCAAGGGTTTTAAGTACGACAAGAACAAGTCCATACCGTGTCCTAAGTGCAACTATGAAACTTCTGTTACCAAGGATCTGAGCATGTCTACACGCTCCCACAAATTTGGACGACAGCAGCAGGGATTGGGCAGCGATGACGAGGAGGGCGGCGGATATGGGGGCTACTATGGTGGCTATGCAGCCAGTGGCAGCTCTGGTTACACCTACGGGGATGATGAGGAAGATGAGGATGATGACGATGATGAGGATGATGAAGATGAGAGCGAGGAGGATGAGGACGAGGAGACAACGGGCAGTGAGGCAGAGGAAAGTGCCAAAGCTCAGGTTAAAAAAGCTGACAAATAAATTGTTATGTAAACCAAGCCTCAAATTGCTGTACTACCTAATAAATAAATTGTGGCAAACCAAATTTGAAATTTATTATAATAATGGTCTTGTCACATACAAAAAGCTGATAGCTATGCATAAATAATTAAAGGTCTTCACATACAAAAAGCCAGTTGCTGTGCATAAGTAACTCGAGATCTTGTCACATACAAAAAACTGATAGCTATGCATAAGTAAATTAGAAATGCAAACATAAAGACAAAAAGATAGTTGCTATTTATATATATTTCATCATATATTTTCCATAAAATTAACTGACGTCACAAAGCAGCTGAGTCCTCGATAAACCTAACAAGCTTTTCATAATTTTCATGTTTCAAGTGTCTCGCACAAAAAGCTAACTGTTATGCAGAAATAACAAAATTTTCGCACCGTACAGCACTGGTCGGCTTGCACGTGCGACACGAAATTTGATTTATTTTTTACATGGATATTTTTAATAATTTTGCCGGATTTTGTCCGTCCTGCGGTTCAATTTTGCCGCCACTGCAAGTGAAAGGCAATGTCTTTTGCTACAACTGCAAACAAGAGTTCTCGCCAGATGGTAACCGATACGAATGTCCACTAGTAGTCGCTTCTAAAAGTGCCTTTTATTTAATATAGTTTACGTCGGTGAGAAATCGGAATATACAATAAACTTTAACAGCTACGATCCAAGTGTGCTCAACAAGAAGGTGCATCGGGAGTCGGAAATGGAGGCAGATGGTCCCGTAGTGGAGCGCAAGTGCCCCAAATGTGGACACGACAAAATGTCCTATGCAACTTTACAATTACGTTCGGCGGATGAAGGTCAAACTGTATTCTTCACCTGCCTAAAATGCAAGTAAGTTGTTGTTATAACAATTATAACTCTATTTAACTACATTTATTTTTACCTAACAGATACAAAGAATCGGAGAACTCCTAAATGCATAACTTTAGCTGTTAGTCAACATTTTTTTTGTAAATAACAAATACTTAACATTAATGAAAATAACTATGCTCAACGGCCTGCAAATAGAGAAGAGAAATTAAGACTTATAAATGGATAAAATATTAGATTGTATAGCGACTCACCTCGGTGGCTTTAAGACGATTCTTGGGATTGTAAACGACCAAATTCGAAACCAGGTCAATTTCGACAGCATGCGTGCAACTGGGAAACAAATTATCCCAATGTATGCCAACGGAATTCGGAAATCTGAATGATTGAAAAGGAGCAATGAAAAGCTAAAAAATCACTTACCTTATAAGGAATTCATGAAAAATCTTACCTAATTTTACTGTAATCCGGCAGCGCCGTCAGCTCTGGCCACTCGTTCAAGCGTGGACTGCCCAAGGTGCGAATGATAATCGCCAGTTGCTCAATGTCTGTGGTGCCCGCAAAAAGCGGCACTCCACGCAGCATCTCGGCCAGGACATTGCCACAGGCCCACAAGTCAACGGCCGTTCCATATTTCTGACTGCCCCAGAGGATTTCCGGAGCACGATACCAGCGTGTGGAAACCTGCGGTGAATACAGTCGCGCCTCCTCATCGGGAAAATAAAGACGTGCCAAACCAAAGTCGGCAATTTTCAGGACATCCGTGTGACTAATCAGCAAATTGGCTGGCTTAATGTCCCTATGCATAATGCCGGCCTCATGAAGATAGGCCATGCCCTTGAACATCATCATTGAGTATTTCCGCACCTGCTGGCGGCTCAACGGATTCACTTCGCTCTTGAGCCGGCTGTAGAGAGTATCTGGCATGTATTCCAGCACCAGCGAAATACCCGTCAGATCGGGATATATCTCAAGTATGTTTAAGATCTGTAAAGGAAATTAGATATATACTTTGAGATGCAAATTCGCAATAAACTAGGAATGGGTTGCGGATGGGAATGTTATCCTGAATAGAACACGATTGTCTCAATCGCAATCGGTCTCGAATTTATTAACCAATCTCTCTGGATTTTATAAGGAAGTTTCCAATTCACATCCAATCGTAAGACTTACATATTCCGAATTGCAGAGTTGTAGCGTTTTAATCTCGCGCAGTGTATTAAGTGAAATATTGCCAAATTTGTTTTTGAGTGCCACCTTTTTGATGGCCACCTCCACGTTGCGCTGCAAATCGATGGCCTTGAACACGCAACCGTGGACACCTTCACCGATTTTATCCTGCATTTTATAACGACTTGGAGCGTAGTCCTCCATATTAATTTGATAAGTGACTGCAGCTCTGCTGCCTTCAAAAATGTACTTCTTTTTTTGTGTTTGCCGTTGTCCTTGGCAACGGTCATAACAACTGCAAATCAGCCGTCATCCTGCGAAAGTGTCTAGCAAAATAAAGGACCTGGACGATAACCAACTGTTGCCTGTTTGTTTATCATTTTCTAGCCGTTGTTGACAATGCGAATTCAAGTCCAAAACGTGAGCTGTCATTTTCAGGGCATGCGCATTTGCAGGCTCTTTAACTGCTGTCAGTTGGAGCTGTCAACTTGCAAGGATACACAATTTTTCGGACCTTCGCAACTGCCAAACGATACGGAACGAAAGCTGCACAAAAATACTCAAATAAAACTATTTAAATATGAATTTAGTTATCAAATAAATTGTGCACCCAATAAAAGACTGCGGGTAAGTTTCGTTCAAAGTCAAAACTGAAGGAATATCCTTCATGTATCCTCAATAAAAACTCAATAAAAAAGATAGTTAAATATGTTCAAGTGCGTGTGTGTGTGTGGACTTAAAATATTTTATTTCTTAAATTTAAAACCACTTTTAATTAAATATTATTCTAGGAAGCTGAAAAAACATAACTGAAACTGTATATACTCATTTTAAGCAATGAAATTTTACATTTATATATATGTATATAAATATATATATATATATCAAGGATACACACAAAAGCATACATACGCACACACACAATCGCATGTATGTGAAATTGTATGTGAAATGCATAGACATGTACTCGTTAGCAGCGGCACCTTGAAAAAATTTGTTATTGTCATTTGTGGCTGGCTTTGACTATGGCCTTAGTCGTCGAGGTTTTCGTAAATCACGTATATGTATATACATATATATAAATCCTTGCAAAGTTACATACATAAATTGTAATTGCTGTAAGGTAAACTGATTATTATTGGTCGCTTCCGTTCCGGAGTTCATTTTATATTTTTCGACACTGATGTGTTGTCCATGCCACGTCCGTTGTTCCTGGATGATACTCCGGCTGATAGGATGGGTGTGGTGGTATCTCGGGATGACGTATTGGTATTGGTATTGTTGATATAGGGTGACCGGGGTACGGAAAGCTGGGCAGGGCAAAGCAATGCAAACCGAAAATATTCGTATGATTTGCGTATTCAAACCAAAAACGCTGAATATTGTGTGGATGATTGATTTTTATTGCTAATGGGAAAACAACAAAATTATAATACACTCTACAAGGGTATATAAGTGAATAAATAATACAATTATCTTAATTATATTTCGAAATGATGGCAAATTCCTTTGCAGCTACCCAACAATTATGATGTCCCATCGCCACATGGTCCTCTCAGTACTCCTCTATTTTCTCCTGTACTTGAGTCACGGTCAATGTAGAACTGCCAAACGCTCCGATGTCTATATAGCCGGCTTCTTTCCCTATGGTGATGGAGTGGAGAATTCCTACACAGGACGCGGAGTTATGCCCAGCGTTAAGCTGGCGCTGGGACATGTTAACGAGCATCCACAGATCCTCACCAACTACAGGCTACACATGTGGTGGAATGATACACAGGTTGGTACACTCAGAAAAAAATTGCACAGTTTTCGCTATCTCAAAAGGAAGGTAAATAAGAGAGAACTTTATCATCAGGCGCAACCGACGGTGAAATACTCTGATACCAATTAATAATCCCATCTGATAATAGGTACCGGGTGCAGCCAAGAAATACCGATCCCTAATGTGAATTCCTAAAACTCTATCCTCCAAGTTTTCCTTTAAAATTGCGTACATGCAGGCGTTTGTGGAGTTTTTGGGGCAGGATTGGTAGCTTTAGCTTTTGAATTGCAAGAAATATAGGCTTTTCGGAATTTTGGAGGCGGGAGTGGGCTTGGGATACAGGCTTTTATCGTTAATTGCGGCCGAGAATGGCCTGGCTTTTTGAAGAGTGTTACTAGCAATGTGACTTTTAACTTTGGTAAGTCTAGCTTCTAAATTGTGTGAGATATATGATTTGATCGACTTACACCATAAGCTATATCGGTTTGGGGAAGCGGAGTGGGCGTGGTCAAATATATACAAAATTAATACCTTCGGTATCAGAGGATATATATAGATAGATAGATTTTTGTGCAAATACACTGTCCAAAATAAAGAGGAAAAATATAAAGTGCATAATATATCTGTTCGATCCACTCCCAGTGCAATGCTGCTGTTGGTGTCAAATCCTTTTTCGACATGATGCACTCGGGTCCCAACAAGGTGATGCTCTTTGGCGCCGCCTGCACCCACGTCACCGATCCCATAGCGAAGGCCAGCAAGCATTGGCATCTGACACAGCTGAGCTATGCGGACACTCATCCCATGTTCACCAAGGATGCGTTTCCCAATTTCTTTCGCGTTGTGCCCTCGGAGAATGCATTTAATGCGCCACGTTTGGCGCTTCTCAAGGAGTTCAATTGGACCCGGGTGGGCACCGTCTATCAGAATGAGCCACGATATTCGTTGCCACACAACCATATGGTCGCCGATCTAGATTCCATGGAACTGGAGGTTGTGGAGACTCAGAGTTTTGTCAACGATGTCGCCGAGTCGCTGAAGAAGCTACGCGAAAAGGATGTGCGCATCATTTTGGGCAATTTCAACGAGCATTTTGCGCGAAAAGTCTTTTGCGAGGCATTCAAGTGAGTGTTGTAACTGAGAAAACTACTATTTCTACTATTCGGCTTTATTTCAGATTGCAGATGTATGGACGTGCCTATCAGTGGCTGATTATGGCCACCTATACAACGGATTGGTGGAACATCACCCAAGATAGCGAGTGCAGTGTCAAGGAGATCGCAACGGCGCTGGAGGGTGCCATATTGGTGGATCTGTTACCCCTGTCTACAAGTGGGGACATTACGGTTGCCGGCATTACGGCGGATGAGTATCTGATTGAGTATGATAGATTGCGGGGCACAGAATACTCACGCTTCCATGGATACACCTACGATGGCATCTGGGCCGCCGCCTTGGCCATACAGTATGTGGCGGAGAAACGTGAGGATTTGCTAACACACTTTGATTATCGTGTCAAGGATTGGGAAAACATATTCCTCGAGGCGTTGCGCAACACCTCCTTCGAGGGCGTAACGGTAAGTAATCCCATCCCCGCCTACTACCAGTGATATATCTGAGTAAACTATTTGTGCTTCAGGGTCCTGTACGCTTCTATAATAACGAGCGCAAGGCAAACATTTTGATTACCCAATTACAATTGGGTCAAATGGAGAAGATTGGCGAATATCATTCGCAGCAGGCGCATCTGGACATGACACTGGGCAAGCCGGTGCGTTGGGTGGGAAAAACGCCTCCAAAGGATCGCACGGTCATCTACATCGAGCACAGTCAGGTTAATCCAACCATATACATTGTGTCGGCGAGCGCCTCAGTTATTGGTGTGATTATTGCCACCGTTTTTCTCGCCTTCAACATCAAGTATCGCAATCAACGGTGAGCAAAACGCTTTTAAATGTTTTAAATATTAAATTCATTTAATTTTAAACTCTTTAACTCTTAAAATATCAATTTTGGATATTCTTAAAATTGATTCAAAAATCGTTCGGTATCCCTTGCAGCTACATCAAGATGTCTAGCCCGCATTTGAACAATTTGATCATCGTCGGCTGCATGCTGACCTACCTGAGCATCATATTCCTTGGCTTGGATACCACGTTGAGTAGTGTGGCTGCTTTTCCGTATATTTGCACAGCCCGTGCTTGGATTTTAATGGCTGGATTTAGTTTGGCATTTGGCGCCATGTTCTCGAAAACGTGGCGCGTGCACTCCATCTTTACAGACTTGAAGCTCAACAAGAAGGTGATCAAGGACTATCAACTGTTTATGGTTGTGGGCGTGCTACTCTTCATAGACATCGCGATTATAACCACCTGGCAAATAGCCGATCCATTCTATCGTGAGACTAAACAGTTAGAACCAAAAGTAAGTACAGTCAGCAACAAAATTAATATTCAGAAACCGTATTTGAGAAAAGTTATTAATAAATGTTAAGGAAAAAATAATTATTTCTACAAATATTTGTTTTTTTTTTATTATAGTTTATTTTCTATTATTCACTAACTCAGTTAGAATAATATAGAAAATATTTCTCAAAAATGAAAAAAAAGCCATTCTAATTTTGAGAAACCTTTTTACGTATATTTATAAAACCTTATAGTTGTCAGGATCAATTCCTAAATTTGATGGAGACGTTTTTTCTTAAAATTGTTTGTAATTGCCCATCTAACTAAATGTTTATTTTTACAGCACCACGAGAATATCGATGATGTGCTTGTTATACCCGAGAATGAGTATTGCCAATCGGAGCACATGACAATATTTGTTAGCATTATCTATGCCTATAAGGGCTTGCTACTGGTGCGTATACTTATTCATTTTCTTATTCATTTATTCATAATATGGTCTACTCATAGGTTTTTGGTGCCTTCTTGGCGTGGGAAACCCGGCATGTCTCGATACCAGCCCTAAATGACTCCAAGCATATTGGATTCTCCGTTTATAATGTGTTCATTACTTGCATTGCCGGCGCTGCGATATCGCTGGTCTTATCGGATCGCAAGGATTTAGTTTTTGTCTTACTCTCGTTTTTTATCATTTTTTGTACGACAGCCACTTTGTGTTTGGTGTTCGTACCGAAAGTAAGACTGGTAGTAAGGAAGTTTTGTAGTTTTTGTAGCTGTTTAATATATATATAGTCGTATAGTACTTTTTTATAATATTGTACCAAACCTACATACGAGTACATATATGTATTATAAATGTTGTTGACAATATTCGCTTGATCATTTCGAATGCCTTCAAAAATCAAAAATGAAATGGACGACATTCAAAATGTTCAGCCTTTCATTTAGCGCTACTCTTTACGCACAAAACAAACAAAACAAAACTAAAAAAAATTACTGTATTTCTAAATTCTAAACTTTGAATGCTACATAACACTACATATTAACTACTTTTAAATGTCCTATCCACATGCTAATTTATTTATAGCAGCAATGCGGTCAATCCTTAAATCCCTGAGAAACTTAACACCATATATAGTGTGGTCTCTTCAAAAAGAGAACTTTCAAATTAATTTAAATCAAATTCACAATTTTCAACTGTAGATTAGATTAACGTAAGCCTTTTTTTGTTTTGCTGTCTAGTTCTTCATGTTTTCTAATTTTCAAAATTTTTTAAAATGCCTCTTAAAATTTTTTAGAAATTTTTATTTCTCATTCAAAGATTATTTATCAGTTTTTACTAACTTTGACATTACTAGTCTTATGAAAGATTTCCAATATATATAGATTTATATATATATATAGTCGACATTGCTGCTATATAAACTCTGTTATATTTGGACAACTCTTACAGTTAACCTTGAAAAAGTCTATCCTTGCTGTGAAAAGTGAGTTGCTCCCGCAGCTAACTAATCTAATCGGTGTCCTCCATCAATTTGTAGCTTGTCGAATTAAAACGCAATCCGCAGGGCGTGGTGGACAAGCGAGTGAGAGCCACTTTGCGTCCCATGTCCAAGAATCGTCGGGATTCCTCGGTTTGTGAGCTGGAGCAGCGATTGAGGGATGTGAAGAATACCAATTGTCGCTTCCGCAAAGCGCTGATGGAGAAGGAGAACGAGCTGCAGGCACTGATTCGCAAACTGGGGCCGGAGGCGCGTAAGTGGATCGATGGTGTCACCTGTACTGGGGTCACCACCGACATGGAACCCATACTGAGCGAAGATAAGGCAAGACTATCGGCGCCACAGGTGCGTCGAGAGATGCCCAGCACCACAGGTGTGTGTAAATTAATTCCTTTTGAGCCGGACATATTCCTCATTTGCTCACTGCTTGCACTTAGAAGTTACCGAGCTGACATCCGTCGATAGCATCACCTCCACCCATGTCGAAATGGACAACTCCTTTGTCTCCGTGCAGTCAACAACTCTAGCGCCCTCACTGCCACCGTAAGTAAAAGCAACTTCATACATAATATATATAAAAAATAAAATAAAACCATACACAGCAAAAAGAAAAAACAGTCAATTGTGGAGCATCATGCGCCTGCGTTGATGCAACCCATACAGCAGCAACTCCAGCAGCATCTGCAGCAGCAGCAACAAATGCTACAGCAGCAACAACAACAACAGCAGCAACAACAGCAGCAACAACAGCAGCAACAACAACAACAACATCAACATCATCGACATTTGGAGAAGCGCAATTCGGTCTCGGCCCAAACAGATGCCAATATTGGTAGCATTACAAGCAGTGCTGGCAAACGTGCCCCAAGCGACTGTGTTGCAATGAGGGAGCGACGCCAATCAACAGCCTCGAGGCACTATGACAGCGGCAGTCAGACGCCCACTGCCAAACCAAAGTACAGCAGCACACATCGCAACTCATCCACGAATATATCCACCTCGCAATCGGAGCTGAGCAACGTTTGTCCGCACAGCAAGCCGGGAACGCCGGGTCTAATGAAAAGTAACTATAATTTCCTATCTATATACATATTGATTGATTGATTGACCGAATTACTCATTGTTAATATAAGCACAGCAAGAATAGTGACCGTGCAAGTCTATAGTTGAAACAGCCCGACTATTAGATACCCTTTCAATATAAAAATACGTTTTGGTTAACAAAATCTGCGTTTCTAAAAAAATCTTTTTGAAATTTGTATATTCGTATAACATGTCAGCGCATACATCAATTCCATCAATTTGAAGGTCATATCTTTACAATTGTGTTCTGATACTGATACCGGATATCGATTTGTAACGTTATTCACGAAGCGGGGGTAGTTATCGATAAGACTAAATAAATTTCGCGAACTATACGAGAACTTAGATTACAAATTTAAAGTCTATAGCTCTTATAGTCCCTGAGAACATACAGGCGAACATGGCTAGATGAACTCATCTGTTGATGCTGATCAAGAATATAGATACAACTCATGGGATCGGGATGCTTCCAACTGTCCACTCATAGTTCAGATTCAACACCAACTAGCTTACAGATATAAGTGGCTCTGATACTCCCTTTTCCTTTCAGCTCCCACTGCCTCGGATCATCGTCGCACGAGCATGGGCTCCGCTCTCAAGTCGAACTTTGTTGTGTCGCAAAGTGACCTGTGGGACACACACACGCTCTCCCATGCCAAGCAGCACTCAAGGCAATCGCAGCGGACCTATGCGAGTCCGCAGCGCTGCTCGGAGCATGGACACGTGATGTCCTATGAGCAGAGCACCACCTCGCCAATACAGCGCTCCGTCTCCGAGAAGAATCGCAACAAGCATCGACCGAAGCCGCAGAAGGGCACCGTCTGCCAGAGCGAGACGGACAGCGAGCGAGAAAGGGAGCCAACACCGACTGTGCAACAGCAGTGCACGCAGCCACGCAAATTTACGCGCAACTCAAACATTCAACATGCGGCACATCATCACAGTTCGCCGAATGTGGCGCCGGATAAGCAGAGGAAGCATCGCAACAAAACCGATCATTCCATTTATGGCGCCAGCTCCGAGACGGAACTGATCGAAGGAGAGACAGCTATATTGCCCATATTCCGCAAGCTTCTGACCGAGAAGAGTCCCAACTATCGTGGCCGCAGTGTCGTTGGCCAAAGCTGTCCGAATATATCCATAAAATGCGATATCGTTGAATACTTGTAAGCGGATTTGAAAACTCTGCAGATTTTAGCCCCTAGTTTGATTTTTGTAGTTTGGGTCAAAAATTCCTCATTCTCTTAATGCATACTAAATGTGCAGCAGGAAACACAATTTATTAATTGCTAGCACCTATTATATATTGAGATATATAGTTGAGAATTAAAATATAAATAATTTAAGTAATACACCAATTGTTGTTTCAATTTCTCATCTAATATTGCTGAAATTGAATATTGAACAAAATGCAGCAATTTCAATATTTTGTTTAATTGTTTTACAAGTAACATTTATTAAATCACTTCAACACATTTTTGTAAGTTCAATGAAGGAAGTATTCAAGGTATTCAGTTTTAGTTAAGTACAATACGTCATTAATTTTTGTTCTAAGATTTTGTTTATGTTTTTAGCTTTCATTGTCTGTATAAACATAGAATTTGTATTAATTCAATTTGTCACCTTCTGTATCACAGTTACATGGTTATTACAAACGTGAGTGTGTGTTGTGTGTGTTTGTTTGTGTTTTGAACATTTATAACTAACTAGGATAGACAACACATTAAGTACATCAATGTACATTAAATATAGTAGACGTTATTTGGGCGTCTGAGTGTGGTTGTGTGTGTGTGTTATCATATATGATAACTAGCATAAACATAAATACATACATTCTATAATGGCCGGCTTCAACATTGACGGCTGGCGTTAACAGCTAATAAAAATTTAGAGTATAAATAGTTATTTTTTGATTACAGGTAAGTTACGTAAATATACATAAACAGTGTCATGTTTTTTGTTGTTGTTTCTGAACTAAAAACTAATAATACCGACATCATGCAGTCGTACAGTTATGGACGTACCCAGTACTCTTCCGCTAATTGCTTCAGTTTACAAAAACCAAAAAAAAAAAAAACTGAGCTCACTTCTTGGCTCAAACGTTTACAACAACTAAGTAGAAAAGCGCATTGCAACTGTTTGAAGTCTTTTTGAAATAGCACACTAAAGAGTAGTTCAAAAACTCAACCAGTTGGCACAAATATTTCCACACGCTAAAGAGTATCACAACTTCTGTATTCTTACACTCTTTCACAATGTATAAAATGTGGCTAGTATTTTGTGCAAACTTGTTGGCTCTTTGAGCTATGCTTAATACTAACAAAGTTGTTGCACATACGACTATCTATATGGTATATCAATATAGAACTATGTGATAATACACAATTGAATACATATGGGGCATCAAGCATCATTTGCCTTGTAGCTCTTTGTATAAAAAAATGCAAATTCTTGCAGCCTCTCGACGAGGCAAGCAAGTAGCTCTCTATTATTCCAGTTTTTTTTAGCACTAGTGCGGCGATTGAAATGAGTGCTCAAAGTCATTGGGCAGCGCTGGCAGCGTATGTCCACTTTCTGTGCCCGAAATGGTTTTTATCTGGTTGCTCGAATTCAGGGATTCCAGTTCATGTGTTTCCGAATTTGCCATCTCGACAATGGCGGAGCTGGTGGGCGTTAGCAGCTGTTCACTGGCAATTATTTGACTCGGTTTGCTGTAAGAGAGATTAAAAGGATGAGTTCGAATTGAATAATAAACATAAATAAACTCTTTCTACATAATTTCTTATATGAGATGTTGTAATATAAGTAAGCTTACCGTTCGTAGAATTTATTGGCCTTTGCCGTGCGTCGCTTGCGCCATGCCGGCCAACTAAGCTGCATGAAACCGTACTGCGGCCCTGCGACTTTGAGAAGGCTCATCAGAAAGAACGTGGCATACAGCCAGCTGGTGACCATGACCACGACGAGAAAGACACCAATCTGTATGTAGGGCAATATATTTGATGCCATCATAATGCCGCCAGCAAATCCAGTTGTCGCTGCCGCCATAACTGTCGGTCCAATGATGCGAGACAACACAAATTGGGTGGCTGCAATGCGCTCCTTCGACGGCGACAGACGATAATGGCTGCCATAGTTCAAACTAAAATCCATCGCCAAACCAATGGCCGTCGATACCGCAATGCTCTCCAGAACATTCAGTTGCCAGCCAAGTAGAATGAGTACAGCAACGGTATTGAAAATCGTCAACGAGACAGTAATGACGGCATAAATCGAAATTATCAAGTTGAGGGTGAAGCACAGGAGCACCACAAGCGACGCAGCCATGGCCAAAACGATGGCAAGGAGTGTGTCATGCGAGAGCGAGTCCTGTACATTGTAGAAATTCAAATTGCTGATAAACCAACCGCCACGCAACTCCACGGGTGCCGTGCTCAACTGCTGCTGAAACCAGCTCTCAACACTCTCATAAAACGCCTTCATGTTCGCATAAAGTGTACTATAGCTAACATTCGAATCGAACTCAATAATCAACGCCTTGACAAGCAGTTGAGTAGCTGTAGACTCTGAACTGAAGCTCTCGTTACTGCTGCCATCCACGTACTCATCGAGCCGACTGGTGGCCGCCGCGAATTTGGGACCAGCTTTGCCCGGCTGATAAAAGCTCGTCTCACACAAGTTGGAGATGCATTGTGGTAAACACTGCTCAAATATGTGGGGCTCGTAAGGGAACTGGGCATCGCAGCAGGGCGTGCGATCTGCGCTCGTTGTGTCCATGTCATCAATGCATCTGCAAAACAGTGAAATCAGTTAACAAGTGTTAATAAGTATTAAAATCTCCATTTACCTTCGCTCCATGTATCTTATAAAGTTCTCAATAAAACAATTGGGCAACAGAAAGCCAAACGAGGGCTGATAAAATGGCTGCTGTCGCATATTTTGGCAAAAGTTGCGCACCCAGACTTGTGCCGACCTGCTTGATATATTAAAATTATTGTCATAGTGCAGGGTGCCGTACGAGTGCGGATTCGTATAGTCGCCATCATCCAATGCTTGAACACCCCAAACAAAACGCATGCTCATATTCGAATTCTCAATCCCCTGCAACGGCTTCTCGAACCAAAACTGATGCCTTAGCTTCGTGTACACCTCAAAGGGATGGTGCGAAACGAAGAGTTGGAAATGTGGTTTCTCTGGCAGCTGCAGGCCCGGATACCAGAACACAATAATTGCACTGGATATGCCCAGAATGGCAAAGATTATTAGCCACAAGTAGGCATAGTTCATAATACTTTGCGTTATGCGCTCCTCGAAAAGTTCGCAAAATCGATTAATTGACTTCTGGCAGGCGTTGATCAATTTCTGTGCCACATGCTGCTGACAGGACATGCGGCTGGCAAACAGACGCTCCATAATTGAAACCGACGCCGGCAGCCAGGTAACCATAAGCAAATAGTTTGTGACCACAACGGTGCCAGCAAAAATGCTGCAAAAGATCAAAAATATTTAGTTAGATTCGAAATAATTTTCAAGTGCTGAATAAAACTTACCCAAAGCACTTTATGGCCGTTATGGAGCTGCTGTAGGAGGCATAGAATGCGCCCGCTGTGGTCATCGAGGTGACAAACATCGATGCCGCCGCATGCCGCATGGTTAGCGCCATTAGATTCTCCAATGTTTCCGTATGCTCATTGTGCTCCAACGGAGTTGGAAGCGTTGATTGCGTATTCAGTGTGCTGCTCTTGCTGAAACGCTCGGCCAGCACACACTGCCAGATCTTGAGGAAGAGGAACACATCATCGGCACCAATGCCAATTATCACAACAACGGCAAGTAGATTCATATATGGGAAAAAGCTAAACTCAAAGACCAATGTGTAGATAAAATACGCCAATCCAAGCGAGAAACAAATTGCACAGCAGGACATCAAAGTGATAAACACGGAGCCGGTATAAAGCCAAACGCACGCCATCACAAAAAGGCCGCCGAGGGAGACTAGCCAAACGTCCGTGAGCAGCAACTCACTAAAAAGCTCGTTTTCCAGACCCAAATCCATGGCAACGACTTCGACCAGTTCATTGCTCAGCTTGCTGGAAATCATGTCAAAAAATACAATTTAACGTTAGTAAATATTGGTTAGTAGTAACAAAAGTTAAGCGCATATAGAAACTAGAAGAAGTTAAGACAAAAATCAGCTGACATAGCCTTACATATTTTTGGTTCACATTCACAATCGAACCTAGAAAATTAACACTGACCAATGGGATTCAGATCGGTAACATATGATAAGACAATTGACCATTTTCAAATGAAATTTGGTTAATTTTTTTTAGATGCGTTTGCAAAACACCTCTCGTATGAAAATGATTTCAAATTTAGTTCGTTACATTTTCATAGTTCACTTTCATTATCATTTTGACATTTTGTCAACATTTATATTCCTCACTAGTCAGAAAAAACGCAACTCACAAAAATTAGAAATTTAAATTAATATTATTAGATAAAAAGTAAATAAAACTATTCTTGAAATGGCTGAAGTCGCCGAGCAGGAGTCAAAGACGCGCAGCGAACGCTTGGCACTCATTGATGTGGGTGAGCTGTTGCCGGCATGCTTGAAAAAGAAGACAGTGACTAAAAAGGATTTTGTGGATCATACGGCTGGTGGTCGCACGTATAAGCCAAAGAAGATATTCAAATATCAAACAGATGGGGCACTGATCTCCGGCCATTATGCGAATAATTTGAAGGTGAACTCAATGGAGGAGAAGACTCGCACTTGGCCGTATGCCATGGATTGGCGGGAGGAGTATAAACAGTTCCTGTTGCGCACCAAGTGGTGCAACGAGGATATATATAAGCTTTTCTTTGAGAGTCCTCCGGTGCGCTACGATCAAATTGAAGATTTTTTGAGAGACTTGCGTAAGACTGTCTACGGATCGGATTATTCACCAAATGAATATGTTTCGCTTAACAGTCAGAAAAAGATTAAGACCGATATCGATGATCCCAATTGTACATCAAAGGATATTCAGACCACCTATGGCAACTACTACAATCGCTTACAGGAACTTAATAAATTTGGTGCTAATTTATATCGTGACCCGGCACCCAAAGATATGTCTATGGAAAAATTTGCTGAAAATATGCGCAAAGTCTTCCGCAAATATGAACTGTCCACCTACTTTGAGGAGGTCTGTATGCCAGCTTTGATGACCGCTAAGGATGGCAAAATGCCCACAGGACCCATTGATCGCTATACTCTGCGCAGATATTAGATAAATATTAGATTGATTTAATGCGTTACAACTTACACGTGTTCCCATTCATGAAAAAGAGGCAGGATTCGATTGGAGCGTGCCACAGGTACAAATATCATTGCATATTTCAAATAAACATTCGAGTCCTGCAACAAATAAGTGGTTTTTAGTAGAACAAACAAAGTTGGAAAATGAATAACGAATATAATTTTAACGTACATTTGCCTTAATAAAACCATAGTCGCTGAGATAGTTGAGCACATTGAAAACCAGATTGTTACGTGTGCATTCCTCCGGCGCATAGCAGGGATTCAGTTCGTTGCAATTTATGTCCAGCTTCAGAAAGTGATAGTACTCGAAGCAGCTGAGCAGCAAGGATTGCAGCGTGGCCACATCCTCCGCGGATAGATCGAAGCAGGAACTCTTGTTGGCCAGCAGGGTGGCATAGTTTGGCAGCGACCACGGACGACAGCAATTGGAGGTTAACATCTCTGGCTCACAGTACTCCGGATAACTGGGCACAGAGCCAATCTGCTCCTGCAGCTGGCACATGGCCAACATGCCGTTCAAATCGAACAACGAGTCGGTGGCATTCGGTCCAATGCGTTGGACAACAAAATGTGAATATGTCTTGTGCGGCGAGGAATCACAGAAAAAGCCCTCGATGGGCTGACGCAAATTGGAATCCGACCAGCCGCTCTTGGGCAACGCAGCTTGTTTGAGCATGCGCCAAGTGCTCTTCTTGGTCTGGACACGCTCACGGTGCTCGTCCTCATCCACAAAGGTGGTATTGTGTCCATATTCGATATGTTCGCTGCGACGCGTCGGCTCCAGCAGCGAGGAGGGACTGCTGTCGTTGGTAACCTCATAGTCACGAAAGACGCCGCTGTCGCCCATCCATTTATCGCTTAGCGGACTCTTAGTCGCCCGCAATCGCCTGTTGATCATCATCATCTTGTAGGCGATGTCGTCGTGCTCGTTCTTCTTGTGCTCCTTGCGATTGCGCTTATTATTGTTGTTTTTGTGCTTCCGTCGCTTGTTTTTGTGTCTTCGATGATTGGGATGCGGCTGATGTCGCGGCAATCCGCGCATCTTCTCGTATTGCAGCTTTTGCAGCAGAACCGTCGGATTGGAGAATAAGGCACCATTACCATCGATTTCCTGGTCCAGATTATGCCAGGCCGTCAGACGTTTGCCAATTTCAGTGCCGCGTGTCTCAAATCCCTGCAAAATGAGTGTATATAGGTGTGAGCATGCGTACAAATTATTTATTTTTTGGGGGTACAGTAGTCGCTCGCTTATGCAAACACTGTATATCTATATTTTTGCTATAGGTAGTACATATATAGTATGTCCAAATCGACTGTATTACACCTCTCGAAATTGTTCACAAATTAGTAATATATATGTATAGTTTTCACTAGCGAGTGATTAATGTATTTTTGCTGTGATACAAACCAAGGTGGGGTCACTGAAATCGGGCAGCTTGTTCAATATAAGCGCCACAATGATGCAGGCGACACAGTACACAGCAATGGAGACGACCACCAGATAAGGTCGACGTGCCAGGACATGATAATACCAGTTCATCTTCTCCGAATCGAAGCACAACATACCGAGGCGACACACAGACGGGAATTCTCTTATTTTTTTTTTAGCCGATTATAGTGTATTCATGTTCGGTGTGCGGCAACTGCAGGCGCACAGCATGTGGATTTTTCATGTGTAACCTTGAGTTTGGGCGAATGTCCTCCTGGGGGGGCAGTGCTATTGGTGTTGTTTATGTTATAGATACTCTGTTTGTCTGGCTGTCCGTCTGTGTCTGAAAGTTAGCCTTTGGCAAAAATGTATTGTGTTGTTGTTTGTGCTATCGCTCCTGCTGTATTATTTGTGCTTGTTGCAAATGCAAATGATTTGATAGCATTTTTTTGTTGTTTTCAATACACGCGAAATAAATATCGGGCTGAGAAATGAAACGAAAATTAATAAAAGAATGCGAATGCAAAAAATGCGCAAAAGCACAAGCAAAATGCACTAGAGATGTGTATAGCATTGATTTTTGACTGTTAGGACGCCACCTATCGATTGAATTTACTTTAAATTGTATCGGTGGGGCGGTTTAATTCCGTGAATTTGAATTTTTGAAAATGTTAATTCGTTGAGCAGTTCAAACAGTCAAGTAAAGCAAATTAAGCAACTAACTCATTACTCGCTCAAATTCTCCATCTGGTTCGCCCTCTCTCTCTCTCTATTTTTCTAATATGATTATCATGCAGCTGCCACCTGCTTTTGCTATGGTCTATCAACTATCGATAGTCTCAATGTTCTTAAAAGCATTTTCTGATTTAAAAGCAATATAGACAGTAATATAAAATGAAGAAAAATTTATTGAAACCAAAAGTTGTCAGTTTTTCAACAACTAAATCAACGATTTGTCAAATGAGCCGCCTGAACCGTGAAGAATATCGATTTTACTAGTTCGATAGACAATCAATTTATTATGTTTCACGTCACAGCTGATCCAAGATTTGCGCTTGTAAAATAATAAGCACAAAATTAATATATTTAAAAATGCGCCGCCGTGTGGGCTTGGGTGCCATACAGCAACAAAAATTGGCTGCTGAAAAATACAAGGATAAGGGCGCTGACATTCAGGAATCCCAGTTGGAGCAAATGACCAAGCAAATGGATGTATTTCGCATCAAGCTGGAGGAGTTTGCAATGAAACACAAGGATGACATACGAAAAAATTCGCAATTTCGTAAACAATTTCAAGAAATGTGTGCTGCAATTGGTGTTGATCCTCTGGCTACGGGCAAAGGTTTCTGGAGTGTGCTCGGCATGGGTGATTTCTACTACGAATTAAGTGTACAGGTTGTGGACGTCTGCCTGGCTGCGAATCACAAAACTGGTGGCCTAATGGAACTGGATGAACTTCGTCGCCGTTTGATTGCCGCACGTGGCCAGAGTCCGGTGCATCAGGAGATCACAAAGGAAGACATACTAATGGCGACAAAAAAACTAAACATCTTCGGCAACGGGTAAGAAAAATCCTCACTACATTTTACCCGTTAAAGTCTGGTATAAACTGGCACCTCATTAATAGTTTCGTGGTCCATAAGCTGGGCAAGGGCAAGTACATTGTGCAATCCATACCCGGCGAGCTGAGCATGGAAGAAACCAATATTTTAAGTGCCGCTTCGAATACAGAATCCGGTTGCGTTACACAAAATCAACTCATGAACGATTTGGGGTAAGCTTTCAATTGATTTAAAACTTCATATTTAATGAGATTCTCTTAATTTTTGTAGCTGGACGGAATATCGCACAAAGTGCGCACTGGAGAAAGTATTGGGCGAGGGCCTCTGCTGGATTGATAGACAAACAGATAAGGAGCCAAGTTATTGGTTTCCCAGTTTATTTCCCGGTCGCAATGCGTAGATCTCTGCTGCATATTTTTTTTTTTGTACACGTATTTATTATGAACACCCAAAACTTTAACAAATATGTACACATATATATATCTATATATGTATACATTATATACACTTATCTGTGCCGTCGCCTCCAGCGCCGGCTGCTCTCAGCATCTCGTTTTCGGCCAGCAGCTCGCACTTCTCTTTGTTCACAGTATTAAAGGCACACTCGAATTTCGTAGTCAAATCATCTAAAACTTCTTTGTAGTGTGCTTTCAACTCTTGATATTTATGCAGATAGTTCTCCATTTGCGCCTCGTAATCCTTTTTGCTGTAAATCGGTTAAATTGTTTACTGTAATTTATATTATGTGTCATTACCTTTTCAAACTATTTGCTTCATCATTGTAGGCACACTGATTCAGCTCCATTAGACGCCTCTTGCAGTCTTCCACATGCATCTCGAGCTTCTCATTCTGCTTAAGCGTCTCTTTGTATTTTGATATAAGACGATTGCAGCGACTTTCGAGTGTTTGTGTTGTTGTCTTGTGATCGACGGCTTCAGTCTTGAGCTGTGAAAAAGATAGACATATATACAGATATAAACAGGAGAGAAGATTCCGATCTCCATCAAATTCCAAGATCTTTAAAAATGTCTAGTTGCAGAAAACATGCGAGAAACACAGTTAAGACCTTGGACATTTGCTGTTTTATTTGATTTATAAATACCAGATCACCTCACCTTGTCACGCAGCGACACTATAGTTTTATCCCTTTCGGTCAGTTTGTCCTTGAGTTGAGCCACTTCATTGTCTACATGTTTAACGGCCTCCTCCATGATGCTGCCAATGCTGATCGCCAGTGTTCTGGCCTCCTCCTTGTAGGTTGCCGCACGTTTCTCAGCATCCTCCTTCTCAAGCACGGCCGCATCGCTGATGGCTAGCGACTCCTGAACCTTACGCATCGCCTCAAACTCACGCTTAATGCTCTCGTCGAGGCGGATGCGTATTAATGAATTGGATTTCTTGTACTCCTTTAGTTGCTTCTGTAGATTAGCAATCTTGGACTCACTGTCCTCGTGAGCGGCTGCATCGCGATGACGCGCCTTCAACTTGGCCTGCAATTGTTCAATCTGATCGGCATGGCGCAGCTTATTCTCTTGGAGAGACCTGATGATATCCGACTGCGAGCGCATCGCCTCCTGCTGTTTAGTCAACTTGGCCTCCAGCGTTTTTACTATTTTGTTATACTTTTCCGTCATCTAAAATAAATAAGTTAATTATGACCTTAAAAGCAAAGAGTACTTGACTAAAGTCGAAGATTTCTACACATGACACGCTTTTTATACCTTACTCAAATCTATTCCATCTCTGCCCATTGACTCACCTGGTCGTGACTGTCTAAGGCCATTTGAGCCCGATATGTCCGTAGTTCCGTCTCCATGTTCTTGATAGTCCTTTGTGCGCATTCCTGCACTGTTTGGAAACTACGTCTCTCCTTTTGAAGTGCATCTATTTGGGACATTGCCTTCGCTAGTGCATCGCTGGTCAGGAGCAGACGCTTCTTTAAATCCTCATTGTTCATGGTCTGTTTGTATTTGCCCAGTTCGCCGCTTAGATGTCGATTCTCATTAATAACTTCGGTGATATGCAACCGGAGCTGCGACTGCTCCACGCGACACTTTCTCAGATCCTCGCTGGTCTCCTGCACCAAGCGCTCCACACAGCTAGCCACGTCCCCAGCACCAGAGCTGAAGATCCAAATTGAGAAAAGTTAAAAATGTAAATGATTTTTGTTCCGTATGTTGTCGTTTTTGGTTTAGACCTGTTCAACGCATAGCTTTTAGCCTCCTCAGTCATTGTTTAAAAGTGTTTTTTTTTTTTACATACAAATAAAGAAAATCAAACTAAAAACTGAGTTGTTTTGTGCATCAGCTAAATTTATATTTGACAGCTTAAAAAAAATATAAGTCAGATTTTTGGCAGTGCGTTCCGGCAGTTCTAGATATACATATATGTATATTCTACTGTTATGACCACAACCCTCGTTGTCCTGGTAACGTTTGTAAGTAAAATTTATGTTTGGTCAAGTGTTGTGCTCAATTTTTTTTAGTTCCCATTCAAGATGCCTTTGTTCAACAAGAAATTCGAATCGAAACCGATTCCAGCTCGTATTAACCGCTGTAACATTGGTTTTCCAGTTATCAATGAGGACATTGAGGATTTTCGTAGTATATCCTTGAGCTTGGGCAACAAGGAGCTCCGATTTGCGGATGGCATTTGGATGCATTCGACGAGAAAGGGGGATGTTGACGAGATGCTCCGATTGAACAAGAAATTTCGTGCCTTGGAGGAGGAGAATAATATGTGCAATCTAAAGATTGAGGTCATGTTGGATTTGTTAGCGGAACAAGCAACGGAACAGCAGGCAAAAGATAAGTGTAAGTGTCAAAGTTTAACAAATAATACAAATAAAAATACAGATTATGATTATTTATTATAGAGCTAAACTACTGGTGCATTTAAGGATTATACAGGGGGGTGTTTTTTTTTCCTTAAACAAGTAAGTGTAGAATCTAAAAAAAAGGCAATCTAAATATCATATTGTGTTTATTCTTTGTAGGGTGGAATACTTACGAGTGCATGTATGTACGTATTGGAAATCTGCTTAAGGGTGCTTTTTAATCGAAATGGGGAAGAGAGCCCAATATAACATTTATAAAAATAGTTTTCAGCTCAAAAACTAGTATATTAAACCTGCCCTCTCTCATTTGAATTGCAAGTAAAGGATTTGCTGGAGTTATCGTATATTTTAGTTTTATAAGATAGATTTCTATGGAATAAAACATAATTGAACTCAATTTGAGGTAGGAACAATAACTTCGTTCAGAATGATCACTTTTAACTACTAAATTGTAACATTCTTTGTATTGTTTGTATTTTTATCTATAGTCTAAAGTCTGAGGGTCTCATTTGCATAAAATATAAATTTATTTATAAAGCAAAACTAAAATTTGCCAGCATGCCCAAATAATAGTCTAGTAAAGCTATATTTTGAATTGATAATATTTTTATCAACTCATTTTCTTGAAATGCGTTTGCATACAAAGTTTAAGCATTAATTGGAAAAATATGATTATAGGAATGGGAACAGAAACAGAGAGACAAAGGCAGAAAGAAATCCGAAGTTGTCACAGTTATTAAATGATGACATAGAACAAAAAGCGAGAATGGTGATGAGATCTGCTAATCATTCGGTGCCAAGATCTCGCCAAAAACAATAATATTAATAAGTAAACAGTAATAAGGATAACCACGTTCCGGAGTTGTTTTAATATATTTTATTGTTGGATTGTTCATAACTCCCCATCCACAAATATTATTTAATCATGCAACCAAAAGTCTATCTATGTACATAAGGCCTTAATCATTTCACATGCTCGTTGAAACTTATCAATTGGGTGAAGTATAATGCAGAGGCTCTAACGGTACTGTTGCTATATATATATTTATATATGCGATGCAACCGCCTTTGTTGGCTTTATTGGCCAGCCCATTGGGAATTAATTTGGATTTGTTGGACTAGAGTGCGATGAATGGAATGGTGCGAGAATTGAACTCAACGGACTGGTCAAATTGTTCGCATTGTTGTTGTCGCCATTGGCAGCAATCTATAGACGCCATCGGTTTTGCCGTCAAGCTGCCGCTTGGCTCCCTGCTATTTATTATTATATGGCAGTATATTGATAAGGCAGAGGTCCACAATTTCAGATACCTGATAACTAACGGTCTAATAAAATATATATGAGAACCCAAGGAGGCAGCCAAAATAAACAAATGACGAGGGTGTCGATCATAACAATAACGAACGTATATACAAATACAAAATAAAAAAAAACTAGGGGGCTGCTCTAGTCAAGAATACTTGTCTCGTATATACCCTAAGTATATAATAAAATATCCTCTGTACTCAATGGAGTGCCTGGGAGAACATCTCTGTACTTATTGTCCCATTGTTGTGAAATGTGAATATTATTTCAAATGTGTTCATCAATTGGGAAGATGAATTTCTGGTATTCCAGAGTTTACATATCATATTTAAATATACATTTATGATATCTACGATAAATGTCGGGTATTACAGAGTCTACATACGGACTTTCACAATGCTAGCGTCAGTGGTCTCTGAGTTCCTTGAGGACAGCGCTTCAGATATAAAGACATAGATGAACATAAAAAAAATCTACCATTTTTACAGAGTATGCAAAACTTACATGACTCTTAATATAACTCAATCACTCTCTTTCTCTCTATCTACCTCTCTCACTATCTCTCTCATACTGAAAAAGTTCAGGCGATAAAGCTTAGTATTCGACGTAGCATAACCGTTGAGTGTGTGCCCCGTTACTATGTACAGCTATGTGTGTGTACTTAGCTGCGAACGATATCGGTGCACTATATCGACTACTGTATATTTACGCATTTATATTGATATGCGATAAGCGAAACTGCTTATAAAACAACACATTTATTTAGTTGTTGTTTCCCAAACGAGCCTAGCTGAGGTGAGGTGAGGCGTGGCGGGGGAAGACAAGGCGAGCACCTCGCTTCCGAGAGGGGGTAGTAACACTTGTTCGATTCGTGTATTACAGTAGTTTGTTGATAGCCAGCCGATCGTACGGACGCATACAAACAATCCGATCCCACAGATCGATGTGCCGAGTAATATTTACCTAGTGAAAAACAACAGCAATAACAAATGCTAGTTGAACAAAACAAAACAAAACAAAACAAAAAATAAAAAAATAAACTAAAGCAAGAAAAAGAAAACAGAAATCAAGTCTAAGAATACAATAAAATGTTTGCACACATTGATTTTGGATGCGCCTCTTGCGAATGTATGGCAATATCGGAGTCCCAATTGGGTTCGTGATGTGGCATTAGGTAACAGAAGTCGCCTATATCAGCAGAAACGTATTTACAGAAATCATTACACTCAGCGAAATAAAAGTACAAGCGGTATAGAATTTTAACGGTTTTTCTAAATGCTCAGCTTTTATTAAAATGACTTAGATAGAAAAAATTAAATAAGTTCTATGAACTTAAAGGCTATATATATGCTATAATAATTTTGGAAAGTCCTGTAATATAGATTTGGTTTATATTCAAAATGACGAAAAACAAATAAAATGCAGTCAGTTCACCCTCTCTTTCCGAAAAGCACGCAACTGTTGATCAACTCAAAACGAAGCATAACGAAAATACAAATTTGAGCAAATATTTCCATTGCATTTTCTTCTGTTTGCACCCAATTTCCGTAGAAGTGGCAATATTATTTTTCCCAGTGTGCCGGTTTGGCGCATTCATCAAAAATAAACTCTGGCCATATCAGCAAGTTTCAAATTCCCTTCGACGTGCTTCGATGTTAAGTGATTAAAAAAAATATTAATAAGTAACCAGCCAACGCCAAACAGTCGATCGTCAAAGTCGGACGTTGTCGTTTCCGGTCGCCTGTAAAGGCGCGTTGTTTGAAAACTTTTGCTTTGGCCATAAACAAATTGTCTATCTATCAATAGCAATAGATATTTCGTAGTATGAAACGTGCGCTGCCTAATAAATGATACCATATAAATCAATTGAGTGAATGCCAATCAAATACTGGCAAACTGTGATAAATCTAACCAACAAATGGATCATGCCAGCCAAAGGGAGAACAGCATCTAAATAAACAGATCCCAAACAGTCCGATGGTTAGATATCTAGATAAATAGCTTGATAGATAGATAGGTTAGTCGTTGCGTTTAGACAAATCGCTTTTATGAGAATTTCTCGCATCGGATCGATCCATATACAAATTGGTGTTGAAGCGTGTGCTAGAAATAGTGTGAAGTGAATTTTGCATTGCTTGGAAAATGTTTATGAAAAGTTGCTTAACTGCAATCCAATTCAAAGTGAAACTATTAAATCCAAATTATTCAAAATCCAAATACGTAATAGTAATGGTTTGAAATGATGCTTGCATTACTTGAAAAATGTTTAACAAAAATGTTTTGAGTGTAAATCAATGAAAAGTGCATTTATTGGAAATTCTCAAAGTCAAATGAGATTAAAATGAACAAATTACGCAGTCAATTTTGTATAAATTTATATTTGTTATTAAATAAATCGGATTATTAAATCTTATTTACTAAAAGTTTTACAGTAATTCCATAATATTAGACGTTTGTTGGGTTTATTAAGAGATATTTTATTTTCTAGCAGATAATTTTTAAAGAATTTGAGTATTTGTTTCAATAATTTTATATTATAGAATAGTCAAACTCTTTTTATTTCCAGTGTCGTCTATCAACCTACATTTTTAGTGGGTAGCGATTTGATAAATGGGCATTATCGCATTTATGATTTATTGTTTTATAAATGGGGTCCCCTATTTCGTCATTCAATAATATTGAAAACCAAAATGCCATAATTTATATGTGAGCCAAGGATTTGTATGTACACACATGCACACACATGTACACACATAATTGTGTGTGTGTGCTCTCATCTATTTGTATGTGGATCACCCGCCTTCAAATGGCCAAGTAAATAAACAAATGAAAATTGTACACTCAGCGGCCGCCAGCGCCCAATAAAATGTGTGAAAAATGTGTGCTAAGAAGGCAGTGAAAAATGCAACTGCAAAATAAATAAATAAATAAAACCTGAATCGAGCACTAAATGTTTACAATAAAAACTAAAACAAAAACAAATCGATCATTGTGTGAATAATATATTAATGTAAATAAAATGGATACCGAAAAAACCAAATCGATCGTAGTGTGAATAATATATTCAATAAAACAAATATGGAAATATATATGTTTTTTTAATTCTTATTTTATCTGAGAAATTTTTAATAGTATTATCTAAAAACATTGAAAAAGCAAAGATCCCTCTCCGATTTACTTTAAAGATCTTCCAGACAGCAATGCATTTGTAATTTCTAATAATATGCATTTGGCAAACAAGGCCTTTATATGAAAAAAAGAACTAAAAAGTGCAAAACAATGTCAAGAATGTTGTCTTAAATCAAATGCGACTGTTGCTCTTGTTGTTGACAATTTAAAATGATGAAGCAGCTGCAACTGCAATGTTTAGTGACCATCTGGTTCTCAATTGGTATCTGTGGATTGGCCACAACGCTTGGCTACTTTATTGATTATACAGGTGGGTGTGAAAAATAACAAGTTTAATGTATGCTTTGGTATAATGAATGAAATATAGTAAATAAATCATGTTTGAATGCTCTAGTTGAGACAATTCGACGAGCAGATACCCTGTGGTTTGTTCAATATTAAAAGTATTTTTAGTTAACAAAATCTGCGATCAGATCATAACGAAATTTTGAGTTTATCAAAAATATTGCGTATTAATTGGATAGCTCTATCTTTTGTCGACAATCGGGAAACTTGAGCAGTTATCGATAAAATGATCATCAATTGGCATCTTGATCTTCGAGTGGTTATCTGTGAGATCGGCTTGGCTGTACTTTATGGGTTGGAAATGCTTCCTTCTGCCTCTTACTTTCCCCATTCCCATTTTAGATTATTTATTTACTATTATTTAGTTCTGTAAAACTATTCCCACCAAATGCTGATTCAATGGAAGGTGTCCCCTGAGGAATTTCTTCAACTTTGAGCATGTGGCTTTTATTTGTTTTCATTTTTTGTTTTTGTTTTGGCAACACTTTTTGATAAGATAATTTACATTTTTTTTTAACACAAAGCAAAAAGAATTTTTTAGATTTTGAAATTATGTTTGGCATGATGGCATTGTATTTTTTTCCACGCAGAGAATACGGAACTGATACAACAAAAAGCCGGTTACGATGTGAGATTGCAATGCAACCTAACGGGTCTGGTCGATGAGCGCAAACTGGCGGATATTAAGATACACTGGTACTTCAAGGTGAGCACACGGAGAGAGTATTCCAAGTCATAATCGATTATTTGACATTTTCCTTCTATCTTTTTTTAGCAATGCAGCGACAACAATTGCTATCAGCTGGAATCCGGAGATGATTGGACAGCTCTGCCCTGCGAATCCACACTCTGCCGTGCAGAGCTGTGGCTTAAAAATGTAACCGAGCGCTACTCGGGACTCTACAAGTGCAGCATTAATCCCCATGTCTGGGATGCCTCGCAGGCAGTGGACGTGCAACTGGTGCGCACATATCAACTGGATGTGAAGAGTGAGTAATAAACTGATAATTGGGATAATTTACTAATTGCTACCAACCATTGCAGATAGCTCTCTGGCTGCACCCGAGTTCCTTGATGCATATCCCAGCAACAAGAGTGCCAATCAAGACACTCGTGTTGTTTTCCAGTGTCGCGTGCACAGCGAGGAGCATCTGACCATTAAATGGTTTCGCCGGGGATTTATGCCCGCTGCCGAAGCGTCTCAGCTCACAAGTGGCGGCTATTCCAATTTCAGTGCGCATATTGTGCGCTATAATGGCAGAACGTATGAGCTTCTGGCAACATCGCCCGAAAAGCTCATCAGTCCACAAATCTATCTCAGCAAGCTGATCCTGAACAGCGTGCGTCTGAGGGATGCAGGCTATTATGCCTGTGTGGCAATTAGCTATCGTGGCCATAAGATACGAGAAGCGTATCTGGAAGTGCTGACACCCGATGACGACATGGAGTACTGGGTGGAATACGACAACAGCGATGAGCTAGTCACCGACGACGCCAGCGATCCCAACGAGTTCCTGCTGCTCTTCCTCATGCCACTGGGGCTGGCCCTGTTGCCACTCAGTGTTTGGGGTGGATACATGATCTACAAGCGTTGTAGCAAGCATAGTGAGTGCGAGCGGATAGAGCAGCAGTATTCCGATGAGGAACTGGACACGGAGCGTTATGTCCTCGGCGGCAGTTGACAATATTTTGGCTTGAAAAATACGCTTACAAAGGATGGGACCAAAGACTGTACTTAAAATTAGGGTTTCCAATAATATATATATTATAGAATAAATTGCCAAATGAAAGACTTATTTTAACATGTGTAACGGAATTGCTATGTTTATACTCTTGTAGAGGCTATTATAATTTTTTAGTGAAGTTTGTAACTTATTTGTGAATTGAAATGTATCCGTCAAGTCGCACATATTTTGGAACCGGTTGGATCAGATCACTTTCACTATCACATAGCTGTCATAGGAGCGATCGATCTAAAGATTAGTTTTTTTTTATAAAAACTTTTGGACTACCAACCTAAACTTAGTTAATATGCTTAACATTATGAATTTTCCATTTTGACAAAATTATTCGAATCTGACTGCAATATTATATAACTGCAGAAACAATCGATCGGTTTCTTAAATTTATACGGATCGTAATCTTTCTTTTTTACTTTTTTTATTTGCTTATAATCTTTTGCCTAAGGCGAATAGATTTTTCCATTTCAGTGTCCATTTGGTGTTTAGAGTTTTCAAGTTCTCAGTAGTTTGCTGCTTCGTTCAAAATTCCAAAATTTGTATGAATATCAAAATTATTTCTCGCCCTGCAGTTCTCATACAAAAACCAACAAGCAGACGTTAAGAAATTAAACAAGTGGATCAACTAGAAGCTGTGATGATCTTTGAATTGTATCTGCAGTTCTACTTGTTGAGGCATCACGGAGTGGGTATCTATTTTGTCCGACTGATCCTGAGCGTTGTTAACCAGGACGAGTCGATTGAGAGTCGAGCTATTCGGGACGAGTTTTAGAGGTGAACAAGACGAAGTACAGTGGGCAAGCAATATAGAAAACTAGAGGTCACAATGTCGAGTCATGGTTATCGCACGACCACCGCCGTGGAGTATTGCGAGTATGAGATGCCGGAAACTGTGGAATATAGCTATCAAATGATGCCATATCCAAACAGCTACGAGACACGTCCTGTAAACTATCTGAGTTATATTCCAGACCAATTATCAATAGTTGGCGGTAATAACTATCATAGCGGATTCGTCTTCGAGATGATGCCCTGTCGACAAAGGCAGACAATCGGATACAGCGAACAGGATGTGGAGCAGCCACATTCCACTATCCATCAAGCCACTTATCCTAATCCCCGGCATGAGGATGAGTATGAAACTGGAAATGGAAATCGAGACGCTTCTGTAACAGAAACATATATTAAACCAAATCAAAGTTGCAAGAAAAAAAACATATATCTTGCCAAGGAGGGATATTTGGTCGAGGAGCCCACCAGTGAATCCGAGGAGGACCAAGCCGACAGAACAGCCTAGACTGTCCTGTAAGCCCCAATCTCTCTTTAGACTGTAGGCTTGCTTCAGCTTTCAACTCTATACTGCTCTGAATGAGAGATGTTGCACATGTATCAGAAGCAGACCAAAGTCCTGTTCCTCTACACACACATACATATCATATGCATATATATGTATACATATATTAATCATACGTACAACCACATACACAAGCATATATATTTTTATATACACCCAATTTGAGTTTCTTTGTTGCTTAAAGTGAACTTGCTTCGTAATAAAGATATATATATTCCATAGGTTTAACAAGTTTTTGTCTTAAAATGACGTTTGCTTATAAAAAAAAAAAAAACAAGAAATAACCACAATTGTTTGCAAGCCGAAAAATAAATTCCCTTACTGATTCAAATGAGAGCTGTTTGATTTACATTATGAAAGTAACATCTGATTGGGTATAAAAATAAATTTAATTTTCCATAAGCTGAACATGTCGTTGTTGTCTTTGGCTATATTCCAACATGTGTGCAACGTTCAATTTCCCATTGGGGTCTTTGTATACGACGGCTACATAATTTGATTATTAGCACATGTTAGACTACTCGCTCTCTCTCTCTTCTAGCGCTCACTCTCTCTCGGTCTCTATCTCTCTTCATCTCTAGCTCTCTCTCAGTTTTTGAGGGCAAGCTGCTATCGATGTTTAGTTGTTGTTCAGTTGCCGCGTAGACGTGTTGTGTTGCATTTTTGTTATTGTTTGCTATTCGCGCACAAGCAATAACATAAAATAAACAAAAACAAAAAAAAAACTATTTTTAGGCTCTGAACTTTCCTAAAGTGCTCGAGTGCATACGTCTATATATTACAATAAGCTGCAGTCAAATAAATAAAGCAAGAAATTCATAAAAAATGTCGCCGTTCGACTGCAAATCACGGCGTGGCACTAAAATATCAGTTATAATACTGGGCAGTGCTTTATGTATTGTCATGATGGCTTATTTTGTCTTTGGCGACAGCAACGATGAGCAGGGCCTCAAAAAGTTACGCATGATATCAATTGTAAGCACGAGCTTAAAAAACACGACAAAACCACGTCAAATTACTACGCGCATATTAACGCACATCATTCATTGTATACCCTTCCCTAGGGAGATTATTTTTGTGGCACTGAGCATGTAACGCAATATCTAAATAATCTAATCTAAAGACATAAAGTGGATCCACTGGCTGAGTCAAACACGTCATTTGAGGAAATTTAAGTTAGAGAAAAGTTAAAAGTTGCAATCCATTTTAAATGGACATTTTGTGCAAAATTTTACAAAAATTAACATCAGAACATTTTTGTGTTTATCTGTCATTAAATACACGCTTGCTTTTGCTTCTAAAATATAATTAACTACTAGTTCACATTAAAATTATTTAATCGAATTTTAGGGTGCATAAAAAATGACGCTTAAGCTGAATACCACACATATATAATATATCCATCTTAAGTGGATATTTTATATTAAATTTTTTCCTGTTTTCTTTAAACACATGTTTTCTGCTGTTTCTAACAGTTGATAAAAACTAATCAGCATTGCGTTATCAAGAGTTATTAGATTTTTCAAAGCCTGCAAGGGTATTTAACTTTCGACCAATTTAGCTACATTGATGTTTATGTTCTATCAACAGCTTTTTCGCCATGGTGCCAAAAGTCCGAGTGGCTTCTATCCGAACGATCCACATGCAGCGCACGATTGGCACGAAGGACTCGGAGCGCTAACACAGGTGAGCTACTAATATATATAAAAATTATATATGCATTTATAACGTTTCTCTCTCACTCTGCAGAAGGGCACATTGCAATCTTACAACTTGGGTCGCAACCTGCGCATGCGTTATTATCGCTTATTACCATCGAATAGTATTTACACACAGCAGCAGGTGCATGTTTTAAGCTCCGCCGCGGAACGCTGTGTGGTGCGTCAATAAGATATATAAGATATATATGGCGATAAGAGAAACTGTGTGTCTTATCAGTTGGTAGTTATCTTTTAGATGAGCGCTCAAAGCGTATTGGCCGGTTTGATGCCGCCGCTGGACAACAACAATGTGCTGCCAATTCCCTGGCAACCAGTGGCCATAAACACCCTTGCCCGCAACGATGATATTGTAATTAGCTTCATCTAACCATTTTAAATTCGTGTGCACAACTTTCCTTGATTCGTTCACAGCTTTTGGCCCAAAAGAAGCCTTGTGCCAAATATGACAACATTCTACAGAAGCTATACAAGAATCCGCCCCCGGAGCTGCTAAAGCTAAATGAGGATAACAAGGCGCTCTTCAAACTGCTCAGCAAAAATACGGGAAAAGTAAGAAAATTATACACAATAGGATGTAAATATGTATAGACATAATGTAAGATATTTTTAATCACTGTTGATCTGTCGGGCTATTCGCCCTATTAACCGTTGTCAGCATCAAAGTCCTAGAAAAGTTGACGAAATTAAGAACTGCAATATTAGGTACAAAAATGATTTAAAATAATATTTCTCACTTGATTTAAAAATTTAAATTAAAAATGATTTCTATATACATTTACGATCGATTTTGAAATGAAATTAGTGATGAAAACGTATCTAATAATAACCCAAAACCAAATCAACTTAAAATGTTTATACCACAGCATTCAAAACTGTGTACAGGGTATCTTCAAATCAGACGTTCTCGCCTAGAGCACTCTTATTTATTCTAATTCGATTTCTACATCACACAGAACATTTCTACTGTGCTGGATGTGGAACTATTGTATACCACTTTAAAAACAGAAGAGGAAGTTAGTCTGGCGCTGCCCGATTGGACGGAGAATATATATCCAGAGGAAATCAGACCTTTGGCTGAACGGAGTTATACGCTATTTACGGAAACACATCTGATGAAGCGGATTAAGGGTGGCGCATTTCTCACCGAAATCCTGAAGAAAATGCAAAACAAACGCCGAAAGAATTTAAGTCCAGATCGCAAGATATTTCTATATTCAGGGCATGACGTAACGCTTGTGAATGTGATGAATTCCCTAGGAATATTGGATCAGACAGCAAACCTACCGGAATATGCGGCGGCATTGGTTTTTGAACTGCATCACAGCAAATCTTTCTCAGATGGGGATTTCGAAGTGAAGGTAAATTGGAAAATGATATCAATACATTTTTAGCCGTATTCATTTGTTTTTTCTAGTTGGTTTACTACTTCAATAGCGAGGACAAATTCCCAAAAGAGCTGAGCATTCCCAATTGTGATGCGCCCTGTTCACTGAGTCAGTTTAGCGCTTCACTGGAGCCACTTTTGCTGGACAACTATGATGACACCTGTGAGAATCCCACAACGGACTGCAAGAACTAACTTAATGGTTGAATGAGCTTTCTTTTACTGTTGTTGCAAGTATTGTGTAAATTTAGCTATGTTGTTATTGTTGGACATTATATATGATATATGTATTTAAATATATATCGCAGATACGCTGTGAAAAAATTAGGTTTATCGGATGAAAATTAAAATTTCTTTCAATTAAACTTGGTGTCCTATTTAACAACCAGTGGTGGAAATTTCTTGAATTAATCTTTTTTGAGATCTTTAAAAATATTTGTGAAACTGTAGGGATTGAAAACGTCAGGTGCAACAGGTTTCCCACAGCTTCGAAGATCTTCGGCTCTAGCGTTCGTTACAAACTATTTATTTATATCAAAATACAACATTATTGAGTATATATTCGGAATTCAGAACCTCGACCCTTTATCTTCGGCGTACAAAAAATAAATGGGCACCTCCATTTTATCGTTGAGGCGAACGATTTCTTTGTGGCTTATTAGACGAATTGCAGCAAGTCCATAGAATAGCATAGGGAGGCCTGCGACAAGTACGGTTTGATACACTACTAGATAGACTACATATATATCTTAATCCTTACCCAAATTGATCACTTTCAGAAAGCGAAAGAATTTGTCCTCCAGTGAGAGATCCTCGTATTCTCGCTTGCTGCAATGATATTTCATATACGGGTAACAAGCTGTGCGTAATATATGATAATTTGTGCCGGTCTCCAAAGTCCAATTAAAGTGCGACATTCCCCTCTGATCGTTTTGAACATCCTTGAACTAAATGTAAGGTGCTTTTAGAAAATAGATTTTATTTTGGCTCGCTTTATCACTTACCTTAACAAAATATGACGTCCAGAATGGCTCGTGACACTGTTTCAAATAAGCTGTCAGCACTTCGGAAGCTCGGGGCTTCAGCAAAATACGCGTAAGTTGCATTTTAATTAATCAGAAACAACTGTTTGTATTGCATAAAGTGCGGAATATTTATAAACATCATATCAGCTGTTGCATTGAACAGCGTTGCCATACTTAGTTAATACCGATTACCGATGATAGATGGAACGATATGTGAAATACATTGGCGGTAATTTTGAAAAAATCTTATAAATAATTTCAGAAGTAGTACAATAACTAAAAAAATCAAAAATGGTAAAATGGGTTGAAGGATGATGATAATTAAAATATCTATTATTTTAACTAGTTGCATTAATAATTTATTTTATTGTCTCAGATCATCATTGAAGATAGGATGTGCAAACGGAACACTAGGACGGTGCCCAATCAAAATGAGTGTCTGTTGCATTACAAACGCACGAGCGTATTCAATTAAAAGGAACGTTGGCTGAAATGCTTAATAGAATCGATGCCGTTCAAATTGTAAGAGATGACAGCGAAATTTATGACAAATATGATATAGTGCAGAAGTCAGGAAATGATTTTGGCCGCATTTAAATTAAAATTTGTATTATAAGCACAAGATAATTGTCGCTAGTTTGGTTCATGGTTGGAACCAACATCTCTGACTAAGGTTCGCTTCGTGAGCTAGTTTTCTTCATTAATAAACTGAGAAACATTTATTTGCTATCGTTTTGAGTTATATGTCCGATAGTTCAATCGGACGTATACAAATTTTAGAAGCTTCTAAATAAAATATTTACATAATGCCAAATGTTTAAATTATATTGGCGGCACAAAATGAAATGTTTGCTTGGCCCGATCTACAGCACGGACCACGTATAACAATCATATATCTGTTCCTACTACTACCGACAACGACCACAACAAATGCAACTAATCTGAACCACATAGTACAAAGGAATAACCACAATGCGCCCCACAATGAAGTAGCAAGTTGGAAGCGAATGACAAACAGCAAAGTGAATATACCCCGTCTCTACACTGCATACAGGGTATTGCTAGACGATAGGGGTGGTGGTGGTGAAGTTAAACTAGATGTGGATCAAGTAAGCAAAAAAGCAGCTATAGCAGAAGAGAATGATGCCGATACCATTAAGAAACTTGTCGAATCACACAAGACACTGGATAAGCCAATAAAAACAGATAAGCAAAGCGATAAAGATCTCAAGCTTACCAAAATGACTTCGGCTCCACTCTTAAAACTTGATGGCACAACTGAACGCAGTGAACCCGATGAAAAAAACTTAAATGATGTGGAGGATGGCAAAAAGAAACCTTGTATGAAAAAGCCTAAAGATAAGGACCATCTTATAGCCAAAACGAAGTTGCCTTCAAAAGACAAGGTAGATTCCTCAAAATCATCGATGGGCATGAATGCAGCTGAGAAGCGCATTATCGAATTAAATCAGATATATACGGATTTTATGAAAGCTTGGCGAAACCCAACATCACAATCGCAGGGTCTTAACCTGCTCGGCGAGAAGAACACGTTTCCAGTGCCACCCGTTCGTCTTAGTGCCTTAAATGAGCTCGTGAACATTGTTGAGAATCTTAAACAATCAAATGCTGTGGATGATATTGTCAAAGCCATTAATGATGAAATGAATCCCGAAAAAGAATGTCTAATCAGTATCAATAAACTAACACTAAATGATAATCCAAAGAGTGTACAGGCGCATAGGCAAACATCGAGAAAATTCAAGCGGGTGGCTTCCAATGTGAACGAAGTCAAAACTGGCGGTCTCTATGACGACTACAAAAAAAAACTTCATGGCATTTTGCAGGCGGGCAAGCATCCACCTAAATTTCTAAAGGGAAACTCACTTAAAGAATTAACCCAATGTCACTGTGATGAAGTGAAGACCGCTAAGACATCCATTGATGGTGGAGGCCCAAAAATATTGAAAGCTTCTGCTCCCTGTCACTGTGAGGCAACAAGACCAGAAAGTGTATTTGTGGATGGGAATACAAGTAAAATGTCTAATGGATTAATTCCTTGTCATTGTGAGGCAATGAAGGGTGTCAACATGGCCATTGTGCCAGATGCAACGAAGTCCCAAAATAATAAGGACCATTCCAAACAGGAGGAAACGAGCAAGGAAAATAAATTGAATGGCGGCTCCAATCCATATTTTATATCAAACTCGAAGCAAAGGCAAATGGTGTGGAATGAGATACCACTGGTCAAGACCGATGGTAAAGAAAAACAAAAGCAAACAATATCGGGAGCACCCAAGGTCTTAGCCAAAGATGCCCCAAAACTTAACGATGGGGAATCCAATGCAAAACAGGCTGGTCTTAACAATAAAGTCATGCAAAAAAGTGGCACACATTCTGCAACATTCATAAAAAATCAAAAGCAACTGCAGCACATCCTTAAAATATTTCAAACCAGACATCACTGTATAAATGTGGAAAAAGCGCTAAAGCGCAGCTTGGCAAATAACTTTGATGCAACCCCCACAAATATAGCATTTCCCGAAGTGCTTGTTAACAAAATTGGACAGTTGCCGGAGGCTGGCGGTGGCAAAATGATTGAGAGTATGGCCAGGGAATTGAATGTGTCACCCGTGGAGATGGCTCAGCGAATAGCTGGCATGGACTCAAATTTGGGTAAGTAGTCTTATAATAAGCACAACTTGAGATTACGAAGATTTTAAAAAAGCAAGCCAGACCAACGGGCGCCAAATGTTTAGCCCAACAGCGACTCACAAAGAGGGAATGAATAATGCGAATGTAGCGCCGATTTTGGAAAAGATATTGCAACGTTTGCAGGCTATGCAGGATGCTAACTTGAATCAGGGTACACAAGAACATCTACCTTGCTGCTTTCCTGATCCAACAGATGGTTAGCTGAATCCTAAGAACTAAGGTTTGCATACAAATATTTACTATTTTGGTCTTTATCAGGCGCTCCTTGTGAATTAACAGGCTCCTGGGAGTCGCTATTACTTGGCATACGCATCAACATCAAGGACGAAAATAAGCACATTGTGAAGGAAATCAAACCCACCTGCTATCAACCGAAAGTGCGTCGACAGTGTGTTAAAATTAGCCAAGCACAAATGAACGACCGCCTGGAAGAGAAGACAAATAAAATTATCCCATTAAATATAACAATACAGGATACGTTACCCCCTCGTCCGCATTATATGATCGATAACATAACCGAATGGATTTTCACGGGGCACACAATGAATACCCTGGGTGGACCCATAACCTTGTCCTATCGCAGACTCAACTCCAGTTTGATTGGCACCTTTATGGGCGTTTGTAAGAAATGTGGTTGCATCGACACCATCTTTGGCAGTTGGACCTTTTGTCTGCCCTCCCGCGATTGTCAAGATGTAACTATGGCCATATTCGACAGACGGGATATTCTTCGACGCTTCCGGTTGGACGATATACGCAAAGAGCGATTTAAGGAAAACTTATACACACAATTTGGCAAGCAGCAGACGAAACCATAAAAAAAACTGGCGATGCAATTTAATAATTATCTGCTTTCTTTTTTGTTTGTTATGCATTTATTTATTTGGATATATATATTTATACAATGTTTCTTGTTTTTGTTTGATTTGCATTTATTTATGAACAAATTTGTATTTTTTTTTTTGGATTACAGCTATTCATTTTTATGGCGATTGATGAAGGACATGGCATATCCAATCGAACGCTTCACACAATGCTCGTCCATTTCATTGCCCGTTTTGCACTGCCTCAACTGGTTAACAACATAGTCGACAACTTTTCTTTTTAGCTGGTCGTTACTGTCAACACGTTCCAAACGTTTCTCAACTTTGCGGATGAGCAAATTGGCTTCGGGAAAATCAGCCACATCACGGGGCCATATATCTGATTGCTTGCGAGTCCAGCTAGTTTGAGATTCCTCATCACTTGAAGTGTAGTCCTGTGACATTCTCCAGGTTCCAGCTTGGGCCAGACCCAAAACGCAGGCAAGCAATAAAACGTATGAAATATGCATTATGTGCAATTGATTGGAAGCCGATTTCAACTATTGATTGGCATTAAAGGTGCTCCAATTTATACGCTTTGCCACTGGTTATTTAGCTGAACTAACAATTTCTGACAGGTCTTTGAACTTTAAACAGACGCTTACGTTTGCATTTCTTATCTCTAATATGTATGTATTCGAAAACTAGCTAAACGCGCGTGTTTAAAATAAATCGATAACTGCTGCAAGCACAACAGCTGTTAAGTTCACGTTTGCCATCACTTTTTTTCTTTTTGTTTTTAATTTAGTATTCGGCAACCCTGCATGAAAATACACCAACGAGAAAAAGTGTTAGCTGAATTTGTGTGAACTAAAAACAAAACAAATAGCGAAAAAAGCGAGTGTTGTGGTCAGCAGATAGGAGCAAATGCCAGGAAAATGGGTAATCAATTGGTTGGCATTGCACCATCGCAGATCTATGCAGTGGAACACTACTTTTCGGGCCAGTTTGGCAACGAAATCATTTTTGACCTGAAGTGAGTACAAAATTTAACAGCTGTGCTATGACAACTACTATATGTGCTATCTATGTATAGATATGTATGTGTAAGAATTAATAATTTATGACGTTTCTTATCCACCCACAGCATGGGCAGTACGCGTTTCTTTAAGGTTGCCAAAGCCAAAACCGATGAGGGTTTAATTGTTGTGAAAGTGTTTGTCAAACATGATCCGACTTTACCTTTGGAGGATCACAAGGAGCGTTTGGAGAGCATCAAGAAAATATTAACGCTTGCGAATGCCGTTAATTGTTTGCCCTTTCAGCGCGTCGAGGTTTGTACGGAATTCGATTTTTCCCAAAATTAGATATCTGATAGATATATAATCCCTTCCAGCTTATTGATAAGGCGGCCTACATAATGCGCGAGTATGTGAAGCATAGTCTTTATGATCGCGTTTCCACGCGACCATTTTTAACTGTGCTGGAGAAAAAATGGATCACATTTCAGATTTTGTGCGCTCTGAACCAGTGTCACAAGCAGAAGATCTGTCACGGCGATATCAAGCTGGAGAACATATTGATTACCTCGTGGAATTGGATTCTGTTGTCCGACTTTGCATCTTTCAAACCCACATATCTGCCCGAAGATAATCCAGCTGATTATACGTATTTCTTTGATACGAGCCGCCGTCGCACTTGCTACATAGCTCCCGAACGTTTTGTCAAAACTCTGTCCTCAGAAGATGATCCCTATAATGCAAATATGTCTGTTATACACTCCGATTCTATAATACGTGTGCCGACCTCATATGCAGGGAACACTCTACAGCCGGCTATGGATATCTTTTCTGCTGGGTAAGACTTGACGTAATGCACAATTAGATGACAAAAAAGTTTACTAATTCATGTCTAACTTGTAGTTGCGCCCTGCTGGAGTTGTGGACGGAGGGCACTGCTCCATTCGAGCTGTCGCAACTGCTCGCTTATAGACTCGGGGAACGAGAGTTGGTGGAGAAACACTTGGCTGGCATTGAGAATGAGCGATTGCGTAATTTGCTGGCATCTATGATTGATATTAATTCGATGAATCGCAAGAGCGCTGAGGATTATTTGGATCAGGAACGTGATCAACTATTTCCCGAATATTTTTATTCATTTCTACAGTCGTATTTGCAAATGTTCTCATCGACACCAATTATGTCGCCAGATGATAAGATACAGTGCTTGCACAAGGATATTGGACACTGCATCAAGGTGCTGACCCAAGCACAAGACTTGACACCCAGTGACGAGGACGAACACAATCTGGAAAAAAGGGATCCGATTAAATGTGAACGCCTGCCGCCCGAGCAGGATGGCCTTATACTAATCATCACAGTGGTGACCTCTTGTATTCGTGGACTGAAACAGTCCAATACGAAAATTGCTGCACTGCAGCTGCTGCAAAAGCTATCCAAATATACCACCTCGGAGACCATACTGGATCGCATATTACCCTACATTGTACGTGTTGAGATTTACTTGACAAATCTTACTCTAAATCTTATTCTCTCGAACACATTTCAGCTTAATTTGGCGCAAAAGTCGACGGCTAAGGTACAGGTTCAGGCAATTGAAACGCTGACAGCCTGCCTGAGCATGGTCAAGGACATTCCACGCAGTGATGCCAACGTCTTTCCCGAATACATCCTGCCGTACATGTCCGATCTGGCCAGCGAATCAAGTGCGGTAATTGTACGCGTTGCCTTCGCCCGGAATATTGCAGCGCTGGCAAAGAGTGCCGTATATTTTCTGGAGGAGACGCAACGCAACGCACCCAATGAGATGCCCACTCCACGGTACGAAGCGGAGCTGAATGCCCTGCATGACATTGTGCGGCAGGCGGTGCTGAGTTTGTTGACGGACTCGCAACCTATTGTCAAGCAGACGCTAATGGAGTCCGGCATTTGTGATCTGTGTGCGTTCTTTGGCAAAGAGAAGGCCAGCGAAGTGATTCTCGCACATATTTTGACGTTCCTCAACGATGATGATAAGAATTTGCGTGGTGCTTTCTACGATAATATTGCGGGCGTTGCTGGCTATGTGGGTTGGCAGGCTTCGGATATATTGGTGCCGCTGCTCCAACAGGGACTTACTGATCGCGAGGAGTTCGTCATTGCCAAGGCCATTAGAGCTGTAACCATACTCATTGAGCTCGGACACATTAGGAAGCCCACCGTAACTGAGATTGTTAATGAGACCGCCTGTTATATGTGCCACCCGAATTTGTGGGTGCGTCACGAGATCTGTGGCATGATCGCCACAACGGCGCGCAATCTCAGCGCTATTGATGTGCAGTGTAAGATTATCCCAGCGATTGGTAGATTCCTCAAGGCACCCCTCATCCAAGTGGAGAAGCCGCATATTCTGCTCGACTGCGTGCTGCAGCCAATACCCAGACAGATTTTTGATAGCGTGTTGCGTTTCCAGGACATACAGCATTTCGTCGGCGCTCTCGAGGATCGGGTGCGTTTGCGTAGCAACACGCGTCACAGCGGCCAGCCGCGGGCACAGCTGGAGGACATGGGACAGACAATGCGCAATGTAAGTGCTTTGGTAATTTCGGTTGTTCTCCAGCGAACCACTCACATTTCCAAAACACTGCAGCTTTTCAGGCGACTCAACTCGGAGGGACTGACTGAGACTATCGAGCTGCAATTGTTGGCCATGAAAACATTTTTGATATCGCTGAAACACAAGGATTTGCAGGATCCCGATGATGCAGGCCTGGCCAATGGACGCATTATGGTCAGCCGCAAACAAGTGGCCTGCCACGAATATCCGCTCGCCGACAAAGCCAACAAAATGTTGCACGATAATCGTAAGACTTTTAATTGTAAATACCTTATTTCACTTTCTAATCAGTAGCTGCTAATTGTGACATTCAAATATTAAATTGGTTTTATTTTAGGCACGAATGATGCACATGCTCCCACACTGGTCTCGCCCGCATCCGATGCGGCTGTCACGCCCCACTTAACCGCTGGCTCATCGGGAAGTCCCGCCTCCGGCGTCATTGTGCTGGGTGTGCCGACAAGCACAGTGAGCGCGGCCACTTCACTGGGTGAATATACGATGCCGGATCGCAATTATTCGCTGGAACGTTCGTCGGAGTGCTGCAAGGACTTGGAGTCGCTGACGCTAAAGATCAAGCGTCGCTACAATGTTCTAGCACTCTCGCAACGCTGCAACTATGATAAGCTTGTGACACCGTATCCATCTAATTGGCGTCTCAATGGCACGCTGGTGGCCCATCTGCATGAGCATTCCGAGTCGGTGATTAAGTTGGCTCCACTACGACCCGATGGTTCTCTGTTTGCCAGTGGCAGCATCGATGGCACTGTTCGGCTGTGGGATTGCAGCAAACTGAATGGCAATCAAGGCATCAATAAATCGCGCCAGGTTTATTTCGCTCAGACGCCAATCTATGCGCTTGCCGCCTGTGACGCAGGACAGTCGCTGGCGGTGGGCGGCAAGGATGGCAGCCTGCTCATCATGCGCATCGATCGCAATTCTACCAAGATGACGCTGCAACAGGCACTGGATCAGAAGTAAAATATATATTCTATATTATTCACATTATTATTGAGCATAGACTAATCCAGTTTTTATTGCAGAGAACATAATAATGATGGACCCGTTGTGGATATGCATGCCTATGACCAGGCAGCGCAGAGTGTCATTGTTTATGCGACACTCTATGGCGGCATTGTGGCCTGGGATACCCGCATGCAGCATAGCGCCTGGCGCTTGCAGAATGAGCTGCGTCACGGCGTAATTACAACCATCTGTGCTGATCCAACGGGCTCGTGGCTGGCAACTGGCACCAGTGGAGGCAAGCACATCTGCTGGGATCTGCGTTTTCGGCTGCCCATAACAGAGATTAAGCATCCGGCGGACTCGTGGATAAGGAAAGTCGCCTGCCATCCCACGGAGCCATCGTATTTGATCTCCGCCTCGCAGTCGAACAATGAGGTATCGGTCTGGAACATTGAGACGAGTCAACGACAAACCGTGCTTTGGGCCAGCTCGGCACCGGTGCTCACCAACACCAGTCTCAATGATCCGGCAACGAATTGTGGCATCTTAAGTGGAGTTGTCGATGGATCACCATTTATTTTGACGGGTAGTTCGGATCAACGCATCAGATACTGGGACATTGGAGCACCAAAGAACTCGGCACTAAAAGTGCCCGCAGCCAATGATAACTTGACAAATGTATCCTTTAACTATAGGTAACTATATTGATGTTATGGACTCTCACATCTTATCACATATTTATCTTGGGCTTATTGTAGTGCCCGTCTCATTGATGGCAGCCAGGTGATTGAGGAGCAAATCATTCCTAAGTGCAACGCGGGCGACTCTCAACAGTTGCGCACTTCGATCGAAGAGAGTCCCAGATCGGGACCGGATATGCCCAAGGCAAGTCATCACGATGCGATCACCGATTTGCTCATGTGCAAGGATAAAGGTCAAATCTATATAGCATCGGCATCGCGTGACGGTGTCATCAAGCTTTGGAAGTAATATCTGTATTTTAACTCTTTATCTGTGATTAGTCTAATTAAAACAACAATATATAACTTATAACAGACCCTTAGATGACTCTATTTGTTGTTCTATAGAGGCGTCAAGGCGCCTGTGCGTCTTATTTTTAAAATCTGTGTTTTCGACTGACCATAACAGAGATCATTAATCCAGCTAGATAAGGAACACCAAAGAACTCCGCGCTGAAATTGCCTGCAACCAATGATAATTTGTCAAATGTGTCCCGTAACTATAGATAATTATTCCTTACGGTTGTTCTCAGCAATGAATGCATAGTGCTTATTACTAATCACATTTTACATATACAATTTACACGTTAAGTTTAAAGTAGCATCATTCTTCATTAAGCTATTTGCGTTGCCAGACTGCATTTGACTAGATTTTAATTTGACTTTTTTAGAGCAGTAGAAATACATTCGGTACTTTTAAATGTACTTTAAATACATTTCTTTTGGCCAAAAGGGATTTAAGTTTTAATTAAAATTACACACATTTTCTCTCTTTTTTTTGTGATCAGTCTAAAATAAGCTTGATCATAGCAATACATATACCATATCGACTTTTCATACGTAAATTTCAAATGCAATATTGCACTGTTCTCATCTTTACCTTGACTTGAATTGCTCTTGTGGCCATAGATTACGCGCCAAGCATTTGCAACGTGGTGGCAACGTGCACATTATAAATGTTCGAACGACAACCCTACAAAACAGACGCCGCAGCCAACATCACGTTTTTTGATTTTTGCAGCTGGCGCTGTTTTACGTTTTTGTATCTTTGCAAGCGCCGTTAGGAGCAGAGCAGCCCAGGCGAAATAAGTCAAACGGAAACAAGTGAGTTTTATAAGACGCTTTAATGCAAAAAATAACAAAAAAGGAACCAACTAACTTGTAACAATTAGTCTACTCAAAATAAAACAAAGCTATAACGGAGCACGAGACCAAAGTACCAAAGCAGCAGCAACACGAACATCAGCCCAACAACAAAAACACGCACAGCCGCAAGAGCTGTGTGCAGAAGGACAACAACAACAACAACGACAGCAATTCAAAATGGCGCCAATTAAGGGCACAACTCGAGCAGCGGCTGCTGGCAATCAAACATCGGTCATAAATGCAGTTCTTCCTTTGCGTGGAAAGGGGCTGACCCGACGGGGTGGGGCGGGTAGCAATCACAACAACATCGATCCAAATATGGAGAATATGCAGACGCGCGCCAAGCGCAAAGCGGACAATAGTCCCATCAAAAATGATAAGATCAAGCGCACGGCGCTGGGCAATTTGACGAACAATGTGAAAATTATGACCCTGCATCCCGGCGAAGAGGATCAGCAGCAAGTACAAGCGCTCAAGAAGCCCACGGCACAGCAGCTGCAGGCGCTCCTGGATGCTCAGAACAATGACAATGTGAACGTGTTGGTCGCCGGCGCCGCCACAGCAGCCCCCTCCATGCCTAACAAAATAATGACGCGCGCCTCCAGCAAGGCAGACGATTCCGTGGAGAACTGCCACAAGGTGCTCGACAAGTTCGAGGAGGCGCTGACGCGTCCAAAGACGCGTAAGGCATCAGTGGCCGCCAAGAAACCAATGTCCTTGCCGGATGCAGTGCCGAAGCCGTTGCTCAAGTTGCCGGCACCGCCGCCACCACCACTGCCAGCAGCAGCGGCTGTCGTTAAGCCGGTGCGTCGTATCTCAAATGATTTTAACAAAACTGAGGAGAGCCTGTATATGTCTGCGCTGGAGGACATCTCTAACTGCGATTCGATGCGTCTCTCGGGCAACTTTGAGTACGCCCGTCGTCGATCCGCCAAATTGCAACAAAAGACTGACCAGACAACGGCAGTGCAGCAGTCGATGATTATGGCAGCCCCTGCCTCAGCTGCTGCTGTCGAATTGCCGCCCGTGCCACCTGTGCCTTCGGATGTGGAGGACTTTGATCGCAAGAATTGGGATGATCCCTTCCAGGTCTCCCACTATGCCATGGATATATTCAACTATCTGAAGCAGCGTGAACCAGAGTTCCCCATACACGATTATATGCCAGAGCAAGTACATTTGACCACCTGGATGCGAACACTGCTCGTCGACTGGATGGTCGAGGTTCAGGAGACATTTGAACTCAATCATGAGACGCTCTATTTGGCTGTCAAAATCGTCGATCTCTATTTGTGCCGCACGGTGATTAACAAGGAGAAGTTGCAGTTGTTGGGCGCCGCTGCCTTCTTTATTGCCTGCAAATATGATGAACGTCAGCCGCCATTAATTGAGGATTTCCTGTACATTTGCGATGGGGCGTACAATCACGAGGAGCTGGTCAAAATGGAGATGGAAACGTTGCGCACCATCAAATTTGATCTCGGCATACCGCTCTCGTATCGCTTCCTGCGCCGCTATGCCCGGTGCGCCAAGGTGCAGATGTCCACGCTGACCCTGGCCCGTTATATATTGGAGCTATCGCTGATGGATTATGCAACGATCGGATTTAGTGACTCAAAGATGGCATCTGCTGCACTATTTATGGCATTGCGCATGCATGGCGGCGTCGCAAATGTGCATCAAAAGATCTGGAGCTCAACGCTTATCTACTATACGGGCTATCAGTTGGCGGATTTTGCCGAGATTATTCCCGTGCTGAATGCGGGACTGCATCAAAAGCCGCGGGCTACAATCAAGACGATACGGAACAAGTATTCACACAAGATCTTTCATGAGGTGGCCAAAGTGCCGCTGCTCAGCAATCAGGAGATGTTCGAATGCAATCTCGATCTTAACGATAGCACTGGATGAGAATAAATATTAAAGATGGAAGCGCCAGCAAGTTTTTCCATTTAGCCAAATTAACAAACGAGAAACAAACACAAAAAAAAAAAAAAGAAAACAAAAAATGTTACGCTTCACATAGACATTAAAGACCAAAACATAACACAAATAAACAATTAAGAAAATAACTAAAAAGAAGCCAATTCATCATATTCATATGTATGTTATATTTTTATTTAATTGGATTTTATTTTGTAACGTTTTTCCTCCGATTTACCAATATATGACCATTAACATTATCATTAACCATTATTAATTTTTCATTGTTTTCATTCACGTTTATTGTTTAGACACAACTAACCCCCAAAAAAAATAAAAATGTATCGATCCTATTTAAATGTATGCTATGCTATATTTCTCAGCAAAAACCCAAGCAAAAAATAATTACAATAAATTTTAAACACATATTTTAGGCAAAGCTCTGACATGGATTTTACTACGTGACAGCAAATACATCGAGATGTTTCAGATACTACTTACGATAATATACGATACTAACAACTAACCAGGATTTGCTCCTCCAATTTTATGTATGTATTATGTTGTAGTTGTTGTAAAATGATGATGATTGTATTTGTTAAACATTCATGACTTATTATATTTATGTATGTATTATGTTCAGTGTTTGTCTAAGTAATTGTAGTAATTGTATTATGTATTTATTCCGTATGCCATGTTATCCTATATATGTATTTGTATATGTATGTATTATGCCAGTCAAGAAAACCAATAAACACACACGCACTCACTTTTCAAAAATAATATAAATGATATATATATATATATATAAGTAGCTTGACGAGAAAGCCTAAAGGTAGGTGAAATTACTTCACATATGAAGCTATATCTTTGTATACATATATATATTTACAGCATTCTTGTGTGTCGCTCTAGTTTTCATTGATTTTCTTCAGGTGAGTCCTTTGTCACACACACACACAAATCAATAATCTTATGTTTTTGTTTGTTGCAGGATCTTTATTTTTTTTCAGCGCGTCTGCAACATTTTTAGCGCCAAATTATATTTTTGGGCAGGCTGCGCGCATGCGCGCCGCAAGATATTAACAAGGACATCGACATCCTCGGGTGGCCGTTCCCCGTTCTCCTCTTATTGGCCTAAGTTCCCGCACCCGTCGTCTTTGTCCTAGAAATCACTGCATACATAACCGATTTCTACCGCTGCAATCGTGAGCCCGAAAATAAAAAGGTCCTGTCTGTCTCAATGCCTGTCTGTCTGTCTCTCAGTCTGTCTGTCTGCTTGACGGTTTCTACCACCTTTCTTAAGCATTGTGCTCCTTTTTCGGCTGCCTGCAACCAGGTAGTTTTACTTCCTTTTGTATGCTTCTTGCTCAACGCAAATGCAATGCCACTGATTATTTTTCCGGTTCGCAAGGTAGGGTGTCCAGGACAAAGGCAAAACAAAAAATAAGAAATAGTTGTCCGTTGTCCTAGTGCTGTTGCTGCTCGTCGTTCTGCTTCTTTTTTTTTTTGTTCAAGGTGCACACCGGAATACATTGCTAATTACTTTGGTTTTTGGTTGTGTGCGCAGAAATCAAGTTTATTTATTTTTTTCAAAGCAGCTGCTTCTCGTAGAGACACCTTCTGACACCGAGAAGCAGGCGAAGAAGGTAAGTAAGCTTACACCTAACTTATGACCATAACTTATACGTGTGCCTTTTTCAGTAACCTGGCTGGTTGAAGGCGCCATTATAGCCATTTCCAAAGTCACTTCCATAGCCCTGTCCACCGTGATTGTTTAGCGCGCCGAAGGGACCCTTGTGTACACCATCCTCGGTGTATTCAGTTTGCATCTTATACCTATGGTTCCAACGATATCTTTCTCCTGGTGTTGCATGCGGTGCATAGTTGAATTGATTCTGATGTCTGGCGGGTGGTGGTGGTGGTGCGGATGTCACTCCTTCTGGTATTCCTCCTGTTGCTCCCCCGGGGTGGTAAACTATTGGCACGATGCCTGGCACACCTATTGGTCCTGGTACAAAGCCCGGATGAAAACCTCCTATATAGATAGGATATTGTGGCAGATATTGACCGTGATATGCATAGCCGGGATGTGGAGGCTGTGAAGACGGTGCAGGCTGATAGCCAGCAGGAAGTGTACCATAACTGGGTGCATTACCTCCAGAATGAGCCGCATACGGTGAATTTGGATTAGCTGGATATTGTTGAGTGGGGTAGCCAGCGCGTGGTGCTTCTTGCAGCTGTTGTGCTCCTGGTTGTCCTGGTTCAGCATAACCGATGGGCTGAGGAACGGGCACGGCGTTTGTACCAGATCGTAGATCGACACCACTGCCTCCACTCTCATGACCGGAGGGTCCATCAATATCACCGTATGGATAACCTGCAGCTGGTTGCTGCCTTAAATCCGGATACAGATTGGAGTTGAGACGAGCGCGTTCATGATGACGATTGCTGGTGATTCCCCCTTTAAATGTGGAGGCCAAATTGAATTGAGTATTACTATCCTCGTTGCTCTCATCGCGCGCATAATGCGACGCCGACGATGCCTCGGCCAGACTAAAAGTCAGGGCTAATATCACCACTAAATTGGCAATGCTCCTGCACATGTTGATGCCTCCAATGGAACTGGACAATAACAGCACACGTTATGTGTATTTAAAAACCATTTTAAGCTCAGATTGTTTCAGCTGGGGTTATAGTTCAGTTTAATTGCTAGACTTAGATTTTGTCTCATTGAGTCAATAATCAAAACATCAGATGATTTGTGCAAAAAACCGAACTCAAAATTCTAAGAAGTAAGAATTTCTACTGAATTTTCTACACAATGGGTTTTTCCCATAATCTTCATGCAGAGACCTTGACTTTCTTCAGCTAAGAACGTCATTGTGTAGCCCGGATACTCTCTTCACTATCATCGGAGTGACCTGTTTAGGAGCATCAACATTATTGAAGGCTGTTCCATGAGTAAACACATGGAATATATTATGTATTATTATGGAATGTAAAAGTTTATTCATTATCAGCATGTAGTTCCGAGGAGTCCACACCGCCACCGCCACATTATGGCTACCATAATTATTACTATGGAGGCAGCGGTGGACATATCTATGGAGATGGCCATGCGCCGCCTGCCAATGGCTACTATCCCAGACCGGTACAGGGTCCAGTGAACGGTTACTATGGTCCACCCAGTGGACCAGCTTATGGACATGGTTATGGCAGATGAGCTCCAGCTGGAGTTGGTGGCTACACGCAACATGGCTATTAAGATTAAGATGTTATCAATTCGATTATATGAATATTAGATAAGCTTAATTACCTTCTCATGATTTATTAAAATGTTTCCCGTTTCTATCATGTAATTATTTTGTAATATTTTTTGAGCATGAAGAACCTTTTTACAGAATAGATTCTAGAGAGTTTATTTTTATTTGCGCATCAAATGAAAATATTGTTTTAGAATAATTTAATCAACTTCATACTGATAGACATTGTGAGTGATTGCAAATTAAATGCAAATAATTATCTAATTAGCTTTGCATATTTTGCACTTGTGTTGGTTTCGCTTGGGGCTTCAGAGTAAAAACTTGTGAGTTCTCTTAAAAGATATGGAAGAGAATGCTATGCAACCGATATAACGGATCTGGACTACCAGATTACCAGGTCCGAAAGGCAGGTGTCCGTGCTAGTGTTGTCAGATATTTCGATCTATAGACTGACGGAATTTGTATTTCATTAAGGATTGTAAAATAAACACAGAAATTACATGTTAATAATATTACAACATAACTAGAATCGTCTAATAAAATATTGAATACTTATATTGGATTAATAAACACTCAAAGATAGATTTCGATTTTTACATTGCTGAAGTAAATAATGTGTGTATACAAGATTATTTGTATTATGTGTCCTCCACCACCCCAGCCCGGTTGTCGGTTGTCTACCGCTTCCCCAACCACCCCATCCGGGAGGATTTGGCTTACCACCGCCCCAACTGGAACCTGGGCGTCGACTACCACCTCAGGCGTCGCCGCCTCCATTCTAGATTGTTTCAGCTGGGGTTATCGTTCAGTTCAATTGCTAGACTGAGATTTTGTCTCATTGAGCAGGCAATAATCAAAACATCATTAGATGATGTGTGCAAAAAAACCCAACTCGAAATTCTAAGAAGTAAGAATTTCTACAGAATTTTCTACACAATGGGTTTTTCCCATAATCCTCATGCAGAGACCTTGACTTTCTTCAGATAAGAACGTGATTGTGTAGCCCGGATACTCTCACTCATGAGTAAATACAAGGAATATATTATGAATGGTTATGGAATATGTGTGTATATTCATTATCAGCATGTTGCCCGTTTGCTATATAAACTAGAGTCTTTTAAGAGATCATCATATTAATATTAATCCGTAAGAAAGATGCAGCTCAACATTGGATTTTCTTGCATTTTGCTGTCACTCCTGCTAGGTGCACAGGCCAAGCCGTGCTTCTACGAGATCGCAGAGATCCTGTGTGACCTACTGGATTGTAGTTCCGAGGAGTCCACGCCGCCACCGCCACCGCCACCGCCACATTATGGCTACCATAATTATTACTATGGAGGCAGCGGTGGATATTTCTATGGAGATGGCCATGCGCCGCCTGCCAATGGCTACTATCCCAGACCGGTACAGGGTCCAGTGAACGGTTACTATGGTCCACCCAGTGGACCAGCTTATGGACATGGTTATGGCAGATGAGCTCCAGCTGGAGTTGGTGGCTACACGCAACATGGCTATTAAGATTATATGAATATAAGATAAGCTTAATTACTTTCTTCTCATAATTTATTAAAATGTTTCCCGTTTCTATTATGTAATTAGTTTGTAGTATTTTTTGAGCATGAAGAACTTTTTTACAGAACAGATTCTAGAGAGTTTATTTTTATTTGCGCATCAAATGAAAATATTGTTTTAGAATAATTTAATCAACTTCATACTGATAGACATTGTGAGTGATTGCAAATTAAATGCAAATAATTATCTAATTAGCTTTGCATATTTTGCACTTGTGTTGGTTTCGCTTGGGGCTTCAGAGTAAAAACTTGTGAGTTCTCTTAAAAGTTATGGAAGAGAATGCTATGCAACCGATATAACGGATCTGGGCTACCTGATTACCAGGTCTGAACGGCAGGTGTTCGTGCTAGTGTTGTCAGATATTTCGATCTATAGACTGACGGAATTTGTATTTCATTAAGGATTATAAAATAAACACAGAAATTACATGTTAATAATATTACAACATAATTAGAATCGTCTAATAAAATATTGAATACTTATATTGGATTAATAAACACTCAAAGATAGATTTCGATTTTTACATTGCTGAAGTAAATAATGTGTGTATACAAGATTATTTGTATTATGTGTCCTCCGCCACCCCAGCCCGGTTATCGGTTGTCTACCGCCTCCACCCCATCTGGGAGGATTTGGCTTACCACCGCCCCAACTGGAACCTGGACGTCGACTACCACCTCAGGTGCCGCCGCCTCCATTCGAACCGCCGCCGCCTCCATTCTAGATTGTTTCAGCTGGGGTTATCGTTGAGTTCAATTGCTGGGCTGAGATTTTGTCTCATTGAGTCAATAATCAAAACATCATTAGATGATTTGTGCAAAAAACCGAACACGAAATTCTCTTAACCAAATTAAGTGGCTAAACGTTGCTAATGACAAATGAGCTTGTAAAATGCGGGGATTTTGCCTTGTTCAAGTTGCGAATTATGCTGCGGGCTATAATTGTGAAAAAATTACAAAGTGCGACAAAATCTTTCTAATAAAAAATGTATTTCTAAATTTTCAATTGTGATTTTTTGTTGCACACCTAAAATTTTAAATATTCTATCCCGAATTTATCAAAAAATGTTCATCAGATAATTATACTCATGTTAGACATGTCACAAAATTGAAAGAAAAAAAAATTTGTTTTGAATTTAAAAAAAGTAATTTAAAATTTTCAATTATCATTTGTCAATAATTTCAAAATAACGTTCGCGCACATCAGAATTTCTATATACACTATATTTATGCAATGGGTTATTCCCATAATCTTCATGCAGGAACCTTGACTTTCTTCAGCTAAGAACATCATAGCCCGGATACTCTCACTCAGTTCACTACCGGAGTGACCTGATTAGGAGCATCAACATTATTGAAGGCTGTTCCATGAGTAAACACATGGAATATATTATGTATTATTATGGAATGTATAAGTGTATTCATTATCAGCATGTTGCCTCTTTGCTATATAAGCTAGAGTCATTCAAGAGATCGTCATATTAATGTTAAACCGTAAGAAAGATGCAGCTCAACATTGGATTTTCTTGCTTTTTGCTGTCACTCCTGCTGGGTGCACAGGCCAAGCCGACCTTCGATAAGATGGCCGAGGTCCTGCTGGACGTACTGGATGATAGGCCCCATTACTCCAGGCCGCCACCACCACATTATAGACATGTACGACCTTCTGGACCACTTATACAAGAGGGCTACGATCATGGCTACGATTATTACTATGGAGGTGGCGGTGGACATAGCTATGGAAATGGTGGAGGAGCTGTAGGACACCCATATGGCCAGGCGCCTCCTGCCTATGGCTACTATCCCAGACCGGTACAGGGTCCAGTGAAGGGTTACTATGGGGAGCCTCAATATGAACATCATCACTATGCACCCAGTGGACCAGCTTATGGACATGGTTATGGCAGATCAGCTCCAGCTGGAGTTGGTGGCTACAAGCAACATGGCTATTAAGATTATATGAATATAAGATAAGCTTAATTACTTTCTTCTCATAATTTATTAAAATGTTTCCCGTTTCTATTATGTAATTAGTTTGTAGTATTTTTTGAGCACGAAGAACCTGTTTACAGAACAGATTCTAGAGAGTTTATTTTTATTTGCGCATCAAATGAAAATATTGTTTTAGAATAATTTAATCAACTTCATACTGATAGACATTGTGAGTGATTGCAAATTAAACGCAATGTTCAAGGTGCAACCCGGAATACATTGCTAATTACTTTGGTTTTTGGTTGTGTGCGCAGAAATAAAGTTTATTTATTTTTTTCAAAGCAGCTGCTTCTCGTAGAGACACCTTCTGACACCGAGAAGCAGGCGAAGAAGGTAAGTAAGCTTACACCTAACTTATGACCATAACTTATACGTGTGCCTTTTTCAGTAACCTGGCCGGTTGAAGGCACCATTATAGCCATTTCCAAAGCCACTTCCATAGCCCTGCCCACCGTGATTGTTTAGCACGCCGAAGGGACCCTTGTGTACACCATCCTCGGTGTATTCAGTTTGCATCTTATACCTATGGTTCCAACGATCTCTTTCTCCTGGTGTTGCATGCGGTGCATAGTTGTATTGATTCTGATAGCTGACAGGTGGTGGTGGTGCTGATGCTGCTGCTCCTGGTATTCCTCCTGCTGCTCCCCCGGGGTGGTTAACTATTGGCACACTGCCTGGCACAGCTATTGGTCCTGGTACAAAGCCCGGATAATAACCTCCCATATATATAGGATATTGTGGCAGATATTGACCGGGATATGCATAGCCGGGATGTGGAGGCTGTGAAGACGGTGCAGGCTGATAGCCAGGAGGAAGTGTACCATAACTAGGTGCAGTACCTCCAGAATGAGCCGCAGACAGTGGATTTGGATTAGCTGGATATTGTTGAGTGGGGTAGCCAGCGTGTCCTCCATTCGGCTGTTGACAACCATTTGGAACTGAATTCGGATAAGCACCCGATGCAAGACCGCCGCATGCTGGTGGTGGTGGTGCTACTGGCAGCTGTTGTCCTCCTGGTTGTCCAGCATAACCGATGGGCTGAGGAACGGGCACGGCGTTTGTACCAGAACGTAGATCGACACCACTGCCTCCACTCTCATGACCGGAGGGTCCATCAATATCACCGTATGGATAACCTAAAGCTGGTTGCTGCCTTAAATCCGGATACAGATTGGAGTTGAGACGAGCGCGTTCATGATGACGATTGCTGGTGATTCCCCCTTTGAATGTGGAGGCCAAATTGAATTGAGTATTACTATCCTCGTTGCTCTCATCGCGCGCATAATGCGACGCCGACGATGCCTCGGCCAGACTAAAAGTCAGGGCTAATATCACCACTAAATTGGCAATGCTCCTGCACATGTTGATGCCTCCAATGGAACTGGACAATAACAGCACACGTTATGTGTATTTAAAAACCATTTTAAGCTCAGATTGTTTCAGCTGGGGTTATCGTTCAGTTCAATTGCTAGATTTTGTCTCATTGAGTCAATAATCAAAACATCATTAGATGATTTGTGCAAAAAACCGAACACGAAATTCTCTTAACCAAATTAAGTGGCTAAACGTTGCTAATGACAAATGAGCTTGTAAAATGCGGGGACTTTGCCTTGTTCAAGTTGCGAACTATGCTGCGGGCTATAATTGTGAAAAAATTACAAAGTGCGACAAAATCTTTCTAATAAAAAATGTATTTCTAAATTTTCAATTGTGATTTTTTGTTGCACACCTAAAATTTTAAATATTCTATCCCGAATTTATCAAAAAATGTTCATCAGATAATTATACTCATGTTAGACATCTCACAAAATTGAAAAAAACAAATTTGTTTTGAATTTAAAAAAAAAGTAATTTAAAATTTTCAATTATCATTTGTCAATAATTTCAAAATAACGTTCGCGCACATCAGAATTTCTATATACACTATATTTATGCAATGGGTTATTCCCATAATCTTCATGCAGGAACCTTGACTTTCTTCAGCTAAGAACATCATAGCCCGGATACTCTCACTCAGTTCACTACCGGAGTGACCTGATTAGGAGCATCAACATTATTGAAGGCTGTTCCATGAGTAAACACATGGAATATATTATGTATTATTATGGAATGTATAAGTGTATTCATTATCAGCATGTTGCCTCTTTGCTATATAAGCTAGAGTCATTCAAGAGATCGTCATATTAATGTTAAACCGTAAGAAAGATGCAGCTCAACATTGGATTTTCTTGCTTTTTGCTGTCACTCCTGCTGGGTGCACAGGCCAAGCCGACCTTCGATAAGATGGCCGAGGTCCTGCTGGACGTACTGGATGATAGGCCCCATTACTCCAGGCCGCCACCACCACATTATAGACATGTACGACCTTCTGGACCACTTATACAAGAGGGCTACGATCATGGCTACGATTATTACTATGGAGGCGGCGGTGGACATAGCTATGGAAATGGTGGAGGAGCTGTAGGACACCCATATGGCCAGGCGCCTCCTGCCTATGGCTACTATCCCAGACCGGTGCAGGGTCCAGTGAAGGGTTACTATGGGGAGCCTCAATATGAACATCATCACTATGCACCCAGTGGACCAGCTTATGGACATGGTTATGGCAGATCAGCTTCAGCTGGAGTTGGTGGCTACAAGCAACATGGCTATTAAGATTATATGAATATAAGATAAGCTTAATTACTTTCTTCTCATAATTTATTAAAATGTTTCCCGTTTCTATTATGTAATTAGTTTGTAGTATTTTTTGAGCACGAAGAACCTGTTTACAGAACAGATTCTAGAGAGTTTATTTTTATTTGCGCATCAAATGAAAATATTTCTTTGGAATAATTTAATCAACTTCATACTGATAGACATTGTGAGTGATTGCAAATGAAATGCAAATAATTATCTAATTAGCTTTGCATATTTTGCACTTGTGTTGGTTTCGCTTGGGTCTTCAGAGAAAAAACTTGTGAGTTCTCTGAAAAGATATGGAAGAGAATGCCATGCAACCGATATAACGGATCTGGACTACCAGATTACCAGGTCCGAAAGGCAGGTGTCCGTGCTAGTGTTGTCAGATATTTCGATCTATAGACTGACGGAATTTGTATTTCATTAAGGATTATAAAATAAACACAGAAATTACATGTTAATAATATTACAACATAATTAGAATCGTCTAATAAAATATTGAATACTTATATTGGATTAATAAACACTCAAAGATAGATTTCGATTTTTACATTGCTGAAGTAAATAATGTGTATATACAAGATTATTTGTATTATCGCCCTTTTCTTAGGGGATTTCTTTTTAACTTGTCGAACTTGTTTGCAATCTATACTCTATAAAGTGATTTAACCTTCCACATGCGAAAAACGAACTTGTGTTCAAATCTCAGGCAATGTTTATTTCTAAGAATATTGAATTGTTTTTGTGTTTATTAAATTACATATAATGTATAAATATTTATGTATAATTGTTAAAGCTACATACAGTATATATGGAACAGACATGTGTAGTTATCTAATCGATCTGAGTCTACGCACATCTATTTGTTCAGTTCGAAGTTGCTGACTGGGCCCATCGTAATTTTTCTGGGAATTGGGAAAGACTATTGGACGCACTTGGGACAGCTGATTGGATCGGGGCGGAGATTTGGGTGTTGGATGAGGTCCCAATGGTGGAATATTTGGATGAGGTCCCAATGGTGGAATATTTTCAATTCCGGGTCTAGGCGGGGGAGTGGGTGAAATGATCAGAGGTGGTGGATTTTTGCCTACAATGAGCGTATTCTCGGTGGGTTGTGTGGATGGCAGTATAGGGGTAGGATTAGAATTCCCATTGCCATTTATGGGAGGTGATTGGAAAGATGCATTGTTATCGTCCCAGCCGGGCTGGGGTTCACCTCCCCACCCATTCGGTGGTTCTTGTACATTTAGATTTCCCAAATTAATCGGAGGTTGTTGTCCGATTCCAGTTCCCGACCCACTCGGTGGTTGTTGTCCGTTTCCATTTCCCAACCCATTCGGTGGTTGTTGTTCGTTCATATTTCCCCATCCATCCGGCAATTGTTGTCCATCCATCCATTGTTCGTATCCATCTCCCCAGTCGGGTGGTGGTGATCCACTGTTATTGTTCCATCCTGGTGGATATGGTCTGCCTCCCCAGTGCCCTCCGCCACCCCAGCCAGGTGGCGGTTGTCTACCGCCTCCCCAACCACCCAATCCGGGAGGATTTCGCATACCACCGCCCCAACCGGAACCTGGACGGCGACTACCACCCCAGCCGCCGCCGCCTCCATTCGAACCGCCGCCGCCTCTATTCCAACCGCTGCCGCCTCCATTCCAACCGCTGCCGCCTCTATTCGAGCCGCCGCCGCCACCATTCCAACCACCGCCGCCGCCTCCATTCCAATGCATTGGACGCTGTGATCCCATGCCGCGTCTGTGTCCGCTTATGCCGTTAGTTTGCCAACCAACACCGCCGCCATTCTGCTGTTGCGGCCAGCCGCCGAAACCACCGAAACCGCCCGAGTTTGCCGATGAGGATGACGATGAAGTTGCAACTGCGAATTGTGCGTAACACGTGCGGGAATAGAATAAAATTAAAAGCAGAAGGCACTTCGTCAAGGCCATTGGCTTTTGAAGTCGTGTTCGCGTCATGATCGTTGAGATATTGGCAAAACAGCGCCCATGCGCTAAGAACAACGAATTCTGACTGAGGGAAAGTTTTGTGTTTGTATATTTGTATTCGCGATAAGAGCCGACGGTGAACGCTCAGATTTTATATTCAAAACCTGTCCTCGGTTTTGTTTGTCTGCTTAACGCTTATGGCTTGAGACTTGTGATTTGTGCTAATCAATGCTGAGAGCATTGATGAGCGATTGTGAGAGCAACGAATCAGATGTGCCTCTCTCTCTCTCTCTCTCTCTCTCTCTCTCTATGTGCATCTAACGGACCGTATCGTCAAAGCATGTAAACAAAATTGAAATAGACTACATTTAAAAAGAGTTGAAATAATAACAATATAACAAGAAAGTACGGTTATCTAAGCCGCGCCGAAGTTTATATACCTTGGTCGACCGCTACGATATTTTCCGATTCCGATTCAATGTTTTCGGGACAAGCAATATCTTTTTCGCTATCTGACCGTTTTAAGGAAATTTAGTATGTAAGTTCTAAATCCGATTTCGATTCAAAATTTCAATCGTATAAGAGTACTAAGTATAAGAGTAATAAGTTTTAACCCTTTCAAATTTATAATTTTGTACGCAGGCACTTGATTAGTATAAGATGGAAAAACTCTAATTTAATAATTAGTATTACATGTATACCTTCAAAATTGCGCTAGAAATGTATGTGCTCTTGGCACGATTTGGAAATATCGATTTGATGGATTTCACAGCCCCTAGTGGACGTAGCATCCTGATTTTAGCACTGTGCCTGAACTTCCTTATAATATTTTTTCTTACATTTTTATAAAATGAATCAATTTAAGAAGTGGGCTTAGAGTATCTCATAACACTCAACAGACCATAATGCTCATAGTCAAACTGTCCCGACTAGAACATTTTTAATTGTTTAATTACAAAATTTAAATCAAGTACATTCAAAATTTGAGAATAGAATACCTTATTCTGAGTTCTAATAAAAAATACTTGGAGTTCCCCATGCTAACAACGTAGACATTACAGAATAAAAAGAACACACACAAAAAGGAACAAATAAATATAATAGCTAAAATAGCTCATAATATATGTTTTTCGATTGCTGATGCAATCTGACAATTAAAGAGACATTAATTAAAACTGGCGCACCTACGTCATTTGTTAGTCACAAATTGCAGTTACTTTGTTGCTGTTGCTTTCAGGTTTAATTATCACTGCTATGTTTGGGTTCCAGATCATTCATAATGCACAGTTGAGTGTTGCAAGCTAAAACGTGTTTGTTGTTATTCTCATAGCATAGGTTAAAATCTACGTCACAAGCTGTGAATGGAGAAGTTGGCTGTAGTATTTATCGCATATAGTTTCTACACGCATTTCCACAATATGGTCATTGCTTATTGCTTTTACACTAAAACCTGATCGATAAGCAGGAAACAGCATTCTAAGATTCTTCTGGCCAATTACTTGGCCATAATCATATAAAAGGCTTATGTCTAGTTGCATTCAAGCACAGTTCCACTTCACAAACAACACAACAATAATGTCTCCGTTGCAAGGAAAAGTTTTTCTTATCACTCTGTTGATCTGCTTTGTGCTGTTATCAATGACTGTTGGCTTTCCTCAAAAATCATACACGGATATTGCACGGGTCGTGAATCCTAATCCCTACAATGGAGTCGGTGCCCGAAACTATCCAGGACAGCCGTTTTGGCCAACGGGACGATAGAGAGAAATTACTTCTTAATTTTAGTCCTTAAATAGTTTAATATTTTGCTTTAAATAAATATTTATATAAGAAAACATTTGAAACATTTTCTTAATTTGCCATAGATTTAATTCCTATAGCGTATAAATTCCCATCGATGTGTCTTACTTTGGCAATGTCGATTAGACTTATTATTGCGATACACACTTCACCACAAAGTTAGAATACCCTCGGCGGGATTATAAAAAAAATCACAAGAGAGGAAATCAGATTGTGGCTATTGCTGCCGTTGACCGTTGGCTATTGGATGACTGGCAACGGAGACGACAAAGACTCAAAGACGACTCATGGATCCGCTTAGATGGCGTTTTCTTCCCAATCGGACGTGCTCGGCATGCTAATTATGTTGATATTGTCTCCGTCTGTTAAACTTCAGGTTTTTCGCAGTAATGCATTTAATGGTTTTGGGATGTGTTCAGGCATTAGCATTATGGCAGCAGATCTTAAGCGATTCAGGTGTTTAAATAAAACTGTTAAGAGCATACAATTTGTCATCCCTAACTCGACTCCGATTCGCAGAGTATAAATAGAGGAGAACTTCGTAGATGTATGGCCAGAACGCAATACGATCCGAATCAGAGACATGAGAGTTCCTATTTTGATGTTCCTCACCTTGCTGCTGGTCAGCTGCCTTGACTTGAGTCAAGCATTGTTCTTCAAGGCACTTAAGGCACTTAAAGGAGGAGGTCGTAGCTATGGAGGATACGGCTCTGGATATGGAGGTGGCTACGGAGGCTACAGCTCTGGATACGGAGACGGATATGCGTCCAACTATGGCTACAATGGTGGCTATGGAGGTTACGGTGGCTACGGTGGTGGCTACGGTGGTGGCTACGGTGGTGGCTACGGTGGTGGCTACGGTGGTGGCTACGGTGGTGGCTACGGTGGTGGCTATGGCTATACTCAGTCCTATCGCCAGCCAGCGCGCAAAGGACGCACTTACTCCGACATAGCTAGAGTCGGATACGCGGATCCCTTTCTGGGTCTGGGTGCAGGTCGTTATCTACCCCGTGCTCCCTACTCACATCTGTGGGGCTAACATTCTATAATTGTAATTATTAAACTGTAAGTTACATCAGGCATTTAACCAAAATAAAAACAGTGAAAGTTAAGTTAAAATAATACCAATTTCTTGCATTTCATTTTTCTTTTGTTTTTAATTGTGCCTAAAATTTAAAATTTATGATCAGATTTACATGTCATGTCTGAGTGATTATACCTACATACATTTTAGACGCGTGTAGTGGAAGTTGCTACGTGACTGAACTGTGACTAGATCGTTCAGATATATGCATATATAGAGATGGGAGTGTCACGTAACTGTCACGCGAATCACGCTTCAAAGAGCAGAAGTGAACAAAATTATAATGCCAAAAGTCGTATTTAATTATACGCTTTGGAATATGGGTACTTAAACAGAAAAGTGTTTTTTTAGTTTTGGCTGCTATAAAATGTTCATTTTTGTTGAAAGTGAAATTTTACTAGGCTATTTCTGATAATACTCCTTTCCTTTCATTCCGAAGAAATATGTAATTTATTATTACCTAATTATATGTAATTATGTTTGCTATGATTCTTGAAGAATTCAAATTTTTCAGCCAATAGAAAATCTACCGAGCTTAAGTAAAATTGTCCACGATCATTCCTCAGATGAAGTTAATTATCTACGATCGAAATAAACACACAAATAAACAATTCAACGCTCGGAATAAACAGTGTTTTAAATTATAAGGAACATAGCTTATTAATTTCTATATCAATAAAATTTTCTATGGATTGAGTATACAAATTTGTACTTTGATTGTTGGAAATTTTAGTCTATCTTAACAATCAAAACACGATCTGAAATTATTACTCTTTGGCATAATCAACTTCTGGCCAAGTTCATAGCATATTGGATTTTTTCATTATGCCGTAACATCTAGAACATATCTTCTAGTGTAATTCATGCATCATATTGTTAGTCGCAAGTTCAAAAAAGAGAGTTGATTTAATGTCTGGTTTTGAGCAAAATAAATCAAGTTCAAATGAGTCAATCATCAGTAATTATTCTGTTTCACAAAAATATGCAACTTAGGCGCACACTCAACTAGGAGTTTCCCAAGCTATCAAAAAACTTGACATTACGGAAAAAAAACAAAAAATAACACACATAAATATATATAAAAGTAAATAAATAACATCTAGCTATTCCCATAATATATGTATATTCGTTTGACTAGGCAATCTGAGGAATTCATTTAAACTGGCGCACCTACGTCATTAGTTAGTCACATATTGTAGTTACTTTGTCGTTGCTGTTAACTGCGTAATTGTCAGAGCTATGCTTGGGTTCCAAATCATTCACAATGCGCAAGTCAAAACGTGTTTGTTGTTATTTTCATAGCTGAGCTTAAGATCTACGTCGGAAGCTGTAAATGGAGAAGCTAATACTTATGCTTATTTCTTATTTGTATATATTGTTAAAGTATAAACCTGATCGATAAGCAGGAAACAGCATTCTAAGATTCTTCTGGCCAATTACTTGGCCATAATCATATAAAAGGCTTATGTCTAGTTGCATTCAAGCACAGTTCCACTTCACAAACAACACAACAATAATGTCTCCGTTGCAAGGAAAAGTTTTTCTTATCACTCTATTGATCTGCTTTGTGCTGTTATCAATGACTGTTGGCTTTCCTCAAAAATCATACACGGATATTGCACGGGTCGTGAATCCTAATCCCTACAATGGAGTCGGTGCCCGAAACTATCCAGGACAACCTTTTTGGCCAACGGGATAGAGAGAAATCACATCATAATTTTAGTTCTTGATTAGTTTTAATATTTTCTTTTATATAAATATTAAACTAAAAACAAATATTTAATTTTATAATATATGGATATAATTTATTTACTTATTTGAACTGGTTTTTGGAAGTTCGATATGTTTTACTGCATTTTAGAACGTTTTTAATTTTTTGTGCTTGATATTAAGTAATAATTTTCTAAAATTCAGATATTTTCTTTTTGAAGAACTCACATGCAAATAATTTTTACTGTCTTGATGTGTATTTCAAATACTCTTTTTTAAACATTGACGAAATTGCCTTTTAAATGGTGCAAATCGATGATAACGACAGGTTTTTGCGAATACGAGAATATATAAGTATGAATAGTATGAGTTCCCATTCAATTGACATTGACTCATGAATTTTTCAACGTTGTATGCAGCTTGAGTACACTCACTTAGGGGAATACCTTTGGTTCACAATTAAATTGTTATTATGGAATCGCTATTCTCCTAATATACATACATACATATATGTACGTAAGAAATCTCATGATGAATGGCTTCTGCAATTTGACAATCACTTATTTCTGCAAATTTGACAACCGCATAAACCTCAAACTGACACACCCTTCCATATTATTACACTGTTAACTGCTAATTACTCTTTAAATAGTCAGATTCACGTTGGACAAATCACTTACATTGCTATTAATGGTGAGTGTTTAAAGTTATGATCGCTTCGCGGAGATACACATACACAAGTAATGGGCTGTGAGTCAAAACGTGATCAACAGATATTCAGAGTGAATGACATTTTCAGATGAAACAGCTGAAGATTCCCAGAGAGTAAAAGAACTTGACAAGCGTGCTACGTGCAAAGCATGCAATGTGTGCTTCTAAAACTGTACTCATTGTTGTTGCTGTCAGACGAAAACCTGACTGAACTGAATGTCAATAATCTTCTGGACATGAACATATAAAAGGCTTCTACTCATCGGCACTGAGGCGCAGTTCTCGACCAAGTATCTCTAGAAGCAGAATGCAAGGGAAACACCTACTTCTAACCGCTATACTCGCATGCCTTTTGCTGTTTGCGGTGGACTCGCTGGCCTCGCCTGCATATGGATATCGGCCAGAGCGTAACGGTCGCAGCTATACGGATATAGCTCGTGTTGTGAATCCCAATCAATATGCCTTTGTGGGCAGTCGCAACTATCCGGGACAACCGTTTTGGCCAGCAGGCCGATAGCGATACAATCTTAATTTATATCGGTATTTTTACTTTTAAGTAAATCGATTCACTCATCTTTAATCCATTTAATTTATGCAATAGAATATATAAATTGTGCTCAACTTAACGTAAATTTGTTATCTGTTTGTGTTTACTTAATTTAGGTAATAAAAAAATTTCAAACTAAATTATATTTGAGTTACTCAATTGCATTTATTTGTTTATTGTATGCAGTATTAAAATATATGATATATTTGAAATTAACGGCCATTTATTTTATTTTATACACACAAAAGTATGCAAAGCTTTTTAGATACACACACAACACGTAGATTAATAGTCAGATATAGTTTTAATATACATTGTTTCGTATGTATTTAATTTTATATCCAGTGACTTAATATTTAATATTAAGAAGTACATGTTTAGCTGATTCTCTTTCTCTCCACTCTTAATATATGTATACCATCAGAGTGCTGAGTTTTTGTGTTGTTTCAGTAAACTTGGCAAAAGTAGTTGGCAACGCAAACACCTAATTTGCAGCCTAAGAGTATGCTGCACTTTTTCTCTATAATTATAACAAAAGTTTCTGGGTTGCCAGCAGCAATTAAAACATACCTTAATGACAAACATGCATTAAGGCGTCTGGCCACACCCACTCGAATTGCAGTTAAGACTTCCGATTGCTTGACAAAGACGCTCAGTTGACAGACAACAAGGACAAGGATAGGTCGCGACTACTACGGGCCATCATCGTTAAAATTGTGCTCTTCAATGGTTAATATTGAATCAACATCCAATGCCATCTGGTGGATTAAAAAACCCAATGCGCCAAAAGTGGGCGACGCCAGGCTTGGGGACGTGGGCGGAGCGGGCAAAGGCGATGGTCGCAAGTCATCGCTTGGGTCGATCTTTTGTCTGGATATGGCTACATTACTGCGCAATATATCCTTGCAGGGTTACAACAAACTATTGGCACCGGAATTGACATTTGTGGAGAGGTAAGCAGAGACTGATTATATCAGAAGATAGCTGGCATACCTTTGCCGAACGGAATCTATCCGAATAGACGAACAGCAAGAACAAATTTCCACTTTGCTGCTGATCAAGAATATATATGCTTAATAAAGTCAGTAACATTTTTCTTAATGCGAAAAAATTATAAAAAAAATATAAAAAAATTACAAGGGAATTACTAGGTTGGTTTTGTCGCATTGATGTCACTTTACCTTATCTTACGTAACGTAACGTTACTCATACGCAGCGAGGGGGAACCCCATAGAAAATTTACAGTTGCGCTGCGTAGCTTTTGTCTTTGCTTGCCGTTTGTCATCGTCGTCGGCGTCCTTGTCTCAACTCATCTCATTGCATTTTTCCACAATTTTTCATTTCCGCTTTTACCTCAAAGCGCATACATATGCTTAAGCAGTGAGAGAAATACGCTCTCAAGTACAAGCTTCATAAAATTTCAATCGTTCTGTTCTTAAAATTTCAGTTAATTTTTATTTATTAATATTCGTAAATAAGTTGAAATCAATCACATTTCAAATTGCAAAAATCTTGAATAAAGTTTACTCATATATTTGAAAATGCGCTGTGTATGCGCTGTAGAATTAAAAAAAGTTAATCCTCATTACTATATTTGTACTTAGTCGAAGTGTAATTTAGTTATACAGTTCTTTAGGATATTTGCATACTGATAGAAGGTAAACTAAATATGTTACTGGAAGTAATATAGTTCGTGGCCTAAAAAATATCTACGCAGGTTCGCAGAATGCAAAAATTGCACAACCCAACCTTTTGAAGAGTCTTAAATTTAGGTATTTCTGGATTATTTTCTAGTCGAGAATTATTTGAGTGCCCTTGAATTGAGTACAAAAATTTCAAATATTTAATTTTTTTTCTGAGTGTTGTCGCGCGCTTTCAATGCATCTCTTATTCGTTGAGGGCCCTTCGTTTATTTGCAGATTAATTTGGCTGCTGGTGCACGCGACCACGTTCCTGGCAATGCTGTCGGTGCTTTTGCTCACCTGGGAGCAATTTGTCGCACAATACTTTGTCATCAATCTGAAGGATTCGCTTTATCCCGTTGAAAAAGTGCCATTTCCTGCTGTGTCAATATGCTCCAACAATCGCATCTCCCTGCAGGCAGCCACCAAATATGCCCTCGAGCTGTGAGTAGCCTTATATCCCTGGTAAAACACACCCCTACCCTTACCCCAACCTCCAGCTATCCCCTTAAGATATTAACGGGCTGTCTTGTCCTCGAGCAGGCAGGATAGCAACCCCGCACCACGCAAATTGGACTACTATTTGAACAAACTGAGGTATCTACGCAAATTATACGTGCCTAACGAAATGGATGTCGATGCCGAGGACTTGGTTAACTTTCAAGCATTTCTGGACATATTTGGCACCTGGGATAATGAAACTTTCTTCAATACGCGACGTATTTTGAATATGGTGAGTTATGGTTTTCTTTAAGAAAGATAAGTTAAACAAATGCTTTAGCCGACTACAGCTTGATACCTAAAACTTTGGAGTTAAGTATTAGACTTTCTGATAGTAAAAAAATTTGACATTTTAATCCGCTTAATTATATTCGCGAAACGGAGCTGTTATCGATAAAATTAAAAAATGACTTCGACGGTCAGTGTTATGCAAGAAAATATATTCTAAATCGGAAGACTCTATCTCCTATAGTGACTGAGATCGTCGTACGCATGAACAGAACGGAAATACGAATAAGGCTAAATCGACTCGGCAGTTGATGTTGGTCGGAGTCACTTTCTTCTGTCTGTTATATAATTTTTTCTCAATTTTATTAAATTCTCTTTCCCATCTTTAATGAGTTCATGGTATACAAATTATTTTTAGAATTCAAATATTCCATTGAGAAATACTCTTTAACCAGTATATTAAATATTCTTTGCAGCTGGCGCCTAAGTGCAATGAGTTCATATTGAAATGTAGTTTGTCCAACGTGGATATACCTTGTTTTAGCGAAGTGGCTTTTCAGACTAGACTGACTAAAAATGGACCTTGTTGCACTTTTAATACAAAGAACAGGTAATATTGATATTCATATTGTATTACATTAATTTGTCAATTTGTTTTTGTAGACTTAAAATCCGCGATTATAAGAATCGGTATGCCAATCCAGAACTGGGACTTACAGTTGTGCTCAACGCGAGTAATGCCGATTATTTTACGCCAATTTTGAATACAAACGGTTATAGCGTCATTATACATAATGCCGATAATTTTGCATCGATATCTTCGTCGAATGCCTTGGAATTTTTTCCAGGAGAAATGGAGGAGACTTATATGAAAATCTTTGCACGTGTCATAGATACCGATGCTAGTTTGAGCTCCTTTTCACCAGAAGGTGTAAGTTATTGCTATGAATATAGATTATATTTCATTCAATTGTGTCAAACGTGATTAAATTGCACAAGCTTACACACAAAATTTTTTTTCTTTAATTATTCATTATTATATAACATTAAATAAAAATAAATTTCTTGTGTATTTTTGCTTAGCGCCGCTGCTATTTCCAGAACGAGGCAAATTTGCCAACTGTGGGATCGGTTTATTCATTTGCCAACTGTATTACCAGATGTCGCATACGCAGTGTCATTGCGTTGTGTAATTGTCTGCCCTTTCAACTGCCTTTGGATCTGGTGGAAAGCTTGGAGGGCGTCGTTTATTGTACTATCATCCATGCCACGTGTATCGCTCAGTACTCATGTGAGTAATCAGATCCATTTTCCAAGCATATCCTTGTTGCCAATCTTTGCTTTTAGTTAAGTGGAATAATGTGCTAACTGAGCGTGTTCGCATGCCGGGTCTGGAGCGTGAAATCGAGGAGGCACTGTACTGCCCACAGTGTCTACCCTCATGCTATGATGTACAGTACCGTGTGTCCTTATCTGCTTTACCCATTGACAGCTTTCTGGCAGACCTAAAGCCCGGGGATAATTCAACACAACTGAGCTCTGAAATATCCATATTAAGAGTTTTCTTTGGCAAAACGAATGCCCAATTTTATGTTCGAATGCTGAACAATGAGTGGTTTGAGATATTCAGTAAGTGAACTGATATTTGATGAAAACCTCCTACTTATTGATGGCTCATTGATGCTATGATGTTAACGTTACCAAACTTAAATTTTGTCTTGAATTTCTTTGAATTCATTTAATTGATATGAATTGATTGTGTTTTTCAGGCACCATCGGAAATATTTTATCGGTCTTTATGGGATTTTCATTGGTGGCCATTTTCGAGACACTTTTCTTTTTCTGCAAGTACATTTATATGAGTTTCCATCGAACCATACATATCAACAAAGCTAATCAGAAAGCAAAGAAGTTGGATGCACATAAGCTACATATATATCCATAAAACCAAAAAAGAAAACGATGGAATTTAAATATTGGATTGAATATCAAATATTGTGATTGTAATTCCCGATTAATAAATGCCTGTTTTTTCGGACAAATTATTTATATATACTTCCGATTATTTGTCGACCATGTCAACCATGCAATAAGAATCTAATATTATTTTCCATTTATCATTGTCAATTAAAACTACGAAATTCTGCTCAAACTTCATCCCCTTATTATGGTCTTTGATTGATACTCCGCCGGATATCTTGAAATGATATAGTTTCTTACGTGTGCATTCTTGAAAGGGAATCGACTCACAGATGACTGCTATTAAGCGATGAAAGGTCAATGGAATGTTCTTAATATGACGTTGAATTTGCTTAGAGCCATGTATCGGTTCACTGTTAAAGTTAAGTATCGCTATCTTATGATACAGATGAGCGATAGACTGCATAAAGAATTTGGTTTAATTTCGTTGTTTACAAAATTTGCACTTTGTGGCTACTCACATTACGCTGACAGTCAAAGTGCTCGTAATAACTATGGATGAAAGCCTCGAATGCCAATTCGCTTGGGTGATCCTACAAAGCAATGCCATTGATTTAATTAATGGCCTATGTTCAATTTACTATATAAATACTCACGTTGCTCATTTCTCCAAATTAATTGATATAACAATGTTGACCCGATATTTGCGATAAAGTTTTCAGCGCAGTCGAATTACATGAAGTTGGCTGCGCCAAAGCCAATAGTTATGCGCTTGAGCGATATTTCGATTGTTTGAATTATCGAAGTCGCAGACCTTTTGTGAATTGAAGTTGGCAGCACCTTAAATTTCAATTAGCTTTTAACGTGTCTGTAACGTCTCGAATAAGTGGTCCACATTTCTTATCATACACCCAATAAAAATGAGTTACACAATCAGTTCGATATATTAATGATCATCATAAGCAATTAGTCAGTCTGCCTGTACAACAGAGTCGCTTTCAGAAGGCACAAGCACAAACTTTTATTAATTAACGAGTGGGTCTCACAATTTTAAAAATAATGAAAATTAAAATGATTAAGATTATATGAATAAGAAATTGTCATGTAAAGAAATCACGAAAATAAAAAATATTTATATCTCTATTCAGAATCAACAGTTGCTTAATATTGCCTGCCCCGTATTATCCACCCAGGGCGCTTTTTTGTTGTTGTGTATTTTGAATGCTAGAACACAGCTTAAGCTGCCGTACAAAAATGACATGACCCACTGCTCCTTGTCGCTGCTAATGCTAATTATGATGTCGCTGATGATGATGATTTTATTGTTGTTGTTGTTGTTCCCGTTGGCTGACATTTAATGCGCGTTTAACTAATTTCATTTTAAATTGTTGACAATTAAGGGAAATTGCCAAGACGAATCGAGAGCCAAGCTGAATAAGCAGCTACAGAGGATGAGGAGTATCACGAGGACGATTGCTACAAACACCACGTGCCATGTCGCAGTTAATTTGTTGGCAATAAGTTGGAACACGAGGCCTAATTACAACAACACGCACGACATGACTGCAAAATTTTCATTAAAATGAGCAACCAGCGACTCCAACTCTCCCAAATCATTAACAATGCTACACTTAACAAAAAATGACATGCCCTTGGGGGAGGCAATATTTATACGTAAATCAGAAAAAAATTTAAATTAAATTAAAATATTTTTTGTAATGCATGGCTGAGGCCATATTAAAAATGTGTTGATCATATTAGATCAAGTTTTTAAGCTGCAAACCGCTTAAAAAAAATGTGACCAGCATTGGTAAAAGAGAAAATAAGAAAAATTAAACAGATACACCAGATATAATATGCAATAATATTAATTCAAATTGAAACAATTGAGAGCAAACATGGATCGCACATTGGCTCGAAACCAATGACTATGATGTTGGGATTTGCAACTCGTATTTTTTTCGAGTGCAGGACACGCAGAATTGTTTGGCGGCCGGCTGAACAAAAAGTCGCGTAGTGCGCAGACAGCCGCAACAGTTGCAATCCACAAACGGTTGAGTGAGTTCCAAACCATGGTATCAACTGTAGAACGGCCAGGACGACAGCGGCGCCAACGTTTGGTGGTTGGACGCGCCGCTTGGTGGATACCCAGGCCAATTGCCAATCCAAATGCTATTCGCGATGATGAAGTGGCTGTGCAAAAATTGTCCTTTGCCGCGGGGCTTAAGGATTTGCTGGAGAACCTGTCATTTCATTGTTATGGCAGATTAGTCGAGCACGGTCATCGCATTCAAGAGCGGTAAGCTTAGGCCTATAACTCCAATCCATCCATCCGAATTGGAGTCCTTTCAATTAGCTCTTTCTGTCCGCAGATTCTTTTGGCTGATTTGCCACATAATTGCGCTGGGCTTTCTAATTGCATTCGTGTGCATGTACAAGTATGCAGCGCAGGACCTGGTGACCACCATATACATTCCATTGTATCCCGTTTGCCATGTCGCCCTGCCAGCCATCTCCGTCTGCAGCAACAATCGGTTATCCAAGCGGGCTGTCTGGCGTTACGCACAGGAGCTGTAAGTACACTTACAAAAATATGTTTGCATCTACAAAATCCTGGTTGATAACCAATAAAAAATAAAAAATAAATATAATTTGATGTTTAGAGTTAATAAATTAGAAATAATATTTCTACATATTTCTACAATTGCACTATCTAATAAGTAATAAGTATGTAGAATTTCGAAATTCTATGCCAGTTTATCTTGTTCCTTGCAGCAGCGTACAGGCGAAGTGGCGTAATGCTACTTATTTTTATGATGAGCTACAGGCCTTTGGCATGTTTTATTCCCCCATGGATTCCGGCAATTATGAGCGCTTTCTGCGGTTGCAGGACCTCTTGTCTCTGCTGGACACCAAGCCTTATGAGCTATCCTTCAATACCAGGGGACGTTTACATGACCTGACTCCAAATTGCAGCGACATCCTTGTATCCTGCCGTTTGGCAGGACAGTACTTCAATTGCCAAAAACTGTTTAGCAATATGCTGACCAGTTATGGCTATTGTTGCACTTTCAATCCCAATGGAGAGTAAGACAATCTGAAGAGCTGTTATAGAATTGTGATAAATGAGATCATTTTTTTTAAGATTCCTCAAAGGCCACACATATTATCAGCGTTTTTTTGGTGCCGATATGGGTCTGGTGCTAGAACTGAACGCCACACATAGCGATGACTTTTTAAACAACCAGGCATTGGATGGATTTTTGGTAAAGATCCATTTTCCATTTTCCATTTCTTGATACCGAATCGCATTTCCACCTGTTGTTAAACTCCGTAACAGTATATTTATATATCTGAACTCTCGCGATTTTAATCGTAGATTGCCATCTATGAGTCAAACAACTATCCGGATCCGCAATCTGGTAGCGTAACTATACGCTACGCGCGGAGTGGCCAGATTAAACTTCTCCCCATATTACCCACAATTTTGGAGACGGTGCATGAAGCTCGTCACATGAGTCCCACTATGGTGCGTGTCGCCATCAATCATGCCCGCCTGTCAATCATTGCCTAATCAGTAAATCCATTAATGTTTCCACAGCGCAAATGTCGCTTCTGGGATGAGATGCCATACAACTTCACCAGTCACTATACCCACAGCAAATGCATCTCTGCCTGCCGTGCCCGCAGCATCTACAACCTATGCGAATGCCTTCCCTTTCAAATGCCCAATCGTTTTATTAGGCAAGGCGACGCATTTGTCTACTGTCCGCTCCAGCACATGGAGTGCATCAGGCGCTATAAATGTGAGTAGACTGTAGTAACTCAGGCGTACACCTTAATCTCTCTCCCTCTCTCTCTCTCTCTCTCTCTCTCTCTCTCTGTGTGTCGATCTCTCTGAAATTATTTCAGTTAAATGGCTGAATGTCATCACCAGTCGCGAATATGTGCTCGGTCTGGAGCATGAGCTGCAGGATGCTCTCTACTGTCCCCATTGTCTGCCATCCTGTACAGAGACACGGTATCAGGTCCGTGGTTCAAGGACACTCCCAATCAATGGCTTATACAAACCAATGACGTAAGCAGAATTTAGAATTTTTTGGGTCTACGGTAAAATAACAGTTAAGACGCTCAATTACATTAATGCTTCATTTAAGCCTTCATTTTCATTAAGAACTCCATTAAAATGTGTTGAAAACAAATCGAAGGCGATGGGTAAAGTTTGAATTAGAGGTTGGAGTCGAGAAAACTTATTGTTTATTAAATTGTTATTATTATATTGTCAACGTTTACATGTTATACAAAATAATTCCAAAAATCCACATAGATATTAAAGTCAAAGACCAGTTAAGGAGTACACATTGCGCAAAACGATTCAACATAAAATTGAAGCTCCATTAAAACATTTACATATTAAATTTTATAGATGCCGAATTGCTAACTTTCTTTAGTTTTTATTGCACAAGTTCTCTCATTGGAAGTCACTATTTTTGTTTGGCTCTTTCCACCCATCTGAGGGGTAAGTTACGTTTGCTATACATAAATGAGTTTAACTTTCCAGCAACAGCAGCACCAGCAGTGGCGTTGGCGTTGGCCATAACAGTTATGGCCATGACAGTTCCGAGTTGGCAGTTGTGCGTATTTACTTTGCCGAAACGCACATTCAATACTTTCGCCAGATTATTAAAAATGACTGGTATGAGATCTTCAGTGAGTTCTACTGCATATTACAGTCCCCTTTTTCACATACATATACACATGACTGTATTTGAATGCGACTGCTACTTCATTTCCAGGTACAATTGGCAACATCTGCAGCATCATAGCTGGCTTCTCATTGATTGGCATCTGCGAGCTGCTATTTTTCCTAGCCAAACAATTATGGCATGCATACAAAGCAGAACAGAAGTCGGAACTCAGCCACACCCGCACCCAATCCTACTCGCAATCCCGTACCCGGAACCACGCCCAGACCCAGGCCCAGACCCGGGCTAATGGCCGTGCAAAGGCAACTCAGCAACGGCAGCATCAGAAGCAGGAGCAGGAGCAACAGCAGCAGCAGCAGCATCAGCATCAGCCCATGGAGCTCCTCATACTGCCGTAATTGAGCGAAAGGCCGTGCCAATTTTAAAGCTCACTGATTTTCATACAGTTCTCTATTTGCACACGCATTTATGTTGTATAGATTGTGTGAGTGGTGTAGTGTAATTGTAGTGTTCTTGGCATGGGCGCAGCCAGAATCTCAGCAGGGGAAGGTTGTCATAGAAATATACAAGACACTTCACACAAGTCCAATATTTAAAAACTTGATCTTAAGATGTTTCGATGTGTTTTCTCTTAAATTAATACTTATTACAAATCCTGTACGTTTGCAAATTATTCAAATAAATTTTACTTAAAAAGTATATTCAAGAAAACTTCGACCCTTAAATAAAGTCATTTTTGATTTGATAATTTTATATATTCGATTGAACAATAAAGAATTTCTGAATCAAGTTTAGATTTTTTTTTGGGTTTGTCAGCTTATCGATATCTATATTAATTAAATGGATTTAAATGTACAAGCAAGTTAAGTATAATGTCAAATTAATTAGGATGCCTCCAATTTTCATTACCCTCCTAGTTTCGCTTCTGGCTACGACCATGTGTGTGTTGCCTCTGTGTGTGTGTGTATGTGTTTAGTTGTTGACCTGCGTAACAAATGTTAATTATCGCGCACTGAGCAGCTGCCAGCTGATTGTAGGCCCGGGAGTACAGCTCAAGTGCACTTACTTTGCATTGTTACATAAAAATAAACAGCAGCAAGAGGCACAACAAACAGAGGGGGCTGGCACATGACTAAACATGAAAAGGTCCGGACGGGGACATTAGCGTCAAGAATCTTGGACACTTGCCCACTTGCAACCAGCAGTTGGCAACAGTCAAAGCAGTCAACAGTTATGGACCACAAAATCCATGAGATGCCCAAACCAATCAGAGAAGGAGAGGAAGAGCGGGATTTTTTTGGCCCTGCGCCCAACTGCTACTTACAATCAAAATAAACTTTTATTTCCTATAGCTGAGATTGACAATATTGGGAAACAAATGAAATGCCAAAAAATGCATATGTGGAATATCACAAAGCGAATATACACGAGGGGAAATATTTAACAATATAATTTGATAGCATTTCAATCTGTACACACTCAGAAAAACGTTGCTTAAGATATACAACCGGAATAAAAATTCTTTAAATTAAAAAATTGATACGTTCATCATCTCAATCTTGATTATTTAGGTTCTATATACTTCACAAACTTTTCGTTTTATATATATAAAAGTAAATCTTTTAAAATTTGTCTTTAATTGAGGCACATTTTTGATTACAAAAAAACATTCCAAGCAACATTTGCAAAGCAGTGTTTTTTTTTTTGAGTGTCGCAATTAACATTTAGTCTTCAAAATTATCTAATTTATTTATATTAATATTCAAAGCCGGTAAAAATCGAAGTTAAGGTAAACATTTTGCCTCTTCATTAAAGCAACTGAAGGCTGTGTTTATTTTATGCAGGACTTCATGGAAACCCCACGCGTTTTATCTTAATGAAATTTTTGTTTGAGTTTTAACTTTGCAATTGATTTGCACATTCATTCGGTTGGGGAGAAAAAATACAGACTACACAAACACACATATACATGTATATGTATATGCAAATTCTTGGCGCAGTTTCTGAAAATTGAAATGATTTTCGTTGAATTTGAATTTGTATTCGAGCGAGTTTGTGAGTTCGTTTGTTTTGCCATGCATAAAACTGCCTAAAAATTGCAAAAAATTTAAATGAACGCACTCGAGTAGAGTACGCGAACGAAATGCCTAGATACAACTACCAACATATATATATACATAGTGGTGGCAACAAAGCAACCAAGGTAAACACTAGAAGCGAGAAAATGTATGAAATGAAAAAAGGAAGAAAGTAAGGAAAAACTCACCATGGTTTCTGATAGCTGCACCCGTGTGGCGTATTATCGCACAATACAATATGTATATTGGATTATTTCGTTTGTGAGAGAGTTCCGCAGGCTCTGGCCTGACTACCTGTACTATCAGATAGACACACAATCCCACACACTGACACACACACGCAGAGCTTCATGGGCAAATACAGAGTGGGGTGGTGGTGGGGAATCGTTTGGAAAATTGACGGCTGGTTATTGTGGGGCTGGGTGGATGCCTTGCTATCGACATCAGTTCTTCTATCTGCTTTTAAGGAAGAAAATATAACCAAATTTTCTTGTTTTTCATTTAATTTTCAAGAGATGTAAATTTTAAAAAAATTTGAAATAAATCTTGAATATGGATGCCAATTAAAATGAAATCGATGCTTTGTATTGACTGATAAATAATATTTTAAATATAATCAATTAATTAAATATTCGACGTTCATCAGAGTTTGCCTCTAAAATTAAAAAAAAAAAAAATTAAATATGCGACTTTCATCTGTTCTATTTTTTATCAGAGTTTGCTCTTTAAAGTTAGTTGATCACCAAGGGAGCTCAATAAAAGCACAAGGGGAGAGAAAATTATTTTTAAATTGATGCGTCTTATGGAAAGACGCAAAGATATGGAAGGAATTTTAGCGTAAAGAGAGAATGAGCTGTGTTTCTTGTTTAGCTATGTTTTTTGTCCTTCAACTTATTGCCTTATGCATCGATTTTTTATTTTGTTGGTGGGTGTAAAATTTCAATTGATTTTTGATTAAATATTTCTATAGAAACACATAGAAAAACATCTAATAAGGCAATTGACCTGGGTGTATCCTAAACTCATTACAAGGATATCATAAAATTTTATTTTATGGTATAAACACTGCTTCTTATGTATTGATGATTGCAAATACTTTAATTTTGAATAATGTATGTATATTAGTGTAATTTGTATCAAAATATCAATATTTTATTTGCATGCTAATAATAACCACAAATTGTGAAGAATACAAAAACTGAGCTAAACTAACAGTTAAGAGCTTAAGTAAAGCAGACAACGCACATAAAGAATTCCTTTAGTACAATATTAACTTGGCAGAGCAACCATTGCAGTGGGGAATTCCTAAGTTTTTCGCACCCTTCTTGGAATAATAAATAAAGCTTAGCATCTTTATATTTTTTTTCATTTCGGTAATCTTGTGGGGTTAAGCGGTCTGCTAAGGCCAATGAAGAGCCACAGCTTTCGGGACTGTCTCAGCCGTTTTTCAATGTTTGTGTCCACAACTCCCAAAAATCGGGGGCATGGCACTTAAAGCACTTTTGTTTTTAGACGCGTTCTACAATTTTTGGGTGAGGGTTGTTTTTTCAAGGGTCTTCTGTTGGTGCCGACAATGTGAATTGTCGTCTGTTTTTTGAGGCGCTTAAGCTTTCAATAATGTTGCTGCTACTGCTGCTAAATTATTAAAAACCAACTGTGCGAGTAACTAGGCCAGAGATACTGAATGGAAGTGTGCGAAAGTGTGCCTAACTGGACCGTTTTAAGAATTTCATCTTCGTTGTTACTTTCTTGCCGTCGTCTGCTTCTTGTCTGAGTTCTTGTCGCGTTTTCATGAATAAACATGCTAACAAATTACGACACTTGACAAACAAAGCTCGCGCGAGCACCTGTGACTGCCGTGCACACCTGTGAATGGTTGTGGTTGCTTTGCTTTTTTTCGTATTTACATTTTGGGCTGTTTGGGAGAATGGAAACTGGGCTAAGATTTTAATAGCAAAGTTGCAGTATCATCTACAATTTTACTACAATTTTATGGTGCTGAAGAGTAGAGATGAGTGCGAATTGTGCTCTTGCACGTGACACGAATATTCCCGGCTTAGTATAATGTGCTTGTGGTTGAGCTGAATTAAGGAAGGAGTTATCACATCTGGCAAAATCAAGTCGCTGTCAGCTAGGCCCATTTCAAGTTGTTTTGTTTTCCAAAATAATTATATAAAATGGTACATTTTTCAGTTATAAATATGAGAAATTGTAAATTAAATGTGTATAAAATATATAGTTAAGCGGTAAATATCTTGGGACAGAGCTTGTGCATTATTATAATCTAATATTTCTTCATCCAAAAATTAAACCGATTGTAATTGAAGCCGACAAAAATTGTTTTGAAATTTATAAAATTCGTTTGACTTTTAAATATGTGGTTTGCTTTCTCTGTGCAACAGAAAGACTTAGTCTCCTACAAATGAATATTTGTATATACGTTTGGCATTTTACGAATAATCCCACTCAACATTGGTTGATTCATGCGTCACTGCATTTCTAAGCATATCTAATGCCCGGCTTAGTAGTTTCACCACCTCCCCTTCCTTTCGCTCCCTGATCAAATTCCTATTTATTCAAGTGTGCCCATGCGTTGTCAAGACGCTCTATTTGGCTTGCATTGCACCCACATACATTCATATCTAAGTATAGTCAACAATTCAAATTTGGTAGCACACCCGAAAAACAGAATGCGAAGCTGTCAAAAATAAAAAAAAATGTGTACATGAAATGTGTTTTCGTCGCTCAGCCAAACAAAAACCCGCCCTCAACCAGCTGCGAGTCTAGGAGGAGCCTAGCAGAGTCTAGACATCAATCAACACCTTGGCCAAGTTGATTGACAGGCGAAACGACAGCATGAAAAATAAATCTGTCATTTGCATGTTTGAGTTTCGTTTGAAATCAATATGAATATTATACTTGAGAGGTATTCGCTTGTTGTTGTATTTATGATTGCTAGCGAAGTCAATTTGTCAAAAACAGGCCGCACCCCTAAAAAAACAAACTCAAAACCACTCAAAAGCCTTTTTCCACTTTATTTCAGTTTTCAACTGCTAAAGGCAAATCCATCATGGTATTTGTACAACGGCTAAATAAAACGATTTTCTCACTTATAAATATATATAAATAAATATTTATGCATTTACCATAAAATACAATATTTCGTACATTTAATTAATACAAAATAAATTATTGGGAAATAAATTACACAAATAAATTTGGCTCTCGAATGCAGCAGACGTGAAATTTTTATTTGAGTACAATATAATAAAAATATTTGTTAATGGTGGGGATTTTCCATTTCCTCTCATTTTGTACCCCATTTGCCGCCCACTTGCGGGCAGACACTATTTATTTAAATCATTCAATCAGATTTGCGTACATATACAAAATATATATGTATGTATGTGCAAATACTGGACACAGTAAAATACTTTCAGGTTGATTCTTGAAAGAGGTTTTTTTTTTTAATATCGTTAAGCTTATTATTTAAAATACAAAAAGGGGTTTATGGTCCTTATATTCATTTTGGCGATAGCTTTGTGGCTATGTTTTTCATGTAAATATCCTGTCTTGTTTTAGTGGGTGCAGGATCAGCTGTAAGTCGACATTTGTGTTGATATTTTTAACTAGTAATATGTATTTCAAATATTCGTGTACTTATCATTTTAAATTAATATTAAATAGCCGCTGATTTAAGCCGGTTCAAAATTTTAATAGAAACATTTTCCATATTCATAAGAAAATAAATAAATAATTAATTACTTAAACAAAATTAAATTAAATTGATATGATATCTACCCGTCGAACGCTCTGGGTTCCCGTTCAACATTGTTTTACCTTACACAAAAATAATTTCAATGAGGCGCATTTTAAGTGCGAAATTCAATTGAGTTACACATATCTTAATATACATTAAATACTCAGCATGCGTCTGAGCCCAGCTCGCGATTCTCGAAAACTAAGAGATGTGGTGGCTAGGGGGGGCTGCAGAATGTTCGGTTGGAGTTTTTGCTGTTTATGTTTTACATGCTGCTTGTAATTTCGCTTGCAAAACTGGTGAAAATATCCTGCAGCTGATTTTTAATTACGAAAACACAGCAAAAAAAAAAACGAAAAATGAAGAGAAAAGAAAGGAAGTTGTTGCGACTTCGTGTATGTAAACATAAACGCAATCTCGTCCACACACAAACAACACACACTCACACACACCTACAACTGACTTGCTAGACCTCAATGAAACCGTCTGGCTACTGCCTGTGTGTGTGTGCTTAAGTATACATGTGTGTGTCTGGGTGTGTGTGTGTACTTGGCAGCAGATTTCAATTTTTGTGTGTTAATTACATTGCCGGCACAGGATCAGGCTCCCCGATGCCCCCTGCTGGCATTACATGGGCGTGGCATGCCGCAGTCGCTTCTCTTTCTCATCTTCGCGCCGTCCTTGTGCTTGTGTTAAACATTTTGGCGCTTGTGAATGTTTAATTATCAAAAATTTGCACTTGATCCTTGTTCGTCCTTTCTTTTTTGGGCCACATTTCGTTTTATGGCCATGTGTGTGCAAGTATGCGTGTGTGGCTTATGGTAATTGCAAGCTCAGAGTGTGCTTCTAATGTTTTACAAGTACTAGTTATTTACTCTAAGCTCATCCAGCCTAAGGGCATGCACTCAGAGAAAAACGCTCCTGTATTGGTTTTTAATGCTCTCGATTTTCGATTTCCAAACCGACCTTGATTATAATGTACATAAGGACACAATAAGGACATCTGTTAAAGATTATTGTTGAATTATAATAAATATTCATTTAAAAATTTAAGTAGCAAATGTTGAACTTAAAGTAATCAAGATGTTAATTTCAGAATTATGTGCAGATGCTTTCAGAACACAACTGTGGGAAAATTGTGCTTGCCTCAAACTCTATTACTTTTAATCTGAGTGTGGGCATGACCCTAGGGTAGGGAGGCGGCTGTGGGAACTCAACTTTGTGGCCAAAGAATTTGATTTGCTTGTGCTGGCATTTTGCATAATTCAAAAACGAGCTTGCAAGCTAGTTGGCCTCTTGTCTATTTATTTATTAATGTTTTACAAATCTACTGACAGCAAAAGCGACAACAACAAAACAAATTATTTATAATTACAACTGAAGAAGAGGAAAATAATAAGTAAGTACATAGTGAAAGAAGAGGCATATAACAAAGTCACTACGCACATTTTTCATTTCTATGGTTTTTTTTGTGTGTGAGTGGGCAGACCAGGGCAACAGCAGCAACAACAATGACAATTTAATGCCTTTAAAACAGCAAAATGCCGTTAAACCGGCAAAAGGAAATAATGTACAACAAGGAGCATTCCGGAGTGTCTGTCTGCCTGATTCCTGTTTCTGGTTTTCTCTTATTATCCCGTTGTCGCCTGACAAATAAACACACACATACTGTCCTCTAAAAATACCAACAATAAAAACAACAGCAACCAGCATTAAATTAAATACATAAATCATCTTTTTTGTGTGTGCCGACAGAGCGTTTCATATCCTTGCTGGCGTTGCGAAAATAAGTAAAAAAATGAAAACCTAAAAAAACAAAAGTAAATAGGGAACACTTTTTTGTTGTAATTATAAATGTCTGCCAAGCAGCGAACTGCAAAAGCAACAGAGAGACACAGTCCCAGACATTGTTTATCATTTTGGTCCGGGTTTAATGCTCTTTGCTTTTGTGCCACAATCTCCCAGTTTACCTTAAAGTTGACCCCTTAAGCGGTTGCTTAAAATAATTCATTTGCTGCAAAAATAAAACTTGTTCATTAAAGGTCGAACACAAGTTTTTTAAAACGTGTGAAGAAAGAATAATTATTGCTTGAAGACGCTTGGTGAAAGTGAGTTTATTTATTCTATACTTTTTAATTGATTTATGGTTTATATATGGACTATATCTATGAATTTTCTAAAATACAAATTCCAAATATCAGATTATTAGTCCTTACCAAATACGCTGAGGCAGTCAATCAGTCATTCAATCAAGACAAGTTGTTTTAATTACATATGCTTTACTATGATACAAAAACAAGTATTTAACTAGTTTTAGTTCTTCCAGATAAATAAATCACATTTGATTAGTTTGCATGTAAAACACATATTTTCAATTTTGACATACTTTGCATACTGCTGTGTTAATAAATCAAGTTTAAATAATTTGTTGGATAAGTCTGCAAGTGTATTTAAATGAGTTTGAATTTAAATTCAATCACGCAGATTATTCTCTCTCTATGTTGACAGTTTTAACAGCTTATTAATCGAATAACTCAACTGATTTAAATGCACTAATGCACCGTTTTAATAACAACCAACACACACACACACATATTATCTACATAATTAATTGTTAATGACGATTATATGTAATTAACATGTTCAGGTTATTTTTTCCATGTGGGCTGTCCAACCTTGTGGGATTTTAATTTATGCACCAGACTTAAAATTAATTTCACATTATTTGCTATATCAAGCGTAAACGCGATAAATTAATAGTTAAAATAAATCAACGGTCATTGTGTGAATTGTACGCATGGAAAAGAGTTCAAAAAAATTACATTTACAAAAAAACCAGGTGATTTTTATACTTGAATTAAATATTAAAATCCAATATCCTATTGTAAAGAATTTTTATATTACAGAAATCAAAGCCACACAGACTGTGTGTCAGCACATAAGGATTAGGGTTGAGGTTGGCAAGGGGTGCATAAATAAAATTACAATCTTTTTTTAGCCGTAAAAGCTTTAGGGTTAACTTTGCACCACTTTTGATGGCTTGTTTGTCTTTTACGAGTTTAGATTGTTAATGCAAAAGTTACGCACATCTTAAAAAAAGCAAGAAACAAGGCATAAAAAAGGGTGTCGAAAGTATTTCCCGCACGTAAGCCGCTTTGACACCTTTTTAAATACATATTTGTCTTGCATTTCGAGTTTGTTTTGAGTACAAATTTTTGATGATTTGCTGACGAGTTTTTAGAGCCCAGTTGTCATTTTTAATTGGTGCATATTAAATATGCTTAGCATTTTGGCTTTTACTCATTACATGGCCAGAGTTTTATGCCTTTTTCATGATGTGATTTTCACCCTCTTTCATCTCCATCACGATTTTCCTGCCCACGCTGCATACTTTAGTTTGAATGTTTGCTTAGTGCTTACTGCTTGTACTACATTTTCACAATGAGCATTACAAGGGACTGCACATAATTTCTATTCGAGTTGTCGTAAAAAGTGCATAAAATAAATGTGCACCGAAAACCAACGGTTAATATGCATAATATAAGAGTGCCTATGCCTGAAGAGTGCTACAAATTTGTTATACCCTGTAAAAATAGTTATGGTTAGTGTGAATGCTCTATTCGACATGTCCACTGATTGTTTAAGTCATTGTTTTGAAGATTGAGAATACTAATTTCAGCATGTTGAGAGAACATCTAAAATAACTTGTTGATGCAGCTCTAAAAGGAATTAACTTCTCTTAAGGCACTCATAAATAAGAATAAATAATATTTGATTTAAAAATCAAATGTTAATCTTACACAAATTGGAAATCTGAACGCTTTAATATGCTGCAAGCAATATAACACACTGCTTACACCCACGTTTTGCAGACCTTATGTTTACAGGGTATACAAATAATAATTGGCATTGCCAACGCAATGGTCGGCAGTGAAGGGTCACCCTCATTCGCTGGGTTTATTCGTTGATTCGCAAGTTGGTTCGCTTGCTGCGTTGTTGGTTTTCGTTGGCTGCGCTTTTCTGCGTCATTTTAAACGATGATACTTAAGTTTCCATTAAAACACTTGCCGCGACCATCAATTCAATAAGCGCCCCAACAACCGTTGGACCGTTACATCATTGGACTGTTGAACCTTTGGAGAGTGTAGTTTGCCTGCTGGCTGAATTCAACCATGCGGTGCGGTTTTGCTCAACTCCCCAAACGGACCAACTGTTTGTTGTGGTGCAAATGTGGGCGGTGAGTCCAAATATTTACGGCGCCCAACTTGGTCAGCTACTGTATTTTATTGTATGGCAATCGTATTAAGCACAGACATAAAATAGTTGTCGAAACCACTAGAAACACATGAAAGTTTTACGATTTTTAAATATTATTTCTTTACATCGAAAGTGAGGAGATAAAAAATTGAGAAATATGCAAAAAAAGTAATTGTTGAGCTTATTGTGAGTAGTTTCACTGCCAGCCCTGAAACGATAGTGTATATATGAATATACATATATATAAAAGATCATATTGATTGAGAGCCCAGCAGATGTGAATTGAGTGATGCTGTAAAATACATTGAGCACCGCACAATTTCATTTCAGGGGTCTTTTTTTTATTTTAATTTGAGCATTGCCGGCCGCAAATATTTGCACTTTAAACTGAAATCAGTTGGTAAAGGCCATGGCTTAATGCATTCGAATGCTGGCGCTGGCGCTGGCCTACAAATGCAATGCGCCAAGGCAAAAAACACAAAGGGGAACAAAAAAATATATTAATATTTGACTTTGACATACCCTGTAGATTTCGCTTTAAAAAGTTTGTTTAAAATGAAATAAAATGTGATAATTATTAGTGTTGATAGTAACACTCCCAATCATTATCTTCTTATATACTAGACCGATATTTCAAGGTTTTAATACGATTTTGATAATTAGTGTATTTAGAGCTAATTTGGAAGTATTAAATTAAACGCTTCTTGAGTTCTGAATGACTCTGCGAATACTCAAGCCTTTAGCTCTCATAAGTTAGGGGTAAAATACCCATTAAACCGAAAAGAATGACTCTATACTCTTTTTTAATATACTTCGTAACGGCAGGGAATACAAAGAAAAGCAAAAGCGAAGTTAAGAAAAAAGAAAACAAGTTTCTGGCTGAGATTACGCACTCAAGAAAATCACACAGGCATACACACAGACACGCATTCGTTCTCAAGTCTAATTGAGAATACTCGAAATAATTATATAATTTTGCCAGCCGCACATATTTATGAGGCCTGTGGGCAAAAAAATAAGGCAAGTGAAGGCACTTGGCATGGGCTCTAATTCCAGGACTTGTATGGCCCGAAGCTGATGTGAAAATGATAAGTTTGCGGCTGGGGCAGGCTTAATAATAATGATAATGTGTCATAAGGTAATTATTCAGTTGCAAAAAGGGGTTTTAGGTTGGGGCATAAATAAATATCCTGCAGTTATTTGGAGTGTGTGTTGACAGTGAAATTGATTACAATTAATGGGCAAGCAGTGGAGAAGCCGCCGGAACAAACTGGAGTTGAATGAAGTTGAGCCGTCTGGGTCTGAGAGACTTATATAGTCCCGGCTAATATGCATCCGCTTTCTATGCAGCTTTTGCTGCTGCTGCTGCTGCTGCAGCTGAAGTGCGTCTACTTTAAGCCTGAGTGCACCGGCTCAAAAGATGTTGCCTGACAAAGCAAACAGAAACTGAAACTGAAACAGCAACAGCAACTATCTGGGAAGCTGATGCCAAGATTCTCCTCTTGGCATGCTTTATCAATTAGGCAAATTAGTTGGTGAATGTGCCAAGGCTTGGCAAACTTCAACTTTAAGTACTTCATTTTTCGAGTTGTTTAGTGCACCTAACGAAGAGAGCTCTAGCTTAAAGCCATCCGCTCGGTTTAGAAATCAATTAGCTTACGGTAAGAGCCTTGGGCTGAGTCTCGACTGTGCTAAAGACCCATTGGCAGCCACTGTAAGCCAATTTAACTATGTCAATATACTTACCAAATACAGTACTTCAGCACACAAGGAATAAATAACAAGAAAGAGTGCTAGCGTAGATAGTCGACGACCAACGGATACCCTATGAAGTTTAAATACATTTGCAGGCACGCTTACACAAAAATGGGTAAATGAAATAACCAGAAGATTAAAACTCAAATCGTTTACTATAAATTAAAACGTCTTGAATCAAGTCTGTGTTCTTCTCCTTGCTGCATGTTGCTTGCTTTGGAACAACTTTGTAGTAAGCCTTGTATGCTTTTTCTGCAGGGTACAGGGTAGAAGACATGCAACGAATGCAGAGAAGAGCGAACGGCATTCAAGGCATGTAAATATTCAAATCAAAAGCGCAATTGAATGTGCGAGTAAAATGTCATCGTATCTTGCATTCAAATCTTTGATTGCCAGCTATTCAAAAAAAAAAAAAAAAAAGAAGTGAGTTTATTGCACTACACTTGGCACTCAGCCAGCAGGAGAGACTGAACCCAGAGTCAGAGAATACAAACCCGAACTCAATTCAAGCATTCCTGTAGCTCTCCTTCGGCTCCTGGACCTGCTTACCTGCTGATGCTGGGTGATGCTAGTGACACTCAGACACAGTGCTGGGAATTGACACAGAATAGCAGCCAAATGATAAGGCACAAAGCGAAATGAGGAAGTGTTTAAAAAAAAAATAATAAAAAAAGAAAGAATGAAAGAGAGAAGTCAACTTTGCTGTGTAGAATAGTTGTTACCGCTGCATATAAATGGGGTAGTAGTAATCGTAGTAATAGCTGGACTAAGTAACAGGAAGTCGACCATGGCCAAAGTGGCATTGATCTTAGCATTCGACACTCACCTAAGGTTGAGGTTGAGGCTGATGCTCAGGTTGAGGTTGACGCCGAGGTTGAGGTGTTTGCCTGCGGGTCACTCATCATACACACACACACACACACACACATACACACACACATATATATGAATATGCATAAAGTGGGTTTTGAGTTGCGTTTGCCACTTCAAATTGTAGGTTTGGTTGAGTCCGAGTGCTTACTTAGTTTTCGCTAAATTTCAAGTGGGTGCTTAGTTGATGCCCGGTTCATTCAACTTACTAGTGCCTCTCTGAAGAGCAGTACTTCAAAAAAAAGTGCTTGATAGCAACTAATATCAGGCAGACCAAGCGCACTGATAATATTGCTCCATTTGGCACTCGAGCTCGCAACTTGCTCAAAATTATCTGTGAATTAATGCTCAGTATTTTACTTGTCTAATTAATGTTACTTTTAAACAGTCTGATAAATATTTATTGCTCAGATCAAAGTCTTTGAAATGTGCCTGCGAGTCTTTGAAGCTTTTCAATTGACAATGTTTATGATTTTGTAATATTTATTTACAATCAGTGAAATATTTAATTCACCTCTGATATTATTATTAATGTTTAAAAACCAAAATTGCTGGGAGCATATTTGCGATTAGCCAGGAAATTTACCAATATTAAGACGACTTTCATAGAAATCTACCGTCCCAGTTCGGTGACTCCAGCTCAAAATTGTGGGAGATTTATTCATCCAAATATCGAAAGCTATCTAAATTTTCTGATTCGCGAAAAACAGGTAAATTTATGACTTCTTTATGAATATTCCATTCGAAGTTTGAAATGGTTTGAATTGGGTAAAAATTCATTTTAAAATTATGCACAAGTCAAATATATGGTTAAGATGACCAGAGTCAAACCTTGTTGAATCTAACATTTTGATTATGTTTTGACATCACAGTTTAAAGTGCGATTTAAGCTCGAAATTCAATTTCTAGTTAATCTCACAAGAAGTGTTTAAAAAACAATCCAGAGCCATAGCTTTCTGTAAAGTGTCTCGATTTTCAAAAGCACGTCAATGGAAACGTCTATCTTTTAATATGGTCATAAGCAAATTTTACTCAAATTTAGATTACTCTAATTTTAAATTGTGTAGTAGTTTCATATACATAACGCTGTATTAAAGACTTTACATCTAGGTCATGGCTTGTCTTTAAACTCACTCTTAAGACCAAAATGCAGCCTTGTCGTTTTTATGGGGCGAGGCTGGCGACGATTGTTTGCATAGTCAATTAGCAGCAATCATTGCGTATGATTTAGTGAAGAGCATCTATTGCATCGTTGTAAGTGAGGGATTAGGGTCTGGGATGATAATTGATGATCACAGCTGTTTGCATTTGCTTCTGCTGTTGTTTGTTGCAGTTGGATTTTGTAAGCTTAACACAGCAAGTAGCCAATAAATATTTGCGCAACATTGCGCATGGCTAATGAATAAATTAAACGACAAGCTTGCTGCAACTAACAAATAAATGTGCGTTGTCGCTTCATAAATTGCACAAGTATTTAAATTTCATTTGATTTAATTAAATATTAATATGCTCGCCTAACTGATTAAATGGCCACTAATTGATAGCACAGCCGTCTGTTTTGTCACGCTGATTATGGTTAGTTAGTTGGTTGGCAAATTGAAATATACAATTATGCATTTTTCAAGTGCATTTTAATTGACAATTTATGTTTGAATGACTAAATGGCGGGTGAAATGGTGAAATGACAAAATGCCAAACGTGAAACGTGAAAATCTGAAAAGATTTTCATGCACTTTTCATTTTCATAGAGCACATGTCAGCGGGAAATTAAAAGCCAAACTCTAGCCAAACGGTAAAAAGTAAAATTGCTCGAGTTTTGCACGGTTATTAAGGAACTGTAAGGGTGACAGCTACCAGAGTTACTAGCTGGGGCGTAACGCCATGGGGCAACGCAAATAACCTCAAACAACAGTCAGCTTGCGGGGCGGGGGAGGCTTTTGTCTAAGTGAGGAGTGCTTAGCTCTCAGCTTCTGACAAGATGCCTGTAGTTAAACACGTACATGTGCATACACACACACACACACACTGTGCTATCAAGTTGTCTATCAAGATATCTTGGGTGTGTGTGTGTGTGAACGGATGTGTGTGTGCTTGCTGTTTGCGCGTTCCACTTGAGGTGTCTTTAAATGCGACCAGATCTTTATGGAGTTGCCTACGTGCGTATAGCTTAGCTTAGCCCGGCATCTCTGGCGTCACTGCAGATGTATCTGTATCTGCAGCTTTTGAGGCGCATCTGCGCTGCGTAACATACGCTTAGGTGCTTATAATACAGATGTATTCGCTATTGAAATCAGCTTGTTTCCAGAAAGTATCTTAGATTATATTCAAGACAAGCGATTATTGTAAAAATATATATACATAAATTTAAAAAAAGATGATATATATGCAAGTTAACTATAATCTTTCTCAGTTATCTTAAGCAACTGAGAAACATTAGGGACGAGACCAACCTGAAGTTTCTCTCAGCAAAGAGAAACCAACTGTCAACGTCTTGAACGTTTTAAAAAATTTCCTTGGTTTTATATATGTATTTATACATTTATGCTAATCGTGTTGGTGCGTTGTAATGCCGCTACTTTAACTCTGTGGCTTTTAAAGGCAACGGCAACGCAGCTGGCAAGCCCTTTTTTAGTTTCAGTTTCAATCCCAATCCCAGTCGCAATCCCCAGTCCCCAGTCCCAGACGCAGTAGCCAGTTTCCAGTTGCCAGTTGCAATCGTAATCCTGGTTACAATACAGACAGTTGTACTTGGCGGGTAGACGGGGCAAATATCATATACACGTATACGTATACGTATCGTTCTTCTTTTTTTTGCTAAATTTTCGCAGTTTCCTTTCATAACATCGTCTCGTGTCGGCAGCGTTCACAATGCGCTTTGTGTTCGACTTGTTTGAAAAACTATTTTACATTTAAGCGCGAAATTCCACACTATGAATGAATTTTTCATGAGCATAGCAATCCAGAGCAGAGCGGCGTGAAGCGGAGCGGACCAGTCAGCCAACCAACCAGCCAGGCATAAGGACAGACAGGCACTTGACTTGCCTAGTCAGAGATATCCGCAGCACGCCCTTTCTTTATTTATGCACTCTGAGAAATAGAATAGGGCCTGGAAATGAGTGTCTTGCTAGAAATGAAATCAGCAATAATTTTTATTTCTTTATTATCATTTGCAAACATACAAAATACATTTCCTAAAAGCAGAAACATTTCACAATAATAATAAAATCATATTTATTGATACTTATCTGAAATACACTCAATCAAAAACCTCTGTTCTAAAATCAAGAAAAACCGAAATGATCTCTCGACTTTCCTCATTCTTATAAGTACAATTCATTATTGAATATTCTATAACGCAGTTGAGAATTTAACTTCTTAAATATACCTTTTCTGTAAGTGTACTATATGCTTTATTTTGATTTTATTTTATTTTTTATGAGGAAGGCAAAAGCTCAAGCCGACAATGCAGAACATCATCGCCGCATTGACCATCATTATGAAGAGGGTGTCGGGAATAGGGAATTGAGTATTGAGAATCGGTAGTTGCAAGTTGCAAGTTGGTTTTGTGGCAAGCGTAGCTGATAGGGCGTTTCCTTTTGGTCAGTTGCATGGCATTTTAATTGAATTGATTATTTTAGTGCTTGGGTGTGATTCGGTTTGTTGTTGTTATTGTTCTGATTTGTTTCTGCCGTAGCTGGCAGGCAGGTAAGACAACAAAAAAAAAAAAGCTGATAATGATTCGTTTGGCGCGCAACTCGCTCAGTTACTCGCCCGCAGCTGAAATATTTTGTCTGCCTGTAATTTAACCCAAATTCGCAAAGTAGCAAATTGCATTTGGAGCAAAAGTGCAACAGGCAAGTAATACTTAGAAAAAGGAAAGAAAAAAAAAATATAAGAAAAGGCGGACCGGTCTCCCGTCTTCCAACCAGACGAATTACGCTTGAGGGCAGCTATGTAAATTGTTTGTAATTTGGCGCTGGTTTTGGCCTTCTTTGCCGCCTCGCATTGTGGGCGGTTTGCTTTGGCAGTGCTTTTGGCAATTGAACAAAATGATTATTGATTACTTAATAAGAAATGTTCATACATAATGGCGCCACAGACTGGCGACTCTCAACCGTCTCTGAAAGCAAGAAAATTTGCCCTTGTCTGTGTTTGTCTTGCCTCCTTCTATTGTGCGTTCTTTGATGTCCTGTCATCTCCGTCTGTTCTTGACAAAAAAGCAATTTTAATGAGCTGCATACGGTACACTGCACTTTAATGCAAAATAAATACATATATATATATATATATATATGTATATATGACTGCAAATTGGCAGATACTTTTGTATCTATTTCTGTCAATTTCAATTGGTATAAGTAAGTTATTGTGCTATTTCCTTTTGAGATTGAAAACATCCCATAATGGCCGAATATATCTTTGTATATGGCAGACAATTGATAACAACTCCATTGATTGGAAATAAAATGTTTGCTCCTCTGTCGCTGACAACTTGAGACAAGATAATTTGCCACTTGAATACGAGAAGCAATACATTTGATAGTAAATGTATCTGCAAGATATTTTTGCCAAGCAGCGGCCTTTGAAAGCGCAAGTTAAATCTCTGAGTGGGAGCTTGGCTTGAGGGGGAAATTATGTTTGGGCTTTACGATCAGAGAAATCAGCTTGTAGATGACTAATAACCTGTGCAATGAATTAATGACTTTGCAATTTATTTTTAATTTTATTACAAGCCCTAATGCCGTCTTGGCCTTAATTGGTAAGCCCGAAAACGTGACTTCTGCTGATTTAATTCACTTCATTTTGTGGCTCTATCTCGATTCTGTCTACTGTCAAATTGTCTGCCAATAAACCATAAAAATATTAAATGAAATAGTTGCCATTGACAAAGGGCAACAATATAATTTTCCATATGAACTCAATGAAAGAATCCAAGTAACGCAGCATGAAAGCTACCTAGCCAATAGAAAGGAAAGACAAATTATGGGATACTTGTGCACAGCTGGATATCATTGGCTTATGGGTATATTAGGAAAATTTGCTCACTCCTTGGTCATAATATTTTGAGTGAATTGCTTTACTTTAGTTCAAACTTAAAGGCATTGCAGCATATTGTGAAATGGTGACCCATTTAGAGCCACACAGAGCCCAGACAGATCAAAAGTGAAACTATGTAAGCGCAATTCTCAAAACTTACCTTCAAATGCAGCCGATAGACATCTCCGTGGTGATGTGGTGGTGCAGTGGTGCACTGTGTGCAAATACGCAAACATGCAAAAAGTATCTTTTGCATAGTTTGCCGCTGCAGATTGTCATTTAGCGATAAGCTTTGGCGCTGCAGGCGCATCGAAATGAAATCGAGATACATTTGTTGCACTCGCTGACCCAGTTCTTTTATTACGGAATCAGCATTTACAGTTGCGAACGTCTAATGAAAGCAAAAACTAAACAAAAATATATATATGTAGATATACATATGTATAAATGTATGTGTATATGGGAATCACATGTGTCTGTGTAGTCATGTGACGCCTTTTGTATAAATTGACTCATCAGCTACTTTTTTATCATGTACTCGTTTTGTACTTTTTAGCTTGAAATAGCAGCACTTTATATCGTGTTTGTCTCTCTCTATCTTCCTCCCTCTCTCTCTCTCTCTCTTTGACTCCAAGTATTTTTTTTGCGTCTGCCATTGAAATTACAGTACTTCAATAGGAGCTCATACATTTTTATTGTCTGACATTTTGTTTATTTATTTAAGCATTTGAGCGTATCTATTTTTAAATGGTCTGACTAACTTTCGCACCCCGTCAGCCGCCAGTTGAGCAGAAAACACTTCTAATCCTCAATCGTAACAAACGACCCCTCATACCAATGACCACCCCTCACCATCCACACAGTCTGTGCTGGCAATTAAACGACATTTGCCAGACGCCAAAGACAATAACATTTACAATTGCTTAAATGTAATAAATATCTGGGCGAGTATTTGCACTTGCTGTTCTTAACGTATATTGTGGGTGGGCCTCCAGTGTACCATTAATTTCTTGACTGGAAATTTTATTGTTGCACCAGAGAGCGTGGCATAAACTTTATTACACACTTAACATAACTCAAACTGGAGGGGCAGCTGGTCAAGGTGTGGGCGTGTCTTAAATTGTGTGCATTCGGCTGGTCAGCTTTAGTTGGCCAAATAAATTCAAAATGTTGAGTTTTGCATTAATTTTGTGTGGATATCGGCTTCAGGCATTTATCAATATCCAAATTGTGTAGCACTTGCTTCTATCAATATTAATTTATCAATATTATTTTATCAATATTATAATTATGCGTATGGATTTTGAGGGCAATTTATTTGACAGCTGCAAATTCAAAAGGCTTAAAACTGATCAAGTATAATACTGAATATGCTATTTATTTTGCATATTTATTTGTTTATTATTCAAATTGTAGCAAATGATTTATTATGAGATTTATTTGGTTTTTTTTTTTAAGCTGGTGGTGTTTCGATAATAAATAAACAAGAAATTAAATTTTGCATGGTCTTCCAATTTATTATCAGATCAAGTTTAATTTCAAATTAAATTCTTTGTTATTTTTACGATTTGACTTTGTCTGTGTTCTTTTATTTCAATATTTATATGGTATTGTCAACATAATCAAAGAGTTAGATAAAAAATGTGTTTGAATTCATGTATTTGATAAATGATGAAGTAAACCAGGGAGTATTATCTTGGTGCTTGCAGTTTTGTCTTTAATATACCAACATATTTTCAATTGAATTTGGATTAAAACAGCTAAAAACAATCTGTTGTTGATTATTCGCATAAGTAATAACTAAGTTGGATTTTTTAGTGTGTGTAAATACACACCAAGTAGTTTCGTAAATGGAAACTTATAATTTCGAAACGAATTGGTGTCACTTCTAATTAGATGCACGGCATTTCTCAATCTGAAAAATGTATTTTTTGGATGGAATTTATATATTGCAAAATGCCACAATAAATTTCTGCTCCAGAAAATACAAAAAACCAAATGTGAATGCCTGGAATGTGGCATATCAAATGGCACATATATCTCGAGTGGATGGAAAGAGAGAGGGATGCAAGGTGGTTGCAGCAAAAGTAAAATCAAAATCTACTCGTACGCAATATAACAAATATCCGTCGCAAAGGCAGAGTCACGAGAATAAGTTGAAGTACTTGTCCCTTGGATGCGACTGTGTTGCAAAATGACACACCATGAAATTACATTTATGCTTGCCTGCAGTGCAAATATTTTGCAGTTGCAAGCACATGTCGCCCCACTGTGTGGCATGTCTAATACACTTTCCTGTCTCAATGGGCCTGCAACTTGTACGCTTATGAATTGAGGTCCTCAATGTAGTCAAATGTCACATGCGAAATGTGTTGCAAATATTTGTATAGTGATATCCACACACACACACACACACACACACACACATACACACACACACACACACACATACACACACACACACACACACTTACACACATCCTCCATATACAAATTGGAATGTGTAAGTTGGAAGTAGACTTGCCGACGTTGCATAAATCAAACGCAGTGTATTTGATTAAATTAGCAAGAAACGTTACATTCGCAGTCGTCGCCCTTATTTGCTTGCCGTAAGTGGCAGAAATGACGCTGCCAGGTTTAATAATTAAGTTGGTAAATTACATCCGGGCAAAAAGTAACACAAATGTCCTGGTAAATAACTGTGTCAACTGTAGATGCTCACTGCCTGTGCATAATTAAAGAAAATATGTATCTGCAGTGTGCACACACATGTAAATCCATATAAATACATGATTGTACACATACACAGAGAAAAATGAAATCAAATCTTAAATCAAGCAAAATATACTTGATTCAGTTTGAAGAAGTTAAAATCAAGTTTTTTGTCTGTTAACATTTCATTTAATTAATTTTACAATGACATTAACTTAGGATATCTATTTTACAAAATAATTACAAAATACAGTTACATGGGATCAGTCTGCCCTATAGCTCCCATAAGCAGATTTTCTTGTTAAGCACGATAATTATGTTGTCCTAGATTCATGAACAGTTTTTTTTTTTCATTTTTAACTTTAAATGTACGATTGATTTAGGGGCAAAACTATGATCAAAAAGCCCTTGCTTTTTAAAATCAGTTGAGTTTTGACGAAGTTATGGCATTTTGAAGTTTCGATCTATGCCCATATATCGATACATCGATTTTCAGGCTATAATTTTTACTTGTCTTCCGACCTGAAATTTCATTTTTAACTTTAAATGTACGATTGATTTAGGGGCAAAACTATGATCAAAAAGCCCTTGCTTTTTAAAACCTGTTGAGTTTTGACGAAGTTATGGCATTTTGAAGTTTCGATCTATGCCCATATATCGATACATCGATTTTCAGGCCATAATTTTTACTTGTCTTCCGACCTAAAATTTCATTTTTAACTTTAAATGTACGATTGATTTAGGGGCAAAACTATGATCAAAAAGCCCTTGCTTTTTAAAACCTGTTGAGTTTTGACGAAGTTATGGCATTTTGAAGTTTCGATCTATGCCCATATATCGATACATCGATTTTCAGGCCATAATTTTTACTTGTCTTCCGACCTAAAATTTCATTTTTAACTTTAAATGTACGATTGATTTAGGGGCAAAACTATGATCAAAAAGCCCTTGCCTTTTAAAATCAGTTGAGTTTTGACGAAGTTATGGCACTTTGAAGTTTCGATCTATGCCCATATATCGATACATCGATTTTCAGGCTATAATTTTTACTTGTCTTCCGACCTGAAATTTCATTTTTAACTTTAAATGTACGATTGATTTAGGGGCAAAACTATGATCAAAAAGCCCTTGCTTTTTAAAACCTGTTGAGTTTTGACGAAGTTATGGCATTTTGAAGTTTCGATCTATGCCCATATATCGATACATCGATTTTCAGGCCATAATTTTTACTTGTCTTCCGACCTAAAATTTCATTTTTAACTTTAAATGTACGATTGATTTAGGGGCAAAACTATGATCAAAAAGCCCTTGCTTTTTAAAATCAGTTGAGTTTTGACGAAGTTATGGCATTTTGAAGTTTCGATCTATGCCCATATATCGATACATCGATTTTCAGGCCATAATTTTTACTTGTCTTCCGACCTAAAATTTCATTTTTAACTTTAAATGTACGATTGAATTAGGGGCAAAACTATGATCAAAAAGCCCTTGCTTTTTAAAATCAGTTGAGTTTTGACGAAGTTATGGCACTTTGAAGTTTCGATCTATGCCCATATATCGATACATCGATTTTCAGGCTATAATTTTTACTTGTCTTCCGACCTGAAATTTCATTTTTAACTTTAAATGTACGATTGATTTAGGGGCAAAACTATGATCAAAAAGCCCTTGCTTTTTAAAACCTGTTGAGTTTTGACGAAGTTATGGCATTTTGAAGTTTCGATCTATGCCCATATATCGATACATCGATTTTCAGGCCATAATTTTTACTTGTCTTCCGACCTAAAATTTCATTTTTAACTTTAAATGTACGATTGATTTAGGGGCAAAACTATGATCAAAAAGCCCTTGCTTTTTAAAATCAGTTGAGTTTTGACGAAGTTATGGCATTTTGAAGTTTCGATCTATGCCCATATATCGATACATCGATTTTCAGGCCATAATTTTTACTTGTCTTCCGACCTAAAATTTCATTTTTAACTTTAAATGTACGATTGAATTAGGGGCAAAACTATGATCAAAAAGCCCTTGCTTTTTAAAATCAGTTGAGTTTTGACGAAGTTATGGCACTTTGTAGTTTCGATCTATGCCCATATATCGATACATCGATTTTCAGGCTATAATTTTTACTTGTCTTCCGACCTGAAATTTCATTTTTAACTTTAAATGTACGATTGATTTAGGGGCAAAACTATGATCAAAAAGCCCTTGCTTTTTAAAACCTGTTGAGTTTTGACGAAGTTATGGCATTTTGAAGTTTCGATCTATGCCCATATATCGATACATCGATTTTCAGGCCATAATTTTTACTTGTCTTCCGACCTGAAATTTCATTTTTAACTTTAAATGTACGATTGATTTAGGGGCAAAACTATGATCAAAAAGCCCTTGCTTTTTAAAACCTGTTGAGTTTTGACGAAGTTATGGCATTTTGAAGTTTCGATCTATGCCCATATATCGATACATCGATTTTCAGGCCATAATTTTTACTTGTCTTCCGACCTAAAATTTCATTTTTAACTTTAAATGTACGATTGATTTAGGGGCAAAACTATGATCAAAAAGCCCTTGCTTTTTAAAATCAGTTGAGTTTTGACGAAGTTATGGCATTTTGAAGTTTCGATCTATGCCCATATATCGATACATCGATTTTCAGGCTATAATTTTTACTTGTCTTCCGACCAAAAATTTCATTTTTAACTTTAAATGTACGATTGATTTAGGGGCAAAACTATGATCAAAAAGCCCTTGCTTTTTAAAACCTGTTGAGTTTTGACGAAGTTATGGCATTTTGAAGTTTCGATCTATGCCCATATATCGATACATCGATTTTCAGGCCATAATTTTTACTTGTCTTCCGACCTAAAATTTCATTTTTAACTTTAAATGTACGATTGATTTAGGGGCAAAACTATGATCAAAAAGCCCTTGCTTTTTAAAATCAGTTGAGTTTTGACGAAGTTATGGCATTTTGAAGTTTCGATCTATGCCCATATATCGATACATCGATTTTCAGGCCATAATTTTTACTTGTCTTCCGACCTAAAATTTCATTTCTAACTTTAAATGTACGATTGATTTAGGGGCAAAACTATGATCAAAAAGCCCTTGCTTTTTAAAATCAGTTGAGTTTTGACGAAGTTATGGCATTTTGAAGTTTCGATCTATGCCCATATATCGATACATCGATTTTCAGGCCATAATTTTTACTTGTCTTCCGACCTAAAATTTCATTTTTAACTTTAAATGTACGATTGAATTAGGGGCAAAACTATGATCAAAAAGCCCTTGCTTTTTAAAATCAGTTGAGTTTTGACGAAGTTATGGCATTTTGAAGTTTCGATCTATGCCCATATATCGATACATCGATTTTCAGGCCATAATTTTTACTTGTCTTCCGACCTAAAATTTCATTTTTAACTTTAAATGTACGATTGATTTAGGGGCAAAACTATGATCAAAAAGCCCTTGCCTTTTAAAATCAGTTGAGTTTTGACGAAGTTATGGCATTTTGAAGTTTCGATCTATGCCCATATATCGATACATCGATTTTCAGGCTATAATTTTTACTTGTCTTCCGACCTAAAATTTCATTTCTAACTTTAAATGTACGATTGATTTAGGGGCAAAACTATGATCAAAAAGCCCTTGCTTTTTAAAATCAGTTGAGTTTTGACGAAGTTATGGCATTTTGAAGTTTCGATCTATGCCCATATATCGATACATCGATTTTCAGGCTATAATTTTTACTTGTCTTCCGACCTAAAATTTAATTTTTAACTTTAAATGTACGATTGATTTAGGGGCAAAACTATGGTTAAAACGCCCTTGCTTTTTAAAATCAGTTGAGTTTTGACGAAGTTATGGCATTTTGAAGTTTCGATCTATGCCCATATATCGATACATCGATTTTCAGGCTATAATTTTTACTTGTCTTCCGACCTGAAATTTCATTTCTAACTTTAAATGTACGATTGATTTAGGGGCAAAACTATGATCAAAAAGCCCTTGCTTTTTAAAATCAGTTGAGTTTTGACGAAGTTATGGCATTTTGAAGTTTCGATCTATGCCCATATATCGATACATCGATTTTCAGGCTATAATTTTTACTTGTCTTCCGACCTAAAATTTAATTTTTAACTTTAAATGTACGATTGATTTAGGGGCAAAACTGTGGTTAAAACGCCCTTGCTTTTTAAAATCAGTTGAGTTTTGACGAAGTTATGGCATTTTGAAGTTTCGATCTATGCCCATATATCGATACATCGATTTTCAGGCTATAATTTTTACTTGTCTTCCGACCTAAAATTTCATTTTTAACTTTAAATGTACGATTGATTTAGGGGCAAAACTATGATCAAAACGCCCTTGCTTTTTAAAATCAGTTGAGTTTTGACGAAGTTATGGCATTTGGAAGATTCGATCTATGCCCATATATTGATACATCGATTTTCAGGCTATAATTTTTACTTGTCTTCCGACCTAAAATTTCATTTTTAACTTTAAATGTACGATTGATTTAGGGGCAAAACTATGATCAAAAAGCCCTTGCTTTTTAAAATCAGTTGAGTTTTGACGAAGTTATGGCATTTTGAAGTTTCGATCTATGCCCATACATATATCGATACATCGATTTTCAGGCTATAATTTTTACTTGTCTTCCGACCTAAAATTTCATTTCTAACTTTAAATGTACGATTGATTTAGGGGCAAAACTATGATCAAAAAGCCCTTGCTTTTTAAAATCAGTTGAGTTTTGACGAAGTTATGGCATTTTGAAGTTTCGATCTATGCCCATATATCGATTTTCAGGCTATAATTCTTACTTCCACCACTTCCCCACTCCGTGGAAGTGTGCTGTGATTGCGATGATTCCGAAACCTGGCAGGCCGTATAATCTAAGATTGTCGGCAGTAAGTGGCTTCCAGAGTGCCATTCCTGATCATCAGTTTGGCTTTGGGCATCACCATGGTACACCAGAGCAACTTCATCGAGTAGTTCAGCATGTCCTCGAGGCCTTGGAAAAAAAGCAGTACAGCTCTGCTGTCTTCCTGGATATCCAGCAAGCGTTTGATCGCGTATGGCATGATGGCCTGCTTTTTAAGCTTAAGTCCCTACTACCTTTGGCGCAGTATTTACTGCTCAGGTCCTACCTGCTTGGCCGTTCTTTTATGGTGGAAGTTAGGGGCGAGCGATCAAACATCCGCCGCATCTGAGCCGGGTAGTGTCCTTGGATCGCGGACTTGCCGATTCCGGTAGCCAGAAACACGCTGCTTGCCACATACGCAGATGACACTGTGTTCCTCGCTAACTCCTCCACTGCTTGGAGAGCAGCAGCGGTTACGCAAAGATTCTTGGATGATTTTAGTACCTGGACCAACCGGTGGAACATCTGTGTCAACGAGAACAAGTCTCAGCACTGTACGTTTGCGCTCAGGAGTGGTAACTGTCCACCCGTCCGACTCAACAACACGATCATACCTCAGGGGAACCATGTTCGCTACCTGGGTATGTATCTGGACAGGAAACTTACCTGGCGCAAACACATACAGATCACGGCAGCAGCGTGTAGATCTAAAAGGGCGAAACTCAACTGGTTGCTGAAGTCATCCAGCAAACTCAGCTTGAGCAACAAGCTGCTGGTGTACAGGAGCATCATCGTGCCCACATGGACATATGGGATCCCATTTTGGGGCACAGCGGCAAAATCGTGGGTTAATCAAATTCAAGTTCTGCAGAACAAGGTCCTAAGAGACATCTCTGGTGCTCCACCCTATGTGAGCAATTTGACGCTGCACAACGACTTCTGTGTACCGACAGTTTTTAGTCAAATAAACCGACATACAAGTCGTTACAATGACCGGTTACATAACCATGTTAACCCATTGACTTCCTCACTAGGGTCGAATACAACCCGCAGACGCTTAAAGCGCCTCCACACCAGCGACCTCTGGACTGTTGGGCGTTAATATTTTTCGTTAATGTGCAATAAATGTTATATTTAATCTTACATTTGATGTTACGTAATATTGTAATATGTTAAAACCAATTATTTGTTTATGTTATTAATTTAAATTCCCCGTTATTATGTATTCAATCTTCAAAACAATATTTTATAACTCTCAGTAGGTTGATCAATATTAAATTAAATTGCTAAATTAAATAAAAAAAAAAAAAAAAAAAAGTTTTTAACTTGTATGAAATTAAGCCTGATTTATACTTTTCTATGAACGTTCAGAATGAAATTCAGTAATTCTAAAAATATGAAAGTACGAATTTATTCCCAGCTGCAATTTAATTTCTCTTAGTGTATATAAGGGCTTGAATGTTGACTTAATTACGAATAATGAGTGGACAGCAGAAAGAGCGAGCAAAAAGATAGAGAGAGAGAGAGAGAGAGAGAGACAGATAGAGAGGTGAAGGCAGCAAGTTCAGTCTGTTGAAATTGCAACGAAATTCTATCGTATTGCAAATTGTTTCCGCCTGAAACCAGAGCTGGCTGTTGTTGGCCGGGCCAACACGCAGACAGAAAGACGAAACAAAATCGACATGGCAAACAGAGGGACAGCAGGACAGTGGGACAGACATGAACTTGCAACACCTCACTTAAGCGCCTTTGTATTGCAAATTTTTACAGGTATTAAATGACAATTTGCCACTTTTTTGTTGTTGTTGTTTTTGTTATTGTTGTTTTTCATGTGACGCGACGCGGCAGCAAAAGTCAAACAATCGAAACGACAGTAAATGAGAAATGAAGCCGAACCCTGGTAACACAATGCGCTCCAAATAAACAGGCAGATAAGATAATGTGCCATGGGCATGGCGCTTGGGATTGGCTACAGCTTGAAATATACATATACATATTTATCGCACTTGAGATGTGCAAAAAGAAAGCGCAATAATTAAGTGCTCAGCATTATATTAGAAAGAAGAAAACAAAACACAAGAATTAAGTGAAAACAAAAGGAAATTCAACGCTAATGAGTTGCGAGTGGGTACTTTGGAGTATTAAGGTACTTCAATCAACTCTTAATTTGGCCAAAACCACAAAAGATGAAAGATGAGCGTAAAATCAATTTACAGACAATTTGGTTGCAGGCGCCGCTTTGTCTGAGCCAACTTAATATGGCCCTGCGATGGGTAATTATAATATTTTGTTTACTTAGTTCAATGATAACCTGTATGCATGCTCTTGTCCACAGCTTTACTAATAGACATTTCCTCTCATATCGGAGCGGGTCAACAATGGTCGACTACAACAGTATATTTTGATATCTGACATAACATGTTAAAGACTCTGATAACTGAGTCGAACTGCGATGCGATTCGGTTCGAATATATTCTTTTGAATAATTTCCAGTTTCTTACAGACTTTCACACGAACTTATTGGACTCCATACAGATATTTCACGTCCACGGGGCACAATAAGAAATGCAATTAATTGTAATTTCATATCAATTTCAACAGTTTCCCACACACATCGGCTTATGACCATTATAAGTAGATAACGATTCAACAGAAAATGTATAAATGAAGCTATTAAATTTCACGTTCGACTGTGCCATTGTATAAGTTAGCTGAGAATCGTGTGTAAAATGCCAAACGGAAATGACGGTAAATAGTTAAGAAATCGCAAAAGTTTTGGCAAAAATGCACATGCAAAAACATTTAAGTTGGAAAAAAAATCTACGAATGAGAATGCAATGAAATTTAGTTGGAAAATATGCAAAAGGCAACACAAATTTGGTTTGCATGTTGGCTTAAAGCTTGCACCACTGTCAGTGGCAGTGGCAGGCAGTAACAGCGGCAGCATCATCATCATGAAACGAATCGAGTTATACAAAAATGCAAATTTTTTGCCAGTGCATTTTCTTTTGTTTTCGCTGCTGGCTGCATGCTGCAACTTCCGCATTGTTGATCATGAATAAAAATTTAAGTTCTTATTGTTTGTCGAGTGGACAGCGCGGGCCACGTGGGTCGAACTAGACGAGGCAAACTATCTCAAGTTGTTCAAGTTTACGCTGATGTCGCCTACGCCCCTACCCCCAAAAAAAAAAAATACAATTGAAAAATCTAGGAAAATAGAGTGTACTTCATTGATTTGGTTGAGGCCTGGCCAACTGTGGGGGTCACACACAGCGCATGACTGGCACAAATCTTTATTTTAGCCAGTAATCGTTGCTACAATACTTTCTAACTGCCGCCCATTAATCTAGCGCCCGGTTCGCTTGTGGCTGCTACAAGTGTCCGGCCGTATGACTAAATTAATTTTTGTTCTGGTAGCCACGAACAAGGCAGCAACTTGTAGAGCCCGTCGTGATTTATAGTGCACTCATTTAGAAAGTTGCTCAACAAGCAGCTGCCTGCCTTTTGACTGCCTGTTCCTTTGCTCCATGCAACACAGAACAGTTCCTTGTTACAGTTTAGTCGTGCCTGGTTCATGTCGTTGATTCTTGTGTCTGCCTACACTCAGAGCAAAATCGATCTCCAACATTTTGTTCGCTCTTATACTCCGAAAGTCATTGTGTTCTTTACAGTAAATTTCTGAAAAGAATTTTGATAATTTCTTAAAAGTAGCAACTATTGCTCAAAATTCACGCACAACAACAAACATGATGACATATTCTCCAATCAATTCAGTTTATTACAGAATAAATAATGTTTGCCAACTTATTTTTTTCAACTTCTTATTTTCATCGCTAATCTCAGAAACACATTCCTGATTTGAGAATTTCTCAATTTATCATAAATTTAAGATATCCCAAAATAGAATTAAATATTCTTGAATCAAGTTTGGTAATTTGAATTATGATTAAATGAGTAATGTTTGGTTTCTAGAAACATATTTCTGAACTCATCTGAAATCTAAAAATTAATTTCTAAACTTAAAAGCATATTTTTTCTAAGTGTAGCTGCAAGAGTTTGAGCTTTGTCTCTTGTGGCTTTCGGCCATTTGAAGCTGCTTGTTCAATTTAATGAATGACATTTTCTGCGCTGGCGTTTGATTGAGTTGTTTTGACTGGCCACAATGATGGCCAATTGACGATTGCCCACTGCTTTGTTGTTAGCTGAAAATTTCCAAAGCTTACTGCTTGCATTCCGTCAAATGGCTGGTATCATGTTTTGTGGTGCCTAACTGCCTCACCTGGTTAACTTGGTCATAAATATTTATATTTTATAGACCATACTGCCCGGTGTTCTTCTTCTTATCAGCACACATAAATTATTTGATGCGCCTCAGCGTTTTATCGCATTTTAAAGAGCCAACACTTTCCCAATGTTTATGACCATATTTTGGCACTCACAATAACTGACATTTATTGGCAACTGTCCAACAAAGCAGCAACAACACAGACAACACTATATAACCATATGTCTTTATATATACTTTATGAGCTCAAAAGAGTAGCGATTTTTTATGGCCACTTTGGCGCCTCTAAAGGCCACAACAGTTTTGGAATAACACAATACGAGCATTACGAGCACCGATAAATGGCTGTAAATATAAGCTATAAGATTAGCATTGAAGCCATTAGCTTTGTAGCTTTTCCCTTTACTTGAAAACGTATTAAACTGGATGCAGCATCAGATGCAGATCGAAGTATCCCGCAATGTATTTCACAATCGAAATGGATGAAAAGATTAAGGTAAGTGGATCACTTGATTAAGTAATGCTGGCGAAAATAGTTGAAACTTTGATCTTTGAAACCATTTTCCGACATTGAATTCGAATTTTTCATAATCGGTAATTAACATAATTTTAAAAAATTGTTTATACACTTATAAAGAATTTAATAATTAAAAATTTGTATGAATAAGAATCCCTATTAGGAAACATCTCATTTATTTCTCAGTCTCGTTTACTCAAAAGAATGATTCCGAGCAGTCAATAGAATTTCTTACAGAGTCCCTTAAAGTTCTTTTGTTGCTTTGGTTGGACTGGACCTAACTTGAATATAACCCAACCTAACCTTTCTTAAGTCTTATCATTAAGTTGGAGGGAAAATTAAAAAATGACGCCGACTGCTGCCAGCTTAAGCTCGTTGCCTTTTTTAATTTTTTCTCACACAAAACCCTTTTTTTTGTAGACCGTAAAAAAAAAGAAAATTAATAATGCAGAGACCCCCTAAGTCCCTTAAGCACTCAAAGCCTTGCTGCTAGTAGTAGTTCACTCAAAGCAAATAAATTGAGTTGTAAGACAGCCTTTGTTTGAAGCCATTGACGTGGCTTTGAGTGTCAGCAATCATAATGGAATATGCTCAAACCCGAAAACACTGATAAAGGTGCCCGTTTTTCTGACAAAACGATCCGGGCACAAAGAATATGCCGGCAGCAGAGAGCAGGCACACCCACATACATATAGAGGCTGCCTTGAAGGCTCAAAGCAAAAGTCAACAGACATGCGTTTCATCAAGCTGATGCAGAAGCAACAACAAAATCATGACTAGTGTCAGTGTGTGGAAATTGAAACGGAGCAAAGGATGCAATAGAGGTGTACTTTCATCCTGTTGGCCATGTTCCATTGTGCCTTGTTGCGTTGTTCATTTTGTTTGCAATATTTTGCAAATTTGAACCTAGCATTTTTTGTTGGATGCCATGTTGGACACATTTGCCATGCCTTTTGTAGTGGCAGCCAGGAAATGACGCCGTTAAGAGCAGCGTAGCACATAACCAAAATGTTTTTATTTTTCTCTCACAATTTACAACAAAAGACAATTAAATTAAATATTTCGCAGTGCAGCTTAAACCATTTTTTTTTTGTTCATTGCATCTAAACTTTATTTTCTTATTGCTATGTGTCAAAATATTTCAGCTTTTCAGCTTCCTTAGCCCAAAATCAATAGCTCAAAGTAAAAAATTAAATTAGTTTACTTTTTTTTTATTAAATGCACATTTACTTTCTGATTGTGTGGCCAAACACGATGGGAAAATTGTTGTGTGTGGAGTCTTTGAAGTGAGGTGGGCGCCGAGTGTGGCACGATTTGCCAGCCTGATTTGTAGTATCTTTGAAATTGGATAATTACGAAATACTTGCTTATTTTATTGTTATGGCCAAGATGTTAAATGTAATGGCTGTCATTAGAGCCAGCCGCTTCCGTGCTACGTATGAACTGTGCTGCAGGAACGAGCTGCAACAGCAGCAAGCGGCAAGCAGCTCGAATGTCTTGTATTGCTTTGCATGCTGCCACTCATTAATGCATCTGCCCCCTGGGGGCACGGTAACGAAACCAAATTGCTGTTACGTGTGGAGCGCATCGTCAGGGGTTGGGCTCGAGATCGATCCCCGGTTCCTGGTCCTTGGGTGTATGTACCTTAATAGCTTTCGATTGCAATCTCAGAAATTGAATTGAAATCAATTGCCAGCTCTTGTTGCGACGCCGGCGACGACGACATCAACATTGGAACCAACAGCATTGCCTGATTGATAAACTGAACAGCGGGGCCATTGACATATTGGCCATAAACAATTTGAAGGCTTCTTTCTTGTCATTCAACTGTAACTATAGTATAGTATATCAGCATTGATTGATGGCACACCTTTAATGTATCAGCTACGATGTAATAAATATGAGCTGCCATTTAGCTGCCTGGACATACAACGGAAATTAGCGTTATTAAGTTAAAAGGCCAGCGCGATGCAGAGACTTGCAAAAACTTGCACCAGCACTCGGTCAAAATTGTGGCTTATTGAAAAAGTTTTCTTCCTTTTGATACCCTGTGGCCATTAAAAATGAATAAAATGGACAGCATGAAGTTGGGTAACGTTTTGAAACAGACAAAAGAAGTAGACATCTCTGCCACCGTTCTTGATTAGCATCAAAAGAAGAAAACAGATGTTTCCATCCGTCTATCAGCACCTTTTCTCAGCTACTGTTCATGGAAATTAATATTTTCTTCTTAAAAAATAAATTTCCTCGTATCTTAAAATTTTTATCTTTATTATTTTCTCCATATCTTTATATTTTTCTGAGATATAATAGTAGAAGTTATTCTTTACCTAAAGAAATAACCTTTTTTTTCTGACTGTAGAATTTGATTTTTTTTTTGTAATTGAAAGATTTGTATAACTAGGAATGTATGTTCGAGCTAAGAACAGGGTAGTTCCTACTCTGTCACTCCTAACTAGAGCACTCTTACTGGCTTTTTTTTTTGGCAAGCGCGACGAGTTTAAGACAAACTTTGTCTCAAAGCCAGACAGCCATGTCCACAGAAATATTTTGTTTGCGCTGAAGTTGAACACTTGACTGCAACTTTGGAGACAAGTGCCACGCCCACAGAACCCTCTGAACAATTATTTGTAGCAAATATGCTGAGTTTTCAAATTGAACTTAAGTCAGCATTAAGCAAACGGGCAACGCATAATTAATGTTAAAGCTTTGCAGAATCGCTGCTCCACTTTTGATTTTTCTTTTAATTTTTCTCTTTTTTCCGTTTTTTGTTGTTCTTTTATTATTGCCAAGCCTCCTTAATGACAGTGCGTAATGAGTGCGCCCTGTTCCAGTTTCCCTTGCCTTTATTTTTGTGCAAACCAAATTATTTTTGCACAGCTTTCGCAAACTGCTTCATTACGCAGAGCAGTTGAAACTTTGCACACTCATCACATGTGTGTATGTGAATATATGCATGTGTGTGTGTGTCTGTGTGTGTGTATGTGTGTGTGTGTGTGTATGTAAGCCACCCACTTGATTTGCCCACTTGACTTCCTCTTGAATTGAAATGCAGTTTGTGTACTTTGCAGGCTGAGAAATGCCACAGTGCCACTTATTTTGCTAGATTTGCTGGAAAATGGTATTTTCCACACGTGCCAGCCAGTTCGCAACTGGTGCCACAGATATATATAGATAGTCTTGGGCACCTTTCCCCCAATACACTCTTAGCATTCCTATCGGTATTTGTACTTTGATTTAAAGAAATATACACTCTACGATTAAAGTGGTTAGTGTTAACAATTAAAGCGCCAAAATTTCAAACCTAAATTGAAAATCACATAATCTTAATTAGAGTACATGTAGATTTATTCATTTAAGAAAGTACTGAAGTTAAGAACTAAATATCTTACTTCTAGCAATCAAGTTCTTGAGTATAAGAAACATCTGGACATGCCCATAGGAAACAACATAATTACAAGCTTACTGAACTCATGCCGGAATCATCTTTGATTAATATATTTAAACGTACACAAAAAGTTCTCAAGTTCCGTTGTCTTGCCTAGTCATTGAGAACAGAATTCTCAATTTTCTTCTCATTTTCTTCCTCTTTTTCTTCCTCTTTATCTTCCTCTTTATCTTCCTCTCCTCTTTTTCTCTTTTTTTTTCTGAGTGTAAGTATAGACAGCATTTATTTATGTATGGACCTAGTGACACCTATTTGGGCCACGCTTCGCTTAACTTTGCTTTGCCGAGCTTCCTACGTGATGCATCTTCCTGACAACTGTTGCCATTAACAGCTGGCCAAGTCGCACAACGGCCACAAAACAGCGATCCACAATTTGCCACTTGCTCGTGTGCTTAATGCGTCTCCATGGTGTCATTTATGTGTGTTTTTTTTGGGTTGTTGTTGTTATTGTTGTGATTGTTGGCTGACAAAGTTTTTTCCATAAATCTAGAGACGAAAACAACTTGGCAATTTTGCGGGTGATTCGGTTTTGTGGTTTGCAACAGCAGGTTGAAATCATTTAATATCCAGTTTAGCTTTTTGCACTTCTTTACTTTTGCATAACTTTTGACAAAGTTGGACGTTTTTTTTTTTTGAAAATGCTTGTTTGATCCCTAAATACATTCTTTACTCATATTTCGCTGGTTTTTGAAAACATCCTACTTGAAATTTTGTATATAAATATGTATTTTACGATTTAAGTTTGAAAGTTAAATGGAGAATGAACAATTATTATAATTGTTCTGCATTTAAATTTGCACAAGACGATTTGTATTATTTATGATGTGGAGTGATGATTAAGTTTGGAAAAACTATTTAATAACAAAATAGTTATTTGCATTGAAAGTTAATGTATATTTACATCTATTTACTAACTAATGCATTTTAAAATAGTTAGACGGGTTTCCCATAATTTTGAACATGATACTTTTAAGTGTGCATATTTTCCCTTATATGCAGTAGTTACAGTAGTTCAAATAAAAGGCTTTTCATACTTGCATAAATTTAAATACAATTTGAACATACTTTATTAGCAGCTGCTTTCAAGTGTCTCACTCGTAACTAAGACTGACAATGATTGCTGCTGTGAGTTCCCTTGGATAAATAGACCCTAAAAGTGCGCGTTCATAGACAAAAGTTTATATATTTTTTTTTTCTATTATTTGAACGCAAATGCAAACAAACAATGCTCTCTGCAGACTAATTATTTTAACTTAAGCTCAATCCCAGTCCCAGACGCAAAAGCCCAATGTAAAGGCGACTCGCAGAGAAACTAATCAAAATATTTTCGCAACTTTCCATTATGAAGTGAAAAGTTGAAGACGCAGACCGTCTACGTTTGCATTTGCATGAACAATGAAAAGCAAATATTTTGCCGCTATTGACATTCATCTACATAAGGAGCAGCGTCTGCAATTTTCAGTAAATCTCCCATCTAGCAATCCTCATCCCGATTCAGTGCTGCATTCAATTAAGACAAATTATGGGGTCCAGCGTCTCGCATTTCAATAGCCTCCACTGAGCTGAGCTGACATCAAGTGCCAGCTGCTGCCGCCATTGGTTTGACAATTTTACGCTAAGCCGTCTCTGCGCGGCTGGGTCAGTGGTATACGGGTCCTTAAGCTTAAGCTTTTTTTTTAAATACCCTATTGCCTTTTCAGGTGGGTAATCATGAAGCTGTTTAAATGACAGAGGCATTCAAGATTTATCCAAAAACTTGCTTATTAAGTTCTTACTTAATCACCATCAGCAGTCTAATCAATGCACAACGTTTCCATCAGCGAACAAAATTTGAATATGAAGAATGCATTTTTTAAGCACTAAATTCCTAAATGAAAGAACTGTTTTGAGATAGGTCAAGAAAATGAGTACTTTTTGAAATCTTGTACATATGCTTCTTAACTTATGTTGATTACTAATACGAAAGTATTCAAGAATATTTCTGACAAAACTAAATCAATTTGAATCACTATTTTAGTTTTGAGTACAACATATGTTAGAGCTGAGAAGAGAGTATATTTTAGTCCGACTGTCTTCAGTGGAGCATTCATACTTGAGTTTTTTGCTGACGCGGAAATCATTACAAGGTTGGCACAATTTCAAGATAAGCCAAAGCAGATTTTTGAACTGGAAGTCGTTTGCCGTTTCATAAGAATTTCATAGCTACAAGACGCGCTGCACATGGGCGCTGTCCCATCGACTCTTCGTCTGTTTGTCTGTGTATCTGGCTGCCACTCTGCCACTCTGACTCTTAGTCTCTCTGTCTGTCTCTGTGACTGCCTGTTGATTTATGAATTTAATTAAAAGCGGGCAACACGACAATAATGTTTGCGAGCAGCTACAAAAGCAGCTCTTTGTGAAATACATGTATATATGTTTTTTGGATGGAAATGTTTTATATGATAGATAATTATCGTCTAGAGAAAATTTAATGAGTCTTTGAGACCTGTTCGCTGGTTGTCTTAATGCAGTTAAGGTTTGAGTTATGCGGCCACGTGTTTGTCTTTAATTAGCATTTGGCATTTGGCTGTATTAAACGTATTTTGTACATGCTTTTGTTATATGGCCATATTAAAAATGCGCTTCAAGCAATTATTATTGCTCTGCGATGCCATTGTGCAACATAAGATAGACAAAGATAGACAGCAAGTGAGAGAGAGAGAGAGAGAGAGAGAGAAAGAGGGTGGGAAGGAGAGAACTTTGGCTAACAATAGCAGCAACATGCTGGCCTGAAGAAAAGTTGCCAGGGGAAGTGAGTGCAATGCAAAACCGCAAGTATCTTATTTTGGAGCGTCTTTACAGCTGCCCACATAATCAAGACAAAGCTAAAGGCAGCACGACGCAAGCAGCCTCTCCCTATCCTCCTATACCAATCCCCCTATCCCTATCCCTATCCCTTTTCCTATCCCATCCCTATCATCATTCAGAGAGTCTTTGCCTTCTTTGTCTGCGCGCTTCTGGCGTGCCATGTTTATCTTTTAACTAATTTTTTTCATGTTGCCTGCGCTTCGCAAGGCAGTTAACTTTGTTGTGTCTTTGTGTATCTGGTTGTGTGTGCGTGTGTGTGTGTGTGTGTGTCTGTTGTGCTGTTGATGTTTAATTTCTTTAGTGCAAGTAATAGCCAAGTCGCCAAGTTGCATGCTGCAAAAGTTTTCCTTGCCAGCCCGCAAAGCGAAAGGCGCTCCAAAAAATCTCAAGAGCTTCCTCTGCATTCGCTTTTCTAAGTTAAGGAGCGAATCTTGAGACTTGAGACTCGACTCCCAGAATCATTCACAAAGCGAAAGCACCAAATTCAGAGGAAGTAACTCAATTTAAAGTGTGTTAGACGCTTCGTTTGTTAAACTGAAATAATTTTTACTTGCTGATTCTTTGAAGTAGCCACAATTAAAATAATTTTGTCTACATAAATAAAATAGTAAATAGTAAGTTTTATCTATAAATAATTAAATAAATAAATTTTTTATTTTTTAATTGGATTTTATTCTATTTTGCATAAAACGTTGCTTCTGTTCAAATTCATAAATATTATTTACTTGTATCAAAAATCGAAGTATTAAAACATGGCTTTTTTTTTACAATATTTCTTATAAGCAGAACGGTCTCCGTAGGGCATTTGTGTAACCGTTTAGCCTTAATTACCGCCTCTCTCTGCGCTTCCCGGCCGCAGTAGCTTACAAGAGCAGCATCCGCTGTGTGGCCGTAAATGATTTTGCCTTCAGCGTATCCTTGCGGTTGTCTGGGCGCACTTGGCGCGATAACCGCAGCAGCAGGTTGATGTTTTAGTACCTGATTATCATCTGGCGTTGGCTGTTGCTGTGGCAACGACTTTGGCGATGTCTTTTGGTTGCCTCATTGCCTCTTGTTTTTAAACATTTAGTGTATCGATATCGTGTCTAATTAAGGCCCTGCCAAAGTCATTGAAGTGAAAATTTTGTTGCAGCTGAAGTTAAAGTGGAAGTTGCAAACTTGAGTAGTGGAAAATAACGAAAACGCGTCATAACATATATAATAAACCACCTCACAGAAGTTGGGTTTCTCTAGCCATAAATAATGGATGAGCAGACCATACAATAGATTCGTATATTGCGCACCAGAAGCTGAAAGCGAACCACATCAAATCGAAGATAATGTCACTGCTGCCTTTGGACTTGGCCGATAAGATCGCGTTGACGTCGTGCACCGTCTTAACGGACGTAGGCACACCCCCACCATATATCTATGACAAATGTTGGTGATTCGACAGTCGAGTGGGCCAGCGATAAGCAGATACTAATTAATAACTGCTGGCCTCTAGGCACGCCACCGATTGCCGTCGCCTGACACATCGGCCTTTACCCGTACCTATATCTGTACCTGTTCCTCTACATGTATACGTATTTGCCAAATTAAATGGCCAGTCAATAACTACACTGAAGAAAACTGAAATTTTGCAAATTATGCCTGGCAAAACAAAAGAAGACAACTTAAATAATACCAGTAAAGATAGAATCACTTCGATCTCTCATTTTTGATCACTGTTATCGATAGGATTTTTACTAAGATAAAGTGTTGCCAGGGGTATTACCAATCTAACATCTTTTACTAGGTTTATGTTTTCTTCGATTCTCGTAACTTGGCTCAGGAATATGATAAGTCGTTCAGCCAAAACGTTTCACAAAAATATAAGAAATTTTTTGAAATGACTTATCTTAAAATTGAGCATAATATTCATAATTTATTGCAATTTTTCTTGCGGTGTACAACCAGTTGTGCTTACAAGTTGTTTTCATTAATTATGAGCGAACTGCTGCTTCATTGGAAAAACGTGCAAAACGTTTTGGCTCTAGGCGGCTTAGCCAAGTGAATGATTCGAATCTCTCGCTGGCAACATGAGGCGCCACTAAGCGGTCCAACTCTGTTGACGCTACTGGCTGCTGTTGATGTTGCTGCTGTTGCATGCAACTCTAATCGACGGGCGCCATCATCAGCATCAACAACAAGAACAGCAACAGCAACATTATGATCATGATCGTGGGTCAAGGTAGACAGCAGGCAAGGTGCTTGCCATTAACGCACTGCTTTCCACGTTCGGACTACCACGTTCGACATTGTATTAAATTAGCTGCAAAGGCCTCTATCCCCATTAGCATCGTAATTTAGTATGCACGCCCACTTGGTCTAAAACCTGAAGTCCGTATGTGGCTACTGTGCTTATGTGTGTGTGAGTCTGTTTGTTTGCAATTTGTTAATAGGCTGTGGCATGCGGCATGCGGCATGTAAATACCTCAGACGAACTGAAAGGGGAAACACACGGCAGGGGTTATACAGAGAGAATAAAATGCCACAAATTCAAGTGCAAATGACAACAAATCAAATATCTGAATTCAAGTTAAGTTTACAAAATATCAAGAATAAAAATCTTTAAAATGTTTGACTACTCAAAATTGACTTTTGCTAATTGACTTTTTCTCGCTGTGTAGGTGGGCTGAAAGCAACATCGTCGCTGGCTCATTAGACATGCGGATTTAGCTGCACTTAACTGCCAGAGTATTACCAGTTTTGGTGGTAGTCTGGTCTGGGCCGGCAACTTAATCTGTTGGATGTCCATTAAATTTGCACATGGCTTTGGCCAAAAATTAGCCCTTTTCCAATGCAGTTATTTAAGGCATCTATTAGTCATAAAAAGAGAGCCGGTTCCAGACGAAACCGCTATTGATTGCATTTTGGGGGCTAGTCTCCAATTCGACTTGAATTGAGCTCATTCGCACGCTGGACGACTGTTGTACTTGACTTCTTGAACCAGCGCCCACAGAGCGTGACTGGTCTGTTGCTACGGCAAAGCTAAGCCAAAACCAAACCCAAACCCAACGCCAGCCAACTCAAAATTGGCTAACCTAATACTAACAACAATGCTTATTGTTGCTGTTTTTGTTATTGTTATTATTGTTGTTGGTGGTGGCGTTGCTTGTTCAGATAGGTAATCTGTTGAACGCCACTCGAAATAGAATTTTCCCACCATCTAAAAATAAAATTCAAACATGCCAACATGTCAACAGTGCTCGACTTTGGCATGCTCTGCTGAGTGCTTTTTGGTCAGCACTTCGAGAAGGCAACATTCCTGACGCATTCTGTCTGCAAAACATAAATAACCGAATCTTGGACAGAAATCGATGCACTAATTCCCCCCATTGCGTTATCATCCACAATTCAGGCAGCTCCATCGCAAAATACCACATGTATATATATAATTAAATCGTGTACGGGAGTTTCCATTGCCTCATCTTATCTCTATGTAAATTCACATATTTATTGTTCTTATTTATACAATTATAATTTTTGCAAGTGGTCGGCATTTTTTGCTGTGCCTGCGGTTCACGCTTCAAAAGTTGGAGACATGTGGGAGAACGAACCGAGTACTTAACTGCAAATTATACAGAACAGTTCGGAAGGGGGCTGACCCAACTACGACTATAATAATAAATGAAAATGTCTGTAATTCCCATGTGCCGACTGCCCGGCAAAAACCAGAGGAAGCAAAAAGGAAATACGATGAAATAAAATAATGAAAGAAAAAAAATAAACTGAAAGCACTTGCTTATTATGCAGCTCATTTAGGTACAGATAAAGATGGAAGGGGTTTCAACATTTCTCACAGCTGGAATCGGAAGCTAAGCCAAGCAAATAGACGGCATGTAAACGAACTCTGTTTGGGTTACTGTGGGGGGAAAGGGGAATTTTGTATGGTCTGTAAGTGCGGCATGTTGACCCATTATTATTGGCTGCCATCAATAACAAAAAAATATTATTGCTGTTGAAAAGTTCTTATTTGGGTTATAATTAACCGAGTGCTATTTGATAAATACACAACAACAAGCAGCTGTTGCCAGTTGCCAGTTGCCAGAGACATCTATCATTTCAGGAGGCTTAACTAGGTGACATGGGAACATCCGCTGCACAACATAGAGGGGTGGCTTACCTCTCGTATTTACCTGCTTCGACACACACACACACACTCGGAGAAAAAAAAAACTGGTACAAATTGGAGTAACATTTGGTTTTTCAATTTTGAAAGAAATTCTTTTCTGGGCTTAACATACGAATCTCGTTCTCTTTTCTAGGACTATCCACTTTGTCCACATTTGGACTAAATTTGTACAGGTCTTGTGTACCAAATTCCTTGATTTTTATGACTGCATTGCAATCGATTCGAGCAGCCCTCGCTGCAGCACTCGCTCTGTGTGGGGTTCAATAAACTTGCTCGGCCGCTGAAGTTTTGTGCAGCAGACGCAAAAATGTCTGTGCTGAAAACCCAAAGTGAAGTTGCTCTTTCCATCAAAATGAAAGGCAGTCGGACAGGGTTGGGGACGGGAGTGAGGAGTGGGAGGGGTGGGTTGCTGGTCGGTTGAGGCAAGTCTGTCGCTGTGGGCTTGCGATACACTTCATTTTGACAGATTACATCTCATTATGTACACCTCGCGGTCAGCAAAAACAAGTTGGTTGCGTGCCCCTTCCCCTGCCCCATACAGTTTGGCAGTCACTGCAACCGTTGCAGCGCGTTGTTGCAAGATTGATGGCCCGATATTGGCTTTGCATAACAAATTTTGCTGCTTTGCTCCAAAGCAATGACGATGACGTCCAAGAGCCTGCCATTGACTTATGGCCACTTCAAATTAATTCTCAGCTGATGATCAGACAGCGCATTTAAATCGCCAATTGCCGAGATACCCTGTAAATAATTTTCAAGTGGTCTAGCATCAATTACGAACAATCAAACGATACTTTAATGTAGAAAGATACCCTCTCTGTGCCAAAGTATTATATATGTATATATAGTATATAGTAGATATATGGTTTAAATACTCTGTTTGCGATTACTCGACTAACAGATACCCTGTACTCTACCTATATACATATAGAGCAGTATTATTAATAATACTAACCATTTCTTTGAGCTGCTCTGTATAACAATATTTGTTCAAAATTTTTCAATTATTTTAAGTGTATTGTGCAGCGGAAAAAATCATAAAAAATTCATGTACCCATAATGCCCCCAGCTTTAGGTATGTAAAAGTTCTCGGGTCTATAGTTCCACACTATTAAGTGGCATACAGGGTATATAAAAATACTTGCAATTTTGTGGCAGTGCTGGCAATAAAATGGCAACTTTTCCACATTGTTTATTACAAGTTGAATTGAAGTACATTTATAAGGCAATTTAAAAACAATTTACGTGTTGCATGTTGCATGTGCCGTTAATTTATCAAGTAGTCGATGCGCTGGTTTAAAACAATTCGACGCGATGATGTTGGAGAAATAGCTGTGGATGCAGGAGGAGTGCGTGGCGGCGGAGGAGGAGCAGGAGGAGAAGGAGGTGCTGCCAACTGTTTTTCAACACACTCATCATAGGCAATTAATTAAAAACTGAGCAGCAGCCAGCCGAGGAGGGACATAGATGAGAGCTCTGTCTGGCTTTATTTGGGGGCGTGTTGGTATTATGATTTTTTCATTGATACAAATAGAGAGGCTGCCCTATCTCTCTCTCTCTCTCTCTCTCTCTCTTAGTCACACACAGTGCGTGCGCTTGTCTGTTTGCAACTTGTTGCCTTGGTGCCTGTTTCGAGTGGCATTATTTTTATTGCCTCCGCCTGGCTAATAAGCACAAATTTATCAGCTCCGTACGTGCGAGCAGCTTAAGTCTGGTGAGGTGTGGAGTCTGCAGTGTTGTGTCCCCCAATCCCCCATTCTTTCACCCATTCCAAACGAGATCTGAGTTTGTGTATACAAATTGTGTTTAATGTAAAATGCATAAATACGTATACTATATGACTATAAAACACATAATCACATAACTTATGTGCTAAGACTTCTTAATATCTATAGACAAAACCAAGTTGAAATTGTGAAATTGCTGAAAATGTGACTAACAAAAACTTGCTTAGATAATAATTGAATATTTTCTTTTCGTACAAAATTTGTTTCCGGAATCTCTTAAAACATAATTAAATAAAAGTTGCATAAATTAATGTCGTTGTTTTTTATTCTTGTGAAATTTCATTGTTATTGTAAGCTTTTTTTAAAAAAATAAAAAATTCGAAAATTCATTTCTTAATTTTCTTATTTAATCACTTTCAATAAAAAGTAAATAACATTTTCTGAGAGCATATTTAAGTAAAGTAGAGAGTTCAAAAGTGCGCTTGAGCAATCACTGTAGTGGCTAGATTGGGTTGTGGAACAGTTTTGTCTGCTGCTGAGCATTGCATTCACTATGGATAACCGATAAATACTATCACCATAAATACTATATCTATCCGCCTTACAGACAGTAGACCAGTGTCCAGAAGAGGGCATTGAAGATGATGAATGCGAGGGGGAAGATGAAACGCATCTTGCGATCGATCCACAGAGATACCTCCTTGGGTGTCATTGTGGCAAATGTTTGTGGCAGCTTGTCCTCTGGTTTCGTGTTCGTCAAGTCTGCTGTAGAACTGGAACCGATGCTGACATCATTTTCTTCCAGACTCATTGTAGAATTCTCTCTGCTCAAGCCACCGCCAATGATGATGGGCGTCTCAATGGTGATGACTGTGTTATTTTGATTGTTGCCACTGTTCTTGTTGCAGCTGCTTAATGAACTCGTACTGCGATTGAAGCTTCTCGGATTCTTTTTCAGCCGGGGCACAAATGTGGATCGTACAATATATTTGGTGCTGCGTTTTTTCAGCTCCAGATTGTTGTTCCGTCGCCAAATGGTATTCACGAAGGCAAACTCCATGAGGCTGCCAAAAATGAAAGCGGTACAGACTAAAAACCAAACCTCTGACATGGTCACATAGCTGACCTTCGATAGGCTGTTCTCCTGCGACAGTGAAAGGGTTATGAAGGACAGCAGCGTGGAGCAACCCATCATTGTACGTGCGGGTGTTTGATCTGCCTGCAGCCAAAAGGATACCCACGAGATGGCCACGATCATCATCGATGGCACAAAGTAGTCGATTATATAATAACCCACCTCACGACTGAGCATCACACTAAAACTCAACGCACTGTAGTTGCCCTGTAGAGCACCATGTGACATGGTGAATGTATCTGAGACACTGACGGTCTCATTGCACGACCAACCATTCAGCTGGTATTCCGTTAGCTGGAGTTGCGTGTGGAAACTGACAGGCTTCGTCTGCTCCCAGTGGAGCGCCAGCATTGAGGTATTATACATCCAGCTCTCGATGATTGTGGTGCATTTTTGGTCGTCGAATGGAAACTTCTGGAAGTTCATCCAACAATATAAGTTGGCCTGTATGCGAGTCGATATCAAGACAGTGCCATCTGGATAAATGGTGGTCAGCATATCCTTCTCATTGGTGCCCAGCACATTTGAGCTCTGCTCATTGGCCAGAAAGATGTGCGGCACCCAGAGTAAATTCCTCAATTCGGAATCACCCACAATGGGTTGCCGTCGACTTGGGATATAGTCTGCGAATGCCAAACGGGTATCGTTATATCTGAACTGGAGCAGGCCCTGCACCATAAACTGCAAGTCAGTCGAGTCCAGATCCTTTAGCGCATAGATATAAAATTGAGTATAGATGTTAATGGGTACAATATCCCCGGTCTCATTCACTGTTATCGGTGGCACGTTTCGATCATAGCGACAGGGGTTCGTTAATCGGTAAATGAGTTGCGATTGACCTAAGGTATTCGCATTCGACAGCGAGGGGCAACTGTCCGAAGACCCTGGGGACGGATCGGGTGTGACATCAGTGGAGTCACTGGTGGTGGACGCATCATCGTCAGCTGTAAAGGCAGTCATGGACACATATATATAAAAATGTTTGTAGAATAATTTTAAAATGTTATAGTTTTTCCAAATTGGAATGAAGTATGGATCTGGAGGCCAAGCCATAAGTTTTTAAGTTTTAGAATATTTTTTTGATTGTATTCTGTTTTATAGATAGCATTATAGATTTTATACTATTTATATTATGAATAGGTGCTACATCAAAAAGCAATGTAAGCTTTTGATAAGGGAACGAAAAAATTGCAAACATTTTTTCAAGTCGTAAAAGAATTTAGTATTTTGACAGAAATGTAAATATATTTATCTAGAACTTTTTCTTTGTTCGATAATATTTTACAAAATCCTTTACTTAATTTTGCAGTTTTCTCTTGTGTTGGTTTTTAGAGTCCTTGATAACTTTCCAAACTTGAGAAGTCACTTTTGAAGTTGGAAGTTAGTATGAAATTTAAATGCTTTTACACTTTTGTAATGTTAAACAGAATATTTATTTTTGTAAGCAGTATTTGTCATTGTTTATAATTTGCCAACGTAGCAATAGTTTGTTGGAACTAACCGAATTCCACTCCCACCACTTGGCTAAGATCCGCATTGAGGCTGGCAGATGCCACAAATGCAACGCAAAGTAATCTCAATAAATGTAAAAGGATATTCATTTTACTAAATGCGATTTTGGGTATATTTTTCACTCGAGCAATGCGATTTCACGGCCAACCGCTTGGCCTCCGCTCAGACAATCAACTGATTCGCAGCAAAATCGCGTACGTCTGCTTCTGGGTCTAATAGATATTACTAAGTTATTATATTAATAGTGCGAACGCTTTTAAAACCTGCGCCAAAAGCACTTTGCGACAGCTTGTCCAGACCAATTTCGCCAGCTGTTATCTGTGGGTAGCACACATACCTATGTACATAGTGTAGTAGATATTATAATGTAGTATATGTTAAAAATAAATCGCTACCGAATGCAGGCTCTTCGGTTGGGGCTTTTCAGGCACTCGCCACGGGCAATGTGGCTAATTGTTGTTATCAGTTATCTATGGAGCTGAAAATGCGAATTGTTTGCCGATGTCTGTATTTTGATTAAGTGGCCAACGCCACTGTCAACATCTGACAGCATTTAAACTCACTGCTTTTATTTATAAGCAAAACAATTTTATGTCGTATTTCATTCTCTTTTGTGTTTTTTGTTTTTTGTTATTTGTTTTTGTTTCTTGTATCTTATAGTTCGGTTTGTAATTGATGATGGGCCGTTTGTCAGCCTTATTGAGCGCCCGTCTATTTTGGGTAAATGATTTTTAACGATTATTAAGCAATTCAATTGAATTCTATAAGTAAATTTAATTTGCTTGATTAGTCAGTTAGATAATTCAACAAGGTAGAAATCTATGAATATTTTTGTTTATCATTTTTATTTGGAATCGGTCTATAATGTAACACACGAAGAGTACTTTAGAATCAGAGCAACTGTTTCAAGAACCAACCCCAATTTCTGCTCAGAACTTCCACGTCTCAGCAGGCACTTAAATGTATTTAGAGACTCTTCGAGCACGTGTCATTCAAGATGAAACTCGTAGATCATTACGAAATCAAATATTTGCCGTGTGACTTATGACGGACAAAATGGGTGAGGGTCGAGCTTCTGCTCGGAGTCGGAGAGTAGTCAGAGGGTTTATCTCACTTTGCGGACCGGATTCGTCTATTTGGTCAACAACAACAAAATTACGTCAAACAATGAATATACTCAAAACTTATGCACTTTCGCAAAAGTGGAAGTGGGCGTGAAAATGACGCTGACTAGATTAGATATATATATATTTTCAACACATAACATATGTAGGGATTGCTACTGTATATATATTTAAGAGTGTGCTGAAAATACGCTAAAAATGCAAATGCTGTTAAGCAATTAAAGCACCTTTGAATTGTTTTAGGCTTTTACTTTTTGTTTGGCTAAACTCTCGCTGGCGCATTTAATTTAAGCCGTCAGGAACATGGAAAGCTGCTCGCTGCTAACTAAGCCGATTTGAAAGCACATTTGGATTCAAATGCCGTAAAATGAAATAAAAACTGAAAGCCCAAAAACTGAAAAACTGAACGGAACTAAAACCATCACAATTCCCACCGATGTCGAGCCAAAATGGCACAAAAACTGTCTGCAAAGTTTTCCGTTTGCAAGTTTTTTTTTAGTATTTCGGGCAAATGCAAAAATTATAATCCCTTAAATGGCGAAAGGGTAGACCCATACCAGTCGTATATACCCTCTCCCACTCACCAATTGGGCAAATGTTGTCATTGCTTTGCAGCGTGTGGGAATTGTAAACTGTTTTCTAATTGTGTTCCATGGTAATGGCTCAAAAGGGTTGTGTGAGTTGAACTCTTAACTCGGACAGTTAAAATGCACTCAGGTAACCCAAGGCACTTTGGAATATATGTTGTGCTATTGAGACTTGGACTTTTCTTGGATCAATTCTACTAATTTTAATTCATTGGTAGAGCTAAATGCAATCCAAAATTAATTTTAGTATTTTTATTTTGTAACAAACATTGCTGCCAAAAAATGGGTAATCATTTTAATGGTTCCATTTATCTTTAAATTGTTTAAGTATTTTTGTTTTATTTCTCAATTTGTTTTCTTCTCTTAAATAACATTTCTATTAATTTCACATATTGATTTAATAAATAAATTTAAATATTTAAAGTATTTTTATTTTTTTTTTATTTCTCTATTTATTTATTTATTTTTTCAATATAACTTTTCCATTAATTTCACATATTGATTTAATAAATAAATTTCAATTCCGACTGTGGCACATTTTTGTTTTACTTAATTTCCAGGGTATTTCGTTAACCATGCTCTTTGCAGTAATTAACCGCAGATTTGGAATAATTGTTGTTGTGGCAGAAGCCGCACACCAATCAAGCCTATCCAGAAGTGCAGCAGACACAATTTCAAAGCACGAGACTGAAGTTAGTTGACAGTTTGGCCCGTAAATCACTCAACCGGCAGAATCGGTTAAGAGCCTTTGCTTTGTTTCTTAGCTCCTTGTGATGCATTTTGTTTACTTAATTATTACTCCTTATGGCTTTGACTGTTCTACGGCGTTCTTGATTAAAGACATTACTTTTGAATACATTTAGTTTGCACTTAGTTTTTATCAGTGCGTTGTTTGGATTGTTTGCCAAAAGCGGAAGCGACAATTGCGATTTTCCATTCTGTACACTTGAATAATATTCGTTGTGCATTGTTTTTCTGCTGGTGGCTTGTGCCCCATTATTGTTTCCTTTTGATTTATGCTCGGTTTCAAGTGATTTCCGCTTGGCATTCAACACTTTATGTTTGTTTTTCGGTTTCGGCCACGAGACCTTTTAACCAAAACCCCCAACCAAAAAAAAAAAAACAGAAAAAAAACAAAAACAAAAACAAACAAACAAAAACACTCTTAAGTGCGAGCATTTGTCATTTAACATTTAGCCGCGTTCTGCTTTTTTATTGCTGGCCGCGGTTTCGGTTTCGTTTAAGGTTACGGTTTACGGCTACCAGGATTTTGTGTGTGTTGCTCTTGGCTTTTTGGATTACTGTTTTTGCTTTGCTTGCTGCCTTTGATTTGCGGCTCTTAATCGCTGGCGTCGTCTGGCGATTCGCTCTTTGGCTCTTTTTTTTTTTGTTGCATGCAGATTGTTGAATGCTTTCGCCCAATGCAGCCCATAAATTCTTAGCCAAAACTTTTCTACTTTTCTTTTTTTCCTTTTCTTTTTTTTAGCTTTGCGCGTAATTGAAAGCAGCGGGGTGGCTTCAACTGTGGCTTGCACCGCGGTGCAGTGAATAAACTCGGATAAACAACAATTTAAAAACAAGAAAGAACTGCTATCTTAGGCAGATATCATACTGGCATTAACTTGCCCCCATCTAAGTTTTTCACGTTGCACAAAAAATGTAATTTTATTTTTTTAATATGTTTTCTGTATGCGAAATGTGCATTTTCATTTGATCAGCGATTGTGTCCTTGTCTAATTCGATCCCACAATTTAAATTATATAAGTAAAATGTTATATTAGTTGGTACGAATGAAGAGTTAGCTCGACTAAGAGATACCCTAACCTCTGCTCTTAAATATTTGTAAACTTTTCTGTTAAACTTTTCTCTAAATACTCAAATGTTAAAAGTTAACCGATACCTAATCATGAAATATATTTTAAGCAATATGATACATTCGATATATTCGATTTCCGATAGAAATAAAAGACACAATCTTGAAGCACATTGACATAATATTGATCGACTGGACAAATTTCCTAAAGATCGGATAACACCCAAGTTCAGGGTATGTCGCCGACGAGTGAGCTCGACTAAAGCCTTCTTACTTTGTTAATCGCAAATCGGTGAATAAGCTTTCAATATAAGAGGACTGAGTCAGACAATTGTGGGTTCATAATGCTTCTGATTATTGAAATTAAAACTAGTCATTGTCGGGAGCTGAAAGACGCCAGTTTGCAATTAATCACAGCTCTGAATCAGGTGCCAAACTTTAAATCGATAAAATGGTGCTGCCTACATTAAATGTTTTGCATCAGGTAAATAACTATCTAATTGTTATGGATATAGTCTTAAAAGTCTGATACCTTAAAAGGGATGCTCAACTATACCAATAGCTATAATCTCAGCAATGATTCTTTTACACTTATCTACCACAATTTTGAGAAAAACTGGATATGCCATTCTATGTATGTAAATACTGGGAATTCCCAGAGGTTGACCTATTATAAATATTGAAACTTATTGTCGGCTGCTGCTGCCTCCGACGCACTCCTCTAAACACTTATCTTTATCTAATTTCAGATATGCGTCACTGCGGCATACATAATCTCTGAAATTTTAATTCATGTTATAAGTTTGTCAGTTAGGGCTATATTTTCAATAAACAAAAATTACATGTGTAACTTATGTTAGAAAATATTATAACTGAAAGCTGTTGAATAATTTCCAATTGTTAAATATTTTATTTTCTTTCCCTTTCGAATATATGGACAAAATAAAGCAATCTTTTGAAGAAAACATGCATCGGAAATATCATTATAAATATGTTTTCCATATAATAAGTAACAACAAATGTTTAATAAGGGTAAATTGAAAGTAAGTACTAGGCTGAGCCACAGCAAAGAATATGGATGGAGGGCTTTGCCAGGCAATACTTTGAACTCAGTCCTAAAAAAACGCTGTTTATACTAAAATTTCTCCTTATCTTTGCTCACTCAAATGTAAAAAGTCTGACGCATTTACTGTGTGGGGTTATCGGCAAAAATCACATCTTTTTATAGCCAAACCACAAACTGAAACCACTTCATATATTTTTGGAAGCTTCGCTAATCGTTATGCTCGCTTCCCACGCATTTATATAGAATGGCTTACTATGGCTATGTCTATCAGTCGATCTTGATGAAATTTCGACAGTTGATTAAAATTATATCAAGGTACATGACTACTGAATAAGATAGATGTATCTGTAAAGTTGTGGCTTTTATGGCTATCGGAAGACGATTCTTATCGAAGCAACTCGATTGTGGACGATGATCAAGTTTGTCAGTTACACTTTGACCCCACTTCATTATACCCTATTTTACAAAACATAAGAACAATTTTTTTTTATCGCTTTAGTTCTTTTCTTGAAGTTTATTTGAAATTGTGGCTTATTTTGCACTTCCCTTAAGTTTGGCTCTGTGCTCAGTCTCCAAAGTACCCAACAACAACCATCGCCTGCCAGCGAGCTATTGATTAAGGTGTGGATCGCTGCTCTGGTGGCTTACCCAAAAATAATGCCCCCAGGCTGAAAATCGATGCCTTGTAATCTGTCAAAATTAGCAGCCTTTTGCGGCAAACGGAAGTGCTCACAAAAAAGAGCACCAGATTTAAACAGGTTCTTTAATACTACACTTTTAGCGCTTAATTCATAAAAAAGGGCAAGAGCTACACTCGAGTTCATTGTCCTGTGGCGCATTGTAGGCGTGGCTTTAAGCTTTGTGTTCAAATTTCATTTTTTACTTTGCAGTGCAATTTGACTGCATCTCAGAAGAATACCCTGTAGCTAATATACAAGTGTGTACATGTCCATTAATACTCCTATTCAGCTCTATAACATAGTTTGTCAAGTTTTATAAGAGATACAGATAATAAAATAACATTAATTAACATAATGGTTATTTTTAGCCTCACTTTTTTAAGAGCTTAAAAATATTTTCATAAAATATTATAATAATATAAATTAAATTTATTTGTATTTAATTTTTTTGTAAATTTGAATATTTCAATTCAGCCATTTTTACACAATTTATAAATATAAATATGAATGAAGTCAAATATATATAAATATAAGCAGTTAAAAATGGTTAGCACCAAATTAAAATATCCTTAACTATATATATTACGACTATAATATAAATTGACTCTCAAAAATGTCTTTGATTTAGTTAAAAATTATTTTGTGACCGGCCAAAGTAGAGGGTAACTGCCAGTCTGTCACACACTCTGAGTTGTTTGATTTGAATGGGATTGTGTTTCAGATGAGGCAAATGTAACTACAACAACAACAACAACAACAACAAAAACAACAACTGATTTGAAGATTGAGGTATTAATGCATGTACAGAGCACCATATACACTCCATAATAATATGTTGAACCCCGTCGCAAGCACAGACATAATCACAATCATAATCAGCAACATGAATGACGACTCTCTTTGTGTGAGATTGAAATTGAAAGTTGGACTTTCACATGGCGCAGACAAATTACGAAGTCGAGACAAGATGCCGTTGACATTAATCCCAGAGTTGTGAGCTTTTCGATTCCCACCTTGTAATTGATCTGTTTTTCTTAGGGGAGGCAGCAGTGGTGCACTTTTCAGCACAAATATTTGTGACAAACAGAATATCACACCAAATATATATCTCTAAGCTGCACAAACAAACAGGCCGAAAACCCAAAAAAAAATTCTTATTAAGCGATCAATAATCATTGTAAATACGGCAATGCGACGCCCAAGGCGATAAGCCGGAGATATTAACGCACCAAAGCAAGCGAAGAAGACCCCAAACCCAAGCCAGAGACTTGCTTCGGCTTGGATTAGGATTTTGACATGGACATGGGCATGGGAGAGCCAAAACGAAGTGGGGCTGACTGTAATCAAATTTTTATGCATGACATGTGAAAATATTTGTAATATTTTAATTTGAAAAAAAAAAACAGTTTCTATATTTATATTCTGAAACCATTGAAAACTGTTAAGAAGGATTAAGAGAAATTGTGTAACAAAAGAAAGTATTCCGAAACCACAAAATATATATTCGTGATCAGCATTAACAAAGTCAATTTAGCTATTTCTCTCTGTCCGTCTGTATGGGCAAATGGATCTGGAATATAATTTATCGTATATCATAGCCAGATCACATTTATTTTCTTTTATCGATATAAATCGATTTGCGATGGGAAAGAAGATACATTTCATGCAGCCTCCCATTAGTTTTATAACATAACCTAACATATTATTAATCAATGTAAGAATTGCATTAAGATTGCGTAAGAAGCCCAGATTGATTTTTGCAAAACATATTTGACTGGGTTCAGGATAGCCTCCAGAGGAGCTCTCTCGACTACAGCATTCTTTGAGTTGGCTTTAACATTTCTAAATCTGGAAATGGAACTAGTCACAAAAGTTAAACCCCGTTTTTTTGCTTAGAATTTGGAAGTAACCTGTTCGTTTGCCTAATTTCTGGTTCCCCTCCCAGCTGATGGCTTGACTACGCCCCTGGACATGGGTCGATGAGCATGAGGGGCCTGGCTGTGTCTCTGGCCTGCTTGTGCCTGTGCCTCTGCCTGTGCCTGGTGCGTTGTAGATAAACAATAGAAAAGCATAGAGAACGGGTCAGCATTGAGAGCTAAACGCTTGCGGCGGCTGCTTGAGTTTCGGCCTGGCTAAGACATCGACTCCAGCGCATTGAATGCAAAACAAAAAACGGCAAACAAAAAACGTATTAACCAAAGAGACCCAAAAAGAGCAGAAAGACGATCGGACAGTCAATGATGATGATGATGAGCATTGCAAATACAAATTATGGTTGAAAAGCGCTACGTAAATACTGCAATCATTTTAATAGACCAAAAACGGCGGCGCATAAACCATAAACCAAACGCCAGCCAAACTGCTTCGAAGACCTGGTCTAAAGTTCTATGAGCAATTGGAGGCGTTCATGCTAAGAATGCCAAAAGTGCAAAAGATCCACCAAATTAGAGATGTGCACGTGCTCAAAGAGCACGGCACGAATAAAAATGTGGATTCGATATTATGATATACTTTGTAGTAACACACTTAATATATATATATATATATATATATATACATATATACATATATTGTACATAAATAATTTAACAAAATATGGGAATATGTTTTTTTTTTTTTATTAATATTTACAATTTAAATTTTTTTTTTTTTTAATTTGTATTAATATTTAACTCTATTTTCATTTATTTTGTTCAATAAAATATTTCCCCTAAATATATACAATTTTCATTTATTATTTACAAATAATTTTGATTAATATAATAAATTTGTTTTTGCTGATTTATTGAGCGTGTCACGACACGCGCCAACCTCTAATCGAATGTTCGAAAAGAGCGAGCAGCAGATGCGATATTCGCATTGCGGCAGCGGCACGCGAGCAGCGAAAATTGCAGTCGATGATGATGCGGTTTTATTACACAAGTTTAGCTCTGAAATTAGCGTAGATAAATTTCTAGCTGAAATTCCTTTCCCCCATTCGCTCTCTAACTGTGTGTGTGTGTGTGTGTTGGCTAGACGATGACCAATGCTCGATAGTAAACTGTGTGCAACAAAAAAGCACGCAAGCTCCTCAGCTTTTTTATGGCTAGCTTGGCTGCATTTGGGCGTATTCCTTGGCGTTTCGGCTGGCTTTTTCTTTTTGTGTGTGATCGGCAATCATAACAAATTATATTGAAAATTCTCGATTTCTGTTTTTCTGGCATCATCTATGAACACTTTGGCATTTTTTGTGTGCTTTGATTTTGTTTTCCCTCTAATTAGAACTTGGGGCATTAATTTATTTGCCTCCGCTTTGCTATAAAACAGATGCTAATTCCACACTACTCCTACCCCCAGCCCACCCCTCTAGATGAACACCTATTCATCTTCAAACATCACCCGTTTTTTCTTTTGGTGGTGTCTTTCCCATGTGGATGGCAAATTCGTAGAATTTATTTTTGTGGTCGTTGCCATCGCCGCGTCTCGCTCTCTCTCTCTCTCACTCACGCTAAGCAAGTCGCTCTCTAGCTTGCTCTGCGCATGCGCATGTCTGCTCTCCAAGTCTACACTTTTTGCATTTTTGTTGTGCTCGTCGCATTCGTAACATGAGCAACGCAAATGAGAAATCTGAGTGGAAAACCGAAATAAAATGGGTTTTATATAAATTTAATAAGTAATATATTTTTGATTAGAGTTAAATAAATTACTTACACCATATTTTTAAAAACTGAAGTATATTTTTTTAAAAATATTTATTTTTATTTTATGTTTTAAATGCACATCTCTTCAATTTAAATTTAATTAAATCAGTGCTAAAAACGTTTATAAATTCAGCTGTGATCACAAAATGTTCTCCATTTTTGAGACCGGCTTCTGTTGGCTACACGTGCTTGGCGTTCTTTTGCTCTTTTTGTGCGCTCTTTCGGCGACCGGCACTGCTAAAACTCTCCAAAGCTGGCGCCAAAAACGTTGCCGCCAACAACATCCACAGATGCGTTCCACAGTGGAGTTGAACTGTTGGAGTTGGCTCCAAAAACGCTAGCGACTCGAAACAGTTGCTGTTGATACATCGTGGTGAACGCACGTTATGCGGCGCATTTAATTCGTCAAGAGACTCGCGGTGCTTCGGATTTCGATTTCGGTGTTCGGTGTCGGTTTCGTTGTTCGGTAAATCGTTCGATCGTTGCAATTGTGGCGTCGAATTGCATTCGGCTGTCGCTTGGTGATTGATGGACTGAAAACTTAAAACTGAAAATATACACAGTTGTCGTCTCGGACTCGGTCAGTGCAGTCGGCAAAGCGCTTGTTTTTCCTCACTCCTCGCTAATTTAACGCTTAATAAACTCGTGAAATCAAATCAAAAAAAATATAAATAAAAATTGTGCTATTCATTTTTATTGTTGTTGACTCCTTGGATTTTATAGCGGTCCCCGCTGGCGCTTTTTATATTCTAATAACCCTCGAACATAACACAAAAAAAAGCAAAAAAAAAACAAACAGTTCAATTCGCAATGTTTATCGAAATCGAATTCGAGCTTGAGTTCGACTCCCTCTCCATCGCCCTCACCCGCTCGCAATCGCACATCTGCTCGATGAAATTGTCGTCGTGTGCTTTGCCTTCATAAATTATACAAAGCGCATTTTTTGTGAAACGAACGACTTGCAAATAAATAAGCATTTACGCTTTTATTATTGTGTGCGTGTGTGTGTGTGTCGCTATATCTGCGTGCGCGTGTGTGTGTTTTGCTTAAGTGAGTTCGGCAGAAATCGGTCCCATGCGGCGCAAACCCCAAAAGCAAAAATAAAAATAATATAAAATTCTAAAAAAAGGAGCCAGCGTAGCCAAAAATAATATCATCTGCTGCAGCATACTATCATTTGTTTGTGATCTGTGAATATCGCATACAACACAATACACAAATTCCCTCATACACATGCATACAAATATGGGTAAGTTTATTCTTTATTATTTTATTACGTATACGCACATTGAACTCTGGCTTGAAGTTCAAAGTTATAAAAGTCGGAGTGCATTGACTTAAAATGAATATAAAAAAAATCATTTACATAAAAATGCATAAGCATTAATAATGTTACAGTATGCACTCGATAATTGGAACTTACTGCATTGAGTATTTTGCAGAGTTTTCAAATCGAATTGGAATGATTTTTATCCATATAATGTATATTTTGATATCATTTATTGGCGGTCAGCTTAAGTCTAAAACTAAAATGACACCTTTTCAGAAGCAATTTAGGCTCTATAACTCTCTAGAACTTTCCGCAATTTTTCTCATCAAGTTTTGAAAACATTTAAAGATAAATTTTATAAAAATTGTTGAGAAAATATTTTAGTGGCTCTAAAAATTGTCATAATAATAAAAGTTGTCCAACACGAAGAAGATTCTTCAAAAAATAAGAAATTCTGCAAACATTTTTCCAACTTTTATAAGCAATAAAACAGAAGCTTCGTCGATTAGAAAACTTTCCAAAAATCAGCATGGAGTTGTTGTTTTTATTATAATAAATGTTATTAAAAATAATTAAACTAGAATAAGTTAATAATAGTTAATTAGCAAGGTGTCTCAACTCATGAGAGACTACTGTACGCTGTAGACGAGCTTGCAACGTCATTTGACATTATGCAAAGCAGGGGCAACAACAACAAAAGCAGAGGCAGCTGCAGCATCCTATTCTCATCCTATGTGCCCCCTTCTGTTGTCATCAGAGTTGCATAATTGGAGTAAGTGGTGAGTGTGTGTGCTTGTGTGTGTGTGTGTGTTTGTGTGTGTGTGTGTGTTTGTGTTGGGTGTCCGTCTAACTGGCTGCCTCTAATGAATAAATAAGTACCACTAATAGTTTTCGCACTTCCTGCTGCCATCCAACCATCCAGACTTCCAGTCTTCCAACCATCAAACCATCAACCATCCAGCTTGCATCCAGTCAGGCAGACATTCAGCAAGCACAAAGCGAGCAGCTCATCAAATTGCACACCGAACAAATCTGGGCAACAACAAAGCCAACAATAACAACAACAACAACAGCATCGTATACACGTTGACAATATTTAATTAAGAAGCAACCGTCAAGCAGGCAGCAGCAGCAACATTAACAACAATAACAACAACATCAACAACAATAACAACATAAACGATAACATAATTGTCGACAATTTTCCGTCTTTTTTTTTAGCTACACTCTGTTCCTTTGAGGATTAAAGAGTATGCAGAGTAGCTTGCAGTTTTCCGTAGAGTTTAACAGCCACAGTTTTAAAGCCAAAGTTTCAGAACTAATTGCTTATTATTATTATTGATTTACTGATGACTTTTTTTTTTTGTTTAGTACAAATATTTAATTTAATGGGATATAGACTTTTTTTTATTTTTTTTAAATTAAAATAGTAATAATAATAATGAAATATTGTGATTGTGTTGTGTCCCACTGAAAAAATAAAATAAATTATCGGTTGCTTTTGAAACATGTTTTCGTTGCTATATCAAATCAATGTTAATCGGTTGATGGCTGTCCCATTAAAATAAAAAAATGAAATATGTAATTAAGTATTGTTATACGATTGAAAAAAAACCGGTTAGTTTTTGAAATGTGTAACTGAAAGTGTTGTTTTTACTTTTGTGTGTGTCCCTCTTTCCCCCTCACAAAAGCAGAATGATAAAAAAATACTTAAATTTCTCAAGAAAAAAATAATAAAAACTAAACTAAAAAACTAATAATATGATTGTCACTTTTGTGTCTCACATAAAAAAACACTTACAACTGTCTGTGCCTCACTTCAAAATAAACAAAAATTATTTTTTGAAATATGAAGCTAAAAATATGGTTAATTCAGTCTTATCCAATTAAAATTTCTTGAAATATGGAACCTAAAAAACATTGTTTTTTAAACATACAACAAACAATTTTGTTGATATTTTTTCTCATTAAAAATATATAATTAAATAAAATCTTAGAGTTTAGGCCACACCAGAAACAGAGTATTGTTTAGTCAGATGTTGCCAACTAGAATATGCTGACTTCTTTTTTGTACTATTATTATTATAATTTTTTTGCTGCTGCCACCGTGGCAAACAAGTCAATTGGCCGTTCCGTCGTCGCAATGTTGCCGCTGTTGTCGTAATAATAATTTTATTTGCCTTTCCCACACACAGTTCTCTCAGTGAGGACATACACACAGTTGAATAGACATAGACTGATACCATGCGCTATCTTGTATCTTTTATTTTGCATTTTTATGGTGCAACTTTGTCACATTTATCGCTCGATGCAGCCTCTCAAAACATTTCCGCACACAACTATTTCGCTACAGCGGATGTTTGCCTCAAACCTCAAAGCATCACAAACAGAAACAGAAACACTTGCAGAAAAACGTTGTGCTTAATAAATTAAATCTGGTCAATAATATGTGTGGGTATATATCATTATATATATATTGCTATGGGAAATCGATTTGTATCGATATTCGATAACGGGTGCAGTTGTCAATCAAATAATATATAATTGCACTTACCTCTTAGCCATCGAGATCGTCCTTTTTATACAGACTGATAGTTCGAAATGGCTATATGCCTAGGCTACTGATGCTGATCGGAAATGCGTATACTCTATAAAATCGTAGATATTTCCAACTGCCTCTCACTTTTGCACAACTTCATTATATCCTGATTTGCCTTCCCTACAATTCCGCAACATTTTCGCCGAGTGCAGAAACTACCTTCCTCCATTTGAGAGATAAACATCATAAACCGTCCCAATGAACACAGACAGCTCAGCACAAATGAAAAATAAAGCATAAAAAAATTTAAAAAAACATTAAGATAAATATATTGTACAAGTACCCAAGTGCCTTTGCAACCGATAACGTTTCCCCTAGCATTTTTTTAGTTAGCAGCAGAAACTGCCTCATTTGCTTATCGAGGCTGGCTTTTTTGATGGGCTTCGCTTGATTTCGCTTACGCGGCAGACTCATCAACTTTTAATTAGTTGTAATTTGTAAATTCAACCACGTAAAGGGGGCAGGTCGGAAATGTAAAGGGCTAAGAGGACGGAAGGGGGAGAGTGTGGGGGACGAGGGGGAAGGGGTGGCAACAGTAACGCAGTCTTTGATGCTGCCGCGACTTTTAGGCCACAACTGCTCCTGCTGCTGTTGCTGCTGTTGATGATGATGTTGTTGCCAGTTGTGTTTAGCCACCACTGACAGATTGCTGATAAGCACATGGGTCACAAAACCCAACCACTCCCCTACCCCAACCCCTCCCACTCCCCTATCCTCACACCGCTTAAGCGTCTAATCGGGTAAGTTGTGCGGCTTCGTCGCGGCCGCTTTTCTGCTCTTCCTGCTTTTCATGTTTTTCCTGCGCATCCATCAAACAGCTGTCAGCAGCGGGCGCCCCGCCCAAAGGATTGATGCCTCCAACCCGTTGCCGTCCCCGTCGCCCACCCCTCGGTTGACAGTCAAATTGGCCTTAAGCGTTTCGGCATTTGTTGACACACATAAACGATATTTTAATGGGACTCTCGAACCGGGCAATTGATATGCAGCCAAACAAAGTTCAACAAACACAACACTTTCAGGTTATCAATCTGTGTAAAGTCGGGAATTATGACAAATTAATTTGATTTATGACAGCTTAAGCTGTTTGTTATGGATGGGCATTTATTAACTGAAATATGCATAAAAATTGTAAGAGAGAGAGAGAGAGAGAGAGAGGGTGTGAGGAGAACGAGTAAGAGAGAAAGAGCGAGAGAGATTGTTACAGACATAAGTATAGTACAGATAGAGACAGTGAGGGAGGGAAATGTATAGATTTAGAGGTAGAAACAGTTAAGGATAGAGACAATAATCGAAAATGAGAGAGAGAGATGGGGGGAAAGAGAGCGAGAGTGAGAGAGGGCGGGAGATTGAGAGGAAGAGAGTAAGAGAGTAAGAGAGAGACAGCTATATAGAAATGTAAACACACGGAAAGAGATACCGTTGGCGAGATAGAGAGTGGTGGAAAGAGAGAGATAAAGATAGAGACAGAGACAGAGGAAGAGAGAGAGAGAGACAGATACAAAGATAGACATGTAAAGATAAGAAGGAGTTAGCGATGGAGACGGATAGAGATACACATAATCATAGAGAGAGATAGAGAGAAATATATAGATTAGATCATAGAGGTTGAGCTAGAAACAGAAATAGAGATAAATATAGAAAGAAAGGAGGAGACCGAGAGAGAGTGTGCGAATGTTATGGAGATAAAGATAGCCATGGATATATAATGATAGACTTAGAGACCTGTAGAACTAGTGAGCGATGAAGATATAGATATCGGTGATAGATTTTAATAAACGGGTAGATCATAATGATATATGTAGATAGAGATAGAGAGAACCTCTCTTTTTGGGATTGCTTAACTTAAATTATTCTTATTCGCGTTTGGAATATTTAAGAAATGTTTACATAAATCAATCAATTTATTTTTATTATAAGCTCTTACTGGATTTCAATGAATTTCTATTCTTTCACACAGTGTTCCTCATAATCAGTAATTAAATATTTATTACCAATCATTCTACTTTAGTAAATTTGAGATGAAACTCAATCCCCCGGAAACTGCCATTATAATAAAAGAGAATGTGCACTTATGTATACTTTTACAACGATTAAAATTTCATTAAGTAATATCATCATAAAATTATCCCGAAAATCATTTGATTATTTTTTGCAGTTTTATGGCTCAACTCAAACTTTGGCAAAGAGCAAGCAAAGTTTTGTCTCTTTGAGTTTATAGACTTTGACATCCGCTACGTTAATTAGTAAAATAAAATTGTAAACATATTTTGTGCTAAAATACAAAACTTTACGAGCTAGTTTTATGGCTCTAGCAAATTTATAAAAATTTAAACAACTTTTTATTACGCAAACACAAAAAGAAAGAGGCAAAATCAGAGGATAAACAAAAACAATTCTTGTGTGACATATAGGCAATAACAACAACAACAACAGCTACAACAACAACTATTAACTAACAAACTAACTAACAGCAAAAACAACTTTGACAACAAGCTCGATAAATCTGCAAACCCCAAGCCGAGGCACCTAATTAATTTCTGCAAAAAAAGGGTTTGCAACAAAAAGAGAGAAACTTTAAGAACAAAGGATCAAAGTTGTTGTAGTTCCTAGCCTAGTTGCACGTTAATTTCCAATTTGACGCAACAGCAGCAAAAAAACACACTAATGTCATACATAGGAAGCAACAACAACAACGACAACAATAATTGCAAAATCAGTGGATGGCCTGAAACAGTAAAACTAACTGCACAACTTGCAGCAGAAGCAGTAAAAAGCAACAGCATCTGGCCAAGAGAAGCAAAGAGCAGCAGCAATGCTCTTGCACCAGTTTCTCAAACAGTTACCTGGGCGCTAAACAAAAACGACAAAAACCGAAACAAGCAAAAGTGCTCTAGTTGATCGAACTCGACGAGAAGATACCCTCAACTCAACTTTATTTAAGGAAAAGATATTCTTGCAAATGAGCCATGTTATGTCAAGGTATATACATAACCGATTATAAATATATATATATATATATAGCTGTAGTTTTTATTGTTATCGGACATCGATTTGTATCGATATGCTCGACACGTGAAAAGTATTGATAGAATTGGGATAGTTAGCTAAATGGATAGTTATCTGTTAATGTCAACTAAACTATAGAACGTGATCGTGAATACAGATTAATACAGCTCATGGATCTCTTCCATTCACTTCACAAATCGATGAAAAGCTCTATGTAAGGGTATAAAATGACAAAATAAATAAAAGAAAAATTAAAAGACAACAGTGCATGAGGAGAGATGCGAAGATGTCGGCGGGATGCTCAGAAGTAGATGCCAAGTAGATGCAGCTTTAGAAAGTAGCCGAGGAAAGCCATGGCTAAAACTAAAACTAAAGCTGAATCTGAGGCCAAAACCCGTTGCAAGTTAACAGCAACAGCAACTGCAACAATAACAACAGTCGCAAGAGAGTCGCCTTTGCGTGATGCAATTGCCAGCAACAGCAACGCGCCAAAAGATTGAAAGCAACGACAGCAGCAGCCACGTAACTAGAACACTTGACGATGCTGCCTGTCAATGTGTTCGTGATGCAACAGCCACAGCCTACACTCAGCGAAAAACAATGCAATCAATTATCACTTGTGCTTTTTATGGCCTGAACCCATTAATTTATATTTGCAATTTCAATAGTAAACAAATTTCTGAATTTTAAATAATATTAAATAAATTCAGATAACATTTTATTTAAATATTAATTTCTTTTTTTACAAGTATTTAATACTTAATAAATGAATTTATCAATTTCTGCATTTAAAAGTCTTCCTAAAATGATTGCCTGGATTTCTAAAATGCCTTTGATTGATTTACGTACACCATTCTTACTCTATTATTTATCTGAGTGCATCAACTGCTGCTGCATCAACTATTGCTGCTGCTGTTGCGCTTTTCGCTATCCCCGCAACAATTTCCAATTAAAGCAGCTGCTGCTGCTTCTTCTTTTTCTTCTTCTTGTGAGTAGTGTTGTCGTTTCTTTTGTTGTTGGTATTTCTGCTGCTGCTGCTTGCGCAATCATACGGCAAGTTCTTGGACTGTTGTTGCTGCTGCTGCTGCTGCATCATCCGTGCCATTGGCAAATGTGTTATGTAAGCAACTGAGTGCAACTGCGCCACTGCGACAGGAAGCCATCGGTAATGGCCTTAAAATACACACTTTATGCCCAGGCAGCGTCTCCAATTAGACTTTAGTTAATTGCAGCGCGCCAAAGTTGCTCATTAGATTGCTTCTTAATGCTGCCCTCATAAATGCAGTAAGCCGTGCCCAATCGGAAGCTAACGGTACTAAACCAACACCTCCTGTCTCCGCTGACCATGAAGAAGAAGTGAGGTTACTGCCCCAACCGCTTTAGCCGTCAACGGCCAATATCTAATTGATCATTAAGTCTATTTCCGCACCAAAGTTGGCAATGGCAAAGTTGAGGTTGTACTTTCAAAGTAAGCCATAAAGCGTCAACTTTTTGTTTTTATGACAACCGACAGTCGAACAACACAGCCATGTTGCACGCAACAGCAATAGCGGCAACAACTACTATACCGATGACGTTGCCTAAATGATGACTGAGCATGGGCGGAGCATTTGTTGGTGGCGTGCATTGGGGGCAACAGTCGAAAGTATCTAGTACATTTTGAAGTTTTATGACTCTACACAGAATGGGAATTAGGGGAATGGGCTATGCTGGAGATAGACAACAGCAGCAGCAACAACTGCAACAACAACAGCAACAACAAAAGTGGCAACAACAACGACACAAAAGTCATAAAAGTAAATGCGTTGCATGTAAAAATCTATAGGCAGGAAAAAATCGATTTGTATTTCTTTTGTAATGCGGCTGCTGAAGATTCCAAAGAAGTTGATGTTGGGGGGAAAACAAAAACCAAACAAGTAAGAATTGGTTTCATTAAGGTGCCGAAGATCCAATGCCCTTGCAAGATAAAAGATTGAAATGGAATCTAGGCCAAAGAATGCTTGTGTTTAAAACGAGAACTCAATTGTTGATCGATTGAGTTTGTGTAAGCTCATTCAGAAGTTGATATTCAGATGTATAAAATATCTTGATTTATCTAGTTTGGTCTAAAAATCTAGGAAAACAATAAAGTTGTTTTTTAGAAAAATATTTTAAATTCGATATTCCAAAACTAATTTATATGCGGTTCCTCGTTATACTTCAATTTTTTTTATGAATTTCGTTGTTTTTTTAATCATTAGTTACTATTCAAGTGGTTTACTATAAATATGTGATATTTATTTGTTCTCAACATAGAATCTGTACAAATATTTGCAGCTGGTAACATTTGCTTACGCAATATACAAATACCCTTTAGCAAGAGAGAGAGAGAGAGAGAGAGAGAGAGAGAGAGAGAGAGAGTATAATGAAATGTGAAACAAAAGTTTAAATGCATTGCAGTTGATCATGCAGAACGGAACAGAAAAGGGCGATAGAAATGTGGATGCTAAATTCGAGCAGACAAAATGAAAGGGACGACGGGGAGTCTTTTGTTGTGCCTATTGTTATTGCTGATGACTGACTTCATCAAAATAATGAGTGAGAGTTGAGGGAGTCTCTGCGGTATACAGTAATCAGATGCGAGAGAAACGGGAGAAAGATAGAAAGATAGAGATTAAGAGAGAGGGAGAGCGAAGCACAACAAAGAGCCGTTGTGATTAAGCGCATTGAATGAGCATAAGAAAAGGCTTAAGACAATAGAAGAAGAACAGTAAAGACTTCAAATGCGTAAAGAGCAAACTGATGAGAATGAAGACTTTTACTTATCCACAGATCTGAGATAAAAGAACCGTAACGAACAAATGAGATGCGAGAAGACAACAAAAAAAAAAAAAAACAACTTTCGAAGCAAATGCTGACCCACTGCCCACATGCAAATGATGTGGCTCAGAGTTTGTGTGTGTGTGTGCGAGTGCGTGTGTGTGATTTGATAGACAGGAGCTAAGCGAGCTCTGATGAGAAACTGGGAACCACTGGAAGCACTTGTGTGTTGTAGTTGTTGCAGTTGCAGTTGTCTTTCATGTACAGCCACATTTTTGTGCGTTGGCGTTGACTGCATTCTGTCTGCAGTCGGATTTTTTTTGTTGCCAGCCTTTTTTGGGCAGCTGCTTTTTTTTGTAGCCAAAAATAAAACAAGCATGCGGCTCATTTTAGAGCCCATTCTTTTGTTTACTTGGGCCCAAACACATTTAGGTTTTGGTTTTTTTCTGTTTTTTTGCTTGTTGTTGGTGGTTAAAAGATGTTGCTTAGCTAACTTGGCTGGCTGCTGTGCTGTGTTGTTCTCGTTGCTGCTTGCTGTTATGGCCAAGCGGCAGCAGCAGCAGCTCCAGCAGAAGAAGAACAAGCGATCTTAATTTACGTTAGCTCGTTAACTTGAATTACCGTTAGGCGCACAGAGAGCACTCAAAGCTCTTTCACTCTCAGGCGCAAGCAGCACAGGCATTTACTGCTTTGGGTTCTGTGTTCTGTGTCTAGTCTGTGGCCTGTACACGTAGAGAAAAGTGTTGGACTGAATTGAAACTTTAAATAAATAATAGCAATTTACGTTTATTGAATTTACTCAAAATAAGCATGTCAAATCGTTGACTAAACAGAAAAAATCATTAAATAGGTCATTTGTAGAGTGCCTAAAAATAATTATGAATTTTATTTTGCTTAATCATATTTTGTGCTTAAAGCTTTTCATTACTCAAATTGCTTTGAAGTAAGACACAAATTTACAACATTAATTTTTCCTGCTTAAAGCTAGCTTATTCTCCCAGTGTAGTGTAAGCTCTGTACTCGATATTCTTGGTTCTGGTCCACTTTGTGGCTGGGGCACAAACCTTTTTTGGGCATTTACAACGCCTCTGCGCCATTGTGGCTGCTTCTAGATGTTGGAGTTGGAGGGCGCGTGAAAATGCCATTGTTACCCCCACCAAAAAGAACAGAAAGAAAAAAACCAAAACAAAAAAAAGGAGGAAAACAAAGATACATTTGTATCTGGGAGACGGTAATCAACATTTTGTGGTCAGCACGGGTGTGCGCTGAAATGGAAAAGAAAGGAAAAGAAATGCCATTGGTTTTTCGCATGCTTTATTGCCAATTGGAAAGTTGGCTAACACCGTCGAGCACTGGCCAAGAACCTAAAGAATCCATTCATGCAGCGGTCGCTTGAGTGCCAGAATGCTTTATGTTCCATTGTCTCACTGTGTGTGTTTATGTGTTGGTGTTGGCGTGTGTTAACTGTAATTGGCAAAAGACGCAAATGCAGAATGCCAATGCAAGAAAACAAGAGAGAGAGAGAGAGAGAGAGAGAGAGAGAGAGAGAGAGAGGGATACAAAGCGAACAATAACGAAGCTATGCAAAGTAATAAATATGGCTAAAACACAAACGCCGTTAAGTAATAAATAGTGTTTATAGAAAAATTGATTTAATAACTGAGCCGAGCTGAGCTAACTAACTGAACTGAGCTGACTAACTAACTTAACCGGCACATCATTAAAGTAACGTTCAACTAATTGCATTCTTCCGCGTTTCGCACAGCGGCAACCAGAACGAATGCAGTCGGCGGTCATCAGTCGTCAGTCTGCAGCGATTGGAGCTGATCGAATCAGTAACAAACCAAAGCAACTAACTTACCAACTTACTAACCAGCTAGTCACCTGACTAGCTGATTTAAACGGCGACTAACGATCCATCAAACGATCCGCTTCGCTTCGATTCATCAAATGCTCAAATGTGTCGTCGTCGTCGTCGTCGTCTGATTGCCAATGCCATAATTCTAACCACCAAATCAGATTGCAGTACTCAAACATTGATGGGGCAAGGGGTAAGGCGGTAAGGGGAGCAGAGGGTTAAGCAGACCACCATCGTCAAGTCAAACTGCAGTCAAGTCAATCAATTAGGCATTTCAACACATGTTGTTTACAGTTCTAATTCTAGACGCGTTTCATTTAAATGCCGCTCTGTCTGCGTTGCAAGCAGAAGGGGGCCGCAGCAGTTTGAGCGGGGAGGGGAGGGGAGGGGGATTGGGTATGTTGGGCGTGAACTATTTTTGAAAATAGAACAACCAGTCGGTGCACGAACGCTTAATGATTTCCTGTTAAATTATGCGGCATTGACTTTTAACTATGTAAATGGAAAACATTTTTTTGGTGCCTGCTTTTCTTTCTTATATACGCTGTTACCGAAATCAGAAGAGAGTATATTGGCTAAAATGGAATATTTGAAAAACCATCAAGACTGGGTTAAGAAAATAAGTTAATAAGTTTATTTTAATGTGCTTTTTATAGTCAATACAAATACAAATATTTATAATTATGTACATAAGACTCTCAAAATACGCTAACACAATTTGGAATCAACTGATTTTGTGACAATGAGAAGTAAACCTCAAATAGCGATATGTAAAGCCAGAAGAAGATCTAGTTTCCTAGGTAAACTCGTGTCGACGAAGAAACAAATTTCTTTATTAAATTAATAATTCCAGAACTAGCTACAATCCACCATGATTATTCCATAAGTCTAACATCTAGATTTTGTTTAACAAAATGTAAGATACGAGATATTTCTGTACATTTCTGTAATTCTTTTGTAACCATTCCCTGGTAATAGAACCCTATAATTTATCAAAAAATTCCAAGTAATAAGGCAGTTTATTGTGCTCTATTGTTATATAAGCTCTACTGTTACTTTCTTTTAGAATATTATCAATGAATTTAAAAAGTTGAGTCTACAAATCAAATGTTCTTTCCGCTTTAGATTTATTCGTGTATCAACGACAGTGTATCTCTCAGTCTATAGCTGCCAACGCTAAATGTCGCATCTAATGTCTTATGATCTTTTGTTAGCTGCTGTTGTAGTACAAGTGAGTTTTTGGTATTAGGCCAGACAGCATGTAATCGTAAATTCAGTTTAGTATTGTGTGGAACGCAAATGGTCGAGAATTGTAAAAGTCAAATGTTAAATGCGCTCGCATAAATCAGTTGGGAACCTTGTTCAGAGAATGAGATGTATACCAAATCCTGTGTGACTTATGGTATTTAAAAAAAGTGAGTAGCTGCCACTGATGATGACTTTGCTAAAATTTAGTTGCTGATGCGACCCCATTGTGCGGCAACATACTAACCCACAAAATGCGAAACGAAATAAAAAAGTTATCAAAAAAACTCTTGCCGCAATAAGCTTGACCAAAAAAAAAGGAAGGAAGAAAAAGAGGAGGAGGAATAATAAGTAATAATACAAATCAATAATTTCTCAGCTACTCAAAAAGTCATTAAGTTTACTTTTGGCTGAAATCGTACTAATGGCGCTGAGAGACTGTGGCTAATCTCAGAGGTGCGTTTGTGGGAAACCAATCCCAAAATGGGTTTTTGGCCACTTTCGCTGGCGGCGGCAAACTGACAGACAAGAAATTAAAAGTGTTAACCTGCTAATTTCAGTTGCCAAAACTCAACACCAATCAACTATTGAAGTCTTTGCAGCTTTGAAATATCAATTAGAAGCCAAATCTATTTATATATCAAAGTTTCTATGTATATACAAAGTGATCAAGAACAAGTCGCGCCTTATGATTAATGACGTGGCACAAACCGAGGCCAAAACAGTAAGCAAACATTGACAGCACATCAAATGGACTCAACTCTCAGCCAGTCAGTCCCACTGGGGTGCGACAAAGGGGTGGGGACTGCCCGTCGAGGAGCCAGTTGCCAGTTGCCAGCTGCCAGACAAGATTTGATTAATAGGCTGCAGACCACCCACCCACAACACAAACAGCAGCCCAAAGTTCATAATTGCTGCCCGGAATATGAAAAATAGCAAAATGCCCAAAATCGCATAACTTAATATAAATATAAATTGAGTTTTTGCATTACTTCCAAACAATGCTTAACTATGGTGATTGCTTCGATTTATTAGCTTACGCCGGATTCACTCACACCGAATTCTGGTAACAAACACCTTCTTATACCCTGAGCCCATTAAGCATGGCTAAGAGATTATAATGAGTGAGTAACAGCCAAATGTATAAATCCATTTTCCACAACTTGTTTGGCTAATTGAGCTTTGTTTAGTTACCAAAAGTATAAAATGCAAATCTAAGCATTGATACCCCATAGCTCTTTCAGCCGCTTCTCGTAGATTTCCTCATTTTTCCTGCTTTCAATTTCTATCTTTTTGTTCAAATCGACAATCCAATCATGCAATATAGTGCACAGCACGAAAAACAGCAGCAACATCCGTTTCCTGCTCGAAATCAATTTTAATCATATTTTTTATGCAATATCTGCAGATCTGAAGTGAGACTAATTGCTAATTAAAAATGACTATATCAAATGTAGCTTATGGATTGATCAGCTGCTTCCATATTACCAATGAATATCAATTGCGCAATCATTTTAGGCCACGATCATTTCATTTTCAAATTAATGAAAAAACATTTGTCAGATCGTTTTTATGCCCAGAACGCATTGTATACCATTAAACAGAGTATATTGAAATTGTGTACGACACACTATATAGCTATGTCTGTCTGTTCGTCTGATCACAGATCAAGTAAATTTAATTTTATCAATAACTTCTACCGTTTCTCCTTCAATATCAAATAAAATCGATTACCGCTCACAAACTGTAAAGATATATATTTTTAATCGGGCATATATATAACTTGTCATCATGTCTGATTTCATCAAGATCTGTTAAGAATAGCATAAAATAAGAATGAAAGAATAAGAAATAAGAAAAAGTATTCGTTTCAAGGTATCTTCAAGTCGAGCTTTCTTGCTTGATGCTTTTCGAGAGTTGAGAACTTTGGAGCGTGTTACCTGAACGGGCCGCGCACTTCCCCTCTGTCTCACTCTGTCACTCTCCGTCTCTTTCGCTCTGCACAGGCATCCAGAAAACTGACCTGAATTTTGTTAACGCTCGTGCCGTCAACCGCTTAACCTTGACACCGGCGGCGTTTGAAACCAAATTTCGGGTTTAAGCTGGAGCAGGAGTTGGAGTTGAGGTTTTAGCTTAGGTTTCGGTTTTTGGTGGCTCTTGAGTCGCCTACACCGTTAAAGTTCGAGTCAAAAGTGAGTTGCCGTCCATTGGTCTTTCGTTGCGGGTTGCCGTTAGTTTTATGGTCATAAAAAACTTTTGCTGCCTTTTTTTCTGCTCATTTTTTGCATTTTTTGTTTTTGTTTTTGTTTAGACAATTGCGTGGCATGACTCAAACGAAATAAATTGCAAAATCTTTCGCAGCGCTTATGAAAAGTGCGGCATTTTTTTTATGATTATGTTTCTGTTTGTTTGCTGTGCGCCGTATAATTTTTATAGTTTGTGTCTGTGTCTGACAACGTGCAGCTATTTTTATTGGACGCCGCCTTTGTGCCAAGCAAAGACAATAATATAGGATGTAATAGAAATGCTTGGGAAAAAGCAGGGAGTCGCAATCTAAATATTTAATAAGTTGTACACTGACAGAAAAATGTGTTCATAAGCTACAGCGCTGCTGTTACAGAATAGTACAAATAATATTAGTTCGCAATCTGAGAAGTCTCTATTAAAACTAATTTGATTTATTTTCATTTTCATTTAAAGCTAATTTATAGTCCAAAAACCTTAAGCTACTATAAAGCAATTGAAATTAAAGATTTAGGAACTTGAATTCTTAAAAAGAGTCAAATATCTATCTGAGAATACAGCTGTTAAGCAGAGCTAAGAAATAACGGCTGTAGATTACATACCTGTAACGTTCCGAGATATTTATATATCATTAAATTTTATAAAATTGACAGTTTTTTCCTATTATATAGTATTTAGCAGATATATCACGTTGACATATCTAAATTTTGAGAATTTTGAATAAGATAAAATTAAGCGATAAGTTCGCCTAGAAGCAAGTGACTTTCTCCTTCAATGCGTTCTAAACTTCACGACAAAATTAAAATTATTTTGATATTGAGAAAGTTGTACAAAGTTCGATTGGGGCACAATATATTTTTTGAGTGTGTGCGTGTGTGTGTGTGTGTTAGACAATATATATATGGCCAATAAATGGCTAGCCAATTACTTGGGACCGCTCCGTAGTAGGCTCTTTAAAAATGTATGTCAATTGGTCAATTTCGTTCCCACCGAGTATTGGACAATTAAATGTCATTAACCTGCTGCGATATCCTGCGCCACTTACGAGCAGCCATTAGCCAAAGTAAATCAGATTAAATATTTATAATGCTCCAGCTGGTCCAATTTAATTAACTAAATGGCCGGGTAAAGCTTTCATAAATTGCATACATCGCTCAAAATTAGCAAATTTAAACGATATATAAATATATTATATAGACACAGTATCCGCTGGCGATGGACAGTTCAATCAACTCGTTGCACAAATTGCAAATTGCAAATCCGTAATAGAAATTGCAAATCAAATATTACGTATACGCTTTGAGGTATCCAAAATATAATGTCGGAGCTGCCAGCAGCTAGCCCATTGTTGTGTCAGCCAAATAAAAACCGAAAACCCGAAAAAGAAACGTAAGAAATAAAAACTTAAAGCCAAAAAACGGAAAACCGAAAACATAAACAAGAAAAAGAAAACAAACAACATGCCAAAGGCGACGCGGTGGCTGACGTCGAAATGCGACAGCAGCCGCAACACCTTTGGAGTGGCAATTTGTTGACGCTGCCGCTTGCCGCATGCCACATGCCGCTTACCGCATGTCGCATACAGCTTGTTGCCCCGTTTTGGCGACAAGCAAACTGAACTGCACTCAAAATGGCACACAAATGTTGTTGTTATTGTTTTGTTCCGATACCCTGTATTTATTGAAAAGGCTATCAGTAAGAAGTTGACTTATCTGACTTCGGATATCAGCGTAGCATTTATAAATATATATTTGCGATCTATAGCAATGTGTAAATCTTTAATTTAATCGGATTAAAGCAACTATCTTGCTCCAGAAGGAAATTAAAACACAGAATACATAGTCAAAATCTGAGAAAATGTTTTACGGACATTTAATTTAATAAACTTTTTGGATTTTCAATTCAAGTTTCTTTTCCCTTTTATAAATACTTTCCGGCAAAGAAACTGGCCAACACGATATATTATAATTATTAAAATAGTAAATATATTTTAATTTAAGAAATTTAAAGCAATGTCTGGAAGGTGATACAAGGGAAGAGTCCATCGATACAAGAATCAATTTATTCGAATCCCAGAAAACGAGAATTTACAAGAGTTTTTGATTCTTGAGAATTATCGAAAGAAGTTGGACCACACAACAGATTTTCAGCCTCCTGCGTATCAAGGAGCGCACACCAAGAAATCTGGCAAGTGTAGGGCAATATGTGACCACAATAACCGTTAAAGTGTGAAGATTCATTCTGATCATGGAGTTTTTCATCAACGGAAATTTTTGAATTGATTGGAAAATCTTCTGTTTTAAATTTGTGTGTGGAATACAGAGTATCTTCTAGTTCGGCATTTCCAAGAGCGAACTCTTACTTGTTGTTGATTTTTTATTGTTACTGCTCAAACTGAAACCCGTTGTGCTCAAGTATGACTCAAGCAATCAATTGGCAGCAGCAGCAGCAGCAGTTCCAACTTGAGTGCGAAATCAGCAATCGAGCATCTCAAGAATGACTTAACAGCGTGACATAAAAACAACGACAGCAACAGCAACAATAACAACAGCAATAGCAATAACAAGCAAATACAAAACACCAACTAAAAGCTGCTAATAGCAGGCAAAGAGCTGTCAGCTTTGTTACGCCTTTTAGACGTGTTTGCGTTTCAGTTCCGGCCAACTCAAAAGTGCTCAAATGTGCGCATATGAGCTTTCTCATTTGCATTGAGTGTCAAATGCATCCATTAAGTTGAAATATTCGTAATTTGCTATTACACATTCATTCACACACACACACACACACACACACACGCACTTGCACAGTCAAAACTGTCATCGCTGCTTTTTGTTACAATTTGCAACAAATTCTCATTTGCATTGCGCAAAATTGCGAAAATTGCACAAACGACACTACAAAAATTTGTTGCCAATTTTCGATGGCCATAAATTGAAGCAGTTGTCGTTTGCATAAAATTCGAGCAACAGCGACAAAAACTCTCGTAAGTGTAACAAAAACAACAAGTCGTTTTACTAACTGATCCAATAGAGATAGATGGAGAGAGAGAGAGAGAGAGAGAGCGACTGGGTGAGAAAGAGACAGACTGACTGCAAAAACGTCAATTTCCAATACGTTTATTGAGTGCGCATAAATTTCATAAGCTCCAATTTTGATGGAAAATTGATATATGCACATACTCATAAATTGATAGCATACATATATATGTACATATATAACAATACATATTTATGCAAATGTGAATACATATGCATATAAATACTCTACCACTGTCAAACACACATCAACATCAATTGTAAAGCGCGAATGTAAGTGAATTTGTGTAAAAAATGCAATCGAAATATGAGCGAACTAAGTTTATTGCCAAATCGGAATTTTTATGCTTTGCGAAAGATTGAAAGTTTATGATATGTTCAATTCAAATATATAAAATTTATTTCAACTTCCGTTAAATTTTCTTCGATTCCTCTGAATTATTAATTTTATTATTAATTTACATATTACTCTTAATTATATTCCGCCTTGATCTGCGATACAAACCCTTCCTTTCCATATTTTAACCATTTTAAATGGGGTTAATATATTAGAAATGAAAAACTTTCATCCTAATCAACCTTTATATCATGTAAATGTTCTTTGCGAGAATAAAAAACAAATTAATAAATTTTCCCAAACTATATTAGTCATTGAAAACTCGCAAAGTGCAACTAATCCAATTGAAACCTTTGTGATCCCGCAATACTATATTTGTATTATTTGTAGTAGTAGTTTAACAAATCAAACAAACAATCATTCAAACAATTTACAATTTATACAAAACCAAACATCGAATCAAAATCAGCCCAAAGACCGTGACGCTTTTAATTAGACGTACACAATAAATGAAATTAACAGCCACAAAATAATAAAAAATAATTGTATATATAATTGCTACAACGGCGAAAATGTTAAATTTGCTTATCTACTAGTTTTTTTTTTCGTTGATTTTGTTGTGGACCGGTCTGGACAATTTATTAGCAAAGCGAAAAAATTGATTGATCTGCCCCAGAGCATAGGCGATGTGTGTGTGTGTGTGTGTGTGTGTGTGTCCCTATGGGCTATCTATCTGTCTGTCTATCTATCAATCGTCCAGCACTCCCCCAAGCCCCCCGTCACGATTGGGTTCAATCAAAATTTGTAATGAACAAGCCGGAAAAAATTAAACACACACAGTGAGAAATATTCTACAGAGCCGTTGTTCGCTTTTAGTTGTTTGCTTTGCTTGGTTGTTGTTGTTGTTATTGTTGCTGCGGTTTTTTGGTGTTGGGTGTTTCATTATGCTGCTGTTGCGGCTGTTGCGGCTCTTTGGCGCTGCCTTTACATTTTAATGATACAATTTAAAATCAACGCAGACTCATGATTTTGCATATTTTGAGCATTAAGCTCTTGTGGGTCCGTGGGCCGAATGCTGTTCTGATTCCGTTTCCATTTCTACTCGCTTGCCGCATATTTCAGGCACAGTTTTCAGTTTTGTTTATTTTTTTGTTGTTGTTGTTTTTGAACAGCAATCAATGGCCGAGAACCAAGCCAGCCGCCCGCTGCGATTTGACCAAAAACTGACGGACCACCGTCTTAGCCGGGCCCGCTGAATGCTCGCCTCGCCAAAACAGCTATCAAATAAATAACACCGCAGACCCGCAGCGTGTGCGAAACATAATAGAAATGAGAGGCAAATAGATATCTTCAGTACGCCAAATCTGAAATACCCTTTACGGAACCTAAACACCGTTCGATTGTTTCTATGGATCTTTAATGATACTATAGTCTCATAGCCATAATTCTTGATCCACATATTAGCATCTTCATACTATCGGTAAAAATAATGAATAATTTTTCAAATATTTTTCGATCGAAATACGGTACTGGTCCAAGACAAGTTTTTGAAATTATTAACACTTGCAATTCAGCTGTCAAACCGCAACTTAGTGAAAGTTCCGATTCCGGTTCTGATAAGTAAAGTGCAAAATGATTTAGAAGTTTGAAAAACCAATGAAGAACTGTTTAACTACGGTGTTTTATGCAATAATAAACATATATTTCTGGATTCTTAAAATTGTTGCTTATATTTTAGTTATTTTTCTAAATTCATATCAGTAACTTCCGGTTAAGGGTTCCAGTCTCGATTTGGCACATTCTAACTTGTTCAATACATCGTGCTAAACAAAAATATCTTTCACACCAGAACTGTCCAAGACTATAAGTATGCAGGACAGAAAAATGCGAATACTCTGCGGATAAGTGTATAAAGATATCAAGAGCTTCTAATGCTGCTGATGGGTGCGCCACCCCATCTAAAGCAATGAAAAGATACGAGAAAAATACTGTAAGAGGGGGCCGCAACATTTTAGCTAAACGGCGCGCATTACTTTTAATTAAAAGCAACGATGGCAACGCCAGCAAAAAGCAACTGCACATGACTTGAACTTGAACTCACATAACGAGGCGACCCCAAAGACCGAGATAGAGACAGAGAGAGATAGAGAGAGAGAGAGAGAGAGACCTCAGACCTCAGACCTTGCTCAATCGCAAGAGCCAAGAATCCGAGAGACCGACACAGACGACGCGTCGTCCAAGAGCACGACCACCACTGTGTCTAATTCCAAGTCCAAGCCACAAATGATTACCCATAAGCTGACATCGCTCGTTCCACGGTTCGTTGCACAGAGAGCGTAACAGTTTGACTTTAATCAGTTTGCCACAGCAACAGCAACGACAACAACTTACAAGCCGGCATTTGATGTTAATTTGCAGTGAGTGACATTGCGCATACGCAACTTAGTTGCCAACCAGCTAAACAACATTAAAGGAAAAAAAAAGAAGCAAAACCAAAACCGAAACCACATGCTAAGCTTGTAGCCAGATTATTTACAAGCTGTGAGCAATAAGCCATCGAAATTTAATTATACACGCATTGATTAGCTACATTAAAAGCACATCTCAAGTGGGCGTCAATTCAATTTTTCAAGCTTTACATGGCAATAAAAAAAAACCAGTCTGTATTCGATATTAAATACGTATTTTTTATGCGTATGTCTCGCACCTACAAACAGGTAGACATGTCTATAACGAATCGGTTACCGATGCTAATTACTTGTGCTTTACAAGGTCGCCGGTGACTTTTGCTGTGCCTTACGGCAACAAACAGAGAAACTTGAATTTATTTTCTACTTTTTTGAATATTTCAACTTAACTACTTTATTCTTATGTAAGACTTTTTATTTTGACTGGCGGTTGCTCGAACATAGTCAATTTGAGAATACTTAATTAATTGATTGTGCGGCTGTCTGTCTGCCTATCTGTCGGTCTGCTTAGCTTCTTGCCTCAGGTGCCAACGAGGCGTTGTGACGGCCCACGCCCTATTCCATTTCCATTTCCAATAGCAATTCCAGCAAATAATTAGCATAAAGCACGTGCGCCGTCAACTTGTGCGCGCCCCTTCCTCATTTGTATGCCAAACTTAAACTGGGGGCAGCCCCACTTGCTACCAGTTCGGCGGCTGTCTGGGCCGGGCTCTTATAGCTCAAGCTCAAGCTGAAGCTGAAGCTAGAGTTGTAGTTGTGACTGGGTGGCTGGCTACCTGTTGGCTAAACATTCAGCACAGGTGCGTACGTAGAACGCCCTCCAGCAGAGTGGTAAGGGAGCAGAGGGAGCTGGAGAGGGGGCAGCTCGCTTTGCTTTATGGAAATTTCTCAAGTCAAAGAGCCGCGGACAGTTGCGCATTTCATTACATTTACTCGACTGCATTTCTGTTTTAGCTGATTTATTTGGCCCAGAGGCCAATTGCATGAATCACAACGCATTGCAAGTTGTGCAATGCATGTTGACCGTAATAGGTAATAACTGGCTTATACCCTGTCAATAAAATACAGTTCTTCTACTTTGTTCGATATTTTTCTGCTAATAAAATAAATGAAATTAAATTGAATTAATATTGTTATCATTTGCAATGACTTAAAAGCTAATAAATATTTGTGGCATACCTGAATTTTAATACAATCCTTTCATATTTTTCCCTTTGCAGGGTGCTTAGGCCATGCAGTTTAAGGCTGACATTTGCAGTGCACAATCTGAACAGAAATAAGGCTTGAAGCGTATTTAATTAAGGTAAGTTTTAGTTTAAGCACAGTTTAGTCAATAAACATTTTTTACAAGCTTTACGCTTAAATTTAGATTGGCTTAAATAATAATTTTCTTTTATTTTTATTCTGCCAAGTTGAAAGGGTATGAAATGGGAAGCACTATTTTTCTTTCAAGCAGTCTATTATTAGGTAACATAAATATTAGATTTCATGCTCAGTACTCTGCTCCACGGGTTCATATTCTATTTGTATGTTTTGGCCTACTATCTTGCCTCTTTTTTATTCAGCTGTGCTGCTTCTTCTGTTATTATTTCTGCTGCATGCATATTTAGGGTATCTAAACTATGCACTTTATGGCTCGACACTTATAGAGCACAGTCTGTTACCAAAAATACATTTTGCATCTACCTGCAAGGCGCACTCGCTGTTGGTTGTTGTTGTTATTATTATTGCTGCTATCCTGAATATCTGGAGCAGCTTTTTTAATGCACTCTTTTTTTATGCGGTCTGCGCTTTTCACGCTTTGCCAAATTGCCAACTTGACCGGCACAAAAAAAACAAATCACGAAAAAATGCCACACATGCAGGTGTGTGTGTGTGTATGCAAGAGCGATAAGTGTGTGTGTGTGTGTGTGTGTATGCTTGTGTGTGTGATAGTGTGTGTTAGTTTGTGCTCATATATTTTATTTAATGCACATTTCGTTCACAATTTGTTGTTAATGAATGCAAGCCCGCAATGCTTGGTTAGCTAGCTAGCTGCCTGGCTGGTTGGCTGCCTGTTAGCCTGGTTAGCAGTTAGTTGCCACAGATTTGCAGCAAATTGCGCCCACAAATGAGGTCAGGCAGCACAGGCTGCACAATAAGCGCGATACCCGTTACTTACACACAGCTGCCTGCCTCACGTGTTGACTTGTGAAAGTAAACGCCCCCAGCCTGCAGCACCCCACCCGCTTCACTAGTTGCATGCTTGCAATTTCGTGTGAGCTTGCAACTAACCTTCACATAAATTATTCCCATGGAAGAAAAAAGCTGCAGCAAAGAGTCCAAAGACGCAAGGCGGCTTAAGACATCGTGATAAGCTGTTAGATATTTATCTGGCTAGCAAATTACATGAGGCAACGCCTAGACAAGTGCCCCAGCTCAACAGAAAGAGAAAGAGTGTGCGAGTGAGAGAGGCTGATTGGCAAACATGCAGCAAGTTAAGAGAAATGAGGTGTCGACGCTATTGTTAGCCGTTGCACATAGCCACACACACACACACAGACGCAGACAAAATTGAGAAGACGTGAGTTGCAATTGAAAGACCAAGATTCTTTTTGGGCAACTCAAAATCTTTTTGTTGATTCTCAGAAAGAGCAGGAGCGATGGAGGCATGCATATAAAACCGCTGTTAAAAGGCCATTAAAATAAGAAATAGATTGTAAAATACAGTAGAACTTCATTAGCACGAGAGAATGTTGTATTTCAATAAAACTCAAATGATTTCGAATCGAGTAAAAAGCAATTAAGCCAAAATTAACATCAAATTCCTTAGGCCAAGCACGTTAAATCTTTAAGCCAGCCACAGGCTCAAAATACTTGAAATAAGTTTGATGAACTCGTGTCAAGCTGCCGAAAAATTTTTTTTTTTAACATATTTTCGCCAATTTTTTTTTGTATATCTTTGAATTAAATTCGTTTTTTACTTGGTTATTTTTATATTTTATATTTTATCACACAACGTTTACTTCTTTATGTCTACTCTTTTATTTATTGCAATTTTTTTCTATCTTTGAGAAGATTTATTGTGTTGTAAAATTAATCAGTTAAAATTGGAGTTCTGCGTGTATTTAAGCCATTTTTGTAGTTGGCACTTAACCAGCTAATGAGGCGCACATAATTTTATTTTAATTGGCAGTAGGCGCACAGGCACAGGCACGGACACACAGAAATCCATCTGCATATGTCTATATTTACGTATAATTATTCATTGAGAGCCAAGCCCATATTATTATTGTGCTGTATGTTGTACTCTGTACTGGGGCTCTGCTGGCAGGAATCAACGTGAAGCAGCAATCATTTCGATAACACTTGAATACAAAATGAGGGTCATTAATTTTATAACAAACTATGTTGGCCCCGGCAAGGGGCACACACAGCACAGCATGAGCGGCAAGCTAGGAGTCAGCCAGCGGTTTTGGCCAGACTTACACTGGGGCCATGCGGCAGTCCGTCTGTCAACTCGACAGTCAGTCAATCATAACCCGTTTCAGCTGCTTCGAGTACAAATCAAACTCGTTATCGTCCCAAAAGATCTATGCGACCAATAAAATATACAGCACACGGCTCACAGCTCAACAGACGCCTACCTTGCCATTGGCTTCAAATTGCTCGACTCGGCCTGGCTAATACATATATATATATATATATATAAAATATTGTCAAGCTCTACGTGCTTGGCCATCAAAATGCTGCATGCCTCATCAGGCCACAAAGTTAGCCAACATCACAGAACTTGGCCCGATGACAGATTTTTTTCTTTTAATTGCAGCTTGCAAATGTCGTTTACATTTGAACTTCGAGCAAAGTCGTGGACGATTTTTGTTCCGCCTATATATATATATATATATATATATATATATATAAATTATTTTTTTATTTTTGGGTCATGTCTAGCTAATCAGCGTCGGCAGCTGGCCAGCAGCTGGGCGGCAATTGCAACGCCCACCGCAAATTTATCAGAGTCAGTCTAGCCTCTGGTCCCTCAGTCTTTGCAGTCCTTTAGATGCCGCCAGTTGTATTAAGCATATTTTCTGCTATGCCAGTCTACTAGCGAAACGTGAGCTTATGGTTTATGGCGACTTAATAAGACACGGCCAACCGTCCAATAGGCTAACAGCGAACAGCTAACTGCCTGTTGCCTGTTTTTGTCCCCGGCCACAAATCTGCCATGCACCATGTCAACTACACTCGGCAAAAAACCTCACTATAATCATAAAAATAAGGTCATATAATAGAAATTATTTTTTTTTTGCAATTTAGAAACAATGTTATAATCAAATTCAAAAATAATAATGTTATTTTTTTTAACCATTTAAATTTACAAATATTATTTTGGAATTTTTAGTAAATTGTTTTTCGTATTTTCCGAACTCAAAATCGTGAATTGTAAAAATAATATTTTTTTTAATTTTGTCTATCTATCTTTTGACAATTTTCGAAATTCTAGGACATGTTTTTTTGCTCAGTGCATTGACGACCACATCTGCGGCAACAGCAGCAACAACGACAACAGCAACACATTAGCCGCAGCACCTAAGCCTTAAGTCGGGTGAATCTGCGGCATGATAAACAACCGAAGCGTTTTAAACGGCTTCATTAATCTTATTCAGCGCTCCGCCGCTGCTGCGCTTGTCTATTAAAGCTTGTAATGCCAAGAGTCTCAGTGAGAGAAAATGATTGCGCCTGCCACAGCTGCTCATCAGCAGTAGCGCTCAGGTTGAAATGTACTAACTGTCAGCTTCACGTCATCCGGACATTTTATGAGCTGCTGTCGCTGCCTCGGCCGCTTGCCACTGCCACTGTCATTGTCATTGGCAATAAGGGCATAAGTTCAAGTCCGGGCATCAGGCCGGAGGCATCTGCTAATTGGTTACTTGGCGGCTACACTAACTACTGTCACTGTCAGGTGCGAGGAATACTGCAGGACTATCTTTTACTTTTATGCTGCACTCCTGGACAATAACAATCGACGAGGTTTTCCTAATTCAACAATTATGACAGTATATAAAAATAAATAATAAATATTCTGAAACAGTATTCAGCACTTACTCCACTGAGGTTAGAGTACTACGGAGTCGGTTCCGTTCGAAATACATTTTTTTACTACTTTAAAATAATAATTCAAGGCCGTCAAATCCACAAATCAAAATTACAAATGAATTTCCAAGATTTGATTGCTTTAAAACTTATGTAAACCTTTTTGAATTCTCCGAACAATAAAGTCAGATAATGCAAAAAAATTTATGAGGATTGCTTCACACAAAATATGTTTATATATTTATGGCCGTGACTAATGAGATTTAATGCACATTTCAGTTGGGGCATTCGCTTATGACTTTAGACACAGACAAATGCCACATTTTATGACGGCTACATAAAACGGAAGAAAAAACACAAATAAATATTTCACGTGACCATCTCTAATCTGCATTTAATTACCCAGACGAGTTGGCTAGCGTCAGAGTCAGAGTCAGAGTCTAATGTTCAGGACAAAAGCGAGTTAAGTGTGATTTGTGCGACAGGATTAGCTGTCACGTGTCTATCTTTAGGGAGGCAATCTTTGTCACGTGCTCATCGCTTGATTTGTGTTGTTTGCTGCATTCGTTGTTCAGTGTCGCATGTCTGTGACGAATCTCGCTCACAGAGAGATGTTCCCTAGCTCCTTGCGCCTAACCGAGGCACTCGGAGTGGAATTTTGAAAATCCTTTTACTTTGTTTTCAGAAAATGAATTTATATAATAATGATTTATCAGTGTATGTCTCTCGAAAGTGTTTCTTGAAAATCGAAAGTAAATGTGAAGAGTTAAGCTATTTAAGTGAAGTTATTTTTTGCCGAGTGCAGCTGAGAGAGTCTTTTGGTATCCGCCGTCTCATCATAGACATGACAATTCCTTGCCTTATCATTTCATAATGAATTTGTTTTGTCAGCTAATAAATTATGAAGAACACGCTCCAAGTTCCTGCCCACAAGCAACAACTGGTCGCTTGTTGATGAAGAAGAAGATGAAGATGAGGCGGAGCAGAGAACAAGCTTTGAGAGCTCGAAGAACTTCATCATAATCAGCATCAGCATCCACATCCGCATCGGCAGCATCGGCATCATTGGTAAATGTTGTCCCTAGACCTGGTATGCTGTGTGTGTTGGAGTTTTCTCATTTTTTTTTGTTTTTGTTTTTGTTTTTTATTTTATCGTGCGACTCGGTTTGATTTAGTGGCCCGCAGTTTGTTTAGTTATTAGCCTTATTGCCCTTTGCGCAGAACAAATTGCATTTTGATTTATGTGCGCTGAATTAGTTTATCTGAGAAAAGGGCATAGAATGCGACACGCGACAGGGCAGGAAATGAGATGCTAGACAAGCAACAACTGCCGCCGCCCACATCAAAAGCCACACACACAGGAAATGACACCCATGCTTAGAGCAAATACACACGCACACACACACACACATTTATATATATAATATATATATATATATATCTTGTGCACTGGCCACATCAAAGAGCATTTAAAAACCAAATTGGTAATTAAGTAAAACGCATAAGCCGCAAAGTGAGCTGGTCGATTATTTACACTCCCCAAGGCAGCCGGGCAACAATTTTCAATGAGCAGTGTGTCAATATAACTGACTGACTGACGCACTGACGGACTGATTGACTGACTGACTGAAAGACTGACGCGTATTTCCTTTCAAACTGCAGCCGAAGCTCAAAAGCAGCAACGACAGCAACCACAGCAAAGTGTATTAAATAACCGCAAGCCAAAGCTTAACTTAAACACCAGAGGCTAAAATGACGATAGGGCCCAAGCCCGCCTGCAACTTAACTGAGTGTACATTGTGTGTGTGTGTGTGTGTGTGTGTATGTGTGTGTGTGTGTGTGTTTGTGCTACGGCTACAAACAAACCAATTTGTAATTGAGTCCTCGGACCATATTTGCCAGACAACCTGGCTGACCATCGAAACCAAACCTGGATTGTCCCTGGAGTGTTCTGCACTCTGAAAAAAACATACGAAAAATCGAAAACATTAAAAATCTATAAATTTACTAATAAACAAAAATAAAAATAAAAATTTTTTCGAAAAACATCTAATATTTATTTTTGAAATTGAGTATTAATAGTTTTGCTTTTTTCAAAGTCATTTTTAAAGACGTATTTCCAATAAATTATTAGACAGATAAAATAATTCAGTTTCCCAAAAAATATTGTCATATATATATATATTCTCTGAGTGTAGACATTGCGAGTCTCGGCGCAACTCATTAACGCAGTAAAGAAGCCATTGAACCGCCTGCGTAGCCAAACTTCAGTAAATATTAAAGTGCTGCTAACTTTTTTCCCCTGTTTTGAACCAGAGTTGTTGGCCAGTCGTTCATTAGGGCGCTGCAACTCTGTGCCGGGATTTGGTCTGTGTCTGGTTTCTGTGCCGACTGTTGCCGCAAATTAATGCAATGCAAATTTGGTGGCAAAATGTTTGCTGACATTGTCTGCTGACCCGATTCCCCAAAGACACCTATTTGGCGTCCCAATCGGGGCTTTGCGTGGCATACTAAAAACAAGAGCTGCTGCTGCTGCTGCTGCTGCTGATGGCAAGTTGCGATTACAAATGCCAGCTAACTGGCAACAGTCTGTTGCACATTGTCTGCTGCTGCTGTTGCTGCTCTTGTTGTTGTCGGAAGTACAGTTAAAACAGAGTTACTTAATTTGCGCGTTGCATATTTTAAATCGAGTTGTTATATAATGCCACATTGTGTTCTTTATGCTGAGTTCCACTCACTATCTATCTGTCGTTCCCAATCATTTGTGGCAGTTGCACAAAGGACATAATCACGGAACGACTAACAGCCTTTGACAAACTTTGACGGCCTTTTAACTAAGGCCCCGTAAAGCCGGCAAGCCTGATTAACTTTGAAACAACAAACGCATATAAGCTTTCAGCAAACGTAGCACCACTCAACCACTCGCACCACCTGGCTTTGCTTAAGCCGTTTGAAAAATCGTTTTGTCAAAAAAATTCAACGTCAAAAAAAATGTCATTTTTCGGATGGATTTCTGACTGGCGGGCATAAAAACGACAAAAGCTGATTCCATTTCAAACGGGGCAAAAAATGGATTTCTTTTTTTCCCTAGCTGTCATCTGCACTTTTGTCAATTGTATCGAATGTTGCCATTACTAATCCATTTGTGTTTTTTTTACTCCTTAGTTAATAGTCCTTTATGATTTACAGAAGTTTTCGATTTTACGAATAATTTTAAAGTTTTAAGTTATTTATGGTGTCTTTCGGTATTTATTATTTATCATTGATTATCCACTGGCTTTAATTACAAATGAACAATAATTTAAATTCCTCATAGAAATTTGAGTTTTTTTTATAAGGAAAAGTGTTACAGATGGTGAAAGCCCATCAGATAAGGCTAATCTAATCTTTCATTTGATCTTAAGTTATCAACCTTTCCTAATTTATTGTTTGTATGTAAATTAATATTACTATAGTATCTATTTAATGTACGTCATATATATGGGCATAAATTACTGTGGGATTTTTAACGTCTCCTGCATTTAGTATGGCTTATTAATTATGCAAATTGAGAATGCTAAAGACGAAGAAATGTGGAATTCTTCAAATGTTTTCAAAAGTTTTTGTTAACAGAACTTCTTAAATTTTTCTTTAATATAATTAAAAGACTGACTTGAACATATTTTTATTTCATAAATTACAGTTAAATGTAATGAATTTTGAAACAAAAATTTTAATTTTAATGAAACAAAAAATTAATCAAGTTTTACAAAATAGTAACATTGAAATAACCTCCTATGGAAGGAAATCTGGAGCTTATCCCAGAAAATTGATGGCTGTTAAATAAATAAAAAATATTATAATCAAATCGTACACATTTATGTCAGTTGTTAGTTAAATATGTATCCATATAATATGTTGCCATAAAAATGTAAACAATTTATAAATATGCTGTAGCTCATAATTTTTACATCAAGTAATTAGTATTTGATTTGAATAATTATGAAAACATTTGATCAACGCTAAAGTCTCATGAATTATGCAAATGAAGCTTAGAATTTGTCCCACATTTTAGTCGCGCCTGTGGTTCAGTGAACTGAGCTCTGCAACTTCTCGCGAGAATAAAGGAAATGGGTCAGAAACCGAAAACCTGTTGTGCCTAAGGCCGAATAAAAAATCGGAGAAGTTCTTCAGATTCAAAAGAATCAAATCAAATCGAATCTGTTGACAACATTTAAATAAATAGCTTATAAATGTGGCTGAATTCATATTTGACACTTTTTGACAACGCCATTGATTTGCCTCAAAATGTTTTATGCTCCTCTAATGGCCCAAAGGGAGCATGTGGAGAGTGAAAACGTTTTGGGGCATTAATTTTACGATCTGCGGCACTCGAATGCTGGCTGGCTGTTGACCAAAAGATAAAAGCCCTATTGCCCTTGGCCATAAATTTGCTGCTATAATGCAGCGAAAGGAAATGTGCGAGATTCAATGCAGCCCAAAACGATGTGTGAGGAGTTGGTCATAAAAATATGACATTAAAAGCAGCTCAGCAGCTAATTGAAGTCATATCGTATATTAAGTACCCGTCTAGTTGTCAGCTGGCTTTAAATATATGCGTATACAGAATGGGGAGAGTATAGTGAAGGATGGGCAGGCAAATAAGTAAATTGGATTTACCCCACCGAGCATACACACACACACACACACACACACATAAAAAGTGTGGCAACTTTGCCTGATTGCCTCATGGATATTGGACTGGGACCTAAGAGCTGGGACTAGAACCCGGAATACTGAGAAATTGAGCTCCGCTTTGCGAGTCTCGGAGCTGCACCTTCAGCTGCTGCTGCTGCTGCTGTTGGTGTTCCTGGTTTCGCCTATTTCAGCTACTTTTACAGCTCAGCTGACAATGTTGCCAATGTTGTACGGTAATTTTACATAAAAGCACATAAAGTGCAATGTTTGATCGTAAAACTTTTTTACGACATTTTTCCTGTACGCATATATATATAAAATTGCCGTCAAGCCAGCAGCAGTTTTCCCCCACTTCCTGGCTTCGCCCCTCTCTTTCTCTCTCTATTGGCTGCTCCTTGGAGTATTTGGCTTTATCTGTTGTGCGTTTATATTATTTTTTTTTTTGCTTTTTGGGGAACAGGCGTCATGAAAATTGTTTGCTCATATAAAATTTGTAACACGTGTGCAAGGACAACGACAACGTTGTTGATGTTGCAAGACTTCTATTTTTCCTGTGTGAGTCGCCTGTGTTAGGCATAGGAAAATTTATGCGCAATATCTGGTTTATTGTTTGGCGGCAAGTGAAACACTTTGGAGAATTACCCTACAGCAGGTTTCGGCGCTGTAAATGTCAATCATGGCAGGGGGCACAGGAAAAGCTACCTGGCAATTTACTAAAACACACTTTTTTTGTTGTGCCGCAATTTCAACTGCAATTGCAGCTCCCGTTACCTTGAGCTAGTCTCCGTTTCTACACCCAAAAAAGAGAAGTAGAATCGCAAAGAATTTTATATTTAATAAATTGAAAATGTGATTTACGGGTTGCCTTAGGACTGCACTTGAATAAATTAATCTTAGTCTACGTCTATGTTTAGTAAATAACTAGAAGCGTTTTAAGAATTCCACCGTTAATCGAACGTGTTATATTTATTCCAAGGAATTTTGATATAGGACATAAAATTTCTGGACTTAAGCATTTGGTTTACTGTCGGATTTTGACAAAGTTTATTTTGCTTGCTTCAAATACAAACGGCCACATTTTTTCTTCGAGTGTATACCGCCGAGCAGCTCATATTTAAGCTCTCATAATGTTAATGACATGCACAGCAGCCCACACGAAGAACGCTAGGAGAAAATACGCCCACGCTTTCAACTGCTTTTTGCCGTCATAATAGCTCAAGCCTGGGACTAAGGCTATGTATCTTAACCATTGTATCCATAAAATGCAAATGCAACCGCCACAGCATTGCAACTGTGCCATTTCAAAGCAGAGTCTCTTACTTTTACTTCAGCTGTTCCAGCATTGTCGTTGTCGTAGTCGTCATCATCATTAAAAATAAAGTAATTTTCACGCATGTGCCTTTCCAAATAGAAAATAAAATGCATTTTCCGCAACATGACGAATGAGCTGATTCTATTTTACAGTTTCACATGCATCCCTCCTTTCCCCGTTCAACCAAAACGAACCGGCACTAAGCAGTGTAAAAATATAAGATTTTTCTATAAAATTTCACGTAATGCAAGTCACAAACTGGCTTGGGGCATAGCAGCATTGCAACTTGCAACAAGCAGCAGCATGATGTAACAGAAGCTCGTCAGCGCGAGTGCGCGACTCCCAAATGCCTTAAGGTTAAGAATTATACAAAACTTAATTGAGTTTTCAATTATTATGTTGTTAATATAGTTAAAATTGAAGTTGTTTTATATATAGTGAAATCATGTTATATAACCGACATAGAACAAAAGCAAAAGGTGCGATTTATTTTTTAAAATTTATTTATTTTAATTGTTTTGTTTTTAAGCAAAATTTATTATTGTAATTTTAATCAGTCTCTTGAGATTTAAAACTGAAAAGCCAAAATTAAAATAAAAGTCTTGGTGAAATCAAAATATAGACATACTTGCTGGTGTACTTATATAGGCGACATACGTGCTCAATATGGCAAGTCTCTGGGTTAGCTATAGAATGCCCGGTCTGACAAGTCAGGCAGTCACGCCCCCTCACTGTGGCAGCCAAGTCAAGTTGAGCTAGACGTGGTTGCTGTCGCGTCAGAGTCGCAGCGCACTTTAAGCGAATTTCATTTGTCTGCAGCGTCAACCACTTGACAATCACTCACATGGCCCAGCCCCAGACCCAGAGCCAGAGCCAGAGTTAGCACCAGACCAACAAGCCACCAGCCAGCAGACGGCAGCTAGCAGCTTCCTGCATCCAGCAGCACCAAAGGCAGCAGCAGAAGCAGCGCCCCCTCAACTCCCTCGAGTTTTGATTGTCAAGGGAGCCTGCACTAAAAAAAAAATGTATATCTATGTTAATGAACGAACAAAGAAAAAAATTCGAAATCTGAAAATTATATTCTTATCTTAAAGTTGTTAATGATATTAATAATAGATTAACTACGATTATTCTTCAACTAAAAATAAATCCCAGATCTGAATATGCAATACATCAGAGAAATAAGCGCTTTTCGCTCAGTGTGCGTGTTGTCGGCTCAGTTGGTGTTAACAAGTTCCCATGCAACCGCTCAAATATTAACGCACACACATGTGTGTGTCGTCAACGTTGCCGGCAACTGTAAATAAATACTCATAGCGCACACGGCACAAGATCTTGTGTGTCATTGCACTCGACGCCGGCATAGCTCCATAGCGACAGAGAGCGGGGTATACAGAGCGAGAGAGAGAACGGGAGAGAGAGAGAGAGAGAGAGAGAGAGATAGTGAGTGTTTCTGTTAACACATGTCTGCTGTTAGCTGGTCAAATAAGTGAAATAGTATTTGCTAGGAAACCGCTACAAATCATTAAAATCATTGAAATACCAGACTGGAGATATAATTAACTGCAACTCAATCACAGTTGATGACAGGGCTGAAGGGGGTGGTTGGAGGTAGTCGGGGCATTGTCATACCAATGCGAGCGCGTCAATGCAATTAGAGACCCGTCAGCCAAGCAATTGTCCTGGCTCATTACGTGCCACAAAAAAAAAAATGAAAGAAAAAAGAAACCAGAAGAAAAATAAAAGAGGAGTATGAGAAATTGTTTGGCAGGCTCCGAACTGGGCGCCAAGGCACGCCGTCGACCGTGTTAATTGCTGCAAATGCCCGAGGTATGCAATATGCCGCACGTTGCATGCCCCATTTCCCCTCAATACACAAGGCCTATGTTATTGCCTTTGTGACTGCAATTGATGTTATTCTTGTTGTTTTTGTTGCTGTTGCATTTGCGGCACAATTTGTGCTCGCCTGTGGCCGCTGAGTCGCCCGCCTTTGTGGCTCTAGCTATGCATAGTGCCTCCCAGCTATGGGCAACCCACAATTGCAACACACACACACACACACACACACACACGCAAGCACACATTGTGTGTAAATGCTTGCTCATAATTGTTCCGGCCATAAGGAAACATAAAGCGGCATATTCAGCATATAAAATGATTTTATGTACGTCAGCCATTGGCTGGCATTATTCTTGGCTCTCCATGTTTAACCAGCTTTTATTAGCAAGTTGAGTTTCTCGAAAATATTTACAGTTGAAAATCAGTGTGTGATATAATTTTGAAACCATTTAACTTGTACATATATTTAACAGATCAACATTATAAACAGATGTTGAACTTTATTGTTATAAGCGCAGCTCCTCGAACATATTTTTGATTTCAGCTCATTTTATGCTTTCCTTTAAGCGTTTATTTATATCTACATAAGCTCGCAAGGATTTTATGAGCATTCAATAATTTATGAAATTAATATTATAATATTATATGGGAAACACCTTAGCCTGGGATTCGTATCCAAATTCACATATTCCCACATCAAAGACGTATGTTATATTAACTTTTGATTTGTCTGGTCGGAAGCTTACATCGCTCTCAAGTCCATCAACATTAGATTTCAGTTATTTAGAAAATAATTCCCAAGGCACTGGCTTCATTTTCCAGCTCATTTGACTGCTCGCTTTCATAGTCAAAAAAGAAAACACCAAAATGAAAAAGATGAAGGAAATGCAAAGAAAGTAAGAGAAAAAAAGGTAAATCACTGCTCGACAAAATGTGTCAGAGCCTCGCCCCAAACAAAATCGGGGCGGCAACGCAGCATTTAATCATCATTAAAGTGTTGTTGGGGGCAGGACTGAAGCTGTAAGGGGCTGGCGGCTGCAAAAGCAATCCTTCTGCCCTTTACAGCGACGGTTCACCTTTAGCCATTTGCACTTTTCGATGCTTTCACGTTTTTCATCATCATTACCAGCAGCTTCCCATGCATATAACAACAACAACCAGCAACAACAACAACAGCCAGCCGCCATTTGCACCAAAAGTAATAAATAATTTCGTTTAGACCAGAAAGAAAACTGGAGCAGACAGCATCCTGTTGCCAGATGTAGAATGGATGGATGGCTGGCTGGATGGATTCCTGAGCATGTGCTAAAAGTTTGTTTGCTTTTGCCGGCTGACTTTGCCTTTGCCGTTGCTTGTGCTTTTTTTTCGGCGTTACTTCCGCAAACATCAAATGTTAGGGGGCGCTGGGCAAAGGGGGCGTGGCATTCATTGAAATATGACAAAATGCTGTTTGAGACATTTTCAGTTATTGATACGCACGTCAGCGAGGCAGCCAAGAAAAAACGAAGAAAGCCAATGCATTCGGATGGAGTCAACTTTATGACTCTGCGTGTGTATGTGTGTGTGCTGGTGTGTGTGTATGTGTGTGGCTGTGTGTACTTATTAATAATAAACCCAAAACGATAGCTGGCAAAAAGAAAAGTAGCAACACGGCGAGACAGAGAGAGAGCGAGAGAGAGAGGGCAACTTAGAGTAGTAAAATCCGCCTGAAATTGAAAGCAAAGTTTTTCTTTTGGGGCTGCTGATGCCTGATAAATAGACAGATTTGGCAATGGGGTCGATCAGGTCACACACAAACCGACACTCGCACACACACACACACACACACACACACACACACACACACACACTGTTTTATCACAAATCAAGCCAAGTTTTTTCTTGGGTTGCCCAAAATCACGCCCCTTCCTCCCGCCTCCCCTGAAACACTTTTGCTGTCTGGTGATAAATTTGATGGCAAAAGAAATTATGAGGGTCTCCTTGCACAGCGACTGATGATGTCCTGTTGTGCATGGTCTCAGGCCTTTAGATATGACGCTATAAATATGCCAAAGCTATAAATTTTCTTAGTGCTAAGTAAGTAGATGGAGAAAGGGGGTTGGGGGGTGAAGGCGCTCAAAAACCGATCAATGTCATATTTATCACATGTCTTCGACTTTTGGGGATTTTGGGGCTTAACTTACGCTTGCGCTTGTTGTTGCGGTTGTTCTGCGGATTGCTAAGCTTTAAGTTAATATATTATATTTGTCATACCATAACAAATCTGTCATATCTGAACCAAAAACGGATCATCTACACTCAGTGAATCATTTTTCGATAATTTAGAGGAAATGTCGTAAGCCAAAATTCTAAATTATTGGCTTGAATTTCTGATCCTTTTATTTTTTCTTCGGCAGTTAATTGATTGAAAGTGTTACTTTTTTTTTGTGAGTGTAAAATGTTTTAAATTTGAAGTATGCTTAACGAGCTGAACATTAAAGGGCGCGCTTAATTTGTAAAATGTTGTCATAAAAATGCGATACACAAATGTAAATTGTAATTTCCGCTGTGCGGGCTGCAAGTGCCGCACTGTGGCATGCTCTTGCTGTTGCTTCTGTTGTGGGTGGCACATGCAGCGTCTGTTGTAGCTGTTGCTGTGTTGCCCGTTGTTGTTGCTGTTGCTGGCTGAAGTTGAACGAACTGCCGTTTGGACGCGTTTGAATGCAATTAAAATTTCATGCAGCGCCATTCATATGAATATATACATATACATATATATATACTCTATATATATATATATATATATGATGTATGTAAATGTTGAGTTATGTATTCATGCGCTTATAGATTTTAATTGAGGCAAGTTGCTGTTGTTCGTGATGATGTTGTGTCTGCCATTGCACCGTTGACAGAGTGACCAAGTTAAAGACACAGATGGCTGACACATGTCAGTCAAGTCAGTCAGCCGACTTTCCATTAATTAGTCATAATATTTCATTAACGTAATGAGCGCCTTGAGAGCAGAGCTGCACCATGTGAAATGTGCCAGCTGTGCAAAAACAGCAACAAAACTTGCAACGCCGGCAACAGCGGCAACTAATGAAACCCTAGGCCCAAGCAAAAGCCATGCAAATCTCACATAGCCGCAACTCTCAACAGTAAAACCTAAACCGTAACTCTCTACATAAAAAAAAAGAAAAAAAATAATCTGCTCACTTGCAGTTTGTCGGCGACTGTCATGTGAAATGTGTGAAATGTTAACATGACTCGCTGGCTGCTGTTGCCATTTTTTTGTTGTCTTTTTTGTTTGTTGCTTGTTGCTTGTTGCGCTCTTTCCCCGTTGCCATTCATTATGCGAAATGTACATTAATTATTTTGTAGTTGGCAAAAGATGCTCCACTCACAAAGCCTGTCAGCTGGCTCAAAGCGAACACAACACAACACAACACACAATGCTCAAATCTCTAAAGAACAAAACCTTTTTGTGTGTGTTAACATTTTGAGACTTTTGAACTTAATTTATTTTCAGCTAAAGGCCCACATACGTATGTATGTAGCCCTTTCAGTGGACTAATTCTGAGTTACACTAAGCCCCTAAAGAATTTTAAATTTTTTTCGTACACTCACAAGAGTTTCATGAAAATTAATAAAATTCAAATTAAATATTCTTTTAATAAAAAAGTTTATTAAATTTGGAAATCCAAGTTCTATTATGAGAAATGTAGTAAGGTATATTTAAATGAGGATAAGATTTTTATGTAGACCAACAAAAATCACCAACTTGCTATTGATGATTTTAATTAAAATTTAGATTTAAAATTTAATAATATTTGAAGCTCGTTGTTATGTAAATGAGTGTTTTAATTAAATAGCTGCTAAGCATATTAGCCATGCTTATACATAGTTAGTTTCAATCCCCGTAATTGCTGAGGTCTTAAAGCCACAAACGCAGCTGCTGGCGTTATTTCATTTTATATGTACAGTATATGTATAGAGTATGTACTGTATATAAGTATCTCTAATGACATAATCTGTTTTTAGGCAACAGTAGAAGAGGCAAGAGTCGTAAGCGTCCTTTAACTAATCCGCTTAAGTGACTTTTGTTGCTATTGTTGTTGTTACTGTTGCTGTTGCTGTAGTAGCTTCGTGCATATTAAACTTATCGTCGGCAACAACCGCAATTATAAAATTATAATGATAATACTCGACTGGGGAGTGGCAACTGCTGACAGTTGGTTTGTCATTGCCCGTCCTTACCTCTACTGTTTCGTTGCTGTTGATGATGTTGCTGCGATCTGCGCCACAGATAAGTGCCACAGTGGCTTTAATACAAGTTCAAGCCAAAAAGAGTTATTAAAACAAGGCACCACTCTTGACTGTCATCGCCAGTAGGCTATGTCTGAGCGATGCCACATATATGTATATATGTGAAGTGTATCTGGAACCAGTTTACAGCTGGCTAATTGCAGCTTGCAACATGCAGCATACATGCAGCATGCACCATGTCTTGAATGATAGCAAATCAAATCGCAAAGTATTTATTAATTATGTACACCGTTTAATTGCCACTTTCTACACAACTCGCACTTACTTATATCGCCATATATATAAGTATATACTACAATGTATGCATCCATCCTTATCTTGCAGCTATCTCACGTGAAAGATGCCGACTACTTTGAGTGACAACGCGACACAAGTGCATTTCGCTTGAACAATTTGCAACGAGGTGACAAAGCAAACAATACAAAGCAAACATCATGAATTGCCTGTGTCGACCCTCGCGGATAATGTCCGTGCGCATTAATTTGCTGGATGAAACCGACTTCGTACACGAGATCAAGGTGAGTTCTTGCGCCACAATCTGACGCCCTTTAGTGTTCGCATTAGCGCCACATAAGCAGCGACAGCAACACCAACAACAATAGCAAGAATAATGCCCCAAAAAACTAAGGCACACTCTTTGCCCTTTTCTCTGTCGCTCTACATGGCGTGTGATTTATGTCGATTGACAACAAGTTTGCGTACGACTGCCAGATACTCTCTACTTGGTCAGACAGATACATTTGTAATTAGTTAACACATATAATCTATCCTGATTACTCATAAATCATACGCATAAAATTTGGTGCCTAAGCTTTAATTATGTTAAAGGAAAGATGTATTTTTTTGATTAATTTCTTTTTAATTACTTCCACATTCAAATTTTTTGTATTTGTATAAGTAAATTTTCTTTGTGATTGTATATTATTATATTCTTTATATGATCGAAAATGCATTCTTCAGCCAAACACATACATTCACAATTGATCACATAATACCCCTTGTTCGCCTTTTTTAAAGGGTATAGAGCATAAAAAGTGTTGCATACTTTGCACGTGCCTGCCATATGCTAACCGTCAAGCGTAGTGCCCCCATCTCGGGGCACCCTCATCAATATTTAGTGCAGAGAAAGAGCCTTTGCTGCCTGCTGGCTTGGCAAACATGCAAAGTGTCATCATTCACACGTCGCCGGCTGCCGCTTGTGCTGCGCTGATGTTAGTATCGTGCCACCGTGCCACCGTGCCACACAGACTGTGTGGTTTGCCCCTTGCTTTAAAACTGCGCACGTTTGCCAAATTAAATGGGTCGTCAGCGACGACAAGAACTGTGAGATGAGACCTCTGAGAGATCCGACAGCTCCAAGCTGCCTCTTAGTTGTTGCCCTTTGTCTGTGCCTCTGTCTGTGTGTTAGAAAATTCTGCTGATGTTGCACGCCATCTCATAGTTGGCATCATTGTGCGGACAAATCAAATAAATAGTTGTGATTTTCTCATGTGTATATAAGTGTTTGTGTGCGGTCTGGTTTCTGCTCTTTGATTTCAGCAAACCTTTGCAAAATTCCATCCAAGCGTGCAATATAAATAAATATGTGATATATACATATACATGTATATATACATATATGTATATACATAAAATGCCCATGAAATCGAAGACATTGTCCATGGCCATCAATTTGAAGCTGACTTTTAATTGAAAAATATTTTTTGATTACTAGACAAGTTCATAGCTAGCTTAAATCACATGAAGACAAGTTGAGAACAATTTATTTTATTGCAAGAGCTACAAATAAAATGGGAAATTTATATAAATAATGGGAGAAATCGAAATTTACTATATACGCAATTATTTGGACGAGGAATAAGTGGCATAAAGTGAAATTTGAAACATAAAAAAATATATACATAAATATATATTATATTACATACTGAATTTATTTACAAATTTGGTTTATTTTTATAAAATGTAAAAAAAATAACATTTTCCATATTTTTATTTGCACTAGCGAATAAACAGCGTGAAATGTATTAAAGGCTTTTAAGGAATACATTTTGTCAATAATAAATAAGCTAACAAATAA